>CM046673.1:852500-3252500 GCA_025594165.1 Tamias sibiricus | reverse complement strand
TCCCGTCAGGGACACAGGCCCAAGGCTGCACCTGCCTCGATCAGAGTTAGCGTCCCTGGAACCCACCTCCAGCTCTCCTGCAAGTAAATGGCGACTCTAGTGGGCAAACGTCCCCAGCCTTCTCTTCATCCTTGGGGACACCAGGACTCAAGCAGCAGACTAGAGTGACATTCGGCGCCAGGGAGGGGCTGGAGGGCAAGCATCCTAAGTTCTCTGGTCTGAGGGAACGGAGATGCTGCTCTTACCTTCTGTTGTGACGAGCTAGGCACACGTGCTAAGGAGAGTCGGGGGCATCACAGGACATGCCACCAATTCAGCAGAAGGCTGGGAGGAGGTAGACAGGAAGCAGCAGAACAGAGCCACATCAAGTAGAAGGCACAATGAAGAGAGCTTATCTCAAAAGAAGTCCAAATACGTTGGTGAGCGCAATAAACATAAAGGGATTAGACTCAACACTTAAAAGGCACAGACTGGCTGGGAGTGCAGGCCCCGGCAGAGCCTTCCCAGCATGCCTCAGGCCCTGGGCTTGATCCTGGTGACAGGAAGGAAGAAAAGGACTTTGACTTCCTCGCAGTGGATTTTTTGGATCCTTTTTGAAGACATACACCTAAAGCAGAACCATGCGTCATCCACAAATGCATTGCAAGTAAAACCCAAGATAGAGGCGATGGATGGGAATGCCGAGAGACCCAGAGACAGGGTGGCCGTGTGGAGGCCTCATCTGGATACTGCTGCCAACAAACTAAAAGAAAATGACAGTTTTGTACAATTGAAACTGTCATTGGTGAGCTCTCCCGTGACATTATGGAGTTACGGAATTTACAAGCACGCATCTTTATCTTCTACAGAAATCGAAATATTTATGAATAAATGTTCTTCTGTCTGGAATTTTCTTCAAAATGATGTGAAAAGGAGGGAAATGAGTCAGGCAGAGAAGAGGTGAGAGCAGCTGTGAGCTGGCCAGTGTTCAAGGTGGGGAGGAGCCGGTTCACCGGGTCCTTCTACCTACCTGGACCCACGTCTGGAGATCCCACAGCGAAATGTTAAAAAAGGAGGATGTGGGTTTGAAGATCAAAGGACAGAAAAAGACCAGGCAAACGCAAACTTCTAAATGGGCAGCAAAATGACAAAGGACATGGGTGGGCCCTAACCCACACCCTCCTCCACATATCCCCTTTTCTCTCTTACAAAGAATTTTCACTGGTGCGGTGGTCACACCTGTAATCTCAGCAGCTCTGGAGGCTGAGGCAGGAGGATTGCGAGTTCAAAGCCAGCCTCAGCAATTTATCAAGACTCTGTTTCAAAATAAAAAGTAAAAAGGGCTTGAGTGTATAGCTCAGAGCACCTCTGGGTTCAACCCCCCAGTATCAAAATCATTAAAATAAAGATAAATAAAAATTTGGGGGGTACTGGGGATTGAACTCAGGGGCACGCAACCACTGGGCCCCATCCCCAGCCCTTTTTTTGTATTGTGTTTAGAGACAGGGCCTCACTGAGTTGCTTAAGTCCTTGCTTTTGCTGATGCTGGCCTTGAACTTGCGATCCTCCTGCCTCAGCCTCCTGAGCTGCTGGGATTACAGGTGTGTGCCACTGTGTCCAGCTAATTTTTTTTAAACATTTATTTATTTGCTTTAGTTGTACACAATGCCTTTATTCGTACGTGGTTCTGGGGATCGAACCCAGGCCGCGCACGTGCCAGGTGAGCGCTCTACCGCTGAGCCCCAGCCCCAGCCCCCAGCTAAACTTTTAAAAAAGAAAAAACTAAAGAACTGGCTAAGAAGGGTCCCCTCTGGTGGTCACCTCCAGGCCTCGGCGCATGCTGGCCCCTCACTACTGTCCAGCAGTTTCAGGGCCCAGCTCCAGTGGCCCGTGTCGGGGGCACTGTCTGCATCTGGTGCCTGGGTCTAGTTCAGTTGCCACATTGTCACCCACATCACCCCCAGCTGTCACTGCCTAGCTGCCATTCTTTTTTTTTTTTTTTTTTTTTTTTTTTTTGTGGTACCGGGGATTGAACTCAGGGGCACTCGACCACTGGGCCACATCCCCAGCCCTTTTTTGTATCTTATTAGAGACAGGGTCTCACTGAGTTGCTAAGGGCCTCGCCATTGCTGAGGCTGGCTTTGAACTCGCGATCCTCCTGCCTCAGCCTCCCAAAGTGCTGGGATGACAGGTGCGCCACCACGCCCGGCCTAGCTGCCATTCTTGGTAACCACAGTGAGCCCAGGACCCCCATCATGAGTCTGGCATACAGCAGGCACTCAGTACATGCTTTCTGGATGAAAGAACACGCACTCTGCAGAAAGCCTCCTTCTTGGAGCCTTGACACTGGGTGAAACTGCCCTGCACGGCTGGGGAGAGGGGAGGAGGGAGGCTGGGAGGTACCAGGGCCCTGCACACAGTGGCGCCTCTTAAATGCAGCCCCCAGCTCAGCCAAGTATGACGGCCTGTTTTCAGGATTAATGGGTCCTCATCTCTCAGACCCAGCCCAGGCCCAGCTGGGTGCTAGGACCCTGTTCCCAGAAGAACCTCCGCAGGGGAGGGCCCAGACCCAAGTCCTCCAAGGAGGAGGGGCTGGTGGGGTGGCTGCACTTCTGCCTGCCTCTGTCCCCCTGTCCCCCGTCCCCATGCTCTTCCCAGACTGGAGCCCCACCCCTGCGCACACAGGGTGGTTGGGGGACCAGCTGTCTGTGTCCTGAACTTGGCTTAAAACCAGGCAAGGGGCCGGGCGCGGTGGCGCCCGCCGTCATCCCAGCACTGGGGAGGCTGAGGCAGGAGGATCGCCAGTTCAAAGCCAGCCTCAGCAATGGCGAGGCACTTAGCAACTCAGTGAGACCCTGTCTCTAATTAAATACAGAAAAGGGCTGGGGATGTGGCCAGGGGTCGAGTGCCCCTGAGTTCAATCCCTGGTACAAAAAAACAGGCGAATTTAACACCAAATTCCTGGGTTAAATGTCCTCAGGCCCCACTGCCTCCCGGGGCCATCGCAGCCCTCATCACCCCCACAGGGGCCTGGGGACTCCTGCAGCTCCCCAGGTCTCTAGCCCTGGACAGAGGAGGCTTCTGGCCCCAGGCTGGGCGCAGCACACAGCTGGTGCTCACTGTGTGCACAGCTGGGAGGGTCCAGAGCTGCTGCTTGGGTCTGGAAGAGGCCCCCGCCCAGGCCTGGCTCCGCCGTGCCTCTGCGCAGCTGGGGCCTCGTCTTTGAAGGCCTTTTACTTAGGCTGCCGCTGGGCCGATCGATGGCGCCCCGGGGGACTCGTGAGCAGGAGCTGGGCCCGGGCCAGGTGCGGGGGAGGCTGGGCTGCTGCCCCCTGGCCGCCCTCCTCCTGCCGGGACCGGGCGGCGCTGGGCTCCTGCCGAGCTGCACCTGGTCACCCCAGACCCCTCGCAGAGCAGCCGGGGCAGGCCCCACGCGGCTGCAGGTCCCTCGGTTCCCACCTGTGAGCTGAGGCCGACGGGAGCTCATGGGGGACCCGCGCGCACACCAGGTGGCCTGGGGAGCACAGTGAGGCCAAGGTGTCCCCCTGGACGGGTGCGGTGACAGGATGGCCATTGTGAGCCTGTGTCCCATCATGTCCCTCGAGCTTGGGGCCGCTGGTGACCACACACCTCCTGCCACAGAAAAGCCCCTGAGGGCTCCGGGCAGGGCGGGGGCTTGGCGGTGGCGATGGCGGCTCCTGCCTGCCCACCAGGTGGGCTCTGGGAACAGCCTGCCTCCTGCAGCTCGTGCTGGGTGGCACCAGGGCCGCGTCCAGCAGCTGACCTGGGAGTGGCGTGGCTGTAGCTGTGACTTGTGGTGGCGAGATGGACGGACAGTGCCTTGCCGAGACTCGCTCTGCGGGCTCCGCACAGTGCGACCTGCTCTACCTCCTCCACCAGGGGCTTCATGGGAGTGAAGCAAGTGGGTATTTAGGAAGTGCTGGCCCAGCTCGCGCCTACTCAGCGCTGCCTGATGCCACTTGTTGGTGCAACCTACAGCCGGGCCCTGGCGCACCTGCCGCCCTGCTATTTGGGAGGCTGAGGTGGGAGGATCGCTGGAGCCCAGGAGTGGAGGCCACCCACCTGGGAAACCCGATGTGACCTCACCTCTGAAAACATGTTTTAACTTTTGCGCTATCCAAGTATTAGTTGAGCGCCACTGTGTGCCAGGCGGGGGCTGTGACAGCAGGAAACAAAGGCTCAAATTCTTGTCCTGGAGCTGACACAGATGGGGGGAGATCTACACCAAGTCAGGAGCCAGCGCTGGGCCTGGGCTGTGGCTCAGTGGTACAGCAAGTGGCCAGCACCCTGTGAGGCTCTGAATTCAAGCCCAGCACCGAAAAGAAACAAGCAAACAAGTCGAGGTTGGCAAATGCTGAGCTGATGCAGGTAGACACACAGGCCCAGGGAACAGCCACACCCAGTCCCCATCTCACACGCGGGGCAGACAAGGCCCTGAGTTGGCCCAGGGAACAGCCACACCCAGTCCCCATCTCACACGCGGGGCAGACAAGGCCCTGAGTTGAGAAGAAAATGGGCTTTATAGGGTCCACGGTTTCTGCCACAGTCTGTGTGTGCGGCACATGGCCCCAGGACCTTTGCTCCTGCCGTTCCCTCAATAAATGTGGGATGGCTGAAAGTACAGGCACGCAGGTGCAGCTCTGGGGCACAGCCCCTCTCAGCCGGGACCTCCTGAGCTCCTGGCCGGGCTTCCGTGGTCCAGCCGTCACCCCCTGGAGAAGCCAGGAACTGCTGCCCCCGGGGCCCTGAAACCAAACCGGACCACCTGCGCCCGGGGCCTCCTGGGCCTAGACCTCGGGCTGCGGGCCCCGGCCACCTGCCGCCCCGCTCCCTGCTCTGTGGGCTGCAGGGATGGCAGGCTTTGGTGCTGCCTGGGATCTGCCCAAAGCACCGGGAGCTGGTAATAACCGTCATTAGGATAATGATCTTAATTATTATCTAATAAAAGTATATTTAGCAGCGCCCGCGGCGTGAGCGTGCGCACTGCCCTGGCCCTTCCGAGTTCCAGAACCTCCCGTGGCCACCGCACCCCTCAGTGGTGGCCGCCCCATCTGCGCCTCTTCGTGGCGAGACTCTGAGAGCCGTCCCCCCGCGGTCGCCGCGCCGGCCCCTCCTCCTGCCCCCTCGTCTGCCCCCCCCAGCAGGAAACTGCCCTCGCCAAGGTCACCTGAGTCCAGTCCCTCCAGGTCGGCCTGAGAACACCCTGCTTGGTCACAGGGCTTCTCTCCCCTCCCTGGAGGCCGCCCGAGGCGTGCCCAGGCGGGGCCCCTCAGACCTGCCCCGGGATTGCCCGGGATCGCGCACCCCACCCTCGCCCTCCCCCCATCTGCAGAGGGACCAAGCTGCAGGGCAGGTGGGAAGCCAGCCCTGCACCCACCATCCCACCCCCCCATCCCCCTTTCCATCGTCTCCGTCCACCGACCCGCCCTCCCCTGTCATCACCCACCACACGTCTGCCCTTCCTCCCGCATGCATTCATTCATTCAGCCAAAGCAGGTGACTCCCTGTGCCAATCTCTATGCACCCCCACACTTGCTGTGTGCCCTTGAGCCAGGCCCTGCCCTCTCTGGGCCCCGGCCGCGGGGCTGATCACAGCACAGCCTCCCGGGCGTGCGCAGTGCAGAGCCCTGCCTGGTCCTGGGTTTCTTCCTGCAGGCAGGAAAGGCCCCGGTCCAGGGTCCGCATGGAGCTGTGACTGCTGATGGTGACCCCAGGCGGCAGGGCAGGGCGGTGGGGCCCTGGCAGGCTGTGGCCTGCTCTGGGAAGGGCGTCACTGGCCACAGCTCCACAGGGACATGCCCTCTCTGGCCGGGGGCGGAGCCCGCAGCCCCTGCACCCATCGTCACAGGGGGGTGGGGGGGGCGCTGGGTGGCTCTGCCCTTCGGGGGTGATCTGCACAGGGACAGCGCTGGGAGGCGCTGTCCTGCAGGCTCCGCTGGTCCACCCGTCCAGGCAGAGGAGAGGGAGGGTGGGGCCCACGCCCACCTGGCCGCAGGTCCTGGTCAAGAGCCCACTCAGGGCGAGGGTCAGAGCCACGCGGACCCTCGCGAGGGGCCCCCACCTGCGAACGTGCGTGCACTCGGGCCTTCAGTGGCCAGGCCGCCTTTGGAAATCGCTGTCCTGGTCTCCTCTTCACTGCTGGGGAACTGAGGCGCAGGGGGGCCCGCAGCCCGGCCGGTCACTCAGCTGGCAAGTGGCACCAGGCCCGCTCTCTGGGTCTCTCGGTCAGCCTGTGCTGACTGGCTACTCCCTGCAGGGCAGCCGTGGACTCCAGGGGACGGAGGGTGGGTGATGTTGGAGGGAACAGCAGGACTCAGGCCCCAGGTCACAGCCCCCGGTGTGGCCCCTCCCATCCCAGCCTCAGAGCCCAGCCCGGCCTCCGCTGCCTCGTTGGGTGGGTTGCAGGATCCGGCAGGCTGTGGGGGGGAAGGAACCTGTGGGTGACGGGGGGGACACGGGGCTGGGGGCGGGGCGGTTTCCCATGGCGCTCTTCATTAACCTCCGTCCAACCTGGGGCAGGTCCCCCTGCCTCGGACACCCCCTGCCTGAGCCACCCTTCCCCGCTGTCGCCTGCAGCCTCTGCCCCTTCCATGAACAGCGCGCCTCTGTGTCCGGGCTTGTCGCATGCCAGCGTTGCCCAGAGACGAGTGGGGAGCAGGCAGCCCCCGCCCTGCGCGCAGACCCCTGCCCGCCCAGCCGCCGGGACCCCAGATCCAGGACAATGCACCGGCCGCGGGGGGAGGGCGCGGGCAGGGCTGGGGCCTTGGGGGGCCTGGGAAAGACGCTTGGGGTCTGTGTCCAGGGAGGGGCTCCGGGAGGAGGGGCAGCCGGGCTGCGGAGGGCGGTGCTCAGGGAAGGGCCTCGCGGGGAGGCGGCTCCGCCCTCGCCCCGCTCCGGGAGGAGGCGGCCTCCCGCCCGGCTCCGCGACAGGTGTGGGGCCCTGCGGGCCCCAGGAGGGGCGATCCCTTTCGGAAGTGGAGCGGCACGGGCCGCCCGCTATAAATACGGACACAGCTGACCCGCCTGGGGTCCGCAGAGGGACCCGGAGGACGGAGGGGCGGGGAGGGCGCGGACCCGGCGCCCCTGAGCCCTGGGGACGCGCTCAGGTTTCTGGAAGGACAGGGAACCCGGTGACATGATACAGTCCTGACCCTGGCCTCCTGGGGCCCCAGGGGAGGACAGAGGAAGCGACCCCAGCCTTCCCAGCCGTGCCTCAAGCCCTGCGCTCTCCTCCCGCACCTGTGGCCCCTCTTCCTTCTGCCGCCCCTCTAGGAAGCCCCCCTCTAGGAGGTGCCCTCCCGTCTGTGAAGCCCCGCCCTGTAGGGAGGCCCACCCTCTAGGAAGCCCCTCCCCTGCGAAGCCCCGCCCTCTAAGAAGCCCGGTCCTCTAGGAAGCCCCTCCCGCTCTGGGCAGCCCCACCCTCAAGAAGCCCCCTCCCGTCTGTGAAGCCCCTCCCGCTGCGAAGCCCCGCCCTGTAGGGAGGCCCACTCTCTAGGAAGCCCCTCCCCTGATAAGCCCCGCCCTCTAGGAAGCCCTTCCCTCTGAGTAGCCCCACCCTCTAGGAAGCCCCTCCCCTGCGAAGCCCCGCCCCCTAAGAAGCCTGGTCCTCTAGGAAGCCCCTCCCCTCTGGGCAGCCCCACCCTCTCGGAAGCCCCTGGTGCTCTGAGTCCCCCTCTTCTCCAGACCCTCCTCTCGCTCACCCCTTCCTCTTGCGGAGCACCTTCCCCATCAGCTTCTGCAGAAGGCCACCAACCAACCTCTTGGCCGGTGCCTCCTGTCCTTGGTGACACGAACAGCCCGCGATTTCTGGGCTCCCTGCACAGTTCCCCCTGATGCTTCCCGGCAACATCAGCAGAGACCCCTGCCTGTGCACCAGGCCTGGGCTGGGCTCGCCAGGACCCGGTCAGAAGGACCGTCCCCCATCCACACTGGTTCCAAGTCCCAGGAGAGACCCTGGGCACCTGGTCCCATCCAGGAGTCAGTTTCCCCAGCTCTGAAGAAGGGATGCAGAGGAGGCTGGGCTTCGGTCCCCACCTGCTTCTCCACCATGCGGCACTGAGTGAACGCAAACCTGGCCTGGGAGCTGAGGGTAAAGGGGCACCCGCAACAGGGCCAGCCACACCTTGGCGGGCTCACAGCCCAGTGGTGTGGGGAGTGGTCAGGGGTCCAGGATGGGAGGTACACAGGCAGCCGTGGGAGACAGGGAGCCGGTGGGCCCCAGAAAACCTCCCACAGGAAGTGCCACCTGAGCTGAGAGGTGAGTCTCCAGGGAAGGCGCAGGAGGGTTTCCAGGCAGAGGGCACAGTGTGTGCAAAGGCCCTGAGGCAGAGCAAGAGCCAAGGCTGGCTGTCCCTGTTTTGCTGTTTATTTGCTGTGTGACCTAACCAGTGACTCCGTTGGGGGCCTTTGTAAAGGGGGTTCAACGCAGCACTCAAGAGAGGGCTCAGGTTCAGCAGGTGCGGGCACACCTGTGGGGGAGGTCCATGAAGGCCTGGGCTTCTGGGCGCTGGCCACGAACAGGAGGCGCCTGGCTCCTGTCTGGGGGCAGGGGCGGCGGCGGCTCATGACCTCATCTTCTGGCCAAGGCCCCCTTCCCCGGGCCCCTCCTCCCTGGCCACCAGTCCCCTGCCAGCTGTCCCTCCATGTGTGCCCTGCCTGTCAGGAGCAGGCGCCCTGTTCCGGGACACCTGATGCCTCGCTTCCCAGGGAATTCTGAGCTGAGGTCCACGGAAGTTCAGCTGCCGCACCGGCTTAACCCTGGAGCCTGGGCGCCCGGTCCTCAGAGGCCCGACGCCGGCCCTCTTGACCCTGTGGAGAGCCCTGGCGCGGCTCCCAGCCTTAGCTGGAGAGACCCTGCTTCAGCGCCTACCTCTGGCACTGTGGTGCTGTGTGACCTTAAGTACACCAGTGAACCTCTCTGGTCACCTTCTCTGCCCTCGTGTCGGGCCAGCACCTGTGCGAAGAGGCTCTCTCCACACACGCTCCTCTCACCAGCTAAGTCACCAAGCACCACTGAGCCCACTGCACAGACGTCTGCTGGGGCCCGGCAGCCGCGTGACCCCCAGGGTGAAATGCTCCAATCAGTCAGAGCCAGCAGGAGGTCTGTCCCGAGCCCCCGAGCCCGCCCGGGTCTCCGCGGTCTGCGTGGAGGGGCTCACTGGACCCCCCACTCAGGTGTGCGTTAGGTGTCTTTCTAGAGATGTGGAAACTGAGGCCCAGAAAGGCCAGGCAGCTGCCCCAGAGTCACTCGGTGTGTGGCAGGGACGCCCTGGGCACCTGCTGTGGGGACCTTCCACAGACTCAGGAACTTCACTACAACGCGGGCGTGAGACAGGCGCGTCCTGAGAGCCACGGCTGCTCTGCCGGGGAGGGGACTGCGCCGCAGGCCCGGGGACTTCACCTCCTGCCCAGCACAGCTGCCCCTGGCCACAAGGACGGTGAAGATTCAAGCCGAAATCAGTCAGAAACAGAGAGGGGCAAAGTCCAGTTCCCCAGCGTGCTGGCTGCTCGGGCCGATGGCCACTGTGTCACAGGAACAGAGTTCTGGCAGCAGGTCCTGCGGACCTCTGCCCCTTGACCTGAGCTGCAATGTGCTGCGGGGCCAGGTGACCTGCAGTTTCCGCCTGCTGGGGGAGCACCGGGGCGGGGCTAGCGCAGCTCCCTGTTGGGATGGGCCGGTGTCATCCTCACAGTCCTTTAAAATATCCCGGGAAGCCGGGCACGGTGGCCACGCCAGTCGTCCCAGCCACTTGGGAGGCTGAAGCAGGAGGATGGCAAGCTCGAGGCCAGCCTCAGCAACTTGGTGAGACCCTGTCTCAAAATAAAATATAAGCAGGACTGGGGGTGCCGCTCATGGGGGGCCCTGGACTCCATCCCCAGGAGCACGCATGCGCCCCACAATGCCCGGCTCCCCGAGGCCCCAGAGCCAGCCTGCCACCTCCCTGAGGAGGAGTCGCCCTGTGAGCCCCTGGGCGTCTGGGAGGGCGGGTCTCCAGTCTCCAGCCACTGTCCCGGGATGTCCTCCTTCTGCAAACGGGAAACCCAGGCCAGCTGCGCCTCCCGCGCCCGAGCCCAGGGGTCCGGTGGGCGCCCACCTGGCCGCCTGGCCCTGCCCACCCCGGGCGCAGCTCGGCACCTGTCTTCCTCCTGCCGCAGCCAGGAATCAGGTCAGGAGCCGCCGCGGGCACCGGAGGGATCTACACATACAGCCGCAGGAGGCAGGAGAGGACCCGCCCCGGCCCCGGCCCTCCGCCAGGCCCCGCGGCTCCCACCCCTGAGCCAGCCCAGGCCCAGCCCCAGGGGCCCCGGACGGCCAGGCCCCTGTCTCCCCGGACGCGCCCTCCCCCAGCCGGACACCTGAGCGGAGGCAGGAGGGGCCGCGGGCCTGTCCCCAGGTGAGCAGGGCTCCGGGCCACAGCGAGGGTCCCACGCGTCGGCCTCCGGCCTCCTGGTGGCAGCGTGCAGGGTGGCAGTAGGCCAGGGGGCCGGGGCCACGGCGGGGCCGGTGTGGCCAGGAGGAGGTGACCGGTGGGAGCAGCAGGGAAGGGGCTTGGCTCGGCCAGGTCCTTCCTGTTGGCAGTGTCCTTGGGCAAAGGCCAGGTCCCGGGTCCCCACAGACCAGGCTGGAGGGGCAGGAGGGGGCGCTGGCCAGTGCAGCCCCTGGGAGCCACGCGCACAGCGACCCCAGGTCTGTCTGTGGGGGACTCAGACACGGGAGCAAGGCCAGCGGGGCCCTCGGCCAGGTCTGGCCTCCTGTGGAGCCCTGAGCAGGCCACCAGGCGCCATTCCCGTCCCTTGAGGGGTGGTGCTGTGCTCAGGGGCCACCGTGCTGCGAGGCTCCTGTGGCCTGGGGGAGCTTCAGGCCCTTGTCATGGAGATGCCACCAACCAGGCCCGTGTGTCCTGGCACCCAGGTGACTGTGGAAGGTGGCCCGGGGAAGAGCATGCAGAAGCCAGTGGAGTCGGGGGGACGCAGCGCCCCCGCCTCACATCTGCCCGCTTCTCCGAGGGCAGCGGCCACGCCGGCCATCCCAGGACTCAGAGGCTGAGGCAGGAGGACCGCAAGTTCAAGGCCAGCCTCTGCAACGCAGCGAGACCCTGCGTCCGAATAGAAAGGGGCTGGGCTCGGTGGCAGAGCACTTGCCTCGCACGTGCAGCACCGCGTTCCCTGGGAGCACCGCATCAAAATAAATAAACAAAATAAAGGTGCTGCGTCCACAAATAAATAAATAAAAAGTAAAGAGGGGGCCGGGGGCTGGGCTGGGGCTCAGTGGCAACGTGCCCTGGGTCCAGTCCCCAGCACGGAGTGTCTGTCTCTCCCATTCCTCTCCTGGTCGGTGCCCTGCCCTGGCTTAGGCCCCACATACACCAACACAGTCACCCCTGCCCCCCGGGGTCACCCTGCCCTGGACGGACCTTCTCCAAAGGCAGCCTGAGGAAACCACCTCGTGGGCCCACCGTAAGCACGAGAAGCTTATAGTCTCCCCAGGCTCCCTAGCACCCCTGAAATCAGATCCAAACGCTTCCCCACCTCCCCGTCCCCTCCCTGCCCTCTCCTCCCTCTGCCCCAGCCACCGGGGCTCCTCCAACACGCCAGGCTCAGCCTGCCTCAGGGCCTTTGCACAGGCCCTCTCCTATTTCTTCTCCCCCAAATGGCTTCTACACCTCCTTCAGGACTCAGCTCCAATGTCACCTCCTCAGAGAAGCCCTCCCTGATGCCCTAGGACAACTGCTGCCCTCCTTCTCTCCTCTTCCTGGCCCTTGCAGGGGTCTGAAGGTATTCTAGTCACTTAAGTCATTTAGCCTCTTCCTCCTTACCTGGAGGCTCAGAGAAGGCAGAGGCCCCGCCTGCACCTCCTGTCCAAGGGCCTCAATGTCCCCATTTGTAAAACCAGGCGGGTCTGTGACAAGAGTCCCCCGCAGAGGATGGGGCCTTATTTGTCATTAAAGTTACTATTTCCCTCCCGCTTGCCTGTTCTGTAGACTCTTGTAATGGATATGCTAATTGATGCAGATTTTATGTAAATGACACGTGTGTTTATTTCTCCCTAGAAGTGCCCCGCTGGCCTGGGGACCCGGGAGCTGGGGAGGGGTAGCTGTCAGCCGAGTGACTTGGGGAACCGCTGGCCCTCAAGGGGCACGGGCTGCGGAGCACCTGGACCCTCGCTGCAGATTCAGACCCGGAGTTGTGGGTGGGCGCTGCCCTTGGAGACCCAGGGAGGCCAGGCCGGAGTCAGAGGGCGAGACCCCAGCTGCGGAGGCCGGGAGGCTGGGAGGGAGGAGAGGGCCTGCGTGCAGCCTGGGTGGCGGGAAGCCACCAGCCATAGGTAGCTCTGTGGGATGCTGAGGGCAGAGACGCTTCTGCGATGGTAGCCTGAACCTCCCCGGTGCCCACTGTCTCTACTGAGCGCTTGCAGGGCCTCCCTGGGCTGCGGGGGCAGATGGGCTGGAGCTGTAGTGAACCAGGTCAGCCCTGGAGCAGAGGTGGGCAGAGGGCCAGGAGGGGCAGCCTGGAGTAGGGAGAAGGGGGGCTTGTGAGCAGCTGGACGCATGTCAAAAGCCTTCCTCTGCTCCAGACACATGGGCTCCTCCTGCCCCAGGGCCTTTGCACGGCCGTGCCCTCTGCCTGGAGCTCTCTTTCCCTAGCTTCCTGCACATTTTCTCCCTCCCCTCCACCCTGATGACCAGACCCGACCACCTGACTGTCCCCTGCGTACTCTCTCCCTGTAGCATCCCTGACCCAGAGCAGACCTGTCATCCTGCCTGCCCCCCCTGGGCAGCAACCCCTGGAGGCCAGCGGCTCTCCTCCCCTGTGTGCTGCTGAGCCCTGCTGAGCAGAGCTGGATGGGCACCTGCAGGAGCTGTGCCGGGACAAGCCATGGCTCTGTCATGGCCACCGGCGTGTCCCCACCACCACCTAGTAGGGCCAGAACGCAGTAGGTGCTCATTAAGGCCGCTGGCTAAGTAGGTTGGCCGGCAGGACCTGGCCCGCCCCTCCAGGGGCCCGTCTGGCGCCCAGGCTGAGCTCATCCAGCGGCGAGTGAAGGTGTGAGGTGACGCCAGTGTCGCCTGTGCGGCTGCCCTGGTGGCACTGCCAGGAGGCGAGAGTGCGGGGTTCACAGCCCTCCCCTCCTCCGCCGCGCCTGGGCCCCGCCGCCCTCTCCGGGGCTCCCGCCTCCAGCCCAAGCTCTGCCCCCCGCGCCAGCCACGACCCCAGCCCCTCCCACCATGCCGCTTCCTCCCGGGGTGGCCCTGCGGCGACTCCTGGGGTCTGGCCGGCGTCACTGAGCACCGCGTCCTCAGGGCCGTCCTCGTCCCCTTGTGGGGGTGGACCACGCCACGCTCGCCCCCCATGCGCGCTCGCGGTGCCGCGGCCCCTCGGGCTACTGCCCGTGCGCCAAGGACCCATGGCCGACTGCCCCTCCGCGCTCCCCACTGGCCCCGCCTGCCCACCTCCGGGCGCGGCAGACCCCCCAGCTGCCCAGGGAGGGTGAAGACAGGGAAACGGGAAGGAGCAGCGCAGGACCCCGCGATGCCGCGGGGAGCGGGAACCACCTTCATTAAATACCTACTGTGCGCCCGTTTGCTCAAGGCCAGTGGGAAGCGGGGTCTGGGGCCCAGCCAGCTGTGCCAGCGCCTCCCTCTGCTGCCCACTGGCCCGCCTCTGGTCAGGGCAGCCCACCACT
This sequence comes from Tamias sibiricus, assembly GCA_025594165.1. Lineage (NCBI taxonomy): Eukaryota > Metazoa > Chordata > Mammalia > Rodentia > Sciuridae > Tamias > Tamias sibiricus. The sequence continues at coordinate 3,238,816 of CM046673.1, read as the reverse complement.
CTGTGTCTGGCTCAGAAATGAAGGAAGGCGGGCTGAGGGGCAGTGGTACTGTGCCCACCTGGCACGCAGAGGACCGGGTTCTATCCCCTGCACTACGGAAAGAGAGAGGGGACAAGATGATTTTAGGAGAAAGAACCTCCTCCACTTGGATGGCCAGGAAAGGCCTCAGTGGAGGAAGGCTTGGAGTGAAGATGGGGGCACAACTTCCTGAGCAAAAGAACAGCCGTGCAAAGGCCCTGCGGCAGGACTGGATGTGTCCTCCAGGCTGGGGCGGCAGCCAGCCCGAGGGTCCGAGCAGGGAGAAGCCAACACCTCTCCAGATCCCACGACGCTTGCCTCGGCCCTCCCTGTGCCTCAGTTTTCTATCCATTTCCAGAGGGCCCAGGGGTCTCTGCCTTCTCCCCATTTCCCAGAGGGGACCAGGTGCCACTTGCCTCATTTGCATATGTAGATGACGCCTGGGGGGTTCGGGACCACCTGGGCCTTCCTGGGGGATCGCACAGTTGGAACTGTCTGATTCCACTGGGGAGACAGTGCAGGGTCCTGCCTGTTTCTCTAATCCAGTGTCCCCAGCGTGCATATGGAACTGTTACCTCCAACCAGGGAACAGCAAGCCTGCACCCCGCCTCCAGGCCTGTGGGCCAGAGGGGCTTCTGGGGCAGCCCCCAGCGGCCCCCACGGCCTGCCTCACTCACATCCTCCTCCACCACAGGGTGGAGCGGTGACCCGGACTTGTCCTGCCTGCCTGGGCCTGTCCCCCTCCGTAAATGAGGCCAGCCCTCTGGGCTCAGGCCCTCGCCATCCTCTGTTCATTATTCAGCACGTTTGTTGAGCACCTACTACGTGCCAGGCCCTGTTCTAGATCCCGGGACACAGCAGAGGCCAAACAGACCCAGCCCCGAAAGCAGCCAATGGATAAGGAGGGTCCCACCGGCAGGAAGTTCAGCAAAGGAACCCGCAGGGTGCAGGGAGCTGGCGGCCAGCATTCCCAACAGGGCAGTGGGGGAGGGAACTGCTGTGCAAAGGCCCTGCGGCTGGACTGTGCCCGATGCTGGAGGAACCTGCAGGAGGGAGAGGCCCGCGTGGCTGGAGGACAGCGGAGGAGGTGGGGACTCAGTGACACGCCCGTGGCCTCCCCATGGCTGCCTCCGTCCTGCCCCCAGCCCCATGCCCCTGAGATTCCTGATGACAATCATCCACGGAGCACCCACTGTGTGTCAGGTGCTGTTCTAGACACCCGAGGGTCAACCAGCAGGAGACGGGGACTGCAGCGGCTGTAACTGGGAGGTGGGCTGGGCCTCCCCCAGAGGAGGTGACGGCAGGCGCCCATGGAGACCTGCAGGAGGCGTGGCCCAGGCTGGGGGACGGCAGGTGCAAAGGCGCTGGGGCAGTGCAGGCTGCCTGGTGCTCACAGTGTCCCTGAGGCTTCAGCATGGAGCAGTGGCCTCCTTCTCCAGGAAGCCCCCCATCCTCCTCACTCCAGGATGGAGATGAAGCAACAGAGAGGCAGGGTCCAAGTCAGGCTCAGGGGACCCAGGGAGGGGACCAGGAGGTTGGTGGTGGCGCCTCTCGCAGCACATCCCAGGTCTTACGAGTCCCCCAAGTGAGGACATAGCACATTATGCTCCAACCCTGGGGTTCAATAGTGACTGTGCTGTTCCCTGGCTGTGCGACATGGGCCGCAGGTGCCGCCAGGATAGGGGATAATAACTGTAGTTCCAGTCTAGAATTCTGCCCCTGCATACAGTAGACACCTGATGTATGCTAGCTCATCATTCCCTTCATTAATAAGCACATAATATAGGGTACTTTTCTGGGCAGCAGGCTCGGGAATGCTGTGCGGTCTCTGGAGGGGGCTGCACCCTCTCTGGGCAGCAGCTCCCCCAAATCCCCTCCAAAGTTCCAGGAGGGAGTTGGAGCTTAGGACAGGTCCTCGAGACGACCCCTCAGCTCTGCACGGAGGCAGGGGTCAAAGGACGGCAGCAGAGAAGGGTCTGGACCACACGCCCCACTCCCCCGCCCGGCTCTAGGCGGTTAGCTCGCGGAGGGACCAGCTGGGCGGATTTATCGGGCGCATCTGCCGCCCGAGCAGCTGCTGCTCTGGGGGGGCGAGGGGGATTTGGGACCAGGGAAACCTGTCCGAGGAGAATCGCGTCTGCGCCGCCCAGCTGCCGGCTCCGGCTGGGGGACACCCCGCGCCCGCCGCGACCCCGGCCCCTCCCCCGCCGCGACCGCCTCCCCCGACGTGCCTCTGGGGGAGGGGGCGTCGGGGAGGCCCTGACGTCACACGCGGTCTCAGCCAATCGGAGCTGCCCTTTCCGGGCCCCCAGGGGATTCCCTGGCCAGAGCCGGGCCCGGGGCGCGACCGAGCACGGCCGAGCCGCGGCGACCCCCAGCCCGGGCTCCAGAGTGCACGCCCCGGCGGGGAAACCGAGGCCGGGGCCCAGGGAGGAGGGGGACCAGGGGGCCCTCCAGGCGGCTGCCCACCAGGGTGGCCCCCGCCGGGCCCAGAGAGGGGCAGGGACCCGCGGGAGGCACACAGCAGGGCGGCGAGCGCGGACGGGGCGCGGGCGGCGGGGCGGGCCTCGGGCCCGGGCGCCAGGAGCCGCCGGCCTCAGCCCCGCAGGGCCCCGCGGGCCGTCGGCCCCCTCAGGGTCTCCCCGGGCCCCCTCGGACCCGGGGCCGCCGCCGGGCCGCGCTGGGAAGAAGGTGTCAGGAGCCGCGGGCGCCCGCAAAACCCGCACTGGAGTCGCGCCGGCCGGAGCGGGACGGGAGCGCAGCGCTGCGCAGGCCGCGGGCCAGGCCGGGGAAACTGAGGCCCAGGGGCGGGGCTTTCCCCAGAGTCCCACAGCTAGGGGGACGCCGCTGGCTCCGGTGACCTCGGGCTAGGTCTGCCCCTCACTGGGCCTCCCTGGCTCACCCTGAGGGCCAGCAGTGAACTTCCGCCACCCTCCTCCAGGTCAGGGCGCAGACAGCCAGGAGCCCCGGGCGGGGGGAGCGAGCAGCCCGGCCTGACCTTGCCCTGGTCCAGGGCATGAAAGACCCATTCATGGCCGAAAAGCCTGGGTGGCAGCTGAGCTGGCCGCGGGGGTGGGGCCTCCCTCCGGGCCTTTGTCCCAGCAGGTCTCTGCTACACCGCCTTTCCCACAACACCCCTACCGCGCCCCATGTGCTTTGCCACATCTATCTGTGGCCCTTCCAGAGCCCCAGTGTCACGCCCCCCACAGGCATCCTCGGCGGCGCCCACAGTGCGGGGTGTATCTGGACCTGGCTGGGTACCTTGAGCTCCCAGCCCTCGGTTTTCCTGTCTCCTGACTGCCCTGTAAGCCAAGGGCAGGCTGGTCTTGTTAATTGCCCAGGTCAGGTCCTGGCACACATTTGGCACTCAATAAATGTTGGTTGAATGAATGGGGTGCAGAGCAGCCCAGCGGGCCCTGGGCCCACACAGCACAGATGATGGCCACCGCCTGGGAGTGAGCTCAGCCTGCAAACTGAGGTTGGGTCTCAGCCCCACCCCTGCCTGGCAGGCCTCCGTCTCCCCGGGCAGGGCAGGCCGGGAGCCGGGGCTGCGAGCACGAAGGAGCTGTGGCTAATTTGCTTGGGCGGCTGGGTAGCCGGAAGGCAGTGAGGGCAAAACCAGCCAGGAAGGCCCTGATGCTCGGAGGTTTGTGGTCACCCCAGTGGCCAGGAACACACTGAGCCTGGAAGATCCGAGCTGTCTCCATGGACGCCGGGGAGCCTGCAGTCTGCCCAGCGCCAGAGTGACCTGGGACCAGGGCTCAGTCCTGATACCCACGTCCTCCCCTGTGGCCACTGGGAAGTCGGCACATGCTGGTCTAAGGCTCTTGACATGTTGGGGCCCATGGATGTGACACGGTGGCCCCAGCTCACAGCAGCTGTGCAAGAAATGTCACTAAAGACACAATAGTCAAGTGTCTGTGCGACACCAGCTGCACACGGGAGATGCTGAGGGGTAGCTCGGCACCAGCCCAGAGGGGACTTCCCTAGTCAGCCACACGGGGCGGTGCTTTGGCCAGAGAGGGAAACTGAGGCACTCGGTGACTCCCTACTGTCCTGATGGCACAGGGCCCGGGAGGTCACTGAAACCTCAGTGCTGTCTTGGGAACTCAAGGGCAATGTACAAAGGCTCCCAGGAGCAGAAGGGGACCTGAGCCCCGAGAGCCCTCTGAGCCAGACCCCATGGTCACTGGGAGAGAGGGGCAGCTCCAAGGAACCAGAGCGAGTTCCTCGGGGACCTCTGCACCAACCTGCTGAAGTTCAGGTCCTCATCCTATGGGTGACCTTGGAGCAGACGCCCCCCCGTGCCTCACACATCGAGTGAGTGCTGGTAATGGACAAGTCTGCGGGTTGACTGAGTGACCTCACACACGCGGGGGGCAACGCAGGCCCCGGGGTTACTGCATGCACCCCAGCCTCCATGCCCGCGGCTCTGGTTGGGGATGCGAGTTTGAACAGAGGAAGCCGGGGCAGGAAACCGCAGCCCGCCACCTGGACAGTGGCAGGGTGACCCCTCGGGCCGCCCCCTCCCGCAGCGCCCCCCACGCGGCTCCGCCCTCCGCTCCGCGCCGCCGCCGCTCCGCGCCGGGTTTTGCGCGGCTCCGGCCGGGCTTCGGGGCGGTGGGGGGCGCCGGGGAGGGGGCGGAGGTGGCGGAGCCGCGAGTCGCAGCGGCCGCCGCGGCGGCGGAGGAGATGGAGATGCGGCCGCGGCGCGCCCCCGGTCCGGCCGCCGCGCAGCGCCCCCCCCGGAGCCGACGCCAGCGCGCCGGGGGCCGGGGCTGAGCCCCCTGCCCAGCCAGCGCGCGGCCGGGCGGACCGCGCCAGCCCCCCCGGGATGCCCGGCTGAGCGGCCGCGGGACAGGTGCGCGCACGGCCCGCGCCCCCGCCCCGCCGCCGCCCGCGCACTCGCGGCCCCGCGGCTCCGAGGTAAGCGCCCCGGGGCGTCTGCGCGAGGGGCCGGGGGCGCCCGCGGGGGCGGCGGGGCGGGCGGCGGGGGCCGGGCGGGCCGCGACGGGCCCAGGGCCCTGCACCGGCGCAGGGGCGCGGGCGCCGGAACGCGAGGACCCGCGGCGGCGCATCCGGGCGGGGGCAGGTTTGGGGGACCCTCGGGCGGCGTCCTGGGCGCGCGGAGCGTCGCGCTGAGGGGCTGGATGCTGGCCTGGGGCGCCGAAGGAGGCTCCATCATGGGGTGGCCGGTGGCACCGCAGCGGGGCCTCGGCCGTGGGCTGGGGCTGGGTGGGGGCTGCGATGGGGGTCTGCCGGCCCGCGGCGGGCGGGGGTCTTCCCGGGGGCCGTGGGAGGCACGATAATGGGACTCGCGGCTGCGCCGCCGGGGAGCTGGATTCGGGCCCAGGTGGGGGCTCGGGGCAGGCGGCGGGCGGGCGGGGGCCTGCCGGCCCGAGGTGGCAGGGTGGCAGGGTGGCAGGGTGGCAGGGTGGGGGGCGGGGCCCAGAGCTGAGTCGAGGCGACCCCGGGCTGGCGCGGTGGTCCCGGCGCGGAGGCCCCTCCGCAGGCTCCAGTCCCGCCGCACCTTGGGCGCCCGAGTCCTCCGGCCTCCTGCCTGGCCCAGACCAGAGCGAGTCCCGGCCGAGCGACCGCGGAGAGCAGCCGCGGTGCGGGGACAGGCCCGGCCAGTCCGGATCCCCCTGCTGCAGTGGGAGCCTGGGGGTTCGGGGCCCCCCAAGAGCTGACAAAGGGACAAAGAAAATGTCTCTCTCCAGGCGCGGCGAGCTGGGTGGGGGGCGCGGAGTGTGGCCCCCTGCCCGCGGGCGCTGATTGGTCCCTGGGGCGGGGGTCACGTGCCCCCCAATCCTGCTCTCCGCCTCCGGGAGTTTGGGGCACCTCCCAGAGGGGGCGCTGCTGTGGTGAACCCCCACCCTTGCCCCAGACCTGCCAGCACCACAGCTGGGAGCGTTTGCGAGAGTCCTGGGGTTGGGGGCGGTCGCAGACCCTGGCCCGGAGCTGGGCCCTCTCTGGCTCAGCTCTTGACACCCTCTACCGAGGTTGTCATCTGTGACCCCCAGACTGGAAAGGAACTGGAGTTTGGGATTACAGAAGCATTGAGGGGGCTGAGTTCAAGTTCAAGGGGAAGGTGTTGGGGACCCGCTAATGACTGGGGTGATTGAGTGGGACCCCATTTGCAAAACTGCATTTCTTCATATTTTCCCGGGATCCCTCGGCTTCCCAAGGCAACCAGACCCCCTCCAACCAAAACAGTCAGTGCCCCTGGGGCGGCCCCACCAAGCCAGCCCCCTTCCCCACGGGACCGCACGTGGCTCTCCAGGTGGGATTTCAGGTGTGGAGACGGCCTGGGGTCCAGGGTAGGGTCAGCCCGTCTGGGAAGGGTCCTGAGAGCCCTAGGAAGCCTCTGGGGGCCACTGCCACCCCTGGAGGTGCCCTGGGTGAGGAGTCGGTGGCCGGTGGGAGAGAGAGCCTCCTTGACCTGGGCCTGCTGGTCCCCGGAGCAGGGGGAGGTGAGGCCCAGGGAGGCTGCGGCCAGCGGGGAGGGGGCCAGGCTTCTTGCACCTGAGGTGGCTGGACAGGGTCAGGGGAACACGCCCCTCTGTCACCCTGGAGCCAAGAGCCACCCCTGCATTCCCCTCCCCAGCCAGGGGTTGCCCTGGATCCACCCCCCACACACTAGCAGGAATCGCTGCTGGGCCTTCGAGAGAAAGGGCCTGCTCTGTGTCCTTAGGCAGGTCACTAGCCCTCTCTGTGCAGCCTCCCTGGAAGATGCTCTTTGGGCCTAGGACTTGATTGGCTCTGGGATCTGCTTCCGCCGCCCACCTGCCTGTGCAGGGGCTGAACACCACGGGGCCTTAGGGTCCTCGTCCCCTCTCCTGCTGGGGGTGAGAGAGGTCCCGGCTCTGGAAGTCAGCGGAGGTCGGCCCAGGAAGGTCCCGGTCTTCAGCGGCCACCAGAGCTCCGGGTGGGAGTTGCCGGGGTCACCTGGGCTGGACCTGGAGGGTGAAAACCAAACTGCCCTTGGAAAGGTGACCGTGACGTCAGCTGCCAGCGCAGGTGAACTGGGTCCCCGGGGACTGAAGGGTGCGCCGGTCACTGCTCATCTCCAGGGAAGGTGTCCCGAGCTGGCCCTGGGTGTGGCCAGGACCGTGACGCCCGGGGAGCGGCGCGGGGGGTCGGGGGAGAGCCCCAGCCGCGGGTGTGGAACGGGCTGGCTGGCGGCAGTCCGCGGGCTGCCTGGAGGAGGGCGCTGGCCCTGGGCTGGTGAAGGCCTGCTGGGGACAGGGACAGACGCTGCGGGGGGAGCCCGGTGACCTGTTTTGAGGGTGGGAGACGATGAGGGAGGGCAGTGGCCGCGAGCGCCAGGCGTAGGGAGCCACGCGGGACCCGGAGCCGGGCCCGGAGCCTCGCTGCCCGTGGCTGTCCCGAGGAGGGGCTGCGGGGACCGTGAGCCCAGGGACCACGCGAGAGGCCGGAGGTCGGAGCTCTGGTGACGCCCGAGCCTGAGCTGGTGCGGGGTCTCAGCCCGCCGTCCTCGGGGTCCACAGTGTCGTTGTCACTGTGACTCTTGGGGCGCGGTGGACGGTTCCGCTCTCCTGTGGTGACACTGGCAGGATTGAGGCTGATGGGGCTGAGGACACCGGGGCAGCCACTGCCCGTGTCCTGTGGAAGGGCTGTGGGGACGCCCGGGCCTCCACCCCTGAGCAGGGCCAGGTGGGGCTGGGCCTGGGCCGCGAGTGGCCGGAGGAGCCCGCGCAGGGCCCGTGCCCTCACATCAGTGCCCCGGGAGGCCCAGGCAAGGTGGGGACGTGAGAGCGAGGGGCTCGGCAGGCTGGGGACCCCGCCTTAGTCCTTTGGAGAGACGTGTGTCCCCTGGCCACTGGCCCCAGGGCCCGCGGGGAGCTGGAGGACTACGTTTCCCAGGATGCACCTCTGCCTGCCCAGCTGGCCTCCAAGGGCGAGCTTGGGCGGGACCTTGGCAGAGCTGGCGCCCAGAGGAGGCTCGTGGGTGCTCTGGGCCTTGGTTCAGGGCAGTCCTCGGGGAGGACAGTCAGCCCATGCTCCCGGGCCCCCACGTGCAGTAGCCTGTGACAGTGTGACCTGGATCCCAGACAAGGGGTCGGAGCTGTGGTGTTCAGTCGGCCTTCAGGAGGTCCCAGGCTAGGACAGAGAAGAGCTACTGGCCCACCCTGCCGCGTGCGGTCAGGGCTGGGGAAGGTGGGGCTCGCCTCCTGGATAAGAGGAGGTATGAGAGAAGGGGCATTGCATCTGGGGCCATGACGGGTGTGTAGGAGTTCGCAGGGAAGCAGCCAACTTTGTGACAGTTGCAGAAGCTCCTTCCTCGTGGAGAACTGGCCCTACCTCCCTGCAGGCCAAGGACTCAGAGCCCCTGGGGCAGCAGAGGGAGCCCTGGGTCAGCTGCCCTGAGCTGGAACCCCTCTTCCCTCGCTGGTGCCCCCTCTGACGCCATGATCGAGGCAGACGGGCCTGTCCTGCGGGATCTGCAGAGGTAAACAAGGCCAGTCTAGCATGGTGAGCGTCCCCAGATGGAGGCGAGGCTGAGGGGGCGGGCTGTTCAGCTCAGGGTGTCAGGGAGGCTGTCTCTGAGGAGGTGACATTTGAGCTGAGACTAGGAAGAGGAAGAGGAGCTGGAGAAGGTCATGCAAAGATCTTGAGGAACAGCAGTCCAGGAGCAGCCGTGCAAAGGCCCTGGGGCAGGAGGAGCCTGGCCTATTGGAGGCTGAGGGAGGAGCTCATGTGGCTGGACAGAGGGAAGAGGGGCAAGAGGGAGGCAGGGAGAGGCTGGGTGGCCAGGTCCTGCAGGTCCTGCGGGCTACAGGGAGAGCTTGGCTCTGACCCTGAAGGAGGTGGGAGCCTTGGAGGGCTGTGTGTGGAGGAGGGAGGGGCCTGGCTCAGGTGCTCACGGCGCCCTCTGGTGGCTGCTGCTGGGGCCCAGCTGGGCAGTGGACAGGAAGAGAAGGGCGGCCCCAGGGCAGCGCTGGAGTCTGAGCCCTGGACCTTGCTGGAGGACGGGCGAGGGTAGAGCCCGAGTTCGGATCCCAGCCTTGCCACTTCCTGGCCGTGCGACTTGGGCCTCATCCCGCGCCTGTTGGACAGTCAGAACAGCCCCTGCCTCCCTGGCCGAAGGCGGCACCTCTGAGCCCAGCCCAGGCCCGTAGTGTCTGCTGTGGCTGTCCTGGGAGGCCCGGGGCCAGGTCCCTGCAGAGATAAGGCCGCAGTCGGAGTGCCAGTTTCCCTGAGGTCACCCAACCCCCAGGGGCCCCTGCTCCTTGCCATTTCTCTCCACTGCGGACAGTTCTCACGCCCCATCCTGCAGCACCACCGCCACCCTGCCAGCTTCTCCTCCATTCCTGAGCCCTGACTCACCAGGACTTGTGGTCCACTCTGACCCCAGGGTCTTCCCTCGGGACCTGTTTTCCGCCTTTGTCTCCTTTGAGTTTATTTGCCAGTCTTCCATCCCCAACAGCGCTTGGCAGGCCCCTCCTGTCCCTGCCCAGTGCCGCTCAGAGGTGTCCCCCTCCAGGACTCTCATGTGGGGACTGTCCACTCGGGGGTCCCTGCGTCCTTCCAGGCAGGGGCTCGGGGTGGAAGAAGAGCCCCCAGGCCCAGGGTGGGGTGTCAGGGCGCCTATTTCCTGTTCCTAGGTCAAGGACCCTAAGACAGCTCCAGCCCCCTGCGTCCCCAGAACCAGCCTGAGCGCCCGGCCGGCCCCCGCGGCCCCCGTGTGTCCCCAGCCTGCGGGCTCAAGCCTGGGGGTGTCCGACCCCCACCCCAGGCCGCCTGGCCCTCCCCCCCGCCCTGGCTCCCCCTGGGTGTGACACTGACCTCGCTGAAGGGTCGCAGCCCCCCAGTCAGGAGCGGCTGCTTCTGGGGTGCCTCCTGCCGGCCCAGTGCCCGGACAGTGACCACAGCCCGTCACGGGAGCCCCCACCCCTGCCGCCTGGGGACCTGCCGGTGTCCCCACTCGAGGCCCTGCCTCTGCCACCTTGTCTGCCCCGCTCCCCGCGTGGCCCGGGACAGGGACAGCCTCTCCGGTCTCCACGTCTTCTTGGTAAAGTGCTTCCGTAGGCTGTGCCACCGCGGGGGACAGATGGCACCTGTGAGCACGTAGCGAAGTCCCAGGGAGCGGCAGGGCAGCTCGTGGCTCTCAGCTGCCCGCGTGCTGTGCGACCTCAGCCAAGAGGCCTCGCCTCTCTGAGCTCCGGGCCTTGCGTCTGCACAGTGAAGGTGCCGCTCCCTGGGCTGGTGCCAAGGCCTCGGCCCACGTGCCCCGGCCGTACTGGCACACGCAGTGGGTACTGGCACGCAGTGGGTGCGCAGGAAGTCTGGAATGAACACACCCTGGTCGCCGTTGTATGAGCAGGGCTCTGCCTAGGGCGCGTGCCCTGCTGGCATTAGTTGAGCGCCTTGGGCGGGCACGGGGGGCGCAGAGTGGGCGGGCACGGCGGGCGCGCAGTGGGCGGGCGGGGGGGGGGCGCGCAGTGGGCGGGCACGGGGGGGGGGGCGCGCAGTGGGCGGGCACGGGGGGCGCAGAGTGGGCGGGCACGGGGGCGCGCAGTGGGCGGGCACGGGGGGCGCGCGCAGTGGGCGGGCACGGGGGGCGCAGAGTGGGCGGGCACGGGGGCGCGCAGTGGGCGGGCACGGGGGGCGCAGAGTGGGCGGGCACGGGGGGGGCGCGCAGTGGGCGGGCACGGGGGGGGCGCGCAGTGGGCGGGCACGGGGGGCGCGCAGTGGGCGGGCACGGGGGGGGGATGGGTGCGCAGTGGGCGGGCACGGGGGCGCGCAGTGGGCGGGCACGGGGGCGCAGAGTGGGCGGGCACGGGGGCGCAGAGTGGGCGGGGCACGGGGGGGGCGCAGTGGGCGGGCACGGGGGGGGGCGCGCAGTGGGCGGGCACGGGGGCGCAGTGGGCGGGCACGGGGCGCGCAGTGGGCGGGCACGGGGGCGCGCAGTGGGCGGGCACGGGGGCGCAGTGGGCGGGCACGGGGGGCGCAGTGGGCGGGCACGGGGCGCGCAGTGGGGGGGGGGCACGGGGGGGGGGCGCAGTGGGCGGGCACGGGGGGGCGCGCAGTGGACGGGCACGGGGGGGGGCGCAGTGGACGGGCACGGGGGCACGCAGTGGGCGGGCACGGGGGCGCGCAGTGGGCGGGCACGGGGGGCGCGCAGTGGGCGGGCACGGGGGCGCGCAGTGGGCGGGCACGGGGGGCGCGCGCAGTGGGCGGGCACGGGGGCGCGCAGTGGGCGGGCACGGGGGGGGGCGCGCAGTGGACGGGCACGGGGGGGGGTGCGCAGTGGGCGGGCACGGGCACGGGGGCGCGCAGTGGGCGGGCACGGGGGCGCAGAGTGGGCGGGCACGGGGGCGCAGAGTGGGCGGGCACGGGGGGGGGCGCAGTGGGCGGGCACGGGGGGGGGCGCGCAGTGGGCGGGCACGGGGGCGCAGTGGGCGGGCACGGGGCGCGCAGTGGGCGGGCACGGGGGCGCGCAGTGGGCGGGCACGGGGGGGGCGCAGTGGGCGGGCACGGGGGGCGCAGTGGGCGGGCACGGGGCGCGCAGTGGGCGGGCACGGGGGGGGGGCGCAGTGGGCGGGCACGGGGGCGCGCAGTGGACGGGCACGGGGGGGGGGGCGCAGTGGACGGGCACGGGGGCACGCAGTGGGCGGGCACGGGGGCGCGCAGTGGGCGGGCACGGGGGGCGCGCAGTGGGCGGGCACGGGGGCGCGCAGTGGGCGGGCACGGGGGGCGCGCAGTGGGCGGGCACGGGGGCGCGCAGTGGGCGGGCACGGGGGGCGCGCAGTGGACAGGCACGGGGGCGCGCAGTGGGCGGGCACGGGGGGGCGCAGTGGGCGGGCACGGGGGCGCGCAGTGGACAGGCACGGGGGCGCGCAGTGGGCGGGCACGGGGGGGGGCGCAGTGGGCGGGCACGGGGGGGCGCGCAGTGGACAGGCACGGGGGCGCGCAGTGGGCGGGCACGGGGGGGCGCAGTGGACAGGCACGGGGGCGCGCAGTGGGCGGGCACGGGGGGGGGCGCGCAGTGGGCGGGCACGGGGGGCGCAGAGTGGGCGGGCACGGGGCGTGCAGTGGGCGGGCACGGGGGGGCGCGCAGTGGGCAGGCACGGGGGGTCGCGCAGTGGGCGGGCACGGGGGGGCGCGCAGTGGGCGGGCACGGGGGGCGCGCAGTGGGCGGGCACGGGGGCGCGCAGTGGGCGGGCACGGGGGGGGCAGTGGGCGGGCACGGGGGGGGGGCGCGCGCCGTGGAGACCGGCACAGACGCCCCTGCCCCCCGGAGCTGCTCCCTGTTTTGCCGAGGAGGAAACAAGCCCAGAGAGGGTGAGGGTCTGGCCGGGGCTGCAGAGCGCCGAGGTCAGCTGGGCCGCCCCTGGGACCGTCACCTGTGGACGCCCAAGGCGGGATGGCCGAGGGCGGGCCCGGCCGGTCCCCTCGCTGCGCAGGCCCCGAGCTCCCTGCGGCCTTCCTGCCCAGTTCCTGGACGGCCGGAGCCGGGCGGCCGCGGGCCACCGGGGCAGCTGGAGGAGGCAGCTGTAAGCGGAGCTGGTAACCAGACCTGCGTGGCCAGGGGCCCCGCGGCCAGCCGGGTCACTCGATCCCCCCAGGGATGCCGGGCCCTGGAGTGGGAACTGGGACGGCCCGGCCAACGGGAGCCCCTCCACAGTCGGGGCACAGGCTCCCCATCCTTGCCGGGCAGACGGAGGAGGCGCCACGCCTGCGTCCCTCGCCATCCCTGCAGAGGCCCAGAGAGGGTGGGCTTCTGCTGAGGTCACACAGCAAGGGCATTGGACATGGGTGAGTCTGCGGCCAGGCCACGGCCGGCCTCGGGTCGTGGGTGGGAAGGAGGAGCCCAGGGCCTCCGGGACCAGCCTCCGCCCTGACCTTCCCGCTGCTGCCCTGCGGCCCAGCCCCAGGCCTCCGCCCTTACCCTCCCTCCTCTTGGAGTACCCTGCCCCATCCACCCCGTGTCCCCCTGTCCACACCACATGCCCCGTCCACACCACCTGCCCCGTCCACACCACCTGCCCCTGTCCACACCACCTGCGCCATCCACACCACCTGCCCCATCCACCCCGTGTCCCCCTGTCCACACCACATGCCCCGTCCACACCACCTGTCCCGTCCACACTACCTGCCCCGTCCACACCACCTGCCCCGTCCACACCACCTGCCCCTGTCCACACCACCTGCGCCATCCACACCACCTGCCCCATCCACCCCGTGTCCTCTTGTCCACACCACCTGCCCCGTCCACACCACCTGCCCCTGTTCACACCACCACCTCCCCTGTCCACACCACCTGCCCCGTCCACACCACCTGTCCCGTCCACACTACCTGCCCCGTCCACACCACCTGCCCCGTCCACACCACCTCCCCTGTCCACACCACCTGCCCCATCCACACCACCAGGCCTGTTCACATCACCCACCTGCCCCTGTCCATACCACTAGCCTGTCCACACCACCTCCCCTATCCACACCACCTGCCCCATCCATACCACCTGCCCCTGTCCACACCACCTCCCCTGTCCACACCAACCTCCCCTGTCCACACCACCTGCCCCTGTCCATTACCACTAGGCCCATCCACACCACCTCCCCTGTCCACACCACCTGCCCCCATCCACACCACCAGGCCTGTCCACACCACCTGCCCCTGTCCATACCACTAGGCCCATCCACACCACCTCCCCTGTCCACACCACCTCCCCCCCTGTCCACACCACCTGCCCCGTCCACACCACCTCCCCTGTCCACACCACCTGCCCCCATCCATACCACCTGCCCCGTCCACACCACCTGCCCCGTCCACACCACCTGCCCCACACCACTAGGCCCGTCCACACCACCTGCCCCGTCCACACCACCTGTCCTGTCCACACCACCTGCCCCTGTCCACACCACTAGGCCCCGTCCACACCACCTGCCCCGTCCACACCACCTGCCCCGTCCACACCACCTCCCCGTCCACACCACCTCCCCGTCCACACCACCTCCCCGTCCACACCACCTCCCCGTCCACACCACCTGCCCCGTCCACACCACCAGCACCGTCCACACCTCCCCCCGTCCACACGGCTGCTTCCCTCGGGGCCCAGGCTGCAGCCCACCTCCGCTCCCCGCAGGCCTGTGGCCTCTCTGCTCTCCAGCGGGCCTCGGCACTGCCCTGTGCCCGCGGGCTGGGTCCTATCGATTTACTCATTTGCAGCCTGGGGGTCGCCCCGAGGGGCTGCGCCCCTGAGCCACACCCCGGCCCTTTTTGCTCCTTATTTTGAGACAGGGTCTCACTGAGTTGCTCAGGGTCTTGCTGAAGTACCGAGGCCAGCCTTGAACTTGTGATCCTCCTGCCTCAGCCTCCCGAGCCGCTGGGATTACAAGTGTGGCCACCATGTCCAGGAGCTGGGCCTTGAGAAGGCCAGACAGGTCCCCTGGCAGAGGGGACCCTCTGTCAGGGGTGAGGACAGGAGGAAGGTCAGGGCGGGGTGTCCCTGAACACCGAGGTGTGAGGTCTGGTTCTTTCTTCTGAGGGGCGCTAGGGAGCCAAGGCAGGGCTGCGAGGGGGAGCGGCCGTCTGAGCTGAGCCCGCCACGCAGCAGGACCGGGGGAGGGAGGGGGGCGCCACCCGGCCAGCTCCCGGACGCCAAGGACCACGGGAGATTGGGAGTGGGACCTCCCGTCGAGGCAGGGAGGGTGGGGGCCCCCGCGGGCGGCGCGTCCAGTTCCTTCAGTCAGAGCCAGGCACTGGGGACCGCGTGGCCGGGGTAGTGGCCGCAGATCCTGAGACGTGGCCGGGGGTCTGGTGTGCGTGGGCACCGCACGCGGGTCCCCACGGCGGCACGCGAGGCTGGAGGTGCCACCACGGCGGGTCTGGGGTCCTCGAGCGCTGGGCCCCGGCGGGCTGCAGGAGTCGGGGCGCACGTGCACCCCGTCCCCACTGGGGCTGCTGGCCTCCGCCGCGGCCTGGAGGGTGCGACCACGTCACCGGCTCTTGGGGGGGGGGACTGAGCCCTCGGTGTGTCGGGACGGGGGACGTCCTTGCCGGGCGCTGGGGGGCCGTGGGGTCAGAGCAGGCCTGCGGGCACGCCGAGGGGCCCCTGGCACAGCTCAGGGCAGGGGCCGCCCCGCCTGCCCAGGGAGTGGCCGTCCCTGGTCACTCGGCTCTCGAGAGGGGGACCTGGGCTTGACGTGGGCCCGGCCTCCCAACCGGGCCGCGTTGGCCGCCCCCCCAGCGTCCCCAGCAGGGCCGGGACAGTGGCGTGCGCTGGCCTGTGTCCACCGCGATCCGGTCCTCAGAGACCGACGGCAGGAAGCCACCACGGGCTCCAGGCAGCCGCCCCCGGGGCTCGGGGACACGCTGGGGACAGCTGTGCCTCGGCTGGGGACACGCGTGCTGGACACGGGCCGAGCCCTGCCCGGAGGCCGCGGGGAGGCCCTGCACCTGCGCAGGCGGCGGCCGGGAGCAGGCGGGGAGCGCGGGTCGACCCCACGACGGCACCGGCTCCTTCACGCACAGCAAACAACGGTCAAGCACCGAGGGTGAGCTAGGCCCGGGGGACGCATCGGTGGCCAGAGGCGTCCAGCCCTGCCTTCCCGGCCGTGGCCCGTGGGCAGGCCGGCTCCCGGCAGCCCTCGCGTGGCCGTCACTGAACCTGGGGACTGAGCAGGGCCAGGCTGCTCACTGCCCTCGCGGGGCCCGGCTGGCGTGCCCCTCCCGCGAGGCTCCCTGTTGCTCACAGCTCTGGGCAGTGCCAGGCCCCTCAAATGCTCTGAGACTGACATGGGGGGGAGGGGTCACCTGGGAGGACACAGGATTTGGGTGTCCAGGAGGCCAAGTGGGGGACTCTCCAAAGAAGTGACATTTCAGCAAAGACCCAAAGTAAAAAAGTGAGTTATGTAGGTATCGGGTAGAGCAGAAGGCAGAGCCGTGCAAAGGTCCTGGGGCAGGGCTGAGCCTGGCATGTTGGAGGCACCCAGGGACCCAGGGGGCTAGAGCAGAGGGGATGCGGGGAGAGGGAGGAAGGAGGCAGGGAGGGGACGGGGCAGGACCTGCAGGGCCCTGAGGCTGTGGGAGGTGGGGGCTGTGGAGGGCTGAGGGCAGAGGAGGGCCCTCTGGTGTCCAGGCCTGTCTGGAGTGAGGGTGGAGGTGATGAGCCTTACCAGGTGCTGACCTGGGCGTGGACAGGGCAGCGGCGGGAATTCTGGATGCGTTTGGTTTGCAGGGAGAGCGCCAGGAGGGCGGGCATTGGGGGGTGGGCCGGGCGCGGCTGTGGGCACGCCGTGACAACCCACAGCGTCCGTCTCGCTTGTTCGGAGCCTTCACGTGCATGCCAGGGCGCGTGCTGGCCCTGGAGGGGGCGGGAGGGACGCCACGCAGGCCGCCCGGGGCGCGTGCTGGAGGGGCACGGCGCGCCACCATCAGGGCGGCCCGGCGGGGGCAGCACCCGCGACCCCAGGGTCCCAGTGCAGAGGCGCCAAGCCCCAGCCACGGGGGCAGGGGACCGCCAGGACCCCCAGCAGGGACCAGGGCTGGAGGGAGCTGAGGAGGGCTGGGGGGCGAGGGCAGTGGCCTTAGGCAAGTGCCACCACGGCCCAGGTGGCCCTCTGTCGTAAGCTGCCTGGTACCGAAAACCGGGAGGAAAAACTCTCGGAGGCAGAGTTAAGCTTTTACTACTTTTACTTCTACTTTCTTGTAGCTTAGAGTCTTAGAGAGAAAGAAAGATAGAGCTTAGCTTAGAGAAAGACTCAGAGCTTCTTTCTTCTCTCTTCTTCTCTCTTCTTCTCTTCCTTCTTCTGTCTTCTGTCTTCCTCAGGAGTCTCGGCCTAACTCTGGCCAGTCATTACTTCTTCTATCTGGTTTCTCTTCTGTAACCGCTCTGCCTACGTTCTGGCCGCTCTGATTCTGACCGACCGAGTGACTGCCCAACGGACCGAATGAATTCGTTCTCCTAACTCGGACCGCTTTCACCCCGTTATATACCTTCAGGTTTGCGGGTGCCTACAGGTGCGTCACATACATATCAGGTGGAACTTATGGCTTCCAGCTAGCTACAACAGCCCTTCCTAATTAGGGCTCCTTCACTCTGTGCAGCGGCTGGGGCCGGAGCTGGAGTGACGGTGGCCCCGGGGCGGGGCTCGTGCCTCCTGGTGTCTCCCGTGGGCCGGGCCCGTGGGCGCCAGCGTCTGTGCCCAGGCGACAGGCTGCAGGCAGGCCCCAGCCCAGACACGGACGCGCAGGTGGCCGTGCCCGGTGCAGGCCTCGCAGGCACGTGGCTCTGCGGCTCCCGTGGCCTGTGCTGGGCGGTGGCCGGGGAGGAGGAGCTGAGGCCTGGCCACCAGGGCGGCCCCGCGTCCGCTCGCCCAGTGCCCGGGCTCGGGCTGGCGTCTCCTCTGCCCGGGCTCGGTGCCGTCTGTGGAAGGGGCCCGCGAGCCGCACCCGGGTGTCCAGCCGGTGACCTGAAGGGCACGGCAGCAGACACTCGGCCGGCGCTCGCTGCTCCCTCACTTATTGAGCACCTGCTGTGTGCGGGCCTCCCTGAGCGCTGGCGATGGCCAGGCCAGGCGGCTCTGCCCGCAGGCGCAGTCCACAGGGCGCTGACCGGGCCTGCGCGCTGGGCCAGGGGCCAGTCTGGCCAGGCTTCCTGGGGCGACTCAGGCCTGGGGCTGTCAGGACGGGGATGGACGGGTCAGAGGCCAGGGACGCTGCCCAGGACCCCCAGAGGGCAGCCCAGCGGCGCGGACAGCGCGGCTCCAGTGCAGAGGGCCACCCGGGGTCGCCGCGGGGGCCACGGAGAGGCCCGGGTCCCCGGAAGGCCCTCGCCCACAGAGGGAGCGGGTGCCCAGAGGGACAGGGCGGCCAGCGGGTGCCGGGCCCTCAAGGGCAGGCCCGGGGGCCAGGCCAGCAAGGCCTGGGGCTTGGGGACCATGGCCTGGTCCCGTCGCAGGCCCGGGGGCAGCAGGTCCAGGCCAGACAGGCCGGGCCGCGGGCCCTGCGTGCACACAGCCAAGCCCGGAGACCACACCCGAGGCCCCTCAGCCTGCCCATCTGTGAACAGGGGCACGACGTCACCGCTGGCCCTTGGTGGGGCGAGCGACCGGGCTGGCTCGGCACCTGTTCTTGCGACTTCACGACTCCAGGAGCAAACACGGGGTCCCGCTGCTGCGTCCTCCTGGGACGGGCCACAGCCCCGAGTGCAGCCCCCTGCAAACGAGCTCCGCGTGTGGCCCCCCACCGGGGCAGAGCGCTCGGGCGTGCTGGGGGTGGCGCCCGGGGAACGCCCAGGCCAGCCCGCTGCGGATTACACCACCACCAGCAGGAGTGATGATTACTAGCGTTTATCGAGCACCTACTGTATGCCAGGCACCCTGCCACCACAGGCTGATGAGGTTGGAAGCATCACTGTTTTAAAGCTGAGGAAACTGAGGCCCAGAGAGGGTGAGTGGCCTGTTCAGGGTCTCACAGCATGGAAGAGAGGGAGCTGGGGTTTGAACCCTCACTGCCTGGCTCTAGAGCCCGGTCCCAAACCACGGGGCTGCGCAGCAGCGAGTGGAGGGTGGCGCTGTAAGGGCTCTTCCGGCAAATCTCAGCCTGACAAAGCAAAGAAACAAACATGGGGAAAATAAGTTCACCACCCCCAGGCGTGGCCCTGACAGCAACTGAGGAGGCTGAGGCAGGAGGATCGAAAGATCAAGGCCAGCCTCTGCGACTTAGTAGCACTCTGTCTCAAAATAAAAAAATAAAAGGGCTGGGGTGCAGCTCAGGGGGAGAGCGCCCTGGACGTGTGCAGGAAGTGCTAAGTAAGGAAGGCCCTGTGAACAGCACTGGGCCGTGTTCTGGGGAGGACAGGCCTGGCCTCCCTGGGAGGCAGGGAGGCTGCGCACTGGGCAGGAGCCAGGGAAGGAAGAAGGGCCGCCCGAGCGCGTGTGGGCCCAGGCATCCTCTGAGTCACAAATCCTGGAAGCCTGGGGTCATGGGAGGAAGCCAGCTGCTCCCCGCCGGGCCTTCCTGTCCCAGGCAGTGCTGGGGCCACGGTCCCCGGCCACCTTCCCTGCGGGGTCTCGGCCAGGGCAGGCTGGGCCACATCCTGCTGCTCAGATGGGGAAACTGAGGCGGGGGCTGACCAGAGACTCCCCCCGCCAGGAGGCCGCGGCAACTTCCCCTCGGGGCCTCCGAGATCAGGATGGCGCCCCTTTCTGGTAGGGAGGCGGCCTGGCGGGGGAGCGCTGGGCTCAGCGCTGAATTCCGCCACACCCGCGACCTGGGGGGGTCTGCACGCCCCACACCAGGAGGGTTCCGCAAAGCCACCCCGCGGGGGAGCAGGGAGAAGCAGCCCTCCCCAGATACCGGCACCTGTCCCGTCGCAGGGGTGCACGGGCAGAGGGCGGAGCGGGAAGGGGGTCAGCTGGACGGAGTCGCGCTCCTGCCCCTGCCGGCGGCGGTCCAGACTCCTGGGAAGCTTTGATTTGCATTTCATTTTAGTTTATTTACTTTATTTTTGTACCATTAGGATCTTTGTGTTTTGATTCCAAGAATTTTTAAATCTGCACTTTGAAATTAAATTTTGAGTACATATTTTCAAATGCATCTCTTATTGTAATTAGTGTTACTAGTTTTAATTGCCCGGTACGCTCGGCCCTGCGGTGGCCCAGGTGGCATCGGTACTGCTATTGCCGTCGTTGTTATTTACTGATGACGGTCCCCGCGGGGGTTTCCGGGATGGGAGCTGGGTGGAGGCTCGCGCGCCCTCTGACGGACACGGGCGGAACTGCAGCGGCTCCGCTGACCGCCGCGCCCCTGGCCCGCAGGTGTCACCTACCGCCACCTGGCCCTCGCCATGCGGACTGCGGGGGCGCCTCCTCCCTGCCCGGCCCTGATGCTCCTGCTGCTGCTACTGGGCGACTCCCAGGGCCTCTTCCCCGAGGAACCGCCGCCGCTCAGCGTGGCCCCCAGGGACTGTGAGTGGGAAGAAGGGGTCCTGGGGGGGGCGAGTCTTGCTTCCAAACTGGGTCCCCTCCTACGGGGACCAGTCAGGAGCCCGTCGAGAAGGGGCGTGACCTCAGGCTCCCCTCGTCCCCTCCCGCCTCTCCCTAGACCTGAACCACTACCCCGTGTTCGTGGGCGGGGGGCCTGGGTGCCTGAGCCCGGACCCCGAGGAGGACCTCAGCATCCAACGCGTGCTGCGTGTCAACAGGACGCTGTTCATCGGGGACAGGTACAGGGCCCGGGGCAGCGGGGGCAGGGGCGGTGCCTGACTGGCCTGCTGTTTGGCCTGCGGGTGCAGCGCGGGACTCCGGGCCGTGACGGGGAGGACGGCTGTGGCCACAGGTGTGGTGGAAGGTGTCTGGGGGCGGGAGGGCCAGTCAGCCATGAAGTAACTACACAGACGCCATGGGGATGGTCAGGAGGGCTTCCCTGAGCAGGTGACACTGAGCAGGGACCTCAGTGAATCTTCAGCCGCAGGCACGCCTGGGGAAGGATGTTCCAGGGGAGGGGCAGCGGCTGTGCAAAGGCCCTGGGACACGGCGGAGCCAGTCTGCTGAGGAGCACCAAGGAGCCCTTGTGGCCGAAGCAGAGGAGTGGGGAGGGCAGGGCTGGTCAGCTCGCGGAGGACCCTGTGGGCAGTGGGAGGACCTGAGCTTTGACCCGAGGACTGGAAGTCGTGGAGGGCTGTGGGCAGAAGAGAGGGGACCTGGTTCAGGTGGTCGCAGGTCCCCTCTGGTGCCCGCTGTAGGGAGGACAGACGGGACCAGGGCAGAAGCAGGGAGCCCAGGGGCCCAGAGTCCGCTGGTCCAAGCTGGCAGCTCTCGGGGCTGGACCAGGGAGACGCCCCGAGGAGCACCCCGCAGGGAGTCTCAGGACGGCCTGCCTCAGGCGGCCCGTGGGACCAGGAGGGAGGGCAGGGGTCCAGGGGTCTCTCCCAAGGAGCGGCCTGAGCCCCTGCACAGACAGCACTGCTCTCAGCAGAGATGGGGCCTCGGAGGTACAGGGTTGGGGTCTGTCAGACGTGGCCTGGCCCCGGGGACCCCCCAGGGACATCCAGGGGCAGCTGGACCCGGAGGGTGGAACCGAGGAAGTCCGGAGCTGGAGAGGTGGGGGCATGGGCATCGTGCGGGCGCCATGGGTGTAGACAGTCCCTGATGGACGGGCTGCCCAGGAGGCGTGTCATGGAGGAGGGCAGAGTCCCCAGCGCTGGGCCTGCAGAGGAGAGGGGAGGCAGTGGGGGTCCCAGAGAGGCACTGAAGCCAGGGGAGTGGGCGCGGGGCCGCTCAGGACGGCGTTTGCAGGAAGAGGGCGCCCAGCTGGGGCGGAGGCCTCGAAGAGGGCAAGGACGATGGACAGGTGACCACAGTGTCAGGAGGAGAGCTGAGGGGACCTGAGGTGGGGGTATGGGACAGTCCGTCTGCGGACGCGTGCCCTTGGTTCCCTGAGTGGCACATCGGGGCGTGAGGTGGCCTGCGGCGTGAGGAGACCCGTTTCAGGTGGGACTGGGCCATTAGAAGGTCCACTCGGTGTTGGAGATGCTCGTGGCAGAGGGGCTGGCATGTGCCCGGGTGTCACCTGTCGGACACCACGTTTGGGGGAGGGTGGAATGGGTGAGGGATGGTGGAGACCCCCAACCTGACTGCCTCTGCCCCTGTCGCAGGGACCACCTGTACCGGGTGGAGCTGGAGCCCCCCACGTCCACGGAGCTGCGGTACCAGCGGGTGAGGAGGGGGTGCAGGCAGGTGGGCAGCAGGGCAGGCCCAGGGTTCCCACCGGGAGATCTGGGAGCCAGGCGGACGCGGCATTTCCAGCTCACCAGCTCTCTGCCCACAGAAGCTGACCTGGCGCTCCAACCCCAGCGACATAGACGTGTGTCGGATGAAGGGCAAGCAGGAGGTGAGCAGGTCCCTGGCCACCCCCAGGCTTGGTCCCGCCCCGGCCCCGCCCCGGCCCCGCCCAGGGTCTTCCTCCGCCTCCATCCCGGGCTAGGACACCATGTGGCCACGCCCCCAGACCACCCTGGCCAATCCAAGGTTGTCCCGCACACGACCACGCCCCTGTCCCGCCCCAACCCGCCTGGCCAGGCCCGGGTCGTTGCTCCTCCTTCCCCCGGGTTAGGGACTTTTCTCCTCCAGCCTGACCACGCCCCCAAGCGGTCTTCCGTCGTGGCCACGCCCACAGCCCTGACCTTGTCTATACTGCTGAAACAAAGTATTTCCTTGTCTTGGCCCCTCCCTTGTTCACCCCCACCGTGGTCCCCAGTGCTGGCTGCCCCCATCCCTGGCGCCTCCTTGCGCTCCGCCCTCAAGGCCCTGGCTCCTCCCTCCGCCCTGGCCCCGCCCCTCCACGGTCCTGGCCACGCCCACACTGGCCTCCTGCTCCCCGCCCTCCCGCTCTAGGGTGAGTGCCGGAACTTCATAAAGGTGCTGCTGCTTCGCGACGAGTCCACGCTCTTCGTGTGCGGCTCCAACGCCTTCAACCCGGTGTGCGCCAACTACAGTGTGAGTCTGCCCCTCAGAGCCCCCACCCCGGGGCCAGCCTCCAGCCTCTGCCCCTCTGGCCACGATCCCCATGGCTTCCTACGGAAGCCTTACCAGATCTGCACCCCAACCCCAGCTCAAGAAGGGTCAGTGGTTTCCAAAGAGGCCAGGGCAGCTGAGGCTAGCTGATCTACGAGCCAGTTATATAGGAACCAGGATCGACCCTTAGGTCCACTTACAGAACGGCAAACTGAGGCTCAGAAGGGTTAAGTGACTGGCCAGGGTCAGAGTCCAGGGCGAAGCCAGGACTCCCCCCTAGAGTGGAGGGCTGGGGAAGCCAGGGGCTGTCAGAAACAGCAGCCCTGTCACTCAGGCCCCATCTTCCCACAGATGGACACGCTGCAGCCTCTCGGGGACAACATTAGTGGCATGGCCCGCTGTCCGTATGACCCCAAGCATGCCAACGTCGCCCTCTTCTCAGGTGAGTACCCCGCCTCTGACCCTGTCATCAGCCCGGTCTTGGTCGAGGCTGGCACTTTCCATTCTTTGTTTGTTTAAATATTTATTTATTTGCTTTAGCTGTACACAATGCAATGCATTTATGTTTACGTGGTGCTGAGGATCGAACCCGGGCCGCGCACGTGCGAGGCGAGCACTCTGCCACTGAGCCACAACCCCAGCCCTCACTTTCCATTCTTGTCCGTTCTTGAAGACTAGGTCACTTAACAGGCAGCAGGGAACCAATTATCTGTGAAATGGGCAGAATCTCAGCCAAATCAGGGGCTTGCTGAGGGTTGGGACTTGGATAGGATCTAAACTCAGCCTGGGGTCAGGGATTCAGCCTGCGATCAAGGCTTGGCTGGGTTTGGTACTCATCCAGTACTGGGGCTCAGGCTGGGATCGAGGCTCAGCTGGGTTTGGTACTCATCCAGTACTGGGGCTCAGGCTGGGATCGAGGCTCAGCTGGGTTTGGTACTCATCCAGTACTGGGGCTGGGGCTCAGCTGGGTTTGGTACTCATCGAGGCTCAGCTGGGATCGAGGCTCAGCTGGGTTTGGTACTCATCCAGTACTGGGGCTCAGGCTGGGATCGAGGCTCAGTTGGGTTTGGTACTCATCCAGTACTGGGCTCAGGCTGGGATCGAGGCTCAGCTGGGTTTGGTACTCATGCAACTCATCCAGTACTGGGCTCAGTCTGGGATCGAGGCTCAGCTGGGTTTGGTACTCATGCAACTCATCCAGTACTGGGGCTCAGGCTGGGATCAAGGCTCAGCTGGGTTTGGTACTCATCCTGTACTGGGGCTCAGGCTGGGATCGAGGCTCAGCTGGGTTTGGTACTCATCCTGTACTGGGGCTCAGGCTGGGATTGAGGCTCAGTTGGGTTTGGTACTCATCCTGTACTGGGGCTCAGGCTGAGATTGAGGCTCAGTTGGGTTTGATACTCATCCAGTACTGGGGCTCAGGCTGGGATCGAGGCTCAGCTGGGTTTGGTACTCATCCTGTACTGGGGCTCAGGCTGGGATTGAGGCTCAGTTGGGTTTGGTACTCATCCAGTACTGGGGCTCAGCCTGGGATCAAGACTCAGCTTAGGCTTGGGGACCATCCTGGGTTGGGACTAACGTGGGCTCAGGCCTCAGCCAGGCTTGGGATGTGGATAGTTGGCCCCAGGCTCAGGGCTCAGTCTTGGAAGATGGAGTCTTGCCCCACCCAGCTCTGGGCCTCTTCAGGTAAATCTCTCTCAAACCTTTCCCTACTCCTACTCCTACCCCCAAATCCAGATGGGATGCTCTTCACAGCCACTGTGACCGACTTCCTAGCCATTGATGCTGTCATCTACCGCAGCCTTGGGGACCGGCCCACCCTGCGCACTGTCAAACATGACTCCAAGTGGTTCAAAGGTGAGGCTTGAGGGGCAGTGAGCCTGGGCCTGGTGCAGCTGACATTCATAGAATCCCCCCACCAGAATAAGAGTCAGGAGAGGACTCCCACCTCATCTTTGGAAACTACTGGACATTTTCACTTATTTGTTGGTTTCTGCTCCTGGGAATGGACCCCAGGCCTCGCGCATGCTGGCCAAGTGCTCCGCCGCTGAGCCGCGTCCCCAACCTTCTGCTGGGTTTTTGAAGCTAAAGCTAGAGGAAAGGCTTGGATCTAAAGTAGCACTTGTGGGAGTGGGTGGCTGAGGAGCCTGAAATGGAAGTATAGGCAGGCATGCGCCAGGGAGGAGGGGCCAAGCCAGCAGCCGCGGCCATCGGGAGGGGGTGGACGTGGGATCTTAAGCTTCTGACCTCTTCCCTCCCAAAAAAACGTCCGAGCCCGGTTCGTTCTGCCTGGTGGCCACCTGGGCACTGCTGCACCATCACAGACCACCGGGACGTTAGTGCCCGGCCCCACAGCGCCCGTCCGCGGGCTGGCTCTGACTGCCCCCCCCCGCAGAGCCCTACTTCGTGCACGCGGTGGAGTGGGGCGGCCACGTCTACTTCTTCTTCCGGGAGATCGCCATGGAGTTCAACTACCTGGAGAAGGTGAGGCCGCCCCTGAGCAGGGAGTGGGCACCGGCCCGAGGGCTCTGGCGGGCGGGAGTGAGCGGTGGCCCTCCAGCAGCCCTGCAGGAGACGCCACCGAAGGCCACCTGTGCTGCGGCCCGCCCGGCCGCCCACCCGGCTGCCGTCATTGGCCCTCACCCACTGTCTGCCCGCCTCCCGCCACCCTCCGCTCACCATCTGTCCCCAGCCGCCCCGGCTCCACTACCCCTTGGTCCGTCCACCCACCCGTCACCCACTGACCCCACCACCCTGCCCCCACCTGCTGCTCTGTCCCCCACAGGCCTGGTCACCCTCCACTTCCTGTCCTCGCGCCCCACGACCCGCCGTCCGTCAGTCTGTCCTCCTGATTACCACCCGTCTGTCCCCTCCGCCTCCTCTCCTCCTCCTGTGCATCTAGTCACCCAGCCACCGCGTCCCCCTCAAACCCACAGCCGTCCACCCCCAAGCACCCCCCCCACCTGCCACCCACCCCCCCTCACCTGCCACCCACCCCCACCCCCTGCCACCACCACCTGCCACCCACCCCCACCACCTGCCACCACCACCTGCCACCCACCTCCACCACCCCCCACCCCCAAGCACCCACCCCCACCACCTGCCACACACCCCCACCCCCACCACCCCCTGCCCCCCACCCCCCCCACCCCCCCCACCCCACCCGCCCCCCCTCCCCCACCACCTGTTCCTCTGTCACTTCCCCATGGCCCCTCCCTCTGCCTGTCCATCTACGCTTCCTCCACGACCGCCCACCCACCCATCCGCCAACCATGCCCCCCACCCACCCTGGACGCACCCCTCGCCCACCCCTGGCCTGTTGCTGTCTCCGTTCTCAGCCTCCTCCTCGGTGTCCCTTCTCCAGATCCACCCACTCTGTCCCCAGCCACCCGTCCCTCCTGCCGCCCTCCCTTACCTACTCACCTGCCTCTGTCCGTCCCGCTGTCCTGCCGGCCTCTGCGTCCACCCGGGCAGCCACACAGCAACGAGGGGCCCAGGCCGTCACTTGTTGCCGTGCGACTCGGGGCTGGCCACTTCCTCTGTGCGGCCTCCCTGGGGGCTGGGAGGAGTCCCTCCCTGTGGGGCTGGCCCCTGGCCCGGCTCAGGCCCTGTCCCCTGCTTCCAGGTGGTGGTGTCCCGCGTGGCCCGGGTGTGCAAGAACGACGTGGGGGGCTCGCCGCGCGTGCTCGAGAAGCAGTGGACGTCCTTCCTGAAGGCGCGGCTCAACTGCTCGGTGCCCGGGGACTCGCACTTCTACTTCAACGTGCTGCAGGCCGTCACGGGCGTGGTCAGCCTGGGGGGCCGGCCCGTGGTGCTGGCCGTCTTCTCCACCCCCAGCAACAGGTCAGTGGGCACCAGCGGGCGCTGGGTGGGCCTGGGGGGCTCCTGCGCCCCTGGGGATGGTCCCCAGGTCCCGGGTTGGGCAGGACTGAGCCCGAGAGGCCGCAGCCCCGAGCCGGGGAGGACAGCGGGCATGGGCTCCACGCCCCCCGGCTCCGTCCTCCCCGGGCAGAAGCAGGCAGGGAGGGCTTCCTGGAAAAGGCGCGCTGGGGCCAGGCCCGGGCGCAAGTCCGAGGAGGAGGGCTGAGCTGCCAGGGCTGGTGTCCCGGCCACAGGGAGGAGGACGGGACCCTGCCACGCGGCAGCCTGGCCTCTGTGCTGGGGACACGAGGGACCACAGAGGCTCAGCAGCCCGAGGGGGGTCAGATCTGTGGCTCCAGGGACGGGAGGGGTGCGGGCAGGGACGTCCCTGAGCAGGGGTGGCCTTGGAGGAGCTGGACAGCGTCCGGGCCAAGAGCGAGTGGGAGGTGGGGCGGGGCGGGCGGGCGCCCAGGCCGAGGAGGGGACCAGGCTCACGGGCCCTCCCCGCCCCAGCATCCCCGGCTCCGCCGTCTGCGCCTTCGACATGACGCAGGTGGCTGCCGTGTTTGAGGGCCGCTTTCGCGAGCAGAAGTCCCCCGAGTCCATCTGGACACCAGTGCCCGAGGACCAGGTGCCGCGGCCCCGGTGAGAGACCCTCAGTCCTGGGACAGGGGCCCCGCAGTGTCCTGGTGCCCCGGACATGGGGTGGGGCCCCCGGGTGGTCACTTGGCTGTCACTGAGTTCGCCCATGTGCATTAGAGGGGGGACGCCAAGGCCCTGAGGGCACCCGGGTCTGCCTGACTGGCCTCTCCCCCAGGCCCGGGTGCTGCGCGGCCCCGGGCTCGCAGTACAACGCGTCCAGCGCCCTGCCCGACGAGCTCCTCAGCTTCGTCAAGACCCACCCGCTGATGGACGAGGCCGTGCCCTCGCTGGGCCACGCGCCCTGGGTCGTCCGGACCCTGATGCGGTCAGTGCCGGGGCCGGGGCCGGGGCCGGGGCTAGGGGACGGGGCCCACTGAGTCTGTGGAGGCCACGGGAGTCGTCCTGCGTGGCCACACACAATGTGGCTGAGCGCCAGCCTCTGGGGCCACCAAGAGACCTGGAGATGGAGGGACAGGGGGACAGACAGACAGACCAGGAGGGCAGGAGAGCGAGGCAGACCCAGGCAGCCAGGCCGGGCCGTGGGGTCCCTCCTGGTGGGCACAGGCGTCCTGGCGTGGCCGCGGGCAGGTGCCACCCACGCTCTCCTGCACCTCACGTGTATTGCTGACCGTGTGCTGGCACCAGTCCCGTGCCCGTGACCACGCCTGTGTCCCCCACTGCATGGGGACCGCGTGCCCTGGTGCTGCAGGGCCACCTGACCCCCGCCCCGGCCTGCAGGCACCCGCTGACTCGCGTGGCCGTGGACGTGGGCGCTGGCCCCTGGGGCAACCAGACGGTGGTCTTCCTGGGCTCCGAGGTGGGTACTGTCCTCAAGTTCCTCGTCCGGCCCAACACCAGTGTCCTGGGGGCCACTGGGCCCAGCGTCTTCCTGGAGGAGTTCGAGACCTACCGGCCCGACAGGTGAGTCTGGAGGGCGGGCGGCGCGCAGGCCGGGACGGGCCTGAGCCTCACGCAGCCTCCCGCCCGCCCCAGGTGCGGACGGCCCGGTGGTGCTGAGACGGGGCAGCGGCTGCTGAGCCTGGAGCTGGACGTGGCCTCGGGGGGCCTGCTGGCCGCCTTCCCCCACTGTGTGGTCCGTGTACCTGTGGCCCGCTGCCAGCAGTACTCGGGGTGCATGAAGTGAGTGCCCCCTGGGCCACGGCGGCGGGAAGCAGGGGAGATGCGCCGGGGTGGTGGGAGAGGACCAGGTCAAGTCCAGGGTCAGCAGCATCCTGATTCCTAGAGCAATGAACTAAGCAGAGGGCACAGCCGTGCAAAGGCCCTGGGGCAGGACTGACCCTCGTGTGTTGGAGGGACAGCAAGGAGCCCGTGTGCTGGAGCAGAGGGAGTGAAGGGGAGAGAGGAAGATGGAGGCGGGGAGGGGACGGGGCAAGTCATGCAGGACCTTGTGGGCTGCAGGGAGGACTTGGGCTTCGACTCTGAGCACGATGGGCAGAGGAGGGAGGAAGCTGACTCAGGTGTTCAGGGCGCCCTCTAGTGGTTGCTGTTGGGAGGACAGCCTGTGGGGTCCTGGGGAGTGGGCACTGGAGTGGAGGCTGGTTCCCTGCCTCTGGGTGGGAAGGTCAGAGGCCTGTCCTATGGTGGCCCAGCCCCGGGTCCACCCCCAGCTCCCAGGACCTGCCTGCTGCCATTGCAAACAAGACCCAGAGCATTCGAGGGGAGGACAGGGCGGGGCCGGCCCGCCCACCCCCAGGCCCCCCCAGGCCCCACAGCCCCCCACCTGCTTCCTTACCTGTAAAATGGGAGTGAGCCCCCAGGACTGGCCAGGAGGGCTCGGAGCTAGTGACGGTGACAGGGCCTGGCACCCGCGCCCACCCAAGTGACCGTGGCGTGGTCCCTCCTAGGAACTGCGTGGGCAGCCAGGACCCCTACTGCGGGTGGACCCCCGAGGGCTCCTGCGTCTTCCTCAGCCCCGGCACCAGGTACTGGGGAAGGCGGGCAGAGAGAGGCGTCGGACCTGCTGACCACCCAGGCCCTGCCCTGCCCAGGCTGCAGGAGGGCATCTGCTGACTGCGCCTCTGTCCCCTCCACTAGAGCCACCTTTGAGCAGGACGTATCCGGGGCCAGCACCTCAGGCTTAGGGGACTGCACAGGTAAGTGTCGGGGGGGGGGGGAAGCTGGGTGGGGTCCGCCACCCTCAGTGCTGGTCCCCTCCTGCCCTGGGTGGTGGGCTTTTGGGAGTGCAGGGTCCTACTTCTTGGCTAGAGAGGAGGGGGAAGGACAGATTCCAGAAGATAGACAGACACCAGGAGACAGATGTCAAGAGACAGATGGACAGGAGGGCTCTGGAAGGGCAGGGAGACGCTGTGAAGAAGACAGATGGGCAAGTTCTGCGAGGACAGGCACATGGTGGGGACAGATGCCAACAGACAGACTTGACAGGCTGTGAGGTGGACAGAGAAGGCAGGAGTGGTGGCTACACCTGTCGTCCCAGCTGCTCAGGAGGTCCAGGCGGGAGGATGGCCAGTTAGAGGCCGGCCTCGGCCACCTAGCAAGACCCTGTCTAAAAATACCTCGGGCTGGGGCAGCTCAGTGGTGGGGAGGGCCTGGGCTCACTCCATAGACCCGCCCCCACCAAAAGAAGGAAAGGACGGTGGCCGGAGGGGACACCGGAGGGGACACCGTCAGACACGCAGCTCACGGCGCCCCACCCGCGCCCCGCAGGCCTGCTGCGAGCCAGCCTCTCCGAGGAGCGCGCGGGGCTGGTGTCGGTGAACCTGCTGGTGACCTCGTCGGTGGCGGCCTTCGTGGTGGGCGCCGTGGTGTCCGGCTTCAGCGTGGGCTGGTTCGTGGGCCTGCGCGAGCGGCGGGAGCTGGCCCGCCGCAAGGACAAGGAGGCCATCCTGGCGCACGGCGGCGGCGAGGCGGTGCTGAGCGTGAGCCGCCTGGGCGAGCGCCGCGCGCGGCGGGCGCGGGGGGCCGCGGCGGCGGCGTGGGCGCCGGGGGTCCCCCCGAGGCGCTGCTGGCGCCCCTGATGCAGAACGGCTGGGCCAAGGCCACGCTGCTGCAGGGCGGCCCGCACGACCTGGACTCGGGGCTGCTGCCCACGCCCGAGCAGACGCCGCTGCCGCAGAAGCGCCTGCCCACGCCGCACCCGCACGCGCACGCCCCTGGCGCCGCGCGCCTGGGACCACGGCCCCGCGCTGCTGTCCGCGTCCGCCTCGTCCTCGCTGCTGCTGCTGGCCCCGGCCCGCGCCCCCGAGCAGCCGCCCGCGCCGGGCGAGCCGGGCCCCGACGGCCGCCTCTGCGCCCCGCGCCCCGGCCGCGCCTCCCACGGCGACTTCCCGCTCACCCCGCACGCCAGCCCGGACCGCCGGCGCGTGGTGTCGGCGCCCACGGGCCCCTTGGACCCCGCCGCGGCCGCCGACGGCCTGCCCCGGCCCTGGAGCCCGCCCCCGACGGGCAGCCTCCGGAGGCCGGGCCCCCACGGCCCGCCGGCCGCCGCCCTGCGCCGCACGCACACGTTCAACAGCGGCGAGGGCAGGCCCGGGGACCGCCACCGCGGCCGCCTCGCCCGGCCCGGCACGGACTTGGCCCACCTCCTCCCCTATGGGGCGGGGGACAGGACTGCGCCCCCGGTGCCCTAGGCCGGGCCCACGCCTTCGCAGTGCCAGCCACGGGGCCCGGGAGCCCGAGGCCCGCGGCGCCAGGCCCGGCCCCGCCCTCGTGGGGTCCCCCGGGCCACACGAAGCACAAGAGCGCGGCCCCCGACGGCGCGGCCCGGCCTGCACGCGGACTCCTTCTTTTGCAGTTTTCTAACTGATTGCACAACCCCGTTCTCGGGGTGGCAGCCGGGGCGGCGGGGAGGCCGCAGAGCCGAGCCCCCAGGCCCCTCCTCGCGGCCCCTGCGTGTGTGGGTGTGTGTGCGTGTGCATGCCGTGTTCGTGTGCAAGGGGCCGGGGAGGCGTGCGTGTGCGTGCTGCGTGGGCTGCGGTGGGCGTGAGCGTGCGTGGTGTGAGCGACGGGCCGCCTGGGCGTTGGCTGAGCCCGCCCCGGCTTCCGGAAGGCCGGGCCCTCCGAGGTGCCGGTTAGGAGTTTGCGCCCGCTCCTGCGGAGGGCAGCGGGGACAGGCCGGGCGGCAGGGAGGCGGGACAGCCTGCCCGGAAGTCACACTGGCAGCAGCCATCTAAAGGGCTGGGGGTCTGGGGGGCGGCAGAGGCGGGTGGGGCCCCCCTGTAAATATGACCCCAGGGTGGTCAGAGAGTCCCATGCCACCCGTCCCCTTGTGACTTCCCCCCTTCGACCTCCGGCTGACCATGCATGCCACGTGGCCAGCCGTTCCCAGACCCTCTCTGGAGTTTGCCTCCCTTGCTCCTTCCCCACCAATAAAACTCTGTTTACAACCACCGGCCCCCAGGCTCCGGGTCTGCTCTGTTACCTGGAGGTGGCTGAAGACAATTGGGGACATGGTTGAGACCTGTGGCCAGGTCAAGGGAGTCAGGTGTGGAAATGTGGGGAGCCTGAGGGGGTCCCCATTTCTTTTCTTTCTTTCTTTTTTTTTTTTTTTTTTTTTGGTACCGGGGATTGAACTCGGGGCACTCGACCACTGGGCCACATCCCCAGCCCTTTTTTATATTTTATTAGAGACAGGGTCTCACTGAGTTGCTAAGTGCCTCGCCATTGCTGAGGCTGGCTTTGAACTGGCGATCCTCCTGCCTCAGCCTCCCAAGTGCTGGGATTCCAGGCGTGCGCCACTGCGCCCGGCCGGGGGTCCCCATTTCTGGTGTTTCTTTAGCAGATATTCAGCGTGCACCTCCTGCTGCTGCCCCCATGGGCCTTGAGGACCCCACCCTTGCAGGACCCGCAGCCCAGTCTGGGGACCAATAGCCTGTGGTGGACGAAGACTGGGTCTGAGCACACGGGCCGGGTTTGATGGCCAGGGTCAGGGGGAATATGTGTTTATTTGAGCTGCTGATTTATAGATCAAAGAAAAGACAACGTGACACGATACAGGGTGATGTGGGGGAGAGGCATGGAGTGGCCAGGGAGGGCTTCCTAGGTGTCCTGTCAACCGAGAGGGGACAGCTGAGGAGCAGCCCAGTGGAGATCTACCGAGAGCCCCCAGGCCCAGGAAGCAGCCCGGGCAAAGGCCCTGAGAAGCCGGTGGGCTCGTGTGTCTGTCTTCACGGTCCGTGCCTGACGGGCTGCGTGGATCTGTCGCTCTCTGCTGGGTGTCCCGCTCTGTGTTCCTGGCTCTGTCTGGGCATCTGTGCTCCTCTGTGACCTGTCCGTGCCCGCGTGCTCCTGGGTGTTCACCTGCTGCCTTTGTTCTGGGGCTGCCCCCATCAGCCAGCGCGTTCGTCTCTGAGCCTGAGGGTTCCGTTAAGACAGAATTCTTAGTCGCCCTCACAGCTGAACTTGACCCCGGCTGGAAGAAGGGGTCAGGCCAGGCACGGCAGGTGCTGGGCGCAGGCGGCACACCATACTTGAGTGTCTGGAACTTGGTTTGAAGGGCTGGGAGCGGCCCCGCCTGGCCAGGCCATGGCGTGCAGCCAACGCCGTTCTCAAAGGGAAACGTGTAGCCCCCGGATGCTCTGGTGTGGACACGAGAAAAATCCAAGGGAAAAAAAAAAATAGCACGTCAGTCTCCAGTGAAGAAAGAAATAGCAGAAGGAGCCCGGGAGGCTGATCTGAGCTTCAGAGGTGGGGGACCCGGCCCCGGAAAGCCCAGCACCGCCAAGCTCACGGAGCAGCGCTGCGCTGGGCCGTGCTGTAATTCAGGCCCAGGAGGGCGAGCCAGGGCCTTCTCCACGCGAGGACAGCAAGGGCAGGGGTGTCTCTGTCCCGTCCACCCTGGGCAGGCCTGGACGCCAGGCTGTGCAGAGACAGGTGGACATTCGGTCCTATTCACGAAGCCACAGGGGACACAGGCCTGCAGGTTGGCACGGAGCAACCCTGCCCAGGGACAGACAGGCAGCTCCAACCTGCACCGTCCTGCAGAGCCTTGGGCCAGAGTCAGGTCCCGCCAGCCTTCATTCTCTGACATTCCTCGCTGTCGACCTCCCTGTTTTAAAAAGCAACAGTTTCATTTTAAAAAAGAAAAAGAAGGACATGGTGACTGCACACAGCAAAGAGCTGTCACCCTCCAGGGGCGGCGCCTCGCACGCAGTCCTGACCCTGGGAATCCTGGGCCGGGGCAGGCGGGACTCCGCTCAAGAGAGTCTTGGGGCCACAAAAACAGAAAGTCAGGGAGGAAAAACCTGCGTTTGGGAGCCGGAGATGGGGAGCAGGGCCGGCAGGACTTGCTGCCAGGAAGCGGTTTCGCAATCCTGCCCCCACCCCGCCCGGTCAGGATCCGGCGCTAACGGGAACAAGATCGGGTGGGGCCTTCCCCATGACTGGGTCCCCTGCCCCCAGTCCAAGCAGGTACAAGCCACTTCCCCAGGCCAAGGAAACCCAGGACGAGGAGAGCCACCATGTTCCCCGGCAGTGGGCAGCTGATGCAGAGGTAGGTCCCTGTCCCTGCACCCTGGCAGGCCTGAGGCCAGCCATGCAGGCAGAGCCACAGGGGGCGAGCAGGCTGGCACAGAGCCACCCTGTTCCCGCACACACTGCGGAAGCCCAGGGGGCCTCGTGCCCAGCAAGTAGTGGGAGAGACCTGGGGCCGCGGGTGGCATGTCTGCTAATGCTAGGCCTGGAGGAGCAGAAGCCCCCCAAATCCACCAAGGGTATGGCACCAACTACAAACCACCCCCCACTTGACCCAGTGCCCATCCCCAGACCAGCCCAAAGCAGGACACACTTCCATACGCAGGATCCCCTCTGACCTGGAGCCCTGGGTTGTTGCAGAACACGGACGACTTGACCCTGTTTGGTCATGAACGGGCAGAGTGAGGAGGAGGCTAGAGTGGGAACTCCTTCCTTGTAGGGAAGGGTGGGAAGACTTCATGGAAAAGGGGCATTGGACTTAGGGCTTTGTAGATGGAGTAGGAGCTCACTGGCTCTGCCATCAGAACACACAACTAGGGAGACAGAACCAACCTAGAAAACAAGCTAGATCAGAAGACACTAGCCAGTTGGACTGGGCCGGTAGGGCTAGGCTGGCGATGGGGCCGGACAGGATGCGGGGAGTCAGCTCAGAAACCCAAAGCCACAGAATTAGGATTCCCCCTGGAACAGGGGCCCCTTCTGGCAACTGTGGTGTGGGGTGAAGAAGGAAGCCAGGAGAGGCCGAGGGGGAAGGGACTGCAGTGCCCCAGCCCCGTTGAGCAAGGAGAGGGCACAGGCCAGGGTGGCGTGCTGTGGTGGCCTTGCCCAGCCGGGCACTTCTGTGCTGCTGCTCACACCTCCGTGATGGCTCACAGCTCAGGGGGCCTGACCCCATCTTTCTAGGACCCTGTTCCTACAGCTGCTGTTGGCGGCCTTGGCCCAGGGCGTCACGCCGAGCCCCAAAGCCTGCGTGACACTGCCGTCCGCCGAGGGCAGCACCGTCTCCTGCTTCTCGCCGGCCCAGTTCCCCCGCCCACCTGCCGCCCGACACCGTCCACCTGGTGGTGGAGTTCTCGGCGCTGACGCGGCTGCCGGCCAGCGCCCTGCACGGCCTCTCGGGCCTCCAGGAATTGCATCTGTCCAGCAACCGGCTGCAGAAGCTGCCCCCCAAGCTCCTGCTGCCCGTGCCCCGGCTCCAGGTGCTGGATCTCACCCACAACGAGCTCTCCCGGCTGCCCCCGGGCCTCTTCCTGGCCTCTGCGGCCCTCCGCACCCTGGTGCTGAAGGCCAACCGGCTGCGGGCCCTGCAGGCCTCCTGGCTGCTCGGCCTGCGGGCGCTGGAGCACCTGGACCTGTCCTCCAACGGCCTCCAGGCGCTGCCCCTGGGGCTCCTGGCCAATCTCACTGCCCTGCGCACCCTTGACCTTGGGGACAACCGGCTGGAGACCTTGCCCCCTGACCTGCTCAGGGGCCCGCTGCGTTTGGAGCGGCTGCACCTGGAGGGGAACCAGCTGCAGGCCCTGGGGGGGCGCCTGCTGGCCGAGCAGCCGGCCCTGCGCTTCCTCTTCCTCAGTGACAACGAGCTGAGCACGGTGGCCGCGGGCGCCTTCGACAGTCTGAAGGAGCTGGACATGCTGGACCTGTCCCGCAACCTGCTGTCCAGCGTGCCCAGAGGGCTCTGGAGACCCCTGGGAAAGCCCTCCAGGGACATGAAGGCCGGCTTCGACCTCTCCAGCAACCCCTGGGTCTGCGACCACAACCTGGATGACCTCCGTCACTGGCTGGTGGCCAACAGGCACAGGATGTTCTCCCAGAACGACACTCGCTGCGCTGGGCCTGACGCCTTGAGGGGCCAGACGCTGCTGGAGGTGGCACGGTCCCAGTGAGGCCTGGGGCAGGGAGGGGTGGCCGAGACCCCAGGGCTCCCACTGGTGCAGGCTGCCCAGGCCCAGCTGGCCTTGGCCCACACCCCGCCCTCCCCCCCCCCCCCGCATCTCTTGGTCCCCAGGTCCCCCACAAGCCCCTGGTCCTGCCTCTCTGTGCCCTGGCCACAGCTGGCTTTGTGTTCCCCAGTTAGGGGCTCTCTGAGTGCTGGGTGTGACCCGGCACCACCCCAGGCACTTAATAAACCCCCGCTGGCCTGAATCGGATGACTCTTGTGTTTCTGCACCCTTGATGCCTAGGATGGTGAGGAGGCAAGAGGGGTGGCGGGCACCTAGAGCCTGGGGGCAGGACGAGGCTCCCACACCAAGGCCATTGCCATCAGATGGCTAGTGGCTTCTACTCTCCCTCCCCCACCTGGGGCCTGAACTGGAAATAAATCCCTGACGGCTGCTGGGTGTCATTTTACACCCAGAGCTTGTGTCCCAGATTGCTCAGGTCTCCGAAGCCTCACGCTGGCCAGGGATCTTGAGGGGCCGCCTGCCCGGGGCAAGCGCAACCGGGCACTGAAGGCACGGTGGGGGGGGGATGTTCTCAGAGTCAGATCCTGGGCCCCTGGCAATGCAGAGCTGGGCATGTGGGGGCTGGGGTCATACTTGGGGGACCGTGAAGTGTTGGGGCACAGGCTTTACAGTCCCCTTGGAAGGCCATGTCCCCATTGAAAAGCGGGGACCTGAAGTCTAACAGCTGGTTTAAATCCGGTTCTTTAGTCCCTGTGGACATGGGGCAAGTGGTCTAGGCATCTGAGCCTCAATCTGCTCTTTTTTTTTTTTGTGGTTACCGGGGATTGAACTCAGGGGCACTCGACCACTGGGCCACATCCCCAGCCCTTTTTTGTATTTTTATTAGAGACAGGGTCTCACTGAGTTACTAAGTGCCTCGCCATTGCTGAGTTGGCTTTGAACTCGCGATCCTCCCTCAGCCTCCCAAAGTGCTGGGATTACAGGCGTGCGCCACCGCGCCCGGCTCAGCCCTTTTTTGTATTTTATTAGAGACAGGGTCTCACTGAGTTGCTAAGTGCCTCGCCATTGCTGAGGCTGGCTTTGAACTCGTGATCCTCCTGCCTCAGCCTCCCAAGTGCTGGGATTACAGGCGTGCGCCACCACGCCCGGCCTCAATCTGCTCTTTTGTAAAATGTGAACCCGAGGGACCAGGCTGCTGGCTCCCAGCTTAGTTAAATGGCAAATTTAATTAAGAGCAGGTACACACCTGTAATCCCAGTTTGTGAGGCTGAGGCTGAAAGATCACAAGTTTGAGGCCAACCTCAGCTACTTGGCGAGGCCCTCAGCAACTTAACAAGTCCTAGTTTCAAGTAAGAAAATAAAAAGGGCTGGGGATCTGGCTCGGAGTAAAGCATCCCCAGTGCAAAAAAAAATTAAGAAAGAAAATCACTGGACACTTGCCCGAGGTCACTTGGCAAGGTAGTGAGGGCTGTGAACGTCCTCCATTGTCCCCGCGGCAGCAACAGCAGTGAAGGTGACAGTTGACACTGCCTGGCCAAGGCCAGGAGCTCAATCCTTGGGCATCGGCGTCCCTGGATTACCATGGCAACCTCAGAGCACCGGGCGAGCGTGAGGAGCCCTGGGAGGTAGGCTGGAGCCCCGCCCACGGACATGCCCTGCTCTCTCCCTATTGGTCGGTTCCAATAGGCCCCGCCCCCGAGCAGCTATAAGGCGGGCGGAGCGGCGGGGGGCGGAGACGGAGGCTGGGACAGGGGTCCGCGGAGGCTCCTAGTTCAAGTCCTGGGCTGCGAGCGACCAGGTGAGTGCTGGGCCTGCGTCCCGGAGTCCCCCAGGCTCGGGACCCCCAGTCGGTGGCTGGAAAGGGTGCGGCGGTGTGTGGAAGGGGTTCGACGGGCCAGAACAGGTGGCTGAGACCCTTGGCCCAGTTGGCCCACGCTCAGGACCCAGTTGGGAGGGAACCAGGGCTCAGAGGGCGCAGGGGGTGGCAACAGGGGGAAGAGCCACAAGTGGTCAGTCTGAAGTTTGAGGTCGAGCTGTGATCCTGCTAGCTGAGTGACCTTGGGCGCAGAGGGGACCTGTTGCGTGCGGCCCGGGCACCCCACCCCCTTCTGCCAAAGGACTGTGGGCGGATCTGGGTCCTGCAGCTGCCACCTGCACCTCCGCCCCCGTGTGTAGGGGCTGCTGGAGCAGGTCTGTCCCTGGCAGGGGCAGCAGTGATCGCCCCCATTTTACATGAAGGAAACAGAGAGGCGAAGGAGCTTGCCCATGGTCACACAGCAGGTAATGGCAGGACTAGGGCCAGGTCTCTCTCCAGCCCAGGCTGGAGAGTCAGTCACTGCAGGGCCCCTGCCACAGCAGCGGCACTTTATTGTACACCTCCTGGGTCCTCTGCATTGTCTGTGCCCTGAGGACACCCACTCCACAGACCCTAAGAGGGAAGGCCACTTGCCCATGTGGACAGGACCCCGAGGCCTGGGAGCTTGGGGAGGGCAGGAGCTGCGGGGGGCCAGCATGCAGGAGTCCCCCTCACTGTCCTGCCCCCAGGGTGGCCCTGTTCGCAGCAGCCATGTCTGAGGACGCGGCCTCTCCGTCCCCCCGAGCCAACTTGTGTGAGCAGGACCAGGACCAGCAGGTGAGGGCTGCCCCCTCCCGGGGAGCAGGGGCTCAGGGAGGGGGAGGGCCAGGACTTCCCGGGACAGTTCCAGGCCAAAGTCCCAGCCCCGTCCTCACTGGGAGCGCACGGAGGAGGCTGGTGCAGCCTGCGGGTTCCCAGGGGGTGTGAGGAGGTCCTGGCCGGGGACACCTCCCAGGACGCCCGCCCCGGCCAGCGTGCCCCTCGCCCACTCTCCGTCCCCGCGTGCACCTGCTGCCTGTGCCCACCGTCGCCCTCAACAGCCACGGCCTCAGCAGTTGTCAGCACATCATATTGGCCGTCCCCACGCTCACCCACTACCCTGGAAACCCACTTTACAGATGGGGAAACCAAGGCTCAGAGCAGGCAGGTCACCTGCCCGTGCTCACACAGCTCGGCAGCGGCCCACCCAGAACCGCACTGGGGCCGAGGTGTCCAGAGGCGGCGCTCTGAGGGCCGGGTCCTCTTGCCCTGCCAGGAACGCAGAGGATCCTGGGGTTGTCACACTCTGGGTGCTCCTGGGAACCAAGGCTGGCACCGCATGAGGCCCCCGGGCTTCCCTGACTCCCCTCCCGTCCTGGGCCTGGCCCAGCAAGGGGACAAGGGCTAAGGGGTGGCTGGTCCCCTGTCCTCAGGCCCCTGACGCCACCCCTTCCCACAGAGCGTGGTGCAGCGGGTGGTGGCCCTGCCCCTGGTCAGGACCACTTGTACAGCCGTCTCTGATGCCTACAGTGCCACCAAGGACAGGCACCCCCTGCTGGGCTCCGCCTGCCGCCTGGCCGAGCACTGCGTGTGTGGCCTGGCCAGCCGGGCCCTGGGCAGTGCGCGGCCGCTGCTGGACCGCCTGCAGCCTCGGCGTGAGTCGCTCTGAGGGCCTGCACGGCCGCCGCCGCCCGCTGCCTCTGCTGTGCCGCCTGCCTGTCCCCTCGCATCACCTGTCCCCTCGCGGCCCCTCCCCTCGTCCCCTGCTCCTGCTCCCCATCCCCCTGCCCTCCTCCACGCCTCCCGCCTTGGGCCCTGCCTGTCCACCTCTCCCCCGGCCTCTCCTCCCCCGTCCTGCGCCCCACAGCCTCGACCCAGCTGCCCTCTCCTGCATCGCCAGCGCCCCTGTCACCAGCTCAGGGGCCACCTTGGTGACAGGCCTAGCCCCAGCTCCTCCTGCGGCATGGCTTCAGGCTGCCCACGGGGGCATCTGGGCAGCGAGCCGAAGAGTCACCTTGGGGCTGCGGGGCGGGGCGGGGCAGAGCCAGGGCCAGGGAGATGGCCGCTGGCTGGGAGGTGCCCAGGTCCCCAGGGTCCAAGCTCCTCCCCCAGGCCCCAGGCCCAGACCCTGGTGCCCACCCAGCCTCCCTGCGGCTCCTCTGGACGGCTGGGCTGGGCTCGGGGCCTGCACCGCTGGCCCCCAGCTGGTCTGCCCCTCCCCCGCTGCTGCCTCTGCCTCTACATCCCTGCCTGTGTCCCTCTCTCCCCGTCCCTCCCCTCAGTGGCCACAGTGAATGACCTCGCCTGCAGGGGCCTGGACAAGCTGGAGGAGAAGCTGCCCCTGCTCCAGCAGCCTTCAGACACGGTACCCGGACCCCAGGACCCGGGGCTGCTGTGGGCGGGGCCAGAGCAGAGGAGGGAGGAGCGGGTGTTGGCAGCGCCCCAGCAGAGCCAAGCCTCCGCCACTCAGAACAAAAACAGAGCACCGGCAAGACCCAGCCAGAAGCGCGGTGCAGGCCTGTCGTCCCAGGAGGCTGAGGCAGGAGGATCGAGCCAGCCTCAGCACTTAGTGAGGCTCTAAGCAACTCAGTGGGACCCTGTCTCTAAATAAAATACAAAATAGGGCTGGGGGTGTGGCTCAGGGGTCCAGTGCCCCCGAGTTCACTCCCTGGTACCAGAAAACAAAAAGCAGCCCGATGAAATCACCAGCACAAAGTCACACTGTACCAGTGGGCGCTGGTGACAGCCTCACCACCCTGAGGCCAGGGTCTCCTATCCCCATTTATAGAGGGGAAAGCGAGGCACAGGGTCCGGCGTCCAGAGGCCTCTGAGTCCCCGCTCCGGGGCGCTGGGTGGGGACGCAGCCAGAGACCGGCAGCACCTGCAGTGGGGGCCCCTCCCGCCAGGTGGTGACCTCGGCCAAGGACGCAGTGGCCAGCAGCGTCACAG
Organism: Tamias sibiricus; assembly: GCA_025594165.1. Taxonomy (NCBI): domain Eukaryota; kingdom Metazoa; phylum Chordata; class Mammalia; order Rodentia; family Sciuridae; genus Tamias; species Tamias sibiricus. The sequence goes on along the minus strand of CM046673.1, from coordinate 3,198,670 downwards.
GCGTGGTGGACCTGGCCCGGCGGAGCCGCCGCTGGAGCGTGGAGCTGAAGCGCTCCGTGAGCCACGCCGTGGACGTCGTGCTGGACAAGTCGGAGGAGCTGGTGGACCACTTCCTGCCCATGTCGGAGGAGGAGCTCGGTGAGGCCACCGCCGCCCGCCCGAGCCTGCCCGCCCAGCGAGCTCCTCCAGTGTCCAGATCAGAGAGGTCTGGGACCGGCCCAGGGACACACAGCGGGTCAGCAGGGAACCCAGGCCTGACCTCCCAGTCCCCTTCAGTGGCCCCTCGGCCTGCGTCCTCCTGCAGTCAGACCCCCAGACCCCAGAGGGGCATCTAGGGCTTATAGACCCAGGCTCTCGAACCCGTGGCCCCTGAACTGGTGCCCGTGGCCTGCACTGGCTTTCCAGTGTCTTCCCTCCCGTGCGCCCACGGAGCGGAGGGCGCGCTGCGGGGCCCGGTCTCGGGCTCGTCTGGAGGTCGGAGGCACGGGCCCGTCCTGCAGACCGTGTCCCCGGCCCACTGTCCCCGAGCTGCGGCCCTCGTCCGTGCCTGGGGAAGATTCCTCTGAGTCCCCCTTGAGCACTCGCGGAGCGCGCTGGCTGCGCCTGGAAGGCAGGCCGCGAGGCCCTCGGTGGGCAGCCTGAGGGCCAGGACCGTGGCCTGACCGAGGCCTGGGGCTGCCGCCTGCTCCCGCCTCCGTCCCCACCTGTGGCCTGGGGCTGCCGGGAGACACACGCTGCTCACTCGGGAGCCCTGGGCTCATCTCCCTGGCAGGTGGCCACGCTGACCCCGTCCCTGTCCCGTCCCCTAGCGGCGCTGGCAGCGGAGGCCCAGAGCCCAGAGGTGGGCTCCGTGGAGGATCAAAGGAACCGACAGGGCTACTTCGTGCGTCTGGGCTCCCTGTCGGCGAAGATCCGCCACCTGGCCTATGAGCACTCCCTGGGGAAACTGCGGCAGAGCCGGCACCGCGCCCAGGACACGCTGGCCCAGCTGCAGGAGGCCCTGGAGCTGGTGAGAGCCCCACCTGCTCCCCTCCGCGGTGCCCAGCGCGTGGGCCGAGCGCCTGGCCCCGGGCGCTTCTGAAAGGCTGGCAGGCTGTGTCCAGCACGCGGCCCCCAGAGCCACCGCAGGGCCCTGCTCGGGCTTCCTGAGGACGAGAGGGGGGCAGGACCTTGCAGGGCAGGGCAGAAGGAAGGGCCCGAGCCGCTGCCCTGCCCCACACCGCCTCCCCCACCCTAAGAACCTCCAGCTGAGGGCGGCTCCGTCCTTACAGGGGCTCGGGACACCACCTGGGGGGACCCCAGGCCCCCTCTTCCCCTCCCAGGTCCAACACCCGCCCTCTGCCTTCCTGCCCATCCCGACCCACCTGGTTCCTGAGCTCCTCCCCTCACTCAGGGCCTGTCCTCCCCACATCAACCTCCAGAGGGCACCTGTGAGCACCGGGGTCAGGTTCCTCCCTCCTCTGCCCCCCACCCTCCATGGCTCCCACGTCCTTGGGATCCAAGTCCAAGTCCTCCCTGTGTCCTACAAAGCCTTATGCAACCTGCCTGGTCCCCTCCCTGCCTCCTCTCCTCCCTCTTTCCCCCTGCTCCCAGTGCTTTAGCTAACACGGCAGGCTCCTCCTACCCCAGGGCCTTTGCACAAGCTGCGCCCTCTGCCTGGGGCTCTTAAGTTCCTGTCTTGTCACACCTTGCTTCAGGAAAACTGTGTGTCCTGCCTCTTCACTTACTTGATTTTGACATCTCCCCTCCAGACTGAGAGATTGTGAGGAAAGAGACCTGCCCTGCTCAACCACTCAGTGGTACTTATTGAGCACCAACTGTGGGCTGGGCCTTGCTGCAGACACTGGCTGGCCTGTTCACCGGCTCCCACAGCAGCACACAATAGAAGCTTACTGAATGCGCATCAGGAAGTCAGCTATCTGCACAGCTTACCCAGTGGGGAAGCCGCCCTGCCCGTGGCTGCCTCTGCCCACTGTGTGCCCCAAAGCACGAGAAACTCGCCCCTTTAACCATTCCCGCCCGCGCAGCTCAGCAGCAGGGAGCACAGGGCTGTGACCGTCCCCACCCCCCACCCCAGAGCTCTGTCCCCTCCCTGCCCCCACCCCCATGCTGCGCCCTGTCTGTGGATCTGAGGGCCCGCGCTTCCTCCTGTCCTGTGAGTGGACCCACAGTGGGGGTGCTTTCGTGTCATTTCCCTCGGCACAGTGTCCTCGAGGTGCCTTCATGTTGTAGCAGGTGTCGGAATTTCCTTCTTTTAAAGGCCGAATGAGCTGGGCGCAGGGACGCGCCTGTCATCCCAGCGGCTCAGGAGGCTGAGGCAGGAGGATCCCAAGTTCAAAGCCAGCCTCAGCAACTTAGTGAGGCTCTAAGCAACTCAGTGAGACCCTGTCTCTGAATAAGAAATAAAAAGGGCTGGGGACGTGGCTCAGCGGTCAAGTGCCCTGAGTTCAGTCCCCAGCGACCCCCTCCCCTGAGAAGAGGCTGAGTGACGTCCGCGTGCACCTGGACCGTGTTTGTTTCCATTTACCTTTTTTTTTTTTTTTTCTTTTTTTTGCAGGGCTGGGGTGGACCCAGGGCGCTGGCCCCGCCCCTGCAGCAGGCGTGCAGCCGCACCTCTGTGGGGGCGCTGGTCCCCCGCAGCCCTCTAGACAGGCCCTGTCCCCCACGCTGAAAGCCTAGAGCCCTGCCTCAGGCCATGATGTGTGCCCGGCACCCCGAGGGCATCTGCCAGCCAGGAGGGCAGGGGGGAGGTCCTGGAGAGGGTGTCTTCTAGACGGAGACTCGGGGTGACCAGGCAGGAGCGTGGAGGGGCGCAGTGCCAGTGTGAACGAGCCGTGCAGCTGCGGAGCTGCGGGGACCATGGGTCCTGAGGGGCAGGCTGGCCAGCCGCAGCCTCAGACCAGGAGGGCGGCATCCAGATGGTGCTCACTAAGTGCTCCCTGAGGCCAGTCCAGGCTGGAGCTGGTCCTCGAGTCCCCGCCCCAGATCCTCCAGCCCCGGCCTCCATCCCCCTGCAGATCCAGCGCGCGCAGTGTGGAGCCAGCCCCAGCCCCGCGGCCCAGCCCGGGAGGGTGACCGAGCTGTGGGAGGCCCAGCGGCCCCTGGAGAACGGCCGCCGGCGCAGCCAGGTGAGGAGGCGGGGAGCAGGGGGACGTGGGGGACAGGCGGGGAGCAGGGGGACGTGGGGGACAGGTGAGGCTGGGAGGGAGCGGGGAACATGGGCTCTGGAAGGATCGCGGGTGGCCCGGGGCCAGTCTTGAGCTGCCTAAACCAAGGTTGAGGTCAGCTGGTTGGGGGACCCTGGGCGGAACCCGGGCAGGGCAGCGGCCCTACTGTGTGTCCCAGAGAGAAACTGAGGCCGAGCGGGTTTCACAGCCCTGTCTGCATGGGGGACACCGAAGTCCCCAGCCCCACCCCAGGTCCACCTAGGGCCAGAGGGGCCACAGCCGGGGGCGTGGCCAGGCACCTGAGGCCCCGCCCTCCGCAGGCGGAGCTGGCGACGCTGGTGCTGTCGCGCAGCCTGACCCTGGAGCTGCGCAGCACGGTGGAGGCGCTGGAGGCCAGCGTGCGGGGCCTGCCCGCCGGCGCCCAGGCCAAGGTGGCGGAGGTGCGGCGCAGCGTGGACGCCCTGCAGGCCGCCTTCGCCGACGCCCGCTCCTTTGGGGACGTGCCGGCGGCCGCGCTGGCCGAGGGGCAGGGCCGCGTGGCCAGGGCCCACGCCTGCGTGGACGAGCTGCTGGAGCTGGTGGTGCAGGCCGTGCCGCTGCCCTGGCTCGTGGGGCCCTTCGCGCCCATCCTCGTGGAGCGGGCCGAGCCCCTGCTTGGCCTGGAGGACTGGGTGGACGAGGTGGTGGGCGACCCCGACCCGCGCTGGGCACACATGGACTGGCCGGCCCAGCAGAGAGCCTGGCAGGCCGAGCACGGCGACCGGACGGGCCTGGCCGGGGACACCAGCCTGGAGGAGCCCGAGGCCCCGGGGCGCCAGGTCAAGCACACGCTGATGCCCGAGCTGGACTTCTAACCACGGGCTGGCCCTGCGCGCCGCTCTCTGCTGCCCCCCTGGTGGCCACCCACAACCGCCTACGGCCCTACTCGGGCCTGGGCAGTGGCTGGACCTGTGACTGGCACCTCCCCTCATATCCGGCCCCCCACTCTTCCCTGGACACAGGGGATGGCGCGGCCCAGGCAGGGGCCCGGCCTCCAAGCCGCTCAGGCCATCTCCAGCTCTCTGTCGCCACTGTCCAGCCCCAGGCTGATCAGAATCCTGAGAAGGACACATTCTGCCCAGTGTGTCTTTAAGGCTTTGGAAGGGAGCCGGCGTCCCCCAGACTGGCCATCCCAGACTGAGGGGCCCTCCAGAGAGGCCAACTGGGCCCGCTCAGCCCTCCAGACCCAGGGGCTTTGTCGTTTGCTGTCCAGAATAAAGACGCTTTGCGTTGTCCAAGGGTCCAGGGCCTCTGTACCTGCTGGAGGGGCCTCAGAGGAGTGTGACGGCAGGCCACCAGGAGGGGCTCCACGCCAGCGTTCAGGCCCAGAGGAGCACGCTTCCTGTGTGCCGAGCCTGCTGGCCTGGGCCCAGCGCAGGGCGCCCGGCTGCCGGGGAGCCCCTCTTACCTTAGTAGGAGTGAATTTCTTGGAAACTGCGGGGAGAAGAAGGAAGGGGAGGAAGCAGAGGAGGAAGCCCCTCTTCTGCTCCCCGAGACCTGCAGGGCTGGCGTTGCTGTGGTCCCCTGCTGCACTGGTGGGGTGGGGGACAGCCTTGGGGTCCCTCCTGTCTCCTGACCCCGTTCTTGGCTGCTCTGACTCCCCTGTGGCTGGGCAGGGTGTTGGGAAACCACCATGTGGCTTGGTGAGGTCAGGCTGCCCCCTGGCTTCCCTGGGGCCCGTCCAGCGGATGGCCCGACTGCCTCCCGCCAGCCACTTGGCCTCCCGGCCTCTGCTCTGGAATCTCCATGGCTTCCTGGCACCCTCAGACCCACCGTCCAGCTTCACCCTCCTGATACTGGGCTGTGTCCACCTCCCGGTGCCCTTCCCCCCTCCTGCCCATCTCTGGGACGTGTCCCACCCGCCCTCCAGCCGCAGCTGTGCCTCCTCCAGGAAGCCTTCCCAGGCTGCTCCCCGTGGGGAGCCCCTCCCCAGCCCCCAGAGCCAGCTTGGAGAGGCAGGGAGCCCTTTCCCTGGACACAGGCTCCTCCCACACAGGCTGCAGTGCTGCAGGGCCAGGCCTGGTGAGGGGGTGCCCAGTGGCACCAGGGGAAGGACATTTTGGTGACGGGGCCAGCCCCCGGCAAAGGCATGACAGTGGGAAACTCTTTGAGTGGACAGAGAGGAGGGCAAGAGAATGGTCAAGGCTACTCTGGGACTTGGGTTGGGTCCCAACCTTGCCTCCAGCTACATGGGGCAGGTGATGCCCTGTGTGCCCGTCTTCTCTGGGAGGTGGGCATGAAAGGGGCGGCAGCTGTGCTGAATCCTAGTAAAGGCTCAGTGTGGAAACTGTCATGCACTTGCTTGCTGGTTCCTTCAAGAAGCACTTATTGAGCACCTGCTGTGTGCCAGGCAGTCCTCTAGAGTTTACAGTGCAGTACAGGAGACAGATAATAAGGAGGACAATAAGTTATTTTAGTGTTAATAGATGAGAAAAATTAAAGGGAAGGGGATGGAGAGGGGTGGTGCAAAAAGGGGTGAATATTTTTAAGTGGGGGAAGCCCAGGAAGGCCTCTCTGATGAGGTGGCATCAGGAGGTAAGGGATTTGGGAAAAGGTGGCCTGGGTGACAGCGTATGCAAAGGCCCTGGGGCTGGACCAAGCCTGTTATGTTGGAGGAGCAGCAAGGAGCCCCCATGGAGGAGGATAGGGAGTGGAGCCGGGGAGGGGACGGGGTACTCTGGGCAAGACCTAGGGGGGCTCTGGGCAGAGGAGGGAGGGCTTCACAGGGGTGTTGATGATTGTTTTTATTTATTTTTACTGGCTTTCTCTCACCACACTGGGCGGAGGCTGCCCTTTGGGAAAGGTAAGGGCATGTCCGGGATCTTCCCTGCCACCCTGGGAAGCACAAGCCCCCAAGGAGGGAGGGGGTGGGGGCACACCCGCCCTGTTCCCCGGCTGTTTAGCAACAAGGTGGTGATTCCAAGGAGACGGCCCAGAGGCTGCCCTGCCTCCTCCCAGTCGGGGCCCAGAGCGGACTGGGTGTGCCTCTCACCCCCACGGCACGTGGCCAGGCTCCCTGTCCCGGCAGCGGGCAGGGGACGTGCCCAGGGAGGGCGAGCGTCAGTGCTCGGCTTGCTTGCCAGCCTATCGGTCCACCCGTAGCCCACTTGGCACAAAGGACCTGCGACTGTCGGGATCCTGTCTCTGCCACTCCCTGGCCCTGTGGCCTCGGGCCCATGACGCCTCCTCTAGGGAGCCTCCCGGGATGGGACAGCCAACTAGGCCGGGCTGTCACTCCTCGGGCCCCTCCAGCTCTGCACTGCTCCATCACGGTCTGTATTTTGACCCAAGTCCTTTCTAGAAAGGGACACGTCCCTTCCCTCGTCAGGACAGCCCTGCTCCTGCTGAGCTGGTACTTATGGGGTACCAGCACTGGGGCGGAGGGGTCACCCTGTGACCTCGCTTCCCACTCAGCACCACCCTGATGGGCCCCAAAGTTTCCCAAGTGTCAGATGCGTGCCAGACACTGTTCTAGGGGCTGGCACACGATGGGGAACAAAACAGGCCTGGCAGAGGGGTGGGACAGAGGCAGCCGCGTGGGCGTCTAGGGAGGGTGTGCCTCGCAGAGGGCACCGCTGTGCAAGGGCCCTGGGGCAGGCCGCACCTGGCAGGCCGTCTTCAGCGCAAGGAGCCTCGTGGCTGGAGCAGAGGAGCGCGGGAGGGCGGAAGGGGAGGCAGGGAGGCCACCTGCGGCCTGCGAGGAGCCTGGCGGGAAGCCGAGGCACAAAGATGGTGGCTAGCAAGGCACCCGGGGGCAGGGTCTGCGCTGCGCCCAGCTCACGGATGGGAAACGAGGCAGAGGCAGGCAGGTGCGTTCCCTGGGGCCTGGGAGGGGAGCCCAGCCGCCCCTGAGGCACTTGGCCTGGTGCGGCAGGGGCCACGGGCAGTCACCAGCCTGCGCGGAGAGCAGGGGAAAGGTGCTGGGCCCCCGCCAAGTCCCACTGGCCGCCTGCCTCGGCCGGCCCAGCCCGCACCGCCCCAGACCCTATAAGGCCTGGGGACCGGGGAGCAGGGCAGCTGCCAGCTGCAGCCCCGTCACCCCGAGGGAGCCTTGTGCAGCGAGGGAGCAGCCTCCCCCGCCTGTGACCCGGGCTGCGGGTGGCACCGCGAGCTGCTGGGCCACCCAGCAGGAGCCCCGAGAACCTCATTCCTGCCCCTTCTCTGTCCCTTCTAGCTGTGGAGCCCGGCACCATGTCTGCTGCGGAGGAAGGGAGCCGGGAGCCCCCCAAGCCCAAGGGCAAGGTAAAGGAGGAGAGGGACGGGCCGACGTCGCCGCGGCCTGGGGACTCCAGGGCCTTGGAGGTGTCCTCCGCGCTCCTGGGCGGGACAGGGCCTCCTGTGGGGCGGGAGGGCCACAAAAGTCTGAGAGCCAGCTCCCCCTCGGGTCCCCAGCCGGGGTGTCACACAGCCCTCAATGCCTTCCCCACGGAGTGGCCCAGGAGAGCCACGCCCCACCAGCCTCAGTTTTCCCGTCTGTGCAAGGGGCAGCAGCACAAGACGTGGCCGTGGCGATCTGGTGGCCAGTCCTCCCTGTCCACAGGCGGGCTGTGTCTGCCCGCGGCTACCTAGGCTTCCAAGGTCACCGGAGAAAGGCTGAGGGGTGTCAGAGGTGGGGTCCCGCGGGCCCGGCCTCGCTCATGCTGCCCCGCCCCCCACAGACCCTGAGCAGCTTCTTCGGGTCCCTGCCCGGCTTCAGTTCCGCCCGCAACCTGGTGGCCAGCGCCAGACAGAGCCGGCCGGCAGCCAGCACCACGGGCACCCCTGCCCCTGAGGCCACCCAGCCCCAGGCTCAGGGTGAGTGGACAGCGGCGCGTCGGGGGCTGGGTAGGCCCAGGCGGAGGGAGCCCCCAAGGGCACTGCTGCGTCTCAGATACCACGGGCAGCCCGACCGGGCGCAGGCGGGGAGCCAGCTGGCCACGGTGGCGCAGCGTCCCGTGGGAAAGGCCAGGTGCTCTGTGTATCTGAGCTGCTAGAGGACTTCCCAGAGAGGGGCAGCAGCTTCCCTGGGGCCACACAGCCTGGGGGCTCCTTGTCCTCAAGTCAGCGGGGACACTCCAGGCAGGCCCAGGACACGCAGAGAAGCTGCCGAGGGAACCCAGGGCTGGGCGGCCACCAGGGCTGGCCTCGCCCTGGGCCCAGAGCCCCGGGCAGCTGACTTCTGCCTCACATACCTTGGCCAGCAGGCAGCTGGCAGCAGCCAGGGCGGGACGGGGCTGCCAACGTCCCAGGCTGTGCGGGCCCCAGTGCTGGGGGGCGGCACCCCGGGGCCAGCAGAGACACCCACCAAGTCCTGCTCCAGGGCAGTGCACTGCAGGGGTGGGGAGGCCCTGCCGGGGAGTGGCTGAGCCTGGCTGGGACCCTCGATGTCACCTCCTGCTGTCCCTGGCCGGATGGCAGGGACATTCCTGACCTTTTGGGCTGTGCTGGGCAATTATGCAACAGGCACCAGGGCAGCGGATCCCACCCTGCGTCCCACACCCTCCTGACCAGCTTCCGTCCCCACAGTGGCCGCGGACCCAGCACAGGTGCCCCGGGGGACGGAGGAACTGCCGCAGCCTCCAGAAAAGGTGAGGGGGCTGGGGGAGCCGGCCTGACGCCTTGAGGCCTCTTCTGGGGTGTCCTGTTCCTGCCCCTGGGGAGTCCCGGACAGGGAGGAGGCACCACCCGTGGTCCTGCTGGGGACCCGCACGCACCCTCACTGGAGTAGGCGAGGCTCCACCTGGCAGCGCAGCCAAACAGGCTGAGTCCTCCACCCGCCCCTCGGGGAAGGCAGCACAGAGATGCTGAGCCACCTGCAGAAGGTCACACAGCAGGGTGTGGCAGGCTGTGGTCTGGACCTTTGGCAGTCACAAGCTCAATAAGCCATGTCACCTGGCCCTCATCCATGGTCCACTGGCCATGTCAGAATCCCTGAGGCCTGGCCAAGCTGAAAGTCACAGCAGGACAGCAAAGCCCTGACCCAAGTCTTCTACCCAGAACAGGCTCCCACTCTAGAGCTGTCCATGGCTCCCCTCTCTGCTCATCTGCCAGATCTGGGGACCTCAGAAGGAAAAGAAGGGCTGGGCTCACCCGGGAAGGCGCTTTAGCCCAAGTCCAAACACACCTGGCAGCTGGGCCTGGTGGCCACCCCTGTAATCCCAGGGGCTTGGGAGGTTGAGGCAGGAGGATCGTGAGTTCAGAGCCAGCCTCAGCAACCCAGGGAGGCCCTGTCTCTAAATATAAAATGAAAAGGGCTGGGGATGTGGCTCAGCGGTAAGCGGCCCTGGGTTCATTCCCCGGTACCAAAAACCACACCCAGCAGCAGAGGCCACACCCCCTCTGCTGGCATCAATTGAGCACCTACTGTGTTCGAAGCGTAAGGTGCCTTGACTCGTCTCCTCCCCCATGCCTCAAGGAGCTGCCGTTGTAACCACCACTTTTCGGGCTCAGAGAGGGGCCGTGGCTTAGCTCAGGTCACACCTCGAATACAGGAGAGAGCCGGGGTTCAAACCCAGTTGCTTCAGAGCCAAGGTGGGCACCTGAGCTAACTGTGGGCAAGGGCCAGGTGTCAAGAAGAGAATTGCAGCTTCTCAGGCCTAGCACTGTGGAAATCTGGGGCCAGGTCCTTCCTGCAGCGCAGCCATCCTGGGCCCTGCAGGCTGTGAGCAGGGTCCTGCCTCCCCGCGCCAGGCCACTCCAGTCGTGACCCAAGTGCCCCCAGAGGGCAGGATCTCCCCAGTTGAGACCTGCCAAATTCAAAAGCACGTTTATGGTATTGCCTAGAGGTGGTGGGCACCAGCCTGCCACCCAGTGTCCCGGGGAGCCTACGCAATCTGCCCTCCTGGAGGTCAAAACTGATTCAGGTCACCAACGAGACCATCCGCCTCCAACCCCATACTGCCTCTACTCTGGTATTACTTTTCTAAATCTTGACTCGCTTCTTTTACTCGAGTCTGTTCAATTTTCAAAAAGCAATCCACCGCCGGGCGCGGTGGCGCACGCCTGTAATCCTGGCGCCTCAGGAGGCTGAGGCAGGAGGATCACGAGTTCAAAGCCAGCCTCAGCTACTTAGTGAGGCCCTAAGCAACTCAGTGAGACCCTGTCTCTAAATAAAGTACAAAAAGGACTGAGGATGTGACTCAAGGGTTGAGTTCAATCCCTGGTACCAATAAAATAAAATAAAATAAAAATCTGCCCTCCCCAACTGCTGCTGGGAAACCGGGCTTGAAATCTGCCAGAGGATACGACAGGTGACCACAGCCCAGGGACCTTCATGATGTGGCTGAGTCTGAGGCCTGCCTGGGACTCCTGCAAGAGGTTTTAGGGGCGCACTGCCACCGATGGGATCTCTATTGAATGGGGAGTTGGAAGCAATTGGAAAAGACCTCTGGGCGCACTGTGACGCCGGGCCCAGCGATGCCAGGCCAACATGGCTGGTGAGGGGCCGGGTGTGGCTGGCAGAGCAGGAGGCTGTTTTCAGGGAGGTGGGGCTCTGGGTGCCCGCAGCCCCCTCCAGGGCCTGCTGCCGAGTGGGCATGGGGAGCTCCGGGGCGAGCCCCGCCCCATTCTGCACTCTCCCTGTGTTCTTTGCAGCCAATGTCCGGGACGAGCAGGACCAAGGGGGCCATTTCTTCCGGAGTGGCCAGTGTGATGGACGCAGCCAAGGGCGTGGTCCAGGGCGGCCTGGACACCACCCGGTCAGCACTCACAGGCACCAAAGAGGTGCTGTCCAGCGGGGTCATGGGGGCAGTAGACATGGCCAAAGGGGCTGTTGAAGGAGGCCTGGACACTTCAAAGGCTGTGGTCATTGGCACCAAGGACACAGTGACCAGTGGTCTAACTGGGGCAGTGAATGTGGCCAAAGGCACTGCCCAGGCTGGAGTGGACACCACCAAGACCGTGCTGACCGGCACCAAGGACACCGTCTGCAGTGGGGTGACCAGCGCCGTGAACGTGGCCAGAGGGGCTATTGAGACGGGCGTGGGCACCAGCAAGACCGTGCTGACCAGCACCAAAGACATCGTATCTACTGGGGTCACGGGGGCAGTGAACGTAGCCAAAGGGACTGTCCAATCCGGAGTGGACACCACCAAGACCGTGCTGGCCGGAACCAAGGACACTGTCTGTAGTGGGGTGACCGGGGCCATGAACGTGGCCAAAGGGGCCGTCCAGGGGGGCCTGGACACTTCAAAGGCCGTCCTCACAGGCACCAAAAATACAGTGTCCTCTGGACTCACGGGGGCAGTGAATGTGGCCAAAGGGACTGTCCAATCCGGAGTGGACACCACCAAGACTGTGCTGACTGGCACCAAGGACACCGTCTGCAGTGGGGTGACCAGTGCCGTGAACGTGGCCAAAGATGCTGTCCAGGGGAGCCTGGACACCACGAAGTCTGTGGTCATGGGTACCAAGGACACTGTGTCTACTGGGCTCAGTGGGGCTGCGAATGTGGCCAAGGGGGCCGTCCAGACTGGCATGGACACCACCAAGACCGTGCTGCTGGGCACCAAGGACACTGTCTGTGGAGGGGTCACTGGTGCTGTGAATGTGGCAAAAGGGGCTGTCCAGGGGGGCCTGGACACCACAAAATCTGTGGTCATGGGCACAAAAGACACTGTGTCCACTGGGCTCATGGGAGCAGTGAATGTGGCCAAAGGGACTGTTCAGACCGGCGTGGACACCACCAAGACCGTGCTGACGGGCACCAAGGACACGGTCTGTAGTGGGGTGACCGGGGCCATGAACGCGGCCAAAGGGGCTGTCCAGGGGGGCCTGAGCACCAGCAAGACGGTGCTGACCGGCACCAAAGACACAGTGGCCACTGGGCTCGTGGGGGCAATGAACTTGGCTAAAGGCACTGCCCAGACTGGCATGGACACCACCAAGACCGTGCTGCTGGGCACCAAGGACACCGTCTGCAGTGGGGTGACCAGTGCCGTGAACGTGGCCAAAGGTGCTGTCCAGGGGGGCCTGGACACCACGAAGTCCGTGGTCATGGGTACCAAGGACACTGTGTCTACTGGGCTCAGTGGGGCTGCGAATGTGGCCAAGGGGGCCGTCCAGACTGGCATGGACACCACCAAGACCGTGCTGACCGGCACCAAAGATGCAGTGTCCACTGGGGTCACGGGGGCAGTGAACCTGGCCAAAGGGACTGTCCAGTCTGGAGTGGACACCACCAAGACTGTGCTGGCCGGAACCAAGGACACCGTCTACAGTGGTGTGACCGGGGCCATGAATGTGGCCAAAGGGGTTGTCCAGGGGGGCCTGGACACCAGCAAGACCGTGCTGACTGGCACCAAAGACACGGTGTCCACTGGGCTCATAGGGGCAATGAATGTGGCCAAAGTCACTGCCCAGACCGGAGTGGACACCACCAAAACCGTGCTGACCGGCACCAAGGACACTGTCTGTAGTGGGGTCACCGGGGCCATGAATGTGGCCAAAGGGGTCGTCCAGGGGGGCCTGGACACTTCCAAAGCTGTCCTGACTGGCACAACAAATGCGGTGTCCACAGGGGTCATGGGCTCAATGAGCATGGCCAGAGGGGCCGTACACACTGGGCTGAACACGACCCAGGATATCGCCACAGGCACCAGGGACACCGTCTGCAGTGGGGTGACCAGCGCCGTGAACGCGGCCAAAGGGGCTATTGAGACGGGCGTGGGCACCAGCAAGACCGTGCTGACCAGCACCAAAGACATCGTATCTACTGGGGTCACGGGGGCAGTGAACGTAGCCAAAGGGACTGTCCAATCCGGAGTGGACACCACCAAGACCGTGCTGGCCGGAACCAAGGACACCGTCTGTAGTGGGGTGACCGGGGCCATGAACGTGGCCAAAGGGGCCGTCCAGGGGGGCCTGGACACTTCAAAGGCCGTCCTCACAGGCACCAAAAATACAGTGTCCTCTGGACTCACGGGGGCAGTGAATGTGGCCAAAGGAACTGTCCAGACTGGCATGGACACCACCAAGACCGTGCTGCTGGGCACCAAGGACACAGTCTGTAGTGGGGTGACCAGTGCCGTGAACGTGGCCAAAGGGGCTGTCCAGGGGGGCCTGAGCACCAGCAAGACGGTGCTGACCAGCACCAAAGACACAGTGGCCACTGGGCTCGTGGGGGCAATGAACTTGGCTAAAGGCACTGCCCAGACTGGCATGGACACCACCAAGACTGTGCTGACGGGCACCAAGGACACCGTCTGCAGTGGGGTGACCAGTGCCGTGAACGTGGCCAAAGGTGCTGTCCAGGGGGGCCTGGACACCACGAAGTCCGTGGTCATGGGTACCAAGGACACTGTGTCTACTGGGCTCAGTGGGGCTGCGAATGTGGCCAAGGGGGCCGTCCAGACTGGCATGGACACCACCAAGACCATGCTGACCGGCACCAAGGACACTGTATGTACCGGGGTGACCGGGGCCATGAACGTGGCCAAAGGGGCCGTCCAGGGGGGCTTGGACACTTCAAAGGCCGTCCTCACAGGCACCAAAAATACAGTGTCCTCTGGACTCACGGGGGCAGTCAATGTGGCCAAAGGAACTGTCCAGACTGGCATGGACACCACCAAGACCGTGCTGCTGGGCACCAAGGACACCGTCTGTGGAGGGGTCACTGGTGCTGTGAATGTGGCAAAAGGGGCTGTCCAGGGGGGCCTGGACACCACAAAATCTGTGGTCATGGGCACAAAAGACACTGGTTTCCACTGGGCTCATGGGAGCAGTGAATGTGGCCAAAGGGACTGTTCAGACCGGCGTGGACACCACCAAGACCGTGCTGACGGGCACCAAGGACACGGTCTGTAGTGGGGTGACCGGGGCCATGAACGCGGCCAAAGGGGCTGTCCAGGGGGGCCTGAGCACCAGCAAGACGGTGCTGACCGGCACCAAAGACACAGTGGCCACTGGGCTCGTGGGGGCAATGAACTTGGCTAAAGGCACTGCCCAGACTGGCATGGACACCACCAAGACCGTGCTGCTGGGCACCAAGGACACCGTCTGCAGTGGGGTGACCAGTGCCGTGAACGTGGCCAAAGGTGCTGTCCAGGGGGGCCTGGACACCACGAAGTCCGTGGTCATGGGTACCAAGGACACTGTGTCTACTGGGCTCAGTGGGGCTGCGAATGTGGCCAAGGGGGCCGTCCAGACTGGCATGGACACCACCAAGACCGTGCTGACGGGCACCAAGGACACTGTCTGTAGTGGGGTGACCGGGGCCATGAACGTGGCCAAAGCAGCTGTCCAGGGGGGCCTGGACACCACAAAATCTGTGGTCCTTGGCACCAAAGACACTGTGTCCACAGGGCTCACGGGAGCAGTGAATGTGGCCAAAGGGACTGTCCAGTCTGGAGTGGACACCACCAAGACCGTGCTGACCAGCACCAAGGACACCCTCTGTAGTGGGGTGACTGGGGCCATGAACGTGGCCAAAGGGGCTGTCCAGGGGGGCTTGGACACTTCAAAAACTGTACTGACAGGCACCAAAAATGCAGTGTCCACTGGGCTCACAGGGGCAGCAAATGTGGCCAAAGGGACTGTTCAGACTGGCATTAACATCACCAAATCCATGCTGCCTGGCACCAACGACACCGTCTGTGGCGAGGTCACTCGTGCGGTGAACATGTCCCAAGGGGCCATGCACGGGGCCCTGGACACCAGCGCTGAGGAAGCCGCTCCCGCTGGGCCCGCCAGGGCGGGGAATGTGGCCTCGGGGGCTGCCCACACCGGCCTCGGCACCATCCAAAACTGGCGTCCTGGGGCTCAGGCCCAGGGCCGGCGTGGACCTGTTAGCTGCAGGGCTGCGGACACAGGCGGGGGGCAGACTGCCCTGACCCCGCCAGAGGCCCTGTCCTCTGGGGTCTCCAACCTCCCAGATCCCCTTGGAGCTGGCTGGGAGCCTGCTGGGGGAGCCACAGGTGCCACCAAGGCCCCGGTGCCTGATGTCACTGTGCTCACCCACGGGGCCTTGAGCGAGGAGGAGGTGGCGGGGCAGCAGCCGGCCTCGGCTATCCACGAAGGAACCACCGGCGTGGCCGCGCTTCGAGACGAACTGGAGGGGCTGGGGGAGATCTTCCGCCCGATGAGCTCCGAGGAGCAAGGTGAGCGGAGGGCGGGGGGGCTGTTGTCCTCGCCTGGGGCCGCCCCGCAGGGCCCGCGCGGGCTCAAGGCTGGCTTCTCCCTCCAGCTCAGCTGGCAGCCTCCCAGCCGGGGCCCCAGGTGCTCTCGGCCGACCAGGGGAGCTACTTTGTCCGCCTGGGTGACCTGGCCCCGGGCTTCCGCCAGCGGGCTTTTGAACACGCCCTGAGCCACCTGCAGCACAGCCAGTTCCAAGCCAGGGACGCGCTGGCTCAGCTCCAGGACTCCTTCCAGGAGGTAAGAGCCTCCTCCCTCCCAGGCCCCTGTCCCCAGACCCTCAAATGCCCCCGTGCCAAGGCATGCACTGGGGCTCAGCGCTAGGCACAGGCCATGATGTGCAGAGAGCGGGCGGCCGGGCGGCCCTGAGGCACGTGCTGGCCCGCGGTGGCGAAAGCCTGCGGAGGACAGACGGCGCCCCCGGGTGGGCACGTGCCAGGGGCTGAGTGGCAGCAGTGCGAGGGGACGCGGAGGTGTGGCTGGGAGGGGGCCGCGTTGTCACTCCTGCCTCTGGCAGCCCTTCAGTGGACACCTGTCAAGGAAGGCACTAGCACATGGTCCCTTGTAGCACGCTGCAAGCGGCTGCTCACGGAGTCCCTGCTTTTGATCCCCACGAGGATTTCCAGAAGGGGAGACCGAGGGTGGGCCGAGAACGGGGAGAAAGGAGCTTTGCTCAAGGCCACACACAAAGGGCACTGGGGTGGAAGCCAGGATGGTGTAAGGCCCACTCGCCAAGGAACGCCGCATGCCTTGGGGTACCCGAGGAACAAGCCCTTCCTTCAGGGGCCACGCTGTATTGAGGGGTGGGGACAAGTGTCCAGTGAATGTGTGCTACGTCAGATGGTGCTCCGCAACGAAGATGAGCAGGACCCAGGAATGGCAGCCCTGGGGTGACCACGCAAAGGGGACACTTGAGGTGAGATCTAATTGACAAAGAAATGTCGAGGGAGGGCACAGCCCGTGCGAGAGAGACCCTAAGGCAGGACAGAGCCAGCTACACGAGGGCCCAGGCCGTGAGAGCAGGGCAGGCTGGGAGCAGAGAGGAAGGCAGGGAGGCGGCAGGGGACGGTGCGGGACTTGCAGAGCCTTGACCTGGACGGAGGCGGGAGCTGTAGAGGCTGTGGGCGAGGAGTGGCCAGGTCCAACAAGTTGAAGAGGATCAGTCCTGACCGTGGGAGGCCAGGCCACAAGGGGTCAGGCAGGAAGCCGGAGCTGGGCGATGGGTTTGCGTACACACGCAGGTGAGCGCGGCCCAGGAGCAGCCGGGCTCGGGGTGCACTGCAACAGGGAGCAGCCAGAGGCGAGTGCGTGAGGAGCGGAGGCCCTGGTGGGCTCTCAACCCACTGACGACGGGAGGAAAGCAGGGTGCCCAGCAGCTAGGGGCTGAGCCCTGAGACTGGCTTTGGCCCTGGAGTCGCCTGTAGGAGCAGCAGGCTTGGTCTCGCTGGAGGGAAGGCCCCGTGTGGGACAGGAAGACGGGTCCTGGGAGGGCAGGGTGTGGGTGCTGGGGGCGCAGCAATCAACAGTGAGTGAAAAACACCCAATGAAGCACCTGTGATGGATAGCTGGTGACAGGGAGGGACACAGCCACCTCACGCTGTGGGCAGGGAGGGCTCACCCAGAGGCAGCCTGGAGGAGCATGCTGGGAGGGGTGGAGAGAGAATGGAACCGGAGTGGCCCCTGCAGAGAGAATGATGGGGTGCTGGTGGGGTAAGGCCATAGCGTCCCTGAGGCTAGGCCCCACCGGTCATGGTGAGGACTTGGATTTTATTCAAACAACGATGGGAAGCCATGCAGGGTCTTGGGCTGAGAGCGCCGTGGTCCCACTGGCAGTGCCCCTGAGCCCCTTGACACAGAGGAGCCCGCTGCTCACGGCCTTCCCGCCAGGCCACGGGGAAGGTCCAGCTGTGAGGCTCCAGGGCCAGCACACTATGAACGTCCCCAGTCCCTGCCAAGACACCTTCATGTCCCCGGCGCGTCTCTTTCCAGATTGAGAAGGCCATGAAGGCTCCACAAGGGCAGCTGGGCCTGAACCAGGGATCGAGTGCCACAGCAGAGGACCTGGGTCCCCAAGAGGTGTGTCTGGTGCCAGGCGGTCCCCCCACCGCAGCCTGCACCCGCTCACCGCGCTCCTTCCTCCCGCAGGCGCGAGACATGGCGGCTCTGTCCAGGGTGTGCACCCTCCTCCGGCAGCTGCACAGGGCCTCCAGTGGCCTGGCCTCCAGCCTCCAGGGCCTGCCGGCCGGGATCCAGCAGCAGGTCGGGCGGGTGCGGCACAGCCTCTGCGAGCTCTATGGCGTCGTGGCCTCGGCTGGCTCCGTCGGGGAGCTGCCAGCCGAGCGCCTGGCGCAGAGCCGAGCAGGAGTGAGCCAGGCGTGGCAGGGGCTGGACCAGCTGCTGGACGGCCTGCAGCACAGCCCCCCGCTCGGCTGGCTGGTGGGGCCCTTCGCCCTGGGCCCTGGGGGGCAGCCATAGGCACCTGCAGACCAGGGCACAGGCGTCTCCCCACTTGCTTGCGCTGCCCAGGGAGCCACGCTCAGAGCCTCCTCCTGGCCCCAAAGCCAGCTCTGGTCCCTCCAAGCCCTGGGCCCTGCAGGCTAGGGCTGGCCCGAAACAGGAGAGTTCAGCCACCACGCTCCGGGGCCGAGGCCCGGGTCCCACTCCTTTCACCCCAAGCACTGTCGGCCCTCACCTGACCTAGGAGCCCGCGGCCCTTCAGTGAGCACGTCATCACACGTGGGACCGCGCCGCCTCCTGCTCTCCACCCGCCCCGCCGCAGACCCTTCCATCTTTAGGGAGCACCTCCAGCCCCTCAGTGTGGCTCCTGCTACCACCTGGCTCTGAAAGCATGTCCCAAAGCCCTTAGCAACCACATTGGTTTTTTTTTCCTCTTTTGTACCGGGGATTGAACCTAGGAATGCTTAACCACTGAGCCACGTCCCAGCCCCTTTTCTATATTTTTAGATACAGGGTCTCACTAAGTTGCTTAGGGCCTCGCTAAGTTGCAGAGGCTGGCTTTGAACTTGCGATCCTCCTGCCTCAGCCTCCTGAGCTGCTGGGATTAGAGGCGTGGCCACTGTGCCTGGCCCACACTGTCCCCCCCCAGCCCAGTACTGGCTATGGAACACTGCCCCACCACTGAGCTCCAGCCGCAGTCCTTTTATTTTGAGATGGGGTATTGCTATGTTGTCCAGGCTGGTCTCGAACTTAAGATCCTCCTGCCTCAGCCGCCTACCTAGGGCGCACACCTGACACATTAGGTGTCTTGAGAACCTTGCTCCCTTGTTGCAGAATTGTACTAGAACACCACAGCCACCCTGAGGTAAGCGCTCACCACCTTTGCTAGCACCCAGTGAGGCTGAGAAAGGGTTTCCTGAGGACAAAGCTGTTGCCAGTCACCACAGTCGCCCTCCACAGCTCTGCACTGGCTTGGCTTTGGGTGAGGGAAGCAACAAAACAAGCTACTTCCTGTCCCCGGACACTCCCCTACAGTCCGCCCCACAGTCCTCTGGTCCTTTAGGAGGCAGGGCTGAGGCAGCCAAGGAAAAAGTGTGAGCAGAGGGCCTCTCCAGAGGGGACTGGGCCTGACGGGTCACGCTCAGCATGCTTCGAGGTCTGGGTTAGGCCAAGGGCTGCCTGGGGTGACAACCGTGAAGACGGACCCCTTCTTCCCTAGCCATGCTCCCCATGACCTTCATGGAGACCCTTTAGAGGTGGATGAGGACTTCAGAGCTGGATGGGGTCAGAGGCTGTGGTGATCAGAAAAACTGACAGGTGACCAGCCAGCCGGCTTTCCAGTGCCAACCCTCTCCTCTCCTCTGCCCCGAGTGCCCAGAGATGGAGACACTAGGGCGTCCGAGAGCCAGGAGCTCCCTCGCTGCTGGGCCCCGCTTACTGCCACAGCTGGGAGCGGCTGCCTCATGGACAGCCAGCAACCTGAGACCTGCTCCGCCCGCCCTTCCCGGAGTCCTGCAGCACTGCTGATGACCCCTGAACTTGCATCTTTTTTAAGCACCATCTTCTCAGAAAAGGACCGGGGTCCTCTAAGCTCTAGGAGGTGCGGGGTGGGTGAGCTGCTTTGCCCAAGGATCACCGTGGGTGCCTGGAGGAGTGCAGGGCCAGGCCACACCAGCTTGGCTCTAGGCTGGAGAACGTCACCTCAGGTGATGGGGCTGCGCTGAGCGCCCAGCCAGCTCTGCCAAGGCTCCTCTGTCCGTGCCACATGCAGGCACTAGGTGGCGCAACATCAGACACAGCTACTTGCGAAAGACAGGCCCAGGCCAGGAGCTCAAGTCCACCCAGACCAAACCTGGGTCCGAGGCTCAGAAGTCCCTCCCTCCAGACCACACCTGTTTCTCAGCTGGACAGGGGAACCGGGCCATCGTGGGCAGGGGACAAACACTAGAAGCCACTGTTGAAAGAACTACCAAGTAGCAGGCGTCCTGTCTAAACCCATACAACAGAGTCATGAGGTGGGGTCACCCTCTTGTACACGTGAGGGAGGCCACCTGCCAAGCTCACAGAGGAGCTGGCAGCGCAGTTGGGATGAGCGGGGGGCCCACCGAGGCTCACGCGGGGTGAAAGCTCAATACAGGAGACAACTGCAGCACCCCACTGGCCCAAATGCCTGGGGGCCTTGGAGCCTCCTGGGGACTAGGTGTGACGGACACACTGGAGCGGTGACATTCAAGGAAGGTGTACTCTCCACTCTGCCCTCTGAGTCACCTCCGTTCCTGCTTGGCCTGCGTGCACCCCTGCAGCCTCTGTGAGCTGTGAGGTTCAGAGCCTCGTTTTTCCTTCTCTCCCTTTGGAGGCCCTGCTCCTGTCCAGCCTCTTTCGCCACCCGCACCATGGGGCCTGAGGTGCTGCGACAACAAAGTCACTCTCACTGCTAATGGTGGCCCAGTAGCTTGACACTCTGTCCCCACAAGTGCCTCTGACAGCTGCAAACTGCTCCCTGGCCCTGGGTCCCACTGCACAGTGATGCTGGAAAACCAAGTCAATAAAAGCAATCTCTTTTCATTAAAAAACCCCTTTATAGTCATTTCATGTCGGTCGGAAATCACAGAAATTAGGCAGAAAAAAACCCAAGGAGACAAATACAAACAGCACAGCGTTTCCCCAAAAGTTCTCTGCTCTCGTGGGAGGCTGGGGAAGAGACGGGGCAGGCCTGGGACTCTACTGGGTGGCTGAGCTGGGCCAAGGCCGGGGCTGCCGGGCTCAGCTCTCCTCGTCCAGGGACTCCGAGTCCAGCTGCGCCCTCTCGTGTTCCTGCTCCTCGCTCCCAGGCCTGTCCAGGTCGGGGCCCTCCCGCAGGCTGTTGGTGGGGCACAGCAAAGGTGGCACATGAGGCCGCACTGGCCCTGTCCCTACCTCTGGAGCTGTCAGGCAGGGCCAGTCCTGGCCCCAGGTTCTCGGGCACTGCCTTCCTCTCCTGTCCCACCCACTGCTAAAGGGACTGCAAGCACCTGTGGGCCTGCTGCGGGAGGCAGATGGGCCAGCAGAGCGGCGGCTGCTGAGTGGGCGCTGACCTGCCCAGCCTCACCCCGACACAGCCCGTGGCCTCAGCCCTGGCAGCAGGTGGGGGCTGGTGCTCACAACTGTGCCTGCCTCTGCCGCAGGGTCGGCAAGACGCCACCTGCCCAGGAGGCTCCAGGGCTCTGAGCGGCCTGATGCGGCCAGTGTTGGGCAGGGCCAACCAGGTGGACCAGAGGTCGGCTGAAATTGGTGACAGGGGTCCAATGTGGAGGGAACATCCCGGAGACTCTTCCCAGAAAGACTGGTCCATCAGGAACCAATGATAAGACTGTGGGGTGCACTGCCCACGGCCCCCTCCCACAAAAGGCTCCCCTCTTGCAGGTGACACTCACTCGTTGTGCAGATCTTCAGAGGAGCCGCGTCTCAGGCCCTCCTCGGAGTCCTGTCCGTCCTCCTGCTCCTTGTCCTCCACGTTCTCCCCCTTCTGGGACATGGCCTCACCGTTCACAGGTGCTGAGAGACCTGCAGGACAGAGGGCCATGGCACGCTGCTGGGCTAGGTTTGGGAGTCCCTTACTTTTAGTCCAGAGTGAGTCAGCTTTGAGATAGTTGCTGAAGGACCCTCGGCCCTCCTCAAAGGGTCACCCCCAGGTGCTAGCTGGGTGTGATTCAATTCTGCAGCCAGCTCCAGCCCTCAGGGCCCCAGCGTGAAGCGAGGGGCCCCAGGTGACAATAGGGAAGAGCACATCTCAGCCTGGCAAATAAACAGATAGCAACCTCAGGGCTGTCCTGAGTGGCCTTCAGCTAAGCCACCTGGTATGAAGGGCTGTCCTGAGCATCTACAGGCAGGACCACCTGACCCTGGCCACCCTACGAGTCCCTCTGTGCTCTCTGCCTCCTGCCTCCTCAGCCACCTGGGGCCCAGCAAGCTTGGCTGAGACCTTTCTGGGAACTCCCAGCTCCTGCCCTCACACACCCTTGGACCCCAGGGGCACGTGTGGCCCCCAAGCATCTGAACCCCGGGCCGACGAGCAGCACAGGCACACGCTCTCACAAGCAGGCACTGCCGGCCGGTCAGGGCCACCTGCACCCTGCACCCTGTCTGTCTGGCACTCAGCAGAGCCAGAACACCTTTTGCCAGCTGTGCGGGACAGAGCCCGGCCTGCAGACACCACCAACGGGAACACACCACTCCAGGCGGTCTGGGGAAGAGGGCAGAGCTGGTTCCCACCCCAAACGTCCTGCAAGCACCTGCTCCTCTGGCCAGGAGACCAAGGCTCAGGGGCCCAGCCCACCCCTCACCGGTGCTGGGCTCCTCCTCCACCTTCTCCTTGGGGGCCTCTTCCCCAGCCAGCTTCTCCTCAGCCTTCTCCACCTCGGCCTTCTCCTTCTCTGTTCCAGTCTTGTTCGCTTTCTGGATGGCCTCGATCTTTGGTCCCAGGACCCGTGACTTGAGCCGAGTATAGACTTCTGCCGCCTTCTCCATCACATCCTTGTTGGCCTTATATCGGCGAATCTGGCCACCGGGAGGCCCTGCTTACTAAAGGCAGCTGGCCTTGCCCGCCCCAGACCCTCCTCTCCAGTTGAGCCTGCCACCTCCGTGGGGTGCCCACAGCCGCCAGCCCACCAGGAACCCCAGCTCAGGTAGTCCCACCGTGCCTGCCCACCGCAGGCCCGTCCTTATTCCCACCACACCTTCTTCAATGTGGCCACCACGTCTGTGTTCTTCTGCAGGATCTGAGAAGTCACCTGTAGGGTCCCTAGTTCCTCCAGTGCATTAAGACACCTCTTTACGTCCTGTCAAGTGGGGAGTGGAAAATGGCGGCTCTGGGCAGGGGACACCCTGCAGAGCAGTGCCACTAGCAGTGCCACTGGCAGGGACTCAGGACAGGCAGGGAGGACCCAGACACTTGTTGGGGGTCCTCCTGAGGAGCCCTGCTGGCCAAGCTAAGCACTGCCCTCAGCAAGGCCATCCCAGGCCCTCAGCTGACGGAATGAGGCACTCCACCAGTGGGGCCCTGGATTTGCCCAAGCTTCCAAGACTTCTAAGGTAACACTGGATGTGAGGTGGCAGAGGGGACCATGTGGCTCAGGGAAGTGGCTGGGCTATGACACCATGGCCCTGAGTATATCTTTTTTTTTTTTTTTTTTTTTTTGTGGTACTGGGGATTAAACTCAGGGGCACTCGACCACTGGGCCAAGTCCCCAGCCCATTTTTTTGTATTTTATTAGAGGCAGGGTCTCACTGAGTTGCTAAGTGCCTCGCCATTGCTGAGGCTGGCTTTGAACTCGCGATCCTCCTGCCTCAGCCTCCCAAAGTGCTGGGATTACAGGCGTGGCCACCGCGCCCGGCCCTGAGTATATCTTACCGGGTTGTCAACCTTGAGGGCAAACTTGATCTCACTGTGCAGTTTCTGGAGCTTCTCCTCCACAGAAGGTTCTAGGGCCAGGAGAGACAGTGGCAGGACTGAGCAGGGCCTATAGGCCCAGGTCACAGGAGTACCTGTCTGGGGCAATGCCTCAAGACCCCCAGAGGAGCTGAGCAGGGGGAGAAGAGGGCAGGGGCAGCTCAGTCCACCCTGCACACGCTCCAGCCCCCTCCTCAGGGGTGCGGAGGACCTGCCTAGCGCCCTCTTGGACCACGCGCCTGTCCCACCCTCAGCAGACTCGGGCTGCAAAGCCCAGGCTGCTGGCCCCTTACCTTTCTTCTTCTCCACCTTCCGGTCTAGCTGGAACCCTTCGGACCGCTTTCGGGTTCGTTCTACCTTCATGGGCCTGTGGAGAGGCACCCCATCAGACGGAACCCAGCCAATCCATGCCTGCAACTAGGCCAACCATAGTTCTCCCACCCAGGAACCAGGGCCTGGGGGCGGAACCACCCACCGGGCACAAGGAAACCTCAGGAGGCCCCAGGGGCTGGGTCCAAGGACAGGCCAGGGCTTGTCACAATCTAGCCAAGTCAGCTGCAGGCCTCAAGTAGACTAAGACACAGCCCCTCTACATAGGCCCTGTGAACCGAGCAAAGTGCTAGAATTCCTTTTCTCCCCACGTGGCAGAGGGCTGGCTAACAACTTAACAAAAAGCACTTGAGTTTGTCACTCAAACAAAAGTGAGCATGCCTGTCATCCCAGTGACTCGAGAGGCTGAGGCAGGAAGATTCCAATTTTGAGGCCAGCCTCAGTAACTTAACAAGACCCTGTCTCAAAAAAATAAAAAGGACTGGGGGTATGGCTCAGTGGTAGAGCACCCAGGGTTCGTTCCATGGCCAAGAAATAAAAAGAGCAAGTATGTCGCACATCACGCGCCACTGCACAGTAGTCACCAGGCCAAGCTGCCCGGTTCTTGCGGGCTGTCTGTTCACCAAGGGCTGGAATTCCATTTAGAAAGTGGGCCAGGGAGGGGCTGCACCTCCCTACCTCAGTGGGCCTCAGAATTAAAGCAACCAGGCTGGGGCTTGGGTGCTCCCCTGGGCACTGTGGACACTGGCCGCGTCCTTCTCTTGGGAGGCCCCCTGAGCACTACGGGATGCGGAGCAGCGTCCGTGGCCTCTGCCTGCTCCACGCCAGGAGCTCCCTGAGTCATGACAGGTGTCAGTCAGGGATACCCAGGGGCAGAACTGTCCCTCGGGAAGAGCTAGCCGTGGGAAGGACCACAGTCCCGGAGCCCTGGCTCCTCCACAACGTGAACCCTCCAGGGGATTTGGCACCAGGGCTGAATTCCAGAGCCAGGCCTCTCAGTGAGGGAGGAGGCCTCCTGGGAGGCGGGGAGGGGTGGGTCCAGGTTGGGGCGAGGCTGGGGCTTGGCGCTGACCTGGCTCTGGGCTTCTCCTCAGGCCGCCCTCTCTTCTCCTTCTGGCTGGGCTTCCTCGGGGGCTCTGCGCTCTGCGGCTGCGACTTCTTGGTCGCTTTCTTTGCCTACAGCAGCCAGAGCCAAGGGCAGGGTTGGAGCGCAGGGTGGTGGGGCTCCTGGTCCCAGACCCCAGACCCCAGCCGCAGCCGCAGCTCCACACTCTGCAGCCCTCTCACCGCCTGCGGCTGGTGGGCAGGGTGTGCAGGAGGGAGGACTCGGGCGCGGCCTTCTGCGGCCTATCCTGTTCTCAGGCCCTGAAAGGGCAGAGCAGACTTGGAGCCCAGGGCTCTACCAATGGAGGGGCAAACCCACCACACTCCTGCCCAGCAGCTCCAGGTGGGGTGGGGACCCCTCTTGTGCCAGGAGCTGGGTCCCCCTTTATGACAAAATGGAGTGACGGAAAGAGAAGAGGCACTCCTCCAGCTTCCCAAGAAGAAAGGAGGCCTGGCCTGAGGTGTGCCATCATGTGGGGTCCCTGGGCCAGGCTACAAGGCCAGACTGAATTCAGCCAGGCTGCCAGTGTCCCAAGTGAGAGAGCTGGATGGGGCCCAAAGCCCCATGGCACAGAGCAGGCTTGCCAGCTGCCACCACTCTTCAGAGCCCTAACAGCTCTGAAGCAAACAAGCTGTTTGTTCCCTAGCAGTGGCCGGAGGGCACCTGTGAACACCTAAGTCAGACCTCTCCTTCCTCTGCCCACAGCCTCCTGGCTCCATCTCCCTCAGGGTCAAAGGCCAAATCCTCCCCATGGCCTACAGGTCCCTGCAGGACCTGCCCCATGCCCTCCCTGCTTCCCTCTATCTCCCTTGTTCCCTCTGCTCCAGCCAGGAGCTCCTCCCTGTGTCTCCAGTATGCGAGGCCTCAGGGCCTTTGCACGGATGGCCTAGAATGCTTTTCTCCCCAGATCCCCTCTCATTTCATTCAGCTCCTTCCTTAAATGTCACCTTCTCAACTAAAGCCTCCGGCATCTCTACTCCTATTTAAAACGGAAAAGGGGCAGGGAACGTACTTGGTGGGGAGGCCTTGCTAGCATGGGTAACGGTTCCATCCAGCACCACCAACAAAAACGAAACCAATGGAAACCTCACACGCGGCCTGCACCGCCGTCTCCCGTTTGAGCCCTGGACACGTGCGTGTCACGCGGCTCCCCATCAGCTCCCAGGGCTGGGCTTCCGGCCCACTCACTGCTCCAGCGCTACCTCCCAGCAGGCGAAGGGACCCTGGACTAAGGCCACAGAGGGGCGAGAGGGATGGGCGCAGGCCGCGGGCGCCGCCACCTGCAGGGCCCGCACCTCTCTCTCCACGTCGGCCTCGGGCTCCGAGTCAGAGGAGGACGGGGGTCCGCGGCCCCGGCCCCGGCGGCCCCGCTTCCTGAGGGGCTCGTCCTCGGCCCTGAGCTCCTCTGCACTGCTGCCGCCGCTGCCCCCGCACTCGGCGTCCCCACGCTCGGCGCGCTCGCGCCGCCGCTCCTTCTCCTCCTTCTCCTGCTCCCGCAGCCGCCTCAGCTCCTCCTCCTGCTCGCGCCGCCGCCGCGCCTCCAGCTCCCGCCGCCGCTCCTCGTCCCGCCGCTTCCACTCGCTGATGCGGTCCACCTCGTCACTGTCGCTGCAGCAGACGGCCATTAGGGCCTCTGCCCAGGCCCCAGCCCACCTCATGCCTGGACCCTGGGTCCCGGGTGAGGACTTGGCCTGAAGTCACACTGCCACCCCCAGAATGAGCCACAATCAACCCTGGCGACACCTACCTGTCACTGCTGGAGGTGGACGGTGGCCGCTCAGGCTTTGGTTTCCGCCCTCGGGGCTTTGGGGGAGGCTTCTCAACTGTGGAAGAGCAGGAGGGGGTGGCTCATCCGCCATCACTCCCGGGGCTGCCCCAGCTCCCTGGCAGAGGTGGCCAGAGCAGCAGCTGCAGGAGGGCAGGCCTCAGCACCGGGCAGCACCGGGCAGCCCTACCTGGCTTCCTGCCACGGGGAGGCTTCTTGACGGACACATCCGAGTCGGAGGAGGAGGGGGAGGAGGAGGAGGAAGACGCTGACCTCTCCACGGCCACAGGCGCCTCCTTAGCCCCGTCTGAATCTGCTTTAGAGTCCGAGTCCGAGGCTGGTGGCACCTTCTGGGAAGTGACAGGGCCAGTCAGGAGGTCAGGAGGCTGAGGGGTGAGGTGGGAGGCCAGGAGCACAGGGCAAGGGGAGGCTGAGCCGGCCTGCCCCCCCCATTCAGGGCTCACTGTGATGTCCCATCAACCCCGAACCCACCCCATCTCCACAGGGAAAACGCAGGCCCGCAGGCAGCCCTGGCATCCCGTGCCACCGCTGGATCCTTCACGTGGGGTAAGGCACCTCTCCCGGGGCCTCACGCCCCCCAGGTGACAGGGAGCAGAGCAGAGCCCCAGCGGTTCAGTGGCAGACAGAGGTGCAGTTGTATTCAGGGGCCACCCGGACAGCGACTTCCTTCTGAATTCAACCACCCAGCCGTGTCTGTCACAGAGCGTGTGCATACAGGGACACAGGGACACAGCTTTGCACACTCTGGTACACCAACACACATTTACACACATGGCACACACTCATACACAAAACAACCTCAGTGACACGCAACACACACCCACAGACACACACATCCACGCTTACTCATGCACACATTAGCATGCGCACACACACACACCAGACACAGCAGCCCTGAGGCTGTGTCTTTCCAGAACCCGTTTTCCACGCCTGACAGCGGCCCCTCGGCCCCTGCTCCTGGTGCAGCACTGAGCCCAGGGGCGCTCAGACACCTGCTGCTCGGGGACCTGCCTGAGGCCTGGCCCCCTTCCCACAGGGCCCAACTCTGCCAGGAGGGCAGGCCTGGCACCAGGACGAGATGCCCCAGCTGAGCAAGGGAATGAAACGGACAGGCTCTACCTTTTTCTTCCGTCCGCCCAGGGGGCCCCGTCGCGGCGCTCGGACCACGGCTTTCTTCTCCGGGGTGAAGTCCTGGGGGAAGAGACGGGAGCTGCAGGGGCCACTGCTGGCTGGCTGCCAACGGGCTCCCTCACAGGCCCCCGAGCCCCCCCTTCCCCGTCAAGGAGCTGCTGCCTGCTGACCTGGTCGCTGGTCTTTGCTGACTCCGATGAGCTCTCTGAGTCCTCTGCGGAGGGGGACACACTGGCCTCATCCAGGTCGCTGGAGGCTTTTCGAGCTCGTTTTGAGACTGACATCTGGGAGGGAACAGCCTGGTCACATGAGCAGCTGGGCAAACGGTGACTCCCACCTGGTACCTCACAGCCCAGTAACTAGAAGCTTCCACGGGAGTCTTTGAGAATCTAATAAAAACCAGGGATCCTGAATCTTGAGGACATTATTGTCAGTGAAATGGGCCTGTCACAGTAGGTGACACACTGCAGGACTCCACCACAGGACTTGTCAGAGCCACGGACACAGGGAGCAGAAGAGCAGCAGCCAGGGGCTGGGAGGGGCTGGGATACAGTGTGGGAAGGAGCTGCACTTTAAGCTGGAAAATTCTAGAGATGTATCGCGGTGATGGTGCACACCACACGAATGTTCCTGAAACCACTGAGTTGTACGCTTAAGAGTAGTTAGTGGTGCCGAGCGCAGTGGCACACACCTGCAATCCCAGAAGCTCAGGAGGCTGAGGCAAGAAATCACAAGTTCAAGGTCTCCCTCAGCAACTTAGTGAGGTCCTGAACAACTCTGCGAGACCCTGCCTCTGAATAAAATATAACAAAGGGGTGGGAGGGGCTGGGATGTAGCTCAGGGGCAAAGCCTTTGACTCCCATTAGCAAATCCCTGGGTTCAATCCCTAGTTCTAAAAAAAAAGGACTGGGGATGTGGCTTAGTGGTCAAACACACCTGGATTTAATCCTAGGTGTACACACACACACACAAACACACACAAAGAATGGTAATGGGTGGGGCACACACACGCCTGTAAATCCCAGAATGGTAATGGGGGACCCTGTCTCTAATAAGACACAAAAAAGGGCATTGAGCAATCTAATAAAGATAAGTAAAGGCAATGTGGCACTTACGCCTGTAAATAAAATACAAAAAAGGGCAGCACTGGGAGTCGCGAGTTCAAAGCCAGCCTGAGGCACTTAGCAACTCAGGGGGACCCTGTCTCTAATAAGACACAAAAAAGGCTGGGGATGTGGCCCAGTGGTCGAGTGCCACTGAGTTCAATCCCCAGTACCAAAAAAAAAGTACCAAAAAAAAGTAAAAAATAAAAAAAAAAATTTAGGTACCGATACAGATAGTCTTTATTCAATTTCAGGGGTTTATGGGTTCTCTGAAATCCATCTGAAGAAAACAACTTTAGAATCGTATAAAGGATGAACCGAGGCAGTAAAGAGGAGCAGGCCTTAGAAATCAATCCCTGCCGGGTAGCGAGGGCCCAGTTCCCCCTCAGGACATCTGCTCAGTCATGGAGCACTTCCGCCCATCCTGCCACGACCTGAGACTGGCTCATCTTCCTGACAACTGTTGACTGCTCTGTGCCCGCCTGAGGCCTCAGCATTAGGAACTAGTTGTGCGTCTATGTTTGACAATAAGGTCTTGAGAGAAGTCATTAAGGTAAGATGAGGTCACTAGGGTAGGCCTAATGCAGTACGACTGGGTCTCTGTAAGGGGAGACTAGGACACAGACAGAGGGACGGCGGGGGGGATGCATCAGGAGGACACAGCCCCGCCACACCTTGATTTCAGCCTTCTGGCTCTAGGATTGTGGGAAGTAAGGTCCTACTGTTTGAGTGACGCCAGCTGCGGCACTCAGCTGCGGCAGCCAAGCTAGCACACGTACTTGGTGACCCCTCAATGAGAGGTGAAGCCCCTGCTTCTGGGCAGCTTATATTTCAGCCCTGAGACAGATGGAGATATTTATTTTATTTTATTATTATTTTTAAAAAATATTTATTTACTTGTACACAAAGCAATGCATTTCTGTTTACGTGGTGCTGAGGATCGAACCCGGGCCACGCATGTGCGAGGCGAGCGCTCTGCCGCTGAGCCACAACCCCAGCCCAGATGTAAATATTAAGTAAGAATCTACTAGAACAAGAAGCCCTGCAAAATAAAAAAGGGCTGGTGGATGGGGGTGCCTGAGATCAGGAGTTGAGAGGTAGATGCTGCTCCGAGTTCTGGGGGAGAACACGAGGAACTCAGACCGGAGAGCCCCAGGCGCCAAGGCCCTCAGGACCAGGAGCCTGGCACTTCAGAAGATGTGAAGAAGGCCTGGTGATAGGGAGCAGGCGGTGAGAGGACAGGGCTCCGGCTGGGGCTGGATGCACAGGGCTGCACAGGCTGTGTGGAATCACAGATGCCAAGCAGAGGCCTGCTGAGGCTCACCTCACACCACACCTGTCAAAAAGGGAGGTGGGGGTGGGGGTTGTGGCTCAGTGCAGTGGTAGAGCCCTCGCCTAGCACGTGTGAGGCCCTGGGTTTGATCCTCAGCACCACATGTAAGTAAATAAAATAAAGGTATTAAAAAAGAGAAAAAAAGGGAGGTGGCTGAATGAGCAGGGAGCTTTGGCCAGGGTCATCAGAGAAAAAGGACATTGAGACCATGAGAAAGGTTAAGCATTTGAAGTTGGGAAGTGGCCTGGTGCCCTGGACACTAAGGAAGAATGGGAGGACTAAAATGACCAAGATGTTAAAAGAGCAACTGAGCTGGGCGCAGTGGAGCATGCCTGTTATCCCACTGGCTTTAGCAGCTGAGGCAGGAGGATCATGAGTTCAAAGCCAGTCTCAGGAAAAGTGAAGGCACTTAGCAACTCAGTGAGACCCTGTTTCTGAATAAAATACAAAATAGGGCTGGGGATGTGGCTCAGTGGGTAGGTGCCCCTGAGTTCAATCCCTGGTAAAAAAAAAAAAAAAAAAAAAAACAGGACCCACTGTTCTGATGTGCACATGGAAGGATGAAGAGGAGGCCAGGGGGCAGGAGCCAAGTGTCCCTGAGCAGGACAGCTCTGTGCCACAGCAAAAACAGAGACCATGCAGTGCAGGAGCCCTGTTTGGGGAGATGGCTTGAATTGCGGTTGACTATGAGCCATGGAGATTTGGGCATTGTCGCCTTTCGTAGTCTCACGGGACTTGGCCCGGGATCTTGAGTGACTTGGCCGAGATTGCTGATCAGGTCAGCGCCATTTTGGTGGTGTGTGTGGCGCGTGTTAGTTGTTGTTAGAGCCAGAGAGAAAAGTTATCAGAATAAAAAGCTGTTTGTCTCCAGTTTGCCTCTGAACTTCTTCCCGCAGCTTCGTTGCTCCAAGCGGCCATCGCTTCAGGCAGCAACAATGCAGGCAGAGTCCAGGTGGAAAGAGCAGCTCAGTGCCCCTACTGGCCAGGCACCAGGCTGGACCTGACTCTAAGAAGGCTCATGTGGGGGTCTAGGATGTCTTTAAACTCGTAAAATCCTTACAAAAGGAGGTACTCAATGGGGCCTTCAGAAGATAAATATGAAGTCCAAACCTACAGCTGCAAGGAAAACTTCTGACAAAATAACGTGGCCTAAGGGAGAGTATAAAGCTGATGTCTCATTAAACCACAGCCCCAAAGATAGGAAAGGAACGCCAAGGGCATATTATGGTGGGAATCACAAATGGAAAGGCTTTTCAACATATGCCTAGTGCTATTAAAACGAATTATAGGGCTGGGATTGTGGCTCAGCGGTAGAGTGCTCGCCTAGCATGTGGGCGACCCGGGTTCGATCCTCAGCACCACGTACAAATAAAACGCATTGAGTAAAATGCATTGTGTACAACTAAAAGCAAATAAATAAAAATATTAAAAAAAAAAATGAATTATGATAATTTATATTTGTTTAAAGCAAAATGGCAAGAAAATTGGGTGGAATACATGCTGAACCATAGAAAGGACTGACTACCTCTAAGTGTGAGAGGACAGATTCTATATATTTCTGTATGACTCCTCTAACAACATGTGGAAATAAACAGGAACTTTTAAAAAACAATGTCAAGGGCTGGGGTTGTGGCTCAGCGGCAGAGCAATCGCCTTGCACGTGCGTGGCCCGGGTTCGATCCTCAGCACCATGTAAACATAAATGCATTGCATTGTGTACAACTAAAGTAAATAAATTAATATTTAAAAAAAAATGTCAAACATATCATAAAATGTTGGGGAAAAAACTATTCAATAATCTTTTAAGATAGCGGTTAGAATTCATTTATATCATAGACAACTTCTCAGCCATTGAAAACTTCATCGTAAAACAAAATGTAGACAAGAGCAGTGGCGCACACCTGTCATCCCAGCAACTTGGGAGGCTGAGACAGGAGGATCATGAGTTCAAAGCTAGCCTCAGCAACTTAGCAATGCCCTGAGCAACTCAGCAAGACCCTGTCTCAAACTAAAAAAGAGCTGGGGAGGAAAAAGGGCTGGGGAGGTGGCTCAGTGGTTAAGTGCCCCAAAATTCAATCTCCAATAACAACCAACCAACCGACCAAAATGTAATGCAAGGAAATGCTCATAATACTATTTACAAGACAAACAAGTCCCCAAATAAATCAGGATATCATCTATCCTTGCTTGGTTCAGTAATACCCTACAGATAGCAGGGAACATTTTTTTAGCTTTCTGCATTTTCCAAAATACCTATAATGAACACTGCTCATCACTTTAGAAGCAAAAGCAAATGTTATTGTAAAAAATAACAGGGGAGCAGGACACGGTGGCACATGCCTATAATCCCAGCACTCGGGAGGCTGAGACAGGAGGATCACGAGTTCAAAGCCAGCCTCAGCCATGGCGAGGCACTTAGCAACTCAGTGAGACCCTATCTCTAATAAAATTTAAAAAAGGTCTGGGGAATGAAGCCAGCAGTCAAGTGCCCCTGAGTTCAATCCCCAGTACCAAAAAAAAAAAAAAAAAAAAAAAAAAAAAAAAAAAAAAGGGGGGCCAGGGTTGTAGCTCAGTGGTAAAGCACTTGCCTAGCATGCGTGAGGTACTGGGTTTGATCCCTGGCACCACATTAAAAAAAAATACATAAACAAATAAAAAATAATAGGGGCTGGGGGATAACTCATCAGTAGAGTAGGTGCTCAGCATGTACAAGATCCTGGGTTTAAACCCTAGCACTAAAAAAGTAAAATAAAAAATATTAAAAAGAAATTTTAAAATTTCTTCCTCTATCAAAGAATTTACTACTAGAATCTGGTCGTTTTACCATGTACCCATATATTTAGAAGTAGTCAATAGGCAGGGGAGAGACTGTCCCCAAGAGAACTGAAAACACCAACTGCATAAAAACCCATACAGGAACTTTCACAGCAGCATGAGCTTGCATGGCCAAGAGGCAGAAAAGAACCCAAACGACCACTGACAAATGGACAAACTCGGGAGTCCGTCTCTACAGTGGAGCATCCCTCAACAAGCCACCAAGTGGAAGGACCTTGGAAGACACCGAGCTCAGTGAGAGCCACACAATGCGCGACCCCATTGATAGGAAATGCCCCAAACAGGTGAATACAGAGATAGGAAGTAGATTTGTGGGTGCCAATTTGTGGGGTATGGGGTCCCTTTTGGGGTGATAAGAATGTTCTCGAACTAGAAAGAGATGGCAGTTTTACAACTCTGCAAATATACTAAAAATCAGTGAGCTGTACATTTTGAAAGGGTCAATTTTGTGGTATATGAATTTTATCTGAGTTTTTGTTAAAGAAAAGAAGGGTGCTGTTGGGCGAGGCTTCAGGGTGCCAGGAGGCCGTGCCACGCACAGGCCAGGCCCGGCCCCACCCCTACCTTCAGTGCTGATGTCTTCCGTTTCAGGCCACTGTTGTCACTACTCTTATCAGAATCCGAGTCACTTTCCATCCTGTCACTGGCAGCTGTGGCAGTAACGGCTGTGACGGCCATGACGCCCCGGTCTTCCTCGTCCTCGTCAGCGTCGCTCCCACCTGCTGGGTCAGCTTCAGGGCCTCACTGTCAGAGGAACTCACCGGCTGGGTGCGGAGGTCAGAGAATACGTGTCACCCTGAGGCTTGTGTGGATTTCCCGAACAGGAGGGGGAACCCACCCGTGGGGTCTGAAATGTCACGTCCCAGCTTCCTTGTTTTACAAATGGGGTAACCAGCCGGGCGCGGTGGCGCACGCCTGTAATCCCAGCACTTGGGAGGCTGAGGCAGGAGGATGGTGAATTCAAAGCCAGCCTCAGCAATGGCGAGGCACTTAGCAACTCAGTGAGACCCTGTCTCTAATAAAATACAAAAAAAAAAGGGCTGGGGATGTGGCCCAGTGGTCGAGTGCCCCTGAGTTCAAGTCCCCAGTACCAGAAAAAAAAATAAATAAATAAATAAAAAATAAAAAATAAAAAAATAAAAACAAATGGGGTAACCAAGGCCCAGAAGACCCAGAGAATGAGACAAGGGTAAGATGGTAGACACCAAGGTCAGGAAGTGGCATTCAGGGTTGAACCTCAGGCGAGTGACTCCGGTCTTTCTTTACACCTCAGTGTCCACATCTGAGCACGGTTTTGGCCTCGGAGGGCTGTGGCAAGGGTGCACCTGAAGTGGTACGTGGAATACCCAGCACAGGGCCCAGGCGGAGGCAAGGACTCAGAAATGTTTGCTTTTCTCTTTTTTTAATCATTCTATCGTGAGGAAGCTGGCTTAGCACACGACCTCTGGGCTTCTAACTTGCAGGTGCTGCTCAATTTCTACTGCACTCAGAATGACAGCAGAGGCAGCAGCAGGCACAAGGACAGCCAGCAGGGGCTGGGGCTGGGGCTGAGCCATAGAGTGCTCACCCCCCCCCCCCAAAAAAAAAAAACAGCCACCACTTATATGGGGCTTCCTCTGGCCACAGTGCCAGGCTCATTTACACAGTCGGTCAATGCTTGTGGAACAGCAACCGACGTGTGCCCGACACCGCGTAATGAGGATAGTGAGGACACAGAAGGGACTGAGGCATGACCTTCACCCTGGGAGTAATGAGTTGGGGAGAGGCTGATAACATAGATATAGTTCCCAGTCCTGGCAACAGGCAGAAAACCACCACATGTGGTTGTAAAGACTCAGAGGTGGCAGCATTTTGCACTGGGTAATCAGGGAGGCCCTTCAAAGGATGACATTTCAATGGAGGAGCTGTCCCCAGCATGCAGAGGGGAACGGGCTATATGCACTCTAAAGAGCAGGAATGGCATGAATGAAGGTCCCCTTAGCAACCAGAAGAGGCTGGTATGGCCCGGGTACAGGGAAGATGAGATGGCAGAGAGGCACACAGTGAGACTGGGGTGGGTCACTCAGGGTGTTACTGAGGCTCTAAAATCATCAGGCAAAGAGCACAGTAAAAGCCCGGGGCTTTCTTGGGTCCCTTTCTGAACTCGTTTAGGATGTCTTATGTTTGTGGAAGGAAAATGTAACAGCACCAGAAATATATGCCAGGCCCTGGCTAGAGACGAGTAAGACACGGTCCCTGCCCTTGGGGAGCTCATGGTCTAATGGGGAGAGAGCCAAGTAAATATAGTCACAAGAACAAGAAGGGGGTGCATGGCGGTTCCCGAGCATGGAGGTGTGAGCAAAACCAGCCCAGCCGCACCCGAGTAAGACCCACCCGAGCTATTTCATGTCGCTTCTATTCTGAATATCTACCACTAAAAACATAAGAGGGGGTAGATTTTTTTGTTGTTGTTGTTAAATGTCTTAGTTGTTGATGGACCTTTATTTTGTTTACTTGTGTGTGGTGCTGAGAATCGAACCCAGGGCTTCACACATGCTAGGCAAGCGCTCTTCCGCTGAGCTACAGCCCCAGCCTGGGGGCAGATTTTTTTCAAAGCCACAATCTCTGCAAGCAACCCAGATGTCCATCAACTGAGGGAGACGCAAGGTGGCATGGGTACAGGATGGAACAGTCAGGCACAGAGAAGGAAGGGAGCAGAAGAAACCTGGACCTCCGCTCAGTGAGGGAAACAGACAAAAGCCCCAAAGCAAGAGATCCCACCGGAGGAATTTCTTGGCTGGATCAGGTAGATCTGAGGTTGTCAGAAGCTAGAGGGAGAACTGGCGATGACTGAGTGGGTTTCTTTGTGGAGCAGTGGGAATGTTCTAGAATTAGATTGATGATGATTACACACATTACAAATGTACTAAAGCTACCGCAGAGTTTTTTTTTTTTTTTTTTTTTTTTTTTTTTTTTTTGGTACTGGGGATTGAACTCAGCGGCACTAGACCACTGGGCCACATCCCCAGCCCTTTTTTGTATTTTATTAGAGACAGGGTCTCACTGAGCTGCTAAGTGCCTCACCATTGCTGAGGCTGGCTTTGAACTCGCGATCCTCCTGCCTCAGCCTCCCAAAGTGCTGGGATTACAGGCGTGCGCCACCGCGCCCGGCCCGAGGTTTTTTTTTTAATATGTTTATTTATTTACTTCAGTTGTACACAATGCAAATGCATTTATGTTTACGTGGTGCTGAGGATCGAACCCGGGTCGCGCACGTGCGAGGTGAGTGCTCTGCCACTGAGCCACAACCTCAGCACTGCCGCAGAGTTTTAAAATGGTTAAAATGAAGGCTGGAGCCGGGCGCGGTGGCGCACGCCTGTAATCCCAGCACTTTGGGAGGCTGAGGCAGGAGGATTATGAGTTCAAAGCCAGCCTCAGCAATGGCAAGGCACTTAGCAACTCAGTGAGACCCTGTCTCTAAAAAATACAAAAAGGGCTGGGGTTGTGGCTCAGCGGCAGAGCACTCGCCTCTCACGTGCACAGCCTGGGTTTGATCCTCAGCACCACGTAAACATAAATACAGTGCATTTGTGTACAACTAAAGTAAATAAATAAATATAAGGAAAAAAAAAGAAGAAGAAGGCTGGGATGTAGCTCAATGGTAGAGTGCTTGCCTAGCATGTGCAAGGCCCCAGGTTCAAACCCAGGATCACAAAAAAAATTTTTTTTTAATTTAAAACAAAAATAAAAAAGGAAAAAGAAAATGGCTAAAATGATTAATTTTATGTCATATAAATTTTATCTCAATTTTTAAAAGAAGATCACATTCTCTTGGTATGACTAGCTGGCCAGGGTACAGTGGACTGGACGGGGGCAGCCCACTGGCCAAGTAAAAGCACGGAGGAGGGCTAAGGGCCTGAGAGAACGTGAGAGGAGTTTCAAGGCACATACTGACAGTGAGACTAGGAATGAGAAGCAGAGAGGAGCCAAGTCTGTGCCGAGGTGCTGCAGCTCGGTGGCCGGGGAGGTGGGGGTGGAAGGGCTAGACAGATGCTAAAGGTCAGGTCTCTGCAGCACAACAGCGCGCACACAGGCAGAACAGAATAGAAACGTGGGATGAAGCATTTGGGTGGCAGAGCTGGGCTGGAAGAGGGAACCTGGACCGAGACAGTGACAGGAGGGAAACTCAGCCAGCATTCAGTTCCCTGCCCCCTTCACTCTCCCTCTTTGATAAAGCCCCTTATTCTTCCCCCACCAGTCTCTGCACATGGTCTCAAGCTAACAATCCCTGCTTAACAGACAAGAAAAATGAGAACCAGGTGTTGAAATGACCTCGCTGCTCAACACCAACCATGTTTTGTCTGCCGTGTGCCATTGTGGCCAAGGGCCCTTGGGAACAGCGACAGGGCCCCCTGACTGTATATTTTTTGAAAAGACTAATAAAAAGGACAATACTTAAGTAGGTCAAGCCCCAAACTGAAAATTCCAGGAGGATAACACACTTTCACAGGGATCTCCCCCACACCTTTCCTTCGGAGTGTTCTAAGGCTCTGAGACTCTTACTTCCCCTTGGAGCAACTCTGCTGAGGAGGGAAGGGACAGCTTCAGCCCCATTTTTCACAAGGAGAAGCAGCAGCTCAGAGAGTCTAAGTGACTCAACAATGGGACCAAAGGTCTTTTGCCAAAGGTCTCCATCAAACTCTGAGAGCTACCATTACTCATATGACACTGAGCTTGTCACGGCTCCCTACGTTAACAGGTGGGAATTACACTCTGATTCTGGGGATGAGGATACAGTCAGAGAGAGGTTAAGTTACAGCGCAAGAACAGAGTGAAGACGGCGCGGTGGCGTATGCCTGCAATCCTAGCACTTGGGAGACTGAGGCAGAAGGATAGAGAGTTCAAAGCCAGCCTCAGCAAGGACAAGGCACTTAGCAACTCAGTGAGACCCTGTCTCTAAATAAAATACAGAAAAGGGCTGGGGATGTGGCCCAGTGGTCGAGTGCCCGAGCTCAATCCACAGAACAACAACAACAACAAAAAAGGGGCTGGGATTGTGGCTCAGCTGTAGAGCACTCGCCTAGCACGTGCGCGGCCCGGGTGCGATCTTAGCACTATGTACAGATAAACGCACTGTGTACAACTAAAGTAAATAAATATTTTTTAAAATATTTTTATTTATTTGCTTTAGTTGTATACAATGCGTTTTATTCAATGCATTTTATTTGTACGTGGTGCTGAGGATCGAACCCAGGTCGCCCACGTGCTATGCGAGCGCTCTACCGCTAAGCCACAATCCCAGCCCCAAAATAAATAAATATTAAAAAAAAAAAAAAAAGAACAGAGTGAAGCCAGGTGCAGTGGCACATGCCTGCAATCCCAGAGGCTCTGGAGGCCAAAGCAGGAGGATCGCAAATTCAAAGCCAGCCTCAGCAATTTAGCAAGGGCCTAAGCAACTTAGCAAGGCCCTGTCTCAAAATTTAAAAATAGGGCTGGGTTTGTGGCTCAGCGGTAGAGCGCTAACCTAGCACGTACGCGGCCTGGGTTCAAGCCTCAGCACCACGTAAAAATGAAAGCATTGTGTACAACCAAAACAAATAAATACATATTTTTTTTTTAATTTTTTTAAAAGCCGGGCGCGGTGGCGCACGCCTGTAATCCCAGCACTTTGGGAGGCTGAGGCAGGAGGATCGCGAGTTCAAAGCCAGCCTCAGCAATGGCGAGGCACTTAGCAACTCAGTGAGACCCTGTCTCTAATAAAATACAAAAAAGGGCTGGGATGTGGCCCAGTGATCGAGTGCCCCTGAGTTCAATCCTCAGCACAAAAAAAAAAAAAAAAAAAAAAAAAAAAAATTAAAAATATAAAGAAAAAGAAGGGGATCTGGGGATATGGCTCAGTGTTTAAGCAACTCGGGGTCCAATCCCCAGTACCGATAAATAAACAAAGAAACAAATATAGGGATATAGCTCAGTGGGACACTGCCCCTGGATTCAATCCTTAGTACCAAAACAGAGTGAACGACTAACAGAGCAGGGACACAGCCAGGGTCTGCTCTGGCCTTGAAGGCTGGGCCACTGGACACAGTTGCAGTAAAAGGCCCTCCTCACTTCTGCTCTGCTCTTTACCGCCTGTGGTCTGGTTTGGGCCTTCACAGCCTGTCAAGTGATTGGGACCGACTTGCCCACCCTGAGTTGAGTCCGTGCATACAGCCAGGACCTCTGCATCTCACAGAGCTGGCTTTCAGCAAAGGTTTTGGGAAATCTGACCCACACAGAAACATTTAGTGGACATGAATGCTGGTGGGCCAGAGAAGAACCCAGAAGAAATAAAAAGCCAAAGCTTGCCATCTCCAAATATCCCAGCATCGGATGAGTGTGACAGATGCACTGGCTTGTCTGAATGGGCCTGGAGGTAACTATGGTGGAGAAGAGTCGAACCTCCCCTTGTCTCCTCAGTCCCAGTTGTGGCCTCTGCTATCCACTGAGCACTTACTGTACAATTTCTCACTAGAGCCTCCAAATAACTGTGAGAGGCCAACAGCACCATGAGCATGATCCTAGGAACACAGCAAGCAGGCGGCACAAAGCCAGGTCCTGACTAGCTGGGTGCGGTGGCGCACGCCTGTAATCCCAGCACTTTGGAAGGCTGAGGCAGGAGGATTCAAAGTTCAAAGCCAGCCTCAGCAATGGTGAGGCACTTAGCAACTCAGTTTCTAAATAAAATTAAAAAAGGGCTGGGGATGTGACCCAGTGGTCGAGTGCCTCTGAGTTCAATCCCCGGTACCACAAAAAAAAAAAAAAAAAAAAAAAAAAAGCCAGGTCCTGAACCCAGGTCCACTTGGCCCCAGGCTCCCTTGGGAGAGAGCAGGCCTCAGGTCCTCCTCCTCCTCCAGAAGTTAAAAAAAAAAAAAGGGCCTCAGGGAGGGAGGCCTGCACTTTGGTCTCAGTTCAGTTCTGTTGCTGACAAACTTGAGAGCCTTGGACAGGTCCCTTTGCCTCTTCACCTACCAAAGGACAAGGATGTATGAAGTGGGATACTTCTAGGCCAATGGTTCTCAACCATGAGTGATTTTGTCCCCAGGATGCATCTATCAATTTCTAGACACATTTTAGTTAATGAGATTGGAGATGGAGCCAGCCATGTTGGTACACACCTGTAATCCCAGCAACTCGGGAGGCTGAGGCAAGAGGATCATGAGTTCCAGGCAAATCTAGGCAACTTAGAGAGACCCTTTCTAAA
Organism: Tamias sibiricus; assembly: GCA_025594165.1. Taxonomy (NCBI): domain Eukaryota; kingdom Metazoa; phylum Chordata; class Mammalia; order Rodentia; family Sciuridae; genus Tamias; species Tamias sibiricus. Next base: position 3,158,629 of record CM046673.1, on the reverse strand, counting down.
AATAAAAGGCTGGGCATGGTGGCACACACCTCTAATCCCAAAAATTCTAGAGGCTGAAGTAGGAAGATGGCAAGTTTGAGACCAGTGTCTCAAAAAATAAAAAGGGAGCCGGTTGCAGTGGCGCACGCCTGTAATCCCAGCACTTGGGAGGCTGAGGCAGGAGGATCACGAGTTCAAAGCCAGCCTCAGCAATGGCGAGGCACGTAGCAACTCATTTGAGACCCTGTCTCTAATAAAATACAAAAAAGGGCTGGGGATGTGGCCCAGTGGTTGAGTGCCCCTGAAATCAATCCCCGGTACCAAAATAAATAAATAAAAATTTAAAAAAATAAAAAGGGCTGGAGATGTAGCTCAATGGTAAAGTACCCATAGGTTTGATCTCCAGTACCAAAAACTAAAATAAAATAACAGGACTATGGATGTAGCTGAATGCTACAGTACTTGCTTAGTATGAGTGGAGCCCTACATCCTACATTCAATAACCAGAACCAGGGGGAAAAAAAGAGAGAGAGAGAAAAAGACTGGGGTGAAATGGGCAGGTGGTATTGCAGTTAGCAAGTAAGCCACGCTGTTCAGCAGTCACAATGCACAGGGGAGACCCTATTGCAGAGAATGATCTGGCCCCACATTTCACAGTTACACTGCTAAAAAGGACAAATATTGGGAAATCTGGCCTAGGTCTAACGGCTATCAGATTTTATCTGGGCCCCTCTGGATATTCAAGCAAACTCTCTGGGCTTTAGTTTGCTCACCTGTACAATGGAAAAAAGCACGTGGCCAGACCACTCTCAGGATTACTGTGGGGACCAAAAAACACTAAGTAAAAAAATACCCCAGATGCCATTTTTACCTGCTGGCTTCTGAGGGGATGAGAACTCGGCCCTCCTATCCTCTTGGGAGTCTTAGCCAAGGCTGTCAACGGATTGAGGCCATTCTGTGGTCTGAGATGGACCAATTTTCAAGATTTACTCTTGAGTGAATAGGTCAAAGTTCAGAATTATATGCTTAAGAAAAGAAAGCTGTTTATAATTTTACATAAGTAAAGAATATTAGAAGAGTATATAAGGAATTGGCAGCTGTGCTTATCTTAGGAAGAAAACAAAACAAAGTAACCAGGAAGCCAGAATGGGAGGTACCACTGTCTTTTCACTGAATGCCCATTTGTGCCTTTTAAATTTCATAAGATATTCTATATTTCTACTTAAAACATAAACCAAAAACCTTAAGAGCTGGGAGCGGTGGTGCACACCTGTAATCCCAGCACTTGGGAGGCTGAGGCAGGAGGATCACGAGTTCAAAGCCAGCCTCAGCAATGGCGAGGCACTTAGCAAGTCAGTGAGACCCTGTCTCTTATAAAATACAAAAAAGGGCTGGGGATGTGGCCCAGTGATCCAGTGTTCCTGAGTCCAATCCCTGGTACCTTAAACAAACAAAAACAAACAAACAACAAAAAAAAAAAAAACTTCAGGATAAAAAAAAGAGATGTTTAGTTTCCTATAAAGTCATGTTCTAAAAACCTACCTAAGCCCTGGCTACATTCAAAGTTTCCGGGACAGCACTTTGTGGGGAAGACCTCAATGGTCCCAGGCCTCAGTCCTATACTACTAAATCTACATCTCTAGGGGATTTTCTAGGAATCTTCATTTTAAACAAATGTTCTACTGGAAGCACATACAGTTAGAGAACCAAAGAGCACAAATAAGCTCTAACACTTACAGCTACTTGGGGGACCTGTAGGGGACTTGTTTCATTTCAAGAGTGCGCTATTTTTGCATTTCCTTTCCTCGAGGGCAGCATCTATGCAGTACTTTAGCAAGCTGTGGGTGTCCAATAAATATTAAATGGTATGATGATTCATCAGGAGGTAATTAGCTTAGGACATAACCAAAGAGAACTGAGTCAGGGCCAGGATAGGATCTCCTGCCTTAAAGAACTTCTGATGGGGGCTGGGGTTGTGGCTCAGCAGCAGAGCACTCGCCTAGCATGTGTGGAGCCCAGGTTCCATCCTCAGTACCACATAAATCTAAAGGCATTGTGTACAACTAAAGCAAATAAATAAATATTAAAAAAAAAAAAAAAAAAGACCTTCTGATTCATGAAGCCAGACTGGGGACAAGCAAAGCCTGAGGAAAGATGCTGAGTTATCAAACACGGGAACCCTCCACCTCCCCAACACAGCATGGGTGATAAAGAATGAAATACCACCAACGTGAATACACATGGGCCCCAGCCCCTTGAGAAGAGGCTACCAAACCATCACTGCTCAAGAGACATCTGCTGAGTATATCCCAAATTCTAGACCCTGGGCACATGGCAGGTGTCGAGACAGAAATGTGTCTGGATCCATGGGTGGCTGCTCACAAGCACCACCCAGCCCAGACTGAGATGAAGAGGCAAGACCAGACTGTTTCAGGACCCTGAGTTCTCAAGCAGGACCAGGGGCGACAAAACGACTCCATCCATCTCCAGTTGATGAAAACCACATGCCGGACCTGACCCTCACCAACTCCCAACTTCCGCTCCTCAGACAACCCTGGATATCCTTTCCTTCACTTAAAAAATTTTCCCAGGCTGGGGTTGTGGCTCAGCGGCAGAGCGCTCGCCTCGCACGTGCGCGGCCCGGGTTCGATCCTCAGCACCACGTAAAAACACATTGTGTACAAATAAAAGCAAATAAATAAATTAAAAAAAAAAATTTCCCTCACTGAGATCCGTTCCCTTGGCCTCCCCCATCTTCAGGCGCACCCCTTCTAACTGCCCTCTACCCTCAAAAGCACTGGTTAAAAGAAGAGTAAAATCCCCGGTACCAAAAAAAAAAAAAAGAGTGAAGAACCGCAGCCCAGCTTTCCTCTACCCACATGCCCACAGCAGGGCACCTCTCCCCAGCTTTCCATGGCCTTCTAATTGATGACTTTTATTTTTCTTTCTTTTTTTTAAAAATATTTATTTATTTGCTTTAGTTGTACACAATGCAATGCATTTATGTTTACGTGGTGCTGAGGATCGAACCCGGGTCGCAAACGTACTAGGCGAACGCTCTACCGCTGAGCCACAACCCCAGCCCGACTTTTATTTTTCAAAAGTCCTTCTTTTCCCAGAACATTCCCAGACACTGATGTGCCACTGAGATGTCATCATCACTGTGGTTCCTGACTATTTTTTTCCACCTGACCAAAAAGTCTTCTATCTATAAACTATCGCTTATTCTCCTAACCCAAAACCCAAGGACAAAGGAAGGCAGTAATTTTTTTTTAATATGTATTTATTTGCTTTAGTTGTACACAATGCAATGCATTTATGTTTACGTGGTGCTGAGGATCGAACCCGGGCCGCACACGTGCGAGGCGAGCGCTCTGCCGCTGAGCCACAACCCCAGCCCGGCAGTAATTTTTTAAAGAAATTATTTTCCTTGGAAAATAATAGGTTTTATAAGAATTATAATAACACCTTACTATAAATTCAAGCTCTCAGGGCTGGGGTTGTGGCTCAGCGGTAGAGTGTTCGCCTAGCACATCCGTAGCCCGGGTTTGATCCTCACCACCACGTAAAAATAAAGGCATTATGTACAACTAAAAAACAACTAAATAAAAAATCTTTTAAAATAAATAAATTCAAGCTCTCTGGGCACAGTGGCATACACCAGTAATCCCAGCCACCCAAGATGCAGAGGCAAGAGTACCACAAGTTCAAGGCTGGCCTGGGCAACTTAATAAGACCCTGTTGCAAATTGAAAAATAAAAGAAGCTCAGGATGTAGCTAAGTGGTAGAGTGTCCCTGGGTTCAATCCTCAGTACAAAATCAAAAACAAAACCACAGGGGCTGGGGTTGTGGCTCAGCAGTAGAGTGCTCGCCTAGCATATGCACGGCCCGGGTTCGATCCTCAGCACCATGTAAAAATAAAAGGCATTGTGTACAACTAAAAATAATAAATAAACATTAAAAAAAAAAAAAAAACCCACAGCCGGGCGTGGTGGCGCACGCCTGTAAGCCCAGCACTTGGGAGGCTGAGACAGGAGGATCGCGAATTCAAAGCCAGCCTCAGCAATGGTGAGGCACTTAGCAATTCAGTGAGACCCTGTCTCTAATAAAATACAAAAAAGGGTTGGGGATGCGGCCCAGTGGTCAAGTGCCCCTGAGTTCAATCCCTGGTACAAAAAAAAAAACCCCACAAACGATTAAGGCCCATTCTATAGCAGTGATTCTCAGCAAGGATGATTTTTTTACCCTCTATCCCTACCCAGGGGACATAAGGCAGTGTCTGGGAACTTCACGGTGCACCTGGCACGGAGTGGGTAAAGACCATGAATGCTGCTTAGCATCCTGCAGTCCAGAATGCCTCATCCCAGGAACAATCTGGTCCTTAAAGTCCACAGTACCAGGGAGGAAAGACCCTGCCCTAGAAGCTTCTTTTCATTCAAGACACGGAAAAGGCTACTTCCAGCCCCCACTGTAAAGGAAGTATTCTCCCAAATGGGTCCCACATACACCCCAACTGGATGTTCTCCATCTCCAAGGTACTCACCGGAGGAGCACTGTAGCTGGCGTGGGGGTTGTTCTGAATCTCCCACAGCCCCTCATTGAAGCCTTTCCTCTTGTTGGGTTTCCCGTACTTATCTTTACATTTGTCGTAGGGGAACAAGTCCTTGGGTCCCAGGAAAGCTCTGGAGAAAGGAACAACAGGCCACCTCCAGGTAAGCCACACCACACTGAGAGGCACAAGGGGAAAAACCAAGCCCCAGTTGAAGACACTTACGTTTCATGTGTACCAAAGAAGAAGATGGGGTATTTGTTGGGTGGGGGCTTCACAGCACCATCAGCAATGTCATCAATCTATAGTGAGAGGACAGTCAGCCCAATCAGGGTGTGTTTTAGGGGGAGACAGGAGATAACTTCACAGAACAACCCAGGAAATCACCAAGAAACCAACCAAGTTACTTGGGGAAAAGCATGATAGGAAGAAGGGAGCCCTCAACCGAGGAAGACACATCACTTTACAAGTAAGAATCTGCATTCTTCTAGGCACCCCTCATTGCAACCTGTCCCCCACCCAGGGTGATCTTTCTCCTCCCACGACGAAATGTGGGTCCCAAGGCAGGTGCTTCACCTAAGCAAAGCCAAATATGGCCCCCTGAAGCTAACGAGGGGTGTGGCCAAACTCAGCTTCTGTGAACTCCCAGGACCCTCCCGTGGAACCCCTCCTGTACAGAGGAGATCAGGCAGGCAGGCCCTTCTCCCAAAGGATGCAGCTGGCAGCTCCAAGGATGCAGAGGGTGGGGGTGGGCTGCAGGAGACAGGCCCTGAGCATCCAGGAAGTCCCACCCTCTGGAGGCAGGCCCACGGGCTCCAGCAGCTGTCAGTCACTTCCCCACAAGAGGCTAGCAGCCCCTTCACTTCCAATCAGGTGCTTGGAAATGTTGTGGGCTCTCTGAGCTGGAGAAGGGGGGTCAGGGGAGGGAAAAGCTAATGCTCTGGAAAGGAGGGAAGTGTCTGTGAAGTTTCACCTCTGGTCTCCCCCAAGAAAATCAGTGTGAACAAATCAGGATGGAGTACGTTCTCTGGTACCAAATAATGCCTTCCCCATCCACCTCTCCAACTCCTGGGTGGCTGCTGGAACCTTCCCTCTCCCTCAGTTCTCTCAACTCCTGTTTCCGTCTTTGGCTCCTGGGTCTGGCTATGGGCATCCTGGCCACACATCCCCTCTCCTGCAGAAACATCCCAAACTCGGTCACCCCAGGACCGCACAGCGTGCCTTCCAGCGCAGCTTCTCCTCCCGGCCTCCCAGGGCCGCCCTAGCCCTCAGAGGTCAGCGCGGGCTGTGAGAGCCCTCACGCCCTAGCCACCTCGGGTGCTGGTTCTGACCCAGGCGCTCCTCGCCTCACCCCTCCACTACCCTTGCCCCCAGCGGCCTGGGTCTTCACCCCACGCCCCCAACTCCTTCAGTCCACTAGGCCCTCTGCACCACCCTCCCTCGGGGGCGCCTTGAGCCCTCAGATCTGGGGGTAACAAGCTCCTGGGGCTCCCGCTGCACACAGCACCCCCAGCAGACCCCACTGCACCCACCCGCACACGCTGCACTCGCAGGCTCGGGACGCGCTTCAGACCTGGGCGCCGGCGGGCACCGGGGCCTTCTGGACCCAGCTTCCTCCAGAGCGGACCCGAGTCCTCGGGCCAGCGCGGGAGAGCCGCCCCACGCGCCCGCCTTGCCGGCTCCGCCAGCCGCCTCCACGGCCGGGACCTAAGCGGGTCTCCGAAACCGAGTCAGCCCCGCGCGCCCCGCACCCCCCGCGCGGGTTCTTGCCATCAGCCCCGACCCCTGCCCTCAGACCCCGCTCCTCAGGCCCCGCCGCGCGGACCCTCAGGCCGCAGCGCCCCAACCCGAGGCCCTCAGGCCCAAGCCCCCGCGCCCCCTGCGTCCCCCGAGCTCGGCGCGCGGCTCCCTCAGCCCCTCGGACCCCGACCCCGGGCGCGCGGCCCCACGGACCCCGCAGTCGCCGGACCCCCGCACTCAGCACCTCAGGCCGCTGATCGCCCGGAGCCCTCGCACTCAGACCATCGGACCCCAGGAACCACAGGGCCTCAGAGCCCGGCGCGCGGCCCCTCAGGCCCGGGGTCCCCGCTGCCCCACCCCCCGCCGGGCCCATCACCCGCGCGGCCTCACCCGGGCCGGCCAGTGCGGGTAGCCCTTCATCTTGGCGAACACCAAGTCTCCGGGCTTGAAGGCGTGTGGCATGCTGGCGGCGGGAGGCCCAGGCCGCGGGAAGCGGCGGCGGCAGCGGCGAAGGCAGCAGCGGCTGCAGCGGCGGCAGCGGGAGGCGAAGCCGGGGGCGGGAGCCGGACGCTGAGGGGGCGGGACGGCCGCACGGGCAGCGGACCGGTGCGCACTTATTGGGCTCTGCCCACCGGAAATCCCGCCCATAGGCCGTCACGGGCCGGTGACTCAGTCGCTCAGGACCACGTGCGGGGACAGAGAAGCGCGGGGACCAATGAGAAGAGGGGTAGGAGCTGAGCAAGTTAACGGGATTGGGTAACGGGCGAATCAAGAGGCGTGACCCAGAGGCCTAATGGGAGGGGGCGGAGGTTAAGGGAGGTGAAAGGGAAAAGGTATGAGGGAAACCTACACGCTACAGGAGTGAAGGGGCGGGACTTAAGGGAGAGGGGCGGATCATAGGCCGACGCAGGAGGCGGGGCGTGAAGTGGGGGACCAACCATTGGATAACATAGGAAGAAAGGCCCAATCAACGTAGGAGGCGGATTATTGACAGCCTACCTCCCAGAGGCGGGACTCAACATGGCGAAGCAGGACATTGGATACCACAAGAGAAGTCTCGAACTACGGAACAGGCATTGGCTACCACAGGAAGCGGGGCCCAATAGGGCGTCTACCATTGGCTGTCACGAGGAGACGTTCAACTCGAACAGGGCCTAGGAGGCGGGGCCTAGGGAAGGGGCGGGCCATGTGGGATCTCCAAGGAAAAACAGCCACAAAATGCTCAAAATACTTACTTCATCCTGAGGGAAAGTTTGTCGAGCGCTTACTGTGTGCCACGACCACAAAGCACTCAGTATACATGTCAATTGATTTAAAACGTGAATGAGCCGCGCGCGGTGGCCCACGCCTGTAATCCCAGCAGCTCGGAAAGCTGAGACAAGAGATCGCGAGTTCAAAGCCAGCCTCAACAAAAAACGAGGCGCTAAGCAATTCAGTGGGACCCTGTCTCTAAATAAAATACAGAATAGGGCTGGGGATGTGGCACAGTGGTCGAGTGCCCCTGAGCTCAATCCTTGTTATTAAAAAAAAAAAAAAAAATGAGACAGGCGTGGCCAAGTTACTTAACTGCTCTGTGCCTCAGTCTCCCCACCTGCAAAAAGGGATTTATAATGGTACTGATTCTATAGAGCTGTTAGGATTGAGTGACTTCCCAATTCTGAACGCACTTTAAACTATGGCAATAGGTAACACTAGGTGGTTTCAGTGCTGTAACCCTGGTTTCCAGGAATTCAAGTCTAGCAAGGCAAAGAAATGACATGGATTTATTTATTGGGTACCAGGGATTGAATTTAGGGGCCCTCGACCACTGAGCCACTACCCAGCCCTATTTTGTATTTTATTTAGAGACAGGGTCTCACTGAGTTATTCAGCGCCTTGCCATTGCTGAGGCTGGCTTTGAACTTGCGATCCTCCTGCCTCAGCCTCGTGAACTGCTGTGATTACTGGCCACTGTTACGGGCTATTTGTTTCTGTAATTAGGATTCATTGTAAGAATTCAGATGAGAAGAACCAGGATGCCTAAGGAAGAGTTGAATAATGGATGCCACTTATCTATCCTGGGGGACCACTGAGAGCTTTTAGAGGAACTGAGTTTAACCAGATATTTGGAGGACATGATCAATGGGCAGGAAGGCTATTTGGGGCAGAGGGATAGCAACTGGATGATTGATTGGGTCAGTGAGTCCTAGAAGCAGGTAAAGCTGGAGGGGTCCTCTCAGGCCCTATCTTAATGCCTTGTGATGGTTAGTGATCAATTTAGGTTTTAAGTTTTTGGAGCTGGGGATGGAGCTCAGTAGTAGAGTGTGTGCCTAGCACATGAGAGGCTGTGGGTTGCATCACCTGAACCAAATCAAAAACAAAATTTTCTTTTTCTTTCTTTTTTTTTTTTTTTTTTTTTTTTTTTTTTTGTACCAGGGATTGAACTTGGGGGCACTCAACCACTGGGCCACATCCTTAGCCCTTTTTGTATTTTATTTAGAGACAGCGTCTCACTGAGTTGCTAAGTGCCTCCCCATTGCTGCTGAGGCTGGCTTTGAACTCGTGATCCTCCTGTTTTAGCTTCTTGAGCTGCTGGGATTATAGGTGTGCTCCACGCATGGTCAGCTACCGATAGTTTTTTCAAGAAGTTAAAGACAGACTTGTGCTGTGATTCAGAAAAATCTGTTCCTACTCGCTGTGGGACTAACTATGCCCACCCACAAAGTCATGTTGAAGCTCTAACCCCAGCCCATGCAACTGTCTTGGAGCTAGTGCTTCAAGGAGGTGACTGGGTTAAATGAAGACACAGTGTGGGGCCAGGCCAGTGACACTGGTGAAGACACTGTGAGAGGCCTGGAGATATAGGTCAGTTGGTAGAGTGCTCACCTCGCATGCACAAGGCCCTGGGTTCAATCCTCTGTACCACAAAGAAAAAAAGAAAAAGAAAATGAAAGTACGCATCATTAGATAAAAATATCTAACATGGGGGCTGGGGTTGTGGCTCAGTGGTAGAGCACTTGCCTAGCTCGTGTGAGGCCCTGGGTTCGATCCTCAGCACCACATATAAATAAATAAAGGTCCATCAATAACTAATAAAAATATTTTTTTAAAAATCTAACATGTAGTTTTTAAAAATAGTCAAAGTGCAGTGGCATATGCCTGTATTCGGAGGATCCTAAGTTCTAGGCCAGCCTCAGCAACTTGGCAAGACCCTGTCTCCAAATAAAAAGGTCTGGGAATGTAGCTCAGAGGTAGAGCATGCCCTAGCTGGGCCCTGTGTCGGCCCACCCCCAGCGTGGAAGCTGCACCATGCATGGAGAGGGTCCTGGGCTAGACCAGGGTACAGATGAAAGACTGATGCTGGGGGAGGGACAGGCCTTGCTCCAGGTCCTAGGAGTTTGAAGGACAGAAGCCACCTCTGCAAGTCCTGCCTCCAAGGCCCTACTGTTTGGATGCACACTCCCCTCCAGGACCTCGAGCCAGGTCAGGCCTGGCTGTGTAGTGCTGAGAAGCCAGAGAAGGATGGAAGGTGGGGCCTGAGCTCCCCAGGAGCGAGGGAGGCCCGAGGGACCCCGTCAACCAACCAGTGGCAGGCTGAGGTGAGAGGGGATCCCCACCTTCTTTCCAAAACAGAGGCTGGTCAAAGCAAAGATTGGGCCGGAAATCCTCACCTGAGGAGGTGACGCTGGTCAGGGAGGCCAAGGGGGCAAAGGCAATGCTCCACCCCCAGACTGACCCACGGTCTCCCTCTCATCAGCAGACGTCCTGAGCTCCTGCTCTGTGTGTGGACTTGACCTCTGCCCTCTTGTTTACTTACCGAGAAGCAAACCTCCAGACCGTTAAGAAATGCTCGGTGGCTATGGCACCCACCAGGGTAGCAAACACCTGTTAAGCAGGCACTGCGTGCCTGACCCTGTACGCGATGGGTCTAAGGTGGTTCATTCCCAGGTCAGGTGTTATTTTCCATTCCTGCTCTCTGGGTGGGGAACCGAGGAAGAGCCCCTGGCGATAGCACCCAAGCGGGGTAGACTCCATTTGCACCAGAGCGTCTCCCTACTTGAGCCTCAGGGACTGCACCTTCATCTATTGTGGACCTGCTTGGTGCTGGGGGAAGCACCGGGCAGCACCCTGACCTGTCCATCATCGGTGGACCAACCTCTGCATCTGGTAGAGGGCTTGTTGGGAATGGGGACCTCAGCCCCCTTGACACCAACAGAGTCTGCAACTGCACTTCCATGTTCCCTTCAGTGGGGGGACGGGCACCACCACCCAGAAGGCCTCACTGGAGTGGGGTTGGAGAGCCCACGGTGCTGGGTGTGAATCCTGCCCTGGCACACTGTGGAGGTCTGGAGGCGACCTTGTGAATCACTGCAGCATCCCCATACACCGGGGAGAGCCCGCAGGCCTCATTTCCTAGGGTTGTCTGGCCCTGGATGGAGTCAGGCCTTATGGCCGCAAATCACCACAAACTTAATTGCTCAAACTAGGCCAATTTATTCTTATCTCTCTAGAGGTCCAAATTCCCAAATGGATCCCCTGGGGCTAAAACCAAGGTGTTGGCAAGATTGTGCTCCTCCTGGAAGCTCCAGGGAGAGTCCCAAGCTGGCCTGGTCCAGCCCCTGGGCCCTGCAGCTCTGGGCTCCTGCTCCTGGCCCCACCTCCAGAGCCGGCACAGCAGCTCCGCCCACTCTCCCTGACTCCCCCTCCTGAGGACCCTGGGTGACCCTGTCTCAGGCTCCTTCACTTATCCCACCTACAAAATCTCCTTTGTCACAAGTGATAGCATATTCATAGATTAGGTGACATCTTGGGGGCGAGGTATCATGATTTGATCTCAGGGTTCCTGAGTACAGACTTAGAGTTGAAGTCCTCAAGTTCTTTTGCTGGAAAGCCCTGCCGCCTGGGCGGGTCTCCTACCTTATCTGTAAAATTTGGGGGTCACAATAGCTCATTATTTATCAATAGGGCTGCTGTGAAGATTATGCATAGTAAACGAGCTCTAGGCAAAGTACCTGATGCGTAGTAAGTACTCAGTAATTGTCACCAATGGTGACTGCAACGGGGAGGTGTCCTGGTTTGGATGTTTGGGTCCCCAGGGTTGTATATTGGAGGCTTGATCCTCAGTATAGCAAAGAGAGGGTATGATTAGGTCAAGGGGACCTGCACTGTCAAGAGATTAGGTAGTTATTGTAGAACTTTCAGCCTCTTAGATTGTGAGGTAAATAAACCTGTCTTCTTTATGAAGTGCCCAGCCTCTGGTATTTCATTGAAGTAACAGAACACGGGCTGACATAGAAGGTCAAAGCAGACTTCATCCACATCAGGAAGGTAGTCAGGGGGGTTTTCTGGAGGAAGAGGAATGAGTTAGACAAATAAGGTCCCTTACACTAGAGGGGACTGCCTGGGCAGGGCCTCAAGGTGAGCTTCAAGCAATTCCAGGAAACTGGACCCAGGGCCACACAACTGCAGTCCCAGATACTGGAGAGACTGAGGCAGGGGAATTGCTTGATCCCTGCAGGAGCCCTGTTTGGGGAGATGGCTTAAATTGCGGTTGACTATGGGCCATGGAGATTTGGGCATTGCCGCCTTCCGTAGTCTCACGGGACTTGGCCCGGGATCTCGAGTGACTTGAGCCGAGATTGCTGATCGGGTCAGCGCCATGTTTTGGTGGTGTGTGTGGCGCGTGTTAGTCGTTGTTAGAGCCAGAGAGAAAAGTTATCAGAACAAAAAGCTGTTTGTTTCCAGTTCGCCTCTGAACTTCTTCCCGCGGCTTCGTTGCTCCAAGTGGCCATCGCTGCAGGCGGCAACAGACCCCCTCAAATTTGAGACCAGCCTGGGCAACATAGCAAGACCCCATCTCAAAATTTTAAGATTCCAGATAATTGAGGCAGAGCAGGGAAGGTGGTTGGTGACAGGAAGGAGGCGGCTTTTCACATTCCCTGAGGCTCAGGATGGCCACAGTAGGCTGAGGAGCAGGGAGTACGTACTCTAGAGGGAGGGGTGGGTCTCTGCACTTTAACCCTGGGCCAGGGTTTCACCTTTGTTTGCAATTATCAGGTAGAGGGTCCTTTATTTCACAGTGCCAAATGGTGATGTTCAAAATTAAATATTTAGAAAAGAGGAAAAAAAGTAGAATGAACACACTATGTTCTTCAATTAGTTACTGCTGCCTAAGGAAGCACCCTCAAACCTAGTTAACGTAGAACAAGCGGGGCACCAGCATACACCTGTCTTCCCAACTACTCAGCAGGGCAGGAGGATGGCAAGTTCAAGGACAGTCTGGGTAACTTAGGGAGACCTGTCTCAAAATAAAAAATGGGCTGGGATTTTACTTCAGTAGAAAAGCACTCTTGGATTCAGTCCCCAGAACCTAAATAGAGCCAGGATGTACTCAGTCATATAGCACCCTGGCTTCAATTCCCAGTACCACCAAAACAACAAACACAACACACTATTATTGTCTCATAGGAACCACCCAGACTCCTGGGTCTCTATGAGGTTGCTGTAAACCATGTAGAACTCTGAGTCTGAACCCCCTGAGAAGCTACTTCTGATTTCTTCTCAGATATTTGTTTTTACATGGCTGTTTGGGGGAAAGTTTTTATGCAGCAATTGCTAACTACTACGTCTCCTGGAGGATTGTTCCTTGCTGCTGTCTTCTTCCTATGACCACACTCCCCTGTGTCTACAGAATGCCCCACCGAGGGGACTATGAAATCATCTGTACTTGGTCTTGGCTAAGTCAATTCTTTTTTTCACTAGTCCTGGTCCAGGGACAGTGTTCTGCAATGAGCTTTCAGGGCCTTCGTTCTTGTTGCCTCTCTGCCTGAAATGCTCCTTTGCCATGTGCCAGTGGTCACTCATCTTCAAGGGTCTCCACTCAAATGTCTGACTTCTTTAGTCTATTTAAGACAGTCTCCAGAGCTGGAGATGGTGGCACACCTCTGTAATCCCAGCAGCTCAGTATGCTAAGACGGGGAGATTTTAAGTTCAAAGCCTGGCTCAGCAACTGAGCAAGGCCCTAGCAACTTAGCTAGACACTGTCTCAAAATGAAAAATAAAAAGGCACCTGTAGCACGGGGGATGTGGCTCAGCGGTAGAGCGCTCGCCTAGCACGTGCGCGGCCCGGGTTCGATCCTCAGCATGATGTAAAAATAAACGCGTTGTGTACAACCAAAGCAAATAAATAAATATTAAAAAAAAAAAAAAAGGCACCTGTAAACCCAGCACTTGGGAGGCTGAGGCAGGAGGATCGCGAGTTCAAAGCCAGCCTTGGCAAGGGCGAGGCACTTAGCAACTCAGTGAGACCCTGTCTCTAATAAAATAGAAAAAACGGCTGGGGATGTGGCCCAGTGGTCGAGTGCCCCTGAGTTCAATCTCTGGTACCAAAAATAAATAAATAAATAAATAATAATTAAAAAAAAGGTTGGGAATGTGGCTCAGTGGTTAAGCCCCTGGTTTCAATCCCTGTTACAAAAAAAGAAAAAAAAAAAAAAAAAAAAAAAAAAAAAAAAAAAGACAACCTCCCAGCCAGGTTTGGTGGCACACACCTATAGTCCTAAACTACTTAGGAGGCTGAAAAGGGAAGATTGCTTGAGCCCAGGAGTTCAAGTCCAACCTAACCACATAGTAAGACCATGTCCTAAAGTAAAATTTAAAAATACCATTCTTCATTCCTGTCTCCTATTTTATTTTTCTCCAGAGTAAGTCATCATCACTGTCTGAAACCACCGAGATCTTTCATGGTGTGTCATTATTTATTTATTTATTTAATTTTTGGAAACGGGGATTGAAATCAGGGGCATTCGACCATTGGGCCACATCCCCAGCCCTTTGTTTTTGTATTTTATTAGAGACTGAGTTGCTAAGTGCCTCACCATTGCTGAGGCTGGCTTTGAACTTGTGATCCTTCTGCCTCAGGCTCCCAAGTGCTGGAATTACAGGCCTGCGCCACTGCACCCCGGCTGGTGTGTCCTCATTTGCCTGTGACCCCCATGAGGGAGGACCCTGTCTTGTGCCCTGCTGCAAGCCTACCGGCCTGACACAAAGGAGACACTCAGTGCATGTTGGAGGACTGACTGCTTTTTTCTTCCACTTTAACAAAGAATAGGTAGCCACAAGAATTCTTGCCTGTGTGTATTTCAGGGGTTTTTGCTTTTGTTTTTGAGATAGGATATCAGCAATCCTTCTGCCTCAAGCTCAGCCATCCTCCTGCTTCAGCCTCCAGAGCTTCTGAGATTACAGGTGTGGCCACTATACCGTCTCATTTTTGGAGTATTTTTAAAATATATATATATTTTTTTAAATAACTTTTTTTTAACATTTATTTATTTGCTTTAGTTGTACACAATGCCTTTATTTTTACGTGGTGCTAAGGATCGAACCTGGGCCGCGCACTTGGGAGGCGAGCGCTCTGCAGCTGAGCCACAACCCCAGCCCTTAATGACATCTTAAATGTCATTTCACTCATAAACATTTTTTTTTTTTTTTTTTTTTTTTTTTTGGTACCAGGGATTGAACTCAGGGGCACTCGACCACTGGGCCACATCCCCAGCCCTTTTTTGTATTTTATTAGAGACAGGGTCTCACTGTGTTGCTAAGTGTCTTGCCATTGCTGAGGCCGGCTTTGAACTGGTGAACCTCCTGCCTCAGCCTCCCAACTGCTGGACTACAGGCGTGCGCCACCGCGCCCGGCCCCCATAAACATTTTTCTAAAAAAAATATTTTAAAAAGTGTTTATGACTGAAGCAGGAGGATCGCGAGTTCAAAGCCAGCCTCAGCAAAAGCAAGGCTTAGCTAAGCAACTCGGTGAGCCCCTGTCTCTAACTCAGTCATACAACGTGTGCTTAGAATGCCCAAGACCCTGGGTTCCTTCCTCAGCGACACCCCCAAAAAGACTCTACTGTAACTGACCCCTTTATTTGATGTTGCAAACTGCCTGCACTGCTCTCCCCCATAACGCTGTTTTCCCATCCCCCATCTTCCTCTTCACCTCCCTCAAAACTAAACAACAGAACCTCCTGAGCTCCAGGAGCTCGGGAAGTGGGTGTTTTCTTCATTGCAGGCCCAGAGGGGATGCTAGAGACTTCAAGCTGTAAATCTTCACGCCACCCGAGAACCTCCACCTGCCTGATGGTCCCATGGCTGGGGGCTGGCGCCAATTGGAGGGCACTGAAGATGCCGGACTCCTGCTTAAACGCTTTTCGCGCCTCGGGGTGACCCCAGTCCCGCTCCGGCCCTCTCCCTGCTCCCTTCCCTCTTGGAGAAGCCGAGGTTTTCCTCCCGGCCCGACTATTCGTGCAGGGCGGCCTTAGCCGTCACTCCGGGGGTCCCCTTTGCGGCCCGCAAGAGCAGCACACGCCTCCACGAGCTCGTCTCCATCGGTCCCCTCCGCCCGGGAAGGTCCGCAGGCCACAGCGGAGGCGTCCTTCCGCGCGTCTCCACGCCGGCGCGCAGGGGTCGTGCGGCCCCATCCCGGCCTGGCAGAGGGGCTCTGCATGTCCTCCCTTTGAAGTGGACTTTGTTACGTAAGCGCTGGGGGCCAGGGTAGGTTCTTGAGCAGGGCAAAGGACAGCGCACCCTCCACGGGGTCAGGCGGCGGGTAGCTCGAGCTCCAGGTTCTCCAAGCACTCCTAGAGAACGCCGCGGAAACCTTGCCGTCACCACGGCAACGGATTCCGGAAGAACCACCGAGACGCGGTCCCAGAGCGCAGAGCGGCCGCCCTGGGCCAGCGAGGTGCAGAGAGATAGAGAGGTGCGCCAGGCCGATTGTCACGTGGGCGGCCGCTCGAGGGCGGGACTTCCGGCAGCGCGTTATTTTCTTTCCGGTTGTTGGCCCCTGCCGGCTCCTCCCCGACTGGGCCCTGCGCCCCCCCGCCCCGTGCGGTCCCCCGCCGCCGGGCCTGCTGCCACCATGAAGAAGTTCTTCCAGGAGATCAAGGCCGACATCAAGTTCAAGAGCGCGGGGCCCGGTCAGAAACTCACAGACTCCGCGGGGTGCGTGACGGTTGCAGGGCGCTGAAGCTGGGCGGGAGCGGGACGGGTGGTGAGGAGTCTGAGCTCAGAGCCCGGGAGGCTGACAGGGCGAGGCCTACCTGGGAGAACGGCAAGATTCCGGTGGCGGGGGTGACGGGGGCGTGCCAGGAGGGGCGGAGCGTGGGAGAAGGAGAGGGGCCTGGGGCGGGGCAAAGGCGGAGCGCGGGGAGGGGACCTGGGGGCGGGGCAGGAGGGCGGAGCGTGAAGCCGGAAGGGGCCTGGGGCGGGGAAAAGGGAGGAGCGCGCCGAGCGGGGGCGGGGCAGCAGGGGCGGAGAGTGAGCTCGAGCAGGGTCTGGGCGGGGCAAGGGGCGGAGCATGGGGGCAGCCTGGGGGTGGTACAGGAGCGGCGGAGCATGGAGGGGGGTTGGGGGAACCTGAGGTGAAGTGTGGGAGCGGGGACTGGGGCCAGAGGCCAGTGGGTACAGGCAGGTGGAGGATGAGCGGGTCTGGGGCTGCAGGTGTTGGAGGAAGAATGGGAGATCTTAGAGGAATAAAGGAGAGGCTTGGGAGAAATCTGGAATGACCTGAGATTTGGGGCTGAGCCTGGAGGAGCAAGTACAGCAGGAATCCTGGGGTGTCAGTTTGAGCCTCCACGGGAAGAGGGCTTCTGGGTGCTGGCCCTGCAGTGCTAGGAAAGGGGAGTGAGTGCTAGGAAGAGTCTGGAAGGCCAGCAGGTCTGAGGCTGTTGTCTGGGGCATTCCCTGAGGGGCTTGGGGTTGCTGTGAGGGGCCTGTGGAGGTCCGGGAGAAGCGTGGAGGTGGGAGTCTTTGTGACAGGAGATAGAGGCCTGGTGGGAGACGCCTGCCTCCACTGGAGGCTCCTGGGAAGACCTGGGTGGGAGTGGACACGGCGTGGCATCAGGCGTCCACGTTTGGAGGCTGAGGGCTGCTTGGGATGAGAAGATGGAGCCTGGAAGGCCAGGGCTGCTGCAGGGAGTGGCGGGGACTGAGGACAGACGAGCTCAGCCATGGTGTGCCGGGGGTGGAGGACGGAATCCTGGAGGGGTTGAGGGTAGGGGAGGAGGCCGGGAGGCAGGCAGGCAGGGAGAGGCAGGGCAGGCACCCAGCTGTCCTGCATGAGGATTGAGTGTCCTGGGATCTCAGGGGGACAGTGCTGATTTGGAGAAGCAGGCCGTGAGGGCCAGGGAGCCGACACATCAGGTTCCTGAGCCCAAGAGGGGAGGAGGGTGGCAAACCAGGAGGTGGTGAGCAAGTGGTGGGAGGGACGTGGGGGCTTGTGGCTGCCTCAGACCAAGGGTTTAGGAGGAGACAAGCGGACTCAAGGGGGGACAGGGAGGGAGAGTGTGTGGAGGTCCATGCGTCTGTGACATGTGGCATCTGGACGGGACTGGAGGCGGGCTGAAGAACAGCGTCCAGGCGTTCGAGTCCTTGGGCGAAGGCGAGCACCTGGTGCTCCAGGGCCTGCCTCCCAGTGGGGCACTCAGAGCACCAGCGAGAGGAGGTGGCGCTGAGGACCCTGGAGAGAGAAGTAGGCTCAGGCTGGTGGGTGGCCAGGAGCCGTCAGATGGTCCAGGAAAGCCCCTCTGAGAAGATGGCATGTGAGCTGAGACTGGGACTCAGTGAGACTCGGTGTGTGGCCGTCGGCCCCCTCCTCGGTGCCCTGTGGCCGCCCTGCCCTCTGCAGACCTGTCTTTATCCCTCCTCAGGTGGAACATTGTGTGCAAAAGGCACAGAAAGTGCCAGGACTTCTCAGCGTGACCCTGGGCGGCCTGTGGGAGGGGCAGAGGGCGGCCCAGAGTGGAGAGAGGCCAGGAGGGGGTTGGTGCAGGGGAGTGGCAAGCCACCCCTGGGATTCAGGGGTGGGTGTCCCTCTGGCTGCCCAGTTAGAGTCCTCGCGGGCTAGCAGTGCTGTGGGAATGCTGTTTCCTGGAAAGGCCTGGACAGTGGGTGGTTCAGGCGAGTCTGGGAGCCATCTTTTCTTATCTCGAGATCCTCAGCTGGGGGATGATGGAGAGAGACGGGTGGGCAGGAGGCAGGTCCCCAGGTGTCGGACAGGACAGGACAGGATGGATGCCGTGTGTCTGAGTGGAACAGAGGAGTGAGGGTCTCACACTCAGCCAGGCTCCTAGGAGGTTCTGTGGGCCGAGCGCACAGATGATGGGAACTGCCGGGGTCAGGCAAGGGACCCAGGGCGAGGGTGATGCCCTTGTGTCAGGCAGGCCCCAGAGGAGTTGCTGGCAGCACCCTCTATGCTAAGTAGTCGTGGAGCCGCCCACTGCCCCTCAGGGGTGTGGCGTGGTGACACCAGGGTGACAGGGATCAGGCACTGTGGTCAGCTGTGGCAGGGGCAGCTTGCCCGTGCTCCTGGGAGCCCAGGAGGGTTTGTGAGGAGGGGCGGAAGCGCTCCTGAAGCGCCTGGGGGGAGCACAGGCAGGGCCAGCGGGCTCCAGCAGGCCCTCGCAGGCCGTGTGAGGGACTGAGGGACGGGGAGGGAGGCAGGTGGGCCCACAGGCTTCCCAGTCCTCAGGCTCTGGGAAGGCGGGTGGCTTCTGCAGGGGAGGCTGTGGTCCCTGGGCTGGGCAGAGCTCCACCCCCGCCTTCCGCGGCTCCTCCCCCTGTGTCAGGGAGCCTGTCTGGGACCGTGGGGGGCCTGGGCCGGCTGGTGCGGTCCTGTGTAGATGGCACGCGTCTGTCTGAGGGGCCAGGAGGCAGGCGAGGGAGGGCAGGTGCTCTGCCTTCTTCCCCAGTCAGCCTCCCTGGCTGCCCTGGGAGGCCATTCACTGCCCCATCTCTGCCCAGGGAGAAGGCCTCCAGAGAAAAGGCCCAGCAGCCCCCGCTCAGGCAGCCCCGCCAGGGACCCACCGATGAGGCACAGATGGCTGCAGCCGCGGCTCTGGCCCGGCTGGAGCAGAAGCAGCCCAGGGCGTGGGGCCCCACGTCACAGGACTCCATCCGGAACCAGGGTGAGTGGTGGCCGTCCCAGGCAGAGGTGGGGACCCAGCACTCTGCTCTGGTGGGAACAGTGAACAGGGTGGTTTAAGGTCACAGTTGGAACATCCACAGAGGGACGTGCCAGGTGGGAGGGTAGCAGTGGGCCTGGTGTCAGGGGCGTGGGTGACAGAGGAGCTCTCAGGAAGGAGGGCAGCTGAGCTGGACAGGAAGTCGGGGAGCACAGGGACCAAGCACAGCAGGAGACAGAGCCTGAGCCCAGAGCGTCGGGCTGGGTGGGGACAGCCAGGCTGGCCTGCCCGGTGGGGTGGGGCCCTGGGTGGGGCCAGGCTCTGGGGCAGGGCGACGTGGGTCCCATTTGCCTCTCCCCTCTGCTTGTCCTGCCCCTCCAGTGAGAAAGGAGCTGCGAGCTGAGGCGACCGTCAGTGGTGGCCCTGAGTCTCCGGGGACCAAGGAGGTAAAGCTCTTGCTGTGGCACTGCCCCAAGCGGGCAGGGGGACCGTGGGAGGGCTGTGTGCAGAGCCTGGGCCATGACGACTTGCTGCCAGGGGCATAAAGAGGTGTCCCCCCAGACCCCCCGCCCTGGGCCGCCCTGAATGTGGATATCCAAGCTGCCTGGGACTCGGGGCTCAGCGCCCCTGAGGGTGCCGAGAGGTGCTCCTGAGGTTCACAGAGGTGAGCTGCTGTGCTGGCCAGGAGGGGCAGGACTGGAATCTGTGCGTGTCTTCAAAACCCACAGCCTGGCCCAGCCCTCCTGTGTGTCCCTGGGCCTGGAGGGCTCCATGGAGGAGGTGTCGTGTGGGAACCTCGGGAGAGCTTGGCCACGAAGCGGTGATTTTAGAATGGAAGAGACCCTAGACGTGGCCCAGAACTTGAGGTGCTGAGCGCCCTGACTCCAGCCCAGCCCCACGCTCACTCCCAGTGGCTGGGGCGTGGCTGCAGGAGCAGGAAGCCTGTGACGGGCAGCGGCTGCTCCCGGCCGGAGCTGCTCTGCATCGGTGCCCAAGGAGCTGGCAGGGACGGTGCACGGACCAGGGAACCTGGGAGGAAGGGGTCCAGTCGCGTGGCCAGGTGGTCCTCAGCTAACAAGTGGAAGGGACAGTTGGGGCTAGGAGTGCTGTCCTGGGGCGGCCTCTGTCCACGGTCGGCCGCAGGCTGGGCTCAGCGCTCTCGTCCCCACCAGGTACCTGAGCCCAAACAGGAAGGCTCGACACACCTGGCAGTGCCTGGCGTGTACTTCACCTGCCCACTCACCGGGGCCACCCTGAGGAGGGACCAGCGGGATGCCCACATCAAAGAAGCTATTCTGTCGGTGAGTGCAGTCCCCTGTGCGTCCCCACCCCAGAGCCAAGCAGCCAGTTCCACGTGGGCCTTGCCCTGCCTTCCCCAGAGGGAGCACTGTGCGCAGGACAGAACCCCAGAAAGCCACCAGAGCAGAGCAGAGCGCGCTGCCACCCCTCAGGCCCCTGCCCGGTGGCAGCCGCAAGTAGTGAGGCCCTTTTCTGAGATGCCTGAGGCGTAAGGCAGCGGGGGGTGTCCCCTGCCCTCCTCGCACACTCTCCCACAGAGGGTCGCGTGCGTCCACACTTAACTTGGGGCGCCGTCTCAGCGGAGGAGCTGCTTCTGCATATTCTTTTCCTGGTAGCTTTTTGTTCTAGTTGTGGATGGACATGATACCTTTATTTTATTTGTTCGTTTTCACGTGTGCTGAGGGTGGAACCCGTGCCTCACGCGTGCTAGACAAGTGCTCTACCACTGAGCCCAGCCCCAGCCCCTTGGAGCTCTTTATGTGGAGGAAAAATGCAACAGTAACACAGATGACACCTGCATACCCTTACCCAGGGTTTGAGTTAGCTTTTTGTTGTTTAGCCAAACTGTTGGACAAGAACAACTTAGGAGCCGGGCTTGGTGGCGCAAGCCTGTAATCCCAGCACTTTGGGAGGCTGAGGCAGGAGGATCGCGAGTTCAAAGCCAGCCTCAGCAGTGGCGAGGCACTTAGCAACTCAGTGAGACCCTGTCTCTAAATAAAATACAAAAAAGGTCTGGGGCTGTGACCCAGTGAATGTCCCTGAGTTTAATTCCCCGGTACCACCAAAAAAAAAAAAAAAAAAAAAAAAAAAAGAACAACTTAGGAAAGAGAAAGTGTAGTTGCAGTCATGGTTTCGGAGGCCTCAGTCCGTAGGTGGCCGACTCCATTGCACTGGGCCCAAGTGAGGCAGAGCATCGCGGTGGCTGGGGTGGAGCGGGAAGCTGCTCAAGTCCTGGCAGGGTCCAGAAGCAGAAGGGGTGGAAGGGACCCTAGGGCAGATGCACCCTTCTAGGGCACCTCCCAGTGACCACCTCCTCCAGCCACACCCCTGCTGTGGTCGCCACCCAGTCAGGCTGCAGTGACTGGCTGGTCGCCCCTCTCACCATGCAGTCATTTCATGGACCTTCCTGCCTTAGCACTGAGCTTTGGGGGACACCTCACTCCAAACCAGGACACTCAGGCGGTGAGTTGGCCACGCTGTTACAACGAAGTAGTACAGACCCGGTGGCTTCCACAAGAGGGACGCGTGTTGCCACTCTTGTTTTGTGTTTGTAGCCTTCACACTTTGACCTAGGCTTCCCTGGGCTAAATTCACGTGCAGCCGGCGGGGTCCCTCCTGAGACTCCATGGAGATTCTGGGTCCCACCTGTTCTAGCCTTAGCAGGTGCCCACAGCCCTCGGCTCCTGCCCCTTCCTCCTCCTCAGCCAGCAGTGCCAGGCCAGGTGTTGCCCAGGCTGCCCGCTCTGGTTCCCTCCCTGTTGCTGGCCCCTCCAGGCAATCCAGCACAGCCGCGCTCCCTCCGCTGCTTGAGTCTCCTTTGCCGAGACTTCACCTCCTTGTGGTCACGGGATTAGGATGTGGGGGCGTCTTTGTGTACGTGAGGGGGGCATTGATCTGCTGCCCCCACCCCATTTGCCAGGTGTTAATGAGGTTTGTGTCCCACTTTCTTCATCTACCCTCCGTCTTTTCCTAAGATATCTGAGGGAAAGTTCTGGGTGCTCCTGTTTTTTTTTTTTTTTTTGTTTTTTGTTTTTTTTTGGTACTGGGGATTGAACCCAGGGGTGTTTATAAACACTGAGCCACATCCCCAGCCCCTTTAATTTTTTATTTAGAGACAGGGTCTTGAGGGCTGGGGATATAGCTCAGTTGGTTGCCTCACATGCACAAGGCCCTGGGTTCAATCCCCAGCACAATAAATAAATAAATAAATAAATAAAAAAAATGGAAAGGGCTAGGGGTGTAGCTCAGTGTTAGCTTGTTTAGCACGTGTAAGGCCTGAGAAAGTGTCTCACTGAGTTGCTTAGAACCTTGCTAAGTTGCTGAGGCTGACTTTGAACTCATAATCCTCCTGTCTCAGCCTCCCAGCCGCTGGGATTCTAAGCATGTGCCACTGTGCCCACCTGTGGGTTTTTTTTTTTTAATTATTGGTTCTTGGGCTGGGGTTGTGGCTCAGCGGCAGAGCGCTCGCCTAGCACACGTGTGCGGCCTGAGTTCAATCCTCAGCACCACGTAAACATAAATGCACTGCATTGTGTACAACTAAAAAAAAAAAGCAAATAAATAAATATTTTAAAAAATTATGGGTTCTTTTTAGTTAAACATGACAGTAGAGCCAGGTGCGGTGGCGCACGCCTGTAATCCCAGCACCTGGGAGGCTGAGGCAGGAGGATGGAGAGTTCAAAGCCAGCCTCAGCAAGGGCAAGGCACTTAGCAACTCAGTGAGACCCTGTCTCTAAATAAAATACAAAAAGGGCTGGGGATGTGGTCCAGTGGTCGAGTGCCCCTGAGTTCAATCCTTGATACCAAAAAAACAAAAAAACATGAGCCAGGCACAGTGGCGCATGCTTGTAATCCCAGCACTTGGGAGGCTGAGGCAGGAGCATCATGAGTTCAAAGCCAGCCTTAGCAATGGCAACTCGGTGAGACCCTGTCTCTAATAAAATACAAAAAAAGGGCTGGGGATGTGGCCCAGTGGTCGAGTGCCCCCGAGTTCAATCCCTCGTACCAAAACAAAACAATAAGACAGTAGACCAGTTTTTTTTTTTTATATATTTATTTGTTACAGTTGTACACATGCCTTTATTTTTTTACGTGGTGCTGAGGATTGAACCCGGGCCATGCACGTGCTAGGCAAGCGCTCCACCGCTGAGCCACAACCCCAGACCCTTTTTTTTTTTTTTTTTTTCTTGAGATACACACTAGAGTTTATTTGCCAGAGCTGACAAATAAAGGCACATCTCTCTATAGGAGAAGGAGGCAGTAGAGTCCGTTTTGACATGATCATGCAAGCGCGGAAGGTGTCTTGGTCCAGTGCAGACCCCAGCACCTCTCCTCCTCTTCCCCGCACCCCGCTCTGCCTCGTGCTGCGCATTGGCTTTTCTGGGACAGACTTACCATCCTGTGTCAAGCATTTCCAGTTTTGGCTAGTGAAAACAGGCAGTGAGAAGCCTTGGCCACAGTCACAGGGTGGGCTCCAGTTCAAGGTGGAGCTGTGGAACAGAGGCTACTGCAGTGTCACCAGGTGACTCTCCTAGGGGGCGTCTGCTCAGGCTCCCTCCAGTGGTGCGGGAGAGCCCGCCCCTTGCAAGGCTTCCTGATGTTGGCTCAGTTTGTAGCCAAAGTGACACCGAGGGATAGGATTCCCCTGGTCTCCCTTGTAGAGTTAGGCTGGCTGTCCTCTTGGAAGGGTGCATTCTTCGCACATTTTCCTACTGGGTGGTGGCTCTTAGTTTGCGGCACTCTTATTAGTGAAAGTAGACTTTGCCTATGACGTGGGTTGCAAATATTTCCCCCAGTTGCTTGTGTTTGTCACTGCCCGGGAGAGATTTTTGGTCACTGTAGCTAAAGGTGTCGGTCTTACTTTATGGCTTCTGGTTTTGGGTCATACGTAGGGAGGCCTTTCTCAGCCCTCTACTAAAATCATCACCCTGTGGCTTTCCCAGCGTTTTTCTGTTCTGCTTCACGTTGTCTTGCCTGTTTGCCGTGCTGCGCTGTTGGAAGCTCTGTCGCAGCTGAGCCCCCCTGCAGCGGGGGGCGAGGCGGGAGCCACAGTTCCTGGAGCGCTGCCCACCTTCCTGACCCCACACAGCGAGAGCACTGCTCTGCCACAGGCTCCCGTGTGGACCAAGGTTCCTTCCTGCACCCTGGCCTGGGGACGCCGGACCGCCTCGCTCTGCCTCTGGCAGCCTCCTTTTCTCTGCCCTCCTCCCTGGCAACGAAGCTAGCAGGTGGGCCGGTCCCCATCAGGCCGGCAGCAGAAGTGGCTCATTTTGGAGCAGACGTCTGTGTGCTCCTGACGCGGCTGCCCAGGGCGCCCGGTGTCGCTGAGGGAGGGTGCTGGGAGCCCGAGCCCCAAACCCGCCTTCTAGAAGCGTGCAGCAAGCTGGCAGGCCCTTGGCTGGGCTGCTGTCCTCCCTCTGTCTTTTGCGCCTCCCAGTCACTGTGGGCTGCAGGCAGCGCGAGGCCGTGTGCCCTGGCTGTGCAGAGGGAGCGCCCGCCGTCCTGGTCCTGTGGGTCCTGCGCCCCCATGGGTGGGCTGTGGGGAGCGGTGAAGGCTAAAGCAGCCCATTCCAGCCATCTTGCCACCCGCCTCTGTCCAGGTATGGGGCACACACGCGCACCCTATCTGCCACCCGACACTTGTGTGCCCCGGGTGAAGGACTTGCCTGTTCCTTGGTCTGCGGGGGTGAGGACCAGGAGGGCTGGGCAGCGTGTGCCAGGGCTTGGGGGCCCAGTGGTAGAGATCTGTCATGTTAGGCCACACCGACCGCCAGGGTCACAGAGAGGGCAGATGTCTCTCCTCTCCTGCTTTGGTGGCCATTGCCCTGTGCCTGGAGGCGCGAGCGCCCCTTGGGCAGGGCCGGCCGGTGCCTGGGCCTTTCCCTTGACCTTCTGCTGAGCGCGCAGTTGGATGACAAGCCCTGCTCTGCCCCAGGAGGGCCAGGGGCACAGCTGCAGCCACTCCTCTGGCTGGCTGTGCAGTGCGGTGCCAGGAGTGGCCCTCAGCTGCTGTCCCCCTGCAGCACTTCTCCACAGACCCTGTGGCCGCCTCCATCATGAAGATCCACACGTTCAACAGAGACCGGGACAGGGTGAAGCTGGGCGTGGACACCATCGCCAAGTGAGTGCCGTCAGCGCCCAGGCCGCTCCCACCTGGGCTGTCCCCTCCGGCTCTGTGGGGACTCACTCTGAGGGTCAGGAAGGAGCAGAGACTAGGAGGGAGGCCAGGCCCTGCCTGAGGCCTCGGTTTACTTGTCTGCAACAACAGGGTCTAAGGAGTTGGGGGTCTACCACCCTGGTTTCCCTTGGGGTCATCTGAGGAGTATTTAAGGACACCCCAGCTCACTCCAGCAGCTGGTCAGGCAAGTCGGGCAGATCCAGAAGTGCCCGTCTGGGCAGCTGCCGAGGCCATCGCCCATGGGAACCCCCACCGGCCCCCCCACCCCTTTGTATAGTGGTTGGTTCTTCCGGCTCTGCCTGACCTCTGTGGTCAATCTGTGTCCTTGGCAGATAGGACCAAGAGGCCAGGCATAGTGATAGCCTCTCTGGTGGGCCTTTGGGCCCTCAAGCTGTGACAGGTGCCTGTGATTCCAACCCCAAGGGGCAGCCCTGGGGCCCGCTGGGCCCGTCTTCCTTCCTGCTGCCTCTGCTGTGGCTCTTAGCTGTTGTCCCTGGTGTGGGAAGTGTGGAGGAGCCAGGGGGCCTGTGTCCCACTCCCCTGCCCTCCTCTCAGGTACCTGGACAACATCCACCTGCATCCCGAAGAGGAGAAGTACCGGAAGATCAAGCTACAGAACAAGGTGTTCCAGGTGAGGGCCCGGCCCTGGTGGGAGTGGCCAGGCACAGGGTGGGGCAGCCAGGAGGAGTGCAGGGTTTGGGCCAGCAGAAGGTGGCAGTGAGGTGACAGAGATCACAGGCCAAGGATGGGCTTGGTGGGCTCCTCCCTGCCCTGGAGCAGTTTGCCCCTTACCTGGGAACTGGGGGGTCTGGCCCCCTGGCCTGCGTTCCAGCAGCAGGTGTGTCTTCCCCTGCTTTGGGGATCCCCGAGCAGCCCTTGGGGTCTGTCTCCTTTCCCCTGTGTTTGGCCTTTTGGGGGTGCTGTGCCCTCCGGGAGGCACCGGGGAAGCCCAGGGCCCTCCCCAGGAAAGCGAGTCTGCTCAGCTCTGCCGCCGCTTCAGGGTTTGGCTGCCATCAGGGGTCACTGGGCCTGTGGCAGAGGAGGCCCCAAGTGACCTCTGCTGCACTCCCAGGAGCGCATTAACTGCCTGGAAGGGACCCACGAGTTTTTTGAGGCCATTGGGTTCCAGAGGATGCTGCTGCCTGTCCCGGATCAGGGTGAGGCGAGAGGAAGGGGCAGGGTGAGCCTGGGGTGCGGCTGGGGGCCTCGGGGGGGCGAGGGGGCCAGCTTGGGTCTCCCTGCTGCAGTGACATCTGTGTGTGGGTGGCACAGAGGACCTGGAGGAGTTCTACGTGCTGAGCGAGGCCGCGCTGGCGCAGCCCCAGAGCCTGGCGCGGCACAAGGAGCAGCTGCTGGGTGCAGAGCCTGTGCGAGCCCGGCTGGACCGGCAGCGCCGCGTCTTCCGGCCCTCGGCCCTGGCCTCCCAGTTTGACCTTCCCGGGGACTTCTTCAACCTCACCGCGGAGGAGGTCAAGCGGGAGCAGAGGCTCAGGTGGGCAGGCTTGCCTGGGGCTGGGCAGGTGGGTTGGGGCCGGGCAGCTGCCTGAGCCTGGCTCTCTGGTGTGGCTTGCAGGGCCGAGGCCGTGGAGCGGCTGAGCGTGCTTCGGACCAAGGCCATGCGGGAGAGGGAGGAGCAGAGGGAGCTGCGCAAGTACACCTACACGCTGCTGCGCGTCCGCCTCCCCGACGGCTGCCTCCTGCAGGGTGGGCCCCGGGGTTCGCTCTTGCTGCTGGGCCTGCAGCTCTTGTAGGGCCCAGGCCCTGAGCTGCACTCTGCCCGGGCGGCGCCCCAGCACCTCTTAAACAGTGTTGCTGGTGGCTTGGGGCTCAGGAGTGGGCCAGGGAGTGTCTGGTGGCTGGATGTGACTGTCCTGCTCCCCAGGGACCTTCTACGCCCGGGAGCGGCTGTCGGCGCTATACGAGTTCGTCCAGGAGGCCCTGCAGAGCGACTGGCTGCCTTTTGAGCTGCTGGCCTCGGGAGGGCAGAAGCTGCTGGAGGAAGAGAACCTGGCCTTGAACGAGTGTGGACTGGTGAGCAGGGGCCAGCGCTGGTGATGGAGTTAGGACCCGGGGGCTCACCAAGGAGGACCAGGAGACACCCACGGGAGGGGGAGGCCAGTTGCTGTGTCTCAGTCACTTTGTCACTGAACCCTCCTGTGGTCCACGGTCCTCGCAGGGCGGGCCTTGGGATGGCTGCAGGTCAGGTTCCTGTGTTAGAAGCCCCCTTCCCTCTGACTGGACTTGGAGCAGTCCCTAGCTTCTTGGTGCCTCTTTTCTTCCCATGAAATGGGAGTGGTGGGTCCTCTGAGGAGCAGATCCAAGATGGAGTTAAGGCGCGGAGGTGTCAGTGGGGCAGCTGCAGGTCTGCTGCCCGGAAGGGAGGTGGGCGCCTGGGTGGGGACCTGGGGCTCGGCCTGGTTCTGATGGCTTCGGCCAGGTGGGGGGGGCGTCTCCAGGCTAACTCACCCATCAGGGGACCCTGCTGTGCCTTCACATGGAATGAGGTGACAATCTGGATGTGACTGCCCACCACAGGTGCCCTCGGCCCTCCTGACCTTCTCATGGGACGCGGCTGTGCTGGAGGACATCAAAGCTGCGGGGGCCGAGCCGAGCTCGTCCATCCTGAAACCTGAGCTCCTGGCGGCCATGGAGAAGCTCTCCTGAAATAAAGGCAGGGTTGGCCTCAGCCCACGGGTCTGTCTCATGCTCTCCCTGTCCCCATCCCACTCCAGGGCCACCCAGCCACCTCTGGAAACACTGGGCCTGCCTCCAGGCCCCACTTGGCTGGCTGGAGGACCTGTGCCCACCTTAGGGAGCAGCACCTCTAGCCCACATTTTGCAGAGCCCCTGGAGTAGGTAGACGTGCCTCCCTGGGCATGGGCTGTGCATGGGGGCGGCCCCATCTGGCACTAAGCTGGTGACAAGGGCAGGAGAGATGCTAGCCTAACGGCTCGGTTGACATGTAATTTCTAAATTATGAACCTAAATAAATAGAGTATTTGAATATAGCTTCTTGGTGGTCAATACGAACCACTGGACTCAGCGCGGTCACCTGCTGAGCTGCCTGGTAGAGGGCTCGCACGGCTCCTGCTGTCAGGGCTGTCGGCTGCCCAGCCAGGGTCCCCAGGTGCCCAAGGCAGATTTTTCGGGTTCTAGAGTTCCTGACTGCTCACAGCTCCAGTGAGCCAGCTTTGCTTAGGGTGGCCTGTGCCAAGTACCTGAGGGCCAGGACCCTTTGGGCTCCCAGCCCTGAGAGGGGTGCACTCATCTGTATTCGTCCAGCTTGTTCTATAACAAAACATCTAAGGCTCAGTAAAGTGTAAAAAAGAGGTTTACTGAGCTCAGGGATTTGGAGGCCCCAGGGCATGGTGCCTGCACAAGCAGGGCTCTGCTGAGGGCCTGAGGCTGCTCACAGGGTGCAGGGCACGGTGGGAGAACAGGACAAGTGTGGGCAAGGGCCAGGGCTGCCCTGTGCTCCTTTGCAGGCACACCCCTTGCAGGGTCCCAGATCTAACCCTCTCATGAGGCCCACCGCCTTTTTAAAAAATGTTTTATTAGTGCATTGTAGTTACACAGAATATTGGGGTTCACTTTGACATAATCATAAAAGCACGGACTACAGTTTGCTCCACTGCAGTCCCCAGCACTCTTGCTTCTCCTCCTCCCGTCCTCTCCTATTTATAGTTTTTTTAAATTAATGCTTTATAGATATACATAAAGGTGAAATTCACTGTGGCACATTCAAATATGTACATAGCATCATTTGGTCAATATCTTTCCACCATCCCACCCAAGACTCCACCTCTTGAAGGTCCCCCCCTCCATGTGGCCACCCTGAGGACCAAGTTCACATGGGCGGAGCCTTGGGGACATACTACAGCACTTATGGGGTCTGGTCTCACTGGTTGGCAGAACATCGTTCACCAAAACCTCTACCTCCACATTCTCCGAACCCGTGCCCACCCCCTCCCAGCAGAGTGAAGGTGGGGTCAGTGGAGGGCCCTGAGCTGGGGTTGCCCTGGGTTATGTGGGGCCCAGTGTCACCACAGGAGGCAAGAGGGTCAGGCTGGAAGACACTGTGCTGCTGGCTCCTGAGATGGAGGAAGGGCCGGGAGCCAAGGGCTGCGGGGCCTCCACAGGCCCAGCCCTGCTGTTCCTGGGTCCACCCTGGGAGCCCTGCCAGACTGTGGCCTCCGAGATGACAAATTTGTGCTGTTCTAAGCCACCAGGTGTAGTGATGTGTGCTACAGCAGTCACAGGAGACAGAACTGGAGCCTCGAGCTGAAGGCCCCTGTCCTGTGGCCGACAGGAGGGCGCCATCTCTGCAGCCAGGCAGCACTGAAGGGCTCTGAGGCCCTGCCACCGCAGGCTGGCCCCAACACTGGGGCTTATCACAGGCACCAGGCGGTGACCCTGTCTAGCCTGCTTCCAGTGGGGGCCTGGGGAGACTGGTCATCTGGCCACTGCAAGCTGTTGTGAGTCAAGACTTGAAGCTTGAGGACCCCATGTGAGTTTGTCCCTTACAAAAAACTAGCTAAAGCATGTCCCTTCTAGTTCCCTCAACCAGGAGCCCAGCATGCCTTTTTGTCACACCTGAGCCACTAGCAGCTGCCCACTGTGGGTTTGTGAGGATCAATTCCAGCGCTGGCCCCTTGTTCCCTGCTTACTTCAGGGACACTAGCCTGAGGGCCACGCAGATATGGGCCCCGTGTCCAGCAGGAGGGCCTGGCAGCCCAGCCCACTGGCCAGGTTAGAGTCATGGCCCTTGCCCTACACCTGGGGCATCTGTCAGCCACACACACTGGGGCCAGGGGAAGGAGGTGAGGGTGGGGACAGTCAGGTGCAGGCTGTCCCATTGGTGACAAGCCACTCTACCGGCAGCCAGTTGGTCCCTCTTGGGGTTAGTGGGGACATGGCCAGACCCAAGGGCAGGGACAGCAGGAGGCCGCTGTCTGGGTCTAGGTTTGGACAGGAAGCACCCAGACCTCAGCTCCCCCCGCTGCTGTCAGTCACACAGCCCTGAACACAGGGCTCCCTCCAAACTGTCCTTCCGTCCCTCCCTGCTCTGGGGTGCACAGAGGGACCTCCCTGAGGGCCCTGGTGAGGAGTGGGACCAGGATGCACCCTCCTCACACCGAAGGGCAGGAAGGGGACCGGGAGAAGCACCTGCCTGAACTAGTCAGCCAGGAGGGCAAGGACTTAGTGGCCAGCAGAGGGGATGGTGCTTTCAGAGGAGCTCTACAGACGCTGAGCAGAGGGGACAGGCGGACCCACTCGGAGATGGCGTACTGACTGACGGAGACAAAGACGGCTCAGGGCAGAGAGGAAGTTTATAGGCGTCCACACAGTCCAGATGCCCGCGCTGCAGGGCCCCGGTGCCTCTGGTGCTTCAATTCATTACAAGCATCGGAGCCCCGCACCTGCTCTGGAGCCCAAGGGGCGAGCAGGCGCCTGCCTGTCTTCACCTCTCGTAATGCTTTATTCAAGGGCAGGTTAATACGCAACTTTTTGGGACGATTTTACAAAGGTCAAGAACTAATCGGGCATCCTACGTAGACCTCCCAGACCCAGGGGATCTGCAAAGCAGGACAAAGTGCTCTTTACACAGGGATTGGTAGTATGTTCAAGTATGCAGTCTGTGTCGCGGTCCCTAACCAGTCTGTGTGTGCGGCGGGCCAGGCCATCGGGCGCTCAGGAGGCACAGAGCGGGCTGGCAGGCAGCGGGTCCTCGCCAGAGTCCATTCCCACTACGTCGGCTCCAGAAGTGGATGCACACGGGTCCTGGGTCTCTGCAGGCATGGGAAGGAGGGTCTTTGGCTGGCTGTGCCCACCGGGATCCCAGTGAAGAGCCACCACCCCTGCTCCTTGGCCTGTCTTGTCTCAGAGGCAGGAGGTGGACAGCCCCAGAGCCAGTGGAAGCTTGGGTCACCACTGAGGCCCCCAAGGTTGTACCTACTCACCTGCCATGTTGAATCCTGTCCCCTCCCGCCCAGGCCCTGCCCCGGCTCCCCTTCACTCAGAGCAGGCAGCCAGTCTCATCCCCTGTCCTCACCCGGCACTCACTCCTCCCGCTCAGCCATTCCCGCCGCAGGGCCTTTGCACGTCCCTCTGCCTGGATGGCTCTCCCCTTTCCTGCTGATCTGAACGAGAAGCGGAGGGTTGGAACCCTTCTCACCCCCCAACATCCGGAATGTCCATGATCATGCAGTCGCCGTCCTCCTCCTCCTCTTCCTCCTCTGTGTCTGCCTGGAAGCCATCCATGTCCCCAGCTCCAACCTGCACAGACAGGGCACACAGACCATCAGCAGAGAGAGGATGCCATACACACGGGGCATCATGTGGCCCCTCCCTGCCTGCAGGTGCACACCCCTAAGGCCCAGGGCAACTGGCACCAATTTCTTTAAAGCTGATGGTTTGTCTGAGAACCTGTGGCCTTCTCTAAAATGAGCTAAAGTCAGATTTCTGAAGTCTAACATCATTATCTGCCTCAGTACAAAAATGGTTTCTGGAGTAACATGGGCTAGGGTTGTGGCTCAGCTGTAGAGTGCTCACCTAGCACGTGTGAGGCACTGGGTTTGACCCTAAGCACCACATAAAAATGAAATAAAGACATGTCCACCACCTACAACCAAAAATAAAAAAAAAAAAAAAATTTCCAGCCTTAGCAGTGGTGAGGCACTTAGCAACTCAGTGAGACCCTGTCTCTAATAAAATCCCAAAAAAGGGCTGGGGATGTGGCCCAGTGGTCAAGTGCCCCTGAGTCCAATCCCTGGCACCAAATAAATGAATGAATAAATACATAAGTAAGTAAGTAAAGGTTTCTGGTTTGGGTTGAGCCGGGCACATGCCTGTAGTCTCAGGGGCTCAGGAGGCTGAGGCAGGAGGATCATAAGTTCAAAGCAAGTCTCAGCAATGGCAAGGTGCTAAGCAACTCAGTGAGACCTGTGTCCCTAAATAAAATATAAAATAGGGCAGGGGTGAGGCCCAGTGGCCGAGTGCCCCTGAGTACAATCCAGTACCCCTCCCAAAACAGATTTCCGGTTTGGGTTGAAAGAGGTTGCAAGACTGATGGGGTATCGCTGAGATCAGCAGGCCTGAGCTCTGCCGCACTTGGGCACTCTGGTCCCTGCGCCTGGCCTCACAGCTTATGCTCAGACCAGCTCTGCAGGTGGGAGTGCCCCACAAGGCGGCCATGATAGAGGTGGGCGGACTGTGGGGTGGGGCGGCTATGCAGGGCCTAACGTGCAGGAGGGAAGCTAGAGCCCCTGCTCGACTCTTGCCAAGGAGAAGACGCGCTCGGGCCACGTGAGCCAGTGACCACGGGTCCCACTCCAGCGGGAGGCCGTTCCTCAGACACTTCCGAATTCCTCTTGTAAAAATCTGCCTAGAAGAGCGACGGCCACAAGGGGCAGTGTGCAGGCTGCTTTCCTGCCTCCCCGCAGGCTGTCTGCAGCACAGCCCCAGGCCTCAGACACCAGCACTGACTGGACAGGGCCCCTCCCCATCCGCGGCACTGGCTCTCCTTGCCCAGGGAAGAGCAAGTGGGGTGAGCAAGGCTTTCTTCAGATCCAGAATGTCCAGAGAAATGAACCAGCGCCCTGCCTCCTGGGCCTGGGCCTGGGCCCAGTCCCCCAGTTGGGAGCTGGCCACAGTGTGTGCGGTCGTCTTCCAACCACAACCAAGAGCGCTGTAGGCAGTGGCCAGGGAAACAGTGGAGCCAACAGCTGCTGTTCTCGCATTTTATTTTTGAGACAGGGTCTCACTATGCTGCCCAGGCTGGCCTTGAACTGGGCTCAAGCGATCTTCCCGCCTCGGGCTCCCAAAAGCTGGGGCTCCAGGTGCAGTCACAGTAGCTACCTGGCTGTGAGGACAATTAGACCCTCTATTTAGACTTTTTGTTTGTTTGTTTTTGTGGTGCTGTGATTGAACACAGGGCCTTGTGCATGGGAGGCAAGCACTCTACCAACTGAGCTACATCTCCAGTCCCTACTTAAAACTTTTTTTTTTTTTTTTTTTTTTTTTTGGTACCAGGGATTGAACTCAGGGGCACTTGACCACTGGGCCACATCCCCAGCCCTTTTTTGGGATTTTATTAGAGACAGGGTCTCACTGAGTTGCCAAGTGCCTCGCCATTGCTGAGGCTGGCTTTGAACTCGCGATCCTCCTGCCTCAGCCTCCCAAAGTGCTGGGATTACAGGCGTGCGCCACCGCGCGCCCGGCTTAAAACTTTCTTTTTTTAAAAATATTTATTTATTTACTTTAGTTGTACACAATGCAATACATTTATGTTTACATGGTGCTGAGGATCGAACCCGGGCCGCGCACGTGTGAGGCGAGCGCTCTGCCGCTGAGCCACAACCCCAGCCCCCCTACTTAAAACTTTTTTAAAAAAATTTATCTTTCAATTGTAGTTGGACACAATACCTTTCTTTATTTACTTATATGTGGTGCTGAGGATCGAGCCCAGGGCCTCACACGTGTTGGGCAGGCTTTCTACTGCTAAGCCACAACCCCAACCTAAACTTTTAAAAGTAGAACCGAAGCACCTGAGTTGAAGCACCCGAGAGCCCGAGGGGCTTGAGGAGGGGACTGGAGGCCCAGTGCAGCCCCACTGCCAGAGATCAGACTACTGAGCTCTAAGGGGGAACGTTTACAACCCTGGGAATAAAGACCCCGGTGTTAGATCTACACACACACACCACTTAGGGTCCTGGAACACAGGCCTCCCAACGGGGCAGGACTAGGGTGCCTGGCGCCTGTAGCCATTTGCGGCCTCTGTGCACTCTGGCTGCAGAGCTGCTCAGAGCAGACCCCAAAGCTGCTCTGCCCCAGGACTGTCTTCTAGGAGTCAAGATCTCATTTCCTCAGACTCTGGCAGTTAAAGGAAGCACTATGAGGGCTGGGGAGGGGGCTCAGGGCCAAGTATGCACAAAGTCCTGGGTTCCATTCCCAGTACCTCAGAAAAAACAAATAACAAAAACACTGTCCAGCAAGGCTGCCCCTTTCCACCCTTCCGGCCTCCCAGAGAAAAGTGACTAGTGACTAAAAGCTGGAAGAAAGGCCTGGTGCAGTGGCACGTCTGTGTCGGTCGGTAATCTCAGCAATTCAAGAGGCTGAAGCAGAAAGATGGCAAGTTCAAGGCCACCCTGGGCAACATAGCAAGACCCTGTCTCAAAATAAAATTAAAAAGGGCTGGGATGCCGGGCGCGGTGGCGCACGCCTGTAATCCTAGCACTTGGGAGGCTGAGGCAGGAGGATCGCGAGTTCAAAGCCAGCCTCAGCAATGGCGAGGCACTTAGCAACTCAGTGAGACCCTGTCTCTAATAAAATACAAAAAAGGACTGGGGATGTGGCCCAGTGGTCGAGTGCCCCTGAGTTCAATCCCCGGTACCAAAAAAAAAAAAAAAAAAAAAAAAAAAAAAAAGGGCTGGGATGTGATTCAGTGGTGGAGCACCCCTGGGTCCCATCCCCAGTACTGTGCAAAAAGGAAAAAAGAAGCTGGGCGCAGTGGCGCATGCCTGTAATCCCAGCACTTGGGAGGCTGGGGCAGGAGGATTGAGAGTTCAAAGCCAGCCTCAGCAATGGCAAGGCACTTAGCAACTCAGTGAGACCCTGTCTCTAATAAAATACAAAAGAGGGCTGGGCCAGTGGTCGACTGCCCCTGAGTTCAGTCCCTGGTACCAAAACAAAACAAACAAACAAACAAAAAAAAAAAAAAAAAAGGAAGAAGAAAACGAGGAGGGAGTTGAACACGGGAGGCAGCTGGCCCAATCAGGGCCATCCAAGTGCCCGCTCTCAGGACGAGCTGAGGAGCCAGGTGCTGCGTGCCTCCTGTGTGGTACCCCACTTCTCTTCCCATCAGATCCCGGGGGGGACCTTACAAATGCCGACTTCAGGGAGCCCTAGGACCTGCTGAGGCAGAACTGCTAGGTCTTCAGCGAGACCCCGTGCTGCTGAGCCTGGAGGGGCCTCACTGGGGGAGGGGAGGGGGCCTTGCTGACAAGACAGCAGGTATCTCCACTGTCGGGGCCACCCAGCGTGTCAGACGCCAACCCTCCTGACCCACTCTCTCTTTGCTGGAGGTTGGACAACATGATGGAGCACACACCACCCACGCAGCACCGATTCCCACGCTGTGCTCCACCCAGGGTGGCGCGCGAGCCTAAGCAGCTGTCCTCCACGTAGAGGAACATGGGCCAGGTGTAGTCCCCAGGAGAGCCCAAGAGGCAGTGGGAAAAGAGTCACGTCTAACGGGGGCGGCACGCTGCCCGGGGCCAGGAGGCCTGATGGAGCCCTGGGCACTGGGCTCCCAGGGAGGGCCGACGGGGCAAAGGCCGACACAGTTGCTGGGAAAATGACGCGAATGGCAGCGGGCCTTTGGGCCCTGGTCAGTCTCACACTGGGACGCTTGGTTCCCCAGCTAGTTTTTTAAAAATATATATATATTTATTTGTTTCAGTTGTACACAATGCCTTTATCTTTACGTGGTGCTGAGGGTGGAACCCGGGCCGCACACGGGCTAGGCGAGCGCTCTGCCGCTGAGCCCCAGCCCAGCCCTCCCCAGCTAGGGAGGCCAGGCAGCCAAACCTGGGGTCTTTCTCAGACGGCCTGGGGAGCAGTGACAACAAGAGGAGGCTCTGTCCCTCGGGCACAGCTTGCACCAGTGACAGACTGACCAGCACTTGTGGTTTTGGGGAAGGATTTGTGGGTCCCCCACAATGTCGAGTGGTGCTTGCTGAGGGGAGCTCTGCACACAAACCCCCGTGAGGTCAGATGTAGGAGCCCTGTTTGGGGAGATGGCTTAAATTGCGGTGGACTACGGGCTTTGGCTTTGGACATGTTTGGGCATTGGCGCCTTTCGTAGTCTCACGGGACTTGGCCCGGGATCTTGCGAGACTTGGCCGGAGATCTGGAGGGACTTGAGCGAGATTGCGGAGGAGGTCTGCGCCATTTTGGAGGTTAGAGGAGCGTGGACGGCGTGTCGGGGTGTAGTTAGAGCCAGAGAGAAAAGTTAAGCGACTACAGTCAGAGACCCTGGGGCTGACAGGGACAGTCACAGCAATAACACCCGACACTTTCAGGGAGTTTTCAGAAGTCCCCTCGCTTTGACAGGAAGGCTCCCAGGCATCCAAGTCCTCACCTTGCCTCTGGCCCTATGACCCTCTCATGTGGGAAGGAGATCCAAGCTGGGGACCTGCACCACTCCTCCCTTCACCCAGAGCTCCCCGCCCAGCTGCCGCCCTCGCAGGCGGAAAGGCAGCAGAACTGAGCGGGGTCTGCTACCTTCATCTCAGTGCAGATGCTGGTCTCAGAAGAGCCAGTGCCCACAGGGCAATGCCACACGTCATGACAAAAGGGACACACCGAACACTAACCCTGGCTGCCTGTAGGCTGGGCAGGAGCCCCGAGGCCCTGTCGCCTGGAGTAAGAGCCCCTAAGCCACTCAGGGAGATCCTGTCTCTACGTAAAATATAAAAAGGGCCGGGATGTGGCTCAGTGGTTACGCGCCCCTGGGTTCAATCCCGGGTACCAGAAAAGCAGAAGAGGCAGCAACCGCCGGTCCCGCTGCCCCGCAGGCCTCCCTCCCTCCCTCCCCAGCTGGGGCACGCACCTGCCCATCGTGCCGGCGCTTCTTCATGAACTGCGTGATGCACATGCTGCCCGCGGACTTCCTTTTCAGCGGGACAGGCGGTCCCTGGCTGGGCCCCGCGGCAGGGATGCTGCCACTGTCCTCCCTGGGAGCCGAGGGCACCATGGTGACGTAGCTCCACTGGCACGGCACGGGGAGGTGCTCCTGGTCGAAGCTCTTCAGCACCTGCGGGTGGACGTACCAGCACATCCTGAAGTCCGGCCTCTTCTCATACACCGAGTTCTCAGAGATGATCCGCTTAAGCCTGGCCTTGGAGGGCACAGCGGCGTCCTCGCTGGTGGCAGTGGGGGTCTGCGGGCGGGAGGTGGGACTTGGGGGGCTGCCCACGTCGCTGCCGAGCAGTCCTCGACGGCAGTGCTCCTGGAACTCCCGGATGATCGCCTTGCTCCCGTTTACGTTGCCATGCAGCAGCGGGAGCAGCTGGGCCAGGACTGGTGGGACAGGGGACATGTGTCAGACAGCAGGGTGCGCACAGTCAGAGCCTGACGTGGCCACACAGGTCCCCAACTGTCTGCAAGGTCCAGGCATGGGAGCCTCGGGGAGCCTTTGGAGAGCAGACCCAAGGCAGGGCTGTGCCACCTATTCCTGGGAAAGCAGCGCAGACCCGGGGCTCCCAGGGCCTCCAGAGGCCACCGTGCTGCCCTGGCTTTGGAAAGTGAGGAGGCTGAGTAGAGATGTGCCCTGCAGACACAGTGGCCTTTCACTCCTCAGCGCTCCATGCAGCGTCCTAGATGGTGACGAAGGTCACCAAGAACAAGATGGGGCTGGGGTGCCGAGAGGCAGAGCATGAGTCTGCACGTGACCTGGGTCCCCTTCCTGGCCCCAAGGATAGGTCAGCTAGGATGGACAGCTGAAGGCCTGTCTGGTCGGGAGCAGACCCCACTCACTCTGCTGGTCCCTCCTCTCCCTCTTGGAGGCCTTGGGCGCCTGCTCCTCCTCCGAGGGCACCGTCTCCAGGAGGCACGCTGTGTACTGCTGCAGCAACTTGAGCTCGGCGCCTGAGCAGCTGTCCCCGCCGGCCGCCCACACGCAGCCGACCATCACGGGCTGGAGGACACGGAACCGCTTCCCCTTGGCCAAGTACTCGTCCCACTCCTTGGCCTTGAGCTTCTGGCGCACTTTGTGGTTCTCGGGGTCCGTGCACTCCTGGCAGGGAGGAAAGC
Organism: Tamias sibiricus; assembly: GCA_025594165.1. Classification (NCBI taxonomy): domain Eukaryota; kingdom Metazoa; phylum Chordata; class Mammalia; order Rodentia; family Sciuridae; genus Tamias; species Tamias sibiricus. The sequence goes on along the minus strand of CM046673.1, from coordinate 3,120,417 downwards.
ACAGTTGCTGGGGGCTCCACCGCCCTCCCATACGCACTGGCCAGGCCCCGTGGGGAGCATGGGGCGTCAGGGGACTGAGCCGCCCCTCTCCAGCCCTCAGGAAGGAGGCACGGAGAGCAGTTCCAGACTGCCTGCGGCGAGTCCGATGATGCTATGACCTTGCCCTCAGGCAGCTGACTACCCAGCTGCCTTCCTGGTCAGTGTGTGACCACCATCACCAACCAAAATTGCCACCTGCCAGACCCATGCCACTCTAAGTGGCAGATGTATGGGGACACACCAGGACACAGGAAGCACACAGAGAGGGCCCGAGGCAGCCTTCCCCTACCACCGCCCAGCACGGCGGACGGATCAGAGCCCAGAGTGGCTTCTGCACGGCTGCCCATCTTGCAGGTTTGGGTGAGCCTAACCCTGGAGGCAGCGGGGCAACCTGGAGGCCCAGGGGACCTCTGGTGATGGGGCCCTACATTCTCCGCACCTTGGGGGGTTGTTTCAAGAAGGCAATGCACCTCAGCCCATGGGACTGAATGCTGGGACTGCTGGGGACCACAGGTGGCGCTGCACAGCCCTCTCCAGCCAACCCCCGACCACGGCTGCCTGATCTTCAGGGCTCTGCCGGGAGGGCCCCACATTAGGAACCTCCTCCCAGGCTAAACCAGTTCCCACCCAGCCATCTTGAACAAGCCCAGGCTGAGGACTCGCCCCAAGCGGGACGTGCAGTCCAGCGGCCAGGGCAGCTGTGGACCATGTTGCCAGCCCCTGGGCGAACTTCTGAGCCAGTCACCTCGCCCTTCACCTTTACCTCAGTCACGCCTTCATCCTCAGACAGGTACCCATGGGGCACGAAGAAGCCATCGTCCTCATCTTCATCCTCCCCGACCTCATCGTCATCGTCCTCAAAGAGAAAAAGTGAATAAGTTGTCACGTAGGAAACAACGTGGGTGTCACGAAAACGCGAACCCAGGGCAGGGCCCTCATCCAATCTGAGAGGCCTGGGTTCCTTCTACACTAAAGGTCACTCCCACAGATACCATGGGGTCAGTGGAAATCCCTCTGGGTTACGGGGGCTGGGAGCCAGGCCACCAGACTCGGGCAGCACAGCTGGCAGGAGCAGGTGGTGGGGCCCAGAGTGTGACCAGGCCCCGGGCCAGCTGGCTCCAGTGCCACTGCCACAAGAAACACTTCCCCGGGAGGAGTAGGCCCAGGCTCCTCTCACCAGGCTGGGCCATGGTTCGGCGTCAGAGCGCTCGCCCAGCACGTGCCAGGCATGGGCCTCAGACGCGGCTGCAGGGCTTGCCTGTGCTCCTGGCACACCCCTCCGCCCTCACCCCTTCGCTGTGGGACAGGGACTCCCCAGGCTCCTCTTCTTCCCACTCGTCATCGCTGTCCACCTCATAGTCGAGCAGCGCCTGCAAGGAGACAAAGGCGTCACTGCCGTCATCAGGTGGTGAAGGGCTCAGCCAAGAAGCGAGATGCATCGGGGCCGCAAATAGAGCAAAGGGGCACGGCAGGACACAGGGCCGAGCACCTGAGAGCCCTACCTTGTCCTGCGCCCAGGGGCTCCGCGGGCGGATGACCGCAGTCTTCTTATTCCACGTCCCCCAGTATGCTGGCCGGTGATTCTCAGAAAACTGCAGGAGCTTCATTCGGCCAAACTTACTCCGTTCAGGAACACTGGCCACCTTGCTGCTGCCCACGATCACCATGTCACTGGCGGATCAAAGGTGTCCCATCTGCTTCCTTTGCTACTGGGTCCCCGCCTCCCACACCCCAGGACCCACTAAAGGACAGGTGTAGAACACGGCAGGGACACCACCCCCAGTAGGAGGTGGCGGCACAGGCTGTGGAACTGGAATCGCAGCTGGCGCGAGGAGACGCCTCTAGGGCAGGAAACAGGAGCCTGCCCGGGGAACGTTGGGGAGGTGAGACTGCAGGGTTCAAAGACAGGCAGGGGGCCTGGGAAGAGGTGAGGGCCGGACTCCTGTCCTCTGGCTTCACAGCACTGTGGGCAGAGGACAGTGTCCTCGGGCTCTACCTGTTGAAAACATCCGTGTTCCCGCTGCAGAGCCTGGTGGGGCCGGACCTGAGGGGCCGGCGGCCTTTCAGCTCTATCAAGAAGGAGCCGTCTCCGCTCTGCTGCTGGAGGAGCTGGTCCAGCTGATGGCAGCGATCTTGGTTGAAGGTGGCCCGACAGCGGGGGGCAAGGACCATGTGCTCTTTAATTTCAAACGGGGCAAACTTTCCACAGGAGCCGGCCAGGGTCTGAAACAGAGGTGACCCAATGGGACACTGAGTGAAAATGAACACACTTGTCAACGGAGACGCACCGTGGACACAGGGCAGAGCCTGCTGCCTCCACCATGGGCTATGGTCAAGGAACACATTCAAAAGCAGCGATGCTGCTGGTCTGCATGGAATTCTGGAAGAGGCAAAGCTACAGGCATCCGTCCAGCGGCTGCAGGAGCCAGGGAGGCAGCAGGCAGCTCTGTAGTGATGGCGGGCGGGTTCCAGAGCTTTTTTTTTTTTTTTTTAATATTTATTTATTTTAGTTGTACACAATGCATTTTATTTTTACGTGGTGCTGAGGGTCAAACCCGGGCCACGCACATGCTAGGCGAGGGCTCTACCGCTGAGCAACAACCCCACCCCCGGTTTCCAGATCTTGATCATGGGAACAGTTACAAGGCCTCTGCCACCTGTCAAAACTCACTGAAAGTCCCCTAAAGGGTAAATCTTACTGTGTGTAAACTATCCCTCAATAGCCCGGATGGATGGACGGATGGACGGACACAGGTGACCCAAGACAGAGGCAGACATGGGTCTGGCGTGCCACTCCTCCCTCCCGGGCCCAGGAGGCCATGCCACGCTGCAGACTGCCCTGACCCTGAAGTGCCCCGCAGCTGCTCCCTCTCTTCCTGTTGGGGACTCTGGGAGACCGGATCCCGCCCCCCGAGCCCTTCAGTGCCCACACCCGTGGATCCCAAGGCTGGCAGCAGAGGAACACGGTGTGGGCGAGGAGGAAACCCTGATGGTGGGCTGTGACACTACTCCACTGTGAAGTTCAAGGTGGATGTGTGGGCATAGCCACAGCACAGTTGCATCCATAAAGGCCTCAGGCCAATCCCCTGGAATCCAGCCACTCCAGGCCAAGGAAGACATGTTTAAGAATGGCCAGGCGGGGACAGGAATGACGGCAGACTGAGTTATTCCAGACTACCCTAAATACATGTATGAAGACACAATTGTTGTAAAAATACCTTATATAAAACCATCAACTTGAGAAATTGTGCTCTTTATTTGTAATGTGAAATGAAATGTACTCTGTAAACATGTATAACAAGTTAAAATTAAAAAAAAAACTTAATAAACAAACAAACAAACAAACAAACAAGCATGGCCAGGACACCTGGCAACCTGGCAACTCAAGAGGCTGAGGCAGGAGGGTTGCCAAGTTCCAGCAAGCCTGGAATAAAAGGGCTTGGGGATGTGGCTCCGTGGAAGAGCACCTGGGTTCAACCCCCGGAACCAAAAAAGTTGAAAATTGAAAAAAATGAATGAAATAAAATGTGCCATGGCAGGAACCCGAGACCATGGCTGAACCAACAGCCACAGGCCACCTGCACAGCCTGAAGTACATCTGCACGCACAGGTGTGCACGCACAGCACGGCACCTGGAAGCTCCCTGGAAAAGAGGACCGACTGGCTGCCCTGCGGACTGGACCAGAGTCGGACGCCAGCAGGTCGGGGCGGCCACACACTCCAGCCCGGCCCCGTCCTGTGCACCTGGTTCCCTCACAGGCACGCTCTAAAGGCTCAGCACTGCTACCCAGCATGGCACGCTTTTTTGCTTTGGGGACGAAGTGAATGACGGCATATCAAACCCACGGGGACCAAGGAGCCTGTTCAGATGCCACTGGTGCCGCTGGCTCTCAGTGTTGGCTTTCCATGCGCCTGCTGGCCGGGCACCTTGACAGGACGTGGGCACCAGAAATAAAGGGGCCCCTGGGTAACTGGAGGCCCAGTGTAATGAAAGCAAAGCAAACACCTCTTCATCTCTAGAAGGGAGGAAGTCTCAGACATGAGAAGCAAGGGGGGGAGGTGCGGCTCACCTTGGGGGCCTGTGGAGTCTTTGGCTTCTGAAAGAACCTCGTGATCTCGGCCTTCTCTGCCTTGATGCGCTGTGAGGGACGGGGTGGGGTGGGGTGGAGAAGCACCGTGTTCAGGGCAGGCAGAGGCCTCCAGGACAGGCCCAAGCACTCCTGAGCACACAGCCACAAGATTCTAGCCCACAACCCCTCGGCACGCGACAGAGGGAGTGCGGCCAGTCTCAGAATGCCAGCCATCCTTGCAGGCCCACGTCCTGTCAAGGTGCCCGGCCAGCAGGCGCATGGAAAGCCAGCACCGAGAGCCAGCAGCACCAGTGGCATCTGAACAGGCTCCTTGGTCCCCGTGGGTGCCCCAGGCTGCCCAAGACCCAGAAAGCTCAAGGCGCAGCCGAGGCAGAGGGCATGTGCAGCATCTCCAGGAGCTGAGGGGCGGGGCCGCACGCTACCTTTTCCTCTTCCCGTAACCGTTTCTCCTCCTCCTTTTTCCTCTTCTCCTCGAGTTTGGCCCTGCGAGACAGCAAACCACATTTCAGATTTGGCTTGGCTGCTGGCAGTGACTGTGGCACCTCCTATCAATGTCATGGTCTGCACCCAACGATCATGAACTGCCCAAACCTCCCACAAAGCCGTAGCAGAGGCATTAGCCAAGAAACAGGATGGCGCCGACAGGAAGCCCCCACCCGCACTGCCCCAGGAGTGCCTGGGTAGCAGCCACTCCAGGCTCTGCGGTGGGGACAGGAGGCTCCGTCACCCCCATCCAGTAGCAAGCGGGAAAGCTCCGGAGAGCCGCTGCCCTGGCTCATCAGCACGACCCCGAGGAGGCAGCCGAGCGGCTGCTGGGGCACAGGAGGGCACTCACTCCAGAGCCTCCTGCCGCTCCTTGCGCCGCTCCTCCTTGCGCCGCTGCTTCTCGGCCTTCTCCTTCTCCTCCTTCTCCCGCTTCTCGCGCCGCTCCTTCTCCTTCAGCTCCTTCTCCTCCTCCTTCTTCCTCCTGGCCTCCTCCCTGGCCCGCCGCGCCTCTTCTTTCAGCTTCTCCTTCTCTTCCCTCAACTGCTCTTTATCCTGGGGGACAACCACAGTTGGTCCATGTGACCTCCCTGGAGGAAAGCATGAGCAGCAGCTCCAGAGGCCTCTGCCATTGTTCCCGGGAGGGACTCTCTAACCCACCAGGTCACATGCCCTCATAAAACATGCAATGACATCCAGTCCTTCGTCCCAGTGCCTTGTGGTGATGCAATAGAAGATGCATTTGAAATAACTTTAAAATATGGGGCACCGCTAGACGTGGTGGCACACCTGCCACCCAGCTACACAGGAGGCTGAGGCGGGAGGACTGCAAGTTCCAGGCTGGCCTGGGCACCACCCTGAGAGCCTGTCTCTCACAAAACAAAAATGGGGCACTTTTAAAAAGAACTTATTTAAAAGATAAAAGGACACTGCACCCCACAACCGGCTCCTCTATAGGTTCCAACTGTGTGTTCAATCAGAAAAGCGTGGTAAAGTGAACAGGAACCGTGGGCTCCGTCCCCCACCTCCACCCCCAAACCACACTGAGTAATAAGGAAGACTGGGATGAGACAAGGCCAGGGGACCCTGGCCTTGAGTGGCAGATGAGTCTTACCAGGGTGAGAGTAAACGAGGAAACAAAGTAAAACAAAACCCTAAATACAACTTAAACCCATCTTTCAGGTGAAGAAAGGACAGCGTGACCCCAATGGCTGGGGCGGTGTCAATGGTACTGGGAGCTTCAACAACCAGCACCCCAAGGCTCTCCATGGCGGTGGGCTTCACTTCACAGTGCCTCATACTGCAGAGGTGGCCTGTGGCTGGAGGCACTGGGTGGGTACATCCCTTCATGGCCCTCAGACAAGCACACCTGCCTGTACAGCCAAGGTCATTTCCACAGGACCAAGCACTGTCAAACTTGGCTTTCAGCTGTCAAGAGCCCGTGTGCCCCACATGTGAAGAAATGTGCCGACATTGCCCTCCCTGATAGACCTCTGACCACGTTGACAGGGACGTGCCAAGAATCCTATGCAGCATCACAGGAGATGGAGGATGCCCAAGAAAGGGGACAGGTCTGTCCTAGATGAAACTACAAGCACAATGGCAGGGTGGGGAGGACTGCTCCCAGGTGCCAAATAAGGAAGCCAAGACTTCAGAAACCCCAGGTAAAGAGCATCTTTTTAGCCACGCCTGAGGCTTTTTCTCTCCATTTATGAGAGACTCTGAAATTCCAATAAAAAATAAGATAGGGTTGGGGCGCAGCTAAGAGGCACAGCATGAGCTTAGCATGTAAGAGGCCCTGGATTTAATATTCAGTGCAAAAACCCTGAGTGCAGCTGTAACAAGGCCCAGGAAACACTGGGGAACCGAGAGCCAACTGCTGAGAGGGCCCCTTGCCTAAGCTGCAGGGGATGGGGAACCTCAGTGGCTTTCTCTGAACTTTGCTACAGGAAGAACCAAATGAGGGGCTGGGGTTGTGGCTCAGCAGTAGAGCACTCATCTAGCACGTGTGTGGCCTGGGTTCGATCCTCAGCACGACGTAAAAATAAAGGCAGGGCTGGGATTGTGGCTCAGCTGTAGAGCGCTCGCCTATTGCATGGGCGACTTGGGTTCGATCCTCAGCACCACGTACAAATAAAATGCATTGAATAAAACACATTGTGTACAACTAAAAAGCAAATAAATAAAAATATTTTAAAAAAATAAAAAAATAAAGGCATTGTGTATAACTAAAACAAATAAATATTTAAAAAAAGAGAGAGAACCAAATGAGCTGGATGCAGTGGCACACACCTGTCATCTTTTTTTTTATATATTTATTTATTTGCTTTAGTTGTACACAATTCGTTTATTTGTACGTGGTGCTGAGGATCGAATCCGGGCTGCGCACGTGCTAGGCGCGCGCTCTACCACTAAGCCACAATCCCAGCCCCACACCTGTCATCTTAGTGACTCAGGGGGTTGAGGCATGAGGACGGTAGGTTTAAGGCATGACCCAGCAAATCAGCAAGACCCTGTCTCAAAAAATAAGGGCTGCAGGTGTAGCTTAGTGTCAAAGTACACCTAAGTTCAATCCCCAGTAACACGCAAGCATGCACACAGACGTGGTGAACCCCAGTAAAAGAAGCAAAGCTGGACAGGGAGCCACTAACAATTATCACTCGTCTAGTGGGGTTTTTTTTTTTTTTTTTTTTTTTTTTTTGGTGGTGGTAGGGACTGAACCCAGGGCCTTCTGAATGCAAGGCAAGCACTCTACCAACTGAGATATATCCCCAGCCCCTCATTCCTCTAAGGTAGGGGCTAAAATTCCTCTGAATAGACAGGGATGCAGGGACCAGGTTCCTTCTGGTGCTAGAGATGGAGCCCAAGACAACACACCTGCTGGACAAGATTCTACCACCAAGCCACGCCCAGGCCTGTGAAGGACATTTACACTCTTGGGTGGCCAGCTACTGAGGCCACTCCTACTCCTAGGCTCAGAAAAGGCAACGTGCAAAACCCTAGGATTTAGCAAAAAGTGACATAACCCACAAGCCACAACGTCCAGGAGTGTAAATGAAGCAAGAGTCACCCGATGGTCGGGGAAGGTGAAAATGGGACAAAGGAGGAGCAAAGGGCTCTGCTGGTGACATGGCCAGCAGGCACAGCGGGCCGAGGGACCATGCTCTCCTGCCGGGAAAGCGCCTTACTCTTTGCAGTCTCATCCTGTTCTTCTCTGTGGACCCTTTGATGAATTTCTTGGTTATCTGAAATAGAAAGACACTTGTTTTCTTTTTTTGCAGGACTGGGGATGAAACCCAGGGCCTCACCATGACAGCCAAGGGCGCTACACCAAGCCACGGCCCAGCCCAGGATATTTATTTTTAAGCAGGGCCTGTTTCAATCATTTTTCCCAATAGACACAGTTGTCTCCAGTATGATTTTTCATACCTTCCCTGAAGTCCCTGGGGAAATGGAAGGAGCAACTGGGAGGCTACCACTATTAAGAATGTCTTTGTAGCCGGGCGCGGTGGCGCACGCCTATAATCCCAGCACTTTGGGAGGCTGAGGCAGGAGGATTGTGAGTTCAAAGCCAGCCTCAGCAATGGCGAGGCACTTAGCAATTCAGTGAGACCCTGTCTCTAATAAAAACCAAAAAAAGGGCTGGGGATGTGGCCCAGTGGTCGAGTGCCTCTGAGTTCAATCCCTGGTACCAAAAAAAAAAAAAGAAAGAAAGAATGTCTTTGTGGGGCTGCGGCTATGGCTCAGTGGTAGAGCGCTCACCTAGTACATGCGCGGCCCGGGTTTGATCCTCAGCACCGCGTAAAAATAAACGCATTGTGTACAACTAAAGCAAATAAATAAATATTTAAAAAAAAAAAAAAAGAATGTCGCCGGGTGCAGTGGCGCACGCCTGTAATCCCAGCACTTGGGAGGCTGAGGCAGGAGGATCGCGAGGTCAAAGCCAGCCTCAGCAATGGCGAGGCACTTAGCAACTCAGTGAGACCCTGTCTCTAATAAAATACAAAAAAAGGGCTGGGGATGTGGCCCAGTGGCCGCCGCTGAGTTCAATCCCCAGTACCAAAAAAAAAAAAAAAAAAAAGGGCTGGGGATGTGGCCCAGTGGTTGAGTGCCCCTGAGTTCAATCCCCAGTACCAAAAAAAAAAAAAAAAGTCTTTGCAAAACAGGAAACACTGCACCTTTCACAGCCACCCATGTTCCTACCAACAGAACCAAGATGTCACCATGGTGCCAGACTCCAATGAATGTGCATGTACATGCATGTATCTGGGAATAAAGGGGGAGGATGGGGAGGCAGATAAAGGAAGGATGGAAAGCACTGAACTCAGAGAAACCAGGTAAGCTCAAAAATAAAAGCCATAGGCGAAAAGGTGTAGAGGGACCTGCAGCAAAGAAGACAAGACCTGTCAGTCCCAAAGGAATGAAGCTCTTACAGGAACCTGGGCCAAGAGCCACTTGACTCCTGGGAGAAGCCAAGGCTAGGATCATGAAAAAAATTAAAAATTTTTTTGGTGCTGGAGATTGAACCCAGGGCCTCGTGCATGCAAGGGAAGCACTCTACCAACTGAGCTATATCCCCATCCTGGGAACATGCACATTTTTAACGTAACGTCTAAAAATTGATACTACTTCAAATAAATAAAACATATAGCCGGGCACGGTGGCGCACACCTGTAATCCCAGCACTTGGGAGACTGAGGCAGGAGGATCATGAGTTCAAAGCCAGCCTCAGCAATGGCGAGGCACTTAGCAACTCAGTGAGACCCTGTCTCTAATAAAATACACAAAAGGGCTGGGGGTGTGGCCCAGTGGTCCAGTGCCCTGTGTTCAATAGTTAGTACTAAATAAATAAATAAATAAGTAAATTAAATAAATAAAACATCTGCAGCATGGATTTCTGTGGGCCTCTGATGGATACTCTGCCTGTGTGTGTATGTGTGTGTGTGTGTGTGTGTGTGTGTGTGTGTGTGGTGCTGGGGATGAAATTGGGGGCTTCACACCTGCCAGGCAAGTGCTAACCATGGAGCCACACCCCAACTCTGCTTTTCAAAATCTAGAGTGAAGGCTCAGAGAAAACAGTCAACTTCGGGGGCGGAGATCTGGCCCCAGAGCCCTGGACGCTTAGGCACAAAAATCTCTACAACCTACCTTCAAAGGAGGCACGAGCTACACTCACAGCCAAGACACAGGGTTCCACTTGCACACCCACGATCAAGTTCACATTACTGGCCCAAGCACCTCCCACCAGGTTTCCCGGACAAGCCATTAGGACACAGCACAGTGCGGGGAGAGAAGTCAAAGTGGGAGAAATAACTCTCCAGGTTCCATTGAAACTGGCAGAGGCTGAAAAAGAACTTTGATGCTGATCTGAAAAACCAAAGGCCCATGTCCCCGGAGAGGCTCCAACAGGTGCACAAGGCTGTGTTGCAGTGACATCTTTATGGGGAAAATCTGAACCTCTGACAAGGATCACGCATGCAATCAGACACACCCAGGAGACAGCCTTAGCTCCTGGGGCCCACCAAACACAGAAGACGACACCTGCTATGGCATGACGGCCATGCTCAGTGTCCGCTGGGTGCATGACAATGGCAGTGTCAGGCAGTCTCAACAAACACTGATGGAAAGGCATCTGTCTGGAACATACTTAGTCTGCCAAGTCTGGGCTTCACCTCCACACCAAGGGGCCCAACAGCAGAAAGTGTGAGCGGCGGCATCTCTGTTGGTGCCCTTTGCGTTGGGAGGGTCTAGAGCGCAATGAGAGCCAGCTTCCTAGATGAGGGGCTGGAGGGGACACACACTCATCGAGCCATGCTCATACTTGCTCAGCCTCATCTAGAGTCCATGGCCTTGAATGAGGTTTCTTTTTGCCCCCAGGCTACAAGTGACAGCAGGCTCAGGCTTGGAATATCCAAGGACCCCAGCAATTGTCACTTGCTTCCAGACCAGCACTGCCATTGCTTCCCTAAATGTGCGTGGGCCTTTTTGTGTGAGACAACGCTACCTTCCTGAAATAGGCCCCAGTGTTGATGGAGCCCACTCTCAAATTACACAGGATTCTGGCACAAGCTGTCCACCTGAGCTTGGCCAGACAGCCACTATCCAGCCAAGGCCTGACGCAGGAGCCCAGGAGGAAGTTCAAGCACAAACCCAACCATGCTCTCAGCAAGACAGACCTCACTGAGTCTGGGCATTAAAGCCCCTGGACAGAGCCTCCCAGACTCAACAGTTCTGACTTCTCCATAAGGGCAATGAATTTCTAGGCGCAGGTAGAGAGAAACTCAACAGCAGGGGAGCCGAGGCAGAGGGAGGTGACAGCCCCAAGCAGTCTAACCATAGGGCAACAAGAGACACATGCGCTTCTGTGAGCTGGCAAGAGCTCAGTCTTCCAGCAGCCTGAGGTGGCGCAGAGGGAATCTCAGGACAGTTATCATGTCACCACAGCATAGCACAGGGGCAGCAGAAGCCCCTGCCAGTGAAGACGGTGGCAGCAGCAGCCCTTCCACACCACAGCAAGAACAGAGCAGTTAAAAGAGGACTTCCCCTCCAAGGATGAGTGACACATGTGTCTCACATGAGGAAACAAAAGGATACTGTGTATTTCTGAGGGATCTCCAGCTGTAACCTCAGGGCAGACTCAGCATGAGGTCCCCAGGTCAGGGTGTAATGATGAAATGTAATCCTTGCATATGGTCACCCCCCTTCCCCATGTCCATGGGCGATGGATTCCAGGACTCCCAAAGGTGTTCATGTCGTTATACAGAACAGCATTATCATGTGCACACCCTTCCAGTGACCTTCAGTCACCTGTGCTCAGTACAGGCAGGACTTCTTTTCACCCAGAGATGCAGAAGCTGCGAACCATGCAGCTGGCTGTAAATTCATCTGCATGGAAAAGACCTGCATCCTGGGCTCATCTGACACCAAGGCAAGCCAGAGAGTCCAGCACTGTGACCGCCATCTGTGGAAAGGTCACCCTGCATCATCAATAAAACAGGCTAAATTTCACACCTAATTGCAAACAAACTACATGGTAAAAGGTTACAAAGTGAGGGGCTGGGGTTGTGGCTCAGCGGCAGAGCGCTCGCCTCGCATGTGCGCAGCCTGGGTTCGATCCTCAGCACCACGTAAACATAAATGCATTGCATTGTGTACAACTAAAGTAAATAAATAAATATTTAAAAAAAAAAAAAAAAGGTTACAAAGTGAAAAGGAACCTTTGGCTTTTCAAGAGAGCTTAGTATTTTCTAATATAGGCAGTTCTCAAATCATTGCTTTTCAAAGTGAGAGTCTCCTGATCCCTGGAGTACTTTAAAAACACCCCAACCAGGCAGTGCATGCCTGTAATCCCAGTGAGAGGAGACTGAGGAAGGAGGATCTCAAGTTCAAAGCCAGCCTCAGCAACTTAGCATGACCCTGTCTCCAAATAAAAAATTTTAAAAAGAGCTGGGGTGTGGCTCAGTGGTTAAGTACCACTGGGTTCAATCTCTGGTACAAAATAAAATCCAATCTTACATAAAGATCAAAAGTGGGACTGGGGTTGTGGCTCAATTGTAGATGTGCTTGCCTAGCATGCATGTGGCACTGGGTTGGATTCTCAGCACCACATAAAAAACTAAATAAACAAAATAAAGAAAAGATATTGTATCCAACTACAACTAAAAAAAAAAAAAAAAAAAAAGATTTAAAGTCAACAAACAAAAGCACAACTAAACCAAATAATACATTTTGGGATTCTGGACTGATTTTTGTGAGTTTCACCCTTGAGACCTTTTTTTATTTTGGTACCAAGGAATTTAACCCAAAGGTACTTAACCATTGACCACATCCCCAGCCCTTTTTGATTTTTATTTTGAGACAGGGTCAGGCTAAGTTGCTGAGGCTGGCTTTGAGCTTTCGATCCTCCTGCCTCAGCCTCCCAAGATGCTGGGATTACAGGTGTGTGCAACTGTGCCTGGACCCTTTTCCTTTTCTTATTTTTTGTGAGGGTGATTGAACCCAGGGCCTTGTACATGGGAGGCAAGCACTCTACCAGCTGAGCTTCATCCCCAACACTGAGCCTGGACCCCTGAGACCTTAAAGATGAGAAAATTGAGACATTCACCACTGTGCTTTATTAGAAATAATAAAGGTTGGGGCTGGGGTTGTAGCTCAGTGGCAGGGCGCTTGCCTCGAATGCGGGAGTCCCTGGGTTTGATCCCCAGCACCACATTAAAAAAATAAATAAATAGCCAGGCGCGGTGGCGCACGCCTGTAATCCCAGCACTTTGGGAGGCTGAGGCAGGAGGATCACGAGTTCAAAGCCAGCCTCAGCAATGGAGAGGCACTTAGCAACTCAGTGAGACCCTGTCTCCAAATAAAATACAAAAAAGGGCTGGGGATGTGGCCCAGTGGTCAAGTGCCCCTGAGTTCAATCCCCGGTACCACAAAAAATAAATAAATAAATAAATAAATAAAGATATTGTGTCCATCTACCAAAAAAAAAAGAAAGAAAGAAAGAAAGAATAAAGGTTGGGCATGCCTAATCCAAAAATCTGAAACTTTCTGAGCACCAACATGATGCTGTAGGCAGAGAACTCCACACTCTACCCTATGGGACAGATGCTATTCAGAATGTCGTGCACTAAAGACAGGGGTGAGATTATCTCCAGGCTACTGCACAGGACACAGACAAAGGGCTGGGTGAGGCTCAGAGGTCAGCACTATTATGTCTGAGTTCCGGGGTTCCCTCCCCAGCACCACAAAATGAAATGAAACACAACAAAAAACCAGGTGCACACAAAACATGAGTGAATTTTGTGCCTAAACTTGGGTGCCATCCCAGATATCTTATTATGTATGTGCAAATATTCCAAAATCCAAAATGCTTCTTTTCCCAAGCATTTCCTACATGGGTATGCTTAAAGCATTAAAGAAGCACATTCCTTTGTAATCCCAGATTTGGGACCAGGGATTGAACTCAGAGGCACTCGACCACTCAGGTCCATATCCCCCCTGAGCCCCCAGTACCACAAAAAAAAAAAAAAAAAAAAAAAAAAAAAGAAGCACATTCCTTTTGATACCAGGGATTGAACTCAGAGGCACTCGACCACTTTCCCCAGCCCTATTTTATTTTATTTAGAGACAGGATCTCACTGAGTTGCTTAGCATCTTGCTTTTGCTGAGGCTGTCTTTTGCCTCAGCCTACCTAGTTGCTGGGATTGCAGGTGTGTGCCACCGCACCCAGCAAGAAGCACATTCTTTGAAAGTCTCCTTTTTGGGGTCCTTTACCATGGTAACAGGTCCCTCATGTTCCTGTTCCTGTCACTACAGACGAGATTAAGAAAGTAGCACCAGCTGGGCGTGGTGGCGCACGCCTGTAATCCCAGCACTTTGGGAGGCTGAGGCAGGAGGATCACGAGTTCAAAGCCAGCCTCAGCAATGGCGAGGCACTTAGCAACTCAGCGAGACCCTGTCTCTAAATAAAATACAAAAAAAGGGCTGGGGATGTGGCCCAGTGGTCGAGTGCCCCTGAGTTCAATCCCTGGTACCACAAAAAAAAAAAAAAAAAAAAAAAAAGAAGAAAGTAGCACCACTGCCAAGAGGGGATTCTACAGTTTCCCTTTCATCTGCCCACAGTCTCGCCGCCACTTGAAAGACACCTCAACAGGTCTACACTGGGGCAGGAAGCAGAGGAGGAAGGAAAGCTCAAGTAGGCAGTGAGGGCACACCTGCTCACAGTCCTTGTTCACCAACACAGCTGACTATCAACCAGTGTAGGCGACAAAGGGTTGTTCCAGGAGACATGGGCACCATGTGAAAGAGCATCCTTAGGGGCTGGGATTGTGGCTCAGTGGTAGAGCACTCGCCTAGCATGTGGGCGACCCGGGTTCTATCCTCAGCACCACGTACAGATAAAATGCATTGAAGAAAACGCATTGTGTACAACTAAAGCAAATAAATAAAAATATATAAAAAAAAAAAGAAAGAGCATCCTTAGCCCACCACAACACACACAAAAACCAAACACTTCATGGATTTCACCACCAGAGAAAATTCTGCATCTTTAGTAAGTTCCAAGACCCAGTGTGGGGCCCAATCAGCACCAGGACTAGGGATTCCGTGGAGATACTCACTCTGTGGACAGGCGTGGAAGTGGGAGAGGGGCTGAGACCACAATGTTGTCTACCAGGAGCCAGCTGCCCCTCGGGGGAGCTGGTGGGCGAGGCGCTCAGGGGTGAGTGGCTAAGGGCAGAGTCTTCCTCAGGGCAGGATTCTAGCCCCTCCGTCTCTGAGGCCACACTCTTGTCCAGGAGTGTCCTGAGAGCCTTGGCTTGGGGAGGCTCCATCGCCATGATATCCTGCAAGACCACCATGGGAACTTTCCCTCTGACCAGGATGCCCCCAGCTTCACTCCAACTGTCCTGCTCCTTCTGGGGGCACATTCTTGGGCCCCCTGTTGGCTCCAAGCAGCTTTGAGGGGCACCTTCCTGAGAGCCACCATTCCTCTCGAGGGCTTCAGAGCCAACAAGCTCCTCTTCTGATTTACAAGGA
Source organism: Tamias sibiricus (assembly GCA_025594165.1). Taxonomy (NCBI): domain Eukaryota; kingdom Metazoa; phylum Chordata; class Mammalia; order Rodentia; family Sciuridae; genus Tamias; species Tamias sibiricus. Next base: position 3,105,271 of record CM046673.1, on the reverse strand, counting down.
ATGTCTGAAAGGGTTTCTGCAGGAAATGTCACCAGCCCATGGCTGTGAACAATCTTTGATAGCCCCTGATCTGGGACTTCCGTGACCCTGCTGGCAGTCTCCCTTGAGATGGAGGGTTTGGGATTTAGTTCATCACAGTCCGCGGTACTGTCTGACTGGTTGCTAGAGTCCTCTGTCAAATCGATGATGACCATGTTCTGGCCAATGCTGGTTTTGATTCTATTTCTTATGAGGTTATCTAAGGGACCCTGCCCATTGACAAGTTTTGGTCTGAAGTCTAGGTCAGAACCCATATGACAGTCGTTCTCCAAGTTGTCCAAAGAGGTTTCCAAATCAGGGACTTTCCCTTCAACAGAAACACTCTGGGAGCCTCCCATGTCTTCTGACCCATCTTTGCATTTCTCCTTGGGGACAAGATTTAGGCGCTTGAACGGCAGGCGGGCTGGAATGAAGAGAGAAGGAGGCTGCCTTTTCAGTGAAAGTATACAGTGACTATCAACACTTTAGTATTCTGTGTGCTTGAAAATTATTCACCTTATCAATAAAAAAATTGGAAAAAGAAAGAAAATTATCCACCTTGCTGCACTCTGGGGGGAAACTTTCAAGTTTAAGAGGGGGCCTTGGGGGGTTAAGGGTGTAGGTCTGTGGTAGACCATTTGCCTAACATGCATAAGGCCCTGGTTGTATCCCCAGTGCCGCAAAAAGAAAAATAATCAAAACAAAATAGTGCTCTCAGGGCTGGGGTGTGGCTGAGTGACAGAGTGTGTGCTTAGCATGCACCAGGCACTGGGTTCCGTCCTCAGCACACCAAAGGAGTGGGGAAGGGACAGGCTGAGACTATTGCTTCCCTCTGCAGTTTTCCAAAGTCCTAGTAAAAATTAAATTAAATTTAAAAAGGGAAGGAAGATGACAATCTTTTTAACAAGGATACTGCCAAAATTTCAAAAGATTTTCTGATGAAGATCCAGTTCACATAAGGCCCCAGGTTCAATCCCCAGCACCATACACACACACACACACACACACACACACACACACACAAGATCCACTTCAAATCCCAAATTTATTTACAATGGGTAAAAATTCCATTTGAAGATAACTGTTTCTGGTTCTGCAGAAACAGACCCTTATGGGAAGATTTCTCTTTGTAGTCCCAGCACCCCAGGCTGTCAGACCTCCTCATCAGTCAACTGTCTCCCCAGCACCTGGCTGGCTCGGGCTGGCTATGAGAGATGTGCAGCCAACACCTGACAGGGGCAAGGAAATTCAAACAAATGACCACTCCAAGGAGCCCACACCCACCTAATGCCAAACCAGCTTTTCAAAAACACTACTTTATAATGTAATAGCACAAATAAAATTAACCTATTCGGGATCATTTATACTTTCTCAGCTTTTAAAACAAGGATTCCGTCCAGCTCTACAGCTTTGCCTTAGGTCTTCACCCTCTGGACACATGACCTCAGCAAAATTCCCACCAACACCAATCCTGCTGTCAATTTCCACAGGAGGTAATCTGCTGGAGGAAAACTGGACGAACAACCCAGTTATAAAAAACAGAAACCAGTAACCAGTTTATACAATCCAGCTACTTCTTGATTAAGGATAAATACACTCCCAGTTTCACACAAAAGGATTTGTGTACAACAGCGTACACAAATCTTGTACAACAGTGCTTCTCAATAGGGGCAACGTGTCCCCCAGGGCATCTGGCAATGCCTTGGAGATGCCTCTGGTCATCACAACTTGGAGGACACTGTTATCTACTGGGAGGCCAGGGATGCTGCCGAACCCCTTGCAGTGTGCAGAATAGCACCCCCAGGGATGGGGAAAAAATTACAAAACCTCACAGGTGCTGAGGTACAGAAACCCTACGGAGGTGGTGACCTTTGGACCACTGCTGTTCCCAAAGGAAGCTACTGTATAAAAGTGGGTTTCCATGGCTAGGGATATAGCTCAGTTGGTAGAGTGTCTGCCACCCATGCACAAGACCCTGGGTTTGATCCCCAGCAACACACACACACACACACACACACACACACACACACACACACTCACTCACAAAAAAAAAGATGTTAGGAATATGGTTCAGTGATGAAGGGCCCCTGGGCTCAATCTTCAGTACTAAAAATGGGTTTCCCAGCTTCCTGGTAGTTATACATCCCTGATTGGAAAAGCTCCAAAATCTAGAATTTTCTGAGCACCAACAGTACATGTAAGTAAAAAAGTCCACTCCCACCTTCAGGTCAGGACACAGTCAAAACCCAGGCATATTATAGATGCCATAGGATTACCTTCAGACTACGTGTATAAAGCATATATGAAACAGTGGTTATTCATAGCTGGATCCCATTCCCAAGGAGCTCATTATGTACAAGTATTCCAAAATAAAAGCAGAATCCGAAACCTGACACTTCTGGTTCCACACATTTTGGGTAAGGGACAACCAACCTATAGAGGGAGCAACTGTTCTCTTTCTAGCCCCTGAAGGCTTTCATTGTGGGCCCTACCAGGAGACAATGAAGGACATAAATTCAGAATGAAGATTTAACTCCTGTCCAGAGTGTTACCTTGTATCAACTTCTTAACTGGAAAAGCTGGTCTCTCTTTGCAATCCATGGCTGTGAATGAAAATGGCAAAGGATAAATTAGTAAGTGTTAAAAACAATTAGCCAGCAAATATACACATGGAGCCAAAGGGATTTTCAAATGGGGGTGATGCTGCCCCCTGCCCCTTGGGGATGCTGGGCAATGCCTAGACACATATTTATTTATTATTTTGGGAGAGGTCTTAGGGGTACTCTAGGGTATAGTTGGGGGACTGAGGAGGCTCATTAGTAAAGCACTTGCCTAGCATGTATGAGGTCCTGGGCTCAATCCATAGAACCTCCAAAAAGTCTAGTTGGCAGAGGCCAGAGATATTCCTAAATACCATGCAATGAACAGTTCAGTCCCTCAGGCCAAAGAGTCATTTGGCTCAGAATATTAATAAGTTGAGAATATTCTGCCCTAGATACCACAATATTCTGTTTCATTTCCTTTTTGGCACTCACAAAGAAATATTTGTGATTATGTCTCCTGCCAAAAAGAATGGCAGCTCTATGCCAGCAGTGAATTGTTACAGGTACCTAGAGCACCTAGCTTGGGCTCTGGAACATACTGGGAACCAATCAAGGAAGTAATAGGAACAATGATAAGTGCACTGAGTAAAGGTAAAGATGAGAAAAAACACATTTCCTATTTCCCATGACTCCAAAATGTCCTTCTCCAACCCAACTCCCAACATCACCACTAGCTATATAAATGAGGAAAGAACTCATTTTCATTTTAAAGGGGTATACGAAGGAAATACAATTTAAAGTACTTTCAACTTGTCAGGCAGGAGCTGAAGTGCTCCCAAGACCTGTTAAAGGAGAAAAGTTTCCCAAATAAAGAATATCTCAAGAAAAGCATCTAATAATACCAAAGTTGATGCAAAATTAACCATGAATAGAACCAAGCCTTTAGATAAATATCTTTAAACAGTTATATTAAGTGTACAAGACCTGCTAGGCAACCTGGCTTAGAAAAAATCTATTTTAGCTATTTTGGGGAGTCACATTTTATAAAAGCTACATAAAAATCAGACTGGGTCGCCGGGCGCGCGGTGGCGCACGCCTGTAATCCCAGCACTTTGGGAGGCTGAGGCAGGAGGATCGCAAGTTCAAAGCCAGCCTCAGCAATGGCGAGGCACTTAGCAACTCAGTGAGACCCTGTCTCTAAATAAAAATACAAAAAAGGGCTGGGGATGTGACCCCAGTGGTCGAGTGCCCCTGAGTTCAATCCCTGGTACCACAAAAAAAAAAAAAAAAAAAAAAATCAGACTGGGCTTTTCTAAATTCAGCTACCCACAGCTGAAACTGCCACCCACCACCCAACTCCCACTTGAGCCTGGAGAATAACGTGTCCATGTTTTCTTTCTGATCATTTAAGGGGAATAAGGGGCTGGGATTGTGGCTCAGCAGTAGAGCCCTCGCCTAGCACATGGAGGCACTGGGTTCGATCCTCGGCACCATATATGAATAAATAAAATAAAGGTATTGTATCTATTTACAACTAAAAAAATAAATAAATAAAGGGAATAAGAAAAAACATAGATCCGGGGCTGGAGTTGTGGCTCAATGGTAGAGCACTTGCCTAGCACGTGTGAGGCCCTGGGTTCGATCCTCAGCACCACATATAAATAAATAAAGTAAAATCTCCATTTACAACTATATATATATATACATATATATATATATATACACACATATATACACCAGGGATTGAACTCAGGGGCACTTGACCACTGGGCCACATGACCAGCCCTTTTTTGTATTTTATTAGAGGCAGGGTCTCGCTGAGTTGCTAAGTGCCTCGCCATTGCTGAGGTTGGCTTTGAACATGCGATCCTCCTGCCTCAGCCTCCCAAGTGCTGGGATTATAGGGATGCGACGAGCCCGGCTTAAAAATATTTTTTTAAAAAATACATAGATCCCTTCCCCCCATAATCTTTAGCCATTTAAATTTATTCTCAGGACAACCACATGGTCTTATTTGCATGACTCTGAGTTACCAGTTTTGATGAAAGGGGAACAGACATGACCTGCACCCAGAAACCACATCAGGTCAATATAAGAAAAGGACCCATCCAGGGCTGGGGCTTCTACAACTACAAAAAAACCAAAGCAAAACAAAAAAACCCATCCAGGGAACCAGACTATTCAAAGATACCTATGCAACACTCATGTGTATATAGTGTTTATTACTTTTTCAAGATTTTTTTAGTTGTGGCTGGGGATATAGCTCAGTTGGTTGGGTGCTTGTCTTCCATGCACAAAGCCATGGGTTCAATCCCCAAAGCACCACCAAAAAAATAAAATAAAATAAATTAGTTGTAGATGGACATAATACCTTTATTTTATTTATTTATTTATTTTTATGTGGTGCTGAGGGTTAAACCCAGTGCCTCACAAATGCTAGGCAAGTGCTTCACAAGTGAGTTATAACCCCAGCCCAACTGCTCTTTATTTTGAGATTATATCCTTCCTAATTTTATTTGGTGTTAAAACAGCCTTTTGTTTTATAATATGGTCATCACAAGTGGTATTTGGTTTTCTATTTTTTTAACTAGACATCCTGAGTTTGTTAAATACAAATCACTGCTCCATGATAGTGAATCCTCCCAATCTTATTTATACCAGTCATATGTCTAGGCGAAATCCCAAAGTCAGAGCAATGGTTCTGAAAGCAGGGTGCAGGTATCAGTCTCTTTGGGGGAACCCTGCGCCTCTGGGAGACATTTTTGGTTGTGGCATCTGTAGAGGAGGGGTTTCTGCTGGCATGGGGTGGGTGTGGGTCAGGCATGCTACAGTGCCAAGGACAGCCCCAAATGTCAATAGTGTTGAGACTGATAAACCCTGGACTAGACTAGTTGATATCCCTTCCAGCCCTTAATTCATTCAACCAACATATATTTATTGGGCAACTACTATGTGCCAAGCACTGTGCCAAGTGCTGGGGTTACCATGTGGAGTCAAGCAGGAAAGAAGGGCAGTCTGGATTTCTTTGGCTGACCAAACCCAGTTCTAGGAAGCCTCTGTAGGCTAGAAAGACCCCTTCCAAGAAATAGGGAGGAGAAAGCAACTTCGCACTGCAGGCAGGAGTCCAGCTCCCTGACAATCCGCAACATCCATCTCTCTTACCTGGCTGGGCTTTCCCTGATCCCCAGAGGCAGCTGCTCAGATTTCACTCGCCCCCCCCAGCCCATGTGACCTCAGGCCTCAGTTTCCCCACCTGCTACAGAGTCCAACTCGCTGGCGACACAAGTGCACTCGGTAACATGCAAAGCTGGCCCTCCACCTCCTAAGCCTGCTTCCCCTCCAGGTACCACCCACCCATCATCCACGGAAGGCCCTGGAAGGGCTACCTGAGGCAAAGGCGCCAGAAAGAAGAAACTAGTATATATGATCGCGACTGCAACGATAGCGTCAAGAAGGGAGCCCTCCGGGTCACAGGACCCTGTCCGGTATCGGACGGCTCCGAGGACGGCACGCTCCGCCGGGAGCAGCAGGCTCGCGCCTAGAGGCCAGCCCACCCCCAACCGGCCTCTACGCCCGCATAGGCCGCGCCGCCCCTTTCCCTCACGCAGGCCCGAACCGACCTGCGGCTGCTCCCCTGGCACCCGGCACCCCGCACTCTGGCTCCTCCAGCATCGCTCCGGCGGCAGCTCAAGCTCCTCTCAGGCGTCGGGGGCGCGGGCTCCGCTCCGGCGGCCGCTGCTGTTCGCCCTCCCTCCCGCGCCACTACTGCCGCGGCCGCCGCGCTCGTATTTGGCGGGAACCGTGGCGACCCCCGCAGTCTGCGAGCCGATTGGGCGAGACCACACCACGTGACATCCCGCCTTGGGTGAAAGAGGAGCGACCGGAGCATCCTCGCGAGAGCCGTGGCTTCCGTTCCTCCTGTGGCTCTTCTATTGATGTTCCTGCGAGCGGAGGAGGGGCTCCTTTCCGGCCACCGCTCATTGGCTGGAACAAGAAGCCCTGGGATTGGGCGTAGGAGATGTCTAGCGGAGAGCTACCCACTGCGATTGGCTGAGCGCGTGGGATAGGGGTAGGTGGGGCAGGCGTTTACTTCACTAGCGGCTCTGGAGACTAGTGGAAAGAAACTACGGTTTAGCTGAGGACTCTGAGGTTTTGAATTTCTCCTCATTAGACTTTGACTGAATATAGCAAGTGCAATTAAAATGAAATTTTCTATATGAGCAATAGAGTCTGGGCAGGCATCATCAGCATTTGGCATGCAGCAAATATATTCGGAGAGAATGAATAAAAGGGATGTTTCTGTATTTTTTTTTTAAGAAATGTACCTTTTTTTTAACATTTATTTGCTTTAGTTGTACACAATGCCTTTATTTTTTTTACGTGGTGCTGGGGATCGAACCCGAGCAGCGCACGTGCTAGGCGAGCACTCTACCGCTGAGCCACCACCCCAGCCCCTCTGTATTTTTTTTTAATTATTTATTTGCTTTAGTTGTACACAATGCAATGCATTTATGTTTACGTGGTGCTGGGGATCGAACCCGGGCCGCGCACGTGCTAGGCGAGCGCTCTACCGCTGAGCCACAACCCCAGCCCCTCTGTATATTTTTTATATTTATTTATTTGTTTTAGTTGTACACAATGCCTTTATTCTTACGTGGTGCTGAGGATCGAACCCGAACCCGGGCCGGGCACGTGCTAGGCGAGCGCTCTACCACTGAGCCACAATCCCAGCCCATTTTCTGTTTTAATGCTCAGGATTGTTGCACATGCCTTTTTTCCCCTCAGGCAGCTCTTTTCCTGCAGATTTCTACTAAATTTGAGATCTTAGATCGACCCTTCAAGAAACCTTTACATCCTCCATCTGTAACAAAATTGAGTGCCCATTTGGATGGAATTGCTTACATCATGCAGGTTAAAAACCTCACACAGGGCTGGGGACCTGTAGCTCAGCGATAGGGTGCTTGCCAAGGATGCAAAGGGCCCCTGATTCCCTCTCTCTCTCTCTCTCTCTCTCTCTCTCTCTCTCTCTCTCTCACACACACACACACACACACACACACACACACAGCATTTTACAGAAAACAGCTTCAAGCCAGGTGTGGTGGTGTATGCCTGTAATCCCATAATCCCAGCAGCTCCAGAGGCTGAGACAGGAGGATCTTAAGTTCAAAGCAAGTCTCAGCAAAAGCAAGGTGCTAAGCAAATCAGTGAGACCCTGTATCTAAATAAAATACAAAATAAGGCTGGGGATATGGCTCAGTGGTGGCTTGCCCCTGAGTTCAATCCCTGGTACCACAAACAAACAAACAAACAAACAAAACAGTTTCAGTATCAGACTGTGAGTTTAGAAATAGTTATTCTTCAGCAGCAATTTAATATCACAGAAATGGATATGATGCGAAAAGATTGGAATGTAGCCCAAGTTTGTAGTTCTGTTGAGGATTAGATTGTATAATTAGCTGGACGTGGTGGCGCACGCCTGTAGTCCCAGAACTTGGGAGGCTGAGGCAGGAGGATCGCGAGTTCAAAGCCAGCCTCAGCAATGGCGAGGCACTTACCAACTCAGTGAGACCCTGTCTCTAAATAAAATACAAAAAAGGGCTGGGAATGTGGCCCAGTGGTCGAGTGCCCCTGAGTTCAATCCCCAGTACAAAAAAAACAAAAAATTGTATAATTAAATCCATAGAACTGGAAAATATGGAGAAATAGGAAATTAAAAAACATCATTTTGTGGTATATGTAATGTAATACTGCTGTTATCATTACTCAAAGCTTCAGTTTCCCTGTCTGAGCCATAGAATGTTTTCTCCCCCTTCTCTGACATTCTGACATTCTGTAATAATCACAGTTCAAAGTGTGTATCAGAATCAGATGGGGAGCTTTTCCAGACTATTCATAACTCAAAGTATTCATACTAGCCTCATTATTATCTTGGGGAGTGAGGCTGGGGCATATGTATTCTGAAGCAACCCTCTGATCTAATCCAGTATCTTCTCTTGAGGTATTTGAAAACTTTCAGCAATTTTCTGGCTAAAAAAAAAAAAAAAAAAAAAAAAATCACTCAAACCTGTCAAAAAATTTCAACAATGAAGTTCCAAGCACTTTGGTTGTGTCATTTTCTTGTTCCTCTTTTTGGAATCATTTATTCATTCCAATTCATTATTAATTTCCAATTCATTCAATACATTGTTATCAATAACAGTTGATATGAGAATCATTATCAATAAAGGTGATATATCTGGGCCTGGGGCAGTGGCTAGATAGAGCCTAGCACAAGTGAGGCACTGGGTTCAATTCTCAGCACCACATTAAATAAATAAATTAAATAAAGGCATTTGTCCATCTACAAAAAAAAAAATCATCTATCTGGGGAGGCTTCCTGGAGGAGGTGACATTCCAAGTAGAGTCCTTGCTATGGTTCAGATATGAGGTGTCCTCCAAAAGCTCGTGTGTGAGAATACAAGAACATTCTGAGGTGAAATGATTGGGTTGTGAGAGCCTTAAACTAATTGGTGCATTAATCCACTTGAATGGATTAACTAGATTAATTAACCCTACCTGTCAGCAGGTAGGGTGTGGCTGGAGGAGGTGGGTCACTGGGGGTGTGACTTTAAGGTTTCTATTTTGTCCTTATTGAGCTGAGCTCTCTCTGCTTCTTGGTGGCCATGTTCTGAATTTCTGTCCTCCATCACACTCTTCCGCCAAGATGTGATCTTGGGTCCAGAGCAATGGAGCTGGCTGACTATGGATTGAGACCTCTGAAACTGTGAGCACCAAATAAACTTTTCCTCTTCTGAAACTATTCTTGTCAGGTCTCTTGGTCACAGCACTAAAAACGCTCACTAAAACAGACCTCTTATACACAAGGGATGAGGGCAAGTTTGGGGAAGAATGTGCAAGAAAGAAACATTTTTAAAGTCCCATAGGCGATTTGGGGATGTGGCTCAGTGGTACAGCACTTGCCTAACCTGTGGAGGTCTTGGTCTCCATCCCTAGCACGGAGGGAGGTGGCAGGGCCAGGTGCATGGGAGTGCCATAGGCGACAGCGATAATTAATTAAGGAAAAGAGCAGAGATCAGAAGAATGATCCAAATTCTGCAGGGTTTGTGGCCATGTTAGGAAGCTGGAGTGTATCCTATGGCTAGCGCGCGGACTTTAAGCAGAGGACTGAAGGTCTGAACTGAATTCTGAAAGTATCTTTTTGATTGCCAAGTGCGGAATGAACTTTAGGAGAGAGGGATAGTGGACTGGTAAGATCAGGGCAATACCACGTGGCTTGGAATTTGAACAGACGGGCACGCGACAGGGTGCCGATCGGGGCCTGAATACACAGAGGAACTGGGTCTCCAAGAGATGAGCCTACACGTGTCTGGAGAACCCTAAGCCCGTTGGCATTCCCAAGCGGAGACCTTTGGGACTATGCGCCTTTGGGGACTCCGGGGGCGCTGCAGCCTCCACGGCCTCTCTAGGCTCGTCCAGCGCTACTCGCTGGCGGAGGAGGTGCTCCCGCCCGCTCCACCCGCCCAGGCGAAGTGCGCGTGCGCTCTCGCGCCGGCAGGGGGCGCGCGTGCGCAGAAGGCCCGGGCGCGCGCGGGCCGGCACCGGAAGTGTGCAGTTGCCATGTAATATCCTGGCCGCGCGGGCGCGCAAGCGGCTGAGGCGGCGCCGGGGCGGGCGCGGAGCTGGCCAGCGGGAGGCAGGGGCGGCGCCGACGGGGCCCGCGGAGGCACGCGAGGGGTTGGCGGCGCCCGGGATCCTGTGGCTGCGCGGGGCCTGCGGTTCGCTCGGTCCGGGCGGGACGCCCGACGGCGGAAGGCAGCATGTCGGTGGCGGGGCTGAAGAAACAGTTCTACAAGGCGAGCCAGGTGAGCGGGGCCCGAGGCGGGGGCTCGGTGGCCGAGCGGCGGGCCAGGCCCGGCCCTGGCTCGAGCGGGGACGCCGTCGACCGAGGGGCGGCGTTGGCACGTGTCCCGCGCCGGCAGGGCAGCACCGGGGGCCGACGGGGCGAGGGTGGCCGGCCTGGCCGCCCCGGGCTCCACCTCGGGGAAGGGTCGGCAGAGCCCCCGCCGGCGAGAGGTGCGCCCAGAGGCCGGCCGGGACGTGGACCCCGCGCTCTCCTCCCCTCCACGGCTCGACGCGGGGAGAGAAGGCGAAGAAACAGAGTGGCGAGGCTGTGGACTCAGGACTCCTGCCAGACAGCCCAGGGCAGGGGGAATTGCTTCTAGAGAGTTGTTTCCAAAATCCTCGTGACGGACACGGTACAAGTTGGAATGGTAGAGTGAAGGGCGACCCAGCCCCTCTCCCAGAAACGGGTACTGTCTAGAAAGTCTCACGTTCCTTCGTTCCTTCCTAAAACTACGTGTCCACCTTCCCTGTAAAAGCGAACGCACACAGAGTGATAGATAGCCTACCCTACCTGAGCCTGCGTTTTGTTAAATGAGCCTTGGAGGTCACACTGGGACCGAAATTCTTTCTGTGTTGGCGTTGTTGACGTTTGGGGGACAGATTGTTTTCTGGGGTGGGGCTGTTCTGGGTACTGCAGGGTGTGGTGGAGCATCCCTGGCCTCTGCCAGTGCTGGGCCAGGAGCACCCCCAGTCTTGACAACCAGAAATGTCTTCAGACATCACCCAGTGTCTCGGAGGAGCAGAACCAGTCCCCATCCCACCCCCAGAACTTCTGCGCTAAAGCATATTCCTAGAGCTTCTTGGATTTTTTTTTTCCCCTTGAGAGGGATTCTCTCTGTGGTGCCTGGGCTCAAGTGATCCTCCTACCTCAGACTCCCAAAGACTCCCAAGTAGCTGGGACCACTCAGGAACCACAGCACCCAGTTTGGATCTTTTTAGTGGGCACATGGCATTCCATTCCAGTAAGTGGACCACAGTTTATTTAATCAACTGTGTATTAATAGATGTTTATATAATTTCCAATAACTTACTACTACAAAAAGTACCACAGTGAGTAACCTGTGAATGCCTTTACTCACAGGTGGGTTTGGTTTTACAGGATAAATTCCCAGAAACAGAATGCTGAATCCAACACCAAATGTATTTTACATGTAATAGAAACAGACTTTGTGAAAAGTTTAAGACCCACTGCTTGTAAATCTGGGGAAAGCTGTGGATCCAAGAAAACTAGGCAAGTGTAAAATTCAGTGTACAGTTTCAGATCCAAGAAACCCTAGATGCCTTGATTCCTTTTTTTTTTTTTTTTTTTTTTTGGTACCAGGGATTGAACTCAGGGGCACTCAACCACTGGGCCACATGCCCAGCCCTTTTTTGTATTTTATTAGAGACAGGGTCTCACTGAGTTGCTAAGTGCCTCACCATTGCTGAGGCTGGCTTTGAACTCGCAATCCTCCTGCCTCAGCCTCCCAAGTGCTGGGATTACAGCCGTGAGCCACTGCGCCCAGCTAGATGCCTTGATATCTATTGATCTGTGCATTGTAGGTTAGGATCTTGGGTGTGGAGTTTATGTGTACAGGTTCCACAGAGGAACCAACAATGACCTTAGGCAAACAGCTCTACCTATAATTTGGAAAGGCCCAAAGAAAGGGAAGAGACGGGAGTTCCCAGGAACATGTGGCTGGTGTCTTTTGCTCCTGGAAGGAAAACATAAGGACCCCAGTGGTTGTCTAAGGATGAAGGTATTTGGGGTCTATATCTATACAGCAGATGATAGCTAAACCTTAGAGGAAGTGATATTTATTCCAGAGGAATTTTAAGATTGTTGCAGAGAATACTGCCCCTTTGCCCTAGCAGGGTGGAATTAAGTGGGTTGGGCCTTATCTGACAGGTGTTTAGCCCCCACATGCCCAATGGAAGCACCTTAGAATGTGGCTCACTGGCCTGGACCCTCCTGTGGGGATAGTGTCTCCAGAGGTCTTGGAAGAATTCCTTCGTTCCCTCATGTAGGGAAGTCTTGAAGGCCCTGCCCTCCTCCAGCTATCATGCCCTACTGGTGCCCCATGCAATCCCACACAGTTACTGCCAGAGGAACCTGCCTGGCCACTCAGGCCAACCACCAGAACCCATTCTCTCTCAGAGGCCTGCATTCAGATCTGTGACAGTGCCTTTAAACCTGGAAAGCACAGTTTAGTGTAAGCTGATGGTTAGGATCAGTTTACTGTTTCAACATTCCAGAGCCCTGTCCCAAAGGATTATTGTGGTGGCCCAGCCTCCTCGCAGAGCTGTCTTGGCCTCCCAATTGGTTGTCAGGCTGTGTTCTCAGGAATCACCCTGGCTGTGTTCCATCTTCTGCAATAGTTTCCACTGTTCTCTGACATCTCACTTGTTTATCTGGCTGTACACATCTATCTGTGCTTCTTTTCTTCTCAGTAACACCTCTTTGACTCTCCCCTGTGCCTTCAGAATCCAGTCACCTGTCAAGAACGGATCCCTCCCCTTAGGTAGTGATAGCTGATACGATGGAGTTCTCACTATGTCTCACCAGGCCACATGCTTTTTTTTTTTTTTTTTTTTTTAATTTTTTTTATTTATTTGCTTTTAGTTGTACACAATGCGTTTTATTCAATGCGTTTTTTTTTTTTTAATATTTATTTATTTGCTTTAGTTGTACACAATGTGTTTATTTGTACGTGGTGCTGAGGATCGAACCCGGGCTGCACACGTGCTAGGCGAGCGCTCTACCGCTGAGCCACAATCCCAGCCCCTATTCAATGCGTTTTATTTGTACATGGTGCTGAGGATCGAACCCGGGTCGCCCACATGCTAGGCGAGCCCTCCACCGCCGAGCCACAATCCCAGCCCAGGCCACATGCTTTTAACCAGGAGTCTTGACTGGTGTCATCACTATTCTGGCCTAAGATGAATGTATTATCCCCCCCCACTTTTTTTTTTTTTTTTTTTTTTTTTTTGTACCAGGGATTGAACTCAGGGGCACTCGACCATTGGGCCACATCCCCAGCCCTTTTTTGTATTTTATTAGAGACAGGGTCTCACTGAGTTGCTAAGTGCCTCACCATTGCTGAGGCTGGCTTTGAACTCGCGATCCTCCTGCCTCAGCCTCCCAAGTGCTGGGATTACAGGTGTGCACCACCGCGCCTGGCTGAATGTACTCCCCTTTTATTACACAAAATCAACAATATCTGGGAGCATGTTTCGTCATCACAACTTGATGGAGTGCTACTGGCTTACAATTGGTAGAAGCCAGGGATGCTTCTGAGTATCCTACAACACACATAGAAGAAAGATCCTTGTATCCTAAGAATTAGGTAATTTATACATATTAAAGCTATGTTTAGACCCCCTAAGGCCCCTACCCCAGGTCCTTAGGAGCATCCTAAGTGTCCTTTGGTGTCTGGTATTTTTCAGATGGAAGCGTGGGTCATGACTTCTTTTTCTTTTCCTCTCCTCAATCTGGAAATGTTTGAGATAGTTTTGAAATTGTCATAATCTTGGGAGAAAGTGCCAATGGCATCGAGCGGATAGAGGCCAGGCATGTTGCCAAACACGGAGGGATGCACAGGACAGCCCTCTTCCCCTTCCAAGAATCCTCCAGCCCCCAAAGGTCAGCAATCTTGAGCTTGAGAACCCCTGTGTGGAAACATTCTGGATCTCAGAGACTTGTAACAGTGTCTAACTTGAGAAACAGAAGCTAGAAGGAGGGGGAGCCTGAGCCCAGAAAGAGAAACTGGGTTTCCTGCTGGTGAGGCCATGATGCTACTGAAGTCTGTGACCTCTCCTTGGTGGTACTGGGAACCACCTTAGCAGATCTTGTTCCAGCAGAGTCAGGTTCAGAATCAATTTTGGCTCAAGTGGGGGAAGTTTGTAAGGAGGTTTATTTACAAGGCAGGGGAAGTCAGGATCAATCGAACAGCAAGCAGTACAAAGTCGCCTCACCAGTGCCCAGGGAACACTCTTCTTCTTCTTCTTCTTTTTAATATTTATTTATTTGTTTTAGTTGTACACAATGCCTTTATTTTTACGTGGTGCTGAGGATCGAACCCGGGCTGCACATGTGCTAGGTGAGCGCTCTACCTCTGAGCCACAACCCCAGCCCGGGTACACACTTCTTTAGCACTCCCTGGTGTCTGTACATCTAGAATTGGGGGCCTCTAGTATTTCTGGGGAACTCAGGAAGTTTATGTACATATTTAAAACCTTACTAGCAAGATGCAACTCAGAAACTCACTTCTCCGTGCAGTGTGTGTTTGGGTGAGGTTACTTCCAGACCTAAACTGCTTGGTGGTTTCCTGATCGTTTTTTTTGTGGCCAGGCTGTGTGGAGATTTGAGAGTGTAACTGGGGATGGCCCTGGCAGCTGCCTGAAATGCTGGCCTGTTGTCTTCTGCCCGCTTTTTGCCTGAAAGGAGGTAGACAGTTTGAAAGGAAAGATGGTCTGTCTGAACTAAAAAGAAAATTCATGACCACCACCTCACATGGCTCTGTGTGTGTGTGTGTGTGTGTGTGTGTGTGTGTGTGTGTGAGAGAGAGAGAGAGAGAGAGAGAGAGAGAGAGAGAGAGAGAGAGGGCTGGGTTTACCCCAGTCAGTCTCCCATGGCTTTGAGGTATGTTGGATGCTTCCTAGACCCGGGGTCCATGCCTGGGGGGAAAGCTCATACTTCTTCTTCTTTTTTTTTTTTTTTTTTTTTTTTTTGGCACTGGGGATTGACTCAGGGGCACTCAGCCACTGAGCCACATCCCCAGCCCTTTTTTGCATTTTATTAGAGATAGGGTCTCACTGAGTTGCTAAGGGCCTCGCCATTGCTGAGGCTGGCTTTGAACTCACGATCCTCCTGCCTCAGCTTCCCAAGTGCTGGGATTACAGGTGTGCGCCACCGCGCCCAGCTCTCATACTTCTTTTGAGAGACTTGAGGGTTAAAGGGTGCTCTAGAGGCTGGGGACCCTGGACCCTAAGCTATGAGAAAGATAGCAGGTCAGAGTAAGGAGAATTTGGTGTCTTAGAATGTCCCCAAATGCTGCTTGCTCTGACTTATTTTTCTTTTTGGTACTGGCGGTTGAACCAGGGCCTCCTGCATGCTGGGCACACACTCTACCACTGAGCTCCACCCCCAGCATAGACCTCTTTTTCAAACCTCATTTTGTGGATGCAAGCTTTTGCTTTCCTAGCAAAGTGCTTGACTTGTTAGTAAGAAACATGGAATGTGGAGCTCGTACCCCCTTTGCTTCCATGTGAATAAAAGTGTGGAGCCTGTGCACCGGAGAGAGGTGATTCAGAGTTCTGTATGCATCATCTGGAGAGAGGGTCAGCCCCAGGCATCCAAGGCCGTTGCTGAGCTCCCCATCCTCTGGAGCAGCCTCTCCCCCGAAGGTACCAGCAGCAGATGTGGGAGTGGGTTTTGCCCTTGTGATGTTCATGCCTGATGTTAAGTCCACTCTAGCAAGAAGCCACAATGACCTGGCATTTGCTGTGGTATGAGGTCCCCAGGGGCGTACATGGATGGCTGATCCTGCTGTCCCTTCGTGGCTTTCTGTCTCTTGCTTGCACAGTGATATAAGCAGTCAAGGTTTGAGGCCTGAGCTGCTATCAGCTGGACTGTGGAGATACGGAAGAAGTTTGAAACCATTCTTCCCTGAAGAAGCCTGGGGCTCCTTAACCCCCATCACTTCCTGGCCCTGTCTGTAAAAGCAGCTCCTCCCGCTAGCCTCCCAGGCCCGCTGTGAGTCAGCCAGGAGTGCTGTATGATCCAGCAGCTTCCTGTCTACTCCTGTTCTTAAGCCTGGACTGAGTGGTCACCCCCGTTCTGATTTCTTTTCTTTTTTACTTTGGGGTGCTGGGGATAGAATCCAGGGCCTCTAGCTTGCTAAGCATGCACTCTTCACTGAGTCACACCCTCAGCCCTGTTTTGATTTCTGCCACGTGTAACTGCTGTATACTAGGCCACATATTAGCCGAGAGCCGAAAGTTCACTTCTGACTCAGAATCCTGTGTTCTCTAAAGGTTGGTTGGAGCTCTGCAGGAGCTAATCGCCCTGCTTATCTGGGTGTGTTAACGCCAAGCCCCACCATGTTTAATTATGGTCCTTGTGCTGCTTAATCACAGCCTGCTAGGTAAGGGGTTCACAGTGTCTCCTTGTTCCCATGTTGAAATTGGGTGTATCACATCTCTCAGACCCTAGACCTACCAAAGACTCAGAAAGATCCCCAAGAATGTTTGCCCACGCTCACCTATCCTTCAGCTTCTTGTCGGGGTAGCCACCATGGGAGTGCTAGTGCACTTGGGGGTATGAGCTCCCCAGTTGGCCCTATGCTCATCATGCACACTGATTCCTCCTGTTCCTCAGATAATCTTTCAGGTGAGCCCATCCCGCTCAGACCTGCTATTGGCCTCTGCATCTGTGTCCAGTGGCCTTTGGCCCAGGGACCTAGGTTGCAGTTGTGTCCTGGCTCCTATCGCAGCCCTTGGCCTCCTTTTCTCTTGTCTCCAATATTCTGAAACTGATCTGATCTGGGGAAAGTTCATTTTTAATTTGGAGCATTCAGCCAGCTTCCCTGACAGGATTTCAGAGGCAAGGCACATTTTGGCAATGTAGCAGGTGGGTGGAAGGAGGAATGGAAAATTGCCTCCTACTCTTCTGCTTTCCATAGGCTGGAGGTATCTGAAGCATAGGAGGGTTCCTAGGCAGGGATCCAGGCCTCTCAGTAGTACTCCGGCTTCTTGGGCCCTTCTAGCCCCGGGGACATGCTCTGCTCTCAACCCCTAATGGCTTTTTTTAACAAGCCTGGGAAGTATCAGGGGCGGGCTCTTCTGGTCCCTTTTCAGAGCTGTCCTTGGAAAGCTGGGGGAGAGTGTGCAGGCTGCTTAGCAGCTGGCGCCTCCACCCCCACTCCCCACCCACCCCTCCATGCAGCCAGGCCTGGTGGGCGCTTTTCCTGAGCACTCATCTGGGGTGCTTTCTGCTCATTTCCTGTTAGGCAGTCACAGGCCCCCCCGTGCAGGCTCCTAGAGGATGACTGTGTCTTCCTTTTCCACTTGGCTCCTAGGAAAAGTTGCTGACTGGGCCATGAGCATAGGGTCACGTGGAGACTTCCCCACCAGGGCCGGAAAATAGATGGCTGTTTCCTCCCCGGACCTGACTCAGCACTGGCCCACTGACCGCTTTGGACCGGACTGAGGCTGGTTAGTTTCCCCACCTGGCTACAAACCCGAGCACCCTGTGTGGGTGTCTGCAGAGCTGCAGGGGCTCACAGTCCTGGAAGATACCATGTTTTCTGGGAGTACTAGTCGATCCCAGTGAAGCCTCCAGGGTGGAAGGCTGTCCTTCCCAGTCCACCTCTGCCCTTGCCTGGGGCATCCTCTGGGTCTCAGGAGTAGTGAGATCCTGGCTCAAAATTACAGATAGCTTTGGGTGATTGAGTATTCCATTGTCCTTGTCACTGGCTTATGAGCTCTTTGCAGGCAGAACTAAGTATTTCTGCTCACCACTGTAGCCTTGTTGAACCTGTCCCAGGAACTCGGTGAATATTGGCTGAAAGGGCAAATGGCCATGCAAAGCAGCCCCTGAAGAAGAGAAGAGTGTCCCCCAGGGTACAGTCAAGCTAGCTGTTCCCTGGCATTTTGGACCTTCTAAAGCCCTTGTCTGGGTCCCAGTTTTAAATCCCAACCTCCTCCTCCCTGGGTGATATATGCAGTCAAACTGGTCTGCTCTGCTGTCTGAGCACTGCCCTGTATGTCCATGTTCTCTGCCTCCTCTCTGGTGGCACTGTCATCTTCCTGTCTGCCTGTAAAGCTCACATCTCTTGGGCAATGGCTTACCCAAGGGTTCATCAGAAATACACCTAACCAGGTCAAGTTGGTGTGCTCCTTCTCAGAGCAGGAGTAGGGCTGTCTCCCAGAGGGGCGTCCCACATGTCCCCAGTGGCAGCCCAAGACCCGTCCTAGTCTCCTGGCCTGGTTTCTGCTCAGTCCTGGCAGAGTTCCAAGGACTTGGGTGGTTGAGAAGACCTTTGAGAACTTGGTCAGGAACAAGTCCGACTAGTCTAAAAAAAATTAGAAAGCTCAGAGATTGTTCCCTTTGGCCTAGGATATGCTCCAGGCACAGTGACCAAGAATGACCTGTACTTGGCTGAGGCTAGAAGGGCCTGGCTGGTGTCTCAAGTAATCTGGTAACGTGGATCCCACCAAGAAGGCCCTGAGGAGCAGGGCTTTCCTCCTTGAAGGGGCCAGGCCCAGAGTTCCAAGGGCTGCCCAGCCTCTAGGCCTCCTTGGAAGAGGGTATTTTCCTCACTTCTTATTTTCCCTAAACTGAACCATACCCTGACCTCCAAAAACCTGCTCCTCAGGTCCAGGCCTTTCTTAGACTTAACTGTCTTTAACCTCACTGTGCCTGACACCCCCACCTCCCAGACTCCACACCAAGGTCTGTTGCCTGTTTTTGTTGTTGTTGTTGTTGTTGTTGTTGTTTTGTACTTGGGATTGAACCTGGGTACAATTTCAGTGACCATTTATTGGTGCTTTAAGCTGTAAGCCACATCCCCAACCCTTTTTATTTTTTGAGACAGGGTCTTGCTAACTTATTTAGGGCCTGACTAAGTTTCTGAGGCTAACCTCAAACTTGGAATCCTCCTGCCTCAGCCTCAAGAGTCACTGGGATTACAGGAGTGTGCCACCTCACCTGGCCCAAGGCCTGTTTTGACTTTGTTTTTGTTGTTGTTTTAGTACTGAGGACTGAACTAAGGGGCACTTAACCATGAGCCACATCCCCAGCCTTTTTTTTTTTTTTTTTTTTTTGTATTTTATTTAGAGAGAGGGTCGCACTGAGTTGCTCTAGAGCCTTGCTGAGTTGCTGAGGCTGGCTTTGAATTTGCGATCTTCCTGCCTCAGCCTTCCGAGCTGCTGGGGTTACAGGTGTTTGCCAACACGCCCGGCCCTGTTTTGACTTCCCTCTCTGGGCCCCTCCAGCTTGTTCCCCTGGGTTCTTTCTGTGCACTTTGCATTCTGTCTTGGCCTACCACCTCCTTGGTACCCACTTGCCTTTCTGTGCCTGGCTTCCAAATCTCTGTCCCCAGTTCCCACTGACACTTCCACCCGCCTGACTCACTGGTTCCCCTTCCTCAGCCTGAGCCTAGCGTAGACCACCACACTGTGGCCTGCAGCAAAGAACTGACCACCAGGGCTCCTCACCTGCTGCCTGTGCTGAAACTTGAGCACAATGGTTAATTTTGGCTTTTTTCCTTTATAATAAGCTCGCTTTTTAAATTGGTTTAAAAAGGGATCTTGGGGGGCTGGGGTTGTGGCTCAGCGGCAGAGCGCTCGCCTAGCACGTGCGCGGCCCCGGGTTCGATCCTCAGCACCATGTAAACATAAATGCATTGCATTGTGTACAACTAAAGCAAATAAATAAATATTAAAAAAAAAAAAGGGATCTTGGTCTTACTCCTTGTTTTCAGTAATAGTAACTGGAAGAACAAATAGAGCAGCAACGAAACAGTGCAGTTGGTCCTCTTGGGTGCCCTGCTCCTGGCCCTTCTTATTCAGACTCTGCAGTAGTGCCCCCCACCCCCCAAAGTGCCTCCTGGCCAGAGGAGCAGCACAGGAAGAACATCAGCAGAAATAATGTTCCAACCATGCGGTTCATGGACCTGTCCCCTTACCACACACGCTGTGAGACATAGGGCTGCGTGTCTTCTTTTTTTGTTGTTGTTGTTGTTAAATATTTATTTATTTGTTTTAGTTGTACACAATGCCTTTTTCTTTTCACGTGGTGCTGAGAATGGAACCTGGGCCGCGCATGCTCTAGGCAAGGGCTCTACTGATGAGCCACAACCCCAGCCCCTGTGTGTCTTCTTTACTCTCTCATGCCCACTGCTCTGCCCTGCACATTCTCAAGTGAAGACTCAGGAGATCCAGTGGACCTGGGTAAGGCTCAGAAGATAGCTTATGGCTGCAGGTAAACCTGGCTATGGCCAAGTCCTTGGTGCTTGGGGGAGTGCTTGGCAGTCAGTGGTGTCATCACATTGATTTCTTAGTCCTAAATGCCACCATGGATGATGATTTCAGTAGCTTTTGCCAGTAAATCCCAGTCCAAACCTATTTTCTTTTTTTTCTTTTTTGGTACTGAGGATTGAACTCAGGGGCACTTGACCACTGGGCTACGACCCCAGCCCTTTTTGTATTTTATTAGAGACAGGGTCTCACTGAGTTGCTAAGTGCCTCGCCATTGCTGAGGCTGGCTTTGAACTCGTGATCCTCCTGCCTCAGCCTCCCAAGTGCTGGGATTACAGGCGTGTGCCACCGCGCCTGGCTCAAACCTATTTTCTTTAAGCAAGATGGTAACCAATAGTTTTTTCTGGGTCTTGACCCTAGCAATGAGCAGAGACTTTTTTTTTTTTTTTTTTTTTTTTTTTGTGGTACCAGGGATTGAACTCAGGGGCACTCGTCCACTGGGCCACATCCCCAGCCCTTTTTTGTATCTTATTAGAGACAGGGTCTCACTGAGTTGCTAAGTGCCTCGCCATTGCTGAGGCTGGCTTTGAACTCGCGATCCTCCTGACTCAGCCTCCCAAAGTGCTGGGATTACAGGCGTGCGCCACCGCGCCCCGGCTGAGACTTTTGTTCATAGGAAGCTTCTGGGAACGGACCCTTAGGGAGCTCTCTGTCCTTTATTTCAGTTGTAGATGGGCACAGTACATTTATTTATTTGTTTGTTTGTTTTTCATTTATTTGTTTTTGTATGTGGTTCTGAGGATGGAACCCAGTGCTTCACACGTGCTAGGCAAGTGTTCTCCTACCACTGAGCCACAACCCCAGCCCTCTTGGTCCCTTTTCATCCCCCGTCATGGGAGTTATAACACATGGGCTCCCAGGGGTCCCTCCTCAACCCTGCCATAAGCTGACTGTGGCAGACAGGCAGGTAGGTGTCCTTCAGTCTGAGCCCTCAGAGTCCTGACTTTTTGAGATAGACAGGCGGTGCTGGTTTTTAAAGGCCAGGCTTTGTGATTGGAAATGGCAGTCTAGGAAGCTAGGGTGGAATTTCTCTATCTCCTGGTCTGTCTTGGCCTAGGTTGTCCATCATCTCTCACCAAGGCCTGCAGTGTGTGTATTCTCTGAGAGTGAGACTGTTCATTTAGAAAGGCTTTAAAAAAAAAAAAAAAAAAAAAAAAAAAAAAAGCCAAACCAGTAAGTTAGGCATGGTGACAAATGCCTATGATTCCAGCTACCAGGAGGCTGAAGCAGGAGGATCGCAAGTTGAAGGCCAGCCTCTAAGGGAGACCCTGTCTCAAAATGAAAAGGCCTGGGGATGTAACTCAGCAGTAGAGCGTTTACTTGGCATGTGTGAGGCCCTGGATTCTATCCCCAGCACTGGGGAGGGAAAAAAAGGCCAAAAATACGGGGTTAGTCTTTTGCTTCTTGCTTCTTGGTCAAGTCTGCATGTCACCCTTGAATCTGAGCTGCTGTGCATCCTCTGACAGCTGGGTGATATCTGAGTGGGGCTAGTAGATGTGCCTGTGTGACACTTTGGGGTCACGCAGACAGATTCTCTTTCCTTGGCTCCTTTGTTTTAATTTCTCAGTTACAGGCTCCCTGGGAAGCCTCCATCCCCTCTGGCTTTCTCCCCACACATGCAAGGGCACCCAAGTGTTCTGTCTGTGCCCATACTGCCCAGTGCAGGGGTGGAAGACCACAGCAGGCCCCTCTGCCCTCTCTACACTGGAGTGTTGGGGGTTCCTGGGTGGGGAGCCCACGAGGAGTGCTGCAGAGAAGCGGGACTAGGGGAAAGGTGCCTTGGGCAGCCTGCCATGGTGGCGTGTCTGGAGCCCTCGGCTCAGACGCCTTATTAAAGTTCACAGAGGACTGGGGATGCGGCTCCATGGTGGAGTGTTGCCTAGCATGCATGAGCTCCCCAGCACTGGAGGGGGGAGTTGTAAGGTGTTTCAGACATCAAGAGAAATCTAAGGAATGGCCAGAAAACTAATCAGGTGCACATCGCCCTGGTTAACATAAAACAAGCTGTGCCAGTGCAGTGTTAGCCCCTGCCTTCTGCCTTCACCACGCTTGGGAAGATTGCAGAGAAATAGGTGGTGTGGTGCCCCCTCCACGTGGTACCTGCAGTTGGCTTGGGGCCCGCTGGCTTGACTGGGCATTTTCCGTGAGGTCTGTTTGCACCAGTTCACATTGCTGCGGTTCCTTTCCACAGCTCTTTAACTCCCCTCCAAAAGTCACACTGCCACGCCTTTGTCCATTCTGCCAGTGGGCATTCGGGGTGTCTCTGAGTTTTGGCTCTTCCATGCCATAGAGTGGCGAGCAGTCTCATGGCTGTCCTGGGCACGAGTCTTGAGAGTTTCTCTAGAGCCGTACCTGGTTTAATACAACCATGCAGGTTTTCAGTGGAAACAAACAAACAAAGCTATTCAGCTTACGTGACTAAAGTCTTGGACCCAAAACTGGTGGGTATCATATGTTTGAGCGCTTGTGAAGTGTGGTGTTTCAGCCACCCCACTGTACTGTGTGTCCCCGAGGGTCGTAGCCAGCTGGGGGCTGCTCCCCAGCACAGGATCAGCTCTCTGGTCCAGAGAGAGCTGGACCTGGAGTACACCAGAGGTGCTCACGCTGCTGTCAGCTGAGACCTCCCTTAATGCAGATGCCAGCCTCACCAGCCTGTGAACTTCAGAACCCGTGTTTCCAGTTTTGCTTTGCACAGGGAGACTGAGCTTGCAGAAGGAACCTGCACCAGCACCTCCCAGGCGCCTCCCCCCATCGCTAGGGCCTTGGTGGGGTCATATAGGTGTCCATCCTAGTTGTTCTTCTTTCAGAATTTACAAACATACTTTCTTGCTGAAATGTATTTGTAGCCCCAAAATCAACACTCAGGCTCTTCAGTAGTCATTATGGATGTACACAGAGCAGTGAAAAATTTGTCCCCCTGGGGCCACAGGCTGCAGTGCTGTTATGCTGTCCCAGCTGTCATGCTGTGAACCAGGATCTGCTTAATGCCGGGCTTTTCACACCCTGGGGGCTTTGGCTGGCTGTTTAAGGTGATCTGGGGGGGGGGGTGGTCTGGAGACTGTGATGAGCCTCACAGAGGAAGCTCTAGTGTTAGACAAGCCTCAGGTGTGAGCACTAGGGTTGTGCTGTTGACTTTGGGTCACTGTGAATGAATCAAAGGTGTCTTTAACAAACACATACAGAACAATATCATGTATTGATCAGCTAACAAAAACAGAGTGACCGGAGGCCAGCAGGAACCTACCCCCAGCATGTTTCCTCTGAGAGCAATGGTCAGTGTTAATCAGCTTTCTGTCTCTATAACAACATCTCCAAGGGAGCCAACTTTTTAAAGAAAAAAGTTTACTTTGGCTCAGAGTTGGAAGGTTCCAATTTATTGCTGGGTTTGCTTGTTGCTTTCGGCCTGTGGCGAGGTACGACTCACTTCCTGGCCAAGGATCCAGGGCCCCACCAGCTACTTTTTTTTTTTTTTTGGGGGGGGGGGACCAGGGATTGAACTCAGAGGCACTTGGCCACTGAGCCACATTCTCAGCTCTATTTTGAATTTTATTTAGAGACAGGGTCCCACTGAGTTACTTAGCACCTCACTTTTGCTGAGGCCAGCTTTGAACTCATGATCATCCTGTCTTAGCCTCCTGAGCTGCTGAGATTACAGGCATGAGCCAACTAGCCTGGCCCAGGCCCTACTTTTTTTTTTTTTTTTTTTTTTTTTTTTTTCGTACCAGGGATTGAACTCAGGGGCACTCGACCACTGGGCCACATCTCCAGCACTTTTTTGTATTTTATTAGAGACAGGGTCTCACTGAGTTGCTAAGTGCCTCGCCATTGCTGAGGCTGGCTTTGAACTCGTGATCCTCCTGCCTCAGCCTCCCAAGTGCTGGGATGACAGGCATGCGCCACTGCGCCTGGCCAGGCCCTACCTCTTAAAGGTACCGTTACCTCCCAGTAGCCCCAAGCTGGGGGCCAATCCTTTAACATGTGGGTGTTTAGAGGACACTTAAAGTTCAAGCTGTAGCAGAGTGTATATGGGTCTCCGTTACCACCTAACCTCCAACTAAATGGCTGAAGTTAGTATGAATTAAGTTGAATTGTGGAAACTGGTCATGTTCAGATCTGTGCAGAAAATGCTCTTTCTTGTCCAACCCTGAGGATACTCCATACCCAGAAACCCCTCAGTCAATTCCACCCATCATGCTTAAGGCCATCCTGAGCTTGGTGGCACACTTCTTATGACAGAGGACGCTGGAAGCTCGCGCCACACACTCTTCTTCTTTTTTAATGTTTATTTATTTGCTTTAGTTGTACACAATGCGTTTATTTGTACGTGGTGCTGAGGATCGAACCCGGGCCGCGCACGTGCTAGGCGAGCGCTCTACCGCTGAGCCACAACCCCAGCCCCCCAGACACTCTTCTTAATGACCCTCCATGTCTTCAAGAAGTGTTGCCGTCTGAAGCGCTTGGAGCAACGGAGCCGCGGGAAGAAGTTTAGAGGCAAACTGGAGAGGAACAGCTTTTTATTCTGATAACTTTTCTCTCTGGTTCTAACAACGACTAACACACGCCACACACACTACCAAAATGGCGCTGACCCGATCAGTAATTTCGGCCAAGTCACTCGAGATCCCGGGACAAGTCCCGTGAGACTACGGAAGGCGACAATGCCCAAATCTCCACGGCTCATAGTCAACCGCAATTCAAGTCATCTCTCCAAACAGGGCTCCTGCAAAGAAGGACCTTTCAAAATTCTGTCTGGGCTGTTTCTGAGCCAGCCCTCGCTGGCACAGATCTCCACATCCCCTTCTTTCTCTATTTTCTCACATTTGCTTCCTTCCTCCTTCAAAGCCAGTGCCAGGGCCTCTTCCTGTACAAAGCACCAGGTGTCTCATGCCTGGAGGCCCCTCTCCAACCTGGGCCATCATTAGTGTGTGCCTGTGTTACTCACTGTTCTTTTCTCTCCTGTGCTGGATGTGTAAAAATAATAAGATACTTGTTGAATGAACAAGTACAACCTTGCAAAGGGTAGATCCAGTCAGCTGACTCTGGCCCCAGACAGTCATCCTCTCCCATCAGAGTGGGTCAGACCAGGCTGGAAGGGCGTCCCAGACACACATGATGGTGGCTGTAATTGACATAGGGCTGATGATGCACTTATGGGGAGAAGCTCTGCCCTTCGTGTGGGAGGGAAACCCGAATGGTTCACACAGGCTGTGAGCTCTGAAGTGGGCGAGATTGGGGTGTAGGAAAAGGCTAGAAGGGAGGGATCAGAGTCTCCAGTATGGCAAGTGACCCTACCTTGGGTACCTCCCTAGGCCAACAGGTGGGGAAATGCCCAGGTTGCTTTTCCCCCTCCAAGGGCCAGGCAGCACCTGTCTGTGGGTTGGTCCTTCCAGGGAGCAACAGTGGTGCTAGAGGAACCCTGGCCACCAGACCAGGGTGTCAGGTGGGAGAGATTAGAAGACTCTACAGTTCTCAACTCAGGGAGTGGCTACACCAGACCCTGGCCCAGAGCAATGCCAGAGAAGCAAAACGAGTCATAGGGAGAAGACCAGAGGACAGGGCTGCTTTTCTCTTACAAAAAATTTAAAATCTCAAATTACAAGGCATCACTGAGTACTTTTGAGTTTGCTCTGCAGCAGCTGCCTGGCCCCTTTGGGTCCCCTAGACTCTTCTGTGCAGACTGTGGGCCTGGTGTCCTGGGAGAAATTGTACACCAGCCCATGTCTGAGAGTGGGGTATCCATAGAAGGATCTGTTTGCCAGGCTGGAAGCAGATAGAGGCATGCACAGGACATTGGGGGACACTGCTGTGCAGGCAGGGTGACTGGGCAGCAGGAAGAGGCAAAGACCCCAGGACCGTGCAACTGCTGGACATCAGACACAGGGGGACTTTTCCACCAGCCTTCACACTGAACCATTTGTCTCTTGGCACCCTGTTCCTTTTCTCCGCACCTTGCCCCCCACAAGAGAGCGTCACAGTGGCATGTCGTGGCCATCTGCGTGTTCTTCTGGCGTGGGAGCTGTGTGGTGTTGGATTAGACCCCAGCACTGGCCTCAAGAGCCCATGGCACCAGCGTGGGTCCTGTCTGTGTTCCACACTCTGGCTCTGTCCTGGTGTTTTGGTTTTGCGCAACCCCGAGGTGCATGTTACTCCAAAAAGGCTGTTCCTTTTGTCCTTCTAAAAGAAGGGTGTCCGTGTAGCCTCACTCCAGGAGCACCGGATGCCAGTGCCATGTGGGGGTCCGAAGGGAGCCCTCTCCAAGCTCCTGTGGGCTGCACCTCCCCAGCGTGTGGCAGAGAGGGTAGTTTGGGGTCTGCAGGGCAGCTTATGGTTCCTGGAGTACCTGCACACCCATGTCCTACAGCAGGCCATCCCTGACCCCCCTGCTCTACAGCTGAGGAAACTGAGGCCAGGGGAGTTCATCTTCCCACTTTAGCCTCCCACTCCCATCCCCTGACACATGCAGTGCTGGGGGTGGAACCCAGAGCCTCTTGCATGCCAGGCAAGTGCCTTGCTATTGCACTACACCCCATCCCTGAGTTTGCATTCTTTCTTACAGTGACAGCCTCCATGGGCAGGGCTGAGTGGACCCAGTCTTGAGACTGCCAGTCTCAGCTCCCCTACCCCTCCCTGTCACTTGCCCTGCCTGTGACCTTGTGGGCGTGACTCTTGTTTTGACTTGTTAATGACAGACTGATAGCAGGTACATTCATTTGTCATTTATTATCTCAATAAATAGTTTATCTCAGCAAATATTCACTAACCAAGCACATGGATGCAGGGCCCCTTATACCTCTACTAACCCTGTTGATGTCCAGCCCTGCTGTCATGAAGTGCATATTTGGGGACAGTGTATGTTGGGGTGGGCAGGGGACGCCAGCTGTTCCCAGGTGGTGGTGCTCAAATGTAACCACAGAAAAGGTCCAGTTACACAGGAAGGTAAAGGACCTAAGAACTGCTGTTCTCCATTGTGTAGCCAGAGGGGGATCCTGGGAAAAGCCACACACACCCTAGACCTCACAGGTGTGGGTGCTCTGGCATCCCAGGGCACAAGGGGCAACATCAGTAAGTGCTGGGTGTGCCTCAAGGAGGAGAGGCCACCAGCCCCACCACTGCGGTGTGAATGGCAAAGGGGCAACAGCCACTGGCCAGCGCCTACCTGCCGCAGCCCAGTGCCCGCAGCTTCCTCCTGGCTTCCTCCTCTGTGTGTCCTGGGGTGGTTAGTGCTCAGACTTCATCAGCTCCAGGTTTTCAGGACCAGCTCTAATGCGTAAAGGGCAGGTACCCCACTTTGTGTTTAGTGGGTGAGAGCCAGGAACCAGAGCTGGTACAGGTGCCTGGGCTCCGGGATGGGCTGCCCTGCAGGGTGACCAGTGCCAGCATCTAGCACAGCCTAGCTGGCGGCACATTCCGCAGACACCCAGGGGTGGGGCCCTCTGACTGCCTCCCCGCTTTCTCACCGCCCCCTGCCCTGTGCTGTCCTGGGGTATGGCCTGCCCAGGCACCTTTGGTAGTCAGGGCTCAGAATCCTGGTTTCCCTGACCCTGGCCGTGTGTGACCCGGCAAAGTCACATTTCTCAGTCCAGCTTCTCACCAGCTGCTGCTGAATAGGTTTGGGGACTGTTGCTGTTTGGCCTTCAAAGGAGCTTGCCTTTCCAGTATCCTGGAAAGGGTAGCCAGACTCCGCACCCATGGTTTTCTCAGGAGGTGGCTGTCCATAAGAAATGCCCCACTCCGGAGCCCTCACAGTAGTCCAGTCCTGGGGTGCAGGCCAGGCCGCCTGGCTTGCTTTGTTCTCTGCGATTTTTCCCAAACCTTTGGCTCTCTAGTGAGGGAGCCAGCTGTGGGAGCGGGCTGACAGCCTCCAGCCCCCCAAAGCAACAGACAGGAACTTGCTGAAGGAACGGCATCCTCTGGCTGGCTTCCCAGAGCTCAGAGCCCTCCAGGGGTGGGGTGTGGCAGCAGGAACCCCAGAAGTCCCGGCCTGTTCTTCATTCCAGGGTTGACATGGCTCCGACTCGGGGTGCAGCAGTGGGGGACCAGAGGCAAGCAGATGGAGGCACAGTGCTAGATGGTGCGAGACAAGACAGGGCTAGAGTATGAGGGCTGGCTCAGGGACTGCGCAGCAGGGCCCGGGAAGGGCAGCACAGACAGGAGCAGCCAAGGAAAAGGTCCTGTGGTGGGCATGAGGTTGGCACCTTCATGGCACAGAAAGCAGGTAAGGGGTAGAGGCTTGCAAGGAGAGATGGCGGTATCGTGGTGGGAGCAGTGGCAGCGCCGGGTCCTTCTTATCTGGGTAAGGAGACAGTGACAGACAATCAGGGGGACTTACTCGGGGCGGTGGCTTCTTAGTTAGGCCTTTAAAAATGGAAGGGATCTTAGGGACTGGGAGATGGCACCTGTATTTCAGGAGTGGGTAGGAACAGGGGCTCCAGGCTCTAGGCCAGTCATCCTGGCATTTCAGTCCCCAGGGAGCTGTGACCCTCCCTGGGCCCTGCACTGGCACCTGTAGGCTGTGCTCTCAGTGTTTGATGCAGAGGCTGTCCAGCACTGTCACAGGTCAAGCAGCCCACTGCCTGACCTGCCTGACAGGATTATGTGCCCCACATCCAGGCTCTTCCTGAAGGGCTCCTGCGTCAGCCTTGACTTTGATGACAGATCTGTTCTTCCTAGATGGCCTTATCATTTCCATGCACATGTGAAAAGCTGGTCGTGCCCCAGCCAGCAGCTCCCCACAGGCTTCTGACGCAGAGCTGTGCTGCCCTGCCCAACAGGGACTCTGGGGACTTATTGCTTCATTTGTTTGTGGCTTGGGTCTTTCTTTTTATAAGTTTTTGTCTGAAGTTGATTTCATCAGCCTGTGACATGCAGCCAACTTGACCCCAAGATGAAAAACGAAATGCAGAGGCTGATTTCTGTCTGGATGCTGCTGCTCTGGTGATAGGTGTCACGTCCTCACGACTGAACACTTGAGGTCACTCCAATTCCAGGTGAATTGGGCTGCACAAAATAACCACACAGAGACAGAAAATTACCTTAATTTTGGGGGGTCTTGTGACGGCTCCTCTTTGACCTTAGAGGTCTTTGGAAAGAGAGAGAAGAGCAGACTCTGAGCCCTTGTATTGGGGAGAAGCCATTCAAATGAGGCAGGGGGTCAGGTTTCAGGGGGTTGAGGTCAGCAGGTTGACTGGCATCTAGGAGGTCGACTCCCATCTCGTGTGCTGAGTGGGGATCAAGAGCAGAGCAGACAAGGGAGTTTTCATGGAACAGTTTATCCCAAACAGGGCAAGGGGGTAAGATACAAAGGAACAGGTGGATATAAGTCTACCACAGTGGGCACAGCTACTCCTAGGGCCACTCCTTGTTATCCAAGCCCAGGAAATGCCCGAGTCACCAGTCCTAATGCTTCCGCGACAGGCATCCATGCCTTTTCATTTTCCCAGTGGCATCAGGACTGAGAGGTTCGAGCACCTAGTGAAGCTTCCCAGATAGGAGTAGGGTCTGCAGCCTGACCTGGAGCTGGCCTCCGTCTCCAGCAGGTCTGTGCCCACATTAAGTCAGCTGATGCTCTCCCAGCACCGTGATGGCCCCTGGTCCTAAAAATGGAGGGTAAAATCAGGGTGTAGGAGCAGCCTCTGGATAGGGGGACCTGTGGGAGCCCAGGACTCCCTCAGCTTCATCACATGCTTGGCGTGCTGCCTGGCCATGAGCAAGGTAGCCTTCTCCTCCTTTTCCTCGAGTGGAGACATCTGCCCTGAGGCTGTACCTGAGCCAGGTGAGTGAGGAGGGCCTGGATGATGAAGGAACCAGCTGGGCAGTAGATGGAGAGCGCAGCGAAGTGTCCCCGCCAGTTACAGGCCAGGCAGTCCTGCCCCACTCACAGACAGGGCTTCCCCAGAGCGCTGGCCTGCTGCAGCAGAAGAAAAGACGCGCTCTCCCCCCAGACGTGGCAGATCAACCGGGGACTGGTAGGCCGTGAGTGGCAGATGGGGCAGTGCCCTGCTGCTTGTGGAGCAAACCTGGCAACTCTGATGGCCATCCCAGGGTTGTCCGGCGTTAGAGCTGGTCCTAGATAGCATTCTCACATTGTAGATGAGGAAGCAAGGGTTGCTGCAGGAGTCCCCAGAGGAGCTGAGGACAGCAACCATGGTCTGCCCACCTCAGGCCACTGCCCCACCACGGTGGCTTCTGGCTAGGCTGGCTGTGAGGGGAACACCCGTCCCCTCCCCTCCACCACCCACAGGAAGCTGGGCCAACAGGGTGTGAGCCTTCTTACCCCTTTCTAAGGACTGCTGAGTCACCTCTGAGGGAGGAGTGGAAGACTGAAGCCATCTGCCTCGTCTTGTCCTTGCTGAGACTGGAGGAGCAAGAAGCAGCACTGCAACCCCCATGGCTGCCTGGGTCGCAGCGTGCAGTGTTGTGGGTGTGCCCGGCAGGGCAGCGCACGGGCCCTGGGTGGTAGGGTGTGTTGCCAGCTGCTGTGTGGAGCGCTGGGTCAGCCAGGTGTCCATCACCCGCTGGACCACAAGATGATGTACCGGTCATGGCAGGAGACAAGGCCCACAGGGTCCCTGTGCTCTGGGCCACATTGCTGTGGAGACAAATGGGGGTTCCGAGTTAGAACATGTGCTTGGAGAGGCTTCCTTAACAGGAGGTGACGCCAGAGCCCAGCAGAGCAGAACCAATGGGCAAGGGAGGCAGATCCCAAAGAGGCCCTGAGCTGCCAAACAGCAAGGGCTGTGTGTGGACAGTGGAGCAGGGGTGAGGCCTGAGGGCGGGGAGGCTAGGGAGCAGGCCACACTGGGGTCCTAGGGGAAGATGCCAGGGTGGGGGTTTCCAAGGGACTCAGACCCAGGACCTCATCAGGAAGGGATGAAGTGGACAGAAACCTCCATCAGAGGACTGGCGACCTCGCTATCAGCAAGGACGAGTTCTTTCTAGCCCTGAGCAGAAGGGGTGGCCCTGCCTGAAGCTGCCCTGATAGAACCTCTGCCACCAGCCAGTACCGTTTTCTGTCTCGGGGCAGTGACACAGAACTGCCTCTTATGGCCTGTCTGTTGTGACAGCCACTGAGTGGTCTTGTCCATTTGCTGTTGCCACTACTGTCTAAAGCAGCTCCTTTCTGACAGAAGCCCCTGTGCCCCTTGTCTGGTCAGTGCTGGGCCCCAGACGTGTGGTTCAGGTGCCCCTCGCTGCAGGTTTCCTCCCTGCCTCCCATGCCTGTGCAGGCAGAAGGGCAGCAAGTGTCACTGAGAATGCCCTCAGCTCCCTGCCTTCCAGACAGCAGATTATAGCCAGGCACAGTGGTGCATGCTCAGGAGGCTAAGACAGAAGGATCACAAGTTCAAAGCCAGCTCCAGTTACATAGCAATGCCCTGTCTCAAAACATGTAGCTCAGTGGTTAAGGGCCCCTGGGTTCAATCCCTGGTACCAAAAGAAAAAAGGAAAAAAAAACAGCAAAGTTGCTTATTCTCTATGCCAGCTGGGTGCCATCTTCAAGCTCAAGAAGCCACACTGGGAGAGGGGTCCTCAGGCCATCAGAGATGGGGTCAAAGTGGCTGGTGCTGCAGTGATGGAAGACGTCCTCCAGGAGATGAGGCCTGACCAAGGCCCTAATGCTAGTCTCCACAGCCGACTTGTCCCTCTGACAAGCCAAGTCCCAAGTGAGGGAGCTGGGCTCTTGAGAGCCCTTTTTTGGGTGGAGTGGTAATAGCATTGAACCCAGGGATGCTCTATAACTGAGCCACGTCCCCAGTCCTTTTCATTTTTTATTTTTATTTATTTTATTTTATTTTATTTTATTTGTTTATTCTTTTTGGTACCGGGGATTGAACTCAGGGGTACTTGACCACTGGGCCACGTCTCCAGCCCTTTTTTTCTATTTTATTAGAGACAGGGTCTCACTGAGTTGCTCAGTGCCTCGCCATTGCTGAGGCTGGCTTTGAACTCGCGATCCTCCTGCTTCAGCCTCCCAAGTGCTGGGATTACAGGCGTGCACCACCACGCCCGGCTCATTTTTTATTTTAAGACAGGTTCTTACTGAGTTGCTGAGGCTGGTCTTGAACTTGCTATCCTCCTGGGTAGCTGGGATCCCAGGCACGCACCACCACTCCTGCTCCATGGTGACTGATGGCAAACTCGTCCATCAGCCCAATCCAGGGGACTACCCCATGGGCTAAGAGGACCCTGGGCTTCCCGTGCTATTGTGCTTTGCCACCAAAGCGTGGTTCCCCAGTAAACCTTGACGTGCAGTACAGGGGGTCAGTGGGTCTCTCTTAGGGCTTGATCTGATGGTGGCAGTAGCACATGGGAAGCCATTTCAGAAGCCTTTTCCTGATTCTTCTCCACTGCAGCCGTTCACAAAGGCTGCTTGCTAAAAACAGCATGGCTTTGATGGACAGAAGAGGCCATCTGCATGGGGAGGGCACATCCGGGAAGCCTTGGATGCCTTGTGTGTGACAAAAGTGGAAGTTGCACCTCCTGCAGTTATGGAAGGAGTGGTGGCCCACCTGCAGTCTGTCTTACATAAGCCTGAGGTGGAGCGTGCTGTGACACATAGTCCTCCCCCTTACCAGCCTCCCTCATCCTCCTGCCTCACCCATCTGGGCCCAGAGTAGGAAGCGCCTTTGGCACACAGTGGTGCTCCTATGGCCTCGTTCCTCTCTGCCCTTCTCCCTGCCCTGAGCTTCTGTGCTGCTTCCATTCGGGAGCAGCAGGTCCTGTGCTTCTCACCAGATACCCTGAGGGCTCCGGGGACAGGACCCTCTGCAGGTCACATCTGGGCTGCACTCTGGCTTTTCCTCTCGTGGAGTGCCCGCTGCCCCATAAGCCAGCATCTCATAGTTGAGCCATGCAGGAGGAGCTCACCTCTGGACATCCTGGTGACACTGGGGACCACTGAGAGGTCCCTGGCCAGGACACACAGGCGAGGGCAGTGTCAGCTAGTCATCTCCCTTCCTGCTGTCAGGTCCCTCCTGCAGGGCTTTGCCAGCAGCCCCAAGTCAGGAGCCAGAGTGCAAGCATAGGCTGAGCTGCAGGCGTGCCACCTTCTGGCCCACTCAGGAGGAAGGCTGAGGAACCTGAGAGGCTAGCTCCACTGATGCTGGCAGCGGCGTCCCGGATCCAGGCCAGCATGGAGGGGGCACAGCTCTGCCCTCACGCCCTGCCCTTCCCTCTCCCGTCCCTCTCTCCCAGTGCAGGGCTTTCTCCACACTGCCCAGGACAGTCTCAGCCACCTCTTGGTCCTCCCTTGACTCCACGGTCCAGTTGTGTTCCACACACAGCTGTCTGACAGCCCCACTTCCTGAAACCCAGGCCTCACCTCTCTTCCTGTCTCACGTGGGCGTAGTCAGAACTGGCCACCTTCAGGACTGTAAGATCGGAAAGATCTTCCCCGCCTGCCGCTTCAGGGCCACAGACTTCCCTGGCCTCTCACCCACGTCCCCATCTGTAAGATGAGTGTGTCCCTACGTGGCCATCTAATGGGTGTTACTAATCAATGACATGGCAGCACGGGGCCCAGTGGGTGTGCTCCTGTGCACCTGCTTGGCTGGCTTTGCCGTTGGGAACTTGCCTTGTGAGTCCAGCACAGGTGGCCTGTTCCTGAGCTCTTCCCAGCCGGGCTCTCTGCCCTCGCTTCCTGTAGCTCGTCCCACATTCTCCGTGCTGCTCTTCTGCCTCATTTCTTTGCCACCCTGGTGCCCTTCTCAAGCCCAGGTCAGAGCATCACCATGCTCCGCAGTCCCTGGAGCTCACAGCATCCAGCTGACAGCCTGTTGGTCATCAGGACCCTGACCGGCACTGGCCTGTTGCTGTGGTGGACACAAGGCATCATCCCAGCCCGACTGGCTGCCAACTGGGCCACCCACCAGCCCCACCCTAGTTCCTGTTCTATACACCCCTGAGAGTTCCACTGAGAAGGACTTGGAAGGCAGTGAGGAGGCTCTTTCGTAGTGTGGTGTGGACAGTGTCACCACAGGGCTAATGGCTGGGCAGGTAGAAGCTTACAGGCAGAGGGGAGGAGGGGAAGCCAGTTCCAACCCTCACCTCGGCCCAGAGAGGACAGTCGTCCCCTCTGGCATCCTGTGGGAGGTTACCTCCCACTACAGGGTCCTCAGGAAGTAAGGCCCAGCAGCTGCCCTCCACCCTCCCACTCCTCCATGCTGCTTTCTTCTCTCCTTCAAACAATCCACCGAGCCTGCGACTAGCCACTTGTTCTCTATCCTGTTGCTTGCGGCGCACCCCCCACATTGATGCAAGGGCTTGGCAACATGCTCTGTGCATTTCCACTATGGTGGAAACCTCCTGTATGTCACTTCCTCACTTCTGCCCAAAGATGGCCAAGGTTCAGGACTCAGAAGTGCGCTCAACTTTGAAAGAAAACTGCTTCTCCTAAGATCTTTGTTTGTTTGGTTGGCTCCCCATTCCCAGTGATAGGATGGTGCCCAGGGCTTGGCTCACGCTAGGCCACCCCCAGTTCTCTGGTCATTACTAATACTGATGGGCACCGGGCGTGGTGGCGCACGCCTGTAATCTCAGCACTTGGGAGGCTGAGGCAGGAGGATCGCCAGTTCAAAGCCAGCCTCAGCAAGGGTGAGGCACTTAGCAACTCAGTGAGACCCTGTCTCTAATAAAATACAAAAAAGGGCTGGGGATGTGGCCCAGTGCCCTCGAGTGCCCCTGAGTTCAATCCCCAGTACCAAAAAAAAAAAAAAAAAAAAGAAAAAAAAATATATATATATATATATATATATACTGATAGGCCAGCCGTGCTGCCAGGAGTCACGTGCTCTGGAGTGGACACCCATCTGATTCAGGCATGCTTGCTCCCCAGGTATCTGGTACACAGGTGACACACAAAGTAAAGGGTGTCCCTGCTGGGCCA
This sequence comes from Tamias sibiricus, assembly GCA_025594165.1. Lineage (NCBI taxonomy): Eukaryota > Metazoa > Chordata > Mammalia > Rodentia > Sciuridae > Tamias > Tamias sibiricus. The sequence goes on along the minus strand of CM046673.1, from coordinate 3,069,904 downwards.
AAAGCAAATGTGCGGGAGTGGGGCCAGGCACAGGTGGGCATGTGAGGTGGGAGCAGGCAGACCTCCACTGGGCGACCTTGGGCTGACTGGGGGTCAGGATCCAGCCTCAGGAAGTTCTGAGGTTGCACTCAGCAGGAACCACCTAGGCATGGCCTCTGCAGAGCCTTCACAGAAAAGGGGCTGCGGCCCGAACCTAGGGCAGTCTTGGACGTGGTCCCTCTCAGGGTCCAGCTCACACCTGTCCTGGGGCTGGTGCTGGCATGGGTGTCACGGTGTGTGTCCCCCTGGGTGCAGTAGTGACTCAGGCTCCAGGCTGCTCTGCTGACCCCAGGCAGGTGCTGCAGCCTCACTGGCTGCCAAGAGGCCGCATGCTTGCTCCTCTTCCGCCCCTCCTCAGGGTGGGACTCCAAGTGGCCTCGCTTTGGGGATGGGCTTTGTCACAGGCCATCAGTGGCTCTCAGTGAAGCAGGGCAGTGTGCTAAGTCCTCCTCTGCAGGGATCGTGGCAGCCCCTCCAGGGTTGGCTTCCCTGTGACAGGGACATGGATAGCACCACTCCTCACATGGAGACTAAAGTGCTTCTTTGTAACCCACATGTGTGTGTCCCTTAGCCCTGCCGTGGGCCTCTCGGGTCTGTGGCCTGAGCCTCTTGGCAGCCACCGTGGGTCACATGCATCTGCAGCCCCTGCCCAAGTGCTGTCCTTCTTCCATTGCTGCTGGGCCTGCAGTTGACACGAGGTAGATCATCTCTCCCACATCTTCCTCGTGGCCTTTCACCTTTCTGTTCTTCAGTGCCTGTCCCTAGCCTGTGAGCTGGGGAGAGAAGGGACTTCTCAGTCTTACACACCCCTCCTGTTCACATGGCCATGTGACCATGGGGGTCCTGAAGAAGTTGTGCGGGGCTTGGGAGGCTGAGGCCAGAGGCCACCGAGCTGGGTCTTTGATACCCTGGAGGGATCCTGCGCCTCTCCCCTCTGCTGCCTCTCCGTCCTCCCTGAGCCCTGGAGAAGGACCAGGAACCCACCAGCTGTGCCTTGCTCTGCACAGGCCGTCAGGCCCAGGCGCCCTCAGGAAGTGGTGGTCTGTGCCTGGTTGGCTTCAGTTCTCAACTCACCGCAGCAGCCAGGCTCGCATTTCCCTGTGGGCAGCCCCAGCTCTGAGAGTGTCCTGACTTACCACCCACAAAGGAAGCGAAACTGACCCATGAAACAGTGGAACGCCCCAGAACTGCGGGCAGAGGGTCTTTCTTCCTAATCCTTGGGCAGGAACAGGAGGGCAATCCTGCCCTCCCCCAGGCCAGCCTCCCTGGGGTGGAGCACACTGTGCAGGGCCAGCAGCGCCAGGGGGCCAGTGTCCCTCCCACTTCTTCCCTGCCTCAGGCCCCTCCAGGACCCAGAGTCCAGCCTCCAAGTGGGCGTGGACAAGGGGATGTGGAAGAGCCTTCCTGCTGCAATCAGGTGACCTGGAAGGCTGCCTCCTGTGGAGCAGGCCTGCCCCTGGCCCAGCAAGCACATCTGGGAGGGTGCGTCTCACGCCAGCAGGGGGAGCCTGGCTGCTCCTCTTCAGCCTCCCCACTTCTGCTCTTTGGTCACTTCCTCCTGGGCTGCTGTGGTTCCTGTGAGATCCTCACTGTTCCTGTGTCCTGGGCCACCAAATGCCCTGCTGGACCTCCCCTCACACAGCACCCTGGGTACCGCAGGGACCGTCACAGCATCCCTTGCTCACATCTTGCAACATCTGGAGGCAGGGAGACTGCTAGGCGTAGACTGGCAGGTGCCCCTCAGTCTCAGGGTCATGGTCACACATGCCACCCTCCACTCTTCTGCTCTGCCCGCTGGCTGCCAGGAGGAAATAAGCCGCCTCTGCTGTCTGGGTGTGTACACACATATGTGCTTGCGCACTGGGATGTGGTCACATACCATTAGACCAGGATGTTAAATGTTCATAGTCACTTGAGTGACATCAAACCTCCTGACAGTTGGACCGTGTTGGGGGTGGGGTGAGTGAGCTGTGGAAAGCACCAGAAGACTCAGGCCCTCCCTGCCAGAGCCTCACTTCAGGCTGCTAGTCTGTCCCACATAAATAGTGACTATTGGAAGGAGTCCTGCAGTGAGAGAACTTTCCTAACTGCATGGCGGTTTCCGTGTTCTGTCTGCCCCTGGGTGCCTGCTCCCCTCTAGGCATGTGCTTTGGGATATGAGGGCCAGGCTGCTCAGATGCCTTCCTGGGGAGGCAGCAAGCCTCTGGGGGGAGGCTGAGGCACTGCAGTAGCCCAGGAGCAGCCTCAATCTGAGCGAAGGTATCGCTGCCATCCATTGGCCCCCTACCCAGGATGGGCATGCCAGCCCTGTCACAGGGTTATCAACATGGCACTCAGCCACAGTGTGACCCTGCATGCACACCTGGTGGTACACAGTGTCTCTAGAAATGCCAGTTCTGTGTTTGTTGTTGGCGTCCGTCCCCACAGCCAGGCCTAGAACCAGACCTACAGTGTTCCTCCCAGGAGGTACCTAGTCAAGGGGTAGTGAGTGCTCCACCCCCAGGTGCAGGAGCCCTCATTCGGGGGGCCCAGCAGCCTGGCCTGCCCAGCCCGCCCAACCCAAGTGGCGGGAGCTGGCCTACCTTCTCCATTTCCTAGCCTTGTTCCAACTGTTTGTAAGAGGGTCTGTGTTTGGCTCAGAGAACTGCATATCACCTACCCCTGATGAGTGCTTTGTCTTGTCCCCAGCTCGCTCCTTGCTGAGCGGACTGGGCCCTCAGATTTCCAGTAGACTAGCCACTGTGTCACGTGGTGTGTGAACCTGCGCCAAGCCCTCCACGTGCCAGCACGGGCGAGGCCGCCGTGGCTCCTGCTAATTCCTCCCAGTTTCAGGGCTACCTCTGTTTTCACATCAGGGCGTTTGGTCAGAAGGTGTGGCTCGTGGGTGGTGTTCTTGTTGTGCTTGCCCTTGCGTTCCTGTACCTGGTGCACCTCCCTGACTGGCCACCCTGTAGGTCTTTCTAGTCCTAGTAGTGGGTGGTCCCAGAGGACCCAGTGTGCACGCACCTCGTGAACTGCCTCGGAGCTCACGGTGTGCACATGGGGGAGGCCGTTCCTGTTCTGCAGCCCAGGAAGGCGTGCCTGGGTACCAGCTGCAGGGCTCGAGCACATGCATTGGACCCGCTCTGGCCACCTGCACCTCTGCTCAAGACCTTTTACCCATTGGCTGGCTATCACCAAATTATGTGCAGGTTTGGGGGTGTTTTGTTTGTTCAATTGATTGCAAGACATCACTTGTAGGAGCCTTGTTTGGGGAGATGGCTTAATTTGTGGTTGACTGTGGGCCATGGAATTTTGGGTATTGTTGTCTTTTGTAGTCTCACGGGACTTGGCCCGGGATCTCGAGTGACTTGGCCGAGATTGCTGATCGGGTCAGGCCATTTTTTGGTGGTGTGTGGTGCGTGTTAGTCATTGTTAGAGCCAGAGAGAAAAGTTATCAGAATAAAAAGCTGTTTGTTTCCAGTTCGCCTCTGAACTTCTTCCCGCGGCTTCGTTGCTCCAAGCGGCCATCGCTTCAGGCGGCAACAGTCACTAAAGAAAGGTGTGGGGCAAATGCCTACGTCGCCGTCTGCTGGGTGTTCGCATAGGCACCTCTGGAAGTGGTGTCCCCAGGGCTGTTTTCCTCCACAGTGCAAGCCCGCAGTGGGGTCACAGCAGCTGTCGGGGCCCACCCCATCCTGCACCCTACCCCCATGCGTCTGCCTCTCCAAGGGTAGTGTTTAGTCCTGGGTGCACCCCTGATGTCCACCGCCGCCTGGGCTGCCAGGTCTCGCCCAGCCATCTTTGTCAATCTTGCTGTCACCACCATGTTTAGGAGCCCCGTAGGCCACAGTGGCTGCAGCAGGGGTGCCTCTCTTCCTCGTCCTCTTCTGCAACTCACACGGTCTCCCTCCTTTTGTCTTCCAGCTGGTCAGTGAGAAGGTTGGAGGCGCTGAAGGGACTAAGCTGGACGATGATTTCAAAGAGATGGAGAAGGTAGGGAACCGCCCAGGCTCCACGTGCTGGTCAGTGCTGCTGAGTGAGGGGCTCCAGAGCACCTCGTCACTGTACAGCCCCAGCAGACGTGCCCACCCTGGCAGGGCTGTGACTGACAGGCCCCCATCAGGTGGACTCGTAGGTAGCAGCTTCCACCCAAGCCCAGGCAAGCAGCGATGGGGACAGGACGCAGCTGAGCTGATGGACAGGGTTGGGCAGGGCTACACCCTGTTTGGGCCTTGGGTGCCAATGGCTGTGGAGCCCAAACATTGCCTCTCTTCACAGAAGGTGGATGTCACCAGCAAGGCAGTGGCAGAAGTGCTGGTCAGAACAATCGAGTACCTGCAGCCCAACCCAGGTAGGACCAGCCTGCTGTCTGGGGTCTGCCCAGGCCTCCTATGTCAATAAGGATCCTAAATTAACAGAGCACAATGAGGGACTGCTGAGCCTGGGTGGGCGGGCTGCAGGCATGGCTGGATCCAGGGGTCCAAGCCTTTAGGATCATGTACTTGTTTTCCATTTGAGCTGACAGCTCGCCTTCCTCTGTGCTGGCTCCGCTGTAGGGCCCACTTGCTCCTCATAGCAGTCTTACCCTTCAGTCACCCCCTGCCAGACAGCAGGCCCTGCAGAAAAGAACATCCTCCCCTCCTGACACACTGGAGCAGTGTCCAGGGGATGCAATCTCCTTGGTCTGGCCAGGGCTCCACCCTGGGAGCATGGGGCGGTCTTCTGGGCCCAGAGCAGGCAGAACCTTTCCCCTGGCACCACAGTGGGAGGTAAGGAACAAAACTAGCAGCAGCCACTGGAGGCCAGTGCCAAGAACAGAAAGGGCAGAGGTCCACAGCTGTGCTGTGCCTGACAAGTGCTCCCTCCTGCCACCTTCCCCAGGTAAAGCACCTGAGGGCTTCTGTCTCAAGGAGGCGCTGGGAGGCGGCACTCGCTTGGTGACCCGCTCCCTCCTGCGCACTGCCAGTTCTCCTTTTGTGGCTGTTGGCTCGTCCACAGGGCAAGCTTGGGAAACAGGTCTTGTGTGCCAGGTGCGCTGTAGGAAGGGACAGGTGTGGGAGGAATCCCATGGCGCCCCCTGGCTGTCCCGTTGCAGCCTCTCGGGCCAAGCTGACAATGCTGAACACGGTGTCCAAGATCCGGGGCCAGGTGAAGAACCCAGGCTACCCGCAGTCGGAGGGCCTGCTGGGCGAGTGCATGATCCGCCACGGGAAGGAGCTGGGTGGGGAGTCCAACTTCGGTGAGTTGCACATGCTGGCCCCTGCAGGGCAGCCTGGGCACAGTCCCCAGGCGCACAGCTCTCAGGAGGCCAGTGCTGTCCACGTGCCATCCTTGGGGCTAGAGATATGTAGTGGCAAAGAGCTTCCCCATGCAGGGGGCTGTCCACACCAGTGGGCGTGGGCGGGCAGGGGAAGGTCCACCCGAACCTGACCATAGGGAGGGACACTAGGGAAGGGCCCTTGTTTGGTTCCAAATTCCAGCAGCTGGGCTCTTGACTGTTGAGTGAGGGGCCTGTTCGGGAGGTGGGGGATCTCTGCCCAGCAGGAGAGGCCCCTGTGACAGCTTCCCATGCCCCTCTTCTGTGCAGGTGATGCCCTGCTGGATGCAGGGGAGTCCATGAAGCGCCTGGCCGAGGTGAAGGACTCGCTGGACATAGAGGTCAAGCAGAACTTCATCGACCCACTGCAGAACCTGTGTGACAAGGACCTGAAGGAGATCCAGGTGCTGCCACGGCACCCACTGCCCGCCACCCCTGCTCACTCCCGCCCTCGTCCAGCCCCAGGGTCACCCTTCCACATCGGCCAGGTCACTTGTTGGACAACTATCCCGTCTGTCCCGGGAGCTACCAAGTGACACTTGTCCCCTGCCACCTGCAGCACCACCTGAAGAAGCTGGAAGGCCGCCGCCTGGACTTCGACTACAAGAAGAAGCGGCAGGGCAAGATCCCCGACGAGGAGCTGCGCCAGGCCATGGAGAAGTTCGAGGAGTCCAAGGAGGTGGCAGAGACCAGCATGCACAACCTCCTGGAGACCGATGTGCGTGGCCGCACCCCGCTGTGCCCGCCTGTGCGACCAGGCTGCCCTGGGTGTCGGGGGTGGGGTGACATTGCAGGAGCCAGGGCAGCCCCTCCTGTGCCTGGCACACCTGGGCTCAGTGCAGGCTTGAGGGAGGCCACGTGGCTGCTGGGAGTTGGGGACAGAGGGTCTGAGGGCAGCAGCCTACCCACTGCCACAGGCTAGGAGCACTCCCCAAGCCTCTGGGGGCGTGGGGGTCAGTGGGGAGACAGCCACCACAGTGGTGTCCCTCGGCCCCGGTGGTCCCGCAGATCGAGCAGGTGAGCCAGCTCTCGGCCCTGGTGGACGCGCAGCTGGACTACCACCGACAGGCCGTGCAGATCCTGGACGAGCTGGCCGACAAGCTCAGGCGCAGGTGGGCTGGCCCCGCTGTGGCGGCGCCTTCTGCTGGCGTCCTCTTGCTCTTCCCTGTCCCTGATGGGTCCCACCGCCAAAGTTCCCTGAAGCCCGAGTCCCCTTGCTTTCCACAGGCCCTGGGCCCTCGTGCAGGCCGCCCTGATGTGAGCAGGTTCCACAGCATGGCCCTGAGGCTTTCCAGAGTCGCCCAGGCTGCCTGCGTTGCGAGGGGGCCACAGGAGAAAGCAGGACATTATTAGGCTTGTCCTGGTCCCCCTGGGAGACGGCAGACTTGACCTGAGGGCCAAGAGGTCAGAGGAGCGCTGAGCCACCCAGTTCAGACTGAGGTCCACAGGGTCCTGCTGACCCCTCCCCACCTGCGCCTTGCCTGAGGCTTACCTCTGAGGCGTGAGCCCCAGCTAGAGCTGGACGGGCCTCAGGGAGCCAGGACGTGATGGGCACCTGCTTCCTGGGCTGTCGGGGCCTCACAGTGTAACGCGTGCCTTGAACTAGGTACAAGTAGTTTGCAGCTTCTGAAGCTGCTGGGGGTGGGGGAGCAACCCAGGGCCTCGGACTGGTTCCAGGAGCCTCCAGCCTGCAATGTCCCCCTGTCCCATTCCCCTGTGACAGGGCCTAGGGCATCAGCTTGGACCTGGAGTGCTGAGGCCCTCATGGCCTACGATTCTTCTACAGGGTGCGAGACGCCTCCTCACGCCCCAAGCGGGAGTACAAGCCCAAGCCCCGGGAGCCCTTTGACCTTGGAGAGCCCGAGCAGTCCAACGGGGGCTTCCCCTGCACCACAGCCCCCAAGGCCACAGGTAGCAGGGAATGGAATGCTGCTTCCAAGGTGGCTGAGGGCTGGCCCTGTCCCAGGCCTTGAGAACCAGGCCCCAGGGAAAACCAAGCCCACTGTCCACCTGGGCTACAGGAGGGGACCCCAGGGACCAGGAAACGGTCCCACCCACTGTGGTCAGCCTGCCTCTGTTCTGTTCACAAGCAGCTTCGTCGTCCTTCCGATCTTCTGACAAGCCCATCCGGACTCCCAGTAGGAGTATGCGTGAGTGTCCCCAAGGTCGCGGCTCCTTCCCTGCTGACAGCTGGTCTCAGCTGGCCACACTGCTTTTTGTTCTGTTCTGAAGGGGTCTTTCTCCCACCCTTCTCCTGGGCCAGGAGCTCCCACCTGTCCCCTGTGGGCAGTGGGGCCCAGATGGCAGCTGGTTGGACAGCCTCCATGGCCAGTGAGTCTGCAGCCTCTGAGCCTCAGCCTCATCGTGCACACCAGGGGCTCAAGTGCTGAGGACCAAGGACACCATCCTGGCTCGAGGCTGTCTTGCCTGCACAGTGGCCCTGAGTGCTCTGGCCGGTCTCTCCTCCCCGTGACCCTGTGGGCATCTCCAGTGCCTCCCAGCAACACTGTGACTGACCACTGCCAGACCTGGCTTCCGCCTCTCCTCCTCCAGCAGTGGAGGGAGGGTCTGCCGAGTGGCAGGGCCACCAGGGAGAGGGCCAGGGCTTAGTGAGGGCACAGTGACCCTCGTGTCTCTCCTGCCCCCAGCGCCCCTGGACCAACCCAGCTGCAAGGCGCTGTACGACTTTGAGCCTGAGAACGACGGGGAGCTGGGCTTCCGCGAGGGCGACCTCATCACGCTCACCAACCAGATCGACGAGAACTGGTACGAGGGCATGCTGCACGGCCAGTCGGGCTTCTTCCCCCTCAGCTACGTGGAGGTGCTCGTGCCCCTGCCGCAATGACATGCCAAGGCCCTCCCGCCCCTCCGTCCATGCCAGCTGGGTCTCCTGCATTCCATTTAGCAGCTGACTTGGGCCCGCCAGGTGGCCTGACACCAGGCTGCAGGGCCAGCGGGGCGGGCAGCTCTCATCCAGGAAGGTGAGGCCCGTCCGCACCAGCAAGTGTGGGCCCACGCTGGTGGCAGCGGGGCTCCCTTCCCCACTCTCCGGCTATCCTGGGGGCCGGGCTGGATCCCTCCTTCCCACTCGTGGCCTCCTTCCCCAGCAGGCCTGCGGTGGGACTAACACTAAGGTGCTCTTAGAAACACTAATGTTCCCTGGAGGGGCGACAACTCCCTCCCACCCAGGGGCCATCCCTGTTGTGGCTGCAGGGCCCAGATCCTCTCCCTGTCACCTGACCTGCTGCCTTAACAGGACTGGGTGGGTCTGAGGCAAGACCCCCGGCCACCTCCCCACATCCCAGGGTACTTTGAACTCAGGGGTACTCGACCACTGGGCCACATCCCCAGCCCCAGGGTCCACTGAGTTGCTAAGGCCTCGCCATTGCTGAGGCTGGCTTTGAACTCGCCCCCTGACTCAGCCTCCCAAGTACTGGGCAGGCGTGCGCCACCACGCCCGGCCACATCCCAGGTTTTAAGTCCTCTCCCCGCCCGTTGCTGGCGATGGGCCAGGCCCCCATCCAGGGCGCCCCAGAGGTGCTGTCCCGAGCCTTGCACACACGCTACTTCCTGGAGAGCCAGGGCCCTCAGAGGTCCCTAGGCCAGGGTGTCCCTCACCCCTTAGAGCCTGCTGTCAGCTATGCTTGTGGCCAGGACAAGGCAGGCGGGGGTTTTTAGAGGCTGCCTGCTCAAGGACAAGCCCTCTCCCAGCAGCCCTGGGCCCTCAGCTGTCTCAGGAGCCTGTCACCCTCCAGCCAAGTCCCCAGACACTGGCTGGCCTGCACCCACCCGCCCACAGCTGCCCTCACAAGGCCAGTGGGTCCAGCTTCTTAGCCCCCAGTGGAGCACATGGAGGGCGGCGCCCACCAGGCACATAACAGCTTGCCGGGGACCATGGCCCGGCCTGCACTGCCGGAGGTCGAGCTCAAGTGCTCTGAAGAGTGGCGCCCCAGGCCCAGCTGCCAGCAACTCCCTCCCTCCTAGACAGCGTCAGACAGCTGTGTCCCCGAGACCAGCAGGACCCAGCCCCAGCTTCCACTTCCTCCCACCTACTCCAAACTTGACTAAAGGGAGGGACCTCTGGGCTTGGCCACGTTCACATTCCCTTCCCCAGGACTCCACAAAGCCCCTGGGACACCAGGCTCTGCCCTTCCCTGCCGCCCCCCACATGTCGACCACGTGGGGACATGCAGCCTCTGCTGGCAGTGCAACCTGGCTCGCCACCCAGGGTGGACTGAAATGTACACCTAATTTTTTTAAAAAAAGAAGTATTAAATGTTTCTTTCTACAGCCTTTTGTCTCGTGTTGGTGCAGGGGTGGGCCTAGCCCCCTGTGCTGGCCAGCAAGGGGCACCCCTAGCACCAGTCCCCGCCACTCCTGTGGGTGATTCTGCACCCCGAGGTGCCCTGCTGCCCAGACAGCAGCCCTCGCCCAGTGTGTGCTGTGGGGCTGGCTGTGGAACCACTTTTGCCACAGCTTGGTGCCCTGCCACCCACAGGAGGAAGCAGTACTCGGAGCTGCTCAAGGGACCCAGCTTGGGCATGCAGCCGGCCCTTGCCCACCCCCGTGAGGCACGTCACAGGCTGCTGACTGCTCAGTTCTTTATTATCCAAGCCTGTGTGACACAGGATGGGACAGCAACAGACGAATCCTTGGGCCAGTCCCCCAGAGCCACCTCTGACCTCAGGACAGCGCCCTCAGCTCCCCTACTTGAGGAGACTGTAGACCTGCTCCAGCACGTGGCACAGACCTTGGTCTTTGGGTGTCCTGCTGGCCAAGGAGATCTGAAACAAGCAGGGCTGGTGGCTCAGGGCCCGGCCACCACCCAAGTGAAACATGCAGACCCTCAGCCAAGCACGCAGCAGTATTCCCAAGTCCCAGCTCACAAGGGAGCAGTGCACTTGACCGAGGACCAGTGGGCTGCAGGCAGGACCTCCGTGAGGTTTTGCGGGCGGCTTTGCCTGCCCAAGCCCATCCTGCCCTCACCCCAAGGCCTCTACAGTCCTCAGCCCAGCACCAGCAGGGAGGTGACCAGGAATAAATCTTAGCCCGGGCCACTGTTGTCCAAGTGTGAGTAAAAGGCCACGGGCAGGAAGGTGCTTCTACACCAAGTGCAGCAGACAGTTTTCTGAGAATGACTTTAAAGTAGGAAGTGAATATGGCGCCCTCAGAATGCGGCACCTCCACTCCTGCAACCCGGGGCCAGCCACCAGAGAAACCAGCTCACACACCAGCTGCCTCTGGCTCTGCTCAGCCTTGCTGGCGCTCAAGGCTCCAAATCAAAACCTGTGCGCCCTCTTCAGGTGGCCCTGAGGTTAGACAGGGTCAGATGGAGTGGCTTCTCCAATTGGGATGTCCTGGGGGTCCCGAGGCCCAAGGGGCTTTGTGCTGGAGAGAGCCAGGGCCTGGAGTGTGTTCGGCACAGCCCCACTGCTGAGCTGTTCACCCAGGCCGTTCCTGTTTTCATTTTCACTGTGGTCACTTTCTTGGGGTGCCCTGGGTATAGTCCTGGGTGTTCCCTATGCACAGGACTTGGGGCTGCAGTTCCTGCGGACAGATGTGGTCTCACCTTGAGCTTGTCCAAGTAGCTGTGCTCCTGGCTCCAGGGCTCCTGGAACCTCACCAGGTCCGGGGCGCCCTTGTAGAACTCCACCAGCAGCATCTGTGGGAGGGCAGGACTGGGTGCCCGGCTCCCTCCCTGGAAACTGCAGCCCCTCTAGACTGAGGGTCTGGGGGAGCAGGCCTGCCCTGCCTGCCTGTTCTAGGCTCTGACCAAGGAATGACACCCAGGCCCAGCTGTGTGAACAAGGATGGCTTTTTTTTTTTTTTTTTTTTTTTTTTTTTTTTTTTTTTTTTTTTTTTTTTTTTTTTTTTTTTTTTGTACCAGTGATTGAACTCAGGGGCACTCGACCACTGGGCCACATCCCCAGCCCTTTTTTGTATCTTATTAGAGAGAGGGTCTCACTGAGTTGCTCAGTGCCTCGCCATTGCTGAGGCTGGCTTTGAACTCTTGATCCTCCTGCCTCAGCCTCCCAAATGCTGGGATGACAAGCGTGCGCCACCGCACCCGGCCAAGGATGGCTTTTTTTTAACTGAGGCGCGTCCCAGTGGACAGCCCTGGCCTGGCGCATGCGAGGCCATGGGCACACCCCAAAGCTTCAGCTTCTCTACGTGGAGAACCAGTGGTGGGTGCAGAGGCCCAAGGCAGGAGCTAGCCAGGAGCAGGGAGAGGGCTTGTCCTAGGATCAGCAGCCAACCTGGACATGATGTGCTGGTGCCTCTAGCTGGGCATCTGCCGCCCCAGCCCTCCCACAGTGGGCTCACCATCTCGTGCAGGATGTCATTGGTGAGGAAGCCGTCCTGCACGTAGGCCATCTCCACCTCCATGGGGATGCCGTAGTCGCTGGGCCTTTGCTGAGGACAGTGCAAGCCAGTCAGAAGACCTCACAGCCCACCCTGGCGTGGGGCAGCAGAGGATCTGGGGCTGCACACCATGGGGGGCCTTGGCAGAGCCAGATGCTGGGGACAGTGGGGCATCTTGCCAACAAATGCCCAGAAGAGACGGAGCCCAGAATTCCCTCCAGGGATGCCCTCTGACCCCCAGTGGGGTCTGGGCAGTGAAGCCAGGCAGGGCTTGGGAAGGAAGCCCCTCATTAAGAGCAGCCTGCTGCACCCTGGCCCCTGGCAGGCCGCAGGCCCTTGGGGACGCTCACCCAGAGTGACCATCACTGGGAGAAACAGGCCCGACTCCCCAGCAGGGCCCAGAACAAGCGTGCTCCACCTTGAGTTGTCAGCACAGCCTCCCCGCCCTGGCACATCTGCCCAGACACCCACACCCCTGGGCCCCAGGAACCCCTGCAGCCCCACCTACCTCAGGAGGAGGCATCACCCAGAAGGGCGCGATCTTGGACTCAGGTCCCGGGTTGCCGGAGTAGTAGGGGGCTGGGGAAGGAGGAGGAGAGGGGGCTGGGCCCTGGGCCGGGGCTCAGCTCGCCCAGCAGGCGCGACTCCGTGGCCCGGGACTCACAGCAGAGCAGGGCCAGGCAGGGCTGGAAGCCGTTGCTGGAGCCCTGCAGCCGCAGCTGGTAGTCCATCTGCGCGTCGATGTCCTGCAGCGAGGGCAGCGCCGGGCTGTGCGGGTGGCTGTGGTACCAGCCGACCAGGGACAGGCCTCGCAGGAACAGGCTCTGGTAGATCTGGGCAGAGGCAGCGCGGGGTGGGGCGGTCAGCACACAGCTAGAAACGCACCCTGTCGTGAGGCGAGGGGACAGGGTGGTTCTGTTCAGAGCCTCTCCGCTGGCACCACTACAGAGTGGGCCCTCTGTCTGTGGGGGACGGGTGCCAGCACCCGGGGACACCAGGATCCGAGGGTGCCCGTGTCCGTTGCACAGCAGCTGCAGGGAACCTGTGCGCATCCTCCCCTCCTGGAACCGTCCGAGGTGGCCTGGTACCTGACGCAAGGTGTGACTCGCGGTGTTCAGAGCAGGCCGAGGACGAGAGTCCGCTCGCCCACATTTTCAATCTATGGCTGGCTGAGCCGGTGGAGGCAGGGCCTCTGCACCGGGCAGCTGTGCCCGGCCCGCGCCCCCCCTGAGCGGGACCTTCCCGGCCATCAAGAACGAGGAGGGGCAGAGGTGGACAGGGAAATGCACGTGCCCAGTCAGAGCCTGCTCGCTGCCCCCGCAGGACACTGGCAAGCCACCAAGAGTGGGCGCAGAGAGCTCCACACAGTGCCAGGGACTCACTGAGCTCCGCGGGGACGTCGGGGCTCAGAGCGGCAGTAGTGGAGGAGCTCACCCCAGGACCCGGGAGGCTCCCAGGTCAATCACAAGTCCCAGGCCAGCCTGGGCTACCTAGCAAGACCCTGTCTCAAAAGAAAATGAAAAGGGCTGGGGAGGGGGCACGGCAGGAGAGCACTGCCCGTCCTGCGGGAGCCTCGAGTTCCAGCCCCAGCCCCACAAAAAAGGGAAAAAAGCAGAGCGGCAGGCCTGGACAGGCTGCGTGCCAGGCACGGCGCTGTCACAGGACGACACCTCAGGTGTTACAGAAGAGGACACAGAGGGTCTGAGGGGCAGGGGCTGGTCAGGTTGGCAGAAGAGTGTAGGAGCCAGGGCCAGGGCCAGGGCCCACGTGCACATCTGCTGAGTGCTAACGCTGCCGGCGGCCAGCGCCAGGCCGCACAGCTGCGTCCCGCCCAGGTAGCCCTCACCTCCTCTTCGGTGGCAGCTGCGTGTCCACATCCCCAAGCCGGCTCCGACAGGGGAAGGCTCTCAGCACTGTGAGCACTGCAGGGAGAAAGGGAGAAGAGGTGTCCTCCTGCCCCCAGCACCCAGTCCACCCGGTCCCCGATACGCACTCTGGCTGGTGATGTCCCAGCGGCCTCCCAGGTACCCCACGACCTCGCTCCTCGTCAGGTGGCTGTGGAAGTCCTGGGGAGGAGAGTGGCTCAGGCTGCTGCTCCTGCCCCCTGCAGGGCCAGCCCGCCTCCCTCTTCCTCCACATATTTATTGAGCAACTACCATTTACCCATAGCAGACATGTATTGAGCACCTACTATTTACCAGAAACAAACTAAGCTCCCTGCTCCTACACTGTTGTCATATCAAAGACCCTCCCTCCCTCCCTCCCTCTTGTCCTCCCTTCCTCATCCCTGGGTTTCCCAGTCCCCTTCCCAGGCCAGGGAGCCCTTTGTCTGGACACAGGGCCAAGGTGGGAGATTAGTCACCAGCAGGAAGAGCACGTTGCTAGAAATGGCCACGTTGAAGGGCTGGAACTTGTTGATAGCTGCAAAGGATGTCACTTCCACCAACGTGTGTGGGTTCCTGCAGGGGCCAAGAACCCCACAGCCTCAGCACCCCCAGGCTCTTCCCTCATCCCTGAAACTGTCTCCCCACCCCAGCCCGGCCAGCCAGGGCTGCAGAGGCACATCTGACCTGGCAGAGTCGCGACTGCCCAGCATGCAGTAGCGCACAGGTGCCCGGGGTTTGTTTTCCACCCGCTTCCCTGGGGGTGTGGCCTCTGCAGAGGGGGGGGAGAGAAAGAAGGCAGTGGGAGCCCTCCCCAGGCCACTCTGGAGGCCCAGGCAGTGCAAGACACAAAAGTAAATCAATCCAGAGGCAGCCTTAAAATTCAGGCGGGACAACTGAGAAATGAAATGTCGACAAATCAGACAACCTTTTTAAAAATGAGCTCAGGTGAGCCGGGCGCGGTGGCGCACGCCTGTAATCCCAGCACTTTGGGAGGCTGAGGCAGGAGAATCGCGAGTTCAAAGCCAGCCTCAGCAATGGCGAGGCACTTAGCAACTCAGTGAGACCCTGTCTCTAATAAAAACACAAAAAAGGGCTGGGGATGTAGCAGTGGTCGAGTGCCCCTGAGTTCAATCCCTGGTACCACAAAAAAAAAAAGAAAAAATGAGCTCAGGGAGCTGGAGGTATGGCCCAGAGATACAGCGATCACCCGGCACATGTGAGGCCGTGGGTTCCATTCTCAGCACCACATAAAAATAAATAAAATAAAGGTAGTGCCGGGCGCGGTGGCGCACGCCTGTAATCCCAGCACTTTGGGAGGCTGAGGCAGGAGGATCGCGAGTTCAAAGCCAGCCTCAGCAATGGCGAGGCACTTAGCAACTCAGTGAGACCCTGTCTCTAATAAAATACAAAAAAAAAGGGCTGGAGATGTGGCCCAGTGGTCAAGTGCCCCTGAGTTCAATCCCCGGTACCACAAAAAAAAAAAAAAATAAATAAATAAATAAAAAATAAAAAAAATAAAGGTAGTGTGTCCAACTACAACTAAAAAACAAATATTTAAAAGAAAAATGAGCTCAGAGCCAGGTGCAGTAGTGCACGCCTGTAATCCCAGCGGCTCGGGAGGCTGAGACAGGAGGATCGAGAGGAGAAGGAGGCAGGAGAATCGAGAGTTCAAAGCCAGCCTCAGCAATGGCGAGGCACTTAGCAACTCAGTGAGACCCTGTCTCTAATAAAATACAAAAAAGGGCTGGGGATGTGGCTCAGTGGTTGAATGCCCTTGAGTTCAAAACCCGGTACCTGCCCCCCACAAAAAGAATGAGCTCAGGAAACCAGGTAGTGGGCCAAAGAAATCAGGGAGCACATAAAAAAATGGGGCTGAGGAACCCGGAAACCCAGCATTAGAGCTTAAGAAAACAGGCAGCGAATGAAATTGGGCAGCTAGGCTACCCAGTCAGCCAGGATCTTGGGGGTTCCAGAGAAGGCCAAGGCCCCACCACTCCCAGCCCCTCCCACACTCCAGGGCCACCCCCTCCCCGCCCTGGCTCTCAGGATCCCCTTACCAGGGTGTGCAGGCTCCAAGGGGCCCTTGCCCTGGGGTCTCCGATTCTTCTCCTCTGCTGAGACCCCCGCCAGGACCTCCTCCTCCTCCTCCTCCATCAGCAGCTCCTCCTCCTCCCCTTCACTGGCCGGGCTCTGGCAGGGACAGCGGTGGAACCCTCAGCTGCGCCACCCCCTCAACCCGGACTTCCAGCAGACCTGCACCCTGCGCTCTGTTCCCTGAGCAAGTCAACTTGGCTCACTGTAATTTCCCTGATTGACCCTCAAAAAATGCCTCCTGCAAAGGTGACCTCTTTGGGTTCAAATCCAAAGGTAACGTCTCGGTCCCTGTACTCGCCCCCCCTCGGCAGTGTCTGCCCCTGCAAAGCCCCCTCCTCCCAGGCACATCTCACCAGATGCCCAGACCTGGCACCGCTGGGCGCCCTGCTCCCTCTACAGGTCCTCCCCCAGGAGGACCACACAGCAGCCTCCTCTTCCTCCACCCACACCCTCATAGTGGCCCTGTCCACTCTCAGACTAGGGGCCCAGCTGCCCATCCGCGTCCCTGCGTACGGAGCTCTCAGGGCCAGACTGTGCCAAACTAGGCCCCCAGACCTGCTCTTCCATGTCCCCCATCTCACCCAAGGGCAGCTCCACCACCCACTCAGGACCCCCTCATCTGAGGCATTAAATCCTGCCAGATGCACTTTCAACAGTATCCCGGACTTGCCTACATCTTTCCTCCTCAATGCCACCTGCTCCAGCCGCGTCCTAGCTCACCAGGACCAACCCAGTCCCCTCTGCCTGGTCCCAGCATTCCCACTCTCACCCCCCAAAGCCTCTCCTCCCTACCACAGCTAACAGAAGGCACCTGTGAAACCGAGTCGAGGCTCAGGAACCACCCTGTCCCCTCCGTACCTCCCCTACTCCCTCCTTCTCCAGTCACACAGGCCTCCTTGCTGCGCTTCCAACATACCAGACCGTCTTGCCACAGGTCCTATGCATGGGCCATTTCCCAGATATCTTCATGGCTTCCCAATCCCCCTTCAGTTCTCTGTTCGCATCACCTTCTCTGGCCCAGCACTGGAAGTGCTGTGTGCAGAGGACCACCCCTCATCCAACAGTAAGTTGAAGATTTACTGCAGGGGTCAAGGGACATACCTCATCGGCAGGAGCCACGGGCATGTGCAGCTGGTGCCGTCGGAGCCAGGCAGCCTTGTACTTGTCCAACTTTTGGCCCTTGTACTTGACAGAGGCCCAGCCACAGCCAGACTTCTTGGCAGGGTTCACCAGTTTCTTGCAGTGGGTGGCCCAGGCACTGGGAGAGTTGAAGACCTGCCCAGTTTCCTGCCACACAATCCTCCCATCTGGCTGCAGATCCCCAATGAACTTCTTCCCCTGCAGAGACAGTGGGCTGGCTGTGCCCAGGGCCTGACACCCTCCAGAGGACTCCTCCTGACCCCACGCTCCCTGAGGCACAGCTCCACTTTCCAGTACAGTGACCCTTCCAGGCCCAGGATCCTCTCCCAGGCCAGTCCCCTCCTCCCTGGACTGTGAGCCCCCGAAGGGCAAGGACAGGGTCCATCTTGATTGGCACTGTATCCCCAGCACCCAATATGCTGTTTGGCATACAGCAGGTGCTCAATGCAAACATCAAGCAATAGCAACCACGACAGGACATGCTTTTAAAAAGCCCTTGCTGGACAGCAGAAATGTGTGGAGTGCTTTATTCACTGAATCCAAAGGAAAGGGATTGGGAGAGGAGAAACACCCATTTATACAGAGGGGGAAACTGCTACCACCCAGAGGCTGCGGAGTCACACAGCCTCAGGGCCCATCCTAGCCTCAGATTCTCAACTGCAGAGTGGGGCTTCGGATGAACCAGTTCCTCCAGCCCAGAAGGGGCTCCATCCGGGTCAGGCTGCTCCGTGGCTCAGCGCCCCACCCCACATCGGGGGTCTCGTCCTGCAGCTGGGCGCTCTGGGCCTCGGTTTCCCTTCTTGTCGGAGCAGGGGCGGGGGGTAACGGGGACGCTCACCAGGTAGTAGATGGACAGCACCCCGGCGCCAGGCTCCAGCAGGGCGTCTTTGAGCAGCACCCGCAGCGTGACCGCGCGCCTGGTGAGCGCGCCCCCCAGCGCGCCGCAGAGCCCCGGCCCGGCCCCGCCAACGCCGCCGCGCCCGCCGCCCGCGCCCGCAGGCCGCTCGGGGTCCTCGGCCTCCGTCTCGTCCTCATCCTCATCCGGCGCGCCTCCTCGCCCGCGCCGCCCGCGGGGGACAGCGGCTCCGGAGCTGCGGGGCAGCGACAGGCTGAGGAGGGCCGCGCACGCACGAGGGGTGCAGCCCGCGCGCGCAGAGCCTCGCCCGCCGCCCGGCATCGCAGTACCTGCCATGGCCGCGGCCGCCCGGCGCCCCGCCCCGCCCCTCGCGTCACCCGGCCCCGCCCCTCACGTTGCGTCACCGGCCCGCCCCGCCTCGTGTCTTGCGTCATCAGGCTCCGCCCCGCTACTCCTGGCTCCGCCCCCTCGCGTCCCCTGGCTCGGCCCCGCCTCGCGTCGTCCGGCCCCGCCCCTCTCGCATTATCCGGCTCCGACTCGCGCCTCCCGGTCACACTGCCCGCGTTGCCTGGCTTGGTTCCCTGCGGGAGTCCCGTGATTCCGGCCTTAAGAGACCCTTACGGAAACGGGCGGCCTGGAGGGGGAAACCGAGGCCCCGGACCTCCTCTTTCGTAGGGGTAGTGACTCCGCCCAAGGCCATCACTTAGTGGCAGCCTGGGCTCTGGAGTGGCTCAGCCTGCTGGGATGAGCGGGGGAAACGGAGGCGGGAGCGCGGTGGGGATCTGGAGGAGGAAGCCGAGGCCCGGGGCCTCCGCTTTTGGAAGACTAGTGGCCCCACCGAAGCCACCACGTACTGAGTTGCAGCCTGTGGGTGCAGGAGTGTCACAGCCTGATACCACGGAGGGCAAGTTTTGAGCTGGAGCTGTAGAAAGGAAATAGAGTCAAGGGAGCGCGAATGTGCAAACGAGGTTTTAATTGGGGCTTACGCTCTAGCGAGAGGAGACTCGGAGAACGACAACGCGGCTTCTGTGGCATCTACGAGCAGACAGGGAGTCAGCCCTTGCCGCTGCCCTCCGCCCGCAGTACTCGGCATTGAACCCAGGGGCGCTCTACCACTGAGCTACACCACTAGCCCTGTTTTATTTTATCTTCAAGAAGGTTAATTTGCGGAGGCTGACCTTGAACTTGCGATCCTTCTGCCTCAGCCTCCCGAGTTGCCAGGATGACATGCGGGCGCCACACGTGGCGTGTAGTGGTGGGGTTGTAGCGTTCTACACCTCTTTTCCCTGTACCCATCTCCTTAGCATCTTAGGTCTCCCCCTTGGGGCGTGGTTTTTAGTATGCTATTAAGTAAATGTAAGGTTGCCTGCGTGCCTGCTGGTTAGCACCTGGAATCATCTCTTTATGGGGAGAGTTCCTAATATTATTTTCAGAGCAGGGCACACTGTTGTCCTGTCTCTGGTTTAGTGACTTTGTCTTTCTGGCTCTGGCTTCTTGAGATTATAACACAGAGTGGAGTTGGTGGGTTCTTTGTCGCCTGAATTTGAAGAATGAGTTCCACAGACAGGAGGGCAGAGTAACAAAGATTTATTAAAACGACAGAAAGAAAGCAGAGTTCCACAGTAGAGGGGTGCCAGGGGGGCCAGGGCCGTCTGGAACTTGAGCTTGCCTGCCTCTACCACCCAAGTTGCTGAATTTACAGACAGGTGCCACTGTGCCCAGCTCTGGTGGGGTTTTATTTTTGTGTGTACTGTTTGTTGTTTTTGGTACCTGGGATTGAAGCCAAGGCACTTAACTACTGAGCCACTGAGCATGCATACTTGTAGTGTTTTTGTTTTTGTTTTTGGTACCAGGGATTGAACTCAGGGACACTCGACCCCTGGGCCACATCTGAAGGAGCCTATAATCAAGGAGATAGCTAAAGATTGCGGTTAGCTGAGAGCCATAAAAGATGTTCTAGTTTCCACCTGATGTTGATACATTATTCAAAGAATCTTTGTATGCCCGTGAACACTGCATGACGCACCTGTAAGCTCGAGCTGTAAGCACGTGTCCTTGTTAAAGCTATATGTATATAACTGGGTGAGGTTCGTTAGTGTGTGTGGGGAAGAAGAAGGTGGTGGTTGAAGTTAGAGCATTTGGAGTGATTGCTGGAGCTGGAGAGAGGAGAAGAATAAAAGACCTTTTTTCATTTTCATCCTGCCTCCGAATTTTCCTGTGGCGTTCGCTGCTCCAAGCGACTTCCGCTTCAGGCAGCGACAGGTGGTGGCCTGTACGGGGAATTCGGCGGCAAGGTAAGAAAAAAGAAAATTTAAAAAGATGGGAGCAAATATAACAAAAAGTCGGTTTATAAAAGCCATGAATGAAATTTTTGATATTGAGAACTCAGAGGATAGTGAGAAAAGTGAACAAGAAAGCATATCCTCTGACTCAGTGGAGACCAGCAAGGAGAGTAGGAATGTAAATTCAAAAGTAAGATCTGCAAAAGCCATCAGAAGCTTAATAAAATTAGCTGAGGAGTATGTACTCTCCTTAGAAACTGAAACTCAGGATACTAGTGAAAGTAATAATAGTAACAAGGAGCCAAACCATGAAAGTACAGTCTCCTCTACTGAGCCGGTTAGGAATTATGAAGCTAGTAGTGAAGAGGAATCAAAAAGCGATTCGGAGAGCACAGTCTCCAATAAAAAGAACAAAAAGAAATTAAAAAAGAGAAAAGACCGTCAAATAGAGGAACCACTAGCGCCCTCTGCTCCTTCATGGATAGAATCCCTAACAGAAACAATAAAGAGTATTGATCAGAGTGTACGTGCCCTTGAGGTAGAAATTGGCGGCCTTTCAGAGCGCTTATACGCTCTCGAACAACATAGACCGCAGGAGCACCTAGAACTGCCAGTATTTCAAAATGAACAGGGACAAAGATATCACGAGTTCCTAGACTTTAAAACAATAAAGAATTTTAAAGAGGCGGTAATGACCTATGGGCCTCAAGCTCCGTTCACATTAAGTATGATAGAGTCACTTAACACCCTAACCTTAGCCCCCTCAGATTGGAAAAGTCTATGCAGAGCGGTACTAAGTGGGGGACAATACCTAATCTGGAAAACTCAATTCCAGGAACTTTGTTCAGAAATAGCAAAGAGAAATGCTGCAGCAGGTTTCCCTCAACGCAATATAGATATGCTCACAGGGGAGGGTGAGTTCGCCGAACTACAAAATCAGCTACAATACGATCCAGGTGTGTATGCCCAGATACACACTGCAGCTGTGAAAGCCTGGAAGATAATCTCAGGCACAGGGGATCTGCAAGGCAGCCTATCAAAAGTTATACAAGGGCCTAACGAACCTTACGCTGATTTTGTAGATAGGCTCTTAAAAACAACATCTAGAGTTTTTGGAGAAGTCGAGCAAGCTATGCCCCTAGTTATCCAATTAGCATACGAGAACGCTAATAAATATTGCCAGGATGCAATAAGGCCATGGAGAAGTAAAAAAGACTTATCAATTTATATCAGACTGTGCAAAGACATTAACGAGGCTGTTATCACAGGCAACGTAATTGCTGCAGTGATGAAAAATTCCTCCCCTCAAAATTCCCAAAGGATTCAACCTAGAACAGGATATTCCAGACAAAATTATTATAATCAACCAAGATATGCTAAGCAATATCCCCCAGGGTAATAAAATCAAATTCATACCGTGCTCCAGGCCGATGCCCCAGATGCAAAAAAGGTATACATTGGGCCAATCAGATATGATATGATATATGGAAATGATTTATCAAGGATTTCAAAAAACGGGGCACGGGGCCCAATGCCCCGGGGCCACAAATGTACGAGGCACTAGAGGAGGAAGGCCCTCAGATTCAAATGATTCCTCGTCACAGTCCCTCCTACCCATTAACTCCCTTATCAGAGGGACAAGAGGAAGTGCAGGATTAGATCTCTGTTCTACTGCCCGGATGGTCCTGACACCTGAAATGGGGGTTCAGCTGATTCCTACGGGAATCAGGGGACCTCTCCCTTCAGGAACTGTGGGACTAATCCTTGGGCGTAGTTCCAAAAGTTTATTAGGCTTTAATGTTATACCAGGGGTTATTGATTCAGATTATAATGGAGAGATTAAAATAATGCTAAGTACACACAGGGGCATCATCTCCGTAAATCAAGGAGACAGACTCGCACAGCTGCTCCTCATTCCCAGTCTCCATAATTCTTTTAAAAGCATGCCACAAAATAGAAATAGCAGAGCATTCGGTTCCACTGGTTCAGGACCTATGGCTTTCTGGGTCCAGGACTGTTCACGGAGGCCTATGTGCAAATTAAAAATTCAAGGTATAGAGATGGAGGGGCTGATTGATACAGGAGCTGACTCTTCCATCATAAATCTACAACAATGGCCTAAGCACTGGCCTCTACAGAAAGCCTCAACCAGTTTAAGAGGCTTGGGATACAGTAATACCCCAGCTCAAAGTGCTGTAATCTTAAATTGGCAAGACAATGAAGGCCATACAGGAACATTCAAACCCTATGTTTTAAACAGCTTGCCAGTTACCCTATGGGGAAGAGATATCTTACATCAAATGGGGCTACACCTAGCGACCAAGCCTGCAGGTGTTAAGAATAAAAATCCTACTCATAATAAAAAAGGCAAAGGACATTTTTTCTAGGGGCCACTGAGAAAACAATTTTTAAAATACCATGGCTCTCTAATAAGCCAGTTTGGGTCCCTCAGTGGCCCCTATCCAAAGAAAAATTGCAAGCGGCCCATCAATTAATTAAAGAACAATTAGAAGCAGGACACATAGAGCCTTCCACCTCTCCCTGGAATTCTCCCATATTTGTAATTAAGAAAAAATCAGGAAAATGGAGACTATTACAAGATCTAAGACAAATTAACAAAACAATGCAAATTATGGGCCCTACTCAACCTGGACTTCCTAATCCTGTAGCTATTCCAAAAAACTATTACCTTATAAACCCTTGATATAAAGGACTGTTTCTTTTCCATTCCCCTACATCCTCTGGATGCCCCAGGTTTGCTTTTTCAATTCCTTCTATTAATAATAATGGCCCTGATAAGCCGGGGCGCGGTGGCGCACGCCTGTAATCCCAGCACTTTGGGAGGCTGAGGCAGGAGGATCGCAAGTTCAAAGCCAGCCTCAGCAATGGCGAGGCACTTAGCAACTCAGTGAGACCCTGTCTCTAATAAAATACAAAAAAGGGCTGGGGATATGGCCCAGTGGTCGAGTACCCCTGAGTTCAATCCCCGGTACCACAAAAAAAAAAAAAAATAAAATAAAAAAAAATAATGGCCCTGATAAAAGATATCAATGGAAAGTATTGCCGCAGGGAATGGCAAATAGCCCTACACTGTGCCAACTATATGTGGACAGAGCTATACAGCCCATTAAAAACAAATATCAAGACCTTATGTGTCTACACTACATGGACGATGTTTTATTAGCTCACCCTAATCAACAAATCTTATTTAATATATTTAGTGAAATAACAAAAAATCTAAAAAAATATGGATTATATATAGCAGAAGAAAAAGTTCAAAGCAGATCACCTATACTATATTTAGGCTTTAAAATCATGGATACTTTTGTTAAACCCCAAAAAAATTCTAATAAGTAAAGAACATTTGACCACCCTCAATGATTTCCAAAAATTACTGGGTGACATTAATTGGCTTCGCCCTACACTAAGCCTCACTACTGGACAATTAAAACCCTTATTTGACATCCTTCGTGGGAACCCTGACCCATCCTCACCTCGAAACATTAACTCCTGAGGCCAGGAGAGCTCTAAAATTAGTAGAACAGGCCATTGAAAGATCCCATTGCGATAGATTTGATTTTGCACAACCACTAATATTGATTATTATTCCTTCACAATATACTCCAACAGGAGTATTTTGGCAACAGGGACCTATATTATGGATACATTTGCCTGTCTCTCCTAAAAGTACAATTGAGTCTTATACCTCCATGGTGGCTAAACTTATTCTTCAAGGACTTAAAACCTCTACTAAAATATTTGGAATTCATCCCGCTACTATTATTACTCCTTATTCATCGTCACAGGTTGAATATTTGTGCTTCAATGATAATGATTGGGCTATAGCTAGATGCTCTACTTCTGCAAATTTTGACAATCATATTCCTAAATCTCCTATACTGAAGGAGCCCTAATTAGGAAGGGCTGTTGTAGCTAGCTGGAAGCCATAAGTTCCACCTGATATGTATGTGACGCACCTGTAGGCACCCGCAAACCTGAAGGTATATAACCGGGTGAAAGCGGTCCGAGTTAGGAGAACGAGAATTCAGTCAGCCGGGCAGTCACTCGGTCGGTCAGAAGAATCAGAGCGGCCAGAACGTAGGCAGAGCGGTTACAGAAGAGAAACCAGATAGAAGAAGTAATGACTGGCCAGAGTTAGGCCGAGGCTCCAGAGGACTGGTCAGAGTAAGGCCGAGGCTCCCGAGGAAGACAGAAGACAGAAGACAGAAGAAGGAAGAAAGAAGAGAGAAGAAAGAAGCTCTAGTCTTTCTCTAAGCTAAGAAATATCTTTCTTTCTCTCTAAGATCTTTCTTTATCTTTCTTTACTCTAAGCTAAGAAGACAAGAAGAAAAGCTCGCTTTAATCTTTCTCTTTAAAAAATCTTTCTTTCCCTCTCTCTAAGCTCTAAGAAAGTAGAAGTAAAAGTAGTAAAAGCTTAACTCTGCCTCGGAGAATTTTCCTCCCGTGGCGCGCGCCGTGGCTGGCCCTGACAGGCAGCTTACACTATACTGTCCTTTTGTATCAATCATCCTATCATATTCCCACAGGTAATAAAAAATCAACCCATTCCTAAAGCATTTAATGTATTTACAGATGGATCCTCTAACGGTACTGCTGCAGTAGTCACTCAAAATGAAAAAATGATTCATATCACTAATCAAAAATCAGCTCAATTAGTGGAACTCGAAGCTATAATAATAGCTCTGGAAAATTTTAAAGAACAGCCTATGAATATTTTTTCAGACAGTCATTATATTGTACATGCTGTCCCAAAATTGGAGCTAGCAGGTCCAATAGCACCACATACTCCAGCTTTTAAATTGTTTTCTCAAATCCAAAATCTCCTATGGCAACGAAAAGAACCTTTATTTATAGGTCACATAAGAGCTCACACTAATCTGCCTGGTCCTCTCCATGAAGGTAATCAAAAGGCTGACGCCCTCACTAAAACAATATTTATATTTACTACAGTACAACAAGCTACTTTATTTCATTCCCAGTTCCACGTTAACAGCACTACCTTAAGACAAAAATTTAAAATCACAAAAGAACAAGCTCGTAGAATTGTAAAAGAATGTCCATCTTGTGTAACACTCTTGCCCAATCCACATTATGGGGTTAACCCACGAGGTTTGATGCCCAATCATTTGTGGCAGATGGATGTCACACATGAGCCAAGTTTTGGAAAATTACGATTTATTCATGTCACCATAGATACATGCTCAGGCATGATTTTTGCTTCTTTACATTCCGGAGAAAAAGTTAAAGATACTATATCTCATTGTCTGCAAGCTTTTGCTGCATTGGGCATCCCCAAAATGCTTAAAACAGATAATGGCCCTGCATATACATCCACATCCTTCAAACAATTTTGTACAAAGTTCAATATTATCCACAAAACAGGTATCGCTTATAATCCTCAGGGACAAGGAATAATTGAAAGAGCAAATCGGACACTTAAAAATATGTTACTAAAGCAAAAAGATGGAAACTGGAAAAATCCTAAGGACAGATTGGCAGTTGCCCTGTTTACCCTAAATTTCTTAACTTTAGATTCTAATGGACATTCGGCTGGAGATAGACACTGGAACCCACACCAACAACATAAACCTTTGGTTTACTGGAAGGATGTTCTCTCAGGTACATGGAAGGGTCCAGACCCAGTATTAATTTGGGGGAGAGGATCTGTTTGTGTTTTTCCAAAGCACGAATCCTCTCCAATATGGATACCATCTAGATTGATAAAGCAGGTACAAAGTCAAAGGGATCAAGACGAAGTTATTGAGGAGTCTAGATTGAATAAACAAGTGCAAGGTCAAGAGGACCAAAATAAAGGTATGGAGTGATTCCCTTAAAAGAGTTCTCCATTAAATTTACAACTTAAATTTCATTCTTCCCGGCCGGGACAAGAAGATCTCTCTTCAGTGTATACACAATTGTAATTTTTTTTTCTCTTTTATATATGTCTTTATGTCTGTGCATTTGTCTAAATTTCATGTTAATGTGATGTCACAAATATGTTTATATGTGCGTCTGTCTAGTGTGACGTCACAAATAATTAAGCGCTTAAAAAAAAAAAGGTAGATAGATATAGATCCAAATAACAAATAACATTAATTCATTTAAGCTTAGAATATTCTAATTTGATAATCAATAGATAGATAGATAAATAGATATTTATATAAGTTCAGAATATTTTTAGATAATCAATTATAATGATAATCAATTTTGATTTATAGTTGTCTCCGGGACTTCTCTTCAGCTGTGAATATGTTTAATGTTGTATAACCTGATATTTTGGTGTTCCGACAGAGGATCATTTATTTGTTATTGACTTCATTTGTTTAGTAGCTGATTAATTTGAATTATTTCAACAGGTATAGGATTGCTGTGTATATAGAGACTCGAGGATTCCAGCTAACAAATTATTTTTCCAAAATGCCTTTAGCTTTTCTTTATCTTTAATGCAGTAAACACCCTCAGTTTCTCTTTGATTATTTCTGAATGTGATATTTTGCCAGCTTATGTTTGTGGGAGCTTGAGCAGCAATGTGTGTGAGCAGAGATCAACTTTTATTTTCTACTCTAATAGTTCTTTTTTTTTAGTTTGACAGCTCACCTTTTGATCTCAGTGCTGGAATAGCACTGCCTTTCCCTTAATAATGGATGCTTGAGTTTTTAGGTAGCGGGCCCTGAAGATTTGCCGGTGGAAATGTCTGGACATAAAAAAGACGGCTGCTGCTACAACTGCAGGGACCGCGGTGGCTGCAAGCATCCCTGCTGCTCAAGCATCAACAACCTCACCAGCAGTGTGGCCTCTGCTCTGCATGCATGGGGCCTCCTGAATCTATGTGTTATAACTTATGGACATTTTGATTTTCCATTATTTTGGGACATTGCGGGACAATGCCTTGCGGGTATTTGTCTAAGAGAACTCAGTGCGTTACTTGATGAAACTAAGGGCAGCTGATTCGCTTAAAGAACTTGATACGCTATGGAAACTTGGCTCGTCAGCAGTAGGCTTACCGCCTTAAAGCCGCAGCATCTCCTAAAAATTGGACGGCTGTTAGTCAACACACAGTCGATCCTGAAGGGCTCTATTGGATGGCTGGTTAGCCTATGACGGGTAAGATCCCCAGAAGGGGACAACCTAAGACACGGCACAGTCACACGGGACAGTCTAATGTGGCCGGCATGTCAACCTAAGCCAGGAGTCAGGACAGCCTAGACTCCCATGACGGGTAAGAATGTCGGTTGCACATGGACGTCCTAGAACATCCCCTCTTTTAAAACTAAAAGGGGGAAATGAAGGAGCCTATAATCAAGGAGATAGCTAAAGATTGCGGTTAGCTGAGAGCCATAAAAGATGTTCTAGTTTCCACCTGATGTTGATACATTATTCAAAGAATCTTTGTGTACCCGTGAACACTGCGTGACGCACCTGTAAGCTCGAGCTGTAAGCACGTGTCCTTGTTAAAGCTATATGTATATAACTGGGTGAGGTTCGTTAGTGTGTGTGGGGAAGAAGAAGGTGGTGGTTGGAGTTAGAGCATTTGGAGTGATTGCTGGAGCTGGAGAGAGGAGAAGAATAAAAGACCTTTTTTCATTTTCATCCTGCCTCCGAATTTTCCTGTGGCGTTCGCTGCTCCAAGCGACTTCCGCTTCAGGCAGCGACACACATCCCCAGCCCTTTTTTGTATTTTATTAGAGACAGGGTCTCACTGAGTTGCTAAGTGCCTCGCCATTGCTGAGGCTGGCTTTGAACTCGTGATCCTCCTGCCTCAGCCTCCCAAGTGCTGGGATGACAGGCGTGTGCCACCACACCCGGCTACTTGTAGTGTTTTATCGGAGCTGAGAGCTTGGGCAAGACCCTCTAACACCCTACCCAAAGAAAATTCCAATAACCATGAGAAAGAAGAGTAAGTGCAGACCCGCACTCCTCCTTGCTTGCTGCTCTCTTTTCTAATAAACTTTGCCATACTTTCACAACGTTTCCCTCTTGAAATCTCTGGGATCAGTACCCCTGTCACCCCAGGAGTCGGAGGGCTGGCTTGCCTGTGTCTCCCCCGACCTCCTCCAAGATCTCATTCCTTTAGCTTTGGGGTGCTGTTTTCCACTGCAGGGCTGACTATCTCAAGCGCATTGGAATTAGCAGGAAAACAGAGGCTTGGGCCTGGCCTGCACGGAGCTGGAGTCCAGGAACTCAGGCCCCCAGGAGCATGCAGGAGACAGGCCAGAGGCTGGTGGTGACCTAGTGGAGGAAGCCGAGGCCCAGGCCCTGCTCTCTTGGGGCCTGGGGGTTCCACCCAGGGCCACCACCGGCTGGACGGCCAACCGTGGCTGGGGTGCAGGAGTGGCGCAGCCTGCTGGAGTGAGCCGGGCCTTGGAGGCCTCGGGCCCCCCCTTCCAGGCCTAGGAGCTGATATGTGGGGGACTTTCTGCTGAGAGGAGCGGAGGGACCCCAGTCAGGAGGAGCACACAGGCACGACTTTATTGGGGCCTCTGTTTAAGAGTGTGTCAGGCCGGTTGGGCGGTGGCACATGCCTATCATCCCAGCCACTTGGGAAGCTGAGGCAGGAGGATGGCAAGTTCCAGTCCAGCCTGGGCAACTGAGTGTGATCATCTCAAAACATAAAAAAGGGCTGGGGGGTGTAGAGCACCCCAAGTTCAATCCGCAGAACAACAACAACCAAAAAAAAAAAAAAAACTGTCAGGTTGGCACAGTCTTATTCAGGAGTGAGGGTTTCAGGTGAGCTGGAGGCTCGGATGTCACTGGCTTTGGGCACAGTTCCAGAGGTGGCCTCCTGGGCTGGCACTTCAGTTTTGAGGGATGGGAGGGGTCTGGAAGCTGAGCGCCCATTGGGGCCACATCCTATTTAAAGGTCTTGGGTCTTGGGCAAAAGCCTCTTCTTGTAACTTCTTCCTGTCATGGGGCAACCCCTCAGAAAACACTCCATGTTCGAATTTGAAACAAATTAGAGAGTTTTTATTACTTGCCCAGGGACTGTTTCTCACAGGGACCAAATGACCCGCTAGGAAAACAGCCCGGAACTGTCTGTGGCCAGCGCATTTTTTTTTAATATTTATTTATTTGCTTTAGTTGTACGCAATGCGTTTTATTTGTACGTGATGTTGAGGATCGAACCCGGGCCGCGCACGTGCTAGGCAAGCGCTCTACCGCTGAGCCACAGCCCCAGCCCTGTGGCCAGCGCATTTAAGGAAGAAACTCACATCCTATGGAATAGGTGAGTTGCAAGCAAGCAGGGTCCAAGGCTGAGAAAAGGAGCAAAAGAGCCAAATCAGACAACCACGACCTGGGTCCAGCCCACTGTGGGTCTACACCCTGGCCTTGAGCGTGTCTGTGGGCGAATGAAGTACACAGAAACAATGTTTAACATCTTAGAAACAATTTATATAACAGTTTCTCACACGAATCACAAAAATTAACTTATATTTGTCTATAGCTATACCTGTACTTAACTATTGCCCCATTAACATATATATATATATATATATATATATATTTTTTTTTTTTTTTGATACCAGAGATTGAACTCAAGGGCACTCGACCACTGGGCCACATCCCCAGCCCTTTTTTGTATTTTATTAGAGACAGGGTCTCACTGAGTTGCTAAGTGCCTCGCCATTGCTGAGGCTGGCTTTGAACTGGCGATCCTCCTGCCTCAGCCTCCCAAGTACTGGGATTACAGGCTTGTGCCACCGCGCCCGGCTATAATCTATATTGATTAAGCTCAGACCATAACATTCCTGCTGATATGGGGACGTTTGATTCCACCTATGCACGGAGGTCACAAAGATGTCTTGCGCCTAATCTACAGGGGACCAGGTGGACAGCCAGGCTCCTAGCCCAGGAGGGGCTTGTATTTCTGGGCAACTATTGATTCTTTTTTAAAAAAAATATTTATTTATTTACTTTAGTTGTACACAATGCAATGCATTTATGTTTACGTGGTGCGTGCGAGGCGAGCGCTCAGCCGCTGAGCCACAACCCCAGCCCCCATTGATTCTTTTTGAAGCTGCTGGATTGTCCAATCAACAACCTTAACAGCTGTTCGAACCAGGAATAGGCCAAAAACAAGGATCAGCAAAAGGCTAACCAGCAGACTGAGGACCAGCGGCAACCAAGCCTCAGCCTTGGCCCACCTGGCGCCTGGGTGCTGGTAGTGCTGGCGCAGCCGGGAGGCCAGCTGGGACAGCGTCTCTGTGTCCGTCTCCACCTCTCCCTGGCCGTTCACATGGGTGCAGCAGGTTGTGTTAACGAGGACACAAACACCCCACTGTTCAGCCAGGAGACAGTCCAGGGCGAGCTGGTTGTCGCTGGTCATGCCTTCCAGGGAGTCAGCGGAAGACTGCAACTCAAAGACAGTCCCCGCCAAGTCCCGCAGGGCAGTCGCAAGGTTTCCGAGAGTGGCCTCTCGGGAAGCACGTCTGGTCCCCGGCACTGCCAGTCCGGTGGCGGCTCTCAAGCCCTCTAGGACCAGTGCGCCGTCCCGGGCAGGCCTGGCCCGCGCGCCCTTGCGCACGGCTGGCCCAGCGCCTCCGAGCTCCACGCGCGCCAGGACGCATTTTTGGGAGGACTTGGAAGCGGAGCCCAGGCAGGCGTGTGCCAAGGTCGAGTTGCGGGTGTCGCAGAGGAAGGCGAACCCCGGAGGGGCGCAGGCGCGGTGCTCGGCGCCCCTTCTCAGCCACGCCTCCAGCTGCGGGCCCGGGGCGGCGCGCGGGCGCAGGCGGAGCCGGGCAGCGCGCGGGGCGTGGAGCCGCTCCAGGGCAGGCACCTGCCGTCCGCGGCCGGGCTGCTGGGGCACCCGGGGGTGAGGTTATGGGAACAGGGGACGCGATCAAACAGGGGCGTCACGGCGGAGACGTGGAGGGACCTCACGCCCTGCCCCCGCGGCGGGACGCACGCAGGGCGGCTTGGCTTGTGCAGGGCACAGTGACGACGGGAGGCGCTCTCCTGGCAGCAGCGCAGCGGGACGGTGGCCTTGGGAAGCGGGGCCTGAGTGCTGAGCGCGAAGGGCGGGTTTAGGTGGACGCACGGGAGGGACGCAGCGGGTGGAGAGTTAGCTGCCAGGGGACCCCTATTTGGGGAGTCTCCTTCCCTGAGTAAGGTTAGAGTCACATTTCCTTCAAAAGGGACAAATGTGAGTTGGTGGCCTCCGGCGAGCGGGTTGGAGTGGCAAATCCAGCAGTCGGTGAGGTCCTCTCCGCGGGCGAGGCTCCGGGAAACGCTGACCAGGCTGTTAGTGTCCCAATCTCCGCGAGCCGCGGCCAGCGTGAGCAGGAGGATGGCGACAGCCCCCACGTCTCCGGGAAGGAACCAGGTCCTCTGGTCCTCCTGGGTGGATGGCTGGAGGAGGCGAGCGTCCCGGGATGCTCCACACGGTGGACTCAGCTGGGCTGTTCCGTCCCCCTGTGCGGAAACAGCTTTAATTCCAGACGGACGTGACCCCCTGAGATGCCCAGCAACAGGGTGGGCTCCTCCATTCAGGCCAAGGGGATCCTTTGGGAAAAGCCCCTTTGGAGGGACTTGGGGAGCCTCAAGCCAGGAACAAACTCCTAGGCCTTCTCTGTCCTGGTGGGGAAGGCTTCCTCCCATCTGGTGAAGCATCTGGAAACGCTAGTCAATATTTACATCTGAGCGGGGCGCGGAGGTCAAGCCTGTCATCCCAGCACTCGGGAGGCTGAGGCAGGAGGATCGCAAGTTCAAAGCCAGCCTCAGCAATGGCGAGGCACTTAGCAACTCAGTGAGACCCTGTCTCTAATAAAATACAAAAAAGGGCTGGGGATGTGGCTCAGTGGTCGAGTGCCCCTGAGTTCAATCCCTGGTACCAAAAACAACAACAACAACAACAACAACAAAACCAGCAGAACAAAACTGAGGGTACTGACTAAAGTTTAATTCAATCTGAACTGGGGAGGCGTGAGGGGATCCCCTGATATCTTTTACAAATCAAGTCTTCCCCAGGGATTGGAAGGAGGGGCTTTTTCTCTATTTAAGGGCCAGCAATTAAGGCTCTGTTCCCTGAATCTGGCCTCTGGGTGATAACATGCCGGCCCCTGCAGACCTGTAGGTCCCTCCCTAACACAGGGACAGGACACTTTGGGACACAGAGAAAGGAACAGGAGATGTTTTGGGAACCGACTTAGAGCAAGAGGGAAGCTCAGCCTGTTACTGTGGGCTCGCTGCCGCCCCCTAGGGTGAGCTAGGGCAGTGCAGGCCGCCCCCGGTTGAGGAGGAGGAATTTGACCGGGCTCCTCCAGTGTGAGGCTGCCCGGGGTCCTGGGGCCATCAGGACACTCCTGCAGCCATGGCCTTCCTGGTGGCAGAGAACACACAGACTGGGTCCAGGGGCTGCCAGCCAGAGACCTGCAAGCTTCTAGGAGGACTCTTTCCTGGGGTCACCTTAAAGGGGCTGGATGAGGGTAACCCAAACCTGGGGATTTTAGATAACTGTCAGCCCAACCTGACTCCTCTGCCCTCTCTCTCTCTCTCTCTCTTTTTTTTTTTTTTTTTTTTTTTTTTTTTGGTACCAGGGATTGAACCCAGAGGCACTTAGCCACTGAGCCACATCCCCAGTCCTTTTTATTTTTATTTTGAGACAGGGTCTTACTAAGTTGCTCAGGGTCTCGTTAAGTTGCTGCGGTTGGCCTCAAACTTGTGATCCTCCTGCCTCAGCCTCCTGAGCCACTGGGATTACAGACGTGCCCCACCTTGCCTAGCCTGTCTGTATTATTATTAATCTCTAAAGGCCGTGTTAACCAGTGGCCATAGGAGACTGATGTCCCTGTTCTAGGTTTTGCAGTTTTCTCCTGATGCTCAGGGCTGACTGAGATCCGCCGCTATCAGGGGCTTTCAGTCCTGAGTTAGAGTCTGCCCTGATCTGCTGTTGGACAGCGTCTGCCATCCTGGTTAAGAACACAGCTAGGCTCAGTCCTTCCCGGCTGCTGGGACTCTGTCATAATCTACAGGCTTAAAGCTGCACCTCCCCTGCCTCAGGTGAGCAGGTTGGCCCACTCCCCGTGGCCCCCACTGCTGTCTCCCCACCTGTGTCTACCACAATCTGGGCGCGTGACACACGGCCACCTGCCACTTCCCTCGCCTTAGCAATTGCCAGCCTTTTCATTTATTCTTCTTTTCTCTTTCCTTTTCCCACTGTTAGGGAGAACGTAGGCAGCGCCACTTAGAAGTATGTCCTCCAGTTTAGAACAACGGTCAGCCTGACCTAAACCCCAGACAATACCCTGTCACTGCAAAAGAACCAGAATTCTTGGGCTGGGGTTGTGGCTCAGCGGCAGAGCGCTCGCCTAGCACGTGTGCGGCCCGGGTTCGATCCTCAGCACCACATAAACATAAATGCATTGCATTGCATACAACTGTTGTGCCAAAAATGTTGTCACCAATGATATGCCAATTGAAATTCCAAGCCACGTCACACTTGAGCCAATAAAAAGCCTTTATTAAGCTGATCAGCGGCCACCATCCCCACACATCACACAGTGTGGCAAGATTGCGCGTAGGCAGTGATTTTTCAAGGGTTTATAAAGAGCAAAATCACAGAGGAAGGAATATTCAATTGCAGGGTTTCAGCCAATGCAAGCAAGCCACGGTACAGAAGCTGAATCTAGGCAGTTAGCAAGACAAAGCAATGGGTACAATAATATTTCCCACAGGACTCTCCAGGTTGATATAGCAACGACCAAGTAGAAGGGAATGGGGCCAAGATGACCCTAGTTGAGTCCATGTTAGAGAATGGTTACGAACGTCTAGACAATCAATCTCTGACAAGGTATTTGCCCAGGAAAAATGGAAACCAAAGAGAGCAATTTTACATTGTCTAGGAATTGCTGTTTTTATGCTGTCTAGCGTATTATGCTAGGTAACGATTAATGGGTGCACAGGCAGGGCTTTCCGTGTTCTATTAGTTCTGAGAAACAGAACTAGTTCTCGGAGCTCCTAAGAGGGCTGCTGAAGAACAGGATGGAGTCCCTGTAGTTCTCTCATCACACAACTAAAGCAAATTAGAAAAACAAAAACAAAAACAAAACCAGAATTGTTATCGGGGACTGAAATCGTGAGAAGCATCCTGTTCAACATGGAAAGGCCCCTCGAAGAATGGAGGTGATGGCCCCAAGCCCCCTCCCTGAAGGCCCCCAGCAATGGCCAGATGGCAGAACCTCCCCCTTCCCCTCACTGCCCTGGGCTATAACCGGGAGTGGGCTCCAGTCTCCCCTCCAGGTTTGTCCCAGATACCCCTGTGCTGCTGCCCAGCGGCCCTCTGCTTCTCTCCATCTTCCTCGATCCGTGTCACCACTGAGCAGCACCCCAAACATTTTTTTTAAACATTTATTTGTTTTAGTTGTACACAATGCCTTTATTTTTACATGGTGCTGAGAATCGAACCCGGGCCTCACACGTGCTAGGCGAGTGCTCTACCACTGAGCCACAACCCCAGCCCCCCCAAACATTTTTATTTACTTATTTTTTATTTTAAGACAGGGTCTCACTAAGTCACTGAGGCTGCCCTTCAACTTGCGATCCTCCGGCCTCAGCCTCCAGGATTGCTGGGATGACGGGCGTGGCCACCACACCCAGCTCTAGTCTTTTTATTTGCTGCTCCAGGACCAACATTAACTTATCCTGGGATTTTTAAAAAAATTTCCAAAACTTTTTTTTTTTTTTTTTTGCATGATTTGGAAACATAGACCCTTTGAAATGAAAAGCTCTAACCTGTTTTAACTTCAGAACTTCCTCGTACCAAGGAGCTAGCACCAAGCTCGGTGGTGGAGCACTTACCTAGCAGGCCTGGGGTCCCGGCTTCCAACCCCAGCACCTTTGCTTGTCCCTGCTGGGTGTCAAGGAGGGGCTACCCCACCCACCTTGGCTGTGAGTGAGGAGATCAAGCCCCAGGGAGAAGATGGGCCAATCAGGGAGGGTGAAGAGGCCGAGGGAAGAGAGGGCAGGGATGAGGGATAGGGAGGTCAGGTGACCCTGAACCCAGGATGCAGCCCTGGGGAGCGCAGAGGTGGGTGGTCAGAGCGGCAGGAGCGGAGGCTGCTTCCCGAGGCCGGTGGCCTCCGCCTCCTCCTTCCCCTCACGTCTGCTGTGGGCTGTGGGCCTGTGGCCTGGGGCGCCGGCAGCAGGGCACCGAGGACTCCCTGAGCCCCCGACAGGCGTGGCCGTGGGAAGGTCCTTCGCCAGGGCTGTCCAGTGCCTGAGGCGGACAGGGCCAGGACAGCAGAGAAGGAGGCGAGTGAAGGACTCCAAGGGAGAAGGACCAGTGGGCTCCTGGGGGCGGGGACCGAGAGGCCACCGAAGCCACAGCTAGACTGGCAGCCCGCAGAGGTGGGTGACCGAGTCAGCGGGATCAGGGAGCTGGAGACTGCCCCTGGGGGGCTGAAACGCCGAGGCCTCCAGAGCCCCTCCGCACCCTCAGCCAGAGCCTGCCCCGCGCCAAGCTGCTGCCAAGGTCACCTTCCCAGGCCTGCCCGCCGTGCAGGGAGCCCTGAGGAGTCCCGGCTGCAGCATCCTGCCCCCCTGGTGCCCACCTTTTGGCCAGCCCACCCAGCATTCCTGGGCCTGGTCAGCAGGCAGGAATGTGCAAACTTCAACATTTGAGGGAGCAGAACTTGCCACCTGTAACCAGCGGTGTCACCGCCGGCCGCTGTGGACTGCCGCTGGCTGAGCCTCCAAGCTCAGGGGTCCCCAGCCACCCACACGGGGAGGCCTGGCCAGTGGCTGGGGGCTGGGCTTAGACCCTGGGGTCTTTGAAAGTGAAGAAGGGGAGGGAGAGAGAGGGACAGGAGGAAAAGGGGGTGGGGAGGAGGGGCACGGTCACCAGGCAGGGGCTGGCGCCCGGGCTACCTGTTGCAGTGACCCAGATGAGCAGCTGCAGTCCCAGATGTCACCCTGCGCTGTCTTACGCTGTCTGGGTGGGAGCCACCACACCATGACACGATGACACGATGACACCGGAGGCAGGAACTTCTCTGACGGGGCAGGAAGGCGGAGTGAGCCCACCTGCTCAGACCAGGCCGGGCGGGGCCAGGGCTGCGGCTCTACCGGGACCTCAGGCAGCTCCTAGAACAAAGAAGGGGCCGGGTTTTATCTCCATGCACGCGTGGCGGGGGTGGGCTGGCATCTAGAAGTTTCACTGGCGTTGGGCACATTTTTTTAAGTTGGTGTTTTTTTTTTTTGTTTTTTTTTTTCCCACTTCTATTCCAAGGGGGTGGGCGGTGACTTTGGAGCAGACACTGTGGCTTTCTGTGCCACCTCCCGCAGGAACTCTGTGCCCGTGATAGGCTGAGTGGCACCCGGGGCCCTGGACACCGCAGGTGGGGGCTGGAGGAGGTCCACTCCCACAGGCCGGGGCCCTGGAGCTGCTGCGGCCGAGGGAGGCCACTGTCCCCCGTGTCCTTCTCTTGTCCCACACATGTTCTGACAGACACGTCCTGGCTTTAATGAGGCACCTGCGTCTTGAGGTCAGGAAGGTGATTTGAGAGAATGAGGGACAGGGGGGGTAGGCTGCTTTTGAAGCCAGATTCACAGGTAGGTAGTGAGTGGCCAGGTAATCGGGTCTGAGATCCAGTCTGACGGAGAAAAATGGAGGCCCATCTGAGCCCAGGAAGTCAGAAACTGCACCTGGAGACTGAAATGTTACTGTCCCCAAGCCCCCTGCCCCCACCCTCTGTCCTACAGAGCTGTGGACGGGCAGCTCCCAGCAGACAGGGCGGTGCTGGTGGGCTCACCCCAGACCCTGCCCGCCCCAGCACTCCTCCCCCACCACGGGCACCGGTTTCCCACCTTTGGCCTCCCCACCTGCAGCCCCCATCACAGGCAGGGTAGAGGACAGGAAGGTGGGACAAAATCAGACCTCCCCATCCCACGGGTTCTACCTTTCGGGTCCCCTTCTTCTTCCATAAACTGGGCCCCCTGTGCCGACCCCCCATAATCTTTTTTATTTATTTATTTATTTTTTTGCCAAAAAGCAATCTGCCTGCAGCCCCTCCTCGCCTGAGTGTGGCCAAAAGCTCAGTCCTTGTCCCCAGTGCAAATCCAGTCCTGAGGATACGGTTGTTTTTTTTTTTTTTTTTTTTTTTTTTTGGTACTGGGGATTGAACTCAGGGGCACTCCACTGAAAGGTGAAAAATACAAACGCTTGTGTAAATATAAGTCATTCCCAAAACTGTTCTCAGTCCTTAGAGAAGCCACAAAACATTCTTGCCCCTTATTTTGTCTAGCTTGCAAAACCGGGTGGCCGACTACCCTTCCCCTAGCGGTCAGGCTGACCCAGAACTCAAAAATAATGCTTTGTACGTGACTTTATATGTTAACCAATCAGAAGAGCGCTGTGAAGCCCCCCCTTAACTTGCATGTATTTCATTATAAAAACTCTGCTAAATCTGGGCTCGGGGCCTCTTAGCGTCACCGGTTACCGAGTGCGCGGAGGACAAGCTCGAGCTTGCTAAGAAATGACTCTTTGTTATTTACATTGACCAAAGACTCTGGTGGTCTTCTTGGGGGTCCCAAGCCGCGGGGCACAACACGACCACTGGGCCACATCCCCAGCCCTTTTTGGTATTTTATTAGAGGCAGGGTCTCACTGAGTTGCTCAGTGCCTCGCCACTGCTGAGGCTGGCTTTGATCTCTGATCCTCCTGCCTCAGCCTCCCAAGTGCTGGGACTACAGGCGTGCGCCACCGCGCCCGGCTGAGGATACGATATTTGAGCAAAAGGAATAAAAAGTTTTATAGTTTTTGCCTGCACAGGAGAAACACAGGGGACTCCTCATGAAGCAGACCAGGTACCCGGGCCCCAAAGACCCTGCCATCAGGAAGCGTTTCCTCCTGTCAGTCAGCAGGATGTCTGCCGAGGTTGCTGTGGTTGGTAGTTTCCTCTTTCTTAAAAAAGACAGGTTTGCACACAAAGGGGTGACAGTCTGCATGCTTGTTGTACAAAAAGATATTGGTGGGGCTGGGGCTATAGCTCATTTGGTAGGGTGCTTGCCTTGCATGCACAAGGCCCTGGGTTCAATCCCCAGCACCAAATAAATATAAAAAAATAAGCTGCAGGGCTGGGATTGTGGCTCAGCGGTAGAGCATTCACCTAGCACGTGGGCGACCCGGGTTCGATCCTCAGCACCACATACAAATAAAACGCATTGAATAAAAAAAGCATCGTGTACAACTAAAAGCAAATAAATTAAAATATTAAAAAAAAAAAAAAAAAGCTGCAGCAGCCCAATAGTGAGGGCTGTAGTCAAAGCATAAAGTGGGCCAGGCGCAGTGGCGCACGCCTGTCATCCCAGCTGGGGATGTGGCCCAGTGGTCGTGTTGTGCCCCGCGGCTTGGGACCCCCAAGAAGACCACCAGAGTCCTTGGTCAATGTAAATAACAAAGAGTCATTTCTTAGCAAGCTCGAGCTTGTCCTCCGCGCACTCGGTAACCGGTGACGCTAAGAGGCCCCGAGCCCAGATTTAGCAGAGTTTTTATAATGAAATACATGCAAGTTAAGGGGGGCCCCTGAGTTCAATCCCCAGTAACAAAACAAAACAAAACAAAAAACAAAAAAAACTTAAGTCTCGGGCTGGGGTTGTGGCTCAGCGGTAGAGCGCTCGCCTAGCACGTGCGTGGCCCGGGTTCGATCCTCAGCACCACGTACAAATAAATGCATTGTGTACAACTAAAGCAAATAAATAAATATTAAAAAAAAAAAAAAAAAAAAAAGTTTCTTCCCAGAAACTCATTCTAGGTTTAATGGACACCTGCTCCCTGGGGCCTGTCTTGTCACCGGGAAAGAACGTATTGGGAAAGGATCAATAAACATATTGCCTACTCCCTCATCGCCTCACCCCAAGCCACACTATTTTGGGGTTTGTCATTTTCCATATCCAATAATCCCTTTTAGCGGTCGATCAACTGGAGCGCATCCGCCCTTGGCCTGTGAGGCCCCCACCGGACGGTGTGTGGAGGGGCAGGGACGGAGGCTGCAGGAGCCCTGCCCCACGGCAAGGCCTGGAAGAAGGGGCTGGTATTGTGATGGCCGGGCTAGATGGGCAATGACCAAACAGACCCCATTTTGTCCCGAGACTCCACGCCACGTGCGGCATGCTTCTCCCACAGGAACACCTTCCTCTGTGCCCACCAAGAGCTGCTTAGCGTGGCATGTTGGGCAGCACAAAGTGGCAATGCCTGAACAATGTAACACTCTTCCCTCTCTCCTTGGTTCCCATTTTTCCTGGACAGTCTGCCCTGTCGGAGATTGAGTGTCCAGGCGTTAGTAACCGTTCTTCAGGTTGTGCCCCGCTAGGGCCGTTTTGACCCACTCCGCCTATTGCTTATGATTTTAGATCTTAGGACGTTTGTTTATTGTTTTGAAGCATAGCTACAGCGACTTATGATCAATGTGGTTTTGGTCTACAAGTATGGACTTAAACCCCGGGAGGGGGGCCAAGGGTGTAGACTTGCAGCCTGCCAGCTGGTGGATCAACTCGGTGATTTATTTTTTTATTTTTTATTTTATTTTGTGGTACTGGGGATTGAACTCAGGGGCACTCGACCACTGGGCCACACCCCCAGCCCTTTTTTGTATTTCATTTAGAGACAGGGTCTCACTGAGTTGCTAAGTGCCTCACCATTGCTGAGGCTGGCTTTGAACTCGCGATCCTCCTGCCTCAGCCTCCCAAAGTGCTGGGATTACAGTCATGGGCCACCGCGCCCGGCTAACTCGGTGATTTATTGCCACCTCGCCATAACAGCATGTTAAACCTCCCCCAGCCTTAATCAAGAAAAACCGCCATTTCCAGCCTCCGTGATCCTTATGTCTAGTAGCCAAGTTCCCACACTGTGTTGTGATGGATCCGAAACCCAGGCCGGGGGGCGACTAAGCTATCAGGACACTGTCCTGAGATCTAGGGCTGCGCAGGGGAGATGTCCCCTCCCCCTCTGTCAGCCCTTCTTCAGGAAACCTGATTAGCACCCTAGACCCCTACCTTTTGGATGGTTGATGATGACCTCTGGGAACCTAACTACTCCCCTTTTAAATGCAAGCCCAAGGGTAGAGATTTAGGAAAAGCCTTGTGGGAGGAGCCAGTGTTCTTGCCCTTATCCCACTCTCCGTCTGTGAAGGTGCTCCCCCCACCCTAGGGCAGCTGGGATATCTGCCAGGCTGCCTCCTGCGAGGTGCAGCAGCCTGCGACTGGGTGGGTGGGTGGGGGCTTCTTAACTATATAGTCAAGTACAATGGAGTAGTTGAAAAATAGCCCGTCTGGTCCTGTGATTGTTACTTGGTGCCTTTGCTGTGGTTTTGGTAGTTAGGGACTCTCTGGGACCTGGCCTAACAGGAAAGGAAGGTAGTGCTGGGTGAGCTGGTACCGATTTTCAAAATGGAACTACTTTGGCCTGGGGAACCTCACACCCAGAACCAATACAGACTCCTGAGCTGGCCCACCACGGTGGGCTTCTCTCCTCTTAGCCCCTCCTGCATGCTTAATAAATCCTGCTCCCTTTACCCTCCCCTTCCGTGATTGTCCGTGGATTTTATTCTTCAAAATTTGTGAGACAGGAACTCAGAGGAAACTGGCAAAATGGGGAACCTATTCTTCTCTCAAAACTCCAGTTTCACTCGGCCTCCCAGTCAAACCCAAGGCAGCAGAGGGGCACCATCCCTGTCCCCTCTGAGAGCGCAAAGAAAGAAGCAAGTGAAGGAAATAGGGCCAGGCGTGGTGGCGCACGCCTGTAATCCCAGCACTTGGGAGGCTGAGGCAGGAGGATCGTGAGTTCAAAGCCAGCCTCAGCAATGGCGAGGCACTTAGCAACTCAGTGAGACCCTGTCTCTAATAAAATACAAAAAAAAAAGGGCTGGGGATGTGGCCCAGTGGTCGAGTGCCCCTGAGTTCAATCCCCAGTACCCCCCCCCCCAAAAAAAAAAGGTGAAGGAAATAGGAAGGGAGATGAAGAAAGCAAAGGAGGCTGGACCCCAAGGGAGAGCAGGAAGCAGGTTTATTGGCTGCAGGCAAGTTCAGAGGGGGCCTTTTTGCCTCCATCAAACCACTGCTCTGAACCCCAAGTTCAGAAAGTTCTAGAACTTTACACCAGTGTGTAAGAGGAGGGGCTCAGAGGCTAACAAGGACCCAATTCAGGCCAAGGACACTTTCTGTGAAAATCAGTGTCTGGAAAGGAGAGCACCCACTCCCTTTTCTTCCCACCAGCTGGCTCTGCTCCCCAGGACCTGAATATAGTCCTTTGAGATGCAAATGCCTCTGTGAAGGCCTTGGGTTAGCTTTGTGTGGAACCCCCTTTTTCAGCCCCAAACCTCTTTTCAGTTTAACCACTTCTTTTTGCTTCTGTAAAACGCTTGGCTTAAAGATAACAGAAGCCAAACTGCTGTAACCCCATTTTGTTATCAGCTGTCTCAAACTGTTGCGAGTCTCCTGTCACAAGGCAAGAATAAGTCCGTGTATGATAAGCCAGCCCACGCACAATAAGATAAAGCAAGCTGGGCGCGGTGGCGCACGCCTGTCATCCCAGCACTTGGGAGGCTGAGGCAGGAGGATCGCGAGTTCAAAGCCAGCCTCAGCAATGGCGAGGCACTTAGCCACTCAGTGAGACCCTGTCTCTAATAAAATACACAAAAGGGCTGGGGATGTGGCCCAGTGGTCGAGTGCCCCTGAGTTCAATCCCTGGTACCAAAAAAAAAAAAAAAAAAAAAAAAAAAAAAAGCAGAGCCCTGCAACAAACAGCACATTCCATAGCTCTGGAGACGGCCTCCACCAATGAAAACCCCCTTAGTCACACATGGCTCCCCTGGCCAATCAGGCGAACCCCCTCCCTCTCCTTGCTTCTAGCCCTAGAAAGACTCAGTCTCTCCTCAGTTCAGGGCTCTCAGTACTGATGCACTGTGTTGGTGAGGCCTGAGAGTCCGAGCTTAAATCCGAATAAAGGCTCTGCGTTTTTGCATGCACTCCGGATTCCTCGGCGGTCTTTGGGGTCCGTGCTCTGGGCAGAACACTTTTCTTATCACACTGTGTTTCTGCAGGCATATCACCCGCCTGAAAGTTCTTTGGCAGAAGTTTTGCTGAGAGTCTGAGAACAAATTATGGTGGGGGTCTCTGGAGAAGCTTCCTGAAGATTTTCATTGGAGGGCTGGGGTTGTGGCTCAGTGGTAGAGCCTTTGCCTAGCACGTGCCCGGCCCGGGTTCACTCCTCAGCACCATGCAAAAACAAAGGCATTGTGTACAACTAAAGCAAATAAATAAATATTGAAAAAAGAAAGATTTTCTTTTCTTTGGAGAAAGGCGGTGCCACTACAGAGAGGTGGTTCAACAGCAACACAGGTTTATTGGGGATGTAAGGTTCTGTTTTCTTTTCTGTCAACGTTGTGTTTGTAGGGACAGACGGAGCAAGGTGTTAGATTCCGGGCAGGAAGGACACACCTCCCAGGTAGCTCAACTAGCCACACCCCCCCAGGCACCTTAAGACTCTCGAGCACCTCAGGCTGGCCATGCGGCTGGCCACACCCCACGTGCCTCACCAAGCCAATTAGGACACATGGGTTTTCCTCCCGACCCCCAGCAGCCTATGGAACTGAGGTTCCCTCTGGGGGTCCCTCAGCCCACGGGTTCACTACTTGA
Organism: Tamias sibiricus; assembly: GCA_025594165.1. Lineage (NCBI taxonomy): Eukaryota > Metazoa > Chordata > Mammalia > Rodentia > Sciuridae > Tamias > Tamias sibiricus. The sequence continues at coordinate 3,027,298 of CM046673.1, read as the reverse complement.
GCCCTCTCGGGACCTAAACCCGCTCTCTTCCCCTTCTTCTTCTTTCTTCTTCTCCTCCTCCTCGAGCCACCCATTTTCTCGCGGCGATTCTCCCTTCCCCCCACATGTCCCTTCGGCTGAGTAATAAAACCCCCTTTTTCTACACGGTGGTTCCAGCGTGTGTTCATCTACCCTTCACAAGGCGCCCAAGATAACAGGAAACGGTTTTATTACGGCTGCAGCCGGTCCAGCTGTAATCAACCAATCCCACCCCAGAACCCCGAGTTCAGGTGGTTTCAGAATTTTATACACAGCAAGTAAGGGGAGGGGCCCAGGAGTACGGTTTATAGAAGTGTACTGAGTACCAAAGAATGATAATAATTTAATGAATCTGATATTAACTTAGTGTTTGTGTGGAAATAGTGCTTAATGCTATAAGTGTCATGGACATGTCCTGTCTTGTCACACGCTGTGACATGCACAGTGAGTATCCATGGCAACGCCTGAAAGAGCCCCCGCGTGTGTAACCCTGATATGTCACAATGAGTGACGTAAGGGCCTAGCTAGAAATAGTATATAAACCTAAACCAAGTCCCCAGCTCACTCAAGGGAAGCGCCTTCAAGACGACCAGACCCCGTCACGCTTCCCGTCGGAGTGACCTGCTGATGGTGCCGGCTGCTTGCTGAGTTCCTGGACCAGACTTCATCTGATCCAGCGAGCGGCTGAGAAGACGTCCCTTGGTGAGCCCCCTGGGACTCAGGGAGATAGAGGCTAGTTAGGACTGTGTGAGTCTGGCTTTGAATTTGGTTGTGAATAAACCTTGGCATTGCAAAGACATATCTGCCTCTGTCCACTTAATGTGCTCGGGACAAGAAGTTCACATAAAAGCAGGTTTCTTTTTTTTCTTTCACTGTTCTGGGCAAGTTAACCCTTCAAGGACAACACCTCAGAAGGGGGAGCTTCTTCCCCCCTGCCAGTTGATACCATGGAGCCCGAATAGTACCTTCTCTTATCTTAGAAACGTAGACCTCTCTGTGAGCTCCAACTCGAGGCCAGAGGCCTTGTTAAAGAATTCGTCCTTCTTATTCTCACACTTTGTATTTGCAGACACACTTATACTAAGAAAGGGAGTGACCAGACATTGGAGATTTTTTTTTGAAATATTTATTTGCTTTAGTTGTACACAATGCCTTTGTTTTTACGTGGTGCTGAGGATCGAACCACCCACCCAGTCACAGGCTGCTGCACCTTGCAGGAGGCAGCCTGGCAGATATCCCAGCTGCCCTAGGGTGGGGGGGAGCACCTTCACAGACGGAGAGTGGGATAAGTCGCCATTTAAACCCCCGCCAGGCTGAAACTCATCCCTTTTTTCGCCCTTCTCCCTTTTTTCCCCCTTTCCATCCTTTTCACCCTCTTTTCACTCTTCTTCCCTTTCTGTCCCATTTCACCCTTTCCATCCCTTCTTACCTTTTCCCCTTTCCCCCCCTTTTCGTCCCTTTTTCTTCTTCTCCATTGCCCCGTCTCCGTTCCTCCCCTCCCGCCAGTTTTCCTCACTCCCTCCCCCTCCACGTGTCCCCCGGTCCCCACCAGCCATTCGAGGGCCGGTTAATAAACCCCTCTTACTACACGGCGGTCCCAGCGAGTGTTCCTTTGCCCTTCAGAGATCATGAGGAGACTCCTGTTCTAAGACGGAGGATATGTTTCAAAAGGCATCGCCTGTGTCAAGTTCTTCCTAACAGAAAGCCCCACTCTCCCTTGACTGTGTTCCCACCCCTTCTAATAAACTCATCCTGTTACTCTGGGTGGCATGTCTACAATCTTTCTACCTTGATGGCAAGAGCTGGAGTTTAATTTGAGCACAGTTGCGCATGCTGTTATGGTCTGAATTAATCAATATAGATTTATAAGAGATGAATCATAGATTATTGATAAGTCATTTTGGTAAGTCATAGGCTATAGATTAATAGACACAGATTAATAAGATAAATAAAAGTTAATGTTCAGATACTTAAATATGTTTTAGTTTTAAGATAGAAATAACAATACTGTAACACAAATACATAACCTTATAAAATACATAAACATAGAACTTAAAAATGTTAGTGATAAGATACAGACAGTAACAATAAGTGTGTGGGTGTGGGCCCCTAGGTTAACTATAGTCATAGATGAATGTTAAGAAGATATAGATTAACTTAGAAGATAAAAATACTTAAGAAAGAGTCATATTAAGACAAAAGTTGCTTTAGGCCAACATAAGTAGGCTTAGCTAAAGTGACTCCATTGCTATTCCCGTAAGCAAGAGCCATTTCTGGGAAATCAGCTCCTAAGTTGTCTTCCCCCAAAAGAGTGGTGTTTTTGTGTACTTTGTACCCTGCAAATGTACTAAAACCCAAAGTGTACACCCACCTTAGGGGTCTTTAGTGTTGTGGTGTGAACTAATCAATAAAATCAGTAAGTGTGAGTTATAGATTATAGAAATAGCTGCATAAGATAAGGACAGAAGGTTTAAAGATATTAGTAGCAAAATGGTAAGTAAATGTGTGTGTGTAGGCCCATAGGTTAACTATAGTATAAAGTAAGCATTCAGGGGCTGGGATTGTGGCTCAGCGGTAGAGCGCGCCTAGCACGTGCGCGGCCCGGGTTCGATCCTCAGCACCACATACAAATAAACACATTGTGTACAACTAAAACAAATAAATAAATTTTTTTTTTTTTTTTTTTTTTTTTTTTTTTTTTTGGTACTGGGGATTGAACTCAGGGCCACATCCCCAGCACTTTTTTGTATTTTTTTTTTTTTATTTTAGAGACAGGGTCTCACTGAGTTGCTAAGTGCCTCGCCATTGCTGAGGCTGGCTTTGAACTCGCGATCCTCCTGTCTCAGCCTCCCAAAGTGCTGGGATTACAGGCGTGCGCCACCGCGCCTGGCAAATAAATAAATATTTTAAAAAATATTTTTAAAAAAGTAAGCATTCAGTGAGTTATTAGTACTGTTTGTGTGAAGCTATTGCTGTGGTATCTTAGACTGCCGCATGGCTGATTTCTGAGGAAACAAATGAAAGCTGTTTTCTACTAAATCCAAAAAAATAAAGAAATGTTTTTCTGTACTTTGTACCCCTCAAAATGTACCCAACTCAGAATACGGTGGTCTTGATAACCCCAAGCTGTGGTCAACTGAGTCATCCTGTTAACAGATTTTTTTTTTTTTTTTTTTTTTTAGCTTCTGTAATTTGCTTGCTTGATAACTGGAAAATTTTAGTCCAGTTCAGGGATTGCAGGTCCCGCCAAATGCTGATTGGCTTGCTTGCATGATGCTGAGGAAAGCCCCTGGATTGTAATTTTCATCCTTAAATTCTCAGGATAGACCAGGAAGGGCTGCTGTTCTCCCACAGAGCCCCAGTCTCTACCAGTAGGTGACAGCCCCTGGCCAGGTAATAAATTGTCTAATTTGTTTTAAATTCGGACTTTAAGTGTTTTCTGAAGCGGCTCCTCAAAGCATCTAGTTCTGTTTAGGGGCTCTCAAGGTCTGCTAACTGCTGCTGTTTTTAGCTTCTGTGATTGGCTATCTTGCATGCCTGGGGCTTTCCAAGGCTGGTGGATTGCATCCTCAAATGTTGGAGGCAGGGATCAGGAAGTTGCTGTTCTCCCAAAGAGTTTGAGTCTCTGCGGGAAGCAGTCCCGGGCCAGGTAATCAAGATCTCTAATTGGATTATGATTCGGACTGTGCATAGTTTCTGGGCAATCTCCGTACCACACACGCTCGTAATCCCAGCAGCTCCAGAGGCTGAGGCAGGAGGATGGCGGAGTTCAAAACCAGCCTCAGCAACGGTGCCCCAGAGTTCAATCCCAGGTACCCCGCCCCCCAAAAGAAGTGGTGTTTGAAGGGAAAACCTTTGGGTTCCTCAGTTTCCTGGAAGACCCCAGCTCTGCAAATCCCCAGGGAGCCCTTGCCTTTCTCAGTTCCAGCGAAGCCAGGGAGCGCACCCTTCTGCAGTTGCAGCCTGGTGCTAGGGGCGCAGGAGTGGCTCGGACTGCTGGGCAGAGCGGGGAAGCTGAGGCCTCAGGCCTGCCCACCAGCGGGGAGGCCAAGGACTCAGTCCTCTGGGACCATTTGGGAAACTGAAGCCATACGCTAGTGGTGACCTGGAGGAGTTAGCTGAGGCCCAGGACTACGGCCACCCGACCTTGTCTTGAGGCCCAGGACTTCCGCTGTCCCAGAACTAGTAGCTCCACCGGAGGCCACCACGTATGGGGTTGCAGGTTGGGGTCCCAGGCTCAGCCTTTCTGTAATGCGCAAGGAAACTGAGGCCCGGGATCACCGCTCTGGAGGGGCTTGGAAGCCTTGGCTGGTGGGAACTGCGGAGAAACGGAGGCCAGTGGACCGAGCAGACCGCAGGGACGAAGCACACCCCAGTAATTGTTAGCCTAAAGCGTCCAAATCGGTCTCCAACCTTTATGGAGTTGACGCTCCCCCCCCCCCGCTGATTCCCTGAGCAGAGCCCGCCAAGTAATTAGTATATTTCAACTTCAGCCAATCGGAGGCTGCCGCTGTGCCCCACCCCCGATCAATATTTCGTTGCCGATTCTACCGCCTCGAACTCAGCCAATGGGCAACGGCCCACATCGACCAATCACCAGGACGCCCCGGGCTCACGCACGCAATCAGGCGCAGGTCTGGTTCTCAACCAACCAATCAGCTCGCAGATAAAACCTACACCCCGGCTCAGGCGCGCTGGCGGGAAGGGGGCGGAGCGGGCTGGTCCCGCGCCTGGACGGTCCAGCCTCGGCCTTTGTCCTCAACGCAGTCCCCCCCTCCCCCGCCTCTTCCCCGGACCTTCGCCCCCAGGCTCGGCGCCGGAACTCCCCCAGCCCCCGGCAGGGCTCAGAGCCCGGATGGGACTTCGCAGAGTTGAGAGGCGCCGTGGCCTGGCCTCAAACGCGGTGGGTTTGCCCCGACCGCAGTCAGGAAGGGAGGACAGAACGTTCTCGGCCCGGGACTCTGCAACGCTCGGAGGAGCAGGACGTGACACGGAACGAGAGCAGCAGAAGTGTGAATCATCAGCGTTATTTTTGTAGCCCAGGACTCCTACTGGAGTCACCACCCTGTCCGACCAGCCAATAACTGGACCCTCCAGCTCCCCCCCAAGACTCAGCAGGGACCAAGGTGGCCTCAGCTTATTTCCCCACATCCTTGCACACTTTCTCTTCCACCCCTTGCCTTCCAAAATTTTAAACCAGCCTTCCAGCTGCTAGAGTCCACCTGCATGGACCTCAGTCATTTCTTCCTTGGGCACGCCTTGGGCTCTGCATACTCACCACCCTAGCCCCAAAGGGACCTTGCTAAAAAGCATGTGTTTATCCCTTCTATGGCTCCCTATTGCCTTTGACAAGTAAAATTGAAACCAACCACTGTGACCTAATGGGCAACTTATATGGCGCGGCTGTATACATCTTGTATGGTTGATACTGTGAACGGTGTTCAGTTGCTTAGCAGAGGAAGAGATGGCTCTTCTGTGGATTACTAAGCCTTTTTGCTATCTGTATAACGTCCACGCAGCCTGGCCCTGTATTAAGAAAGTTGAAATGTGATTGTTTTAAATATTTTTTAAATATTTTCTAATTTTTAAAATATTTTTTAGTTGTAGATGGACACAGTATTTTTAAAAATATTTATTTGCTTTAGTTGTACACAATGCAATGCATTTATGTTTACGCTGAGGATCGAACCCGGGCCGCGCACATGCGAGGCGAGCGCTCTGCCGCTGAGCCACAATCCCAGCCCCAAGTATTTTTGTTTTATTTATTTATTTTTATGTGGTGCTGAGGCTGGAACCCAGGGCTTCACATGTGCTAGGTGAGCACTCTACCACTGAGCCACAACCTCAGCCCTGAATATGTGATTTTAAAACTCCAGGCCCTGATGGTTTAACTAAAAAGTTCTGCATTAGTTGGGAATAAAGCTCAGTAGTTCTACTACTTGCCTAATTTCTGTGAGGCCCTGGGTTCCAACCCTAGTACCACAAAAAACCAATAAAACACTCCTGACCTTCTGACCTTCTCCCTCATGACCAGACACAGAAATCCTTAGGAAATATCAGGAAATAAAATTCAGCAATCTATAAAATGAGCCAGGCTCCTGGTGCACACACCTGTGATCCCAGCAACCTGGAAGCTGAGGCAGGATTGGGAGTTCACGGCCAGCCTGATCAGTTCAGGGAGACCCTGACTCAAAATGGAAAATAAGAAGAGCTGGGGACTCAGTTCAGTGGTTAAGCACCCTTGGGTTCAGTGATATGTATATAATGAATTACATGAGTTATACCCTGTGACCTAGTGAGGTCTGTCCCAGAGACACGAGGCTGGTTCAGTATTCAAAAATGAATCCATGGAGCTGGGGTTGTGGCTCAGCGGCAGAGCGCTCGCCTCGCACGTGCGCGGCCCGGGTTCGATCCTCAGCACCATGTAAACATAAATGCATTGCATTGTGTACAACTAAAGTAAATAAATGAATATTTAAAAAAAATGAATCCATGTCATCCACCATATTGTACAGGCTGTGCTTGGCAGAATAATAGTCCCCTCACCTGTCATCTCAGTGACAGGAGGATGGGGCAACTTAGTGAGACCCTGTCTCAAGATACGTAAGTAAATAAAAACACAAAAAAGGCTGGGGATGTAACTCATTAGTAAAGTGCCCCCTGGGTTCAATCGCTAGTACACCCCCAAGTCAAGCCACTGCCCCGGAAAAATGGAAAAGGATAGTCCCCTAAAGACATTCATATCCCAGTCCTCAGAACCTGTGAATTCACCAGGGTATGTGGCAACGGAGTTGATGGCTGCGGGTGGAAGGTCTGGGGTGTCTCAGTTGTAGAGCCCTTGCCTGAAACGTGCCGGGTTCCAGGTTCCATTCTCAACAGCACCAGAAAAAATAAATAAATAAATAAATAAAAGTATTACAGTTGCTAACCAATTGCCTTTTCAAATAAGAGTGTCCTGAAGTATCTAGGACAAAGGTCCATAAATGTGGAACAGAGAGCAGGAGTTCGGAGGACGGCTCCTGAGAGCTCCTGTTCCAGGCGGGCCCACCTGGTAGGCTTTGTGGTGCAGAATAGGGGATCACAGGAGGCTCTGGAGGCCCAGAGAAGGCAAAAGATAGATTCGCACACGGGTCTGTAAGAAGGGGACATGGTTGTGTCAACACCAGGATTTGACCCCTGAGGTCCACCTGGGACTTCTATAGAACTAACTATAAGATGACGCTTTAGTGTTTTTGTTAAGCCTCTAGATTTGTGGTCATTTGCTACAACAGCCAGGAAAAGCGTACCCAGTCTAAAGAAGAGAAATCACAATCATCAAATGACAAGAAAAGTCGAAATTCAATACTCCCAAACCAACCAAGCAAATAAATGAAAAAAAAAAAAAAAGAATAAATACATTTACAAACCTAAGACCACCCACAAAAATTCTATACCCATTTATGACAAAAACTTTCAGCAGACTAGGAATAGAAGAAAGCTACCTCAGGCTGGGGCTCTGGCTCAGGGGCAGAGCACTCGCCTCGCACGTGTGCGGCCCGGGTTCCATCCTCAGCACCACGGAAACATAAATGCATTGCATTGTGTACAACTAAAGTAAATAAATAATTTTTTTTTTTTTTTTTTTTTTTTTTTAAAGAAAGCTACCTCAACTTGCTCACAGCTAGTTACAAACCTTTAGCTAACTCTGCGCTTCTGGTGAAAGAAAGACTGAGCTCCGCCTGGAGGCTGGGGAGGGGCAAGGGCATTGACCGGGAGCTCGCTGCCACTTAGCTGCACCCCAGCTCCATCTGGGCGATTCCTATTCAGCGTTGCGCAGGGCTGTACGACCAGAAAAGGAAATCAGCGGCTCGCACTCGGGAGAGGAAGGAAGCCAGCCAGCCCTATTCGCAGATGACATGAGGATCCACTGAGAAAAATCCCAGAAATCCATGAATACAGAAACCCACTCCAGAACTAATAAGTTCAGCAACCTCAAAGGATACTGGATTCACAAGCAACAACAACAACAACAACAACAAAATGATGATATCCTAGAAATGAATACACGAAAACCAAAAATAAAAATGCAATGCGTGGCTGGGCGCGGTGGCCAGGCCTGCAATCTCAGCAACTCAGGAGGCTAAGGCAGGAGGTTCGCAAGTTTAAGGCCAGCCGGGGCAACTAACTTAGTGAGAGCTTGTCTCAAAATAAAAAGGGAGCCGGGCGCAGTGTCGCACGCCTGTAATCCCAGCACTTTGGGAGGCTGAGGCAGGAGGATCGCGAGTTCAAAGCCAGCCTCAGCAATGGCGAGGGACTTAGCAACTCAGTGAGACCCTGTCTCTAATAAAAATACAAAAAAGGGCTAGGGATGTGACTCAGTGGTCAAGTGCCCCTGAGTTCAATCCCTGGTACCACAAAAAAATAAAAATTAAAAAATAAATAAAAAGGGCTGGGAGTGTGGCTCAGTGGTAAAGTGCCTGGGTTCAATCCCCAGGAACAGAAATAAATAAATAATAGAAATAAATAAAATACAATGTACAAGGGCTGTATCTCAAGGGTAGGGACTTGCCTAGCAGGCCCAAGGTCATAGGATTGGTCCCCCACAAAATATAGAGTCCCTTTATAACTACTAATAAAAGAAAAGAAAGAGAAAGAAAGAAATGCTAGATGTAAATTTGACAAAGCACGGGTAGGACGTGTGTGCTGTAAACCACACCTACGCATGCTCACATAGAAATCACAATAGCCGGGCACATGGCGCACGCCTGTCATCCCAGCACTCGGGAGGCTGAGGCAGGAGGATCGCAAGTTCAAAGCCAGCCTCAGCAATGGCGAGGCACTTACCCACCCAGGGAGACCCTGTAAACCAATAAAAAAATACTAAATAAGGGCTGGGGATGTGGCCCAGTGGTCGAGTGCCCCTGAGTTCAATCCCCAGCATCACACACACACACACACACACACACACACACACAAAGAAATCACAGAATTTTAAAGAAATGAAGAGACGGACCATGACCATGGAAGGGGGCCACGCGGGAAGGCTGTCGGGCGTCCCTGTTTGGCATACACGTTTGGGGTCATTCCTGTGGAGATCCCAGAGGCCAGCTTGTTCCAGCAGGCAGGTGACCTGTGGCCGCGGCCCTCGCTGTGGCTGTGCCGTCCCCAGCCCTCAGGCGCACCTGCCCTCCCTGCTTATGGCTAGCTCAGGAGAGAGTCCAGAGAGGCCTTTCCCTGAGCTCCTGGACCTGCCCTGGCCCAGCCCCCGCCCAGCACTGGCAGAGGACAGAGGGAGGTGACAGGGAAGGGAGGTGACAAGCTGAGGATCCAGAGGAAATTCCCCTGGAACCTGTTTCTCGGCTTCCTGGCCGGCTGGGGCACCAGCTGGAAGGAGAGACGGCGGAGACCCGGGCCGTCATGGCCTTGGCCCCAAGCCCACCCCGGGTCCCCAAGCCCAAGGGCATGCAGCCTTCACACTATTATGAGAACTTTCTGGAGAAAAAGGGACCCTGTGACCGGGTAAGGCGGGGCAGGGAGCCAGCAGAGCTGGGAGGCCCGGCAGGTGTGCCACCTCTCTGAGCCGGTCTCCCGGGGCACCCGGTGGGGGCAGTGGGCGCTGGACAGGCCAGGGCCTGCTGGGGCTGGGGGCGTGGCTGTCTCTGGCTGGTCTCTAGCCTGACCTCCTCTGTCTCCTGTGGCTCTCTGCCTGCTCCCGGTACAGCTCTCAATCTCTCTTTCCATCTCTTGGGTACAAACAAATCCAGGAACTCCCTCCAGGAAACCGGGAGCCTTCCCACTCCCATGCCTCTTCCCACGCCCAGCCCACAATTTGCCCTGTGAACTTTAGCTGCAGGGGTCAAGGCCTGGGCAGGTGGCCCGTGGGGCAGGGCCAGCTGCTGGGGGCCACATTCAGCAGGGACAGGCATGGCCACAGGACCAAGGCTGGGGGCGGTGTGCCCCTCCGGGTGAAGCCCCAGCCCTCAGTTTCCCTTGGGCTCAGCCTCTCCCTCCTCCTGCCCAGGTTCATTTCTGCTGCAGCCCCCCCAGCGCCCCTCTGCTCCTCCCTGCACCCCTCCCGGCCTCAGCCATTGGGGTTCCCTCCATCTGATGCCCTTTCCCTCTGCCCCTGGGCATCCAAAACCTTCCCCAGCCAACAGATGCCCTGGCAGCAGCAGGGGGAAGCCCCGGGCTCCGCTTCCCTGGGTCCCTGGTCTTTGGCCTGACTCAGTCTTTGAGCCGTGGTTTCACCTGTCGGGATGGGGCGGGCAGGCACCTGGGCGCACATCTGTCTAGCCACCTGTTCTCGCAAGGCCCCAAGCTGGCAGCCGCTATCATTGCCACTCTATACCCAGGGAAGCTGTGACCCTGAGAAAGATGCTTTGTCACAGCATCAGAGTTGGTGCAGGATAAAGGGGGTTTGAAAGAGTCGGGTCCTAGTGAGGACGGCCCCTGGTGCCGCAGGACCAAAGAACCGAGGCAGGCAGACCCCGCTTTCCCACAGCGCAACTTCCTGGGGGACATTCTGACAGATGTGGGGGCCTCGGGCAGCAGCAGCAAGGACAGGTGGCCCCCTGTGATTTGGTCAGAGAGAGGGGCATATCGCTGTGTCGGCATGTCACCATGCCACCCTGGGTGGACGGTCCCTGGGTTATCAAGCTCGTCACACCCAGGTGCAGCCAGGGCACGGCTGTAAAGTCCACGCAGTGCTCTGACTGTTTTATCTATTTATAATGCACCGGGAAACTGCAGGAAAATGGACCCAGATGACACTGGGGCGATCTTGGTGGCTATGACCCGAGGTGGCCGGGGTCACGCTGGGCTGGGTCCATAGCACCACACTGAGTTTAGCCACGTACCATCCATCCCGTGCCTGACGGTGCCTGGCACACGGTGGTCCCCCCTCAGTGGTAGTTAAATTCAGGCACATGTCTGTGGGCGGCCGGAGGGAGAGCCGATGGGCAAGTGGGCCGCTGAGTGGGCGGACGGGCGGAGGGTTGGATGGACAGATGGAAGGTGAGTGGGTGAACGGCTGGCTGCGTGGGCGGATGAGTAGACAGACAGAGGGATGATGGGTGGGTGGATGGGTGGATGGACAGGTAGATGGACAGGTGGGTGGCCGGTGGCTGGCGGGCTGCTGGGCGGATAGAACGGCATAAACACGCGTGGTTCAACTCGCTCCTTGAGCCCCCACCTCAACACATTATAGGGCTGCTCTGTGTCCCCCAACTCTTTGAGGTCTTTCTTCTTCTTTTTGGGTGATTCTGGAGATGGAGCCCAGGACCTTGCCCACACTAGGCAGGTGCTCTACCACTGACCCCACCCCAGCCCACAGTCCCTTTCTGTCCTTTCTCCAAGGACAGCAAAGCCCTAGGAGCTGGGCTGTGAGTGTGAAGGGCCTCCCCGGGAAGGCAGCTTTTCTTTTCTTTTTCTTTTTTTTTTTTTTTGTGGTACCAGGGATTGAACTCAGGGGCACTCAACCACTGAGCCACATCCCCAGCCCTTTCTTTTCTTTTCTTTCTTTCTTTCTTTCTTTTCTTTTTTTTTTTTTTTTTTTTTTTTTTTTGTATTTTATTAGAGACAGGGTCTCACTGAGTTGCTAAGTGCCTCGCCATTGCTGAGGCTGGCTTTGAACTCGCGATCCTCCTGCCTCAGCCTCCCGAGTGCTGGGATCACAGGCGTCGCACCTGGCAAAAGGCAGCTTTAGATCAGACCCACGGCAGGTGTTGAGGCAGCTGAACAGCCGGTGCTAAGGCCCGGAGGCAGAGTGAGTGTGCTGGAGGTGCCCAGCTTCGCCAGCTCACCTCCTCCTCCTCCCACCTCTGTCCCCAGGATTACAAGAAGTTCTGGGCAGGTCTCCAGGGCCTCACCATCTATTTCTACAGTAGCAACCGGGACTTCCAGGTAAGCATGAAATTGGGGGTTCATGACTGGCCCAGCCTCGACCACGGGACCCAGCAGCCCCATCATCTAGAGGACCTGAGGGGACATGATCTGTGTTCACACCCCCTCTTCCTACTCCCAGCCCCTGGAGAAGCTAGACTTGAGAACATTCGTGAAACTGACAGACGGAGCTTCCGGGGGAGGCTCACGTGACCCTAGCATCCACTTCAGCCTGGTCCTCCGGGATCAGGAGATCAAGTTCAAGGTAGGTCAGTTGGAGGGGCTTGCTCCCTCCTCATTTCCCTGCCCAATTAACACAAACGTGGAGTCCTGTGGACTCTTACACTGGATTGGTGACACTGTGCAAGTCACTCAACCTCTGTGAGCCTCAGACATCTAAGAAAGAGCTCGTGGGCAGCGGGTAGAGCCTGTGCAAAGGCCCTGAGGCAGGACAGAGCTTGACCACGTCTGGTGTGTTGAAGGCACAGTATGAGGCCTGTGTAGGGAGAGAGGGAAAGAGAGAGGAGGGAAGGCAGGAAGGGGGCAGGGCGGGGCCTTGTGTGCTGCGGGAAGGACTTGGGAGCCATGGGAGGGTTTAGAGTATGCGAGGTGTGTGTGCTCTGATTCATGTTTTTCCCCTTCCTTCCTTTTCTGTTCCTCTTTTTTCCTTCTCTCCCTCTCTCCTTTCCCTCTCTTCCTTCCTTTCTTTCCTTCCTTGTGCTGGAGATGGAACCCAGGGCCTCACACATGCTAGGCAAGTGCTGTAGCACTGAGCTACATACATCCCTAGTCCTAGATTCATGGTTTTACTTTTATTTATGTATTTATTTATTTTGGGACCAGGGAGGGATTGAACCCAGGGGTACATAACTACTGAGCCACATCTCCAGCCCTTTTTATGTTTTATTTTGAGACATGGTCTCGCTAAGTTGCTTAGGGCCTCGCTAAGTTGCTAGGCTGGCTTGGAACTCGTGATTCTCAGCCTCCCGAGTCGGGGGCGCCCGGCTAGATTCATGTTTTTCAATGGCTGGTATAATAACTAACAATGATAATATCCCACGTTGGCGAGGACTTATATTCAGACATCACTGCACATCAGCCTGCCTAACTCATTTCATCTTCAAATCAGCCCTTGGAAACAGGGACTGTCATTCGCGTGCCTGTTCTCAGACCAGCCCACAGGGTCAGGGACAGGGCTCTGCTGACTTCCCCTCCCTAGGTAGACAGCCTGGAGTCTCGCGAGATGTGGAAAGGCTTCATCCTGACCGTGGTGGAGGTGAGTGTGGCCCTGCACCTGCCCCCACTCCCCAGCAGACCGCCTTAGAAACCCTCTCCCTGTCCACCCCTCAGTCCCAAGGAGCCTCTGGAGTGTGGCACACTGGTCAAAAAACTGGCCACTTGTCGCAAAGGTAGCCCATAAACATTTGTTTGCCGACAGAATGCTAAAACTCAAAATTAGCTGCCGTTATTTCAAAACCAAAAATTTTAGCCCACATTCCTGATTTTTCTCTTTTACTTATTTGCTTCCTGCCTGGCCCTCGCAGGCCACTGAGTTTGGGACTTGCAGGCCCTTGTAGATTGCAGAGTGCGAGGCCCTAGATTGCAGCACCTGCCACGTCCCCCTCTGCGGGCCCTTTCTCATCCTCTGGAAGTCCTCTTTACCCCTAAGGCGTCACGTGGCTCTGGAACACTCAGACCCGGGGTTCTTATCCTGGCTCTGCGAGCTGGCCCCAGTTTGTCCGTCTGTGACGTGGGCACACAGGCTGGTTCACGGCTTGTGCCCTGATCGCCCCTCAGCTCTGCGTCCCATCCACGCTGACCCTGCTGCCGGGACATCTGTACATGATGGCCGAGGTCCTCGCCAAAGAGGAGGCGCGCCGCTCCCTGGAGACGCCCTCGTGAGTGCTAGGGCCTGAGTGACACGATAGGGACGAAAAGGGCAGTGGCTGAGGGTGCCCCGTGAGCTGGCTCGGGTTGAGCACAGGCTGCATCAGTGTGGGGGGAATGAGGACTCACACTGGGCTCGGGCGGGCGGGGATCCTGGTGCCTAGAGGGCTGGGTCGGTCTACAGGGGCAGGTGCGGTGCCTGCAAGGTGGCCCGGGGTTGTGGGCGGAGGGCGTGTCTGGGGCCCTGAGGGCGGGGCCTGAGGATGGTGCCTGGCCTCAAGGGCGGTCCTAGGTTGCTGGGGAGCCCCAGGGGAGGATGTGGGTGTTTGCAGGACGGGAAAGTTCTCCAGGTGAGCCTTTTAGGGACCTGGGTCTTCTGACTAGGGGATGGAGCAGATCCCCAGGGTGGATCTGGGTGCCCAGAAAGCAGGACTGGGTCCCCAGGGGCGGGGTTACTGTGGAAGGGCGGGGCTTAGCTTCTGGGGCAGGCTCTGGGTCTAGGGGGCGGGGCGGGGCCTCCGGGGCGGGGCCTGGACCTGGGAGGCGGGGTTGGTCCCGGGGCCCGTGGGCACCTGCGGGGGCGCGGGGCTTGGTCTCCTCGAACCCGGCGGTGACAGGAGGTGGCGCGGCCCGCCTCAGGTGCTTTCTGAAGGTGAGCCGGCTGGAGGCCCAGCTGCTGCTGGGCGCTACCCCGAGTGCGGGAACCTGCTGCTGCGGCCCAGCGGGGACGGCAAGGACGGCGTGTCCGTCACCACGCGACACAAACGCTCAACGGGTGCGCGGGGCGGCCCGGGGGCCTGCACTGGGCGGTGGGCGTGGGGGCGTGCGCGGCAGAGCCAGGACCTAGGGGACAGCGTGACGCTGGGGTTCGTGGGCGTAGGGTCAGGGCCACGTTGAAGGTGGCGGGAGCGTCGGGGCTCGCGCCGCCGCAGGCGCAGGTTCCTTCCCTTGGGGTGTGTCAGACGGGCGGGGTCCCTGCCCCGGGCGGAGCCTGCTGGGGCGGGTCCTCTTTCGGGGCGGAGCCGGTCGCTCGGGCCCACCCCGGGGCCAGACCCAGGGCAGGGGGCCGGCCGTGCCCGCGAGCCGCCCGCCCCCTGGGCTGCTTGCAGGGCGCCGGCGGTGCGGCACTACAAGGTGAAGCGCGAGGGCGCCAAGTACGTGATCGACGTGGAGGACCCGGTGAGCACCCGGTCCCCAGAAGCGCCCCGCGGGTCCGCGCCCCTCCGCCCTCGCCCTGACCGCGGCCCACTCTCCCCAGTTCTCCTGCTCCTCGCTGGACGCAGTGGTCAACTATTTCGTGTCGCACACCAAGAAGGCGCTGGTGCCCTTCCTGCCCGACGAGGACTACGAGAAGGTGTTGGGTGGGTGCGGCTCTGCGGAGCGGGGGCGCGGGGGCGCGGGGGAGGGCCCAGGGGCGCCTCTCCCGTCCCGGCCCTGTCGGGGCACCCCGGCCAGCCTCTGGCCATGCGCCTTCTCCAGGCCGCCCTCTCGGTTCCAGGCTACGTGGACGCGGATAAAGAGAACGGGGAGAGTGTCTGGACCGTGCCCTCGGCCCCTGAGCCCGACCCAGGTGAAGCCCCCTCCGCGGTTGCTGGGCGGAGTAGGGAGGGACCTGGGACCCACCGGCCGCCTCACCCCGTCAGCGCATGGGCCCCCCAGCCCCGGGCACAAGTGCCCGATTCATACCCAGAGTTCAGGGGCAGAAATGCCCCAGGCCTTGTCCTGAGGAGCTTCCAGGTGGGGGGTGGGGATGGCGGCAGGTGGACGCAGGTGAGCGCCGTCCCTGTGGGGTGGGCACTGGGTGGAGGAGAAATGGGAGCTGAGGGGCGCCCTGAGGAAGGGGAGGGGGCGGCTGCAGGAAAGGCTCCTGGAGGGCGGCTGCTGGCTGAGGGCCCCTCAGGAGGTCAGTGGGTAGAGAGGACGCTGGAGGGACAGAGGATGCTCCTGAAGGAGCCGCAAATGCCCAGGGCTGGGCGAGTGATGGGGGAGGGTGGCAGCCAGCCCTGTTTATGGGGCAGCAGGAGGCAGGACACACTGCAAAGCTCTGTGGGTCGGGCACCGCAGGGTCCCCACGCGACCACACGGACCACACGCAGGCACAGGCTCCGTGAGCTGCGTCCACCCACACGACCAGAGGCTCCCGTGCGCCTATGTGGACACGCCAGTCCACCCACGCACGTGTGTCCCATGTTCCCGACACGTCCACACCACGCGGCACACACCTCCTGCTACACACATGCAGAGCCCTTCAGTCCTAGATCCATGATGCCACCAACGGGCAAGGGCCAGCTCTTGCCTCCAGAGCTGCGTGGTGTCACGCACACAGACACACAGGCGCGTGCGCACAAGCCCTAACTCATGCAGATCCAGTGTGTGTCTGCTACAGAGGGACACAAACGCAGGTTCACAATGGGCACGGGCACAAAAAGCACACACGCCCAGGGACACATGCGTGTATCCAGACACACACCAGACCCATCCCAAGGCGTCCCCGTACCGCATGTGTGTGACAGTGACTGTCCCTGCCAGGTCCTGCACCCCCTGCGGGTGGCCCCAAGTCACTGCCTCCTGCAGCGTCCAGTCAGGACAACCTGCCCCCACTACCGCCCCCTGCCCCCGCTTCCAAGCGAGGACGACAACTACGTGACCCCCATTGGAGACGCCCCAGCTGCGGACTACGTGAATCAGGACGGTGCGTGGGGCGGGGTCCTGCTGCGTGGGGGGAGGCTGAGGGCCCCTGTGACGCTGCACATGTGTCCACACAGTGTCCTCCTCGGGCTGGCCGGTTGTCCCAAAGCCCAAGAAGTTGGTGAAGGCTCCAGCAAAGCCTCCAAAGCCACCCACCATGCCCAAGCCAGGTAGGGCTCCCTCCCCACTTCTGCCCTCATCTGCCCGCGGGCGGGCTGCCAGCTGCCATGTCTGTCTGCTTCACAGAGCCCAAAGGCAACATCAGGCCGCTGGCCAAGAAGCTGGTGGGCGGCTCGCCCCAGGCTGTCTTCCTGGCAACAAGTAAGTGGTCTGTGGGGCGCACGCGGGGTGGGCTTCCAAGGGGTGTGACCTGGAGGGTCACAGAGGACCCCGAGGGCCCTGCAGGTCGGGGCTCTGCTCTTCAGATTCCTAACAGCTTGGGACGCAGCTCAGTTTGCATTGGGCCCTGGACGTCTGCAGCCAGTCCTGGGCGGGTTTGGGGTGGACAGGACTGGGACCGCAGGCCCAGCTGACGCCTCCGTGCCACCCCATAGGGCTGGGGGATGTGACGGCCGAGCTGCAGGAGAAGCTGCAGAAGAGACGGGCCCTGGAGCAGTGAGCTGCGACGCCGCGGGACACACGGCATGCCATCTGCTCTCCCGGGATTAAAGCTCGAGTGACCGCGGCCATGTGTTTGGCTTGGCTTTGGACGGGGCGGGGGGCTGGGGGACGTCTTCTCACGGCTCGCACCACTCACCCCGGTGACCCTCAGCTCAGCCGACCCTGCTGCTTGGTCATCTAGGCAAAGCCCTGGAGGCCCCACGGCCAAGCAGCAGGCAGGAGCACCCAGCCCACAAAGCAGCTCGGGGGCCTGGGCAGTGTCGGACCTTTATTAGGAAGTGAGGTGCTAGGGGTCACCAGGGCCGCGCCCTGGCGGGGCGCCCCTCAGGAGTTAAGGCTCCAAGCAGCAACTGAGAGAAAGGCGCCCGGCTGAATGGGCCGGGCCTGGTGGTGGCCCCCACGGCACCCCGCCCGCTGCAGCCGGTGGCCTAGGTGAGGCTGGTGTTGGAGCTGCTGGTGGCACTGCCCCGCTTCTGCAGGCAGCGCACAGAACTGGGGACCTGGAGGCCTGTGGTCACCTGGAAGCTGCCACACCACACCTGGGGCAGGTGGGGAAGAAGGAGGCTCAGCCACGCCCCACACCCACACCCCCTCCCGTCGCCGGCCACGGAGGGCAGCTCACTGTGAACGCAGGCAGTAGCGGCTGTGTGAACTTGGCCTTGAAGGTGTGCAGCAGCTGTTTGGTGCGGGCGTTGTAGAAGGACAGGAGGCCTGGGGCGGAGGGCAGAGCGACAGGGACACGTGTCAGAGGTGGGATGGGGACCTGGGCGCTGGCAGGGCAGGGCAGAGGCAGCTGGAGATGGGGGTCACCTTGGTGAAAGTCACAGTGCACGCCCAGGCAGTCGGGCACGGGGGGCGTCCAGCACCTTGACTTTGTTGGCGTGCTTGGCCGTGAAGCTGACCTGCAGCCAGTTGTTGACGTGCAGGCACCAGGACGCGGCCGTCTTGCCCAGCTGCTCAAAGCGGCCCAGGCTGCGGTAGGCCACTCCCAGGCCAAAGGCCTTGCTGTCTGGCTCATAGCGCACCTCCCAGTACTGCTCCCCGCCGTCAATCAGTGTGTCGCCTGTTGGGCAGAGCAGGCAGTGGGAGGGGGCCGAACCAAGCCCAGTACACTTCCACGAAGGGGTGGCTACCCGGGTACTCCCTACACCACAGCTACTCCCTCCAGGTACTCCTCGGGCCCCAGCTTCTCCCTCCCGGCCCTCCTCCTCAGGCCCCAGCTGTCCACCAGGTTTTATTGACTCCCTCTAGATTCTCACTAAGCCTAGATACTCTCCAAGACTCAGCTTCTCTTTTTTCCTTTTTTTTTTTTTTTTTTTTTTGTCACTGGGGATTGAACCCAGGGGCACTTAACCACGGCCACATCCCAGCCCTCCTCCAATCCCACCCCCTCTCCACTTCTCCTCAGACGCCAGCTACTCTCCCTGGCTCTTTCACATGTCTAGGCCCCGTTTAGCTTCAGCTTCTCCGCAACCCCAGGTGCTCCGTGGCAACCATTCTACCCAGCTACTCCTTAAACCCCAGCTGTCCCCCAACTCTCAGCAGCCCCTCCATGCTCCCGGACATCTCCCCGAGCTCCGCCTGCTGCTCCTGCCCTTGTTCCCGGGCCAGAGCAATGGTTCTCAGGGGAGCCATCCCGTCCGTCTCCCATGCCTGGCCCAGGCCCCCCCAGAGCAGCGTCCCTTTTCTCCCCGCCCTTACCCAGCACTGTGTAGGACTCCGCTGTGAAGCGATCCCTCCCGCCTCGCCCCGAGGGCATCCTCTTGGGAGATGGAACACCTCTGTGGGTGGCAGAGAGGCCGGCAGGGTTCAGGCCTCGCCCCTCCAGAGGAGGCCTGTGTGGTCAGTCCCTGCCAGTATGGTGGGTCCTTCCAAGTTCACGTCAGAACACACCTGTCCCCTCCTCCTCGGGCAACCACTCGCCCTCTGACCCCTCCGCAGCCTCCTCGCCCCCTCTCTGTGGGCTCCTGGAGCCTGGGCTCCTCCCTCCGCCCCAGCTCTGAGCGCTCTGGGCTGTGCCTGGGCTGTCCTCTCCGGGTGTGAGCTCCGCCAGGCCTGGGGGCAGAGCGGGGTACCTGGCCGGCGAGTTGACGGGAGACGCCGTCCGCCCCTTGCCGTCCTTCTCGCGCGCCTTGATGTCCTGCACCTTCCCGCCCATGGCGTCCCACTCCACGGCCAGGTCGTCCACCCGCAGGTTCTGGTGGGATGTGGACGCATCCAGGCGGAACATGAAGGCTGGGGCCGGCAGACAGGGAGTCACAGAGATGGGAGCACCCAGAGAGACACAGAGACAGGGACAGCAGGACAGCAGCAGGACAGGGACAGAGACAGGCAGGACACGCCAACAGAGACAAGATGGCGCAGGACGGGGAAACGGAACACAGAGCCAGAGGGTGAAGGTCCAGGCTGCCCTCAAGTCTAGGGGCATTTCAAGGCATTGCTCGGCCCTGTGCCTCCACTGAGGGCTCTGCACAGGAAAGGGGCAGGACTACAGCATGGAGCAGTTAGGCTAGACAGCAGAGGGACTTCCTAGTGGAGCATGCAAAGGCGTCACTGCAGGAGGCTGTACAATCTACCTTCACTACTGATATTCTGTGCCCAACTCTAACAGGATTTATCTATTTGATGAGAGAGGGACAGCATAGGTATGTATTACAACCATCCATTTATAATGAGATCGCTCTCAGAAAAAGAAAAGCAGGGTGGTACCAGACATCCAAGCTAAGACAGCCACTGTGGACTCTGAGCTTCCTGGCAGCCAGGGCAACAAGGTCTGCAAAATCTCATGACACACTAGAACCCAGGGCTCCAGAAGGGAGGGATTGGAGGCAGGGACAGGGAGAGGGTAGGAGCCAGTCACCTGGTGTCTCCAGGGTCACCGGCTCAGAAAATTCGCCGGCAACTGCCTTATTGCAGGCTTTCACACGGAAGTTCATGTATTTCATGTCAAACTTGAGACCTGGGATGCAACAGAGGGAGGTCAGTGCTGTGTACTCTGAAGCCTTGGGCGGTGGGGGAATGCCATCCCCCCCATGCCACAGTGATCCCACCGCCCCCACCCCAGGCTTGTCAGCAGCATCCTTACAAGCAAGTCTTATCCCTGAGACTCTGTCCTGGTCTCACCCACCCATGGGGGCTATGGGATTACTTGACTCCGCCTCCAACCCAGAGTGACCAATCAGAATGCCTTATGACACAGTCCCAGTGGTTGGTTGAGATAGGCACAGGATTCAAGCTGACCAATTAGAATTGGCCCTGGGACTTTGATACTCTAGCAAGTAGAGCGGCCCCTCCCTCTGGGCTGGCCCCCTAGGAAAAAGTGCCTTTAAGCAAAAATTTTTTTTTTTTTTTTTTTTTTTTTTTTTGTGGTATGGCCCTTTTTGTATTTTGTTAGAGACAGGGTCTCACTGAGTGGCTAAGTGCCTCGCCATTGCTGAGACTGGCTTTGAACTCACAATCCTCCTGCCTCAGCCTCCCAAGTGCTAGGATTCCAGGCATGCGCCACCGCGCCCGGCCCTTTAAGCAAATTTGCTGGCACATTTAGGAAACTTTGTGAGAAAGAAGTTCCCTGAGTCTGCAACCATGGGGTCAAAGGTGACTGTTATTGCTAAAGCCTTGGACCTAGCTACATGACATTTGGTTTTTTCTCTTTTTGTACTGGGGGTTGAGCCCAGGGGTGCTGCACCACTGACCCACATCCCCAGCCCTCTTAGTTCTTATTTTGAGACAGGATATAACTAAATTGCTGAGGCTGGCCTTGAACTTTCCATCCTCCTGCCTCAGCTCCCAAGTCTCTAGGATATAGCGTGGTCACTGCACCTGGCCATGCTGGTTAATTCTCCCTACTCCTAGGACATAATCCAGCCCCAGCCCAGTTTCCTGGACTTGACACTGAACTATTGTTATGTAAACTGCCACCACTGGAGGAAGTTGGGGGAAGGGAACAAAGATTCTTTTTATATTTTTGCAACTTCTTATGTATCTATAATTATTTCAAAACAAAATGTTACAAAAAAACAGAAAGCAGGAGGACCCAGAGGCCAGGACTGTGGAATCCCATAAAAGAAAAAAGAAAGAAAAAAAGGGTGTGCACGTGTGTTTGTTTTGATTCCCATGCAAAGAATAAACCAATAGCTTCTCAGGCTGTCTGGCTGTCTGGGTGATTTTTTTCCCCCTCTGCAATTAGCAAGCTCATTATTAACCACATATGCTAATTACAGATAACTAGCAGGCTGATTACAGCCTGGGCATGAGGCAGTGAATGGGGACACTATGATGTAAGCAAGGTCTCCGCCCCTGAGGATTCCCCTGGCTCAGGACAGCTTTTTAAACTCATTAGGGAGCCCCCACTCCCACTTTCCCGCCTTCAGATGCTCCCCAGCAGCTGGGTGGATTCCTTGGGCTTTTGACTTCTTAGAACTGCCAAGGTAATAGGTGAGGCTGCTCACTGAGGCCATGCCCGCGCAGGTCAGCGAACGGATGGAGATGGCTGCAGGACAGCAGAGACGGGACGATACTTCCTGTGCCTCCCGTCCTTCGGGGCGCACGTGGTGGTCGCAGCCCTACCTGGGATGTGTGCGTGCCTCAGTGATGGCGCGGCGGCTGCCAGCCGTCTCTCTTCCGTCATGTTCCTTTCTGATGCTCCTGAGAGCCCACCCAAAGGTTGCCCTAGACCCCTGAGCTCTGGGGAGGTGAGCCGGGCTCAGGTGGACTCATGGCTCAAAGGCACCCGGAGGCGGAGAGCTGGGCGGGCACCTGTCAAGGTGTACTCCGTGTGCCGGATGCCCTCGATCACCATCCAGGGCTGGTCCTCCTTGAGGCGCGGCGGGCCCTCAAAGTTGGTCCTCCGGTATTCCAGCACGTAGTGGTCGATCTTGCTGTCCTCATCCGGCATGCGCCACACCAGGGTCACACAGTTATCTGCCACCAGGGACTCGGCCAGGTCGATCACAGGAGCGCTGGGCACTGCCCAGGACAGAAGGGAGAGGGCATCAGGGTTCTGGGTCCTGTGGGGCACCAGCAAGGGGCTTGCGGCAGTGCCCTTGCCCCAGGATGACCTGTCTTCCACACCTGGGGCAGCCCCTCTGGGTTTGGGATGTGGGGGTGGAGCCTCCTCAAGGGGTGGGGGTGAGGACAGTGTTTTCTCAGGGTTCACCCAACAGAGCAGGACACTGTCAAGATTCCACCTGTCAGCTGGGTGCGGGGGCCACGCCCGTAGTCTCAGCAACTCAGGAGGCTGAGGCAGGAGGGTGGCAAGTTCAAAGCAGCCTAAGCACTTAGCAAGACAGTGTCTCAAACCAAAAATAAAAAGGGCTGGGAGTGTAGCTCACTGGTTAAGGGCCCCTGGGCTCAATCTCCAGTACCAAAAAAAAAAAAAAAAAAAAAAAAAAATTCCACCATTTAGAAACCAGACTTTTCCAGAATTCTCTACCAGCTGGGGGTGGCTTTCTTTAGGGCTCCATGGCCAAAGGGTCTCTCGGAGTGTCAATTCCCTGGCAGGTGTGCCTCTCTAGGCCTTGGCTCCTGCGTGCAGGGTCTTCCCAGGACCTGGCTACTGTGCCTGTCTTGTGGCTCCACCCCCACATGGGCGTGGCTCCACCAGGGCTCTACGCACATTGGGCAGAATATTCTGAGTCCCACCCACATGGGCAGGCTCAACTAAGGCTCCACCCCCACACAGGTGGGGCTAAACCAGAGCTCCACCCATACAAAGGAGATCATAGTTAGGGCTTTATCCCACGTGGGCGGGGCTTACCCAGGACTCCTCCTCACTTCCCGCCCTCTTAGGGGGTCGGGTATTCTCTGAGTCCCCAGGGATAGGAAGAGGCCATCACAGGCTTCAGACACCTGTGGGCAGCTTCCTTCCAGACACTTCCTTTCCTTCCTTTGCCTCCCTCAGCCATTTCCCTGAAACCCTGGCCCTCCAACCAGGTTCCCCTCTCACCAGGCAGGAACTTGAGGGCCTGTAGCATCTGCCGCTCCTGTGCAAAGTCCACCATGAGGTGACTCATGTTGTCGCTGACCTTGGCTTTCAGTGACAGCCGGAAGGCAGGGGCCATCGTCACACTGCAGGGAAGGAGGGGAAGCAGCCTGCTGGGAAGTGTGTGTGGGGTGGGGTCGTCTGAGATGTGGGGGGACTCCTCCCATGTGTTGCTGTCCGGTGTCCTGGGCCCAGGCCCCCTCGCCAGGGTGTCCCACCTTCATAGCAGGGGAGGGTGGGGGAGGGAAGCCAGATCCCCACGTCTTACCCATCTTTGATTTGTTTGGCAGCCTAGAAAAGAGAGAATAAAATTCAAAAATCTGTCATAACCAAGCCAGAGAGCCATTATACAGACAGGAAGACTGAGACAGAGCAGGGCAGCAATTTGGCAAAGTCCCCAAACACGGAGGCAGAAACTGTGACATGCCCTCCTTCTAGGCTGTGCCTTGAGGGGACAGGAAAGCTAAGGCATGGCCCCACCTCACCCCGCTCAGTGCCCAGTACATACAGGGTGCCCAGCTTAACTGACATTTCAGATGAACAGTGAATTTTTTTAGTAGATCCTGTGCCACCTTTGTGAGGTACTTATGCTAAATATTGCATGGGTAGCCATGTTAAAAAACCACTCACTCCTGAGCTGAAAAAATGCAAATTAAATCTGGATGTGCTGCAGTTTGTCTGCCACCCTATGGTACCCGCCTGAGGAAAGTCGTCGCTGTCTGTGGCCTGCAGGGTCTGGTTGGCAGTCTCCAGAAGTTCCTCAGAGCTCTCCAGGGCCCGCATGCAGGCAGTCAGCTGGTTCTGTGGGTGGCGTGGCCTCGGTCAGCATGGTGCCAGGGACCAGGGGGAGACTGCTCACCAGGAGCCTCACACCTCCTGGGCTTCCCACCACTGCAGGGGCCAGAGCCAGGGGCCTCTCAAGCTCCAGACAGGAGAGGAAGTTGGGACTTGAGTGCCCACTCTGGCCAAGGCTCCAGGTGCCACCTTAGCACCACCTGGGGAATCTCTTCCTGAGAAACTCATATACCCAGGGCACACCTGAGTATCCACCTGTCCTGAGGACGTGAATCTAGGGTGTTCAGAAGTTACCCAGAGGCTTAGATGTAGTTTAAAGGACCCCAGCTTGGAGTGCGAGAGCCCGCGGGAGCTCGGCAGGTGTCTGAGCAGGAGTGGCGGCGACAGATCTGGGGAGCCGGCAGGAAGGGCTGATCAGGTGGAGGTATGTGGTGGAGACAGTGGGGGAGTAGTGAGTCAGGTGGGGAGCGGGTGCTGGAGAGGGAGTTGGGGCAGGAGCACAGGGGTTGAGGGGCCGTGGCGGGGCAGGGAGAGCACACTAGGAGCATCTGGTTTTGGAGGAAGACACCAGGGCCACAGGGCTCTGCGGTGTTGGGCGGGGGTCCCCAGCTGCACACCTGCAGCTCGTAGGTCCGGCTGGCCCGGTCCTGCTTGATCTTCATGAGCATGCCCTCCTTGAGCTCCTCCAGGACAGACAGGAGGGACTGGAACTCCGCCTCGAGGTCCTCCTGCACCTTGGCCGAGTTCGCCTGAGTCGGAAGGCCGGGATTAGCCGAGGCCCATGATCAGCTGGGGAAGCTGAGGCCTGGCCTCCCCCGGGACGGGCAGCAACAAGGCCAGTGCTCTGGTGGGCACCGCCCCCCGGCCCTCACCTCCACGTTGAGCAGCATTTGCTTGAGGGAGTAGATGAAGCTCTGGATCTCCTCATTCTTCACAGCCAGAGTGGTGATGATCTTCCGCAGCGCTTCCTGCCCCACACAAGCACACGCCAGCAGGTAAGTTCCTCCACCTGGCCTGCTCCCATGCGGCCACCATGCTAAGGAGCCCAGAAACCAGCCACAAGCAGACCTGGGCAAGCCTCTGGCCCTCTGCACCTCTCCTCGCAGGTGGGTTCCACAGAGCCTCATTTTATAGATGGTGAAACAGGCTCCGAGAGCCACCAGGGATGGGGCAGACCTGACCCGGGGCTTCAACCCAGGCTGGACATAGCTGAGGTGAGCAAAGAACTTCCAAGAGGAAAAATGGGCTAGCCTGGGGAAAGGGCTATCTGTGGGAAGAAGAACTCTAGGAGAGATGGAAAGCCTAGATAAAGACTAGCCTAGAAACTGGGGTGAGCAGGGGACTACCCTGAGGAGAGGGATTCCTACCTGGAGAAAAGGGTTAGCAAGGAGAAAGTGATTACCTGGACAAAGGCGGCACCTGGGCAAAGGAGATGCCAGGGAGCCAGGTAAGTGGGAAGGGGAAAGAAGGTCACAAGAAAGGGGATGCTGGGAGGGAGGTCGTGCAGGTGGATCCTGCTCCGACCCAGGTCTTGGATGGGACCCTCTACTGGGGGCGCAGGTCGGTGGGGTTAGCACTGCGGAGCTGGCGGAGCGTCCTCCGGGGACGGGGCCAGCACTGAGACACCTGGCCTCCACCCGGGTGGAAGGCGTGGGGGATGGGTCGGGGCTGGGACCGGAATACTGGGCGGGGTGGGGGGCACGGAAGGAACCCCCCTTGGCCCCAGGCCAAAATGATGGGGGGCTGCGTCCCTGCTGGGGGAGCCCTGGATCCGGGCGGGGTTGCAGCGGGGCTGGAGCCGCCGCCGCAGAGCAGCTGGGGTGGAGGGGGAGGGCGCTGCGGCATCACCTGGTCCCCACCCGCGCCCACCCCGCAGCGGCCCCGCCCCGCCCCGCCCCACCCGGTCCTACCCTCTGGTCTTCCATGGCTGCAGCCCAGGTCACGCCGGCCCGGCCCGCGGGCCTCGCTCGCTCCTTGAGCCCCCAAGCTGCCTTTGCCGCTGCCGGGAGCCAATAGCCCGCGGAGCCCTCGCCGCCGCCGCCGCGCCCCCGGTCAGCGCTCCATCACTGCACGCAGTGCGCAGGCGCGCCCCCCGCAGCAGGCTGGGAAATGTAGTCCCGCGCTGGGGGGCTGCGAGGGCCTGACCCCCGGAGCCCGGGTTTCCCCGGGAACCCTGGGTTGACGCCTGTACACCTTCTCCGTCGTTGCTCAAGCCGGCAGCCGGCCTGCCCGCTCCGCCTGGCCCCTGGCCGCTTGCACGCGCTGCACTTCACTGAGGAGCCCAGGTCGTGTCCACGCAGGTGTTCGGCCTCCAGACCTCTTCCCTTCAGGCGGCAGCTCAACTTCCATGCATCCCACAGAGCCCCGACTCCCCTCCTCCGAAACCCCCCCACCAGCTCACAGCCCCCCGGGCTGGGGTGGTGTTACGGGCAGGCTGGCGCAGGGACCCGCGCCGGATGCAGGAGGGTTGGATCAGAAAGAGGCACCAGATGGAGACGGAAAAGTGAGCCCAGCGCAGCTCCAGTGCGCTGGCGAGAGGCCGAAGACTGCTGTCCAGCCTGCGGGGACAGTTACACCCTATGGAAGAAAAGCCAGGTGGTACCCAGGTGTGGATCGAGGTGACCTGAAAGCGGGGGCAGAGCGGGAGAGGAGCCGGGACAATCTGCAGTCCAGTGAGCCCTGCACGCAGGCTGGGGAGGGCATCTGCGCCCAGCTTCCTGGGCACCGTGGAGCTGCGGGCGGGACCTCGAGCTCCTCCCCGCGAGGACGCCGGTCCTGATTTCAGGGGGGCCCCATTCAGGCAGTGCCATGTCTGTCTCTCCTACCAACCCGACAGGGTCGGGCTGGATCCATTTGGGTCTCCGTATCTCCCCTCCTCAGAGGAGAGCGGCGAGTCTGGGAGGCAGAGCGAGGGTCTGCTGGGGTGGGGACAGGCCACCGTCCGGCCTCCCTGTGGTTGAGGATCGATTCTGTGGAAGTGGCAGGTGTCACAGCTCTGAGCGAGAAATGAGGTCACTGGTGATTGAGGTGCGACATTGAGGTCTCTGGGTCAGCTCCTCCCTCTGGGACAGTCCTGACGGAGGGGACAGGTGGCAGGGCCCTGGGCACAGTGAATTCCCACCTGTAAGGACCCAGTTATGAGCAGCGGGCCCTCAACTGGGCAGCCTGCCTGCTGCTGGTCGGGGACGCGGCCTGGCACGTGAGGCCGGCCTCATTCCCAGCGCCAGGAAAGAGAAGAGAACGAGTGGGGAAATCCATTCCTCGGAACCGCAAAAGGAAGACATCCTGGGCCCCAGTGACTGAGGCAGGGGTCCCTCTGTTACTCCGCCCCTCGGACCTCTGCCCCGACCCTCCTCACCTCTGTCACCTGTTTGCCCCCGCACACACACTGCCTCTCAGGTCTATGCACTGGGGAAACTGAGGCACAGGGCGGCAGGACAAGGCCAACAGGTCCCTGACCACCACCCAACCCGACTCTGCGGTCTGCACCACGTCTCTGCTCTGCAGCAGGGGTGGGCGGATATGGGGCCGGACACTTTGGAGTAGTGGGGGAGCAGGAGGCAGGCTGCGCTGGGGTCCCTGGGCTCAGCCCTCCTCCAGCGCTACAGCGTGGGGTGCGTACTTGGGTCCCTTCCTCTGTTTCCCTCCTGATCTCCAGCTGCCCACCCTCTGAACTTCCTCTTGGCTTTGCCAAACAGGCCCTAACCCTAACACTAACCCTAACCCTAAATCCCAACCCCAACCCTAGCCCT
This sequence comes from Tamias sibiricus, assembly GCA_025594165.1. Lineage (NCBI taxonomy): Eukaryota > Metazoa > Chordata > Mammalia > Rodentia > Sciuridae > Tamias > Tamias sibiricus. Next base: position 2,999,698 of record CM046673.1, on the reverse strand, counting down.
AGCCCTAATCCTAACCCCAATCCTAACCCCAACCCCAACCCAAATCTCAACCCCAACCCCAACTCCAACCCTAACCCTAACCCCAACTCCAACCATAACCCTAATCCCAACTCCAACCCCAACCCCCAACTCCAACCCTAACCCTAACTCCAACCCCAATCCCAACCCAACCCCAACGCCAACCCTAACCCTAACCCCAACCCCAATCCCAACCCAACCCCAACTCCAACCCTAAACCCAACTCCAACCCTAACCCTAACCCCAACTCCAACACTAACCCTAACACCAACCCCAACTCTAACCCCAACTCCAACCCTAACCCCAACTCCAACCCTAAACCTAACCCCAACCCCAACTCCAACCCTAACCCTAACCCCAACCCCAACTCTAACCCCAACTCCAACCCAACTCCAACCCTAACCCCAACTCCAACCCCCTAACCCCACCCTAACCCCAACCCCAACTCTAACCCCAACTCCAACCCCAACTCCAACCCTAACCCTAATCCCCAACCCCAACCCTCTAACCCCAACTCCAACCCTAACCCCAACTCCAACCCTAACCCCAACTCCAACCCTAACCCTAACCCCAACCCAACCCCAACTCCAACCCTAACCCTAACCCCAACTCCAACCCAACCCCAACTCCAACCCTAACCCTAACCCTAACCCCAACCCCAACTCCAACCCTAACCCAACCCTAACCCCAACTCCAACCCTAACCCCAACCCCAACTCCAACCCTAACCCTAACCCCAACCCCAACTCCAACCCTAACCCCAACCCCAACCCCACCCCCTGCATGCAGAACCTTAGGGAGGTTGGAGGAAGCAGGAGGGTCCTCAGAGGGGCCCCAGGATAAAACTCAGAACACGGCCAGCAGGGTGACCTGACCTCTCTGGCTGTGCTGGCCACCACTGTCCTCTCTAATGACCTCTCTCCCTGGCTCTGGGCGGCTTGTGTCCAGCACACAGGCCTGAGCCCACCTCTGGCCCTGCTGCCTGTCCTCTGCCCTCACGTGGCCTCGGCCAACGTGGCTCAGCTGCCTCTCCACAGAGCCAGGCACTCACACAGCCTGTCCCTCCGGGGTCCACAGGCACCCCAGACTTAGCATGGCCCAAAGTGAGCCCAGCCTTCCTCCTCCAGAGGGCTGCTCCTTGGGGGCCAAGGGCCGTCCTGTCCACACAGTCCCTCGGGCAGACCCACGCGCTCGGCCCCCCCACGCCCACATGCAGGTCTGGGCACAACCGCACAGGGAGGTGGACTCTGCCATCTGCTCTCCCACTCCTGAGCCCCCACCCACAGGGAGTCGTCCCCATGCAGGGGGCTTTCTCTTTGGTACTGGGGACTGACCGCACTGGGCCATATCCCCCGTCCTTTTTATTTTTTTAAATTTTGAGATAGAGACTCACAAAATTGCTGAGATTGGCCTCAAACATGTGGTCCTCCTGCCTCAGCCTCCCCTGCCCCTGGGATGACAGGTGTTCGCCCCTGTGCCCTGCTCAGGGTGATCATGTTGTGAAAACTTGAATCAGACTGGGCCCAGTGGTGCACACCTGTCATCCCAGGGACTCAGGCGGGAATGTCCCTCCACGGTGGAGGCTTGGCTAGGAAGTGCAAGGCCCTGGTCCATCCCCAGTGCTGCAAAAACCGACAACCCAAACAAAACAAAAGCCTTAACTTGGACTCTGTTGCTTCCCTGTTCCCAGCTCTTGGGTTGAGTGGCCTGCCCCTTGCCCCACCCTGTCCCCCTCACCTCGGGGCCTACAGGCCTGCTACTGGCCTGGTCTGCTTGCTTTTCGTCTCCTCTTTTCTCCCGGGCCTCACTCTGCTGCGACTGCCTGGCTGGCCTCCTTGCTGCTCCTGCACCATGCCAGGCTGGGTCCTGCCCCAGGCCCTTTGCACGGCTGTGCCTTCTGCTCCTCCTTCCTGCAGTGGTTACTTCTTACCCTCAGATCGCTGCTCCAGCCCCCACCTCAGAGAGGGATTTCCTGGCCACCCTCAGAAGCCAACCACCCCCGCCCATTATCCTCAGCTGCCCATCCGAGGTCCCTTCGCCTTGGCCAGGCTCATTTCATGACTTCCAGTCTCTCACCACAGACGCTCAGTTCCTGGAGGGTGGGGCTTTGGTCACCATGGTGTCCGTGTCCACCACACCCAGCCTGGGCCCCGGCGCGTTTGTGTGGGTTGCACATAGACGTCCTAGAGCATCCCCTCTTTTAAAACAAAAGGGGGGAATGCAGGAGCCCTGTTTGGGGAGATAGCTAAGATTACAGTTGACTATGGGCCATAGACATTTTTGGGCATTTCCGCCTTCCGTAGTCTCACGGGACTTGGCCTGGGATCTCGCGGGACTTGGCCCAGGATCTCGAGAGATTTGAGCTGTGACTCAGCAGATCGGGCTAGCGCCATTCCTGCTCGGGCGCATGGGATGAGACCTGAGAGAGAAAGGACAGGGTTATCGCTATTGTGTAGATATATTGTAGTTCCTTTTTTTTTTTTGTGGTACCGGAGATTGAACTCAGGGGCACTCGACCACTGGGCCACATCCCCAGCCCTTTTTTGTATTTTATTAGAGACAGGGTCTCACTGAGTTGCTAAGTGCCTCGCCATTGCTGAGGCTGGCTTTGAACTCGCGATCCTCCTGCCTCAGCCTCCCAAGTGCTGGGATTACAGGCGTGCGCCACCGCGCCCCGGCTTATTGTAGTTTCTTGTAAGAGTAGGTGTCTTGGTTTCTTGTGAGAGTGTGTATGTGGTGTTAGAAATTACAAGAGACAGAGAGAGAAAGATTAAAGAATTTTTTCGTCTCCATCCTGTCTCCGGACTCCTTCCCGCGGCGCCACCGTTCCGGGCTGCAATCCCTTTCCGGCGACAACAACCATGGTGTCCGTGTCCACCACACCCAGCCTGGGCCCCGGCGCGTTTGTGTGGCCAAGAGCTAGAGTCCGTCTCCAGGCCTGCAGGAGTTGACCTGTCTCACCCGGTTCACAGACGGGCACACCAGGCCTCAGCAGGGAGGGCTCACAGGCTCCCCCCCAGGCTCCCTTGAGCTGAAGGGCACGCGCGTGTGCACACCGCATGCCTGGCCTCTCCAGGCCTGGCCTCTCTGAGGCTCTGTGGAGGCCACAGGCCTGAGCCTGCAGTGGTGACCTGGTCACTGCAGGTCAGGCTGGGCAGTGAGGTGAGCCTGGCCCCCAGGTGACCCCCTCCAAGGACAGCAGGGACTAAGCGTGCTGGGCAACCATCTGGCAGATGCAGGTGTGAGAGACGCGGAGGGGACGAGTCCGGACACGGAGACTCGTGGCTCTCAAACCCCCAGAAACATCAACCCGGAATTCCTCACCGCAGACTCACGTAGAAATCCTGCAAAGGCGAGGCCCCCGAGTCTAGAAGCCCAGAACCCAGGACCCTCCTCTGTGCCAGGGCCTGGCCAGCTGCCCGTGCAGGCCTCGCGGTCCAAGTCCTCTACTTTGTGGCCACACGATCTCTGTTGCAACTGCTGCAAACACTAGGCAACACATAAATGCCAGGGGAAGGCCACGGACAGTTCATGAATGATTGGTCATGGCTGAGTTTCAATAAAACTTTATTTAAAAAACGCAGCTGGTAGGCTGAACTTGGCCCACAGCATGTAGGTTTCTGACTTCTGCTCAGAACATCACAATCATAAGGCTCTTGAAAACATGGGGCTGGGGTTCTGGCTCAGCGGTAGATTTTAAGAATAAGGCATTGTGTACAACTAAAACAAACAAATATATATTTTTAAAAAATAAAAGAAAAAAATGATTCTAGAGATTTTTTGTTTGTTTGTTTGTTTGTTTTGTACCAGGGATTGAACTCAGGGGCACTCGACCACTGGACCACATCCCCAGCCCTTTTTTTTTGGTATTTTATTAGAGACAGGGTCTCACTGAGTTGCTAAGTACCTCGCCATGGCTGAGGCTGGCTTTGAACTCGCGATCCTCCTGCCTCAGCCTCCCAAGTGCTGGGATGACAGGCTTGCACCACCACGCCCGGCTATAATTCTAGAGTTTTGATCAAACTAATTCCAGAATCTTTTCTTAAAGTGCTGTTAAAACATAATCTACCTGCAGAGAAAGGCACGTGTCCAGAGTATGCAGCTGACCCAGGCATCTGCCACCACCCAGCTGGAAATCACAAATCTCAGACCCCTTGGGGTCCCCCACCGGCTCCTCAGAGCTGCTACCCCATCCTTGGCACTGTCCTGACTGCTCAGAGCACGGATCTCTGTTTCATTTAAACCCATCCATGGAGTGCCCTTTTGTGTCTGGCATTTTTGCACTCAACATGACATCTGAGGAATTCATCTGTAGTGATAGTGGCTCCTTTTTCCGTGCTGTAGATTATTCCCCACGTGTGACCACATTGTCATGGAACCCCATTCCTTCTGGCTTCTGGCTATTATGGATAGGGCTGGGTTTTTTGTTTGTTTGTTTGTTTTTTGTTTTTTTCTTGTTACCAAAGATTGAACTCAGGGGCCCTCAACACTGAGCCACATCCCCAACCCTATTTTGTATTTTATTTAGAGACAGGGTCTCACTGAGTTGCTTAGAGCCTCACTAAGTAGCTGAGGCTGGCTTTGAACTCGCGATCCTCCTGTCTCAGCCTCCTGAGCTGCTGGGATACAGGCATGCACCACCACAGCTGGATGGGCTGCTTGTCTTGTTGAAGATACGTAGCCATTTCTACACCTAGGACAATTCCAGAATCTCAAACCACAAAATAGAATCTTGCAGTTGTAGAATCATAGGGACAGAAAATTCTAGGCACTTTGATTTAAAGCATGTATTGTCTCTAAGGAGGTGGACGTTGGTTTTACTGACAAAACCAGATTTTCCTTTCTGAAAAAAATTTTTGTAGCTGGGTGCGGTGATGCATGCCTGTAATCCCAGCTGCTCAGGAGGCAGGAGGATCGCGAGCTCAAAGCCAGTCTCAGCAAAAGTGAGGCACTAAGCAACTTAGTGAGACCTTGTCCCTACATAAAATAGGGCTGGGGATGTGGCTCAGTGGTCAAGTACCCCTGAGATCAATCCCCGGTAACATGGTGTTGCATGTAGGTAGGTGCTCTGCCACTGAGCCACATCCCCAGCCCCTTTATATATATATATATTATTATTATATATATATTTTAAATATAAAATATTTATATTTTATTTGGAGACAGGGTCTCACTGAGTTGCTTAGCGCTTCACCATTGCTGAGGCCGGCTCTGAACTTGTGGTCCTCCAGCCTTACCTCCCAAGCCACTAGGATCACAGGCATGCACCACCGTGCCTGGCTCTCTGTGTCCTCTTTTTCCATATAAAGCTTAGATCTACGTACAGAACACAAGTAGATTAATAAGACACCCAGATTTCATGGGGAAACTAATTAAGATCTCAAAAAAAAATCTAAAGCCTTTCTTTCCTTATTACTAATGAAAACGAGAGTGAGAAAGCCCCGAGACACAGAACTGGATGATTCTGGCCGTAGAACCGCAGTGCTCAGCATCAGGCTCGGCATCCTACACCCTCAGAGGGCGACAGATCAGAGAATTCCAGAATCCGCAGCCGAAAGCCGTCAACTCTCAAAGCTGGAAGGAGCGTTCCAGGTCAGCAGAGCCAGCTGCTCCCTTTTCCAGAGGAGAAGACTGGGGCCCAGAGAGAGCCCCGATGTGCCCAGGGACCTCTGAATCAGGGGTGTGGCCCAGTGGCCTGGAGCCCAGCTCACGCGCCCCCCAACTCTGCCATGAGCCTGTCTCTGGGGACAAACCCTGGGAGGGCCAGACCCGGCCCGTGCCACCTGCCCTGTGCGGCCGCTGCCAGCTCTGGGCACACGCTCCCCACCCATCGGGCAGCTTCTGGCTCCGGCCCCAAGAGAAGCCCTTTCCTCTCCAGCTGGCGAGGGCCCGTGCCTGCCACGGGGTGGTGTGTTGTGGCTGGGTGGCCTGGCCCCATCCCTGCGCTGTCAAGGGGGCCGATCAGCAATTAGCAGAGGCGAGTCACAAGGCTCCGGGCTGCGCCCGGGCAGCTGCAAGGGACCCGCCCAGCTGCCCACAGCTGGCTTCTCCATCTGGGAACAAAGGCTTGGTGGCATCCAGGGACCACCTGCCGAACTCAGAACCTGCGAGCTGGCAGGCTGGGGTGCGGGACCTTATCTTAGTCACAGCATCCACAGCTTTGGGCTGGGATTTATGACAGTCATGCAGACCTGGATTCAAACCCCTCCTTTTTGCATTGACATGCTGTGTGACCTTGGACAAGTAACTTGATATCTCTGTGCCTGTTCCCTCAGCTGTCAAAATACAGCTGATCTTGGTTTCCCAGCTGAATTGGGTGAATTTAGAATGGTCACACCTAAGGTGCTTAGTAGGGGGTCTGGGACACAGTAAGTGATCAATAAACATGAGGTATTATCATGTGTATGATGCTCATTCAGCAAGACAAATGTTCAGATTGGGGTAAACATGTTTTCTGTGAAACAGGAAAGGAGAACAGAGGTGAGCAAGGCCTTTGTTCAAAGCTGGTCCCTGCTGCCACCTGGGTGTGGGATCCCTGGGGAGTGACTTAGGCCCTCTGAGCCTCGGTTTCCTCATCTGTAAATGGGTTTGGTGCAGAGTAGCAACTCAAACAACAGGAGCCACGAGTGTGAGGGGTGTCATGGGAAAAGTGACGCTGCTGCCGGTGAGGGTGATGGCCAAGAGGAGGGGGACGGAGTTCACCGTGGGGACGGGAGCCTGGCGTGGGGACAGGGCTCGTGGTGAGGACTCTGGAGCTCCCCAGTGTTCAATTGTTCCAGTGCCCCAACAAGATCGGAATGAAGCTGAGGTTCCCAGTGGAACGCCTGCCTGAACGCAGTCCCACATGGGGTGACAGGGATCTGTGACCCCGGCAGGGGGTGCAGGTTGGTTTCCTCGCTGCAGACGGCCCCAGCTGAACGCGGCCCCGCAGCTTCCTAGGCGAGCGCGTCCCTCCTGCCGGCCCGCCCCGCGCTCCCTGCGGCCTCCCCCAGGCCTCCTCTGGGCGCTGCTGGGGGCGCGGGGCGGGGATCGGGTCTCCAGCACCGTCGCGGCACCAGGCGGGACTCAGGGACCGCGGGGCGGCCGGTGTCCGCAGGCGACGCTGCGGAGGCGGAGCTCAGCTGTGGCCGGGGAGCGCGGCGCGGGCTGGCGGGAGGTGGAGGAGGCTGCCGCAGAGACCCGGCTCCGGGGAGGCCGGCCTCCCCTGAGCGACTGTCACCCTGGATTTGTGTCACCTCCCCCGAGGAAGTCCGTCCAATTGCAGTGCCCCGTGGGACACCAAAGAAGAATGAGGCCCGGCCCGGAGGGCGCAGGTGCTGGCCTCTCCAGCTGCAGGACCTGCCCTCGCAGCCGCCGCCCAGGCCCGCTCACCCCCATCCCTGCCGTCAGGCCTCTCCTGGCCCAGGCCCGGCTCAGAAGGCCTGGCAAAGAGGGTTCCCGGAAGTCAGAAGAGGAATCTAGAGCCCTGGAGACCCGGGGGTCCTGCCAAGGACCCCCTGAGCACCCGCCGCTTCCAAGGGAGGAGGGGCCCCGGCAGCCGGTCCTCGGGAGACTCGGAGGAGGCCTCCCCCTGGCCCCGGGACATTCAATAAAGGATTTTAAAGAAAGCACACCTGCAGCTCTTGGCGAATTGGGGGTGCTGAGAGCCCTTGAGTGGTCATCTGGGTGTCCCAGAGCCCCGGGATGGCGCAGAGGCTGTGCCAAGGGGCTCTGTGCCAACTCTCACATACTGGTAGGGACGCGTCCAAGGAGCAGGGAAGCCACAGTGTCCGGCCTGGAAGACCCCTCCCTGCCCCTGGTCTCTCCCTGCCCCTGGTCTCTCCCCTCCGAAGGCAGGCCTTATCAGCCGGCAGGGCTCCAGCCTGATTGTCACCTTGAAGTGACACCAGCTGCGCCTGCTCCCCTCCCCCACTTCTGCTGTTTCCATGGGGACAGATGTCCTTTCTGCAGATCTGGCCTGGCTGCCCGGATGAGGAGGAGCCCCGCCCCCTCCATCTTTCTGTGTGCGGGGTCCTCCCCCACCTCGGTTCCATCAGCCTCCAGACCTCACTGGTCTGTCTCCAGCTTCCTAGGAGACCCCAGCTTGGACCCCAAAACACAGAGCTGGGGAGGCTCCTGCTCCTCCGAAGGTCCCCCTCGTCTTCCTCCAGGGGCCAGCGCCTCTGCACGTGCTGCGACTCTCCCCGAAGCGCACTGGACACCCCTGGGGCCATTTGGGACTGGCAGGGCCGCCTGGGCTCTCACTGTGACGCCACCTCCCTGCAGCCCTCAAAGGACACTGGAGGAAGACAGTAACTTATTTATTGCCGCCCGGGGAGGGCTTTCAGACACAATTTGGGCCCTGGGACCCAGCAGGGACCCAGAAGGCCACTCTGATGGAGGCTGGCATGGATGGGGAGGGAGTGTGCGTGTCACCCCTGCCCCAGGTCCTCCTCCGGGGCCAGAAAGATCTCCAGTGAGCAGCCAGGACGGTGGCCCTGTCCGTGCAGGGCAGAGGGCAGGGGCAGGGGCTCCCATCAGGGGCTCTGTGTGACCACCGGGTAGAGCAGGGCCAGGTGCTGGGCTCCCTGCACGGGCAGCGGGCGCGCGCTGTAGTGCAGGACCAGCTCGGGCACGCCGGCGAAGGGGCCGCTGTGCTGGCCCAGCACCACCTGGTTCTCTGGGGTTCGGGTGAACTTCAGATGCAGGAAGCCCTGGCTGCTCCTGGGGGTCAGGGGGCAAAGGTGGCTCTGAGCTCCCCAGACCCACTCCCACTCTCCACTGTCCCCAAAGCCACCCCTCACAGTGGGCAGGGCCAGTGCGGCCCCCCAGACACCTCCGGCGGGCCTGGTGCCCAGCGGTCAGCCACCCTCACGGGCAGGATGGCCTTTGCGGGCTTGTCCCTGTGAAAGTTGAGGCCCTCCTAGAAGGGGCAGATTTGCAGGCCGGTGCTCCCCCTCTGTGGGGTCTGAGAGTCCCCCCGCTGCCTTGACTTCCTTCCCTCTGGGCCCTGTCCTGGGTGGAACTCACAGCAATGCTGGTGCCAGCGCAGGAGGTGCCCCGGGCATTTACACAACACCCCACCGTGGCTGGCAGGGGGGGAAGCCTTTCCCTTTCCCAGGGACTTCTCCAGCTCAGAGACAGCCTCCGCCCCCTCTGACTTCCCAAGGTCTCCCATAGCTCTTCGCCCTTATCTCAGATTGTCTTTATCTCCGGCCCAGCCAGAGCCTCAGCACCTAGAACAGGGCCAGGGACACGACACGGGAGGTGCTCAACTAACGTTCATTCAACGAAGGGACCAACCCGAATGGCGGGGGGCTCCTAGGACCCCTCTTGGCTCATTCCTAGCACCCCTAGACTTAATCCATTCTCTCTCCAAACTTCCAAACTTTCTTTTTATTGTGGGGGGCAGGTACTGGGGATTGAGCTCAGGGGCACTCGACCACTGAGCACATCCTCAGCCCTTTTTGTATTTTATTTAGAGACAGGGCCTCACTGTTGCTGAGGCTGGCTTTGAACTCTCCATCCTCCTGCCTCAGCCTCCCGAGCTGCTGGGATTACACGTGTGTGCCACTGTGCCAGGCTGTCTCCAAACATTCTGATTCCCCCAACTAGCCAGTCCTGGGCACCACATAGTTAGTTCCCCGGTATGGGGGGTGGAATGCCCTAGAACTCTGAATTCCTTTTTCATTATTAACAGTAACTAAGCACCTCTTGTTTTCCAGGCACGGTTCTCAACACTTTTTGATTTTTTTTTTTTTTTTCTTGTCCTTGTTTTACAGATGAAACCCAGGTGCAGACAGATGGGTGATTTAGCTCAGGTCACATCTGGAAAGTGGCAGGTCAGGACTCGAATCTGTCTCCAAAGCCCTCTTCTGACCTTGTCCTTTCAGATCTTGCTCTCAGACACCTTGCAGGATCTTGGGAGCATTTTTCAGGCACACTTAGAATCTTTTTTTTTTTTTTTTTTTTTTTTTTTTTTTTTTTGGGTACCGGGGATTGAACTCATGGGCACTCGACCACTGGGTCACATCCCCAGCCCTTTTTTGTATTTTATTAGAGACAGGGTCTCACTGAGTTGCTAAGTGCCTCGCCATTGCTGAGGCTGGCTTTGAACTCACGATCCTCCTGCCTCAGCCTCCCAAAGTGCTGGGATTACAGGCGTGCACCACCACGCCCGGCTGCACACTTAGAATCTTAAGGACAGAAAATGCCTCGCTGGCCCACTCTGAGACTATGGTCTGAAACGGACAAATGTATGAACTCCAGCTTTCTTTTTTTCTTCTTTTTTCATACTGGGGATTGAAGGCAGAGGCCCTTTACCACTGAGCCACATCCCCAGCCCCTTTTTGTATTTTATTGAGAGACAGGGTCTCCCTGAGTTGCTTAGGGCCTCACTAAGTTGCTGAGGCTGGCTTTGAACTCACGACCCTCCTGCCTCAGCCTCCCGAGCGGCTGGGATTACAGGTGGGCACCACAGCTCACGGCATCCAGCTTGCTCCCACCTTATTAACCCCATAGTGTGAGGCGTGTGGTCCTGTGACACTCTGTCCCTGTGAGTCTGGGGTCTCACCTGAGGGACAGGGAGCAGTCCTGGGGGCTGGTCTCACTGAGCCGCACGAGGTAGCTGCCTTCCTTGCAGAGTGACAGGAGGCTCTCAGCATCCACCCGGCTCAGGGGTCCATGAAACCACCTGCGGGTGGGGCAGATGTCTCCTGAAGGCCCGCTGCCCTTTGACACCCTGGGGAAGGTCAGGCCAAGCAGGTGCAGCAAGGTCTGGTGACATCCCGAAAACAAGCAAGGAAATTCCCGTGGGAGGCGCTGGGGTGGGGTCATTCCGCATGGGCACCTGACCGCCCCCTCCCCTTTCTCTTTTTGCTGTGCTGAGGATGGAGCCCAGGATCACCTGACCTTGCAGCCTGCCTGGCTGGCTCCCCAGGGGGCCTCAGCAGCCCCCCTAATCCCCAACTCCAGTCCTTCTATTTGCTTTGCCACATTTGTACCCCCACCCCCACCCCGCCATCCTGCACTTAATATTTTTCAGAAATTGTGTTTAAAAAAAAAAAAAAAACTGCCAACAACTGAGCTCAGGGCCAGAGAGGGGAGCAGCGGGTAAGAGGCCCTGCCCCCTACAGAGGCTTGGGCTTGGAGGCAAGGCGAGGCCTGGGCTCTGGGGCCAGGAGAGCCAGTCAAGAAGACCCAGAGCCTCTCAGCTCAGGCCCCTCACTTCTGCACAAAGTTCTGCACACACTGCTCCTCCAGTTCCATTCCAAGATCTTCAGGGGGGCAGGGTGAGGGGATTCCTGTCTTCTTCTCCAATTCAAAATCCCCACCCCCCCCAAAAAAAAGATGGTAGAATGAGATGGATATCATTACCCTAAGTGCATGTATGAAGACACGAATGGTGTGAATATACTTTGTGTACAACCAGATATGTAAAAATGTGCTCTATAAGTATAATATGAAATGTAATGCATTCTGCTGTCATTTATAGCAACTTATTAAAAAAAAAAAAAAAGACTCCCCCCCCCCCCAAGTACCCAAGTGAAGGGAGGAGATCCTATTCTGAGCCAGGCTCCTTGGGAGTTTTGAACTTGGATACTTAGAGGCTGACTGTGCCGACGGGGGCCACACAGCAGGAGACGCAGAGCAGGGGTCCGAACCCAGAACCTGACACCAAAGCGAAGGGGCCTTATGTTTATGTTTAATGCGTGTCCGGGAGCCTGGTTCAGCAAGCACAGGGGTCCCAATGATTGGCTGAAGAAATTAATGAAGTTAATAAATGAATGAATACAAGTTCTTCCCAGCTCCAGGGTCCCAGGTGGAAAAACAAGAAAACTTCTGCCTGCGGCAACTCACAACTCGGGAGGCCAGGCAGGAAGGTCCCAAGTGGGAGGCCGGCCTTCACAATTCAGCAAGACCCTGTCTTAGCATTTAAAGGGGAGGGGGCATTATGGGAGAGGGATCTGGAGGTGTAGTTCAGTGGTATAGCTCCACTGGTTCAATCCCCAGTACCAACAATAATAATGAATGAATTTTAAAAGGAAAACGTCTGTCTGGTAAGTCGGAGCCTGCTGATGGTTCCTTCAGCTCCCCCACTCACGGCTGTTTCTCCAGGGGCAAAGCGGGATCCACACGCTCTGCGGGCTGGGGGCTTCTGGGTGGGGGTCTCCGTAGCTCCTTGACTGAGCCTGAGGTCCTTTCCCAGTCTGGACTGTCAAACTGTACTGGAAGGGGAGGGTTGGAGAAGAAAGGGTTAAGTCCAGTCCAACTCAAGGGGGCGGGGCAGAGTCAAGCCAATGGACGTTCATTAGGGAGGCAGTGCCAGTTTGGAACAACCTATCAGGGCTAAGAGAAGGAGGAGCTAGGCTAAAGACGGAAAGGATTGGCAGAGGAGCAACCAATTAGATTTCAAAAGTAAGGGGTGTGGTGATTCATAAATCTGGGGGCATGGAAGAGGCGGGGCAGCAGCAAGAGCATCAAATCCCAGAGCAGGTATGATTATAGAGCAGAAGGATTGGAAGTTCCCTTGGGGTTCTGTTCCAATTAGGGCCAAGTCTTAAAACTGGAGACCATTCTCAATAGAAATACATGTGTGGGGGGGCTGGGGTTGTGGCTCAGCGGTAGAGCACTCGCCTAGCATGTGCGTGGCCCGGGTTCAATCCTCAGCACCACGTAAAAATAAAGGCATTGTGTACAACTAAAGCAAATAAATAATAAATAGATAGATAGATAGATAGATAGATAGATAGATAGACAGATACAGGTGGATCAAAACTATGAGGCCCAAACACCTCCCAGTCGTACAACTTCTGGGGCAAGATCATGTGGGCACAAGTCTTCCTGGTCTAAATTGTTTTATTTAGTAGTAGTAGTAGTAGTAGTAGTAGTAGTAGTAGTAGTAGTACTTGGGATTGAACCTAGTCTTTTTATTATTATTATTATTATTCTGTTTTACTTTGAGACAGTATCTCCCCAATCTGCTGAGAATGGTCTCAAACTTGTGATTCTCCTGCCTCAGCCTCCTGAGTCCACACCCTGCTGGAGTTATTTCATTTATTTATTTATTTTGGTGCCAGGGATTGAACCCCATGGACACTTAACCATTAAGCCACATCCCCAGCCCTTTTTATTTTTAGACAGGGTCTCCCTAAGTTACTCAGGGCCTTGCTATATTGCTGAGGCTGGCTTTGTATTTGAGATCCTCTCGCTTCAGTCTCCCAAGCTGATGGCCCGAGTTATTTTATTTTTTAAAGCTGATCTTATTATTACTTTTTTTTTTTTTTTTTTTTTTGTACCAGGGATTGAACTCAGGGACACTCGATCACTGGGCCACATCCCCAGCCCTTTTCTGTATTTTATTAGAGACAGGGTCTCACTGAGTTGCTAAGTGCCTCGCCATTGCTGAGGATGGCTTTGAGCTCGTGATCCTCCTGCCTCAGCTTCCCAAGTGCTGGGATGACAGGCATGCGCCACCGCGCCCGGCTTTGTTACTTTTTTTATAGAAGACGAAACTGAGGTTCAGAGACTCAGTCAAGTTCACTCAATTCATCTAGGGATTGACCCCAAGTCTTCCTGGCTGACAAAAACTAGACAATCCTGCCCTTCCCGTCTAACAGCTCTCCTGTCATTGGGCCCTTGCCAGCATTCAATTTACGAGAACCCTGTTCAGTAAGTACTAGGATGATCTTGATTTTATGGGTAAGGAAACTGAGACTCAGTCACTTGTCTAAGGAAGTAACACAAACCCAGGTCTAGTGTTGTACCCAAGCCCCGTTCTTCTCCCTGCACTATGCTGAGCAGAATGAGTAAGTTTCTTTTCACAAGGCCTTTCAGTCTCCAAAGAATATGCAGGTTTTCCTGGGGAGAAGAATTTGTGACTATCAGCCATTCACACTTTAGTGAGAATCAGTGAACTACCCCATGGCAGGTAATTGGGTTCTACTTTATAAACAGACGCAGGAACGCGACTAGATGAAGAAATGGAGGATGGGGCATTTTGGAGGTCATGGTTTGGCTCAGAGGAGCACCTGCAAATGCTCTGGAGATGTGGTCTTTCTTCCACTCCCAGGGCTGGTCATACTCATCCGCCGGACGTTCGTCCTCCTGGGGCAGCCGACTCTGCCGAGGCCTCTGACCGAAAGGGGGCCCGTCCCCCGGCTCTTGGTCCTGCTCCTCATAGGGCGTATCATACAGCTGTACCGTCCTGCAGGGCAGTTCTGGGAGGCCAAGGACACTGGTCAGCCCCATCCCCATGGGGCCTGACGGCCTCCCCAGCCCTGCTCACTCACCACTGAGGACCCTCTGGGCATCGTAGGGCTCCATGTAGCCGTCGTCCGGGGGAGGCGGATGAGGCTGGGCGTCAAAGGGGTCTGAATACTCCGTGTCCGCTTCCAGCTGGGGAAGAGGGAGGGGGAGAGCTGGGGAGACCTCGCCCAGCTCCCAACACCCCCGCTGGGTGGTGTCACAGATGCCAGCACCCAGCAGACCTCCTCCCTGCTGCTCTGATTCTTTCCAACACAAACACCTGCCTCCCTCCTTCCAAGCATTTTAATGTGTCTCAGGCACCAGCCCTATGCGGAATGCTTTGCATGTGTTTATTTGCAAGAGCAACACGCAGCAAGTACACAGCCCCATTTTACAGGTGAGGAAACCAAGGCACAGAGAGGGCAAGTGACTTGGGATGGGTCACACATCTGGTGAGTGTGAGGCAGTTTGATCCCAGGCTTCTGATTTCCCTTCATCCCCTCCTCCTTTTATCTCCAGGTGCTCTCAACCACCACCAGAGACAGCTTTGGTGAGCCATTGTCTGCTGAGGCTGTGGGTTGGCTCCCTAATCCTCTAAAAACCATGTTGAAAAGCAGGGTGAGCCGGCACGGTGGCGCAAGCCTGTAATCCCAGCACTTGGGAGGCCGAGGCAGGAGGATCGCGAGTTCAAAGCCAGCCTCAGCAATGGCGAGGCTCTTAGCAACTCAGTGAGACCCTGTCTCTAATAAAATACAAAAAAGGTCTGGGGATGTAGCCCAGTGGTCGAGTGCCCCTGATTCAATCCCCACAACAACAACAACAACAAAAAGGAGGGTGGGCGCTGGAAACAGCTCTCGGTTAGGTCTGAATCTTAAGGTGCTAGAGCCTTTGACCTTGGGCTGGAGAGTCACCTCTCTCCTGCCAGCCTTAGCTTCCACTTTGGTAAAATGGAAATCAAGTAGGAGGAGCAGGGCATGGCTAGGGAGCCCTTGCTGGCATCTGTCTTCAAAGCTGGGGCCAGATGCCAAAAGCAAAGCTCAACGGAGGGGGTGGCGGGGTGGGCAAGGAGGCAAGGCAGCGCCGGTGGTCCCCGCCTCCAGCAGGACCGCCAGCACCGCGTATTGGAAAGAGATCTCAAACTCTGCTGAGCAGGGCGGGGGGTGGGAAGTGTCGGGTGCCCTGCCGCCTCTGGGACCATGCATAAACCCCGCTCCCTGGATCTGGGGAGCAGAGCTTGACCCTTGCACCCAGGGTCCCGCACCGGTGTCCCCGGAGCTGCCCAGGCACGCACCTCTTCCCCGGGGTTGTCCAGCAAGGCTTTGGCTCTGGCCATGTCTGCGGCCTCCACCTTGATGAGCCGGTGCTTGGGAGAGTCGAACTTGGAGTCTCCGGGACACTTGGTGTCTCCGGGGTCCGCAGGGTCCGGCTCTGGGCGGCTGTCCGAGGAGTCCTCATAGGGGTCCTCGAAGTCCAGGTTCTTCTGCGCCCTGTAGGCCCTCAGGATATCGCTCTCGGTGTAGTCCGGGGTGGGCGGCTGCGGAGGGGGTCTCCGACCGCCAAAGCTCAGGTAGTCCCGAAGCCACTTGGCCATTTGGTCGCGTGTCACCCCAAACCTGGCTGCTGTAAGAGGGGGACCCACATACCCTGTTCTGGGTCCCTCCTCGGAGGGAAGGAGTGGAGGAGGGAAAGGAGGAGAGGAGGGGGAAGAGACCAGGGGTGCCCTTCGGTTGGGCTCGTCCTGGGTAAGGTGAAAAGAAGAGGGAGGAGGAAGCCCACCTTAGCCCGGCTCTCCAAGGTCCACAGGGTAAGGGGCGCCCCGCGAGTCCCTGCACGCGGCGCGCGGGGTCGTCGGGCCGGGCGAGGGGCATCCGCGGAAGCGCGCAGACTTTGCGCGGGCCGCGCGGGCCGGGTGTGCGCCGCCGCCTCGGCCGCCTCTGGGAGCCTCCGGATCCCCGCTTGGGCTCCGAGGTCCGGGAACGCCGCCCGCGGACGCCCCCAGCCCCGCTCAGCCGGGACGCCCGGGCTCTCAGCGCAGCTGGCCGGCTCCCCCGGGGCGCGGGCGGCGCGCGCGAAGTTGCGCGGCGGGGACGGTGACCCTGGCAGGGCACATCCTTTGTTGCGCTCTCCTCTCCGCGCTGGGGGGAGCCCTAATCCCAAGGCCCCCGGCCGGCTGCCTCGATCCGGCCCCAGCCACCGCACAAAGGGAAATAAAACCCTCCTGCAATCCGCGTTCAAGCTTTCGGGGACTTTACGCGCCGCCGCCGGCGCGCGCGGCCGCGAGGTGGGACTTTGGGGAGGGGGCGCGCCCGCGGTCGCCCGGGTCCCTACCCGCCCGGGGCCGCGTCCTGGGCAGCTGCGTCAAGGCTTTCCCCGCCTCCCCCTCCCCTGCGCTCCCCTCGGAGGTGACTGAGACCTTCAGCCGTTGGGGCGGGGGGAGCGCGGCCCGCCGGGGAAGGGGGCTGGGGGCGCGGGAGTCGCTGGGGCCGCGGTCGCGGCAGCTGGACACGACCCGGAGGCCCGAGATGGGCCGAGGCGAGAGAGGAGCGCGGCAGGTGGCCACGGCTGGGGCGGACACAGCTCGCCGGCGGGAGAGGTGCCGGGAGCAGCCGGGGGACCGCCCGGGAAGGGGGCTGGACTTGACCGCCGGAGGGGCGGACTGGACCAGGAGAGGGGTGGGAGCGACCGCCACTGAGGGGCGAAACTGAGCCGATGACCGGGAAATGGAGGGGTGGGACTGTCGGAGAGGTCACTGGCTAAAATTGATACGGACGCCGCCGAGGGAGGGCCTCCCCCCCCAGGGCGCGCGCTCTCCCGCCCCAGGGGACCCAGCGCAGGCGGGGGAGGGGCCGGGGCAGCTGGCCGGGGAAGGGAGATGGTATCTGTGCCTGTCTGGTGGCCTCGCATCTGTCCCTTTGTGGCTCCAGGGCGGGAGTCTGGAAGGGGGGAAAGGAGTGGAGGCTGCAGCTGCCTGGGGGTGAGGGCACCCAGAGGTGGGGGCAGGAGAGACAAAGGGGGCGTATTTTCTCTCCTCAGGTGGTGGCTTGCTGGGCTCCCCTTAATAACTGGAGTGAGGGGGTCAGGAAGGCTGGACCGGCTCCCCAGGAGGACAGCTCTGAGGGAGGGGCCAGGAGGAAGTCACCTGCCTCACCTGGGAGCTGTGCCCCCTGCACACAGGCCGGGGCAGGGCCTTCCTAGTGCCCAGGTCTCCTCCATTAACAGCGGGGATCCTAACGGGAAAACCCAAGGGCCCAGGCGGGTTGCCGGAGGGGGCCAGCTGGGACCCAGGACCCTCTTTCACAGATGGGGAAGCTGAGGCGCAGGAGGAGGTGGCCTGACTCACAGCTCCCCAGGGGCTCCCTCGTGCCTGGACACCATCCTGTGGCCTGGCTTGGGGGGCACCAGTGTCTGCATGCGGGATCAGTTCTTCTCCCCCTCCTCTGTCAGCCCCATTTTTCAGATGGGGAAATGGTCCAGACCCCAAAACCAGGGGTGTCTGCACGCTCCCCTCAGCTGCCCTTCCTCACCACTGTCCCCACAGGCACCTGTTGAGCTCCATCCCCTGCTGCAGCGCACTCGGGTGGTCGCCCCCTCCCACCCCACCCTCCCTGATCGGGACAGCAGCGTCCCCAGGGACCGCCAGGGAGCGTGGCGGGTAATTGTCCTGTTTTCTGTCAACCGCAAGGCAATTCCCGGCTCAGGGATGAGCTGTTGACAGATCTCATCAAATCCGAGTCCGGCTCTGTCAGATAAGTGGGAGGCGTCCGCGGTATAAATATTTGAAGGGGCCTTCTAATTACAGTCCACGCCAGGAATAGCAATCAGAGGCCCCGAGGCGGAATCAAGCGGCATTTGACTTCCCTGCGCTTTTGAACTGGCTGCGGCTGGGGTGCCCCCCCCAAGGAGAGGGGAGGGGTGGTGGGGAGGGGCGGGGGGGGGGGGGGACAGCCAGGAGGGGACCCGATGCCTGGTGCTGTGTGACCTTGAATGGGGCGCACGACCTCTTGGGCTCTGGCCTTCTGATCTGCAGGGGGCTCCAGGGGGGACGCAGGAGTTGGCGCTGTGGATAGAGGCCAGGAGCAAGACGGGCTGGGGGCTTGGGGCAGCGGGGACCTCCTTTCCTTTGGAGGTTGAGAGGCAGCCTGTGGTGGGTGAGCGGGGCTCAGCGTTCCTACCTGGTTCTCCAGAACTCAGGTGCCGGAAGCGCAGCCCAGCACCTTACCTTGGGTGTTCTCACCTGGGAAACGGGGGAGTCGCGGCCACCCCTGGTGAGCAACTGCTGCAGCCTGTGTCTGGGTGCTGCTTTGTGGTTTGGAATGTGAATCCCAGACCCTGCATTCGCCCCCTCTCTGGGGGGCAGCTTAGCAGTGGGGCGCTTTTCCTAGCAAGGGCCAGGCCCTGGGCTCCTTCCCCAGCACTGCATGAAAAAACTCAATTATAGTGTACAGATTCAGTGGGTTTCGGTGTATTCTCAAAGCTTTGGAACCATCCCCACTCTCTAGTTCCAAAACATTTCCGTTATCTCAGAAAAAAAATCCTTTGACCGATTGGCAGTCCCCCTGTCCCACCCCCCCAGGCCCGGAACCCTAAATCCACTTCCTGTCTCTGGATTCCCCTGCGCTGGGCACTTCCTGTCAGTGGCGTCACACACTGTGTCTGCTTCTCTCACTGAGGCGAGGCCCTTGAGGTCCATCCGGACTGCAGAGCGTGGCACGTAGTAGGCACTTCCTGTATACTTAGGCTGGATGGGACCTAGAGGGGGCCAGAGGGTTCCTGGCCTGGGCTGTGCCTGCTGCCTGTCCCCTTGGACAGCCTCGCTAGTCTGGTGGGGGGTGGGAGCCCAGGCACCAGGACAGGCAGGGAGCGTCTTGGTGGGTCATGGTGGGCTTAAAAGTCCCTAACCTGTTGGGATTGTGGCCCCGCCTTCCCTGCCTCCCTCCCTTCTTTGCAGTGCTGGGATGGACCCCAGGGCTTTGCATGTGACGGGCGAGTGTGCAACCTCCGAGCTGCACAGCAGCCTTTTTTATTTTCTTTTGAGACAGGTCTCTAGATGGCCTGGGCTGGCCTTGAATGCCACCCTTTGCCTCATGAGTGGCGGGGTTACAGCAGTGGTCGTCTCGCCCCGCTGGGCACTGGCCTTCTCAACCCCCGGCCTCCCCCAGTCTGCCGGTGGAGACACGTACCTGCGTCCGGGCCCCCAGTCCACGAGGAGCCCCCGTCCTCCCCTCTGCAGCTCCCAGGAGGCGGTGCAGTGGAGGGCAGATCACCCTCCACCAGCCCTTGGCCAAGGAGCCCCCTCCTGCCCAGTGTGGCAGGAACAGTGCGGGTGCCCCAGAGGAGAGAGCCTGGACTTGGGGACGGGCTCAGGTGGCCAGAGCGGGCTCAGCGGGCAGGGCCTCCGCCCGGCCTCCGCCTCCGCGCTCCAGCAGCCTGGCAGCCCGGGGAGCTGATGGAGGAGATTTCCGATGAGGCTTGACAGCCACCGCTGGTGGGAACGGCTGTCAGCTGGGGTGGGGGAGGGGCAGGCAGGGAGGAGGGCCGGGGCCTGCACGCGCCCAGCCCCCACGCTCAGCCCCAGGCCCTGCGAAGGGACCCTTGTCCAGGGCGAGACTGGCCCCAGGACACCCGTGACAGAACAGAGGGCCCAGGACAATGGCAACCCCAGCGCCGTGCGGAGGACTGGGAGGCGTGGACGGCAGAGGCAGGGTCCCTGCCAGGGTGGCTCAGGTCACGGAGGCTCGTGGGCACCTGCCAGACGCCAGGTGGGGCAGGAGGCGTCCACCCGGTCACCACCTCCTGGCGCACCCCAGGGGCAGCAGCACCGTCCACGGTGCTCACGGTGCTGGGCTCGAGCGGGGAGGGCGCTTGCTCCTGACCACAGGGCGACGGCGGAGCTGGTGGACAGCACGCGGGGACACTGTCCTCCCTTGCTGGTCTTGGAAACAAGCGAGGCCAACGTCCGGGTGGGCCACGTGGGGGCCGTCCTTCCCCGGCCGAGCCTTCGGATGACACCGGCTGCAGCTTGTCTGCCTCTCGCTCTGCGAGCGCAGCTGGGGACCGGAGCCGGCAGCCGCACGCGCCAGGGAGGTGCTGACCACCGAGCCTTGCCCGTCTACCCAGTGCTTCTGGTTCTGGCTGAGAGATGGACTCCTGGGTGCAAGGGTCCTCCCACCTCAGCCTCCTCAGGAGGTGGGACCACAGACACATGCCAGCCCCGTGTGTGTGTGTGTGTGTGTGTGTGTGTGTGTGTGTGTGTGTGTGAGACTGAGGATTGGACCCAGGGGCACTTAACTGTCCACCCACATCCCAGCCCTTTTTATTTTTTTCATTTTGAGACAGGGCCTTGCTAAGTTATTGAGGCTGGCCTTGAACTTGCAATCCTTTTGCCTCAGCCTCCAAGTCACTGGGATTGCAGGTGTGTGCCATTGTGCCAGGCCCTGTTGTCGCCTGAAGCGATGGCCGCTTGGAGCAACGAAGCCACGGGAAGAAGTTCAGAGGCGAACTGGAAACAAACAGCTTTTTATTTTGAAAACTTTTTTTTCTGGCTCTAACAACGACTAACACGCACCACACACACTACCAAAAAAAATGGTGCAGACCCGATCAGCAATCTCGGCTCAAGTCCCGTGAGATCCCAGGCCAAGTCCCGCGAGACTATGGAAGGCGGCAATGCCCAAATCTCCATGGCCCATAGTCAACCGCGATTTAAGCCATCTCCCCACACAGGGCTCCTGCAAGGCCCCAATGCTTTCATCGCTACTTCCAGAGTCCCTGCAGACACCCCAGGGAACCACACTGGCGATCCTGTTGCTTTGAGCCTGTGAATTTGGGGGCAGCGTGTCCTACGGCACTGAAAACAAACACAGGCCACAAACACACCTCTGAAGGCCCTCAGCCCCTCACTCTGACCATGGTTACCCCCTTGTCCAGGGAGCATTCATTTTATTTATATTATTATTGTACCTAATACAATAAAAACACATTGTATAAAAACATTTATTATATTTATATTATTAATTATATTACATTTTATCAATATTTATTGTTTCCATTTTATTTATTTAATTTGCAGTGCTTTATCACTGGCTACCTTCACATTCCTTTTATTTTATTTTGAGGCAAGTTCTCACTAAGTTGCCCAGGCTGGCCTGGAACCCGGCATCTTCCTGCCTCAGCCTCCCGAGTGGCTGGGATCACAGGTGTGCGCCACCGTGCCGGCTTTCTTTTGCTTACTGTATCTGAATGCTTAATCTCCTACACCCCCATCTCCCAAGAAGAAAGTCACTCTGCGGGTGGGGCCTTGCCGGTTTTCACTGCTGTGGCCCCGATGCCTGAACCAGACTTTGGTACATAGTAGGTGCTCAGTAAACACATTTGAATGGATGGATGGACTCAAACTTGTATGGGGAACCAGAATTGAGGGCGTTCACACAGGCAGCTCAGCCCAGGTCCGGCAAGTGGCGAGTCCCGCATGAGCCCTGCAGCTGGCCCTGACTGCTCCTTGACGAATCCTGCCACTCCATCCGGCCACGTGTCATGGCAGAGGGGCGGGCAGGGGCTTGTCCTCCGGTGGACACAGCTGGGGAGCTGCAGGAAGAGAATGGGCCTAGGGACAGGGCTGGGTGTCTCGTCACGCACCCCTGCCCGGGGGAGACCCTGGGAACCAGGGAGGGAACTGTGGAGCTGGATGGCCCAATCGTAACTGTCTGTGGTCTTCCGGGGTCTCCACGGCCACTCCCAGGTCTCGCTGTGGGTCAAAGCCCCCAGGAAGGATCAGCACACAAATGGGTAAGCCGGTGTGCCAACAAAACTTTATTTATAAAGACAGGCCCAGAGCCGGGCGCGGTTGTAATCCCAGCACTTTGGGAGGCTGAAGGAGATCAGGCCTCAGCCGAGGCACTTAGCAACTCAGGGACCCTGTCTCTAATAAAATACAAAAAAAGGGCTGGGGATGTGGCGCTATGCTGTGGTTCAATCCCAGCGGCTGGGCATGCCTGTGGTCCCAGGGCTGGGGAGGCTGAGGCGGGAGAATCACGAGTTCAAAGCCAGCCTCAGCAAAGGTGAGGCCCTAAGCAACTCAGTAAGACCCTGTCTCTAAATAAAATGCAAATAGGGGAACTGGGGTTGTGGCTTATCGGTAGAGCGCTTGCCTAGCACAAGCGAGGCCCTGGGTTTGATCCTCAGCACCACATAAAAATAAGTAGATAAAAAAGATGCAAAGCCGGGCGTGGTGGCGCACGCCTGTAATCCCAGCACTTGGGAGGCTGAGGCAGGAGGATCACGAGTTCAAAGCCAGCCTCAGCAATGGCGAGGCACTTAGCAACTCAGTGAGACCCTGTCTCTAATAAAATACAAAAAAAGGGGGGGGGGCTGGGGATGTGGCCCAGTGATGGAGTGCCCCTGAGTTCAATCCCTGTACCAAAAAAAAAAAAAAAAAAAAAAAAAAAGGAAAGGAAAAAAGATGCAAAATAGGGCTGGGGATGTGGCTCAGTGGTCAAGTGCCCCTGAGTTCAATCCCTGGTGCAAAAAAAAAAAAAAAAAAAAAAAAGACAGGCTCAGGGCCAGATTTGGCCTATGGATCGTAGTTTGCATTTATTTGATTTACATTTTATTATTGTAACTAATATAATAAAAATACATTACAGAATCCTCACTTTTATATTTACATTAATTCCACTACACTACATTTCTATATGTATTATTTCTATTTTTTTTATTTTGCAGTTTAGAATGTGATCTGATTAAAATTTAGTGCTATTAGATAAATAATGGTAACAGATGGTCCATGAACTTGGCAAAAGTTAAGGTAGCTGGGGAATAATGGAAGATTAGGAAACAGAGTGAATAAAGAAAAGAAACCCGAGAAGCCAGGTGCAGTGGTGCGCAACCGCAATCCCTGCGACTCAGGAGGCTGAGGCCGGAGGTCTGCAAATTTGAGGCCATCCTCAGCAACTTAGCGAGACCCTGTCTCAGAAGAGAAAAACAGAAAGGGCTGATGTCACTCAGTGGTGGAGCAGCCCAGGGTTTAATCCCTCAGTGCCAGAAAAACAAGGGAACTTATGCAGAAGGGTGGGTCAGAGCAGGGCCTGGGAAAGGCGGCCCCTGGGCGCGCGGGGGCGGGGTGCTGTGCCTGCCGGAAGCTGCCCTGAGCAGCCTGGGCAGCAAGCAACACCCCACCTCGTGGTTCTGAGACCAGGGACCCTCGGCGGGCCTGGCCGGGCGGCTGCTCAGGTCTCCAGGGGCTGCCAGCTGGACACCCCTGCCCCCAAGGGCAGCAGCCGGCCCCCAAGAGCAGCCCTGCCTCAGGAGGGTGCCGCTGCTCTCTGAAGAGGGGCGTCCTGGGCAGGAGGGGCCTTGGCAAGTCACGTGCCCACTCTGAACCCCAGTCCCCAACTGTGCCGTGCCGGCCTCAGCCACCCAGAGCTGCCATCAGACCTCACAACCCGGGCACCCCGGGCTCGGGGCAGACGGGCACGTCAGGTGAAGGCCTCCACAGCCTGGGCCCCGCAGCCTGCCGGTCCCCCTCCGGCCTCCTGCTGCGGCCTGGCTGGGCCCGCCCCAGGGCCTGAGCACGGGTGCAAAGCCCCCTCTCTAGGGCGCTGGCCCTCAGTCACCTGAGGAAGTCCCTCCCCAGTCAGCGCAACGCGGACCCCCTCGGAGGGCCTTCCCGACGGTCTCCATTTTCAAGAGGCCTCAGGAGAGGAGGACGGAGGTGGGGACGGCCGTGAGGGGCGTGGAGATGGGAGCCAGGCGTCCACCAACCAAGGCAGGGGCTGGGCGGCGCTTGTGGAGGTCCCCGGCTGTCAGCACCCGTGGGAGGCGGCTCGAGCGGGGCAGGGCACGTGGGAGGCCAGCGGGCGCTTCCTGCCCTCCGAGGCCGCCCAGCGCCCCTCAGTGCCCACCCACTCGCTGTCCTCCCGCACTGGGTTCCAAATTCCCCTTTCTGTCGTCCGGGCGGGGGGGGGGGGGACCCTGGGGCGCTCTGCCACTGAGCCACATCCCGGCCTTTGTATCTGGAGACAGGGTCTCAGTGAGCGGCCCAGCCTGGCCTCCGACTTGCCCTCCCCCTCGGCCTCCTAAGTAGCTGGGGTGGCAGGCACGGCCACTGTGCCTGGCTCCCAGATTCCCTTTACAAGGTCACGGTGGAACAGGCCAGCCTGCGGCCCACGCCCTGACCTGGAGACCTGCGTGACGCCTGCCTTCTCGCAAGGCCCCGTCTGAGGCCGGGCCTCTCTTCCTTTTCTCGTCTGCGGTGCTGGGATGGACCCGGGCCTCCCGCGTGCCGGCCGGCGCTCCACCTCCGAGCCACTCGACCCTGGGGCCCCCGCGACTGTCCCGCACCCCCTTCCAGCCTGCAGCCCCACTTCCGAGGGTCCTGGGGAGACCCTGCCCCGTTTCCTCCCGAGGAAGCACGAGGCCCGGCCCACCGCAGCAGGCGGCCACTGAACAACGGGACACCGACGTCCCCAGGAGGGACGCTGCCAGCTTTGGACGCGGTTCGCGTGTTGGAAGCTCCCCAAGCAGGGAAGACGGAGGTGGTGGGGAGGGGACAGCCGGGGGAGGTGGCGGTCACGGCGCTGTCCCTGGAAGGAACCGCTGTGTCCCGCAGGAGCCGGGTCAGCTCTTGCAGACCCGGGTTGCAGAAGCGAGGGCCTGGCCCCCAGCCCTGCTCCTGGCTCGCCATGTGGCCGCTCCCTCTGGCACACACTCCTGCCCCACGTGATGCCACGCGCCAGGCAATGCTGTCACGAGGGCCCTTGCCAGAGCCAAGCCTCCAGGAACTGTGAGCAAAATAACCCTTCTTTATACAAGGACCAATCTCAGGCACTGTGTTACAGTGACAGCATGTGGATACATTCTTTTTTTCTTTTTTTTTGTGGTACCGGGGATTGAACTCAGGGGCACTCGACCACTGGGCCACATCCCCAGCCCTTTTTTGTATTTTTTTATTAGAGACAGGGTCTCACTGAGTTGCTAAGTGCCTCGCCATTGCTGAGGCTGGCTTTGAACTCGCGATCCTCCTGCCTCAGCCTCCCAAAGTGCTGGGATTACAGGCGTGCGCCACCGCGCCCGGCTTGGATACATTCTTGCACAAACGACACCAGCTGTGCCTGCAAAGCCACAAACCCTCAGCCTGGTGCCGCCAAACAGAGGCCTCACCCCAGACCCCCTGCTAAGATGCTGGCAGAGAGAAGGTGCCTGGCCAGTGTGGTAAGGCTGTTTATTGGTTCTAGACAGTTCTATGGGGGACGGCACGGAGCCAAGCCGGGAAGGACAGGCTCTCCTGGAGCCCAAACCATGGCCACCATCTCCAGGCCTGTCCCCGAGGACAGGGCCAGGCTGCTGCAGGGGCTCGGCCCTAGACCCTGCCGCGTGGGGAGGAACTGGGGCCTGGCGTGCCGCAGGTCCACTGTGGACGGCAGGAAGAGTCCCCGGAGCCCCGCTGGCCCTTGGCCAGGGTGACGCTGCTGCTGCTGCTCGTGGCTCAGGTCTGTGGGCCTCCTGCCCAGGACGGCTGCACCCAGGCCTGCGATGCCCCTGGGCCTGGGTGGGGCTCTCAGTTGCTGCTGTCGCTGTCCCCACTGTCCCCATACGCGCCCAGCTGGCTGAGGGAGGAGGTGCCAGGTGTGCGGGGTGCAGGGTCTGCGGTCTTCTTGCTCTCTGGGGCACCTGTGAGGGACAGGAGAGGCTCAGCCCCCGCAGCCCTGGAGAGCCCGGGGCCATCCTGCCCCTGGTGGGCTGGGCAGAGGTGGCGTGGCCGGCCTGCATGGAGGCGGCAGCCTTGAGCCACCACCCCTGGACTTGGGCCGCCCACCCTGGCAGTGAAGTGCACTGCTGGGTGGAGAGGGGACAGAGCGGGCGGGGCCTGGGCCACCGCCCGCCGGCCACGTGGCAGCAGGTGAGGCCCTGCACGTCTGGGGATCAGCAACGTGGCTCTGGCCCTGGGGGCTCATGGCGCCCGGGCGTCCCACCAGGGGTGCCCAGAAGCCCCGTCAGCCGGCCCACGTTCCTACTCGAATGCTGCAGGCAGGCCAGGGCTGGCGGGTCCCTAGCCCAGCACGACCGCTCGCCCGGCGGCTCAGCCACGACTCTCCTGCCACTGGGTTCCCAGGGGGACACCTGCCACTGGGTCCGTGACGTCAGGAGAGATGGGAGTGGGGTCATCTTATAAGCTGCTGTGTGACTTGGATCCTGTGGGTGAGGGGCAGGGACGGAGCCCAGCCTCCCGCGGGCCAGGCCAGCGCTCCAGCACCAGGCCACGCGCAGCTGGGCCCTGGGCTTTGAGGGGCTGCCCCCCCCTTGCTGCAGGGACAGCCCCGCCCACCATGACGCTGCTGCCACCCCGGGCTGTGGAGGCGCTGCGCCGGCTCCTAGGGTCCTCACCTGGGCGGGGGGCACCCCGGCCCGTGCTCCCGCCGGTCTCCGTCTTGGTCTTCTTCACCACGACCAGGCCCGACAGCTGGGCCCTGCTGCCCACGCCCTCTGCCTTCCTCTTGGCCGTTGGGGCCTGTGGGGTGACCAGACGCGTGCGTGGCTGCCCCAGTCCAGCCCCTCTCTGGGCCCTGCCCAGCCTCTGCCCTGCTGGAGGGCCTTGGCCACCCTGAGGAGCCGCGGCTCCCGTCCCACCCTGTGGCGCCGCTGGCCTGGCCGGCTGTGGAGGCCTGCGTGCTCCTGCCCTCCTCCCCGTGGGCCCCTGAGTCGCGCCTCGCCCCTCGCCTGAGCTCCTCCCGGGCCCCTTCCCCTGCCCACCCTCCATCCCCAAGCTGGCCTGCGCGCCCACAGGGCTCCTGCCACCCCTGGGCCCGGGAGGAGTGAGGGCGAGGGGCTCTACACCCACATGGGTCCCCTTTGTCCCTGTATTTAGACAGAAGTGGCAACCACGGGACTGAGGGCTCTGCGGGGCGGCAGCTGGGGTGGTGCAGCGAGGGGTAGGGACAGAACCCGACGGTGCTGGGACCCCGGGGTGAGCAGAGGTGGGGAGGGGCTGCAGGAGCAGGACCGAGGAGGCAGAGCCCCGGGGGCGGGGAGCGAGGAGGCCACACCAGACCCGTGGCGGGCCCTGGGCAGTGGCAGGTGGGTGGGCAACAGGAGGGACCAACAGCTGTGGCCAAAGCTCTCCGTTTTTCTGGTGCTGGGGACGGCACCCAGGGCCTCCTGGGAGTGAGGACAGAAAGGTAACCGTCTATGCAGATGCACTTGTCACGTCTGTCCAGGGGTGGCGCTGGACTTGGCTGTTGTCCCCCCTGTCCAGCTAGCGGTGGCCCACCTCCTCCCCGCCTCCTCCCAGCCTCCCGTGCAGCTAGCTTGGCCTGGAGAGCACGTTCAGCTGAGGGGGATGTGAGGGGCCGTGGGGGGCCATGCCCAAGTCTGCAGAAGCCTCCACGCTGCCTCCCTCAGCTGGAGTGCCGGTGCCTCGGGCCAGCACCCCAGGAGGCGCCCCAGGAAACGCCAGGAGCCTGAGCCCTGACCGGCTCGGTGGGGCCAGCAGAGCTGCCCGGAAGTCCTGGACCGCCCCAGGGGCCTGGCTTGTGACCAGAAGCAAACCTCAGTGTCCCTGTGCCCAAGCTTCCCAGGCTCAGCAGGGAGGGGAACGGCAGCCCCCGCCCCCCCGTTTCAGCGACAGTTCTCTGCCCATCGGCACAGGCCTGGGGCAGCCAGAGCAGCTGCAGTGCCAACTGCCCAGCCTGCAGGGCCGCCCACTGCCCTGGCCCCGTCCCTGCAGCGGGAGTGGGACCCGGCAGGACCTGGCCCACCTCGTGCAGGATGGCGGTGGGCGGGGGCCGCAGCGCGGGCTGGGGCGGGGCGGGAGCGGCGTCCTCCTCGGAGTCCGAGTCCTCCAGCAGCCGTCGCCTCTGCGCCTCCTCCAGCAAGGCCCTGCGGGAAGGCCAGGGGCTCAGGTGCTGGCAGGGCACGGTGCCCAGGACCCCGCGAGGGCCCACTGCCCTTCCTGACGTGGACGGACGCACACGTGCTGAGAGGTTCGCCCTCGGTTCCCTGAGGGGTGAGGCTGGGGGCCTGGACACCGAGGCCAGCAGGTCTGGCTCCAGCCCTGGTCGGGGACTATCCGGGCCTGCCTGGACCTGACCTCAGCCCCTGGACCCTGCTGATGACCATGCCAACTGCCAGGGTGGGGCAGGGCCAGGTGCTGGGTAGGCAGACTGTTGTCGCAGAGTGACCACTGCCTGCCCCAGGTGCCACCACGCCCTGCTGTGCGCTGACCCCACCCAGGGCCCGGGGAGAGACACAGCCACAGGACAGGACTGGCCAGCGATGGAGCAGAGCTGCGGAAGGCGCCAGGGTGGTCCGTG
Source organism: Tamias sibiricus (assembly GCA_025594165.1). Classification (NCBI taxonomy): domain Eukaryota; kingdom Metazoa; phylum Chordata; class Mammalia; order Rodentia; family Sciuridae; genus Tamias; species Tamias sibiricus. The sequence continues at coordinate 2,971,149 of CM046673.1, read as the reverse complement.
GGACAGGCACTGACCCAGGAGCCTGCGGCCGTGACCCTAGAATGTGGCTGGGGCCCGGCCTCGGGGCTCCCGCTCCCCACAGGGGGCTGCTGGGCCCAAACCCTGGGTACAGCGCCTGCTCCGCACGCTCTTCCCGGAGCCCGGCTGCTGGGGGCGTGGGGGGGACCTGGGGACCCTGGAGGGATCTGGGGAACCTGGGGGGCCTGCGGGGAGACCTGGGCAACCTGGGCCGCCTGTGAGGGGGACCTGGGGACACCTGGGAGGGGGCTGAGGGGGACCTAGGAGGCCTGTAGGAGACCTTGGGGGACATGGGGGGCCTGGGGGAACTTGGGGACCTGCGTGACCCTTCAGGACCCCCTGCGCTGAGTCTCCGTGGTGACCTTCTGCTCTGCCACCACAGCTCACTGCGGGAAGGACTGAGCGGACTGTGAGCCCTGGAAGATTCCGGAAGCCCTGCCTGGGCCCCTGGGCCGCACCCTCCAGCAGCGCTGCTCTGCGGCCCGTCACCCACGCCACAGCCGTGGGGCTTGGCTCGGCGGCACAGCACCGGTCCGGCACCTGAGGACAGTCACACAAGAAAACCAAACCCACGGCCTCTGGACACCAGGCGCTGAGCCGGGGGACCCCAGGGACCGCCGTGCCTGCAGTGGGCTGGAGGACTCCGAGGACAGATGCCACGAGAGACCGCCAGACGGGCTCTGCACAGAAGGTCCCGAGGCGGCGGCACCGGGGCGCGGGCAGGTGGGCCGGGCACTCACGCGGTCTCCCGCTCGTCCTCCTCCTGCTGCCGCTGCCGCCGCTCCTCCTCCGACAGGCGGTGCTGCCGCAGCATGGCCTCGAAGTCCACGTGCGCCTGGCGCTGGTTCAGGTCCTTGAGCTCCTGCAGGTTCTCCAGCACCTCCATCTCCAGCTTGGAGTCCTTGGTGCGGTTCTCCAGCACCTGCGGCGCCAGAGCCGGTCACAGCCCGCCGCCAGGCCCGCCGGGTCACCCCCGACCTCGCTCCCGCTAGGAGGTCCCTCAGGTCCGAGGGAACCCCGAGGGTTGGAGGGAAGTGGCGCCAGAAGCCGCGGACAGAGCCCGGGGAAGCCCGGCCGGCCTGGCACCGTCCCTAAGGAGATGGGGAGGACGCGCCGGCACCTGCTCCAGGGCCAGGCCAGCGTTTCCAACAACATCCAAGGAGCAGGCTCGGGAGGCGAGGCCGGCTGCCCGGGTCCGGCAGGTGCCTCGGCGGCCAGCAGAGCCGGCGGGGGACGAGGCCTGGGTGCCGTGGGCCGTGCGGCCCGGCCAGGCCTGCCCTGTGGCTGGCACGCGGTGGAGTGGCGAAGGTCCATGCATTTCTCCTGGGTCCTCCCCTGGCAGGGGCAGAACAGTGGCTGGGCTGGCAGCACACGGTGGCTCCCGAGAAGAGGCCTCGGAGGCAGGCGGCTCCTCCGGGCTCCAGGGACAGAGGCCAGGGTGGGGAAGCCCAAGCGGAGCCCAGGAGCGGCCCGGGAGGAGGAGCCGAGGCCCCACAGCCACCAGAGGGAGCCAGAGGCCCTCCAGCCCCTGCCAGGCTCCAGGGCAGCCTCAGGAGCAAGCGCTGGCAGCACCAGCTGAGCCCCGGGGCTTGGGACTCCCAGAAACCCTGGCAGACACCAAGGACCTGCTTGTGCGAAGCCGGGTGGCCTGCGAGCGGCACCAGCTGACTGACCCCAGGGGTCACCGCCATCAGCACAGAAGTGACCCCAGGAGCAGAGGCAGCCCGGGCGCACAGCACACCCGCGCCCCGTCCCTTGCTGTGTCCCTCACAACTGCTCGGGGTCAGCTCCTGTGTGACTGCTGTGGCCGCTGACAGAGGCGGGGGTCCAGGAAGGGACAGGGCATGCGGCGACATGTGGCGAGCGGAGGGACAGAACGACAGATGGTTCAGTGGAAGGTGAAAGCAACTCCCTCTGTGGTGCGGGTGGACACGGGGCGGACACGGGGTGGACACGGGGCGGACACAGGGGACACAGGGTGGACATGGGGGACACAGGGTGGACACGGGGTGGACATGGGGGACACAGGGTGGACACGGGTGGACATGGGGGGACACAGGGTGGACACGGGGGGACACAGGGGGTGGACATGGGATGGACACAGGGGACACAGGGTGGACATGGGGGACACGGGGGGACACACGGGACACAGGGTGGACATGGGAGACATGGGGTGGACACGGGGGGACACAGGGTGGACACGGGGGGACACAGGGGGTGGACACGGGGGTGGACACGGGGGTGGACACGGGAGGACACAGGGTGGACACGGGGGGACACAGGGGTTGGACACGGGGGACACAGGGGGTGGACACGGGGGGACACAGGGTGGACACGGGGGACACAGGGGGTGGACACAGGGGGTGGACACGGGGGGACACAGAGGGGGGACACAGGGGGTGGACACAGGGGGTGGACACGGGGTGGACACGGGGGGTGGACACAGGGGGGCACCGGGGGACACACGGGCGTGGACACGAGGGTGGACACGGGGGGACACAGGGTGGACACGGGGAGACACATGGGGTGGACACGGGGGACACAGGGGGTGGACACGGGGTGGACACAGGGGGTGGACACGGGGGACACAGGGTGGACACGGGGGGACACAGGGGGTGGACACGGGGGGGGACACGGGGTGGACACTGGGGGGACACGGGGTGCACGTGTGCTGAGCCTGTGCTCCCCACAGAGCGACACCCCCAGACCCAGGACGGCCTCTCCCGAGGAACAACGATGGGCACCAGCCCGGGGCACCGACTGAGCCGCAGCAGAGACCGCGCAGTCCCCGTCTCGGGGCGCGTTACCAACCCCGCCCCACACACAGGACACAGAGCCCGGAGCGCACACGTGGCTGGCTCCCTGGGTCACAGGGCCTCAGTGTCCCCTCTTCAGAGCACTGGGCCGACGGGCGGGGCCGCCCCAGGAAGCAGCCTCCCTCTGAGGACCCGCCTCCTGCCCCGCCGTGGCTCTCCCCTGCTGGGGACTTGGGGCAGTCCCAGCCCCACTGCAGGGCGCCGTGAGACTCCTCCAGGTGTGTGGCAGGACTCGGGACCCCAGGGCGGAGGCCTGGGCCCCTTTTTCTTTCTGGCTTTGCGCTGAGGCTACTCCTGGCTCCCAGAGGCCACCTGCTTGCCTTTCCCTGCCTGGTGGCCCCTCCCTGCTGCTGCTCCGAGTTGTCCTGAGTCTAGACTAGATTAGAGGAGTAGGTGACAGACCAGGTCCCTCTGGAGCGGCCCCTGGGTGAGGACAGCTGTGCCACAGTGTGACGGGGCATGGGCCAAGGGAGGAGGGCCGTCCCCATCACAGCCCCCGGCCCCTGCAGAGTGTGTGAATAGGAGATGGGGTCTTCGGGGGACACTGCAGTGTCCCGTCCCCCCCGCCCCACAGGGGCGCTCACCCGCCCAGGCCCGCCCTGCACGGCAGCCCACCTTCATGGGGTTGTTGAGCTCCTCGTCCTCCCTCTCCTTCTGCACGCGCTTCTCCTCCTCCTCCAGGAGCTTCTCCGCCTGGAAGTTCCTCGTGGCCCCGTGCTCCATGGTGTAGTCTGTGTTCTCAGGGTCTGTCTGGGAAGAGGACAGGCAGGAGTCGGGGCCTGCAGGCCTGGTGCCAGAGCATTAGCCGGGCAGACGCCAGCAGCCTGCTCCCCGCTCGCAGTTTCTGATTCTTCCCCGTCTCTTTTTTCTTGCCTTGCTGCGTTGGCGGGCATGGTTCTTCCTTTCCAGTGCTCCCATCCGGTCTGTAGACAGGCCCAGCCGCTGGCCTGGGCTCTAAGCCCTTCCCCACTGTGCTCTTCGCCCTCCGCCCTCCACTCCGCGCCTGGCACATCTGCAACCCAGCCTCAGACCTTCGCCCACATGGTGCTTTCCCCTCTGTGTGGCCGTGTGCAACGCTTGGTCCCTGGTTATAAGTCTCATCTGCAAGTGTGAACACAGCGCGCCCCGCGGCTGTTTGTAGAACACAGAGGTACACGCAACGTGGCCTCCGGGAGCAGACCCCGGAACTGAACACCGAAATCCATGAAGGGTGATGTTCTGTTGTTGGTGACGGGACAGATGTACCACAGCCATGGGAGATGCTGATGCTGGGGCAGCAGGTGAGGGTGGACAGGAGCTGCCTGGCTAGCCGCGTGACTTTCCTGTACGTCTACAAGGATCGAGGAAGAGCGTGACCCCTGTGTGTGTGTGTGTGTGTGTGTGTGTGTGTGTGTGTCTAGAAAAAAAATTCTTTTGGCAGCCTTGGGGACTGGATCCAGGCAAGTTCTCTATCTCTGAGCCACACGCCCTGCCCTGCCTCAGCCCCGACTGGCTGGTACCGCAGGAGTGGGCCACTGTGCCTGGCCGGCCTAGAAACATTTTTTAAAACCATGTAAGCAAATGAACTTCAGAATTCAGGTTAAAATCCATGGCGAGGCACTTAGCCACTCAGTGAGACCCTGTCTCTAATAAAATACTAAAAAGGGCTGGGGATGTGGCCCAGTGATCGAGTGCCCCTGAGTTCAATCCCCAGTTTCAAAAAAGAAAAAAATCAATTTTTTTCCTTTTTAGTACCAGGGATTGAACCTAGGGATACTTTACCACTGGGCCACATTCCCAGCCCTTTTTATTTTTGATTTTGAGACAGGGTCTTGCTAAGTTGCTCAGGGCAGTGGAAAACAGGAGTCCTCCTGAGTTGCTGAGAGCACAACCGTGCCTGGCTTAAAACGTATCATTTTCAAAAATGTACTTTTTGGGGGCTGGGGATGGGGCTCAGCGGTAGAGCGCTCGCCTAGCACGTGCATGGCCCGGGTTCGATCCTCAGCACCACGCAAAAATAAACACATGTGTGCAACTAAAAGCAAATAAATTAATATTTTTTTTAAAAATGTACTTTTTGTTCAATAAAAAAAAAAATAATAAAAAAAAAAAACTTTTTTCCCCCTGGTACTGGGGATTGAACTCGGGGGCACTGGACCACTGGGCCACATCCCCAGCCCTTTTTTTGTATTTTATTAGAGACAGGGTCTCACCAAGTTAGTAAGTGCCTCACCATTGCTGAGGCTGGCTTTGAACTCTCAATCCTCCTGCCTCAGCCTCCCAAGTGCTGGGATGACAGGCATGCACCACCATGCCCGGGCTTAATCAAAAATTTTAATTGGAGGGCTAGGGTTGTGGCTCAGCGGTAGAGCATTCGCCTAGCACGTGCGTGGCCCGGGTTCGATCCTCAGCACCACGTAAATATAAATGCATTGCACTGTGTACAACTAAAGCAAATAAATAAATATTTTTTAAAAATTTTAATTGAAGAAAAACAAAGCTTATGACAAAAAAACAAAAACAAACCAAGAACAACAAAAAGAAGCCACTATTAAAACAAATGTTTAAAAGTCCCCTGAGGGCTGGGGACACAGGTCAGCTGGTAGAGTGCTCGCCCCGCATGCACAAGGCCCTGGGTTCAATCCAGCACCACACACACACAGTCCTCCTCCTCCTCTCTGAAAGCAGCGCTCCGCGGCCCCTCCCCAGGCTCTTCCGCAGGCTCTTCTGCTTCCCGGGATAAAGTGAAAAGGGGCTCCCTGAGGGCGAAGGTGGGAGCAGGAGCTGGCCCCTACCTTGAAGGTGATCTCGGCCAGGCAGCGCGTGCACTTGATGTAGAACCTGAAGATGGGCAGGCCCAGGTAGACCTCGTTCTGCACCGTCTCCTTGCGCGCGTTGAACTTCTTGCCCTTGTAGATGTACTCCCCGCACGTCTTGCACCTGCGCGGCAGGGGGCCCTGCGGCAGACGGCCACTCCCACTGGGTGCGGCTGCGCCTCAGGCAGGGCTCCCCCCATCCCGGGCAGCCCTCCGAGGCCGGCCCCACCACCACGCTCCTCTCCCCACTCCCGTGGCCTGGGCGCAACCACACGCTGCCTCCTTGGGGAGCACCCAGCCTGGGGAGGTCAGCCTGCCCCACCCTCCAGGAACAAGCCTGGTGCTCAGGGACATCCTGGGCGCCGTGCAGAGGCTGACGGAGCTCCTGCCACCCTCTGCTCAGGCCCTGTGTGCCCCAGCCCCAGCAGGCCTGCCTCTGTTCTTCCTACCAGCACCTCCATCTTGGTCCTACCTCAGGGCCTTTGCTTGGCAGTTCCCACAGCCTGCGACACCTCCTGCCTCAGCCCGCAACTCCTCTGGTGCTTCTTTTGACATTTCTCTGCTGACCCCAGCTAAGACACCCACCCTCTCCTCCCTGATGACCTGTCCCTATGTGCCCTGTGCACATCCGCCCGATGACCTGTCATCTCCACTTCCCATGAGACTGTGGGGTCCCAGGCTTTGTCCCCGGCACCCATGGTACACACTGGCACGCAGGGGCCTGAGAGATGACTGCTGAAGGAGTAGGGAAGGGATGGAGACAGAACGCTCAGGTCCGGGACACGTGGGATGTCATGCCTCTCACTGCCCCCAGGTGACGTGACCGAAAGGCGTGTGGGATTTCAGGTGTGCTGACAGGTGGGCACTGTGTGACTCAGAGTTATTCAGACACAGTGATCTGAAAGGGGGAGGAAGGCCAAGGTCCGGGTGCTGAGGGGGCTGACGGCAGAGCTCGTGGGCCACAGGTGGGGGGCCAGCCCACGGCAGCCTCGGACAGACTGCAGCTCCTGCACAGGCCGGGGGCAGCAAAGGCCTGCCTGAGGGGGCGCTGAGGTGAGGCGCAGGCCCTCCCTGGGCTCGCTCCTGCAGGAAGGGCGGGGACAAGGCGGGCTCCGCCAGGGGCTAGGAGGTCAGGGAGTTGAACCTCAAAAGGGCAGGGCAGGGAGGCGTGCAGAGGCTGCTGGCTCGCTAGGTGGGTGTCTAAGCCAGGGCTGGGACCTGGGCTGCGCCCGGGGCTGGGCCAGCTCTGTGGATGTGGTCACCCAGTCCCTCTTCCGCGACTGGTGTGGGCCTGGAGGGGCACTCACCTCATGTTGAACGGGGCCATCAACCGCACTACGTACTGCCGGTCCTTGGGGAGCTTGAGTTTGGGGATCTTTGATGGGTCGAAGTCTGGAGGGTAGTATTTCTGTGGAGAGGAAGGAAGGGTCAGGGCTGCTGCTCTGAGACATGGAGGTAGGCTGTGGGCAGGCAAGGGGCCTGGGAACCTCGTCACGACCCAAGAGCATCCCAGCACTGGGGACTGAAGGGAGTCCTCCCAGGAGGGCATCCCTCACTGCCAAGGTTTATCACACCAACGGATTCCAAGAACCATCATCCCAGATCCTGGAGGTGACGTCGGGTGGGTGGTGAGGACAAGCTTCCAGAATCTTCTTCAAGCAGAGTCACAAGATGGATGGAATACCACGGATGAGTTATGACAACATGCGTAAAATGTACTCCATCAGGGAATCTCCCAGAGACCCAGGGTTGTGTTGGGGGATAGTCACAGAGCCCCTTCTGCCCATCATGTGCCAAGATTCTAGACTCCCGCAAAAGCACCAGGGGTTCAGCATCAACCACATTGTTGGCACAAACAGCCCAGATACCAAGAGCCATTGTCATCAGGGACAGACACCAGCCAAGAAAAATCATGGCAAGCAGCCTTTTCTTTCTTTTTTCTTTTCTTTTTTTTTTTTTTTTTTTTCTCTTTTTCCAGTGTGGGGAATGGTTCCTAGGGCCTCACACATGCTAGGCAAGAGCTCTACCACTGAGTTGCACACTCCCTGCCCTCCACTTTTTATTTTGACAGGATCTTGCTAAGTTGCCCTGGCTGCCCTCCAACTTGCCTTCCTCCTGCCTCAGCCTCCCAAGTTGCTGGGATCACAAGTGTGCACCACTGCACATAGCTGAAGAAAGCAAACCTTTCTAAAGACAGTAGCCTCACGCCTGCTCTTGTGACTCTTTTCTGCATAGGACCAGAGCTGAGAAATAGGATAGCCAGTTTGGGTTATAAAAATAAATCCACGGGGCTGGGACTGTGGGCTCAGCCGTAGAGCGCTCGCCTAGCACGTGCACGACCCGGGTTCCATCCTCAGCACCACGTAAAAATAAACGCATTGTATACAACTAAAGCGAATAAGTAAATATTTAAAAAAATTGATATTTATAAAGAATAAATAAATAAATAAATAAATCCACTGCAGAATCAGAAAATAAGGCACTTCGTGTTTGGAGCATCTACTGAACCTCAAGCACCACAGAGTGCCCTGTCTCCCTCGCCTCGAGGAGTCCTTGCAAAGATTCTACGAGAGAGCAAAGTGTGCCTACTTTACAGAGGCGGAAAGTTAACTTTCCTTGCTTCAGCTACTCGGGAATCAAATTTGGTGACATAACTCTGGGGAAAACTGGTGTGCTGCAGTGTAGGTACATGGATTAACAGACTTCTAATGTCCCCTCAATAGATAGTGGGGAAACTGAGTAACGTGGGATGGTCCCCCACTTGCAGAGACAATGTGGCAGAGCCTAACCCTTCCAAGGAACATGATTGGCTAAAGCCACCAAGAGGGGCAGGGCTCCCGCCAAAGGTGGTGGTTCAGAACAGCCTCATCCAGGTTAAAAAAAGGCCCCGCCCACGCAGAATGTGATTGGATAAGTCCCTGCGGAAACCCGAATCTAATGACGGTATTGGATGATGATCACAAGCTCCGCCCCCAGAGGCAAGGCTTCGCGAACGCCCAACCCCCGAGGAAGGTGATTGGGAGGAGTTTCGGAAGCCCCGACCCGCGGAAGGCCGTTGAAAGGGGGTAAAAAAGTTCCAAAAGGAAATTACAGGAAGTCCGCCTCCCCCGGAGTCCCCCGATGTCCCGCTTCAGGTAGAAAGCCCTGGTCACCGAATACTTACGTTTAAAACTTTGCGCTCCGACATCTTTGCCGCCTCCTCGTCTAGCTAGTTCCAGAGAACGGGTTAGATTCGTTATTTATGGAGCTTCTCTGACTAGTCTTGTACTTCCGCTTACGTCACTTCCTTCGGCTTCTATTACTGACTGCAACCTGCACATCTTGCCTTTCTCATTGGCTCCGACTCCAGCCTATCAATCTTCGAGTCCTCCTATCTTCCCTCCGGAGTTGCAACTTCGGTGGCGCGAAATAAAGGTTCTGGGTCGGTCTAGGCTTGAAAAGGTGGAGGAGGCGCTGCGCCCTCCGGGCGTCCGCAGCGACTCTGCGGTTCTGTCCCGGCGCGACGTGGCGGACCGTGGGGACACCGCCGTTCATTCTTGGATTCGGCAAGCGCGTAGCGGGCGTTAAGCGCCTCCCGGCCCGGCACTGGGCTTCGTGGGCGGCGCTCGCGCGGGGCCAGGTGGCTCCGCGTTCTCCGCGCTCCACCCCCGCGGCCCCCGCCTGCCGGGCCCCGGTGCGCCCGGGCCGGGCCTGGGGACGGTCCCCGCGGGAGTCGAGACGCGCAGTTCGGGAGGCACCAGTGGACCAAGACCCCGCCCCTGACCACTGCCTGGCGCGCGGGGCAGCGACCCAGGGAGCTGTGAAGAGTGGGCAGGGCGACTTCGCGCGGAGGAGCGGCTGGCGTAGCCGCGGCGAGTGACCACGAGCTCCTGGTGGCGGAGCTGCACAGGCGCCCGTGTGGTCCTGCGGGACGGGCGTGGAGGGGCCGGGCCAGTGCCTCCGGAGGCTCCGGCGGGCGGCGTCTTTGAGGGTCCCAGCCCTAGAAGCTGTGTGCTTGGATCCAGCCTGTTTGCCTGTCACTTCACCTTTCTATCTTGGTGACCTCTGCCTCCATCTTTTTTTTTTTTGGTACCGGGGATTGAGCTCAGGGGCAGTCGACCCCTGGGTCACATCCCCAGCCCTTTTTTGTATTTTATTAGAGACAGGGTCTCACTGAGTTGCTAAGTGCCTCGCCATTGCTGAGGCTGGCTTTGAACTCGTGATCCTCCTGCCTCAGCCTCCCAAGTGCTGGGATTACAGGCGCGCACCACCGCACCCGGCTTTCCTTTATCTTATTAGGGCCTTTGTGATCATATTGGGTGCAGCCCGTAATTCAGGATAACTCCCCTTAATTTTCATTAATTTAATGAAAGAGCTTTCATCTTTTTTAAAAAAATATGTATTTATTTGCTTTAGTTGTACACGATGCAATGCATTTATGTTTACGTGGTGCAGAGGATCGAACCCTGCCGGCCGCGCACGTGCTAGGCCAGCGCTCTGCCGCTGAGCCACAACCCCAGCCCAAGAGCTTTCATCTTAACCACATTTTCAACGTCCTGCTTCTGGCAGGGACCATGTTCACAGGTCCAGAGATTAGGGCGAAGGTGTCTTTGGAACCCTACTCTGCCTGCCCCGGATTCGGCCTCCGGGCTCTGTTTGTGATTGCTAGGGCCCCAGTGGACCAAGACCCTGCCACTGCGGTGGCCAGGGTGGAGAGGGGGAGGCTCTGCCAGGGCTTTTAAGCTGAGACCCTGGGGAAGCCCAGAGAGCAGCCCGCGCATTTTCTCTGACCTTCAGGGCGGGGCTCCCTTTAGGCTCCTCAGAGACCTCATCCCAGAGCCCCTTTGTCCTGGTTCTACCCTTCCATGGTGACGCTTGTGTGTGGGCCGCCTTAGAGGAGGGGAGTGGAGCAAGCCCCTGAACCACACGATTCTGCGGACACTTTCCAGGCAGAAGCCTGCCCCCCCCCCCATGTCCCCAGGCCCTCGCCGCTGGGCGTGGTGCCTTGCTGTGTCTGTGTCCTGCACCTTTCTTGCCTCAGGTTCATCTCAAGGGCAGGGCCGGGGGCTGAGTCCTCTCTGGTCTTGCCTCAGTGGATGGAGGTGCTGTGGTGGGGTGTGGGGACACTAACCCTCGTCAGCGGTGTGAAGGGGCCATCAGACCCCGAGGGCTCTGCCCTTCAGTGGACCAAGGCCCTGCCTCAGCAGTGGGCCTCGCACCTGGGGAGTGGGCCCGGTGGGGAGGGTCTGGCCCTTCCTGCTCTCGCCTCGTGCCCCCTGCCTTTGCACAGTCAGCACCAGGCCCTCGCCAGGGACCAGCGCCGGCCACGCCCACGGACTTCCCGGCAGCCTCTGCTCATCGTGAACACACAGTGTGCCAAGGCGGGGTTCAGCTTGGGTCGACAACTCTCTCCTAATTAAATCATCTAATAATATGTGAGGGTCTCCAGCGCCCGCCCTGTTGTGGAGGAGGGGCGTGTCCCCGTTTCTCCCCTGGGAAACCAGGCTCGGGCAGGCCGTTGTCATCGAGGTCGCCTGCTCTGGCAGCAGCGGCACCAGCTGTCCTCCCAGGCCGGGCATCCCATCCACCCTCTGCACAGTGGCAGGGAGCGGGTGTCGAGGACCCCAGTCCCTGTGGGGCCCTGGGAGGCCGCTACATGCCCAGGGTGGTGGGGGTGGCAGCAGGGAGACTCCAGTCGCTCTGCTCCCCGTAGTCGGTGACGTCCTGGGCTGCCACCTGGATGTAGTACCTGGCCCGGGGCCGCATGGCTCTGAGGGTGAAGGTCGTGGCTTCAACGGGCCCCACCTGTGAGCAGAGAGGCCCGGCTGAATGAGGCAGCGCCTGGGCCTTGCCCGCGGAGCCCTCCTGCAGCCAGCCCTGCCCCAGGACGCTGGTCCCCACCGCCTGTCCCTCAGCTCGCCCTGGGTGGCCCTGGTATGTTGGGGCCTGGCTTCAGTGTCTGCAGCGTTCGTGGGCGAGACCATCCCCACCGCGGGGGCTCAGCTCCAGAGGGGCTCGGAGGCTCGGAGGGTCAGGACTGAGGGTCCTCGGGTGGGTCCTGGTGACCGCAAGGGGAGCCAGAAGCCAGAGGAGAGCTCCCTGGCGCTGGCCGTGTGGCGCCCTGCTAGCACACAGGCCATCCCCGGGTGCAGCCCTCCCCCTCGGCCACCATGGGCCTCTCGTAGGTGTGGCCTCGGTGCTTGCCTGTGCGACGGTGCTGGGCACACCTGGCCCTCAGGTCTCTGGTGCTGGCCACAGGGACCCCTCTAGACCCCGCGGGCCTGAGGGTGACGCAGCCGTGCAAGTGTCCCTGCGCTGGGACCCTGTCCCAAGGGTCACTCCCGCTGGGCGCCTGCCTTTGGCTCTCCTGGGTCGCCCCAGCCGTGGGCCGGCTGGGCTGCCCTGCTTATAGCCAGTGTCCCCCCGGCGCCCAGCCCCTGCCTCCCTGGGCCTCACCTGGCGGAAGCGCGAGGCTCCCTGACGCCTGTATCGGATCCAGTACTTGAGGGAGAAGAGCTCCGGGAAGGGCCAGGACCCGGGCGGCTCCCAGCGCACCTGCAGCCGCTGCCCGGGCAGGGGGCTCAGGCGCACGGCCTCCGGGGGGTCGGGCTTGACTGTGGGGGCAGCAGGAGGCAGGTCGGGTGCGGCTCGCTCGCTCATTCGCCCGCCCCGACACGGGGGACACTGGCGACCTGCACTGGCCCTCTGCTGTCCCCTGGAGCTCAGGACATCCGGGGGAAAGAAACAGGCGCAGCCTGCGTGGAGCAGACGGGCCACCGCGTCCTTGTGGGTCACAGACCCTCGTGCTCACCCCGAGGAGGACTCCGGTGTCCAGACAGTCCCCAAGTCATGCAGCCCCCCAGCCCTGCCCTGCGGGGCCGCGTCCGTCCTGGACCCTCCTGCCCTGCACGTCCCCTGCCTGCCACTGGAGCCACGCACTGTGGCCTGTGTCTGGCTGTCACTGAGCACAAGGTCCTCAGGTCTGTCCCGCGGCAGGGCCTGTCACCTCCCTCCTGCCCTGGCCAAGGACGCTCTGGGCGCGGATGGACATCTGCAAATGGACACGGGCTGTTCCGCCCTTGCTGTGTGTCGTGAGCCTCCGCGGGGCCTTCCTGGGGCTGCATTTTCACTTCTCTTGGCCTGATGCCTACGAGTGGCCTTGTGGGGTCACGGGATGGCTCCTCGTTAGGCTCGAGGGACTGCCAGGCTGTTTTTACTAAACTCCACCAATTCTTAATAATGAGGGTTGAAAAACTGTTTGTTAGGTGCAGGGATTGCTGCACCGCCTGGACTGGCCTGCAGTGTGTGAGCCTCCTGCCTCCTCCTCCCCATCTCTGCAGTCCTGTGCCACTGCGTAGTTCACACGTCCTTACTAACATACTTGAGAGGCCTCACTTGAGGTGACATCTGAGCAGAGATCTGAGGGAAGTGAAAGGAGTGGGGACATGAGGACATCTGGGGGGAGGTGCGCCAGGCAGTGCAAAGGCCCTGGGGCAGGACAAGGCTGGTGAGCCGGGCACAGTGAGGAGCCTGTGCACCTGGAGCGGACGGGAGGGGAGAGAGGAGGAGGGAGGCAGGGAGAGGACGGGCAGGTCGTGCAGGGCCCTGTGGGTCGCAGGGAGGACTTCAGCTTTGACGGATGGAGGCGGGAGCCCGCAGGGCTGTGGTGAGGAGCAACAGGCCGGACCGGGGGTTCAGGGCGCCCCCTGGTGGCTGCCGCGGGGACGACGGGCCGTGAGGCGGGGTGGAGCCAGGGACCAGGTGAGGGAGGTGGGCTGCAGGGGCGCGGGCGGGCAGGGCCACTTACTGACGTGCTCCGCCACGAAGGGCGCGAGGCCGCTGCTGGCGCCCGCGGGGAGCAGGGCGGTGACGTTGAGCACGTAGGGCGCCGGGGAGAAGAGCTGCACGTCGGGGATGGTGCAGCAGGTGGCCTGCGGCGTCGGCTGGAGGCAGGGCCGGCTCTGCCCCTGCGCGGCCACGCCGAGCCTGCGGGTGGCAGCAGAAGGTGGCTCGCCCCGCCGGCTGTGTGGCCCGGGGACCCGGGCGCGGGGACCCGGGCGCGGTGCTGGGCTCTGAGCACTGCCGCCTGTGAGCCCCGACTGCGGCGGGGCTCGCGGCCTCAGGAGCCGGGAAGTTCTCAGAGCCTTGGATTCGGGGACCCCGAGCTGCGGCTGCTGGAGCCTCCTGCGACAGCTGCGAGGGAGGGAGCCCTGACGGGAGCCCAGGGCCTGGCGTGTCCTGGGCAAGCGCCACCCTCCGAGCCACACCCACCCCTTCTGTCTTGAGGCAGGGTCTCCCTGAGTTGCCTAGGCTGGCCTCGAACTTGTGAACCTCCCACCTGAGCCTCCCAGGTGGCTGCGCTGACAGGCGTGTGCCACCCTGCCTGGCTGTTCACGTTGGCTTCACGTTGCTTCTAGAAGGTTCTGGAGTGCCTGGGTGGCCCGGGGTGTGTGCTGTTGGACTGGGCAGCTCTGGAATTCCAGAGGATGGGACCTGCGGGTCTCCGAGGACTCGCGAGCCAGAGGCCTGGCCTCTCCTGGAATTGTCCATTGTCCCCCTGAGGTCCACTCTCCTCCATTGTCCCCCCGAGGTCCCTTCCCACCCTCTGACCTGTACGTGGCGATGAAGGTCGTGGCTCTGGTGCGGTTGGGAGCTGGTGGCAGGGTCCAGGAGCAGTCCACAGCCACCGGGTACCTGGAGGCGCGGCACTGCACCCGGGGCTGGCCGGGAGACGCTGGTGCCGGAGGGGGAGAGGAGGCTGAGCTGCCAGTGCACCCAGCGGTCCCGCCTGTGCTCACCCTCAGGTCACCAGCCACACGGCACACAGTAGGTGCCACATAAGGAACGTGGAGGATGGGTGCAGGGGAGGCGGGTACCTCCGCCATCTCCTGTCCCCCACACCAACGCGAGGCGGACCCACCGGCCCACTTTCCAGATGGGGAGGCTGAGGCTGAGGGAGGGAGGACAGGAGCCTCCGGGAGGGCGCCCCTCCCGGTCCCCAGCAGGACGCGGGCAGCTCCAGTTCTCCCCAGGGTGGCCCCTCGGTGTGCGCTCAGGGTGGCACCAGGGCCCGAGAAGTCCTTGGTAGGACACAGTGTGGGGTCTCGGACCGCCCCGCCCCGTCCTGCGGACCTGGGGTCACCTCCAGGTGACCGCCATGTGGCGGTGGCTGTGCTCTGGGGTGGCACGTGCCGGGAGCCTCTGCTTTCTTCCTGACGTTTCTGACCCGCGGTTGTGACCTTGGGTGTTGGCCCCAGGGACAGGGATGCCGACTACGGAGGCTGCAGGCTGTGGCCGCCCCTTCCCGCCTGGCACCCTGGGGGGGTCGGAGCCCCGAGTCTCTGCTTCCCTGTCCATTTGGCCTGAAGGTGACCCTGTCCCACAGCGAGCGTGTGCCCAGCCTGCGAGTGCCCAGCCCACCCCACACACAGCCAGGCTGAAGGCGCAGCCCCCGCCCGGCCCGCCCGGCCCCTACCTGTCCTTCCCCCGCAGGACAAGCCCCCAGCCCAGAGGGCCAGGGCCAGCAGCAGCCTGGGGGGCATGGCTGTGTGACACGCTCAGGGTCTGGAGCAGGGACTGCTGAGGTTGGGCAGGAGGCAGGGCACTGGGGACCTGGAAAGCCCCGCCCCGCCCCGCCGTCCCTCCCCGGGAGAGATGAGAGGGCTGCCGAGGCCCCAGCCCCCTCACTGGCCACCAAGGGCGCGGGCTGCAGAGGGCCTGGGGTGGGGGCAGGGAAAGGAGGCCGCAAAAGGGAGAAGTGACCCGGTGGCCTTTCCCAGCACAGCGGGCGCTCCCGGCCCTCCTTTCCTTCCTTCCGGCTGCAGCACGCAGGGGTTGGGGGATCCCCAGGGAGGAGGACAGGACAGAGAGGCAGGGGGGAGGGGGAGCCTCAGAGAGGGAGAGAGACATGGGGCGGACAGGAAGAGGCCGAGGGGGACCGAGATGGACGGAGACCGAGGGCCCACAGAGGGAGATGGAGTTGGACTCCTGGGAAGAAGCCGCAGGGGACAGACAGCCGCAGGGGACAGACAGCCGCAGGGGACAGACAGCCGCAGGCCCACTCCAGGGATGGCCTCCCAGCCCCAGCGACCAGGGCCCAGGCCCTGGAGAAGCAGCACCCCACATTCTCCACGCCGCCTGGGTGTCCAGGGTCCGCCGAGACCCTACTGTACACGGTGCCTGCCCAGGACACCTAAGGAAACCCCCCGGACAGGCTGGCCACCCCCGGAAGTTCCCAGTCATACCCCGTCTCCTCCCCCTTAGCTGAAAAGTGCCAGGAGCCCACTGGGGATTTCAGGGGATTTGCCAGAGGGACAGGGACAGGCTGGGGACAGCTCCCCACCCACCCCTCTGCCACCAGGATGAGATTTAGGGTTGCGAAAGTGAGATTCATGATATTTGGCCGGGCGTGGTGTCGCACACCTGCCATCCCAGCAGCTCTGGAGGCTGCGGCTGGAAGATGGCCAGGCTGGAACTTAAGGAGACCCTGTCTCAAAAAATAGAAAGCGGAGCCGGGCGCGGTGGCGCACGCCTGTCATCCCAGCACTTTGGGAGGCCGAGGCAGGAGGATCGTGAGTTCAAAGCCAGCCTCTGCAATGGCGAGGCACTTGGCAACTCAGTGAGACCCTGTCTCTAATAAAATACAAAAAAGGGCTGGGGATGTGGCCCAGTGGTCGAGTGGCCCTGAGTTCAATCCCTGGTACCAAAAAAGAAAAAGAAAAAGAAAAGAAAGTGGGGGCTGGGGTTGTGGCTCAGTGGCAGGGCTCTTGTGTGGCAGGAGCAAGTCCCTGGGTTCAATTCCAGTACAGGACAAAGAAAAGAAACTTCCGGTCTGGAGCTCCTTGGGCAAGAAAGAAAGAAAAACTGCAGTCATTAACATTTAGATACTTTGTTCATTGTTAGATTTTATTCCTTTTTTGGGGGGTAAAGCAGGGGAGGTCCCTTGGATTGAACTCAGGGGCACCCGACCACTGAGCCACATCCCCAGCCCTATTTTGCATTTTATTTAGAGACAGGGTCTCACTTAGTTGCTTAGAGCTTTACTAAGTTGCTGAGGCTGGCTTTGAACTCATGACCCTCCTGCCTCAGCCTCCTGAGCTGCTGGGATTACAGGTGTGCACCACCGTACCCAGCTGGTTTTTTTTTTTTTTTTTTTTTTTTTTTTTTTTTTGACTGGGGATTGAACCCAGAGGTGTGCTACCACTGGACCACATCCCCAGCCCTTTTGTTTCTTTTTTTCTTTTCTTTCTTTCTTTTCTTTTTTTTTTTTTTTTTTTTTTTTTTTTTTGTATTTTATTAGAGACAGGGTCTCACTGAGTTGCCAAGTGCCTCGCCATTGCTGAGGCTGGCTTTGATCCTCCTGCCTCAGCCTCCCAAGTGCTGGGATTACAGGCGTGTGCCACCTCGCCCGGCTCCTATTTTTTATTTAGAGAGAGGGTCTCACTATGTTGCTGAGGCTGGCCAAGAACCTGAGATGCTCCTGCCTCAGCCTCCCGAGCCACTGGGATCACAGGTGCGCACCACTGCGCCTGGCTTTTGCTGTTGTTTTGTTTGTTTTTCTTTTCCAGGGCTGATGGAACCAGGGCCTGGCCTGGTAGACAAGGCCCTGCCAGTGAGCTGCACCCCAGACGGCTACCGCGTGCTTTTCTGCACCCATTCCCATTTTTATAAAATATTGTGCCATGCTGGTGTTTATCCCAATGACTGAGTCTAGGTGGGGCTCCCTGGCCTGGGCCACGCTTGGTAATCAATCAGGCCACGTGTGTGTTGGTCCTGTGCACAGAATCTTTTATTCCCAGACTGGTGTTGGTGACAGGACCTGGGCAGGACATAGGGAGTCACAGATGCTCCGGTGGGGAGGGAGGGGACACCAGGCCGATTGGAGTGTGCAGTGACCAGGTGGAGTGATGAGCCGCTTGGGGCAGTCAGGAAGGGACCCAGGCTGGTGTCCACGTGATTGTCAAGCCAGTCACCCTGTGGGGGCAGGAGCTGCGGGTCTGTGGCGTGGGCCTGCAGGGCCCGGGGTTCTGCCGGGGTGGGCTGCGCGGCCTCCTGCCGGCCTCAGCGGCCCTGGGCCTGGAGTCTCTGCATCTGCAGGATCTGACTGAGAATCCGCTGCACGTCTTCATCCATCTGGCCCTGGATGCGGGTGGGGACAGAGAGGCCGGGGTGCACCTGCGCAGCCCCTGTGCCCCCGGCGCACCCCCAGCAGGAGAGGCGGAGGCCAGGCCGCAGCAGAGGCCCACCCAGAGCCAGGTGGTGCCCGGAGACGCGGCTGGAGCCGGGACTCACCTGAATGGCATACAGGAGATGGCTCCTATACAGTGCCACCACGGCACCGTGGTCGCGGGCGGCCTCCTGCGGGCACGGGGAGGGTGCTCAGAGAGGCAGGCCCCTCCCCGGGCCTCGTGCCCGCTTGGCGCGCCCCAGGGTGGCGGCCGATGGCTGGAACCTGGGCGTGCCGGCCCCCCCGGCACCTGCCCTCCCGCCCCCCAGGCCGGCCCAGGACGGAGCTGCCCAGGGCACGCCCCGCTGGGCCCCCGCCTCGCCCACTCCTGCCCGCGCCGTCTCACCTCCATCCTCCGCCGCAGGGCCTCCACCTGGCCTCGGAGGGCCTCCACCTCCTCCTCGGCCTGGGCTGCGGCTGGGGCGGCCGGCTGCGCCCGCAGGGCCTCCTTGAGGCTGAAGACCTCCTTGGACAGCTCCGTGATCTGGGGGAGGGGCGTCGTCAGGCGCAGCCCCGCCCCGCCCCAAGCCCCGCCCCTCAGGCCCGCGCTCCACGTGGTCGGGAGGAAAGGTCCCAGGAATCGTCTGTTGTGACATGGAGATGCCACCGCGTTCACAGTTGGGGGTGTGTGGGCGCAGCCTCACGGGCACACGGCGGTGCCCGCCAGTCACAGGCTGTGTCCTGCCCCGCCAGTCACAGGCTGTGTCCTGGCCGACTGGGCAACGCGAGGGCAGAGGGGCTGGCGCCGCCGTCCGCCCTGCGGACCCCAGGCCACCTGTTCTGGCCCTTCACAGGAAAGGGTCCCATCCGGACCTCTGGGGGTCTCCGCCGGCCTATCTGGAAGGGACAGGTTGGTAGCCCCGCAGAGTTTAGGGCCACCTGGCGTGGCTGGACTGGGGTCCAGGGCCCTGGGCTCTGTTCACCCCGGTTTTGTTGGTGCTGGGCAGCCCGGAGCCACGCCCAGCACTTTTTGGTTTTTATTTAGAGACAGGGTCTGAGTTGCTCAGGGCCTCGCTAAGTTGCCGAGGCTGGCTTTGAACTCTGATCCTCCTGCCTCGGCCCCCGAGTGGCTGAGAAGACAGGCGTCATCAAGAAGGTCAGACTCTCCCCTTCTGGAAGGGGCAGGTGACCGCCCCTGGCCCTGTCTCCTCACCTGAAAGATGGGGGAACGGCCCCTCTTACGTGCCTGTGCTTCTGCCCTGAGATTAGGGTTAAGCTGTGCCTGGCCAGCGTCCAGCTGGACCTGGGGTCCCCACAGACCTGACAATCTCCACCAGGTGACCCTGCCCCAGGGGACGTGGACCATAGGTGGACATCTGTGGTGTCACAGCTGCAGCTCCTGGCCTGGAGCAGGTGGAGGCCGGGGACGCTGCTCAGCACCCTGCGGTGCCCGGGACGGCCTAGAGGATGAGCAGCCCCAGTGTCCCCTAAGAGGAGACCCCACTGTGCATACCCCACAAGGCCACCTGCAGCTGTATGGTCCTGGGCATTGACCCGGGGGCTCGACCACCGAGTGACGCCCCCAGGTCTTTTTTTTTGGGGGGGGTTGCTGTCTGGGCTGCCTGTCCTCCTGCCTCAGCCTCCTGAGCAGCTGGAATTACAGATGTGCCCTCCACACCTGGCACAATGGCAATTTCCTCATTTTACAGAGGAAGCGACTTCTGCTCAGAGAGGTAAAGTGACTTGTCCAGGGTCACACAGCAATTCAGAACAGGTGTGTGGTAAGCACCCCAGGATGTGGGCTCTCACCCACTGTCCAGTGGCACGTGTGTGACTTCAGTTTTTGGAGGCTCAGTTTGCTCATCAGGAAAATGGAGAAAAAAGTGTTCCCTGGCTTTTAGGGTTAGAGGTAGAGGGAAGGTGGCAATGTGAGGAAAATGGCCAGTCCACCAGCTGGCAGGCGCTGTTATCAGTATCATTGGGGTTGTTCTAAGAACAAAACTTGAAAACTTGGGTTCACACCCTGGCTGAACCATTGCCTGGCTGTGTGACCTTGAGCAAGCGGCTGCACTTCTCTGTGCCGAAGTCTCCTCAAATGGGGAAAGTTCACCTTGCACATCTTTGAGCCTTGGTGTGAGGGTGCACGGCACAGCCCAGGGCCTGGCCTGCCTCCGCGCTCGGTCAGTGCTGCTGTGCTGGTGAGGACAAGTGGGCACCCTGCCTGGCGGGCGTGCCCGCGCCCCCTCCTTCTCTGCCCAGTCCCCTCTGGATGATGGCTGGTTCCCGGACGCCGCCAGGAGCCAACCTTCGCCGAGTGGGGCCCACGGAGCTCGGGAGGGCTCACCCACCTTCTTATCCTTCTCCTTGGCCTTGTCCAGGGCCTCCTGGGCGCGGCTCTGGGCCTCGCGCGCCCTCTCGGCCTCACTCCGCAGGCCCCGTAGCTGCTGCTCCGCGGTGGCCAGCTGGGCCTCGGCCGCGTGCCGCTCGCTCTTCATGAACAGGGCCTCCCGCTGCACCTGCAGCCCAAGCCCCGTGTGACTCTGGGCCCTGGGGCCCAGGGTTCTTGGCCTGAGGACGTTCAAGTCCACGTTGACCCCAGCGGCGTGCCCCACCTAAGCTCTGAATTCCTCTTGGCCCTGTGCACGTTCAGACCCGCCCCGCACCTCTGCTGTACGAGCTAGCTGTGTGTCCTGGGAGAAGCCATCCACCTCTCTGTGCCATGGTTTCCTCCAGTAGGAAATGGAGGGAATGATAAAAGCACCTCGCAGAGCCGTGGAGCTTGCTTAGGGCCTTGCCAGCACAGTGCTGTATCTGAGTTGTCATTCTTTCCTATTACCATTGACGTCCTTTTCTCTGTCAGTGGTGCAAGTTTGTAGATTTCTTATAAAAGGTCAGTAAAAGAGAATTGGAGGACAACCTGAAAGCACGGAAACGTCGATGATTGCAGTCACAGAAATAGGATGGGGCAGCACTCCCTTTGCAGAAATTGTTCCTGGAAGGGCGGATTGGCTTTTAGAAATTAGTTTCAAGCCGGCACAGTGGCACACGCCGGTCATCCCAGCACTTGGGAGGCTGAGGCAGGAGGATCGCGAGTTCAAAGCCAGCCTCAGCCATGGCGAGGCACTTAGCAACTCAGTGAGACCCTGTCTCTAATAAAATACAAAAAAGGGCTGGGGATGAGGCCCAGTGGTCGAGTGCCCCTGAGTTCAATCCCTGGTACCAAAAAAAAAAAAAAAAGAAATTAGTTTCAGGGAGCCAGGTGCGGTGGCATGCACCTGTCATCCCAGAGACTTGGAAGGCTGAAGCAGGAGGATAGCAAGTTGGAGGCCATCCTCAGCAACTTTGCAAGACCCTGTCTCAAAATAAAATAAAAAGGACTGGGGATGTGGCTTGTGGTAGAGTGCCCCTGACTTCCATTCTCAGAACCAAGACATGGAAAAAAAAAAAAAAAAAAAAAAGAGCTCTGGGGGTGGCCGGGCGCGGTGGCGCATGCCTGTAATCCCAGCACTTTGGGAGGCTGAGGCAGGAGGATCGCGAGTTCAAAGCCAGCCTCAGCAATGGCGAGGCACTTAGCAACTCAGTGAGACCCTGTCTCTAAATAAAATACAAAAAGGGCCAGGGATGTGGCCCAGTGGTCGAGTGCCCCTGAGCTCAATCCCTGGTACCACAAAAAAAAAAAAAAAAAAAGAAAAAGAGCTCTGGGGGAAATGGATTATAACTACACACTCCAATTGGCATGGATGGGCTATACATTAACAATGTTCAAGAAACCAGACCTGCAGAATCTTCTCTAAAAAGGAGTTACCGTGCAAAAGGTAAACTTTAGAAAATAAGCATGAAGATGGGTATAATCAGACTGTGGACTCCAGGAAGTCTACTGAGGATTTAAGGGGTTTGAAAGAATATGTCCTTGAAAATGGTAATTCTGCTACGGTTTACTGAACACTTGTACCAGTTACAGTCCTTGCTAGCATGTAGCAATAAACCCATGTAGGGGCCGGGTTGTGGCTCAGTGGCAGAGCACTTGCCTAGCATGTTGGGAGGCACTGGGTTTGATCCTTAGCACCGCGTATAAATAAATGAATAAAATAAAGGTCTATCAACAACTAAAAGAAATTAGAAAAAAAAAAAAAAAAAGCCCATGTGATCCACACACAGCGACTAGGAACCATTACTCTTTCCCTTACACAGATGAGCAAACAGAGGCACAGAGAGCAACAGTCTTTCCTGATAACAATCAAAGAATGTGGTTTCTTATTCACATATTTGTCAAGAGAGCTGCTTTTGTTGTTGTTTAAGAGATCAAGTCAAAGGTCCACCCTCAGGACAAAAACCAGACGAAAACAAAACAAAACAAAAACCTCAGCTGGGCCCTGAGCAATGGCGCACACCTGTAATCCCAGCACTTGGGAGGCTGAGGCAGGAGGGTCACAAGTTCAAAGCCAGCCTCAGCAACATCAAGAGACCCTGTCTCAAAATAAAAAATGGGCGGGGTGTGTGGCTCAGGGGTAGAGTGCTTGCCTAGCGTGTGTGAGCCCCTGGGTTCAATCCCTAGTACTGGAAAAATCAATCAATAAAAAATGAAAACAAAGTCCAATGGGTTAAAAATAATGAGATCAAAAATCCCTGCTCATGGGCTGGGGTTGTGGCTCAGCGGTAGAGCGCTCGCCTAGCACGTGGGCGACCCGGGTTCGATCCTCAGCACCACGTACAAGTAAAACGCATTGAATAAAACACATTGTGTACAACTAAAAGCAAATAAATAAAAATATTTTTTAAAAATCCCTGCTCATAATGTCCTCTTTTTAGAATTTGGTCGAAGGCTTGAAAATTGTAAGAGCATTTTTAGGACGTGGTAAAAACAGCCGGCTGGAAGAAACCACAAGGTCAAAATGACCTCCAGAGAAAATGGACATTAGGAGGAAAAAAAAAAAAATCGAAAACATCATGAGGTGGGAGAGAAATCCAGTGCTTACAGACCATCGTGGTCGCCGATCCGACCTCACACCACACACACAGGTTAAAAATGAAGCAGATGTCATTGTAAAACTAAAACAAAAAAGATGCTAGAAGAAAATATGGAGCATCGTCACAACCTTGGGACAGAGAGGTTTTATAACCAGACCCCCAAGAAGCGGTGGCCATGTCTTTAAAGTGAGGTCAAAATGAGTTAAAAAGAAAGAGAAGGGACACAAGCCGGGACTTGCGGAGGTCGGGATGGCTGTGGGCCCAGCGTCCCCCTGGGAATCTCAACAGGGTCAGCGGCTGTCCATCAGAGCTGGGGGTCCGAGCCTCTGGGGCCTGCAGGTCCACCAGGCCCCGGGGGCGCCGCGGCCGCGCTCGGGCTCACCTGGAAGACCTCGGCGCTGGTCTTCTCGTGCCTCCGCGCCAGCTCCTGCAGCTGGCCCTGCAGCCGGGCCGCCTCGGCCTGCAGCGCGCCCACGATGCGCTCGTGCTCCGAGCGCGCCACGCTGCCCGCGCGCTCCCGCTCCAGCTCGGCCCGCAGCCGGGCGGCCTCCCCGCCCGCGGCCGCCGCCTCCTGCTCCAGGCGGGCGGCGCGGCCGCGCAGCTCCAGGGCCTCCGCCTGCAGCCGGTGGTGCTCGCCGGCGGGCACGGACGCCTGGCGCAGGGCCTCGGAGGCCTCGCGCAGCTCCGCCAGGCCCCGGCGCGCCTCCTCGCAGGCCGCGGCCAGCTCTGCGGCCCGGGCCTCGGCCGCGGCGCGCGCCTGGCCCAGCTCGGCGGCCGCTGCGCGCTGCTGCTCCCCCGCGGCCCTGGCCGTGGCCAGCTGCTCCCGCAGCACCGCCAGCTCCCGGCTCTGCTCCAGCCGCGCCTCCTCCCGTCGGGCCAGCTCGGCCCGCAGCCCCCGGGCCTCCTCCTCGGCCAGCAGCCGGCCCGCCCGGGCCTCGTCCAGCGAGGCCGAGGCCGCCTCCAGCTCCCGCAGGCGGGAGTCGCGGTCTCGAAGGTCCTCGCGGGCCTGCTCCAGGGCGGCCCGCAGCTGGCCGGTGTCGCCCCCGCTGCCCGCACCGGCCCCGGCGCCCTCGGCCTCGCGCACCCGCGCCCGCAGCCGCAGCCGGCCCTCGGCCTCGGCCTCCGCGGCCTCGCACTTGCCGCGGGCCGCCTCCAGCTCGGCAGCGGCCTCCCCGCTCTCGCTGCCGCAGCGCCTCCTCCAAGCCGCGAATCCTGGTCTCCAGCTCCGCCTGCAGCTGTTCGGAGGCCTCGGCGGCACCAGGGTGCAGGCCAGGGCCAGCGGGGACCCCAGGGCCTGGGGCGGCCTCCATGTGAGCGGCCCGGGTGTCTGCGCGCCCCGCTTCCTCGCCACCCACGCCGGGGGCCTTCTCCGGATCGCCTGCTTTCCTTTCTGTGGCCGCTGAGCCAGTGGCCTCAGCTCCTGTGGCCTCAGCCCCTGGGGCCGCAGCTCCAGTGTCCGCCCCGGCCTCGGCCTTTCTTGCGATGACCTGCGCGGCCTCGGCCTCAGCTTCCACCGCCTGCGCGCCCGCCCCCTCTGTTTCCACGGCCGCGGCCTCCGTAGCCTCGGGCACTGCGGCGGCTGCTTCCGGAGTCCTGGCCTCCGCGCCTTCAGCTCCCGCGGCCTCCTCACCCGCGTTCTCTGCCCCGTTAACTCTAGCCATGGTGCCATTTGGCTTGTCACCTGTAGGTCCCTCTGGGGCGGCGTGGGCTCCCAAATCTGTGCCCTCCGGGTGGTGGTGAGCAGCCTCCGCTGCCGGGGCCCGCCCTGCCTCCTGCTGCTCCAGCGCCCGCAAGGCCTCCGCATGCTGCTTTCGAAGCCGGTCAAACTCGGCCCGCAGAGAGTCGTAGAGGGCCAGGGGGACGACCTCCGCGGAGCCGGTCACCTCCCCCTGCACCTCGTCCTTCTCGAAGTTCTCCAGGATCTGGGGGGAGGGGGGAGGCAAGGGCTGAGGTGGCCGCAGGACACAGGTCAGCCTGGCAGCCTCCCTGCACACCCCGACTCCAGGGCCAGGCCTCACGTGCGTCCCTGGCCTCAGCGTCCCCACCTGCACCTTCTCCATCAGCTCCTGGTTCTGTCTCGTGAGTGCAGCCACCTGCGCCTGCAGGGCAGCCACGCGCTCCTGGGCCAGTGGGCTTAGCTGCTTGGACGGCAGGGCCTCGGCCCCTGGCAGGGGGCACAGAGTCAGGCCTGGGGTCCCAGGACACAGGGGACAGGAGTGGGGTTCTGGAGAGGAACCTTGGGGGGCCCCGGAGCCAGCTGACGCAGGTGCAATGACTCGCAGGTCCCACCTGCCCTCCCTCCCACGTCCCACGCTGGGGGGGGGAGGTCTCTCTGGGGCCCAGGACCAGAAGGACAGGTGCATGGAGGGAGGACAGGGAGGACAGGCTCACCTGGAAGATCGGGCAGCTCCCCTTCCTCATCCTGCAGGGTGGCCACGTCATAGCTGGTGTTCTCCCGCTCGCTCTGGGGGTGGGGACAGAGTGGCTTGGGGTCCTGCTCCCCGACCCCTATCCCCCGAATAGCCCAGGGTGGCTGGGGCTGGTCACACTTGGACGCCCATGAGCACTGCTGGGCTTTCTACTTGCTGAGTGCCAACCATGTCCTCCTCTCCCTTAGTCCTCTGATGGTGCCAGGCAAGCGCTCTACCCTGAGCTGCCCGCCCACCCTGTGTGCCCATTTTTAAACTGGGCTTTTTTTTTTTTTTTTTTTTTTAGCTATTGAGTTGTATGGATTTCTTACATATCTTGGATATTAACTCTCTGTCAGATACATGGTGTGTGGCTGCACCCCCATTTCATGGTATGTGTGTGGGGGACGCACCTTCCTGGGTGAGGGGACCCAGGATGGGGTGGGTATGCGGCCCACACGGGCTTGTCTGGCGCGGTGGGGCCATGCTCTCCGATCTGCCTGCCGGCATGGCTGTGGGCGGGGGTGGGTGTGGGGGGGTGTAGTGCTGGGGTGCCCGCGCGGCAACCCCCGCCTTGTACATACTGATGCTGGAGGAGCGGGCTGTGCCGTTGGCTGTGCGGCTGTCTTGGGGGGGTGTGTGTACCAGCCCTTCTGCCTGTTTGCGTGAACGTGTTGGAGAAACATCTTTGGTGCATCTGCATTGCTGGTATGTGTGACTGGCCTGTGGGCTGCGTGCTTGTGCGCATGACTGTGAGCGTGTGTGTCCACGCACCGCGTTTATACGTGTGCTTGTTTTAAAAGACGTATACGAGTCCGTGTGTGTGGTCCACCACCATGGGCTGTGTGTAGCTGAGGGTGTGTCTGTCACCGTGGGTTTATGAGCATGCGTGAGAGGGGCTGAGCTGCTGCTGCTTCTTAACATTTTTCGTATTTTGGGTACTAGAGATTGAACCCAGGGGTGCATCAACCATTGAACCACATCCCCAGACATTTTGATTTTGAGACAGGTTCTTGCTAAGTTAAGGCCTTGCTAAGTTGCCGAGGCCGGTTTTGAACTTCCGATCCTCCTGCCTCAGCCTCTCAGGTCGCTGGGATTACAGACGTGCACCACCATGCCTGACCAGGGCTGAGCTTTAATATCGAAGAGAGGGCCCCAGCCGCTCTGGAGCGTTTGCACGCATGAGGCTGTGGACTGGGGTGGCTGTGATGCCACGCCCCGGGACAGAGGCCCCGCCCCCGCCCTGCCCCCTGGCCCCCTGCTGCTGCGGGCTCTGGCCCCACTCTGGCTTTGGTCCCGCCCACCTGGCCCCGCCCCGGCCCCGCCCTTGTTCTGGCTCCGCCCCGCCCCTGCCTGGCCCTACCAGGCCCTGCCCCTGCCTGCCCCTGCCCGCCCCTGCCCTCTGCTCCCACCTCTAGCAGGGACAGCCGGCTCTGCAAACTTTCCACCTCTCTGCCCAGGCTCTCCTTCTCTTCCTGCTTCTCCACCAGCAGCTGCTGCAGCTCTTGCACCTGCGGCAGGAGGTGGCGGGCTGAGGGGCCTCTAGGAGGAAATAAGGGGCAGCGGCCAGCTCTGCCCCCACTCCCCTGCCTACCTGTCTCTGCAGGCTGTGGAGCGAGCTGGCCTCGGCCTCCTGCGGC
The DNA here is from genome assembly GCA_025594165.1 of Tamias sibiricus. Taxonomy (NCBI): domain Eukaryota; kingdom Metazoa; phylum Chordata; class Mammalia; order Rodentia; family Sciuridae; genus Tamias; species Tamias sibiricus. The sequence goes on along the minus strand of CM046673.1, from coordinate 2,944,359 downwards.
TGCCGGGGAGGGGGAGCAAGGGTGGAATCCTGCGGGGGCGGGGGGGGGGGCTCACCTCCCGCCCCCCCTCCAGCGCAGTGGCCTCTCACTGTCTGACCATCCCCTGGACAAGTTCTTGGGGGGCACCTATTTTGGGCCAGACTCTGTTTGGGGGCCACTAATTGGTCCATTCACTGAGATATTCATCCATTCAGTGAATGTTTATCGGGCACCTACTGTGAGCCAGACACTGGCAACCATGCCTGCCCTGTGGGCTTGCGCTGGGTGGGCATGAATAAAATCTGCGGCAAGCCAGGCAGTAAGAGCTGCACATGGGAAGCAAGCGAACTGAAGAGTGGCATGGGAGCTGCAGTTTAGAATAAGCTGGGAAGGGGAGGCATGTTTGGCCTTTTGAGCAAAAGAGGCAAGGAGTGAGCCATGGGACCATCTGAGGGAACAGCATTGTGGGCAGTGGGAACAGCCAGTGCAAAGGCCCTGAGGCAGGACCCAGCTTGGCATGTTGGAGGCCCAGTGAGGAGCCCCTGTGGCTGGAACAGTGAGGAGAGGAAGAGAGGGAGGAGAGAAGGTGGAAAAGGCAAGGCCATCTTCCCCCAGAAGTGCACCTCCCAGGCCTGCTGCCTCCTAACCTCCTGCCTCCTCTGTTCCTTGTGCTGTTCCAGGCCTCGGATCTTCTGCAGGAGGTGGCCTCTCTCCTGCCGCAGCCGCACGATCTCCTCATAGGCTTCGTGATCATCCTGTTGCCCTCCCCGCCCGGTGCCCACCGCCTTTAGATGAGGCCCAGGTGGGAGCCAGAGCCCCTGCCCGGGGCTCCCCCGTCCTCCCCACGCCCGCGTCTTCTCACCGGCATGGGGATGCTGGGGGGCGGCTGGGGTGCCTTCCGCTTCTTGGGAGCCCCTCGCCGTTCATGGCTGGACACGGAGTTCTGGTGGGCAGAGGGCCAAGGGGCATGGAGCCGCCCGTTAGCCTCCCAGCCGGCGGCCCGGCTTCCCAGTCCTCCCTTGTCCCGGCACACGGGGTGAGATGGCCTCCCCGAAGTCCTGGACCCCGCCGTGCTCTGCCCGGAGCTGTGGCGCTCCCTGGCTGGAACAGACGCCTGGCCTCTTTCCCCGAGGAGCCGACAACGGGGCAGGGAAGGAGCCAGGCCTGGCCAGCCTCAGTCCCCCGTCCCCCAGCCCAGCCCCAGGGACTGGCCCCACTCCCGCGGTTTGCGGAATCATGCATGTGACCGCCACTTGGTGGCAGCACACCCTGACGGTGACATTCTTTCTGCCCGGGCGCCCAGGTCCCAGGCGGGATCCATCTCCTCCTCCAGAGCTTGGGGTGGAGAAGGGCGGCGGGCGCTCAGGAAGGGCCCGCTCCCTGGGGACCCACACCTGAGATGACCCCTGGGGACCCACACCTGAGATGACCCCTGGGGACCCACACCTGAGATGACCCCTGGGGACCCACACCTGATATGACCCCTGGGGACACACACCTGAGATGACCCCTGGGGACACACACCTGAGATGACCCCTGGGGACCCACACCTGAGATGACCCTGGGGACACACACCTGAGATGACCCCTGCGGACACACACCTGAGATGACCCCTGGGGACACACACCTGAGATGACGCCTCGCCCGAGTCGTCCTCTGGGGCAGAGGGGAGAGGAAGCCGGTCAGGCGCTCAGTTCCAGGGGCTCCGTCCTCCCTCCAAGAAGGGCAAGCGTGGGCCCCGACTGCCCAGGGATCGGGGCTCTCAAGGTAGGAAACCTTGCTGATAGGAGGGACCTTGAAACTCAGAGAAGGGACGATGGCACTTCCAGGACGGGGTGGGTGGGGTGCCACTTCTTAGGAGAGAAGTTTTTTTTGTTGTTGTTGATGGACATTTCTTTTATTTATTTATATGTGGTGCTGAGAATCGAACCCAGTGCCTCGCACATGCCAGGCAAGCTCTCTGCCACTGACCCCCAGCCCAGAGAGATGAAGTTTAGCATAAGGATGACCCAGGCAATCAGAGTGGACCCCCAGACCTCTAAATGTTCTTGGGCTCCTTGAAACTGCCCCGAGTAGGGGAACCATGTAACCTCCTATAATGCAGCAGGCATGGGGTACCTTGAAACTACCCACAGTAGGGGAAAGGGGGTGACGAGAAACTGCCTAGAAGGAGATGCAGGGGAGGAGGGGCCCGAGATTGCAGGGAGACAGTGCTCACGTACCACTGGGCGGGGAGGGACGCTGAGCTGCCTCTTGCAGAAGGTGCAGGATGAGTTTGTCCCCTGCTAAGGCGCCATAGTGCGCGGCGTCCTGGCCCAGCGCGTCAGTGATGCCTGGCCGGGCCCCGCCCTGCAGCAGCACCTCCACTGTCTCCGGGCTGGCCCCCGCACAGGCCAGCATCAGGGCTGTCCTGCAGGGAAGGGGCTGCTGGGGGTGAGCACCCCCAGAGCCCACCCCCAATACCCAGGCTGGGGGGTGGAGGCCGCCTAGGTCCCAGAGGCAGAGCGGCTGGGACGCGCCTCAGGTCCCAGGGCGCGGGGTGACGGCTGGGAGGGGACACGCTCACCTGCCCTGCAGGTCCTGGTCATCTGCGGCAGCCCCCCGCTGCAGGAGCAGCCGGCACAGGTCCGTGTGGCCCATCTGGGCCGCTATGATGAGCGGCGTCGCGCCCGACTGGCGGGAGGAGGAGGGGTGAGGAGCTGGCCCCGGGAGGCGGCCCGGTGGCAGCCGGCTTGGCCCCCACTGGGTGGCAGCGCCCAGGAGGACGCGCTCTCTGAATCTCCAGACTCACCCGGTCTCGCGGGTCCAGGCGCGCCTTGAAGGAGCAGAGCGTCTCCACGCAGGACAGGCAGCCCCCGGCCGCTGGAGGAGAGGACGAGGGCACGGCGTCGCCTGGGCGCCTCCTGCCTGGGCGCCGTCTCCTCTCTCATTTCATGACCGATTCCCGCCTCCCCCAGGAGAGCCTCATACAGACGAGGAGGCCAGGCCACGGCCAGGCCCGTGGCCACCCGTGGGCTCAGAGGCAGAGAGCCACGTCCAGGGCCCTGGCCTGCTGACCCCGCCCCACGCTCTGGGCAGGGTCCGCTGTGGCTCCCCAGGAAGGCCAAGCCTCGCCCATCTTCTCGATCTGCCTCCTCTGATCCGCCCAGCATGCACTGGGCACCCGCCCCGTGCCACACGCTGCCATCTTGCCTGGTTGAACCCATTTTTGAGTCAGCGAGCTCTGTCAAGCCTGCTGGGCGCCTGAGGGCGTGGGTCTCCTTGGCTGCACTTAGAGCCAGGCCTGCCCGCGCCAGGTAGCCGACACACACTTGCAGAGTGCGCAGGAGACCAAGGACCCTCCAGAGTGACTGGAGGCACCAGGCACCGGGGCAGCGATCTCCAGGGGCAGGAAGTCGGGGCACAGGCACCGAGACCCCAGCCCAACCCGATCTTATTGTCTCCGGAAGAGCAAAGGCTCCCTGAGCCTGCCTGGTGGGCTCCGCCACAGGGGCTGGGTCCTCCCCCTGGGAGGGCGGCTGCCCCAGGTGAGCCACCGGCCCCTGGGCCTTGGGCTTTCCCGAAGGCTCCTCAGGGGGACTTAAGCTCTGGGCAGCTCCTGCCATTGTCCTCACAAAGACCTGGCGGTCAACAGCCTGCACCCTGGGCCCCCCCCCAGCTACTGTAGGAGGTCTCTGAACCTCAGCACCCCTCACCCGTTCAACAGGGTGCTTCCAAGGGCGCTGGGGACAGCGGGAAGGCCCTCGCCCAGCACACAGCAGGTGCTTGGTAAGGAAAAGGAGGAAGCCGGAGGCTCACCATGGACAGACCCGGCCAGATCGACCCCAGCCCGGCACCCTCCAGCCAGGTGGGCGGGGCGGCACCCACCTGCGTGATGTAGGGCTGTCCACCCACTGCCGTCCTCAGTGTCCACCACGCACGATGCCTGGGAAGGGGCATGGGCCACTTGCAGCAGAGCCAGCCCCCCCCCCCGACTGCTCTAGGACCACTTCCCCCAGGGCCCGTGGACTTCAGGCTGCTGCGGCCCTCTCCCCGCTCCCAGCCTGCTGAGCCGCCTCTCAGGCCCCCAGCGGCTCTGCATTCAAGGGGGTGGGTGAGAATGTGGCTGGGAGCTCGGAAGCAGCTGGGAGTTTCAGGAGTAGCTGGGAGCTCTGAGGGTGACCTTGGCTGAAAAAGCATGCAGTGCTGGGGGACACTGGGCTAGGGGGCATCTGGTGCTGAGGGCATCTTGGATGTGGGGAGTATCTGGTTGTCCAGGAAGTAGCTAGAGCTTAAAAGTAAAAGGGGCCAAGGCATATTAGGATTTAGGGAGAACCTGGAGGTTCAGGGAGTATCTGAGATAAGAAAACCAATGACCTGCAGCAGCTGCTTCAAACACTGTGGGTGCCCGTACTTGGCGGCCAGGTGGAGGGCGTTGTAACCTGAAAGGAGAGGTTTACTAGAGCTCTGGATACTCCAGGAGTTCCCAGCTGCTCCCCAAACCCGTGTCTGCTGTGTTGAGTTGCCCCGTGTCTAAGTCCCCAAACCCCAGCTACTTCTCAAAACTGCGCTGCTCTCTGTGGCTAGAGACTCTTCCAGCCCCAGCCAGTTGGCATCCAGGACACCTCATGATCTAAGCTACACTCTGCACCCGCGTACTCACGACCTACGGCTTCAGCTACTCCCCACATCCCAGCTACTCTAGACGCTCCACTACACTGAGCCCCAGCTCGTTCACAACCCACCGTCATGCTATATGTTCCTGCTTAGCCATATGCTCTTGCTGTTCCGTGGGCCACCTGCATCCCTGTTTGATACTCTGCCAACCCCCAGCTACTCCATGCACCCTGCCTGCTATGGCTGGAGCCCCAGAGCTTCAGCTATGGCTCTGCCCCATGCCTAGGCACCCCGCGAGTCTCAAGTACTCCCTTCGGCCATGATTTCCCAGTTATTCCCTCAGGTCCCCAGTTAACGCATGTGCCCAGATTCTCCCATTGCCCCAGCTACTCCCAGAGCTCCAGCTATTCCTAAGCCCCAGCTATCCCCTATAGCCCAAGTGCTCCCCCAAACTCTACTTGTTCTTCCCATGACCCAGACTCTTCTTAACCTTGGCTATTCCCATGAAACCAGCTTCTCCCCAAACTCCAGGTACTTCCCTCCTTCAGTCACTTCCTTGATCTTTCCCTGTTCACCCCCAGATGCACCTCAAGTCCAAGGCCCCCAGGGTCTGACTACCTCAGGAGCAACCCAGGTTCTTCCTCTGCCTCAGTCATCTTCTCAGAAGCTCCCCCACGCCCCAGAGGCTCCCCTGTTCCAGCTGCTTCCTCTGATGCACCCTCTACGGGAGCTCTACTTACTCCCCAGTCACAGCTGCCATCTCCTTGCCCACCACCAGCCACAGTCTCCGCCCTTGGGCACAACTGGCTGGCATGCCCCTGTCCCTGGGGACGTGGGGGCCCCTTCCCACAGGACCTGAAGCAGGGCCTCGGCTGGGGCTGGCCTGGCCTCTGCCCCACTTCCCGCCGGGGTCCGGCCGCGGCACCTGCTCCGTCAGTGCTCATGGCGTTGGCGCCCTGGGCCAGCATCACCTCCAGACAGCTGGCTGCACCCCGCATGGCCGCCAGGTGGAACCTGGGGTCAGAGGTCAGAGGTCAGCCGCCGCCTGGCCCCCTCGGCCACCCCCCACCCCCGGGGCCTGGGCACTCACGCGGACTTGCCCTCAGGGTCCAGTTTTGTGGGCACCAGGCCCTTGCGGGCAATGAGCGTGGCCACGCGGGCCGCGTCCTCGTTCTCCACGGCCTGCAGCAGCCTCTCGTCACTCTTGCCCCAGTCCTGGCCCTGCGGGCACCAGAGGCATGTGGGGCTGGGCAGGCGGCTGGCCCTCCCCGCCCCCTGACAGGGGCTCTGGGCTCTGGCCGCCCGCCCCTGGGCACTTGCCTGGCGCCTGCCTCTGGCTGCCGGCTTCGGGATGGGGCAGGGGCCGCAGGGCGGGCAGGAGCCGAGGTCGGTGGGGCTGAGCCGCAGCTGCGGGGGGAGGTGGTCCTGGGCGGGGGTCCGGAGACAGCGTCTCCCAAGCTCGCGCCCCCAGCATCTTCCCCAGGCCCATCGCCCGGCCTTCCAGCCAAGCCTACTGCCGGCACCACCCCTGATGCCCCATCTCCCCGAACACTGCCCCCACGGTCCAGGGCCCCCATGTCCCTTAGTGTGTCCCCCCCTCTGCAACGGCACTTCCACAAATGGATCCACAGTCTTTCCCAAACTATCCCCAGAGTGTCCCCATTAGGCCCCAGGAGGTCCCTTTCATGTCCCCAAAGCCACTCTGCTCCACCTACACTTCCATGACTGCACCTGGCATAACTGTCCCCTGAACACCCCAAGGCCTGTCCACTCAGAATCACAGCCTGACACGCATCCCAAAATGTCTCCTCAAATACCCAAAGTATTCTCCAAAATCAAGTGTCCCAAGTCATCGTCCCCAAATATCCTCAAAAACAAAAACAAAAAAACAACCACCAGCAAAACCCCCGATCCCTTCAGCTGTCTGAAACTGTCCCCCACATGCCCGTCTCCTCCCAGCTGCCCTCCCGGAACAGCCTCGACACCGTCCCCGCAAATGGTCCCGTGTTTCCAGATCGGGTTCCCAACTGTCCCCCAATGTCCTCTACATTCTCCTGCTCCCGTCTAGCCTCAAAACCGTCGCTTCAAACGCCCCCTACACCCTAACTGCCCCATCCAGCCCCAGAACGGCCTCCCCAAGCGTGCCCTTGTGTGTCCCCAAATGGCCCATTGGTCCCCCACAGCTGCCCCCATCCCGGCCCCCTCCCTCGCGCATCGTTCCGGTCTGCGGTGGGGGCGGGGGGCGGGCGGCCAGGGCGGGGAGGGGGAGGCGAGACCCGCGCCCTACCGCGAAGGAGGTGGCCGCGCACAGGCACAGCTGCTTCATGGCGTCCGGGCGGGCGGCGGGCGGCGGGCTCCGGGGCGGCGGGACGAGGGTCGGGGCCGGCCGGGCGGGGCCTGAGCCGAGTCCCGCCCCGCCCGCGGGAGCCCCGCCCCCGGCCCCGCCCCGTGGGTGGGGCTGGGCTCTGGGGGGGCGCGGCCCGCCCGGCCGGACCCGCGGAGGAGGCGCCGCCCTCGCCGCGGCCCGCGCCCCTCCTCGCTGCGCCCCGCCCGGGCCACCTGCTGGCGGGGCGAGCTACTTACCGGCTGTCCCCTTCCCTGAACTGGGAACGCGCCGCATGGTTAGCAGTTCCCACGGCGGGTGGTCGCCACCGGCACTCGCGAGATACTCTATGCGAAGCCCCGCACCACACAGTGCCTGGCACGCAGCGGGCACGGGTAAACCTAGGTTCACTCATCCAAAAAAGATGCGGCTCTACGGCCAGCTCCTGGACACTGGCGGCCGCGACACCGCGGAGGCTCAGGGCCCAGGGACGAGGAGGTCTGTCTCCTGGGCCTGTCCTCAGCCAGGGGAGCCAGTGGGGACGGAGACAGAAGTCCCTGCTGTCACGGGGTCCCCGGAGAGACAGGCATGGACCCCTAGACCCATGAACCACGTGCTCGAGTGGGGAGCCCGAGTGGGGGGCCGGCCAGGCTGCCCTGTGCAGCTGGGGGGTGAGGGAGGCTTCCTCGAGAGAAGACAGGGAGGAATGGCAGCGGCTGGGACCAGACCACGTTCAGCACCGTGGCCACGTGGCCCAGTGAAGCTCCGCTGCACCCTGCCCCACTGCCCAGTCTCCTCCTAGAAGCTCCAGAAGGTAACTCTGAGCTCCAGAGCCAGGCCCTCCTCCTCGCCCCCAGCCCTCCATGGCTCCCATCTCCCTCAGAGTCAAAGTGAAGTCCTCCCTGTGGCCCAGAGGGCCCTGCACCACCTGCCCCGTCCCCCCACTGCCTCCTTCCTCTCTCCCCCTCTTCCCGCTGCTCAGAGCCTCCAGCAGAGCAGGCCGGGCTGCCCCAGGGCCTTTGCAGGGCTGCACCCTCAACACCCTCCGCAGACACCCACACAGCTGGCTCCTCCTGAAGTGTCAGCCTCACACATCACCTCCAGAGCGCCACTCCCGCCGCCCCCGCGTCTCTCTGTGTGGCTACACCACTCCCCACGCCCGCCTCTTTCCCACCCTCTCACCCTGCCCCACAAGGGGGCACGTTAGCTCTGCAAGTGGGGAAGCACTTTGGGTGTGTCTTGGTCACTTGGTCACTGCTGTGTCCCCAGTGCCTGGAACAGCAGCCGGCACACGGCTCAACAAACACGCACCAGAGTGCCGTGCAGGGAGGAGGGACCTTCAGCCCGAAGCATTCATCCAGGGTCTGCGGGTGCCAGGCGCACTTGCCAGGCCTGGGTGCTCCACAGACGGTGCAGGCGGTTCCCGCCTGGCCCCGAGAGCGAGGCTGGCATTTCAGAAGAAGCCCGAGGCGAAGGGTGGGTGGGGAGGGGGCAACCTGGGTCATAGGGGAGAAAGTGGGAGACTGGACAGAAATCAGTAGCCGTGGGGCCAGAGAGGCAGAGGTTGGGGTGTCTGGTCTTTGGGGGACATGTTCATCACCAAGTTGGGTCCTGGAAAAGAAGCATCTTGCACGAGGGGACATGGTCAGTCAGTTCAAACCCGTCCAGTGTCAAGAGGCCTGGTGGGCGTCCGGGGGACATGCCCAGTGGTGACGGACATGGGGTAATGGCTCGGGGAAGAGGCCAGGGCTGGTGGGAAGATGACTCCCAAGGCAGGACTGAGCAGGGAGCCCCGGTGCTTAAGGGAGGCATCTGGAGAGGAGGAGCCAGGTGTGGCTGTGGCTGTGGCAGTTCTGACCCCGTGATTCACAAAGAGGAGGCAGCAGGAGAGGCTGGGCCCACAGGGGAGAGAGGAGTCCGGGCCTCCCAGGACCTGAGGAGCAGGGGCCCTGCAGAGGCAGCGTGGGGGCCAGCATATACGGAGCGCATGTTATACCAGCTGTGTGACCTTGGGCCAGTCACTTCCCCTCTCTGGGCCTCAAGTTCTCAAGTGCCAAATGGACTAGACAACGCAACAGACACCACAGAGCCAGGTCGGTCCCTCGACACTGGACTCGGGGCCAGATGGTTCTCTGGGGCGGGCATCCCGGGGGCTGCAGAGTGCGGAGCAGCAGCCCTGGCCTCCACCTGCTCTATGCCAGGGGCTCCTCCAGTTAGGACAGCCACGGGCATTGTCATCAGTCCCTGGTGGGGGAGAGGCAGAACTGTCCCCCTCCGCCCACCGAGACCCCAGGCTTAGGTGGTGGCCTGGGGATTCCTAGCTGCCTCTGCGCAGGTGGAGGGAGGAGCGGGCTGGTCATGCAGCTGCTGAGAAGCCGCTGAGGCTCCCCCTCCTCTCACCCTGGGAGGTGGGGGTGACCCCGGGCATGTCCAGGAGGAGGCGGAAATGGGTCCCCCAGCTCGGGCTCAGATTGCCTCATCCTCTCCACCTGCCTTCCTAGGTGTTGCCTCAGCTCAGACCAGACCTGCCCCTCAGAGCCCGCTGCAGTGTGCCAGGGCAGCCCTGTCCCCCAGGGCTCAAGCCAGGTCCCAGCATCACCTCGGCCATCACCCTTATCGAAAGCACCGGCCGCCTCCAACGACTGCACTACATGGAGTTCGCCCTTTGGTGGCCGCGCCCTGGCCAGCGCCAGGCTGCCGGCTCCGCACGTCCTCCCCGTCCGCAGCACCTGCCCTTGACCCCTTTCCTCCCTCCCCCCCTGCAGCCAGCGCGCTCCCTGACCCGCCCAGCTCGCCTCCGGGGACCCCACTCCCAGCAGCGCTCCCCGCCTGCCCGTCTCCCCACGGCCCCCAGCAGCCCCGCTGAGGATGGGTTCACACTGGCAAGTGGCTGCGAGGGAGATCAAAAGAGCGACAACACGTCGTTACCCGAGAACGTGACAAATTCACAGTTCAGCCTCCATCGATAAAGTTTTTGGGGACAAAGCCAGCCCCATCCATTTGCCACAGGCAGAGGCTGCTTTCAAGATGCAGCCGCAGAGTGGAGGCCGCGGCCCGGAAGCCAGAACACTGCCCGGCCCGCGGTGGGCGGGTCTGCCCACCTGTGTTCCCCGCAGCCCCGGCCGCCGCCTCCCTGAGCGCATGCCCCGTCCACGCCAGCCTGCCCCGCCGCCTCCTTGCTGGTCCTCAAGCCGCTGGGCGCCCCCTCCTGGCTTTGCCTGGTAGTTCCCTTTGCGGGGGCACCTGCCCCGCAGATCATCCACTCCCGCGTGCGCAGGGAGACGTCCCTGCAGAGAGCTCTTCTCTGGCTGCCCCGCAGGCTTCGCACACCCCACAGCTCCTACCACCGCCAAAGATACTGAGTATCCTTTGAAAAATATTGTCCACTCTTGTTGTCTCCCTAGAATGTCATCTCCCCCGTGACAAGGACGTTTCTCCATCTTGATCCCTGTTGTATCCCGAGCGGGACCAGGCTGCAGATGTTGGTGGTTTTGCGGTGCTGGGGATGAACCCAGGGCCTTGCACGTGCTAGGCAAGTGCCCTGCCACTGACTAGATTCTTTGGGGCCCAGTGCAAAATGCAAATGTGGGGCTCCTTGGTCACAGGTATTAAGAATTTTAAGATTTTGAGATAACAAAGGGCCTGGTGCACAGTAGATGCTCAATAAGTATGTTGAGTGGATTTATAAAATAGCGACGCTTCCAGCGACTCGGGAGGTGCAGGCAGACCCTGTCTCAAAACAAAAAAGGGCTAGGGATGTGGCTCAGTGGTGACATGTGCCACCACGAGGAGACAGTCTGGAGGACTGCTTCAGCCCAGGAGTTCAGGGCCAGCCTGGGCAACACAGAGAGACCTTGTCACACAAAGGGACCTTGGGGAATAAAAACCGAGCAGGGCCAGGTGCGGTGGCGCACGCCTGTAATCCCAGCACTTGGGAGGCTGAGGAAGGAGGATCGCGAGTTCAAAGCCAGCCTCAGCAATGACGAGGCACTTAGCAACTCAGTGAGACCGTTTCTAATAAAGTACAAAAAAGGGCTGGGGACGTGGCCCAGTGGTCGAGTGTCCCTGAGTTCAATACCTGGTACCAAAAAAAAAAAAAAAAAGCAGGGCTTCGCAGGCAGCGTGGAGGTGTTGGAGTCTGCGGATCTCTACAAGCCCCAATCTTCCCACTGAGGGGATTTTCATGAAACCTGAAACAGGGCAGAAGGGCGGCGGGGATTCAGAGCCGGGCAGCTGCAGACCCCCATCTTAGATGGGGGAATAGGCTCGGAGACAGCCCGGGAGGGCGGAGCAAGGAGCGCCCCCTGCCGGGCCTTGGGAGATAGGGCGGGCGCGGGAGCAGCCCTTGGAGCCCGGCGCGTGCGCGCGAGGGCAGGCCCGGGCGCAGGCGCGGCGGCTGGACCGGAGATGCGCGGTCCCGGGGAGATGGCCCGGCCGTCCGCAGTCACCGGGGTTGGCTTTCTTCCCTGGGGGCTGCTGAACAAAAGCGGAACCTGACTCCGGCTGCCTGCTGCGACACCGGAGAAGGGCAGGCGGAGGGCGGGCGGGCGGGCGGGCGGGCGGGCGGCCAGATGCCCGGCCAGGGGAACGGGGGACAGGCCTCCCATCTGCCGCAGCGTCTCGCGCCCGGCGCCCGGCGCCAGCCCGCCAGCTCCCGCTCACCGTCCCCTCCCACCCCGGCCCCTCGCCACCTCGCGCCAGTTGCGAGGTCTTGTCGCCTGCCCCACCGCGCGCCACCTGGACCCCGCGCCTTGAAGGCGCCGTCGCAAACCTGCCCAAACACCCTCGTCCCGAATTAGGTGTCTCATTGTTGGCCGGAGAGACTTTTTGCGAGACGTGATGTAAACATATTCCTGCTTTTGCCGACCTGGTGTCGCGTTTTGAGGCAGTTGATGACCCCTCTCCCTGTGTCCCACTCTGAACCCCTCCAAAGCCCCCATCCTGTCCAGGTTCCTACCAATGCAGCCCCAGGGAGGGCGGGTGTCCCAGCTCCTTTTATTGTATTTATTTCTTTTTTGCGGTGCCGGGGATGGACCCAGGGCCTTAAGCAAAGCCACTGCTCCGCTGAGCTGCACCCAGCCCCTCAGCTCTGGGCCTCCCTTCCGGCCGCAGCTACAACCAAAGCTCCTTCCTAACAGCATTTGCAACCACACTGTAGCCCTACGGGAGTATTTGAATTTAAATAAATAAAAGTGAAACAAGGAGCTGGGCTGCAGTTCCCTGGTTAGCACCTGGCTAGCATGTGCCAGGCCCTGGGTTCCATCCCAAGCACCGCCCCCAAAAAATAAAAAAAAATAAAAGTAAAAAATAAAACTCAATGGTGTTAACTAAATTTAAAAAAAAAAAATAAGCTTAAATAATAAAACAAACAGCTGGGTGCAGTGACACACACCTGTCAACCCAGCAGCTCTGGAAATGGAGGCAGGAGGATTGCAAGTTTGAGGCCAGGCCTAAGCAAGGCCCTAAGCATCTTAGTAAGACCCTGTCTTTAAAAAGTTTCATAAGGCTGGGGATAGAAGCCAGGCAGGGTGGCGCACGCCTGTAATGCCAGCACTTGGGAGGCTGAGGCAGGAGGATCGTGAGTTCAAAGCCAGCCTCAGCAATGGCGAGGCACTTAGCAACTCAGTGAGACCCTGTCTCTAATAAAATACAAAAAAGGGCTGGGGCTGGGGGTGTGGCTCAGTGGCAGAGCGCTCGCCTCACATGTTTGTGGCCCGGGTTCGATCCTCAGCACCATGTAAACATTAATGCATTGCATTGTGTACAACTAAAGTAAATAAATAAATATTATTAAAAAAAAAAAAAAGGGCTGGGGATGTGGACCAGGGGTCGAGTGCCCCTGAGTTCAATCCCCAGTACCAAAAATAAATAAATAAGTAAATAAATAAATAAAGGCTGGGGATGTAGCTCAGTAATAAAGCCCCTCTTCCCTCCTGCCCAGACCCTCCTGCACGCTGTCCCTACACCACTCAGCCCCACGCCCAAAGGCGGACTCTGCTGGGGACCAGGATGGTGGGGAGGCCACACCAGGCAGTAGGAAGACCAAAGGCCCTGGACTCAGCCACGTGGGGCGCATCTCCCCTTAGCTTGGTGACCAGGAGAGGTGAGTTAGGCTCTCCCGGCTGGCTTCCTCCTCAGTGACAAGCCAAGCCTGACCCAGGCTGGGCACTGGAGGCCCTGGGGAAAGGTGGCTGCCAACCCGGTGAGATGCCTCGGGAGGGCTCTTTCTGCCCGTGCCTGGGGGCAGCCCACATGCTGGACCCAGCTCCGGGGCACCAGGAGAGGCCGGGGGGATGGGGCCCCCTGTCTGGGGGTTCGGAGTCCAGGCCAAGGGCGCAAGGGCATCCTGCCGACCCGCCCCAGGAGCCCCGACCCGGCACCCCGGCCCCCTCCTGCTCCTGCTCTTGGCTCTGGTGTCACCTTCCTCCGGGGCAGCCCTGGCTATCTCCTGACTGCTGGGCTTGGAATCCTCCCTCGTCGCATTTGTCTCGGTGCCGCAAAACATGCGTCTTCTCCGGCTGCGGTCGTCCTGTCCCCATCTCCACTGCGCGGCCGGCTCCGCAAGGCAGGGTCCCCGCCCGGCCCGCGGCCCTGCCCTCTGCGCCTAGATGGGCGTCTCAGAGGCGAGCGCTGGGGACCCCAGAACCGGGTCCTCCGGAGAGCGCGAGGCCGCCGAGGCTCGGAGAGCAGAGGTCCGCCGAGGGGCGGCGCTGGCGGGAAAGTGCGAGGGGGAGAAGGTGCGACGGGCGGCCCCGAGGACAGGGCGGCCCCGGGGAGGCAGGAGTGCACCGGCAGCGCGGAGGGCAGGGCGGCAGGGGCGGCAGAGAGCACGGGGAGGCGCGGCGGGCGGAGGCGGAGGCCACCCACCTGACCTTGGGGCGGGGAGGCGCCCTCAAGAGTCCCGAGCAGGTTGGGCCTGGCCTTATCAAGGCTGGGTAAAGATCAGTCTGACGAGGGGCAGGGGACAAGGGTCCGAGTCTCACCGCGTCTTCGGCCAAGCCCCGGGAGGCGGAGTCTCTGGGGGTTGCTGGGCATCTGGGGGTCTCACTCACCTCTGTCTTCCTAAGCCGAGCCCGAAGAGTCTTCATTGCCTGGGTCTGGTTCCTCCCGCCCCAAGCCACCTGGGGAGGGGAGGGGAGGGACAGGGTGAAGGACTCCAGTCTGGGTGGGTGGCAGGTCAGCAGCCTTCCTCTCTGAAAGAGGACCACGTCCTCCTCCCTGGGCAGTTCTGGCCCCTAGAGCAAGAAAGGGACCTGCTCCGTCTCCTACCTGCTGTGTGTCTTTGGCAGGTTATTTGCCCTCTCTGAGTTTCACCTCCCTCATCTATAAAATAAGGGAGATGATTCTTTTTTTTTCTTTTCTTTTCTATTCTTCTTCTACTTTTATTTTATTTGTACTAGGGATCGAACCCAGGAACAGTCTACCACTGAGTCACACCCCAGCCCTTTTTATTTTGGACAGGATCTCACAGAGTGGCTGAGGATGACCTTGAACTTGTGATCCTCCCACCTCAGCCTTCTGAGCATCTGGGATGACAGGTGTGACCACTGTGCCTGGCAATATTTTCTACTTGACCTACTAGTGGTCTATTTCCAGTGAGGTTCTTAGCATAGTCTGGCAAACAGTAGGGGCTCAGTAAATGCACTCTAACAGTACTTCTTGTGCCTGTGCAGATCAAGTTGGCCTCAAGTTTTGACCTGAGTGGTTACTGTTATCAAGATTGACTTTCTGAGCCGGGCGCGATGGCGCACTCCTGTAATCCCAGCACTTTGGGAGGCTGAGGCAGGAGGATCGGGAGTTCAAAGCCAGCCTCAGCAATGGGGAGGCACTTAGCAACTCAGTGAGACCCTGTCTCTAAACAAAATACAAAAAAGGTCTGGGGATGTGACCCAGTGGTTGAGTGCCCCTGAGTTCAATCCCCGGTACCACAAAAAAAAAAAAAAAAGGGCTGGGGATGTGGCCCAGTGGTTGAGTGCCCCTGAGTTCAATCCCCAGTACCACCAAAAAAAAAAAAAAAAAAAAAAAAAAAAGATTGACTTTCTGGGGCTGGGGTTGTGGCTCAGCAGTAGAGCGCTCGTCTAGCATGTGCGCAGCCCGGGTTCGATCCTCAGCACCACGTAAGAATAAAGGCAACTAAAACAAACATATATATATATATGTATATATATATATGTATATATATATATATATATAAAGATTAACTTTCTGGGCCAGGCACAGTGGCACACACTTATAATACCAGCACTTGGGAGGCTGAAGCAGGAGGATCGCGAGTTCAAAGGCAGCCTCAGCAATGGTGAGGCACTTAGCAACTCAGTGAGACCCTGTCTCTAATAAAATACAAAAAGGCAGGGGCTGGGGATGTGGCTCAGCAGTAGAGTGCTCGCCTCGCACGTGCGCGACCCGGGTTCGACCCTCAGCACTATGTAAAAATAAACGCATTGTGTACAACTAAAGTAAATAAATAAATTTGCTTTAGTTGTACACAATGCAATGCATTTATGTTTACGTGGTGCTGAGGATCGAACCCGGGCCGCGCACGTGCGAGGCGAGCGCTCTGCCGCTGAGCCACAACCCCAGCCCCAATAAATATTTTTTTAAAAATACAAAAAAAGGGCTGTGGATGTGGCCCCATGATCGAGAGAGAGCCCCTGAGTTCAATCCCCGGTACCACACACACAAAAAAAGATTGACTTTCTGGGGCCGTGGCTCAGTGGTAGAGCACTTGCCTCATAAGCGTGAGGCACTGGGTTCGAACCTCAGCACCACATGAAAATAAATAAAATAAAGATATTGTGTCCATCTACAACTAAAAAAAAAAAAAAAAAAAAAAAAAAAAAAAAAAAAAGACTGACTTTCTTCCATTCTCCCAGTCCCCAAACCCACCCCGTGCTTTGACCAGCTTTGCCCCTCGCTTCTCGGCAGAGCTCTGACTCTGGAAATGAGCCGCCCTCCCCCCAGCGGGGGTCTGCTCCGCCTCTGCCCTGGCTCTGCTGGAGGGAGGCCGCCCTGTCTCCCCCCTTCTCAGGCACTGGCGGGCTGAGGCTCCTCTGCGCGGAGAGAGCCTCCTCCCAGCTCTGCCCCTCGTGTCAGTCTGTCCTCTGGGTGAAGGGCAGCAACTTGCCACACCAGGGGTCTGTGGCGATGGTTGTGTGCATGCGTGTGCACACCTGGTCCATTCTGTGCACACGTGGCGAAGGTGGCAGCGCAGGAATGGCGTGGGGGGGAGTGTCGCCAGTGCAAGGGGCTCCCCGATCCTAGCAGGATCTCCAGGAAGGCGCGGGGAGCGGGGTGGCACGGGCCCTCACCTGCCCACAGCTCCTCCGCGTCCTCCTGCTGCTGGGTGCCCACCTGCACGTCCACCCACTGCCCCGCTCACTCCTCTGTTCACGGTTCCTCGTTGCCCTCAGTCACGCCTCAGCCACCCACCCCTCCCTGCAACCACCCAGCTGCCCATCTTCCACCCCCCCACCATTACCCAGCCATCAGCACATCCACCTGCCCACCCACCGTGCCCCCCTCTGCCACGCTCCACCTGCCCCCAGCTATCCATTCTGTAGTCACCCTTGCTCCAATCAATGTGCCCATTCACTCGCCCCCACCATCCCCCGTTTTCCCGCATCCCACCCCAAAGTGGGCGTGATAAGGCACCCAGGAGAGCAGCCCACAGTTTGCCTGGGCAGGAGGGGATCCACAGGCGGGGAGAGGGGGCAGTGCCCTCTAATTCAGGGAGCAGCTTCCTGGAAGGGATGATGGTCAGCAAGGACAACCTGGCGGCCAGGGAGCGGTGCGTCTCCAGCCAGGTGAAGGCCAGCGGGAGGGCAGTGCGTGAGTGCGGGTGCAGCCTCTCCCTTCTCCCACAGGGCTCCGGCCCTCCGGAAGCCTCTAGCCCAGGCCTCCCTCACGGCTTTCTCTCCTACCTCCTGCAGCTCCGGTGCCCTGCGCCAGGCCTCTGAGCCCACTGCGGCTCTGGTTACCCACTTCCAGCTGGGCCACGAGCTCGCACCAGCGGCTTCCAGCACTTGCTGGGCTCTGACACCCGATCAGCTCTGAGCGTGGCCGCCCCAAGGGGCTGGGGATGTACTGGGGGAGGAGACAGGCTGGCCCCGGGGCTGCCTGTTGGCCAAAGGGCCAGAGGCAGGACTGAGACTCTTCTCCATCATCCCTGGACTGATCAGTTTCTGGAAGGAGCGGCTCTGCCTCTCCTCCCAGCCTGTCACCTGTGGTCCCCGCTGCCAGGAACCCCTTTCCGCACCTCGTGTCCCCCCACGGACTCCTTCTTCCATCGGATTGCTACTCAGTTTCACACCTTTGCGGCAACAGCCCTCCTCCAGGCAGCCCTCCCAGGTGTCCCAGGCTGGGCCAGGTGACTGTAAGCTGCCTGTCACGGCCAGCCACGGCGCCGCCACGGGAGGAAAATTCTCGGAGGCAGAGTTAAGCTTTTACTACTTTTACTTCTACTTTCTTAGAGCTTAGAGAGGGAAAGAAAGATTTTTCTTCTTAGCTTAGAGTAGAGTAGCTTAGAATAAAGAAAGATAGAGCTTAGCTTTTCTTCTTAGCTTAGAGAGCTTAGAGTTAGAGTTAGAAAGATAGAGCTTAGCTTAGAGAAAGACTAGAGCTTCTTTCTTCTCTCTTCTTTCTTCCTTCTTCTTTCTTCTGTCTTCTGTCTTCCTCAGGAGTCCTCGGCCTTACTCTGACCAGTCCTCTGGAGCCTCGGCCTAACTCTGGCCAGTCATTACTTCTTCTATCTGGTTTCTCTTCTGTAACCGCTCTGCCTACGTTCTGGCCGCTCTGATTCTTCTGACCGACCGAGTGACTGCCCGGCTGACTGAATTCTCCGTTCTCCTAACTCGGACCGCTTTCACCCGGTTATATACCTTCAGGTTTGCGGGTGCCTACAGGTGCGTCACATACATATCAGGTGGAACCCATGGCTTCCAGCTAGCTACAACAGCCCTTCCTAATTAGGGCTCCTTCAGGTGACATCTGAACTCCTTTGTGGCCCTGTGCCCTCTGCGTCCCCCCATCACATCTAGGCACAGATGTCACCATTGCCTGGCCACAATGTTGTGCCTATAGCCAGCCCGAGGATAAGGTCGGCGACGTCCTCCTTCCCTGGCGTTCCCTAGCTACAGCAGGGACTGCAGGGTCCTCAAGCCACCGCCAACGGCCACGAGCAGTTTCCGCTCTTAGTGCGGTGACGGCCTGCGTGCTGAAGCAGCTCATCCTCCTGGATGGCCTTCAGACAGCTCGGTGACTTTGAGACCCTCCCTTGCACTGGGGTCCTGGGTCCCCTTTCCATGGCACTGTCCTCATGAAGTAACCTAGTCTGTAAAACGGGGGGAGGGGCTTTGATCGCTCGTTCCGTCATTTTTGGGGTGGCTGGAGAACTGTCATGTGGGTGCTTTCCAGCAAGGGTCACTGCGCAGCCCCGCCAGGCCCCAGGGACCCGGGCCGGGCAACTAGCGGCTCTCTTCCAGCACTAAATATGGCGCCTGCGACGTCACTAGCGCCGTCTGCGCCTGCGGGAGCGGCCGGCCGGGAAGCTCCTCCCCGGCCCCATTTCCGGCGGAAGCGGCCTCAACAAGGGAAACTTTATTGTTCCGTCGGGGCGGCGACGATGTCGGTGAATTACGCGGCTGGGCTGTCGCCGTATGCGGATAAGGGCAAGTGCGGCCTCCCCGAGGTGAGCGCGGCGGGGTCCCGAAGGCCGTCCCCATGGCTGCGGGCTTGGCAGGCCCGGAAGGTTGCGGGCATTGTGGGAATATCAGGAGGCACCCCGGCTAGACAATGGGAGGGACTTCCCAGGGAGGAGGGGCTGGGAGGGGGACCCGGGGCCGGGAAGTTCTGTCCGGCTGATGGGAGAGGAGGGGGCTGTGATTCCAGCGAAAGGAACGGCAGGGCCAAGGCGGGCGGCGGGCATAACACACCAAGCCAGACCAGCCTCATGCCGGGCTGGGACGTTGGCCCCCGATCCCGGGGCAGTGGGAAGGGTTTTGAGCTGGGAGGGGACTAGATGGCATGTGGCAGAGCCATCCCTGCAGCCACTGGAGGGAAGTGCAGGGAGGAGCTGGCCTCTGCACACACGTGGGACTGGGCTCTGAGTGACGCCCTCCTGGGTCTCCTCTCCTGTGAACCTGGGGGAGGGTCCCCGCCTGTACCTGTACCGCCTGGGCCGGTCGCTCAGGGGCTGCACTGCAGCGGGGTCTTCAGGACCCCTGCCCTTGGGACTGCTGCCGTGGACAGTGCTCCAGGGGCAGCATGGGCCGCCCCCGTGACCCAGGAGGTACCTGGGTGTTGGGGGCAGAGCGGGAAGCAGGACCCACGGCCCCTCCTTCCAGGGGGAGGCATCAAGAGGTGGAGAAGGAGCCGCCCCCCAGGGAGGTGGGAGCCATGGAGGGCTCTGGGCAGGGGAGGAACCCTGAGGCCAAGCTGCCTTTTACAGCCCCTTCTCCTCCCCTGGGCGAGGCGGGGACTGGTCATTCTGAAGCCTGGACTGCCCTTCTCCCCTGGACAGATCTTCGACCCCCCGGAGGAGCTGGAGCGGAAGGTGCGGGCGCTGGCGGAGCTGGTGTGGGGGTCCTCCCACGTGGTGTTCCACACGGGGGCCGGCATCAGCACGGCCTCGGGCATCCCCGACTTCAGGTGTGTGAGCGCAGAGCCCGCCACGCTGCAGACGCGCCCTGGGCCCCTCGGGCTGAGGGACCCTGGGTTCCGATGGTCCCTCAAGGCCACAGCCCACTTTCCTGTCCCCCGTGGGCCAGAGCCCGGTCCTGAGCTTGCCTGGCCGCCAGGGGCGCGGGGCAGCGTGGGCTCCCTCAGAGCGCACACTGAGGGACAGGGCGCTGGGCACGCGGGTTCCGTGGCCACAGAGACGGCCAGCTCCGCGCTCGCTGCGAGAGGACAGGGTCAGGCCGGCTTTGCCTTTGGGACCCTCAGTTTCCTCTTCCTTGGGGGGACGTGAGGCCAGCTGCTGCCTCCCGCCCTCCGAATCCAAGGGCCACACTGGACAGCGGGTCTCCCTGTGGCCGTCCGCCCCGCGCCCACGCCCCTCTTAAAGAGCCTCCAGCCGGAGTGCAGGTTCCAGGGCTGCTGAAGTCCTGAGGCCTGAGCCCTCCTGCCCGGGTCCCCTGCCACAGGCACGGCCACAGGGGAGCCCTCCCGACCCGCCCTGAGCCGCGGCTGCTCCCACTGTGGCCCCAGGCCCCTGGCCTTCCCCCCAGGCAGCTGCCAGTCTGAGCGCAGTGGCCGTCCTTCCTCCCCACGCTCCCCAGCGAGGCCAGCTCCGCTGCGGCCCCAGCCCTGGGCCCCTCCCTGTGACCAGGCCTGACCCTGCAGGGCTGGAGGGCCAGGGTCCAGCTGTGTCTCCCTCATAACTCCTCGAGGGCCGGGCAGGGGTCCACTGTGACCCCCGCATCACCAGTGTGGGGCCAGGGTCGGTCTTGCCGGCCTGCGCTCCTTCCTCTCCGTGCTGTCCCCACCTGCGTCTCCCTTTCTCCCTCTGCCCTTTCTGTGTCCCCCCCCCCCCTCCGCCCAGCGCTCCCCGTCTCTGTCTGCCCTGCTCCGCCTCCTCTGATGCTCCTGTCCCTCCCTGGCTCTCGTCTCACCGGCCCCGATTCTGCCCCTTTGCCCCCTTCGTCCTGCCCAAACTCTCCACGGCCGCCTCAGGGGCCCCCGTGGCGTCTGGACCATGGAGGAGCGGGGCCTGGCGCCCCAGTTCGACACCACCTTCGAGAGCGCGCGGCCCCACGCAGACGCACATGGCGCTGGTGCAGCTGGAGCGGGTCGGCCTCCTGCGCTTCCTGGTCAGTCAGAACGTGGACGGGCTGCACGTGCGCTCCGGCTTCCCCAGGTACGCCGCCCCCCCTGCCGACCCCGGGCTGGGGCCCGCACCTCTGCTCCCACCAGGGGCACCTCTGCGGCCCTCCCTGACCCCGCACGGGGCCTCCCAGGGTTCCCCACCTGCGGGGGGCAGCTGCCCCTCAGATGAGCCAGGCCAGGTGGAGGTGGAATGCCCCCAGGTGGGGCCCCCTCAGCAGTGACTGTCCTCCAGGTGTGGTTCCCTCAGGTGTCCCTCCTGTCCAGGTGTGGCTCCCCTCAGGTGTGGCTCCCCTCAGGTGTGGTTCTCAGGTGTGACTACCCTCGGGTGTGACTACCCTCGGGTGTGGCTCCCCTCAATGTGACTGCCCTCAGGTGTAACTCTCCTCAGGTGTGACTTCCCTCAGGTGTGGCTGCCCTCAGGTGTGGCTGCCCTCAGGTGTGGCTGCCCTCAGGTGTGGCTCCCTCAGGTGTGGCTCCCTCAGGTGTGGCTCTCCTCAGGTGTGGCCCTCTCAGGTGTGGCTCTCCTCAGGTGTGACTGCCCTCGGGTGTGACTCCCCTCAGGTGTGACTGCCCTCAGGTGTGACTCTCCTCGGGTGTGGCTCCCCTCAGGTGTGACTGCCCTCGGGTGTGACTCCCCTCAGGTGTGACTGCCCTCAGGTGTGACTCTTCTCAGGTGTGGCTCCCCTCAGGTGTGGGCTCCCTCAGGTGTGACTCTCCTCAGGTGTGGCTCCCCTCAGGTGTGACTCTCCTCAGGTGTGGCTCCCCTCAGGTGTGGCTCCCCTCAGGTGTGACTCCCCTCAGGTGTGGCTCCCCTCAGGTGTGGCTCTCTCAGGTGTGACTTCCCTCAGGTTTGGCTCCCCTCAGATGTGGCTCTCTCGGGCGTGGCTCCCCTCAGGTGTGGCTCTCTCAGGTGTGACTCCCCTCAGGTGTGGCGCCCTCAGGTGTGACTCCCCTCAGGTGTGACTCCCCTCAGGTGTGGCTCCCTCAGGTGTGACTGCCCTCAGATGTGGCTCCCCTCAGGTGTGACTTCCCTCAGGTGTGGCTCCTCTCAGGTGTGACTTCCCTCAGGTGTGGCTCCCCTCAGGTGTGACTTCCCTCAGGTGTGGCTCCCTCAGGTGTAGCTCCCCTCAGGTGTGACTTCCCTCATGTGTGGCTCCCCTCATGTGTGGCTCCCCTCAGGTGTGGCTCTCTCAGGTGTGACTTCCCTCAGGTGTGACTTCCCTCAGGTGTGGCTCCCCTCAGGTGTGACTTCCCTCAGGTGTGGCTCCCCTCAGGTGTGACTTCCCTCAGGTGTGACTCCCCTCAGGTGTGGCTCCCTCAGGTGTGACTGCCCTCAGGTGTGGCTCCCCTCAGGTGTGACTTCCCTCAGGTGTGGCTCCCCTCAGGTGTGACTTCCCTCAGGTGTGGCTCCCTCAGGTGTAGCTCCCCTCAGGTGTGACTTCCCTCAGGTGTGGCTCCCCCAGGTGTGGCTCCCCTAGGTGTGACTCCCCTCAGGTGTGACTTCCCTCAGGTGTGGCTCCCCTCAGGTGTGACTTCCCTCAGGTGTGACTTCCCTCAGGTGTGGCTCTCTCAGGTGTGACTCCCTTCAGGTGTAGCTCTCAGGTGTGACTGCCCTCAGGTGTGACTGCCCTCAGGTGTGACTCTCCTCAGGGGTGGCTCCCTCAGGTGTGGCTCCACTCAGTTGTGACTCTCCTCAGGTGTGACTGTTCTCCAGGTGTGGCTGTTCTCCAGGTGTGGCTCCCCTCAGGTGTGGCTCTCTCAGGTGTGACTTCCCTCAGGTGTGGCTCCCTCAGTTGTGGCTCCCCTCAGGTGTGGCTCCCCTCACGTGTTGCTCCCCTCAGGTGTGGCCCTCTCAGGTGTGGCTCTCCTCAGGTGAGGCTCTCCTCAGGTGTGGTTCACCTCAGGTGTGACTGCCCTCAGGTTTGGCCCTCTCAGGTGTGGCCCTCTCGGGTGTGACTGCCCTCAGGTGTGGCCCTCTCAGGTGTGGCTCTCCTCAGGTGTGGCCCTCTCGGGTGTAACTGCCCTCAGGTGTGGCCCTCTCAGGTGTGACTACCCTCAGGTGTGACGGCCCTCAGGTGTGGCCCTCTCAGGTGTGACTCCCCTCAGGTGTGACTCCCCTCAGGTGTGACTGCCCTCAGGTGTGGCCCTCTCAGGTGTGGCTCCCCTCAGGTGTGACTCCCCTCACATGTGACTACCCTCAGGTGTGACTGCCCTCAGGTGTGGCCCTCTCAGGTGTGGCTCCCCTCAGGTGTGACTGCCCTCAGGTGTGGCCCTCTCAGGTGTGGCTCCTCTCAGGTGTGACTGCCCTCAGGTGTGGCCCTCTCAGGTGTGGCTCCCTCAGGTGTGACTGCCCTCAGGTGTGGCCCTCTCAGGTGTGGCTCCCCTCAGGTGTGACTGCCCTCAGGTGTGGCCCTCTCAGGTGTGGCTCCCCTCAGGTGTGACTGCCCTCCCCTCAGGTGTGACTGCCCTCAGGTGTGACTGCCCTCAGGTGTGGCCCTCTCAGGTGTGGCCCCCTCAGGTGTGACTGCCCTCAGGTGTGACTCCCCTCAGGTGTGACTGCCTCAGGTGTGGCCCTCTCAGGTGTGGCCCTCTCAGGTGTGACTGCCCTCAGTTGTGGCTCCCCTCAGGTGTGACTGACTCAGGTGTGGCCCTCTCGGTGTGACTGCCCTCAGGTGTGGCTCCCTCAGGTGTGGCTCCCCTCAGGTGTGGACTGCCCTCAGGTGTGGCCCTCTCTTGTGTGACTGCCCTCAGGTGTGGCTCTCCTCAGTGTGACTCCCTCTCTTGGTGTGACTGCCCTCAGTTGTGGCTCCCCTCAGGTGTGACTCCCTCAGGTGTGGCCCTCTCGGTGTGACTGCCCTCAGGTGTGGCTCCCCTCAGGTGTGGCTCCCCTCAGGTGTGACTGCCCTCAGGTGTGGCCCTCTCTTGGTGTGACTGCCCTCAGGTGTGGCTCTCCTCAGGTGTGACTCCCTCAGGTGTGGCTCCCCTCATGTGTGGCTCCCTCAGGTGTGACTGCCCTCAGGTGTGGCTCCCCTCAGGTGTGGCTCCCTCAGGTGTGGCTCCCCTCAGGTGTGACTGCCCTCAGGTGTGGCCCTCTCAGGTGTGGCCCTCTCAGGTGTGACTCTCCTCAGGTGTGGCTCCCTCAGGTGTGGCTCCCCTCAGGTGTGGCTCCCTCAGGTGTGACTCCCCTCAGGTGTGACTCCCTCAGGTGTGGCTCTCCTCAGGTATGACTCCCTCAGGTGTGGCTCCCCTCAGGTGTGGCCCTCTCAGGTGTGACTCTCCTCAGGTGTGGCTCCCTCAGGTGTGGCTCCCCTCAGGTGTGGCCCTCTCAGGTGTGACTCTCCTCAGGTGTGGCTCTCAGATGTGGCCCTCTCAGGTGTGACTCCCCTCAGGTGTGACTCCCTCAGGTGTGGCTCCCTCAGGTGTGACTGCCCTCAGGTGTGGCTCCCTAGGTGTGACTGCCCTCAGGCGTGGCCCTCTCAGGTGTGACTCCCTCAGGTGTGGCTCCCTCAGGTGTGACTGCCCTCAGGCGTGGCCCTCTCAGGTGTGTTCAGGTGGCAGGGCGGGTCCTGAGCCTGCCGCTTGCTCGTGTCAGGATGCTGGCCTTTCTGGTGCCGGGTGGAGCCCAGGCCCTGGCGCTGTCCCCCAGCGCCGCCGCAGCCCAGACCCCGTCGGTACCCGTGTGCCCTCCCTGCCATCTGCCTTGGCCCCTGGCGCCCCGGGGCCCCGTGGTCGTGCTGCGGGCCGGGCTGCGAGGCAGGGGAGGCCGGCTGGACGGGAGGCCCCGCCCTGGCCCTGCACCTGCGCCTGCGAGCCCTGGCCGTGCTCACTGCTCCCTCCCCCAGCGGCTGGGGCGCCCCCTCCCGGCTGTGCCCATCCTTTGGGTCACAGTGGATTCTGGAGCTTGGCTGTGGCAGCTCACTGTGCACGTCCATGGTCCTGGGTGCGAGCCTCAGGCCTCAGGCCGTAGGGACGCGTTTCCGCAGCCCACGGGACGGGTCTCTGACGGGGCACAGGGACACCCGGGTGGCCTCCTGGGCACACAGTGTCACCCAGGCTCCCAGCGCCAGCCCCCACACGCAGGAGCGCGCTGGCCCCGCATGCAGGTGCTTCCTGGTAGAGCTCCTACTGCGCGCCGCGCTCTTCCAGGTGCGGGAGGTGGCAGGGACCAGGCGCCCGTTGCTCCCTCGCCCCGGGCCTGTGCTTGGGGGGGCAGATCCACGGACCCGGTCGGGGTGGTCCCTGTCCTGGAGCGCACACAGTGGGGTGGCGGGAGCCGTGGTGGTCAGCAGGACTCCCCTGTGGAGGTGGCACTGGAGCAGGGACACCAGGAGTTGGTGAGGGGGAGCCATGGGAAGCGTCTGTCACGCCTCTAGTTTGGAACACGTGATGTCATTGTCCCAGTCCAGAGAGGGACTGCCGCACAGAGGTGAAGTGGCTCGCTCAGGGTGGCCCGCAGCATGGTTGCTCTGCCGTCCTGTCCCCAAGCCTGTGCTCAGGGCCACACACCCACATTCCCTTCATCGCCAGCTGGGAACTTCAGGCCGTCCTTCCACCTGGTGACCCCGCAGCCCCCCTGCTCCGTGGAAGGGGGCGGGCACGTGGTGAGAGAGTGGCTGCCCATCACAGGGGTGGGGTCGGCCGCGAGGCCCAGGATCCCCAGGCACAGGGCAGGCAGGCCACCCGCCCACAGGGGTGGGGTCAGCCGCGAGGCCCAGGATCCCCAGGCACAGAGCAGGCAGGCCAGGCCACCCACCCACAGGGGTGGGGTCGGCCGCGAGGCCCAGGATCCCCAGGCACAGGGCAGGCAGGCCATCCGCCCACAGGGGTGGGGTCAGCCGCGAGGCCCAGGATCCCCAGGCACAGAGCAGGCAGGCCACCCACCCACAGGGGTGGGGTCAGCCGCGAGGCCCAGGATCCCCAGGCACAGGGCAAGCAGGCCACCCACCCACAGGGGTCGGCCGCGAGGCCCAGGATCCCCAGGCACAGGGCAGGCAGGCCCATCCGCCCACAGGGGTCAGCCGCGAGGCCCAGGATCCCCAGGCACAGGGCAGGCAGGCCATCCGCCCACAGGGGTCAGCCGCGAGGCCCAGGATCCCCAGGCACAGAGCAGGCAGGCCACCCACCCACAGGGGTGGGGTCAGCCGCGAGGCCCAGGATCCCCAGGCACAGGGCAAGCAGGCCACCCGCCCACAGGGGTGGGGTCAGCCGCGAGGCCCAGGATCCCCAGGCACAGAGCAGGCAGGCCACCCACCCACCCACAGGGGTGGGGTCAGCCGCGAGGCCCAGGATCCCCAGGCACAGGGCAAGCAGGCCACCCGCCCACAGGGGTGGGGTCAGCCGCGAGGCCCAGGATCCCCAGGCACAGGGCAAGGCAGGCCACCCGCCCACAGGGGTGGGGTCAGCCGCGAGGCCCAGGATCCCCAGGCACAGAGCAGGCAGGCCACCTGCCCAGGGATGCACAGCACAGGGAGGGGGAGCCAGAGGTGGAGGAAGCCGGTTGGTCTTGGGGATGCAGGCCAGGAAGGCTCCCCAGAGCAGGGGCCCAGGCCAGGCCTGGGGACCCAGGAAGCCCCAACGGCGGGCCTCTTCTTTCCCCTCCGCAGAGACAAGCTGGCCGAGCTGCATGGGAACATGTTTGTGGAGGAGTGTGTCAAGTGCAGGACGTGAGTGTCCGCGGGCGGCCGGGCGGGCAGGCGGGCGGTGGCCGGGACCCAGCTGCGCGGGGCAGGGGAGGCCTGGGCACGGCCTCCTGGGAGAGCTGCTCGGCCTCTCTCCTGGGGCTGCTGCCATGGGGCTGCCGGGCCCTCCGCCCTCCCGGCTCCGGTGTGGCGTGGCTCCTTCCCCATGGCCTAGCCTCTGCCTCCATGGTCAAGGTCACATGGCCGGCCCCTCTGTGTCTCTTCTCCCTTCTTGGGGGGCCAGCCGTGCGCCTCCTCTGGTAGCACCTTGTCTCAGCCAGCACCCACAGTGAGCCTGCCCTCAGACACGTCCCCCTCTGGGTCACTGGGCTTAAGCGTCAGCGTGTCCTCCTGGGTGACACAGTCCAGCCCACAACAGGGAGTGGCTACTCACCTCCCCGGTTTCTGGTTACAGACCTCCTGACCTTGACTGTGACCTTGAGCTGTCCATGGCCCAGCCCCAGGTCTCTTCCAGAGATGCGGAGTTTTGGCTTCTGGCTTGGCTCCGCGGCGCCGGGACGGACCAGGGCCCGGCTCGCTCGTGCTAGGCACGTGCTGGCCGCTGGGCAGCCCTGCTCCTCTGGCCGCTGCTGGTCTCGGGCGGCTCAGGGCTGCCCTTGGCTCCTTCCCGGGGCCCCCCGCAGGCTCCGCCCTCCTGGTCTGCGGCGCTCCCCCACTCCCCTGGGATGTCTTAGAAGAAGCGCAAGCGCTGCCGGGGCTCGGGCGGCTGCGAGACCCTGCTTCCTCCCTCCCCGCGCAGGCAGTACGTCAGGGACACGGTCGTGGGCACCATGGGCCTCAAGGCCACTGGCCGGCTCTGCACCATGGCCAAGGCAAGGGGGCTGCGGGCCTGCAGGTGAGTGACCCTCCCCCCACCTCCCCGGGGCGCAGGGGCCCCGCTGACCCTCGTCGGCCCTCACAGGGGGGAGCTGAGAGACACCATCCTGGACTGGGAAGACGCCCTGCCCGAC
This sequence comes from Tamias sibiricus, assembly GCA_025594165.1. Lineage (NCBI taxonomy): Eukaryota > Metazoa > Chordata > Mammalia > Rodentia > Sciuridae > Tamias > Tamias sibiricus. Next base: position 2,916,991 of record CM046673.1, on the reverse strand, counting down.
CGGGACCTGGCTCGTGCCGACGAGGCCAGCAGGTGGGGCCCGTGTGCCTGGGGTGAGGGCAGGGGACGGGGTTGGGGCAGAGACCTGCCACCCCCTGGGCAGCGACTGCCTGCGGGCCGGGCTGCTGAGCTGCACCCCGGTGGCAGGGCACTGGGCGGGGCTGACTGAGCCTGTGCTCTGGCCCAGGACCGCCGACCTGTCCATCACCCTGGGCACCTCCCTGCAAATCCGGCCCAGTGGGAACCTGCCACTGGCCACCAAACGCCGGGGAGGCCGGCTGGTCATCGTGAACCTCCAGCCCACCAAGCACGTAGGTGCCCAGCCCACCCCTGCCCGGGGCCTGGTGCCCTCCGCCCCGCCTGACCCTCCCGCCCTGCAGGACCGCCACGCTGACCTGCGCATCCACGGCTACGTGGACCAGGTCATGACCCGGCTCATGAAGCACCTGGGGCTGGAGATCCCGGCCTGGGACGGGCCCCGCGTGCTGCACACGGCCCTGCCACCCCTGCCGCGCCCTCCCGCACCCAAGCTGGAGCCCAAGGAGGAGCCCAAGGAGGAGCCCCCCAGCTGGCTCAGCGGCCCGGCGCCCGCCGGCCCCGGGCAGGAGCCCTGCGCCCAGCACAACGGCTGCAAGGCCCCCGGCCCCAGGAGGGAGCGGCCCGACAGCCCCGCGCCCCGCAGGCCTCCCAAGAGGGTGAAGGCGGAGGCGGCGCCCAGCTGACCAGCGCTGGCCGGGGCTTCTCACGGAACCATGGCCCCCCTTTCTGCGGTCTCACTGGTACTCGCACCCGTCCCCTGGGGACCTCAGGGAGCTGAAGCAGGACTCCAGGCCCAGGTCGGTGCCCTCCACTGTCTGGATTGGCGCCGGGGGCTCTGGGGAGTCTAGGAAGAGCCCGGCGCAGTGCCCCCGGGCTGCGGCCCGCCTCGCCTGCCTCTGACTCAGGACTTGTGGGGAGCGGCCGCAGACCCCTCCTCTCCGTTCCAGCCGAAAGGGGGCGAGCTCCCGGCCGGGCTCCCCTGGGCCGCCGCACACTCCCCCCTCTTCAGCTCTTGATCTGCCTCCCGAAGCCACCTTCAGGGACCTCCACAGGGGAGCCGGACCCCGCTGACGGCAGGGCTGGGGGTCCCCGGGCCTCCCCAGTCTTCAACGCAATAAAGACCGAACTCCTCGCGCCCCGAGCTGTGTCAGTGCCTTGGTGCCGCAGCCTGGGGACAACGAGGAGCACTTAGCCCCTCCCCACCCGCCATCCGGGCTTGGGTGGCGCGTCACGTTCTTCTTGAAGACTGCCCTCTGTCCCCAGATGGCGCATCCCTTGAGGACAGAGGCCCGGCACTGGTGGGTCCTGGTGGTGGCAGTGGGGGTGGGGTTGGTCAGGGTGCATCCCCCGACCCGCCTGTCACCTCGACCTGGTCACCTCTGATACCTCCCTTTTCTCATCTTAAAATGAGCCCAGTGCCTACGCAGTGCGTTGGGGACACTGAGCCGAGAGGTCCGTCCCTGGGTCCCTCTCCTGGGCTCCGGGGAGCCCGCCCCGGCCCTCGCCGTTCTCCACGGTGCTGAAGCTGCGGGGCCGGGATCCCGCGCCCACCTCCCAGCCCTCCTTAGGGGTCCCCAAGTCCTCTTGAGCCCCACGCCAGCCGCGTTCTGTCAAAATACTTTATTGACGATCATGGCAGTCTTAGAAAAGGGGGGTCGTGGGCGGTGGCCACTGTCCGGGGTCCCTGCAGGATGGACGGCTGCGCCCGCCCAGTGGGGGAGGGAGGCCGGCCGGGGGCGCCCCAAGCGCGGGTCGCAGAGGCTGTGCCGTTGGGCCTGGCCGCTGCGGGGGTCCTGCCCTGCGCACGGGGCTCCGGGCTTCGTGGCCACACCTGGGCCGCGTCCGCCGTCAGTCCCTGCGGGTGCGCTGCGGCTCCCGGTGTGTCCGTCCACCAGGGCCTGCCTCGCCACTGCCCCTGGGCCTCGAGGGCCGCTGCAGCGCCCCCAGGTGCCCGGGCAGAGGGACCTGGAGGCGCGTCCCGGGTGCTCACAGCTCCTCCGCCGCCGCCTCCAGCCCCGCGCGGCCTGCGCCGAGCACCGGCTCGGGTGCCACCCAGTCCAGCACGGTGGCCGGGCCCAGCTCCTCCGTGGAGTTGCCCAGGCCCAGGGTCGAGTTGTCCAGCTCCTTCGTCGAGCCGCCCAGTGCCAGCATGTCCAGGAAGCCCCAGTCTGTCCCCAGGCTGCCCGGAGACCCTCTGTGCGGCCCGCCGGTGTCCGGCCAGGGGCCTGGGGCCTCGGAGCCGGGATCGGCGTCCAGGGCCACGCGGGAGGAGGCGTCGTTGTTCAGCGTTCTGGAGAAGACTGCGCGGAGGGCGGGCTCAGGGGACGCCGGGGGCAGAGTCCTTGGCTCCGTCCCGGGGTCTCCCGGGGTCCAGGGTGAGCCAGGAAGGGCTGCAGGCAGGGCCACTCACCTCGCACGGGGGCGAAGTCCCCTGGGCTCTCGGCTTTGTTGGAGGCGAAAGGGCTGATGGAGGGGAGCAGGATGAGGGCGAAGGACAGCAGCAGGACCTGCGGAGAGGGCGCGTCACCGGCCCCTGCACCCGCGCATGCGCATCCACGCAGGGAGCCACCAGGGACCCCAGCTCCGCCTGGGCACCAGCTTCCGGCAGACCCCTCCCAGGGGCCTGCCTGTCTTGGGGACGGGCGGGCCGGGACTCACCGCGGTGCAGGTGCCCGTCTGCACGGACTTGGTGGTGGACTGGACCACGACGGCCTGCAGCCTCTTGAGCTGCTCCAACAGCGACCTGGGGGGGGGGGCAGGAGGCCGGGCTGAGCCCTGCAGGCCGTCCCGCGCCCACCCACCGCCCAGGCCCAGCCTCCCAAAGTCTGACTTCCATCGTCCCTCGGGGTCCCACTGCTGCCCTCTGCCCTCCCCCCGGCTCTCCCGCCCCCTCTCCTGCATTCAGGCTCAGACTCGGGCAGCGGCGCTTGGCCAATGAGTGGGCCTCCCCTAAGCCCCCCAGACGCCCACCCTGCTGGAAGCCAAAGCCCAGTCCTCCCTGCGGCCCACGGGCCCTTCACAGCCTGCCTGCCCCACCTCCTCTGCTCCAGTCACACAGCTCTTCCTGCCCCAGGGCCTTTGCACAGAACTGCTCTCTGCCAAGGACACCGTCCCAGGCAGTTTCGTAGCTGGCTCTTTCTCGTCTTTCAGACCTTGCCTCACATGCAGCCACCGGGAGCAGCCCCCAGGCTCTCCAGGTCCCTTGCTTGGTGCATCTTCCCAGGGCTCCAGGGCCATCACTACCAGAATGACCCCTCAGTTTCGTTCATCTCGAGCCTGTCTCCCAAAGACCCAATACTTTTGGTGGAGGGAATGTCCGGTTCCCTGTTGTGCACATAGCGTGGCAGGGACTAGATGCCAGGTTGGCATGGGCACAGTGGTTCTGCCCCTCACAGGACCCAGCACACAGCGCTCCAGGCCTCCAAACCCTGCACACGCCCCTCCTGTCCTGGAGCAGCTCCTGGGCACTCCTACGCATCCCTCAGAGCCCCTGGGCACCTGCCCTCCTGGCCTGGCTTGCCTCCCGGCCAGCTGGGGCCTGTTCCCTGCCCTGCTGCACCCCCCTGCAGCCCCCCGGTGTGGACTCACAGGTTCTGCTTCTCCAGCTGCAGGACTTTCCTCTGCAGCTCCTGGTTCTGGGCAGTGCAGGCGGACATCCTGAAGGAACAGCGAGTGACCTGGTGACTCAGAATCTGCCTGTCACCAACTGTCCCCACTGATGATTCCTGGAAGGCCCCAGGCCAAAGAGCACAAGCCTCCTGCCTCAGGCCCCTGGAGCTGGGGACCGCACACGCCTGGGCACCTGCCAGGACGGGAGCCCGGTCTGCTCGTTCCGGGTCCCAGCTCTAGGCTGGGCTGGGGCCTCCGTCGCTGCCGAGCCCCGGGGCGGAGAGGCCAGACTCAGTCAGGGAAGCTGCAGCCCTGCCCTCTGTGAGCCGGAGCCACTCCGGGCCACTCCATCTAAAGCAGGAGTGACGTCATTCAGCTCACGAGTGGCCGGAGTGTGACATGAGGGGACCTGATGAGGGGCAGGACCCTGGGCCGGGCTGCGGGCAGGTGCTGAGCATGCAGGGGCCCACCTTCTGTCCCCAGCACGTGAAGAAGAGAAAAGAGAAGCAAGAGGGGAGGGGAGGGGCCGAGAGGGCGGAAGCAAGCTCCCATTTCGGCCTGGGTGCGGGCTGGGCCAGCTGCCCCGTTGGCATCCATGGCCTTGAGTCAGAACATTCGGGTGCAGACTTGAAATCCTCCACTGGGGCCTGAGGGTGGGCACGCGGTGGGCGGCGGCCGCCTCCGCCCAAGGCAGAGGTGCACACAGCGCCGGGAACCGGACGCCCTCATCGGAGGCCGGAGACACGTGGACCATGGGCTCGCTTCTCACTCAGGCAGCAGATGGGGTGCAATGTGTTCCCCAGGAAGGCGCACAAGGATCTAGATTCCCTTTGCAGAAAGCAGGCCAAACATAGCAACCTGGAAAGGGAATGGATTCCCCCCGGGAAGGGTGCTCCTTCCAACCAGGTGTGGTGATGCACGACTGTCAGCCTGGCCACTCAGGAGCCGAGGCAAGAGGTCCACAGGTTTGAGGACAGCCTGGGAAACTTAGTGTGACCCTGTCTCAAAATAAAGTTTTTGAAGAGCTGGGGGTGCAGGTCAGTGGAGGAGTGCTCGCCCAGCACATGTGAGATCCTAGGTCCACCCCTAAAAGAGTGATGCAGCTAATGCAGCGCCAAGAGGGAAATGCATAGCCCTGATCCAGCCCTGGAGCTGAGCAGGCACACTTACGCATTAGTGAGAGAACAAGCAAATAAGTCCCTCAAAAAGTAGAGGATATATATGGGCTGGGGTTGTGGCTCAGTGGTAGAGCACTCGCCTAGCACATGTCAGGCACTGGGATCAATTCTCAGTACCACATAAAAATAAATAAAGTCATTGTGTCCATCTACAACTAAAAAAAAAAAAAAAAAATAGCTGGGCGCGGTGGTGCACTCCTGTAATCCTAGCACTTGGGAGGCTGAGGCAGGAGGATCGCGAGGTCAAAGCCAGCCTCAGCAATGGCGAGGCACTTAGCAACTCAGTGAGACCCTGTCTCTAATAAAATACAATAAGAGGGCTGGGGATGTGGCCCTGTGGTTGAGTGCCCCTGAGTTCAATCCCCAGTACCCCCCCCCCCACAAATAAAATAGCCAGGCATGGCGGTGCACACCTGTAATCCCAGTGACTCAGAGACTGAGGGAGGAGGACTGCAAATTCAAGGCTAAATCAGGAATTTAGGCTCTAAGCAACTCAGTGAGACCCTGTCTCAAAACAAAAAGGGTTGGGGATGTGGCTCAGAGGTAAACTATCCACCCCTACGTTCAATCCCCAGTGCCAAATTTTATATATATATAATTGGTTGGGAAGAAGAGAAAGAAATTTATTACTTGATAAGAACTATGGATAAAGAATTATTTCAATAACAGTTATTTGATAAGAATAATAAAATAGACACCCTTCTGGTAAGATTGATTAAAAAAATAGAAGAAGTCAAAAGTAAACAACATGAAGAATTAAAAGGACTTAACCACACACACTGACACCACAGAGCCTAAAACAGCAGACACCAGGAACGGTTTTATGTGAATACCTGTGAAACTGACAACTTCCCAGGACCCACGACACGGCAGAACTGACTCAAGAAGAAATGGAGAACCCAAATAGACCCGCAGCATTCAACAGAGCCATTCTGGGTGTGAAAAGCACGTTTGCCTTTTCCGTTTGTAGTACAGGAAGACGAGCTTGCCCCTGCGGACCCTCAGTGCCTTACGAGAGGCGAGGGGGGGCGCGGGGCTCCCTTTCGGACAGCGCTGTCCTCCTGCCCCCTCCCGGCAGCTGGTGCTGCTCAGGGAGGAAGCCAGCGCCCCGTTCTCCAGCAGAGTTGGAGATCCAGCTCGTCCCTGCTCGGAGCTGCTCCTCCTTGGGGGCACAGGGACCCCAGGACCCTTGCCCACGCTGTCTCCAGCATCCTTGTAAGGAGCACTCTGTCTCAGAGTGGGAAACAATGCTGATCTTGTCAGGCCCTAGCAGTTGTGACCCTCGCCACCCTGTGTCCCTCTCTCTGAGCCTCAGTGTCCCCCAGGGTGTGAGGTCCAACTCCCCAAACCCGCATTACCGAGTTTCAAGACCATCAATATATTCCTTCTTCTTTTTCCTGCTTTCTTGAGCTGATTGTTTGTTCCGAATTTTCCGCCGGATTTTTTTCAACACTCTCTCCTCGTACTGCGGAGGGAGATGGGGAGGGGCTGAGCCACCTGGATGGCGCCCTCTGCTCCCGGAGCCTCCGCTCACTAAGGCTCCTGGGGACAGGCTCCTGGTGGGTCAGGGGCAGCCCGTCTGCCCCTACATCCCTGCAGTGTGCAGGTGTCCCTGGGTGCCGCGGATTGTCCCAGCTCAGTCCTAGGCTGGGCGCCCCAATCCCAAGAATCCAGCAACTGACGCCCAGACTGCGCAACCTGGTGTCCATCGGTGGAAACCACACCTGTCCCTGGAGCCCGCCACCAGTTACGAGAAATGGAAACTGCGAGCTCAGGTGTGGACACTGAGTGGGACGATCTGGAAGGAGACCGCGGCGAGCTGGAGGTCCCAACCAGTGTCCAGCCTTCGGGGAGTCTGGGCACAGGGGCCACAGGTGTTAGGCTCTTTGGGGAAATCTCCCATCAAAAAATGTTGGCAACTCAGCGTAAGGCTGAGAGGACGCAGCAGGTTCCAGTCAAAACCTGTGTGCAAGCCGGGCGCAGTGGCCACGCCTGTAATCCCAGCACTTTGGGAGGCTGAGGCAGGAGGATCGCGAGTTCAAAGCCAGCCTCAGCCATGGCGAGGCACTTAGCAACTCAGTGAGACCCTGTCTCTAACGAAATACAAAAAAGGGCTGGGGATGTGGCCCAGTGGTCGAGTGCCTCTGAGTTCAATCCCCGGTACCACAAAAAAAATAAAAATAAAAAAAACCTGCGTGCAGGGCCTGGCCAGCCCGCAGGGCAGTCGTGTGTGAGCTCTGACCTCGGAGAGGCCGTGACGAGCCACGAAGGGACATGGGGACAACGCAGGGCTCTCTGCCTCCAGCCAGCCTGCTGCAGCCTACTGCCCACCACGGGGCTGGGGAGCCCCCCGCTCTGAGTGGAGGTTTTCGGGAGGGATTCTGGCTGGCGCCCTCCTGTCCTAGTGTTCTAGGGCCGCGGCAGGTGGTGAGGGACCCGAGAGGGGAGCCGGGCGTCCCCACCCACCTTAGTGAGGGGCAGCTGGGTGGGCAGGGTGATGCCCTCCTTGGCCAGCAGCTTCTTCTCATCCTCCGTCAGCACCAGCTCCTGACAGTGCCCAGTCCCAGGCCGCAGCGAGGCTGCTAGGTGCTGCTGTTGCTGCAGGACAAACAGGAATTAGCTGGAGGCTGGGAGGCCGTGGCCTCCGGAGCAGCAAGGGGAACTTGCAGGGGAGGAAGGATGGGGTCCTCCACACCCGGCACAGAGGACACAGGACACCGTGTCCAGGTAACAACGTGAAGGGCAGAACAACCTGGAGGGGGGAGGGGGCGGAGAGGGGGGAGAGGGGGAGCCTGGTGGGAGCTGGGTGGCCTGCAACCAGGGGTTGGAACTCCTCCCTTCACCCCACTCTGTCATTTAGAACCTAGACCGCGTGGGTGCACTTGCCCACCCTGTTCTCAAAAAAATAACTAAATTTAGCCGGGCACGATGGCGCATGCCCGTAATCCCAGTGGCTCAGGAGGCTGAGGCAGCAGGATCGCGAGTTCAAAGCCAGCCTCAGCAATGGTGAGGCACTTAGCAACTCAGTGAGACCCTGTCTCTAATAAAATTCAAAAAAGGGCTGGGGGTGTGGCCCAGTGGTCGAGTGCCCCTGAGCTCAATCCCCGGTACCCCCCAAAAGAGACTAAATTTAAATCATGAAAAATAAACACTAAAAACTAAAAACTAAAATGTCTGTCACCAGAGCGTCGAGTCTTCACCGGTCACAGGTGGAGTGGGAAACAGGGTCGAGGGTGCCGGGCATGAGTCCCGGAAGGCGCCCCGCCCCGCCCGGGCACTGCCCACAGCATCTCTGCTGGCAGCCTGGCCTCGGGCCTCCTGGAGCAGCTGAGCTGGCAGCCGCCTGCAGCATGCCCACTGTGTCTGCGCTTCCCTCTCCAAGGGGACACGGAAGAGTCCCTCCTGGCAGGCTGGACTTTGTCACCGCTGCCTGGCACTGGGCTGGGGACACTGCCTGCCGTCCCCCTTCCTGCCGCTTCCACCCCATGAATCACTGCTCGGCACCACCGGGCTCCGTGGCTGGGTCCAAACTCCACCACTAGGACCCTGGCCGCTGCTCCCAGCCTGCGCCTGCCTTCATCTGAAAAACAGGGACAAGGTCCCCCACACCCCGAGACTGTGAGCACACAGAAAAAATCCATGAGAAATGACGCATTGATAAAAGGCAATCGCCACCAAGTGAGGTGACACACTCCTGTTGTTCCAGCTACACAGGAGGCTGAGGCAGGAGGATTCCGAGTTGGGGCCAGCCTGGGTGACTTAGCAAGGCCCTGTCTCAAAATAAGATAAAACGGGCTGGGGTGCCGCTCAGTGGTGGGGCGCTCGCCTAGCATGCCCCAGGCCCCGGGGTCCACCACCAGCACTAGCGGGGGACAATCATTCCCAAAGCAGCCCTTCTCCTTGCTGACCTTCAAGGACTGCGGCAGCACTACTACCTCCAGGAAGCCTCCACGAAGTTCCCCTAGCAGTGAGTCCCCCACCCTGACCAGGAGACCTGGAGGCCAAGGACACACATGGCCAGAGCTCACTGTGTCCCCAGTCGCCGGAGCACCCTGGCCCTCCCTGGGGATTGTCAGGATGACCTTTGGCAGCAGACAAAGGGGATTTCAAACCTGACTCTGCCACTTGGCTTCTGTGTGACTTTAGGTCTGTGGCTTAACCTCTCTGAGCCTTGACTTTCTCATCTGTAAAATGGGGGGGTCTGTCTTACAGGTGTGAGAAGCCCTTGGCAGGATAGACGGCCCCCACCAGTGTGCACTGAGCCCGAGGGCACCAAAGGGCCAGCACCAGGACACGGCTGCACTGCTGGGCTTGGTGAACTAGGCTCCTCTCTGCCCATTTTCTTAAACGTAAAATTCAGATAACAAAAGCCCCAATCTTCAGGGTCGCTGTGGGTTAGAGGACAAGGAGTCAAGGTGTTCAGAAGGTGCCGGGCCCAGGGTGGGATGGCAGCAGATTCTTGACCTTCTTTCTCTCCCGGTGCTGCGTGTGCACAGCCGCGGCCCAGGGTGCCACCCTGGGCTGGGAGCCCGGGCACACCCCAGGACCCGCACTCCCGGCCTCGGGGCTGGGATGTGGAGCTGCCCCTCGGTCCCCTGGTGTCCCCTCCCCGTGCCCCCATGTTCCTGACGTGGGCAGGAAGCTCACCAGGTCCCCGCCGCCCGCCAGGAGGAGGTCCTTCACGGTGAGGTTGAAGCGGGAGTGCGTGTCCTGCTCCTCGGGGTAGAGGCCCCCCGCGCTCCACGCGTCTGGCAGGGCAGGAGAGGACAGGGACAGGAGGGCGTCAGATGGGTGCCTCAGCGCCCAGCCCTCCCCGCCTCCCCAGTCTCCGTGAGCAGCCTCAAGGGGCTTAGGGCTCTTGCAGAGCTTGGGGTCCCCAGGCCTGGGCCGAGGGGACACGGTTTCCCCTGTGCTGCAAGATGGACCCAGCTCACCCCCCGTCTGCGGTACCCGGGGCAGAGAAGACACAGGCACCCGCTGCCAATCAGGGCACACTGGCCATCACTGTCCAGGACCCGTCCAGGGGCAGGACCTCCGCCCCCTCAGGACAGGGTGAGGCTGGCCCGCCCCTGCGCCCGCTGCCCTCCTGGTGCCAGGGACAGCAGGCAGCTCCTCAGTCAGCCGCGGCTCTGATCCCAGCGGCGAGCCGTGTGGCCTTGGTAGGTGACTCCACCTCTCAGACCCGCAAGAGCTCCTTGCAAGACTCAAAGGACAACGGACAGCCCAGCGACCACGGATCTGTAGTTGGCCCTCCGCCTGGCCGGCGGGGCCTCCGTGTCCCTGGAGTAAATCATCATTGATCTGCTGGGACCCATCTGATAAGGCCCTTCCGCAGCCAGGACCCCGACGCCTCCCTGAACCAGGCACCGCGGTCCTGGCCCGCCCGGAACCAGCACCCGTCCAGGGGCCCAGGAGCAAGGCCAGGGCAGCGGGCAGGCCCTGCCACTCACCCAGGTCTATGGCCACGCAGGCCTCAAGCACCTGGGGCCCCGAGGGCCCCGGGAGGTAGGAGGGACAGGGCCCCTTGCCAGGCTCAGTGGGGCGGCAGCTGGCCGGGGTGGTGGCCAGTCCGCTGCGTGGAGGGGTGTCCTGAGGGTCAGAGGGAAGGTCTTCAGAGATGCCGCTGTCACTGGCCGCGGGGGACCAGATCGGGGAGCTGGGCCCCGAGTCTCCGGGGCCCAGGATGGAGCGCAGGAAGTCCTCGGAGTCGGAGCCTGGCAGCACCTGCCGGGAGGAAGGGCGAGGGGCGGGCCTCAGGGCGCCGCGGGGCGTGGCTCGGGCCGGGGCCTCCGGCGACCCTTCTCCAAGGGGCAGGGGCCGCTCCTGGGCCTGCGGCTCCACCTGGGGACGCCGGGAAGGACGCGCAGCCCAGGTTCGAGCGTGGCCTTAGTTCCAAGCGGCCGCGGGACCCCCGACAAGTCCCCGGCGCTCCCCGGCCCCCGCGTGCGCCGGGCTGGACGGGGCGGCGGCGGCCCGGGCTGGCCCGGCTCCCGGCGGCCTCACCTGGTCCGCGAGGCTCCAGCCCTCGCCCAGCTCCACGTGTCGCAGGACGCCGTCCTGCTGGTCAAACAGGAGGTCCAGCAGCTCCAGGCTGTCCACGGCGCCGGCGGCGGAGGCCATCTGGGGCGGGAGCGACGCGTGAGGTCGCCGGCCCCTCCGTGCGCGCCCGCCCGCTGCGGCCCCCGGGTCCCTTGGAGACCCCGGCCCGCCGGCCCTGCCGCGCTCCTGGGGCGGCGGGCCTGGAGGAAGGACCCCGGCCCGGGAGGCGACCCCGGCCCTGCGGCCTCGGTCTGCCCGTCCGCACGGTGGGCGCGCCCCCGGCCCTGGCAGCTCACCTTTCCAGCCAGGTCCCCGTCCATGGCGGGCCGCCGGCTCGGCTGACCCCCGGGGCCTCTGCTGGCGCCGCAGGCCCACCCGCCCCGCGCGGCTCCCGGGCTCCGCTGTGCCCCGACGCCCCCCGCGGAGATGCTGAAATAGCCCCCGGAGCGCCCCGCCCAGCCCCGGCGCTGATTGGCGGGCCGGGCAGACGGACAGGGTCGGGGGCCAGTGGGGCGCGGGCTGCGGGCGGGACCGAGGACCGTTATCTCGGCGGTGAGCTTGCCAGCCTGCAGCGGGCAAAGGGCAAAGTCCCGGAGTCTCGGCTGAGCCGTGGCCTCTATCACACTTTCAGGACTGTTTCTCTTCAGAGTCACCGGACGTTGGGTCGGGATAGCTCAGGGTCCCTGATTGAGTCCTGTCCCCAGGTTGGAACACAGCCGGTCCCTTCCCTCGCCTGACGTGCCAACCTCCTGCCCAGCCTCCAAGACCAGCTGGGACTACCCTGCTCCATGCCCTCCACTGCCGAATCTGTGCAGTCGAGCCCTTCTAGAATCATCTGTTGTTCATTTAGTCAACAAACATTGATCGAGCTAAACTTCCTGCCTCAGGGCCTTTGCACTATCTGCTGCCTGAACTCCCCTCCCCCCGTGCCCGCCTCCCAACTCTGTGGTCATGCTGTTGGCATGTCTGTGTGTGTTCATTGTTGATGAACCAGCTCAGCCCACTGACAGTCATCCTTGCCCCAGCATAGAGAGGAGCCCTGTCCCCATCTCTTTATCGTATTAGCATTTTTAGGAGACTCTCAACTATTTTAAATTGTATTTGTTTACTTTGTTTTCTCCTGTCCCCCTTCCCCGGGATGTAGGCACCTTGGGGACCCAGACAGAGTTTCTTGCTCAGTGCGGAGTCCCTAGTGTCTGGGAAAGGACCTGGCACACAGTAGGTGCTCAGTCAGTTCTTACTTGTTGAGCACCTACTGTGTGCCAGCCACTGCTTTAGGCACTAGCAGTAAATAACAAGCTAGACGTGGACGCAGACAAGAGCCAGCTGAGTGAAGGAAGCCAGCCGGGACAGGAAACCCAGGTGGCGAGGGGCCCTGCAGGGCCAGAACAGCCCCCAGAGGAGAGCCCTGGAGCACCAGGTGGAGGTGCAAAGGCCCTGGGGCAGGATGAGGCTGGCGAGTTGGAGGCAGACAGAGGAGCCAGGTTTGGAGGAGGAGGGAGGCGGGGAGGGGCAGGCAGGCCGTCTGTGCAGGGGGCGCGGGCTGTGGGAAGGAGTTTGGTCTGGAGTAAACATAGCAGGAAGCTGCTGGAAACAGGTGAATGGATGACAAAATCGAGGCTTCCGGGCGCCGGGCACGAGGCGAGGTGCCAGGTGGACAGCAGCCTCCTTGCTCACGAGGAGCTCCCGCCCGGCGCTGCTCCCTGGCGGGCCAGTGGTCACCTGCTCACAAGAGGAAGGTGAGGAGCGCCCCGGGCGCCGCCTGAGGAGCTTCTCCCCTGACGGCAACTTGCATCACACAGGTGGCCCCCAGGGGACCTGGTGATGCCTGGGACAGCTGTGGTGTTGCTCCTGGGGTGTCCAGGCCTGGATGGAGGCCAGGGTGCCCCTCAGCACCTGCAGTGCCCAGGACACCCACCAGAGAGGCCGCTGCTCCGCGGTGCCCTGACCGTGACAGTCCCCGCCCTCCCGGCTGCCTGGGTGACCTTCACCTTGGCTCCAGGTCTCCTGTTTCCTCTCTCCTCTGTGTTGGCCTTTAGGGGTGTTTGGTTTGGCCTCTGCGGAGTTCCCGGTGGTCATGTTTATCCAGCGCTGGCCGAAGGCGCCTGGGGTGGGGAGAAGCCGCGACGCCTGAAGGCTGGACTCCGCGGCCTCTCGTCACCCCGGTTATGACTCCAGGGAACACGGTACCCTTGGGCTGGTCCCTTCCTCCTCCCTCAGGTGGAAACCTGCTCGGAGGAAGGCCAGGCCTTAGTGGGGATAGACTCACCCAGCCCCTCCCCAAGGACAACTGCATTTTACTTTTTTTTTTTTTTTTTTTTTTTGGTACCAGGGATTGAACTCAGGGGCACTCGACCACTGGGCCACATCCCCAGCCCTTTTTTGTATTTTATTAGAGACAGGGTCTCACTGAGTTGCTAAGTGCCTCGCCATTGCTGAGGCTGGCTTTGAACTGGCGATCCTCCTGCCTCAGCCTCCCAAAGTGCTGGGATTACAGGCGTGCACCACCGCGCCCGGCTTGCATTTTACATTTTTTTAAAAAATATTTATTTATTTACTTTAGTTGTACACAATGTAATGCATTTTACGTGGTGCTGAGGATCGAACCCGGGCCGCGCATGTGAGAGGCAAGCGCTCTGCTGCTGAGCCACAGCCCCTGCCCTGCATTTTACATTTTTAAAAACAGTTTTTAACCCTGGAAGGCCTCAGTGACAAGATTTCACACCCGTGACCGGGCAGGAAAGGAATAAGCGCTTGAACCATGTGCGGAGGCCACACCTGTCATTCCAGCAACTCTGGAGGCTGAGGCAGGAGGATGGCAAATTCGAGGCCAGCCTCAGCAACTTAGTGAGACCCTGTCTTAACAAATCAAAAGGGCTGGGAGGTGGCTCAGTGCTAGGGCACCCCTGGGTTCCAGCCCCAGCACCACAGAAACAATAAACAAAAAGAAGCTCCCTCCACAAGCACCCCGAGTATAAAGGCAAACGCGTCGATCACAGCCCAGGACAGAGCCCGAGCAGCAGGACACGGGAGCTGGACGCTGAGAGGAAACGCGCGCCCCATGCACCCCAAAAAACGCCCTCCACGCTTTGAAGCAAGGAGAGAGTGGGCAGAAGGGCCGGGCAGAGCCCTGGGGCCCAGGCCATCCGCCCGGAGAGCCGCCGGCAGGAGGCAGTGGCCAGGCCCAGGAGCCAGGCAGTTGGTGAGGCCCCGCCGCGACGGGGCAGGTGCCGGGGCTCGCAGGGGAGGCCAGGCCCCAGCAACCAGCACGCACAAATAAAGGCCTGAGGTCTTTCCTTGAGGCTTTGGGCTTCTCTTTTGTTTTTCAGTTTTGTTGTTTGTCTCAAGGTGGAACCAGGCCATCCTCCTGCCTTGGCCTCCCGGGGAGGGGAGCTGGGCCACAGGTGCCTGCCCCCAACCCCAGCCGCAGGGGCCTGGCCTTCATCTTTCCAGGGTGCCTCATGAGTGACGGCCAGCGCCTGTGGCCTGTGCACAGCAGCACAGCATTCAGCCCGAGAAATGAGTGACGTCCTGTCGGGGGGCCTGGGGGACATTATGTTGAGTGACATGATCCAGGGACAGAAAGACCGACAGGACCCGTCCCTGCTCTTTTGTGGCAGCTGAAAAGTTGTGGCCAAGAAAGAGACCCGTGGTCACCAGAGGGGAGGGAGGGGCAGAGGGGGCCAGACACGGGCACCCGCCTGGGCTCCAGGCCAGCACCACCAAAAAAAAAAAAAAAAAAAAATTTAAAAGAGAGAGCTCCAGCCGGAGGCCAGGGCAGAGGCCGCCATCCCTGCAGCTCAGGAGGCGGGAGCTGGGGGTCCCAGTTCAAGGCCAGCCTCAGCTGCTCAGCGCGGCCCTAGCAGCTTGGCGAGACCCTGTCTCCACATAAAAATGAAAATAGAAACTAAAAGTGGCCCAGGGGTCAAGCGCCCCTGGGTTCAGTTGCTGGTACTGAGAGAGAGAGAGAGAGAGAGAGAGAGAGAGAGGAAGAATATGAGCGAGATCCTGCTCTGGACAGGAAAGTAGGACCAGTGGTGCCCCCAGAGAGGGGGCCGTGGGGGGCCGTGGGGCGCAGAGGGAGGTTTTCACTGTTTGCTCACCTACACTTTCAGAATTATGAACCGTGCAAGAATTCATTCACCTGCTCAAAAGAAAGTTCATTCTATTTGTTTAACCCTGTGGCTGATAATAACAACTGTGTTTAAAGGTGTGGAAGGAGCTGTTCTATTATTATTTTTTTTAATTATTTTTATTCTTTTTGGCACCAGGGATTGAACTCAGGACACTCGACCACTGGGCCACATCCCCAGCGCTTTTTTTGTATTTCATTAGAGACAGGGTCTCCCTGAGTTGCTAAGTGCCTCGCCATTGCTGAGGCTGGCTTTGACCTCGCGATCCTCCTGCCTCAGCCTCCCCAGTGCTGGGATGACAGGCGTGTGTCACCGCGCCCAGCCAAGGTCTGTTCTAAGCACCTCTGTGTGCAACCTACAGCACTCTGGGAAGGAGCTACTGGATTATCCTGAGCAGAAAGCTAAGGCTCAGAGAGGTGAAGCAGCTCACCCAAACTCACACAGCCAGCGGGTGAAGGAGGACTTGAACCCAGGCCTTCCGAGCTGGAGACCCTCAATTCCAGGGTCTCCTGATCACCAGCACTGACGGGCACCAAGCGGGTTTAATCTCTTAAGTCACTGTGTCATACCTATGATAAACCCAACATATTTTAAGTGCACGGGTGGTGACTTTTACACACATGTAAATTCGTGGTGTCTCACAGATTGAGGGGCCAACCACCAGCCCCTCCCAGTGCCCTCAGCCCTGAGCTAACCCACCCTGCCCCTCCTGCATTCCGTCTTCACTTCCTCCCTCCTCACCTCCCCCAGGCTCCCCTCTCCTGCTGAGCCTGGCTCACCCCGAGGGCTCTGCGTGTGGGCTCCATCTCCCTGCCACCTCCACGTTACAGGCCCGAGCAGGGACCCAGAGACCATGGGCTAGAACCTCCCAAACATAAGCCTAAATAAACCTTTCCTCGTCATAAGCTCCTTCTCTGGGGTACTTGTCACAGTCGCAGGAAGCTGGGCACGCGCCATTTTGGTTGATTTATCTCTTACAGTGCTGGGGTTGAACCCAGGGCCGAGCACGTGCTGGCAAGGGCTCCGCGGCAGAGCAGCACCAGAATCGTCGCACTCTCCCCCTCCCCCCTCCCCCCGCTGGCCCCGCCTGCACCCAGGGCAGTCCTGCCCAGGGCCTTTCCCTAGAGCTCTCCAGGTCTGGCGCCTTTCACCTTCAGAGCTCTGCTCAGATTCACCTCCTCCAGGACGCCCTCCTTGACTACCTTCTTTAAAATTGCAACCCCTCAGGGACCACAGTGACGCCTGCCTGTCATGCTGGCCATTCAGGAGGCTAAGGCAGGAGGGTCAAAGTTCAAGGCCACCCTGGGAACCATAGCAAGACTCTGTCTTAAAATAAAATATAAGCCGGGCGCGGTGGCGCATGCCTGTAATCCCAGCACTTGGGAGGCTGAGGTAGGAGGATCGCGAGTTCAAAGCCAGCCTCAGCAATGGCGAGGCACTTAGCAACTCAGTGAGACCCTGTCTCTACTAAAATACAAAAAAGGGCTGGGGATGTGGCCCAGGGGTCGAGCGCCCCTGAGTTCAATCCCCAGTGCCAAAAAAATAAATAAAATAAAATATAAAAAGGACTGAGGGTGGAGGCTGCAGCTCAGCGGTAGAGCCCTGGGTTCAATCCCCAGCGCCAGAAAAAAAATGCCCCGTCACGTGGGCCAGGCATGTTCTTTATTCCTGCGGCAAGCGGCCACTCGACGACCTCTCACCAGCGTCGGCCCTGCGCCAGGCAGAAGGACGCGGATGCGGTCAGCACGCGGTCTGGGGTCTGTCCACGCACCAGCCTCCGCAGGCCGACCCTGCCGACCCTGCCCTCATTTGCTCTTACAAATAAAGCTTTATTGGCATCCGGCCACGCCCGTCTGCCTGCACCACTTTTCCAGCGGAGCTGCATCCCCCAGTTGAGCAAGCTGGGCAGAGGCCACGTGGTCTGCCAATCCCGAGAATGGACTGCGGGGCGGGGCGGGGCGGGGCTCCGCGTGCGCGTGCGCAGCAGGCTCCAGGCGCTGTCCCGCCCTGCGCTGCAGAAACCAGACCTGCGTGGGCGGGTCCTGCTGGCCTCCGCCTTAATAGACAGGACCCACTCTAGAAATGGAGAGGACGCACTCAGAAACGCTTTCTGGGTTTTTTTTTTTTTTTAGGGGGGGTGGCACCAGGGATTGAACTCAGGGGCACTCAACCACTGGGCCACATCCCCAGCCCTATTTTGTATTTTATTTAGAGAAAGAGTCTCACTGAGTTGCTTAGCGCCTTGCTTTTGCTGAGGCTGGCTTTGAATTTACAATCCTCCTGCCTCAGCCTCCCGAGCCACTGGGATTACTGGCTTGCGCCACTGCACCTGGCCATTTTTTATATTTTATTAGAGACAGGATCTCGCTGAGTTGCTTACTCACTAAGTTGCTGAGGCTGGATTTGAACTCGTGATCCTCCTACCTCAGCCTCCTGAGTGGCTGGGATTACCAGCTTGTGCCACTGCGCCTGGCTTGGAGCCACCCTTTTAATAGGGGATCACAGGCCACAGGTGACTCTTGGACAGTTGGAGTAGGGACATGCAACTGTGAACTGGATTTTCAATTTTATTTCATTTTGATTAATTTAAACTAAACTTTGAGCCAGGTGCAGTGGTGCATGCCTGTCATCCCAGAAGCTGCGGAGGCTGAGGCAGGAGGATCATGAGTTCAAAGCCAGCCTCAGCGATTTGGCCAGGCCTTAAGCAACTCAGCAAGACCCTGTCTCTAAATAAAGTATAAAAAGAGCTGGGGATGTGACTCTGTCGTTAAGTGTCCCTGGGTTCAATCCTTGGTACCAAATAAATAAATAAACAGACTAAAAATGGATACTGCACTCATTTGATAGGCAGTTTTTCTTTTGTAATCTAATAAGTTTATTTTGCAGGGCTGGGGTGGAGCCCAGCACCGCAGGTCGAGCTGGTCGAGCTGGTGCCCCACGCCTGAGACGCCAGCCCAGTGGAGAGCTCCGAAGTGATCGTGGGACCGGCAGGTGCCTGAATCTGTAACTAAATTTTTTGAACTCTAAACACAGCTCTAGGATCCGTGGTGGGAATTTAGCCTCCAAATCAAGACCAGCAGTGAATGTGAACTTCAGTGTGTTAAGTAGCTGGGAATGGAGGCCACGCCTGTCATTCCAGCCACTTTGGAGCCTGAGGCAGGAGGACAGCCAGTTTAAGGCCAGCCTCAGCAACTTAGTAACACCTTGTCTCAAAATAAAAATAAAGGGGCTGGGGTTGAGGCTCAGCGGCAGAGCGCTGGCCTTGCACGTGCGCACCTGGGGTCGATCCTCAGCACCACGTAAACATAAATGCATTGTGTACAACTAAAGCAAATAAATAAATATTAAAACATAAAAATAAAAAGGGCTGGGGTGCGGCGCCGCGGTCAAGTGCCCCTGGATTCCATCCCCACTGCAAAAGAAGGGGAAATAAATCGGGCGGGTCTCGCGGCTGCCGCTATTGTGACTGGCTTCAGTGTCTGTGGGACGGCATCGAGCCAAGGTCTCGTGATGCCCAGCCGATGCCACCTGTCACTCTTCCGTTTGCTCAGCCCTTTGGCCCTGGTGCAGATCTGGTCCTGCAGTGACGTGCACCCGTGCTCACGGGGACAGAGGGACAGTAGGGGTGTGGCTCTGTGGCCGCTGCCTGCCTCAGCCAGGAGGGAGGCCACACCCAGGCGTCCTCTCCAGATGTCCTCATGCCGTCCGTCTCCTCTCTCCTGCGTGCTCTCACCCCACGGGGCTGACCACGCTGCCCTTTGGGGACAGTGCTGGGGACAAGGGAGGGAGTCCACGCAGCAGAGGCTCCTGCCTTCTCCCTCCTCCTCCTCTCCCCCCACTTCCGGGACCCTCCCGGGCAGGCGCTGCCAGGCCATGAGCAACTCCCTGGTGACATGGGCGTGGCAGGGGCGGGCAGGGCGGCCCCAGGGGACTCTGAGCCCTCTTGGGCAACGCGGAATGGCTGCAGCCTCCTCCCGGGGCGCCCAGCTCTCCTCCTGCACCACAGCTGTCTGTCCCGGGAAGGGCTGGCCTGTGTCCCGGGGTGGGAAGACAGGACATTTCAACAGGGCCTCCAGATGCCGTGGGGGAGGCTGATGTCCTAAGAAAGGACATCCACCCACTCATCCCCACGGCCACTGAATTTTTGAGCGCCTGCTGCATGCCAGGACACAGCAGCAACCACACCTGACAAAGCCTCCCCCACCCCCACACCCTGGGACTGCTGCTCCGAGGCGGGGCTGGGGGCTGCTCCGTAGCATGGGTCACACGGGAGGAGGCCAGTCCAACACGGCCGTGCAAGGGACAGCAAAGCAGCCAGGTGGGCTGGCCACACTGTCATCCCAGCAGCTTGGGAGGCCGAGGCAAGAGGATTGCAAGTCTGAGGCCAGAATGCTTCCTGGGAATCAGCTCCCTCTGCCAGCCAGTCTCCACTTCTTGGGCCTGTCCCGCCCCTGCATGTCTAGCCACCACCTTGTCCTGATGATTGCTTTATGGCTGGCGAGTCCAAGGGTCACAGCGAGCCCTCGCACCAGGGAAGGGAGGCCGGGAGGCCCTGCTGGCTGCAGGCGAGGGGGCAGCCCCCCTCTGGGCCCCCTGGCGGGCTGTGCCGGGCTCTGCTCCCTCCGCCAGTCTCCAGGGCCGGCTCACAAGCCCCGCAGCGGAGCCCCCCGCAGCGGAGATGCACCTCCCGAGGAGGAGAGGTCCAGGAGGCTGAAGTTCAAGTCCAGGTGTCCTGGGGACTCAGCCTCCCTCCTTCTGGCCCACACCTCCTTTATCTGCAAGGACAGCGGCTGTTGCACTAGGGCCTGCTGAAGGGGCCTCATGTGACCTTGATCAGGCCAGGAAAGAGCCGGTTTCTAAGTAAGGTCACACTCGGAGGCCCTGGAGGTCCGACTTCCACAGATGACCTTCAGGGGAATGCAAGACTGCCCATGGCACTTTCTAGAAACTTGCGAAATGCAGGCCCACCAAGGTGCGGCTTCCCCGCGCCAAAAAGGAGGAGGGAGGGGGAGGGAGGCGGAGCAGCCCAGCCTGGCGGTCTCGGGCCAGTGCCACCCCAGCGCAGCTTGCCCATGGCCCCAGCTGCAGTCACCCAGAGGCCACCCCAGCAGGTGGCCAGCGAGGGCTGCAAGGTGGCTGGGCAGTGGAGGGACCCTGGGCCTATCCCAGGAGGCCAAGGAAGGAGGGATCTCTTAAGGGCTATTGGGGAGAGTCACACGAGTCACTCTGAAACAATTGTCCTTGGCTACAAGGATCAATCAAGAGGGTGGCTTCTGTCCCCAGTGGCTGGGCAGACATCCCTGCCGAAGTGATTCTGTACCAGGCTGCAGTGGCCTCTGTGCAGAGTTCCGGTTCTTGTGGGGACGTTGGTGACAGTTCTCATCAGGTGACCGTGACTGCCACCCTCTCCTTCAGAGCCCCTCTGCTTTCTGTATTCAGTTTCATCTACTTTTATTTATTTATTTATTTTTTTGGTACCGGGGATTGACCTCAGGGGAAGTAATGACTCGACCCCCTGGGCCACATCCCCTAAGCCCTTTTTGTATTTTATTAGAGGCAGGGTCTCACTGAGTTGCTAAGTGCCTCGCCATTGCTGAGGCTGGCTTTGACCTCGCGATCCTCCTGCCTCAGCCTCCCAAGTGCTGGGATGACAGGCATGGCCACCGCGCCCAGCTAGTTCACCTGCTGTTTGTCAGGACCTGATTGAAGGGCGGATTGAAATGGCTTTCACGGGGCTGGGATTGTGGCTCAGTGGTAGAGCGCTCGCCTAGCACGTGCGCGGCCTGGGTTCGATCCTCAGCACCACGTAAAAACAAAGGCATTGTGTACAACTAAAAGCAAAATAAATAGATAAAAAAGAAATGAAATGGCTTTCACCATCTCTGCTGCACCTTTGCACCAAGAAGCCGGGGTCCCAGCTGGGCGCGGTGGCCCACGCCTGTAATCCCAGCACTTTGGGAGGCTGAGGCAGGAGGATCGCGAGTTCAAAGCCAGCCTCAGCAACGGCGAGGCACTTAGCAACTCAGTGAGACCCTGTCTCTAAATAAAATACAAAGAAGGTCTGGGGATGTGACCCAGTGGTCGAGTGCCCCTGAGTTCAATCCCCGGTACCACAAAAAAAAAAAAAAAAAAAAAAAAGAAGCCGGGTCCTGTGCCCACAGTCCCAAGAACGTCCCCTACTGTCATGGTGGCTTCTTACTTGTTTCTTCTTTATTTTTTTTGCATGGTGAAGGCTGGAACCCAGGCCCTCACCATGCTAGGCAAGGGCTCCTCTGCTGAGCTACGTCCCAGCACACACCCCTTTATTTTTTTGTGTTTTGAGCCAGGGTCTCGCTGAGTTGCCCAGACAGGCCTGGAGCTTGGGACCCTCCTGCCTCAGCCTCCCTAGCTGCTGGGATGACAGGTGCGGCCATTGTGCCCAACAGCTTTCGTGAGTTTGGGGAGGATGAACTGCACAGATCAAAGGGCACCCAGGACAGACGGGCCACTGGAAGCCAAGGTGGGGACCATCCGCACCCCTGTGCATTGTAGCCTGCCCAGACAGCGCCCGCCTCTCCCGGGACGGGACGTGGGATGACGTCAGTCCCGGCCAGCTCGCGCCGCGTGACTCTGATGCCCAGAAGGCCGCTTCTCTTCTCCGGGCAGTTTCCTCACCTGCATGCTGGACAGGAATCCGACGGTCATGTAAAGCTCCTGCCAGCTCAAACATCGGGGTGAATGTTCAATCCCATGGAAGTCTGATCAAGAATGGGGTGCGAGGAGAGCCCCAGAGAGGTGTGGGCGTGCAGGAGAAGCCCAGCATGCAAGGACAGGGCAACTCAGTGTAGGCCTACGCATGGGCGACAGCGGCCATGCTGACAGAGTGTCATGGAGCCAGGCACACTGGCCTCACCTGTCATCCCAGTCATTCGGGAGGCTGAGGCAAGAGGATCTCCAGGTTGAGGCCAGCCTCAGCAACTTAGCAAGACTTTGTCCCAAAACAATAAGAAAAAAAAAAAAAAAAAAAAAAGCTGGGGCGTGGCTCAGTGGTAGAACACTTGCCCAGCCTGTGTGAAGCTATGGATTCCGTCCCCAGCACTAAAGAGAAAGGGAAAACAAGAGAGGAATGGGAAGGAAGTAATGTCTTACACTTGATTAAATTTATTTATTTGGGGGGTTGCTAGGGATTTAACTGTACCGCTGAGCCACATCCCCAGGTCTTTGTATCTTTTATTTAATGACAGGATCTTGTAAGTTGCTGGGGCCCTTGCTAAGTAGCTAAGGCTGGCCTACAACTTGTAATCCTCCTTTCTCAGCCTCCTGAGTTGCTGGGATTATGATCAAATTTGAGTTTTACAAGCAAGTCCCATGCTAACATCCGCTGAGAATCTACTTTGTACGCTGAATCCTCTCAAACGCGCAGCCTTCTGCTCTTTCCTTCTGTGAGAAAAAGAGCCCCGCTGTTCAGAGGCACAGCTTCCGAGGCCAAGAACTGCCCGACCCAATTAAAACCATACTTATCGTTTATTGAGCACAAACTGTATACTAGCCACTGTGCTAAGGACCCATTTGATCCTCCAGAAACGTGGTGGGTGGGGGACTGTCTGCAGCCCCATTTTACAGCTGAGGATACTGAGTCTCAGAGAGGGCATGCCCCCTGGCCATGGCCGTGATGCTGACCCAGAGCTGCCCCCGACAGCCACACTCAACCTCAAGTCCAGCAAGATAACATGGGCTGGGCTGTGGTATCCAGCACAGTGTGCCTGCTGTGTGACGTGAAGCAAGTTACTTGGCCTCTCTGTGCCTCATCTTCCTCTTCCCCAAAATGGGTGTTTTAAGATCAACATGTACAAGCAATTCTGAACCACACATAAGTGACCAGATGCTCGTGCGTTATAAAGTTTGTTATTGATCTTAATCAGGGGTCAGCAAACTTGGGAAGGGAGCCAGTTAGTAAACATTTGCAGGTATTTTGTTTTGTTTTGTTTTGTTTTTCTATTTGTTTTTCTTTTTTCTTTTTTCTTTTTTTTTTTTTTTTTGGTACCGGGGATTGAGCTCAGGGGCACTCGACCACTGGGCCACGTCCCCAGCCCTTTTCTGTATTTTATCAGAGACAGGGTCTCACTGAGTTGCTAAGTGCCTCGCCATTGCTGAGGCTGGCTTTGAACTCGTGGTCCTCCTGCCTCAGCCTCCCAAGTGCTGGGATGACAGCCGTGCGCCACCGCGCCCGGCTCCCAGGTTTTATGCTGTTGTTTTATTTTTCAGTGCTGAGTTGGAAACCAGGGCCCTTGTGCGCTAGGAAGGCGCTAACCATTGTGCTTCCCCACCCAACCTTTGCCACTTTGCAGGCCCCGAGGCAAACGCTTGGCTCGGCGCACATGCAGCAGCAGTTGCAGATAACAGGCAAATGACTGAGCAGCGCCCTGTGCCAATAAAACTTCATTTATGGGCACTGAGATTTAAATCCTATATACATTGCACATGTCATGAAATATTATTCCCCTTTTGATTATTTTCCCCCAACCGGTTCATAACGCCATCCTTAGCTCCTACAGAAATAGGTTGTAGGCCAGGCGCAGCGGCCACGGGGTCAGCCCAGCGGCTCTGGGGGTGGAGGCAGGAGGATCGCAAGTTCCAGACCAGCCTGGAGAACTTAGAGAGACCCTGTCTTCTCAAAATGAAGAATAAAAATCCGGGCGCGGTGGCGCACGCCTGTAATCCCAGCACTTTGGGAGGCTGAGGCAGGAGGATCGCGAGTTCAAAGCCATCCTCAGCAATGGCGAGGCACTTAGTAACTCAGTGAGACCCTGTCTCTAATAAAATACAAAAAAAGGGCTGGGGATGTGATCCAGTGGTCGAGTGCCCCTGAGCTCAATCCCCGGTACCACAAAAAAAAAAAAGAAGAAGAAGAAGAAAAGGGGTCAGGGATACAGCTCTGGGGTACATCACCCCTGGGTGAAACCCCACCACCCCCACAAAAAATTCATCAAGGGAAGCCGGGCACAGTGGCACACGCCTGTCATCCCAGCACTTGGGAGGCTGAGGCAGGAGGATCGTGAGTTCAAAGCCAGCCTCAGCAATGGCGAGGCACTTAGCAACTCAGTGAGACCCTGTCTCTGATAAAATACAAAAAAAGGGCTGGGGATGTGATCCAGTGGTCAGGTGCCCCTGAGCTCAATCCCTGGTACCACAAAAAAAAAAAAAAAAAAAAAAAAAAAAAAAAAGAAGAAGAAGAAAAGGGGTCAGGGATACAGCTCTGGGGTACATCACCCCTGGGTGAAACCCCACCACCCCCACAAAAAATTCATCAAGGGAAGCCGGGCACAGTGGCACACGCCTGTCATCCCAGCACTTGGGAGGCTGAGGCAGGAGGATCGTGAGTTCAAAGCCAGCCTCAGCAATGGCGAGGCACTTAGCAACTCAGTGAGACCCTGTCTCTGATAAAATACAAAAAAGGGCTGGGGATCTTTTCCTTCGGAGCACCACCAAGGATTCCGGTGTCGCCATGGGCCGCCGCCCTGCCCGGTGTTACCGGTACTGTAAAAACAAGCCGTACCCAAAGTCTCTTTCTGCCGGGGTGTCCCTGATGCCAAAATCCGCACCTTTGACCTTGGGCGGAAAACGGCGAAAGTGGATGAGCCCCCACTCTGGCCCCGCGGTGTCTGGTGGACACGAGCAGCTGTCCTCTGAAGCCTTGGACTCCATGCCAACAAGCACACGGTACAACCTTGTGGCAGAGCTGGGTTTCGGATCCGAGTGCGGCCCCACCCTCTCCATGTCGTCCGTGTCGACAACCTGTGGTCCCCTGCTGGGGCTGACGGGCTCCGCGCGGGGGTGCGGGGCGCACAGTGGCCAGTGCTCACGTTGGCCAAGTCATCACGTCCGTCCGCACCAGGCTGCAGAACGAGGAACATGGGATGGAGGCCCTAGGCAGGGCCAAGTTCAAGGTCCCTGGCCACCAGAAGAGCCACACCTCAGACAAGTGGGGCTTCACCAAATTTAATGCGGACGAATTCGAAGACATGGCGGCTGAGAAGCGGCTCATTCCTGATGGCTGGGGGGTCAGATGTATCCCCGATCGGGGTCCCCTGACAAGTGGCGGGCCCTGCATTCATGAGGGCTTCCGCTGTGTTTTCCCTTTCTTAATCTTACACCAATAAATCCTGTATTGTATCCAAAAAAAAAAAAAAAAAAAGAGAAAAAAAAAAAGGGCTGGGATGTGGCCCAGTGGTTCAATTAAAAAAAAAAAAATTCATCAAGGGAGTTGAAACAGATTCTTAGATGACCGTTTCACCTGCACTGGATTGTGATATTGATTTTTTTTTTTTTTTTTTTTTTTTTTTTTTGGTACCAGGGATTGAACTCAGGGGCACTCGACCACTGGGCCACATCCCCAGCCCTTTTTTTGTATTTTATTAGAGACAGGGTCTCACTGAGTTGCTAAGTGCCTCGCCATTGCTGAGGCTGGCTTTGAACTCGCGATCCTCCTGCCTCAGCCTCCCAAAGTCCTGGGATGACAGGCGTGCGCCACCGCGCCCGGCTTCTCTACATTTTTTAGAAATATTTATTTATTTGCTTTAGTTGTACACAATGCAACGCGTTTATGTTTACATGGTGCAGAGGATCGAACCCGGGCCGCGCACGGGCGAGGCGGGTGCTCTGCTGCTGAGCCACAACCCCAGCCCCCTATATTTTCTTACCATCACTATGTTTCTCTTTTCCCCTTTTCTTTCTTCCTCTTACTGCGCTGGGGACAAACCCAGGGCCTTGGTGTGCCAGGCAGTCGCTGACCTCTGAGCCACCCTGGTCTCTACTAGTCGTTGCATGGCATAATTATTACCAAAACTTTGGGTCGCAGAGAGGAGGGTTACAGTGGGATCCCTGCAGGTGCTGACTGTGCTAGCTGAGCCCATGTTTGAACATTCGTGTCCGGCATCTGGGAAACATCAAGGAGAGGTTTCCTGCCACCCTGATGGGCGAGACTGTTGAGACCCCAAGGGTGTCCCACTGACACCTGTGCCCTGTGGGCTGCCGGCCCTGGGAGGAGAGCCTGCAAACGAACTTTTATTTATGTCCTTTCATGGTGTTTGCTGGACCTCGGGCATGCTCGGTGAGCACCACCCCGTTTTGGCGTGTGTGTGTGTGTGTGTGTGTGTGTGTGTGTGTGTGTGGTGGTGCTGGGGATGGAAGCCAGGGCCTTGTGCTCGCGAAGCGAGCACTCTGCCAACTGAGCTATGTCCCCAGCCCCACCATCTTGGCTTTTAAGAGTTGAAAACCATAGAAAAAATATTTCATAATTTTGTCACAGGACAAGTCTATAAAATCCACATGTCACCCTCCCATTTTGTTTATTTGTTTATTTTAATTTCCTGGTGCTGAGGCTGGCACCCAGGGCCTCACATCTGCACTCTACCCCTGAGCCACACTCCTGTCCCAGAGACAGACTTGGGGGGGGGCAGGGTCACCACCGCTTTCTCGGTTTTGAAGGAGGGGGCAGCACTGGGTCCTTGGGACAGAGATGGGCCAGGACAGGCACCACGCTTCCCTTGAAGAAAGTCCTCCGAGCTGGGCGCCGTGGTGCCCGCCTGTCGTCCCGGCCACTCAGGAGGCTTAAGCAGAAGGACCCCAAGTTCGAGGCCAGCCTGGGCAACCGAGAGACTCTGTATCAGAACAAAAAAGTAAAATAAAATGTGGGAATGTGGCTCAGAGGTTAAGCCCCCCGGGTTCAGTCCCCAGCACCGGCCTCAGCAAACAAGGAAAGAAGAAAAAGAAAGTTTGCCAGCCCGCCCTCTCCTCCAAGCCCCCAGTCCCGGGAGGGCAGAAGCCCCGCAGCCACCTGCGGGGTCCCCGCTGCCCACCCAGGCAGGACGGGGGACCAGACCGGGCTGCGCGGCCGGCCCAGCGCCGGGCGCCCTCTAGAGGACGCTGCGGGCAAGCGCGGCCGCGTCCCGGGGCTGCTCCCCGCGCCCCAGGGCCGTCGCCGAGCGCGTGCTTGCGCGCGCACCTCCAAGGGCTCCCAGGAAGGGACCCGCGCCTGGCTGCGGCCGGAGGGTCCCCGCCACTTTCCCAAGGCCTTTCTGGGACGCCGTCCCGGGGTCCGGCCCGGGCTCTCAGCCCCGCGCCTGCCCCGCACGCCGAGCCCAGCGCCAGGCCACCAGCCACCACCACCAGCCCTCACCCCTCCGCAGGGGAGGAAGGAGGGCCTCGGCCCTGGGTCAGCTCGGGCCACTGGTGCCCACGGCGGCGCTCAGAATGGATTTTGCACGTTGTGAATGGTCGGAAAACATTCTCCAGAACATCTTGTGACACTGACATCACAGGGACCTCACCTCTCAGCGGCCACACCCGCAGCTGATGGGCACACAGCCGCAGGCTTTGGTGTTCGCGGTCTGTGGCTTCCTTAGGCTGAGCTGGGTGGAGAGACGGCGTGGCCCCGAGCACCAGAGCCAGAATCCAGGGGCTCTGGGCCATCCTCGCGTCCAGCCCGCCAGGGTCCAAAGTATCTAAAAATTCTGTCATCCCAGCACTTGGGAGGCTGAGGCAGGAGGTTCGCGAGGTCAAAGCCAGCCTCAGCAACTTCGCGAGGGCCTAAGCAATTCAGTGAGACCCTGTC
Source organism: Tamias sibiricus (assembly GCA_025594165.1). Classification (NCBI taxonomy): domain Eukaryota; kingdom Metazoa; phylum Chordata; class Mammalia; order Rodentia; family Sciuridae; genus Tamias; species Tamias sibiricus. The sequence continues at coordinate 2,889,402 of CM046673.1, read as the reverse complement.
TCTGATAAAATACAGTAAAGGGCTGGGGATGTGGCTTGGTGGTTAAGTGCCCCTGAGTTCAATACCCTGTACCAAAAAAAAAAAAAAAAAAAAAAAAGGGGGGGGGGGGGTGCTGGGGCTCGAGGTTGCACGTCTGTAATTCCCATGACTCTGGAGACTGAGGGAGGAGGATTGCGAGTTCAAAGCCAGCCTCAACTTAGCGAGACCCTACGCAATTCAGCGAGACCCTGTGTCTAATAAAATATTAAAAAGGGCTGGGGATGTGGCTTGGTGGTTAAGTGCCCCTGGGTTCAATCCCTGGTACCAGGAAAAAAAAAAAAAAAAAGGCGCAGAGGGTGATGTTGCCCAGTGGTCAGCATCCCAGGCTAATCATCAAAGGACAACGACAAAACCCCCTTTTAGAAATGTCCCGCAGGACATACAGCAATCACATCTACAAATGAGAACCTCCATAAACTGAGGGTCACCGACCTTCAGATCAGGACCTGCACACACCCAGCTGATCTTGCTTAGCCTTAGAAATTGTTAATTGCCCCTGTTTAAAAAAAAAAAAAAAAAAAAGCCATTGCTCTCTCTGGAAACCTTGAGTTTGGAACTTTGATCACAGTAATTTCAACATCTCATCCAAACCCCTTTTTTATTTCATCTGATCTGGAGACCTCTTACCAGCCGGACTCAGAGGCTGGTGGCAGGAGCCCACACAGCCACCTGCAGGAAGCAGGAAGCTGACCACGGTGGCCCGGGGCTGCTCTCTGGGTGCTGAATGTTCTGGAATCAGGTGGGGGTGAGAGTGGCCCCACCCAGCGAAGCCACTGAGAGGGTGGATTTGAAGGAGGTGCGCTCCCTCCCGCACGTCCTCCTCGCTAAGTAACAGTGCTGTGAATAAATAAATGATGGCGAGACAAATGACACATCGCATCTGCCCCCCCTCCTGCCGTCCCCTCCCACTGCCCACGGCCTCTCAGTCCTCCTCGCGTCTTTTCAGCGAAGCGTTCAGGTAGACAGCAGCTCGCCGCCCACCCCGGGGACACAGTGCCGCCTGGCAGAGGACCTGAAGGACCCTGGGGAGCTGGCAGGGAGGGAGGAGACCCACCTGCGGGGTCAGCACGGGCTGTCCCCGCTTGCCCCGCCCTGACAGCGAAGCGTAGGGATGGACGCTGACTCACAGACGCGCTCAGGGGCATTTTATTGAGTGAAGTAAGTGGCAAATGTCCGTGTCCCTAGGATGTGCGTCTGCCTGGTGCTGAGCTGACCCTCCATGGGTGTGGAGGCCAGCAGGTGGGGGACGGGCCAGCTGGACACCAGGTGGAGGCCAGGTGTGGTCCGCTGCTGGGGGAGGGGAAGCGTGGGTGTCTCTGTACCTAGTGCTACTCACCGGGAGGTCGTGTACCGCAGCTGACAAGCAATGACAAGATGTACAAGACTCTTTTTTTTTTTTTTTTTTTAATTTTTGTTAGTTGCAGAGGACATAATACCTTTATTTTGTTTGTTTATTTTTATGTAGAGCTGAGGATCGAACCCAGTGCCCCACACGGGTGAAGCAAGCGCTCTACTGCTGAGCCCCAGCCCCAGTCCAATGTACAAGACTGTCGCTGCCTGAAGCGATGGCCACTTGGAGCAACAAAACCGCGGGAATAAGTTCAGAGGCAGACTGGAAACGAACAGGCTCTTTATTCTGCCAGCTTCTCTCTCCGGCTCCAAGAACACCCCAACACGCAATCCACACTCCTCCAACCACCACAAAATGGCACCAACCCGATCTACAATGTCCCGGGCCAAGTCTCACGAGACCATGGAAGGTGGTAATGCTTATGGCTCACAGCTAACCGCAATCTTAGCTATCTCCTAATTAGGGCTCCTGCATTTCCCCCCTTTTTGTTTTAAAAGAGGGGATGCTGGGCTGGGGTTGTGGCTCAGTGGCAGAGCGCTCGCCTCGCACGTGCGCGGCCCGGGTTCGATCCACAGCACCACATAAACATAAATGCATTGCATTGTGTACAACAAAAGTAAATAAATAAATATTTTAAAAAAAAATAAATAAAAATAAAAATAAAAAAAAAAAGAGGGGATGCTCTAGGACGTCCATGTGCAACCAACATTCTTACCCGTCATCGGATAATCAAGGCTGTGCCCTTGACTCCTGTCTTAGGTTTATATGTTGGCCACATGAGACTGTCCCATGCAACTGTGCCTGTCTTAGGTTGTCCCCCTCTGGGGATCTTACCCGTCATTGGCTACCAGCCATCCAATGGAACCCTTCAGGATCGACTGTGTAAGATGACTAACAGCCGTCCAATTGTGGGGAGATGCTGCGGCTTTAAGGCGATAAGCCTTCTGTTGACGAGCCAAGTTGCATAGCATATCAAATTCTTTAAACAAATCAGCTGCCCTGAGTTCTAACAAGTAACACACTGAGTTCTCTAGACAAATACCCGCAAGGCATTGTCCCGTAAAGTCCCAAACAATGAAAGATCAAAATGTCCACTTGTTATAACACGTTGATCTAGGAGGCCCCATGCGTGCAGAGCAGAGGCCACTGCTGGTGAGGTTGTTTGATGCTTGAGCAGCAGGGATGCTTGCAGCTGTAGCATAAGACTCTTTTTTTTTTGGTACTGGGGATTGAACTCAGGGGCACTCGACCACTGGGTCACATCCCCAGCCCTTTTTTTTGTATTTTATTAGAGACAGGGTCTCACTGAGTTGCTAAGTGCCTCGCCATTGCTGAGGCTGGCTTTGAACTTGTGATCCTCCTGCCTCAGCCTCCCAAAGTGCTGGGATTACAGGCGTGTGCCACCGCGCCCGGCTATACAAGACTCTTTTTTAAAAAAATATTTTTTAGGTGTTGATGGACCTTAATTTTATTCATTTATTTATGTGTGGTGCTGAGAATCAAACCCAGGGCCTCACACATGCGAGGCAAGCCCTCTACCAATGAGCCCCAACCCCAGCCCCTGTACAAGACTCTTATCATAGATTTTCATAAAATGTTTCATTTGATGTCCATATCGAAGCCTTCGTATCCACAGCCAAACGGGGTAGTTCTGACACACATCTGTGTGAATAAGCAAGGTGAAAGATCCTGGGATTTCCCAGGGTCATCAACACCTTGTGAATCAGCTAATGGTTTTGTAATACTGGAACAATATTTCCTCTTCCTGTGTGTGAGCTGTTCGTATTCTAACAACTACAGACAGGACACACTTTAAAGTTGGATCTGCAGTATTAGCTTTTCTCCATCGCTTTCTGGAGTCTAGACCAGGGATTGGCATGCTATGGCCCACCACCTATTCATGTAAATAAAGTTTTATCGGCACCTGCCCGTGGACATTTGGCTAGCGTTTTCTTTCCATTGTTTTTCGGGGGGGGGGGGGCAACTGGGGATTGAATTCAGGCGCACTCGACCACTGAGCCACATCCCCAGCCCTATTTTGTATTTTATTTATTTTATTTTGCTTGTTGCCTCGATGTTACTGAGGCTGGCTTTGAACTTGTGATCCTCCTGCCTCAGCCTCTTGAGCTGCTGGGATTACAGGCATGCGCCACTGCACCCGGCTTGGCGAGTGTTTTCTATAGTGGCTTTCCTGGTGTGACCACAGAGTTGAGCAGTTGCAAAGGAGACTACAGGGCCCAGGGAGCAGACGTAGTCACAGTCTGATACTTTACCAGAGAAATTTGCTGATCCTTGATCTAGAAAATGAAACAAGCAAAACACACACACACACACACACACACACACACACACACACACACAATAAATAAATAAAAACAAGCATGAATACAGCCCCCTTTTCTAGTACTCACCAATTTCCAGGGTGAGGGGCTCCTGACTTTGCCCATTTTGAGCTGCGCACTTGATATCAGTGCACGGAAGGCGAGGAGCTACGCGGCAGCTCGCCGTCACCCAAGCGTGCTGTGAGGACGTGCAGGCTCTGTACCAGACCTCTGCAGGAAAGTGAACCCTGCAACACAAGTGACTGAGTTTCCTACTGTACATGAAAGCTATGCTCACACTACTGTAGCTCGCTACGTGTACGGCAGCATAATTTTAAAAAAAATATATGCACTCAGCCCAGGTGTGGAGGTGCACACTTATCATTCCAGCTACCCTGGAGGCTGAGGCAAGAGGATCCCAAGTTTGAGGCCAATCTCAGCAACTTAGCGAGGCCCTGTTTCAAAATGCATAAAAAAGTATCGGGGGGGGGGGGGGCTGGGGTTGTGGCTCAGCGGCAGAGCGCTCGCCTCGCACGTGCGTGGCCCGGGTTTGATCCTCAGCACCACGTAAACATAAATGCATTACATTGTGTACAACTAAAGTAAATAAATAAATATTAAAAAAAAAAAAGTGTCGGGGATGTGGCTCAGTAGCAGAGCAGCCCTGGTTTCACTCCCAGGCAGCATCCACTGAGGCGGGGCTCTCAAAACAGAGACTTCACCACTTCACAGCGCACCGCGCAGCCTCCTCTGGTACCCGGGCAGCGTTCACCTACTCCTCCATCACTGGCGTCTGGGATGGTGCTGGGGACGGAGCCCCGGGCTTCTTGGGGTCTGGGCACCCTAGCCACTGGGCAGCACCCAGCCTGCTGCTGGGGCCAGGCAGCTTCCGCCATGGCTGCGGGGCACAGAGGGGGGCATGTCCAGCCAGGTGTGCCCCCTGTTCCCCGTTCTCTGTGATACAGCGTGGGGTGGACCGTGGGGCCACAGGTGACTTGGTGGCTGGCTTTCTGGGGGGCCCCTGGACGGCTTCCTCAGCAGCTGGCCTCGGGCCCCACCTATTCCGTCTCGGAGGGGTCTGAGCTCAAGTCGAAGGGCAGCTGGCCGCTCTCCATGCCGAGGTGCCCCTGGGGAGGGGCTCCAGCAGCCCCCTGTTTGCTCTCTGGAACTTTCATGTCCGGGGTGATAGATGGGCTCCCCTCCCCCCCCCCAAGTTTTCCGCATCCTGAGAGAAGCAACCTTGTTTCATTCTCGGCAGGATGTTTCTTCCCCGGGCAAGAGCCAATAGGCTTAAAGGTCGCCCTGTTCTATGGGCAAAGAGCCAATGGCGTTGGGGTTGCTCTGGTGCACCTCCCACCAGAAATCCCTATATAGGGCCCTGCTCGAGAGACTCAGAACAGACACACACACATCAGCTCCTCGCTGCTGAGAGGAGGAAGCCACTGCAACAGCTCCAGGCCCATCGCCTCCAGCCCGACGGCCGCTCCCAGCCGACAGCTCCAGCCTCCAGCCAGACAGCAGCTGCTTTAGCTGATAGCTCCAGAGATCCCAGCCGGTGCGACCCAGCACCCACCCTGTGTCCAGAGCTTGCACACGCCCCTCTCCCTGACTCCCCTCTCCCAGCACCTCTTCGACCTTCGACAGAGCACCTCTTCTCTGGTTTTGCTACCAGCCACGAAGGCTGTTGAATCAATCTCTTGGCTGCACGGCTGTCCCTGGTGTGATTTTTGCCCTTCACCGGGACGCTGAGTTAATCAGTTGCAGGCTGTGGAAGAAGCTGAGGCAGGCTGCTGGAGCTGGACCGGAACCAGGCCTTTAATCCAGGCTGGATTTAGGTTGAGAACACCGGGCACCTGCAGGGCGTGCCTCTGCGCCCAGGTGTGTCTGCCCCAGGCCTTCCCGCTGCACAGGGCCAGCCTCCTGCTGGGTCCCCAATGCAGCCCTCTCTGCTCACCCAGAGACCGGAGACGGGCGAGTGCGGGCCCTGCAAGGACGGGCAGGCGGCAGCAACTGTGAGGAGCTTAGGCTGAAGAAAACAGCTCGCCCATCTTCACATCCCTGAACTTCATAATGTTTAGTTTTCCTTAAAATATTTAAAAATACTTTAAACCGGGCGCAGTGGCGCACGCCTGTAATCCCAGCCATTCAGGAGGCTGAGGCAGGAGGATCAGAAGTTCAGAGCCAGCCTCAGTAAAAGTGAGGCACTGAACAACTCAGTGAGACCCTGTCTCTAAATAAATACATAATAGGACTGGAGACGTGCCTCAGGGGCCGAGTGCCCCTCAGTTCAATCCCCGGTACCCAATAAGTAAATATATAAGTAAATAAGACTTGCCAGCACAGTTGTTTTTTTGGGTGTGGGGTGCTGGGATGGAGAACAGGGCTCGGACAGGCTGAGCAGGTGCTCTGTAATCAACATTTGCCAGTGACCTGTCCAGTCGCACAACCCACACTGTTTGCAAGGGTCCCCAGCGTCCCTGCCCAGAACTCTCTTATTTCCCACGACTAAAGCTGTCCCATCGGCTCCCATCGGCACCCCCGGGCATCAGCTCAGGCCGGCTCCCAGCCGCAGCTCCCACGTGCTCTCTCTCGTTGTTGCAGACTACCCCGGCAGAGGGACACTGCAGCCCCGTGTCTCTTGTGTCCAGCCCACACAGCGGAGCACCCTGTCCTCAGGTCCATGCCTCCTGTATGTAGCAGATGTCAGGATGCCCCTCCTTTTCACGTCTGAATAATATTCCCTTGCGTGGGCGGGGCTTCCACCTCTTGGCCATAGTGAAAGTTCTGCTGGGAACCTGGGCTGCAGGCCTCCCTTTGAGTCCCACGCTGACTCTCTCAGACAAAAGCCTCAAAGCAAAATGATTGGATCCTAAGGTAATTTTGCTTTTAATTCTTTGAGAAATCACCACACTGTCTTTCTCCAATTAGAAAAAAAAAAAAAAAGTTGAAACAAACAAAAAATTGGCTCAAAATAAAGTTGCTGCAATAGAGATGGAGGGACTGATAGATACTGGTGCTGACTTTTCCATCATTAACCTATGACAATGGCCCAAGCACTGGCCTCTGCAAAAAGCTTCAACCAGTTTAAGAGGCTTGGGATATAATAACCTCCCAGAGAAAAGTGCGGTAACTTTAAAATGGGAGGATGATGAAGGGCATAAAGGCACATTTCAGCCTTATGTTTTACCTAACCTACCAGTTACTTTATGGGGAAGAGATATTTTGCAACAAATGGGAGTACACCTTGCAACCAAGTCTGCAGGTGTTAAATGTGAAAATCTACAGGGTAATCTTAACCCTAAAAGAAATCATTATCAAAAGTACAGGATAATCTTAACCCTATAAGAAATCATTATCAAAAAGTACAGGGTAATCTTAACCCTATAAGAAATCATTATCAAAAGGTACAGAGTAATCTTAACCCTAAAAGAAATCATTATCATAGCCGGGCACGGTGGCGCACGCCTGTAATCCCAGCACTTTGGGAGGCTGAGGCAGGAGGATCGCGAGTTCAAAGCCAGCCTCAGCAATGGCGAGGCACTTAGCAACTCAGTGAGACCCTGTCTCTAAATAAAATACAAAAAAAAAAGGGCTGGGGATGTGACCCAGTGGTCGAGTGCCCCTGAGTTCAATCCCCAGTACCACACACAAAAAAAATCATTATCGCCGGGCGCGGTGGCGCACGCCTGTAATCCCAGCACTTTGGGAGGCTGAGGCAGGAGGATCACGAGTTCAAAGCCAGCCTCAGCAATGGCGAGGCACTTAGCAACTCGGTGAGACCCTGTCTCTAATAAAATACAAAAAAGGGCTGGGGATGTGACCCAGTGGTCGAGTGCCCCTGAGTTCAATCCCCGGTACCACAAAAAAAAAAAAAAAAAAAAAAAAAAAAAATCATTATCATAATGGAAAAAGATATTTTGGGGGGGGCCTCTGAGAAAATAATTTTGAAAATACCATGGCTTTCTGATAAGCCAGTGTGGGTCCCTCAGTGGCCCCTATCTAAAGAGAAATTACAAGCAGCCCACCTACTAGTTCAGGAGCAACTAGAAGCAGGACATATAGAACCTTCCACCTCTCTCTGGAATTCCCCCATATTTGTGATCAAGAAAAAATCAGGAAAATGGCGATTGTTACATGATCTTAGAGAAATTAATAAAACCATGCAAATCATGGGCCCTACTCAACCTGGACTTCCTAATCCTGTAGCTATTCCAAACAATTTCCATCTTATTACTCTTGATATAAAGGATTGTTTCTTTTCTATTCCTCTACACCCTCTGGATACCCCCAGGTTTGCTTTTTCAGTTCCTTCTATTAACAATAATGGCCCTGATCAGAGATATCAATGGAAAGTTTTGCCGCAGGGAATGGCTAATAGACCCACTATGTGCCAAATCTATGTAGATAAAGTTATTCAGCCTATCAAAAGTAAATACCCAGAGCTTCTGTGCCTCCATTATATGGATGATGTTTTGCTTGCTCATCCTAATCAAGAATTCTTATTCACCATATTTAGTGATATATCAGAAAACTTGAAACGATATGGACTAAACATTGCTAAGGAAAAGGTTCAAATTAGATCTCCAATATTATATCTAGGATTCCAAATTATGGACACTTTTATTAGGCCTCAAAAAATATTAATTAATAAGGAGCATTTGGCCACTCTCAATGACTTTCAAAAATTGCTGGGAGATATTAATTGGCTTCGCCCTACACTAAACCTCACTGTTAATTGGCTTCGACCTACACTAAACCTCACTGCTGGCCAACTAAAACCTTTATTTGACATCCTTCGCGGGGACCCTGATCCATCTTCACCGCGAACATTGACTCCTGATGCTAGGAAAGCTTTAAAGTTAGTAGAAAAAGCCATAGAAGGAGCTCATTGTGATAGATTTGATTTAACTCAACCGCTGATGTTGATTATTATTTCTTCACAATATACACCCACAGGAGTATTTTGGCAACAAGGCCTTTATTGTGGATACATTTGCCTGTCTCTCCTAAAAGTATAATTGAGTCTTATACCTCCATGGTGGCTAAACTTATTCTTCAAGGACTTAAGACTTCTACTAAAATATTTGGCATTCACCCTGCTACTATTATTACTCCCCTATTCATCATTACAGATTGAATATTTATGCTTCAATGATAATGATTGGGCTATAGCTAGATGCTCTACTTCTGCAAATTTTTTAAAAAATATTTATTTATTTTTGCTTTAGTTGTACACAATGCAACACATTTCTGTTTACGTGGTGCTGAGGATCGAACCCGGGCCGCGCATGTGCTAGGCGAGCGCTCTACCGCTGAGCCACAACCCCAGCCCCATCTACTTCTGCAAATTTTGATAATCATCTTCCTAAGTCTCCTATATTATCTTTTTGTATCAATCATCCTATTACATTTCCACAGGTAATAAAAAATCAACCTATTCCTAAGGCATTAAATGTATTCACAGATGGGTCCTCAAATGATACTTCTACAGTAGTCACTAAAAAAGAAAATATAACTTACATAACTGCACACAAATCAGCTCAACTAGTGGAACTGGAAGCTGTGGTAAGAGCTCTGGAAAATTTTAGAGAGCAGCCCATGAACATTTTTTCAGATAGCCACCATATTGTACATGCCGTCCCAAAATTAGAGCTAGCAGGACCAATAGCACCTCATACTCCAGCCTTTAAATTGTTTTATCAAATACAAAAACTTTTGTGGTCAAGAAAAGAACCTCTATTCGTAGGCCATATTAGAGCACATACCAACTTGCCTGGTCCCCTCCATGAAGGTAATCAAAAGGCTGATGCCCTCACCCAAACAATCTTTATACTTTCAGCGCTCCAGCAAGCTACTTTATTTCACTCCCAGTTTCACGTCAATAGCACCACCTTGCAGAGTAGGTTTAAAATCACAAAGGAGCAAGCCAGAACAATTGTAAAAGATTGTAAATCTTCTTCTTTTCTTTTCTTTTTTTTTTTTTTTTTGTGGTACTGGGGATTGAACTCAGGGGCACTCGACCACTGGGTCACATCCCCAGACCTTTTTTGTATTTTATTAGAGACAGGGTGTCACTGAGTTGCTAAGTGCCTTGCCATTGCTGATGGCTGGCTTTGAACCGGCGATCCTCCTGCCTCAGCCTCCCAAAGTGCTGGGATTACAGGCGTGCACCACCGCGCCCGGCTAAGATTGTAAATCTTGTATGACACATTTGCCCAATCCTCATTATGGTGTTAACCCTAGAGGATTAATGCCCAATCATTTGTGGCAGATGGATGTTACTCATGAGCCAAGTTTTGGAAAATTGTGATTTATTCATGTGATCATAGATATATGCTCAGGCATGATTTTTGCTTCCTTACATTCTGGAGAAAATGTTAAAGATGTTACATCTCATTGTTTGCAAGCTTTTGCTGCATTGGGCATCCCCAAAATGCTTAAAACAGATAATGGCCCTGCATATACGTCCTCATCTTTCAAATAGTTTTGTGCAAAATTCAATATATCCCATAAAACAGGCATCCCATACAATCCTCAGGGTCAGGGCATTATTGAAAGAGCAAACCGCACACTGAATGTTATGTTATTAAAAGAAAAAGAAGGAAATTGGAAAAATCCTAGTGACAGACTGGCAATTGCCCTGTTTACCTTAAATTTTTTAACTTTAGACTCTAATGGATATTCTGCTGGAGACAGACATTGAAACCTACATGAACAACATAAACCGTTGGTTTACTGGAAGGATGTTCTTTCAGGTACATGGAAGGGTCCAGATCCAGTATTAATTTTGGGGAAAGGATCTGTTTGTGTTTTTCCAAAGCACGAATCCTCTCCAATATGGATACCATCTAGATTAATAAAGCAGGTACCAAATCAAAAGGATCAAAATGAAGTTGTTGAAGAATCAAGATTAATAAAAAAGATACAAAATCAAGAGGACCAAGATGAAGGTATGGAATGATTCCCTTAAAAGAGTCTTTCAAAATATTTCACAACTTAAGTGTCATTCCTCCCGGCTGGGACGAGGAGATCTCTCTTTAGTGTGCACACAATTGTATTTTTTTTCTCTTTTTATATATGTCTTTATGTCTGTGCATTTGTCTAAATTTCATGTAAATGTGACGTCACAAATATATGTTTGTAGGTTTGTGTGTCTGTCCAGTGTGACGTCACAAATAACAAAGCGCTTATGAAAAAGTATATATATAATATATATATGGATCCAAATAACTTTAATTCATTTAAGTTTAAGAGTATTCAATTTGGGTAAATAATTTAATAAGTGAAGGTTACCTTCAATTTTGATTTATAGGTGTCCCAGGGATTTCTCTTTAGTGAAGAATATGACTAGTGCTGTATAACCTGATATTTTGGTGTTTTGACATAGGAATGTTTATTTGTAATTAACTTTGTTTTATAGCTGATTAATTTGAGTTATTTCAACAATTTCATGGAAGGTTACAGAGACTCGAGGGTTCCAGCTAACAAATTATTTTTCCAAAGTGCCTTTAGCTTTTCTTTACTCCATCTTTAATGCAGTAAATACCCTCAGTCTGTCTTTCTTTTGTTCTGAATATAATATTTTGCCAGCTTATGTTTGTGGGAGCTCAACCAGCAATGTGTGTGAGCAGAGATCAACTTTAATTTTCTAATCTAATAATTCTATTTTTTAGTTTGACAACTTGCCTCTTGACTCAGTGCTGGAATAGCACTGCCTTTCCTTTAATAATTGATGCTTGAGTTTCTAGGTAGCGGGCCCTGAAGATTTGCTGGTGGCATTGTCTAGATATAAAAAAGACGGCTGCTGCTACAGCTGCAGGGATCGCGGTTGCCGCAAGCATCCCTGCTGCTCAAGCATCAACAACCTCACCCGCAGTGTGGCCTCTGCTCTGCATGCATGGGGCCTCCTAGATCTACGTGTTATAACAAGTGGACATTTTGATCTTTCATTGTTTGGGACTTTACGGGACAATGCCTTGCGGGTATTTGTCTAGAGAACTCAGTGTGTTACTTGATGGAACTAAGGGCAGCTGATTTGTTTAAAGAATTTGATATGCTATGCAACTTGGCTCGGCAACAGAAGGCTTATCGCCTTAAAGCCGCAGCATCTCCTCACAATTGGATGGCTGTTAGTCATCTTACACAGTCGATCCTGAAGGGCTCCATTGGATGGCTGGTAGCCAATGACAGGTAAGATCCCCAGAGGGGGACAACCTAAGACAGGCACAGTCGCACAGGACAGTCTCATGTGGCCGACATATCAACCTAAGACAGGAGTCAAGGGCACAGCCTTGATTATCCGATGACGGGTAAGAATGTTGGTTGCACATGGACGTCCTAGAGCATCCCCTCTTTTAAAACAAAAAGGGGGGAAATGTAGGAGCCCTAATTAAGGAGATAGCTAAGATTGCGGTTAGCTGTGAGCCATAAAGATGTTCAGCATTACCACCTTCCATGGTCTCCCAAGACTTGGCCCGGGATATTTCGGATCAAGTCTGCGCCATTTGCATGATCTCGCAAGACTTGGCCCCGGGGATTGTGGATCAGGTCGGCGCCATTGGTGGTGGTTGCAGGAGTGTGCATGGTTGTTGCAGTTGCTGTTGGAGCCGGAGAGAGAAGCTGGCAGAATAAAGAGCCTGTTCGTTTCCAGTCTGCCTCTGAACTTATTCCCGCGGCGTTGCTGCTCCAAGCGGCCATCGCTTCAGGCAGTGACAAACTTGCGATCCTCCTGACTCAGCCTCCCAGCTGTGGATGATATTCACGCTGGCCCAGGAGCTTTTTTGTTGTTGTTGTACATAGACACAGCACCTTTATTTTATTTACTTATTTTTTTAATGTGGTGCTGAGAATCGAACCCATTGCCTCACATATGCTAGGCAAGCACTCTACCACTGAGCTACATCCCCAGCCCTGGCCTGTAAGCTTCTACACACACTTTTCTTGGCCTGATTTTTTTTGGTGTTCCTGTAGCTCTATAAGATTTGGTGACATGTATAGATTCACGTAACCACCACAACATGCCCAGCTCCGTGAAGAAGAAAACTGCTTACTGAACACCTCACCTGGCCCTGTCCCCTGGCCCTCACAGCCTCTTCTCCATCCACATAATGTCATTATTTTTAAAAAATATTTATTTATTTACTTTAGTTGTACACAATGCAATGCATTTATGTTTACGTGGTGCTGAGGATCGAACCCCAGCCGCGCACGTGCAAGGTGAGTGCTCTGCCGCTGAGCCACAACCCCAGCCCCACATAATGTTATTATTATTTTTTTTTTTAAATATTTATTTATTTACTTTAGTTGTACACAATGCAATGCATTTATGTTTACGTGGTGCTGAGGATCGAACCCGGGCCGCGCACGTGCGAGGCGAGCGCTCTGCCGCTGAGCCACAATCCCAGCTCCACATAATGTTATTATTAACAGAATGTCCCGTGAACGGCCTGGTACCACGTGTGGCATTAGGAGACTGCCTTCAGCCCGTGATAGCTTTTGCGAGTCATCAATGTGTCAAGGCTATCAATAATGTGTCCCTTTTTACCACTAAGTAATATTCCACTTTTTATCCATTTGATTTTTTTTTTTTACAAATCCACTATTTATCCATTCACTGGTTGAGGTTCATTCGGGCTGTTTCCGGTTTTGGTCCTAGTACAAATAAAGGTCTCGGGCACATCTGTGTATGGGTTTGTGTGTGAGCCTGACTTCAGCACTCTTGGGTCAACATGCAGGAGTAGAGCCACCGTGCTATATGGTAGGCATGTGTCTGATTTTATAAGCATTGCCAAACCCATTTCTGAGGTGCCCCGCACTTTGGGTTCCCACCAGCATTTGTGTCAGTTCATGTTACTCAAATACTCAGTTGGCTTTGGCACTATATTTTATTTTAGCTGTTTTAGTGTTTTATTGTGGGGCGATTCCCACGCCTACACACACACTTTCTGGTGGTTTTGTTTCCTGAGCGGGGCCTCCCTCCCTCCCTCCCTATGTCGAAGAGATCCTACTGCCTCAGCCCCCAGAGTCCTTGGCCCACAGGTGCGCCACACCTGCCCCAGCCCTGGTGACGGTTTAAATCTGCACCTCCCTAATGACAAATAACACTGAGCCCTCTTCATTTTATAAAACGGTGTCGAAGCAAGATTTCTGTCACTCATGCCTTGAAGTCTCTTTTCTGTTGTTGTCACTGTGTGTTTTCTTCGTCTGGTGCTGGGGACGGAGCCCAGGTCAGGGGACTGCACTGGACGTGGCGGTTTCCGAGTGCTTGTCCTGAGGACGTTTCCAAGGCTCTCCCGTGTGTGATGGGAGCTCCCTGGTGCCACCACACTGGGCCGAGGCTGACTTGCTCTCCGTCATCTGCTCTTTCGGTTAGATCCATTGCCCAGGTGAGAGATAAAGTGAGGTGTGCTTCCAGATAGGAGCGAGGTGCTCGTGTGACATTAAATCTACTTTGTGCCTAAACAAGATAAGTGTCACCTTGGATTAAGTCTATCAGGAAAGCTATCAGAAATTTATTTCCTGGGAGGAGCAGTTCAGGAGCTGCCCAAGTCCCTGGAACAGGGAAAAGATGTTCCCAGAAGAAAGTTATTGGTACCAGTGACAAATAGAAAGTCACATGGCTGCGGAAGGTCACCAGGCGGACCCTGCGGGGTGCGGAGCGTGAGCCTGGGGCAGGGCTCGCGGCCGTCCCGAGACCAGCCATCAACGCTCCTGCTGCTAGTCAGTGCCAGGGACCGGGTGATGAGGACAAGGACCCGTCCACTCCCCCAGGGAGCAGTTCCAGCACCCGCCAGGAGCAGGACTGAGGACGAAGGGGACAAATCCAACGTCGTCCTTGTCCTCCACGGGTTACTGACCAGTGGGCTAGAGAGGAGGGCAGGGCTGGACTGAGTCCCCTCCACCAGGAGCCACGGGGCCTCCAGAAGCTGGCGTGTCCGCGCTCCAGGAAGCCGGGACTGGCACCACGGGGGGCTCCCCGTGCCCTGGAGCGGGCCCTGGCCTTGGCAGGGTTCCACCTCTGTCCCCGTGAAGAACGCGCGGCTGATCTACGTCGAGGGCGAGCCCCAAAAGGCCCGCCATGCACTCATGTAGACAGAGAATAGGTGACAAGTGACAGCTGCCTGCAGCCCCCCAGGGGAGCCCAGAACCACCGTGCTGAGCCAAGCCAGCCAGATGCAGTGGCCACCCCTGGGATCCCAGCCACTCCCGCGGCTTGGCTTGCGCAGGAGGACTGAAGGATGCAGCAACTGGGTGAGGACGTCTGCGTTGAAATACAATGAAAAGGGCTGGGTGTGGCTCAGCGGCAGAGCCTGGCACGTGCGCAGCCCGGGTTCGATCCTCAGCACCATGTAAACATAAAAAAAAAAACGCATTGTGTACAACTAAAGCAATTAAATAAAGAAATGTAAAAAAAAAAAACCTACTTAAAAAAAAAAAAAAAAAAAAAAGCGTATGGCCCAGCGAGGTGGCGCACACCTGTCCTCCCAGCACTTTGGGAGGCTGAGGCAGGAGGATCGCGAGTTCAAAGCCAGCCTCAGCAGTGGCGAGGCACTTAGCAACTCAGTGAGACCCTGTCTCTAATAAAACACAAAAAAGGGCTGGGGATGTGGCCCAGTGGTCGAGTGCCCCTGAGTTCAGTCCCCGATACCAAAAATAAATGAATAAATACAATAAACAGAGCAGGCAAGGAGCTGGGAAGGGCCTGGCTTCAGTGGAGGCTGGATGGTCCCCTCACCTAGAGGGTTGGGGACCAACCAGAGGCAGGTCTACTGGGGGAAGAGCTGTGGTCACATCTTTGCCTCTTTTAGGGCACAGTGAATATTGCAATTGTGTGTTTATTTGTGGGTGTGTAATGTATCTTTTTCTCTTTTCTTCTTCTTTGGTTTTTCTTTTTCTGGCCATGCTAGGAATGGAACCCAGGGCCTGGCACATGCTAGGCAAGTGCTCCACTACTGAGCTAACCCTCAACCCAGATTACTATTGCTATTATTATTATTATTTGTACTAGAGATTGAACCAGGGGTGCTTTTACAAAAAAGGGCTACATCTCTAGTGGGTTTTGTTTCTCATTTTGAGACAGCAGCTCACTAAGTTGCTTAGGGCCTCACTAGGTTGCTGAGGCTGGCCTCGAACTAGAGATCCTCCTGCCTCAGCCTCCAGAGTCCCCTGCTGTGCACCTTTTTAAACATTGTATCTCTGCTGCCCAGCACAGTACTGGGACCATCAAGGGCACCACAAACTGATAAAAGAGTAACTACCAGCCTGCTGGATTGAAAGGGGGCAGGGCTGAGCCAGGGAGCCACAGGAAACGGAGCCTGGACCATGGAGGAAGGCATTCGCCGAATCCAGAAGTGCACCTTCTGTGAGCTGCGCATGGATGCTCAGAGGTGTGACAAAGGTGTTTTAAGTGACTGCCCTTTATTCTGTGCCATGGGCTCGTCCCTTTTTCTCTTTTGGTGCTCCCTTCATCTTACAAAGGTACAGGTTCGTGGCAAAGAGTAAGATGGGTCCTTAGAAGAGTCAACAGAGGGCTGAGGATGGGCCCGGCCCGCGCCAGGCTCTGGGTTCGATCCTCAGCACCTCAAAACAAAAATGAAACTATCACAGAGTCACCCGCGAATCCAGCAGTCCTGTTCCTAGGTATGTGCCCAAAGCAAGTGCAAACAGGGGCTCCGAGACGCTTGTGCAAGTTCACAGCAGCCATGACTTCACAGCGGCCATGGAGACAGCTCGAGTGTCCGCCCAAGATAAATGCCATCCACACAGTGAACAGTAGCATCCCACCAGCAGGAAAGAAGCCGTGCTGCAACGCGGGTGGACCTGGAGGCCATCAATCATGCTACTAGAAGTAAGCCAGACACAAAAGGTCACACACGGCAGGATCCACTCACAAGTGTCCTGAGCGACATCAGCTCCACAGAGACAGCAGACAGTGGGTGCCAGAGGACAGGAGGGAGGGAGTCGGTGTCTAATGGGGACAGAGCTTCAGTTTGGGAAGATGAGAAAGTTCTGGAGATGGATGGGGGGGGGACCACTGCACAAAACTGAAAGTGCACTTAACACCCCTGAACTGCGGAAACATCTTTTTTAAAAGGTTAAAATAGAATTTCAAAGCCGGGCGCGGAGGCGCACGCCTGTGATCCCAGCACTCGGGAGGCTGAGGCAGGAGGATCACGAGGTCAAAGCCAGCCTCAGCAATGGCGAGGTCCTTAGCAACTCAGTGAGACCCTGTCTCCAAATAAAATACAAAAAAGGGCTGGGGATATGGCCCAGTGGTCTAGCGCCCCTGAGTTCAATCCCGGTACCAAAAAAAAAAAAAAAAAAAAAAAAAAAAACCCAGAACTTTTTGGATATTCTAAAACACCTTCATCTCGTGAAAGAATGCCGTGGTATGTGTGTACACACTTGGTAAAAAGCGTAAACCGAACCCGGCCAGGTCGCCCTAGACTCAGGATTGATGTCTCACTGGGTCCCAGGCCCCGACAGGCGCAAGCCCCTGGCGCCCAGCTGTGCACGTCCATCAGGCCGGACAGCAGCTTCCCTTCCTCCTCACGCCCCACGCCCACGCCCACGCCCCAGGAGCATGCGCACCAGAGCATGCGCACCAGAGCATGCGCACCAGCGCCTAGGAGGCGCGCGAGTGCGCACGCTCCGGAAACCGCTTCGAGTCGGTCTCCGCCCCTTTCCCGTGCGAGGCGGGCTTGGGCTGCTGCGCACGCGCCGCGGCCGGGGGCGGGGTCCGCATGGCGCTCGCTCTCGCGAGAGGCCGGCGCGCGAGCTCGGGGCCTTCCCCTCCCCTCCCTCGGCCTCCCCTGTCCCGCTGCAGCGTAAGCCTCGCTGGGGCCCCGGTGGCGCGGCCCCCTGGCCTCAGCCCCGGCACCCTAGGCGACCCCTGCCTGGACCCACCGCGCCCCCTGCCCTGCCGCCCGGCGCCGGTCTAGGCCGCGGCCGCAGCCCCCGACTCGCGTCGGCGCCGCCCGCTCGCGGCCCGCCCCCTATGGGCCCCGGCTGAGGCGCCGCCGCCGCTGGCCCGCGGAGCCCCGATGCTGGCCCGGAGGAAGCCGGTGCTGCCGGCGCTCACCATCAACCCCGCCATCGCCGAGGGCCCGTCCCCCACCAGCGAGGGCGCCTCTGAGTGAGTGGCGGGGCGGGGGTCCCGGGGAGGAGGGTCCCCTGCTGGAGAGGTCAGGAGGGGGTCCCGGGAGGAGAACCGGCTGGGGGTGGGGCAGGGGGGAGAGTGGGGGCGGGTCCCAGAGGAGAGCACAGTGTGGGATTCCTGTGAAGAGAGCAGGAGGTGGGTTCCTGGGAGGAGAGGATGGGGTGGGGGTTCCTGATGAATTAATGAGATTATGGTGAGGGGTGGCCCTTATGGGAAGAGGCAGCATGAGAGACCCTGAGTAGCAAAACTGGGGTAATAGGTGGTCCCCAGGTAGTAAAATTGATGAGAGCATTCCCTGAGAACAGAATGGGGTATCGTGAATTGGGCTGAGAGATTCCTCTAGCACAGTCGGGGTGGTGGGATGCCTGAGTGACAGGACCCGGTAAGGAGGGGTCCTGAAAGGAGAGGATGGACGGGGGAGGTCCCTGTAGGGGAAAGGTCCCAAGTAGTGAAGTCATAGTAAAAGGGGGTCCCTGAGAAGTCTGGATGTGGGGGGTCTCAGGGATTGGGGAAGGGCTCCTGAGACCAAGAACATAATGAAAAGATCCTGCTAGTTGGGGTGGGGGAGACCCCTGAAGCTGGGGAGAGTGGTGAGGATGCCCCCACGAAGTAAAGAGGCTGGGGAGCCAAGAATGGGGGGCATTCAGAGGCAGGCATGAGACCCCAGAAAGCAGGTTCTGAAGCAAACAGATTGGGACAGCCTCTGGGGTTGGGTGGGAGGTAAGGAGGCTTGAGGCCCTGGAGGGTGACAGGTTTTCAGGGCTTTAGAGAAGCCAGGGGAAGGGGACAGGCAGGGGTACATTCAGGGGTGATGGGGATACTTCATCTATTCTACAGTAAAATTGTGTCCTGTGAGGATGAGACAGACTTGGTGTGTTGGGGGCACGCACCTGGAAGGTTGTGCCACAGTGACCTCTCCACTCCTGTTCTCCACGATGGGCAGGGTGTCTACTGTGTCCCCATGAGGACAGAGTGGACAAGTGTATGGTGTGTTTCCTAGTCTTGCTACTCAACCTGGGGATTCCATGCACATGTGGGTTAGTTAACACCATCACAGCCAGGTGTGACGACATTTAAAAATCCACCCCCCATCCTTCTCTTCCTGCGTATCTTCTTCCACACATTTTTTGGTTTTCATCCTTTGAAGGATTGAGTCCCCAGTGGAGCGAGCTGGCCTGGGGTTCCAGACTCATTTTTTATTTACATATACACATACCCCAGTTGGATTCCCAATTCATTTAAGGTAGACTACTGACTGGCTTCAGGGTGCGGCATAGAAGTCACAGGGCAGTGCTCCAGGCCTTCAGGAGTCTGCCCCGGAGCTGCCAGCGAGTGAGCGTGCTCATTGGTCGGTGTTCCCTCCTTTGCCCTCTCTGCTATGAGTCAATATCTTGCCACTTCGTCTTCGGGTCATTGTTCAACAGGTGCCGATTAAGTTCCTGCTTAGGCTCCTGGTTCAGGCTCTGGGGCCTTATGTACTTACCTACTGGAGCCTGTTCCTCCTACCTGGTACTCCATGAGTCCTTCCTCCTGACTGTGTTTTTGTTGGGGTGGGGAGGGCATCGCGGGTTGAACTCAGGGGCACTCAACCACTGAGCCACATCCCCAGCCCTATTTTGTGTTTTATTATTTAGAGACAGGGTCTCACTGAGTTGCTTAGTGCCTTACTTTTGCTGAGGCTGACTTTGAACTTGTGATCCTCCCGTCTCAGCCTCCTGAGCTGCTGGGATTAAAGGGATACTCCACTGCACCTGGCTCCTGATTCTTTTGTTTGTTTTTAGTGGTACTGGGGATTGAACCAAGTGGTGGTATACCACTGACCTATATCCCCAGCCCTTTTTACTTTTTAACTTTGAGACAGGGTCTTGCTAAGTTGCCTAGGCTGGCCTCAAGCCTTTCATCCTCCTGCCTCAGCCTCCCAAGTCATTAGGATTATAGGTCTGTGCCACCACACCTAGCCCACCTGCCTGGTTTTGATGAGAATGAAGTGAGGTACCTACGGCCCGAGAGGGCCTGCCCTGCCTCCCTCAGGCCCTGGCAGTACCAGCTCAGGCATCATCGCCCAGCCAGCAGATCACCTGCATTCTGATCTGTGTGTCCTTGGCTCTTGCCTCTTAGAGACAGAAGCTGGGCATAGTGGCACATGCCTATGATCCTAGTGCCTTGGGAGGCTGAGGCAGAAGGATTCAAAGTTTGAGGCCAGCCTCAGTAATTTATCAAAATCCTGTTCTGAAATAAAATCGAGAAAGGGCTGGGTAGAGTGCTCCTGGTGCAAAATCTAGTACTACAAAAGTACTTTTTAAAAAGTCATGGGTAAGCCGGGCGCGGTGGTGCACGCCTGTAATCCCAGCACTTGGGAGGCTGAGGCAGGAGGATCGCGAGTTCAAAGCCAGCCTCAGCAGTGGGGAGGCACTTAGCAACTCAGTGAGACCCTGTCTCTAAATAAAATACAAAAAAGGGCTGGGGATGTGGCCCAGTGGTCGAGTGCCCCTGAGTTCAATCCCTGGTACCACACACACACACAAAAAAAGTCATGGGTAGGAGGCTGGGGTTGTGGCTCAGCGGTAGAGTGCTCGCCTAGCACATGTGCAGCCCGAGTTTGATCCTCAGCACCATGTAAGAATAAAGGCATTGTGTACAACTAAAACAAATAAATATTAATTTAAAAAAAATGCCGGGCTGGGGTTGTGGCTCAGCGGTGGAGTGCTTGCCTAGCATGTGCGCGGCCCGGATTCGATCCCCAGCACCACATAAAGCATAAATGCATTGCATTGTGTACAATTAAATCAAATAAATAAACATTAAAAAAAAAATGCCGGGTGCGGTGGCTCACGCCTGTAATCCCAGCACTTTGGGAGGCTGAGGCAGGAGGATCGCGAGTTCAAAGCCAGCCTCAGCAATGGCGAGGCACTTAGCAACTCAGTGAGACCCTGTCTCTAATAAAATACAAAAAAGGGCTGGGGATGTGACCCAGTGGACGAGTGCCCCTGAGTTCAATCCCTGGTACCACAAAAAAAAAAAAAAAAAAAAAAAAAGTTATGAGTAGGGCTGGGGTTGTGGCTCAGCAGTAGAGCACTCGCCTAGCACGTGCACAGCCCGGGTTCGATCCTTAGTACCACATAAGACTAAACGCATTGTGTCCAACTAAAGCAAATAAATAAATATTTTTTAAAGTCATAGGTAAATAATTATGGGACTTTAGGATAGGAAGGTTCCTGGCAGAACCTCCAGTCTCCCCTTGTCTGCTGCTGGAACCCCCCAAGGACTGTGGACCCTGACTTAACACATTCTCGAGCGGGTGGCTGTGCACTGCTGGACGTGGCCAGTCTCCTATGGAGACCCTCACTTAGAGCTGTCCTGTGTGATCCAGTTGCTGGCTGCAGCCATCCCTGACAGTGACACATCCCAGTTGTTCAGGAGAGCTGTAAGTGTGGTGTGCACATTCTAGACTTCAGCCTTAATACAAAAAAGTAAGTGCTCAGTAAAGTTCTTATGTTGAATATACATTGAAAATGATGCTTCTGGTGAATTAAATGTGGTATTAAAAGCAGTTTCACCTGTTTCCCATTTAAAACACGTCCTAAAATTTTTTATTTTTATTTTTTGCAGTGCTGGGGATGGAACCCAGAGCTATGCGTGTGCTGGCCAGCACTCTGCCACTGAGCCACACTCTCTGCCCTAGGAGATTTTAAAAGCGTACATGGCTTCCCTCTTGCTTCTGTTGGACAGTATTGGGGTCTTACTATCATTGAACTAAAGTATCTACTGTTACAAGGAGCTGTTTTTAGTTCCAGGATCAGGTTGAAAGTCAAGGCATTCATAAAAATAGCTTTTCAAAATTTACTTTGAAAATTGCTTGTGCCCAGTAAAGTAGAGTAGACGTGGTTGGTTCTTGGAGCACTGAGTTTAGGACACACAAGTGCACGTGTAAACACTTGTGGTATATAGTAACGGAGGAGGTGCCCCTTGGTGCCTTTCCTTTGTTCCTGACAAAGACAGGTGTCCTGACCCCTAGTTCCTTCATTTTCTGTTGTGGTCTAGAGGCCTCCTGGGTCCCTTGAACTGCAGCGCGTCCCTAGGTTTTTCTGAAATTTGCAAGCAGGGGTCTGGCCTTCAGTTCCAAGCATGCGTTCGTGGTGGGGGTGCACACACACGTCTCACTGCTGCTAGATGGTGAGCCCTGAGATCTGGCATCAGGACCTTACCCCTGGATTTTCTGTGGCCTGGCACATGGCTGCTCCAGGTCACGGCTGGGTGGAGTCAATCTGGCCACCTTTCAGCGTGCCCCCTGCTGATCTGTGCCCTTGAACTCCACAGGGCAAACCTGGTGGACCTGCAGAAGAAGCTGGAGGAGCTGGAACTGGACGAGCAGCAGAAGAAGCGGTTAGAGGCCTTCCTCACTCAGAAGGCCAAGGTTGGTGAGCTCAAGGACGACGACTTTGAAAGGATCTCAGAGCTGGGAGCTGGCAATGGCGGGGTGGTCACCAAGGTCCAGCACAGGCCATCGGGCCTCATCATGGCCAGAAAGGTGAGCAGGTACCAGCAGTGGGGACAGGACCCCAGGAAATGAGAGAGGTTTGAGAGGCGGTGGGGGGCCTTTGCTGTCCAGCTGCCCCTCCAGGGACCCTGAGTGCGAGGAAGGCCACTTGCAGGCGGAACGCGGCCCTCCCACTGGCTGACCTCTGCCTTCAGGGAGGTTTTAAGTTCAGGTTCTGGGGCTAGGGGTGTGGCTCAGCACTGGAGCATTTGTCTAGCATGTGCCAGAGCCTGGGTTCCAGCCCCAGCACCGGAGGAAAAAAAAAAAAGAAATCGGGTTCACAGAGGCTTTCTGGTCTGCGCACAGCTGGGTCCAGAAGCGTGGCCAGCAGAGTGTCCGGGAACGTCAGTGTGCTGGTGAGCCGCCTCCAGAGGAGCAGGACTGGTGGTGTGTGCGTCCACTGTGTGTGTAGAGAAAGTCACCTCAGTTCTTGAGATGCAAGGGATGGGACCCAGGGCCTTGCACATGCTAGATAAGCGATCCTCTCCGCTGCTGGGCCGCACCCCAGCCTGGGAGGGGTTTTGTTTTCAGGAGTCATTGAACACGGTCGTGGGCATTTTAGTCTGAGATGTGCAAGGCACACCAGCAACCTGGAGGCCAGGGAGAACCGGTTCCAGCTGGAGTGTGAAGGCTGGCGGAGGCTGCTTCCCTCTTCCCAGAGCACCGCAGTGTTCCCTCCTGAGAGCCGCAGCTGACTGCATGTGGCCCGCCATCTCAGAGGGTCACCTGCTTTACTTAAGAACCTCCAAGTTTAACTGCTCCCCACATCTGAAAAAGACCTTCCCAATCATGTCAAGACGGGTGTTTGACCAAAATCTGGGCTCCCAGGCCAGGGGACACATAAG
The DNA here is from genome assembly GCA_025594165.1 of Tamias sibiricus. NCBI lineage: Eukaryota > Metazoa > Chordata > Mammalia > Rodentia > Sciuridae > Tamias > Tamias sibiricus. The sequence goes on along the minus strand of CM046673.1, from coordinate 2,866,151 downwards.
GTTGAGCATCACCCCTCTTGTGGGATTCTGTCCACCCTGGTGCTGACAGTGCCTGCCCACCGCTCATCCTGGGCTCCGGTGCTGTGACACAGCCTCTCTGGAGTCCCTGGGAGGTGAAGGGAGTTGAGACCAGGAGGCCATGACCACTTGGAGATAGGAGCTCCGAACCAGGGACAGACTTCTGCTCCTCCAGAGTGTGTCCCACAGGGACATGCTCTGCAAGCCTCTGCAAGCCTGTCATCCGCAGTCACGCCCCTCCCTGAGTGTGGGCCTCGGCATCCCTGAGCAGTCGCCTTTCCTGCTCTCTGGGAGTTTAGCTCTGAGGCTCTCTCTTTCTTCATGTATATGTATACGTGTGTGTGTGTGTGTGTGTGTGTGTGTGTGTGTGTGTGTGTGATTTTCTTTTTTTTAAATATTTATTTATTTGCTTTTAGTTGTACACAATGAGTTTATTTTTTACGTGGTGCTGAGGATCGAACCCGGGCCGCGCACGTGCTAGGCGAGCGCTCTACCGCTGAGCCACATCCCCAGCCCGAGATTTTTATTTATTTATTTATTTTTTTATTGGGAATTGAACCCAAGTGCACTTTACCACTGGGCCACATCCCCAGCCCTTTTTTGTATTTTATTAGAGACAGGGTCTCACTGAGTTGGTAAGTGCCTCGCCATTGCTGAGGCTGGCTTTGAACTCGCGATCCTCCTGCCTCAGCCTCCCAAGTGCTGGGATTACAGGCGTGCGCCACCGCGCCCTTTTATTTTTTAGTTTGAGTCAAGGTCTTACTAAGTTGCTTAGGGCCTCACTAAGTTGCTGGGGCTAACCTTGAACTTAGAATTCTCCTGCCTCAGCCTCCTGAGTCACTGGGATCATAGGTGTGTGCCACCACACCAGCTCTTTCTTCTTGCTTCTAGAGCACCTTCTTGCACCCCTGGGGTCCATGGCCAAGGACTTGCTGTTTCTGTTCTTTTCTGCGGGCAGACTTTTCAAACTCGGAGCAGCCTCGGAAATCTCGGGTGCCTTCCCCACTGCACTGGTGTGAGGTTCAGAGGGCAGCAGTGGACCCTGAGGACAGCGTGCTCGTCCCAGTATAGGGAGCAAGGGCTCTCAGGCCAGTTGCGGACTCTTCTGTGTGTCCCTTGTGTGCCAGCTAGTAAATGTGAACCCAGGACCTCCACGCCTACCATGTGGCACTGCAGCTAAAAGGCATGGATTGAAGAGGAGCCAGCGCCCCGACAAGTCTCCCAGTGCAGACCCCCGAGGGTGCAGGGCAGCCAGGCCCAGTCCGGAAGGCCAGGAAAGCCGCTCTCTGGGCTTTTCCAATCATGCTTGTTTGTCACCCTTCTAAGTGTGAGCAAACGCTGGCCGTCTACTCACTGCTGCACCCTGCCAGAGTGACGAGTGTCTTGGACTTCTGGGGAGATCCGCCGCCCTCTTGGGGTGGGCACTGTGCGGATGCCGCATCCTGGAGACCCAAAGCCAGAGCTGCACTCTGCAGGCCAGACCTCGTGGACGGAAGGCAGAGAGGCAGCGTGGGCGTTAGCTTTGGGGAGAGACCTGGGTCATGGCCCTGGTCCTCAAGGTCACAGGGAGCATGCCCTACACACTCCCTGGGTTGGGGGCACTGTCAGCCTCTCGCCGCCCCTGGACCCAGCACCTTGTGCTTCTTCCTGCCTGGGTGCCCTCCCACAGGCAGCCTTTCCCCAGCTCTTCCTTTTGGTGGCTCCTAAATGCAATTTCCTTTGGGCCGCAGCCCAGTGTCACCTTGCTGCCATTCCCTGAGCGCTGCATTGACCACGCGCCAGGCCTCCTGACTGCCATCCCACCCCACCCCGGCGTTCCTGCTTGTCTGTTCCTCCCGGCTCGAGTCTCCAGGCAGGGACCTCTTGGTCTTTCTTTTGATGGCTGGCATCCATAGCCACGCTGCAGCGTGGCTGAGTTGGCAGCAGCTCTTTTCAGATGTGCACGTCTGGTCTCCCCCCAGCAGATGAGCGCACTGGGTCTTGGGCTCGGCCACAAGCTGGCTGGGTCTGCGGTTCTGAGTGGCCAGGACAGTGACTCTGGTCGCAGCTCCCACCTGGGCCGTGGGCTAGAGCTCTCTGGGGGTGCTCCTGGTGTCTTACGTTTTCTCTGCATCTCTCGGGAAGATCCCGTCTTCCTGCCTTTGGGAATATCGTGGTGGATTTGGTGACAGTTTCCACTTGTCGACAGGCGCTTCAGCGGAGGGAACAGTAGACTCCCCAGGTCTCAGTGTGGTGTCCCAGCCTGGAAGAAGAAGGGACTCAGAATGTGCCCACCCCTGTCTGGGGGGACAGGTGCAGTGACCACTCCCTCTTGGACTTGTTGCTGGGTTGGAGTCCCAGGAAAGGCTGGCACCTGGTCCAGGGATGATGGGGGCGCTCCTTTTTTTGGGGGGTGTACCGGGGATTGAACTCAGGGGCACTCGACCACTGGGCCATATTCCCAGCCTCCCCTTTTTTTTTTTTTTTTATTTTATTAGAGACAGGGTCTCACTGAGTTGCTAAGTGCCTCAGCCCCTCAAGTGCTGGGATTACAGGCGTGCCCCACCACGCCAGGCTGGGGTGCTCCTTTTAACAGCTCCTACTTTCTCCAAGTGGAAAGTGTCTGCTCTATCAGTCTTTTTTTTTTTTGTACCGGGGATTGAATTCAGGGGCATCCAACCACTGGGCCACATCTCCAGCCCTTTTTATATTTTTATTTAGAGACAGGGTCTCATTGAATTGCTAAGTGCCTCACCATTGCTGAGGCTGGCTTTGAACTCACAATCCTCCTGCCTCAGCCTCCTAAGTGCTGGGATTATAGGCGTGCGCCACCACGCCCCACTTATCAGTCTTTTTTTAACAGTTTGATTGAGGGGTAATTCACAGACCATAGTGGCACCTTTTTCTTAAATGTATCATTCAATGGCTTCTTTTTTTAATACATTCAGCATTGCACATTCATTACTGCAATTAATTTGAGAACATCTTCATTGCTCTACAAAGGTACCTGTCCCCATGAGCAGTCACCCTCCCCTCCCAGCCCCATACCCACGTACGCCCTCCTCCCCTCCGGGTAGCCCACAGTGTTCCCCTGCATGCTCATGGTGAAGACAGCTTGGTTGGGACGTGGCTCGGGTGCCGTACAGCTCACCCATCCAAAGTATGCAGTTGGCTGCAACACGGCACACTCAGAGTTGTTCAGCTCTCACTGCATTTAATTTTAGAATATTCTTATAACCCCACAAAGAAATCCTGTACCGTTAAGCCAACACACCCCAGCCCTGCCCCGTGAGTTCACGTCCTATCTCTGGGCTCGCCTGTCCTAGACGTGTCCTGTCACTGGGTCACACACTCTGGCCTTGTGTGTCTGGTTCTCACTGAGCCCGAGGTCCTCGAGACCCATCTGCACTGCAGTTGTGTCATCTCACTCCTGCCCATGGCCAAGTGACATTCTGGAGCCAGGAGGGAGCACGCTGCGTGTCGTGGCCAGGAGGGCAGTCCCCGCTGGCTGCTGTGAAGACGGTGGTGCACGCTCTGCTCACAGCTGTGGACGGGGCTGCCTCCCAGGAGTGGGGCTGCAGGGTGGCTTCAGGGCCAAGGGACCAGTCCCCCGGCCCTGCATCTCCGGACACCCCGGGCAACCCGCTGTCCTGCGCCCTGCAGCTGATCCACCTGGAGATCAAGCCCGCCATCCGGAACCAGATCATCCGCGAGCTGCAGGTGCTGCACGAGTGCAACTCCCCCTACATCGTGGGCTTCTACGGCGCCTTCTACAGCGACGGCGAGATCAGCATCTGCATGGAGCACATGGTGAGTGCGGGCCGCGCCTGCTGCTGCGTGTCCTCCTGTTGCTCAGTGGCGCCCTCTTCTCGGCTCTGCTCCCCACTGGAGGGTGGGAGGCTGTTCCCAGCCAGCCTGGTGAGCGTCCTGCCTGGGGCACAGGCTCCCATGTGCGGGGCCTGTGTGGGGTCGTCGCTAGGCCTGTGGTGGACACAGGCTTGCTCCGTGCGCTGCCCCGTCTAGAGTGAAGCTGCCCGCGCCGCCAAGCACCATGGGTGAGGTCCACGGTGGAGTCGCTGGGCTCAGGAGCACAGAGAGCCAAGCAGCTGTGGGGGAGGGAACGCCTGCCCCCACCCCGCTCGGAGCCTAGACACCTGCCCTTCTCTGAACCACCACGGTTGGGCCCAGCGTGACCTCTTGTTCAAATACTGTGGTTTGGAAGCCCAGAAGTGGGTGGGGTCAGGGTGACAAAAGCAGAAGTGGTGGGAGCTGCAGAGCCTGGGGGAGGCGGCCCCATCCCGCTGCAGGTGCCAGACGGCCTGCCACAGGCCCCCCAGCCAGGGTGCACGGCTGCCTCACGTCCCCTCCGCCCAGCCTTGCAAGCACGCCGTCCCCTGCGACAGTTTTGTAACAAGGCAGGAAGTGAGTTTGAGCAAGAGCCCCACTCAGCCATGGGTCCAGGCAAAGCCAGGCATGTGGGAGCCCCTCCACACCTGGAGGAGAGGCCCATACCCGGCCAGCCTGCCTTGCCAAGCCCTGGCACAGGGAAAGCCAGAGGGCGGAGAAAGCGCCCGTGTGCGGTACCCACCTCCTCCCCTGCTTCCCTAACTGGGGTGTTTCCAGAGGCCCCCCAGCTTACCCTCAGGACGGGAGGCGCTTCATCTCCTGTCCCCACTCTCTGGTGGGTACTCAGCACGCTGGTCCCTGTGCAGCCAGCACTGCAGCCAGGCACCCAGCAGCCCCTGCTGCAGGAGGGAACCGCAAGCCCCCCTGCTTTGTGGACCCACCCTTTGCTGCGATGGCAGACTTTTTGGACTAGGAGACCGTGTGTTCAGAGTGTGTGTGTGTGTGTGTGTGTGTGTGTGTGTGTGTGTGTAGGGAGGCGGGGGTGCGCTCTCGGGTGACCTACCTGCCCGCGCCTCAGACGGGGCGGATGATAAAACAAGCAGGGCATGGTGTCCATGCCTGTAATCCAGAGACTTGGAGGCTGAGGATTGCAAGTTCAAGGCCAGTGTCAACAATTTTACATGACCCTTAGCAACTTATGGAGACCCCTTCCTTAAAAATAAATATTTAAAGGGCTGGGAGTGTAGCTCAGTGGCCTGGGTTCCATCCCTGGCGCCAGAAAGAGGTGGGGCAAAGGACGTGGATTCTCTCTCTCTCTCTCTCTCTCTCTCTCTCTCTCTCTCTCTCTCTCTCTCTCTCTCTCTCTTTCTCTCTTCATTTTTTGGTACCAGGGATTGAATCCAGGGATGCTTAACCACTGTGCCATATCCCTGGCCCTTTTTGTATTTTATTGATTTAGAGACAGGGTCTCACCTAGTGAGGGCGGCTGGCAGGAGAGCGCGGCTGAGCACGCTGGTCTTGGGAAACTCACTGCAAACCTCTGGACGAGCCTGGCAGCGCTGTGGGCAGTCAGGGAGGCGGGCGCCTGCCCACCCTCGCAGCACCCTCCCTGCCCTGCAGCCCTGGCCCTGTTTCTTGATCCCCTTGGTTCCGCAGTGTTCACAGCTGTGTGACAGTCTGCCTGGTCAGTACCTGGCTGTGTGTTTTCAGTTGCTGTAACAGAATGCCACGGCGGTCGGGCGGTCGTTTACACAGGAGAGAGGTTTATTGGGTCAGGTTCTAAAGGCCAGGCAGTCTGAGAGCACAGCCAGCCTCTGGGCATGCACAGTCACAGCTGGGGGAGGTGAAGCCGAGCAGGTGTGCCAGAAGGCACGAGGGGCTGCTTGCTTTCTAACAGCCCTTGTCCCAGAAGCCAGCCACCCCCAGGAATATCCGTCCCCCCCCACCCAGAGAGGTGCCTATCCCTCCTCATGAGGGTGGAGCCTGTGACCAGATCTCTGGAAGGGCTCAGCGCTGGCGTGCTGGGGGCTGAGTCTCAGCGCAGGGCTTGGAGGGGCACACCACACCCAGGCCGTGGCAGCATCCCTGCCTTGTTGGACTGTTGCTGACCTAAAGGGAGGTCTCAGCGTCTTTCCCAACAAAGCTTCTGTGCAAATTGGCTTGTTTACAGTCTGGTAGAGTCCAGCTTTCAAGAGAAGACTCCTAGTTATAGGGGTCCTGTCATTGTGACTATGATTTTTTTTGGGGGGGGGGTACCAGGGATTGAACTCAGGTGCACTCGACCACAGGGCCACATCCCCAGCCATTTTTTGTATTTTATTAGAGACAGGGTCTCACTGAGTTGCTAAGTGCCCGCCATTGCTGAGGCTGGCTTTGAACTCACGATCCTCCTGCCTCAGCCTCCCAAGTGCTGGCATTACAGGCGTGCGCCACCGCGCCCGGCTACATTTGAATTTTTTAATGAGAAAAGTCTATTCATGCATTGCTTGCTCAGTAGCAGTGTTTTCAGGAACGTTTAACACACACACACACACACACACACACACACACACACACACACACAAACACACTATGTCTAGTCATGCACAGTGAGACGGGGTCACCGAGACCTGGGTGCCGTGTTTCCAGTACCACGTCCTGTCTGTCCTGAGCCCCGGGCAGACACTTAGCTGGCAGGCTGTGGACTCCCCAGCTGCAGGCTGGGGGCTCCCTGTGCTGATCCTGCCTTTTTCCCAGCCCCCGCTGTAGACCATGTCTGGGGACCTTTTGGTTGTGACCAGGGTTCTCCTGGCATGGAGTGGGTGAGGCCAGGATGCAGCTCATCACCTGCAGTGCCCAGGACGCCCACTAGTTTGGTGGGCCCCAGTTTCCTCAGTGGGAAATGCGCTGGCAGCCACCACCCTCCCTGCTTTGCAGAGGGAGAGGTTTTGTGTGCCCTGAGGAGGTTCCTGGCCCGGCGCTGCCCCTGCCACCCCACCCCGCCCAGCTCCTCCCAGCAAACGCTGTGTCCGTGTCTCCGTCCAGTCCTCGCCTCCTGCAGCTCTGAGAAGAGCTGTGCTGGCCCACCTGTCCTCCCCGTTGCTCGGGAGCTCAGGCAGGAGGACGGCAAGTTCCTGGCCAGCCTCTGCAACCGGGAGACCCTGTCTCAAAATGTGAAAAATGAAAAGAGCTGCTACCAGGGATTCTTTCTTTTTTTTAAGTTGTAGTCTAACACAGTACCTTTATTTTATTTATTCATTTTTATGTGGTGCTGAGGGTCGAAGCCAGTGCGTCATGCATCCTAAGGCAAGCGCTCAACCACTGAGCCACAACCCAACTTTATTACTTATTTTGTTTCTGCTTTTCTAGTTATTTTAAAGTAAATTGATACAAGAGTAGGCACAGTGGCCACGCCCATGGTCCCACCTGCTCCCAGAGGCTGAGGCAAGAGGGTCACAAGTTCGAGGCCAGCCTCAGCAACTTAGTGGGATCTTGTCTCAAAATAAGATTTTTAAAAAGGGCTGGGGGAGCTGGGGTTGTGCCTCAGCGGTAGAGCACTCGCCTAGCACATGCGCAGCCCGGGTTCCATCCTCAGCACCATGTAAAAACGCATTGTGTACAACTAAAAGCAAATAAATAAATATTTTTAAAGAGAAAAAGGTTATTAAAAAAAGGGGAGGCTGGGGGTGCAGCTCAGTTGTGGCCCCAAATCCCCAGGGCCAAAAAGTGGGGAAAATTAGGGCAAGAAGAACGAGCGTACTCCCTCTGGGCCACGTGCCTGGTCGTCCACGCTCACTGGTACACGATCCTGTGGTTCCTCCTGGCTCTCCAGGCCTGGGCCACACCTGTCCTTCTACCCATGTGACCGTCACCTTCTTCCCAGAGCTCCTCAACAGAGTCACCTCTGGGTCCTGGAAGCTTCAGGGCATATAGGGTTTTGTGGTGTCTTACAGCAAAGTGGGCAGAGGGTGACCCCAGCACCCCTGAGGCTGCTGCCTCTCCTTGCCCTCAAATGAAGGGGAGCATGTCCTGGGGACCAAGCCATCACTGGGGTTCGCTGGAGAAAACTGGACCCCCAGACTTCTGTTTCAGTTTCCTCTGTGTCCCACACAGGGTAGATTCCTGGCAGGGTGCTGCCCACAGCAGGCATTGGCAGTGTCATCACCTTGTGCCCAGGGCTGGCCAGTGGTGTGGCACAGACTCCTCGCCCTCCCAGGCGCCTGGGCAGCCCTTGGTCTCTGGGCTTGCTCCTGGGCACCTGGCGAAGGACACCATGTCTGCTCCTCGTCCGCCCCTTGACTGCACCCAGACGCTGCAGGGAGCCCACGTGGGTGAGCTGTCTGCAGGTCTTCTGCAGGGTGCCTGGCACAGTGACAAGTGGTGACAGGAGAATAGGGGAGGAGTTCAGATGTCCCTGTCCCCTGTGCTGGCCTTCCCGAGTACCTCACCCTGCCCTAGAGGGAGGCTGGGGCAGCGTGGACAGGGGCTGACAGAGGAAGCACTTGGGTTTCTGTAGGAAGCCAGGGTGGGCTGTGGGCCCTGCCAGCCTACCCTTCTTCCTTTCTCCTGCTGGTGATGCCACACCTGGTGTGCAGGGCCGGGCCGGGCCTGAGAAGCTGGCCTGTGGCTTGCGTGCACCAGTGCGGTGGCTGCTCGCGTCGCACTCCAGCACCCACCCAGGCTGCAGACAGCCTTGTGAGCTCCTAGGGCTGTCTCTGTCCCCAGCCACAGGTGTGGTGGAACGTAGAGTAGAGGCCCTGCCGTGGTGACCTCAGGAATGTGGCATCCGGGCAGCAGACCCTGTGGGCCACTGGGAAGAGGCGTGGGCACACACCAGTGCCCGGGGACATCCCTTCTCTGCCTCCTGCTGTGGATGCGGCGCAGCCCCCAGGCATGGCTGAAGAGTCCCTGCCCTTCCCTGAAGGGTGGTGCTTGGCCCTGGCCTGGCACTTCCTGCAGTGTAAGGAGCCCTGGCTGCCGCCGGCTCCTGAGCGCTGACTGTCCTGCAGGATGGCGGCTCCCTGGACCAGGTGTTGAAGGAAGCCAAGAAGATTCCCGAGGAGATCCTGGGGAAGGTCAGCATTGCGGTGAGTCTCATCCCGGATCCGGGCGCGTCCCCTCCCTGGCTGAGGCGCTCTCATGGCCAGGAGCTGCTCGGGGAGCCCCTACAGAGAGTTGCCACTTCTGTCTCCACTGCTGGGGGCCTTTGAGCAAGTTCCTGGGGGCCTTTGGGTCCCCATCTGCTGGGTGAAGGTGGCAGGTCCTTTCTAGCTCTTAAGATTTTCTGTCATTGTCATTGTCCCTGCCCCTCCATCTCCAGCCTAGCCGAGGTCTCAGTTGAAGAGCTCTGGCAGCAGGGCCACCGTCCTCCCTCCGTCTGTGGCAGGCAGGCCCGCTGGCTGAGGACTCCTGTGGCGTTGGTCAGGGTGGTGGGAAGGGAGCGCCCGGGGCAGCCGTGAACCTCTGACCACGCTCCCTCGCTGTCCAAAAGTGCTCTGAGCAGCCAAGGGACAGGGCAGGCGTTCCCGGCTCCCGCCCCAGCCCCACGGTTGGCAAAACCCTGGGGATTTAGCGTCCTGCCATTCTTTTTTTTTTTTTTGTGTGTGTGTGTGTGTGTGTGTGTGGTACCGGGGATTGAACTCAGGGGCACTCGACCACTGGGTCACATCCCCAGACCTTTTTTGTATTTTATTTAGAGACAGGGTCTCACTGAGTTGCTAAGTGCCTCACCATTGCTGAGGCTGGCTTTGAACTCATGATCCTTCTGCCTCAGCCTCACAAAGTGCTGGGATTACAGGCGTGCGCCACCGCGCCCGGCTAGCGTCCTGCCATTCTTGTGTGACTCGGCAAAACATGGCTCCCAAGAGCCCGTGTCTGTGTCCATGAGATGGCGGGAGGTGCACCTGCCCACACAGGTGGAGGGCTGGCAGGGTGGTGGCGGCCTGGTGCTCAGGTTCCGGGACGGTTGTCGGCACCGTCATCAGCCCCTTCCTCTCGGGGAATATGCCACCCAGGTCGCCACTTGGCGAAACAGCCCCTGCTCCCTGCACCCAGGCAGGTCTGCAGGAGCCCCGACCTGTTCCTCAGCACAGCCTGAACCCAAGCACCCTCGGGGGACGCCATGGGCTGGGGCTGAGCCCGGCCGCTGGGACCTGGGCCACTGCCTCTGCCTCTGTGCCCAGCCCCGTCTCTTTCAAGTGGAGGCCAGCGTGGCCCTCGCAGGCCGTGTGGAACCAGGCACTTTGCACACGCACCTACCTAGGCCTGAGGTTCAGCGCAGCCTAGAACAGGGTTCCCCTGGCCTGTCCAGACCCTGGCTACTTAGGTGTGTCCGGGGCCAGGGAAGGCCCCTGCTGGCCCTGTCCTGCTCACCCAGTCCTGTGGCCCCTGCAGGTTCTCCGCGGCCTGGCATACCTTCGAGAGAAGCATCAGATCATGCACCGAGGTAAGGAGGCCCGCTCCCTCCCCCGAGCCTGGCGGGCCACCGCAGTGCCCAGTGGCCCCTCATGCCTGGCTGGCCCTGTCCTCAGATGTGAAGCCCTCCAACATCCTGGTCAACTCCAGAGGGGAGATTAAGCTGTGCGACTTCGGGGTGAGCGGGCAGCTCATTGACTCCATGGCCAACTCCTTCGTGGGAACGCGGTCCTACATGTCTGTAAGTCCCTCCAGCGCCCCCCTCCCCACAGGCCTCCCCCATCCCACCCAGGCCTGTGGGGAGCCTACACGCCCCTAGTCTGTTCCCCGCTCCTGGACGCCTGCCTGAGCCCTGCCTGTGCTGGTGGCCGTCCAGTCAGGACACTTCCTAGTTTCTGAGCTCAGGTCGGACTTGGTGCCTTCAGCGGTGCCTGGGGTCCCCGAGAAGCCAGTCTCCACGAGCGGCCCCCGCCTTGCAACGCCGTCACCCTCGGCCAGAAGCTCCACGTGCCGTGGGCTTCTGGGAGCCTCAGTCCCGAGGGCTCGTGCACCGCGTGGTGGGCACCTAGGGATGTGGCCTGTGTCTTCCCGTTGCTCTGGTCCCTAGCTGGGGAAGCGGGCTGGGTCCACAGTGGCCCCTGGACTGCAGGCGCGGGCCCGCCCACACCCGCCCTCCCCTCTCCGCAGCCAGAGCGGTTGCAAGGCACACACTACTCGGTGCAGTCGGACATCTGGAGCATGGGCCTGTCCTTGGTGGAGCTGTCCATCGGGAGGTACCCCATCCCCCCCCCGCCCGACGCCAAGGAGCTAGAGGCCATCTTCGGCAGGCCCGTGGGCGACGGCGCAGAAGGAGAGCCCCACAGCACCTCACCCCGGCCGAGACCCCCCCGGGCGCCCCATCAGCGGTACGGCCTGAGTCTGCGACTCCTGGCGGGGAGTGTGACCCCCGCAGGCAGTGCTGTGCCCAGGGTGGCAGCTGCCTCTGCCCCCTCAGCACCACCTGTCTCCCTGGACTGTCCAGCTAGTCAGCAGCCCTCACATGGTGCTGGGGTTTCTGGGGACAGAGCTGGAAACAGCAAGCGCCCCAGGCTGGTGCGTCGGGTGTCGCAGCTGTTGCTGGCAGCTGTGGGGTGTGGAGCCCGCTCCCCAGCCAGGTCACGGTGGGTTCTCCAGCACCTCCTCATGGAGAGGTTCGGATGTGCAGCGAGTGGCAGGAACAGCCCCCGGGCACCCACCACCTGGATTCAGTGATGGGCATGGGACTGAGGGCCAGGCCATTGCCCAGAGCAGCTGCAGGGCTCTTGGGTTCCACCCGCACGGAAGGCACCGGGCCCTGGGGGTGCGGGGGCCCGTCACCAGCGCGCTGTGCCCCTCTGGGGAGTGTACGGGGAGGCCTGGGCAGGCGGGGGAGCCCCAGAGCAGCTCGTGGCTTCCTGGTTGCATCTTTCCTAAGTCGGGTGACTAGACGCGAGTTGGGGTGAGTCCTGGGGACCACGTGGTGGCACAGTGACTTTGCTGGAGTTGGAGCTCCACTCCTGCGGCTCCTCAGGCAGGTGCACAGCTCAGGGGCTTCTTCGCCCCACACCAGGTCACGCAGCCATTGCCTTCCTTAGTTCCAGAGCATTCCACCCTGAACAGGAAGCCCTGTCCCCAGGAGCAGCCCCCAGCCCCTCCCAGCCCCTGCACCCACAGATCCACATCCTGTCATTGGTCACACACTGTGTCTTGTGTGTCTGGTTCTCACTGAGCACGAGGTCCTCAGGTCCCTCTGTGCTCCTTTTGAGGGCTCAATAATATTCCATGCTAAGGGTGGGCTGCGCTGTGTTTAGCCACCCCCCACGGCCATGTGGGTGGGTGATGGCATCACCTGCAAGCTCCGTTCCCACCCTGTCTGCTGCTGCAGACGGACCATGTGGAGTCTTGGTCTCAGCCAGGGGAGAGTTCCCAGGTCTTTGTCCTCAGGCCTGACCCATGCCCCTCCCGTTCCCACTCCCAGATGGCAGCCACCTGCCTGCCAGCACCTCCCCCAGCCCATGCCCTGGCCTACGTGCCCATTTCAGGACAGGCAGGGGCGAAAGTCCAGCTGCTGAGGCCAGACCTGGCCAGCTGGGTCTCGGACAGGGGTCAGCCACCCCCTGCCAGCTTCCTGTTCCAAGTGGCATCTGGGGCCTGCTGCTGTCACCACCAGAGGCTCCATGCAAGGTCATGCTGCTGTCCTTACTTACGGTGGCCCCCTCCCCCGCCCAGCCTGTGGCACAGGAGCAGGGCCGTGGCTCTGGCCCCATCCAAGGCGCGGCCTCGTGTGGCTCCTCAGAGGCACCCGTGTCCATCGTGGCGTTTTGTTGGTTTGGATTCGGGGGGCCGGGAGAGCAGCAGTCTGCTCCCAGGGAGCAAGCTCAGAGCCAGGGGCCAGCCCTGACCACTGCCACCTCCCCGGGTTTTTGCTGCTGCCGTAGGCTGGCGTGCCATGCTGGCCCTCGGTGTGCCCAGACCCTGCACCTTCACCTGCACGGGCAGAGTCCTCCGCCAGTCTCACCCACTCTGTCCTCCACTGTGTAGGTCACGGGATGGACAGCCGGCCGGCCATGGCCATCTTCGAGCTGCTGGACTACATTGTGAACGAGGTGCGTGAGGCGGCCTCTGGCGCTGCTTCCTCCTGGGGCCTGTGCTGGTCGCGCTGCCCGAGCAGGGGCAGCCCTGGGCGCTCTGCAGTGGAAGGTGTCTGGTGCTGAGGCCGCCGCCACCTCTCCTCCACACCGCACAGTGCTCCCCCTTGCCTTGTGAAGATGAACCCAGCGTCCCCATTGCAGCCTCTTCCCGCACCCAGAGACACCCCGCGTCTTGCCCGTGCTGAGTCCAGAGCCGGCTGCTGCTCAGGCCCCGTCCCCAGCGTGTCCTAGCTGGCACATCCGGGAATCCAGTGCTGGTGCTTCTGAACAGTCCCCTGCCACCCTGGTCTGGGAAGGACACTCGGCCCCAGAGGGACAGGCTGGCTCTGCAACAGGGCTCTGGGGAATGGCCACCTTTCTCTTCCCGCTCTTTCTGGACCCTTGGTGGCTCCTCACAGCTGCCCGCAAAGCAGATAGTGTAGCTGTGTCCTGCACAGACGAGCAGGTGACCTCAGGGCTGGCGTTGGGAGGGATGTGGCCAGGTCCGTGGGTCCACTGGAGTCAGGGGAAGGACAGAGCGGCCAGTCTGCTGCAGGATAGGCTTGGCCCTTGGTTAGGTGGTGAGATGACAGGATGGGGTGGCCCTGGTGACATGGCTTTCCCTGCCGCTGGCAGGGACCCCAGGCGTAGTGAGCACATCATCCACCTGAGCGTCAGGGGCGCCCACGCACATCTGGAGTCCTTCACAGGCCCAGACCTCAGACTCCCCACAGTGCTCACGCCCAGACCCAGGCAGTGGCTGGCCCCTGCAGTGCTGGCCAGGGAGGCAGCAGCCCAGGCTTGGAGACCGGAGGGATCACATGGTCTGCAGGATGACAAGCCTGCCCGGTCTCTGCCCCTCGTGCCCAGTCTGGGCGTCGAGGCCTTGGAAAGAGGAGGCGGTGCTCTCTGCCTACTGCAGGGCCAGGAGAGGTCAGGTGGGGCCCGAGGCCGCGCGTGCTGACCTGCCCTCCCTCTCCCCACAGCCACCTCCCAAGCTGCCCAGTGGTGTGTTCAGCCTGCACTTCCAGGAGTTCGTGCATAAATGGTGAGGAACTTGGCGTTGCCATGGGCAGCAGGGTGCCCTCGGCCCCGCCATGGGCTCCGTCATGCTCTTCCTGCCCCTGGTCCCACTGGTGCTGGGCCTGTCCGTCAAGAATCCCGGCCGTCCGCGGCAGGACTGGTGGGCACTCACACCCACTGGGAAGCTAGAGTCCCTTCCCGGGATGCGGTTCCCGCCTGCCCTCCCCACTTGCTCCCAGAATGGCATGTGAGCCTGGATGGGGCTCTTGGGCTCTCCAGCTGCCACCTGCTGTCTGCTGGCAGGGGGAGGGAAGTGCGCCCCAGCAGGCCTCTCCTGGAGCCTCCAACTCAGGTGCTCCTGCCCCTCAGGGAACCAGTAGTGTCTGTGCTGAGGCCTCATGCAGGCACCCTGCTGCCCTGGAGGCAGCCTCTTGTGGATGTCACCCATCAGATATGCCCTGGTGGCATAGGGTGCCCCGGTCCCTTTGTGTTTGAGAACCACCTGCAGCCCTGAGCTGCTTTGAGCTGCTGGCCTCTGGCTGTTCTGGGTTTGGTTTTGTTGTTGTTGTTTTTATTTTTTTATTTTTTTGGTACTGGGGACTGGACTCGGGGGCACTGGACCACTGGGCCACATCCCCAGCCCTTTTTTGTATTTTATTAGAGACAGGGTCTCACTGAGTTGCTAAGTGCCTCGCCACGGCTGAGGCTGGCTTTGAACTCGCGATCCTCCTGCCTCAGCCTCCCACAGGAGGGGCTCCCACCCCTTGCCCTTGCCTGCCCCGCAGGCGCTCGCCCTCCTGTCTCCTGGGGGGCATCTTGCTCTGGAGCGTGGAGGCAGTGATGGAGCCCTTGTCTGTCTGGGCAGGAGCCAGGTGGCACCGCAGCATTGAACCAGAGTCGCAGGCCCCATGCACGGGCCTCCTCACGGGCTGGGGTACACAGGCAGCCTTGCCACACTGGGCCCCGAGCCACCCACTGACTGCCCTGTCTTGTGCCTGTCCCCAGCCTCATTAAGAACCCGGCAGAGCGAGCGGACCTGAAGACGCTCATGGTGAGTGCTGCCTCGCCCCTGGGCTGCCTGCAGGGGCCAGAGGCTGGGGAGGGGTGCATGTGGGGCCAGCTTTGAGCAGGAGGGGCCAGAGCTGGCCAGGCTGCGGGGCCGGGAGAGCAGAGGGTGTTTCTCCAGAAGGATGGCGCAGGGTTCCTGGGCAGTGCCCGCTTCAGGCGCTGGGCAGCCACGGGCTGGACCCTTAGTCCTCAACAGCTCCCAGCTCCTGCAGCCCGGGGACGTGAGGGTCTTGGTCGTACGCCCTGAGTGAGTCCCGCTCGGCACCTGGGTACTCTGTCGCTCTTGGCAGTGTCCCCCTGAGACTCGGGTGTGCTCAGATGCTCGGCACTGGCCAGACCCCCCTGAGCAGGCCAGTGCTGCTGTGCCCTGGAGGGTGGCCGCAGGTGTCCTAGAAGCTCACACCTCTTGCTGCAACCCAGCTGTTGCCAGAGCTGCCTCCCAGCAGGTGGGGAGAGGGAGGCAGCCACGTGGGGCCCAGGCCAGCGTGTGGCTCCTGCCCTGCAGGCCGGCGGGCTGACACCAGGACCTCCCGGCCATGGCTGCTGCCATGGTCTCAGCACGTCCCCAGCACGAGGCAGCAGGCCTCATCTGGCCTGAGCCACTGTCCATCCTAGACAGCCGCTGCTTCCTGTGCCCCTAAGAAAGAGCCTTGCATTAGGGACAGGCGTCGCTCCTCAGCCTCCCACGTCCACGGGTGGAGATGGCGGGAAGGGGCATTTTGAAAAAGCGAGCCGCTCCCATTGCTGGGTTTCTGCCTGTGGCGCCAATAGGCCCAGTGGGCCAGGCGGCACAGCCTGCCACCCTGCGCTGTGCCCTCATCGGCCCTGCGGTGCTTCACCTCAGGACCCTTGCACGCCCTTCTGGCGACTGGCCGCCCCCTGGCCAGCAGGCTCACTTCAGTGCCTCCCCCAGGATGGCCCCGTCAGGTGGCTGTGGGGACAGCTGTGTGTTGAGACCCTGGCCTGTGGTGGGGTGCAGAGCCTGGCTGGGAGCCCGCTGGGAAGGCGTCCGGCTCCGCTGCGTCTCCAGAGGGCCTGTTCCCACCCCGGCCGCAAGTGCCTGGCAGAAGCAGCGTGCGGGCACGAGGACGCGGTGGAGAAGGGCGCTGGGGCGCGGGGCGGGCTTGGTGGTCAGCGCTCGCAAGCACACGGGAGGCCCTGGCTCAGCCTGGGCTCGGGTAGGAGCCTGCCTGCTGCTCTTGTGCCAGCCAACTGGACGTGCCAGTCCAGTTGTTCTCTTGGCTCAGTCAGGGGCACGTGTGCCAGATAGTGCCCTCCAGTGACCCTGAAGCCCTCCTGCCTCAGCCGCTCAGCAGTGCGCCCTGGCCCCAGCCACGCTTCGGGGCGCCAGAGCTTGGTGCCCAGTGGCTGTCTTACTGGACATTCTTTGAGTTGGGAACCATGCAGAGCGTCCCTTGGCAGATGGGGCCATTCCAGACCAGATGTCCTCAGCTGGGGTGGGCCTGTCTCGGGGAGCGTCCAGTAGAGGCCGGGGACACCCACCCCAGAGAAGACGCCCCGTGCCTAGCGCTCGGAGGGAGCACGCGCTGTGCGCCCGCCCGCCCAGCCCTCCCTGCCGGGGCGCTTCCCCGTGGCTCTGCCCCTGGCCGGCTCCCTCCTAGCCCGAGTGCGTGGTCCCGCACGGCCACGGGCGCTCCCTGGGTCTCCGGCCGCCGGCGGCCAGGGTGCGCAGCCCTCAGCTCCCCTCCTTTGCAGGGCCACGCCTTCATCAAGCGCTCGGAGGCTGAAGAGGTGGACTTCGCCGGCTGGCTGTGCAGGACCCTGCGGCTGAACCAGCCCAGCACGCCCACACGCACCGCGGTGTGATGGCCGCCCAGGCTCCTGTGTCTGGCCGCCTGCCCACCCCCCACCTGTGCCCGTCCTCTGGCCCCTCCTGCTCCAGGAACATCTGTGTCCTCACATCCCCTGGGTCGCTGCCTGGCCGGGAGGGACACTGCTCCTGTCACCGTCTAGGAACCTGCTTACTTAGTTGAGAAACAAAACAGGGAGAGGAAAAGCAAATGCTGCCCACTGCGCCTCCTTGCTGCGCGGGTCTTCTCCATGACGGTCTCCTCACCCCTGGAGGCTGGGGAAGGTCACCAGGGCTAAAGCCCCAGGCCCCAGGACCTGCCTCTCCTCGCCCTGGCACCCTGCCCGCCTCAGCATCTCACCTGGAAAGCCACGGGGGCTGCGGGGGCCTGCAGTGGACCCACCTCCTGCCTCCCCCTCTGGCTGCTCTGCCCCTCGGCCTGCAGCCTGGACGGGGCGGCCCTGCCTGCTGCCCGGCACACCGCGGCCGCCTCTCCAGGCTCCAGGGAGCACGCTCCCTCCCGGGGCCGAGCGGAAGCAGCTCTGCAGGGAGGAAGTGTGGTTGAAACCCCAGCAGATGCAGCAGATAAGGCCTGTGTCCCTGCACTTGGAACAGGCCCACAGATGTGGTGGCTGTCACCTGTGTCCGTCCTGCGAATCAGAAGCCGTGCCCGGGCGCGTCACTCTCCAAGGGCCCTCCAGCTGCTCAGCCCCAGTTGCCTACAAGCAAAGCGAATGAGGGCCTGTCCCAGATCCCGTGTCTTCGTTCCCGTGGGGCCCTCCTCTGTGGTCCCCTCCTCTGTGGTCCCCTCCTCTGTGGTCCCCTCATGGCCCGAGGCCCAAGGCCCAGCCTTCCTGCCTTCAAGGCTGCTTAACCTCAGCCCCTCCACAGAAGGCCACCCTGGGCTGCCCGCGAGGCCGCCTGCCGAGCTCCAGCTGCTGTGGCCAGCAGCCCCTCCGCGCTTCCTGAGGACAGCACGCGCCCACGCTTCTGGGGCAGCTCGCAGGAGAGGGCCGTGGGCCCCGTGCCCCTGAAGAGGGCAGGAACTGGGGGCCGACCGTGGGGCCACCCTTTTCTTTTGGGGAGACCTTTTCAGTCCTGTGTTGGGTTTTTTCTGCAGACGCCAAAGAGGAGATAAGTTGGTGCCTCATTCAGACAACTTTGCTGGTTTCTGCCACTTTGTATTTTCTGCCCAAACTCACATGATTTAGGTTCTTGGGAAGCAAAAGCAGAAGGACTGCAAGTTCGAGGCCATCTTTGACAACTTAAAGAGACCCTGTCTCAAAATAAAAGGGGCTGGAGATGGAACTCGGTGGTAGAGCAGCCTGGCTCACTCCCCGGTGCTGCCACGAAGGAGACCTGGCCTTTCCTGACCCTCGCTGCAGAGCTGGCTTCCAGGGGCCTCTCTCTCCTGGCCTCCCCACATTCCCTGCAGACACCCCCAGCCTTGGTCACCCTCTAATCCAAGTCTGGCCCTTCTCTGCAGCTGGAGGCCCAGGTCACCTGGGCCACACTCCCAGTGCTGGCCGCAGATCTCTCCAGGTGGGCTTTTTGTGAACCACGTCATGCGGTTGGTTTGGGGCATGGGTTGTAAGATGGCACTGCAGCAGGCTGAGCTCCCCGTGATTGGGAGGCTTTTCATAAAGTGTTGGGTTCCTCGTTTTTGACAAAGGAAAAAGGCTAGCCTGGTGTGGTGGCCACGCCTGTAATCCCAACGACTTGGGAGGCTGAGGCAGGAGGATCACAAGTTAAAAGCCAGCCTCAGCAATGGCGAGGCATTTAGCAACTCTGTGAGACTTGTCTCTAATAAAATACAGAAAAGGAGCCGGGTGGGTGGCACATGCCTGTCATCCCAGCACTTGGGAGGCTGAGGCAGGAGGATCGTGGGTTCAAAGCCAGCCTCAGCAATGGCGAGGCACTTAGCAACTCAGTGAGACCCTGTCTCTAATGAAATACAAAAAAGGGCTGGAGATGTGGCCCAGCGGTCGAGTGCCCCTGAGTTCAATCCCCAGTACCAAAAAACAAAGATAAAGGCCAGCTGGGTGTGGCTCAGTGGTTAGCCCTGGGTTCCATCTCCAGCATCAAAAAACGAATAGATAGCAAAGAAAAGATGGCGTACTGGGACCTACCCCATGTGTGGGTGGCAGAGACGCCCAGATAAGGGAGAGCAGGGCTTGACCTGTGGTTTGGGGAAAGATGGCTTGGAGCATTTGCCAGGCTCTCCCTAGCTCTGCCTGGTGGCAGCACCCCAAAGCCAATGTGTACCTGCCGAGCCTGCAGGCCAGACCTCTTCCCCATGCTGCACCGGGCAGAAGCCACGTCACTACTGGCTTCCCCCACCAGCTGGTGGCCACAGAGGACCTGCGCGCACTGAGGTGCAGATACTTTGTTTTTTCTTAACGTGGTGCTGGGGCTGGGACGCAGGACCTGGCTCATGCTGGGCAGGTGCTGTGCCACCCAGCTGCACCCCAGCCCTAAGGGTCTTAGTTACTAACTCGGGGTCCTGGGCAGCCACCCCCGGCTCCTCCTGTGGACTCCTCCCCGGGGACCAGCCCTGGCCCTGGGAGGGCTGTCTCCTCCTCTGACCCCAACACTGGAGTGCTCCAGGGCGGGGCAGGCAACAACCAGACAGGTTTGTGGAGCCGCCCGCCTGGGGCTGCAGGCTGCACCCTGGCCGGAACCAGAGGGAGACAGGTGCCTTCACCCCCGGAGAGCAGTGTCCCCACTAGCCTGTGGTAGAAGGGGGGTTCTGGCGTCTGCTTGTGTGTTTATCTGGTGCAGACTTGGGAACGTGTCTGCTTTGTGCCCGGCGCCCATGGACGCTGGACGGGCCACGCGGGTCCCAGACATTCCAGCCCAGGGCTGGGTCTTGGGCCACTTCTGCCCGCCACCCCCCCCCAGCCCCAACACTTGGCCACATCTGGGGACGTTGGTGGCTCTCAGGACCAGGAGAGCTCTTGGCCTGGCACGGGTGGAGGCCACAGCCCAGCACCCTACAGTGCCCAGGACGCCTCCCCAGGGGATAGCCTGGCCTGAGTCCAAAGTGCCCAATGTGCTAGGCCACGGTCAGGGACCGCCCTTACCAGGGCCATCAAGCTTCTGTGTCTAGAGTCTGGGCCTCGGTGTGGAGGGGATGCCAGCAGGGGCGGCCCAGAACCTTCTGGAAGGTGGACGGTGTGGGCCCCAGGGCGGAGGTGTGTGGCCGGCAGGAAGCCTGGTGCCGGAACTCACTGAGGACTCCGGCTGGGTTAAGAGGGCTCAGAGGAAGCCGCCACAGGGTTTCCCAGAAAGCGGCCACAGCGCGGAGTGAGGAAGGAGCAGGCCCAGCTCAAAACGAAACCGCCACCCGCGGCCTCCCTGCCCCCCTCCGCGGCCAGGTGCGCCTGCCTCGCACACCTGGAGCAACAGGCCCGGTGGGTCCCTGCGCCGGTGCTACCTGTTCTGTGGTCCCTGTGGCAATGTGGCCTGGATTTGGCTGAAGGAAGGCGATGGGAAGGCTGGGCCTGCAGCCTCGGGGACTAAGAGCCAAGCTCAGGGTCCTGCCAACTTCACAGGGCATGGAGGCCAAGGCCGCAGTGCCACACCTGGGGGCAGGCCTGGCAGGAGGGCTGCCAGCGGAGGGCCTGCCCACAGCCACCGCCTGGGCCTTCAGGCCCCGGTCACTCAGCCCCCAGGGCAGGGGGCCTGCCTTGGAGTCCCTGTCCTGTGACCTAGGGGAAGGTCCCATCCCTCTGCCAGCCTTGGTCACCCTGTGTGCGGAGACTAAAGGAGACGCTTCCTGGGAAGGAGCCCGTCCTTGGCCCTGAGGCCTGACTTCAAAGTCCCCCTCTCCTGTGCACCCCATGAAGTGGGCCAAATGGTCTCTTGTCCCATGTCCCCTCTGCAGCCCTGAGCTCCAGCGAGGTGAGGTGACTTGTGGCTCCATGACCCCGCTGTCCCCCCCCAACTGCAGTACACACACGTGGGCTCCTCCACAGTGCTGTGGGGGCCCCCAGGACCAGAGCCTGGCCCTCTGCTAAAGCCCAGTCTGACCAAGGTGCCAAGGCCCAGAAAGTAAGGAGAGGCCACTGCCACCCTCGGGCCAGACCGCCCAGACCTGCGGCCTGGGGGTGGGGGCGGGGTCCCAGGCTCCGCAGCTGCTGAGCAAGGCTGGCAGGGACTGGGGTGTGGGTCCCCGAGAGCCTGGCCTGGCCGGGGAGGAGGGACTCCATGTGCTTGGCCAGTCCCCTGGGCTGAGTCAGGGGTCTCGGCCAGCAGGGCGGGCCAGGCGCTGGCAGGTTGCGAGCTGGAGCGTGTCACCGGGTCCAGCCTCCGTGGCCTTTGGTGGAGAAATAGGCGGTGGCCCAGGGGGAAGCCTGGCCACTCGGATACCTCTTGAAGAGCTTTGATGGCCCTGCTTCGTGGCCACGCCTGTCATCCCAGTGACTCAGGAGGCTGAGGCAAGAGGACCGCAAGTTCAAGGCCAGGCTCAGCAACTCCTCTCAAGTTAAAATCTGAACAGGCTGAAGAAGCGGCTCAGTGGAGAGCACTTCACCGGCACGTGCGCGGCCCTGGGTTCCATCCCAGCACAGTGTCATACTGTCCCTCTAGCCTCAGAGGCCTGCTGGGCTCTGCGACCTCAGAAGAGTGGGCACAGGCGTTGCCCTGGGCCCTGTGGTGAGCACCAGTGGGCACAGGGGTTCCCAGCCTCCCTCCAGGTGGGAAGAGCGGGGCTGTGGGGTCGCTGGACAGTGGCCAGGAAGGCTGGAGGTGTCCAGAACTAGAGAACTGTCACCCCGTGGGTGCTCTCCTGCCCCGGCCCCTGCCAGTGGAGATAATGAGCCCCTGAGCAGCGGTGCTGGGCGCCCCCCTCCTCTCACCCTGAGCCCCCAGCCTTCCTCAGGCCTCACTGGACCCCTGCTGACTGGCCTCAGCCACCCTGACCCCCCACCTGGGCCCCACCCCCAGGATACGGAGAGCCGAGGTCCATTACCAGTGCTGGCACCTGAGCCTCCTCACCTGCCTGTCCCTGGGCACCTGGAAGCCACCCGCCCCCCTCCCTGCACTGCCCCATAACCTCCCTAGGTGCCTGACTTCAGGGGTCTCTGCCCCTGGTGCCCGGCACCCCCTGGGTGCAGGAGGGGACGTGACCTTGACTCAGGGTCAGCGTCCTGTGGCAGCAGAGCCAGGCTGGGTGGGGAGGGCAGTCCTCCCTCCCACGGGCTGCGAGGAACACTGAAATGGGGACCCCAGCGAAGGTGCTGCCGCCTCACCCCATGGAGAGAGCGCGATGTTGGGGAGGGAGCCCCAGAGCAGGGCCGAGCACCCCGCCTCCCCCGCTGCTCCTCCGCCTGGCCCCTTCTTCCTGGTCCCTGTTCCTCTGTGGCCCTCAGCAGCTCCGCCCCCTGCAAGCCCTAAGGGCAGCCCCTGGGTCCCAGGAGCCTGGCTGGGGACTGCACAGGGCCTGGGGGTGGTGGAGGAGGTGGAGCTGCCCAGGTAGAGCCGCCGCATCACCTCTGGGAGCCCTGGCTCCTGCCTCTGCATCGCGGGGGGGTTGGTATTTGTTACACAGAACAAATGAATGACATGGCTTTCTGGTTTTTATTTGGGACAGGTTCCCTCTAAGTCGCTCAGAGCCTTAAATTTGCAACCTTCTGGCCTCGGGTCTCAAATCACAGAGATTACAGGCCTGTGTCACTGCACCCCAGTTTTTTGTTTGTTTGTTTTTGGTGCCGGTGATTGAACTCAGAGGCACTCGACCACTGGGCCACATCCCCAGCCCTATATTGTATTTTATTAGAGACAGGGTCTCACTGAGTTGCTTAGGGCCTTGCTAAGTTGCTGAGGCTGGCTTTGAGCTCACAATCCTCCTGCCTCAGCCTCCCAACTCACTGGGATGACAGAGGTGTGCCACTGTGCCTGGCTACACCCCAGTATTTTAATCGGAAAAAATAAATTTTAACTTTATTTAATTTTGCAGTGCTGGGGTGGAGCCCAGAGCCGCCTCATCTAAGCAGGCCCTGCTGTTGAGCCACACCCGGCCATTTTCCCTTTTTATTTCTTTGTGCTTATTTTCATAGTGTGCTTTTTTTTTTTTTTTTTTTTGTGGGTACCGGGGATTGAACTCAGGGGCACTCGACCACTGGATCACATCCCCAGCCCTTTTTTGTATTTTATTTTATTTTGGTACCAGGGATTGAACTCAGGGGCACTCGACCACTGGGCACATCCCCAGGCTTTTTTGTATTTTATTAGAGACAGGGTCTCACTGAGCTGCTAAGTGCCTCGCCATGGCTGAGGCTGGCTTTGAACTCGCGATCCTCCTGCCTCAGCCTCCCAAGTGCTGGATGACAGGCGTGCGCCACCCGCGCCTGGCTTTCATAGTGTGCTTTTTACCCTAGGAAGAGGCCAGGCCCTGGGTGTAGGTGGCTGTGGGGGGACGTGTGTTGGCAGGGCTGACTGCGGAGCTGGTTCACAGCAGCCGGACTCAGGTCACCACAGAGGGGCTCAACCATGGTCTGGTGGGTGAGGGGACACACAGCCTGGCCCATCCACACCTGGAGTGAGGTGACAGCTGCAGCATGGAAGGACCTGGGGATCTCGTGCTCAGTGGGAGCCAGACACACAAGGCCACCGTGTGTGACCAGTGACAGGAGAGTCCAGAGACTTGTGGATCCAGGGGTGCAGGATAGGGGCTGCTGCTGCTGCTGCTTCTTTGTTTTCTTCTGGTACCGGGGATTGAACTCAGGGGCACTCGACCCCTGGGCCACACCCCCAGCCCTTTTTTGTATTTTATTAGAGACAGGGTCTCACTGAGTTGCTCAGTGCCTGCCATTGCCGAGGCCGGCTTTGAACTCGATCCTCCTGCCTCGGCCTCCCCAGTGCTGGATGACAGGCTGAGCCACCGCGCCCCGCGAATGGGGCTTCCTTTAGGGCGACAGAGTGTTCTAGATAGTGGTAAAGGCGGCCCGACCTGGGAACACGCGGTGGAACCCGGGAACCGGCGGTGGCGGCACAGGTGACTGGCTGATGGCCACGGAGCCATTTTGAAGGCCCGCCCTCCGCGGTCGCGCGGATCCCGGCCTGGCCGTCCTGCCGGCTTCGTCGCTGACCCCGAGGGCGACTCCGCCCACTGCCCACACCTGGCCGGCCTCGGGCGGGGGCGCGGCCGCACCTGCAGGCGCCGCGGCGGGGGCGGGAGCGGCCGGGGAGGCGCGGCCGGGGCGGGCGCAGGTGCTGGGCGCGGCCTCCCCGCGGGGGACAGCGCCGGCCCGCAGCCGAGCAGGCGCCTCCTTCCCGGGGCTTCGGGCCGAGGGCCCCCGCTGGCCGCGGCCGCCCCCGCGGGGGGCCACCGAGGCTGTCCCCGCCGCCCGCCCCCTCGCCGAGGCCCGGGCACGGCGGCCTCGAGGGCGGCAGCGGGCTTCACGGCCCGAGGTCGCGCGGCGAGCTGGACCTTGGCCCCGGCTGGGGAGGTCGGGAAGGGCGGCGGCACCCGCGTGGGGCCGGACAGCGCCCGCGGGGACCGGCGCCGGGGCGGGCGGCCACGTGGCGGGCGCCCGAGGGCGGAGGCCTCTCTGAATTGCGGTGATTTTAAAAAAAGAAAGGACCGGGACTGGCCTCGCCAGAGCTGCCGCGTCCTCCCCTTCCGCAGCCGCCCACGCCTGGAGCCCAGGCCCGCGGGGACCCCGCGCAGCTGCGGAGCCCGCTGCCGCCTTCATCTGGGCCCCTCTCCAGGCTCCGCGGGGTCCCGGACAGGTAAAGCTCAAGCCCGGCCACCCCCAGAGTGGACACGGCTCAGTCACTGTCTTGTCCGCCTAGCACCGAGGGGAAGGAGCACGCAGAGGTGCAGGATTGGAGTTAGACTCCAGTTAGGACCTCTCCCCTGGGCCCAGGACATGAGGCCATGTCTTTCTCTGGGTGGGCACCCTGGGCATTGCAGAGTGCTCAGCCGCACCCCTGGCCTCCATCCACTCTGCCAGGAGCATGCGATGACCGTAAATGTCCCAGACCCTGCCCTGTGTCCCCTGGAAGTCAGGATTGACCCCCAGGTGAGATCCACTCCCCTAAGCGGGGCCAGGCTGTGGACAGCTGTAGACAGTGGGGCTCTGAGTCAGGCCCTGTGCCCTCAGTTGGAGCCCGTGCTAAGGTTCTGACAGGACCTAAGAAGGTTGCCCAGGAGGCCAGCGCCCCTGTGCAGTGGGTCTTGAGCTAGGTGACAGCAGGACCTTCAGGCTGAAGGGCCCATTGCACAGATGGGAAGACTGAGCTGTGGGTGGACCTAGCACCAGCCCAGAGCCGCCCCCACTTCTACCTTCAGGGCCAAGACAAAGCAGCCTCCCAGCCCCCAGGTGTAAATGCTCCAGCTGTCTGCCCAGGTGTCACCTCAGAGGCTGCCAGTGTGCTGCTCTGGACATCTCTCTCCTATGATGCTCAGGGCTGTCTTAGGGTCAGCAGGACAGGGGCCCTTGGGGTGCCCGTGCAGCAGCACTTTGCCATCCAGTGCTGAGATACTTCCACACTTGCACACCCAGTTCAGCCACCCGGGGTGAGCTGGCTCAGTGTTAGTGGTACCTAGAGCCAGGCACGGTGGCACACACCTGTAACATCAGTGACTCAAGAGGCTGAGGCAGGAGGATGGCAAGTCCAAGGACAGCCTCAGCAACCTAGTGAGACTTTGTCTCAAAATAAAAAAACAAGCCAAGCCGGCGCGCGGTGGCGCACGCCTGTCATCCCAGCACTTGGGAGGCTGAGGCAGGAGGATCATGAGTTCAAAGCCAGCCTCAGCCAATGGTGAGGCACTTAGCAACTCAATGAGACCCTGTCTCTAATAAAATACAAAAAAAGGGCTGGGATGTGGCCCAGTGGTGGAGCGCCCCTGAGTTCAATTCCCTGGTACCAAAAAAAAAAAAAAAAAAAACAAGCCAGGCGCAGTGGCACATGCTTGTGATCCCAGCACTTGGGAGGCTGAGGCAGGAGGATCTGAGTTCAAAACCAGCCTCAGCAATGGCGAGGCACTTAGCGGCTCAGTGAGACCCTGTCTCTAATAAGATACAAAAAAGGGCTGGGGATGTGGCCCAGTGGTGGAGCGCTCCTGGGTTCAATGCCAAGCACAAGTTAGCTGTACCTAACAGCACCTTTGAGAGGGAGCCCTGGGGCCTCTGCAGTGAGTCTGAAGGAACCCTGGAGGGAGGCCCGCCCCAGGGCAGCACCTGGAATGGCTCTCCGCGAATTCCAGGGTTATTGGAGCTTTGGTTTGCAATGTCCCCGATACAAATTACGGGTGCACTCGCAGGCACCGCAGGGGGGTTCCATCTGGTACCCAGGACCGCTCCTCTCCTTTCTTTTCTCTTTTATTAAGAGACGGGTTCTCACGTGTTGCTCAGGCTGCTCTGTGGAACTCCTGGGCTCAAGTGATCCTCCTGCCAAGCCGCTGGGACTGCGGGCATGTGCCACCCAGCCCATACCTATAGTCCATTCCAAGGGCACAGCTCAGTGGTAGCGAATGCATTCCTGATGGTCTGCCACCGCCCCACTGTCCATCTCCAGAACTTTCCGCCACCCCACTGCCCCATTCCACACCAGCTCCCACCTTCCTACTTCCTGTCTCTGTGGCCGTAGGGGCTCCAGTGTGTGCTGTGTGCTCTGGCTCATTTCACTGTCCAGTCACACTTCTGCAGGTGTCAGGATGCCCTTCCTTTTTAAGGCTGCGTAATATTCCAGTATGTGGATGGGCCACGTCAGGTGTGTCCGCTCCTCTGTGCACAGATACTTGACTTGTTTCCACCTGCCTATTCATGTTTTTACTTGTTTATTTTTTGGTACTGATTGAACCGAGGGGCGCTTAACCACTGAACCATATCCACAGCCCTTTATTATTATTATTATTACTTTTTGAGACAGGGTCTCACTAAGTTGCCCAGGGCCTCGCGAAGTAGCTGAGGCTGGCTTTGAACTCGTGCTCCTCCTGCCTCAGCCTCCCAAGGCTCTGGGATGACAGGTGCACCCGGCTCCACTTTACCCACATCAGCTCTGGTTGGCACACTGGAACTGGACTGAGTGTGGCAAAAGGTTCCCCAGAAACTTTCCAGAAGCTTCTCCTGATGTGCTGATCTGCCTCTCTGGGAGTTTAGTGTAGGGCATGCTTTTTTCTCTCTTTCCAGTTGCTGGGATGTAAATCAGGCCTCCAGCGCCCTAAACAAGTGCTCTGCCACTGAGCCACACCCTGGGCCCAAGTTTCTTTCTTGCTTTTCTTTTCTTTTCTTTTTTTTTTTTTTTTTTTTCTTTTTGGTACCAGGGATTGAACTCAGGGGCACTTGGCCATTGGGCCACATCCACAGCGCTTTTTATTTTTTATTTTGAGGCAGGGTCTTGTTAAGTTGCTGAGGTTAGACTCGAACTTGCAATCCTCCTGCCTCGGCCTCCCAGGTCACTGGGATTGATACTGCCGGTTATTGGTGACAAGTTCTACTCCCTCAAATGTTGAAGTTTGAACATCAGAGAAGCGCCGAGGCAAGTATATAAAGCAGGGTTTATTTTTAAAAGGAGTCACAGAGACTTCTTCCGGGAGGGAGGAGGGGGTCCTAGCAGGTATCCTGGTATTCCCAGAAGCGAGGTGTTCTGCCCTTTTTTTTTTTTAAAAAAAAAGGCTGGGGAGTAGCATTTGCCTACTATGCCTGAGGCCCAGGCCCTGACTTTGTTTTTTTTTTTTTTTTTAATATTTATTTATTTGCTTTAGTTGTACACAATGCGTTTTTATTTTTACGTGGTGCTGAGAATCGAACCCGGGCCGCGCACGTGCCAGGCGAGCGCGCTCTATCGCTGAGCCACAATCCCAGCCCCTGCCCTTTTATTTTATTTTATTTATTTTTTTTTTTTTTTTGTGGTACCGGGGATTGAACTCAGGGGCACTCGATCCCCTGGGCCACGTCCCCAGCCCTTTTTTGCATTTTATTAGAGACGGGGTCTCACTGAGTTGCTAAGTGCCTCGCCATTGCTGAGGCTGGCTTTGAACTCGCGATCCTCCTGCCTCAGCCTCCCAAAGTGCTGGGGATTACAGGCGTGCGCCACCGCGCCCGGCTTCCCTGCCCTTTTTTTTTTATATGTCCTAGGCTTCCTGTGTCCTCCTGCCCTCTTCCCTTTATCTCTTTCCTTCCTGGGCCCAGGAATGCTCCCTGGGCTGGCCAAAAGGTGGGAACCAGGTGGGCTGAAGGGGGAAGGGCAGGATGGAGCAGCCCAGGACACATTAATTAACAACTTTATAGCTCCCTGTAGGGAGGGGCAGTTCCTGGGACAGGTTACCTTAGCAACAGGTGGAGCAGGGGAAGATTCTTGATAAGGGTGGAGCAAGGGACAGCCTCCAACTTCCTGGGACTCACTCAAAATTGGCTTTTTTTTTTTTTTCTCTCTCTTTTTTTTTTTTTTTTGGTACGGGGATTGAACTCAGGGCGCTCGACCACTGGGCCACATCCCCAGCCCTTTTTTTGTATTTTTATTAGAGACAGGGTCTCACTGAGTTGCTAAGTGCCTCGCCATGGCTGAGGCTGGCTTTGAACTCACATTCCTCCTGCCTCAGCCTCCCAAAGTGCTGGGATTACAGGCGTGCGCCACTGTGCCCAGCTTATCTGTTTGTTTAAAAAAAAAAAAAAATTGAGGTACTGGGTATTGTACCCAGGCCACTTTACCACTGAGCTACATCTAAATACTTTCCAGGCCAGGCATAGTGGCACAGGCCTAGGATCAGTGACTCAGGAGGCAGAGTCAGGAGGGCCACAAGTTTTGAGGTCAATCTGGGCAGTTTAGCAAGACTCTATCTCAAAATTTCAAAATGAATAATAAATAACAAATTCTCCTAGTACTGCCAAATACACACACACGCGCGCACACACACACACAAACACACACATAAAATTCAGTAGTATTTCTTATATCCAAAACTGAGAAGCATCACCTCTATCCAGTTCCAGAACATTCTATCACCCTAAAAGAAACTCTTCCCACGCACAGTCACCCCACCCCCCCTCCCCAGCCCCCGCACCCAAGGGTCTACTTCCTGGCTCTGGACCCTCGTGTCCTGCACATTTCCTGTCAATGGAGTCACACGCCATGTGTCCTTTTGTGTCTAAAAGGTCCTCAGGTTCCATGCACCTGGTGTCAGAGCCACCGATGAAACCACAGGACTTTAAATGTACAGTGCCGGGCTGGGGGTGGCTCCGTGGTAGGGCACTCACCTAATGCTCCTGAGGCCCGGCTTGGATCTCCAGCGCTGCAAAGTAAGTAAATAAATAAAGTCCAAAACACTCCCGTGGCCCACAAGTCCCTGCTGGCTGACCTCGGCCTGTCTGGCAGCAGCCACCCTGGCTTCCGGCTGCTCCTCCAATAGGAAATGCAGTCCCACCTCAGGGTCTTTGCCGGAGCTGCTTCTCAGCCCTGGGAACCCACTTCCAAATCTTCACCAGCCCTTCTTGTTTTAGATCCCTGCTCACAGGCCATCTCTTTTGAAGCAGTCTCTGCTGACCATTAAAGAAATGCTCCAGGCAAGAAAACTGGGTGTTGGCCTGTCCTGTAGGGTCTCTGGTTTTTTTTTTTTTTTTTTTTTTTTTTTTGTACAAGGGATTGAACCCAGGGGCTCTTAACCACTGAGCCACATTCCCAGCCCCCCCCCTTTTTATTTTTTTTTTGGTACTGGGGATTGAACTCAGGGGCACTCGACCCCTGGGCCACACCCCCAGCCCTTCTTTTGTATTTTATTAGAGGCAGGGTCTCACTGAGTTGCTAAATGCCTCACCATGGCTGAGGCTGGCTTTGAACTCGCGATCCTCCTGCCTCAGCCTCCCAAGTGCTGGGATGACAGGCGTGTGCCACAGTGCCCGGCTTCCCAGCCCATTTTTATATTTATTTAGAGATAGAGTCTCACTGAGTTGTGCTGAGGCTGGCTTTGACCTTGACATCATCCTGCCTCAGCTTCCTGAGCTGCTGTGTGCTACTACACTTGGCTACCTTTTGCTATCTTTGAACTACTTCTGGACTCCCCAAGTTGTAGAAAATTGATAGTAATGGCCATCAGTTCTTGTTCACGAATGGCCAAATTCATTAAGTTCAGCACATTTTGCTTCTGTTTGTGAATTCCTTCTTGCATTTTTTTTTAATATTTATTTATTTGCTTTAGTTGTACACAATGAATGCGTTTATGTTTACGTGGTGCTGAGAATCGAACCCGGGTTGCGCACGTGCTAGGCGAGCGCTCTACCGCTGAGCCACAACCCCAGCCCTGCATTTCTTGTTTGTTTATGGATGGTTCTTAGAATTTTCCTTGATTTGGTTTAACATCTTACTAGTTTCCTCATCATATTATAATTAGTTACATAAAAATCTTTCACACATGTTCAATTGTTTTAAAAGTTAAATGTTCCCAGGCCCTAAGTACCATCTTTCCTGTCTTCTGGTTTACTTTCTTTTCCTTTTTATTTTTTTTTAATATTTATTTATTTACTTTAGTTGTACACAATGCAATGCATTTATATTTACGTGGTGCTGAGGATGGAACCCGGGCCGCGCACGTGCAAGGCGAGCGCTCTGCTGCTGAGCCACAACCCCAGCCCTGGTTTACTTTGTTGCGATTATTTTCTGGAATTCTTATATTTTTCTATTTGATCATTATTGTCAATTTTGTTTTTCTGTTTTTATTTTTTAAGTATTTATTTGTTTATGCTTTATTTATTTATTTATGCTTGAACCCAGGCCGCGCACGTGCTAGGTGAGCACCTCTACCACTGAGCCACAACCCCAGCCCCATGTTTTTCTGTTTTTAAATAAAGGTCCAAACAATTTGTTAATCTTTCATATTATTTATTGGTTTTATTTTCTGTGGTGCTGGGGTTTGAACCCAGGCCTTTACACATGCTAAGCAACTGCTCTACCAACTCAGCCACGTTGCAGGCCCTTGTTTTATTTTTTGTGGTGCTGGGGATGAAACCCCGGGCCCCCAGCATGCTAGGCAAATGCTCCACCACTGAGCCTTATCCCAGACATACCTGCCTGTCCTCTCTGTCTTCCTCCAGATGTAGGTTAGAGTGGGGCAACTTGGACCATAGAAGGTGCCCCAGTAGATAAATAAGAAAAAATGCTGTGGAGGTTTTTCTCCAGATCCTCCCAAGATGACTGACAGGACAGAGTCGGCTGTGTGGGCTTCCAGGCCGATTAACTGCTAAACAGAATGTTCTAGAATCACCATAGGCCCACATCCAGCTCAGAAAACCCAGGTTCTAGAATCTTCCTGGATCTCTTCTCTTTCTCAACCCTTGACCCCCATGTCTGTCTCCCAGAATTTCCTCTGGGGGTATCAACTCTGATTCCCAAAACCAGATGCAAATTCTTCTAACACCTGGAGGCCTAAGGTCCCCAGGGCTGCAGTGTCCTGTCCCCATACAGCAGCCAGGGAAATTCCCTTATTTCCTCTTCTCTTGGGCCCGAGAAGAAAGAACACTGAAAACCAGACCCAAAACCCGGGGACATCTGGCCCAGTGCCTGAGGAGAGTTGACCTCTGGTGCGGCCTTCATGTCCCCAGGATGTGAGGGCAATGTGACACTCGCCATCAGTAAACTGAGGCCAAGAAAAGAAAAGCAGCCTGCAGGTGCCTTTGTTCAGCCTGAAGAACAAGAAGCTCCCAGTCCACCTGGACTCAGGCCCCGCCTACCTCAACACTCAGCACCTGCTGGGCCTCTGTCGCAATGGAGGGACACTGTCGGTATTTTGAGGGAGGGATATTGGGGACGGACCCACACCCCAGCCTTTTGTATTTCTGGGGCAGCACCTCCCTAAGTTGCCCAGGCTGCCCTGGGACTTGCTGTGTCCTTGCCCTGCTTCCTGAGTAGCTGGGCTTACAGGTGTGTGCCACAGTGCCGGGTGGCAGACAGTCTTTTAAAATACCCTGGGCATGGGGCTGGGGTTGTGGCTCAGTGGTAGAGGTGCTTGCCTAGCATGTGTGAGGCACTGGGTTCAATTCTCAGCACCACGTAAATATAAATAAAATAAACATCCATTGGCAATTAAAAATAGTTTTAAAATATCCTGGCCATTTTTTATTTTTATTTATTTTTTTGTTTGTATTTAGACAAATACCTTTATTTTATTTATTTACTTATCTATCTATCTATCTTTATGTGGTGCTGAGGATCGAATCCAGCTACTCACATGTGCTAGGCAAGTGCTCTACTGCTGAGGCACAACCCCAGCCCTACCCTGGCCATTTTGAAGATTAAAAAGACCATGAAGCAGCCGGGCGCGCGGTGGCGCACGCCTGTCATCATCCCAGCACTTGGGAGGCTGAGGCAGGAGGATTGCGAGTTCAAAGCCAGCCTCAGCCATGGTGAGCACTTAGCAAATCAGTGAGACCCTGTCTCTAATAAAATACAAAAAAAGGGCTGGAGATGTGGCCCAGTGGACGAGTGCCCCTGAGTTCAATCCCTGGCACCACAAAAAAAAAAAAAAAAAAAAAAAAAAGACCATGAAGCCAGGTGCGGTGGTACACGCCTGTCATCCCAGCGAGTCAGAAGGCTGAGGCAGGAGGATTGCAAGTTCAATGCCAGTCTCAGCAACAGCAAGGCACTAAGCAGCTCAGTGAGACCCTGTCTCCAAATAAAATACAAAATAGGGCTGAGGGTGTGGCTCAGTGGCTGGGTGCCCCTGAGTTCAATCCCCAGTACCCCCAATAAATAAATAAATAAATAAATAAATAAATTTTAAATAAAAAGACCATGAGGGGCTGGGGCTCTGGCTCAGTGGTAGAGCACTTGCCTTGCACGGGTGAGGCACTGGGTTCGATCCTCAGCACCACATAAAAATAAATAAATAATTAAATAAAGGTTAAAATATAAACCGCAATTGATAGACTTCAAAAAACAAAGACCATAAAGACATGAACTTTGTAAACTAGAAAATGTTTCTGTATCTATCTATATATCTCTATCCATATGTATATACATATGTATATATATCTTTCATATATATATATCTTTTTCTGAGATATAATTGGCATGTCGTGCAATTCACTCTTCTAGTTTTAATTAATTAATTAATTAACTTATTTATTTATTTGGTACTGGGGATTGAACCCAGGGGTCCCTTACCTGAGTTACAGGATCTTGCTAAGTTGCTGAGGCTGGCCTCAAACTTGTAGTCCTCCTGCCTCAGCCTCTAGAGGAGGCTGAGATGACAGGCCTCAGGCCTGGCTCACCTTTTTTTTTTTTTTTTTTTTAAACAGATACAACATTTTTTTATACGTTTATTTTATTTATTCATTTTTTTCTATGTGGTGCCAAGGATTGAACCCAGTGCCTTGCACATGCTAGGCCAGCGCTCTACCGCTGAGCCACTACCCCAGCCCCTGGCTCACCCTTTAAAGGGTACAATCTAGTAGTTCCTGATATATCCCAGGACTTGTGCTACCATTAGCAGTATATAGTTCCAGGACATTCTCACTACCCCAAAAGAGCCCTGTCCCCTCCACATCCCCGGAGCCCAGGAATCCATTTCCTGTCTTGGACTCTCCTGTCACCGGTCACATGTCGTGGCCTGTGTGTCTGGTTCTCATTGGGCACCAGGTCTGTCCACACTGCAGCTGTGTCCCCTTGCTCCTGCTTGCTGCCGAGGATGCTCCAGGTGGCATGGGCCACACTGTGCACCGTGCCTTAGTTGTACACACTTGGGTCGGTTCCCCTTTTGATGGTGGCGAGTGACACTGCTCTGACTCTCCCTGTCCTGTGGTGGTGGGGAGCTGGTCTGCTTCTCCTGATGCTTCTTAGGTGTGGCACTGCCGGGTCCCAAGGCCGCCTCCCTGTCACCTTCCCAGGCTCCCTGCTCCAGGGCGGTGGAGCTAGGTGGGAGCCTGGTGTCCAGGGCCATTGTCCATGGTCGTCGGTGCTGCCCAGCATTTGGGGCACGGGGCTGCGGTGGCGCTGCATATTCATCACTGAGAAATGTCTACTCCGGTCCTTGACCCACTCGTAAGTATTATATATTCTTTTAATATTTATTTATTTGCTTTAGTTGTACACAATGCAATGCACTTATGTTTATGTGGTGCTGGGACCGAACCCGGGCCGCGCCGCGCACGTGCGAGGCGAGCGCTCTGCCGCCGAGCCACAACCCCAGCCCAAGTATTATATTTTTTATTGTTGAGCTTAAAGGTCTCTCCTTAGATGTGTGATTTGCAAATATTTTCCTCGCTTCCAGTCCTCTCCTTTATGCTCTCAGTGGTGTCCCTGGAGGCTTAAAAGTTAAGCCATGATGTTTTAAAGGTACTTAAATTTTATTATGATGAATATGTATCCAAAAGATCCAAAAGAGTGCAGAGTGAGTTGGACCTCACCCTGCCCCCCAGGGCTCCGTTCCCCCACCCCCAAACCCGTTGGTGGTGACAAGAATTGTTTAAAAACACATGTAGGTTTTTGACATGGGCTAGCTGATGGAACTCGGATGCAGTCCCCCAGTGCTCCGTGTGCGTGGCAAGCGCCCTGCCTCCCTGCCTCTGTGTGTTCACTGCACACCGAGAATGACAGTCCTCCATGGTGGAGGACAGTAGCCTGCAGGTCCACCTTGGGGCAAGACCCAAATAATAATGATAGAATGACATCTATCACGCTTTGAGGCAGTTCCTTGTGCAGATACTGCTGTCACCTTCACCATCATTTTTACTCTTGTCACAACCTTAGGAAGTCTCTTCAATTTACTTTCTCCAAAGGATTCAAAGGATCAGAGAAGCTAAGTAACCTGTACCCAAGGCTGCACAGTAATTAAATCATTTACTTATTTATTTATTTTTCTGGTACTGGGCATTGAGCTGGCAAGGGGTGAGGGAGTGTGTCTCTACCACTAAGCTGCACACCAGCCTTCTTCCCCCTCCCCTTTCTTTCTTTAATTATTTTATTTTGAGACAGGTTTTTTTTTTTTTTGGTACACAATGGTGCTGAGGATTGAACCCTGGTCGCGCACATGCTAGGAGAGTGCTCTACTTCTGAGCCACAACCCTAGCCAGAGACAGAGTCTTGCTAAATTTTCCAGGCTGGCCTTGAGCTAGCCATTCTCCTGCCTCAGCCTCCCACGTAGCTGAGATGACAGGTGTGCACCACTGTGCCCTGCTAGTACCTCAATCTTTTATACTTTTAAAAAAATAGTATCAGGGGCTGGGGTTGTGGCTCAGCGGTAGAGCGCTCACCTAGCACGTGCGCGGCCCCGGGTTCCATCCTCAGCACCACGTAAACATAAATGCATTGCATTGTGTACAACTAAAGTAAATAAATAAATATTTTAAAAAATAAAAAATAGTATCAAACTAGATTTTTTTCCCCCCTGAGATGGGGGGGGTCCCTGTGTGCCCAGGCTGGCCTTGAACTCCTGGGTTCAAGTAATTCTCCTGCCTTAGACTCTGAGTCGCTGAGAGGACAGGAGCAGGCCACTGTGCCCTGGTCGTTTTCACTTTTGTTTCTTTTTTCTTTTATTGCGGGAATGGGCAGTGGGGGGAGAGCGAGAAGCGACTTCACAGCAGAGGTGAGGACAAATCTGTGCCGCCCTCCCTCCTACCGTCAGGACAGGTGGGGTGGGCATGGTGCAAGGGGGCGACTTCTCTGCTCTGGGGACCAGAGCTAAAGGAGGCTGCAGCTGGCCTCCGTCCCTCTCTGGGTCCCTCAAATGTGAGATGGAAACCCCGCTCCTGGCTCTTTCTCAGGGCGGTAATAAGGATTAGATAAAATGCCGATCTTCCTTCCCTGCGGACTCCCGGGCCCTTCCGAGCGAGGCCGTGAAGCGCTCCGAGCTTTCCTAGCCCTGTTCCCGCGGGACGTCTCAGGATGGCGGCACCGCAGGGAAACCGAGTCACCGCCGCGCCGGCGGAGGGGGCGGGGCTTAGGCCCCGGAGGGGCGGCCCAGCCCAGCCCAGCCCAGCCCAGCCGCGAGCGGGGCTGCCTGTGGCCTCCGGCTCCGGGCAGAGGGGGGACCTGGAGGTTTAAGGAAGAGGGTTTATTTCCCAGGTCCGCAGAGCAAAGTTCCTGGGTTCCACCCTCACCCTGGACCCACGTGGCCCTCCCTGGGTCCCTTCCCACCCACTTGGCTGGTTTCAGGCTGCAAGTCCTGGGGCTGCTACTTCCCCTCTGGGGGCCTCCTGGGTTTCCCCTTGAAGCCAAATTATTATTACAAAAGCCAATTCAGCCCGTTTGGGTGTTGAAAGGCGCTTTTAATATGTTGTGCGAAAAAGCAATAAAGTGTGTGTTGGGGGAGGCGAGCCTTTGAAGTCAGAGAACAGACTGGGTAAATTTCAGGCAGGCCAGCGGTAGTTTCCTGCCTGTAAGGTAGTGGTGGTGATAATAACAATAATAATAAGAAGAAATAGTGCTAATGACAACGGGATTCATGGAGGCAGCCAGACCCTCGCGCAGATCCAGTCACTGGAGAAGCGTTCATTGAAGGCGGAGGACGCGGGTGCCCGCTTTTTCCCTCCGAGTGGATGCGGAAGGGGAAACTGAGGTTTGGAGTAACCTCCGTCCCGCCACCGGTAGCTGATCGCGCCCAGCCAGCCCTACCCGGGCGCCTACTGTATGCAGCTGGAGGCCGGCTGGGCCGGGTCACGCTGTTCTCACCGCTTGTCCCCTCTCCTCGCCCTCCCCCTCCTCCGCCGGACCTCTCCCACGACCGGGAGGAAGTGGGAGAAATGGACAGGGAAAAAAAGTTGGGCTGAGCCAACGCCTCCCCTCTCCCCACCTCCGCTCCCCGCAAGCCACGCAGATCTTTGCGGGAGCCGCCCGCAGGACCCAGGCGTCCCGGGCCGGATCCCCGTCCCGCCCAGGGGCCCGCAGCTGGGTGGGGGAAGTCGGGAAGCCGGGAAAACAACCGCCCTCCCCGCCCCTCGCCAACCCCTTCCCCCGCTACGCCCCTGGCGCAGCGGGTGGAGGCGACTCCTTTATATAATCGCAGGAGGGCAGGTTGGCTGTTTCATTGAGGGACCCGGGAACCCAGCGCACCCGCGCTGTCATTGGAAAGCCCGCCCCCGAATCTCTTGCGCCGGCTGGGCAAATTGAGGCCCGGGAGGGCAGGCGCCTGGCCCCGAGGGTCCCCACCCGCTCCCGCGCCGCCCACCCCCAGCTGCCCGGGCAGCGCGACCCACGCCCGCGTCGGTCCTCGCAGTGCGCACAGCGCTCCCCGCCCCCGCTGCCATCCTGCCACGCCCCAGGCGTCGGGGGCAAAGCCCGCGCCCCCCCGCACCCCGCCCTGCGCAGAGGCTGGGGGCCTGTTTATCTGGAGGCCCCCACCCCCCCTGCACCCGGGGGGCCGCTCCCCCCGCGCCCCGGGGAGCTCTGGAGCCAGATAAGCTGGCAAGCTGGCACTGCGCCGCGCAGCGGGGCGGAGAGGTCAAAGGAGGGGGGGGGGCGCGCCGGGGCGGGCCGGACCCCCCCCAACTTGCCAAAACCTAATAACAGCCCGGTCTCCCCGGCGCAGCGGGCGAAGCCCCACGGGAGGGCAGGGACGTGGCAAGAGCCGACCTGCCGAGCCTGTTCTGGCCTCCGAGGCCGGGCTGGGGGGGCGGGCTGGGCGTGGGGGGGCCGGCGGCTGCGGCACCTTTAAGACAAGGGAGGACCCCTCTTGCCCTCGGAGAAACCAGGAAGGGAGTCGCGAGCATCATACGGGGCTTTGGCTGTACTGTACAGTTACTGTAGGGGCAGTGACGCCGCCGCCGCCGCCGCCGGAGCGAGGAGCGACGCGGGCAGCGCGAGCGAGGGCAGCGCGAGCGCCGCGGACCCGGGAGGCCAGCGGCCGAGGGCGCCCAGTCCCGACTCCGGGCCCCGGCTCCGCGCGCCCCGGCCCGGCCCCGGCCCGGCCCCGGCCCGGCCCCGCGAGGTAAGTCAGCGTCCGGCGAGGCCCGGGACACGGGGTGCAGGGCGGGGACGGGCCGGGGGCGCTGCGCCCACTCTGCGCTCTGGGCCACAGGAGATCCGGGGACGTCCCCCAAGTTTCAGAGGAGGGGGTGCTTGGCAGCAGCCCCGAGGCTGGAGGCGCCCATGATCCCGAGCGCGGGGAGGGAGCGCCGCCCGGGAGAGGGGATTGGGGGCGAAGTGCATGGGCTTGTGCGCCAGCCCCCCCCCACACCGGGTGCATGGCTTTTCGGGGCTCCCGGGCGCGCGGGGAGCGGGGGAGGGGAAGCTGGGCTGCACTGAGGGTGGGGGGAGCCGGCGTGGGGAGATAGAGGGGCGCGTCGCGTGTTAAGTTTGCAGCCGTGTACGGGGGGCGCTCTCGCCCCCCGGGGGCCTATTCGGTGCTGTGTGCATACGTTGGAGTTGGCCAGGATGGAGCTCCATGGGGGATGGGGGGGAGGGGGCTGAAAAAACAGGGAGGGGGGCTTTGCAAAGGAGAGGGAAGGGGGTGGGGTGTCCGGGTGGGCGGGCGCGGCCGCTAGGCCCTCTGGATGTCGTAGTTCCCCAGCCGGTCGCTGTCTGCAGGTGGCAGGCGGCGCGTACTGCAAGTCCCAGGGTTCTCCGCGCCGGCGGCCCGCCGCGGCCCACGGGGAGGGGCAGTGCGGAGGAGGGGCGGTGAACGGCGGGCCGGAGAGCCAATGGGCGCCCACGGTGGCGCGGGGCGGGGCGGGGCCCGGACGGGGCGGGGCTACGGGCTGCCTCGCCGGGGGCCGGTGGCGGTCCCGGCTTCCGGCTGCGCGGCCGCGGCCGCCCCCCCTCCTCGCCCGCCCGCCCCTCCCGCCTGTTGTGTAACTGTGCCCAGCCCCCTCCCTGCGGCCCCCCGCCGGGCACCAGCCCCTCCCGGAGGGCGCTCCCCGGGGAGGGCGGCGGCCGGCGGCCGCGAGGCGCAGGCGAGCCCGGGGATGCGCGGCCTGGCGCTGGCCGGCCGGGCGCGGGGGAGGCGGGCGGGCGGGCCCAGATCCGGGGTAATTTGCATCGCCCTCCCCCCAGCCCGGGTGGGGATTGGCCGCCGGCGGCGGGGGGTGGCGCGGGGCCAGGCGCACTGCCGCCTCCCGGGCCTCGGGGAGTCAGCCCAGCCGCAGCCGCCGCCGCCGCCGGGGCCGGGCCCCTCGCGCTGCCCGGGAAGGAGGTAGGAGCGCGCGCGGGCCCGGGGCCGGGGGCCACGGCGGGAGGAGGCCCTTCCCGCGCCCCGCCCGGCCCTCGCGCCGCCGGCCCAAGGAGGGCAGCCCCGGGCCCCGCCCGCGCCCCCGGAGCGCGTGACCCCGTCTCCTCCGGCCGGACCCCCCCTCCCCTTGACGCCAGCACCACGTGCGAGCCCGCCGCCGGGGCAGGAGGGGCGAGCGAGTGCGATCGGCCCCCTCCCCCTCCCGGGCCCCTTCCCCGGCCTGGGGTTGCGAACCTGGCAGGGGGCTCAGCCGAGCACCGCAGCCGGTGCGGCCCCCGCGGCCGGGCCTCTGCGGGGCCCGGGAGGCACGGCCTGCCCGCGCCGGCCAGCAGGCCCGGCAGCCCGGGGGCCGCAGCAGGACGCTGCTATCCAAGCAGGCCCAGGCACCCAGTCGGCGCCTATTAAGTGCTGGCGGAATGCAGCCACGAGTTGGCGGGGAGGCAGGAGCTCCCCTCTCCCCCTAGCCAGCCGGCGGAAGTCAGAGGTGTGGATGCCCCTTCCTGCAGAGGGGCCCACCTGGGTCACCCATGGGTGGCGGGTGGCTTGCCCGCCACCCCTCCTCCTCCCTGCCAGCTGCCTCCCGGAGCCGGCCGGAGAGGGCGTCCGGGATTCCATGTCAGCCCCCCCACCCCGACAGGGCCAGGGCGTAACCCTGAGTGTGCCGCTCCCACACTGGGGGGGCCTCCCCGCCACCAGCCGGTCACTTCCTATTGGCAGGCCTGGCCTGGGAGAGGTCCCCGGAGCCTAGGCTGGGTCAGGGGCCCAGGCCAGGCCCGGCGCTACTGCCGGGTGTAGGGCTCCAGGCGGGGACCATTTTCCCTGAGGGCCACCCCCGCGGGGCCCTGCAGCGCTGGGCCTGGCACCTATGGCTGGGCTCGGGGCTCTGTTTACCGCCAGCCATCGCTGTGGAGACGAGCCTGGGGGAGGGGGCAGAGCCGGCAGCCGGGAAAGCCAAGCCTCACCGAGGAAAGAGGAGCCAACGGGGACACTGAAATTTTAATTCGTGGGTCACTTGGGGGGTATTTATTATTCAGTTCTGATTGGCTGCGTGGCGGCCAGTCAGCACCCAGGCCCGGGCTGGGAGCCACGCAACTCTTGGCAGAGGGAGGAGGAGCCCACGTTGGGGGTGCTGATGGCCCTTACTCCTTGGGGAGACTGAGGCTGGTGGAGGCAGGGTGTCCCAGGCCCTGCAGGGAAGGTTACTTAGGCAGTGGCCTGACCTGGTTGGTTTTGGGGTCTGTTCTTTGAGGCCATTTGATCTGTAGCTGGATTGACCAGGTGGCAGTCCCTGCTGCCATAGGAGGAAGCTGAGGCCCAGAGGGGAGGCAGCACCTGACCTGGGGCAGGGGATGTGGAGGCACAGGGAGGCCGGAGCAGCCCAAGGTCACCCAGCCAGTGCTGGGTCTGATCCTTTCGGTCCTGCTTCCCAGCGTGGGGCCTTTCCCAGATGACCCACCCCCTGTGTCCTGGACCAGCACCTACTCACCTGTGTCTCCCAGAGCTGGACAGAGGTTGGTGGCAGAGCCCTCGCTACTGTCACCAAGGCTTCGCCCAAGGATGACATTGAGGCTCAGATGGGGCCCGTGAGGTTCTTGAGGTCACACAGCACAGGCTCCAGTCCTCCTGCCTGCCAGTCTCTCGCGGCAGACAGTTCTGAGTGTACTGTGTGGTGGGGGACCTCTCCCGACCCCTGCTGAGCTGTGACCCTTCAGTCCCACACTGTGGCCTTCGAGGTGACAGGGCTCTGGATTTTGTGATCTGTACCAAAGGCAACCCAAGTCACCTCTCTAGAGCCAGATGGAGGGCCAGGCCCTCTGAAGCAGAGCTGGCCTAGGAGGGGTGGTCTGGGGACTGGAATGCTGGCCCACTTGTTCTGTGACCTTGGGCAGGCCCCCAGGCCCGGTGGTTGCCCTGTGACAGCAGCATTGTCTTCGGAGTCCCAGTGGTGACTGCAGGTCCCTCTGGCCTCCCTGTCCCCCTTGTGGAGGGCCTGCCCAGGGCACCTAGGGATCTGCTGGGGACTGGGTGTGGGCCTCTGGCCACCTGAGACAGCCTAGATACACCCCACCAGCCGCCCTGGGCCCTGGTTACCTGCTAGACCACAAACTGCCCTCAGTGGGCCTCACCCCACCCAGGGTGGTCCCTGCCCCTCTGCCTGCCTCAGCGTCCCCATCAGGAGACAGGGAGAGCACTTCGCCCCAAGTGTCACCCTGAGCCTTTTGCAGGAGCAAGTGTTGAGCAACTGCTGCCCGGTGTCAGGGCCTCGGGGAGCCCCTCCGCCCTGTGCTGGGCTGGAGGGGTCAGGCTTGGCACCCTGAGTTGGCAGGTGTCAGCTGTCCTCCAGCCCTGCCCCCAGGCCCTGGGTGACCTCTCCCTTCTCTGTGCCACTGCAGGGTGTCTGAGGGGCCTGACAAGAGGCCAGCCTAAGCCCTTGGCCTCCAGTGGGGGGTCCATCCCATGGTGGTACCTGGGGCTGTGCTGGAAGAGGAGAAATCAGGACACCTGGACACCCGGGAGGACAAGTTAGGCAAGACTAGTCAGATGGCCCGTGCTCAAATTCCAGCTCTGCTGTGTGACCCTGGGCAAGTCCTTTCCCTCTCTGTGCCTCTTTCCCACTTGCAAAATGGGGCAGTAATTCCAGACCCTACCTCCTGGGGTGGTGAGGGTCCACCTGTACAGGACTCTGTTGAGGTCCACGAGACCCAAATTCAGAGCCTCGCGGCACAGGAGGTGCCCTGCGGAGAATCTGGCGCTCGCGAGGCCTGTGGACAAAGGCCCAGCCCCTCCATCTGTCCCCCCAGCGGGCTGTGGACAGCCATGGTCACTTGTTGGAAGCGTCCCCACCCACGCCTTTCTGGTTTGACTGGAAAACGAGGCTTGGCACCCCCTCCTGTCAGGGTGTCTGGCAGGAGGGCCACGGGCACCAGTGGGGCCCTTCACCCCCAGCCTCCAGGCTGAGCCCTCACCTGCCCGGGCCGGGGTGGGGGTGCCGCGATGGCTCCAGGTGTCAGAGAGGCGGAGCTGTAGAGAAGAGCAGGTCCTTTGAGGTCACTGGCCACTCTTGGGCATCTTGGGTAGCAGGTGCAGGCAGCCTCAGGGCGGGGCGCACAGAGCTGCGATGCTAGGAGTCAGGTCTTGCTTACCCCTGGTGACAGGAAGCTCATTCCCTCCCCGCCTCCACTGTGCACGGCCAGTTTCCTGACGCTGTCTCTCAGAATCAGGCTCTGGCCTCGGCTCTGGGCTTCCTGGCCCCTCACTACACTCTGAGTGTGGGAACGGGGTGGGCGCAGCCCCACCCTGGAGTTGAGGGGTCACCTGGGGTCTCCATCCCCACCCACACCCACACACTTCCCACTGAGCCAGCTGCTTTCCTGCCTCTGGCCCTTTAAGGCCTGGGCAGGAAGCCCCTCCCCATTTAGGGCAATAAATGGACGTGTAAGATGGCCGAGCCTCTTGCTCCCTGCCTGGCCTGCGGGAGGCCTGCCTGGGGGGGCAGGAGGACAGGTGGGCAGGGGCCTGGCTGGCGGCCGTCCAGCTCTTGGTGCCCCCCGATCAGGACACTGCATTCCAGGGCCATTAAACCAGGGCCAGGCGGGAATCGGCACCAGGTCTGGGCGGGGCAACCCTCAGACCAACCTTGCCACACAGGCTCCCCAGCTGGGAGGGCGCGGGGCTGCTGGGCGTGGGCCTGGGCCTGGCGCCACACCTGCACACCCACTTGCCGAGTGACCTTGGGCTGGCTGCCCACCCTCCTGGGTCCGGTGGTGCCCTCTGGTTTCCCACTCGGGCCCTCCCACTCTCCCCCCCCAGCAGGGGTGGGCTGGGTGCCGCGGGAACACTCAGGTTTGCGGGGCAGCCCTGCGCCCAGGGTGAGCCGCCTGGTGTGCCTTGGGGGACTGGTTGGGCACACAGTAGGTCCTTGGGCAGACCTTGCCGAATGGGTGGGGGGCTCTGTCCTGTGCTCCCTGGCTGCAGAGAGGCCCTTCTAATGCTGCCATAGCCCCTCCGCGGGAGACTGAGGCTCTGAGAGGCGGTGCCTCTTGTTCAAGGTCAAGTGGCTTCAGGGGCCTGGACTTGAACCTGCTGGCACTCCCCTGATGTCCCTGTGTTGTCCGCCTCTTCCCCCCCGGGTGGGGAGGGGGCCCATCCCCTCACTGAGCGGCACTGCCCCGGAAGTGCCCCGCAGGAAGGCTGCTGATGCCAATCACCTGCTCAGCCCGTGCTGGCCCCTTCCTGAGCAGCGAGGGGGAGGGGCGCGCCCACCCCAGCCCGCTGCGAGACCCAGGGGCCGCCCCTGCTGCCCCCCCACCCCGTTTTGCTCAGCCTGTTCCTGGTTCTGGCACCATCCCAGTGATC
This sequence comes from Tamias sibiricus, assembly GCA_025594165.1. Classification (NCBI taxonomy): domain Eukaryota; kingdom Metazoa; phylum Chordata; class Mammalia; order Rodentia; family Sciuridae; genus Tamias; species Tamias sibiricus. Next base: position 2,822,908 of record CM046673.1, on the reverse strand, counting down.
TGGGGTCCTTCCTAGGTGACTCTGCTGCTCCTGACCTTGGCAGGGTCCCATCGCCTCGGCCTCTCTGGGTGGTGGGATGTGGAGTGGCGGTGCTGCCTAGTCCTGAAAGTTCCAGGGTGTAGGGGAGGGCTCCACGGCAGCCTGGGTCCCACCGCCTCCCAGAGGGTGACCCAAGTTGGGGGGGAAGGCGGGGCCCAGTGTGCTGTGACCCTACTGTGTGCACCCTGGGGAGGGCCAGGCTCCGGGAGCTGGGTGCGGCCTCCAGTCCTGGAGGGGCCTGCCGGGGCCTGCCCCTCGACCGCCGAGTCAGCACCAAGCAGCCCGGAAACCCCACGGGCGACCCGGGGAGGAGCTGCTATGACTGATGGGGCCCTGGGAGGGGGGCTCTGAGCCTGGGGCCCTGCTGGGGGGCCTGGCCAGTGCAGGGTGGGCTTCCTGGGGAAAAGGCTGTGGGCACCTACTCTGTCGGGTGCCAGTTGGGTCACCTAGATGGAGGGAATCATAGGCCCCCCACAGAGGAGTGGCGGGCGCACAGTGGGTCTAAGGTGTGCGCATGCTTGGTATTCCTGGGACCCCGAGGGGGCTTGGGCTGGCCCTCGGTTTCCTCCTGCCTCAAAGCAGGGTCTTGGGCCCTGTTCTTTGGGAGAGGCCCCAAGAGGCCCAGGTGGGGGGTGGCCCAGGGTGTGGCGGGCAGGTGGCTGGTGTTCCTGGAGCCGTGTGGGTCAGGTGTCTGCTCAGCCAGTGTGGACTCCAGGGCCAGGGACGGCTGGGGTTGGGCCAGTCCCTGTGGCCAGCCTTGCTGGGTGTCCTTGGCCAGGACTCTGGTTTTCCTGGGGTCCTGGTTTCCTTCTCTGTTGAGCGAGGCTTGGGAACTCGGGGTGCTGTCCTGCATGGTGTCTGCGGCCTGGCCCTGGCGAGGTGGTGTCTGGCGACGTTGCAGGTCGAGGCCCGCGTGCTCCCCGGGTGCGAGAGGGCAGAGGCGCGGATCCTCTGGCCCAGCCAGGCCCACGGCCCATGGTGGCCTGGAGTCCGGGTATCTTTGCACTTAAAATAGGGCTGTGGCAGCCCCTGGCCCTAGGAGCCGGCGCCTGGTGGGGTGCCAGGGTGGTGTTGCCGGAGGGGTGGAGCGGCCACGGCGAGGGCTGAGTCACTTGGACCATTTCGGGTCCCAGCCTTGAGGCCCCTGGAGACACCTCTAAGCCATTCCCGAGGGGACCCTGGGTCACCTGAGGGGAAATCAGGCCAGCGGGGCCAGGGTGGCCATCTTGGGGCGTTGGTAGCCTGGGTCAGAGGTCTCGTCCCTCCCGTGTCGGGCGGGGAGGGGCTGGGGCTTGTCTGATCCACAGCCCCATCTGCCCACACGCTGCCCGAGGCCCGGGGCCAGACGGCAGATGGTGGCAGGGGGTGGAAGCCACTGGAGGGGCTCCTGGGAGGCTTCCCGCCACGCCTCGTGTAGGTCGCCCCAGCCCCCCTGCTCCCAGCAGCCCTCGAGCCTCCCCCAGGCCGGGCCGGGGAGCGAGCAGCTGGTGCCGCGGGAAAGGGTGGGCGGGCGGCCGAGGGCCGCGAGTCCCAGGAAGCAGTGTGCAGCGCACAAAGGCCTCTTGTGGGCCGTGGCTGGACCCTGCTCCCAGGGCCACCCTCGGGCGGTGGAGGGGGGACAGCGGCCGTGGCTGTGGACTTTGCTGGGCCAGCTCTGGTCCTCGCTTGCCGGCCTTACTAGGCCCACAGGGTGAGGGCTGGCCAGGGCCATGGGCTGGGCAGCGGGGTGGGGGTCTCAGTCCTTAGGAGCCCAGGGAAGAGCCTGTTGGCCCTGTCCTCGGGGTGACATCCAGGGGTTCTGGCCTGGGAGCTGCTGGGCCCAGAGGACCTGGAGGAATGTGGGCCGGGCTGGGTGGCGTGGGGCAGGCAGCCGGGCTCCCTGGAGAGGGTGGAGGGTGGGGACGGGAGCCAGAGGGTTGCACAAGTGCCCGAGTGGGCGGGTGAGTCACGGCCCAGGGGAAGGCGGAAGGCCGAGGGGTGGGGAGAGGGCGGGACAGACGCGCTCCCAGGGCCCGCCTTCCAGAGACCTCTGCCCATTTGACAGATGGGGACAGTGAGGCTCAGGGTGTGCCAGGCCCTGCCCTGGGCTGGACAGAGGAGCTGCCGGAGCCAGCCACGGGCGCGAGGGGGCCGAGCCCCCGGCCTGCCCTTCCTCAGGCGTGGCCTGGTTTCCCTGTTACTCACTGCCAGGCTGACGAGGCAGGAAGAGGCCCCGGCCCTTGCTGGCCCTGCTGCAACAGGGCCGTCCATGGTGCCGCTGACCTGTCCAGGGCACCGGCCTCGCTCTTCCAGGCCTCGGGCAGCAGAGGCCGTGTTCTCAGCACCGCCCTCCCTGGGGACCGGGGCAGGTGGCTGTTCCCTAGGCTGCCTTGTCACCTCCAGCGTGGCGGGGTGCTGCGGTGGCCTGGCGGGGCACCCGGGCCCAGCGGGGGTGGGTGTCCTGCGAATGTCCCCACGGCCTCCTCCTGGCCCCGATTCGTGGGAGCACAGTGCACGTGGGGGTGTCTCGGCACCGACTGCGTGTGCCCGAGGCCTCCCTGCCTCTCGGCGGGCACTCCTGGGCTCCTGGCAGGGTGTGGCCAAGCACCCGTCTCTCCAGGCTGGGCGTGGGTCTGGCCCGCACAGTGTCACCTCGATGACGCGGCTCAGGACCCCGAGTGCGCTTGCGCCCGGCCAGGGAGACTAGGGTGGGGTGAGGCCAGGCGCGGCCCCCGCGGGCCGGGGTCCCGCTCACGAGCCCTTCCTCCTGCTGCAGGTCTCAGGCGGAAGATGGCCGGCGGCGTGGACGGCCCCATCGGGATCCCGTTCCCCGACCACAGCAGCGACATCCTGAGCGGGCTGAATGAGCAGCGCACGCAGGGCCTGCTGTGCGACGTGGTCATCCTGGTCGAGGGCCGCGAGTTCCCCACGCACCGCTCGGTGCTGGCCGCCTGCAGCCAGTACTTCAAGAAGCTCTTCACGTCGGGCGCCGTGGTGGACCAGCAGAACGTGTACGAGATCGACTTCGTCAGCGCCGAGGCGCTCACCGCGCTCATGGACTTCGCCTACACGGCCACGCTCACGGTCAGCACGGCCAACGTGGGCGACATCCTCAGCGCCGCCCGCCTGCTGGAGATCCCGGCCGTGAGCCACGTGTGCGCCGACCTCCTGGACCGGCAGATCCTGGCGGCCGACGCGGGCGCCGGCGCGGGGCAGCTGGAGCCGGTGGACCAGGCGGACCAGCGCAACCTGCTGCGGGCCAAGGAGTACCTGGAGTTCTTCCAGAGCAACCCCATGAACAGCCTGCCCCCCGCCGCCGCCGGCTTCCCCTGGTCGGCCTTCGGCGCCTCCGACGATGACCTGGACGCCACCAAGGAGGCCGTGGCCGCCGCCGTGGCCGCCGTGGCCGCGGGTGACTGCAACGGCCTGGACTTCTACGGACCAGGCCCCCCGGCCGACCGGCCCCCGGCAGGGGACGGGGACGAGGGTGACAGCAACCCGGGCCTGTGGCCAGAGCGGGACGAGGATGCCCCCGCCGGGGGCCTCTTTCCGCCGCCAGCAGCCCCCCCGGCCACCACGCAGAACGGCCACTACAGCCGGGGTGGGGAGGAGGAGGCGGCCTCGCTGTCGGAGGCCGCGCCTGAGCCGGGCGACTCTCCGGGCTTCCTGTCGGGCGCAGCCGAGGGCGAGGACGGGGACGCGCCTGACGTGGACGGGCTGGCGGCCAGCACGCTGCTGCAGCAGATGATGTCCTCTGTGGGCCGGGCCGGGGACAGCGACGAGGAGTCGCGGGCGGACGACAAGGGCGTCATGGACTACTACCTGAAGTACTTCAGCAGCGCCCACGAGGGCGACGTCTACCCGGCCTGGTCGCAGAAGGGGGAGAAGAAGATCCGCGCCAAGGCCTTCCAGAAGTGCCCCATCTGCGAGAAGGTCATCCAGGGCGCCGGCAAGCTGCCGCGGCACATCCGCACCCACACGGGCGAGAAGCCCTACGAGTGCAGCATCTGCAAGGTCCGCTTCACCAGGTGAGCCGCGGGCGCAGCCCCAGCCCTGCCCCTCCCCGCACCCCCAGCTCGGTCGCTCCCGCCCCATCTTGGGGTGGCCCGGGCCCCTGACAAGACGAACTGTCAGACAGGCAGCGTGAGCCAGGCACGGTGGCTGCTCCTGTCTTCCCAGCGGCCTGGGGAGGCTGAGGTAGGAGGATCACAAGTCTGAGGCCAGTTTGAGCGACTTAGCAAGGCTCTGCCTCAGAGCAAAGTAAGAAGGGCTGGGGTGCAGCTCCAGCACCCCCGCAGCCCGAGCGCACAGCACACGGGAGCCTCCTGGGACTGCGCGGGGCACAGGGCGCCCTTCTGGTGGGGGTGGCCCTTCTCTGCGTGGAAGGCGTCCTCCCTGACTCTCGGCCTCGGGAGAGGATGGGCAGCCCCTGGGGAGGGAGCTGTCTGTCGAGCGGGTGACTGGCCTCATCTGTGCTCCTGTCCAGGCAGAGGGCACAGTCCGTGCAGGGCAGCCAGGGCTGGGGGCTCTACTGAGATTCAGAGGGCACAGGAGGGAGCCTGGGGAGTGGTGTTCAGGCAGAGGAGAGCCAGTGCAAAGGGCCTGAGGCTGGCTTGGCCTGGGCCAGGGCCAGGGGCTCCTCCCGCAGTGGTGGAGGTCAAGGCCAGGCTGGGGGCAGGTGGCTGGGTTTGGTCTCAGGAGTTCAGAGGTGGCAGGCTGGGCTGTGTGGAACCACGGCGGGCCAGACCAGTAGGGACGGTAGGGCTGGTAGGCAGGGGCCCGGCCAGGCAGGGTGACTCAGCGTCACCCCCTGCCCCCCACCCGCCATGGGGTTCCCCTGCCACACCTACCGAGGCTAAAGAAAGGGGCCATTGTCCCAGCTTCCCAGCCCCGCCCCATGGGGACAGGAACCTAGGCTGACCCCCTCCCCAGCACCCCTGCCCCCTCCCCAGCAGTGGTGGGTGCGGCCCAGTCTGGAGTGCAGGTGGGGGCAAAGGGCACCCGCTGAGGGGCGGGCTTTCTAGCTGGCAGCCCAGCTCCCCCTCCGTGAGCTCCGGGCCCTGGGGATCTCGGGGGACAGGGGTCTTGGGGTGGCTGCGGGTTCTGTCCACGGGGTTCCAAGCTCACAGAGGCCAGGGCCTCCCACCCAGGGGGGTCGTCACACTGGGCCTGGGCCACTGTCCTCCCAGGCCACGGGCCGGGTGTCTCTCTGACTCAGTGCCCTTGCCCATCCCGCCCTCACGGGGGCTGGTCCCTGTCAGGGAAACTGAGGCACCCACGGCCGCGAGCCCTCCCCCCCAGTGCTTCCTCTCTGTCCCCCTCCCCAGGCCCCGTCCTCCCACCCAGGCCCGGGAGCCCCGGGGCCCCTCTGAGTCAGAGCAGGGCGTTGAGTAAGCGGGCCTGCGGCAGCGGGCTGTAATTACCCAGGCCGGGCCCGGTGAGGAAACTGGGCTGCCTCCGCCCCCGGCCTGCCTCTGCACGGCCCGGCCGCTGTGCAGCCCCGGCTCGCCACTTCCCCTCTCGGAGCCTCCCGGCCTCCGTGGGGCTCTGTGGCATAGAACACTGGGCAGAGTCCCCGGGAGGCCACGCCGGGGGTCGAGCTGCCCGAGGACTGGCGACACGCGGAGCGTCTCCCGCTGGCTCCTGGCCATGGCACTGGAGGGGGACCAGGACTGTGGTTGTGAGGGCTGGGCCTCGCCCCCGGGGCCGTGGAGGGCCACAGGCCCAGGCCAGCAGCACCCAGGTCTGTGGGCAGTGCCAGGGAGAGACGTGGGGCTGGAGGAGCCGAGGGCAGCGGGGGGCGCAGGCGGGCCTGGAGGCTGAGCGAGGGGTTGCGCAGCGCGGCTCTGCCGTGGGAGAGGCAGGGACCCCCTGGGAGGGCAGGTCAGGTGGACAGAGGCCTGTGGGCTGCTGTCACCTCATCCTGTGGGGCCAGCTTTGTGCTCCCTGGGGTGTGTGGCACGGGGTGAGGCCCTGCTGTCCCCGCCGTCCCTGCTCGCAGCTCCCTGTGGTGGTGGTGGGGGGCCCGGGGGGCGCCCAGGTAAGGGAGCCAGCTGGGGAGGACGGCGGCCCCAGCAGTGGGGACCGTGGGGCCCAGGTGCCAGTGGGGTGGGAGCGCCGCAGGGCCTGGCTGCCCAGGTGGGGACGTGGGTACCGAGTGGCCAGCTGCCCCTGTGTCCAGGACTAAGGGGCTTCTTGGGATGCAGAACTTTGAGTGCTGAGATCAGAACTCTGGGTCCCCTGTCTCACCAGTCCCCAGGGGGTGGCAGCCCAGGAGAGTAGGGCCACCACCTGCTCCCTGTGCTGTCGGGCTCCTGTGGGGGCTCCTGTGGGGGTGAGCGCAGGGCTCCCCCGGTGCCTGGCCCGGCCACCCCATGGCACAGGGGCCTCCTGCCTCCCCTTGGCAGCAAGGGGACGAAGCAGAGAGGTCCGGCCGCCGCCTCCATCCCGCTCCTGCTTCTCTGGGCCCGTCCCCGCCCGGGCGTGGGCATCTGGGGAGCCGGTCAGTCTCGGCGTGGGCTGGCGGCGGGTGGCGCTGGGGGTGCAGCCGCCCTGACCGCCCGCCCCCCGCAGGCAGGACAAGCTCAAGGTGCACATGCGGAAGCACACGGGCGAGAAGCCGTACCTGTGCCAGCAGTGCGGCGCCGCCTTCGCGCACAACTACGACCTCAAGAACCACATGCGCGTGCACACGGGGCTGCGGCCCTACCAGTGCGACAGCTGCTGCAAGACCTTCGTGCGCTCCGACCACCTGCACAGGCACCTCAAGAAGGACGGCTGCAACGGCGTCCCCTCGCGCCGCGGCCGCAAGCCCCGCGTGCGGGGCGGCCCGCCCGAGCCCGCCGCCCCCGGGCCCGCGCCCCCCGGCGCGCCCGCCGCGCCCGGCTCGCCCGAGGCCCGGCGCAACGGCCAGGAGAAGCACTTTAAGGACCAGGACGAGGACGAGGACGAGGCCAGCCCCCGACAGCTCGGGCCGGCCGAACGTAGCGGGCGGCGGCGGCGAGGCCGGCGGAGGCGGCCCCGGGGCCCCCGCCGACGGCAGCTTCGCAGCCGGACTCGCCTAGAACCAAAAGAGCAGGACCGCGACCGCCACCCGCGACCCCCGCAGCCCGCGCGGGCCGCCCCGCTCCAGCTTCGCCCCCGCCGCCCCCCGCGCAGGGGTCGGGCCGTCGGCGGGCAGCTGGGCCGGGCGGCCGCGCGGGCTGCGGCGTCGTCAGACGCGACCCTAAGTGATTCTGTCTGCTCTGAGCGGACGCTAAACGGCCCGTCCCTCCCCACCCTCCTTCCTCAGGGCACTTACCAAGGGGGGGTCTCCCCCTGCTGTCCCCAGCGCCCCGCCCACCCGCCTGTGGCCTCGCAGCTCCGCCAGTCCTGCCCGAGTCGCGGACCTATTTATTCCCAGGCCTGGGGCGGGGGTGCCCGGAGCTCCGGCCTCTGCCACCTTCCTTCAGGCTCAGAGCCGGTGGCCTTGGCACCGCCCCTCGGACGCCCAGGCCCCCAGAACCCGTGTTTGGAGATTCTAAACTTGTCTCGACCCTGCCCCCCCCCCCTAGCCCTTCTCCCACGTTTTTAAAGCACTTTTTAGATTTTTCTTTTCCTCCTTAAAAACAAAATTTATATATAGATATATATAGACGTATATATATATATATGATAGACTTTCCTCAGAGGAGCGGGCAGCAGCAGGGAGCGCCGAGGGCAGCCAGGGCCTCCTGAGGCGGGCACCGGGAGCGAGGGCAGGGCAGGGGTTCAGTGTCACAAAAGCAATAAAAACCCAAGATTTTACAAAATGGAGAGGAAGAGAAGAGGCCACCAACCACGTGTAGAAGTCTTGGCACTTTGTAACGGAACGGGTACTTTATCTTAACTCTTAATTTAAAAACATGTTTACAAGTTGCAACCAACTTCTATGAAAAGTTGAAAAGACAAAAAAAAGAGTGAGAGAGAGAGAGAGAGAGAGCAAAAGAAAATTCCTAAAACTCAATTTATTTTTGTACAAAATAATAAAATAAAAAACCCACCGCAAACGTAGAATCCACGTCTGTTCCCCAAGGCTGAGGGGGGTGGTCAGGAAGCCATCGGAAGGGACCAGAGACCCCCGAGGTGTCCGCCCACCGCGGGGTCCACGCTGAGGGCAGGCCGCGGCCCGGGCCCTGCGGGCTCTGCCTGCCGCCCGCGCTGCCCGTTTCCGGTCTTGATTGGGAGACGTCTCTGCAGCCATATGGTGGCCATCTCTGTCCTTGGGCACCCACCTTCCTTTCTCCCTAGCTCAGGGACGGGCCCGAGAGAGGGCTGGCCTTCCAACCAGCCAGACCGACCAGTCCCCCAGCCCCACGTCCCTCCCGCAGCCCAGGACCAGCCCTCCCACAGGGCCGTCCTGCTGCGGGGTCCCTGCCCCAGGGCCTTATGCCTCCCCCTGCACCCCTTTTTACTCAAAGGCACTGACTGTAACCCGGGGGATGGCACCTGCCTCCCCCCAACCTCGAGCTCCCACGAGGCCCGGTGCTGACCGAGCCACAGGCCACGGACAGGGCCGGGCTTGGGGAGGGGACGATGCCAGGTGCCCTCAGCTCCCTCCGGCCCGCGCAGTCTAGCGTGGGACCTGTACATAGACGCTCCGCAGACCCGAGGCTCCCTCCTGTCGATGCCTGGTTGGGGATGCAGGGACACCCCCACCCCCGGTGGTGGCCTGTCACCCTGGCACCCCATCTGTGACAAGTGTCTCGTCCTTTTGTCTTTAAAGGGAAGCTTTGTAAGAAGGCGAAATTTTTCATATTGTTCCTACCAGATAATTTTTGTTTCTTCCCCTCCCGACCCTCCTAGCCCGTCAGCCCCCCAAATGTCTCAGGATCCCCCCTCCGGGCCAGCACAAGGGGCAGGCCCGGGGCCGGGTGGTGCTGGCCTTGTTGGCACCCCGATGTCACAGGGCAAGCTGCTCCAGAGAGGACCGGTGGGCCAGGCAGGGCACTTGACCTGGCCATCGTCCCCAGAGAGGCCCAGGGGCGAGTGCCCTCCCACCCCCGGCCCCTCGCAATAAGACCCATTCAAATCACTGATGTCATCCTGGCCAGCGGAGGCCACCAGACTTGGGGGACAGAGCCCACGGGACTCTGGCAGGACCAGGCTGCCCGCCAGCTACTCACCCGGAGCCCCTTGGGCATTGCACTGAGCCCCGCCCAGCCCCCCGCTTTGCTGCCCTGCGCCCTCTGCCTTAACGCCAGCCTGTCCCGGCCGCGGCGTCTGCATGGGCCCAGAGCCGGGACCCCCGCCCGCCCCACCCGACTGCGCAATCACATACTGTATATAGACGTGGATCGACTTTATTTTTATTCTTTAAATTAAGGTTGTGATAAAGTGTTGCCAAAGATACTGCTGAATTTCCGCGTTTCAGGAAACGGGCGAGAGGTCAGGAGGGGCTGGGCTGGAGGACTCCAGGGAGGGCTTGTCCTTTGGTGGTTGGGGTTTTTGTGGGTGTTTTTTTGTTTTTGTTTTTTTTTTTTTTTTTTTTGTCTTTTTTGTTTTGTTTTGTTTTTTTTAACTGCCTGGTACAAAAAAAAAAAAAAAAAAAAGAAAAAAAAGAAAGAAAGAAAAAAGTGAAATTGTTATTTCCATCAACACGGTGAGGCTGTGTGGATGCTTGTGTGTGTGCGTGGGGTCCGGCCCGAGGGCTGGGCCCGGAGAGGCCCTCCCTGTCCCGTTGCTGCTCCTCGCCTCGCCCCTCCCACCTGCCTTCTGAGATTAAGGGGGGAAAAGGCAAAAAATATATATATATATAAAATAGAAAACCCCGTAACCCAGTGAATGTAGGACGCGGGCAGGCCAGCCTGGCAGCAGCGGTGCCAAAGTCAGCCCCTGGGCGCCAGCCAGGCGTGTCACCCTGTGAGTCCAGAGCTGTCCCTCTGCTTCCCCCCACCATGGGACAGGAGGGTCCCTGGCCACTTCCCCGTAGGTGGCCAGATGTCCAGGGACGCCGGGCACCATTTGGACCCCTGAGTAGTGGTGGGCATGGGCAGCGTGTGGCCGTGCTGCGGCCCAGGCCCGAGTCAGGCCCCGGGATGGAGGCAGCTCGGCCGCAGGGCCTGTAGGTGAGACGCCCGAAAGGAAAACCAGAAAAAACGAAAAATGTAAAAACCAAAAAAAAAAAAAAAAAAAAAAAAAAAAGCAAAAATCCTATTTTTTGAGAAAGAAAGATATTTATATTTGCAGTTTTATTTTAAAAAGTTATTTAAGCGGAGGAAGCAGCTCCCCAGAGGTGGGGGAGGCTGGCGCAGGGGGTCAGGCGGGGCTCGCCCCAGGGCCGGATCTCAGCTGGGAGAGCTCACACTAACCTAGATTTGCAGGGGATGGGGGGGTGGGCGGGGGCCGGGCTGCCCAGCCCCCCCAGGCCCAGACACGAGGTGCCTTGGACTCGGGGGCCAGGCCTGGTGAGGGGCAGGGGTGCCCGCTGGGGACAGCACAGCAGACATTCCATAGACTGTATTTGAGAGTCTTTATAAGTGTGGGAGATTTAAAAAAAAAATTGATAAAAATGCACTTTTTGGGGGTGGGGGGAAAGCTTTAAAGTAAGAAAAAACAAAAAAACAGAAAGGCAAAAGATGATGAAAAACCAGAAAAAAAATCATTTTTCTTGTACATAAAACAACCACTAAACGCAGCCTGTTATGACCGCTCAGCGTCTCGCCTGATTTTGGTGTTCTTTGTGTTTTGTGGGGGGAAGGCTGGGGTGGCGAAGGGGGCTTGAGGGCCTGGGACGGCCGACTCTCCCTGCCCAACTGGGCAGTTGGGCCCTCTGGGGCAGGATGGGTGGTGGGTGTCCAGGCAGTACCTGGGCAGGTGGCACCAGGGCCTGAGGGACAGCGGCAAGCACGTGGGCAGGTGGGGGGAGCTGGTTGGGGTCACGGAGAACCTGCACAGGCCTGGCCTCGGCCATCCGCAGCTCCGGGGCCTTAGGAGGCTCTGCTTGGTGGTCTTGGTCCCCTCTGGGAGGCCCCGGAGGTGCTGCCCCATGCCGGGCCCCAGTGAAATTACCACCCCCCCCATGAGAAGATGGGCCTGGGCCCTGCACACTGGGGAGGACGTCCTGGGCTGCTGTCCCCACCCTCTGGGCTGGGGTTACCAAACAGCTCCTTGCAGGACCCCCGGGAGAACCCCACCCCTTCCTCCAGCCCTCCCATCACACGCAGCTCCCGGTGCAGGGACCTGCCCGGGCCGGCCAGGCTTGGTCCACTCAGAGCCCTGGACACACCACCAGGGTGCTCACGCTGACCCTGTGGCCACTCTCCTGGCCCTGCGGTCAGCTGCTGAGCCAGGCTGGGTCCATGCGGAACCTGCTGCACACAGGCCCAGGCCAGGCCACAGGGACGCGGGGCAGGAGGGAGCTGGGATCACTCGCGTGGTGCGGCTCCCCCAGGTGCTGCGGGCCGTGCAGCCACCACTGCGTTCCAGAACAGGCCAGGCCACAGGGACGCGGGGCAGGAGGGAGCTGGGATCACTCGCGTGGTGCGGCTCCCCCAGGTGCCTGCGGGCCGTGCAGCCACCACTGCGTTCCAGAACACGCCCCCACAGGGGCCGTCCCGCGAGCAGCCCAGCACCCACGGGTCCATGTCCTTCTTGGCCAAGGCACGGACTGCCCGGGGCCTCCACGGTGCCTGAGAACAGTGCACGTCTGCCAGACGCGCTCAGACCTCGGGCGTCTTCTGGGCCACTGTCCCTCCCGCGGGGGCTGCTGTGGGCACGGTTCTCCCCTGGCCAGCACCAGCCGCTGCCCGTCCTCGCTGTCCTGAGGACCACCAGAGCGTCCTGGCAGGCGGGCTGTCCGAACCCCTCCTCCAGCCTCCCCGCCCCAGGGGCGCCCCAGCCCCCAAACACAGGGCACAGAACAGCGCAGGCCTTGGTGGCTTCACCTTGACCGTTTTATTTGCATTTTTTAAAAAACAATTAAATTAGAATACAAATATTAGAAAACAGCGGCCTGGGCTGCGGGCGGCTCGCAGGAGTTCATACAGCAGGACTGAGGGCGCCCGGCCGCAGCCCTCCCGCGACCCGGCCCTGCCTCCTGACCAGGGCACGGGGAGGGCACCGCCAGCGCAGGGTGGGCACCTCCTGGGACCCTGCTGGAAGAGCTGGCTCTGGGTGGGGCCAGGCCAGCCTCAGACCTGTCGGGAGACCAGGAGCCAGAGGGAGGAACCAACCCAAATCAAGAGACCTGCCACCCTCGGACGCGACGCCCTCCCCGCCCAGCAGCCCGGTGGCCGAGCTGGCGGTGGACATCTGTGCTGTTCCGTAGGGAAGTTAACCTGAATTGGAGTTACCGAGGTAGCTGGCTAGAAAACTGACCCCCCCACGCCACACGGTGCCGCACCCGGGGCCGCCTCCCGGGAGGTCCTGGCCACGCGCCGGGTCTTCAGAATACCAAGTTATTGCACTTTCAAAAATACAACACATCTGCGGCGACCCCAGCCCCCACCCCATGGCTTCTGAGCCCAGCGCTCACCGTGGGCGCGGCGAGGGTCTCCAGGCGAGGACGCGTCGCGGAGAGCAAAGCAAGGGGACAGACCCTCGGCGGTCTGTCGCGGTGGTCGACGGGCAGCCACCCCACGGCCAGGCCCCAGCTGGAATGGTCGTGGCGAGGCTCCTGGGCCCCCCACCCACAGCCCCTGCCCTCCCAGTGGCCCGGGCGGCCTGGGCGGGCTGTGTGGGCGGCTTGCCTTGTTGAGTTTGTCTTTTTGTCTGTTCCATTTTTCTTTTTTCCGTTTTTGAACTTTTTTTTTTTTTTTTTTTTTTTTTTTTTTTGCCATTTTACTTTTTTTTAATCCCCTTGAAAGGAGAGTCCAGAGGTACAGGTGCCAGGAGCCGGGGAAGGTGGGAAAACAAATGAACATGGAAAGAGAGAGACCGCTGCTCCCACTGCGCCCGGCCGCCCGCCCTCCGCGTGGTCAGCACCAGGAAAGTTACAGGCCGCGTGGCCGGCGGTCAGCAGGCCGGGACCAGGCCCTTCTGGAAGGGGCAGCGGCGCTTGGGCCGGGGTCCGTCCTCATCCTCCTCCTCGTCCTCCTCGTCCTCCTCCTCCTCCGAGGATGACGAGCTATCCAGCGTGAGGTCCACCACGTCCGCTCCGGGCTTCCCGTTCTCCACACTGCCAACCGAGGCCGCCCCGCTGCCTGCGCTGCCCAGGGTGCCGCCGCCGCCACCGCCGCCACCATTGACGCTAGGGGTGGGCAGAAGCCCGCTGGTGTCCGAGGTTCCTGTGGGCATCAGGGAGTGGGCACTCAGGATGCCGCTGATGCAGGACAGGGAGAGCAGGGCCGCCCACAGGGCCAGCGCCCACAGCCACACAGGGCGCGGGACTCACCGAGCACCAGGATGGGGCCCTGGGGGCTGCAGCTCCGCTCCTTCTCAGCGCGGATCGGGCACCAGGAGCCGTCCACCAGGTACTCGATCTCATCCGCATCCTCACACTCACTCAGGATCTTGGAGAGGAGCCTGGGCAAGGCGGTGGGCTGATGCCGGGCTGGGCCTCACCCCTGCGGCCCTCCTTCCCTCCGCGGGACTCGCCAAGTCCCGCCTGTCTCTGCAGAGCGGGGTTTGAAAGGGCACCAACAGGGCCCGGGCTCCGCAGGACTGGAGGCCTTCTGCACAGGCCTGCACCCGTGGCCCCAGGAGGCCACTCCCAGTCACCCACAAGGTGGCAAGGGGCTGCTGCCTCGTATCAGAGCACCACAGGGGGCGCTGGGCACCGCCAGGCAGACGCCACTGCTCCCAACCCCCCCTCCACTGTGTGAGGCCCCTTTTCACAGAGGAGGAAATGGGCCAAGAGGTGGTGGCCCGAGGACGCCAGGGCGGAGGCCGGCGTGTGGCCCTGCCCACCAGGCAGAGGGGACCGAGGTCAGGGGAGGTGCGCGCTCCAGGCCCTCAGAGGCCCCGGGCACAGTGGGCCACCTCGCCCTACACTGTGGTTCCCAGAGGACGGGCACTGTGCACCGGGTCCTTCTGCCTGGGGACTTCCTACTCCAGTCCACAGAAGGGAAACAGAGGCCCTGGCAGGGACAAGCCCTGAGGTCACTAGACCGGGCAGTTGGTTCCAGTTCTGCCCCCAGCACCTTCTGGCCATGAGGCCTCAGTCTCCCAACCTGAGGGGCACCGTGTTGGGGGCAAGTCCCCTCAGCCCATGTGGGGCACACTGACCGCCACGCCCCCCACCACAAGGGAGAGCCCTCGTCCCACTCAGGGCCAGCCCTGCAGAGACCAATGGGCACTTCCACCCTGGCTGGCCCTCACTGCCACGTGCAGGCCAGGGTCGCTGGGGAGACGGCCCTGCCCGCAGCAGCCTCTCACCCTGGAGCCCCGAAGGCCTCTCCCGCTCCCCGCAGCAGCAGCCCCCGGGCAGCCCTCCAGGGGACGCAGAGTCTGCCCTCCGCACGTCCAGCACAGACGGGGGCCTGGGTGGCGGGACCAGGCCCTGGGGGAGCCCAGCCACTGCCGCTCTGAGCTGGACCACCACCTGCACCTGGGGGAGGCGGTGTGGGCTGCACAGTGCAGGCCAGGGACAGGGCGGACAGAGCGGCGTCGGCGCAGCCCACGGGCCTGGTCCAGGGCTCCTCACAGCAGCAGCGCGGCCCTTCCAGAAAGGGCTCAGGCTGAGAACTAGTCAGTCCTGGATCAAGTACCCGCAGGCCAGCCACCTACACGTCACGGGGCAGGGCCTGGGGCCGGCGGCAGTCCCCTCTACGCCTTGGCTTCCCCCTGGGGACGCCTGCCCAGCACTGCGGGAGGACAGGCGGGAGGGGAGTCGGGGCAGGGCAGGTGCTTCGAGAGGAGTCCAGCCCCATGACCTGTGCAGGCCACAGTGGCTCCAGGGACAGGGATGTGGCCAGCGCCTGGCAGGAGCCGCCTCCGGTGCCAGGGCCTCCTGAGCTCAGCGCGTGGAACCCTAAGGCCCGGGAGAGCTCCTCATCTGGGCAGAGGTGCACCCGGCCCCTCCCAGGCGGCACGGGGAGGCCCGCTGGCGAGTCCAGGCTAGTGCCGGCGGGAAGGGGCAGGGCATGGTGCTGTCCGTAAAGGGCCCACGACTGCCCGCAGCCTCAGGCTGGCCTTGCCGGTGCCCACCTCACGGGGACGAGCCTGGGGCCCGCTCCCGAGGCCCAGGCCACAGCACGGCCTCCTGCACCTGCACGCTCGGGCTGCAGGCCCCCGCTCCACGCTCCCTACAGCAGGGTCCAGGGAGCCCAGGGGCTGGCCAGCACGGCACCCCCCGGCTGCCTCTGGGCCCCAGCACTCACCCGTCGATGATGAGCTGGTCGTAGGGGGCCGGCTTGTCGCACACCGGACACATCCAGGTGGGCTTCTTCTCGTTCATCTGCAGGTAGAAGACGGCGTCGAAGCACTGCAGGTGCGCGCACGTCTCCGCCCGGCACGGCACCGAGAGCCGCATCTTCACCAGCTGCGGGGAGGGGCGGGCGGTGAGCAGCCGCCACAGGGCCCCAGGGGACCCAGGCCAGGCCCTGCCCTCCCGCGCTCCCTCTGTCCCCACGTGGCTCTGGAGCGGGTGGCGGGGGTCCTGCAGCCACTCACCGGGCAGATGAGGGAGACCCGCACACCAGTGGTGGCGATCTCGCTGTCGGGATCCAGGCGCAGCTTCTCCTTGACTGCGGGGAGGGGACAGAGGGCAGTGTCAGGGGAGGGGACAGGCAGCCTGGGCCACACAGCCCACAGGATGCCCTTGCTCCTGAAGAGGCTCCGCCAGCGGGCACCAGGCTGGACTGCAGCCTCGGGCTGCGAAGAGCGTCCGCAGGAGGCCAGGCCGTCTGTGCCAGCCAGCGGGCACCAGGAAGGTCCCTCCCTGGGGCTCCTGCTGACCTGTCTGCAGAGACCCTGGCAGCACCCAGCACCCACAGGGCACCCACAGGGCACCCACTAGGATGCTCTTCTGTCACCAGCAACCTCCCCAAGGATGTGGGGGGACCAGACAAGGACTCCCTCCTGCCCGAAGACCAGGTGGCATCTGTGCCCAGCACGCAGCGGCCTCACAGTAAAGCCCAACTTCTATGGCAGGGACAGGCTCAGGTGCCACGTGGGCACGGGAAGGTCACAGGACAGGCACGCCCGGGAAGAGGTGGCCTGCTCAAACAGGAGGCCCCCACGAGGCGTCTCCCCGACACCCCTGTGCCACCCTGTCAGGAGTCAGGCACCGTCACATCCGCTCAGAAGGCTCCGCACGAGGCCCTGTCCTCAGGCCCCGCGTGGCCTCCTCCAGGAAGCCTGGGACTCCCCCCTCCTGTCCCCGCCAGCCCGGACGCTCCTCTCGATGCTGGAGAGAGCCCTGCTCCCCCTGACCCCGCTTTGGGGACCTGGGCACTCCCCTCCTCTGGGTGTGCAGGGGCGGCCTGAGCCCAAGATCTCTGCGAAGCCCTGGGCAGCCAAGGGCCAGGTGGGCAGCCACAGGCCGCCGGTGTCAGCAGCGCCCTCCCACCCGGCCCAGGCCCACTGCGCGGCCTCCATCCTCCCTGATTGCACCAGCCCCAGGAGCCGCCCAGCCCTCAGCGTGACCTCCACCTGTGCCCACCCGGCAAATGCTGGGGTGGACCCGGACATCGGGCAGCTGTGAGGGCGCAGGCGAGGCCTGGTGTCGGAGCAAGGCCTCCCTGCTCACGGGAAGGCCGTGCGTGCGCAGCCAGGGGCGGAGCGCGCAGCCAGACAGGACTTCCTGCAGACACACCTGCCACCACAGCCCCAGAGGGCCGGTGCTCGGGGCTTGTGGCCCTGGCCCTGGTTCCTTGCTGGGTGTAGCCCTAGGGTGGGGCCTGACCCTTAGCAGCACAACCTCCTCCTGGTCAAGGGGGCCACTGGTTCCCCAGGGCCTGCGGTGGGGGTAGAGGAGGCAGAGCAGGTGCACAGGCCCTGGGCCACAGGGCCACAGCTACGACTCTGCCTCAGTCTCCCTCCGGTCACTGGGACGGGGCTGGGTCAGGCACAGGGCTCCTCTGTGACATGCAGGAGCTGTGGGCTGGCTCCCACCTGGAGGGTGGGGGTCAGAGGCTGCCACAAAGTGAGGCTCCAAGGCCCCTCCCAGGCTGGGAGGCCACGGGTCTGGAGCGCTGGGCTGGGGCCAGACACTGCCCTCCCACCTGCCAGGGACTGGGCGAGTGGGCGGGGCCGAGGGAGCCCAGTGGGCCTGCGGGCCACCTCCAGGGGACACCTGAATCCAGAGGACCCAGGGCTGCAGAGCCCAGCCCAGCCCAGCCAGCAAGGCAGGCCCAGGGAGAGGCCTGTTCTTGTTAAGAACGGCCAGCAGCGACGGCCAGCAGCGTGTCCAGGCCACACGGCTGAGCGCCTGTGCTCGGCAGCCAAGGCGCCCAGGGGCAGCGCGGCACTCCTGCCCGCCGCGCGGGGTCCTCAGCGGCTCCGGGTTCCTTCTCGAGCACGGCACGCGTCCGTCCGAGCACAGGAAGGATGAAACAGCAGCCCGTCACCCCGTCACCCTCGCAGGTTGTGACGGCACCCAGCCTGAAGGCAGGCCCGCCTGAGGGCTCGCCGAGGGCAGCAGCCCGGTCCCCACCCCGGCGGCCGCTCACCCCAGCGCCTTGCACAGCTCCGGGTGCTTGACGCCGATGGCTCTCAGCCGCTGCAGCAGCTCCGCCGAGGTCAGCTGCCGCACCAGGTACAGGGCCACCGAGTAGCTCTGGGGAGACAGCAGGTGTCAGGGCCCGCAGGGCCGCAGGGGTGGCCAGGGCTGGAGTGGGGGCACGCCCACCTTGCCGTAGTTGCCCCAGGTGACGGTGATGCGGTTGGTGGCCGAGGACAGGTACATGAGGTGGGTGAGGTTGATGGGGCGGCAGGGCCTCTTGGGCTCCACTCCGGGCTTGTTGGAAGGGTAGTAGCCCTGCAAGCAGACGCCGCTCAGGGCCGCAGCAGTGCCCCCGCCCCGCCCTCCCCTGCCGAGGGGCGCTGCTCACCGGGACGGAGCAGTAGCTGTGGTTGACCTTCACCGCGATGTTGGGCGGGTACTGGTCCTCCTGAGGGCAGCTGGTGTCCGAGTAACAGATTCTGCAGTGGCGACAGGGACGGGGCTGCTCTGGGCACTGGGAAGCAACTGCGGGTCCCACACACAATGGCGGTGTCAGAGGTTGGGACGAGGGGCCTGCGGTGACAAGGACCCGGCAGCAGCGGGGTGTGCGGAGGGCATGGCCAGAGCGGGGGCGGGGCAGCCGGCGTACCTGAGGACGACCTGCACGGCCTTGACTCCAGGCTGCAGCTCTCTGCGGCACCGAGGACCAGGGAGAAAGCAGGGTCAGCGCGGCAGGAGCCCAGCGGCCGTGCCGCCCCGCCAGCCGGGCACCACGGCCTCTCCTGGGCGAGCAGGTGGCACCCTAGACAGCGTCACCAGCTGAGGGGCTCCAGGAGGACCCCAGCCACCCAGGCCCACGCTGAAGAAGCCTCCACCCAGGCGAGGGGGCGGAGTGCCCAGGTGACAGGCTCTGCACGGGCCTGCGTGCGGCAGGGGCCTGGGCGGGGGGGGAGCGGGCTGCGGCAGTGATGCTGACACCCCAGGAAGACGAGGCTCAGTGGGGACAGCGGGGGCCACGTCAACCAGGAGCAGCCAGCCTCTGTGGCCACCGCACTGGACATAAGCCCTGACGGGTTTCAGGAGCCAGGGTGAGGGGCTGGAGGGCCTGGGCCCAAAGCGGGCAGGGATGGTGGCTCTGAAGCCAGCCGGAATCCAAGGACTCAGACGTGGAGGTGACCCGCCCTGCACAGGCCCACAGAGGAGCTGGGCGAGAGCCGCTCCTGTCCTTGCCTGCGGTGCTGGGGATGGACGCAGAGTGTCCGCCGTCCCTGGAGGACGGGGGGTGCTGACGGCCCGGTGGGCGGAGGGCACAGGCACCAGCACGTGCCGGCGCACAGGCACCGCCAAGGCCTCCCCAGTGGAGCTGTCGTAGCTGGAGATGGGGGCCTCTGCTCTCCACCTGCTACAGCTCAGGGCCTCGCCTGGTGGGCCCTGCCTCTAGGGGACACGTGGTGTCACCGCTGGGAGCTCCTGGCCGAGCGGTGGAGGCCAGGGATGCTCTTCAGCACCCTGTAGCCCGGGACACCACCCGGCCCCGTCCACAGCCTCCCGGGGTCCCTGTGGAAGGGGACAAGGCGGCCATGCGGGGCTGAGCACTGGGCTGGGCGAGGGAAGGGGCCTGCAGGCCGAGGGCGGGCACCTGGAGTTGCGGATCAGCTCCACCTGCCGGGGCGTCAGGGCGAAGATGCACGGGCTCTCCTGCAGCTTCTCGCTGTTCTGCGGGACTGAAGACGAGCGGGGTCAGGCCAGGCTGCCCCGACCCTGCCGCAGGCGCCCGCGTGTGCCCACGCCGCTGAGCCTGTCCCCGACCAGGAAGCAGGACGTGGGGAGCCAGAGCGGGGCCTGTGGACATGGCGAGGCCGCCACGGCCTCTGGTGCGGGGAACTCGGTCCTACCCGCTGCAGAGGAGGGGGAGCCAGCTGGGCCCCGGAGGGGCTCCCCGTGCCCTCGGACACCCAGCCCCGCGCAGGGACCACAGGCCCGTGGAGACCGCAGGGGCAGCCTCCAAGCGCCCGCAGCCAGGGGCTGGTCATGGTGGGACCGCACATGGGGCCGCTGGAGATCACCAGACACCTCCTGGTGCCAAGGCCAGGGAGAGTCCTGAGGGGTGCAGCCACGCGGGGGGCGCAGCTGCCCTTCTCACGCCATCGTAACTAAGGCCGCGCGGCAGAGAACCTCTGAACCGAGCGTGGCGGGTGCAGCCAGAGCAGTTCCCGGAGAGGAAGAGACTTCAGCTTTTATTTTGTGGCGCCGGGGACTGGACCAGGGTGCTCCAGCACTGAGTCACCCCAGTCCTCTTATTTTGAGCCAGAGTCTCACTAAGGTTCCCAGGCTGGCCTTGAACGCGAGCTCCTCCTGCCCAGCCTCCCCAGGAGCCGGGTGGCAGGCGAGGCCGCGGGTCCTGGCCAGGAGAAGACCCAAGATAAACGAGGCGGCTTCCTCAGGAGCAGCGGGAAGAAGGGCAAGCCAAGGCCAAAGTCACGGGGAGGGAGAAGATGATCAGGAGAATATGAAAACCAAGCAGAAAGTTGACGGAGGCCAAAAGCTCTTTGACTTCCGCCAAACCGAGCAATGAGAGCAATGGTGTCAACCCAGACGCCGACGGCAGCAGCAGCCCAGCAGCCCAGCCCTCGGCCCTCCTCCAGGAAAAGCACTGGGCAACGCAGTGGCCGCGCCGCCCAGGGCCACAGCCGTCCATGCGGAGACCGTCGGGCGTGGAGCGCTGCAGGCCCAGCCGCGAACCCCAGCCCCACTCAGGGGAGACGCGGCCGCTCCGGAGGCGCTCTCGGAAGCAGCACGGGGAGCGCTCCCGGCGCCCAGGCGAGGCCGCGCCTGCCACCCCAGGTACTCGGGAGGCAGAGGCAGGAGGACGGCAAGTTCCAGGCCAGCCTGGGCAGCTTAGCGAGACCCTGTTTCAAAATGAAGATTAAAAAGAGCTGGGGATGTAGCTCAGTGGCAGAACACTACGGGTTCCAGCCCCAGGACAAAAAAACAATGTCTTCCTGCTGCCGAGCCAGGCCCTCAGCCACACCAGGCAAGCGCGCGCCTTCTCCCAGCCGCAGCCCAGCCCTCCGCTTCAGAACGCCCAAAGCGTCACCAAGAGGCGGCAGGACTGCGGACCGGGTGGGCAGGGGGACAGGCGGCAGCACCCAGAGCTGAGAGAGCTGGTTGGCACAGCCGTCAGGACGCGGACACCCAGTGGAAGAGAACCCTGGGCGTCAGGCCCAGCACAGGATGACAGGCACGTGGCCACACGTCACCGGACCACTCTACCCGCAGGAAGCACGCTGCCCGCCACCATGGCCCTGGGGACACCTTCTGGTTCCTGGACGACGGGATACGACTCAGCTGTGACAGAGATGACAAGACGTGGGTGTCCTCCACAGGGCCGGAGTGCGGCCTGGTACACGACAGCCCCTGCCCTGCTGTCCTCAAGGTCCCCGCGGGAAACGTCTCCAGCACTGTGCAGAGCCAGCGTGCGTCACTGCTGAGTGACAGCACGGGGAAGGCCTGTGTGCACAGAGCTGCTTGTCCAGTCACCCACAGGTACTGACCCCAGGACCTCAGCAGCCACCAAACATGCAGGCGCAGAGCTACCGGGCATGGAGTGCTCCAACAGGCGCAGAACCTCCGCTGCCTCCTCAGACCGACTTCCGTTTCTGTATCTACTTATTGTTTAAAACCAGGTTTTGAACCAGGGCACTCGACCACTGGGCCACATCCCCGGCCCTTTTTTGTATTTTATTAGAGACAGGGTCTCACTGAGTTGCTAAGTGCCTTGCCATTGCTGAGGCTGGCCTTGAACTCGCGATCCTCCTGCCTCAGCCTCCCAAGTGCTGGGATACAGGCGTGGCCACCGCGCCTGGCATATCCCAGCCCTTTCACTTTTCCGTTTGAGACAGGCTCTTCCTAAGTTGCTCAGGGCCTCACTAGGTTGCAGAGGCTGGCTCTGAACTTGCCATCCTGTCTCAGCCTCTCAGGTTGCTGCAGTTACAGGCGTGGCTGCGGCACCTGCTCCCAGAGCTCCATTACCTGAGGGTGACTCACGACACCCGACACGCTGTCACTGCTGCGTATGTGGCTGTCATGGGGTCACTTAGGGAACGAGGACGAGAAACACCCTACGTGCTCAGCACAGGCGTGACTTTCCAGGGAGGCTCTTGAAGTGTGGCTGGCTGAGCCCGGCGATGCGGAACCCGGATCTGGAGGAAGGCCGTGACACTCCGCTGGGGAGGAGAGGTGCGCGGGCCTGGGGCAGCGCTGGAGGCCCTGTGGCGGCAGGCCCTCAGGAGCACGCGGACACGTCAGCCCCGCAGCCCTCTGCAGCTGCCGCGGGAGGTGAGGGCGTGCCCAGGAGGGTGAGCCGGCCCGGCGGCGCCCGGGCTGCTGGTGGGACTGGCTCTAGTCTGCCAACTGCCTAGAACTTTCTGAAACCCAACCATGAGGTAGGTGACACGGAACAAGGACACACGCTCCACTAAGAGCAACTCTGGCCCAGAGCCAGGAGCCCTGTGCCTCCGCGCAGGCCGTTTCTTGGGGTGCCACCACTGGGCGGGCCTGTGGTTAGGGCCCAGAGGTGACTGTGGTGACAGCCACGCCATTGCAGCCAATCCCGACTGCTTGCTGAGGCCTGGCTGGTCTCTGGGTGAGCGCCACCTGATGGGGAAGGGGGTGCACACAGGCCACATGCAGACAGGCCTGGACCTGCCCAGGGGCCTGGGGGGCAGGAGAGGCCTCACAGGGTGACACCTGAGCTGGCCCTAAAGACCCGGTGGAGATCAAAATGCCACCCGCCCACCCACCTGCAGCCGTCTCCGGGGAGCAGGAGTGGAGGGCGGGTCCCAGCAGGTGGCTTGGAGTGGTGGGAGCGGCCTGCGAGCCGTCACCAGAGACCACGCAGGGCCCACTTCCAGACGAGGCCGGCCCTGCACACACCTTCCGCTGTGCCACCAGCCACGTCCCACGCTGCTCCCAGGAGCCGGCAGAGGTGAGCCGCCACCTCGGCTGTGGCACAGCCCGTTCAGAAGGGCTGGGCTCTCCTCCAAGACCCCGCGCCTGTGCCACACGGGCCAGAAACTCGCGCACCCTGCCCGACCTCCAGGGCCAGGCTCCGCCTTGTCCTGCCACATGCCCGCAGGGACCCCAGAGGCCCCTCTCCTGCCTTCTCTGGCTCGGTCAGAGCCCTGACCTCCCAGAGCTGTGGATGGGGAGCCTCC
Source organism: Tamias sibiricus (assembly GCA_025594165.1). Taxonomy (NCBI): domain Eukaryota; kingdom Metazoa; phylum Chordata; class Mammalia; order Rodentia; family Sciuridae; genus Tamias; species Tamias sibiricus. The sequence continues at coordinate 2,800,111 of CM046673.1, read as the reverse complement.
AGCCACTCCCCTCCCCACTCCCACCGCCGCCCCCCATCATTCCTCAGGCCACACCACTCCAGGAGGCTCCCGGCCCCATGACCCACAGGCTAGCCACCCAGCTTCCTCCTAAGGACCCCACCAGCTAGAGACGTCCTGCCTCAGGGCCTTTGCACTCACTGGCCTCTCTCCTGGAACACTCCTCCCCAGCTGCCTCCGTGGCCCTGTGTCTAACGGAATAAATGCTTCCCTGAGCCCCGCATTCAAACGCTGCGACCACCACACCTGGCTCTTCTCCACAACCCTGACCTCCTGGGAACTGACTAGCCTCCCCACAGGCCCCCTGCCCTTTCTTGTAGGCCACACCAGTACAAGGTGCACAGAGGAGGCTGCTGTGCCCACATGCAGGGACCCTGGACCAGCTGGACCCGGGACGCGGGCACCCGCGACCACCAGGGCTCAGATGAATGCCTAATGCCCGCAGATGCGCGGAGGCGGCGGGGCAGCAGCACACTAGGCCCTCTCGGGCGGCTGGGTCACAGCTGGGCGGAGCCCTTGCTGGGCCTGGACTTTCCACAGTGGACGCGTGTGGCGTCACACAGGCTTAAGGGGAAAGGCACCCTAGGACTAAAAATCCAATCAGAGGACCTGCCCCTCCCGGCCTGAGGTCCCGCTCCCGGGCTGATGCCTGCGCCCCTGCGCACGGGCTGCGCGCCTCCTGCCAGGCCTCGCTGCGGGCCTGCGCGTTGCCCGCCCACTGCCCGGCCCAGCAGGTGCTCCCCTCACCAGAGGTGCCAGGGTGCCAACAGGTCCTGGAGGGTGCACCAGGCAAACCCAGGACGGGGCGGGGTCAGGTTCTGTTGGACGGCCGCACCAGTGGCTCCGGCCTGGCATGTGACCAGGCTGGCCAGCGCCAGGGCGGGGCTGCATGGCCCCCACAGGGCCCGTGGGCTCCGACCCTGAAGGAGCGAGGGACGTGCCAGTCCTGCACCCTGGCTTCCACGCCCAGTGCTGCCTGCTGGGAGACAGCCGCGGGCTCGGGCACGGGGCCCTGGCTGCGCTCGGCTCCGCGTCTTCACCTGCGCAGGGCCTGGCCTGTGTCCCCAGCAGCGCCAACCCACCCACAGGGGCGAGCCAGGCCCAGGCCCAGGCCCGGTGCTACCGTGAGCGCAAGCGATTGGACGGTGTGAGCGAAGGAGAGGAAAGCAAAGCCGCCGGCCTGGTGCAGCTGCTGGGGGCTGGGGTGGGCTGTCGGGCCCTCCCGGGGCCAGGCTGGGCAGGACGGAGCCCTCTGGAGTGTGGGAGGCACAGCCAGGGCCTGGGCTGCCGCAGGGCAGAGGACAGCACCCGTTCCCCGCAGAGAAGCCAGCGGGCCGCCTCCTCCCTGAGGCCCCTCGGCCGCCAGGAACCACCCCTGTGGGCAGTGGCCAGGGAGGGGCCACGGAGGGGCCAAAGCCGCTGGGCAGGTGAAGAGGGAGCGGCCGTGGGTTGGCGGGAGGTGGAGCCAACAGGCCGGGGCCAGGCCCTCCTCCCCAGCTCGGGGAACCCCGTCAGCCAGCCCCGGTTCCCGAGCTAGGCACAGTGACACAGGACGCCACGGGACTGCCCAAGCCCCAGGGCACAGGGTGGTCTAGATGCCACCGAGAGACCGCAGGCCAGGCTGTGCCAGCTATGTGAGACAGGCTGGCCTCCACCTCTCTGCACCCCCATTTCTGCACTGACCATAAAGGGGATAATTTCAACATCAAAAAATAACGTCAAGGGCTGGGGTTGTGGCTCAGCGGCAGAGCGCTTGCCTCGCATGTGCGCGGCCGGGTTCGATTCTCAGCACCACGTAAACATAAATACATTGCATTGTGTACAACTAAAGTAAATAAATAAATATTTAAAAAAAAAAACAAAACGTCAAGGGGCTGGGCCGTGGCTCAGCGGCAGAGCGCTCGCCTCGCACGTGCGTGGCCCGGGTTCAATCCTCAGCACCACGTAAAAATAAAGGCATTGTGTACAACTAAAACAAATAAATAAACATTAAAAAATAAAATAATGTCAAGGGCTGGGATTGTAGCTCAGTGTTGGAGCGCTTGCCTCACAAGTATGAGGCACTGGGTTCCATCCTTAGGCCACATAAAAGTAAAAAATAAATGTATTGTGTTCAACTACAACTGAAAAAAAAAAGTGATGTTAAGCAGGGCATGGCGGTACACACCTGTAATCCCAGCAACTCAGGAGGCTAAGGCAGGAGGATTACAAGTTCAAGATTAGCCTCAGCAATTTAGCAAGAGACCCTGTCTCAAAATAAAAAATAAAGGGGCTGGGAATATAGCTCAGCTGGTAGAGTGCTTGCTTCACATGCACAAGGCCCTGGGTTCAATCCCCAGTACCACTAAATACATAAATAAACAAATGAACAAATAAATACATAAAAAGGGCTGGGGATGTGCTCAGTGGTTAAGTGCCCTGGGTTAAGTCTCCAGTGCAGGGAAGGAAGGAAGGAAAGAAGGAAGGAAGAAAGGAAGGAAGATGTCAAAAAATGAGACCACAGGTCAGGAACGGTGGCGCATGCCTGCAATTCCAGCGTCTTGGAAGGCTGAGACTTGGGAGGCTGAGGCAGGAGGATCACGAGTTCAAAACCAGCCTCAGCAATGGCGAGACACTCAGCAACTCAGTGAGATCCTGTCTCTAAATAAAATACAAAGAAGGGCTGGGGACGTGGCCAGTGGTCGAGTGTCTCTGAGTTCAATCCCTGGTACCTCCCCCGCAAAAAAATGAGACCATGGGCTGGGATTGTGGCTCAGTGGTAGAGCTCTTGCCTAGCATGTGTGAAGGCCTGGGTTCAATCCTCAGCGCCACTTAAAACTAAATTAAAACAATAAAAGTATCGCGTCTGCCTACAACTAAAAAAAATATATACATATGAGACAGCCCAGGTCTGGTGACCCAGGCCTATAATCCCAGCAGTTTGGGAGGCTGAGGCAGGAGGATGGCAAGTTCAATGCCAGCCTCAGCAATGGTGAGGCACTAATAAGCAACTTGTTGAGACCCTGTTTCTTTTTTTTTTTTTTTTTTTTTTTTTTTTTGGTACTGGGGATTGAACTCAGGGGCACTCGACCACTGGGCCACATCCCCAGCCCTTTTTTGTATTTTATTAGAGACAGGGTCTCACTGAGTTGCTAAGTGCCTCGCCATTGCGGAGGCTGGCTTTGAACTCGTGATCCTCCTGTCTCAGCCTCCCAAAGTGCTGGGATTACAGGCGTGCGCCACCGCGCCCGGCTAGACCCTGTTTTCTAACTAAAATACAAAATAGGTCTGGGGATGTGGCCCAGTGGTCAGGTGCCCCTGAGTTCAAACCCCCGTTACCTCCCCACCCCCCAAAAAAGAGCCCAGCTGGGCGTGGCGGCACACACCTATGACCAGCAAGCACCTCAGGAGGCTGAGGCAGGAGGACCACAGGCTTGAGGACAGCCTCCTCAGGTTAGCAAGGCTCTAGCAGCTCACCAAGACCCTATCCTGTCTCGAAATTAAGAATAAAAAAATAAAAAGACTGGGAATGTAGCTCAGTGGAAAAGCGCCCTTGTATTCAATCTCCAGAACAGCAGCAAAAAAGTAAAAATAAAGATATAAGGGGCTGGGATTATGGCTCAGCGGCAGAGCGCTCGCCTTGCACGTGCGCGGCCCGGGTTCGATCCTCAGCACCACGTAAACATAAATGCATTGCATTGTGTACAACTAAAGTAAATACATAAATATAAAAAATAAATAAATAAATAAAAACAAAGATATAAAACCCAAACAAACAACAAAACCAGGAAGGTGCACTGGACCCCAGCAGGCCTGCAGCCCGAGGCCACCCAGTCTGCGCTCCGCCCCACGGCCCACCGCCCCTGGGGTTCCAGGCCACTCTCCTTCCTCCTGGGGCACCCCACGCTCGGCCACAATGGCCTTCATTCAGTCCTGTGAATGAGCCCTCGCTCAAGGCCAGGCCTCTGCTCTCCTTGCCCCTCCTCTAGGCCTAGCCAGTTCCTCGGCCCAAGGGTCTGGGCTGGAGCATGGCCTCTTCCAGGAAGCCCTCCGGCGACTCCTCCACACACATGCAGTGAGGGCTCTTGACAGCCCAGCCCACACCCCCATGAGGACAGCTATTCCCCAGTACCCCCCCGCTAAGCCTGCTGGGCGGCACTGGGGCAGGGAGGTGCAAATGCCTGGCCTGGCATTGGGGCAGTGCTGGCCAATGGCTTAGGAGCCCAGAAAAGGGACACAGATGTGCCCTGCACACAACACAGCAGCACCAGACCAGAGGCTGCAGCCGTCACTGATGCTGCCCAAGGGCCACTCACACTGCCCGCAGCGGGCCTGCTGGTGCCACAGTGCTGCTGCAGGCCACCAGGCCACCCGGAGCCATGGAGCGGCTCTAGTGGCAGCACGGTCCCCTCCCCCTGCCCGCTCTCACGAGGGCACCCCATTCGCATGCTCTGATAGGAGGGTGGCCTGCTCCTCCCTGGCCTTCTCTGCCGAGGCTCACCTGCGCAGGCTCCCCTTGCTGAGGGCAGGGTGCACAGTCAGCCTGCTGGGAACCAGGTGGGGACGGGGAGGGTGGAGCTGGGCTGCTGTGTGGCCTTGGGCAAGTCCCCTGACCTCTGAGGCACCACCCCACACCCCTGGCATGGCCGTCTGCCTCCAGGCCCTGCCAGCTCCCGGTCTGCTGGCGCGCTCCCCTCCCCCACCGCGCTCCACCCGAGGTGATTTATGGCTCCGGCTGGTGCCTCTCCAGCCCAGAGCAGCGGCTCGCGGGGTCCACTGAGCGTGCGGGTCGTGTTTTGGTTAGTGGGTCGTGGCCGGGCAAGGAGGACAGGGGAGCTGGCAGAGCTGGGCCTCCTGAGCAGCGGGGGGCTGGGCCACAGAACTGTGGGTTCTGGAACTTGGGGACCACTGCCTTGGACCCAGACTCTGTGCCCGGGGAACCTGGGTGCGCAGGGCGTGGGGGTCAGGAGGCAGCGCACCCCCACCAGGAGAATCTCCCTCACACTGGGACACACAGGGGCCTCCAGGGAGGAAGGCAGGGCGGGGTCGGCCTCTTTGTTCTGAGCAGAGCAGAGTGCTCCTGTGTAGACGGGGAGTGGGCTCTCCCGGAGACCAGGTGACCAGATGTGGGGGGACAGGGGCACAGCAATGCATTGTGGGGCAGCAGCCTACAGGAAGCAAACCCACGTGCAAGCAGGGGGTGAGGCTGGCCTCCAGCGCAGCCCCCGGCACCCAGGTTGGGGGCCAGCCTTCCTGTGGCTGAGGTCATCCTGGAGACCTCGAGTTTAGAACGCCACTTCCACCTTCAGAACCATCCAGCTCTCTCGGAAGCCCGGAGAACCCCAGGGGAGACGGCTGCCAGCACCCGAGTGGGCTTGGCCAGGGGCCAGCCAGCGTGGACCTGGAGGAGCCTGGGCCCCAGTGCACGGGCCTCAGTGGACTGCTGGGGTCAAGGCAGCCCTTTTTCCCCTCATTTCCTGCAGCCCCACCAGGAGCCAGAGTCCCCCCCCCCCAGTCTCCCGAGGACAGGAGGTCCAAGGTGGTCAGTGGGCGGGGAGAGGCAGCCTGCACCCCCTCCTGGCTCCGAGCTCCAGGGCAGAGGAGGGGTCGGGCTAGAGCTGAGGTGTGCATGCCCTGGAGGCCCTGTCCTTGCCGGTGGCCAGGCAGGACACTGAGTCAGCAGGGTGGGTGCAGAGGGGTTCTGAGCTGCGAGGCCCAGGAAGCCAGGGAGGGTGGCCTCCACTGGCCCCCCTGCAACAGGCGGGCACAGACTCTGTGAGGACACAAGGGGTGACTGGAAAGAATGCCTGTCTGTCCCTACCGCATGCCCAGCGCCTGGCACTGCACTGGGCCCCCTCCCAGCAGGCTCTCAATCACTTATATCAACAAACAAATAGGAAAGGGAGATGGAGGCAGGCTGGAGAAACAAAGGTGGGGCCTCTGGGCTGGGGTTGTGGCTCAGCGGGCGGAGCGCTCGCCTCGCACATGCGCGGCCAGCCGGGGTTCGATTCTCAGCACCACGTAAACATAAATGCATTGCATTGTGTACAACTACAGCAAATAAATAAATATAAAAAAAAAAAAAAAAAAAAAAAAAAAGGTGGGGCCTCTGGACCGGGCGCGGTGGCGCACGCCTGTAATCCCAGCACTTTGGGAGGCTGAGACAGGAGAACCGCGAGTTCAAAGCCAGCCTCAGCAATGGCGAGGCACTTAGCAACTCAGTGAGACCCTGTCTCTAAATAAAATACAAAAAATGGCTGGGGATGTGGCCCAGTGGTTGAGTGCCGGAGTTCAATCTCCAGTACCACACACACACACACACAAAAAAAGGTGGGGCCTCTGGGCATGCTCAGGAACCAATAAGATCTGAGAGTCTTGACATGGGCTCAGCAAAGGCCCTGTGCGGTCCCCTTCCCGTCCAGGGGCCTTGGAGGCTGGACGGCCTGCCTACCCACGAGCCTGGGGCTGGCCAGGCCTCCTCGGCCCTGAGCTCAGGATGGCGACGGCTCAGGGCCAACACTCATGTGCAGCCTGTGCTTCCGGCAGGGCCTGGAGTGCCTACGCTGTCGTGAGCAGCAAGGTCCTGGCCTGTCTGCAGCTGGGTAGGTGAGCTCCTGTCATCGAGGATAGGACAAGGAAGCCCTGCTGGCCTCTCCACCAGAACGTCCAGCCTCAGGAGTGTGTGGAAGCCTAGCCCCGCCTCGGCCTCAGCCGCTGTCAAAGGCTAGTCCTGAGGAAGGTGCAAGAGACGAGAGCCTTTGGGGGAAGGAGAGGGCCGGGCACAGTTCTTCAGCCCCTTTTCCACAGGACGAAGCACAGGGAAGCCAGCCGTGCCTGGTGTAGCGCCTTCCCACGCTGTACCCGAAGCACCCATGTGAGCAACAGAACACAGCCAGGGCGAAGGCGTGGCCTGCCCAAGACCAGCTGTCACGCCGGCTGCGGCAGGCGGCCTGCAGGTGCGCACCTGCGGCCCGGCTACTTGGGAAGCTAAGGCGGTATGACCCCTTGAGCTCACAAGTCCAAGGCCAGCCTGACAACACCGCAAGACCCAGTGTCCGTCTGTCGACCTCCCACACGCACAGATGCACAACCCTGGTGTCTAGCTTGGCCTTGCCTTTCCACGTGCCCGGCTCTTCCTCCATCTCTCTTCTCTCCCTGGGGACACAAGCTCTAGAACAAGCCAGCACCGTGCTCGGAGGACACTCCAGGCCACACCACTGGACATTTGCAGACCGCCTGAGGAAGACCATGCCAGAGGGCCACTGAGGAAGACCCAGGCCTGCCAGAGACCACCTGAGGAAGACAGAGAGACCACCTGAGGAAGACCCCGGCCTGCCAGAGAACCTGAGGAAGACCCAGGCCTGCCAGAGCCACCTGAGGAAGACCCCGGCCTGCCAGAGACCACCTGAGGAAGACCCAGGCCCCAGAGACCACCTGAGGAAGACCCAGGCCTGCCAGAGACCAGAGGAAGACCAGGCCTGCCAGAGACCACCTGAGGAAGACCCAGGCCTGCCAGAGACCGCCTGAGGAAGACCCCGGCCTGCCAGAGACCGCCTGAGGAAGCGGCTCCCCGGCCCTGGCGGAGCCTGCAGACAAGGCAGCGCCCACAGCAGGCCCAGGCTGCGCGTCCAGCCCCAGAGCCTGAGGCCGACCTGGACGTCTAGGCTGCTAGGCTTGGGGGCAATCTGGTACATGGCAGCGGTCAGAGCAGTCCCCCGCGCTGCCGGGGAGGAAAGCCCAGGCCCCTCCCCGCGAGCCGCGCCACAGGTCGCGTGGAGGCGGCTGTGTGGCCGGTGCGCTGAGGCGGGAGGCGCCACTCACCTAGCTCGGTGGGCTTCAGCAGCTCGTCCAGCATGTTGAAGAAGGGCAGCTTCACCAGGCGGACTTCCGGCTTGAGGGTCTTGGTGGGCAAGCGTCCCAGTCCGTTTAAGTACTTCCCGTAGAGAACGGGGTAGTCAATGTTGGGGCCCGCCAGGGGAGTCCTGGGCACCGAGCCGGCCCGCTCGTAGGCGGAGTGCATGGTCAGCGGGTCCAGGGGCCGGTGGGGCTGCGGGCCGGGCTCCGCGCTCTTCTTGGCGTAGCGGGTCTCGTAGAGCTCCTTGATCTTCTTGAACAGCTCCGGGCTGCAGTCGAACTGCACCAGCTGCAGGGCCCTGGTGACCAGCTCGTGCTTCAGCCCGCTCTTGCTCCGGCCCACGAAGCCCAGCAGCATCTGGAGGTCGGAGACTCGGAAACTCATCACCATGTTCTGGGAAGAGCAACCACAACACGCTCAGGCCGGGGCTGGCGGCACGGGCACGTGAGGCGGGGGTGGGAACGAGGCCTGCTGCAAAGCTGCACCCACCCGGGACCTGGCGGCTTCCGCGGCTGCCAGCTTACCCTGCCCCTGGGCGTGCGCTGGGCCCTGCCCCCACCTCCCCTCCAAACTCCTAGGCGGCACCACCGTGGCAGCGCCGGCTCCCCACCCCCCCACAGCCTAGTGCAGGTTCCCTCTTCGAGGCTGAAAGCATCCCCGACAGGAACGGGGAACCTCATCCTGCCCTAGGAAACAGCCCTGCCGTTCCCGGCCAGCAACCGGACAAGCTCTCCTCTCCGAGGCTCCAGATAACAATCTGCACCTAGTGGGGCGCTGGGAGGCGCCAGGCGAGGCGACCCACATAAAGCACCGGCGGGCGCGCGCTCCCCCAGCCTCAGCCACAAGCACGCTGCCCGGCCGTTGCCCCGCTGTGGATGAGCGCGGCCACTGCCGCTCCCTGCTGTCACCCCACATGCTTCACTCTGACCCTTAGCACGGCCCTGCCAGGTGGGCAGCAGCGCCCTCAGGGCGGCATGGGGTGGCTCCTCTCCAAGGCCTCCTCCCCTGCCCCGGGCACCGACACAGCCGGGTACTGGCGAGGCCTCCCACAGCGCCCAGGCAGGACTGCTCTGGGTGCTGTGGACACTGGGCCAGGTTGTCATGGGGTGGCATTCTGGGCCCTGCAGGGTGGTAAGCAGCACCCTGGCCTCCACTGCTCCAGGTCAGGGGCTCCCAGTCACGACTGCCGCACGTCCAGTCGTGGGCCCTGGCTGAAAGCTGCCGAGGGGCCTGGCAGCCACAGTCTCGTGACTGGCCCACAGCCGGGAAGAGGGACTGGTAGGATCTGGAACTGGTTCCCTGGCCAGGTCTCTGGCAAAATGAAACCGTCAGAGCTCAGAGGGTCCCAGTGTGTGACTTGCTGGCTCCTGGGGTACTCTCTCTCAAGAGCCAGCCACCAAGGGCAGCGAGGACCCCCTGAGAGGGGTGCAAGCCAAGCAAGCGCCCTTGAGGGATGGGCCAGGGGTCACCTGCTGAGCTCTGACCACGCCTGTCATCCCAGCACTTGGGAGGCTGAGGCAGGAGGATCGCAAGTTCAAAGCCAGCCTCAGCAATGGCGAGGCACTCAGCAACTCAGTGAAACCCTGTCTCTAATAAAATACATTTAAAAAAAGGGCTGGAGATGTGGCCCAGTGGTCGAGTGCCCGAGTTCAATCCCTGGTACCAGAAAAAAAAAAAAGAAAAAGAAAGTGGTGGAAGAAAAAACCTCCAGGGAAGGGAAACAGCGTGAGCAACAAGACTGGTCAGGAGGCTGGTGCACAGGGCCACGCGTCCTCAGGAGCCCAGGAGCCACGGACAGCTGCCAGGACAGCGGAAGTCGGAGCTGCTGGAGCCCCACCAGTCGTCTGCACAGTGGCCTGGGTGCCACACGCCTCTGTTCCCATCTCTGCCACTTAAGGGTGAGGCAGGAGGTTGATGCGGCCCTGTAAGCAGGAGCCCGCCGGCCCCCAGAGGCTTCGCTTCCCTTGGACGGACTTCCTACCTTGTGCAGAAAGAAAAGGCTGCAGACAAAATGTTCCTCCTGGAAGAGACCCAAGCCCTTAGAAGGGAGGGGCAGTGCTGTCAGGTGAGCGAGCGCTGACCATGGTGATCCGCCAAAAGCCCACAGCCCTGCTGACATCATTCACTGGAGCCCCGGCCCGCCAAGGCCCAGCCTCCAACGGCTGGGCGTCCCAACACAGCGAGCATCTCCACACCACACTCCTGCCATATGCTCTCGACTCGGGTTTTTCTCAGCAGCTGCTGCCACCAAGGAACCTGCCCTTGACACTGAGGAGGGGGCTGTGAAGGGAGCCAGGGAAGACAAATATTCAGGGAGAAGCCTGGAACACTCCAAGATCACTTCCTGCCCAGCTTCATCCGGATCCGCCTGCCTGTCAGAAGTATGTTTATAAACAGTGCCAGGCCCTGACAGCGAGCGAGCGAGCGGATGGTCGACTCTGGGCTTGTCAGGAACCACACCGGGACACATCAGGACACATCAGCGCAGACAGAGCTGCACCTGGCCTCTGCAGCATGGGCTTCTCTGAGCCCTGCGGGGGGGGGGGGGGGGGGGGGGGGGGGGGGGGCAAGGCTCCCTCCAGGGAATCGCACACTAGTTCCAACACTGCAGACCCCACCCCAAGCCCTCTTTCGGGCCTCAAGTGAAGGCTCAGACTTATTTACCAATAAGTCTCCACACCCTCCCCTTGGAGCGGCCCTTATGCAAACAACAAAATCTCCAGCCCTTCACGTGATGAGTTAGAGAAAGCTCCTGAAAAGAGGGTGCTTTTCAATGACATTTAAGGTACTTCAACTTCAAGGCAGCAGCATGAGACCTCAGGAGACAGAGGCGCCCAGGGCCTGGGAAGTTATGCAGCAGCCCCAAGCTCCCCTGAACAGAGGCGCAGGGCTTAGAGAACTTAAAAGAAGGGTCAACTTGGCTAATGGGGATGGGGGGGCCCAGCCAGCAGAGGGTCAAGCAGAGTTCATCAGATTGTATTTCAAGGCCCTGGATGGTGCAAGAGTGCAGCCCTAGCCCCTCAGCCAAAGTGGAGTGGGGTGCAAAGTTCAGCTCTCCACATCTCCAGGGCAGATCTCTACTTCCCAAAACCCAGAGAGGAAGAGAAGTGTAGATGGTGTGGGTCTGGGGGAGGTGGGTGTACCCTATTATCACAGAGCCTTGAGGGTTGCCTTTTGGCTCCCAGCAGGCAGAGAAGAACAGAAGCAAGGAAAGGGAGGAGTTGGGAGGAAAATGCACTGACAAGTCAAGACCGCAGGGAGGGAAGACCAGAGTGGGCTGTACCCCCAGCTGCCAAGGAGCAGTGGTCTTGAACACAATTCTGAAGCAAGAAGGATCAGCAACAAGGATGCTGGTCCTACACCTGGGTCCCAGGAATGGAGATGCTCCAAGCTCAGTCCCAAGAGTTAGATGAGGTCCCAAGCTAGGAGAGGGGCAAAGCGTTTGCAGAACGCTGAACCTAGACCCAGAGAATGGGGCATCAGTGGTGGGAGCCTAAAGAGACCTATCCTGCAACCAGTGGGGACCCTCCAAAGATCAATATAAGAGAACAAGCAAAAAAGGGAAGTCAGAGCAAGGGCATAAGGGCTCTCTCGGCCTGCGCCAGAAAGAGGGAGTCCATCTAACAATCGGACTTCTTGGAGAGTGGAGTTCGACGACAACGTACAGGACAGGACCTGGTCCTGGAGTGCGAAATGAGCGCTCCCAAAGGATAGGTGCGCTCCTAAGAGTAAGTCACAAGGCAGAGCCCAGGATCCAAGGCTGAAGAGGACTTCGGAAGACCTCTGAGCAGGAACGGGGTCAGCGCTCCACCCTAATGGGGAGGGCAAAGGGTGGGCCCAGTGGCCCCTAGGTGTCAGGAGGGGGCGGGGCTCTGGGGCTCACCCCAAGGCTGAGAGGTTCCAAACCGAACTCAGGGCACAGACCCCGCGACGACGTACACGGTGTGGGCTGGTTTAGGACCCTGGCTCAGCCACCCAGGTGCTGACAGGGGTGACGGAACACCACCTCGGGGGTCCGGGGACCCTCCCGAGCAGGGAGCCACAGACCCCAGGCTGGTGTGCACGGCGGGGAGATGAGACCCATTTACCAGCTCTCGGTGCGAGGAGACAGACACTACCCACAGCTCAAGTCCCCGGAGCCCTGCTCGGGGCGCGGGGTGCACACCCGCCCCGTGTCCGCGGGGACTGAGCCTGCAGCGGGGAGGCGCGGCCTTCCCGGTGCGCGGGGTCGCCGGGACCCTCGCCGCTGGGGTCGGCCGGGGCGACCCCGCCTCAAGCAGCGGAGCGACCCGGCGGGAACACCGCGACGGGCAGGGGCCCCGCCCCCGGCCTCCCCGCCCCCCGCCCCCCCGCCCGCACTCTGCGCCCTGGGCCGGCGGGGCCCGGAAGGGCAGCCTTGGACGGGCCGCGCCGCGCGGCCCCGGACGGAAGGCGCGGACCTCGGCTCGCCGCCCGGCCCCCGCCCCGCCGCCAACCCAGCCCGGCCGGCGCCGCCGCCACTCACTCACTTTGGCCTCCACCAGCTCTGCCGCCATCTTGGCCACCAGCGTCCCCCGCGCCGGGAGCCCCCAGCCGTCGCGTCACGTGATCGCCCGCCACTCGCGGGCGGGGCCGCCTCCCGGGCCAATTAGCACCGGCGCGCGCGCTCCTCCCCAGGGCGCGCGCCGCAGTGTACTACGCACGCGCGCGTGGCCGCCGCCCGAGCCTCGAGCCAATCAGATCCGCCGGACGTCGAACCTCTCCCCCGCCTTCCTCGTTTTGCTCTCGGCGACCACGCCCACTCCTGGCGGTGTCTGGCTTCTTAAAGGGGCACGAGCCTCACGCAGGTGGGGGCGGGGTCGCGTCAAAGAAGGGAAAGAGCGAGGGGGCGGTGGTGTCGGCAACAATACCGCCAGGTAGCTGGATTCCCAGCGCGGGCGGCCGCCAGGTGCACGCCAGGTCTGCGGGCGGCGCCGTTGGAGGAGGGGACGGTTGCTCAACCGCAGGGTCGCCGGTGCGTGCAGTGGGGAACCGCGCAGCGCGGTGCAAGCCCCGCGGGTCCCACGCGGCACACATCCGGGTCCTGGAGTGCACGTGGGGCGCGGTTCCGCACCCCCGGCTGGCCCCCGGCGAAGAAAGGCGGGACCTCCCCCACACCCGAGCTCAACGTCACTCCTTTGCAGGCGACCGTCCCTCCACCTCTAATCCTGCGCCCACACCCGCCTTAAACCCTGGGAGTCGCGCTAGCCGGGACCTTCCCCGCCCCCAAACTCTCCTAGGCTCCCAGTGCCCACGAGCAGCGCAGCACAAACTTTGTTGTGCCAAAAGCAGGAAGTTGGCGCTGGCCTGTCATCCCGGGTTCCTGGGAGGGGGAGGCAGGAGAGTCCTGAACTCCAGGCGACCTGAGCAATTTAACCAGACCCCTCTCAAAATGGGTTTTCGACGCGGTGGTAAAGTGGGTTCAATCCCTTGTAAACCGCCCCCGCCTCCCGCCAAAAAGGGAAGTGAACTAGCAGTCCCTTCTATCTAGCCACGTGATGCAGCAAGAAGACCCCACCAGGTGCCCAGCAGTTGCCCACGCCGGGTTCTTGATTTTATTATATGTAATTGTGATGTATTTTTAAGATTCACCAGAAGATGCAACACTTCTGGTGCATCTTCTCCCAGTAACAGCCTTCGTTACCAAGTGTGCTGCCGGAAGTAGATGTTAGTATAAAGTGGTCGACTCAAGTACAGACATTGTCTCACCAATTTTCGTGTGTGATCTCAAGGGGGAAAGTGCTTTTTTAATTTTTGGTTTCTGGTATCGAACCCAAGAGCACTTTACTACTGAGCTACATTACCGGTCCTATTTTTATTACTTTTTTTTTTTTTTTTTTTTTTTTGGAAATAGGGTCTCATCTGAGCTTCTGAGGCTGGCCTCAAACTTGTCACCCTCCTGCTTCCACCTCGGAGTGGCTGGGATGGCAGGCCTGTGCCAACACATCTGGCTCAAGGCGGAAAAAGTTCTGCGGAAATTTATCACATATGTTATTTATTTATTTACTTATTTGCTTATTTCGTGGTTCTTGGGATGAAGCCCAGGACTTCCTGAATGCTAGGCGAGTTCTTTACCATTGAGCCTCACCTCCAGCACTCCTGGCTACTTTAAATTATCTCAAGATGACTTACAATGCCTAATACAATGTTTTGTTTGTAGATTTTTGGCTTGAACCCAGGGGTGCTAAACCACCCAGCCACATCCTCAGCTTTTTTTGTGTGTGTGGTACCGGGGACTGAACTCAGGGGCACTCGACCACTGGGCCACATCCCCAGCCCTTTTTGAATTTTATTAGAGACAGGGTCTCACTGAGTTGCTAAGTGCCTCACCATTGCTGAGGCTGGCTTTGAACTCGCGATCCTCCTGCCTCAGCCTCCCAAGTGCTGGGATTACAGGCGTGCGCCACCACGCCCAGGTCCTCAGCTCCTTTTTATCTTTCTTTTTTTTAAAAAAAATATTTATTTATTTATTTACTTTAGTTGTACACAATGCAATGCATTTATGTTTACGTGGTGCTGAGGATCGAACCCGGGCCGCGCACATGCGAGGCAAGCGCTCTGCCGCTGAGCCACAATCCCAGCCCTTTATCTTTCTTTATTTAGAGACATGGTTCATCTGCTCAGGGCCTGTTGGGTTGCTGAGGCTGGCTTTGAACTTGAGATCCTCCTCTGGAGCTGCTGAGATTCTAGCTTGTGCCTACCCACTCCGCCCTAATACAATGTAATGCTACCTAAGTAGTTTTTCTGCTGTATTGTATAGGGAATGATGACAAGAAAAAAGTCTCTATTAGTTTAGTACAGATTCAAGTTATTTATTTATTTACTTGTGGCGCTGGATTCTTGTACAGGATTTGGTCTACCACTGAACTGCATGATCCCAGTCCCAGATGGAACCCACAGGTACAGAGAGCCAACTCTATTTTTATTTTCTTACAGGTAAAATCATGGTAATAATGTGCCTACGGTGTATAACATTTTAGAATCAATGAAATGATGACTTTAAGTGAAAAAATAGTGTTCAAAGAACAATTAAATGACTGCAACAGCTCAGCACACATTGCACGGATGAAATTCCACACATCTGTAATGATGATTATAGAAGCAGGAGGAGAAAAGGGTAAAAATCAACAACTCCAGACTCCTGGCAGGTGCCTAGCGGACCCACTGTGACCTCGGGAGCAGACTTTCCAAGGGAAGGGATTAAACCTTGTGCAGCGTCTGCCGTCCACACAGCATGCCAGTCCACGACAGCAGACAGAAGGGATAAAGGAGTTTTCATGCAGAAGAATCCCAGCTAGTAAAATGGGGCAACTGGCCTGTCTGGGGCTGGGCTGCAGCTCAGCGGTAGAGCAAGAGGCCAGCATTCAGGAGGCAGAGGTTCCATCCCCAGCACCACAACCAGTCAGGAGCATGGAGGAAGTGGGGCGCTGCTGTTGTACACAGCAGAGACAGAGCAGCCCTCGAGGATTGAACACGCTGTTTTGTTTTGTTTTGGTACCGGGGATTGAACTCAGGGCTCTCGACCCCTGGGCCACATCCCCAGCCCTTTTTTTTTTGTTTTGGTACCAGGGATGAACTCAGGGGCACTCAACCACTGGGCCACATCCCCAGCCCTTTTTTGTATTTTATTAGAGACAGGGTCTCACTGAGTTGCTAAGTGCCTCGCCATTGGCTGAGGCTGGCTTTGAACTCGCGATCCTCCTGCCTCAGCCTCCCAAGTGCTGGGATTACAGGCGTGCGCCACCACGCCCAGGTCCTCAGCTCCTTTTTATCTTTCTTTTTTTTAAAAAAAAATATTTATTTTATTTATTTACTTTAGTTGTACACAAATGCAATGCATTTATGTTTACGTGGGTGCTGAGGATCGAACCCGGGCCGCGCACATGCGAGGCAAGCGCTCTGCCGCTGAGCCACAATCCCCAGCCCTTTATCTTTCTTTATTTAGAGACATGGTTCATCTGCTCAGGGCCTGTTGGGTTGCTGAGGCTGGCTTTGAACTTGAGATCCTCCTCTGGAGCTGCTGAGATTCTAGGCTTGTGCCTACCCACTCCGCCCTAATACAATGTAATGCTACCTAAGTAGTTTTTCTGCTGTATTGTATAGGGAATGATGACAAGAAAAAAGTCTCTATTAGTTTAGTACAGATTCAAGTTATTTATTTATTTACTTGTGGCGCTGGATTCTTGTACAGGATTTGGTCTACCACTGAACTGCATGATCCCAGTCCCAGATGGAACCCACAGGTACAGAGAGCCAACTCTATTTTTATTTTCTTACAGGTAAAATCATGGTAATAATGTGCCTACGGTGTATAACATTTTAGAATCAATGAAATGATGACTTTAAGTGAAAAAATAGTGTTCAAAGAACAATTAAATGACTGCAACTGCTCAGACACATTGCACGGATGAAATTCCACACATCTGTAATGATGATTATAGAAGCAGGAGGAGAAAAGGGTAAAAATCAACAACTCCAGACTCCTGGCAGGTGCCTAGCGGACCCACTGTGACCTCGGGGAGCAGACTTTCCAAGGGAAGGATTAAACCTTGTGCAGCGTCTGCCGTCCACACAGCATGCCAGTCCACGACAGCAGACAGAAGGGATAAAGGAGTTTTCATGCAGAAGAATCCCAGCTAGTAAATGGGGGCAACTGGCCTGTCTGGGGCTGGGCTGCAGCTCAGCGGTAGAGCAAGAGGCCAGCATTCAGGAGGCAGAGGTTCCATCCCCAGCACCACAACCAGTCAGGAGCATGGAGGAAGTGGGGCGCTGCTGTTGTACACAGCAGAGACAGAGCAGCCCTCGAGGATGAACACGCTGTTTTGTTTTGTTTTGGTACCGGGGATTGAACTCAGGGCTCTCGACCCCTGGGCCACATCCCCAGCCCTTTTTTTTTTTTTTTTTTTTTTTTTTTGGTACCAGGGATTGAACTCAGGGGCACTCAACCACTGGGCCACATCCCCAGCCCTTTTTTGTATTTTATTAGAGACAGGGTCTCACTGAGCTGCCAAGTGTCTCGCCATGGCTGAGGCTGGCTTTGAACTCGCGATCCTCCTGCCTCAGCCTCCCAAGTGCTGGGAGTACAGGTGTGCGCCACCGCGCCCGGCTGAACATACTGTTTTAGAAGAAAAAAATATCATTTCCCCTTTTTTTCAGTAACGGAAATGGAACCCAGGCCTCACGCATGTTTGCAAATGCTCTACCACTGAGCCACATCCTCAGCCCCTTTTCTTTGGTTCTTAGACAGGGTCTCGCTAAGTTGCCCGGGGCTGGCCTGGAACTTGCCATCCCCCTGCCTCCGCCTCCTGAGTTACTGGGATCACAGGCACGGCCGTAGGACCTGGCTCTCATATTCTTTTGAACCCAAGACTTTCCTAGCTGATACCCAGCTTCATTACAAGTCCTCATACGGCCTGGCCTCACCGTCCTGACTGCTCCCTCCACTACTATGTATCCTGGTCTGTCTGTCTTTCTCTCTTTTCTGTTTTTATTTTTGCAGAGCTGGGGGTGGAACCCACACATGCTAGGCAAGCACTCTCCCTCTGAGCTGCACCCCCAGCATCATCGTGGTTTGTTTGTTTAATTTCTCCACTGGATTCAAATCCTGCTGACCTCAGGACCTTTGCTCAGGCTGTACCTTCTCTCTCTCTCCCCCCCCCCCATCTTTCTCTGAGACTTGGGATTGAATCCAGGGGCACTTTAGCATTGTGTTACATTCCAGCCCTTTTTTTTTTTTTTTTTTTTGTGGTACTGGGGATTGAACTCAGGGGCACTCGACCACTGGGTCCACATCCCCAGACCTTTTTTGTATTTTATTAGAGACAGGGTCTCACTGAGCTGCTAAGTGCCTCGCCATTGCTGAGGCTGGCTTTGAACTCGCGATCCTCCTGCCTCAGCCTCCCAAAGTGCTGGGATTACAGGCGTGCGCCACCGCGCCCGGCTCCTTTTTTATGTTTAATTTTAAGACAGGTTTCACTAAATTGCTCAGGGCCTTGCTAAGTTGCTGAGGCTGGCCTCAAACTTGCGATGCTCCTGCCTCAGCCTCCAGAGACCCTGGGATTACAGGTATGTGCCACAGCACTCTCATGGTAGGCAGAACAATGGCCCTGGTGATGCCCACATCCTGACCCACTGAACCTGTGGGGACCCTCCTTTCCATAAAAGTTCAAAGGGGCTTTGCGGACGGGCTCATATTCAGGACCTGGAGACGAGAGATCAACCCGAAGTGTCCACGTGGGCCCAGTGTGCTGATGAAGGCACCTAACAGATGGGCGAGGGAGGCAGGGGACCAGAGAGGGACGTGACCACAGAAGCAGAGATTGCCGGCAGGGAACCCCAAGTCAAGGAATGCTGAGGAAGGCCCAGAAGACGGCCCTCCATCCAAGTCCCCTGGGAGGGGGCAGCCCTGCTGGCCCCCTGACACCAGCCCGGTGGGACAGATCAGCCTTCCAGTGCCGGGGATCGTACGCTGTCCCCAGCCTCGCAGCTGCAGACTCCTGAGTGCACTCGGCCTCTCTTTATCTCAGTCTGCTCATCTGAAAATGGGGGTAGTGACCGTGTCAGGGCCTGGGATTTCACCTTGGCGTGCTGGGGAGTTTTAGCCTGTGGTGGCCTCTCCTGGAGGGTGCTCAGGGACAAAGGGCTTTCCAAAGCCAGCCACAGCCAGCAGGAGGAGCAAGCGTTGGCATCTGTTTCCCAGGCCCCCAGGTCCCCTGAGAGACCAGGTGGGTGGCGTTCACACTCTGGGTTCCTGTTGCTGGAGGGACACTGAGCCAGGGCAATGGGCCACCTGTCGCTGTTGGTTCCTGGTCAGTGCCGGCACCCCCCCCACCCCTGCACGTGGCCTCCTGCGGCAGCCACTAGAGGGCACTTGTGAGCACCAGAATCAGGGCCTTGCAAGACCTGCTCCATCTCCTTGCTGCCTCCTCTCCTCCCTCTCCCCCCAGCTCCTTCTGCTCTGGACACACAGGCTCCTTGCCATGACCCCTACACGCAAGGCTTTGTCCTGCCACAGGGCCTTTGCATGGGCTGCACCCCCCTGCTTGGAGTGCTGTTCCCACAGACATCCACATGCCTCCCTGCCTCACCTCTGTAGGTCTCTGCTCAAATATCCTTAGATGTATCAAATGTTTACTGCCAGCCGGGCGTGGTGGCGCACACCTGTGATCCCAGCACTCGGGAGGCTGAGGCAGGAGGATCGCGAGTTCAAAGCCAGCCTCAGCAATGGCGAGGCACTTAGCAACTCAGTGAGACCCTGTCTCTAATAAAATACAAGAAAGGGCTGGGGATGTGGCCCAGTGGTCGAGTGCCCCTGAGTTCAATCCCTGGTACCAAATAAAATAAAATAAATAAATGTTACTGCCATCTGCCCTAGATGTGCCCATCCCTGACACCCTGAGGAAGACTCCTTTGGCCAAAATGATAGATGGGCTACCCTCCCCCCACCCAGAGTTCTCCCACATCCTGAGAGAAGCAACCTTGTTTCATTCTCGGCAGGATGTTTCTTTCCCCAGCAAGAGCCAATAGGCTTAAAGGTCACCCTGTTCTATGGGCAAAGAGCCAATGGCATTGGGGCTGCTCTGGTGCACCTCCCACCAGAAATCCCTATAGAGGGCCCAGTTGAGAGACTCAGAACAGACAGAGACACACACATCAGCTCCTCGCTGCAGAGAGGAGGAAGCCACTGCAACAGCTCAGACCCATTGCCTTCAGCCCGACGGCCGCTCCCAGCCGACAGCTCCAGCCTCCAGCCAGACAGCAGCTGCTTTAGCCGACAGCTCCAGAGATCCCAGCCGGTGCGACCCAGCACCCACCTTCTGTCCAGAGCTCGCACACTCCCCTCTCCCTGACTCCCCTCTTCCTGACTCCCCTCTCCCACCAGAGCTTGCACACGCCCCTCTCCCTGACTCCCCTCTCCCAGCACCTCTTCTCCGGTTTTGCTACCAGCCACGAAGGCTGGTGAATACATCTCTTGGCTGCTCGGCTGTCCCCGGTGGGATGTTTTGCCCTTCACAAAGTGTGACCCAGACTCGTCTGAGTCCCGTGTCTGCCTAGCCAGCCCCGGGGTCCCCCCTTCCTTGTGGAGTGTAGTTTGAACAAGAATCTTGCCAAGCCATCTGGGTGCAGTGACGCGCACCTCTGATCCCAGCGACTCAGGAGGCTGGGGGCAGGAGGATCACAAGTCCACGGCCAGCCTCAGTAACTAAGCAAGACCCTGTCTCAAGAAATAGGAAGGGCTGGGGGTGCAGCTCCGTGGTGGAGCACTGGACTAGCTCCTGGCAGGTCCTGGGCTGGTCCCCAG
This sequence comes from Tamias sibiricus, assembly GCA_025594165.1. Lineage (NCBI taxonomy): Eukaryota > Metazoa > Chordata > Mammalia > Rodentia > Sciuridae > Tamias > Tamias sibiricus. Next base: position 2,779,940 of record CM046673.1, on the reverse strand, counting down.
CACCCCTCCCTGCAAGTGACAAAGAGGAAGATGGCCGCTGCTGCTCTGGGGCGTCCTGGCTGTGTCACCCAGCGCTGCCCCTCCTGTGTCCACGCCCTGTGTGGGCCGCAGCAGTGCAGGGCCTTGGGGGGCTTCAGCATGGCTCCTCTGGGGCCTACGCTCTCCTTCCCTGTCCCTGGATTGCCATCTCCACAGCAGCTCAGTTGACTCTTCCTTTAGACAGCAGCAGTCACTTCCAGGAAGCCCTCCTGGATTTCCCCAGGCTGGATCACAGCCCTCCCCGTTATTCCCTCTCTTTGGTTTTCTTTATTTTTTTTTAATTTTATCTATTTATTTATTTTTAGTACCAGGGATGGAACTCGGCCACTGAGCCACACCCCCAGCCCTATTTTGTATTTTATTAGAGACAGGGTCTCACTGATTGCTTAGGGCCTCGATTTTGCTGAGGCTGGCTTTGAACTTGAGATCCTCCGAAGCTGCTGGGATTATAGGCATGCACCACCACGCCCTGCCTTCTGGGTTCGCTTTTCTCTTTTCACTTTTGCAGTCCTGGGGATGGAACCCTGGGCCTTGCCCACCCCAGGCTAATGCTCTGCCCCAGCCCTTCCCTCCTTCCACCTCTCCCAGGGAAATTGGAGAGATTTGATTTGAGCAGATATTCCACTGATGATTTACCAGCAGGGCAGGATTTGGGTTTGTTTTCTTCTGCGCTGTGGCCCCAGGGAATATTTGCTAGGGTCAGAGGGCTGGAGGAATAGGAAAGGTTGTAAATCTGGGGAAAAAGCTGGGGCAAGGAGGCCTGAGGCTCAGACACGCTGTGCAGTGGGGCGGGGCAAGCCTGGCAGGAAGTTCCTCAGCCAGGAGATCCCCAGGGTGGCTTCAACACAAAGAAATGTGAAAGAGCTTCGCTGCAGATGCTGACTGAGGTCCCTAAGGTCAGAGCCAGGAGCAGAAGCCCAGCCGGAGCAGCTGAGCCTCCTGGGAGGGGTATGTAAACTGGCTGCAGGTCAGCCCAGGCCAGACCCCTGTGATGGCAGCATGCAGGTCTGTAATCCCTAAAGCTCGGCCGAGCTCGGGATTGTAGCCGCCAGTCTGTGGTTGGAGCTTCTACTTTGCATTTGTGTTTTGTTTTGTTTTTCTCCCCAGACAGGATCTTGCCAAGTGGCCTGGCCCAGGCTGGCCTTGGACCTTTTTTTTTTAGTTGTAGGTAGACACGATGCCTTTATTTCTTAGACTTTTGACCCTCCTGCCTCTCTCAGCCTGTGCAGTAGCTGGGATGACACGCCTGTGCCACCAAGCCAGGCCAGAGCTCCTGTTCTTACCTGGAGACCTTGTCAGACCTCACTAAACCCTCTGTTCATCCAAGAGAGGACGCCAACACTCCCACCCACTCCCGGGCTTCGCTTGCGCGTGCTCACTCTCCCCTAAGTTTTGCTGGGGACAGATCCCAGGGCCTTGCTTGTACTAGGCAAGACCTCTACCCAGAGCCACACCTCAGACCCCTTTCAGGCTGTTTTGTTTTGTTTGGTACCAGGATTGAACTCAGGGGCACTCGACCACTGGGCCACATCCCCAGCCCCCCCCCCCCCCTTTTTTAAATGTTTACTTATTTGCTTTAGTTGTACACAATGCAATGCATTTATGTTTACGTGGTGCTGAGGATTGAACCTAGGCCGCGCATGTGCTAGGCAAGCACTCTGCCGCTGAGCCACAACCCCAGCCTCAGCCGTTTTTTATATTTTATTAGAGGCAGGGTCTCAATGAGTGGCTAAGTGCCTCGCCATTGCTGAGGCTGGCTTTGTGAAGGAGCCCTAATCAAGGAGATAGCTAAATATTGCGGTTAGCCGGGCGCGGTGGCGCAGGCCTGTAATCCCAGCACTTTGGGAGGCTGAGGCAGGAGGATCCCGAGTTCAAAGCCAGCCTCAGCAATGGCGAGGCACTTAGCCACTCAGTGAGACCCTGTCTCTAAATAAAATACAAAAAGGGCTGGGGATGTGGCCCAGTGGTCGAGTGCCCCTGAGTTCAATCCCTGGTACCACAAAAAAAAAAAAAAAAAAAAAAAAGATTGCGGTTAGCTGAGAGCCATAAAAGATGTTCTAGTTTCCACCTGATATTAATACATTATTCAAAGAATCTTTGTATGCCCCGGTGAACACTGTGTGACGCACCCGTAAGCTCGAGCTGTAAGCACTTGTCCTTGTTAAAGCAAAATGTATATAACCGGGTGAGGTTGGTTGGAAGTGGTTGGAAGAAGAAGGAGGATGGTTGGGAGTAGTTGGAGCTGGTTGGAGTGTGGAAGGAGTTTGTTGGAGTTTGTGGTTGGAGTTGGAGAGGTTGCTGAAGCCGGAGAGAGAAGAAGAATAAAAGACCCTTTTTCATTTTCATCCTGCCTCCGAATTTTCTCCCGCGGTGTCGTGGCTCCAAGCGGCAATCGCTTCAGGCAGCAACAGCTTTGGACTCGCCATCCTCCTGCCTCAGCCTCCCAAGTGCTGGGATTACATGTAGGCATGCGCCACCGCGCCCGGCTCAAGGGCTGGGGTTGTGGCTCAGCAACAGAGCGCTCACCTAGCATGTGGGGGGCCCTGGGTTCGATCCTCAGCACCACATAAAAATAAATAAATAAAAGTATTGTGTCCAACTACAACCAAAAAATAGATATTATATGTTGTTGCCTGAAGCGCTTGAAGCAACGGAGCCGCGGGAAGAACTTCAGAAGCAAACTGGAGACAAACAGCTTTTTATTCTGATAACTTTTCTCTCTGGTTCTAATAACGACTAACACACGCCAAAAACACACCCTAAAATGGCGCTGACTCGATCAGCAATTTCGGCCAAGTCACTCGAGATCCCGCAACAATCCCGTGAGACTACGGGTGGCGACAAAGGCCAAATCTCCACGGCTCATAGTCAACCGCAATTCAAGCCAATCCCCAAACAGGGCTCCTACAATTATAAAAATAATATATTTTTTTCAAAACTAGGGCTAGGGCTGGGGCTCAGTGGCAGAGCTCTTGCCTAGCACATGTGCAGCCCGGGTTCAATCCTCAGTACCACATAAAACTAAAGGCATTGTGTACAACTAAAGCAAATAAATAAATATTAAAAAAAGATTTTGTCTTTCCATCTACAACTAAGTATTATTTAAGAAAAGTGAAATGCAAGGGCTGGGATTGCGGCTCAGTGGTGGAGCACGTTTATCATGCTTAAGGCCCTGGGTTCCAATCCCAATATCAGGATCAATGAGCTTTTTGGTGTTTCCTTAATTTTTTTTTTTTTTTTTTTTTTTGTACCAGGAATTGAGCTCAGGGGCACTCGACCACTGGGCCACATCCCCAGCCCTGTTTTGAATTTTATTAGAGACAGGGTCTCACTGAGTTGTTAAGTGCCTCGCCATTGCTGAGGCTGGCTTTGAACTCATGATCCTCCTTCCTCAGCCTCCCAAGTGCTGGGATGACAGGTGTGCGCCACCGCGCCCGGCTTCCTTAAATTTTTAAAAAATACCTTTTTTTTTTTTTAACGTGGTGCTGGGGATCAAACCCAGTGCCTCACGCACACTAGGCAAGCGCTCTGCCACCAAGCCCCAGCCCCAGCCCTGCTTGCTTAAATTTTTTTATAACTTTACATTGTTAATTAATTAATTAATTTATTTATTTATTATTGTGGTACCAGGGATTGAACTCAGGGGCACTCGACCACTGGGCCACATCCCCAGCCCTTTTTGTATTTTATTAGAGACAGGGTCTCACTGAGTTGCTAAGTGCCTCGCCATTGCTGAGGCTGGCTTTGAACTCGCGATCCTCCTGCCTCAGCCTCCCAAAGTGCTGGGATTACAGGCGTGCGCCACCGCGCCCGGCTTGTTAATTTATTTTTTAATATTTATTTTTTAGTTGTAGCTGGACACAATACCTTTATTTATTTGTGTTTATGTGGTGCTGAGGATTGAACTTGTCCATGCTAGGCAAGCACTCTACCGCTGGGCCACAACCCAAGCCCCTGCTTCCTTAGATTTTGTGTCCATAGTAAGTTCATCGCTGGCCCTCCCAAGTCCCAGCCTTGGCTAGCACACAGTAGGTGCTCACAAATGCTTACATGACAAGTGACTGCAAAAAGTAAAGTCCAGTCCCAGAACGGGAGCCCCCGAGAGCCTGCCGGAACAGCCAGACCATGGCCACGCCCCGCGGCCACCGCGGACAGGTCTGCTCCCTCACAGTCCTGGGGCTGCAGGGCCAGGTCACGGCAGCAGGGCTGGTTTCTCCCTCTGTCCCTTGCCAAGAGCAAGGTGCTTGTCTCTGATGCCACTCCATTAACGAGGACTTGGCTTTCTGCTTTGCTACCAAAGGAGAAACAGAGGAGACTCCGGTTCCAAAGGTCGTGATTCTCCCCGTCTGCAGGAACTGGGGGCTTTCATAGAGTTGATGCAGAGAAAGTGACGTCAGGAAGGAGATCAGAGAGAAATTTAGGGGAAAACATGTAAGTTTCAAAGCCACAAGGGATTTAGTCAGAGCATCCAGGGAGCCCCTGTTACCCCTCCTTAGCATGTTGGAAGAGGCCATTCTGGTGACAACTCTCTGTCACCTTTTTTCTTTGTTCTTTTTTCTCAGGGGTGCCGGGGATCAAACCCAGAGTCTCACATCATCAGGCCAACCAGCCAAAGAGCCACTTCCCAGCCTTCGTTTTAACTTAATCACCTGTGTACATATCTTGCCTTTGGGTGGGCGGTCTCCTTGGCTCAGTGGTGGAGCGCTGCTTAGGGCCCTGGCTTTGCTCCTGGGCACCAAAAAGAGGAAAAAAAAAAAATCTGGGCTTCAGAAGGTGAGGATTTCAGCATGGGGATCTCAGGGGACCTGATTAAGTCCCACGGCGAGCAGACGCTGGTGATTACTGTATACCATAGTGGCTTTGATTGGAGGTGGAACCCAGGGCCTCCAGTAGGCCAGGCAAATGTTCCGCTTGAGCCACACCCCCAGCCCAACTTTTTTGGTGGGGAGTACAGGGGATTGAACTCAGGGGCACTCGGCCACCGAGCCACACCCCCAGCCCTATTTTGTATTTTATTTAGAGACGGGGTCTCAGTTGCTTAGTGCCTCACTAAGTCGCTGAGGCTGGCTTCCAGCTCGTGGTCCTCCAGTCTCAGCCTCCAGAGCTGCTGGGATTGCAGGCGTGAGCCACCGCACCTGGTTCCCAGCCCAATTTTAATTTAAGTTGCACAAGAGTTCAGTAGAATAGATTCTGTTGTTATTCACAGTTTTAATGGCAGCATGTAAGGCTCAGAGAGGTTAAGTAACTTGCCAATGGCCACACAGGCAGTGACAGCCCAATCAGAATTTTAAGTTGGGAATTTAAACTCTGGCTTTGAGTAAGCAAATGAAAAAACATCTAGCAAATGGTACTGGAACTATAGTAAACTGCCTTTTTTGAGTGGAAGGTGACTCCACTTTTTTTAGCTGTGCATCCTTGGGCAAATGACTTAACTTCTTTGAACCTCAACTGCCTCAGGAGTAAAACTAGCTTACCCCATAACCCGAGAGGACTAAGTGAATCCACTGATTTAAAAGGTATTTGTATTCCATCTATGTATGATATATCAAAATGCATAAAGGCATTCTACTGTCATGCATAACTAATTAAAACAGCGATAAGAGAGAATAAAATCATGGCATTCGCATGAAGTTGGAGAATATAATGCTAAGTGAAGTTAGCCAATCCCAAAAAGACAAATGCTGAATGTTTCCTCTGATATAAGGAGGCTGATTCACAGTGGGGTTGGGACGGGGAGCATAGGAGGATTAGAGGAACACTAGAATGGCCAATGGGGATGGAGGGGAAGGGAAGGGAGGGGGCAAAAGGGTGGGAAAAAAAGATGGTAGAATGAGATGGAAATCATTACCCTAAGTGCAAGTATGAAGTCACGAATGGTGTGAATTATACTTTGTATACAACCAGAGATATGTAAAAGTGTGCTCTACAAGTATAATATGAAATGTAATACATTCTGCTGTCACTTCTAACAACTTAGAATAAAAAATAAACTAAAAAAAAAAAAGGGGTGTGTACCGGCAATTCGAGCGGCGTGCAGTGGCGACCGCTGGTCGGCAGGGGCCGCTCTCGAGGCTTTCGAGCCCGGAGGACTCCGCAGTGAGCGCATGCGCAGTGGCACCTCCCTGCAGAGGTTAGTCCCCTCCCCCACGCTGATGCCCCGCCCTTTATCCCGAACTTGAATTTACCACTGCAGACCCTGAGTCTTATAGTGGACTCGTTTTTTGCACCAAGCTTCTGCTAATTCCGTGTATGGGGATGAAGTTTGGGAAAGATCCTTTCCTGGCAACATTTGGCCCTATTCCTCTAGCGCTGGGGTTGAACACCTTACCAGGAAAAAGTTAAGGATGGAAGGAAGCACTTAAAATTTCCCCATTCCCCTTAAGTTCTCCCCACGGTCTTCAGCTTCCATTAGAGTTTCTCATAAAGCGCCGGGCGTGGTGGCGCACGCCTGTCATGCGGCTGAGGCAGGGGGATCCAAGTTCAAGACCAGCCTGGGCAATTTAGAGAGACCTGTTTCAAAATAAAAGGGGCTGGGAGTGTAGTTCAGTGGTAGAGCGCCTCGGGGTTAAATCCTTGGTGCCCCCCCCCCCCCCATTTTTATTTTTCAATAAGCAGTCCATTCACTCGAGAGCAAATTCAACTCCCTCTTCTAACGAAAACCTTCGCATTACCTCTCCTTAATGACCTCGTCTGGCAAGGAAGAAAGTACTGCGCAGTGCATAATTTAGAACCCAGCACACAGTAGGAGCTTAGTGCATTTAAAGGTCAAAAAAGAATTATACAGAACGCGAAACTGAATACTCGTTTGCAGAAAACGCAGCCCCCCAAATGGCGCATGCGCTTGCTTTGTAGAATTAACAAATCTTGTCACGTACACAGGTGTAGGTATTTTTGGCCGTCCCCGGAGCTGACATATGCTCCTGCCCCCTACTCCTTGCAGTTTTTAGCCTTGGTTGTCAATAGCTACTTAGTGAGCATCTCCTATCTGCCTCAATATTCCCCTGAGTTTAAATGGTGATGCAAGAGGAATCACTGATCACACGAATGCAGGGCTGTGACAGCGCCTTACAAAGAGGACAGAGCGCTGGCGGGGGAGGGGTGCGCAGGTCTATTTTAGAGTCCAGTGTGAAAACGGCATTGCTTTCTGCCGACGCAACACCTCCCCGTCTCCCAGCCCCGGAAAAACACTGCAGTCCCTCTCCTTTTACCAAGTGTGTTCAGTGAAGAATTTACCCAAGGCGGGTTATTTGCACGAATGAGAACATCATTCATTGTTGCAAGAAAAAACCGAGAGCCTACTATGTGCATCGAACTGAGTACCTTATAAAGAACAAAGATACACAATCGAATGTCAGTTCATTGCCTGGAGCCAAAGACCCGAATACAACTGTTTCCTAGGGTCATATTAGGACACTAATGCTGAATAATCTTCCTGCGCCTCCCCCTGGACAGGAAATGAAATAGAAAATGAGATTGCTCATGGAAAGCGTTTAGCCCCAGTTTGAGACGCGGCAAACTGGGGCTACTACTCTGAAATAAGTAACCGTTTTTATTAATAGCAGTGACAGTCTATTAGAATAGCTAACGTGTATTGAGCTAACGTGTATTGAATGTCAGGCACGGTGCTGATCCCTTTACGTGTATTTAATTCATTTTCTCTCCCCAAACACTCAGGTAGTACCGATTACCCCCCACTTTAAGATGCAAAGAGACGGAGACACGGAGAAATCCAAGGAACTACAAGTACTTACATGTAGTATGGTGAAGTCGGTAAAGTGTTTTGTTCTCTGCTGTATCAGAGAACAAAAAAACCTTTCACAAGGCCCCGTAAATAGTAGATGCTCAATACGAATTTGTGTACTAAGTGAGTGACTAATGCCTCCTTTTAAATACATTTTTAATTTGAAATAATTGGAGTAGCAAAAATAGTATAGAGAGGTTCGGAGTATCCTTTCCCACGGCTTCTTCCAGTGGTATTATCTTATGTAACAACACACAAACGAATAAATTCATGTTGGTATAATACACAGACCCTATTCACCATGTATGGTGCCACTAATAGACGTGCTTGGAATTTTGCAAGCTGACAGAGTTGCAAACAATTTATGATTATTAATGTCAGCTAAAACGACGCTCTTCGTTTTGCGCACCTGACCATTGAACACTTGAGGCTGACCACCGCCCCCAGGGACGCTGTGCACCTGCTATAGAGCAGTACCTCCGGCGCCTAGTGGGTTAACGACTAAGTGCGTCCTGCGCGCCTGCGCGCTGCGTCGCGTAGCTCCACCCCCGCAGCGAGGCCATATGACCCGCCCAACCGGCGTCGCCCTATAAAAGGTTGGGTGTTGACGTCAGCGTTCTCTTCCGCCGTCGTCGCCGCCATCCTTGGCGCGACTCGCCTCGCTCGGATCTGCTTGGGAGAATCCACCGCCATCCGCCACCATGGTGAGCAGTTTCGTGAGGCTGGTGCCTCAGGGGTGCGGTGGGCCCTCTGCCAGTTCGAGGCTGCCCAGCTTGAAGTCCCGGGGCCGCCCGGACAGGGAGGAGACATGGCGGCGGCGGGGCTGGCGGGCTTGGAGCTGGGGAAGCGGCCGCCGCCATGTCTGCGTGCCCCGCTGTTCACCCGGCCCCTTCCCCGCTTCCGGTGCCGCTGCCGCCTCGCTGGACCCGGGGTCCAGCTACAGCTGCGGGGAGGAGGGAAGGAAGGCGGCATGATGATGTGGCAGCCGCTGTAATGGCGAGCACGGCGGTGGGAGCGGGGTGTAGACAGGGAGGCGCCTTATGTAACTCGCGGGCCGCGAGTTTGAAATCGGTTTTTGGTTGGGGGCTGGGGGCGGCAGGAACATGGCTGGGTGGGAAAAGCAAGATCTGAAGGAGATCTCGCCGCGAACGCCTCCCTCTGCCGTGCCACCTTGGCCTAAGTCCTCGTTCCCGATCTTTCTTGAATTGCGAAAACGTGCTTTCTGAAGCTCGAGTGCTGGCTGGGGTTAGGGCTGCCCCAGCTCCGCGTGAGTCCGAAGTGGCTTCCTTAGCAAGCTCTCGGTGGGTGGCTTTTTCTCGACTCCCAGGCAGAAGTGACCTTGGGTTGTTGAAAACCCATTTTGGTGGGGGCGGTGTGAGCACTGTGGTAATGCCACGTTCTAGGGGAGGCTCGGTCCTTCCTGTAGCTGAGTCCTACTATCTTTCTGGGCGTATTTGATTCTAGGGAAATCTGTTGTCACCCGTGGAGTCCTGTTGTCTAGCTTCCTTTCTTGTTGGTCAATTCTGAATGACAGCTAGGAGGAGGTCCTTTGGAGACAGGCAGTAGTTTCTAGAGGGTGTATGCAGACACTGGCAGTGGTGGGGGTGTTGAAACACCCTCCCCCAGGACTAGCCCCTTCTGGCCACGGGCCTGGCAGTCCTATCGACTTGGTGTTCCCTGCCAAGCAGGGTTCCTGGAATCCCTGTCCAGTCTGAACCCCATCCCCCTTCGCCCAGGTGAACTTCACTGTAGACCAGATCCGAGCCATCATGGACAAAAAGGCCAACATTCGCAACATGTCTGTCATCGCCCACGTGGACCACGGAAAGTCCACCTTGACTGACTCCCTGGTGTGCAAGGCTGGCATCATTGCCTCCGCCCGGGCTGGGGAGACCCGCTTCACCGACACCCGGAAGGATGAGCAGGAGCGCTGCATCACCATCAAGTCGACGTGAGCCTCCTGGGGTTCTCTGGGCCGGGCGGGGGGCACCTAGCGCAGGCACCAGGCAAGGTGCAGGGAGCAGTGGGTCTTACCCAGCCTTTCCCCCTCTCTGATGGGCTTGGCTCCAAAGGACAGTTGGGGTTGTCTGGAGGCGTTTTTGGTTGTCACACTTGGTAGGAGAGGGTGTCATTCATAGCTAGGAGTTCTGTCTGGTGTGGGACGGGGACCTGGCCCCAAGTGACAACTGCATAAACGTAAAGCAGAGTGACAAGGCTATTGCTCAGTGGGTGAATTGTGAGGTTTGTAAACTGGGGTGCTTAGATTCGTTTTGGCTTCTCGGGGGGGCAGGATGTGAAGAGAGGTGCAGAGCAGGCTCGCCTTGACTCCGGCCAGGTCCTGCAGTTTCTCCTTGTGAGTCAGGCATCGTGATGTGGTGGGACCAGTCAGGAGGTTCTGGAGAGCCAGTACCAGGAGGTGGCTGTCTTTAGGGACATGGCATTCTGGCAGAGGCACAGCAGAGACAAAGGTGGGCTGGTCCCCTAGGCAGACGTCCGCAGCCTGTCTCTAGGGATGAGTAATACAAAGAGGGGAGGGGGACAGGGTGGAGCACTCCAAGTGATGGCGACGGCCTCACCTTTGGCTCTCCCTCCTCCAGCCAGCCAGCGGTTCAGTCCTGAGCCAGGAGACCTAGGAGTCAGGCGTGGTTTTTATGCCCCTGACCCCTTCTTTGATCCGCAGTGCTATCTCCCTGTTCTACGAGCTCTCGGAGAACGACTTGAACTTCATCAAGCAGAGCAAGGATGGCTCTGGCTTCCTCATCAACCTCATCGACTCCCCTGGGCACGTAGACTTCTCCTCCGAGGTCACAGCTGCCCTCCGCGTCACCGACGGTGCTTTAGTAGTAGTGGACTGTGTGTCAGGTAAGCTGTGGGCTCCCATGTGGAGCTCCCCCAGCCTGCAGCCATCGCTGCCTATGCGTGACAAGTCCCCATCTGTCCCCAGGTGTGTGCGTGCAGACGGAGACAGTGCTGCGACAGGCCATTGCCGAGCGAATCAAGCCCGTGCTGATGATGAATAAGATGGACCGGGCCCTGCTCGAGCTGCAGCTGGAGCCCGAGGAGCTCTACCAGACCTTCCAGCGCATTGTGGAGAACGTCAACGTCATCATCTCCACCTACGGCGAGGGCGAGAGCGGCCCCATGGGCAACATCATGGTGCGTGTGCCCCTTGCCTTCAGGGGCCTCTTGTGGGACGTGGACTTGAGGCGTGGGGATTGGAAGCATGCTCTTTGCTAAGTGTGGTGGGGTGATGGGGCGGGATGTCTTAGAATTACCTGGACCCAGCTCCTGCCTTTTCAGGGATTCTGCCTGGTGACCCCAGTCTCAGAGCCTGCTTCCCTTTTGTCCTGGAGAAGGGGTGCTGCCAGGATGGGCTGGGCACCCTACACGTGATGACTGAGATTTCTTCACTTTGACCTGATGTCTGTTGAAGAAAACTAGCATCTGAGACCTGGTGCCCGGGGACTTAGCTGTGGCTCTGCCCAGAGCCTGCCCCCACTTACGCCTCTTTCTTCCTCGCTTCCCCAGATTGACCCAGTGCTGGGCACCGTGGGCTTTGGGTCTGGCCTACACGGCTGGGCCTTCACCCTGAAACAGTTTGCAGAGATGTATGTGGCCAAGTTTGCTGCCAAGGGTGAGGGCCAGCTGGGGCCTGCTGAGCGGGCCAAGAAAGTGGAGGACATGATGAAGAAGCTCTGGGGAGACCGGTGAGCCCTCCAAGCAGCACTGGTGGTGGGGTCTGGGTTGCTGGACGGGCAGGTAGAGATGGGGACGGCTGTTTTTGACTAAGTGCCTTATGGAATCCTCCCCAAGTGCACCCGCGTGGCCTGCTCTGGTCATTCCTAGATCCCTAGTCTGATGGGGCTGGACCCTTTTTCTGCACCAGGTACTTTGACCCAGCCAATGGCAAGTTCAGTAAGTCTGCAACCAGCCCTGACGGGAAGAAGCTGCCCAGGACGTTTTGCCAGCTCATCCTGGACCCCATCTTCAAGGTGAGAGCAACTCTGGAGCCATCGCGGCCGGCGCGCAGGTGCGCGTCCCCGAGCTGTCAGGTGGTGCGAGCATCACCCCTGAAAGGCCAGGCGCTGACCTTTTCTTCCTGGTGTGGGGCGGGAGCAGCAGTCAGGGGGAGCTCTGCTCCGGCTTGCGTCCAGCTGCCTGAGAGGTGAGGAGGTGACGTGACTTACGTAGGCGGGGGTCTCGTGAGTCCTGGCTGCAACTCGGGAGACCGCGTGGCGGCAGGCCTGCCCTGCCCAGTAGGTCTGGGTTAGTCTGTAGGTCAAAACCTGCGCTGGAGTTGGAGCGAGCTCTCCCCCTTGAACGTCCTGCGCTGAGGTGTGCTGGTGGGTCAGGCTCTGCACCACCGCCGTGGTGTCCTTGCCAACAGGCAGCACTGGCTCCGTGCGTGTTTCCCACACGGGCTTGCTTGTTTGCCCGGTGCTGTAGGTGTTTGATGCGATCATGAATTTCAAGAAAGAAGAGACTGCAAAGCTGATTGAGAAGCTGGACATCAAGTTGGACAGTGAAGATAAGGACAAGGAGGGCAAGCCACTGCTGAAGGTGAGCCGGCTGGGGACAAGTCAGTCTTTGGACTGGTCGGAGCCTAACTTGTCAATTCTGAGGGTGGCCAGGAAGCCTGGTCCTTGTGGGGTGGTTTCCCCAGTGCGTCTGTCACTCCTGCTTTGTGACCTTTGCCCCATCCCTAGCAGGCTGACCGAGAGGGGTGGGCAGGACTTTGCCCTGCTGGCACGCTTTCCTAGAAGTGGCCACATTTCAGGAGAACCCGGCCCTTGACTGTTGGTTGCCTTGGGTCTCCAAGGAAAGGAAAGGTGACGTGATGGTACTGGGGTTCCTGGGCCCCTCGTGAGCCTCCTTCCTCCCTGCTGTCCTGCAGGCTGTGATGCGCCGCTGGCTGCCGGCTGGGGACGCCCTGCTGCAGATGATCACCATCCACCTGCCCTCCCCCGTGACAGCCCAGAAGTACCGCTGCGAGCTGCTCTATGAGGGTCCCCCCGATGACGAGGCTGCCATGGGTAGGCAGGCCTGGCCAGGCTGGGTGGGGCTCCTGGCTACCGGCTGCCCTGCCGCAGGCCCAGGGTTTTGGGAGGGCCGAGCTGCAAGGAAAAAGCTTCCTTTGGGGCTTTCTCTACTCAGGCATTAAGAGCTGTGACCCCAAAGGCCCTCTCATGATGTACATTTCCAAAATGGTGCCAACCTCCGACAAAGGTCGGTTCTATGCCTTTGGACGCGTCTTTTCGGGGCTGGTGTCCACCGGCCTGAAGGTCAGGATCATGGGGCCCAACTATACTCCTGGGAAGAAGGAGGACCTCTACTTGAAGCCCATCCAGAGGTAAGTGGCGGGGCAGCCTCGGTGCCTCAGCTGCAGCTCTGGAGCTGTGGCTTGTCCCCGCCCTGCCCACAGCTGCTGGCTTAGGCTGGCTTGCCACTGCATGAGGAGTGAGGAGTTCACGCGAGGTCAGTTCATCGCCACCTTTGTCATGACCCCACAAAGACGAACAGACAGGGATCCCAGGTGTCCAGAGAGCCACCGGCAAGGTACCTCCTGTTCACCTGAACCCTAATTCGAGAACAGGACAGGGTGTCCCGAGGATCCAGGTGGGCGGCCAGTTTTGGCGTGGCCAGCAGCTGACTGGCACTGCTCACCAGGCCCACGGGCAGCTGAGAGTACTGGAGGGACAGCCAGACCTCCCCTCCGTAGCTGCTCAGGCCTGTCCTGTGCCTGGGCCCGGCTAGCGTGCCCAGTGCCGTTGATCTCGGTTCTCTGTGCACACCTCTGGTGTGGCACAGGTGTGGCACCCACGTGGGCATGTGCAGTTGCTGGTGATTCTTCTGAGCCATGTAGGAAACGAAGCCGGGGCTTGAGGGAGGCCCAGGCAGCGGACGCGGCCACTGCTCCAGGCGGGAGAGCCTTGCGCTCTGGAGAGGGACGGGGACCTGGCGGAACCAGACATGACACCCTGCACTCCTCCCCAGAACGATCCTGATGATGGGCCGCTACGTGGAGCCCATTGAGGACGTGCCTTGCGGGAACATCGTGGGCTTGGTGGGCGTGGACCAGTTCCTGGTGAAGACTGGCACCATCACCACTTTCGAGCACGCCCACAACATGCGTGTAATGAAGTTCAGCGTCAGCCCTGTCGTCAGAGTGGCCGTCGAGGCCAAGAACCCAGCTGACCTGCCCAAGCTGGTGGAGGGGCTGAAGCGGCTGGCCAAGTCTGACCCCATGGTGCAGGTTGGCAAAGTTCCTTTCCAGTCACCTGGGAGCGGGTACCCCCGGGGAGAGGTCGTTAGGGACCAGGTGTGGGAAACCTGCTGCCTGTTGAGACTTTGGGTGACTTCATAGAAGGAGCGACTGACGCCAGCCCACGTCTCCCTGGGTGGAGCTTCTGCTCCTTCCGCGTTAAGTGTCCGCCAGGTGGCTGTCTCCAGGGCCACTGGAAAAGGTCCCCCAGCTGCGAGTGGTGGGTCTTGAACTCTGCGGACTGTTGCCTTCATCTGGCACCCAGGGCACTGCTCGCGGCCTCGGGTGGTCTTGCTCGCCCATGGGTGGCGGTCAGCAGGAGGTTGGCCCTGTGTCCCCCGCAGTGCATCATCGAGGAGTCTGGGGAGCACATCATCGCGGGGGCCGGGGAGCTGCACCTGGAGATCTGCCTTAAGGACCTGGAGGAGGACCACGCCTGCATCCCTATCAAGGTGAGCTGCTGCAGCCTGTGTCCGTCTGTACCCTGCGGGAGGTGTGGCCTGCAGACTGAGCCCCAGCAGGCCTCTGCTCTTGATGCCAGCACCTGCTCCGCGCTGGCCCTGTGCGTGCCGTGTGGACTCGGCTTGTCTGCGGTTTCTGGTTGGGCTCCATGGACCTGTATGCCCCCAGGCTATTCTCTCCCATGTGTGGGCTGCTCTTGAGTTAAAAGATTTCTGATGGCGTTTGCTCCTGTCTTCAGTTCAGCCGCGCGTGGCTCAGAAGGGCCAGGTCTGGGGTCTCCCTGGGCGGCCCCCACAAGTTGCGTCTTCCTTCCTTGGCCGCCTTGAGCAGGGGACCAGTGTGCTCTTTTCTCTGCCTGCCTGTTGCTGGGCGCCCTCAGCCTCCCTGGGAAGAGCTGCTAGGGACACCTCCCTGGAAAGCCTCCTCCCAGCAGCAGTGCAACTTCCAGACTCTTCTTGCAGAAATCTGACCCTGTGGTCTCGTACCGGGAGACGGTGAGCGAGGAGTCGAACGTGCTCTGTCTCTCCAAGTCCCCCAACAAGCACAACCGGCTGTACATGAAGGCACGGCCCTTCCCCGATGGTCTGGCCGAGGACATCGACAAGGGCGAGGTGTCTGCCCGCCAGGAGCTCAAGCAGCGCGCCCGCTACCTGGCTGAGAAGTACGAGTGGGATGTGGCTGAGGCCCGCAAGATCTGGTGCTTTGGGCCTGATGGCACTGGCCCCAACATCCTCACGGATATCACCAAGGGTGTGCAGTACCTCAATGAGATCAAGGACAGCGTGGTGGCTGGCTTCCAGTGGGCCACCAAGGAGGTGAGCTGGAGCCAGATGGTCTGGGCAGGGTCTTGCTCTGTCTCCTGGGCCTGGAGTTGGGCTGGGGATCTCTGGGACATGGATCTTGGGGCAGGGGCCCTTGCATGCTGGCTCAGCACAGGCGGGGCCTGCAGCTGCGTGGGCACGGGAGGTGGACCTGCTGGGAGCCGGGGTGCGCCTGGTCTCTGAGGCCTCCTTCCCCCAGGGCGCGCTGTGCGAGGAGAACATGCGCGGCGTGCGCTTCGACGTGCACGATGTGACGCTGCACGCGGATGCCATCCATCGTGGAGGCGGCCAGATCATTCCCACCGCCCGCCGCTGCCTCTATGCCAGCGTGCTGACCGCCCAGCCGCGCCTCATGGAGCCCATCTACCTTGTGGAGATCCAGGTGAGGGCGCTGTCCTGCGGGCAGCCTTCTGTGGCCTCCCTGCTGCCTCCCTGCCCCACAGAGCTGAAAGCCTGTCTTCTCCTGGCAGTGTCCCGAGCAGGTGGTTGGTGGCATCTACGGTGTCCTGAACAGGAAGCGAGGTCATGTCTTTGAGGAGTCCCAGGTGGCTGGTACCCCCATGTTCGTCGTCAAGGCCTACCTGCCTGTCAATGAATCCTTTGGTAAGGGCCCCTCGCGAGGCGAGGTCTGTCTGGGCAGGTGGGAGCCTTTGTGACCTACTTTCAGCTGGGAGATGGTCTGCCTGTACCCTATGTGGACCCCCGGTCACTAGTTGGGAGTTCTTTGCCGAGGGCAGGAAGGCTGTGGCATGTGGCTCTCCGTGGGGTCTTGGAGATGGGCCAGGGGGGGCAGCACTATGGCTCAGCTGGGTTCTCTCCACCCAGAAAGGGCTGTCATTGCTGCCTATTACTAGTGACCATTGAGTCACTTTCGTGATGGGCAGGGCTCAGTGTCTTACAGGACCAGGATTCTCAGTGACTCTTCTAAGGTCCCATGTGGTGATCCACCCTAGGGAGAGCCTGGGTACCCAGTGACCTGCGACTCCCTGCTGCCTCTTGAACCCTCTCCGTCCATTTCCTACAGGCTTCACTGCTGACCTGAGGTCCAACACGGGTGGTCAGGCCTTCCCCCAGTGCGTGTTTGACCACTGGCAGATCCTGCCCGGAGACCCCTTCGACAACACCAGTCGCCCCAGCCAAGTGGTGGCGGAGACCCGCAAGCGCAAAGGCCTGAAGGAAGGCATCCCGGCCCTGGACAACTTCCTGGACAAATTGTAGGCTCTTCCCGGCGGCGGTTTGCCACCCCTGGAGGGACTTGGCACAACACCTACACCCAGTCCGACTGCAGCAACACGTCCTCGCATTCTCAAATGACACCTTGAGACTGTCCCCACACAGTGACGCTCTGCCCGAGGGGTTTCTGGGGCCCACTCCGTGCCATCGCTCAACGATAACACTTGATGCCGTTTCTCTCTATTTATTTCAGGAGTCCAGAGGCAGGGGAATGCCCTTTCGGAAGGGACTATTGGCTGGTGGGGTGGGGAGGTGGGGTGGGACACCAGTGCTTTTATTTCAGATCATCGGAGGGAAGCTGAATTCAGATGTCCAAAAGTTTTAAAAATAAACGCATTGAGAAGTTTATTGGGGTATATGGCCCGAAGTGGCTTTCCCTCAGAAAGGGGGAAGGAACTGGGTAGATGATTCCTAGAAGGCAGGAAGTCCTGTGCTGTGTCACCATGAGCACCTTCAGCTGTATTAGTGCCATTGGAATAATAAATTTGATAATGGTGGTGAAGTGGCATCCTGCGTGACTTGGTTCTGCATCCTTCCTGGGGCGTCTGCACAGGAGCAGGGTTGGAGGGTGGTCCCAGCGCAGCTTATATGCCTTCAAGTGCAGCTTAGGTGCCTGCCTTGGTGTCCTGCAGAGCTGCCTGGTGGGACTTCCTGCAGTGGTAGGAATTGCCTACGTCTGTCCACAGTGGCTGTCCTGGAATCAACGAGGCTCCAGATTCCATTTGAACAGTGCTACAGTAGTCCTGCACAGCTGGGGGTACCTTCCTTAAAGAAGCCCATTCCCCTCAGTGAGCTGTAACCATTTATTATTATTTTTTTGTGGTACCAGGGATTGAACTTTGGCACCAGACCACTGGGTCACATCCCCAGCCCTTTTTTGTATTTTATTAGAGACAGGGTCTCACTGAGTTGCCATTGCTGAGGCTGGCTTTGAACTCTGGATCCTCCTGCCTCAGCCTCCCAAGTGTTGGGATTACAGGCGTGTGCCACCGCGCGGCTGTAACCATCTTTCATAAGAAAGATAACAGCTTCAGCTTCTGGGTTTGCGTCCATGTCTCTGTGATGTCCTGTCTGAACAAGAAGTTAACGTGGAGCCGGGCGCGGTGGCGCACGCCTGTAATCCCAGCACTTTGGGAGGCTGAGGCAGGAGGATCTCGAGTTCAAAGCCAGCCTCAACAATGGCGAGGCACTTAGCAACTCAGTGAGACCCTGTCTCTAAATAAAATACAAAAAAGGGCTGGGGATGTGGGGCCAGTGGTCGAGTGCCCCTGAGTTAAATCCCCGGTACCACAAAAAAAAAAAAAAAAAAAAAGTTAACGTGGGAGGTGATCCAAGAGCCAAGTGGAGGCGTATAGTTTCCACCCGTTTCTCCTTGCTTAGGTCCGCAGCACTGAGGAAATAGGAAAGAATTCCTTGATTTGAATATGAACTGTTTTCAGGGGTGACTTTTTGATTTAGTTTCATTGAATGTTTTATTAAGCTCAATGTGAGTATGGTAATAGACAAGATCCATATGCCAACCCGCAAGGTTGCTGTGGAGTTGGCTTTCAGGACAGAAATGTTGGCTCGTGGAGATCCGATGGGCCATCTGCTGAACGAACAGTTATCTAGGTGCGATGTGGAGGGGCTTCTGGGTGAAGGTGCCCCTTTCGCTGTGAGCTCAAGTAGGCCTGGGGATTTGTGCAGGAGGCCATCTCTGAGGCAGAAGGCACAATTTGTACAGAAACCTGGGGACAGGAGTAAGTGTTGAGGTCAGAAGTAAGGCAAGTGGGGTTGGAGAGCAGGGAGTGAGCAGATGAGCTTGGGGCTGCCAACAGAAGTCAGAAGGCTGGGTCTTGTGTCTGACACCTGGGGCGATTCGGCATTGGCTTTGGTTTCTGACCTAGGGGAAAAATCTGCTCTGCCCCAACTGACCTTGGGTAGGTTAAACAATGGGTGCCAATTTTTTCACCTATAGAATGGGGCTAGTATTTATCTCCCAAGGTTGTCATTTGGTACGCTTTAAATTGGATCCTGTGAATGGCAATACTTAACCGTCCCTCATTTGCATTTTATTTACGTATTTAAAATGTCTAACATTTTACAGAGGAGACTGCCACATAGGCTAACTGCCCCGCTGTCCACCCCAGGAACTGCAATGTGCAGTCACCCTCCGTACTGGGGAGTGAACAGGGGCGCCCTGAGTCACACCTCGGCCCTTTTTTTTGACACTGCCCTCCGAGTTACTGAGGCTGGCCTCGAGCTTGCGAATCCTTTGCCTTAGCCTGGGAGTAGCCTGGCTCCCAGTTGAGTCTGCCATTGATGCTCAGGAACCGCAGGAAGCTGAGGGAGGACTTCGCCCCTGTTCCTGCCTCAGCTCAGCTCAGCTCAGAGTAGAGGCGGGAGGGGCGATCCAGGAGCCGGAAGTTAGCGTTTTATTTGCTCGTCCAGCGTCTACGCCAGCCAATCAGATTAGGAGTGGTGAGTCAGTTAGCCAATGGTGAGGCCGTATCCAGGTGTGGAGCTCGGAGAGAAGGTGGAGGGCGGGGCGTGGAGGTGCAGCGTGAGCGGCGGGCTCACTGACCAATGGGAGGTAGGTCCGCCTCCGCGTGGGTACTTGCGGACGTGGTGACGTCAGTACAGGCGTGACGCGGCGACCGAGGTGGCGGGGCTGGGACGGGAGTCGGAGGTCGAGGCTAGCGCGGCGGCGGCGCTGGCCCGGGACTCGCGGCCGCCGAGGGTGCGAATGCTCCTGGGCCGAGGCCGGTGGGCTGGGGGAGCCGGGGCGGCGCTTCGGAGTCCCTAGAGGTCGCGGGGCGGGGACGAAGCTGGGAGGCTCTGGGGACCTCTTGGCCGGCCGGGCCTGCGAGGGGCGTGGCGGCCTCGGGAAGCTTGAGCGGGGATGGTCGGGGTCGCGGCTCGAGGGCAGCTCCACGAAGGGAGTCGCTGCGGTCTGCCTCGGCCCATGTGGAGGCTGGAGGGCGGAGGCGGCTCGGCGGGCGCGGGGCGGCGGGGACCTCCGGGGTGGAGGGGCGGGGGAGGTCGGCGGCCGGCAGGAGGCCCCGCCGGAGCTCGGGAGCCCTTGTCCGGCCCTGGGGGAGGCAGGACCGCCGGGGAAGGCGGCTGTGGGGGCTGCGCGGTGAGGAGGGGCGTGAGGGAGCTGTCGGGGTGCAGGGGCTGGCAAGTCGGCCTGGGAGGAGAGGAGCCCGAGGGCGCGGAGTGGGGGCTTCACGTGGGCAGAGACCGGGCAGCCTGCGGGGAATCAGCCAAGCGCCAGGGCGCGGGTTTGGGGCAGAGGTAGCCCACTGGGGCTGATCCCCAGACCCCTTACAGAGATTAAATGAGGAGGCGTTGGAAAGACCCAGCCATTAAGTGCAGGGCAGGGCCTCCCGGGGAGTTTGGGACCTTAGGGTGGAGTGATGCGAGCACTATATTTGGTGAGCAGGTGTCTCCGTTTACCAGGGAGAGATGACTGCCATCTCATCGCCTGCTATCCCTCTTTGCCTGTCTCCTCCAGGGTCACAGTTAGAGGACTCCCGAGGCCGTGTTCCTGCGCCTCAGTGCTTTCAACTGGAGCAGAAGCGACTGGAAGGCAGGGCAGCCACCATGTCGTCGTTCAGGCAGGAAGACGTGGAGGACCACTATGAGATGGGGGAGGAGCTGGGCAGGTGAGCAGCCCTCTTTGATGGAGCATTGGGGGCTTCTTTTTTTTTTTTTTTTTTGGTACCGGGGATTGAACTCAGGGGCACTCGACCCCTGGGCCACATCCCCAGCCCGTTTTTGTATTTTATTAGAGACAGGGTCTCCCTGAGTTGCTAAGTGCATCGCCATTGCTGAGGCTGGCTTTGAACTCGCGATCCTCCTGCCTCAGCCTCCCAAGTGCTGGGATTACAGGCGTGCGCCACCGCGCCTGGCAGCATTGGGGGTTTCTAAACAGAAACTTTCCCCCTTTTGTCCTTTGTCCCACAAACGAATGAGTCAGTGTCATTTGCTGGTGGAAAGAGTTTGTTGTGTGGCGTGCCGGCCGGACACAAAGCCTGGCACAGGCATGAAAGCAGAAGACACAGCTGTGTGTGTTCTTGGAGGGTCTTTCTCTTTAACTTCTTTGGGGGAGGGGCACTGGAGTTTACTGTCTTGCTTGGGCCAGTGTTTAGCACTTGGTGGGAGAAGCTGAGGTCCTGCCTGTGTGGGCCTTGGAGGGCAGCCCCAGGTCCCACCCCCAGACCAGCCAGGCCCCACTAAGCCCATGCTTTTTTGTGTGTGTGTGTGGAGCCTCAAACCTTATTTGGTGAATTTGCTGCTGGCCAGCCTTCCGGGATCCACTCAGGCCTCCACATGATGTCACCAGAAGGGAATGTAAATAACTGAGCACTGTGTCAGGCTGGGTGTTGTGTGGCCTCATTTGGGATCCTGAAATCCTGCCTTCAGGAATTTCCTCCTCAAGAGTGGTGGTGAATGCAGCCCCTGCCCCTGGAGAAATCTCATACTTTACTATAGGAAATGCATTAGCACTTCCTACTGCGATTCAATTTGGCAAAAGTCAGTAAGATTTAACCCATATTGGGCTGTCCCTCCATGTTGGTGGGGGCTGAGTTCCAGACCCCTAAGAATCCCCAAATGTTATATATAAAATGATATAGTACTTGTGTGTTTATGTGGTGCTGAGGATCGAACCCAGGGCCTCACACATGCAAGGCAAGCGCTATTCCACTGAGCTACAACCCAGCCCTGCATTATCTTTGTTTTTGGAGCTGGGATGATCCCAGGGTCACATCCATGCTAAGCATATGCTCTGCTTCTGAGTTGTCCCAGCCCCTGTTTTGCATCTTCTTTGTAATGTTTTTTTTTTTTTTTTTTGTTTTGTTTTGTACCGGGGATTGAACTCAGGGACACTCGACCACTGGGCCGCATCCCCAGCCCTTTTTTGTATTTTATTAGACTCAGGGTCTCACTGAGTTGCTAAGTGCCTCGCCATTGCTGAGGCTGGCTTTGAACTCGTAATCCTCCTGCCTCAGCCTCCCAAGTGCTGGGATCACAGGCGTGTGCCACCGCGCCCGGCATGGTGTTTGATTTTTTTTTTATTGTATGTGTCTGTTGACTGCTGCGTGTCCTCACTTCAGTGCTACTGATCCATTTACCCAGGAGTCTGTACTGCCTACTGCCTGTTGGCCAAATCTGGTGGGGATGTGTGCTTTTTTTCTTTTTCTTTTTTTTTTTTTTTTTTTTTTTGGTACCGGGGATTGAACTCAGGGGCACTCGTCCACTGGGCCACATCCCCAGCCCTTTTTTGTATCTTATTAGAGACAGGGTCTCACTGAGTTGCTAAGTGCCTCGCCATTGCTGAGGCTGGCTTTGAACTCGTGATCCACCTGCCTCAGCCTCCCAAAGTGCTGGGATTACAGGCGTGCGCCACCATGCCCGGCTGCTTTTTTTCTTCTTCCTGTTAGTTGTTAATGTACAAGCTGCAAACTCAGAATGCTGTGTGTTTTTTTTTTTTTTTTTTTTTTTTTTTTTTTTTGTGTATGTGGTACTGGGGATTGAACTCAGGGGCACTCGACCACTGGGCCAAGTCCCCAGCCCATTTTTGTATTTTATTAGAGACAGGATCTCACTGAGTTGCCAAGTACCTCGCCATTGCTGAGGCTGGCTTTGAACTCGGGATCCTCCTGCCTCAGCCTCCCAAAGTGCTAGGATTACAGGCATGCGCCACCATGCCTGGCTGCTGTGTGTATTTTTAAAAAATGTTTTGTAGTTATAGATGGACAGAATGCCTTTATTTTATTTGTTTATTTCTAGGCAGTGCTGAGGATCAAACCCAGTGCCTCACTCCTGCTAGGCAAGTGCTGTGCCACTGAGCTACAGCCCCAGCCCCTATTGTATGTATGTGTGTGTGTGTGTGTGTGTGTTTAATATTTATTTATTTATTTTAGTTGTACGCAGTGTCCTCATCTCTTTGTGGTGCTGAGGATTGAACTGGGCCACACATGCGCCAGGCGAGCACTCTACCACTGAGCCACAACCCCAGCCCCCATCGTGTGTATTTTTAAATAGTTGAGGGGAAAAGGAGTTGGATTTTGTGACCTGTAACAATGACAGGAAACTCCCCTTTTGGTGTTCACAATGACACTTGGTGGGAGGGCTGGCCTAGCACCACCAGGCCCTGGCTTCCCTCCCCAGCACTGGCACAGTAAATAAATGGAGTGAATGAGGAAGCGGCTGGGGACAGCCGTACACCTGTGATGTCGCCGTGGCTTTTGTGCCACCAAGTTACACAGCCCTCCGTGTGGACACTGGCTGGCCAAAGCTGAAAGTGCCCATCACCTGGCCCTTTAAAAAGCAGGCCTGGCTCGTGCTTCTGGAAGCCCCTTGCTGGGGTACTCCAGCTCCCCGCTCTCCTGGCCTCACGGTGCCTCAGCCCCGCTGCTGATGCGGCTCCGGCTCATTCCAGGCCAGGAGTCCTGAGTCCTCACAAGCTCACACGTCCCTGGGCATGGCCCAGTGTCATCTGCGCTTTCCATGCTTGTGGTTGGGGACATGCTGATGGGCTCGCCTCACGTGCTCCTTCACTGTGGCTTCCCCTGTTGGCCTCTGTCCTGGTGCACAGAGGAGCACCCCGTCCCCGGGGCCGCACACCCAGCGGCCTGCCTGCGGCTTTCATCTCTGCCCAGCACCCCAGCCCCCTCTGGTTGTGGCAGGTCCTTTTGCAGCTCCTGTCGGATGGAGGCCTGAAGCCCTGCTCTCGGCCTCCTGTGGGGCTACAGGAAGGAGGGCATGTGGCCGGGCTCTCGGAGGGCCTCTGCCCGCAGGAGGTGGGGAGGCCATGTGCCCTCCTGACCACCAGAGGGAGGTGGGCCTGGGGTCAGCGGCCCACAGGCGGAGGCTCAGCGTGCGGGGAGCTGGCGTCAGGACCCCGTGGGCACAGGAGGACGGGCTGTCATGGTGACAGGAGTCCACAGCTGCATGCTGGGCGCGCCTGGGCCCTGTGCTCCGGGGGCCGGGGCAGCGAGCATGCCGGGTAGAGGTCTGGGCTCGGGAGCACTGCCCTGCGTCCCTTCCGGACTCCTCAGCTCAGATTTTGGCTTGTCTCGGGTGGGCTTGCCCCTGGCAGTCGCTACCCCTCACCCCAAATCTGAGTTCAGCAGAGTCAGACAGCCTTGCTCTCACAGCAGGAGTCGGAGCTACTGAGGCCTGGCCTGGCCTGGCGGCTCTGGGCTAGCAGGTGTGGTCTACTGTGTGTCTGGGTCGGGGCTGTCCTCTCCCACCTTGTTCATGGGGCAGGGTGGGCATTTGGCCAGAGTTCCAGGGGCTGAGAGGGAACAAGGTACAGCCATCGAAGGACAGGTGGGCCCGTGAGCAGGAGGTGGTGAGCGGGTGCTGGACCGAGAGTCTCGGACTTTGAGGTCACTGGTGCTTATTAGGCTGAAGGTTTTCTTTTTGGTACTGGGGTTTGAACCTAGGGGCAGTTTATCCCCGAGTTGCTGAGATTACAGGCATGTGGCACTGCACCTGGCACCCCTTGTCTTTTTTTTTTTTTTTTTTTATATTTATTTGCTTTAGTTGTACACAATGTGGTTTATTTTTACGTGGTGTGCTGAGGATCGAGCCTGGGCCGGGCGCTTGCTAGGCAAGGCGCTCTACCGCTGAGCCACAATCCCAGCCCCCCTTGTTGTGAGGCTGACCTTGAACTTGAGATCCTCCTGCCTCAGCCTCCTGGGTTGCCAGTGGTGTGCCATCTGGCCTGGCTGAATAGGAGCACTTTTTGAAAAAAATATTTTTTTTTAAAAAATATTCATTTATTTGCTTTAGTTGTACACAATGCAGTGCATTTATGTTTGTGTGGTGCTGAGGCTCGAACCCAGGCTGCGCACGTGCTAGGCGAGTGCTCTACCATTGAGCCGCAACCCTAGCCCAAGAATTTTTTTTATTTTGTAGTTGTAAAAATGGATAGCATGCCTTTATTTTTTTTTTATTTATTTATTTTTTAATATTTATTTACCTTAGTTGTACACAATGCAATGCATCCATGTTTACGTGGTGCTGAGGATCGAACCCGGGCCGTGCACGTGCAAGGCGAGCGCCCTGCCGCTGAGCCACAACCCCAGCCCGGATAGCATGCCTTTATTTTTTTAATTTTTGGTGGTACCGGGGATTGAACTCAGGGGCACTTGACCACTGGGCCACATCCCCAGCCCTTTTTTGTATTTTATTAGAGACAGGGGTCTCACTGAGTTGCTAAGTGCCTCACTGTTGCTGAGGCTGGCTTTGAACTCGCGATTCTCCTGCCTCAGCCTCCCAAAGTGCTGGGATTACAGGCGTGCGCCACCGCGCCCGGCCCTTTATTTTATTTGTTTATTTTTATGTGGTGCTGAGGATTGAACCCAGTGCTTCACACATGTGAGGCAAGCGCTCTGCCACTGAGCCACAGCCTCAGGCCTAGGAGCACATTTTTTAGGAGTGCCGGGATTGAACCCACGGCCTTGTGCATGTGAGTCAAGCACTCTACCAGCTGAGCCGAATCCCCAGCCCCCTTTAGGAGCTTTTTGAAGGTAGTGGCTTTTATTCTTTTTTCCTGTATTTAAAAATTGATGACGTGGGGCTGGGGTTGTGGCTCAGCGGTAGAGCACTCGCCTAGCACATGCGCGGCCCGGGTTCGATCCTCAGCACCTTGTAAACATAAATGCATTGCATTGTGTACAACTAAAGCAAATAAATAAATATTTTTAAAAATTTGATGACGTTGCCGGGCGCGGTGGCGCACGCCTGTAATCCCAGCACTTTGGGAGGCTGAGGCAGGAGGATCACGAGTTCAAAGCCAGCCTCAGCAATGGCGAGGCACTTAGTAACTCAGTGAGACCCTGTCTCTAATAAAATACAAAAAAGGGCTGGGGACGTGGCCCAGTGGTCGAGTGCCCCTGAGTTCAATCCCTGGTACCAAAAAAAAAAAAAAAAAAAAAAAAAAAAATTGATGCCGTAATATGATGTGAAAAGTTCAATGAGGGTAGCATTGCATCGAGTGGAAATTGGATCCTTCCCTCTCGCCCACCTTCCCGCAGTCCCTGCCTTAGGCGGCTGTGAGCAGGTTTCCCTGTGTCTGAGCCCTTTCTTCTGTGCACATGGAAACACGTGTGCATGGGGCCGCAGCATAGACCTGTTTTAAACAAAAAAAAAGTCACATCATATGTGTGCTAGCTTCACGATACTACAGTGAAATACCTGAGGTAATTAACTTATTAGAGAAAAAGTTTTTTTAGCTCAATTTTGGAGGTTCAAGTCCAAGATCAGGTAGCCCATGGCTTTGGGCCTCTGACAAGGCTGGGGCAGCACACACACGTTGGAAGGACTGCTTGCATCTGGAGCTAGAGGCAGGGGAGGCTGAGGCTGGGGTCCCCAGGCCCTTGGAGGGCTCTGCTCCCGGGGCAGAGACTCCTGCCAGGCCCACCTGCTAAAGGTCCCCTTGCCTGCCACCACTTGGCAGCAGCCTTCAACACGTGGTCTTTGGGGCCATTGAGCATCCAGACAGCAGAGTGCCCTCTGCAGCTCGCTCCTGGCCCGGGGCAGGTCCTCTTGAGGGTCGCTCCCAAGGTCTGTCCCCGGCCTCCTGGGCACACTCGGCTCCCTCTCTTCTCCTGCTACTGCAGAAGCTCCTGGCAGCGCTGGCTCAGGTGTCCTGCACCCATGTGCCCGTTCCCCGGGCACAGTCCTGGAGGATTGGCTCTGCGTACTGAGAGGGCTGTGCAGTTGCTGCCTGTCCTTGCAGTGGGTTCTTGTCCCAAGTCCCCATGTCCCTTGAGGTGCCAGGTGCAGGGCTGCACCCTGGGGTGCAGGAGCAGGTACTGGGCAGGTGCCTGCTCACCTCCCCTCCCTGCGCTCCCTCAGTGGCCAGTTCGCGATCGTGCGGGAAGTGCCGGCAGAAAGGCACCGGGAAGGAGTACGCGGCCAAGTTCATCAAGAAGCGCCGCCTGGCCTCCAGCCGGCGCGGCGTCAGCCGGGAGGAGATCGAGCGGGAGGTGAGCATCCTGCGGGAGATCCGGCACCCCAACATCATCACCCTGCACGACGTCTTCGAGAACAAGACGGACGTGGTGCTCATCCTGGAGCTGGTCTCCGGCGGGGAGCTCTTCGACTTCCTGGCAGAGAAGGAGTCGTTGACCGAGGACGAGGCCACCCAGTTCCTCAAGCAGATCCTGGACGGCGTCCACTACCTTCACTCCAAGCGCATCGCTCATTTCGACCTCAAGGTGAGCCCTGCAGGCCCTCGGGGTGCAGCCGGCCTTGTGTCCAGGATGGAGCTGAGGGAGACCCCAAGTCCCGCCGCAGACCGGAGTCCTCCAGCCTGTTGCTGTCCAGGGGTTGCAGGGACAGGACGGCCTAGGCCAGGGCCCATGGGCGCGTCAGTCCGGCCATGCCACAGAGTGGGGTGCTGTCTCTGGACACGGGGGTGAGACGTGGGAGTAGCAGGGGTCTCCCTCTGCAGCCGGAAAACATCATGCTCCTGGACAAGAGCGTGCCCGACCCGCGGATCAAGCTCATCGACTTCGGCATCGCCCACAAGATCGAAGCGGGGAACGAGTTCAAGAACATCTTTGGCACCCCAGAATTCGTGGGTGAGTCCACGTGGTGTCTGCCAGGACTCCCGCTGCGTGTGGGGCTGACTGGCACAGGTCTCCAGCCGTGCCCCCACGCCTGGCATCATGGGCACTCGGGCTCGTTTGGGGCTGTCACCGCCCAGCCCTCTCCCCAGGGTGGGCCCAGTCAGCCCTGCCCGTGTTCACTCACTGACAAGTACGGGTTGAGCTGGAGGCGTGGCACGTGCCTCCATCCCAGCTGCGGGGCTGGCTGAGGCGTCACTCATCAAGACTGTGTCCCAGAGTAGATAAGGGCTGGGTGTGACTCCGTCCGTGGTGGAGCCCCTGGTCCAGTCTTCGGTGATGCAAAAGAAAAATAGACACACACGGATCGTGGAGAGCTGCGGGGCAGGGCTGTTCCTGCTGGCCTGCGTCCCCAGCACCTGCCCTGCGCGTCCTGTTCTGTTCCTGCAGCTCCTGAGATCGTCAACTACGAGCCCCTGGGCCTGGAGGCAGACATGTGGTGAGTGTCGCGGTGGCTGGCCAGGCTGGGGCCACCTGTGTGCCCCCTGCCCCTCAGGAAGTGGGTTGGAGCCCCTCCTGGTGGTGGACGGGGAGACTGTGCCTTAGGATAGGGGTTGGCAGACTGCGGCCCGAGGGCCAGGCCAGGCCCCCTGCTCAGGGTCTCCATGATGGTTCCCCCGGGCCTCGGAAACGGCTGGCGGACACGTGAAGTGTGACGGGGACCGTGTGGTGCAGGCTCGTGTTCAGTGTCCGACCCCATGTGAGGGGTGTGCCCTCCTGTCCCAGACCGCCAGGCCCCGTGAGGCCCCACCATCAGCGTCGGGCTGGGGGCCGCTGTGCTCTGGCCCACCCCACCCTGGCCAGTTTGAACTTTTGAGATTAGTAGGCAGGGACGGCCAGAGGTGCCCGGGGGAAACTCCAGGTGCTTTCAGAGTGACAGAGACAGGGACCCAGGGACCGGCTGGAGGCTGTGTGGAGGCCAGAGCAGAGGACAGTGTCAGCCCTGCAGTCCGGGGCCGGGGTGGGGGTGTTGCCTGGCTGAGGGCTTCTGGCGTGCCCAGTGAGTCACTCGACCTGGCTGTGGCCTCTGTCCTCAGGCGGGGCTGTGCCCAGAGGCCCCGCTGACCCTTGTCCTTCTCTGCCCCCAGGAGCATTGGCGTCATCACCTACATCCTGTGAGTACTGGTCGGCTGCTGGCCGTTTGCTGGCCTGGTCGTGCTGCACAGCATTCTGGCCCGTGTTGGAGCCACGCTGTGTTCCTGGGGACCTGGGAACCCCTCCAGGCTGGCACTGCCTGGTGCACAGTGACCCCTGGGTGAGGGAAGGAGCCGGTGGAGCAGTGGAGGGTGCTCTGCGGGTGCTGTCTTGGGCTTCTGGAAAGTTCCAAGGCCGGGCCCTGTTGCGGGGACGGGGTGTGTCTCCCCTCTGCTGTGGACGGCCCCGCCAGTGGCCAGAGGCAGAATGGGCCACCTCCTGGCCTTTCCCTGCCGCTGCCTGGGACAGCTCTGCCAGGCCAGGCCTGCGCCGCACCTGGAGGGTGGGCATAGCAGGTGGACTCGGCCATGGCTCCTGGAGGGAGGTGGCCACCTGTGTCTGTGTCACTCGGGTCCAGGTGACCTCAAAGTCACAGAGGACTTGCACGAGTAGCAGACTTCTTTCTGCAGACGGGAGAGCACTGCTGGTTACCTCGGTGTGCCCCAGAGGCTGCGTGCTGGCCTTGGCCAGGTGCCCCAGCTACCCCCTCGCGTCCTCTTTCTGGCTGGAACCCAGGGATCCCCTGACATTGAGGACATCTCTTTGCCTCCCCCAGCCAGCTGGTCATTCTCTCCCCGGGCCCTGTCGGGGCTTTGCAGAGTGCGAGGGTGCGCCCACCGGGGCCTGGTGTGCTCTGTGAGCAGCTGGGGCTCCGCACCTGCCCAGGCACTCAGGCCTCTGAGCCTCCCATGGAAGGTGGCCACTGCACCTCTCCTTGCTGAGCACTTTGGGAGGAGAAGCTCTGAGACCACATCCGCCCAGAGACATGCCCGTGGGTGACTGGGGGTGACCTTTGATGCAGCTTGGCAGGTGGCCAGGCGACGGTGCAGAGGGACCTATAAGGGGCCCAGTGCACGCAGTGGTCAGGTGTCCCCGTCAGCCTATCCTGTTTGGCCCTCTGTGGGCCCACCTGAGTCAGGCAGTGACCAGAAGGCGGCAAGGTCACAGTGGGTGTGCAGGGGCTGGGGACACCCCACCGAGCCCGGCCTGCGTGGTCTTCCAGCCTCAGCGGCGCATCCCCGTTCCTGGGTGAGACCAAGCAGGAGACCCTGACCAACATCTCGGCCGTGAACTACGACTTTGACGAGGAGTACTTCAGCAGCACCAGCGAGCTGGCCAAGGACTTCATCCGGCGCCTGCTCGTCAAAGATCCCAAGTAGGAGCCAGCTCTGGGCCTGGGAAGGCCACACCCCTCTGCCCGCACCCCCACCCCACACCCCTCTGCAGTCCACTCGGGGCTCCCACCACCTCGAGACGTGTTTGTTTTGGTTTGTATTTTTTGTTTTGGGCACTGGGGATTGAACCTGGGGCACTTAACGCTGAGACACATCTCGAGCGCTCCTTTAATTCTCTAAGTTTGAGCTTATGTGCTCTGTGAACAGCTGGGAATCTGCACAGGGTGTCCCTAAATTGCTTAGGTCCTTGCTAGGTTGCTGAGGCTGGCCTTGAACTTGCAATCCTCCTACCTCGGCCTCCTGAGCCGTTGGACTACAGACGGCACCACTGCACCCGGCCATGCCATGTTCCTAAAGACCTTAAGTTCCTCACTAGCACTGGGTGTGGGTGTCGTGTGGAACTCCAGATTCAAGAAAACGTAGAACCCTGACCACTCTGTGGGTAGGCACCAGCTGCCCTGTGCTCCTGTGACCAGGCCTCCTGAGGGGCCTGAGTCAGGACTGCAGCGTGAGGTTGCAGTTCCCTCGAAGACCCCTGGACACACCCCAGGCCTCCTGTCACAGGTCCCTGGCCCTGGCCCTCATGGCTGGCTAGCAGAGGCTGAGAGCGACTCCAGGGGGCTGGAGGCCCTGGGGTGGTGCACGTGGGGAGTGGCTGGAGGCGGGGTGCTGAGGGCCAGTGCTGCCGGGGGACAGCCTGGCCCCCGTGCTGTGGGTAGATGGTGTGGCGGACACGCTGTGACTCGGGTGGTCTTCCAGGAGGAGGATGACTATCGCCCAGAGCTGGAGCACTCCTGGATCAAGGTGAGGGTGCAGGGGTCTCCTCCCGCCGGAAGGCCGTGGTGGGGCAGCCCTCAGCCCCTGGGGAGGGGGCCGTGGGGCTCAGGTCGCCCCGGCAGAGGTGGGCCCTGCCACAGGCGGGCACAGGGCTCGGTGGACGCCAGTGCCGAAGGCCACGGCTGGCTCCGGGCTCCAGGTGCCCCTCCCCGCCCCCCCGCAGGCCATCCGGAGGCGCAACGTGCGCAGCGAGGACAGCGGCAAGAAGCCGGAGCGGCGGCGCCTGAAGACGGCGCGGCTCAAGGAGTACACCCTCAAGTCGCACTCGAGCATGCCGCCCAACAACACCTACGCCAGCTTCGAGCGCTTCTCCAAGGTGCTGGAGGAGGTGGCCGCGGCCGAGGAGGGGCTGCGCGAGCTGGAGCGCGGCCGGCGGCTGTGCCGCGAGGACGTGGAGGCGCTGACGGCCATCTACGAGGAGAAGGAGGCCTGGTACCGGGGAGGAGAGCGACAGCCTGGGCCAGGACCTGCGGCGGCTGCGGCAGGAGCTGCACAAGACAGAGGCGCTGCAGCGGCAGGCGCAGGAGGAGGCCAAGGGCGCGCTGCTGGGGGCCAGCGGGCTCAAGCGCCGCTTCAGCCGCCTGGAGAACCGCTACGAGGCGCTGGCCAAGCAGGTGGCCTCCGAGATGCGCTTCGTGCAGGACCTGGTGCGCGCCCTGGAGCAGGAGAAGCTGCAGGGTGGGGAGTGCGGCCTGCGCTAGTGGCCCCCCAGCCCCAGGCCACCCTCTCCTCCGCGGTGCCACCTCCCCTGCGGCCGGGGCCTTGGCTTCTGCAGCAGCCACATGAAGGGGCACCGCCCAGGCAGAACTGGCGGTGTGGGGTCGTCCTCCGGCACTGCCTGGTGGGGGTGGCGGCCCAGCCCGGGACCCCCTCGGCCCCCGAGCAGGCAGGCAGAGGCTGAAGCCTGAGTGGGGTCTGCCCGCTGGGAGCTGGGCTCCGGGTCACGCTGGCAGTGGGCCCCACCCTGTGTGTCTGGCAGGTGGCCCTTGAGCCCCAGCCAGCCCGTCCACGAGTGCTTCCTTCCGCACTGCGTGACACCCCTCGCCCTGTGCTGGCTCCGGGATCACACTCAGCTTGTGATCGATGCCCTTCAGGCTGGTGTGGCCGGGCGCAGCTGCACAGCCTATGACCCCAGTGGCTTGGGAGGCTGGGGCAGGAGGATGTGAGTTCAAAGCCAGTCAGCAACTTGGGCACTGTCTCTAAATAAAAAGGGCTGGGGACATGGCTCAGAGGCCAAGTGCCCCTGGGTTCAGTCCCCAGCACCAGGAAAAAAAGAAAAAAAAAAAACTGGTCTGGGGAACTCTGCAGTAAACGGGTGTTGGTTGATGCTGGTCTTGGGGCCCAGGAGCCTCCCAGTGCTGGGTGAGGCCCTGTGCTGTGCGCCATCCCTGTCCCTGGTGGTGCCAGGGTGTGCCTGCTCTGGAGAGCACAGCCCCACCTGCGCCCTGGCTGCAGTGCCCTGACCCTCAGGGTGCTCATGCTCACGTCTCAGTTGCTACCTTTTGATGCTTGGACGGGGGCAGTGTGGACGGGGTCCCCAGGACTGGTTTTACACTGCTGCTGTCCCCAGACGGCCTGCCAGGAGCCCACTAGGTGGCAGACATGGGCTTGGACTGAAGGGACTGGGTGGGCAGTACCGCAGGGAGCCGCCAGGTGCCGCCTCAGTCCAACTGGGGGCGGGGGCGGGGGCGGGGGTGGGCAGGGTGCAGGCTGCGGCCATGCCCAGGTCCTCCACAGTCAAGAGCCGCCTGTGGGTGTGTGGGTTCTGTGAGCACTGACGCCTTCTCACAGGACGGGCGTGGACAGTAGCCCATGCAGAGGTGCTGGTGGCACCCAGGAGCGGCAGCCCCGTCTCAGACCCAGGCTGCCCCCAGGCCAGCGCCAGCCAGCAGGAGACTTGCATGGTGCGACCTTGGCCTGCTCCAGGCCTCCCGTCCTGCCTGGGCCTCTGGTGACCCTCGGGATGCCCTGCACCGTCCTCCACGCAGTGAGGGCAGGCTCTTCTTTAAAAATGCTTTTTTGTTGGGAGGCTGAAAGGCAACAGCTCGCCTGTGTGCAGTGCTGCTCAGGGGTGGCTGGTCTCGGGTGGGACCCGGCCCGCGGACCTGCGCGGGGACCTCCACCGAGGCACAGTTGGCAGTGGCTTGAAGGAAGCGCTCCCCCTTGACAGATTGACGGACACGGTGCACTCCAGCCACCTGGAGTGTCCCGGCCACCAGCAGGGGCTGGCCGTGCTGACGGACCTGAGGAACTCTTGCTCGGAGCCAGACACACAAGGCCACAGCATGTACCCAGTGACAGGAGACGTCCAGGACAGGAGTCCAGAGACAGACGTGGGTTGGTGGGTGCAGGGCTGGGGCTTGCCTTCGGCGTGATGGTGACTTGAATGTGCTCAGGTGGTGGAATTCGTGTTACGGATGTTTTCCCACATCGAAAACATCAAGCTGGGGCTGGGGCTCAGTGGCAGAGCCCTTGCCTATCGTGTGTGGCACTGGGTTCCATCCTTAGCAACACATAAAAATAAATATAATAAAGGCATGCTGTCCATCTACAAGTACAAAAAAGAAAAATTTAAAACAAAACCTATATCAAGCCAGTTTGTGATCATTGCAGCTATTTGGGAGGCTGTGGTAGGAGGATCATGAGCCCAGGAGTTTGAGGCCAGCCTGGGCAGCATAGCGAGACTCCGTCAAAAACAACGAAGCAGCCACGTGTTGTAATGCACACCTATGATCCCAGTGGCCCAAGAGGCTGAGGTAGGAGGATTTTGAGTTCAAAGCCATCCCCAGCAATGGTGAAGTGCTAAGTAACTCAGTGAGACCCTGTCTCTTAACAAAAGACGAAGAAGGGCTGGGGTGTGGGTCTGGTTGAGTGCCCCCGACTTCAATCCCTGGTGCCCACTGAGTGTGCCTGAGCTAGCGATGCACACCACCTCTGCTGCCCCTCTCCCCTGGCATCCTCCCCAGCTGCTAGAGGAGGCTTCTGGGCGGTGGCTGCTGCCAGCTGCCTTCTCGGTGATGGTCGCCCGTGGTCCTGTTTAAGGCCCTCGAGGTTTCCAACTTGGTGCAGCCCGAGAACATGGGAAGGCCCTGGCGGCCACTGCAGGTCTTTGCATCCCATTTTCAAGTTGCAAAGAGTGAGATCCTGAGACGCCAGACTGCACCCTTGGCTGCTCTGGTGATGAATGGATAGGCCATAAAGCAAGGTCGGGAGCGGTAGTGACTGACCCAGACTGGGCCCGGGCGCTGGTCCTGGCTCCAGTCTAGGACTCTGGTGGGAGACTGGATGCCGGGCAGGTTCTGTTGGGGCTATTGTCACCATAGCGCCAAAGCTGCATAGGGAGTATGTAGATGAATGTTCCTGGCTGAGTGCTAATAAAACTTTATGTAAACCAGGTCCTGGGTGGAGTTTGCTGACTCCTGGCCTAGCGACTCCAGCTCCCCAACAGGAACCATGTGAGCACACAGCCCCCTGAGGGCAGCAAAAGGTCTGACCTGTCCCTGGCGACAGCCCAGTGGCCTGGTGTGAATCCTCCAGCCGCCAACAAAGTACCTGTGCCTGGACGTGTTTCGTGCGTGTTCCGGGCAACGTGATCGCCCACAGCGCACAGGCGGGGACAGCTCTCATCCACGCGCAGGTGCATGGATAAGTGAAATGCAGAATGTGGTTCAGCCATCTGCCGCGACGTGGGTGGCCTGAGGACACGGTGCTCAATGACATGAGCCAGAATCAAAAGGACACGCTGCAGAGTCCCCTCGCAGGGTCCCTGGAGTCTCAGACCCACAGACCCAGGGGGCGGTTTTTGGGGGCACAGGGCTGGGAGTTGGTGTTTAACGGGTCGGAGCTTCCGCCGGGGAGACGAGGCAGCCCTGCGACCGGCTGGTTGCCCTGGACCAAGTCCATGTGTCCCTGCCCAGCACCCAGGCTGGAGCCCTGACCCCTGCGATGGCCTTGAAGGTGACTAGGTTCAGATGAGGCTGGAGATGGCCCCAGCGTGGGAGTCGTGCCTCGAGGGGAGCAGGCGTGGGACCACGTCGGGCATTCCAGCCACGCTGAAGCCAAAGCAGGACGGCCAGCCCCAGGCCAGCCCGGGCAGCTTGGCCAGACCCCCGTCTCCAAATGCGAACAAAGGGCTGGGTGCAGCTCAGGGTGACGCGCTTGCCAGCACGCAGGCCCCGGCCGTCTCCAGCCCCAGGGGAACGACCTGCGGCGGCGAACAGGACCTCCACCGTGGTGCAGACCACTGCCAGTCACAGCCCTCCCGCCCTCTGCCCAGCCCCCAGCACCTGGGCAAACCCTGGCCACTCAGAGTCCTCTGGGATTCTTCTGGGGACAAGGACCATCGCTCCACTCCTGGGGAGAGTGGGGAGACCCGTTGGGTCACCTGCCTTGGCAGATGTGGCCCTCAGAGGCCCACGGCCAGCAGGACAGCGCACACACTCCTCCCCGCACTTTCCCTGGAACCAGCAGGAAGCGACCCCCTCGGGGACAGCAGCTCCATTAGAGGTCAGGCCCAGGGACCCCAATTCAGAAGGACCACACCAGATTTGGGCCCTTTTCTGGGTGGCTGTGTGGCCTTGAGTCCTTCATGGCCCCTTTGACCTTCCACTGGGCTGAGGCTCTTGGGTGCTCGTTCTTGTTAAGGACCCACTAAGCAGGGGCCACATTGGTGGCAGTGACGTGCATTGGCTTTGGGGACCCCCAGTTCCATCTGACTCTACCCCAGCAGCCGTGTGAGCTGAGGTTGGGGGCATCCAGGGCAGGATGGCTATTGAGGTCCAAATTGTGTCCCCTCCAGACGGGCGCGGTGGCGCACGCCTGTAATCCCAGCACTTTGGGAGGCTGAGGCAGGAGTATCGTGAGTTCAAAGCCAGCCTCAGCAATGGCGAGGCACTTAGCAACTCAGTGAGACCCTGTCTCTAATAAAATACAAAAAAAGGGCTGGGGATGTGGCCCAGTGGTCGAGTGCCCCGAGTTCAATCCCCAGTACCAAAAAAAACAAAAAACAAAAACAAATTGTGTCCCCTCCAAAAGTAAACGTGGCAGTCCTGTGTCCTCAGGGACAGTGAGTGGGACCTTATGTGGGAATAGGGTCCCTGCAGATGTCATTAGTTAAGATGAGGTCACGCTACATTAGGAGAGGACCCTACTAAAATGACAGGTGTCCTCATAAGAACCCTGTGGGACAACAGAGGTAGAGACTGGGGCAAGGACAGGTGAGGGACGTCTGGAGGGCCCTCCCTGGAGTCAGGGCGGGAGCTGACCACATCCTAGTTTTGGACTCCTGGCCTCCAGGACTGTGAGAGCAGGTGCCAGTGTCCCTAGGGCACCCTGTTGTGCTTTGTCATGGCCACTCTGGGAGATGAGTACAGGGCTCTGGGGCTGAGACTCGGCCATCGGGCGTCCACTGCTGGGCACCGAGCCTGGCAGGGAGTCGACGTTGCATGATGAGCCCCACGATTGTCACTGACGCGCGTTGGCACCTGTCGGTTCCCAGACCTCAGCAGGCTGGGCTGGTGCCTGGTTTGATTCCTAGGTCAGGAAAATGCCCGCAGCGGGTCCTGGCTGACCACCTTAGCAGAGTCTGGCCAGTGGTGTTCCAGTGGCAGGATGAGTCGCAGCAGCAGGTGGCCCTACCTGCTGGGAAGTTCTGCACGGGGACAGAAGCCTCAGAGCAGGGGCCAGAGGGGTGGGCCTGGGGGAGCAAAGGGGGAGTGGGAGATGGGGCCTATCCGTCGGCTTTGCGTTTGTGTAATGAAATACCCAAGGCCGGGAACTTTATAAAGAAAAGAGGTCTAGGGCTGGGGCCGGGGCTCAGCGGTAGAGCCTTGCCTAGCACGTGTGCGGCCCTGGGTTCAATCCTTAGCCCCACATAAAAAAATAAAGATATTGTGTCCAACCACAACTAAAAAAAAAAAAAAAAAAAGTAAAGCGGTCAATTCTGGTGCACAGTGGTGACCCCAGGCCAGCAGTGCCCCATCTGGGGGTGGCCTTCTTGCTGGCAGAGTCCGGGGGCAGTGCAGGGCATCTTGCTGTGGCCAGAGAGGAGGGTGGCGTCTCTCCGGGACTGTCTTCCTCTCCCTCTCCCCCTCCCTCACCCCGCTCCTTCCTTCCTTCTTTTTGGGGTGCAGGATACTGTCCCAGATGCCAGGCAACTGCTCTGAGCTGCCCCCACCTCTTTGAAGCTTTGTCTGGAGACGGAGTGTCGCTATTGCCTGAAGGAGCCCTAATTAGGAAGGGCTGTTGTAGCTAGCTGGAAGCCATGGGTTCCACCTGATATGTATGTGACGCACCTGTAGGCACCCGCAAAACCTGAAGGTATATAAACCGGGTGAAAGCGGTCCGAGTTAGGAGAACGGAGAATTCAGTCAGCTGGGCAGTCACTCGGTCGGTCAGAAGAATCAGAGCGGCCAGAACGTAGGCAGAGCGGTTACAGAAGAGAAACCAGATAGAAGAAGTAATGACTGGTCAGAGTTAGGCCGAGACTCCTGAGGACAGAAGACAGAAGAAAGAAGAAGGAAGAAAGAAGAGAGAAGAAAGAAGCTCTAATCTTTCTCTAAGCTAAGCTCTAAGAAGCTAAAATCTTTCTTTCCCTCTCTAAGCTCTAAGAAAGTAGAAGTAAAAGTAGTAAAAGCTTAACTCTGCCTCCGAGAATTTTCCTCCGTGGCGGCGCCGTGGCTGGCCGTGAAAGGCAGCTTACAATTGCCCATCTGGCTTCGCCGCCTGGATGCCGGATCACGGGTGCGCCACCGTGCCCCGCGCTCCTTATAAAGCCACCGGGATCCAACCCCGGGGCCGCGCCCTGTGACCTTCCTAATCCTGATCACCTCCCAGGCCCCTCTAAGCACCATGGTCGGATCAGCTCCCCCTGCGGGGGATTAGACTCACGCGCACCCCTGGAACAAGCCGCGGCCAAGCCACAGCAAGCCATCTGCTGGGGCGACGGTGTGTCAAGGGCGTCCACAGAGTGCCCTGCTGTAGGACCCAGGACGCCCCTCTGTGTCCCAGCCTGGTGCCCCTCAATCAGCGGCATGAAGTGCTGAGGCAGGGCAAATGCGCTGGCTGAGCAGGAAGCTGCAGGCTGAGGGCGGCACCTGGGCATGGACTGTTCTAGAACTGAGTGCTCCAGCTGGGTGGGGACAGAAATGCTGGCCAAGCCCGGGCTGTGGACCTGGGGGCCTTTGGATCCGAGTGCGTGTGTCATGGTCCTGGGGAGGGGGCCCAGCCTGGGGCTTGCGTCTCAGAAGCTGGCAGTTTGCTGCTGGTGACAGGGACCACTGTGATGTCGGGATGGCAGAACCCGTGCCGCCTGCACCAGACGGATGACAGCCCAGGAGGGGCCTCTGCCAGGAGAGGGCCGCCAGGCCTGCAGAGGCGGCTCTGTAGCACCAGGAGGGGGGCTGCTGGTGCCGCGGGGGGGGTGCTTGGTGACTGGTTCCGGGGCTTTGCAGAACGAGCCTCTACTCGGGGAGGGCAGGGTGCCCGCCTGCCCCTCGTGCAGGGCTATTCAGAGGGGCTCATCCCCGGGAGGGCAGGCTCGCCGGACGCTCTGGCTGTCGCAGAATCAGCAGCACAGGGCACTGAGCGTAGCGGGAGGCCTCGGGCCAGGCTTGGGTCTGGCTGTGCACCTTCTAAATGGGACCAGCGGGGGCCTCCAGAAGCTGGCCTTGGCCAGCGGCTGCCTCTGTGCCACGCTTGCTCCCCATCCCCCACACAGGGACAGCGATGCGTCCAGGTGGAAATGGAGGGCCTGTTGTGCCAGCTCACGCAGGCGCCCCTCTCTGCCAGTCTTCTTGGGCATGGGGCTGGGCAGCCAGGGGCAGCGCCCCAGGCTTGCGTAGGTCAGAGGCGGGCCAGGAACAGGTGCGGCAAGATCGTGTCCGCAGGGCCTTGCTCTTGCCCATACAGGGCAAGACGCGCAGCTGCTATTAATAACCCGGGCACAGCTGCCCGGGCGTGGGTGGGCGCCTGCTATAAAGCCAGGCCTGCCAGCCCAGAGCGGCTCCTCCAGCCCCTGAGACTTTAGCCCCCCTGTTGTGAGACAAAAAGAAAAGTAAGTACCAAAACCATCTGCCCGCACCCGCGCCAGCCCCGCAGAACGGGGGCCCCGGCGGCCCCGACAGTCAGACACGGAACAGTGTGGACACGAGAGTCCCCATGCCACGGCCAGAGAGACACAGACCCCGGCAGTGCCTGGCCGCCTGTCCCAGCCCGAGGACAAGCAGGGCAGCCGGGGCAGGGGAGGAGGCCAGGCGCTGGACGGCTGGGCCTTTCCTCGGCCACCTGTTCTGCGGGCTGCGGGGGACCCCAGGCCAGGCCCCGGAGCGAGCAGGACTTGCTGTGGGCGATCGGCAGGGCCGAGGCCGGGCCTCCCGAGAACCAGGCCCCGGGTCTCCTGGCCCCCGGGGCTTGTAGCTTGAAGGTGTCCTCGTGGAGGGAGCCCTGTTGGCACTGACGGAATCCCAAGGTGTCCCCTCCAGAAGCCACCAGAGCCCTGCCACCCTGCCCCTCTCCCTTGGAGGGGACGGGGCTTGTCCTCCCGCAGCTTTCCCAGACCCTGCTGAAGCCACACGGAAGCAGCGAGGACAGGAGCCGTTCCCGGGGCCCTCTGCACCCCACCGGGCCTGCCGGCTGGGTCTGGGGGGCCTCAGGCCACGGCAGAGGGCCTGGGGGCACCTGAGGCCACAAGTGCCGCCAGCCTCAGCCCGCTCCTCCCCCTGGCCCTGGCCAGTCCCCCAGTCGGCCCCAGGGACCCCCCCTTGGGGGCCTGGTGGCTGGAAGGATGGGGGTGCCCAGGCTGGGTGGCCTTTAGAGGTGACCGCCTTGGCTCCCTGGGGCCCTGGGGCAGAGGAGGGGTGCCGGCAGAGTAACTGCTGATTAAGGGCCGGCTGAGTGCTGCTTGATGCGGGTGACAGATGCTCGGGGTGGGGGAGTCCTGAAATAGCGTAAGGGGGGGGGGGGAGGCGCCACCACCTCCAGCCACCTCCCGGCCTCTGCCCCACGGTCCCGGGGGTTTCTGCTCTCTCCTCCTGTGGCCGCGGGGGGTTCAGGGAAGGGCAGAGATCTGCTGGGGTGACCATCCTGGGGCTGGAGACCCCATGGAGGGCCCTGGGGACAGGGTGTTGAAGGGGAGGATCTGCCCTGGGTGGGCTGTGGGGACAGGGTCAGACCTGCTGGGAGGGGAGGCTGCGTGTGGCCTCCTCACTGGGCCACAGGCCAGCCACCCGCCTCAGCCCCGGGGCCTGAGACGACCTTCCAGAACTTCTCCGGGAGCAGGGACCCAAGAGCCCCAACCTCCCACAGGAGCACGGAAGGCTGGCCCTTGAGGTCCCTGCCAGGGTGGCAGCCTGAGTCCCTCTGTCCTCTGTCGGCTGGGCTCCTTGTCCTGGGCCCTGTAGGGGTCAGGAAGGGGGCCCCCGGCAGGGTACCCGCCACAGACGGGTCAGGCCCTGCCAAGTTCCTCAAGGCCAGGGGAGGACTTGGCCCGGAGAGGTGTCAGCCACGGGACAGCGGCTCGTGAGTGCGGTTGGTGCTGGTGACCGTCCGGTGCTCTTAGCTGGACACACTTCCTGGGCCTGTGGCACAAGGCGTCCCACTCTGGGCCCCTCGAGGGAGGGGGCAGGGCTCGAGCCCATTGGCTGCCCTAGAGCCAGCTCTGCCTTCAGCCCTGTGGGTGCTCAGGCCGGAACTTTAGGGTGGCGCCCTGGGCACCGCAGGGTGCTGGGCAGTGTCCCCGCCCCCACCTGCTCCAGGCCAGGACGCCCCAATTGTGATGACCACACACGTCCCCGGATGTGGCCCTGGGTCCCCTGGTTAAGAGACACCCCCTGTGACTATTCTTCACCTTGAAAGTTTCCCGCGGGGGCTTGGCGCGGGGCGAGGCGGGGGGGACCGGGCGCCACATGGCAGGTGGCTTCAGTTTCAGCAGTGCTTTGGGCTCTTTTAAGTGTCAGGAAGTGTGAGTTTCCATGATCACCGCACGACGTCCCCTCTCCAGGTGAATCTGGTGCAGGCCCATCAGGTCAGTGGGCCTGGGGGCGGCGGCCCGTGCATGCTGCGGGCCTGGGGCCCAGCTCTGGCTGGGCAGGGGGTGACCAAGGCGTTGAGAAGGTGAAGTCCAGGGAGGCTGGGGCCGCTGCCTCTGCTGGGTGAGGGAGGAGGCAGAGGTGACGGTGTCCCCCGCCGTCCCCCGCCACTGTCCCAGCACAGGACAGAGGACAGGCCCAAGGCCCAGTCTCGACAACCTGGCCTTGAATCCTGACTCTACCTGTTACGAGTGGCCGTGGACCACAG
Source organism: Tamias sibiricus (assembly GCA_025594165.1). Classification (NCBI taxonomy): domain Eukaryota; kingdom Metazoa; phylum Chordata; class Mammalia; order Rodentia; family Sciuridae; genus Tamias; species Tamias sibiricus. The sequence goes on along the minus strand of CM046673.1, from coordinate 2,739,255 downwards.
ACCGCACCTCCCAGGCTCCATCTCCGTCTGCCTCCCACGGAGGGCTCGGGCGACTCCGAGCCCCGCCAAACTCCGGCAGGTGGACACACCTGTCCTGCTCCTGGGCGCTGGGTGGGGCCCGGCCTGGCCCGCACCTCGATGGGCCGTAGCGCCACTCCAAGGCCCGTGCCTGGGGCTCCTGTCCCTGATGGCTACCCCTGGGGCGCGGGGTGGCAGCGGAAGGGGCCTCTCTGGCAGGCCTCTGGCGGTCCTGAGTGCTGGCTGTGCTCGAGCAGAGGACGGGTCAGGGGACTGAGGTCGTGGTGTCCGGAGCCTCGTGGCTCACTTGGGCAACCTCGCTGGGGGCGGGCTCTCCTGGGTCCCTGGCGGAGCTCTGGGGAAGGGGCCGTCCCACGGCGGGAGGCCAGAGCCTGGCCAGGCTGCCCAGCCAGGCAGGCCGCGGGCTGGCACTGGGCAGGCAGAAGCTCCAGACGTGCACTCCACTCGGAGACCCTGGGCAAGTCAGTCCCCCTGGGCTCTGCACGCACAGGCCTTGGAACAGTCTGGGCCTGTGGCACAGTGGGCGCCGCGTAGAGGAGCCTGGGGGACACTGGACCGTGGTTGGGACTGGTGACGCCCCTGAGGGCCAGGCGGGTGGTCCCGAGCACTAATTCTGCTTTACAAATCTGATGAGAGAGGGGCCGGGGCCGGGGCTGGGGCTGGGGCTGGGGCTGGGGCTGGGCTGGGGCTGGGCTGGGGCCGGGCTGGGGCTGGGGCCGGGGCCGGGGCTGGGGCTGGGGCCGGGGGGCCGGGGCTGGGGCCGGGGCCGGGGGGCCGGGGCCGGGGCCGGGGCCGGGGCCGGGGCCGGGGCTGGGGCTGGGGCTGGGGCCGGGGGGGGCCGGGGCCGGGGCCGGGGCCGGGGGCCGGGGGCGGGGCCGGGCTGGGGCTGGGGCCGGGGCCGGGGCCGGGGCCGGGGCTGGGGCCGGGGCCGGGGCCGGGGCCGGGGCCGGGGCCGGGGCTGGGGCCGGGGCTGGGCTGGGGCTGGGGCCGGGGGCCGGGGCCGGGGCCGGGGCCGGGGCCGGGGCCGGGGCCGGGTGGGACCGGGGCAGGGCGGGGCGGGGCCGGGCCGGGGCCGGGGCCGGGGCCGGGGGCTGGGGCTGGGGGGCTGGGGCCGGGGCCGGGGCTGGGGCTGGGGGGGCGGGGCCGGGGCCCGGGGCCGGGGGGCTGGGGCTGGGGCTGGGGCTGGGCTGGGGCCGGGGGGGCCGGGGCTGGGCTGGGGCCGGGGCCGGGGCTGGGCTGGGGGGGCCGGGGCCGGGGCGGGGCCGGGGCCGGGGGGGGCGGGGGGCTGGGGCGGGGCTGGGCTGGGGCCGGGGCCGGGGCCGGGGGGGGCCGGGGCCGGGGCCGGGGCGGGCTGGGGCTGGGGGCTGGGGCCGGGGCCGGGGCCGGGGCTGGGGCTGGGGCTGGGGCTGGGGCTGGGGCTGGGGCTGGCGGGGCTGGGGTGCTGGGCTGGGGCTGGGGCTGGGGCTCAGCCGTGGGCGCTCGCCCAGCACGTGCGTGGCCAGGGCCGGTCCTCAGCCCCACGTAAAGCAAAGGCCTTGTGTACACTGAGACCGACCGCCAACAGCCTGACAGAACATCAGCCATCTCGGCCAGGCCCAGGGCCCCGCCTGGCGCACAGCCGCGTGGCCACACAGCCGCCCACCGCCCGTCCCAGAGCATCCCCACGTCCCTAGGCTGAGGCTCTGGCCCCTCCACGCCAGCTCCTGCCCCGCAGCCCGGCCCCAGCACGCCGCTTCTCCTCCGGAGTGGAGCCGTGTCCCCTCCATGTCCGACTCACCCCTACCCCGGGGGACAGCGCCAGGCCGTCCGTGTTGGGCCAGGGTCGTGGTGGCTTCCTGTTCCCCTGCTGTTCGCAGGGCTGGGAACGGAAGCTGCGGCCCGGGGCGCGCGGGAGGGCGGTGCCGCGCTGGCCCCTGCCGAGCCCTGCTCCTCCTGCTGAAGCCGAGGCTCGGGTGTGGACGGCCGTGCTTCCCTCCCTGGCAATGGGCGCCGGGTCGTCTGTGCCCTCGGGCTGCTGTGAACCCCGTGTGGCGCCGGCCTCCAGTGTCCCCTTGAGACCCCGCTTTCCAGTGCTGGGCGCACCCCACATCAGGGCCGCGGGGTCACACGGGGACCCCGCGTGCCGCAGGTGTCTAGGCACCGCCCGGCTGGCGTCCACACACGCTGGTCGCCGTCCCCCTCTCTGAGCCTCTCATTCTGTGGCTGCTGTTCTCGTTCTTCTTTTAATGACAATGACCAGGCCGGGCTCTGGCTGCCCCAGAGCCACCCTCTCATGTCCCTGTCCCACCTGGACTATTTTGGGCTTTGTGACCAGCAGATCAAGCTCACCACGCCGCGTGCCTGTGGCAAAGGGCACGCCGTGGCCAGCCCTCCAGGCCCCTCCTCCAGGCCGCTCCGGTGCCTTCTCCTGGGCCTCGCGCACACACCCACCAGCACAGGGGGCAGGGGTCACTGTTTTTGACCCTGTAGCAGACAGCCTGTGTCGTCATGGTAACTCAGTTTGCTGCTGACAGCAGGTGGCTCCAGTGGGCGTGGCTGTGTGCCAATAAAACTTTATTTATAGGCTCTGAAACTTGAATTTCATCTAATTTGCATGTGTTGGAAATTTCAATTCTTTTTTTTTTTTTTAAATATTTATTTATTTGCTTTAGTTGTACACAATGCAATGCATTTATGTTTACGTGGTGCTGAGGATCGAACCCGGGCCGCGCACGTGCGAGGCGAGCGCTCTGCCACTGAGCCACAATCCCAGCCCCATCAATTCTTTTTTAAATTTTGTCCCTTGATCATTTGAAAATGTAAAGCCAGGGCTGGGGATAGAGCTCAGTTGGTAGAGCGCTTGCCTCGCATGCACAAGGCCCTGGGTTCGATCCCCAGCAACAAAAAAACAAAAATTAAAAAAAGGATAGGTAAAGCCAGTAGCTCGGTGGTAGAGAACTTGCCAAGCACATGGGTTTGATTCCCAGCAGCACACATGAAAAATAAGTAAATAAAAAGTAAATAACAAAACTGCATCGAGGTGGGGTGGCCACGCCGGTCATCCCAGCTGCATGGGAGGCTGAGGCAAGAGGATCGCAAGTTCAAGACCAGCCTCAGCAACTTAGCGAGACCCCGTCTCATAATAAGAAATAAAAAGGGCGGGGGTGCGGCTCAGTGCCGGAGCTCCTGCCAGCATGCGGGTGGCCCGGCTCCAGCCAGGCCTGCAGTCCCCCGACCAAACCCACTAGCCCAGTTTATCAGTATGACTGTCACACGCTGTTATTTGATTCATTATAAAAGTCGAAAAGACCACTGAGAAAAATACGAGTCACACTGTGTGCATGGTTTTTTGTGGATCAAGTCCTGAAGGAGTTCCTGAAGAGCTGTATGAAGAGTCGTACCCACGTGATCTGCCTGTGATCGTGTCCACCTGGTTGTGCCACCATCACCACCAAGCAATTCCAGAACCTTCCATCACCCCAAAAGGAGACCCATGAGCAGTCCCCCGCCCCTCCCAGCCCTGCACCCATGAATGCACGTCCCGTCTCTGGCTCCTTCCTGGGCTCTCCTGTCACTTGGTCACACGCTGTGGCCCGTTCGTCCGGCTCTCACCGAGCACCGGGTCCTCAGGTCCCTCCACGCTGCAGCTGTCACCTTGCTCCTGCTGGTGGCCGGGGACGCTCCAGGTGTGCGTGGCAATTTACCTGCGCAGGAACGTCGGGCTCTTTCCCCCTCGGGACTGTCTGGAACCCCCTTTCATGGTTTTGCTGGAAACACCCGTTTCCAACGTTTTCTTCTTTTTGTGCTGCTGAGGAAGGACCCCAGGCCCACGCGTGCTTGGGGGCTCTCTGCCACCAAGCCAGTCCCCAGCCCTTCAGTCCTGTGGAGTGTGTCCAGGAGTAGCATCACGGGGTCACGCGGTGGTGGGTGCCCTTCTGGCCTGAGGGGGGCCTGTGTCTGCATTTCCGCAGGTGGCCACAGGGTGTCGCCCTCGGGTCGAGGGGTGCCTCACCCTGCCGCCCCGCAATCCTGGAGTCTCCACCAGTTTCCAGACCCTTTGGGCAAAGCTAATGGCATCTGGGGATCGCTGGGAGGTCGAGCCCTGCTCCTTGGAGTGTCTGCGCCCTGGGTTCCGGGGGGAAGGGGCCTAAGTGGTCAAATGCCGCAGGGCGGGTCTCGGGGAGCCCTGCGAGCCAGGAAGTGTGCGCTTTACAGGGAGCTTTGGGGAGGAGGATCCGGCTGATCCTCGCAAGCAGGCATTAGCTCAGCCTCCGAGGAGGACAGTGACAGGGAGGAGCAGGCCCCGCCAGAGAAGGGAGAACCCTGGCCGGGCTCTGAGCCCAGCTGTAGGGAGCTGAGGCCCTGGGACCCCCACGTGGCCCACCAGGGCAGAGATGGCAAGTGGCCAGGCTCGCAGCACCACCCGAGGGCCCCCCACCCCGGCCCCTCGAACAGAACACACGGGACCCCAGGATTATCAAAACAGGACCGAGTTTAATCCTCAGGCGCAGAGGCGGGGGCGGACCCCAGGACCCAGGGCGTCACGGCCAAGAGCGCGGGGCCAGGACGCCGCAGGCCTGGCCGTTCTGGGGCCGAGGCCCGCGCCGGCACCTAGGAGCGGTTCAGGAGCGAGTTCTGGATGTCCCCCAGGGCCTCGTGCAGCAGCTCCTCCCGGGGCTTCGTGCCGTCCAGGTACACTGAGGTGGGAAGGCCACCGTCAGAGCTGCTGCTCACTGGGGCTACTGCCAGGAGGGAGGCGGCCAGGGCGGGGTCGGGGGACGGCCAACTGGCGTCGGGAGGCAGCTGGCCTGCAGAGTCGGGCTGCTCGAGTGGACACGCTGGGGATCAGGGGCACGAGGGACTGAGGTAGGACTCCAGGAGGGACTTCCAGGTTTCCCAAATGGGAGTGCAGAGGATGAAGGGCTGGAGGACGAGGGGGGCTGGGCCCTGAGCCCCGCAAGGCCAGGCCTCGTCCTGCGCAGGGCCTCACCTACTTCCACGCCGCTGGCCTCCATCTCTCGTTTGTATTTCTGGTACATGGGCCACACGTGGCCGTCGAAGAGGCCGGGAGGGTCGGGGACGGTGTAGTTGCGGGTGCTGCAGAGTGAGGCCATCAAGAGAGGCAGCGACGTCACGGGGGCGCCACGTCCAGACCTGGGCCCCGAACCAGGCCACCGTCGAGGCCCTCCCGCGAGAGGACCCCAGGCAGAGCCCAGCTTCAGCATTTCACCCCGAGATCGTGGGGGCTGCCCGGCAGGCTGCACCGCCCAGGCCCGGGTCCAGGCCTCTGGGACAGCACCTGTCAGTGCAGGTGGCCGGGGAGGCCTCGCGTCCCGCAGGCGTTTCCTGGCTGGTGGCCGTCCCACTCGGGGGCCAGCCAGGGCCTGCCGCTCACCTTCTCCTCCACTTGCACTCTTCATAGGGGACGGTCAGGAAGTATCTGCGGCTGTACAAGTCCACCAGGGGCCTGGGCGGGGGGGGGGCGGGGACATGGTCAGCCTTCCCATGGCTGTGGCTTCCTGGTGGTGAGGGCTGGGGTTGGTCTGAGCCCATTAACTTAGGGGTCAGAGAGGGACCTAGAATTGGCCAGCATCCCTGCGGCAGCCCCCCACGATAGAATCATCCCACTCCTTCAATTTAGATAGGCACAGAGAGGCACACTGCATTGCCCAAGGTCACACAGCAAGGCTGAAGAAGGTCCAGCCCTGGTTGCTGGTGTGCCTGAGAAGACTGAGGTTCTAGAAGATTCTCTGGGCCTTCCCCCTCACCGTTGGTCTTCTGTCTGTCAAAACAGAACCCTGATGGGACCCAGCTCTGGGAGGGGAGGGGCGTACTTGAAGTTGTAGAGCAGGAAGCCTTCCAGGAGGAGGACGTGGGTGTCCGGGGCGCCTGGCTGGACGCGGACCCCGTGGGCGCGGGCGAACTTCTGAGGGTTGCTCAGCCAGGCCTGCACGGTGCTCAGCATGGCCTCCATGTCCAGGGACTCCAGCACTGGGGGACAGAGTGCAGGGTCAGGGGAGGCCAGGGCCCGGGGCCATGGGGGACCGCGGGGACGGGGGCGGCGCGTTCTTACCGTCCCACTGTTTGAAGCCGTCCTCCCCAACCGCTATTTGGTCTTGGGGCTGGAACAGAGGGGCCCGAGCGCCAGGCTCAGTGCTCTCTCGCCCCCCGCCCGCGGCGGCCCCCCCCCCCCGCTCCACCCCCAGCGCCCCAAGGCCGTCGTGCAGGTGGGAATGCGGAGGCGCGGAGGTCCAGGGTCCTGGCCGGCTGCTCTCCGTTGGCCTCCTGGCGCTCCCGTGCAGGGCAGGTGCTGGGCACGCAGCGGCTCAGAGTGCCCCTCCTTGCTCGCAGTCCAGGGCCACCCGGAGGCCGGGCAGGACGTGGACCTGTGTGCGGCCTGCGTGGGCCCCGGGCAGCAGAGCGTGGGGCTGCGAGGCCTGGCTCCCCGCCTGGCGTCCCCTCCAGCCCCGGCCTCCCGGGCCAGGACGGCTACCTTGAAGAAGTCATCCTGGTGGATCACACAGCAGTTGGGCAGTGCGCTGCAGAGACTGTTGGCCAGAGTGGTCTTGCCGCCATTGGTCATGCTGTGGACAGAGCATGGCTGAGACTGTGGTCCCGTCCCCTGTCCCCGAGAAGCCAGCGAGGCTGGAGCCAGAAAAACTAGCAGCTCACTTCCAACCCTGAAGGCGGCAGCAGACTTGTGAACCATTCCTGTACCACCTTGTTTGTGGCCAAAAGGCAGAAAGACGGAAATGAAAAAAGATGGGCGGCCGGGCGCCGTGGCGCACGCCTGCAATCCCAGCACTTGGGAGGCTGAGGCAGGAGGATCGCGAGTTCCAAGCCAGCCTCAGCCATGGCGAGGCCCTTGGCCACTCAGTGAGACCCTGTCTCTAATAAAATACAAAAAAGGGCTGGGGATGTGGCCCAGTGGTCGAGTGCCCGAGTTCAATCCCTGGTACCCCCCCCCAAACAAACAAAAGATGGGCATAAGATGGGCATGTTGGCCACACGTGCCACCCCAGCTCCTCGAGAGGCTGAGGCAGGAGGATCCCCAGTTCCAGGCCAGCTGGGCAACTTAGCAAGACCGTCTAGGAAGAGAGAGCCACGGGGCTGGTGGCTCAGAGGTGCAGTGCTTGCCCAGGGCGTGCCAGGCCCTGGGCTCCATCCCCAGTGCCGGGGGGCGGGGAGAGGGCTTGGCACAGTGGGTGACCTGCTTGTCCTGTGTGTCTGGCCGTTTCCTGGTTTCAGCCACTTGCACCCCAGGACAGTCCCGGGGGAGACCGCGGCAGTGGGTCACCCAGTGGCAGCGAGGTCATCTGGACTCCCAGGGCTGACCGAGGGCCATTTCGGTGATTTTCAGGGCCCTGTCCCTGTCCTGGGCGTTGAGGTCTAAGGCTGGATGTGGGTGGGGGGCAGAGAGGAGCCCCTGCGAGGGCACCCAGGAAGCAGCAAACTCAGCACTGCCCACATCCATCAGCTCAGGTGCCAGGAGAGGCCAGCCTCGGGCCCTGAGGCTCCTGTTCAAGAGACCCCGGGAGGGTCCGGAGGTGGCGGCAGAGCCACCTCCAGCAGCACCGAGCGGCCAGCAGCCGGCTCTGCCCGGGCTCGGGCACCACGTGGCTGCCCCTTGGCCCACAGGGAGGGCTAGGGCTGGGCCCCGGGGCCCTTCACCTGTTTTTCTTACTGATTTTTGCTTGTCACCCTGAAGGTATTTGTAAGGGAAGCCCTGGCTCCTGCACCCAGCCCTGGCCACCTGCTGGGGGCTCACCCCTCCAAGCAGAGACCCCCAGGCCCAGGCGTGGGTCCAGGGCAGCCTCCCTGCCTCCCGCCTGGGCCCCGCAGGGCCGGCGCTCACCCTCCGATGCCCACGATGAGCTTCATGTCGGCGAGGGCGGGGGGACAGGCTGCTCGGCCCGGGGCCCGCACGCTCGGAGCGGAGCGTCCCGGCTTCATTGAGAAAACCCGCCGCCTTTATAGGCCCGGCAGCCCGGAGGCCGCCCGGGGAGGCGGCGGCGGGGCTGCACCTGTCCCCGCGGATGGAAATAGCCCCGCGGCCTTTGCCCAAATTAGTCTCGGGCTGCCCGGCGCGCGTGGCTCGTCCCCTGGCTCCTGGCTGGGGCACCGTCACCCGCCACACTTTCCCTGCCTAAAAATATCGCGCCCCTGTGTGTCCCCTGGCCTGACCCTGACATTAAGCCTGCTTCTCTGGGCCAGCGAAGGGAGCTGAGCCCGGCTCCCCCGTCCCCGCCCCCTGTCCCCAGCCTCGCGGGGACTTCCCTTTCCAGGGCATCTGGACCCCGCCGGTGACCCGGACACCAGGCCAGCGTGACACCAGGCGCCATTCCTCACGTGCCGGCAGGACACACAGGCTCTGCTGAGGCCCGCCACTGGCAAGGGGAGGAAATGGCCTGACTGGTCCTCAGCAGGCGAGGCTGGGCACGATGACTGGAGGCCAGCCTCTGCGCCTCCCAGGCCCTGTCTCAAAATTAAAAAATAAAATGAAAAGTGGAGGGGCTGCAGCTCAGTGGTCAAGCACCACCTCCCCCCAAGGTCAACTGTCCGGGGGCCTTTGCAGGCGGGGAGGGGAGGGAGGAGACCCCTAAACCCACAGAAGGAGTTGGGGCCGGAGGTTGTGAGAGGGCACGGTAGTCCTGCTGATGCCAGTGTGCTCTTGCCAAGGCCGCCTGGCCCTGAGGGCCTGCTTGGGGAGGGGCATCAGATGCCCAGGTGGGTCCTGGCTGGGCACATCTGGCAGGTTCTTGCTGGGGACTGAGCCTACGCTCGAGGGCAGGTCGGGCACAGGAGCCCGCAGAGGCCTGCTCGAGAGCACGGCCTGCCACCCGCCACGTGTGGGCAGCCACGGAGGGCCCACAGGGTCAGAGAGCCCCAGACCGCCAGGGTCTGGACCATCCCCAGAGGCCTGTGGGGAGGCCTGGTCCTGGCTTGGCACCACGGGGAGGGGCGGAGCCCTTCCTGGTGGGAGTCTCGGGTCGGTGGGGCCAGCTTCCTGGTCCTGAGGTGAGACCAGCCCAGCGTGGACGGCCGCACCAGCCCGGAGCCACGAAACCCGCTCTTCACCAGCTGGGCGCCTGGCCACCGGTGCAGGGTGGAAGGTGACTCACACGTCCTGTCGGTGTCCCCTCCGGCCCCTGAGCAGGCCCAGCAGGCTGGGGAGGCGGTGGCCTCGTGTGCCAGATAGCAAAGAAACAACCAAACACCAGACTGAGCAAGCCAAGGGACTCCTGTGAAGCCAGTCATCGGTGATGCTGACCACAGTCCAAACTGAAAATGAGAAGACTTTAAAACATTCTTTAATATTCTAAAATAGCAACAATGAACCCCTACATGTTAACACACATGTGATCTTTTAAATGAAAATACCCATTTTCGTAAAACTATTTTAAAGATACGCGTACAGATGTATGTACATACATATGTGCGTATGTGGAAAAATGATTATTAGTATGATTTTGTGCTGGGGATCTACCACTGAGTCACACCCCATCCCTGTTTATTTATTTATTTTTTGAAATATTTATTTATTTACTTTAGTTGTACACAAAGCAATGCATTTATGTTTACGTGGTGCTGAGGATCGAACCCGGGCCGCGCACGTGCGAGGCGAGCGCTCTGCCGCTGAGCCACAACCCCAGCCCCCTGTTTATTTTTTATTTTGAGTCAGGGTCTTGTTGAGTTGCTGTGGCTAGCCTTGAATTTGAGATCCTCCTGCCTCAGCCTCCAAAGTAGCTGGGGTGACGCGTGGCCACCGTGTCCGGCTTGACCCCGTTTAAATGAATAACCAGTGCGGGGGAATCCACAGACAGGAGAGTCCTGGTTGCCTGGCGCGGGGAGAGGGGGAGGAATTCTTACCCACAGGGTGTGGGGTGCACAGGGAGGTGAGGAGCGTTGCAGCAGGAGGTGGACGAGGAGGGGACTACTGGGCTCCCTTGGGGCACTGTGAAGGCTCTGAGTCACCCCGACCTGTTCACTTTAAATGGTTAAGTGGGGGCTGGGGTTGTGGCTCAGTGGCAGAGCGCTCGCCTCGCACGTGCGCGGCCCGGGTTCGATCCTCAGCACCACGTAAACATGGATGCATTGCATTGTGTCCAACTAAAGCAAATAAATAAATATTTTTAAAAAATGGTTAAGTGGGCTGTATGTGAATATCCAGACCATTAAACTTTTTTTTAAAAAAAATTATTTATTTGTTTTCATTGTACACAATGCATTTTTTTTTTTTTTTTTTTTTTTTTTTTTTTTTACCGGGGATTGAGCTCAGGGGCACTCGACCACTGGGCCACATCCCCAGCCCTTTTTTGTATTTTATTAGAGACAGGGTCTCACTGAGTTGCTAAGTGCCTTGCCATTGCTGAGGCTGGCTTTGAATTCGTGATCCTCCTGACTCAGCCTCCCAAAGTGCTGGGATTACAGGCGTGCGCCACCGCGCCCGGCTTGTACACAATGCATTTTATTTTTACGTGGTGCTGAGGATCGAACCTGGGCCACGCATGTGCTAGGTGAGCGCTCTACTGCTCAGCCACAAGCCCAGCCCCAGACCATTAAACTTTTTTTTAAAAAATATTTATTTATTTGCTTTTAGTTGTACACAATGCATTTATGTTTATGTGGTGCTGAGGATCGAACCCGGGCTGCGCACACGCTAGGCGAGCGCTCATACCGCTGAGCCACATCCCCAGCCCCAGACCATTAAACTTTTTTTTTTTTTTTAAATATTTATTTACTTTAGTTGTACACAATGCAATGCACTTATGTTTACGTGGTGCTGGGGATCGAACCCGGGCTGCACACGTGCGAGGCGAGCGCTCTGCCGCTGAGCCACATCCCCAGCCCCAGACTATTAAACTTTTAAAGGCATAGAACCTTTTTGCAGCCACAGTCAGGAGCAGGGGGGTGTGGAGATGGCAGAAGGGTCAGAAAGACACTGACGTGCTGATAGGTAACAACAAACCCCACCATTAGGTACGACTAGAATGCACCAATTGAAAACAATGTGGAGAAAATGTTTAAAAATAGGACTGTTTCTGGTCGGGGGCAGTGGCGCACGCCTGTAATCCCAGCACTCGGGAGGCTGAGGCAGGAGGATCACGAGTTCAAAGCCAGCAATGGCGAGGCACTTAGCACCTCAGTGAGACCCTGTCTCTACTAAAATACAGAAAAGGGCTGGGGATGTGGCCCAGTGGTCGAGTGCCCCTGAGTTCAATCCCTGGTACCAAAAAAAGAAAGGACCGTTTCTGGATCTGAAGATGAGGAAGGGGACTCCAGAGTCTGGGTGAGAGGAGGGGACCCTCCCTGGAGCCTCAGGAGGGACCTGTCCTGCCGCACCTAGATCTAGCCCAGGGAGGCCGGTGTGGGAGGGCTTGTCATCAAGGGAAAAAAAAAAGGGCCCGCCATGCTCTTTCCCTGCAGGAGGGGCTCATGCGACCCCTGGTGCCACCTGCTTTTTCTGTGCGGGAGGTGGCCTTTGCCCGCCGGCCCCGGGCGACCGACCGGGCTGCTTTGCTGGAGAGGAAGAGCAGTGCTCTCGGAGCTGAGCTGGTGTCGGCTTCCCCTGGTGCTGGGGACGGAGCCCAGGGCCTCACACATGCCGGCCAGTGCTCTGCCACTGACCCACAGCCCGGCGCCGCCCCTTTTTTGAGACAGGATCTTGCTATGTTGCCCTGGCTGGCCTTGACCTTAGGATCCTCCTGCCCCAGCCTCCTGAGTTGTTGGGACTTTCTGGAGGCTGTCTGCCGAGGGGATGAAGACACTCTGGCTCTGGTTGCTTACCACGCCCTGTGGAGGGCGGGGCTAAGCAGGGGGCGTGGCTACGACCTAGCGTGAGAGTCGGGACCGCCCCGCTGGTCCCTGATTGGTTATGTCCAGGCCTTTATAAGTACAGTCCACCTTTCAATAAGTGAGTTCTGGCACCGCTTCCTACTGAACTCCCCGGGTGTGACTTGGTGTCTGTCAAACAGGCGGAGGGAAAAGACACTCCGGCGACTTTTGCCCGCTAGGCCTGTATTCGCCAGGTAGGCTACTTCAATTCTTTCTGCTGGCAGAAAGAACCTCCTTTTGGGCCCAAAAAGGGGGGGTAGCTTTAGACCTCGGCCCCATTAATAAGTAACGCAGCAGTCGCGGCACTGAGTCACTGGGATGACAGACGTGGCCACCTCCAGGCTGTCTTAAATGTCATCACAAGGTGCTTTATAAGAGGAAAGCTTGACGCGGATATGGGGGACAGGTGACAATGGAGGCAGGTGTTGCTGCCTGAAGCGATGGCCACCTGGAACAACGACGCTGCGGGAGCAAATTCGGAGGCAGGATGGAAATGCAAAAAGGTCTTTTATCCTTCTTCTCTCTCCGGCTCCAGGAACCTCTCCAACGCCAACCGCTCTAACTCCAACCACCACCTCTAACCAACCTCACCCGGTTATAGACAGTTTGCTTTAACAAGGACAAGGGCTTACAGCTCGAGCTTACAGGTGCGTCCCACAGTGTTCACGGGCATACAGAGATTCTTTGAATAATGCATGAGTATCAGCTGGAACGTGAGCATCCTTACGGCTCTCAGCTAGCCGCCATCTTAGCTCTCTCCTTGATTAGGGCTCCTTCAGGCAGGGACAGCAGTGGCGGATACCAGGAGTGCCCAGCAGCTGGGAGAGGCAGGAAGGACCCTCCTCCCCTCGACCCCTGGGAGGGAGCCCGACCCCGCCCACCCTGCACTGTGGTTTGCGGCCCTCAGTCGGAGGTCACTTGTTGTAGCAGTGTTACTGCTGGGTGTCCATGGGGGGCCCAGGTCCTTAGTGTCCCGAACAGAGGAGGAGCAGGACCTGCCGGGGTGACGGGCAGAGCGCAGGTCACTGAAGCCGGAGGGGGTGGCGCTCCCCAAGGCGCAGTGGAGAGGCCCGCGAGAGGGCAGAGGCCCACGCCTGCCTCTCCTGTCCTGCTGCCGGGCAGACCTGACCAGAGACCTCTCCCCACTGGCTCCCACTGGATATTTTAGGACACCAAACCCTTGGTGGCAGTTATCATGAGCGATGAGTGTGGCGGGAGTTGTCGTGGTGACGGGATACGATGACCCGTGTCCCACCTCCCATCACGGCGACCTGGAACTCCCGCGTGCAGCCAGACAGCCCAGCTTCCTGCTGCGGGGCTCACAGCTCGGTCAGGCCTGGCCCTCTGGCACCTGGACCCGGCACGCCTTCCCAGGCCCCCGGTCACTCGACCCCTGCACAAAGCCCTGGCTTCCACCCCCAGCACTGAAGAAGAACCAGAACAGCAACCACAACTACCCCCGAAGGACACCGGCCCTCTCTTGCGCTGTCAGCAGAGAGCTGCTCGCAGGGTGCCGGTCATGCAAGGAGCAAAGCTGCCCTCTGGGCACCTGCTGTAGCTCAGAGGTGACAGCCACCCTGCCCAGCTGCCACACGGCAAACCAAGGCCCGAAGCCCCTTTTGGAGCGGTGGGAGTGTTCCGGAACTAAATGGCCGTACGACGTGACGTTACGGAGGTGCTGACGCACTCCCCGGCGGGTGATTCTGCCAGGCAGATGGCGCACGCCTGCCAGCCCAGCCACTTGGGAGGCGGAGGCAGAAGGATCGCAAGCTCAAGGCCAGCCTCGGCAACTTATAGAGGCCTTGTCTCAAAGTGAAAATAAGAAAGGATGGGGGCTGGGCTTGTGGCTCAGCGGTGGAGCGCTCGCCTAGCCAGGTGTGCTGGGTTCGAGCCTCAGCACCACGTAAACATAAATGCATCGCATTGTGTACAACTAAAGTAAATAAATAAATAAAAATAAAGGTATTGTGTCCAACTACAAGTAAAACAGAATATTTTTTTAAAAAAGGATGGGGTGTAGCTCAGTAGTAGAGCTGCCCTGGGTTCAATCCTGGGTACAAAAGAGAAAAAGGTCAATTTTATATTAAGCGACTGTCACCTCAATTAAAAAACATAGTTCTGAGCGGGGCTGAAGCTCAGACCCCCAGCCGGGCCCCTCTCACCCTCCGTGTCCTGCTCGGGCCTTGGCCCTGGCTGGCCCCTCTGCCAGGGACGCTGCCCCCTTACTGGCCTGGCCCGGCTGCCTGCTCCTTCCCCACTGGCCTCGGATCTAGGAGGACTTTCCTCCAGGGTCCCCGGGATGAGCTCCCCAGGCAGAACGGGACCACGGGAGGGGCTGGACACCAGCGCCCTCACAGCGTGAGAGAGTGAAGGGGGTTTTAAGAGACCCCTGGGGGCCACCAGGCCTTGCTGGGTGGCAGCCAGCAGCTCCCCAGGGTCCCAGCACAGACCCCCCCCCACCCTGCAGCCCCCCACCTGCTGCTGGGCACCCACTGGCCCGGCAACGCCACCCCTCCAGGAAGGGCCCTCACCTGCTGTCCAGGAGGGTGGTCTTCAGGGTGGGCCCGCGCTGCCCATTCCCACCACCTGCCTGGCGGAGCTGTGCGACCGCCGCCGCGGCGCTCCTGTCCCCTACAGTCCTCGGCGTGGGTGTCAGCGCGCCCTGGTCCCGCGCCGACCCTGGGAGAGGCCCGGCCCCACAGTCCTGCGGCCGGCAGAGCCTGCAGCTTCCCCACCGTGGGAGGGGGCGGCCACCAGGGCTGGGGAAGGGTCAGGCTCGGACACACTGCTCTCCGCGTGTGTGACCCTGAGCCAGCCATGTCCCCTCTCCCTGCCTGTTCTTCCTCTCAGTAACATGGGGCTGTGCCGGGCTGGTCATGAGCTGTCGCTGATGTCGTCTCTCCGATTTCTTCTTCTTATTTTTGGTGCTGGGGATGTAACCAGGGCCTCACACATGCCAGGCAAGCGCTCCATTACTGAGCTATGTTCCCAGCCCCCCCGTTTTTTATTTTTTGGCACTCTGGTTGAACTCGGGCACCCAACCACTGGCCACATCCCCAGCCCTTTTCTGTATTTTATTAGAGACAGGGTCTCACTGAGTTGCTAAGTGCCTCACCATTGCTGAGGCTGGCTTTGAACTCGCGATCCTCCTGCCTCAGCCTCCCAAGTACTGGGATTGCAGGCGTGCGCCACCGTACACCTGACCCTTTTTGCTTTTTATTTTGAGACAGGGTCTCAGTAAGTTGCTGAGGCTGACCTCCTCCAATTTGCATCCTCCTGCCTCAGCCTCCAGAAGGCTGGGATGACAGGCGTGGCCACCTCACCAAACCTGTGACTGTTCCATCACCCACTGAACAGAGAGGCCTGGGGGCCAGAGAGCAACTGGAATCAGAGAGCAGAGCCAGGGCTGCACCCCGGGGCCACCCAGCAGACGGGCCTTCCAGGGCTCCTCCCTGCACATGCCGCCTGCCACTGACCCACTTTCCCTTTAGACACGCGAGGGCCCAGACCGCCCTTCTCCGTGAGGGTTTATTCATGTCACAGGACCCGCCCCCCCCAGCTCATGGAGATGACGCCTCCACATCACGACAGCGATCACGATCGTCTCTGTGGTCACAAATCACAAAACTCGCCCGTGGAAGGGTGCAGTGCGCACTGCCACTCTGGGGTCACCGGAGAGGAAGCCAGTGTCCCCTGACAGGGAGGCCTGTCCACTGCCTGTCAGCCCGGTGCGGCCCCACTGCCAGGCCCGGCGTGGTCGGTGTGTCCTGGGTGGACAGGGCGTGCGGACACAGCTGTGTCAACGCCCCGGCCACGGGGCCCGCAGGGGCGGCCTCCCGCCTCGCCCGGCCTGTGTCCCCCTGGAGGGTCTGCTGTGGCCAGGAGCGGTCCTCAGCCCGCTCGCCTGTCGCTGTGGCTGCTGGTGACCGAGGGGCGGGGCACGAGGCAGGTGGGCCTCACTCCGCTGCCCGCGGCTGTGGGCACGGGTTGTGGGTGGGCAGAGCGGCCGTCCCACCCCTGGGTCCTTCGCCCCCGGGGAGGACCAGTCTTCAGGGAAGGCCGACCGGGGCTTGGGTTCTGGTCCCTGCTGGGCGAGGAAGTCACAGCAGACGGCCTGCCTTTGGTCCCGGAGCGAGCCGTGGTGGCTCTGTGGCACCGCTGGGGCCTCCTCAGAAGGCCTGTGCGGTCCCAAGCAGGCTGTGGGGACACGCCCTGCGCCGGAGCACGTGGCCTCCCGGGCCTCCTGGCCTCTCTCCGCGGGACCCCAGCAGAGCCCCCGCGGCCAGGCGCCAGCCCTGTGTGGGCACTGAGGGGTGGCCCCAGGCAGCAAGGCCTGGGGGCAGCCGACAGAGGCCTGTCCAGTGGCCCCTGCCACCTCAGGCCTCAGGTGACATGTCTGACCCTGGGACACCATCACTGTCGTTGTCCTTTATTTGACATTTAGGAAACTGCGATTTAAAACTCCCCACCCCCAAGCTCCAGCCTCCCTAGGACAGCGGGGCCCAGGAAGGTCCCCCACAGCACAGTCCCTGGTGCCAGGCCCACAGGCCCTCGCCCCTCAGAAGCTCAGGTGGGAGGGGCTGGCATGTGGGACGGGGGCCGAGGACGTTGTCCCTCGTGGCAGCTCATCCCGCAGCCCGCTGAGCAGCCCCGACCGCCACACGGCCCTGGGACAACGTGGGAGTGACCCAGGCGTGCCCCTGCTGGGCCAGGTCCACACCTGGACATCTCACCTGGCAGGCCACCTGAACCTCGACGGCACTTGCAGGAGGCGGGGCCTCGGAAGGCTGGGCTTTTGCTGGGGGTCTTCAGGACAGAAAGCCCCGGCCGGCGGGTGGGGGGGCCGCGTTGCGCAGACGGCAGACACTGTGGGGCGCAGGGCCTGCGGGGGCCTCCTGAGGTCCGCCCCGGCAGGCCTGTCCGTCTTGTCTTTCATCCGCCGGACCCTGGCTCCCGGAGGAGGACCCAGGTCCAAGTGGGGACGCTGGTGGCCCCAGCGCTCAGCACGCTGGGACTCGTTTCCCCACCATCTTCAGAATCTCCGCCGCCCCCTGCAGCCTCCCCTCCGAGGCCGCACTCTGAACCGCCTGGCTCCTCAGCTTCTGTCCTCAGCCGGAGGGTCCCAACCCAGCCCTGGGGACAGGGCCAGGGAGGAGGCACAGCTCACCCCCTGGAAGGAGGTGCTGGTTGGATGGCCCTGGGCGTGGCATTCCAGCCAAGGGGCTTGAGAATGTTCTAGATGGAGGAGGTGGGCTTTGCCGCCCGCCAGGCCCCTCAGCAGCCCAGCCGCCTCGCGGTGCCAGGAGCTCCGCGTCTCCCAGGGAAGAGGGTGTCCTTGGAAGTGACAAGGGGAGGCAAGTGACAAACAGGGGTGTGAACGTGGGAAGAGAGGCTGCTCAGGAGAGGCCCGAGGCCAGGCTGTGGGGCCGAGTTCCTGAAGGAAAGGCCCAGGGACAAACCCGAGAGCCGGGGTGTCTGTGGCTCCAACCAGGGACAGAGGGACCTGAGCCTGTGCCCGGCACTGACCAGGGCCACCTAGGACAGACAGAGGTGTCCGGCAGCCTCGGGCTGGGAGCAGGGGCAGGGTCACCGGGCCCTCGGGGAAGCGGGAAGAGCCGAGGGCGGGTCCTTCTCCAGAACCTCCAATACCACATCGGTTTAGAAAAATAAAATTAAATTAAAATGTTTTGAAGCAGCTGAAGAGAAGCTGGGGTTCAGGGTGGACGGAGCCAGGCACGGCAGAGGACTGGACGGGGCGGGCAGGCGAGGTCCGGGGCTGGAGGGCGTCTGGCGGGTTTCTTGGCTTCCGGAATCTTCTGCCGTCTTCTCCCACGCTCGCCCACCTCAGGACGTGCTGGGGACACACGCAGGCCAGGTAGGGGCCTCACCTTTTTTTTTTTTTTCTAAAGTGGAAAATGCTCTTCCCCGTGTGAGGAGTCCAAAACAGGGACCTCGGCCAGCGTGGGGCCTCGCCGGCGGGAGGGGCTTCTGTCCTCCAGGGCTGGCACCTGCCACCCACCTACCCATGTGGCTCTCGCAGGAGCTTCCTCCTGGTGCCCTAGCAGAACAGGTCCCAGGGACCTGCTGTCCTCATCCAGACTGGAGGGAGGTGCCACCCCCCCCCACCCATCCACCATCCACCCACTGACCACCCATCTATGCCTCCATCCATCCACCCCCCCACCCATCCACCCACCCACTGACCACCCATCTATGCCTCCATCCATCCACCCACCCACTGACCACCCATCTATACATCCACCCATCCACCCACCCACCCATCTATACATCCATCCATCCACCCACCCACCCACCCACTGACCACCCACCCACTGACCACCCATCTATACCTCCATCCATCCACCCACCCACCCACTGACCACCCACCCACTGACCACCCATCTATACATCCATCCATCCACCCACCCACCCATCTATACATCCATCCATCTACCCACCCACCCACCGACCACCCATCTATACATCCATCCATCCACCCACCCACCCATCTATACATCCATCCATCCACCCACCCACCCACCCACTGACCACCCATCTATACATCCATCCACCCACCCACTGACCACCCATCTATACATCCATCCACCCACCCACTGACCACCCATCTATACATCCATCCACCCACCCACCCACCCACCATCCACTGACCACCCATCTATACACCCATCCATCCATCCACCCACCCACTGACCACCCATCTATACATCCATCCACCCACCCACTGACCACCCACCCACTGACCACCCATCTATACACCCACCCCACCCACCCACTGACCACCCATCTATACATCCATCCATACACCTACCCTTCCATCCACCCCTCTATCCATCTACTCACCCATCTACCCTCACATCCACCAATCCATCCACCCACCCACCAACTCGCTGACCACCCATCTACCCATCCACCCTCTCATGCACCCACCCCTCTATCCATCCACCCACCCACTGACCACCCATCTATCCTTCTGTCTGTCCATCCTTCCTTCAACACCATCCATCTTTCCACCAATAAACAGCAGAATTAGATACTCTCCTGGGGATTTTTAGGTGAAGATGATAAAACAAACTTATTTAAAAGTATAAAAGGAGGACTTGTAAGAGTGATGGACTGGTGGATGCCACCTGGTCATTAGCAACCTGGCCTGTGTGACTGCACCCCTGGAGTCGTACAGGATTGGCTGATTGCCTCCCCCACTCCCTGGGGCAGTACCCCTCGCCCCCAATAAGTCACGGCACAGCTGTCCCAGGGTCAGGCTCCACTTAGAACATTTGGAAAAAGGTTCCCAAACCACCCAGGGTCACACACCCACCTTGTTTCCTGATCTTCTGTGACCAGATCAGACCTTTGGAAGAAAGAGACTCAGTGTCATTTACCTACCTGGGGCCTGGCCTTGACCTGCTGGTCAGGACGGGGCCCACAGGGCTGCTCTGCTCGGTCTTGGTCTGGTACATACAGGCGTCAGTGCACACCTGCTGCGTAACAAATGAGCCAGAAGGGGGCGCTGTGAGGAGCCAGGCCGAGGCCCTTCACTGCTGCAAAATGGGTCACTAAAGCTGCTCAGGGGGTTGTGGCTCAGCGGTAGAGCGCTCGGCTAGCACGTGTGCGGCCCGGGTTCGATCCTCAGCACCACGTAAAAACAAAGACATTGTGTACAACTAAAACAAATAAATAAATATTTAAAAAAAAAAAGCTGCTCAGGGTTCACAAAACGTGGGAGGCTGAATCTGTGCATCAGGACTTTAACAAGGTCAGTTTCTAGAACCTTCTTCTTCTTCTTCTTCCTTTTTTTTTTTTTTTTTTTTGGTACCAGGGATTGAACTCAGGGGCACTTGACCCCTGGGCCACATCCCCAGCCCTTTTATTAGAGACAGGGTCTCACTGAGTCGCCAAGTGCCTCGCCATGGCTGAGGCTGGCTTTGAACTCGCGATCCTCCTGCCTCAGCCTCCCCAGTGCTGGGATGACAGGCGTGGCCACCGCGCCCAGCTAGAACCTTCACTGAGAGCAGAGCTCCGTGTCCTGGCGTGTGCCGATGCAGGAGAAGGAGGGACGGTCTCGGCTAGAGGCTCTGACCTCGGGAAGCTCTGAAGGCAGAAGACGCCTAGTAGGTGACCAAGGAGCTGCCCGAACCTACTATAAACCAACTTCCATGGGAGTGGCCCCCAGAACCACTTGTGTCTGTCACTGTGGGCACTGGAGGGACCATCTGGGAAGAGCCTTGGGATGGGCGGCCAGCACCGCTGTCCTGGGCCCTGCTGCTCGGCTGCTGGCGGGAGGGCGCGTGTCTGCCTGTTCCAGGCTGGACCAGGGCTGGGGTGAGGCAGCCCGGGTGCCGCCTCTCGCCCGGGGCCACCTGCACACTTACCTGTCCTCCTCCGATGCCGCCTCCGCCCTCTCCTCAGACCTGGGCAGGAGGAACTCCGGCTGGGGCTTCGCGCTGTGGACAGACAGAGCCAGGTGACGAGGCAGGCCAGCCGGGCTGTCTGACCCGGGCTGACGGTGGCGCGGGGACAGTTCAGGGGTGGTGTGCTGGGCCCAGAGGGTGGAGATGGCCGCAGTGCTGTCCAGGATGGGGGCGTCGTGGTCATCTGGCAGCCTCGAGAAGCGGCCTGAGGGCACCCGGGGGAGGACCTGGGCCTTGCCCTCGGGTCTGGGGCGCTGGGCTGCTCTCGGCACCTGTTCCAGGGACACAGTCACGCCCTTGCCGTCACGTGGGTGTGGGGTGCTGTCTGCCTGTCCATCTCTCAGCTGAGGCCTGGGCAGCACAGGCCATAGGGGAGGACGGAGTGAGCGAGGGAAGGGCAAGGACAGGGTGGTGACCACACACACCCCAGGGCAGCACCTGCGGGCAGGGGCAGCAGCTGGCCGCGCAGGGCTGGTGGCTGTGGCGGGGGAGGCGGCGGGAGGGCCCTCAGTGGCCACACCGAGGGGCCCTGTGACCCTGTGACCCACAGCCCACTGCAGGGACGTGCGGATGTGAGGGGCGCGAGGAGAGGGCGGCCCCTGCTGCCCGCCACCCCCCCTGCTGCTGGGCCTGGGACGTGGTGACCGGTGAGGACCAGACACGAAGGCCCTACTCCTGGGCGGTCCCGGGGCCTGGGAGCCACTGAGACAGGACACGTGGCGGGCGTCCGGCGAGGAGACCCGAGCTGGTGTTGAGGGGACGGAGCTTCAGCCTGGGGAGAGGGACGCCCCGGAGAGGGCGGTGGGGACGGTGCTCCCTGTGACTGCCACGCGCCCCCGGCTGTGCTCCTGGACGGGGGGCGGCCAGTCTGACGCTACATCTGCTCGTCACAAGAGCTCCCTCAAAGGACAGGCAGGGCAGAAGGAACGAGGGAAGGGAGGAGGTCCCTGGGCCGTCCGCCCTCCCCGAGGGCCCTCCGCGTCCGGCTGCCATGCTGCCCGGGGCGGCGCAGGGTCCTTCTCCTTGCCAGGGAGGTGTCTCCGTCCTCTGCTGTCTGAGGGAGCTCCAGGACCAGGACTGTCGTATATACCTCTGCTCTCCCCGAGCCCACAGTTGGTCGGACGTGACAGAGGCTTTTGAGCCACCAAAGCCTCAGCTTTCTCTCAGACTTGCTGTGTGTCCTTGGGCAGGTGCCTTACCCTCTCTGAGCTGATCCTCAGTAAGATGCTGGTAGGAACCCTCCCCTATGCAACTCTCGGGGGCTTGTAAAGCATCCAGGAGATGGCATAGGAGCTCTAGAGGTGAAAAGGGCTGTAATATTCCTGAAACGCTGGGCACATGCTGATGGTCGTGTGGGTGGGGGCGAGGGGCAGGCTTGCCTTCCCTCTGCAAAGGGAGAGCTCAACACCAGGGCAGCAGTTTTGCTGAGCGTGAGCTCTGGTCACTCTTACTGCCCAGGGGTTTTGCGCTGTTCCTGGTTTCCTAGAACACCCTCCACGGTGTGTGCAAACACTCACTTCCCTAATGCCTGCCGGGGCTAAGTGAGGAGAGGGGATTCTACCAGGCCCTCTGCGAAGCCCTCTCCCGAGCCCAGCGCAGGACCTTCCTGGGTCCCGTGAGCCACAGCCAATGGGCCACCCTGGAACAACAGCCCCGTGCAGCCCCGGCCCCAGCAGGCCTCTCCAGGGCTCCGCACACACCTCTCTCTCCGCGCTCTGAGTCTTTCCTCTTCGTACCTGAAAGAAAGAAGCAGAGGTTGGGCGCAGCCCTGCTTCCCGTAGGTGCCTGCTGGGCGTTTCCTGTCTCTCGCCCGCTGTGCTGGGCTGCACCGGGACTTTGCACGTGTCAGACAGTGCTTGGACGGAACCGCGCCGCACACGTGCGAGGCGAGCGCACTGCCGCGGAGCCACAACCCCAGCCCTCCTGGCTTTGAGCAGAGAAACAACCCTGTGGTTGCGTCTGCCCACCATGGGCTGCTGAGCAATAGGGAACCACCTGAGCTGATGGTTGGGTGGCCGCCTTGCCCGGTGCCTGGCCTTCAAGGCCCCAGAGCAGGAGCCAGGTGTGGTGGCCACGCCTGTGATCCCAGCACTGGGGAGGTTGAGGCAGGAGGATCGCGAGTTCAAAGCCAGCCTCAGCAATGGCGAGGCACTTAGCAACTCAGTGAGGCCCTGTCTCTAACAAAAAGGCTGGGGATGTGGCCAGTGGTCAAGTGCCCCTGAGGTCAATCCCCAGTACCAAAAAAAAAAAAGACCCCAGAGCAGAGCAGGAGAGGGAGGGTCTGTTCTGCCTGCGAGTCCGAGCACCTGCACAGGTGGGCACTTGGCTGACTTCTTTTGCCCACGTCGGCACCAGCAAGTGGACAGGGACCTCACACCACGAGGCCCCAGAACCTGCTCAGGAGGCAGGTCCCTAGATCCAGCTCCGCAGTCTTTCTCTATAAAGGGCCAGGAATACGAATTCTCAGCTTCAAGCCCCACAGAGTCTGTTTCAACTGCTCAACTCGGCCATCGTAGCAGAAACGCAGTCACAAATGACTGGTAAATCAGGGGTGTGCCTGTGTGTCAATAAAACTTTATTTATAAAAATGAGCAGAGGAGGGCTGGGGCAGGGGCTCAGTGGCAGAGCACTTGCCTAGCATGTGTGAGGCACTGGGTTCCATCCTCAGCACCAAATAAAAAACTAAAATAAAATAAAGGCATGCTGTCTGTCTACAACTACAAAAACAACAAAAAAAAAAAAAAAAAAAAAAAAAATGAGGATCCAGGCATGGTGGGCAGGCCTGTAATTCCAGTGGCTCGGGAGGCTGAGGCAGGAGGATCGGGAGTTCAGAGTCAGCCTCAGCAACGGTGAGGCACTAAGCAACTCAGTAAGAGCCGGTCTCTAAATAAAATATTAAAAGGGCTGTGGCTGTGGCTCAGTGGTAGAGCACTTACCAGTCACATGTGAGGCACCACATAAAAATAAATAAATAAATAAATAAAGGGTATTGTGTCCATCTACAACTAAAAAAAATTCTTTTTATAAAAGGGCTGGGGGGCTGGGGCTGGGGCTCAGCGGTAGAGCACTTGTCTAGCACGTGCACAGCCCAGGTTCCATCCTCAGCACCACGTAAAAATAAACACATTGTGTACAACTAAAGCAAATAAATAATTATTCAAAAAAAAAGGGGGGCTAGGGATGTGGTTAAGCACCCCTGGCTTCCCTCCTGGTACAAAAGGTGGGGGCAGGTATTGAATGTGAGGCTGGGGTTGTAGCATGGGTGAGGCACTGGGTTTGATCCTCAGCACCACATAAAAATGAAAAAATAAATATGAAGGCATTGTGTCCACCTACAACTAAATTTTTTAAAAAACAGATTGAATGTCATAGATATATATATATATTTTTTTTAATGGTGCTGGGGTGGAACCCCCCGCCTCACACATGCCAGGTGAGGCCCACCATTGAGCCACATTCCAAACCCTTAACACATTTTCTATTATCAATGTCTAAGTTGCATTTTTTTTTTTTTTTTTTTTTTTGGTACTGGGGGGACTGAACTCAGGGGCACTCAGCCACTGGGCCACATCCCCAGCCCTATTTTATATTTTATTTAGAGGCAGAGTCTCACTGAGTTGCTTAGCACCTCACTTTTGCTGAGGCTGGCTTTGAACTCGCGATCCTCCTGCCTCAGCCTCCAGAGCTGCTGGGAGTACAGGTGTGCACCACCGCACCTAGCATGCAAAAATATTTTTTGAATAGAGACCAAAATGTGAATATGAGGGAGATAATACATATAAAACCTGCTTCCTGCTGGGCGTGGTGGTGCACGCCTGTAATCCCAGCACATGGGAGGCTGAGACAGGAGGATCGTCAGTTCAAAGCCAGCCTCAGCAATGGCGAGGCACTTAGCAACTCAGTGAGACCCTGTCTCTAAATAAAATAAAAAAAAAAAAAAAAAAAAAAAAAAAAAAAAAAAAAAAAAAAAAAGAAAGAAAGAAAGAAAAGAAAAGAAAAGAAAGGGCTGGGGATGTGGCCCAGTGGTTGAGTGCCCCTGAGTTCATTCCCTGGAACCCCCCCCCCCCCCCCCCCCCCCCCCCCCCCCCCCCCCCCCCCCCCCCCGCCAAAAAAAAATAAAACCTGCTTCCTGCCATGCTGGGAGATAACTCAGGCTTTCTCGACTCGCGGTTTGGTAATTGTACCATCTCAAGGAAGGACAAATTGTGATTTTTCACCTTTGAGGTGCAGGGGACTGAACCCAGGAACAAATCATGGTTTTTAAACGTTGCTGGGGACCTCGTGTGTTGCCGATGGGAAGGGGACGAGGGCAGCTGCTGGGGAACCCAGCCGTGGTTCCTCGACAGCTGGACGTGGAGTCGCCACCGCGTCTGCTGCGGGCCACCCCCGTGAGAGCCCAGCGTGGCGTTTCCAGGGAGCCTTGTGCATCTGGGTCGCAGCAGCCACGGGGTGGAGGGGCCACGAGCCCACCACCGTGCACACCACACACACTAGCTGGGACACGGTGCTCAGTGACACAAGCCATACGACACAAGCCATACACAAGGGGCTAGCCTCCACCCTGGGAGGCCCCTGAAGTCTCAGGGCCACAGAGGAGCAGCGTGGTGGGGGCCGGACTGCGGGGACGGAGCTGGTTGGAAGATCAGAGCTTCAGCTTGGGGGACGAGGAGGCTCTGGAGAGGGTGGTGGGGTCGGCTGCTCGGCCGTGACTGCCCCGTGTCCCCAAGCTGTGCTTGGACACGGGTAACATGGTCAATTTCGTGATATGTGGGTTTTACCACAATTTTGAACATGGCTTGGAGCATTGGGAACCTGTTGACATCATTCTTAGTGAAAAAAGGGCAGAGCTGGGCGCGGTGGCGCACGCCTGTAATCCCAGGACTTGGGAGGCTGAGGCAGGAGGATCGCGAGTCCAAAGCCAGCCTCAGCCATGGCGAGGCACTTAGCGACTCAGTGAGACCCTGTCTCTAATAAAATACAAAAAAGGGCTGGAGATGTGGCCCAGTGGTCGAGTGCCCCTGAGCTCAATCCCTAGTACAAAAAAAAAAAAAAAAAAAAAAAAAAAAAATTAAGAAAAGAAAAGAAAAAAGGGCAGAGCCTGGGTGGGTGCTGCTCTGCCCTCAGCTGGTTCCCTGGCCTGGTGTCGTCTGTGGGCGGGGCGACGGGCGTGGGCGGGGCGGGGCCGGGACGACGGCGGTGGGCGGGGCGCGGGCGTGGGCGGGGCTTGGGACACTCACTGCAGCACGCAGTCTGGGATCTGCACGTGCTCCATGGGGATGAGCCGCTCCAGGTCCTCCAGGCTGTGCACGTACTGGATCTTGCTGATGAACTTGACACTGGTAGGAGCAGGAGGGCGGCTGAGTGCCTCGAGAGCCCAGGAGGCCCCCGAGGAGCCCAGCCCTGCGCCCGCCTCTGCCCCGCTCCGCCCCTCGCAGCCGGCCCTCCCTCCCTCCTGGAGACCCCGTGCAGCTCCGTGCAGCTCCGGGGACGGAGCCAGGGACGTCCTCGGGACTCCAGCGCGTTCCTATCAGCTCTAGGAGCTGCTGCCTCAGGCCGATTTCTCCAAGGACGCTCTTCCTCCGCGGCAATGCCCGCGAGGGCACCACGGGTCACTCGGGCATGGGAAGCGGGACATAGGCCATTGCCTCTGCACATTCTTTTTTCTTGCTTTCTTTTCTTTTCTTACTTTTTTTTTTTTTTTTTTTTTTTTTTTTGGTACCGGGGATTGAACTCAGGGGCACTCGACCACTGGGCCACATCCCAGCCCTTTTTGTATTTTATTAGAGACAGGGTCTCACTGAGTTCCTAAGTGCCTCGCCATTGCTGAGGCTGGCTTTGAACTCGCGATCCTCCTGCCTCAGCCTCCCAAAGCGCTGGGATTACAGGCGTGTGCCACCGCGCCGGGCGCCACTGCGCCGGGCTTCTTGCTTTCTTTTCAGTCCTAGGAACTGATCCCACCGCTGAGCTGCACCCAGGCCTTTTTATTTTTTATTTTGAGATGGGGGCCTGGCTAAGTCGCCGGTTGGCCTTGAACTTGTGTCCTCCTGCTTCAGCCTCCAGTCACTGGGACTGCAGGTGAACATCATGGCACCAGCTGTCAGGGCAGTCCTTGGGGACAGCACTTGCTTCCTGTTGGAGCCTGGGCTCTGGTGGCCGCTGCCACCCAGGAGGCGTTTCATTAGCAGCACTGGCTTGAACTCATGGTTTCCTTTTGTTTCTTTAATTAAAGCTGAATTTGAAGAAATGCCATGAATGCTTTTCAAGGTGAATCAGCAAAGTCAGCACTGAAAACCGTGAGGTGAGGGAGGCGGGGGAACGGAGGCCCGGCCAGGGCTTCGTGGAAGCGGGCTCAGCCTTCTGGAGGCGCGGAGGACAGAGGAGCGTGGAGGACAGAGGAGCGCCCCGCCCAGGGCAGAGCAGAGCCGCGCAGACGTTGCCGGCTGTTGCTGCTGGCGAGTTGAACTTCAGATCTATTTTGCAATCTGAAAGCCCCTGGAGCAGTGTCTCTGGAGAGTGTCCCTGGAGCACGGTGTCCCTGGAGCAGAGGCCCCAGCAGCCGGCATGAGAAGGCCAAGGGCCACCACTCAGGGTGGGTCTGGGCTGGAAAGGCCGTGGCTCCCTTAGAGCCATCAGTCAACACTGCAGCCTAGAGCTGCTCTCCAGGACGGGCACAAGCCCCCCAGTGACAGGGACACAGTGCCACCCGCCATCGCGGGAGCCAGGCTTCCTTCCCGAGGGCACTGGGGCCGTTCCATCCAGGCAACACTCTCAGTTCCGACTGTCCAGACAGGACAGTGGTGTCCTCAGAACCGGGTGCCGGGGCCGCCTGCAGCTGGCATGCCCGTCTCCTTGGCTTCCCTGTGCGAACTCTTGGGGGCCCGCTGGAGACCAGGAAGAGAGACCCAAAGTGATGGAATTTCCCACGTTCGAGGCAAAGGCCCAGCTAAGCCAGCCAGTGTGGAGCAGCCAGGGCAGCGGGGTCCCTGCCCTGCACGGGCGCTCAGCATTTTGCTGGGGATTCCGTCATTAGGGTGATCTGCTCAACACTCAAATAAACACACATTAGCATAATGTGCTAACACACACAATCTGCATGTTATGCAAATAAATGCGTGGATGAGCCCCAGGAGGGGCCTTAAGAGGCCCCTGATTGGCGGCTCTGGGGCAGGTCCCGCAGGCTCACCGCATCCAGAGCTTCCCATCATGAGTGCAGGGAGCGGAGGAGCTTTGCTTGATCAGTGTTCTGACTTTCTCAGCAGACATGGGGTGCTTGGGTCCCCAACAGTCCAGAGGAAGGTGACTTGTGGGCCCTGGAGCGTCCTGTCTGGTAACATGTCTTTGTTTACTGGGGCCCTGAGTCCCACCACATGGTCCATGCTAACGATGGGACTCGTGGGGACCCCGGAGGAGCTGGAGTCTGACCACAGTTCTGACTGATGTGCATCGACCCCCGATAAAAATCCTGGGCTCCACTTTGCTGGAAGAGTTAGGAGAGTGGCCCCAGGAGGGGACCGGGGGCTGCGTGGGGCTCTCCGGGGGCCTCCTCTCACCTTCTTCTTTCTGGTTTTAATCTGTATCTTCTCTGGGCCGACCGTGACTGAGCACAGCAGCGCCTCTGCACTGTGCGCCCTCGTCAAGCACCTCCGGAGGCCAGCCCACACCTGGGTCCCAGGCGTGGCGGGGGCTGGGTGGGTGACACTGTCCCGGTGACCATTGGCTCACACAGGTTCTGCAGGGGACGGAGCAAAGTTCGCTTCCCGAGTGGCCTTGCTGTGTGGCTCTGGGTGAGTTCTTGACCCTTTTGGGCCTCAGTGTCCCCATGCCTGAGCCTGGGGCAATGACAGCTGCCTGCCGGGGGTGATGTTGTAAATACTAACAAGTGCACAGCGCCGAGCCCGGGCCGCTGCTGCTAGCAGCCCCACCTGCTGATTCATGCCCTGCAGACGTGCCCGTGTGGGGTCTGAGGTGCCCATGCAGCTGCCA
The DNA here is from genome assembly GCA_025594165.1 of Tamias sibiricus. Taxonomy (NCBI): domain Eukaryota; kingdom Metazoa; phylum Chordata; class Mammalia; order Rodentia; family Sciuridae; genus Tamias; species Tamias sibiricus. The sequence continues at coordinate 2,710,990 of CM046673.1, read as the reverse complement.
TGCCTGGCATCCCAGTGCCTTGGGGGGCAGAGGCAGGAGGATGAAGAGTTCAAGGCCAGCCTGGGCGACTTAGCAAGGCCCTGGGCAACCTTTGTCTTCTAATAAGACAAAAAGGGCTGGGTGCGGCTCGGTAGTGGGCTCCTGGGTTCCGCCCCAAGTACAGAAAACAAAACAAAAATACCAAAGTGCTTGGGGTGGGAGGAGTTTCAGATTCCATTTTTTAAGACATTTTTGGAATATTTGCGTATATATAACGTGAGATCTTTTGGAGGGGCTCAAGAGAAAACATGAAACTCATCTGTGTCCTGTGCACCTCCGCGCCCAGCCCCAGGGTGGCTTTGTGCGGATATTTCTGGTGCGCCTGCGCTGACTGGAAGGGTCCCGAGGTCGTGCTGGGGATGGCCCCTCCCAGCCTCCTTCCCTTGGTGTTCAGAGAGCTCCAGACTTTGGATTTGGGATTTCTGCATTGGCGATGCCCAGCGGAGATACAGAGCGCAAGCTCGGCACAGCAAGGACAGCAGGTGTCCCCCAACAGCCGGGGAAGCCCTGTGAACCCTGCACCAGGCACCCGCGAACCCACCCTGCCTGTCACCGGCCACTCGCCTCACCTGATAAAGGGGCGGGAGATGGCCAGCACGGTGCGGATGAACCAGGAGGGGTGGACGATGATCAGGGACTTCAGGTTCTTCCGCAGCCTGCGGGAGGCAGAGGAGACCCGCTGGCCCGGGGAGGCAGGAGGCGCTGCCCCGGCCTCGTGGCTCTGGTGGCCCGCGGTAGGGAGCTGTGGGTGGGGGGACGCACGTGGGAGCAAGGGAGCCCGGTGGGCAGCGCATAAGCTGCTGGGACTCGTCACCATAGTGCCGGGAGAGGGCCCAGGGTGGCCTCAGGTGACAGCGAGCTGGGCGCAAGGGCGTGTGGGCTGTCTCAGCGTTGGTCCCGCCGCGGCCCTTACAGCCCCGCCCTCCACTGAGGGATGAGTGTCCCGCCCACCTTGGGGTGCCCCTGGCGGGGAGGAGGGAGATTCTGACGCCTGCCACCGCTGGAGGGACTGAGGCGGGGAGCTACCCGGGCAGGGCCAGTGCAGATGCCCCGTGGGATCTCCTGGCCGGCAGCAGCGGGGGCCGCGGGCACGGAGCGCTGGGAGGCGGCCGCAGTGAGCGCCTTCCGCAGCACCGGGCCCTGTGCTCCCAGGAGGAGTCACGGAAACGGGACAGCCAGTGAAGTCACATGAGTTAGAGTGGCCACACGCGAGGGTGCATCCCCCCTGTCCCCAATGACTGCTGTCATTAAAGGGGGAAACCTGGGCACAGACACCAGGGGGCGCTGCGTGCAGACGGAGGCAGAGGTCGGGCCTCGCGCTGCAGGCCCAGGACGCCGGCAGGGTCCGGCCTCCAGCGGACACTGGGCAGGGCCTGGACACTCGCCGGGCCCAGGGGCCAGGCCTGCCCGTGCCGGGCTCCAGGACCGAGCCGGGCGAGCGCAGCTGTGGGAGCCTCCAGCCCGCTCCCTCTCGGCAGCCTCGACACCGCCCACCTGCGAGCCGGGGCGCCCCCGAGGCCCCTCACCGCCTGTCGATCATCTGGTAGCACTTCTTCAACCAGCCGATGCCGGGCATCCTCCGCCGGGGCGTGGCGCCGTTCAGGTACACGATCATGTAGTCCTCCGCCACCAGGAGCTCCAGGCTGCTGATGACGTACCTGGCGGGCGCAGGGGGTGAGCGCCCAAGGGGGGCGCCCAGCGTCGGGACACCCGTGGGGCCTGCCCTGGCTGGGCCGGTGGGTCTGCACAGGCCACCCGCCGTCCGGGGGCTGGGGAGACGCCCACGGCACCATGCAGCAGCCGTGGCTGTTTTATTGAGCATTTACTAGGTGCCGCTCACTTCCTGTGATCACACTCTCATTTAAAGTTTCCCGAGACCAATCCTGAGGACGGGTGTCGGCCCTGCCCACCACAGCTGGGCAACAGCTGCCCACAGAGAGCCGCGTGGGCAGACGTTCCACCTGCTCCGGAAGCTAGGAGGCTGGAGGCCCCTCTCCCTGCTGACTCCACAAAATGCTCCCCTTCTCTCAGCCTCGCTCTCTCTCTGGCGAGACTGGGCTCCAGGCGTGTGGGCACGTCCTGCTCCTGCCTTCCTGGGCACCTCCTCTGGCATGAGGCGCACCGCCCAGCCTCGGTGGCGAGCCCAGCAACATGGCTGGCTCGGTGGATGGGGGCCGAGGTGGGAGCGGGAGAGATGCCAGGGGGTGGCTGCTGCGCCCTGACCCGCACCTCTGGGGGGCGGCTGAGTCTGGCTTGCTGACACCCCCTGGGTCAAGGGCTCCTGGAGAAGGGGCAGAGGGTGGGGAGAGGCTGGGTGAAGGAGAAGGCAGGGCGGTGGTGCGCCAGGGTCGGCGGCCGCTGTGCACACTCCCTGCCGTGGGCATCCTGGGCGGCGGTGTGGAGAGCAATGTCCCTGGTCTCCCAGCCATGGGCGCCCTCCAAAATGCCAGGCCACTTTTTCCTTACCAACCCTGCCTCCTTCTGTCTCGGGTCTGGCCTGAGTGCCAAGTCACCCTGTGACAGGAGCAATCTTAGTAATAACAAAAATAAGAGCGATGAAGATTTCCTACACTGTCAACCTCACCTATTGGTGCTTACTATGCATTACCCCTATCTGTCACAGTAAGGCTGCACCTGTGTGTCCCTAGGTGGTGACGTGACCTCTCTGTGCCTGGATTCCTCACCTATAGAATGTGGGGCAATGGTACCCACCCCATAGGGTCACGGTGAATGTGGGCCACGGTGACATACAGGAAACGCCTTGCCTTGTGTCTGCCATGACGTAAATGCTCAATAAATGGTGGTGACGGTGATGGTGGTGGTGGTGGTGGTGATGGTGGTGGTGGTGATGGTGATGGTGGTTATGGTGATGGTGGTGATGGTGATGGTGGTGGTGGTGATGGTGGTGATGATGGTGATGATGGTGATGGTGATGGTGATGATGATGGTGATGGTGGTGATGGTGGTGGTGATGGTGATGGTGATGGTGGTGATGGTGGTGGTGGTGATGGTGGTGGTGATGGTGATGGTGGTGGTGGTGGTGGTGATGGTGGTGGTGGTGGTGGTGATGGTGATGGTGGTGGTGGTGATGGTGGTGGTGGTGATGGTGGTGGTGGTGGTGATGGTGGTGATGATGGCGATGGTGGTGATGGTGATGGTGATGATGGTGATGGTGGTGGGTGATGGTGGTGGTAGTGGTGATAGTGGTGATGATGGTGATGGTGATGATGATGGTGATGGTGGTGGTGATGGTGGTGATGGTGGTGGTGATGGTGATGGTGATGGTGATGATGGTGGTGATGGTGGTGGTGGTGATGGTGGTGGTGATGGTGGTGATGGTGTAGAATGTGGTGATGATGGTGATGGTGGTGATGATGGTGATGATGGTGATGGTTGTGGTTGTGGTGGTGGTGGTGGTGGTGGTGATGGTGGTGGTGGTGGTGGTGGTGATGATGGTGATGGTGGTGGTGGTGGTGGTGATGGTGATGGTGGTCATGGTGGTGGTGATGGTGGTGGTGGTGGTGGTGGTGATGGTGATGGTGGTGGTGGTGATGGTGGTGATGGTGAAGAATGTGGTGGTGATGGTGATGGTGGTGATGGTGGTGGTGGTGGTGATGATGGTGATGGTGGTGATGGTGGTGATGGTGAAGAATGTGGTGATGATGGTGATGGTGGTGATGATGGTGATGATGGTGATGGTTGTGGTTGTGGTGGTGGTGATGGTGATGGTGGTGATGGTGGTGGTGGTGGTGATGGTGGTGATGGTGGTGATGGTGAAGAATGTAGTGATGATGGTGATGATGGTGATGGTTGTGGTTGTGGTGGTGGTGATGGTGGTGGTGGTGGTGGTGGTGATGGTGATGGTGGTGATGGTGAAGAATGTGGTGGTGATGGTGATGGTGGTGATGGTGGTGGTGGTGGTGATGATGGTGATGGTGGTGATGGTGGTGGTGGTGGTGATGATGGTGATGGTGGTGATGGTGGTGATGATGGTGATGATGGTGATGATGGTGATGGTGGTGATGATGGTGATGATGGTGATGGTGGTGGTTGTGGTGGTGGGTGATGGTGGTGATGGTGGTGATGGTGAAGAATGTGGTGATGATGGTGATGGTTGTGGTGGTGGTGATGGTGATGGTGGTGGTGATGGTGGTGGTGATGGTGGTGGTGGTGGTGATGATGGTGGTGGTGGTGATGGTGGTGATGGTGAAGAATGTGGTGATGATGGTGATGGTGGTGATGGTGGTGATGATGGTGATGATGGTGATGGTAGTGGTGATGGTGATGGTGGTGATGGTGGTGGTGGTGGTGATGATGGTGATGGTGGTGGTGGTGGTGATGATGGTGATGGTGGTGATGGTGGTGATGGTGAAGAATGTGGTGATGATGGTGATGGTGGTGATGATGGTGATGATGGTGATGGTTGTGGTTGTGGTGGTGGTGATGGTGATGATGGTTGTGGTTGTGGTGGTGATGATGGTGATGATGGTGATGGTGGTGATGATGGTGATGATGGTGATGGTTGTGGTTGTGGTGGTGGTGATGGTGGTGATGATGGTGATGGTTGTGGTTGTGGTGGTGGTGGTGATGATGATGGTGATGGTTGTGGTTGTGGTGGTGGTGATGGTGATGATGGTGATGGTTGTGGTTGTGTGGTGGTGGTGATGGTGATGATGGTGATGGTTGTGGTGATGGTGGTGGTGATGGTGATGATGGTGATGGTTGTGGTTGTGGTGGTGGTGATGGTGGTGGTGATGGTGATGATGGTGATGGTTGTGGTGGTGTTGATGGTGAAGAATGTGGTGATGATGGGTGATGGTGGTGGTGAAAATGGTGATCGTGGTGATGGTGGTGGTTGTGGTGGTGGTGATGGTGGTGGTGATGGTGATGATGGTGATGGTTGTGGTTGTGGTGGTGGTGATGGTGGTGGTGATGGTGATGATGGTGATGGTTGTGGTGGTGGTGATGGTGAAGAATGTGGTGATGATGGTGATGGTTGTGGTGGTGGTGGTGGTGATGATGGTGATGGTGGTGGTGATGGTGGTGGTGATGGTGGTGGTGATGATGGTGGTGGTGGTGATGGTGGTGATGGTGATGATGGTGGTGATGATGGTGATGGTGATGATGGTGATGGTTGTGGTGGTTGTGGTGGTGGTGGTGGTGATGATGGTGGTGGTGGTGATGGTGGTGGTGATGGTGGTGGTGGTGATGGTGGTGATGGTGGTGATGGTGAAGAATGTGGTGATGATGGTGATGGTGGTGATGATGGTGATGATGGTGATGGTTGCGGTTGTGGTGGTGGTGGTGGTGGTGATGGTGGTGGTGGGTGGTGGTGGTGGTGGTGGTGGGTGGTGGTGGTGGTGGTGGTGGTGGTGGTGGTGGTGGTGATGGTGGTGGTGGTGGTGGTGGTGGTGGTGGTGATGGTGATGGTGGTGATGGTGGTGGTGGTGGTGGTGGTGGTGATGGTGGTGGTGGTGGTGGTGGTGGTGGTGTGGTGGTGATGGTGGTGGTGATGATGGTGGTGATGGTGGTGGTGATGGTGGTGGTGGTGGTGGTGGTGGTGGGTGGTGGTGGTGGTGGTGGTGGTGGTGATGGTGGTGATGGTGATGGTGATGGTGGGTGATGGTGATGGTGGTGGTGATGGTGGTGGTGGTGGTGGTGGTGGTGGTGGTGATGGTGGTGGTGATGGTGGTGATGGTGATGGTGATGGTGGTGATGGTGATGGTGATGGGTGGTGATGGTGGTGATGGTGGTGGTGGTGGTGGTGGTGATGGTGGTGATGGTGATGGTGATGGTGGTGATGGTGGTGATGGTGATGGTGGTGATGGTGATGGTGATGGTGTGATGGTGGTGGTGGTGGTGGTGGTGGTGATGGTGATGGTGGTGGTGGTGGTGGTGGTGATGATGTGATGGTGGTGATGGTGGTGGGTGGTGGTGGTGGTGGTGGTGGTGGTGGTGGGTGGTGGTGGTGGTGGTGGTGGTGGGTGGTGATGGTGGTGGTGGTGGTGGGTGATGGTGGTGGTGGTGGTGGTGATGGTGGTGGTGGTGGTGGTGGTGGTGGTGGTGGTGGTGGTGGTGGTGGTGATGGTGGTGGTGGTGGTGGTGGTGGTGGTGGTGGTGGTGGTGGTGGTGGTGGTGGTGGTGGTGGTGGTGGTGGTGGTGGTGGTGGTGGTGGTGATGGTGGTGGTGGTGGTGGTGGTGGTGGTGGTGGTGGTGGTGGTGGTGGTGGTGGTGGTGGTGGTGGTGGTGGTGGTGGGTGGTGATGGTGGTGGTGGTGGTGGTGGTGGTGGTGGTGGTGGTGGTGGTGGTGGGGTGTGGTGGTGGTGGTGGTGGTGGGTGGTGGTGGTGGTGGTGGATGGTGGTGGTGGTGGTGGTGGTGGTGGTGGTGGTGTTGGTGGTGATGGTGGTGGTGGTGGTGGTGATGGTGGTGGTGGTGGTGGTGAGGACAGGGAGGCTCTGGAAGAAGGCCACAGATCCCTGGCAGCCAGTGGGGCTCAGGTGGAGGTCTGCGGCAGTCATGCCCTTCCCTGGTGCCAGGTGATGCCTCCCTGGCTCCCTGGTGTGGGCCCCACAGACCTGGTGTCCCAGCACCACGGTGGCCACTGCAGCTTGGGCAGGTGGAGACTTACAGGAAGAGGTTCTCCATGATGTAGTGGTAGTCGGGGGAGCTGCTGTCCGGGAGGAAGCAGGCCGCAAAGACGATGATGGCGTTGAGACCTTCGCCGTAGTACCCTGGGGAGAGGCGGTCAGAGTGGCTGAATAGGCCCAGGCACACCTCGGCAGTGCTCTCCACGCTCTGAGCCGTGCCAGGCCCACCACGTCACCAGTCACCCTCCCACACCCACATGCTCAGGAGGGTGCTGCTCTGAGCCACAGCAGCCTGGGAGGGAGCTGCAACACCCCAGGCAGTCTCTGCCCTGGGTGGAGGACAGCAGCCACTGTCTGGGTCACCACATGTGAGTCTGCCACGCCCACCTTGCCCACAGCCCACCCACCCTCCCCCAGTGAGATGAGGGCTCAGCATTCCCGGGGAGCAGAAGAAGAGACCAGGGTCCAGAGGGGACCCCCGATGGGCCTCCAGGTGCCCAGCATTCCTGGGTAACGGACGGGCGGGGTTCCCAGGGCGCCAGGCTCACCTCCGTGGGTGACCACCTTCATGTAAGGGCGGATCATGTGCAGGTCGATGCGGTGCTCTTGCTCCCCGATGATCACCGTCCGCCACAGGCGCCCATTGGCGGCACTGCCATCCTCCACTGTGCCGTCCCCAAACAGGTCTGCACTGTCGCCGGGCATGTTCTTGGCAGTGGCTACCGGGGTGTCATCTGGAAGCAGGCCAGGGCGAGCAGAGGGCATGCTGGAGTCCAGACGTCCTGTCCGACCTCCCTCCGGCCTCCCGGGGCCGTGGCTTCTCCCACCTGGCTGTGTCTGCCCAGCTTCCTCCCCGGGGCCACCTCCTCCAGGAAGCCTCCCATGACCGCACCCAGTCGCAGGCGGCCCTGGGCCTCCTGCGCCCTCTGCCAGCCCCACCCCGGCCATTTTGCTGTTTTTTAAACTTTTTTTATTTTATTTTTTTGTGGTACCGGGATTGAACTCAGGGGCACTCGACCACTGGGCCACATCCCCAGCCCTTTTTGTATTTTATTAGAGACAGGGTCTCACTGAGTTGCTAAGTGCCTTGCCATGGCTGAGGCTGGCTTTGAGCTCGTGATCCTCCTGCCTCAGCCTCCCAAAGTGCTGGGATTACAGGCGTGCGCCACCGCACCTGGCTCTAAACATATTTTTTTAATAACTTCATTTTATTTATTTATTTTTTATGTTCTCCGCCCTCGGCCGCCGCCGCCTCCCCCCTCAGCCTCTGCTCGGCCCGCCCCATGCCAGTCGCCCTGGTGGCCCCGGGCACGTGCTCCCGCTGGAGGGTCTAGCTCAGACGTCCACCCTGTGCTGCGCCCCCTGGGAAAGGGACCCCACCCTGTGGTCCTAGCCCCAGGTCTGCCCGGGTGCTGTGGACGCAGGCTGGGTGGTCCTCTGGGTGGCGTCCTGGGCACTGGCAGCGAGGGGCACTGCAGGTGCTGAGCTCCAGGCCAGGAGCTGCCCCTCCCCCAGCGGAGACAACCATAAGCGTCCCCAGACAAGGCCAAGTGTCCCGGTGGGCGGATGCATCCTGCTGAGCAGCCCCGCTGCCCCGCCTGCTTCCTGACCGCCGGGCACTCTGCTCTCCTGCCCCGCCTGGCCTTGCTTCCTGACCCTGTTACCCTGGCCCTCCCTGGACCGCCAGCGCCTGGGTCAGGACCTGTCCCCGCGGGGGTCCACCTCAGGGACAGGCCTGGAGTGCGTCGCCCCTGAGCTGTGCTGAAAGCCACGTGCCCCAGAACCCCCAGGAGCCTGGGCCAGCTCCTGCCCACGCTGCGGGGGTGGACGGACCCTCCGGGGGCCTCGGGGGCCCCAGGTCAGCGCCCCTGCAGCCCGCCGCTCCCCGAGCCGGGCGCAGAGATGGCCCCGGAGCTGCCGGCGAGCGGGTGAGCCTGACTTGGGGACAGGGTGGGGACCTGGGCGGCCGCGGTGGCCCCTGAGACCCTCAGTCCTCACCTTCCCACTCGAGTTCATTGCCGTTCCCCAGGAACTCCAGCGAGTCTGTCTCGTCGGGGGTCTCGATGTCGTCCACGTTGATGTCCAGGTCATCGGGCGTGTCCAGGAAGTCGTCGGACAGCAGCGAGCCTTCACTCTGGTCCAGGGAGATGTTGATCTCCGGGGCCACCAGGGTCTTCCTCTTGCGGTGAGCTCCACCGAAGTTCAAGGTGTTGGGAGGGGCTGCGGGGAGACGGACCGCTGCCCTTCCTGCCCGCGCAGGGCCCGGTGCCCGCCCCCCGCCAGCCCGGGCGAGGCCACGGTGGCGCCCGGCACCTGCTCAGAGCCCGCATCGCTCCGTCTCGAGGCCCTGGCCAGGCAGGCCTGGCGGGAGGCGCGGCCACCAGGGCCTCGGGATGATGCGGCCCGTCCCCCAGCAGCCCACGACCCCGCGTGCCCTCGACCGCTCGGACAAGCCGCTCAGCCAGGGTCCACGCACGGCGATCAGAGTGGCCTTCCCTGGGGACCTCAGCCTGGGCTCCCGGGACGTGCTCCTGCTCTGGCTGGAAGCAGCCGGCCGTCTCCCCCACGCTGGGGAGGACCGCCCCTCTAGATCCCGCCATGACATCTGGTGGCAGGACACGCTGCCCGTGTCCCAGACAGGAATGCCAAGGTGCTGTCCAGAACAGGGTCACACCCGCTGGGGGCAGCGAGGGGCCGACCCCGCCTCCCAGCTCACCCCTCCCTGGGTCCGGGGCGCAGGCCGGCGAGTTGGGAGAAGACTCTGCTTTCTCTGATCTGGTGAGACTAAAGGTCTGGGCATGGTGACAGCCAGACTGGGGTCAGGACGTGACACTTGTCACAGCAGGGAGGCAGGGCAGCAGGGACACCACCACGAGGGCCCAGAGGGCAGAGATTTGAGCAAAGAGGATTATTTTCAAGCTTTAAAATCAAATGGAATTTGCTCTAAAAAAAAAAAAAAAAAAACCTGGTATTTGGGAATCTGCCCAGGCCTCAGGGCTCAGGCTGGGGGGGGGACCCTGAATCCTGACCTTCTGCGGGCCTCTGCTTCCAGGCTCCGCCCCCAGGGGTGACACCCGAGACCCACCCGGTCTGAGACGCCAGGATTTAGAGGAGACTTTGGGCTTAAAATCGGTGCTGGGGAGCCGGGCGCGGTGGCGCACGCCTGTAATCCCAGCACTTTGGGAGGCTGAGGCAGGAGGATCGCGAGTTCAAAGCCAGCCTCAGCAGTGGCGAGGCACTTAGCAACTCAGTGAGACCCTGTCTCTAATAAAATACAAAAAAAGGGCTGGGGATGTGGCCCAGTGGTCGAGTGCCCCTGAGTTCAATCCCTGGTACCAAAAAAAAAAAAAAAAAAAACGGTGCTGGGGGCTGGCTGTGGAGAGTGGTGCCCACGGGCCCAGGGGGGACCCTGGCCACCTTGGCCTGGGACTTGTGGCCTCCAGAATGGAGGGGGAGGAACCTGCAGCTTTAGCCGCCTGGTCTGTGGGACTTAACAGCGGCCCCCAGAAGCCACAGGCTTTGGTGGCAGAAGGGTGGCCACTGGCTCCTGGTCCTAGGCTGGACGTGCCCTGGGGACCTGGTGCTCTCCTCCTGCCCACCAACCATTACTCCAGGCAGCCCAAAGGCCAGGCAGCCCCGAGCCTGGGAGTCCTGGTCCCCCAGGACGGGTCGGCCTCTTTCCCTCTCTCTCTCTCTCCCTCCCTCCCTCTCTCTCTCCCTCTCTCTCTCTCCCTCCCTCCCTCCCTCCCTCCCTCTCTCTCTCTCCTCCCTCCCTCCCTCCCTCCCTCCCTCCCTCTCTCTCTCTGTGCTGAGCTGGAACCCAGGACCTCAACACTCTGGGCAGTGCTACACCAGCCCTTTTGTTTTGAGACTGGGCCTCACTAAGTTGCTCAGGCTGCACTTGCCGTCCTCCTGCCTCAGCCTCCGTGTCCCTGGGTTGGCACGTGTGATCCCATGAGTCTCGGGCTCTCCAGAGAGCAGCACCAGGGCTGTGCTAATCAGCCGAGTGGGTGTGGCCCGAGGGCCCTGCTGGGGTTGGCAGCACAGGCAGAGCCTGGTGCCAAGGCCCCTGCCGGCTGGTCCCGGCTCCCAGGTGACCAACCTCCCTGAACATCCCTCCAGCACTGAAGCCAGGTGGCCGTCCCGGCTCTTGGGTGCAGCGTGGTGCGGGGCAGGGGAGGGATGGGCAGACTGGCTGTGTGACCTCAGGGGCTGCGTGGCCTCCCTGCTTGGTCTCCTGATAGGGTGGGCACCGTGTTGGGATGCGTGGCAAGTGCAGGCAGAGCTGGGCCCGCAGAGCTCAGCACAGGGACGCCAGGAGGGGAGCGCAGGGCTCGGGCAGCTGCGCCAGCGTCCCGGGGCCTCCTGTCCCCAGCGTCGGGGGCTTGGGCTCCTCTGCCCCCACTCCTGGCCCCCGTGGCACCTCGCATGTGTCACCTCCTTCATCCCTGCGTGCTCCCTCTGCAGGACGCCCACTGCCGTGTTTAGTCGAGGGGAAACGGGAGGCCCAGAGAGGCTGAGTAAGCAGCTCCAGCACACACAGCAAGGCGTCGTGCTGGCTTTGCGACAGAGCTGTCAGCGGCGTGGCCGCCTGCCCTGCAGGCCTGCCCCCCCCCCCCCCGACTGCCCCCTCAGGTGTGTGGCCTCTGACGTTCGTGCAGTGACAGCCCAGGGCAGAGCCACAGCAGACGCCACTCCTGCCGAGGTGCAGACTTACGGGATGTGTCTTCCGCGGGGCTGCCAAGCAACTCCATGCCCGTCTCTTCCGGGAGCGGCCTGAGGACCCAGCCAGGAACGGGCACGAGAGTCCACGGGAGGAGCAGGGTGACCAGCGGCCAGGCGTGTGCAGACAAGACAAGATGGACAAGGGGCAGTGAGAACCGGAGCCGTGCGCTCGCTGGGCCTCCGCGCGGGGCTCCCCAACCCGTCACCCCGGAGCCTGGGCCGGGCCCGAGGGAAGGCCTGGTCCCCACGGGGGGACAGAAGCCCAGGGCTCCCGCAGGACCTCAGAGGGGCGTCGACGCGCGGCTCGACCTGCAGGACGCCAGGGCCAGCTCTGGGACGGCTGGATGTGACTGGGTCCCAAGTCCATGGAGGTCCACCAGCCGACGGTGACATGAGCAAGTGCCACCGTGGACAGGGCAAGGGACGGGTCCTGGTGTGCCATCTGCAGACGTGGCCTCCAGAGACGCGTGACCCCTCCCACGGAGCCCCACGCGGACGCGCCCGCCTGGTGGCCAAGCCCACAGCAGCCGCGAGTCCCTCGGCTCTTCCTCCCCCGCCCGTGATCCCCGGGGACGCGAGCCAAGCTCGGGGGACGGCAGCTCTGCGGGACACCAAGGAGCCGCTGAGACACTGTCACTGCTCCAAGGAGCCTGCGGAGGTCTGACGACCAGCTGCCACGCAGCCCGGGAGCAGGGTCCCACCACAGGAGAGGGACAGCAGGGACAAAGCCAAGGAAATCTGGAGCCTGCGTGGCCTTCCGCAGCTGGCAAGGCGTGGACTCGGCCAGTGCGGCTGCTGCGGGCAGGAGCGGCCACGGGAGCTCCTTGGACGCGCTTGGCAACGTGTTTGCGGCTGGGCCTGCTCTGGAGGGTCCCAGGACAGCGGGCGGGCGGCTCAGGCGGCCCTGGCCTCCTCCACGGCGGGGAGCCGGGCTCAGGTTGGCAGGCTGGGGCCTGTCCCCGCACCCCGCCCGCCCTCCTTGGAGCTGCCCAGGGCCGGGCTCCTTCCTTCTGTCCCGGGGGGCGGCCAGAGGTCCTCCCTGCAGGGCTGGCCCGCGGAGCGGCCGCGGGAGACGCGGGAGACGCAGCTGCAGGTCGGGGCGGCTGAGCGGGGGCAGGAAGGCCATTCAGGCTGCGCCCGCCGGGGCGTCTCTGCCCCGCCCCTGCCCCTCCTCTGGCGTCCCCTGAGCTGTGCCCCAGGGTTACCCGGGCTCCCGAGGTCCAGGACGAGTCAGAGATCGGCCTGATCTCATGGACGTGGAGGCTCAGGGCAGAGGGGACTCCCCGAAAGAAAACCTCCGTCCACAGGAGGCCCGGCCCAGGGCCCACACGGCAGACCGCCCGGGCCAGGCGGAGGGGAGCGCCCGCCCTCAACGCCCTCCGCCCACGCGGAGTGCCCTCGGCCGCCCGCAGCAGCGGGTGGCAGCGGCAGTGGACGGGCCTGAGGAGCGGGTGCTCAGGGAGAGCCAGACACAGGCCACACACGGCGGGTGACGCGGTGGCACGAGAGTCCAGAGACGGGCGCGAGTCATGGGGAGGGACGGGGGCTGCTCCTGGCTTCCTTCGGGGTGACGGAATGTTCTGGAACCAAACAGAAGAGCTGCCGTGCGAGCTGGGCAGGTGCCAGGGCTGCCAACCTGCGTCCCGTGGATCCCACTCGAGTCTTCTCCTACTAGAAGCCAGCTTTGGGCGCAGTCGCCAGGTGTCACGGAGCCGGACAGGGCTGAAGACTCCGCCTGTGCCCAGAGCCCGCGCTCAGGGACGCAGGGTGCCCAGGCCCCCAGGCCCGTGGACTGGCACGATGGCAGACGCCCGGCCCTGTGTTGTCGGCCGTGGGTTTCAATGGGTGCAGCCTCGCCGTCAGATCAGAGCTGCGCCCCAGAACTCTAGAGTCCCCTCGTGTCTGCAATCAGGAGGACCTGGCGTCCACCAGCTGGGCGTAGGAGCTGCTCCTTCCCCACGCCGCGGCCTGCCGGGCACCACGCCAGGCTCTTGGCGGCAGGACCCCGCCTGTTCCTCGCAGCAACCCCTGAGTCAGGCAGAACCCGCTTCCCAGAGGGGCAGACTGAGGCAGGGCCCGGGGGTCAGGCCGAGGGCCGCGGGCCTTGGTGCCCTGGCTGCCCACGGGCCGCGCTCTGTCCAGCCGCCGACTCCCCCGCCACAGGAGGAGGCCGGCCGTGTGGGGTTCTCAGGAGGATGCCATGCGGTTCCCAGCCCGGATGGCCTCAGGGGTCCCGCGTTGGCCCAAAGGCGCCCCCTGCGGGCCACAGACGGAAGCCGGGGCTGCTGCCGCTCTCCAGGCTGAGAGCCGCGGCCCCGCCTCTCCTGGCGTCCCCGGTAGTGGGGTGGCCTGGTCTTCAGGCCTCGAGCAGAGGCGCGGTGGGCTCTGGGACGCGGAGCAGGCAGGGCAGGCTCCATTTGGAGGGCGTGGTGCGTGGTCAGCTCACTGAGTGACGGGGGGCCTCCTGCCCAGGCCGGACCAGGGACCTGGGGGTCCCTGGAGGCCGCGAGCTTCTGCAATCCGCGGTGGTAAGTGACGGAGGCCTCCGTGGACACAGCGGCCCCAGCCTCACGCTCTCCTCCCCCAGGAGGCCTTAAGGGCGGGAGCGGGGCTTTCTGGGGGCAGCACCCCTGGCCGCAGGTGGGCTGCCCGCAGGCCCCTGGTGGCAGAGGCGCCGCCCACCGCGGGGGTTCTTGGGCAGAGGTCGTGCAGGGCAGGTCGCCGGCATCCCAGGAGGCAAATGCGTGAACAGGGCAGAGGCCACCCTAGCCACAGAGAGGAGCCACGGCGAGGGGGCTTGGCCTGGGCCCCGGTGGGAGAGCCCAGGCCTTGCACTGCCAGGTAGGCACCCCCCACGGAGCCGCCTGGGCCCTGGGGGAGGCGACTTCTAAGGGGAAACTCGCAGGCCATCGGGTGGCACCTGCAGGACAGGACACGGCTGGGGCAAAGCCCGGGCAGGGAGCAGCCCAGTGAGCTCAGAGAGCTGACCAGAAAGTGGAGCAGGAGCCCGGGCCGAGGGCGGGGTGGGGACGTGGCAGAGAGGGCCACGGGGTGGGGACGGAGGGGGAGGAGCAGGTCCCGGCGAGCAGGAGCCCGCGGCCCCGCGGCCCCGCGGCAGCCCCCGAGACAGCGGACATTCCGTGGGGTGAGGGGTGTGCCGAGCTGGACGGGGTGCGGGCTGAGCAGGGCCCCAGCCTCCAGGAAGGAGGCCCAAGTGCAGCAGAGGCCCAGCTGCGCCCACAGAGCTGGGATTTCCAGGGCAGTGAGACCTCGCCACTGACTCCCCAAACCCGGGACAGCCTCCAGCTCTCTAGACCCAAAGGCCCCCCCCACAGCCACAGGGACATCCCCATGTCCTCTGTAGAATTTGCTTTCAGAGCCCAGATGGGGAGCCTCTGTTAAAGCAGGGAGTCTGCCGGGCGCGGTGACAAATGGCAGTCATCACAGCTACTGGGGAGGCTGAGGCAGGAGGAGTAAGAGTTTAAGGCCAGTCTCAGCAACTTAGGAAGACCCTGTCTCAAAATAAAATCACAAGCACTGGGGCTGTAGCTTAGAGGTGGTGCCAGTGTTTGCCTAGCATGTGTGAGATTCTGGGCTTCATCCCAGCAATGATTCAAAAAAAAAAAAAAAAAAAAAAAAAAAAAAAAAAAAAGAGAGAGAGAAAGAGAGAGAGAGGGGCTGGGGTTGTGGCTCAGTGGTAGATCGCTCGCCTAGCACATGCGCAGCCCGGGTTTGATCCTCAGCACCACGTAAAAATAAACGCACTGTGTACAACTAAGGCAAATAAAAAAATATAAATATTAAAAAGAGGAGTCCCCTCTATATGCAAGGTGTACAGCATAGCTTCATCCTTCTGTATTGGACAGAGCCATGTCCCTGACATATACGTTCAAGTCCTAATGCCTGGTACCCGGGAATGGGACCTTATTTGGAACGCAGTCACCCTCCCTTATCTGTGGTTTTGCTTTCTGTATTTTCAGTTACTTGCAATCCACTGTGGTCTGAAAATACTAAATAGAAAATTCCAGAAACAAATATATCAACAAACAGAACAAAATTCATAAATTTTAAATTGCTCTTTTTTCCTGAGGAGAATGATGAAATCTTGCACTATGTGGCTCCAGCACGTGAATCATCCTTTTGTTCAATGTATCCACTCCATATATGCTACTCTCCTGTTAGTGACTTAGTAATTGTCTCCATTATCAGATTGACTGTTGTGGTGTCATGATGCTCATGTGCAAGGAACCCTTGTTTTACTTCATTATGGTCCCAAAATGTCATTAGTTGGCCATTCAGATATGTCAAAGAGAAGCAGCAGAGATGTGCTCACTTTAAGTGGGGAGGTGAGTTTGTCACAGGTCTGCAGGTCCCGGGAGAGCGCGTTTCTGCATACACAGGCTGGGTAACATCCACATCTTCGGGCATCCACTGAGAGTCTTCCCCAAAGATAGCAGGGAACTTCTACAGGGTCAGCTGACGTGGCGGAGTTAAGGTGAGGCCGTGCTGGGTCACCGAGAGCCCTGGTTCAATGACTTGTATCTTCCTAACAAACAGGGACGTCGTGCAGGGAGCTGGAGGACTCCAGGCTGCTCTGGGCTCTGACTCCACAGGGGCTGGCAGAGGGCGGTGGGTGGAGAGACGGGGAAGAGCGGTGGGCGGGCCGGGCTGTTTCCCGGAGGGGTGGCCGGGCTGGGAGGAGCAGCCGAGAGCCCGGGGCTGGGACACACAGGAGCCTCTGTGGGCTGCAGCTGGCCTCTGTTCAAGACAGAGCCTCTGTTGAGCTGTTGAGTTGGCAAGACAGCCTTGGCCTCCTCCGGGGCTGGGCGCACAGCAAGGCCACTGTCCTGCTGGAGAACTCTTTGGAAAGACCCCAGCCTCTTGCCCCTTGGCCACCACTGCAGAGCTGGCCCTGTTCTGTTTGCAGCTGCGTCCAGACGGTGCTTCCAGGGGGCTTGGAAGGGGGTCGCTTCCCAGGGGGAGAAGGGGTCTCCGCGCAGCTTCGCAGACAAGATAGAAGATGGACACACAGACGTGCGGAGAGCAGGCCTGCGGGAGAGCTGGGAGCCGGCCACCGAGTCGCAGTCCAAGGCTTCTGTCCTGGAGGTTCCCTGGTGCGCCTGAGTCGCTGCAGCAGGAGCCCGGGACACGTGGGTTCCGCATCTGCAGATCCACCCAGCCTCGGACGGAAAATGGTCCTTAAAAACGTGTCTGTTAGCCGGGCGCGGAGGCGCAGGCCTGTCATCCCAGCACTCGGGAGGCCGAGGCAGGAGGATCGCGAGGTCAAAGCCAGCCTCAGCAATGGCGAGGCACTTAGCAACTCAGGGAGACCCTGCCTCTAAATAAAAAATACAAAAAGGGCTGGGGATGTGGCCCAGTGGTCGAGTGGCCCTGAGTTCAATCCCCAGTACCAAAAAAAAAAAAAAAAAAAAAAAAGCGATCCCTTGTCTGCCCCGACTGCTGAGTCTGGGCCATGAGGTCCCCTCCTGGGTGCCAGGCGGGACTCTGCGTGCATTCAGAGGGGCTGGGCCTCGGGCGAGGGCGCGAGCAGGGCAAGGGAGGCGGCCCAGCACCAGCTCTCCACCCAGTGGCTGGCAGACCTCACACACAGCTGGCCCTCCACACCTTGGCCCTGCCGCCACACAGGGAAAACAGCGAGACCACCCACCTGCCCACCGGGGAGGCTGGGCCGCTGGCCCCAAGATACAGGTGGGTGGGGGCGGGAGGCCAGGGCAGCCGCAGAGCCTGCCGCTCGCTGCACAAGGACAACGTCCTGTGCACCTCGAAAAGCCAGAAGCTAGAAGAAGGGTTCTGAGTGTCTGTGCCTGAGTGTGTGTGAGTGTGAGTGTGTGAGTGTGCAAGTGTGCGACTGTGTGTGCAAGTGTGCGTGTGAGTTTATGTGAGGGTGTGTGAATGTACACATGAGCGTGTGAGAGTGTGTGCGCGCATGCAAGTGTGTGCGCACATGTGTGAGCATGAGTGTGTGCACATGTGTGTGTACACGTGTGCATGGTGCTGGGTGGAGCTGGGGCCTCGAGTGCTGGGCAGACAGTTTACCCCTGGGCCACACCCCTGGCCTGGGATTTTTTTTTTTTTTTTTTTTGGTACCAGGATTGAGCTCAGGGGCACTCGACCCCTGGGCCACGTCCCCAGCCCTTCTTTTGTATTTTATTAGAGACAGGGTCTCACTGAGCTGCTAAGGGCCTCGCCATGGCTGAGGCTGGCTTTGAACTCGCGATCCTCCTGCCTCAGCCTCCCAAGTGCTGGGATGACAGGCGTGCGCCACCGCGCCCGGCTTGGCCTGGGATTTTGAATGTTTTTACCCCAAAGAAACAAGGAATGTTTGGCAAGAGAGACGTCCGCCCTGATCTGCGCTCTGCACCAGCACGTGACCCTGAAACGCCACCAGCTGCCCCGACACACCCGCAACTTCTGTTTTTATGCAATACTTCAAAAAAATTTTTTTGATTGAAAATTCTTGCTGTGTTTAAGAAAAAATTTTTTCCCCCAGAAATTTCCAAAACTTGAGTCTGCCGGCTCGGAGCTCAAGAGGACGACGCAGCAGACGGCGTCGCGCCTGGCAGGAAGCGTCACCCAGCCACGGCGTCCTCTACGGAGGGCGGCAGAGGTTCCCGTTCCCAGCTGGTGCCACTGCCCTGGAGCTCGGCGGACGCGACCCCCAGACGAGAGCTTGTCCGCAGCTCGGAGCAGGGGCGCCTCTTGCTACCCCACGTGGGTGCGTGGAACCTGGGGTCTCCTGGCAAGTAGGCTCAGGTGACGTCCTCCTCGGAGGTGGCTGCTTCCTCCAAAGGCGCCGCTTCTGCTGGGGCGTGGTGGACGGGCGGCTCCAGCCCCGCCTCGGCCGGCTTCACGGGGTGCAGGAAGGGGCCTGACCCACAGCCCTCTCCCCCAAGGTGTGTCCACGCCACCTGGCCTGGCCCCGGGAACCCTCGCGGATGGAGATTTTTCTGGAACTGGAGAGTCTTCACAAATTCCCCTTCCGGGCTGACCACAGGTCCCCGGGATGGCCGCTCCGGCCGTGGTTCGCAGACCAGGCTGCGGGGCCTCGGGGACCTGCGGTGTCCTCTGAACGATGTTCTATTCCCACCCGCGAGCGTCGCCCATTCACCCGTTACCCAGTGAGCGCCGACTCCATGCAGGTGCCATCCTTGGAGCGGGGCACAGCAGGGACCAGAGCAAAAGAGTCGTGCTTTTGCGGGTTCCCTGTGGTGGGAGACGGGTGCAGACGGCGTGAGCCCGTGGTGGAGGCCTGGTCCTGGTGTGGCGATCGCAAGGTGGTGGGACCTGGGGGCGGTCCTCAGGGCAGGAGGTGCTCCTCGAAGGGATTAAGGTCCTTCCCTGGGCCCTTCAGGTCTCGGGAGACGGTTGTCACAAGCCCTGCTGCTGAGCCTGGTCCACCAGCACCCTGGCTTACTGCTTTGAGATGATACAACCTCTGACCATCACAGACGCTCCCTACACTACCATCCACCATGAGGGGACGCAGCCAAGGAGGGCTCTGGCCAGAGCCTACACCATGCTGTTTGGACATAAGCCTCCAAAACTATGGGCTAAACAAACCTTTTTTCTTTATAAAGCATCCAGCCTCGGGTATTTTGTTGTAGCAACACAGAAGGGACTAAGGCAGTGTATGGGAGGCTTTGAGTATCTGACAGCCACAGGAGCAGCACCATGAACTTGGTGCCTGAACACGTCAAGCTATCCCCTACTACCCTAAAGGACAAGAGCAAGTCCAGGGTCATTCTCACTGGGCAAGCCTAGTTGCAGCAGGGCTGGCCTCTCCTGAGGCCGCAGGGAGAGTCCATGTCCTGCCTCCTCCAGCTCCTCGGGGCCCCACAGCCCTTGGCTCGTGGCCCCTTCCACTCAGCCCTCCAGTCTGTCCCTTCCACGTTCATGTCTCCCGCTCCTGTGGTGAGATCTCCCTCTGCCTCCCTCTTGGAGGGACGCAGGGTGAACTGCAGGGCTCGCGGGGCAGCCCACGACCACAGCCGCCCACGCCGCCCTTCACCAAAGCGCAGGCAGCGCGGCCTCGGGCGGGACGCTCTCGGGGCCCAAGGACTAGGACGTGGGGGGGCTTAGTCCAGCCTTCGTGCAGGAAGGAAGCCATCCAGGAAGGGGAGAGGGTAAGGGGGCCAGGGAGGTCGTTTCTGAGGAGGTGGCCTGAGGCCTGAGAGAGGCGAGGAGGCAGAGTCTCCAGGAACAGCATCCCCGGCTGAGGAACAGCAGGTGCAAAGTCTACAGGTAAGAGTCAGCTGGCCAGGGAGCGGGAGGGGGAGGGACCTGCCGGGCTGAGGGTGTGAGGAGGCTGGTGGTGGGGGACGCCAGGCCAAGGACGTGGGGGCAGGACCCCGGATATTCAGGGGCATGGGCATTTGCCCGGGTGGGTGTAAGCAGGGGTGGGCCCCGGTACCTCTGGCGGCTACAGGTAAAAATACACCACGGCTTGTGATCGTTCAGCTTGGGGGTTAGAAGGCTGCAATGTCTGAGAGGTCCTAGGTGTGTGGGGGGCACTGGGGGTCGGGCCCGGGGACACACCATCATTCAGCTGTGCCCCAGCCCTTTCTGCTTTATTTGAGATGAGTCTTGCTGCATTGCCCAGGTGGCTCCTGAACTTGCAGTCCTGCCCCAACCCTGGGGCCTCAGGCCTGAGCCCCCCACCCAGCTGGAATTTTTTTATTTTTTGTACTAGATATGGAACTCGGGGGCACTCGACCACTGGGCCACATCCCCAGCCCTGTTTTGTATTTTATTAGAGACAGGGTCTCACTGAGTGGCTAAGGGCCTCGCCATTGCTGAGGCTGGCTTTGAACTCGCGATCCTCCTGCCTCAGCCTCCCGAGTGCTGGGATCACACGCCGGGCTCCAGCTGGGGTTCTTAGAATGGCCTGGGGTGGGGCTCCTTGGGCGCATCGGGAGGGCGTCGTCTTAGACAATCAGCAGGTACTCGCCACGTGCCTGGTCCCCACTGGTCTGCTGTGAGCCACAGGGAGGACTCTGGACCCTCAGGGCGCCTGCCAGTTCCCACTTAGAGCCGCCCCGTCAGGCAGGTCAGGAGCTGGCGGCACCTGCTACCGGCACCAGGAGCATCGCAGGGGCCCTGCGGCGGGGCCTGGGGTCCTACCTGGGCAGGTCCTCGTCCTGCCACTCCTCCTTCACCTCCACGTTCTCCATCCGCAGGGTGGCTTCTGTGGTCCCCATGGGGGCGGGAGGACGGGCTGGCTGGAGCAGGAGCAGCCCTGGAGGAGAGCTGGGAGGGAGGAGCGGGTTGAGTGGACAGGGATCTACCGACAGCCCCCAACTGCAGCTCTTAGAGGTGGTCTGTAAACACCTCCACGCCCCTTCTTCTACCCGATCCTGGCCCAGCCCGTGAGGCTTCTGCGGTCCAGAGAGGCATAGAGCGGGGACACACGGGGGTGTGGAGTTTGGACCAGGTGAAGGGTTGAGCCTTCACCCTCCCTGGGCACACCATGACCCACGCAGACTCATCCTTCCTCCCTTACTTGGAGCTCAACTGCAAAGCAATAAACTCCTTAAAAGATCATTCAGACTAAAGTGTGAATGACCAACGTGCTTACTTTTCCCTGCTGGGACTGACACTTTCAAAGAGGCCCAGGCCCAGGCCCACCCTCTCTCTCTGCTCCAGTCGCCTCCCTCGCCCCTCTCCCGCAAAGAAGCACGTGCTGACAGCCGGACCCCAGAACTACGAAGGCAGCGTGGAGGCCACAGAGCTGGAAGTCAAGATCACCATCAACTTCAGAAAGCAAGTTTTGGGCTAGGGTTGTGGCTCAGTGGTAGAGCGCTCGCCTAGCACGTGCGCGACCCGGGTTCGATCCTCAGCACCACATAAAGACAAATACATTGTGCACAACTAAAGCAAATAAATAAATATTAAAAAAAAAAAAAAGAAAGCACGTTTTGTTCTTATTGTTCTGGGGGTGGGGCTCTGGATGGATGGTGGCTCGGGGCTGCTGTTTGGGACGGGATGAGGGTTGAGGAGGGAGGCTGAAATGGGGGTACCCTGGCCCCGCAGACTCACATGCCCTTCCCCTCTCCGGCCTCAGCTTCCTGCTTGTAAATGGAAGGGCTGAGCCAGAGGTGAGTTCCAGGGCCCTGTGGCTGTGGCCTTCCATGATCTTCTGACTCAACCAGGTCCGCTTGGTTTTTGCTTTTAAATCAGTGATTTCCAACTGGGGACGGCCCCCCACCCCCTCAGGGGACACTTGGCAGGCCAGGGAGCCTGCTCAACACCCATAGCACCCAGGCTGTCCCCAGGGACAAGGATGACCTGAGGGCCAAATGTCCACAGGGCTGGGGCCGAGAAGCCCTGCTCTCCGGGAAACAGCCGTTTCTTTCTATATTTGCCTTTGGTGGAAGGATTTCAGGCCTGAGCTCAGCAGCCACCATGAAGCAGTCACCCCTGGGGCATCCTGTGACCTCCCCTCCTCTGAAGAGCTCATGTCACCCACAGTCTTCAGCATAGAAGGACGCTGACCCCCAGCCCTGCACCGGCTGCCCCTCTGCAGAGCTGGCGGTGCCGGATGGCTTGGGTGTGTCCCTCAAAGCCTGGTGGAGGGTGTAGATGGCGGGTCTGCGTGTGGTGGCGAGGGGGGCCTCAGAGGGGGGCTGAGCCCGATGGGAGCAGCTGGGCTAGACCCTCCCCGGTTTCCAGAGAGCGCCGCTACATCCTCTCTTGGCTATCTTGAATGTCGTCATTCATTCATGGAGGAGGGACAGTAAGACGCAGTACCGGGAGGAAAAAAGTCCCTTCCGGATGCTACTGGCAAAGCAGGCACCAGCGTGGCGCGTTCTTGCCACTGGAGATCCACCTCCCCGCTGGAGGGGGTCTTGCCGCTGTTTTACTAACCCTGAGCTGGCAAGGACCTCGGCTCCCTGGGGGACCCACCGGCCACATCCGCCAAATACGGGGTGTGGCGGTCCCAGTGGCCCACAAGCTCCTGCTCAGATCCTGGCTTCCCGTTTGGGGAGAGCAGAGGGAGCGACAGCGAGGGGCATCTGGGAAGGAGGGTTGGCTCCTCGGGTGCCCCATCATTAACCCGTCACATGCAAGTCCGGGAGGAGAGGAGGCGGCGGCTTGGCCGGCTCTTCCTCCCCACCGCCGGCGAGCCCTCGGCGACACACTTACAAAATCTTAGTATCATTTATTTTAATTTTCCAAGTCCGCAGCTGGCAGAGCCCCTGGAGGGTTATAAATAGGAAATAGCAGAGGCGGGACGGGTCCCTCGCAGGCCCGGGAGCTCCAGGGAGAGGGGACAGCCCGGTCGCCTAGGCCCTGCGCTGTCCCTGGTGCCGACCTGCGCTCTGCGGGCGCCGCCCGCGGCCACCGGCCGGGTCGGGGCGGCTCGCGGGGCAGGGGGAGGGGCGCGGGCGCGTCCTGCCGCGGGACCCGCACCGGGAGCCCACGCGGGCCGGGGCTGGCTCACCTCCGCGCTCCTCTCGCTGGCGCTCGCGGCCGTCAGCGCGTCGCGGGCGGGGGCCGGCGGGGCCTGGGCATCGGGCAGGTCACGCGGGCGGCGCGGCGGGGCGGGGGGCGGCGGGGCGGCGGGGGCCGGGGCACCGCGCTCGGCGCCTGCTCGGCTCCCGCGGGCGCGGCTTTGTGCGCGGCGGCGGCGGCGCGGCGGCTCCCGTCGGCTGGGCGGAGCCTCCCGCCGCGGGGCCGGTGCGGGCCGTCCTCTGGTGGCGCGGCGCGGATGTGAGCACAGACCGCGGGGGACGGAGCTGGGGGCGCACGTGCTGCGGCCTGCAGCGTGAGCCCGGCACCCAGTGGGGTGTCGGAGAAGCCCCTGGACAGTGTGGCCAGCTCCCCCCGGGAATGGAGAGGCGGCGGTGCTGGCCTTCGGGGACCTCAGGAGCTGTGCAGGCAGGGCTGAGCAGGGAAGCCTCTATCCTGTTCCTTCCGATTGCTGTGGCCCCCAGGAGACACGAGCATGTCCCATTCCTGGGAACTTGTGCCTGTGGCCTTATTTGGAAAAGGGTCTTTGCAGATGGAATCAGGCTAAGGATGCTAAGTGCAGATCATCCTGGATTAGGGGCCCCTAAATCCAATGACAGGCATCTTTAGAAGAGAAGGGAGAGGCGTGGGGGGTGAGGCCGAGAGAAAGATGGAGGCAGAGACCAGGGTGAGGCATCTACAAGCCAAGGACACCCAGGATTGCTGGGGGCCTCCAGAAGGAGGGAGAGAGGCCGGTAACAGATTTCCTTCTTCTCATAGAAGCCCTCTGGAGAGAACTCCAGAGACTCCAGGAGGAGACATCCTTGCAGATACCCCAACTTTAGACTTCTGGTCCCCCCAAATTAGGAGAGAATAGATGTCTGTCATTTGAAGCCTCCCCACATCTGCGGCACTTTGTCAGGAGACGAGGCACATGACCTCGAGTGGGACGGAGTTCTGTGTTCTCCCTGCCTCTCCTAGTCACTGTGCTGATGTGGTCTTCTGTGTTCCAGGAACACATTGCATTCACTCCTACCACAGGGCCTTTGCACATGCTCTCCCCCCTCACATATGTTCATGCTATCCATGTGTCAGTTCAGAAGCTGTCTCCTCAGAGAGGCTGCCTCCCACTCACCACCCTACCCCACTGCCCAATTTTTTGTACGATTCACTTTTCCTTAAATGGTGAAGAAATGTACTTAAAGTTGACCATTTTAACCACTTGGCAGGGTGCAACTCAGAGGCCCCGGTACACTGATAGTCATGCAGCCGCCTCCATTACCTCGTTCCAGAACTATTTCATCACCCTCAGTGGAAGCCTGACCCCATGAGCAGCCCCCACCCCCACCCGGCACACATGGGTCCACACCCCACCTCTGGAGTGTCCGGTCCTGGACTCTCCTGTCACCGGGTCACACACTGTGGCCTCGTGTATCTGGCTCTCACTGAGCATGAGGTCCTCAGGCCCCTCCACGGTGCAGCTGTGTCGTCTCACTCTTGCTGGTGGCCGAGGGACCTCTGGGTGTGGGTGGACCCCATTTTATGTATCCGTCCATCTGTTGATGGGCGCTTGGGGTGGGCTCCACTTTCAGGCTGCTGTGAACACGTGGGCATAGATACTTGCTTGGGCCCCTGTTTTCAGCACTCTGTGGGTATGCCGAGGAGTGGGATTTCTGGGTCACCGTGATTCTGTATTTCACTTATTGGAGAACACAATATTTTTCACAGCAGTTGCCACTCAGAAATTATTTCTTTGTTCCTGTGGTTATTCTCTGTTCTACTTTTACTAGAATATGAATCTCCAGGGAGCAAAGACTCTTGGTCTCACCCACTGATCTACTGTCCACACAGGGTGGCAGCACCTGACACTAGGGGTATTTAAGAGCCACCGTGTATTAGTGGGCTTTGTGTTACTACAACAAAATGCCTGAGGCAGCTAACTCATGAAGTGAAAAGGTTGGGGGTTGGGCATGTAGCTCATTGGTAGAGCCCTGAGCATGCATGAGGCCCTGGGTTCCATCTCCATTGTGTGCACACGGGGTGAGGGATGATTTAGCTCACAGTTTTGGAGCTCCCAGGGTATGGAGCCCGCATCAGCTCATTTCTGGCCCTCAGTGGGTGGCAATGGTGGGGCAGTGTGTGGGAGCAGTCTCACCTTGGCCAGGGAGCCAGAGAGACCTGGGTGGAGCCAAGCCCAAGCTCTCATAGAAGCCCTCTAGAGAGAACTGCCGTCCAGGGCATGTCCCCAATGACCTAAGGACCTCCCACTAGGTTCCATCTTCCAAAGGTCCCTGCACATCCCTGGGGACCCAGCCTTCAATCCACCGTGGAGCCTTGGGGGACAGGAACCGTGTTCCAACCTCAGCGTGCAGGCAGAATGCCTGAGCGTGGACATAGGGGACATTCTACCCAGGCTGCCTCCCTCTCTGCATCAGGTGGTAGCCTTCCAAACTGAGGCAATATGGCACCTTGCCCCAGAAAGCCTGGGTGGGGAAGAAAAGAGCCTGAGCCTTCAGCACAAGGCCTGGACTTCCCAGTTCCTGGGTGGAGGAGGTGTCACTGTCAGAAAGGACACTGTGTTGATGGCAGGGAGACGCGGGCTAGCCCTGGAGCCCAGCGCTAGCCACGAAGCACAGCCTGTGTTCTCGCAGAACTCCCCTCAGGTACGAGAGACAGGTGTCACCGGAGTCTGCATTGATTTAGAGTCAGAGCCCTTGGCAGGATCTCCTGGGGTGGGACAGGGTGGGGCGATGTGCGCTGGGCTCTGAGGAGCGAGTAGGAGTTTAATGGACAGAGGACAGAGAGAGGCATTTGGGGCAGAGTGGCCTGCCCGGATCCAGGTCCAGCAGCTCTTCTCACGATGGTGCCTTGGAGCTGTCCGCGGTGCTGAAGCTACCGCCGCCGAGTGTCACGGGGCTCACCATCTTCCTGTCCTTTCATTGGCCCCAGCCAGTGTTGGAAGTGCTGTCTCCTGCTTCTAAACCCAAGAAGCTGCGATGTGCCTCCCGTGGAAAGTACGTGGTCAAAGAAGTTTTGTTTTTTAGGCATGAGTTGTGCTGCGGACCGAGAGCGCAGTGCTAGTGAATAAAACGCATGCTCCATGAGGTGTCTTTAAGCCACACACAGAGAACAAGGTCATGTATTGATCGCTGGACAAAAATGTTGTGAACGAAGGCCACCAGGAGCACAACTGTGTTTCCCTAGAGCCAAAGTCCGTATTCACTACTTCAAGGTTCGTGGCAAATTTACACAAGAAAAGTGGTGGGAACCAACTGTACCTCCTTCTGAGGGCTGCTGTGAGGACCAGCCAGGATTGGGCGCAGAAACCATCCAGCACAATCCTTGAAATCATAACAGGAGACAAGGGATTGTGCAATCCAGACAGAACACTGAAATAGACCTGCCTTTCTAAAGCAGACGCAGCCTTATTACTCAATTAGAACGGCAGGGCCTTGGAGGGGGGCCATGTGTAATTACCACGCTGGGCTTTGGCCAGGGCATGGTGAGAGAGCTACACCTGCCAGGCCAGCCAGACCATTGCTAGTGGCCACACACAGTCACGAAGACACGGAAGAATGCCATTCGTTTAAATCACCAGTGGGGCTCCTTTGGCACCCGGGGCTTCCATGGTGCCTGTCCAAGAATTAACTAGCCCTGTGTCTGTTTAATGGGGGGGGGGGCAAAAGAACACACCCCCGCCATCCTTGGCAAAAGTACTTTTTACTCCAAGTCTCTTGTAATATGGCATAGTCAAGAAGCCAGACGATTTGAGTGGGCTCAGAATAAGGGCGGGGCTCGAGTGGAGACCCTCACATCCGAGTGGTTAAAGGGAATGCGGGGCTCCACGTAAGGGGCGGGGCTTTTCATGGGGCGGGGCTTCAGCAGAGATCTGCTTACCTGAGTGGTCGAAGGGAAGGCGGGGCTCCGGGTAAGGGGCGTGACTTGCTGTAGGGGCGGGGCTTGAGGCGGGGCGGGGCTTGAGCAGAGACCCTCACACTGGCTTGGAGAAGAGAAAGGCGGGGCCCCGGGGAGGGGGCGGGCCGGTGACGTCACGGCCGCCGGCCCCGGGAAGACGCCAAGATGGCGGCGAGCAGCTCTTCCGGCTTCGCGCAGGGCGCCGGCCCGCAGTCCAGGTAAACGGCCCGCCCTCCCCCGCCGCGCGCGCCGGCCTGCCCCCGGAGGACCGCGCGGCGAGGCGGCGGCGGCGGCGTGGTCGGGCCGGCGGGCTGCCAGGCTGGCTGCGGCCGAGAGGGCCACAGAGCCGACCGTCAGGGGAGCCAGGAGGGGGCTCCTGACGTGGGAGGGTCCCGGGCCTCTGGGGATGGAGCGCCGCCGACGGCCGCGGGAGCCCGGGAGGAACCTGGGCGGGCGGAGGGCGCCGACCCCTGAGGGACAGACGGGCCTGAGGGACAGACGGCCCCCGAGGGACAGACGGCCCCTGAGGGACAGACGGCCCCTGAGGGACAGAGGACTCCCGAGGGACAGACGGCCCCTGACGGCCCCTGAGGGACAGACGACCCCTGATAGACAAACGGCCCCTGAGGGACAGACAACTCCCGAGGGACAGACGGCCCCTGAGGGACAGACGACCCCTCATGGACAAACGGCCCCTGAGAGGACAGACGGCCCCTGAGGGACAGACGGCCCCTGAGGGACAGAGGACTCCCGAGGGACAGACGGCCCCTGACGGCCCCTGAGGGACAGACGACCCCTGATGGACAAACGGCCCCTGAGGGACAGACAACTCCCGAGGGACAGACGGCCCCTGAGGGACAGACGACCCCTCATGGACAAACGGCCCCTGAGGGACAGACGGCCCCTGAGGGACAGAGGACTCCCGAGGGACAGACGGCCCCTGACGGCCCCTGAGGGACAGACGACCCCTGATGGACAAACGGCCCCTGAGGGACAGACAACTCCCGAGGGACAGACGGCCCCTGAGGGACAGACGACCCCTCATGGACAAACGGCCCCTGAGGGACAGACGGCCCCTGAGGGACAGAGGACTCCCGAGGGACAGACGGCCCCTGACGGCCCCTGAGGGACAGACGACCCCTGATGGACAAACGGCCCCTGAGGGACAGACAACTCCCGAGGGACAGAGGACCCCTGAGGGACAGACGGCCCCGAGGGACAGAGGACCCCTTAGGGACAGACGGCCCCGATGGACAGACGGCCTCTGATGGACAGATGGCCCCGAGGGACAGAGGACCCCCGAGGAGAGATGGCTCCTGAGGGACAGACGACCCCTGAAGGGCAGATGGGCCTTCCGGGTGCCTGGGGGCGGAGGGTGCGACCCCCAGTGGGGGGAGGAGGAGAGGAAGGTGGGCGTGGCCTGGCCGGTGAGGGAGGGAAGGTGCTGACCCCTGAGGAGAAGGAGGAGAAGGACCTGGGAGGTAGAAATCTGGCTGGGGCTGGGGCAGAGGACCCCCACCCCTCAGGGAGACGGTAGAAGGCAGAGACCTTCAGGGTGCCTGGGGGTGCCAAGGGGCGTTGACCCCTAATGAGGGAGGGGGACAGAGGACAGGCCCGCAGGGGTGCCTGGCTAGCAGGGGCTGGGGTTGGTGAGTAGTTTTGGAAATCAGACCTGGAAGGGGACCAGAGGAAGGACAGTGCTGCAGCTGAGGTTGCTGAGACCCGAGTGAGGGGAGGAGCAGAGACTTGGTCGGCAAACTCGACTTGGTCCTGAGACCCAGTGGGAGTGGGGCACCTGGGATTTCCAGGGAAGGGGACCAGTGGTGGGGGGAGCTGAGACATTGAAACCCTGGGGAGCCGGTGAAGGAGGGGACCCAGGAGTTTGAGAGGGGAGCGGGGATGGGAGCCCAGCGGAGAGATGGCAGGGGGTAGGGGCAGGAGGGTTCTACTGGGGGCGACTTTCAGGGTACAAACACACCCACTGCCTCCAGGGCCCGCTCACTGCAGTAGCTCTGCTGCCCCCTGCCTGTCACCCAAGTCATACAGCCAGGCTTACAGTCCCAGGGAAAGGACACTGACTTGTCATTTTCATGTACCACCCTGTTTCCAACTGGTAGCCTGGTAGAACCTCTTGGGCCAGTTTCGCAGCCCCTGTGGAGCCTGCCACCCGCGTGAACTGCCCCTTGTGCACCTCATAGACTACTGTTCCCTGAGCCTGGGGCCTCTGCCACATGTCCATTAGTATCCCAAGCTGATGGTAGCTTCCAGCTAGTGTTTTAGTCCCGCACAGTGGGACATTGGTCCTGGGCCAAGGTCTGTGCTGCCGCGGGGCTCCCTCCTTCGGAATCACTAGGAGAAGCCAGCCAAGGCCTGGAAACAGGCCCCCCATGGTGGGGGGTCCGGCATACCCCTGATGTTTTCTGCAACCCAGGTGGCTCCCCGGGGTCAGGCTTGGCTAGCCACGGGTTTTCCGTCAGGGGAAGAATGCTTGGCTGCTGTCTTCCTGGGATGAAGCTTTTCCCTCTTCTTTTCTGTTTTTCTTGTGCTCGGTGGCAGTCTGAGGGCCAGCCAGGGCTCAGCCAGCCTCCTGGCTGAAGCTGTGCCCTCCTGGCAGTGCTGACCCGCCTGCCCGCCAGCTCTTCCTTTTCTCTCCAGTGCCTCCTTCATTCCCACGTGCACAGTCTCTTTGAACTGTTGGGCTGTTGGCATTGCCTTCCCGGAGAGAAGCTGAGTATTTACACTGTTAAAATAGGCCATCGCTGAGGTCAATAGGTGTTTTTTGTTTTGATTTGCTTTAATGGACTTACACATTTTAGTGCTGCTCTTTTCTGTCCTGTGGTGGCTCGGGCAATGCGACGTACACGTAGCCAAGAATGTGACACTGTCATCAACCGAATGTCCAGTGTTGTTAGAATGGCCTCTGCGAGAGATTTATTCTTCAAGGAAAGAATAAATATTAACTAAAGCTGAAAGTATCATGGGAGTCATAGCAAAATAAATTTCAGTCTCGCAAAACTTGGAAACAAGATTATGTACATTATTTGAATGATTTTAAGTTGCCCCAGCCCTCCTCTTTTGGGGGAAACCACTTTGTCTTGGAAACTTGAGCTGCTTTTAACCTATGTGTTTCTTATGTAACGTGCCATAGGAAAGCTGACTGGACCCCAGGTTTTGGGAGTCCCACTTTCCGGCAGTCCTTGGACAATATTTTACAGTGCCTGTGTCGTGACTCGCCCAAGCAAAGACCGCAGAACCCCTCAGGAGCTCTGAGTGGGTTTTCTTGGCTTGTGAAGCTGATAACCTTGGCCCTGGATGGGGCCATTCCTTGCATGGTCATCCACAAATAGGGTTGGGGTCTGGACTGTTCTTTAGTTGGTCAGTTAGCATTGTACGCACATTTGCAATTACTTGTTGATATTCATTATCCCTTTTTTTTTTTTTTTTTTAAATGCTGTTGGGGATGGAAGCCAGAGCCTTGACATGTTATGCAGGTGCTATACTGCTGAGCTGAACCCCTCTTTTTATTTTATTTTTTTAAAAATATTTGCTTTCATTGTACACAATGTCTTTATTTTTTTTTTTTTTAATGTGGTGCTGAGGATTGAACCCAGGCCGCACACATGCTAGGCGAGCGCTCTACCGCTGAGCCTCAACCCCAGCCCGTGAACCCCTCTTTTTTTTTTTAAAAAAAAAAAAATTTATTTGAGACAGGATCTCCCTAAGTTGCCCAGGTTGGCCTAGAGCTTGCATCCTCCTCCCTAAGTTTCTAAATAGCTTCTCAGATCCCAAATATCTTATGGGATCTGGGGATTGAACAGGGGCACTTGTGGGCCACATCCCCAGCCCTATTTTTTATTAGAAGCAGGGTTGGTGTTGCTTTTCATTTTGAACTCGCGATCCTTTCAGCCGCCCAAAGTGCTGGGATTTTCTATCTTATGTAGTTTTGAGTCTCAGTGCTTTTCACAGTTAGGACTGCAGGTATTCAGAATGAATACCACGTGACTCCAGCTGTGCTTTTGCCAGCTTGGGGGTGCTGCTTAGCAGTGAGGCCAGGGACTACTGGGGACACCCCATCTATGTTTAAAGTTCATGAGATGTGCAAAGCTGGGTGGGCCGTGCGCTGGGCTTCCCAGTCAGACAGTGGTGGGCAGGCCAGCTCTGCTGCCTCCCTGGAGCTGCGTTGTTGAACTCCCACTGGGATCTCCAGTCGGCCACCTTTGTTTAGTACACCCCCACCTGTGGTCTTGGGATTGAGCCCAGGGGTGCCTACCACTGAGCTAAACTGACAGCCCCTTTTTTTATTTTATTTTTGAGAGTATCTTCCTCAGTTGCTGAGGCTGGCCTTGAACTTGGGATCCTCCTGAGCAGCTGAAATTACAAACATGACTACTATCTGGCAAGAAAAGTACATTTTAAGAAGAATTTTTGCATGACAGGATTATGCTATCTCAGACCCTATCACAAGTGAATTGAATGCGTTTACAAATTTTCGAGGCTGGGGATGTAGCTCAGTGGTAAGGGCTAAGGGCTTGCTTAGTGCTTGCTTAGAGCGCTTGCTCAACAACTAACCACACCCCTGAGTTTTATCCTTAGTATTGCCAAAAAAAAATTTTTTTTTTTCAAGTATATATTTTGAATTTTCATTTTATCTATTTTTTAAAAATATTTATTTAGGGGCTGGGATTGTGGCTCAGCGGTAGAGTGCTTGCCTAGCACACGGGTGACCCAGGTTCGATCCTCAGCACCACGTACAAATAAAACGCATTGTGTACAACTAAAAGCAAATAAATAAAAATATTTAAAAAAAAATATTTATTTATTTACTTTAGTTGTATACAATGCAATGCATTTATGTTTATGTGGTGCGAGGATCGAACCCGGGCCACACACGTGTGAGGCGAGCGCTCTGCCGCTGAGCCACAAACC
Source organism: Tamias sibiricus (assembly GCA_025594165.1). Taxonomy (NCBI): domain Eukaryota; kingdom Metazoa; phylum Chordata; class Mammalia; order Rodentia; family Sciuridae; genus Tamias; species Tamias sibiricus. The sequence goes on along the minus strand of CM046673.1, from coordinate 2,679,328 downwards.
CTAGCCCCATCATTTTATCTATTTTGGAACCAAAAATTAATTTATAAACATTGGAGCAGAAGTAAACTCCTAAGAGATCATTCTCTGTTTCTGAATTTTATAATCTTACTTTATATTTTTGTGTTCTGAGTATGGCCATGAGTGTATTTAGAATTATCAGAACAACAACATCAGATATAAAAACATATTATTAGCCGGGCGCGTGGTGGCACACGCCTGTAATCCTAGCACTTGGGAGGCTGAGGCAGGAGGATCGCGAGTTCAAAGCCAGCCTCAGCAATGGCGAGGCACTTAGCAACTCAGTGAGACCCTGTCTCTAATAAAATACAAAAAAGGGCTGGGGATGTGGCTCAGTGGTCAAGTGCCCCTGAGTTCAATCCCCAGTACCAAAAAAAAAAAAAAAAAAAAAAAAACATATTATTATTTTTTAAAATTTCTTTATAGTTACGGATGGACAGAATGCCTTTATTTTGTTTATTTTTATGTGGTGCTAAGGATTGAACCCAGTGCCTCGTGAATGCTAGGCAAGCACTCTGCCACTGAGTTACAGCCCCAGCCCATAAAAGCATATCATCATCATCATCATCATCATCATCATTATGTGTGTGGTGCTGAGGATTGAACCCAGGGCACTTTACCACTGAGCCACATCCCTAGCCCTTTTTATTTTTTATTTTGAGACAGGGCCTCACTAAGTTGAACCTGCCTCAGCCTCCCCAGTCACTGGGATGACAGGCATGGCCACCATGTCCAGCTATAAAGGCATTTTCCCATGACTCTTGGAAACAGTCTTTGCCATGAATGCAGCCTGACAGGGGCCAGAGGTTACCTCAACCTGTCAGCCACACATGGGGTGGGAGACCAGGTGGCAGGACTTGTGGATTCTAGGGTGGAACCTTCCAGTGCCAAAAGACCAGCATGAAGCAGAGCTGTGCAGAACTCAGAGTCTGCCTCGCGGAGGCCAGGCTGGCGGAGCTCGGGCTGGCGGAGGCAATGTCTAGCCCCGTCTGCTCATAAACTGAGCCTATGTCGTGCAGCCTGAGGAAGAACCCTGGTCCTGCCACTGTAGCTGCTTGGGAGGGCTCTGAGGATGTTGAGTTTGTGTTTCGAGGTTGGGCCAGTTTTGCTTGTCATCAGTGCTCTAAATTGGGGTCTCGCTAAGTTGTTGAGCCTGGCCTTGAACTCACGGTCCTCCTGCCTCAGTCTCCCCAGTAGCTGGGATGACAGGCGTGGCCACCACGCTGGCTTGCCCCTGCCCTAAGGTAGGTGCGAGGCAGCTGAGACACCATGTTCCCACCCTGGCAGCCCACCAGGGGCTCTCGGTTATCCCCGGATATCGGGGGCTCCAGGACAAGGGCTGCCAGTTGCGCACGGACACCCTCTACCTGCTCTTTGCTCCGGGGCTCGTGTTTCTTCTCTTGGGTGGGACCCTCCAGCCAAGGTGTTTGGTTTGGTGGGTACTTTGCCCTGGGCAGCTTCCCTGCTAGTGCGTCCGTGGCACTTGCTTCCTCTGCTGTTCTGGTGACCATGTCCCAGGTTAGCTGTTTGTCCCTGCTGGCTGAGACTGGAGGCCGCTTCCTCCAGCTCCACAGCCTTCCGTGCCATGGACGGTCAGTCCTGTTGCACAGTCGGCCCCTGGGGTAGTTGCTCCCGGAGCAGACTGATCCCAGCCTCCGGGGCCTGTGCTGAAAGTTCTGGAAGGCCATCAGCTAGCTTTGATCTTGAATGCAGTGGTTGCATCCAGGGCCATTGTCCTCTCCGTAGCTTGCTCGTAGGTGCTCTGGCGGCCAGCTTGGCTTGTCACTTCCTTCCCACAGCAGAGGTTCCGTGCTTGGGTGGCCACAGAACAGCTGCTGCCCTCCGGGAGACTCCCACCCCTGCAGGCAGGAGCAGCGGCGCCACACCTGGCCCTCACTGCTCCCAGGACGTCTGAGTTGTCCGCAGCAGTTAGAAGGCGTCACTGTTGAATGGCTCGGCTGGAAGCTCGTCACCTGCCTGCTCCCTCCTGCCCACCAGCTGTGTCGGGGAGCCGGGCTCCACAGCGCGTGACTGACGGCCACCCTGTGTGGGGCACATCCCTTCGGCAGGATGCAAGAGAAGCCCAGAAGCTGCTGCCAGACACCGCCTGGCCCCCGGGAGGCTCGGGCACAGCTCCAGAACGTGGCCAGGGCTCTGTCCTGAGGGGCCAGGCTGCCCCTGGTGTGGAGCTGGCTTCTGACAGCAGCTTTAAGAAGGTTGAGGATGGGGTGGGTGGTAAAACCTCAGTCGCCCCGGAATAGCTCAAGATCTCTGGTGCGTCGGCATGTTTTCCGGGGCATCTGGGTTTGTAGCGGGGGTTCCACCTGGAGCCACATGTAAGGCTTTCACAATAAAAAGGAAAGAAAACGCCAGTTGTGCTGTCCCCGCCAGCACGCTGTCCAGCAGGTGCTGGGTGCGCTCAGGCGCTGAGGCCCGGGGTACCCCCCCAGCACCGGAAGCCAAACAGAAGTGTATGGTGGGTTTCAAACATAAAACCCTCGAGATCAGGAGTGCAGGGGAAGTAGCGGCTGGGCTGTGGAACGCGGCCTCACTCCAGTGAAGCAGACCTGATGTTCCTCGGGCAGCGGCTCTGGGCCTCGCTTGTGCTGCACTTGACCTTGGCCTCCAGCCTTGTGCAATGCACCCGCTGCACCCAAGCCCCCAACCCCACCTTCCAAGCTGAGCACGCGGGAGCCAGGGTTTCCCTCGGCGGTGCTAAAAGATGGGTGTGCTTGATGCCCAGGTCTCTGGCTGCCCGTGCTGGCGTCTCGTCACTGGGTGGCCCTAGGAGGAGGGCACTAGAGAGGCCAGCAGCAGAAGAGCCATGTCCCCAAGTAAGAGCCTCCTCAAAGGAAGAACCACTGAGGTGGCTCAGCCCTGGGATTCTGGGAGAATCTCTTCCGTTGGGTTTCATGTCTTGGACTCTGTCTTCTCTGTCTCTGTACTCCCACTGAGCTATTCTTTGGAAGCCACATCTAGCAGAATCATCGTCATATGCCACTGGAAGGACATGTCCTCTTTCCTGATGGTCCCTGGACGTCGCACCACCAGCCTTGACCTCGGGGTTCCACGCTGCATTTTGAAGCCTGGTCTGCCCTCAGAGTATTGGTCCTTTGAGAACAAGCAAGAGCATGTCCCAAAGGACAGAGCCCGGGTGGGGGACCTGGACGTCTCTAGATGAGCCCCTTCCATCCTCAGGACCTGAGTGTCCCCAGGAGTTCAGTGACCTTGTGAGCCAAACTGTATCAATGGCTCTTGCCGCCTTTGTGTTCTAAATCTAATCTAGAATGCGCGCCCTCCCTCGGCCCCCCAACAAACATTCAGAGCAAAGAGCCACCCAGAGACGACAGCCCAGGGCCCAAAGACAGAATCCCAGGGAGGACGTGAGAGTGGGCGTCAGTGGACTGGGCTGCAGTGCCAGTTTTCCTCTCCCAGTGGTGGTCTGAGCACGCCCAGCTTCCTGCCTGAGCGCCCACCCCCAGCTGGTCCCCAGCCCAGGCACTGTTGTCATGGAGACAGCAAGCAGCAGCATCGCAGTGCAGGGGCCGCTCTCTCTCTGAGCAACAGGTGACTCCAGCAGCAGCAGCAGGAGACCTGCTTGTGGCCCGGGGGTGGCTTTACTGGCAAAGCCGCGGGTCTGCTGCTGCTGCCGGCCGCGCAGGCTGCGTCACCCTCGCGCCAGCTCTGTGTGAGCGGCGGCACCATTTAAAGGCTGGCAGTTTTCACAGTGAGTCTAAGTCCCAGCAGTGCTTCACTCAGCTCTGGCCACCCTGGGCACACGGGGAGCACCAGCCCCAAGCTGGCCCAGGGCCACGGAGTTCTCCTTCATGGTCTCACTGTCCCAGCGCCAGACCCGCTGTTCCAATTTTACAGGTGAGTAAACTGAGGCAAGAGAGAGTAAGTGGCCAGCCCAAGGCCCCGCAGGCCACTCCAGACTCCACGCCCTCTGCTGACTGTGGTCCCCACAGTGCCTCAGCTCGAAATCCTCTTGGCCCAGAACCACTGACGTCCTCAACCCTCCTGTCCCCCCCTTGCTCTCTAGGTCACCTGCACCTGCAGGGTTGCTAGTGTTAGCGGAGAAGCCAGTGCCACGGGAGGGATTTCTTATGTTCCAAGGAGGGGCCACGCCACACCCTGCAGGGCCCCAGGGACACACTGGGGGTGATCAGGGCAGCAGCAGGCCTGAGGGAAAGCCCAGGCCACCACCTCCCTGGGCTCCTCGGGAAATGAAGAGCAAGCAGCTTGGGCCGGCCAGCCTGCGCGGTGCCAGGGCCCCCGGGCTGGAGGGTGGCCCTCACTGCCTGGAACCTGGCTGCTGTGGTCTGACCCGGGCCCTCCAGAGCTCAGGTGTTGACAGTCTGACCACGTGAAGAAGTGCAGAGACCACGCGGACTCGCCTGCCTGTGGGCCTTGGGCCTCAGGCCAGCAGCCGGCCCGGGAACACTCCTGCCTCCTGCCCCGGGTGAGGCCACAGCAGAAGGCCCTCACCAGCCTCAGCCAGCTCCTCGCCTTGACCCTCGGCTGCAGGCCCCAGAACTGTGAGCAATAAACCTCAGCGCTTCACAAATCCCCAGCCTGTTGGAGGCACACAGAGACTGAGACACTGGTACCCGGTGACTCGGGGTGGGCTTTGTGTGCCCAAGGTAGAGCAAGGAGTCCAGGCAGAGGGACTGGTTTGCAGATGGAAGCTGTGCTGCCAGCAAACCCTTTGCCATCTCTGGAAGCCACCAACCCTGGTAGGGACCTCTCCCTGGTCAGCCAAGCACCATGAGATACGGAAAATAAAGCACAGTTACCACAGGGAGGTGGGCTCTCCCGTGGGCACCACCTTCATGGATACCTCTCCCCCGCAACCAACCTGCCCCTGCCTGGAGCAGGCAGGGGACAAGGGTCTCCCTGTTCTTCCTTGTGACTTCCTGACTGTGCCCGCACCTCCTTGAGCCCCCAGCTTTGGCTCTCTGGGTGTCCGACTGACTCAGTGTCGCCATCCTCCCCTCAGACCTTGGAGAATGTCCCAAAGGTGTCTCTCCAGAGGTGTTCCTGCAGCCACCCTCAGTGGCTCTGTGTTCACAGATGGTGCCCTTGGTCTTGGCTGTGCACACCCACGTTCAGCCTCAGCCCAGGCCCAGCCCCAAGCTCAGCTCTATACCGTTGTCAAGAGTAAGAGCAGGCGCCCAGCCAAGCATGTGGCATGGGGCCTGCACAGAGAAGTAGCTAGCCCCACCTCAGGCTCCAAGCGCTCATCCTCCATAAGCCACCTAGGCCACCAGTGCAGGGCTAGCCTTTTGGGTACTCTTGCCCTAGTCCTTTGGGCTGCAGGGTCCTGCTGTCCCTGATAGGCTTCCTGCCTCTGTATGAGTCTCCTGTGGCTGCTGTAACAAACAGCCCCACACTCAGGGGCTCAGAAATCACATTTATTACTTCACGATTCTGGAGGTCAGAAATCCAAAATGTGGCCGGGTGCAGTGGCGCACGGCTGTAATCCCAGCAGCTTCGGAGGCTGAGACAGGAGGATTGTGAGTTCAAAGCCAGCCTCAGCCTCAGCAATGTTGAGGTGCTAAGTAACTCAGTGAGACCCTGTGTCTAAATAAATACAAAATAGGGCTGGGGGTATGGCTCAGTGGTTGAGTGCCCCTGAGTTTAATCTTCCGTACCCTCACCATCCCCGCAAAAAGAAATCCAAAATGGGTCTCACTGGGGTAAAAACCAGGTGTGGGCAGGTCTTGCCATCTCTTCCCCTGCTGGAGCCAGGCATCCCTTGGCCTGTGGCCCCATCACTCCACCCACAGTGGCAGGGCCACAAGCCTGGGCACCACCTGGCCCTGTTTCCTCTCCCTCTCGCCCTCCTGTGCTTGGCTGCCTGGCCCCCTCTGGGCTCTGTGCTTCTGCTCCTGCCCCGTCCCAGGCCCTTCTTGCCCTGCTGTGCATGGAGCTCCCCCGGGTGCCCGGGGTGGAGGCTGCCGGCCTTGGCTGCCCCTGAAGCCACCCGTTTGCTCTGGCCCCTCGCAGGGCTCTCCACTCCGGTTGCTCCTGCAGCAGGCGAGCTGCAGCAGCCAGCACATGTCCCTGGACAGGACATGCCCACCACTGCTGCCAGGGCTTCTCCCCGTTTCCCATCAGGTCTCACACAGACAGCTCTCAAGTGCCACCAACAAAAGCAAAGTCATCTTACAGTTCCCGAGGTCCTCGGGCGCCTCCAAGGCCTGGATGGCGTCTCCTTTAGCTGGCCCGGAGGCGGCTCCCTCCACTCCTCCTCCTTTCACGGTAGCCGTGAGCAGCCCGGCAGTAGGACAGCACTGCGCGGAGTGAGGTCAGGTGCCCTCTGCAGGGCGCACACGGGCTTCTCCCTGTTCCGCTGAATCTCGTGCTTATTTTGGGTTGGCTTGCTCTCTGTCATCTTCCCTGAGTGCCTTGCCTGGTGTGTCACCTTTCTTCCTGTCACTAACAAGTACCTGAGATGGCCAGCTTAAGAGGACGGGGCTTTTGCTCAGTTTGGGAGGTGGCAGGCCATGGTGGGCGGGCCTGCTGCTCTGGGCCTGTGGCAAGGTGCTCGGGATGGGGGAGGGGGCCCATGGTGCCCCAGACCACTCGCCTAGTGGCCAGGGAACAGAGTGTCCCATGGTCCTCTGCAGGGACAACCCCCAGAGACTGAGGCCTCCCACCAGACCCAGCTCTCGGGCTCCTCCACCTCCCAGCGGCACCTCCCTGGGCCAGGCCCGCAACACATGGCCCCTGGGGACAGTCCAGGCCCAGCTGCAGCGTCAGATCTGAAACCCCCCAGTTCTGCGTCCTTATTGGTGAACAGGGCCTTGGCCTTACTTAGATGGACAGGGGCTAAGTCCTGACACCCAGTCGCCTGCTCTCCCCAGCTCATCTCAGATTCCTGTGTGTGTGTGTGTGTGCACCAGGGATTGAACTCGGGGGCACTCAGCCACTGTGCCACGTCCCTAGCCCTATTTTGTATTTTATTTAGAGAGAGGGTCTCGCTGAGTTGCTTAGCACCTCACCATTGCCGAGGCTGGCCTTGAACTCGAGATTCTCCTGCCTCAGCCTCCTGAGCTGTTGGGATTACAGGCGTGTGCCACCTTTAATGTTTTAAAACTCTCAAAACATAATAATTAGTTAGAACTGAAGACTTTATACCACGTGCTTTATTTTATTTATTTATTTATTTATGGTACCGGGATTGAACTCAGGGGCACTCGACCCCTGGGCCACATCCCCAGCCCTTTGTTGTGTTTTATTAGACAGGGTCTCACTGAGTTGCCAAGTGCCTCGCCATTGCTGAGGCTGGCTTTGAACTCGTGATCCTCCTGCCTCAGCCTCCCAAGTGCTGGGATGACAGGCAAATCATGAATGTCGATGGCCGTCCTTTTCACGAGTATTTTCCCCACATTCTGTGTGGGTGTGTCTCGTGGCACATGATGACGATCCGCTGTGGCACTTTGTCCAGCCCCAGGCAACAGTAGCGTCCCCGAGTGTCTCCTCTTCCCCCTAAAGATACTTTCAAAAATATCTTTCTTGAAACAGAACTCACTGCACAGTTCACCCTTTTAAAGTGCAGGAACGGTGGCTCTGACGTTCATGGATTATCACCCATCACCTTAACTCCACAACATCCTGTCATCCTAAAGGAAAACCCTGTGCTATGAGCAGTGTCCCGGCCCTCGCAGCCCTGCAGACACAGTGTCACTGGCACTTCCTGGCGTGGTTCGCCCTTCACAGGGTGGGCTGAGGCCCCTCCTCCTTGTGGTGCCACCACAGCTGCTCCTCCTCCCTCCTCCTCCTCCTCCTGTCGCTGGCAAAATGTGCTTACTGTAAATTTTGCCGCTTGGCCTGGGCAGGTGCTGTCGGACCCGCCCTAGTGGCAGGGCCTCTCGGCTCAGGCTCAAGCCAAGGTGACCCCAGGCAAACCGCCAGGCCAAAGCCTCTGGCAAGGAGTGGGGCACGCAGAGCCCACAGCCCTCATCAAATTCCTGAGAGGACCCAGGAAAAGGCCGAGAAACTGCACGAAGGGAGCGAAGGTCAGCACGACTCTGCTGTGGGAGGCTGAGAGGGCGGGGGCCGCCCGGGCTGGGCAGCTCCTGTCCCTCCCCAGGCCTAGGCCCTCAGCCTGTCCCCACCCACTCTCCCGCGTCCCGCTCTCCCCTTCTGAGTTTCTCCGCAGCAGCTCTGCACACAGGGCCAGGCCCGCCTCTGGTGGGGTGCTGGGCCTGCAGAGTTCTGAGCAGCCTCCCTGCCTCCGCCCCTCTAGCCCAGGAGCTCCCCAGTCATGACAGCCACATGTGTCCTCAGACTTGGACGGCCCAGGGTCCCCTGGGGCAGAATGTCCCTGTGAGACTCCTGCTCTGAGGTCCCTGGGCCTGGCAGTCGCAGGGCTGAACCCCCCGTTTCCTGCCCAGCTGAAGCGAGGCGTGGAGGACTGACTGCCGCTGCCTCGGCCAGTCCCGTGACTCCTCTGAGCTCGCAGCCCGCGCCCAGGCGTCCTGCCCTGCCGGGGCCAGCAGACTGCGGCAGAGTGACTCTGCTCTTCCTGAGCCCAGGCCTCCAGAGGCCTGGCCTCTGACCCCCCAGGGGGGACCCAGCACGTGAATCACCCAACTTGGCCCCTGGACGAGGAGAGCCACCGCGGCCCATCTGCAGCTGCGATGCAGGAGGGTGCCCCGCCCAGGCCGGCTCGCAGAGGTGGGGACCCACAGCCTCGCTGTCAAGGGCCCGTAGCCAGTGGCTTTGATTCTGCAGCCACTGCGCTCCGCCACCATGGCCAGCGCCAGCTGCAGCAGCACAGGGACACGCTGCCGCCCCGCGCCCCGCCAGCTTTAGTTTCCGACGCTGAAGTGTGCCCCTCGGTCACGCGCCGTCTCGACATCACACCCTTCCGACTCTTTGCAACCACGCAAAACGGAAAAGCTGCTCCCACTTGGCCGTGTGGGAACAGGCTGCAGTTGTAGTGAAGGCAGAAGCCCGCAGACCAGGCGGCGGCGCTCGGGCCCTCCCGCCCCGTCTGGGCTCCCGGGCAGAGCTCCCAGGAGGCGCTGGGACCCGCTCCACGTGGGAGCACAACTGGCAAGGAGAGAGGCGCTGACCCCAGGCAGCCCTCGGGTGTGTTGGTGGCTTCCCTGCGTCAACATAAGGTCACTGAACACGAGGTGGCCAAGAGTTCCCTTTCTGGGTCTCCATCACTACGTCGTCGTCACCAGCATTCCTGACACTTGGCTGTCCCGGCCTGTGCTGGGCACCTGGAAGCCCTGTGCCGCCCGGCGTGGGCTTTGACCATGCCTCTGCAGGTGACCCATGAGACCTGTTCCCCTCTCCCACTCCCTCAGGTGTCTCCCCGGGGCCTGCAGTCCTGGCCTTTCACTCCTCACTCCAGCTGCCGGGTCGCTGTGACAAAGTCCCATAGACCGGTGGTGGCCTCGACAGCACACAGTTATTTCCTTGCGGTCCTGGAGGCTGGAGTCCAAGGCCAGGGTGTGGGCGGGGCGGGTTTGTCCCGCAGCTCCTCTTGGCTTGCAGGTGGTGGCTGCCTGCTTCCCTCACTGTGACAACACACCTGAGGTCATTAACTTTCAAAGAGCGCGGGGTTAGTTCAGCTGCGGTTTCAGAGGTTTCAGTTGTGATGGGGGCCCGTGGCTTTTAGGTGTGTGGCAAGGGGCACATCATGGTGGGAACTCGTGACGGGACCGCTCACCTCATGAGCCAGGGAGCAAAAGAAGGGGGTCTGGAGAGCTGGCTGGGGTGGAGCGCTGGCCTGGCGGGGGCGAGGCCCTGGGCTGGACCCTCAGCATGGAAATAAAAAATGAAGAAAGTAAGAAGGGGCAGGGGTCCCACCAACCCCTTCTAGGCACACCCCTGTTCTGCAGACCCCCCACCAGGCTTGCCTCTTAAAGGCCTCTCCACCTCCCCAGAGCACCACCGGGACCACGTCTCCAATTGCAGCCCCACACCATGCAGCCTCCTCCCCGCGTGGCCTTTGCTGTGTGCCTGGCGTGGCTTCCCTTCTGAGGACTCAGGCCTGTGGGGCCAGACCCCCGCCTACGGCCCCATGCACCCTTCCTCAGCTCATTAAAGAGCACATCTACAGGCGGGGGCAGTGGCCACACCTGTAACCCCAGCACTCAGGAGGCTGAGGCAGGAGGATCGCGAGTTCAAAGTCAGCCTCAGCAATGGGAAGGCACTTAGCAACTCAGTGAGACCCTGTCTCTAATAAAATACAAAAAAGGGCTGGGGATGTGGCCAGTGGTCGAGTGCCCCGGAGCTCAATCCCCACTACCAAAAAAAAAAAAAAGCACACTGCAAATACTGTCGCCTGGCTCAGGCCTCCAGCGTCTGTCTGACTCTGGAGGGGCACAGGCCTGTCTGCGGCTCCCAAAACATCTCACAGCCTGTTGCAGGACGCAGGTGGCTCCATTTGCTTTCTGGATTAATCCAAGAGCCCTGAGCAGTAGCTTCTCTGTGCAGCTGGCAGCCGCTAGGGCTGCTGTCAATCACACCACTGTCGACGTGGCTGTACGCCAAGTCCCCATTTCCACTTGCTTTGGGCTGACACCTGGGTGGGAGCCACTGGCTCACCTGGGCTGTTTGTCTAGCCCTTAGAGAGCCACTGGGCATTTTCCATAGCACTGGCACTTTCCGTTCCCACGGGGCTGCTTCTTGGGGTGATGAAAATGTTCTAATTTTAATGTGGTGAAGGTTGCTCAACTTCCCGGATGTAGTAAAGCCATCACACTTTACACTTTAAATGGCTGAATTGTGTCGGTGTGATCTCAATAAAGCTGTTATTTTTTTTCGGTGGGTGGTTACCGGAGATTGAACTCAGGGGCACTTGACCACTGAGCCACAACCCAGCCCTTTTTTTGTATTTTATTTAGAGACAGGGCCTCACTTAGTCACTTGGGGCCTCACCATTGCTGAGGCCATTGCTGAGGCTGAGGCTGGCTTTGAACTCATGATCCTCCTGCCTCAGCCTCCCATGCCACTGGGGTTACAGGCATGTGCCACTGAGCCCAGCAGCTATTATTTTTTAAGGCAGCATAGAAATTATAATTTAATAAGGATCAAATTTTTAAATCAAAATTATTAAAGTTCCTTTTGGTTCTAAAACAACGAGTTGCATATTCTTTAGTGCTTCTCAGAGGTCAGTTTGTGACCAGGGCCCAGGGCCCTCTGCCTGCCTCGTGAAGCGCCTTCCACCTCACCCGGGCACACCACACCTGCAGTGTGGGAGCACCGTGAGTTGTCAGCGCTGCACTGTCCCCAGCTGCCCAGCAGTGCTGCCACACTAACCCATGTATCCGCCCGAAACCTCGGGCGGAGTGGGTCTGCGCCGCGGCACTTCCTGTCTTTGCAGGCCTCGGGAGGGCCACCCTAGGTGTGGGCAGCAGGGCCCTGAGCCCCAAAGGCATCCAGAGCCCCACATGGGTGGGGTCTCCCCAGCTTGAGCCGGGTGGCCACAGAGCAGGCGCTCCTTGGTAGGAGTGTCTGCAGTGGCCTCCACGGCCACCAGTAGGCACATGGAGTCAAATCTGTATCAATTAAAGTGAAACAAGGCTTCGAATTGTCCCAGCTGTATTGGCTGGAGTGTGTGTGTGTGTGTGTGTGTGCACGCGCGCACGTGTGGTGCTAGGGTGGAACCCAGGCCTCGTGCGTGCTGGGCAGGCACCCCCACCGCTGTGCCACACGCAGCCCCTGGCCACTGTCCTCACCTACTTTTGCCCTCTGAGACGAGGAGAGGAACAGGCCTCCCGGGCTCATCTGGGGGGTCCGTTCCTTTGTAGCTGCCGGCGCTCCGCGGAGAGATGAAGACCCCTTGGGTGTAGGAGCCCTAATTAAGGAGATAGCTAAGATTGCGGTTAGCTGAGAGCCATAAAGATGTTCAAGTTTCACCTGATATTCATACATTCATCTAAGAATCTTTTTATGCCCGTGAACACTGTGTGACGCACCTGTAAGCTTGAGCTGTAAGCACTTGTCCTTGTTAAAGCAAAATGTATTTAACCAGGTGAGGGTTAGTGGCTGTGGTGGTTAGAGTTAGAGTGGTTAGAGTTAGAGCAGTTGGAGTTAGAGGAGAGTTGGAGTTGCGGTTGGAGTTCGAGAGGTTGTTGGAGCCAGAGAGAGAAGTTAGAAGAGAGAAGAATAAAAGAACTTTTTCCATTTCCATCCTGCCTCCGAATTTTCTCCCGCGGCGTCGTAGCTGCAGGCGGCAGCAGCAGGCGGCTACAAGTGGCAGCAGCAGGCGGCTACAAGTGGTGGCCCGTACGGGGCTTTCGGTCGGCAGGTAAGAAATAAGAAATTTATAAAAATGGGTACAAAAATAAGCACTGGATAATAAAAGCCATGGATGAGTTTTTTGACATCGCTGACTCGGTGGATAGTGAGGAGGAAAGTGATCAAGAAAGCATAGCCTCTCTACTGAGTCAGTTAAGACCAGCAAGGAGAGTAGTGGTGCGAACTCAAAAATAAGAGCTGCAAAAGCTGTCAGAGGCTTATTGAAATTAGCCGAAGAGTACGTACTCTCCTTAGAAGCTGAAACTCAGGATACCAGTAAAAGTGATAGTAGTAAGAAGGAGCCAAATAACCATGAAAGCACAGCCTCCTCCACTGAGCCAGTTAGGAACAATGAGAGTAGGAGTGAAGAGGAATCAGAAGTGATTTTGGGAGCACAGTCTCCAATAAAAAGAACAAAAAGAAATTAAAAAGGAGAAAGGACCATCAAGTAGAGGAATCACTAGTGCCCTCTGCTCCCTCATGGGTGGAATCCATTACGGAAACCATGAGGGGTTGTTGCCGCCTGAAGCGATGGCCGCTTGGAGCAACGAAGCCACGGGAAGAAGTTCAGAGGCAAACTGGAAACAAACAGCTTTTTATTCTGATAACTTTTCTCTCTGGCTCTAACAACAACTAACATGCGCCACACACACCACCAAAATGGCGCTGACCAGATCAGCAATCTCGGCTGAAGTCACTCGAGATCCCGGGCCAAGTCCCGTGAGACTACGGAAGGCGACAATGCCCAAATCTCCATGGCCCATAGTCAACCGCAATTTAAGCCATCTCCCCAAACAGGGCTCCTGCAAGGGGTATTTCTGAACATATGTGTGCCCTTGAGGAAGAGATTAACGGCCTTTCTGAGCGCTTACGCGCCCTCGAACTCCAAAAACCGCAGGAACATTGGGACCTGCCAGTATTTGAAAATGAGAATGGACAGATGTACCACCAATCCCTAGACTTTAAAACAATAAAAAACTTTAAAGAGGTGATAATGACCTATGGGCCTCAAGCTCCGTTCACGTTGAGTATGCTGGAGTCCCTTAACACTCTAACCTTAACCCCCTCAGACTGGAAGGGGTTATGCAAAGCAGTATTGAGCGGGGTACAATACCTAATCTGGAAGTCACAATTCCAGGAACTTTGTTTAGAAGCAGCAAAGAAAAATGCTGCAGCAGGTTTCCCAGAACATAATATAGATATGCTGACAGGTGAAGGACAGTTTGCTGAACTACAAATCCAACTACAATACGACCCCGGTGTGTATGCACAGACATATACTGCCGCTGTGAGAGCCTGGAAGACCTTATCAGGAACAGGTGATTTGCAGGGCAGCCTATCAAAAGTAATACAGGGGCCTAATGAACCGTATGCTGATTTTGCTGACAGACTCTTAAGAATGGCAGGCAGAGTTTTCGGGGACTTAGAACAAGCAATGCCCCTAGTCATCCAATTGGCATATGAAAATGCTAATAAATATTGCCAAGATGCAATAAGGCCGTGGAAAAGCAAAAAAGACATCAATTTATATCAGATTATGCAAAGACATTAATGATGCCTTTGTCACAGGCAATGTGATTGCAGCAGGCAGCTACACTTGGGGGCACTGTCCGGGGAGTTTGTGGCCTCTGGCACAATTCACTCTGCCCTTGGGCAGGGTCAGGAGCAGCGGGAGGACCTGGGTCCAGAGAGCGCTTCAGTGGGATCCAGAGAGGAGCCTGCAGGGCGCCAGCCGGGGCCCCCCGGCCTGCCCGCGCCTGCAACCTGCAGTCTGGCCCCTGCTGCATGCCGCGAGGCAGGCGCCAGGACAGAATGGCAGGGACGGGAGCTGTCTACTCGTTAGGGAAGGCCTGGCCTAGTGGGACATCTGAGCAGCCACCCACAGGTGGGGGGAGTGCTGGAGGGGTGGGAGGGCTTTGAGCAGGGGCAAGACGTGGAAAGGGTGGGCTTGGAGAGGAGCCCCGGCTGCCGGAGGAGCTCTGCGCAGCTGCTGGGTGGAACCTCCCGCGCCCCCGCGTGCGCTTCCTCCGTGGGTTGGGTCGCCTAGGCCTAACAGCTGACTCCACGCAACCGTGTCACTGACACAGAGACCTTCTTATGATTCCCTGAGTGATAGAGTGTCACAACTTTGTGGCAGGTGTTAGGAGTCACCTAGGGTCCGTGGGACCCTGCGGCAGGTCCTATGCAGGTGGCATGCCCTGTAGCTCCCAAGTCTTGGTGTCTGCGAGGTCTTGGAACCCGCTCCCCGTGGACACCAAGGGATGGTGCGATCCTCTGTTTGCTCCCAGATTCTCTCATCCTGGGCCCACCTACGGGCTTAGCGCGCCGTCTCCTGGGATCCACGTGGCAGGGGCTAAAGTCTCTCCCCATTCCTTTCCCTGGTGAAGGGCCCTCCACTCCACGCCTCCCCCAGAGGGCGACAGAGAGCAGAGGGTGCTGGGCTCAGAAACGGCATCTGTGTTGGCTCCTCCATGAGGTGGGAGCCCCATTCCTCCTCGGAGGGGCTCCTGGGGACCGCGGGGTGGACGGTGCCAGCCCTCTCTCTGGTGAGCCAGGTGACGTGGACGGGGCTCACCAGAAGCCGGCTCTCGCACAGAAACAGTCCTTGGTGCCAAGGGACCTTCTGCGTCTAACAACCAGGTAGTGATCTGCTCTGTTAAGCCAGGTGGCTCCCAGTGCAGGGCCGTGCAGTCAGGTCTGCCTGGCAGCCCGGCTGGGGCTCACCTGCACGGCCGCTCCGCGTCTCCCTTTGCGTGTGGGGCTCACAGGCCACATGAGGAGGCGCTTCCCCCACCATAACTCCGGCTCTGTGGGGCCATCTGGCCCTTGCAGGCTGGCGCTGGGCCGTCCAGGGTAGGCCGTCCAGGAGATGGCTGTGCTAGGTGCAATTCCGGGTCACAGTTATTTTCAACTTGGTTTAATCAGCTGCAGCCACTTGTGCATCGAGTGGCATCTATACCATGAAAAGTCGGCTGTCTTGGGAGAATCCTGATGCCGAGACCACAGACACGTCACTTACCTGGGCAGTGGCCAAGTGGCTCTGGTCCCGATGCCACTTACCCTGCCCCGGGCCCCCCATCTCTAAGTCCGCTCAACAGCCCCCACACCTCAGAGTTGTTGAAGGGAACTTGAACTGTGCCTGGGCCCCAGGGAGGTCAGGGGCTCTGGCAGACTCGGAGGGTGTCCCGCTCGGGTTGGCCGCAGCGAGTCGGGTGGCTGGAGTCCCCGAGTGAGTGTCCCCGCCTGCTGCTGCTACGACGCCACGGGAGAAAATTCGGAGGCAGGATGGAAATGGAAAAGTTCTTTTATTCTTCTCTCTTCTAACTTCTCTCTCCGGCTCCAACAACCTCTCGAACTCCAATCGCAACTCCAACTCTCCTCTAACTCCAACCACACTAACTTCAACCACCATCACAACTCTAACTAACCACCACAGCCACTAACCCTCACCTGGTTAAATACATTTTGCTTTAACAAGGACAAGTGCTTACAGCTCGAGCTTACAGGTGCGTCACACAGTGTTCACGGGCATAAAAAGATTCTTAGATGAATGTATGAATATCAGGTGGAACTTGAACATCTTTATGGCTCTCAGCTAACCACAATCTTAGCTATCTCCTTGATTAGGGCTCCTGCACCCGCACCCAACTCAGGCGCACTAGAGCTGCGGCTGATCAGCTCGGCTTTGTGATTCCAGCACCCAGCCGCCGCCAGCCTTCCCTCTCCCGGCCTCGGGGGCCAGCTACTCCGTGCAGCCCGCTCCTGGGATGGACCCCTCCGTGAACCTGGCCTTCGCCCCGGCCGCTCAGCCGCCCAGCCCTGGAGCCCCCGCAGGGTATGGCTGCTACCAGCCCCACTCTGGCCAGGACTTTGGTTACGGCAGCCGGCCCCAGGAGCCTGTCCCCGGGCCCACCTCCGCACCCACTTATCAGGTACCCACCACTGACGAGGCGGGAGACGTAGCTGGCGTGGCATGGGTGCATGCGGTGGGCCGCCCTTAGGGGCCCGTCCTGCGGGCCTCGAGCGGGCACCTTTCTCTCTGGCATTGTCTGTGAGGCGTGGACCGTCAGTGGGATTACAGTTCTGTCCCAAGGGGAGCTGCGCCCGAGGAGCCGCTGGGGACAGGGGGCTGCCCAGCGGTGGGCCTGCTCCAGGCCTCTGCCCTGCCCGCAGCCTCCTCCTGGGTCTGTGGCTGGGGGCCTGCAGATTCCACTAGGTGTTGCCAGTTGTCCCACTCTGCTGTGACCAGTCCTGCCCCCACCTCACAGCCCCTTCACATCAGTGGACGGCATCCTGGGCACCCAAAGACCCGAGCACGGCACCCATCAGGCCCCCTCTTTGTCGCTCTCCCGACTCCTCACCGAGGCCTGGGGATGTCTCCCTCCTCCTCCCAGTAGCCTCCTGAAAATCACAGCCTCTTGGTAATTAGCACCAGCTCCACTAGGGCTGCTGCGTCCACCTCTGTCTGCACCATGTCCCCAGGTCCCCAACCAGGGCCTGACACAGGATGGGGGGCATGGGGAGTGAGTGACTGAGCTGGAGCCTGGTGGGACCCCCCTAGCCCAGGCCCTGAGCTGCTTCCCTGCTCTCTCTCCCGTGGAAACCCTCACGCAGGACACTTACAACTACGGACAGTCCACGGCCACCAGGAGCTACGAGGACAGACAGCACTACGAGGCTGCTGCCCACCAGCCTGGGCCTGAGGCCTCGGACTCGCTCTGCCAGCCAGGTGGGTGTGCGGGCCTGAGGGCGGGCCTGGTACCCGGGACCAGGCGGGATTTCCCGAGGTTCCACCTGCAGCCTTCTAGGGGACCTGGGAGTGTCCCACCCACCCTCAGGGCTGCTTCTCACATATGCCCCAGTCTCAGCGGGCGGCGAGGTCTGTGGGGGGGGGGGCAGAATGAGCTGATGTCTTTTCTCAGGGGCTCTTTGGGGGCAGAGGGGACGAGTTCTGTTGGGGAGACAGGAGACAAGGTGGGCGTGCAGGCCCTGCTCCCCCCAGCACCAGAGGAGGAGGCAGAGCGGAAGGCAGGGGGGCGCGGGGCACAGGCACGTCATCGCTAGGACCTGGGCTCGGCTCAAACTGCCAGTGAGCTCCAGCCAGCTGAGCCCGGCAGTGCCCGGCTCAGTGCCTCTGGGAGAGGGTGGTGGAAGGTGGGCTCTGCAGGGAGCCTGGGCTGTCCTCTAGGGACCCAGGAGGCCATGGGAGCCCAGGAGTGGTCAAGCCAACCTCAGCCCGACAACAGCCAAGGCAGATCCACCAGCCTGCCCCTGTCCTCAGGCCACACCTGCCCGTGGCCATCAGTGTCTAGGCCGAGGCCACCATCTGCACCCTGAGCTCAGGTCTCCGGTCCCCATTTACCTGAGGACACAGGTTCACGCAGACTGCCTGTCCCTCTGCCCCTGTGACCAACTGTGTAGGACTCCGCCCCTCCCCCTCCTCTCTCTCGCCCTCTCAGGACCAAGCCACCCGGGCTACGGGGCCTCCGTGTACTCTGCAGCCGGCGCCTGTTACCCTCCGCCGCCCCCCCAGACGCAGCCCTCGCCTCCCCCAGGGCCGTCTCAGCAGCTGCGGCCACTGCCCCCCCCCGGCAGCCTTCGCCGCCACCATCGGCACCGGTGGGCTCAGCCCCGTGGGGTGGCCCAGGAAGCAGCCCTAGGGACAACTCTGCGGGCAGCTTCCCCGAGAAGTTTCCCAGCAGGCCGAAGCCCAAGGCGGGCCCCAGGCAGCCCCAGCTCCACTACTGCGACACCTGCAAGATCAGCTGTGCCGGGCCCCAGGTCAGCCTCTGCCCCGCCAAGCGTGGCTCGGGGCGGGCCGTCACCTGCTGACCAGGCTCTGCCGGGAGCCCTGCACCATGAAGTGTGCGTTGGCAAGGCCTCAGCGCGGCCTGCTGGCATCCGGCGGGAGGAACGGGAGGCGGGCACGGTGCTGCCGGCCGCCGCAGAGGCCAGTCCTGATCCCGGCTCTCTGCGGTCCCAGGGGCAGGTGCAGCCAGCGGAGGCAGGTGTGGCTTCCAACGTGGACGGGGGTCATCCCTTTGCTGGGGGACAAGCAGAGCCACAGCAGACACAGAGGCCTGGGGCACGTGCCCCTGTGTACACACCTGGGTGTGCCCGTGTGTGCTCTGGTGGGCACACGGGGGGAGGATCCCCTATCCCACGGCAGCGTGAGGTCACGACACTCAGAGGTGACCCAGCCATTCTTCTTCCCTGGGAAGAAGCTGACGTCAGGCCCCCGCGTGGCCGAGGTTTTATCCCCCGTTCACACTCTGAAGGGAGGCGCGGGGGCGCGGGGGGCAGGGTCCAAATCAGACCCTGGAGACGCCCCAGAGCATTCTGCAGGCCCCAGGCGCAGCTGAGGGTGGGCACACACTGAGGGCCACGCTGGCCCCAGCCACCCGCCCGCCCCTTCCTGGTCTGGGGTTCTCCGCGGCCCTCCACCCCAGGGCTCCCCAGAGTCTGGGGCAGAACCCCTGAAGCAAGCCCCCTGAGTCACGCACACGCCCGGGCAGGGCCTGCCTCGCCCAGGCCTGGGGCCACCTCCAATAGAGCAAAGAGGAAGCTGGGGCAGCCGTGGGAGGTGGGCAGTGCAGGATGGCCTGGGGGCGCTGGGAGCCACCAGCACGGCATCTGGCACGCAGGGGACGCTCTGAAGGGCCAGTGCTCGCGAGTCAGTCGGGGCGTGCCACGCTCCCTCCACGTGGCGCTGTGCCCTCGCCCACCCTGCATCCCGCACAGCCAGCGCTCGCCCCGACCTGCGCCCTGGCGCCTGCACAGCGCCCCCACTCAGGAGTCGCTCGTCCCCGTGTGTTCCTGTGCTCGAGTCACCGCCCGCCCGAGGAGCGGCACGTTGCCAGCGCCACAGCGCCCGCGCTGCCGTTTCCTCCCCGCGTCCCTCCCCGCACTGGGCCAGGCCTTAGGTTCTGATCAGGCCGCCTCCGCCTCTGTCCACCGTGGACGCGGGTCCCCGTGGGCGCCAGGGCCACGGAGGACAGCACTTCTGCGTCTCCCTAGTGTCTGGCGGGGTTTTCTAGGCCAGAGAAATGGCGGCTTCTGCTGTAGTCTGGGGGGGGGGGGCGCGCCTCCCAGGCCCCCAGGGGACCAGGGGCGGGCGTGGGCTCCACCAGAGCCCCTGGCGGGGCCTGGCTTCCCCCTCCTGCCCTCCCCTTCCCTTTCTATCTCTTCCTTCTTTTCCTTTTGGTCCTGTGGACTGAACCCAGGGTGCCCTCCCTCTGGTCCACGCCCTCAGCCCTGTCCACCTGTCCATCCCACGTTGAGACGGAGGCTCTGAATCGCCCAGGCTGGCCTCCACCTGGGGCCCTCCTCCCTGAGCCTCCTGAGCAGCTGGGATGAAGGCGTGGCCCCCACCTGGCTTGATGCACCTCTTTACTATAATGCTCCTGCCCTAAGTCCTCGTGACACATGTGACATGGGTCACACGCAGGAGCCCGGCTGTCTGGGGGACAGAGTCTCCCTCTGCCTGTGCGTGGAGCTCTGAGCATGTGACAAGAAGATTTGGCCTGACACTGGCCCTGGGTGGCAGAGGGAGAGTTGAGTCGGGGGGTGGGGGAGAGGCCATCCCCCCAGGAGCTTGGGGCCACAGCGAGCCATGGAGACAGGCGTCCCAAGCCCCCCTGAGTCACGTGGCTACCCAGCCCACGCGGAGAGCAGGCGAGAGCTGGGGTTCCTCCCCGGCACACCCAGAAATCAAAGGAACAAGGAGGAGCAGGAGCTGTCCCTCCAACCTAGTCCTGCCTCACAAGACCGTGCCCTGCGGGGTTGGGCGCTCCCCAGCGGGCTTTCTGAACGGCCCTGCCCTGATTGTGAGGGTGCCACGCGTGTCCTGTTGGTCAGGTGACATCCCCGCAAGTTTCGAGATTCTGAAGTTCCAGAGAGCGTGGAGCAGGTGTCCCACCCTGTCCCCTGCCTCCCTCTCTCCCTCCTTTTTTTCTCCCTAGAACCCCAGCGGTACCATTTCTTCCGGCGACATTCTATCCTGCAGGGGCTGGCCCTTGGCGTGGTCAAAGCATGGGGTCAGAGGGCACGTGGGGCGAGTGGGCTGCAGGAACCCAGCTGGGTTCCCCACGAGGGCCAGGAGGTCAGATATTTGGGGCGCAGTTGTCCCAGGCGCGTGGGCCCAAGAACCACGGCGGTCTCTCCCGCGTGAGGCCTCCGCACATCAGCAGTTTTCTAAAAAGCCAGTAGGCATGGCGCCATCTGGACAGCGTTTCCCAATTTGGAGAAGCCCCCGCCCAAGCTGAACCGTGATTCTCTGATTCTTAGACGGCGCTCTCTTAAGAAAGGGCTTATTTTAGGAAAGGGAAGAAGCCACAATTATGTCTTTTGGTCCCAGCTTCCAAGTTTGCTAACTGGGGTTAATAAAGGGACACTGTACCTCTCGGGCATGAGAGGGTGGTAGGATGGGGACAGTGGCCTCTGTCACCCGCTGGGGTTCCGCCAGCTGTGCCCACAGCCTGCTGGGGAAGGGGCAGTGCCTGCCGGGGAATGCCAGCTCAGGCCGCCTCTCCCTCCTTACGACAGACCTACCGGGATCACCTGGAGGGACAGAAGCACAGGAAGAAGGAGGCGGCTCAGAGGACGGGTGTGCAGCCCAACGGCAGCCCCTGCGGGACACAGGCGCAGCTGCACTGTGGCCTGTGCGCTGTGTCCTGCACCGGGGCTGAGGCCTACGCCGCCCACATCCGGGGAGCCAAGCACCAGAAGGTAGGGGCCGCACACCACCAGCCCACGCCCGGCCCCTCGGCGCCTGGGACCCAGAGGGCCACCTGCCAGGGCAGCTGCACAGGCCAGCAGGGGGCCTGGGGGCTTTCAGAGCACTCGGGGGCTGCAGTCCCCATACCCAGGAGCCACACACCTTCTAGCCATGAAAGTGACCCCTACCGCCTGCGCACGCACATGGTGACCTGGGCCTTTGCGCCTGGGCCACAAAGAAAAAGCCACGCTCAGCCCTGGGGACCACAGAGTCTGCTGGGGCGGGTGGGTGGTTCCACTCCCCCTGTGTTGACGCCAGAGCCTTCCTGTGGCCTGAAGGACGCCTGCAGCGGGGAGTGGTGGAGCCCCTACCCGAGAGAAGGCAGGGGACACGAGGCCTGCTCCCAGGCTGTCAGCAGCACCCCAGGGGGCCTGTGAGCGCTGAGGGGTGCTCACCTCCAGCAGAGGGTGGGGGAGAGCTGAGGGGCCCCGTGGATGCCAACCTGGACCCACGCACTCGCTGAGCAGGACGGCTGGGAGTGCCCTCTCCCACTGCCACGTGCCTGCTGCCCCCGGGCCTTTGCACAGGGCCGATCTTTCCAGCCCAGCCATGAGCCGGTGAGGCGTGGAGGGTGGACAGAGGAAGGAGTGTCATGGCCTGGGGCCTGGCAGGAGGTAGAGACCAGGCAGGGCAGGGTGCAGGTGTCCTCTCCAGGGCTGGGACTCCGTCTGGGGTCAGGGAGGCTCTGCAGCCTGCCGGGTGGCACAGTCCTGAGGGGGACACTAGCCAGCACTGGCAGGTGTGGCTAAGGCGGTCACGGGTGCAGATGCTGGCGGCCGCCCAGAGGGCCTTGCCAACGGGGACCTCGACAAACGCCTTGACCTGCACGAGCTGAGGGGCGTGAACAGACAGCGCCTGCGGGTCTTGGTGGAGAGTGGCTGTGTCCAGCAGCACGTGTCCCCAACCACACACCCACGCCCCCAGAGCCACCCTGCCTGGGGCCCTGGGGGTCAGGGGGACAGAGGCCCTGGATGAGGGAGAGCCAGAGGAGGCCAGGAGGCGCCTCGCAGCAGGAGGAGGGTCTGGAAGCAGGGGCAGCTCGGGGCCCCCGGCAGGGATGAATGCTCCAGAGGTGTTTTGGGGGAGCTGGGGAAGGGGTGGGGCCCCCAGATGCTTGGCCTGTCTCTCAGGGTGGTCCTGACAGAGGAACGGGTCCCTTCAGGTCTTCAAGTTGCACACGAAGCTGGGGAAGCCCATCCCCACCATTGAGCCCACGCCCAGGAGCCCCGCCCGCAGCAGCAGACCAGGCCCCCACGCCTCGGACAGCGCCCCCGAGGCCTCCACCCGGCCCTCGGCCCCCGCCACGACCAGCCTGCACACCCCGGGCAGGCCAGCCCTGGCCAAGAGACCTGTGGCCTCCAGCGCCCCGCGGGAGGGTAGGTGCCCCCGCGTTTCCTGCCTGTGTGCGCCTGGCCGACCTCGCCACCGCCTCCCGTCCCCTGAGGAGAGGCTGCGCTAGTGTGTGTGCGCTAGTGTGTGTGCACTAGTGTGTGCCTGGGTGCGTGTGTGCGCTAGTGTGTGTGCACTAGTGTGTGTGCCTGGGTGCGTGTGTGCGCTAGTGTGTGTGCACTAGTGTGTGTGCCTGGGTGCGTGTGTGCGCTAGTGTGTGTGCACTAGTGTGTGTGCCTGGGTGCGTGCGTGTGTGCGCTAGTGTGTGTGCACTAGTGTGTGTGCCTGGGTGCGTGTGTGCGCTAGTGTGTGTGCACTAGTGTGTGTGCCTGGGTGCGTGTGTGCGCTAGTGTGTGTGCACTAGTGTGTGTGCCTGGGTGCGTGTGTGCGCTAGTGTGTGTGCACTAGTGTGTGTGCCTGGGTGCGTGTGTGCGCTAGTGTGTGTGCACTAGTGTGTGTGCCTGGGTGCGTGTGTGCGCTAGTGTGTGTGCACTAGTGTGTGTGCCTGGGTGCGTGTGTGCGCTAGTGTGTGTGCACTAGTGTGTGTGCCTGGGTGCGTGTGTGCGCTAGTGTGTGTGCACTAGTGTGTGTGCCTGGGTGCGTGTGTGCGCTAGTAGTGTGTGTGCACTAGTGTGTGCCTGGGTGCGTGTGTGCGCTACTAGTGTGTGTGCCTGGGTGCGTGTGTGCGCTAGTGTGTGTGCACTAGTGTGTGTGCCTGGGTGCGTGTGTGCGCTAGTGTGTGCACTAGTGTGTGTGCCTGGGTGCTGTGTGCACTAGTGTGTGTGCCTGGGTGCGTGTGTGCGCTAGTGTGTGTGCACTAGTGTGTGTGCCTGGGTGCGTGTGTGCGCTAGTGTGTGTGCACTAGTGTGTGTGCCTGGGTGCGTGTGTGCACTAGTGTGTGTGCACTAGTGTGTGTGCCTGGGTGCGTGTGTGCAGTAGTGTGTGTGCACTAGTGTGTGTGCCTGGGTGCGTGTGTGCGCTAGTGTGTGTGCACTAGTGTGTGTGCCTGGGTGCGTGTGTGCGCTAGTGTGTGTGCCCTAGTGTGTGTGTCTGGGTGCGTGTGTGCGCTAGTGTGTGCCCTAGTGTGTGTGCCTGGGTGCGTGTGTGCAGTAGTGTGTGTGCGCTAGTGTGTGTGCGTGGGTGTGCCTGGGTGCGTGTGTGCGCTAGTGTGTGCACTAGTGTGTGTGCCTGGGTGCGTGTGTGCGCTAGTGTGTGTGCACTAGTGTGTGTGCCTGGGTGTGCGTGTGTGCGCTAGTGTGTGCACTAGTGTGTGTCCCTGGGTGCGTGTGTGTGGGCGACGCCTTCCCACCCTGGACTTGAGGCCTTGCCAGGAAGTGTGCTGCGCGTCTTCCTGTGGCATGGGGGGCTGCTGGGGGCTGGCAGGCCTCCGAAGCCCTGCCGGTGGCCGGGAGAATTCCTCCCACCCTGGTGCCAGGGCACACTGGGCCCTGAGGGGGCATGTGGGCACTGTTGAGCTACGCGCTGCCCTGCCCCCTGCCCTGCAAGTCCGGGTCCCACCATGACCCGAGGTGACAGCCCCTGTTCTGAGCTCTGCACTCACCTCATGCACCACCCCCAGCTGCTCCCTCAGGGAGATTTTGTCACTTGTCCCGATGTGCAGATGGTGAGACCAGGTGAGGTGAGTTCGGGCGGCTGGCTGGGCCACCCAGCAAGCAGCAGTGGCTCAGTTCCTGCCCTGCTTTGTCCACAGTCCCTGCTCCGGCCTCTGTGTCCTGCGCTGCTGGGGGGCATTTTGGCCTGAGCACCATGGCGTTCTCGAATAGCAACAGGCTTTTAAATTTCTCGTGGTGCTGGGGACAGAAGCCAGGGCCCCTCACAGGCTGGCCAGTGCTCCCCACTGGGCCGCGCCTTGCCCTGCACCCTGCGATGTGGTTTTGAAGATGGAATCACCACGGCGCTTTCTTGTTGGTTTGTCTTTGTGGTCCTGGGGGTGGCGCCCAGGGCCCCACACGTGGCAGGCAAGCCCTGCCTTCACTTTTTGCCACGGGGCCTTGCTGGGCCGCCCGGCCTGCCTTCCCCTTCCACCCCACTCAGCCTCCCGCAGGCGGGGACCTCAGGCCTGCGCCCGCCTCTGCCATTGAGAAGGGGGGGCCAAAGGCACTTGTGTCCCCCAGAGGCCACAGCTGTGCCTCATGAGCATGGCGAAGGAGCCTTGGCCGCCACTTCATGACTGGTTAACAGCGGGTGGAGGTTTGGAGCAGCTGGCAGGGCCCTGAGGGACAGGTAAAGCCAGGGCTTCTGTCCCACAGATTCTCGTGGGCCTCATGCTTCCTCGGCTGTGACTCGAACTGGCATGACAGTGATGTCACAGTCAAGCCCAGACACAGAGACGCAGCTCCAATGGAGGAATTTGTGCAAAAAGGAAAGGCTGGGGTCTACTGAGCCTGGGAACGCTAGAACGTTAGTCGTTCATTTGATGGTGCTGGGGTCGGAGCTCCCCCAGAGCCACACTCCAGCCCTTGTGTTAATTTTGAGACAGGGCCTTGCTAAGTTGTGCAGGCTGGCCTGGACCTTGCCATCCTCCTGTCTCAGCCTCCTGAGTAGTTGGGATCGCAGCGTGGCCACAGCACCCAGTGGAAAGGTATCTTGAAAGAGAGGTCCAGGTGCCATCTGGCCGTGGACGGTGCCTGGGGCACAGTGTGGTGCTGCCGGTCTCCTCTGAGCAGCCAGCTGTGGTGATCCCTGTCATCCATCAGAGCCTGCGCCAGAGCCCTCTCTCCCGTGCCCCTGGCTCCACAGCTGAGGGCTTGGCATGGTGATTCCACGTTGAATCTGACCACTGTCAGCGGGGCACAGCCTGTGGTCCAGGCAGCGCTAATCACCGTCACCATCTGGAAAGGGACAAGGAGAGGCTTGGGCTTGTGTGCAGCTCACACCTGCACAGCTGGTGGGTGTCCGGCCAGCTCTGGTTTCTGGCTGGAGTGACACGGTTGTCCCCTTCAGGGCCTCCCAAGACACAGGCAACGCGAAGCAGACCCCAGGAGGGGAAACAGGCTCGGCACAAGTCTGAGGGGCCCGGAGAGCCGCCCTCCCGGGGAGGCCCGTGGGAAGGTCCTGGCGGCTGCTCTGAGGCGGAGGCCGTGGGCCCCGACTACGTGGAGGAGGTAGGTGGAGGCCATCGCGGTGGCCCATCCCTGGTACAGAAGGACGAGCCCCAGGGTCCAGCTGCACGACCTCACTGGGTTCATCACGAGAGTTTTAAACGAACTCGCCCCTTCTGTGGGTGCCACCGCAGACCTTGGTGGGCCAGAACTCTGCGCAGACCCCCGATGGCCCTGGAGTGAGGTGCGGGGCATGCGGTCACCTGTGCGGGACTGTCCATCTGCTTCCAGGGGAAGGCGGGTGGAGAGAGAGGATCAGGCGGTGGAGCACTGGCCAGTGGCGGGAGGCCCAGGAACCCCCGGGCCAGGGCGGTGCGCGGCTCCCTGCCAGCCTCTCCCCGGAAAAGCAGGCGGCCTCCCCAGCTCCCCACGGCTCGGGACTCTGAACTCTGGCCCAAGATGGGCCACTGGGAGCCACCATGCACCCAGGGAGAAGCAGCCTGTCCCACAGGCCAGCTGCCTCCCAGATCCTCCTGGGGCTGGGGCCACGCGCAGAGCACGGCTCTCCGGGAGCCCGAGGCCCGCCTGCCTCTGGCCCCGGCTCACGTTCTGGCCCAGTCAGTCCAGCATCTTGCATTTTGCGCCGGGCAGAATGACCACAGCAGCCAGAACCACGCCACCCTGTCAAGAAGCTGCCACACACAAGACTGCGGGGACAGGGAGGGCCAGGGCGCCAGCAACCACAGCAGGGCAGAGTGGGGCTCCCCAGGGAGTGCCAGGGTGGGGCCTGGGGTAGTGCCAGGAGGAGGGAGGGGAGGGCGGGGCGGGAGGCCAGCCTGGGCTTTGGATGACAGCCAGAGCAGGCGCAGAGCTGACGGGCCAGCTGCCTGTCGGTGACGTCCTCTGGGCTTTGCGGCTGGAGGGTGCAGCTGTGCTTCGTGTCTCAGGTGTGCAACGATGAGGGCAAGGTGATCCGGTTCCGCTGCAAGCTCTGTGAGTGCAGCTTCAACGACCCCAACGCCAGGGACATGCACGTGAAGGGGCGGCGGCACCGGCTGCAGTACAGGGTGCGTCCAGCAAGGGCACCGGTGCCCACCCAAGGGCTTGGCTGGCCTCCAGGCTGTCCTGCCTGCTGGCACTCAGTCTGGTTACCTGGGGGTCCTGGGGTGGGTGAGGGATGGGTTTCCACTTCCTGCATCCAGGTCCACATCAGGAAGTGCACCTTGGGCC
The DNA here is from genome assembly GCA_025594165.1 of Tamias sibiricus. Taxonomy (NCBI): domain Eukaryota; kingdom Metazoa; phylum Chordata; class Mammalia; order Rodentia; family Sciuridae; genus Tamias; species Tamias sibiricus. Next base: position 2,652,586 of record CM046673.1, on the reverse strand, counting down.
TCCATGAAACTGGGCCTCAGTACCTCCTGTCCCCTTGGGCCTCTGGACACTGTGAGGCCTGGGCAGCCATCTCTCGGGCACTCCTTCACCACGATCCACCACACCCTCTGCCCGCTGGGAGCCCACCCGCCCCACGCTCTCTGCCCGCCCGCCTTCCCATGACCTCTCCGCAGCGCCGCCCGCCAGGCCAGCAGCCTCAGCCACGTCTTGGGAAGCGCTCTGCTCTGCTCAGGCACTCCCGGCTGTGGACGCTCCCTTTCAGGATCCTGCACATCCTTAGAAACAGGGTCATGTCCCTCTCACCTCGGCTCACAGTCCGTTTTGGGTCAGCCCGTGCCCTACTGCCTGCACGGAGTGCTCAGGGATGGAGCCGAGGATGAGGGATGAGTGGCCGGTGAATGGGTGGATGAAGGGTGGATGGATGGGTGGGTGGATGGATAGGTGGGTGGGTAGGTGGACAGATGGATGGTTGGATGGATGGATGGATTGGGTGAATGGATGGATGGATGAGTGTCCAGGAATAGGTGGATGCATAGATGGGTGGGAGGGTGGGTGGGTGGATGGATGGGTGGGTCCAGTGAATAGGTGAATGAATGGATGGATGGGTGGGTGGATGCATGGATGGGGGGATGGGGGGATGGATGGAGGGGTTGGATGGATGGATGGATGGGGGGTGGATGGGTATGGATGGATGGATGGATGGTTGGATGGATGGATGGGTGGGTGGATGGGTGGATGGATGGAGGGGGTGGATGGATGGATGGATGGATGAACGGGTGGATGGATGGATGGGTGGATAGATGGTTGGATGGATGGATGGGTGGGTGGATGGATGGATGGATGGAGGGGGTAGATGGATGGATGGGTGGATGGATGGGTGGATGGGTGGGTGGGTGGATGGATGGATGGATGGATGGGGGTAGGGATGGATGGATGGATGGGGTGGGTGGATGGATGGATGGATGGATGAAGGATGGATGGGTGGGTGGATGGATGGGATGGATGGATGGATGGGTGGGTGGGTGGATGGATGGATGTGTAGATGGATAGATGGGTGGATAGATGGGTGGATGGATGGATGGATAGAAGGATGGATGGGTGGGTGGATGGATGGAGGGGTGGGTGGATGGGTGGATGGATGGGTGGATGGATGGATGGGTGGACGGATGGAGGGGTAGATGGATGGATGGGTGGATGGATGGGTGGATGGATGGGTGGGTGGATGGGTGGATGGATGAGTGTCTGGTGAATAGGTGGATGCATAGATGGGTGGGAGGGTGGGTGGGAGGATTGATGGGTGTAATAGTGGATAGATGGGGGAAAATCAATGGCAGTTTTCTATCACTTTGGTCATGCAGGTTTGCAGGCAGATTTGTCAAGCAGGGAGGGCTAGCCCACAGGAAAACCATAGACGTGTTTGGCAGTTGCCTCCCTCTTGCTGGGCGGCTTTGACGGGGTGAGAGTCCTGGGTTAGCCGGGTGCTGGCAGCTGCTCCGTGGCCACCCCGTTACCCACCGGTGCAGGGGGCTTCCACCTGCAGCAGACAGAACACTGAGCGGGCACAGTGGCCCTCAGACGGCCTTGCTAGTGGTGTCACAGCCGTCTTGCACTGGTGGGCCGCTCTGGAGGCCTTGCTCGGGCAGTGCCCGTCTGTCCTTCAGCGAGCAGGACGCGCTGGCCCAGCCCCTTCCCATCAGGAGCTCGTGCCGGGCCTCGGCTCTCGTCCTTGGTTCTGGCCGCTGCTTCCCCCGAGCTCCCTCGGCGGCCCCCTCCCACCACCGTGTTGGGCTGAGCAGTTTCAGGATGTAACCGCGTTGCAGTGCACGGAGGTGGCAGCCTGGGGCTGTCCCTGTTCCTCGAGGCTGCTGTGGCACCTCTCCGGTGCGGCCCTGTCCTCACAGCTTGCCTTGCCTTCCCAGAAGAAAGTGGACCCCGAGCTCCCCATCGCCGCCAGGCCCAGCAGCAGGGTGCGCAGGTGGCTGGAGGAGCAGCTGAGGAAGGAGCGGCAGCGGGCCCAGCTGCGGCTGGAGGAGGTGCGGACCTGGTGCTCGGAGCTGAGGTGAGCGCGCCCCGCCGCCGGCAGGCCAGGCCCAGGCGCAGCCCGTGCTCCCCAGGGCCCTGCACAGTCGCCACCCTGGGCAGCCTCCGTCCTGGCTGAGGGTCCAGTCACTGCTGCACGGGAGGCACCTGGTGTCCTCTGCATTCCACGCATCCCCTGACCTCTGTCGTCCCCCGTGTCCCCAACCGCGGGCACACTCTGTCATCTCCTTCACCCTTTAGAGCAGTCCCCAAGCTGTCCTCCATAGTGCCCGGCCTGTGGGTGCCCTGGCAGCGCAGGCCTGCGTGGGGAGGAGACGGAGACGATGCCAAGGGCAGCGAGACCAGCCTGGAGCCCCTTCCAGCCCCGCGTGGCCTCAGTCCCACGGTGCATACAGCAGGCGCTGAGCAGGGCCTGCGTCCTCAGTTCTTGGGAGCCGAGCGAGAGCCTGGCAGGCTGGGCGGGAGCCCTCAGTGGGGGAGTGGGAAGGCGAGGGAGGCCCGTGCCCACGGCGGGGCGCGAGGCGTGAGCACTCTGCTGGGAGGGCCGGCCCGTGGCCTCCGCGCCCCACAGCCCCCAGCGCCACCTGGCCCACAGGCACTACGAAGCGCGCTGCAGGCAGCCAGAGGCGGAGCCGCAGGCCCAGGACCAGGAGCAGCAACCCGCCTCGCCCGACTGGGCCCCTTCGCCCGTCCTGGGCAGGCTGGGCGTGCCCGCAGTCCCGCTCCAGGTGGGTGCCGAGGGCCAGCGGGAGGGCAGCAGGACCTCTTCTAGGAGAGTCCTCTGTTGGCACCAGGGCTGCCAAGCACCTTCCTCCCGCCCTGCCCCACACGTCACGTCCTGGGGAGCCTCATTTTGTGCCCCTTCTGCCCCCACTCCACGCTCCCGCTGGCCATGGGGCCTGTGCCCTCCCGGGCCGAGCCCCGGGTTGATGGGAAGCTGAGATCTGCCCCTTGCCAACGGGAAGGTCCCGGTTGACTCTCGAGCCTCTGGCAGGGACACGGCCAGTGGGGAGCTGAGGGCCAGCTCAGACCTGAGCTGCCTGTGGCCACAGGAGGCTCGAGCTCCTCCTGCTCACCACCCATGGCTCCCGTGTCCCCTCCTGGCCTCCTACGAACTGGACGCCCACCTGGCCGTGCCCCGCCTCTGAGCCTGGCTGGCCACTGTCACCCGCCCACCTGTGCCCGGCTCCCCTGAGTCCCCCTGGGGCCTTCAGTGCCCTCAGAAGGCCGTGTGCTGCCACAACACGGCCAGCTTTCCTGTCCCCTGCCCACTCGGTCCCACAGGCCACTCAGCCCAGCCCTGACAAGGTGGCCTCTCCCCACAGCCCAGGCGGCGGCCAGAGTCCAGCGATGACCGGCACGTCATGTGCAGGCACGCCACCATCTACCCCACCGAGGCGGAGCTGCTGGCCATCCAGAAGGCCGTGTCGCACGCCGAGCGGGCCCTCAAGCTGGTGTCCGACGTGCTGGCCGAGGAGCACTCGGGGGGCCTGGAGGAGGAGGGCGGCCAGCGCAGGTAACGGGGAGCGCCCGGCCCTCCGCGTGGCGGCTGCAGGCCCACAGGGGCCAGGGCCTAGGCCCGAGGAGCCGGGCACCGCTGCCCCTCCCATGGTCCTCCGCGGCCCGTGGGGGCTTTGCAACCTGAGCAGAGGGTCCCCGCCCAGGGACGGCTGTTCCTCACGCTCGTTCCAGCCAGGCGCGGCCTCCGACGGGTGGGCTCCACTTCCCAGAGGAGGAGCCGAGGTGTGGACAGGCTGCTGCTGTGCCCAGGGCTGGCGCTGGGCAGCTGGGGGTCGCTGGCACGTCCTCTAACGGCGCCTCCACGGCTCTGTCTTCGCAGCAGCACTGTGCCCTCTCCTCGGATCCTGAAAGGTGTCATGCGGGTGGGCATCCTGGCCAAAGGCCTCGTCCTGCGGGGGGACAGGAACGTGCAGCTGACCCTGCTCTGCTCCGAGAAGCCCACGCACGCCCTGCTGCGGAGGGTCACCGAGCAGCTGCCGCAGCAGCTCCTGGTAAGCTCGGGCACCCCGCGGGTCACCTGACCTGCTCCCTGGGCCCCGCAGCACACGGCAGGGTCACTGCCCTCTAGGACTTGAGGAAAGTGGCGGCCTCGCCACCTGAGGCCAGCAGCTTCTTTTCGCAAGCTGTTGGAAAGAAGGCGCTGGCAGCTTCCTGTCCCCTCGTGGGGGGAGTTCAGGCTAAAATACGGAAGCTGTCCAAATGTCCCAGCCCCGGGGTGGCACCTGTGTCACGTCCGCCCAGCACCAGGAGGTGGATGACGAGAAGACCCTGTGGAAGTGTCTCCGAGCCTAGGCCTGGGGCTGGCAGGCCGGGCGGGGTGCTCGGGGGCAGCTGGGCCTGTTCTCTTCCCTCTGGGGAGCAGAGCCTGCCCCCTCACCTGGGAACAGAGGGAGGAAGAGAGGCCGTGGCCGTGCAGAGTGACTGTCAAAACCAACTCCGCCCAGACGGCCTGGTCCTCCTGAGCCCTTGCCCAGGCCCAGCACTGGGTGGGCAGGGGCCTCACAGGTCAACAGGAAAACACACGTGGGCAGGTCGCCCTCCAGCTGTGGCCTGTGAAGGACCTAAGGCTGCAGCCAGGTGGACGGCCAGGAGAGGGGCTTCAGACAGGGTGGGCGCAGCGTCCTGCACGGCAGAGCCAGCCCTGCAGAGGCCAGGGGTGACAGGAGAGGGCGGGCGGGACAGGTGTGGGCTGAGCCAGGCCTGAAGGGGGTGTGAGGAGGTGGAAGGTGGGGAGCGGAGGGACAGACCCGAGCCCCTGAGAGTGGCCGGGGGCTGCAGTGGGCACGGGCGCAGCCGCTCTCCAGAACCCAGGCTCGCGGCAGAGACGAGCCCAGACGAGGGCCAAGGCTGTGGGAAAGCCTCAGAGCCCGCCCCAGAGCTGCCGCGGCCGGGCCACCCCACTGCAGGAGGCCCTGAGGGGAGGAGAGCGGGTCGGCAAGGTGCGTTTGGGGGCAGTCAGGGCGGACACAGTGCCAGAGGGGCGCAGGTGCCCAGGGCGCCTGGCTGCCGTGGAGACTCCTGGACAGCCTCCTCCCCGGGGGGCGAGGGCTTCGCACGGTGTCAGTCTGCTTCTCTCTGACCACAGAGGTGACCGTGTCCTGTGTAGAAGGGCCTCGTGTCCCCCCCGCTGCCTACTGTCCTGCTCTTGTGCGCCTGGGGCTCTCCCCGGAGGCTCCTGCCCAAGGCCCAGGTGCCCTGCCCACTGTCCCTGCTTGCTCGCGTGTGGCCTCAGCTGCCGTGATGCGGCCCGTGCTGTTCCCACCCAGATGCTGACCGACGACAAGTACGAGGTCTCCTCCGGCCCCGAAGCCAACATCGTCATCTCCTCCTGTGAGGAGCCCAGGATGCAGGTCACCGTGACCCTCACCTCCCCGCTGATGCGAGAGGACCCCTCTGAGGACCGAGGTGCGGCCGGGCCCTTCTGTCCAGGCCCCCGCCCGCACTTCCTGGGTGCTGCACATGCCCAGTCCCAGGGCTCCCGCAATGGCCCTCCGGCACCTCTGTCCCCCTGGATGCTGCTACTCACCCAAGAGCTGGGTCTTGGGACAGCAGAGGACCTGAGTCGGTGGCAGTGTCCTGCTCTCAGCTCCCGGGTGGCAGCACAGTCCTCTGGGCCACCCGCCCCACACACAGGCAGGGCCAGGCCACCTTCTCTAGCTGCCCAGGCTGGGCCTGGTGCCCCTGCCCAGGTGAAGCCTGCAGGGTGCGGCTGAGCAGCTCGCCCAGGTTTCCAGGGCCACCGCAGACCCCCAGGCCCAGGCCACTTGTCTGGCTCCTTGAAGCCAGATTTGCCCATGTGGGAGAGTGGGGGAGAGTGCCAGGTGAGGTCAGGGGCAGGGAGGGCCTCGGTCACTGGCCACAGGCACGCCTGCAAACTTTGCGCTGGCTGGGGCCTGTCACGGAATCTTCTAGAACAGTCTGGAGCTGTTCCCCAGGCCCAGTTGTCCTGAGCCCCTTCCTGGTCCTCCTGGTCTGGCTGAGGCCGTGAGCCACAGTTCAAATGGCTTCTCTTTACAGCTGGAAGGCTCACAGCTGGACCCTGTGGGAGAGCCGTGGGCAGGGCCGTGGGCAGGGTGGGCAGGGCCGTGGGCAGGGTGGGGGCCGTGGGCAGGGTGGGTGCAGGCCCACCCCAGCTGGAGGCCAGGACCTAAGAGCCGCGGGGACCTTTGCCAGCACTCAAGACGGCCCCACTCGAGGCCCTGCCTGGCTGCACTGGACCCTTGGAGATGCGAATCCTCTGACAGGCGGCCCCGGGGCGATCTCGGCAGGAGTGGCACTTCCTGCAGGCCACTGCCTTCCTCAGTGGGGGAGGCCGCCCCCGAGAGCCCTTCCCACACCCCCGCCTGTCCCGTCTGGGCCCAGTGGCGTCATTGCCGTGATGGCCAGACAGGGCCACGAGGACAGTCGTGGAGAGCAGAGCCGCACCTGTCCTGAGGTGCGAGCCGGCCAGGGCTGCCCTTCCCCAGCCTGGGACTGGGCGAAAGTGACAGACCTGCTGGCGTCCCACCTGCCTCCTCCTTTCTGTGGTGCATTTGGAAGGTTCCAGAAACAGGCCCAGTCTGCAGCTTTCCATCTGCACCTTAACTGGCTAGTGGAGAGGACCTAGCGCCCACCGTTTGCAACGGTGGCTTCTGGGGTCCCTGCAGGATGATCTGGGAGGAGCCAAGTGCTCCCCGAGGATGGAGGGCCCCGCTCCGGGCAGCCCTCCGAGGCCGGACGGCACCTACCCACTCACCCTCCTTGGGGCCTCTCTCCCATTCCTCCCAGAAGGAACGGAGAAGCCTCGGCCCGACCCAGGAGATGTCCTGAGCCCCGAGAGGTGCCTGGAGTCCCTGGCCGCCCTCCGTCACGCCAAGTGGTTCCAGGTCAGGGGCCTGGGCGGGGCGGGGCCCGGTCACCCAGCACAGCGGCGCCCCGTGAGGGGCTGCTCCACTCTGGAGCCCTTGCCTCCACAGGACAGGTGGTGGGCTGGGTGGGGGACAAGGAACGAGTGACCGCTGCCCCTGGGGTCTGGACGCTGCTCCGCCTGCCGCCTGGGCTCACTGAGGCGGACTTGCCCTGCCATGCCACCCTCCACACTGGCTGGGTGCTGTCCCTGCCCATCCTCCTCAGCCCACGCCCTCGAGTCAGGGCCACTGCCCCTCAGGTCAGCCGTCTCCCCACCCTGTGACAACACAGCCGCGTCCCCAGAGCTGACCGTGGCTTCCTCCCCAGGCGCGAGCCAGCAGCCTGCAGCCGTGTGTGATTGTCATCAGGGTCCTGCAGGACCTCCGCCGGCGTGTGCCCAGCTGGGGGGCCCTGCCAGCCTGGGTAAGGCCATTGGTGCCCCCAAAGACGCCCCAAGAGCCCTGCCACCCTGACAGGCCAGGACTCATTTCTCCCAGATGAAAGCTACCCTTTCCGGGCGCCTCACCCAGGGCGGCCTCAGGGGCGGAGGGCCTGGCTGTGGCCTCCTTTGACTCATTACCCTAAACCCACACTGCAGGGAGGCCAGGGCCACATGCAAATGTGGGCACACCAGGGAAATGGTGGCGGTGGCCTGGGCCTGGTGGCGTCAGGGCAAGGAGCAGGGGCGTCGTCCTGGCTCCTTGCTGGTGCTGGGCCACGGCCACCTGCTTGGAAGGGGGGCCCTGCAGCTCCGGTCAATAGACCCTCGGGCCCACCCCGTGTAAGGAGAGAAGAGGCCTCGGGTCCCCCAGGGAGAACCTCAGGTCCCCAGCAACTCCCGTGCCTCAGTGGCCAGGAGCCGCCGCCCAGCACAGGCTGCTCGGCCGCAGGTTCCTGTCTCTAGCCCCTCCGTGCCCTCCCCTCCCTGGTCACCCCTGACCCCATCAGCATCTACAGTGGCACGTGTGTCGTTCCCAAGCCCTGCCACTTCTAACGTGGTGCTGCAGGAGGCGGCAGGCGCGACTCTGCCCCAGCTCTGAGGGGACCGTGCGCCCCTCTCCTAGCCTGAGCCCGGTTCTGGGCCGAGAAGGCCCTGGTCCCACACCCTTGGCACAATCTAGAACCAGGCCGGTGTCTGCCCAGTGTGCAGGGTTCCGTCCACTCCAGCCTCTGAGGAGTCACAGGCCGTGACACGCTCGTGACCAGCCTGAGCTCCCTGCATGTGTCTCCACCCTGGGAATGGAGAAGCCCCTCGATGTCCTGGGACCCCTCACACACGTCCCCACCCTCCCTTAGGAGCTGGGGTGGTGGCTGCTCCTGGCCCAGTGGGTGGACCCTAATTGAGGCTCGGTGGCACTGAGCGGGCCTCGTCCCTTGGGCGTGTCTGTGACATTGTTGTGGCCCAGACGCTGCAGGTGGGAAACTGAGGCTGAGAGAGGCGGGGCAGTGGTGGCAGCAGGCGGCAGAGGCCTGGTGGCTTCCCGGGTGGCAGGAGGGCGGGCCGCGCCACGCCTGTTAGCGCTCTGGTGGGCGCGGGCTGTCTGGGTCCCAGGGCAGCGTCGTCCCTCCCGCCCCCAGGCCCTGGAGCTGCTGGTGGAGAAGGCGCTGAGCAGCGCGTCCAGGTCCCTGGGCCCCGGGGACGCCGTGCGACGGGTCCTGGAGTGTGTGGCGGCTGGTGCGCTCCTGACAGGTCAGTCGCCGGACAGAGAGCCTGGATGTGGGCAGCACAGCACAGAGGCAAGGCCGCGGCTGGGTGCCCAGGGCCGTGCGCACACGCTAAGGCCAGGGGTGTGGACAGGCCACAGCAGGGACAGCTGCCCGGGGCCAGGGCTGGAAGCGGGCGGGGTCTGCCTGGGCACCAGCGCCAGAGCCACACCCGCCAGCAGCACGGAGCAGCCGGGCAGCTCTCGGGTGACCGTCGCCTGCCCTATTCAAATTTATTTGACTAAATACTTTATTCAAAGGAGACAGAGGTCAGATGGCGGGTTGGGTGTGAACGCACCCGACAGAGCCCGCCAGCCAGGAGGAAGGCGCCGGGCAGGGGCCAGGAGGGCGCAGCTCCCAGTGACAGGGCACTGCTGGGCGGGCGGGCGTGACCACAGGCCGCTGTCCACACGTTAGTCCACACGTGGCGCACACACTCGGGGCCCCCCTGCCTGGGGCCCTGGAGGACCCTGCCCCCCAAGCTAGACCCTGCCCCCCAAGCTAGACCCTGCAGGCCCCCGTGTGGCCGCAGGTCCACCACGTGGCAGCGCGGCCCGTGTCACCGCAGTCCCTCACCAGGTGCCCTGGCATTCTTTGCTGCCCCCTCCTTTCCCCACACAGATGGGCCTGGGCTCCAGGATCCCTGTGAGAAAGAGCAGAGGGACGTGCTTGGGTCCATGACCCTCCAGGAGCGGGAGGACGTGACGGCCAGTGCCCAGGTAGGAGGGCCAAGCCTCGAGGCAGGGCCCGCTGCCCAGCATCCCCCAGAGAGGCAGGCCCAGGGCTCCCGTCTCTCTCTCTGCAGGGATGCTGGGCAGAGGAGGTGGCCAGAGGTGGCAGGGCTGCCCCTGGCATGAGGCCTGGCCCTGGGTTCTGCTGGCCAGGACTGCCCCGGGCACCGGCAGGCCATGGCCCATAAACACCCAGCCTCGCCTGCCTGGCCCGGCCGCGCATCTGGCCTCCGTGCAGACCAGGCTGCGGGAAGAGCCTGGCCCGCAGAACTCCAGTCCCCGGGGTCTCCCTTCTGCGGGCGCTGGGCGGGACCTCCCGGGGCTCCAGGACAGCCGCAGCCCCACGCCCAGCCCACGGCCAAGTGGCTCCTTGCGCTGGCCACTCAGCGCGCGGGGAGGCGGTGTCCCTGCCGCGGGGGGCGCAGGTGCGTGCTGCGTCTTGACGGCCGCGTCCCCCGCAGCACGCCCTGCGCATGCTGGCCTTCCGGCAGATCCACAAGGTCCTCGGCATGGACCGGCTGCCGCCCAGGAGCAGGCCCGGCGCCCGCTTCCGGAAGAGGCCCCGCGAGGCGGGCGCGGCCGAGGAGGCCCCGGGCGAGAGGAAGCGGGGCCGCCAGGGGGGCGCGGGGCTGGCCTGAGGCGTGGTGCCCAGCTGGACGTGCGCCCTTCCGGTGGACGGGCCCCCGCCCGCGCTGTCCTGGGAACTGGCTGCCCGCGGCCCTGGGAGCAGCCCGCACCGCCGGCCGAGGTCGCGGCGACCCGCACACTGGCACTTGTCTCCGGCTTCACCCCCTTCCTGCACAAGGGCGCGGACTGCACCCGGGAGGGGGGACAGGTGTGCGGGCCCAGGGGTCCCCCCAGCAGAGCCCCGCCCCACCCCGCTGGGCAGCCTGGGGTCAGCAGGGCCCCAAGACAGGCAGGTGCTGCCAAAGTCCGGTGAGGCTGCAGCCCCCAGGAGCACCTGCGCCCCACCAATCCCGCGGGCGCCCGGCCCGAGTGCCTTCTGCAGGGGCCGCTCTCGTGGGCTCTGTCACCCCCGCAAGGCCTGGACTTCTCCTTGGGTTTCCCCTGATGTTGTCCCCGCAGGGCCCGAGGCACGTTGTCCCCAGTGTCCCCTCGGGGGAGCAGGGCCCAGGGCTCATGCCCGGAAAATGCCAGGCCATTGTGGTTGTCCCATGGGCCCTGGGGACACCACCTGCCTGCTCTTCACCCTGCCCCGCTCAGACCTCTCCCTCTTTTCTTTCCCGATGGTATCGAGTGAGAAAAGCCCTCTGTTCAGACATGACCTATGGTCATTCAACTGCTGTGACTGTGCATTTGGAGGACAGCCTGTGTGTGGCCCTCTGGGCCTCTGTGGCCACCTGGAGATGGTGGGGAATAAAGGCGGCCTGCTCGTCTGTGTGTGGCCCGCGCTCTCCTGTGGCTCAAGCGCGGCGGCCCAGTACTGGGCCCTCTGCCTGCCTTGCAGGGCCCCGGGGAACTGGGCCCGCCACCTCCCTCCCAGAGGCTCTGCCCCATGCAGGGGCCCTTTGGACACCAAGAAACACCAGCTCTGTGTCCCTCAGCCCCGGACTCGGCCTCAGGCCTCGGGAGCTCCCGGCCTGGTCCCTGGAGCAAGCCAAGGGCTGGGAGGCCCCGGAGCCTCCTGGGGAGGGCGGGCTCACTGAGCTTGGCAAGATGGCCCTTCCCACACAGATCTTCCCTTGCGGTTTCCCCAGGTCTTCATCACCAACCTCAGAGGGTGGACAGGGTTCAGAGGAGGAGACCTGGTCACCGTGGGCAAGAACTTGTGGCCCTGGGGCTCCTCAGGCAGTGGGTGAAGGGCAGGCAGGGAGCCAAGGAGGAAGGCGCGGGCAAGGTGGGGAGGGGCCTGTGTCCTGAGCACAGCCCCGGCACAGCCCCGGCACAGCCCCGGCACAGGCCCGGCAGGCACAGAGGAGTGAGCCCAGCCAGAGAGGGCGCCCACTGGAGCTGGAGGCCCTGAGGACCAGAGCAGAGGACACGGGCCACACATCATCCGTCAGGCACAGGAAAGGGCCCAGACCTCCGGGAAGGCAGGCCAGGTCACTCTGCCCGGGCCCTGCCTCTCCCAGGCACCCCTGCAACAGGCAGAGTGGCCCAGTCCTGGGGGGCCTCCTTAGCCCCCACCCTTGTCCCTGCTTCCCTCTGCTCCGCACCTCTAGCTGGGGCTCCACTCGCTGCATCTCGGGGGTCTGCAGACCATTCACCCGGCTACCCAGGGTAACCTCCCCACCTCCTGGAGCCCCGGCCCTCATGGCCAATGTCCAGGAAAGCCTGTCACACCACTTCTCTGTCCAGCCTCAGCAACAGCCACTGCTTTAGCCCTGGAGGGGCCCCCACTGTGCTCATGATAAAGCTGAGGCTCCAAATAAAGACCCCCCAGAACCACCTCCAACTGCCCCTCTGTCAGTCTGCTGCAGACCCACCTCTCTGCCTGTCTTTGGAGGAGCCAAACAGACCTGCCCCAGGGCCTTGGCACATACCGGTGCCCCTTCTCCAGGCCTCTGCTCCAATGTCACCTCCTCAGAGAAGCCTGCCTGGCCACCTCGACCTGCCCTGACCTTGTTCATTGTCATTACACCAGATGTGGCTGGAAGCAGGAGGTCTGGGTGGGACCTCATGGTCCCAGATCCAGAGCAGGCCAGGTACACAAAGGAGTAGGTGAATAAATAACTGCTCAACGAAACACGACGTTCCTGGACCATGGTGGGGGGGGGCAGTGGCCATGGGGGCAAGTGAAGGCCGCCCGGCCTCTGGGAGGGCGGGACTGGCAGCCACAGCTGCAGCAGCAGCGATGGACATCGCGGGCTCCTCCACCCAACCGCCCGCACCGGGCCGCCCCGGCTCCTGAGGAAGGAGATCCGTCGTCAGCGCCAGGTGGCTGGAACCAGTCCTGCTGACAAAGGGTTAACGGGCCCTCCTAGCAACTCCTAGGCACGGGCTTAGGCGGCGACAGCAAAATCAGGCATTGGTTAGCGCCGGGCTGGGTCCAGATGGAGGCGCCGCCTGGGCAGGGCGCTCGCTGAGGGCTGTCGCTCCGACCCGCCTTCCCGCCCCAGCCCGCGTCCCGTCCCACCGGGCGGGGACCCCAGGGCAGGCCGGCGGGTGGCGGGACGCACAGAAGCGGCGCCAGAGGCCAGGCCGGGGCGGGCGGAGGAGCATCCCCCAGAAGCGGAAGAGGGAGCGCGCCGCGGCTGCGGGCGGGCGCGCGTTGCTAGGAGACGCGGTGAGTGTGGGCGGGGTGACGCGGCGAGTGGGCGGGGCCGCGGCCCACCCGCGGGCGGACGGGGGAGGGCGGGCCGCGAGGGCCGGCTGTGGGCCCCGTCCGCAAGGTCACCGGTGCCGCGGGGAGGTGGCCGCGAGGCTGCCCCGCGCGCCCGGCCCCACGCAGTTCCCACGCAGGGGTGCAGGGCGCCCCTCCCGTGCGTCGGGCGCGCTGACGGCATCTGCTCCGGGTCGCCTCCTGGTCCGGTTCCTGGGCCGAGCAGCTGCTTCGGGAAAGCACAGGAGTTTCTGCCGGGCAAGGGACCAGAGGTCCCAGGCTGCCCGGTGAGCGGAGCCGCCTGGGGGACGCAGCTCCCCGCTGACCCACGTGTTGCCCACGTTTAGAAACAGATGTGTTGCGAGAGAGACTTGCACACCAGGTCCGCAGCAGCGTGATTCACAACAGCCAAAAGGAGGAAACAGCCCCAGGGACCGTGCAGGGAGGGACAGACAGACAGGGTGCATGGTCCAGGCATGCCCTGGAGTACTACACAGCCTTGAAGAGAGAGGAGGTTCTGACACACACCCGCAGCTGGATGGACCCTCAGGCTGCTGGTGTTCAGTGGACTGAGACAGCACGAAAGGACACACTGCAGGATCCCCCAGCAGAATGTTCCTGCTGTGGTCAGAGGCCTAGAGACAGGAAGCAGCGTGGCGGGAGCCAGTCCCTGGGGAGGGGACGGAGTTTCAGTTTGGGAAGGTGAGAAAGCTCTGGAGATGGCCGTGGGGGTCAGCTGCACAGGCCTGTGACTGTGCTTAACGTGTTGAGCTGTGACTTAGGTGTGGTGAAGATGGCCCATTTTATATTTTATCAGAATTAAACTTTTCCTAAGGCATTGGGTTTTTCCTATGCTAAAAACTTTGAGCCGGGCACGGTGGCCGCGCCTGTCATCCCAGCACTGGGGAGGCTGAGGCAGGAGGATGGCGAGTTCAAAGCCAGCCTCAGCAATGGCGAGGCACTCAGCAACTCAGTGAGACCCTGTCTCTAAATAAAATACAAAAAACGGCTGGGGATGTGGCCCAGTGGTCGAGTGCCCCTGAGTTCAATCCTGGTACCAAAAAAAAAAAAAATTGAAAATTCAGAAAAATGGAAGAAAGGAAACACGTTGATGGTCTGCCATGAAGCCCCCCTTCCCAGCAGCTGTCCTTTCCTAAGTGCACTGTTGGTGACGGGTGGTTGTCCTCTTCTCTGGACCCGGGGCGTCTCTGGGTTCCGGTCCATCTATCCTGCATCCAACTTCATTCTGGTGATCTTAGGACACGTGTCTTCTTTGGAGGGTAGTGAAAGACACAAAGTCACCAATTGAGCCACTTCAAAACATGCAGCTTGGTGGCATTCGGGGCATTCACAGTGTGGTGCAGCCGCCACCCATCGAGTTCCAGAACATTCCACCAACCCAGAGGGAAGCCTCGTCCCCAGGAGCACTCACCTTGTCCCTCCCCAGCCCTGCACCCTCGATCTACTTCCTGTCCCTGGACTCTTGTCCCGGACTCCCCTGTCCCTGGGTCGCACGCTGTGGCCTGTGTGTCTGGCTCTCACTGAGCACCAGGTCCTCAGGTCCCTCCACACTGCGGCTGTCACCTCCCTCCTCCTCTGGCCAGGAAGCCCTTAGCATGTAGGTGGTGGGCACGGACGCTGCCCTCTCCCACCAGGCTGTGAAGCTGGAGGAAGGCTGGCAGCGTGGCCCTGAAGCAACGCACCTCCAAGTGCTGAGCAGGAAAAGTCAGGTGCAGGGACCCGGCAGACAGAGAGCAGGGAGGAGGCCGGGGATCGGAGGCCAGAGCTGGTACCGCAGCACCAGCCATCATCCCCACGGCTCGCGAGGCTGAGGCAGGAGGATGGCAAGTTGGAGGCTAGTCTCAGCTACTTAGTGAGGCCTTCAGCAATTTAGTGAGACCCTGTCTCTAAATAAAATATAAAAAAAAAAAAGGGCTGAGGATGTGGCTCAGTGGTTTAGCACCCTTGTACCTTGTTCAGTCCCCAGTACCAAAAATAGTAACAACTTTTTTTTTTTTTTTTTGTACCGGGGATTGAACTCAGGGGCACTCGACCACTGGGCCACATCCCCAACCCTTTTTTGTATTTTATTAGAGACGGGGTCTCACTGAGTTACTAAGTGCCTCGCCATTGCTGAGGCTGGCTTTGAACTCGCGATCCTCCTGCCTCAGCCTCCCAAAGTGCTGGGATTACAGGCGTGCGCCACCGCGCCCGGCTCAAAAATAGTAACAACTATAAAAAGAAATAAAGAAAGATAATCGAAACACCTGAAGGAAGTCTTGGAAATTAAAAAAATCTGATAATCCAAATGTCAGTAGAGGGCTTGGGTGAAAAAGGAGTTGTGACCGGAAGTAGAAGGAAGGACGAAGAGGAAGAAGAAGTGGCAAGAGAGAGGCTGGGGCACTGGCCCAGGCTGTGCTTCAGGAAATGGGCAGGGGCCAGTGGCCTGCCAGGCCCAGCTCGCGGAGATGCCGGCTGAGAGGAGTACCAGTCTCTGCAAGCTCTAGCAGGCCCCTCGGCTGCCCCCAACCAAAGCTGGAGGGCATGGGGCGAGCGACACAGCCCACCCCATCCTCGGGACCCTGTTTCTCGGCACACTGTCAGCCTCCTGGAAAACCAGGACCCCAAAGGTCACACATTTCCAAAACAAAGGAGCCAACCAAGACACACAGAGGCTAGGCCTGGGAAACAGCAGTCACATCCCAGAGCTCCCGGGCGCCCAAGGAGACAGGGCCCAGGACTGCAGCTGCAGGGGCAGAATGTCATTGTGCCGGGGAGGCCAGAGGTCAGAGCGAGTCAGACACAAAACACAAAAGCGAAGACTAACTCCAGGGAAATCAAAAAGCACGTCCTAGAAAATAAGGGTTCCTCGTATGCGTTGGCCACGGCGGACTGTTCACACATAACAGAATGAGCACAGGAAATGCGTTTCACAGAAGCGTGGCAGGGGACTCCCAGGAAGCAGAAGGTCCCAGAGGGCTAGATCTTGACCTTCAGGAATGGGGAATCAGTGGACACTGCCCACTGGATAAATCACGAGATGTGTAAAAGACACTCTTTGGAAATGTGGGGAGAAATACCAGAGAAACGTGGGTGGCGAGTGCTCGACCCCTTGCCCTCAACCAGCCGCGCAGTCCTCCATGGCTGGGAAAGAGTCACGGCATCGCAGGACGCACGAAAAGTACCCAAAATTCAAATGACGGTGTCCTCAAAGTTGTATGGGAACACAGGCTCCCAGGCCGGTCTCTGGTGGCTTCTGCAGCAACAGCAGCAGAAACAGGGCCTGTAACCAAGGCCACCAGGCACTTTGCAGAGTCTGCTGACCCCCAGGTAGAGGCTGAGGCTTGGGGACACGGGCAGGGGATAAGACACCTGGACAGGGCCTCCCAGCCGCCGTGCCTCCCCGTCTCCTCCTCAGCCTTCTCTCTCAGGTTCTTGAGGCCTGGACACGGGGGGCGGGGGGGGGCAGCAGGAAGCCCAGGGCCCTCGCCTGGGCACACACCTCCTGTGCAGGGGGCGTCCCAGGAGGGCCATTATGGCCTGGACAACTGAGGGTGCCGAAGGTCAGGAAGGGTCTTTTGGAGATGAACTGCCAAGAAGCCGCTGGCCCTGGGCAGACCAGCAGGGACGCGGGGGAGGTGGAGCGGCACGTGCAAAGGCTCTGGGGCTGGGTGTCCGGGAGCCGCCGAGGAGCAGGGAGGCGGGAGCAGAGGGGCGAGGGGCCCCGAGGGGCTGAGGGGGCAGCGGGGGCGCAGCGGGAGCAGCTTCCTGGGCTCCAGTTCCCACGCGTGGCCAGTGGAACCATCGTGTCCAGCTCTGTCCTCACCCTGAGGAGGACAGGGCTCCGGGCGGAGAGCAGCCTCCCCACCAAGACCCCCAGAGCGGTCACCCCAAACGCCCTCGGTCAGCACGTGGAGAAGGCCCGGCCTCCCAGGGTTGCAGGCAAGGTGTGGCACTTTTCCTGGAAAGAGCCGGCGCCCCTCCCCAGACCGAGTCCCCAGTCCCCTGGCAGGAGAAGAGCTAAATTTAAAGGCCTGCTAATTGGGGCAGTAGGATCTCACTGTTCCCCGGAAGGCGGCCTGGGCCAGTGGCTTCTGCGAGGGCCGGGCCAGCCCTGGTGTGTGGTCCCACGCCACCTCCAGTGTCCCGGGCAAGCTCATCCCCCAGGCCTCAATTTCCCATCTTCAAAATGGGCACAAGGACGCCCTCACCCTGGAGCCGGGGCTGCTCATCACCCGCTTCCAGCACTGATGGGCTTAAAGAAGGACGTTTGGAGCCCCCGCTAGGAGCCCGGGCCTGACTCACAGCCCGGGCGCCTGCCACCACCTGCCCGCGGGTGCACACAAGCAAGCCCAGAAGGACAGCAGAGTGGGTGGCCGCACTCCATGGCCACTGCAGCCGGGGACATTGAGGGGTGGCAGGTTGGGAGGTCCCACGGGCCGCAGAGCTTGGGCCTGGCCCGGAGGTGGGACTGCGCAGCCTCACAGTTTGGCAAAGGGGGAGGCCCAAGCTCCTTTCTCCCTCCTCCTTAGCCTCTGCGCAAAGACTACATTTCCCGACTTCCCTTTCTCCACCAGCCGGGATCAAGCAACAGATCCCTGATTTTCCAGGAGGAGGCCTTAAAAGGGACTCCTCTGCCTCCTCTGCCCCTTCCCACTTCCTATTGACTGGAATGTACTTGCAATGGCTGGAATTTGAGCAGCTATATTAGATCAAAAAGTGGGAATTTGGTGGGGTCATCCCAGCAACTCTGGAGGCTGAGGCAGGAGGATCCGAAGTTCGAGGCCAGCCTGGGCAACCGAGCAAGACCTGGCCTCAAATAAAAAATAAAAATAAGCCGGGCGCGGTGGCACACGCCTGTAATCCCAGCACTTTGGGAGGCTGAGGCAGGAGGATCGCGAGTTCAAAGCCAGCCTCAGCAATGGCGAGGCACTTAGCAACTCTGCCTCCCTCACAGGCCACTGACAGCCCTGTCCCCAAGACCAGGGAGACACAGCCACATCCACGCCCAGGCCACGGGAGAGAGGGCGGGGCCTCCAGCCAGGGTCCCTCCTGAGGAGGCCTCCAGGGAGCAGCGCCACCTGAGGTGGGCAGAGGGCAGAGGTGCCCCGGCAGGTAGGAAGGTGCGGAGCCTCCCGCCCCCGAGGTGAGGAGCGCGGGGGAGCAGGAGCCCGAGCCCTCTCCTGCTGCCCCACGGGCGGCCACTCGCTCTCCGCCACACCGCGGGGATGGCCTGCACCAGGGCCTGCACCAGGGCTGGGCATGTCTGACCTGGAGCCACCAGGCTGTCACCAAGGACGTGACTCGGAGGGTGGGGAGCTGGGAGATGGGCCCCAGCCCGCTGGCGAGGGCGGCAGAGTCCCTGGGGGGGGGGAGAGAGGGTGCTCTGGGTGGGTTCCCCGCGTCTCCCGGGATGGCAGCTCCCTCCCGGCTGAAGCCACCTGTTCTGTGGTTCCTACCCGGATGAACCCCGAGTGCGGGCGGCAGCGTCCTCAGTCGGCAGAGCTGGGCCTGTGCCCGCGCCTGGTGGGGCTCCGCCCACCCAGCCCGTCCCCGAGACCGGGCTCAGCCCTCTGGCTCTTCTGGTTCCTCCTTCAGGGCGGGACGGGCCTGGGGTCCTGGGGGACGGCTGGTGCTTCTCCAACCCAGGGGCTGCTGATTCCCAGCTGGAGAAAGCTGTCCCTGTCCACCCTCCTCCTGTGTCCCTGGCGTGTCAACGAGACGTCACCGTGGGGACCCAGGGCATCTCCGCAGCCCCTCAAGCAGCGCATGCCCCGCGGAGCCCAGGAAGGCCATCTCGGCTGGGGAGGGGCGTGCAGCCGCCGGCTGGGGCCGCCCTGCGTGGCTGGGTCTCCGCTGCAGCCACGGCAGTTCTATTTCGGGAGTTGCCACGTAGGGCGCTCCGGCTCCTGTCCCTAGGATGCCAGCTGCAGGGTCCCCAGCCCTTCCCAGAAGCCCCACCCTGGGCCATCCCCCGCCAGCTCTGGGAGCCGTGGGTGCTTAGCCGGTGGACACTGGGAGGCCCCTGTGGGGGGCCCTGTGCGGACACCACTGCTGACAGCTCAAGGCCACCAGAGAGCTGTCCCCGCCCCTCTGCCCACCATGCCCTCTGTTGCCTGGGTGGGTCGCGTCCAGAAGGACCCCTTGGAGGGACAGATTCTGTGAAATGAGTGCACTGAGGCCACTGGGGGGTGGGGGCCTTCCCACCTGGACAGTTTCCTAGGCCCGGCCACGTGGCACCCCACGGTGTGGGCCTCCGTTCCCCAAACTGGAGAGGTGCCTCCGAGCCCAGAGCCTCCCCTCGGGGTGACGAGGTCAGCCATGAGCACCCGTGCCTGGACTCGGGCTCTGTGGGCTCAGGAACCCTGAGCCGTGGGCCGCTGGGGCCGGGCCGGGCAGTGTCCACCAAAGGAGAGCAGCCGTCCTGGGAGGGGGCGGCTTGGCCTGTCTGCAGGGGGGAGCCAGAGGAGGGAGGGCAGCGCCCCTCCCGCCTCCGCGGGTCCTGCTGTGGCCGCCAAGGTTTCCAGGTGTGGCATCTGGTGGCCCCAGTTTCCCCTTCATGCTGTCCGTGGTGGTGACATTACAGAGGAGGTGGAAATTTTTGCTGCTTTTGGTTTTGTTTTCTGGCGCCAGGCACTAACGACCCCTCTGCGGAGGGTGCCTCCGTGAGGCCGAGGGAGCTGCCACTGCAGGGTGGGGAGGGTTCCGGCGACCTCGGGGCTCTGCGGCTTGCTTACCTCCCCAGATGGGCAGCTCACGATTCCCCAACCCCTGAGCGCGCGCACGCGTGCGTGCAGCCCCTGCTCCCCGCTCTGCGACCCCACTTCCCGGGTGGGTGACGGCGCGTGCTCTTGGGCGCCAGGTCAGGACTCGTCGTGGACCCCAAGTGCGCCCCGGGACCCCGCCCTGCCCACGCGGGAGGCGCAGGGGACCTGGAGGGCGCGGCGGGGAGGGGCCGGCGGCGGCGCGCGAGCAGACCGCACTGCGGCCGGCGCTAGGACCCGCGGGGGCTCCCAGGCCGCGGCGCCTCCCGCTACCCCAACTCCCTGGCCGTCCTTCCCCCCCAAAATGAGGAAACCGAATAACTTGCTGCAAGTTGTGGTACCCGAGCGGCCCGGGGGTGCGCAGCCGGCTGGCGGGGGCCCTCCTGGGGACGAGCGCAGGGCGCAGCCCGGGGGCGCCCCCTGAGCAGGTGAGCGCGTCCGCGGGAATGGGCAGGAGACACCCCGCGGCGGGTGGGGACCCCGCGGGCTCTGGAAGGGGGCCCGGACTGCACAGGAGGGGCCGGGGTGCGCGCGAGTGCGCGCGTCCTGGCGGGAAGCGCGTCCGCGGCCGGCGCGGAGGGTGGGCAGAGCGCTCCCGGCGGGCGCGGCGGGGCATGTTTCTGGGTGCGGCGTGCGCAGCTACCACCCCGGGTGCGTATCGGCGCGTCCACGTGGAGGGCTGTGCGCGTGTGGCCGGGATGCGTGTGCACGGCCCTGCGTGGGGCTCTGCGCGCCCAGGTGCTGGCTGTGTGAGTGGGGGGCGGGGGACAGGTGCACAGCTCCCGCGGCGAGTGTCAGTTCGCGTACACGCACGCGTGCGCGAGTGTGCGCACCTGTCTCCGCGGGCCTGCGCCTTTGCCCGTATGACCAGCGCTTTGGTCCCGGGTCCGAGCCCTAGAGCGCTTGTGCTGGTGTACCCATGACTGTGCTGGCCAGTGAGTCCCGGGGCTGCAGGGCCAGTGGGGGGCAGGCCCTAGGAGCCCTCAACCTCCCTAATGCTGGGCCACCTGCAGTAGGGGACATGGGAGAGGCAGGGCCCCCCAGCCTAATGGCAATGAGGGACTTTGGTGTGTCTGTCCTGGGCTGGGGCAGGGACCCCGCTCCTCCTGCTCTGGCCCAGCTCCACCCCAGGGTCAAAGGTTCTTGGTAATGACCTTGACTCATCCCTGTTCCCCTCCCTGCCCCTGCCCACTGCCAGAAAAGAGGAAGGACGGGGCTCGGTCGGGTGGCACAAAGCTCCCCACATGTTGTGCTGGCCGCCGGCCGGAGCCGGGCGGTCCTCCATACTGCCTGTGGCCACTGGCGCTTGGCCAGCCGTGCCTCGGTTTCTCTTGGGGGAGATGGCAGGACGAGCCCCCCTGGTTTCCAGACTGGCATTTTGTCACTGTGACTCGACTAAGGAACCTCCCCGGGTAAAGAGCACTTCCTCAGAGGGCCCTGGGGCCAGTGCCTGGGCCTGACCCGGGACGCCGCCGTGAGAGACGCGCTGCCTCCTGGCCGTGGCCCTCCTGGCCATCACCCTCCTGGCCTGGGCTGCCAATGCCGGGGCTGGACCCTGGGGCCTCAGCCTACCTGGACTTGGAGCTTGACTCTGCCCCCTCCCCAGGTGAGCCCTCGCCTTCTTGGGGCCTGGCACCCCCCACCCATCACAGTCAGGATGCCAACCGTGAGTACCCCAGCGCGCCCTGTCCCCAGCCCTTCCGCAGCTGCGTCCACACCCTGCCAGAGGCCCAGCTGGGACCCTGCTCCAGCCGCCGCCCCTGCCTCCTGTCCCGGGCCCCCTCCTGGACTCCAGCGCTCCGCGCGCCCTCTCCTCGGCCCTGTCCCTCCCAATTCTCACCTCCTCCCCTCCCGGCCCCTCCTCCCTCGCGGCCTCCCACGGCGCCCTCACGTCCTCCCGCCGCTCCTGCCCCTCCCAGAGGCACTGGGCCCCGGGCACTCAGTGCATCACCAAGTGCGAGCACACGCGTCCCAAGCCGGGGGAGCTGGCCTTCCGCAAGGGCGACGTGGTCACCATCCTGGAGGCCTGCGAGGTGAGCGGGGCGGGGCGTGCGCGCGCGGGCCTGGGGACTCCCGGGGCCGGCGCCCACCCTCGCCCCTGCCCCGCAGAACAAGAGCTGGTACCGCGCCAAGCACCACGCCAGCGGGCAGGAGGGGCTGCTGGCGGCCGGCGCGCTGCGGGAGCGCGAGGCCCTCTCTGCGGACCCCAAGCTCAGCCTCATGCCGTGAGTGGGGCGGGGCGGCGGGCGCGGCGGGGGGCGCAGGCGGCTCGCGGCTCGGCCCCAGCTGGCTCCGCGGTCGCTGGCGCCGCAGGTGGTTCCACGGGAAGATCTCGGGCCAGGAGGCCGTGCAGCAGCTGCAGCCCCCCGAGGACGGGCTGTTCCTGGTGCGCGAGTCGGCGCGGCACCCGGGCGACTACGTGCTGTGCGTGAGCTTCGGCCGCGACGTCATCCACTACCGCGTGCTGCACCGCGACGGCCGCCTCACCATCGACGAGGCCGTCTGCTTCTGCACCCTCATGGACATGGTGCAGGTGCGGGGGCAGCCCTGGGCCAGGGACCCGCTACCCAGAGGCCACAGACGGACCCCAGGGCCCTGCTGGGTCTTGGCAGCGAGGCAGACAGGGGACCTCCAAAGTGCCACCATCCCCAATAGGAAGCGCCAAGCCCCCCCCCCCCAAAGCCTGGGCCGGTGTGAGCCCCAGAGCTGGCTCCTCCTCGGTGCAAAGATGGTGGCTGGCCCCAAGGACCTCAGCCCTGGGGCTGAGTCACCTGTTCTACCTCTGAGGACTGGGTGGCTTCCTTGGGGAGCCCCAGGAACCTCCAAACTGGAGTCAACCCAGAGGGTCCTCAGAACCCTCCCTGCACCTTTTCCGGTTCTCATGCAAACCAGCCAGCTTTGCCCTGGGACCTGGACGCCTCCGGCCCTCAAGGCTCCCACCCACCCCACCCTGAGGCCACCCTGCATGGCGGGCGCTGGGCCAGGCTCACAGCCACCCCTGCCGTTCCTGCAGCACTACAGCAAGGACAAAGGTGCCATCTGCACGAAGCTGGTGAGGCCCAAGAGGAAGCAGGGCACCAGGTCTGCGGAGGAGGAGCTGGCCAAGGGTAGGTGGGCACAGGGCACGCTGGGCCTTCCCTAGCCCTGGCAGAGCACGGGGCGCACGTACCTCCTGGCGTGTCCTTGTGCCAGCGCTGTGGGGCACAGCGCACCAGGGCTGCCTGGGGGCGGCAGGGAGAACCCACAGACACGGGTTAGCCCTGCTGAGCAGATTCCCACACCTGCTTGTGCTGTGTCCCGCCACCCACCATGTCGCCTGAGCCGGAAACCAGGCCCGAGCTAGGTCCAGCGCCTGCACGCTCCCTCTGAGCCCCAGTCCCTCCACAGCCCTGGCCACCCCCAGCCTGGAGCTGAGTACCCAGCGTGCCCTGGACGCACTGGGCTCTCCCAGGCCGTGCCTGGCGCTCGGTGGGCACGAAGCACTGATGTGCAGCGTGAGGGCCGGGAGGAGGGCAGGAGGCTGCGCCCCGGCCGCAGCAGCGCAGGGCAGAGCAGAGCAGCACGTGGGAGGCGGAGTCCTGGAAGATTCCGGAACGTTTGTGGGGCGCCGCGCTTGCTGTAGTTCTGCTCGTGTGCTCCTGGTGGCCAGAGGTGGAGGAGGGTGAAGGAAGCCCACGGGGTGCTTGGAGGGACAGCAGGGGCGGCCCCAGCCTCTGAGGGGTTTCCTGGCACCACCTCTGGGCTCCACGGGAGTCCCCAGGGCCACTCTGGGCTGCGGGTCTGAGCAGGACCACCCAGCTTAGGTCACTGGTCCCGAGTGTGGGGAGTCTTGGGCACGCCCTGCGGGCACTGCTGGGCAGGCAGCTGCAGGGGCGAGTGCCCACGCAGGGTGCCAGGTGGCACGCCTGACCCGGCCTTCCCCTGCAGCGGGCTGGCTCCTGGACCTGCAGCACCTGACTCTGGGGGCGCAGATCGGAGAGGGGGAGTTTGGAGGTGAGGCGGAGCTGGGGGCAGGAGGGTGGGGTGGAGGCTTGGAGGCAGGGGCTGGGTCCCGGGCCCCTCGGCTCCCAGCCTGGCGTCACCCTGGCTGAGGGCAGGGCCCCCACCTCCTCTGTACAGGGCCAGAGTGTGGCCTGTCCGGCTTTGTGGCCAGGTGGTCGCTGCCTCACTACTGAGCCCACGGCCTTGGAGCCCTGAGGGCATGTGAAGTGCCCGGTGCGGTGCGGGGTCTGAGTGCGGGTGACGGTCACCTGCCGTGAGACGGGCGTTTTTGTTTGGTCTTTTTTTTTTTTTTTTTGGTACCAGGGATTGAACTCAGGGACACTCGACCCCTGAGCCCCAGCCCCAGCCCTGTTTTGGGGTGCTTTGGTGCTGGGATGGAGCCAGGGTCTTGCCCAGGCCAAGCGTGCCCTCTGCCACTGAGCCACCGTCCCTTTGCAAACAAACTTCCCCGAGCCCGGGGTCTCAGCAGTCCGGGGGACGGCTTTGGCCCGGGGTGGTGGAGTGCGAGACCCGCCTCCCGGGCTCCGGCGCTGGGTCTGGAGCCCGTGGGGCCTCGGGGCTGGCTCCTGCAGCTGTGCTGGTGCCTGGGGTCGCGGGGCGGCCCGGCCCCGCACTGGTGTGCTGACCTCTGCCCGCCTCGCCCCAGCCGTCCTGCAGGGCGAGTACCTGGGGCAGAAGGTGGCCGTGAAGAACATCAAGTGCGACGTGACGGCCCAGGCCTTCCTGGACGAGACCGCCGTCATGACGTGAGTCCTGGGCTGGGGGCGCGGGGCGGGCTCGGCCGGCTCTCGCGCCCCGCCCCCGGCTCTCGCGCCCCGCCCCGGCTCTCGCGCCCCGCCCCCGGCTCTCGCGCCCCGCCCCCGGCTCTCGCGCCCCGCCCCCGGCTCTCACGCCCCGCCCCCGGCTCTCGCGCCCCGCCCCCGGCTCTCGCGCCCCGCCCCGGCTCTCGCGCCCCGCCCCCGGCTCTCACGCCCCGCCCCCGCCCCGCCCCGCCCCGCAGGAAGCTGCAGCACAAGAACCTGGTGCGGCTGCTGGGCGTGATCCTGCACCAGGGGCTCTTCATCGTCATGGAGCACGTGAGCAAGGTGCGGGCCGGCCGCGGGGCGGGCGGGGGGCGGCGCAGCCCGGAGCCCACCTCTCTCCCCCCACGCAGGGCAACCTGGTGAACTTCCTCCGCACCCGCGGCCGGGCCCTGGTCAACGCCGCCCAGCTGCTGCAGTTCTCGCTGTGCGTGGGGCTCCTGGCGGGGGGTCCCTGGACGGTGGGGCGGCCGCGTTCTGAGGCTCCTGCGCCCCCAGGCACGTGGCAGAGGGCATGGAGTACCTGGAGGGCAAGAAGCTGGTGCACCGAGACCTGGCCGCCCGCAACATCCTCGTCTCCGAGGACCTGGTGGCCAAGGTCAGTGACTTCGGCCTGGCCAAAGCTGAGCGGAAGGGGCTGGACTCCAGTCGGCTACCTGTCAAGTGGACGGCGCCCGAGGCTCTCAAACACGGGGTGAGCCTCCTTCAGCACTGGGGTTTCAGGGTCCCACAAGGTCGGCGTGGCGTCCCAGCTCTGCTGTGTGACCCTGGGCACAGAACAAGGCCTCTCTGAACCTCCAAGGCAATGGCCTCCCTTCCGGTTAGCCTGAGGCCCGGACTCCTGCCCTCTGCCCCAGTCTCCCCGTCTCTGAGGTGGGCATGGGCCTTCCCTGAGGGGAGGAGTGACAGGGCTCGCCTGGTGGGGGGACCCTGCAGGAGGCCCCGAGGGCTTCCTGGAGGAAGTGGGGTGCAGGGCCCTGCCCCACTCACCTGCCTTGGGCCCCACAGAAGTTCTCCAGCAAGTCGGACGTCTGGAGCTTCGGCGTGCTGCTGTGGGAGGTCTTCTCGTACGGACGGGCTCCGTACCCCAAGATGGTGAGCAGGGCCCGGGAGGACGGGGCAGGCCCCCCACCCACGCTGACGCGCCCTTTGTCCCCAGTCGCTGAAGGAGGTGTCGGAGGCCGTGGAGAAGGGCTACCGCATGGAGCCCCCCGAGGGCTGCCCGGGGCCCGTGCACGCCCTCATGGGCAGCTGCTGGGAGGCAGAGCCCGCCCGCCGGCCACCCTTCCGCAAGGTGGCGGAGAAGCTGGCCCGGGAGCTGCGCAGTGTGGGCACCTCAGCCACCGTGGGCTCGCAGGACGTCGACGTGTCCACTCCGCCCCGAAGCCAGGAGCCCTGAGCCCACCGGGCAGGGCCAAGGGCCCCAGAGGACGGAGAGCAGGGGGCGCAGGGCAGGGGACCGGCGAGGCCAGGGACGGCCAGGCCACCAGCGGCCCTCCTGGCTCCGGGGCAGGGCTGGCATGGGCCGGGCAGTGTGGACACCTGGACCTGGAAGCAGAGGCCTGTGGCCTCTATAAAGACCACTCCAAGGCCTGTGGGTGTCTGTGTGTCTGTGACCTGGCCCCTCCCTCCCGCGGCCACACCCCCAGCTCTGGACGGCCACCTTTGGCCACTGACCCCTGGTACCTATGGAGTGGGGCGCCCGGGGACTCCTGGAGGTCCACGCCTGGGGACCCCCGTGGGCCTCCCTGGTTGCCGTCATGCCCCACTGAACCCGCTGTCCCCCAGAGGTGGTCCAGGGACCCACGGATTGCCACCGCGGCACCCAGATGGGCCCCCACGGCGCCCGTCACTGCCATCGAGGACCCATCTGCTGGCCCCTGTGGACCTCGTGGGGACAGTGCCCAGGGGCTCACCGTGGGCCCTGGTCATCAGCAGAGGTTCCCACGGGGTCCCCGCGGGAGGCAGCACCCAGTGGCAAGGGAGAGTCCCCTCACGCTCCCTAGAGGTCCCTGTCCCCTGTCCCTGGCCACCGCCCACCCCTGCTGGCCCCACCCCAGCCAGGGGAGGCTCTGCCGTGGCTCGCCCTGTCCTGCTGTCTCCTGGGCCACGGGAGCCCGTGCCAGGAAGCCGTCAGTGCCAGGCGCGGAGCCCAGGTGCCCAGCCCTCGGCCCCAGAGCCAGCTCCCGCCTCCCGCCCAGCTCAGGCCTCTCCACCGCTGCCCCCGCGGACACCAGACCCCCGTCACCAGGGCCGCGTTCTGAGAGGGAGGCCCCCGGCCACCGTCCAGCCACTCCCGCCCACCCCCGCGTCACTGGGCAGGCCCTCCTAGGCACGGGCGCCCATGGCCCTGGTGTGGCCCCGCCTTGGGACGAAAGCAGGCCAGATGTCTGGGGCCTGGCACCTGAGCCAGTGCCCGGGCACACGCTGGGGACGGCTGGCCGCGCTGCCCCGCCTGCCACACCCCGCTGTGCGTCCAGGACCGGCTTCTCCAGGCGGACTTCAGCGCTCCCACCCGATTCCTGGGCGGACGGCCAGTCGGCCTCCTGGGACGAGTCCCTCGTGGGCCTCCGCGGCCCCCACCACCACCAGGCTCTTTCGCGGAGGGCGCGAGGACCCTGGAGGCCCACGGGCACCGCAGGGCTGGCACGCAGCGGGCGCTGCACCAGGCGCTCGGACCTCTCAGTTACCTGTCGCGCTCAGCCAGTGACGGGGACCCCGCGGAGGCGGGGCCAGGCTGGGTGGCCCTCTTGGTCCCGCTTCCGTTGCTGTAAGAGAATGCCCGACGCGGGCGGGTGTGAAGGAGAGAGGTCGCGGCTCTCCAGGAGGCCCGGGGTGTGGAGGGCCAGCGGGCGTGGCCTCACCCCTCCAGGGCAGGGAACGAGTCGCCCACAGGGACTTGGGGGACTTACAGTCATGCAGGCTGCCCCAGGACCCCAGAGCCCACGCAGAGCTGCCCCAGGTCAGGCTGACCTGCGTGGCCTGAGGCCTGCCCACTCTGTCGCTGCCCGCACCTGAGGGGCTTAGCGGCTCTTCCTGGGGAAACGGAAGGGCAGGAGGCTGAGGGCTGCCTGCCAGCTGGAGGGCCACCTGTCCTTGCCGCGTCCCTAATCCGCCCCTAAGCTGCCGCGGCTGGAGTGCCGGCCCCGGCCTCCGGGGACACCCAGGGCCACGAGGCCCGGGGGCCTGAGAACAGGCGGCTCCGGTGCAGGGGTGCTAGGTGGCCCTCGTGCCCGCTGCAGCCTACCAATGGGGCAGCCCTGGCCCAGGCCTCGGCCTCCTGCCCCTTGTGCCCTCCGGACAGCGGGAGCCTCAGCCTCTGCGGCTGGACTGGGCCACCTGCTGCTGCCTTGGCTGGGGGTGTCTGCCACGTCCCTGTCCCTTCCACAAGAGCCTCTGGGCCCCTGCTTGGCACCCACCCCGTCACCGCACCGGGTCAGCCTCCCGCGTGCCCCTCGTGCCCCCGAGTCCAGGCCACTAGGTGCCCGCGCCTGGGCTGCCCCTCCACCGCACGCCCTGCTCCTCCCAAACGCTCTGCCCCAGAAATGCCCTCCCAAGCCTCCTGCCCCGTCCAGCCCCAGCGCCCCTGCGGCCGGGCCTGCTTCCTCCCGGTTCCCGCCTTGCCCACGTGGACGGCCGTGAGCCCTTTGCTGAGCATCCCCGCGCCCCCGCGCCCTCCCTGCTCCAGGGCTGTCCCCGGGGTGCACAGCCGCCCCTCGCCTCCCCGCTGGCCATCTTCCTGAAGTGCCCCCCATGGGGGTTTCCCAAGGCTCCAACTCTGGACCCCTCATCTCTGCTGGCTGCTGCCACCCACTGGGATGGCACCTGCGTGGCTTTCTGCTGCTCGCTGCTGAGCTGAGCTGGGACACAGTAAGTGCTCAGTAAACGCTTCTTGCCTGCGCGAGCGAGTGGACAGGAGAGACCCGCCCAAACGCCCCTCCTGCTCCCTAGAACCGCCCTCGCCTCTCTGCGTCCTCTGACACTGGAAACTGCCCTCGCTGGCCCCCTGATAAAAATGGTGGCAGCGCATGGCCCCGGCCTCCCTGTCCGGCCTCCTCGCCCAGCCTTTGCCGTGCACACCGCCTGCTTTCTCCACCCTGAGACCCCGCGGGGGCCTCGTGTCCCCCTTTTACAGCCAGGGAAACTGAGGCCGGAGGGGCTCCCTGGACATCCCACAGGGCAGGGAGGTGGAGGCAGGCCTGCGAGCCCCGCTCCCCGCAACAGCTCCCGCGGGTGGGGCCGCCTCAATTAATCGGCTCCAACTAATCCTCCCTCCCCAGGGCTCAGCAGACGCCTGGGCCCCCCTGGGCCGGTGGAGGGCAGCCGGCCGGGCAGGCGGCACGGGTGGAGGATCGGGCCTGAGGGCCAGCCCCCTCCTCCCGGAGGGTCCTCACACACAGAGACAGGGACAGAGCCAGGGAGAGGGGACCCGGGAGGAGCGGCGGGAGCAGACACGCTGCGGTAGTGGGAGCGGAGCGGGGACCCCAGACAGACGGGGGCGGGGGCAGAGGCCGAGGGCAGTTGGGGCTCCCCTGCCTCTCCCAGGGCAGTTCCTCCCACTGTCTCACCACGCTCTGTCTTGCTGTCCTCCCGGACAGGTGAGGAGCCATGTTCCTGAGCCCGGGAGAGGGGCCGGGACCTGAGGGCAGGGGCCTGGGACCGGGCGAGGAGGCCCCCAAGAAGCAGCCCCGGAGGAACCGCACCACCTTCACCACGTACCAGCTGCACCAGCTGGAGCGGGCCTTCGAGGCCTCGCACTACCCGGACGTGTACAGCCGCGAGGAGCTGGCAGCCAGGGTGCACCTGCCCGAGGTGCGCGTGCAGGTGAGGCCGCACCTGGCGGGAGGGGCTTCCTGTGGGGGACGGGCCAGGGAGGCCGTGCCGAGGGCAGGCCCGTCCTCTGTGAGCCTGGTGCGGGCGCAGGAGGGCAGGAGCCCCAGAGGCTGAGGGCGGAGGCTGGGCGTGGGCGGCGGGGGGCACCGTAGGCACCCGCGGGAGCTGGGCTGGGGCAGCGATCCCCTCTGCCCAGAGCCCCCGCGCGGGGCAGGTGGTCCTGGGTGAGGCTGGGAGGCTGGAGGGTCTGGGCGGGAGGAAGGCGCTGAGCTCAGGGCGGGGCCCCCCCCCCCCCCAGGTGTGGTTCCAGAACCGCAGGGCCAAGTGGCGCCGCCAGGAGCGTCTGCAGTCAGCCTCAGCAGCCGGGGCAGCCCCGAGGCTCCCCGAGGCCCCCACGCTGCCGCTCGCCCGCCCCCCGGCCCTGCCGCTGCCCCTGGAGCCCTGGCTGGGCCCTGGCCCCCAGGCCGTGCCAGGCCTCCCCCGCGTCCTGGGCTCAGCCCCGGCGCTGCAGGCCCCCCTGGGCCCCCACGCCCTCGCTCCCGCCTTCCCCGAAGGCTTCGCCCTGGAGGAGGCGTCCCTGTGGCTGCTGGCCAAGGAGCACGCGCAGGCCCTGGACAGAGCCTGGCCACCAGCCTGAGGCGGGCCTGGTGACAGCAGCCAGCCAGGCCACACCGTCACCGGGAGCAGGACCACAGTGGGCTGCTGGGGACCCTGCCCTGTGCCCCCGGCCCCTCCCCGCCTCACAGCCAGGGTGGCACCAGCTTCAGGGTGGGGGTGGTCTGAGGACCTGCAGGCCCAGGCAGGGGCCCCGTCCTGTCCCAGGGGCGTCCAGCCCCTCTGTCCACGCATCACTGGGCCTGGTGGGAGCCGGGCCTGGGGATCCTGAAGTGTGTGTCCGCGCCCTGCAGCGCCCCAGAAATGACAAATAACAGCAGCAGCCTCTCCTGCACGGCCTCCTGTCACCTGTCACCACACGCCCGCCCGTCGCCCCTCCTTCCACAGTCCTGGGAGGGGGCTCCCCATTAGGCCCTAGACAGAGGAGGTCCAGAGACGGAGGCCAGTTTCCCGAGGCGGCACAGCCAGCAGGGGTAGAGCTGGTCTGGAGGGGTGGCGTCCCCCAGGGAGGCTCAGGGACACACGCAAGCAAGGGCGGCTGGTGCTGGGGGACGCCATCAGCGTCTGATCCCCCACGGCCCCCACCCGGGCAGGACTCCCGCCTCCCAGATCAGGGCAGGGCTGCGGGGCGCGGAGCTGAGCCCCGTGCGGCTGGGGGAGCAGAGGCCGCAGGCCCAGGTGACCCAGAGCCCCGCCTGCCCACCCTCCTCCACCCTCACCCGGGAGCCCAGGAGCTTGGTCCTGTCCACACCTTGGCATCCACCCACTAGCGCTGCCCGCCCACCCCCACCCAGTGGCCTCCAGATAGGTCAGTGTCCCAGGTACTGGAGACATCAGGGATGTTGAAAAAATATATTAAAAAAAAAGAAACAAAACTAAAACGTAGAACATGAGGTAGTGGTAAGTGCTAGAGAAAAAATCAGGGTGACGGGTTGTGTGGCACCTTTAATGGGGTTACTTGGGGAGGAGGTGAGGGAGCAGCCGTGGAGTTATCTGGGAGAACAGGAGTCTAGGCAGAGAGCAGAGCCTGTGCAAAGGCCCTGGGGCAGGGCCAAACCTGGTATCTTAGAGGCTGGGTGGGTGGGTGCGTGGCTGGAGCAGAGGAAGAAGGGGTCGAGGGAGGTGCCCAGGCAGGGCGGGCAGGCCCAGCCCTGAGAATCAGGAAGGAACGGACGTTTGCACCGTGTCCAGCCAGGGAGCAGGCGCCTGGCCACCTGCTCTGCAGAGCCTGCCGAGAGGACCAGGGCTGTCATCCCCTTGGGATGGGGCAGAACTAGAGGGTCTCTCGCAGGGTCCAGTCTGCAGCCAGAGGGGCCTGGAGGGGGCAGCCCAGCCCAATGCGCCCCCACCTGCCCACACACAGCAAGCAGGGTCGGGCCCAGGGTCCTGGCCGTCTGTGGGGCAGGGTCCTCCAAGAGGCCCCCACGGTCCCGCACTGGACAGCCCCCTGCCCTCCTCCAATCTGGTGGGCTTGGGTCTTGCTCCTAGGTCCTCCTCACAGCTGGGCTGGATGGCAGTTAGGGTGCAGGAGCCAGGCTCCCCCTTGGGCTGCTGGGGACGGCCAAGTGGGAGGCCCGGCCTGGGCTTCAGGGGTGGGAGGGAGGGCCAGGCCGTGGCAGTCCCCTTGCCCAGCTCTGCTTGCTGAGTGTGTGTGTGTGTGGTGGGGGGGGTGTTGGCCAGGAGGCCTGAGGCTAGCCTGCCGTGAGTGCCACTCATGAGGGGACAAAGATCCAGGGACAGAATCTTGAAGCACCTGAATCCAGCCATGCCTGAAGCCGGACACCCACACTTGGACTTTTCAGTTCCTGAAGCTCACAAAGACTCTTCTGCTTCCAACAGCTCAGGTCAGGTTTGCGACCCTTGCAAAGGCTTAGTCAGGACGACCTCCCTTTCTAGGTTTGGGGCTGAGGCCTCCTGGATAAGGCTGGAAGACTCCAGCAGCCCACTGAGGACTGGAGAAGGGGAGCAGCAGAAGCCCAGGACTGCTGGGGCGGAGGGTGCGCCGGGTCCCAGGGCTCCCCGCACAGCTGGGCTAGAACTTCCTGCTCTTGCTCAGCCGATTGTGGCGCCAGATGTTGAGCTTCCGCAGCAGCCGCCAGTGCTCCCGGGTCTCGGGGTCCAGCTCCTCCAGCTTCTTGGGGGGGCCCACGTTCACCTGGAACAGCCTGGAGGCGGGGCGGGACTCAGGTCTGGGCCCAGGTCCACAGGGTGCGACCATCAAGCCCCGGGGCTGGCTCACTCACCACTCGGGGTACTCGGCGTCCGGCTTCAGGGCCACATCCTGGCCTTCCTTGTAGATGTTGACGCCCATGGCGTGCGTGGTGAGCCGCACGGGGTCGGTGCACACTTCGGGGTCCTTCAGGGCCTCGCTGACCACACTGCCTTTCCCGCCCTTGGCGCCCTTCATGACTGGGGGAGCAAGGGAGAGTCAGGTCAGCCCAGCTCCACCTCCAAGGCCCTGGGTCTCTCCTACACTCCAAACCACGGGGACCCCGCTAGCCGAGCAAAGTGTGACCCCAGCACTCCGAGTTCTGTTTTGATTCCTGTTCATCGCACGGAGAAAGTCCCCCTCCACTGGCCTGACGTCTGCATGCCCAGCATCTGCCCACTTCCTCCTTTCAACAGAGATCAGGCAAGGCTGCATCCAGGTAACACTTAGCTAAAATAACAGAGTTTGGTACTTAGATGGGCCACAAATCTTCCTCTGATTCCCGGTCTCGCGGCGACTTGGATGCAGAAATAGAACGCTCGCTCCCGCCTCCCTCCACAAGCCCTGTCCACCCGCGCCTGCGCACTGAAACGCGTCCGCTCCCGTACGCACACCAGCGCCACGGGCTGCGAGGCTTGGCCGGCGGCTGCGCACTGAGTGCAGTCGCACCCGGAGGCTTCTCCGAAACGGGCGCCGGCGCTCCGAGCGGCCCCAAACTGCGCCTGCGCACACAGCCTAGCATCTGTCTCTCAGCACCTGCGCAGGAACTCTAGGCCCGCCTCCTCAAAAGGCGCCTGCGCGCTACCAATTCCCCCGTGGGTCCACCGTCTCCATCGCGGTCCCTATTACCCGGGCTCACTCGGTTTCTTGGCGTAATCCCGAACCAAGAGTCTTCCAGGAGAGGTGGAGTCTAGGATCTCCCGGGTCCCCCAGCCGACCCACACCTGAGTAGCCCCGAAGAGGCGTCTGGCCGCCATGACGTAGGACGAATGCTTGCACACGCTCGTTTCCGGGAGACGTCGGCCGCCGCCCGAGGGGTGCTTGGGAGTCGTCGGCCCCGGGGGCTCCTGGGAAGTGTGGTCTTCCCAGCCGTGGGCGTGCATTCTATTTACCGTGGCTTGAAACTTTTGCAGACGGTCCCAGTTCCCGTGTGAGATGACAGGTCATTTTACTAACTTCTTGCCCTTCTTCAGATACTTATTTATTCAAAATATCTCACCTTACATATTCTGTACTTGATCCAATAAGCAATGCTTTGAAAGCCGAAAAGAAAGAAAAGCCAACTCTTTCAATATATTCTTACTGTATTCTGGACCTGTTGCTAAATCCTCCCGCAGTTAGGAGGTAGGAACCACTATCCTGCTCGGGCAGGTGAAGTTCCACGGCCGACCCGAAGCCGGGGAGGCCCACTCTGTCTCCCTACTGTGAGCCAAACCGGAAGTGCATCTTCAACAAGCCTCACTCTTCAGAATTTCCCGGCTCCACTTCTTTCCCACGTGCCATCGCAGCCATTAAAAGGCACGCATTAATCTCATTTTGCGGGAAATGGGCCAGTCTGGGCTCCCACTGAGAGCCTGGAGGTTCGGGATTCGAACTCGTGATTCTACACCCGTCGCAGCTCTAGCGCCCTCGTGTGGCGAAATGGGCTGGGAGGACTACATTTCCCAGCAGGCCTCGCGAGGCCACGCATGCCCGGTGGGCGGGGCGCCCGGGGACGGATCAGCGGGCGTCCGGGCCCTAGTCGGCGGCGGGCAGGGCCGTCGGGACATGCCGCGGCGGGCGCGGGGGCCTGGGGGCCGCGCGGGCGGGCTCGGCCTCGGCTCGGCAGGTGAGCGGGGGGGGGGGGGGGGGGGCGCGGGGTCCGAGTCCACGGGTCCGGGGAGGCGCGGGCCGGGAGGCCGGCACCCGCCTTGCGGGGTCCCGCGGCCCGCGCCTCCCCGGCTGTGGGCAGCACTGGGCAGCCGGGCCTCGGCGAGCTGGTGACGGGACGCGGCCCCTGCAGGCGCAGCGAGGACCGCGTCGCGCGCGGCGGGAGCGGCCCCAGGAGGAGCGGGAGCCCAGGAAGCCCCGGCTTGGGGTCCCTCTGACCCGCATGAAGACGCCGGCCTGAGCCCGAGTCAGCCATGGAGTTCCTGAGGCCCCCCGGGCCCCGCTCAGAGCCTCCAGCCATGGACTTAGAGGAGCCCAAGGACACGCTGCTGCCCTCGGAGGACCTCAGCCCCGAGACTCAGTGGGACGCGGTGCCGGAAGCCCCCGGCAGCCTGAGTCAGATGGACCTGGAGGGGTCCAGCGTTCAGGGCCTGGTGCGACAGTTTGAGGCTCTGCCCGGAGACCTGATGGGCCTGCCCCCAGACGGCGCACCCTGCCCTCTGCACATTGCCACTGGCCAGGGCCTGGCCCCCCACGACGCGGCTGACGCCCACGGCCTCTTGTCTGCTGAGGCGGGTCGCGATGATCTCCTGAGCCTTCTGCAGGGTGAGGGGCACTTGCCTTCTGAGCCTGGTCCCCAGGAGCCTCCAGAGCCTGCCCACCACCTGTTGCAGCCCCCTGAGGATGCAGATGGAGAGTCTGGGCCCCCGGAGTGGGCAGAGGGAGCCTCTGCCGAGCAGGGCGGTAGCAGGAGCTCCAGCAGCTCCCCTGAGCCCTGGCTGGAGACCTCGCCTTTGGTCACACCTGAAAAGCCACTTGCAGATGCCCAGGTAGTGCCTGCTCCGCCGTCCAGGTGTCCTCTGCAGCCTGGACCCAAGCAGGGGGACTCAGCCCTGCCCTTCTTCTGTCTCCTTCCAGAGTCCCAAGACCCTGGCTTCATACCCTGCCCTCCAAGAGGGTGAGTGCCCTTCCCGCCCTGCCCAGGGATTAGGGTTCCAGATAGCCAGGATCTGGCTCGCGAGGTGGCACTGCGGTTTATCAACAGGATTAGGTTGTAGATGGTCAGGGAACAAAGTCCAGAGAATGTTCTGGAGTGAGGAAGAGTGGCAGGTGGGCACGGCTCTGGGGGCAGTTAGGTCCAGAGTGAAGGCTGGCAGATGACCATCTGCAGGCTAGGCTGCCTGGTCTCTCCTCACAGTTCTCTTGAGCCGAGGATGGCTTTTGCATTTTTACGTGGTTAAAAATTTGAAAGGAAAGTGATATGAGGTTCAGGTGTCAGTGTTAATAAAGTGTTATGGAAACCTTGTCGCACCTGCTCACTTGATGTCTGTGGCTGAGATGGATGAGGACAGGGCCCAGGACGGCCCTGCACAGCGCAGGGACGGGTCAGTCTGGACAGACCACTTGGTGGTCCCAAGGATTGCTTTGCCTGGGGACGGCCTGGCCATCCTGATGTGAGTCCTCGCTGTCCCGCGGGTGTTTCTCAGCAGCCCGCCATCAAGCAGCCTGTGACTAGTGGCAACAGGCCTTCTGGGCCACAGAGTGAGAGTAGTGTTTGGCCCGTCCATGTCTTGAAGGTGTGAGAAGAGTCTGGCCATGTGGAATGTTCTAGCACTTTCCTTTCCCCAACCACCTTAAGGTAGGAATCATTTGGTTATGCGGCAGGGAGGGGAGCTGGTTTGGGCCTATGGCTCTGAGAAGCTTCTGGATTCTCGCCTAGGGGCTTCCGGACTTGGCCTTCTGCCTCTGGCCTGCGCTCAGGGAGCCTGGCTGGGGCGGGCTCTGGGTTGGTGAGCAGAGCTGCCAATGCTGCTGGGCTGGGGAAGCCCAGAACCCGGAGCAAGAGGCTGCACCTGCCCCTTCCTAGGACACGGGACAGAGCTGCCCTGAAAGCTCTGGAGTGGACTGGACAGTAGGAATGCAGAGCCAGCCACGCGTGAATTTGCACTTTTAATACATTTTTTAAGATATCTTTATTTTACTTATTTGTATGTGGTGTTGAGGGTCGGACCCAGGGCCCCAGGCGTGCCAGGCAAGTGCTCTACCGCTGAGCTATAACCCAGCCCCGATATGTTCAGTGTATGTCTTATGATCGACTTTTTTTTTTTTTTAAATATATATTTATTTATTTGCTTTTAGTTGTACACAATGTGTTTATTTTTACGTGGTGCTGAGGATCGAACCCGGGCCGCGCACGTGCTAGGCGAGCGCTCTACCGCTGAGCCACATCCCCAGCCCTTATGATCGACTTTTTATTAAGTTTTTTTTAGTTGTACATAATACCTGTATTTTATTTATGTGGTGCCAAGGGTCGGACCCAGAGCCCCAGGCGTGCCAGGCAGTGCTCTACCGCTGAGCCCAGCCCAGCCTCCCGGGACCGATGGTTCTAGGTTGTTTTGCCTTCTGTGTTTGGAGCAGCGTCTCACACGCGGCGCGTTCAGGCAGGACCAGACTCGGACGTGTGAGGCGGGTGGCCGTGGGCGGGTGGCAAGGTGCAGCTCTGCAGTCCCAGAGCAGAGCTTGGTGCGGGCGCGCGGGCAGGCGGGCTGTGGTCTGAGGCCCTGGAGCACTGCCCGGGGTGGGCCTGAGCCTGTGGCTCCGGGGAGCAGCAGCTGCTTGTCAGAACTTCCGACACCCGTGGGAGAACCCTGGCTCTGGGCTGCCGCAGGAAATCTAGGACCTGGGGGCAAGGCTTTGCGTGGCTCTGGGCTGGGCCAGCGTCCTAGAACCATCTGGAACATTGCTAGAGCAGGATTGTTTGTAGGCTATTCACACTATTCCGAGGACAATGGTCGCGCTGATGTTGCAAACCACAGGGCTGGGAAGGGCTGCCCGACGGCCGGCGGACACTTCTAGACTGGGGCCAGGGCTGGGCCAGCAGCGGCTAGCCTGCCGTGCACGAGCCCGGGGTGAGCACCGCGCCCCAAAGAAAAGACTCTAGGGGCTCGGAGTGGGGCGGCCTGACTCCGGAGGCTGTGGCTCTCTGGAACCTGCAGGGAGTCCTGTCCCACCGGGACAGTGTGCAAGTTCACACGTGGACCCGGGCCTCGTCTCTGCCACACCAAGGAGTAGAGTTGTCACCTGGCCTGGGCTGGCTGGGGGATCGGGAGCAGCGGGCAGAGCTGGCCCTGGCAGGGTCGGCAAGTTCCACGCTGGAGCCGGGTTGAGGTCCCAGAGTGCTGCTGGTGCAGGAAACGGGAGGCCATCGGCCCGGCCACCGCGGGGCCCTGGGCACGTGTCTGAGCGCTGTCTGGCTTTGGATTGGGCCGCGGGCCTGGGCCTGCAGAGGCTTCTAGCTGAGGTAGCTGTGGGGGTCCTGGAGGGGCGGCCAAGCTGCCCTCGACCATGGGAGGACTGGGTCTGGGCGGGCTGAGCCGCCCCCGGGTGCCGGGACTGTGGGGGGAACTTTGTGACCGCGCGGCGGCCAGAGCTGAAGTCTGCCTGCAGACCATGCGGGAACCGCGCCTGCGCAGAGCCCCAGGGGCCAGCGGCCCGGGACTCCTGAGGGCCGACCCTCTCCCCACTGTTGCCCCCAGTACCCGGTCCCTGTGACCATGAGGACCTCATGGATGGTGTCATATTTGGGGCCAAATACTTGGGCTCCACCCAGCTGGTGTCGGAGCGGAACCCGCCCCCCAGCACCCGCATGGCCCAGGCCCAGGAGGCGATGGACCGCGTCAAGGTGAGGCCAGGGCGGGGTGCACAGGGGCCCAGGCCTGTGGGTGGGTCTTGGGGGGCCTCCATTCCTGCACTCCCCACAGGCCCCCGACGGGGAGACCCAGCCCATGACGGAGGTGGACCTCTTCGTCTCCACCAAGAGGATCAAGGTCCTCACGGCAGATTCCCAGGTACCTGGTGGGTTGGGGGCCTGGAAGGGTTCAGGTGAGGCCCGGCACTGCCCACCCTCCCTCCGCAGGAGGCCATGATGGACCACGCCCTGCAGACCATCTCCTACATCGCCGACATCGGCCAGGTGCTGGTGCTCATGGCGCGGCGGCGGTTGGCACGGAGGTCACCGCAGGACCGAGGGCGCCGCCTGTGCAAGATGACGTGCCACGTCTTCCACTCAGAGGACGTGAGCAGTGGCACCCCGGGAGCGGGACACAGGCCTCCCGGACCTACCCTGGCACAGCTGTACCTCAGCTTCCCTGCAGGGTCCCTGAGACTCCTGGGCACCAGCCTCCTGGCTGAGGAAGGGCCCTGCGGCCAGTCGTGGCTCTCAGATGTCGATGGACCTTTGGTCATTTCATTCACTTATCGCGTGGGGTGCTGAGAGTCGAGCCCAGGGCCTCACCTCGCTAGGCGGGCGCCCCACCACTGAGCCCAGCCCAGCCCCCGAGGCCGTGGCTTCCTGGGCCCGGGCCTGGCTTGAGGGCTGAGCCTGACAGCCACTCTGGCCCCAGGCAGGTGGGCAGGGACAGGGGCCGGGCATCCTCCCTGGAGGACGGGGGAGGCTTCTCAAGAGTGGCTTGGAGGAGGCTCTGGAGGCCACAGGTGTGTTGACCCAGCCCTGCCCGGGCGCCAGGTTTCCTGCCCCTCCCCTGGATTTCCCAGGGAGCGGCTGTCCCCAACTCCCTGCAGCCCCGGGGCAGTTGGTCACCTCCGCAGGATCTTGTCCCAGGTAGGGCCAGGAAGGCTCAGCTCTGAGGCTGTCAGGGACTTCGGGGGTCTGAAGGGCACGGTGGACAGCCCGGGACACGGCACCTCCCGCAGGCTCAGCTTATCGCGCGAGCCATAGGCCAGGCCTTCACGGTGGCCTACAGCCAGTTCCTGCAGGACAGCGGTGTGGACCCCAGCCAGGTGGGCACCCGGCCCGGACCGGAGGCCACCAGCCCCGGCCACCTGCACAACGGAGACCTGGACCACTTCTCCAACAGTGAGAACTGCAGGGAGGTGAGCCTGCGGCCAGGCGGACCCGGGCTCCCCGGCTCCCCGCGAGGCGCAACCCCGCCGGGTGCCAGGCAGCCCTGTGGCCTGTCCCCACCCAGGTGCACATCGAGAAGCGCAGGGGCGAGGGCCTGGGCGTGGCCCTGGTGGAGTCGGGCTGGGGCTCCCTGCTGCCCACGGCGGTCATCGCCAACCTGCTGCACGGGGCCCCCGCCGAGCGCTCGGGCGCCCTCAGCATCGGCGACCGCCCTCACCGCCATCAACGGGACCAGCTTGGTGGGGCTGCCCCTGGCCGCGTGCCAGGCGGCCGTGCGGGTGAGTCCCCTGGGAGGCATGGCCCCTGCATGGCCGCGGCGCTGCCAAGGGCCTCTCGGGATGTCCCCGCCCCTGTCCATTTCGCGGGTGGGTCAGCCCAGGCCGGGCACTGCGGCCTGCCAAGGGTCCCAGCCCCGGGTGAGGCCAGCGCCCCGCCCTGCAGGAGGTGAAGCCACAGACCTCGGTGACGCTCAGCATCGTCCACTGCCCGCCCGTCACCACTGCCATCATCCGGAGACCGCACGCGCGGGAGCAGCTGGGCTTCTGCGTGGAGGACGGCATTGTGAGGCCCGGGCGGGTGGGCGGGGCGCGTGGGTGGGCGGGGCGGCGGGGCGGGGCCTCGGCTCTGACCGGCCCCGCCCCCAGATCTGCAGCCTCCTCCGGGGCGGCATCGCGGAGCGTGGGGGCGTGCGCGTGGGCCACCGCATCATCGAGATCAACGGGCAGAGCGTGGTGGCCACGCGGCACGAGCGCATCATCGAGCTGCTCACCGAGGCCCACAGCGAGGTGCGCGGTGGCGGCGGCGGCGGGGCAGCGGCGGGTCCCTGTGGCTCGGGCCTGCCCTCAGCTGCGTCCTGTCCCCGCAGGTGCACATCAAGACCATGCCGGCCGCCACCTACCGCCTGCTGACGGGCCAGGAGCAGCCCGTGTACCTGTGAGGCCGCAGCCTCAGTGCCTTCGCCCTGGCGGCCCTCTGCGGCTGCCTGGGACCCCAAAGGATTGTAGCCATGTTATTTTCTAATGTAAAAAAGTAAAAGTTTATTGAGCAGGCAGAGTCTCGGGTCAGGGTGGGGCCACCCCTTGTCTTTCTCAGAAGTCACTGGAAACCGTCGGGACCGTTGACTAGGGCCCAGGGGGGGAGACGGGGCTCCCAGCCACAGCGAAGGGAGGACGGGCGGCACCTGGGCAGCGTCACAGGTCGGTGGCTGGGCCCCAGTCATAGCCCTCCTCATCAGAGGACTCCGCGTCTCGGGCTCGAGTGAACTTTTTCCTTAGGGCTTCCCGTTCGTAGGTCCTGGGGATCAGGAATGAGATTGTGCCCTTGGGTGGCAAGGGCTCACGCCTACTGGGGTTGGCGCTGCCTGGCAGGTGCCTGTGGGCAGGGCCTCGTCGTACACGCCTAGGCACCCTCAAAGCCCCAGCTCCGTGTCCCCCAGGAAGAGGATTCTAGTCCTGGGCCCTGACCACACAGGGCTTGCGGTGGCTGTCAGGCCATCTGGCCCTGGGCCAGGCACGCCAGGAAGCTGGGGCCGGGCGTCGGGCGTCTGCCTCAGCCCCAGAGTCTGGGTGTAGGAAAGGGGTGAGGGTCCCTGGTCTGCTGCAGGGGGCTCTTACCGCATGCTGTCCTGTCGCCACTGGCCCTGGGGGCTGCGGCTGTCCACCTTGAGGGAGAGGGAGGACAGAGGGTCACACTGACCCACAGAGCGGGGCCTGGGGGTGAAGGACCCCAACCTGTGCCCGAGCAGCACGGCCCATTGTCTCGGCTCCCAGAGGGGGGCTGTGCCTTGGGGGTGAGGAGCCGCCCCAGCTCCCAGGGATCCCCTGAGGAGACCAAGAATCCAGAGAAAAAGTCGCTTCCTACCAAGAGTGCAGCTTCCCTCCTGGCCCACACTGCGAGGAACAGTGTGGCGGTCGCCTACGCGGCTACACTGTGGTAAATGTGAGCCCTGCAGCTGGGCGCTGGCCACGCCCTCCAAGGCTGACAGGGGGACCACAGGTTCAAAGCCACCTTCAGCAACTTAGCCAGGCTGTGAGCAACCTAGTGAGGCCTCCTCTCAAATTAAGTAGAAGGGCTGGGGATGTGGCTCGGTGGTAAAATTGCCCCTGGGTTTAATCCCCAGTGCGCCCCAAAATTTATATATACGTGTGTGTGTGTAAATGACAGCATGGAAAGGCGCACACCTGTCATCCCAGCTACTGGGGACAGGAGGCTCACAAGTCCAAGGCCAGCCTGGGCTACTTAGCAAGACCCTGCCTTAGAATAAGAAGGGCTGGGGTGTAGCCCGGTGGTGGAGCGGCCCGGCGTCAGCTCCAGCCACTTGGGGAGCAGAGGCAGGAGGATGGCTGGAGGCCAGGAGCTGGGGACCAGCCTGGGCGACAGCAAGGCCCAGGCTCCCTGAAGCTCAGCCTGCGGGTGTGCAGACCCAGGGCCCGTCCACCCCCGCAAGGGCCCTGAGCACCTTGGCTTGGTGTCCCTGGAAGTCCTGCAGCCATCTCCTGTCCTTGCCCCAGAAACTCACCAAGTGGCTTGGACACGCCACATCTGAGTCCCCAAAGCTGGCCTGGCTGAGGATGCTCCGCCCACTCCGTCCTCCCGTCCCTGGACCCTTGCCGGGACTGACCTGTGCCCTGCTCACCTGGGGCTCCCTGGGAGCTGGGATCGCCCCAGGATCTTGCGGGCTCTGGGGCTCACCCACCCGCACGGGCTCTGAGGACCGGGCCAGGGCCGGCGCCCGGGGCCCCTCCTCCACGTCCGTGTGGGGCCCGCCCTCGCCGTCCGTCCAGCCCTCGCCGTCCGTCTCGTAGTCGCTGTTGACGCGGCTGTCACAGCTGAGCTCCGCAGAGCTGTCGGCCAGGCCGGGGCGAGGCAGGTCCAGGCTGTCCTCCGCGGCGCCGTCCAGCTGCAGGGTGCGTGGGGACGCTGCACTGGCCCAGCTGAGCCCAGGCCCCGCCTGCAGCCTGACCAGGCGGACCACCCCGGTCCCAGGCCCAGCCCCCCACCTCCGCGGAGCCCGATCCTCACGCCTCGGGCAGGCCCACGATGACCCAGACCCGTGCCGAGCCCCCGCCCAGGAGACCCTGCCTCACCCCACCCCAGGCCCTAAGCCAAGGCCCAGTCTCAGGTTGGCTCTCGACCCCGCCATGCCCCCGACCCCAAGCCCCAACACAGGTGGCGTCTGTGACCCTGCTGGTGCCTGGCACCTGGTCCTCGGCCGTCCAGATGGGCCGTGTCTGTTGCTCCTGGACGATGGCCTTCAGCTCCTGGTACCAGGCGTCGCTCATGCCCTGCAGGGTGATGGTGGCTGTGGGGACAGGGGTCAGTGGGGCCGGGAGGCTTGGGAGGGACCTGCCCACCCACCCCGGAGCCCTGCTCCCCACCCACCTGTGAAGAGGTGGCCACTGTGCTTGCGCAGCTTCTGGGCCTGTGCGTAGAGGCGCCGGCTGCTGCGGCGGGAGGCAGGCGCCAGCCACGCACGCAGGGCCTTGAGGGCCGTCCGGCTCTCCGGGGCGCAGAAGACCACGATGGGGTAGTACTGCACGTAGTTGAGGCGCTCGATGGCGGAGGGCGTCACGTCCAGGAGCGCGTGCTTGTCCTGGCAGGGCCCACGGGGCGGGCAGTGTTCAGAGAGAAAGAAACGCCCGAGCCAGGACAGAGGGGAGAAGATGCAAAGAGGAGCCACAGGTCAGAGTGGACCACAGCCCTCTCTCACAGCCGTGGGGGGGCAGGGTCTGCAGCCGCTCAGGTGGCATCCTGGGCACCAGGACTGCTCCCTGGTCGCCCTGCCTCTGCCCCAGGTGCACTGCGGTGTGACTGGGAGCAGGCTCCATCTTGGGGTGCCCGCCCCACAGAGCCTCCAAGAGGGGGCTCCGTGGGAGGTGCACGTGTGGGTGAGGGCGGCCCAGGCCTCGGCTCCCCGGCCAGAGCGGCCCAGCGCAGGGCAGGACTCACTTTCTCGGCGATCACGCGCACGGTGTCCAGCTTGATGATCTTGCTGGGACTGTCAGTCCTGGACACGCTCTCTGGGGAGGCAGGGCTGGCATCAGGGGGTGACCCTTGCCCCTCAGGTCCACGCCTACCCGGCCCGCGCTGCTCTGAAAGCCGTCGCAGCCCCGAGAGCCCTTGAGGGAAAGCCAGCGCTGCCCGGGGCCCCTCCTGGCCTCCCCTTGCCTCGCGCCACGGCCCTGGCCCTCGGCAGCCTGCGCCTCGGGGCCGAGGGTCCCACAGAACCCTGACCACTCGCAGCGTGTGCATGTTCCTAGCTCCTGGGCAGGTGGGGTGGACTCAGTGGCTAGTGCCCGCCTGACCGTAAGCCTGGTTCACCCCAGCACTGGCACCGGGCGGGGAAAGCCGTGGCCAGACTCAGCCCCAGAGCTGCCGGCCTCCGAGCCCGCGCGGCCCAGTTGCTCGTGTGGCCGTGGCTCTGGCCTGGCCCGCCCGCCGCCGCGTCTAGCTCAGTGCACATCCCGGGAACCAGGGAAGCACCTGTCTCCAAGTCGGGGCACCTCGTCCCCCAGGTCAAGGCTACCTGGTTCCGTGTGCCAAGGACTCGGAGGTGCTGCCTGGACAAGCAGTGCCAAGGTGGACTGAGGCCACCGGCGCCCTGGGCGAGGGCACCGAGGGTCAGCTAGCTCCCCCCTCCCGGGCAGCGGCCCCTCCCTGGGACCTGGCCCCTCACCTGCGATCTCAAACTGCCCGGGCAGTTCCGCCGCCAGCTTCTGCATGGCGATGTCCGCCACGGGGCCCAGGACCACCACCGGGCGCTTGAAACTCGCTGGGGACGGAGAATGAAGGCCAGGGTCAGGGTGCAGCGTGGCGAGGGCACTGGCACGCGTCTCCCCCATGCCGTCTGGCTGGGTCCCTGGTGCCCGGGGGACCTGTCGCCAGCCCCCAGCAGCCGGGGACGCCCACGTGGTCAGCTCCGGCCGGCGAGTGCTGGGCGGCTTCTCGAGGGCAGAGCCCTCCTGGGGCGGGGGCAAGGCGGGGCTGGCGCGGCTCAGCTGGAGCCCTGCCTGGCACGCAGGGCCCTGGTTCAAAGAAGCGGCCCTCCTCTGGTGTCACGGCTGGCCCCGGGGCCAGCCCAATGGGCCTGAGGGCCACGTCGGCCGCCACTTGCTTTTGTAACTGCGGTTCTGTTGGAACACAGCGCGTCCACGCGCCCTGTCCTGTCTGCACCCATCCTTGAGCAGGGCTTTGCTGGTGCCCGGCCTGGCAGACAAGCCGTCCACCAGGAGGAGAGGCACAGGGCGCGTCCAGGGGACAGGCCTGGGCCTGCTCTGTCCCGGTCTCCTGCTGCCCGCCGTCCTGGACCATCTGTCTTACAAAGCCTGGTACGGGCGCTGGGGTGGGGCCCAGGGGCAGCCGCGGTGCTGAGCTCTGGGGGTCCGTGGGGTGCGACGTGGAGGTGACACCCTCTGCACCGAGCGCAGGCGGAGTCAACACGGTGCAGTCCGCGGCTCCTTCACGGGGCTGTGTGGCCGTCACCCCGGCCCAGGACCTCCACAGGCACAGCTGGTGCAGGGCACCTGCCCGCAGGCACAGGCTCTGGCTCCGTCTCCAGCACCGTAAAGGACCGTCCAGGCCACGCCTGCCATCCCAGCACTCGGGAGGCCGAGGCAGGAGGATCGCGAGTCCAAAGCCAGCCTCAGCCATGGCGAGGCACTTGGCCACTCAGTGAGACCTTGAGTCTAATAAGATACAGAAAAGGGCTGGGGAGGTGGCCCAGGGGTCGAGTGTCCCTGAGTTCAGTCCCTGGTACCACAAAAAAAAAAAAAAAAAGAGCCGTCCTAGGTTGGTGCTGACGGAGATCCCGCTTTGCATGCGGTGCACTAA
The DNA here is from genome assembly GCA_025594165.1 of Tamias sibiricus. Classification (NCBI taxonomy): domain Eukaryota; kingdom Metazoa; phylum Chordata; class Mammalia; order Rodentia; family Sciuridae; genus Tamias; species Tamias sibiricus. The sequence goes on along the minus strand of CM046673.1, from coordinate 2,608,075 downwards.
AGAAGTTGCTGGAATTATTTTCGACTCTTCTTTTTAAGGTCACAGTGGTCCCTGGGGACCCTTGACCCCACGGACACTGAACTCTGAGATGCCGAGTGCCGTCTGTGAAGTGCCTGTGGTGTCCACTTGGGCCCGTGGGCTCCAGGTCTCCTCCAGGCACCCCAGTGACAGGGCCTGACGTCGGAGCGCCACAACTGGGGTCACTCTCGGGCCCCAGTTGCTGAGAGGCGGGCGCCCACCAGGGCTGGGCACAGCTAGCCTCTGCTTCCACTGGAACAGGCCGGACTCTAAGGGACAGCCCTGTCCTCTTCCCTCTGCCACCTAAGATGACCTGGAGCAGGCATGCAGGTGGGAGGTGGCGGCTGGCTGGGGCGCGTCCCCAAGGGCTGGGCGTCCCCGTGGCTGGGTGCCCCTGTGGCTGGGCGTCCCCATGGCTGGGCGTCCCCGTGGCTGGGTGCCCCCGTGGCTGGGTGTCCCGTGGCTGGGTGTCACTGTGGGTGTCCCCAAGGGCTGGGCGTCCCCGTGGCTGGGTGTCACCATGGGTGTCCCCAAGGGCTGGGCGTCCCCGTGACTGGGTGTCCCCGTGGCTGGGTGTCCCGTGGCTGGGTGTCCCCGTGGCTGGGTGTCCCGTGGCTGGGTGTCACCAAGGGCTGGGTGTCACCAAGGGCTAGGTGTCCCCAAGGGCTGGGCATCCTAATGGCTGGGTGTCCCCGTGGCTGGGCGTCCCCGTGGCTAGGTGTCCCCGTGGCTGGGTGTCCCCCGTGGCTGGGTGTCCCATGGCTGGGTGTCCCCGTGGCTGGGTGTCACCATGGGTGTCCCCAAGGGCTGGGCATCCCCATGGCTGGGTGTCCCGTGGCTGGGCATCCCCGTGGCTGGGTGTCCCCGTGGCTGGGTGTCCCATGGCTGGGTGTCCCCGTGGCTGGGCGTCCCCGTGGCTGGGCGTCCCCGTGACTGAGTGTCCCCGTGGCTGGGCGTCCCCGTGGCTGGGCATCCCCGTGACTGGGCATCCCATGGCTGGGTGTCCCGTGGCTGGGTGTCACCATGGGTGTCCCCAAGGGCTGGGCATCCCCATGGCTGGGTGTCCCGTGGCTGGGCGTCCCCGTGGCTAGGTGTCCCCGTGGCTGGGTGTCCCATGGCTGGGTGTCCCGTGGCTGGGCGTCCCCGTGGCTGGGTGTCCCATGGCTGGGTGTCCCGTGGCTGGGCGTCCCCGTGGCTGGGCGTCCCCGTGGCTGGGTGTCACCATGGGTGTCCCCAAGGGCTGGGCATCCCCATGGCTGGGTGTCCCGTGGCTGGGTGTCCCCGTGGCTGGGCACCCCCGTGGCTGGGCGTCCCTGGCACCCACCTTCCTGCAGCACCACGCGCTCGTAGGGGGGGTAGTGGCCCTGCCTGGTCAGGGCGGACAGGTCCTCGCGGCTGCGCTGAGTGGCCTTCTTGGTCCCTCGACGGAGACCCCGCAGCCGCCAGAACTCAGCGCGTGCGTTGGAGCCCCCGGAGGAGCCGGGGCCCAGGCCCACCGCCCGCTGCGCGGCCTCCAGGCTGGCCAGCTGCTCGGCCCTAGGGAGGGGACAGCCCTGAGCTGGCAGAGCCCACGAGACACCAGGCCTGGTCCTCGGGCCCGGGCTGCGGCCCCTCTGGGGCAGAGGCTCCGAGGAGGGGCCGGGGCTGCCGGAGCTGGGTCACCCCGGGTCACCCAGGGTCCGCGTGGGCGGAGGCGGGAGGGCCAGAGTCAGAGCCTGGACGTCACTGCACTGTGGCTCTGGAGCTGGGGGAGGGGACGGGACTGTCCCCAGGCCTCGGGAGGCCACCTACACACCTGGGTCCACCCCGGGCTCCGACCCTGACCCGGGAGCTGGGCTTTGTGGCTCAGGGGCTCCACTGTCACCTGCGGCTGCCGCGTGGGAGCCCTGCGCAGGGCCACCGCGTGCCACCTGGACAGCCGCCGGCGAGGCGGGGACCCACCTGCTCTGGTTGGGGATGAGGGCCGCGCTCCTGCTCCCGCAGGTCCCGGCCCACGCGCGCCGCCAGCCAGTGGCCTCCCCGGAGCCCGGGCCCGGGGCCGGGGTACAGCGTGTCCAGCACGTGGAAGACGTCGCCCCGCGTGAAGCCCAGCCCCGAGGGCGGGCTCGGCTCCAGCTCGAAGTGCGTGCGCACGTAGAAGGAGTCGCCCAGGCGCGACTGCACCATCTTCTGGAAGACTGGGGACAGGGACTGTGAGCCGCCTCCCGGGGCCAGGCCAGCCCTCCCGGGCTCCCGCCAGCGCCGGCCACTCACTGTCCTGCTTCCGCTGCGTGACCAGAGCCATCTCCTCGCCCGGCGGCAGCCCCAGCAGGAACTGCACGGCCTCCTCCCGCGTCAGGTTGCGGAAGGGCATCTCGTTCACCTGCCAGCAGGGACGGGCAGGACAGGTCCCCAGCCGCCCTCCACCTCCTCCCCGGGGACCTCGGCACAGAAACCGGGGTGACGGAGACATGGGGATGGGGCTCAAAGGAGCAGGGACAGCTGGACAGTGGCCACACCTGTCAGCCCTGCCACCCGGGAGGCTGAGGCAAGAGGATTGCAAGTTGGAGGCCAGCCTCAGCAACCCATGAGACCCTGTCTCAAAACATAAAAAGGGCTGGGGTGTGGCTCAGTGGTCAGCACTTGCCCAGCACGTGGGAGGCCCTGGGCTCTGTCCCCAGCCCCCAAAAAGAAGAAAGACAAGGACGCAGTGAGTTCGAGACGGGGCTGCCAACGCGTGGCTTGTCCCGATGCCCCCGGCCAGCGTCAGGCACGGGTGGGGGAGGCGCCAGGGCGGGGACGGGGGCGTGTGCAGGGGCGTCACCTGCAGGATCTGGTCCCCGGCCTGGATGTCCTGCCCGTCGGCCGGGCTGCCCGCCTGCACCCCGGACACGAAGATGCCCACGTCGTTGCCCCCGGCCAGCCGCAGCCCGATGCTCGCGCCCTTGGGGAAGCGGACCACCCGCGGGTCGGGGCTGTACCTGCGGGCGGCAGGGGTCAGCAGGCGGGCGGGGCCTCACCCCGCCCCCGCGTCCCCCAGCCACCCAGGACACGGGGCGGCGCCCGGGAGGTGGGGGGCGCCGGGCTGGCCTGGGGCACACACCCACGGTCCTGCAGGCCCTGGTGGCCGGGCACCCGGTCAGCGGCGCAGCTGCTCTCCGTGGGCGAGTCTGAAAGGGAAAGGCCAGTCCCCGTCCCCGGCCGCCCGCTGGCCTCCGGGGGCTTCAGGGCGCCACCGCGCGGCCGTCCCCAGCTCTTCAGCCGTGCCGCCCCCTCCCACTCTGCCGGGCACGGCCTCGGGGGCAGCCGTCAGACAGCCCGGGGGTCGCTCAGCGCCACGGCCACCGCCTTCACCCACCTGGCTCCGAGAAGGCTCTGGAGTCCACCGACCCTCCCCGCAGAGGCCGGGGGCTGTCCCTGGAGGGGATCAGGTCCAGGGTGAGGGGACAGACATCGGGCGATTTCATCTTTCATTTTTAATAAAGCTTTGGGAGATGGGGGTGGCTGCGCGGCCAGGCCAGCCTCAAACTCCTGGGCCCGAGAGGCCTGCCTCAGCCTCCCCAGAGCCCTGCCTCAGCCTCCCTGGGGCCCTGCCCCAGCCTCCCCAGGGCCGAGGCCTCAGCCTCCCCAGAGCCGGGGCCTCAGCCTCCCCAGAGCCGGGGCCTCAGCCTCCCCGGGGCCCTGCCTCAGCCTCCCCAGGGCTCTGCCTCAGCCTCCCCAGAGCTGGGGCCTCAGCCTCCCCAGAGCTGGGGCCTCAGCCTCCCCAAGGCTCTGCCTCAGCCTCCCCGGGGTCCTGCCTCAGCCTCCCCGGGGCCCTGCCCCAGCCTCCCCAGAGCCGGGGCCTCAGCCTCCCCAGGGCCCTGCCTCAGCCTCCCCAGGGCTCTGCCTCAGCCTCCCCGGGGCTCTGCCTCAGCCTCCCCAGAGCTGGGGCCCCAGCCTCCCCGGGGCCCTGCCCCAGCCTCCCCGGGGCCCTGCCTCAGCCTCCCCGGGGCTCTGCCTCAGCCTCCCCAGGGCCCTGCCTCAGCCTCCCCAGGGCCGAGGCCTCAGCCTCCCCAGAGCTGGGGCCCCAGCCTCCCCGGGGCCCTGCCCCAGCCTCCCCGGGGCCGAGGCCTCGTGCACCCCGCTCCGTCTTGTCGTGGCAGGCCCACTGGGGTGGCGTGGACGGGCGACCTCTCCAGCACCCTCTCGCACGCGAAGCCCTCACAGGGGACGGTGCTGGGACGGGCCCAGGAGAGGAGAGGCCGCGCTGCCAGCCCCACCCGTGAGGCGCGGTGGCCGTCGGCAAGCCGGGAGCAGAGAACGGAATCGCCGCCACCTTGACCGTGGCCTCCAGGACCAGGGCAGTGCGCTGACGCAGCCCCCTGGACAGTGACCAGTGCTCATGGCCACGCGGGGCTGGCGTTCAGGACCCGGCCTCGCCCCCTCCTCCCCGGGGTACGCACGTCGGGGAGTCGGCTGGGCTGGCCTCCGGGCTCCGCTGCCTGTGCGCCTGCCGGGGGGGCGGCGGGACGTGGGACGGGGGCGCCTGTGACAGCTCCGAGGTGAGGTCCGAGATGTCTGTGGGTGAGGGGCCCCGGTCAGCCAGGGCCAGCGGGAGCCTCCATTAGAAGATCAGCCCCAGGAGGCTCCAGCCTCCACGTGCTGTGCGCCCTTGGGCAGGTTCCTACCACTCTCCAAGCCGGGCGGGGGCAGGCTGCCAGCTCTCGCCTGGGGCTGCCCCTACCCTCACCTTCCAGGATGGAGCTGTCGCTGTCGCTGACCGCAGGGGGGATGTTCACCAGGAACTGCCCCTGGTCCCTGAGCACCAGCAGAGTCAGCCGCCCCTCCGACTTCTCGATCAGCCGCCTGGTGTCGCTGAGGGACAGGTTCTCGCTGGACACCCCGTTGATCTGAAAGGGACCAAGAAGGAAGAGCAGAAAGGAGGAAATGAGAGGTGGGGGCCGGGGGGCCTAGTAAACAGAGCTTGGTGGGGAGGGGAGGCTAGAAACAGTTCCAGGGGTTACTAGAAACAGACACTCCCCTAGGACAAATGTTAGAATTGCATTTTTGTTTTGGTGCCGGGGAATGAACCCAGGGGTGCTTAACCACTGAGCCACGTCCCCAGACCTTTTTATATTTTATTTAGAGACAGGGCCTCGCTAAGCTGCTGAGGCTGGCTTTGAACTCGTGATCCTCCTGCCTCAGCCTCCCGAGCCTCTGAGATCACTGCGCCCAGCTTAGAATTGGATTCTTGCTGTGGACGGAGACCATACAAAGAACAGACCGGCCACGGAACCCTAGAAACAGTCTCCCCTGAGGGTGAGAGACACAAGGCGGAAACGGAAATAGGGGGAGCCTCCTCGCCTCTGTGGCGCGGAGCAGATCTGTAGGTAAAAGCAGAAACCTCTCAAGCAGAAGGCGAGGAGTGGACACCTACTGAAGCCGGAACAGACCCTGGGGTGGGTGAGGCACAGGTCCCAGGAAGGGCTCGTGTCACCCACCTTCACCAGGAACCCCGAGGAGCATCTGTCTTTAGCAATCCTGGGGATTGTGGGTTTCTAGTGCCCCCACCAAGTCATGTTTCTAGTGTCTACCCCAGACCACTAGAAACAGACAATTCTTCAGGACCACTAGAAACAGACAATTCTTCAGGACCACTAGAAACAGACAACTCTAACAAGTCACCAGAAGCAAACAGCTGGCAGCGTCTGCACCCCCACAGCAGGGGCAACTGGACGCAGTGAGGTGGGGCAGTCCCAAGTCCCAGCTCAGGGCCATTAGTCCCCAGCCAGCGAGAGCGGCCCAGGACGCAGCACTGCAGCCGGCCGGCCACAGGACTCCGAGGCCTGGTGCAGCTCTGGGGTACTAGAAATGTCCCACCCAGGGGGACGGGAGAAACCGACTTTGGCTGTGGCCCCACACCAGCGGGAAGGAGGGGACGTGGTGCCCAGCCACCTCCAGCAACAGAGGAGAAGGGTTTGGGGACTGGTTCTGCCGCCTCGGCCCTGGCCTCGGCCGCCTGCCCGCGAGGCTAGCGGCTCACCTGCAGGACGAGGTCTCCTTCCCGCAGCCCGCGGTGCCGCGCGGCCAGGCCGGACTCCGCGATGTGCTTGATGAAGATCCTGCTGCCCAGCTTCACCCCGAACTCTGCCCGGGAGGAGCGAGACTGAGGCCGGCCTGGACACGGCCCGGGGCCCAGGTGACCAGGGAGACCCGGCTCAGGGTCCCCGGCTGGTCCCTGCTGCAGTGGGCGGGGGCGGGGCCGCCCTGGGGGGCCGCGCCAGGGCCCACAGTGCCCCGTCCTGGGCCGGCGGCCACTCACCCTCGCTGTCCTTCCTCCTCACCAGGACGGACTTCAGCGGCCTCCGGAGCACGTCCTGCCGCGGCAGCCGCTTGAAGCCCGACACCAGCGCCAGCCCCTCGGCCCCTGAGTCCCCGCCCGGGCTCCTGCGCCCCCGGCTGCTGGCCCGGCTGCGGCGGCCAGCCCTGGCCCGGCGGGACCGCTCGCCCCAGGAGTGGCCAGAGCCGCTGGACGAGTCGCCCTCGTAGCCCTGGCCGTGGTCAGCCTCCTCCTCGCCTGAGTCCTCGTGGCCCGGGCCAGAGGGGCGGGCCTTGGTGGCCGGCAGCCGGACCCTCCGGGGACGCTTCACTGTCTGCCGGGTGTGGACAGGAGGGTCAGCGGGGACCGCAGGGCCTGGCCCAGCCAGGAGCAGGGCGGGGTGGCCGGGCCGGCTGGGGACTCACCACGTTGGCCACCTTGGCGCAGGTGCGCAGGATCTGGATGACGAAGGCTGGGGACACGCTCTCCACGGAGACCCCGTTCACCATCACGAGGTGGTCGCCCGTCCTGCGGGGGCGACTCAGGAGGGCCCGGCCTGGCAGGACGCCCGCCCCCGCCCTGCCCTGCGACGGCACCGCCCGCCCTGCCCGGCCTCCCTCTCCTGAGCCGGTCCCCGTCCCCGTGTTGGGCTGAGCCCCAGGAGCCGGCGGCCAGCGCCTCCCTCCTGCCCGGGCGCCCAGGGCTCGCTGCCCGGCCCCGCGGACCCCGCGGACCCCGCGCTCACAGCAGCCTGCCGTCGGCCGGGCCTCCGGGCACCACGTCGGACACCACCACGGCCCCCCCGGGCCCGCTGGGCCGGTCTCGGCCTCCGGCGATGGCGATGCCGAAGCCCCGGCGGGGGTCCTGGGGACACAGAGGCTGAGCAGGCACGGCACGGCCCGCGGGCAGCGCGGGGTCCGAGGCGGGCGCCGCTCACCTTGCACAGCGTGGCCGTGTGCTGCTCCCAGATGGTCAGCGCCTCCATGCCCGCGGCCTGGGCAGAGGGCGGGCGGGAGGTCAGCCGCGGGCGGCAGGGCCGGTGCCGGCTCCCGCCCAGCCTCCCTGGCCAGCCGCGAAGCCGCCGCCCCCCGGCCCTCGGCCTCCCTACCGCAGCAGGGCTTGTCCCCGTGGCCCCCACCAGGGCACACTGGCCCCAGGTCCCCAGCTCTTCCCTCACCTCCTCACAGAGGGCACCCGAGGCCTCCCCGCAGCCCTCCGAGGCTCCCGCCTCCCTCAGGGTCAGAGCCCAAGTCCGCCCTGTGGTCCTGGGCCACCTGCCCCGCCCCCCTGCCTCCCTCGTCCTTGTCCCCTGCTCCTGCACTCCGGCCAGCCACACAGGCACTTCACTGCGCCTCAACAGGCCAGGCTCCTCCTGCCCCAGGGCCTTTGCACAGCTGTGGCCTCCGCCTGGGACGCCTTCCCTACAACCCCCACCTTCCTCCCAGGTCTCCGCTCGCTCGGCCTCCACGGCCTCCACGGCGAGGCGGCCCTGACCACCCTGTGCCCCCTCGCGGCACACCCTCTGGCCCCCCGGGGGCTCCCTGGTCTTTTCTCTCTGTTCCTGTCCACCTCTCCTCCCCAGTACCAGCCCGGAGGACAGAGATGCTTATCGGTCACCGTCCCCTCCCTGAGGACACCCAGCCACACACAGGGTTCCAGGAATGCTTGCTGACAGGTCAGTGGGAGGCTGCGCAGCCTCCCGGGGGCTGTTAACGCCCTCAAGGGCCCGGCCACACTGGCCACACCGGAGGCAAGGTCGCCCGTTCACACTGGCCACACCAGAGGCAAGGTCGCCCGTCCACAGCGGAGCTGGAGACAGAGGGGCAGCCCCGCGGGGACGGGGCTCTGTCTTCTGCACCAGCCACTGAGCCACCCACCAGCCCTTTTAAGTTTTTATCTGGAGACCCAGTCTCACCAAGTTGCTGAGGGCCTCAGTTGCTGAGGCTGGCCCTGAACCTGCGGTCCTCTGGCCTCAGCCTCCCCAGCCGTGTGCGGGGCAGATTCTGTCATTTTCATGCCCTGAGCAATGGAAGCCCCCCCGCCCTGCTCCTGGCAAACTCCTACTCACCCTTCACAACCCCACGGCTGTGCCTCTTCCCCTGGGAGCGAGTCCTCGCCCCCCCCCCCCACCGACCAGCCCTGACCACCCAGGTCTGGGACTTCAGAACCTGCTGTCTCCCCGCAGGTCACCCAGCCTGGGGGCTGCAGGGGGCAGGCTGGGGACTCTGGGACCCCAGTGTTGTCCCCACAGGACCAGTCCTGGGGGAGTCTGGGGAAGGCTGGATGAGCAGATGGCCCAGCAGGTGGGCACCCCTCAGAGGCCCAGACCTCCAGGGAGGCTGCTCCTGACTCCCCAGGAGCGGGCCTCAGCAGAGGGAGGACAGAGCTAAGCAGCGGAGGGGGGGACCTGCAGCCCAGGGAGCCAGGTGCCACCTCTGCCCGCAGGCCCTGTCCCTCCCACCTGGGTGGCCCTCGGTGAAGCCTGCACCACGCGTCCCGTCCCAGGAGCAGGCCGGCGCAGTACTGCGGCTTCACCTGGCCGGCCGTGCCCCGACGCAGGAAGCAGCCTCGCCACCGCCCCGTCTCACACACACAGAGAGGCCAGAGAGGCTCAGTGCCTCTCCCGGGGCCACACAGCACCCCACCCTGAGCCCGTGCTTCTGACCTGCAGCCCATGGTGTTTGCTTCTGAAGTCAGGGTTCACGCGCAGCCTCTGGGGTGGGGTGGGGTCAGGGCAGAGCACCTGGGTGAGGCGCTGAGGCCGGACACCCAGCTCTGCCAAGCAGCCCGGCGCAGGGGCCAGTCCCTCGCCCTGCACCCCAGCTTGTATCCCCTGGCTTCACTTTAAAACAGCCCCAGGGAGCCAGGGCCTTGGGGGACGGGGGCAGGTGGCTGGGCTTGTCCCTGCTTGCTGGCCTGTGGGCCGTCTCCCTGGACACCAGAGCTTAGGCTAAGCCCCGGGTCCCCATGCCCCAGGCATCACGCCTAACAGCGCCACCTCAGCCTGGCTCCTGTCCACACCTGTGCCGGCCGTGCCCTGGGACATGGGGAGTCCCCTTGGCTGCCCAGCTGACTGCTCTCCTGGCCCCGGTCGCCCCCCCATCTGTTCCTATCCACCCTCGAAGCCCATCAGCCACCTGACCACCTGGGGGTAAGTCTGTCCTTCCTCTGAGGCTGTGAAGATGGACACAGGCCACTCTGGTGTGTGGGGCCAGGTGACCAGCCATCAGCTCCTCTTGGCCCTCCCACAAGCCCTCTGGCCTGCTCCCTGGCAAACTCCTACTCACTCCTCAGAACCCCATGCCCTGGACCCCACCCATCCCGGCCCTCCCTCTGGACCAGCCCTGACCATCGGGTCTGGGACCTCGGAATCTGCGGTCTCCGCTAGGAGGTCCCCACAGGGCTGGGACTGGCGCTGGGAGAAGTGCTGGGAGCCAGTGGGGGTGGAGGGCCGTCAGCAGGTGTGTCCTGGGCCCCGCCCCCGGCCCCGCCCGTCAAGGTGAGCTGCGGAGCTGGCCCCGCCCCTCCTCCCCCACGGACCTCCTCGCCCAGCCCTCGGGCACGAGGCCGCGGGCTCTCCCCTCCCCTCCCCTCCCAGGAACAATGGCAGGGAGGGAGGCTGGGGACAGGATCCCCCTGGGGAGGGGACGGGGCAGTTCCTCGCAGCCTGGGGCCGGCGGCGGGAACTGGACCCGCCCGCGCCGGAGCCGGTCCCGGGGTCACCTGGAGGCGGTGCGCTGCGGGCCAGGCCGCCCACCCGCCGCCCTGCCGTGCGGACCGGCCTCCGCCGACGGCTCGCGCACAGTAGGCGCCCTAGGAGCGGCGCGCAGTCCCGCAGCCCGGCCGGACGCCCGCAGCCGCCGCGCACTTGAAACCCCTCCCGGGCCCTCCCCGCGGCCTCGTCCCAGACGGGGCGGGGGCACCGGCGCTGGCCGCCCCCAGGCTCGTTGGAACTCGAACCCAGACCCGCGGGTCACAGGCGGGGAAGGTCTCCCGGGCGGCTTTTGGGGCGAGGGTCGCCCTTGCAGCCGCCGCCAGCCTCGGGACCTCCGTTTCCCCCTCCGCAGCTGGGTAGAGTGTTGGGGGTCCTGGGTCCGACTCCAGAGCCCCCCTTGCCTGCACCCCACCCGGATCTCCACCCCCTCCGGCCCTCGGCGGGCTACTCGCCTGGAATCTCACCGCCATGGTCCACCCTGGGGCTGGCCAGCTGCCCCGGCCCGCGGGGGGTCTGGAAACAGACAATCGGACCCCACGCCGGGGTAGGGGAGGAGGCTGGGGAGGGTCGCGGCGGGGTGCGGACCCCGCTCTCGCCCTCCTCGTCCCGCTCGGCCGCTCCCGGCTGCACACTGCCCCTCTTCCTCCTCCAGGTCCCCGGCCGGCCCCGCCCCGGCTTGACACGCCTCCGGGAAGCCGCGGAGGCCGTCTTGGCACCCGCTCCCTCCATCCCAGGGTCCAGGCCCAGGGCGGGAAATCCGGGCCGGACTTTCCGCGCAGCCAGGCACTCGCCTGCGGCTGGAGCTGGAGCCCGGCAGGACCAGGCTGAGAGAAAGACCCGGCCGGGAATGTACCGCGCTCGGAACGGAGCCGGAGATTTGGAAGGTTTTCCCATCCGCGAAAGGGGCACTTTTCGAGGTTCATCTGGGAGGCCTCCTGGACCGGGGGCTTGTGGAGGGCCAGAAACTCCTGGCGCTTCCTGGGCCACCCCATCTCCAGGAGGGTCACGCCATTTCACAGGGGAACCCGAGGCCCTGAGGCTCCCGGCCCCCTTCCCACCCACGCCTGCCCAGACCCCAGCTGCAGAGGGAGGTGAGGGAATGCCCAGGCTCCGGGCAGGAAAGGTCGGCCTCGCCCTCCCAGGCCGGGATTCCGAAGGCAGGAAGGAGGAAGGAGAGCCCTGGCCAGGAAAGCCTCCACCTGGGGGTGGGACGAAGGAAGTCACCTGGGCGGCAGAGTTGGCAGCGACTCCTCCCACACAGTGCTTCCCACTTAAAAAGAAATACACCTGCTCCCAGCTGTGCCCATGCCCGCCTGCCCCCGAGGCGGAAGGGGCAAATTGGCACAAACACGGCTTCAGGTTGGTGGTGTCTGGACTCAGGCCTCAGGTTGGGGGGAGGGAGGCAGAGCTGAGAATCGGCCGGGCCAGCGGCGGGCATGGCAGCTAGGGTTTTGAAGGTTGGTCAAGAGTGTGCCAAGGATAGAATCAAAATATTTGTGCCCAAGCCGGGCGTGGTGGCGCACGCCTGTCATCCCAGCACTTGGGAGGCTGAGGCAGGAGAATCGCGAGTTCAAAGCCAGCCTCAGCAATGGCGAGGCACTTAGCAACTCAGTGAGACCCTGTCTCTAATAAAATACAAAAAAGGGCTGGGGGTGTGGCCCAGGGGTCGAGTGCCCCTGAGTTCAATCCCCGGTACCAAAAAAAAAAAAAAAAAAAAAAAAAAAAAAAAAAAAAAAAAAAAATTGTGCCCAGCCCTGTAATTCCAGCTACTCAGGCTGAGGCAGAAGGATCACAAGTTCAAGGCCAGCCCCCCGGGGAATTTAGTAAGACCCAGTCTCAAATATAAGTTTAAAAAACACTGAAAGTGTAGCTTAGTGTTAGAGTGCTTGCCCAGCACGTGCAAGGCCAGCGCCACAAACGATCGAAAACTTTTGAAGGCCCCCAAAATGACTTCTCACCCTTCCCCAAAATTCTATCCAAAACACTAGTCCAAGTATCCCCCAGGACCCCCCACACCCCTACTTGAATAAACCTTTCCCAAAGTGCCTTATGGAGGCCTACTTGGAACTTCAGGGCCAGAGGGTTCAATCCCAGTCTTTTCGCCTATTCGCTGTGTGGCCCCAGGGATGTTGCTTCCCCTCTCTGTGCATCAATTTCCACTTTGTAATTGGGAGAAATAATGGCCTGTACATCAGAGAGTGGACGGGAAGATTAAAAGGGGTCTGGAGTAAGAGTAATGTGACAATGTGACCTACTACCCCATGCCACTGCCACCTGGTGCGAGCCACAGAACAGCACTGTACCTCGGTTCCCCTCCTGTACGTGGGGGTGTTGGCTGCACCTGCCTCAGGGTTAAAGGAGAGGCTGGGCCCCAGCCGTGGAGGCACGACCCCAGCTCTGTGCAGCTGCTCATTAGAGAGTGCAAGGCCCAGAGATGCCCGCGGCTCCCTGGGTGCTCAGCAAATGTCCCCCAGCCCTGAGCCCCACGCTCCCCAAGGCAGAACCCCTTCCCCCGGGCTGGGCTGGGGCTCAGAGGTGGAGCACTGGCCTCGCACGTGTGAGGCCCTGGGTTCGATCCTCAGCACCACATAAAAATAAGTAAGTAAAATAAAGGTCCATCCACATCTAAAAAAATATTTAAAAAAAAAAAAACACCTTCAACCGAAACTCGGGCTTGCTGAGCACCTACTGTATACCCACAGGTAGCTCAGCCTTTCCCCCACAACGTCCGGCCGCCAGGGGGCAGCACTACCAGGGAGGGAGACTGCTGTCCCCTGCCGCCGCACACGCAGGAACCCAGGCTGCGCCTGCCCAGGAGTCACCGCTTGGATTGGCAACGTCCAGCTGGCGACAGACACTGGTGACAAGTCCTGCGTTCCCGCCTAGCACGGTGGCTGGCCTGGCACCCTGCCCTCCGCACACGCGGCAGCCTGGCCAGCTGCGTCCAGTGGCGATCCCGACCGGCAGGCGCGGGTCGCGGTCTGGGTTCTGTTTGACCTCCCTCTCGCGGGGAGGGGACACTTGATGTCTTGAGGTTTTAGCAGCTGGAAGGGTCCCCTGGCCCCTGGTGGGGACAGGCGCGGCTCTGCTCAACGCCCTGCAGGGCTGAGAAGCAGCCCCGACGTGCCGCTCTGCGGGGAAACCGAGGTCGCGGAGGCAGGGCGGGGCGAGGTTCTCGGGGAGGCGTGGCCACGGGAGGGCGGGGCGAGGTCCCGGAGAGGCGTGGCCACGGGAGGGCGGGGCGAGGTCCCGGAGAGGCGGGGCCACGGGGGGCGGGGCGAGGTCCCGGAGAGGCGGGGCCACGGGAGGGCGGGGCCCTGGCGGCCGGCGTGGGGCGGTGGGGGTCGGCTGGTGCAGGCCATTTGGCCGTCCCTGTGTGGGGGTGTTGGGGTCACACCTGTGACCTAACGGGTCTGTCGGAAACCCAGGAACACCCTGAAGAAACAGCAGCCCTGCTGGGCATTGGCCCGTTGCTTTAGCATTTATGGAGCGCCCACTGTGTACACAGTGCCCAGCCGCAGGGCTGATGAGACGGGTCCTACAGAGACACACAGTCCCTGCCTTATGGAAGCCTGTGGTCCCAGGGAGACAGACGGTGCTGGGATGGTCGCACAGGGGAACCAAAGTGCAGGGGGCCTCCTGCGAGCACTCAGGGAGCTTCTCTGAGGAGATGGCGCTGGAGCTGGTTGGGATAGGAGAGACCAGGTGAGGCGCGTCCAGGCCCAGAGAGCAGCTAGACCAGCAGGAGGGGCGGCAGGAGCCCTGGAGAGCTCTGGGGAAGGTGCTCCCGGCTGAGGGCCCGGCTGTGCAAAGGCCCTGGGGCAGGAGGAGCCTGGCGTGTTGGAGGCTCAGCTAGGAGCCCAGCCCGTGGATGGAGCCGATGAGCGAGGGGGAGGGAGGCCGGGAGGGGACGGGCACGTTGTGGGGGGGGTTATGGGGAGGCCTTTGGTGGAACCGAGAGGAGAGACCCTTGGAGGGAGGGCCTCGGGCAGAGGAGGGAGGACTCGGGTGCTCACAGGTGCCCTCTGGTGGCTGCAGGGAGGACAGGGGATCAGGTGGAGGGGCCCCGGGGTCCAGGTAGGCGGATCCCGGGGACTTTGGAAACGCAGCTCCTGCGAGGGGCTGGCTGCCCTGTCATGGGAGGCCAGGCAGGGAGTCTGGGCCTCGCCAAGGCTGAGGTGACCTACTTTCGGGGACATTTGGAGGTAGGAGGAGGGAGGGGACACCACCAGGCTGGAGGGGCAGCCGCTCCTGATGAGGTCACCAGAGGCCTGTGGTGTGGACGGAGGGGGACAAGGCCCAGGCCTGTCCCCGGGCACGGAGAACACTTCCGGGAGAGCGAGGACCCCGCGATTGCCAGCTCGGTCCCCGGCGTCCCGCCCACCGCTGGTTCTCTACCAAAGGGACCCACTGGCCTGGACTGCACCCCTGCCACCGCCAGCCCGAGCGAGCCTTGTCCCCGCCGGGTTGGTGGCCCAGGCGTCACTTGGGTTTAGTGATCTTCCGTTGGGGAAAGACTGAAACCACAGGCAGCGTGCTGGACACCGCGGCCACGCCTGCAATCCCAGCCGCTCAGGAGGCTGAGGCAGGAGGATCGCCAGCCTCAACCGCTTAGTGAGGCCCCAAGCAACTCAACGAGATCCTGTCTCAGAATAAAATAAAATAAAATAAAATAAAAGAGGGCTGGGATTGTGGCTCAGCGGTAGAGCGCTCGCCTAGCACGTGGGCGACCCGGGTTCGATCCTCAGCCCCACGTACAAATAAAACACATTGAATAAAACGCATTGTGTACAACTAAAGCAAATAAATAAAAAATATTAAAAAAATAAAATAAAATGGCCCCTGAGTTCAACCTCAGTGCAAAAAAAAAAAAAAAAAAAAAAATCTCATGGAGTGAATGGTCCAGTCCCGGGCTCCTGTGGCGTCCCCAGCACGCACGTCGAGCTACTTCTGGGGCCACCTGTGGAGACCCAGGAGCAGGCTCCCCTCCCCGCCCTGCCCAGGGCTCTCGCCTGTCCCTAGTGTCTGTCCTCCCTGAGACCCCAGGGTCCACCTGCCAGTTCCCCAGGACCCTGCCTCGGCCTCACGCACTTCAGGGCCTTGTCTTATGACTGCACTGCTCAGAGTCTTAGCTGGCTCCCCAAGGGCTATGCATTCATTTATGGAGCACCTACTGCATACAAAACCCCATCCTGGGCCGGCAGCCTTCCCGAGGCAAGGTGTGCAGATGGGCTGGGAGGTGCTGGACAGAGACGTCCCTGCCCCACCCCAGGACGCACAGCCCGTGCAGCGACTCCTGCTCAGGGCGCCCCCTCGAGGGTGGAGGGCCCCAGTGCCGGCCTGCGCCCTGAGTCACCTGCGCCCTGAGTCGCCGCGCTCCTCCAGCCTTTGGGCCACTTTAGGGCCTGGGAGCGGCTGCCCCGCGCGGTTGGTGGAGGTTCGAATGCAGATGGCCGCGTCCCGTGCAGCTGATCGCGGCGGGTGGCCTGGACCAGGCCGGCTCTGTCTGGGGCCCAGGTCGCCCTTATAGGCAGCGTGTGTGTGACATTGCTGGGGACAGCCTGTGACATCTCCCTGTGGATGGATGACTTCAGGGCACTCAAGGTGCCGCCGGCCAGGCCTTCCCCGGATGCTGGCCATGAACCCAGGGCCCCGCCCCGAGCTGCCCCAGCCGCACCCTGGGCCTTTCACACAGGAGGCTGGCCAGGAGCCCCAGGCCGTCCCCAGTCCTCACCTACCCCTGCCACTCTGCTCCCCATCTGTTTGTCATCTGACTTCTTTTCTGGGGGTACCCGGGGTTGAACTCAGGGCACTGGACCCCTGGGCCACGTCCCCAGCCCTGTATTAGGGACGGGGCCTCACTGAGCTGCTCAGTGCCTCGCCGTTGCTGAGGCTGGCTTTGAACTGGCGATCCTCCTGCCTCGGCCTCCCACGTGCCGGGAGGCCAGGCTGCGCCACCGCACCCCGCGACTCCGCTGCCCGTCTTGACCGTCCCGTCTTCCTCGTCACCCTGGGTCTGTCATATCAGCACAGGCCACTGGTTCTACCAAAGCCTGCCCAGAGTCCGCCTGCCTCGCCTGCCCTCCGTCTCCACCTGGTCCAGCCCAGGCTCCCCCCGCCCGCCCGCGGTGGTGCCAGCGCCCCCTCACTCACAGCCTGTCCTCCCCACAGCAGCCACCAGAGGACCCTCAGGAGCCCCTGACTCAGGTCCCTCCTCTGTCCTCCGTGACTCCCACCTCCCTCCAGGTCAAAGCCAGGCCCTCCTCTTGGCCCCCCGGGCCCTGCACCCTCCTGTGTCCTCCTTCTTCCCCCTCCCTCTCTGTCCCAGCCACACGGGCTCCTTCCTCACTGCCTACAGGTGCCAGACTTGCTCCTGCCCCAGGGCCTTTGCACAGCCGTGCCCCCTGCCTGGAGCACCCTCCCCGGGCGTCGGTCTGGCCAACCATTCAGGTTCTTCGAGTCTGTGCTCCAGTGTCGGCTGCTCAGTGACTGCCCTCACCCTCCTATTTAAAATTGCCGGCTGGGGTGAGGCTCGGCAGGAAGGGCTCGCTCCGCATGCGGGAAGGCCCGGGTTCCAGCTGTAGCTCCGCGAAAATGAAGTAGGACAAAACGCCCCGACCCCTGATGCAGTCCGGCACGATGTATTCGCTTGTTTTCGTCCCTCTCTGTCTTCTCCCTCGAGACACGAGCCACACAGGCACAGGGGTCTTGGACTCTCATTCACTGCTGCACCCCAAGAGTCGCTAACTACGCACCTAGCATACAGTAAGTGCTCGATAAATGCAGTTCACTCCCAGGCAGCCCTGCCCCAGCCACGCCTCCCAGCGACCTCGGCCATTCCAAAGGGTGTCGGGCTGCACCCTGAGCAAACACTGCTCCCTGGCGCCCCGCCAGGCTGAGGAGGAAGGACGGGAGCCCAGAGAAGCTGCGGACTTTCCCCGGGACTGGGACTCGGGCCATGCGGAAGCACTGGGCCCGGCAGGCAGGGCTTTTTCAAGACGTTGAGCATGGGGCGTTGCTTAGGGGACAGGGCCAGCCCCCAGACCACCCCCCTTCTGCATTTGGACTCTGGTCTGCATGACAATCCTACTTTACTGTGCAGCCTGGGTAAGCGGCTGCCCTCTCTGGGCCTGGATTCGTCTCTGTAAAATGGGGCAGCAGATGGGGCGGTGGGACTGGCCTCGAATTCTGAGTTCTGGTCTGGGGTGGGACGGCTCCCTGGGGACGCTGCGTGCCCTGGCACCTGCTGCTGCTCTGTCTGCTGCTCCTGGCAGCCGGGGGCATGGTGGCTCATCACCTCCAGGCAGGTGCAAACCGGAGGCCGGGAGGAGAGGCCCAGGCAGAGCTCGAGAGCCTGCACCCCTCCACCACCCAGGCAGGGCGGGTCTGACCTGGGCATCCCTGCACCCCTGGCCACAGTGCCCCGGGCACCCCAGCGCCAGGCCCTGGCCACAGTGCCCCGGCCACCCCAGCGCCAGGCCCGCTCTGTGTCCTGGGCCACAGTCCTGGCTCCTCCCAGCCCAGAGGCCTCCTTGGGCCTGGCCAGGGCCCTGAGGTGCAACCGGACACTGGCCTCTCCGGGCAGCTATCTTTGTTCTCCCATTTGGAGCAAATGACCCAGAAAAACCATTCCTGTCCTCCAAGCCCCGTCCCCTCCCGACCTGGGGGTCCTCACCGCCCGCTTTCCCGCTGCCCCGGCTCACCCTGCACCCAGCGGTGAGGCTCAGTGGCGGACCCCAGCCCAGCCCCCTCCCCAGCCCCTCCACGGACCCGCGGTGGGCGCCGGCAGGGCGGGGGCTGCTGGGCCTGGGACTCGGCCTCTCGGGAAGCTGGGGGGCAGGGGAGGGGGCCAGCCTAGTGGGGGGATGGAGGGAGTCCCCTGTGTCCCCACACTGCCCCCGGCCAGCACCACCGGGGCCAACAACGACCCTTTTAAGGCTCCCCCACGTCCTGGGCAGGCTGCCAGGTGCAGGGACAGTCCCTGGGGACCTGTGTCAGCCCGCGGAGGGGACCAGCTTCCGGCTCTGGGGGCGGGAGGCAGCGGGTCCCAGGACCTGGCGGTGGCCGTTGACCAACTGGGACTCACCTGTCCAGCAGGCTGGGCAGACCCCGGAGGTGGCGGCGGGGGCGCAGGGCTGCGAGCCCACCCGGCTCAGCCTGGGGACGGAATGGCCCCTGCTCCGGCCCCACCTGTCGCCGACTGCTCCTCCTTGGCGGCAGAGCGCCCGCAGGTGCCTTGCCAGGGGAGCGCGGCTGTGGGTAGGTTGGGTGCCAGGGAGGACCCAGCGCTGGCTGGGCGTGGGCCTCTGTCGCAAGGGGCCCCCACGTGGGAGCCGGGCCTTAACCCCTGCTGGCCCGGGCGGCCACTCCCAGTCCTACCTGCCAGCGCCCAGCCCAGCGCTCCCACCGCGGGTCCCCCGGTGCTTGGGGACAGCGAGCAGCGGCCGCCCGCCCCGGCCCGGCCGTGTCAGGGCTCGTCCCAGGAAGAGGAGAGAGCTGGGTGCGACACGCGGGGACCCAGAGGCCGGCACAAAGGAACCTCGGCAGCTCTCGGCGTTGCCCACGGTCCCTGCTGGAACGCGGCCCCGGAGCCTGCGGCGCAACTCCTGCAGCTTTTCACGTCATTCAAAGGTGGGTCGCCACCGGGCGCCGTGGCCACGCCTGTAATCCCAGCACTGGGGAGGCTGAGGCAGGAGGATCGCGAGTTCCAAGCCAGCCTCAGCCATGGCGAGGCACTTAGCGACTCAGTGAGACCCTGTCTCTAAATAAAATACAAAAAGGTCTGGGGATGTGGCCCAGGGGTCGAGTGCCCCTGAGTTCAATCCCCGGTACCAAAAAAAAAAAAAAAAAAAAAGGTGGGTCCCCAACCCGGTCTGCTCGCAGCTCTCGCAGAGGACGCCAGCACAGGCTTCGCACAGGCTTGGCAAGCGCAGCGTGGTGGCCACGCCTGTGATCCCCGGGACTCGGGAGGCTGAGGCAGGAGGATCGCTAGTTCAAGGTCAGCCTCCACAGCTTAGTGAGGCCCTAAGCAGCTTAGGGAGACCCTGTTTCAAAATGAAAGAAGCTGGGAGTGTAGCTCAGTGGTTAAGCACACCCGGGTTGAGCTACCGGTGCAAGGAAACCAAACCAAACCAAACCGCCATGAGCTTGGAGTCAATCCTTGCTTTCCATCCTAAAACTGTTCTTATTTCTTGTTTCAAATTTCTTCTGGTACATGTGGTTACGTAGAATACCACGTGTATACATGTATGTGTTTATATATATGTATATGTGATTTTGGCACTAGGGGTTGAACCCAGGGGTGCTCTCCACTGAGCCACATCACCAGCCCTTTTTATTTATTTATTTATTTTTTTGAGACACGGCCTCACCAAGTTGCTGAGGCTGGCTGGAGCTGCTGTCCTCCCTCCTGAGCCTCCTCAGTGGCTGGTATGGTCCGGTGTGCACACCGTCTGCATCTCTGTCTCTGTGCATCCACCTGTTGATTTACCAGTTTTGCTTTTTCTGTTTTGCGTGCTGGGGTGGAGCCCAGGGCCGCGTGTGCGCCAGGCCTGCGCTGGTCCGCCCTGTCTACATTAGCCAGCCAGTGCTGTGTCTTTGAGCCGGCCTCACGCCTCCTAAGGTCATCTCTAAGGTCGGGGGTTTTGTCCCGCTGAGTCCTGGCATCCCCTGTGGTCCAGGGCAGTGCAGGGTACACAGTAGGCGCTGTATGCATCCTGGGGCTGGAGGGCAGACGCATCGCAGGCAGGAAGAGCTGAGCGGGACCTCCCTGTGCGACGTCATAGGCACCGTGGCCACCAGGGGGCGCTAGAAACCAGGCCACCCTGAGGCCGGGCGGCCTCGGTTTTCCAACCCTGCAAAATGGGCAGGGAGTGGGAATGAATCGCAGGGGCTAAGAGCGCTGCTGCCCGGGACCCGGCGCCCCTCCCTCACCACTCCCTGCCCACCCGCTCCGTCCCTCCGCCCCCGCGCCAGTTGCTTTTAAAGCTTATTGTTTTTATTGAAGCTGCACACGCACGCACACGGATTAAAGAGTAGAACCATCTCTGTCTTGCTGAGAAAATGGGCCGCACACCCTCGCCCCCCCACAGCTCTCCCCCGACAGACCCTCCTTAACCTTTTGACAGATTATTCTGACATTTACTTCCAGGTCTCTAAATCATGCCTTTTATGCCACGTGTTGATTTTCCAGTTTTGCTTTTTGGTGGTGGTTGTTGTTGTTTTTTTTGGTACCGGGGATTGAACTCAGGGGCGCTCGACCACTGGGCCACACCCCCAGCCCTTTTTGGGATTTTATTAGAGACAGGGTCTCACTGAGTTGCTAAGTGCCTCGCCATTGCTGAGGCTGGCTTTGAATTCGCGATCCTCCTGCCTCAGCCTCCCAAGTGCTGGGATGACAGGCGTGCGCCACCGCGCCCGGCTTGTTGTTGTTTTTTAAGTCGCTTCTGTTTTATTACTGGCATCGTATCTAACCCCTGCCCTTCCCGAACCACCAAGGCCAGCCCATCTCAGAGTTGCCTTGGCGCGCGAGTTGCCCGTCCGGCCTCATGAACTCAGACTGTCCCCTCCCGTGGGGCTGCGGGTCGGGGTGAGGCCTGGGCATCTGCATCAGCGCCCGATTCCCTCCCTTGGGTGGGTCCTTGCTCCCCGGCAGGGGGTCTGGGAGCTGCTCAGGGGCCCAGAGCCTCACAGGGCTGCGCGGCTGTCTCCACGGCCTCTCCAGAACTTTCTCTTCTTCCCACCGGGAACCTCTGTCGCTGCAACCCCAGCCCACCCCACCCAGCCCTGCTCCCCCTGTAAGCTGCCTGGTACCGTAACCCGGGATGAAAACTCTCGGAGGCAGAGTTAAGCTTTTACTACTTTTACTTCTACTTTCTTAGAGCTTAGAGAGGGAAAGAAAGATTTTTCTTCTTAGCTTAGAGTAAAGAAAGATAAAGCTTAGCTTAGAGAAAGATTAGAGCTTCTTTCTTCTCTCTTCTTTCTTCTCTCTTCTTTCTTCTGTCTTCTGTCTTCCTCAGGAGTCTCGGCCTAACTCTGGCCAGTCATTACTTCTTCTATCTGGTTTCTCTTCTGTAACCGCTCTGCCTACGTTCTGGCCGCTCTGATTCTTCTGACCGACCGAGTGACTGCCCGGCTGACTGAATTCTCCGTTCTCCTAACTCGGACCGCTTTCACCCGGTTATATACCTTCAGGTTTGCGGGTGCCTACAGGTGCGTCACATACATATCAGGTGGAACTTATGGCTTCCAGCTAGCTACAACAGCCCTTCCTAATTAGGGCTCCTTCACTCCCCCTGTGCTGCCTCCTGTCTCTGGGCCTGAGGACTCCAGGGGCTTCCTGCGGGTGGCCCTGCAGCCTGTGCCCGGCTCCTGTCACTGAGCGCCGTGTCCTCAGGCCCGTGCACCTTGTGCAGGGGTAAGAATTCCTTTCCTTGGCTGAGTGTGTGGGTGGGCCTCACTGAGTGGACAGTCTGATGCCCGGCACCAGGGCCCGTCCCCTTTGGGTGGACTCCCCTAGCTGGGCACAGCTGATAGGGGTCCCTTTGTCCTCCCTGGGGCCTGCTGGCCATTTCTTCCCCTTTCTGGATTGCCTCCCGTGCCCACAGACAGCCTTGCCGCAGCGTCCTTGGGGCCGAGGTCTGGCTGCCACCTGCCCGTGTTCCTGGTCCCCATCAGTCCATCCCCAGGCCGCGCACAGCCCGGCCTTGGCTGCCCGGAGAGAGGAGGTCAGGCCTCTGGATCAGGTCGCCTGGGTGCCAACACCCCGGCTCCCTTCCTCACTAGCAGGGGCCACGCCTGTCCCCCAGCCCACGGTCAGTGAATAAAACTATCAATAGCAATGCTTAGAACAGCCAGACCGGAACCTCGGGATTCGTGACCAAAGCCACCGTGGTGCTCCAGCAGCAGGACGCTGTCCCTGAGTGCCACGTGCGGGGCCCACGGGAGCACGGTTCTTTGTGGGATTCTGAGCCACTGGTACCAACCTTTCCTCCTTGGCGTGGTGCTGGGCTGCAACCAGGGCCTGGGGGTGTGAGCAGGCGGCATCCCGACTGTCCCTGGGCAGGTGGCTTAAGGCCTGCGAGCTCCCGTGGTGCACCGCAGGAAGAGGACCAGGACCATGCCCACAGTGGACAGCGCTGTCACAGGCTCACTGTCACCCAGGTGCAGGCTGCGGCGGGTGCATAGGAGTGGAAGAAACGAAAACACGGACCACAGAGAAACGGTCCCTGGCTTCGGGGGAGACCTCACACGCAGACCACTGAGCCTGGTGTTTGACAAAGTCACCTCGCGCCACTTAGTATTTTAAATAAGAATATGGAGTCCAGGCGCAGTGGTGCACGCCTGTGATCCCAGCCACTCAGAGGCCGTGGCAGGAGGTTGGCAAGTTCAAGGCCAGCCTCAGCAACTTAGCAAGACCCCATCTCAAAATAAAGAATAAAAAAGGCTGGGATGTGACTCAGTGGTAGAGCACGGGGCCAGCATGTGTGAGGCCCTGAGTTCCAACCCCAGTACCAGGAAAGAAAAAAAAAAAAGGTGGAATAGTCGTCTATGTTAACATTTGTGTTATAACAACACACACATTTTGGTTTCACATTAATATTTATATCATATTATATAACGTATATATTATGCCTAATAAAATACAACAGATTGTTAGCATATTACATTTATTGTTGATATTCATGTAAATAATAAAAAACGTATTACTTAGGCCGGGCGCGGTGGCGCACGCCTGTAATCCCAGCCCTTTGGGAGGCTGAGGCAGGAGGATTGCGAGTTCAAAGCCAGCCTCAGCCATGGCGAGGCACTTAGCCACTCAGTGAAATCCTGTCTCTAATAAAATACAAAAAAAGGGCTGGGGATGTGGCCCAGTGGTCGAGTGCCCCTGAGTTCAATCCCCAGTACCACACACACACAAAAAAGTATTGCTTACATAGATACAGATATAAACATTCAAGTATATATTTATACGTGTACATTGAGTTTATATGTGCACGTGCTTCTATAGCTGACATAAATTCATATAAATGTCAACGAGTACTATTACAGAATAATGTAAGTGTATTTACATATGATATACAAATGTAATTGTTTCCTTATATACTTATTACTCATATGGAAATACATTATATAAACAGCATAAATTCATTAATCTCATCATATGTAACAATAATGTGCAAATGTAAATATGTAAATGCTTATATATTTGTATCATTCATATAAACATAAATGTAAGCATGATATGAGTAAGGTAAACTCATTGTTTAGTATAATATGCAAATATACACATAGGTAATTTATACTTCCATACTATTTTTTTTTTAAACTTTTTTTTTTAATATTTATTTATTTACTTTAGTTGTACACAATGCAATGCATTCATGCTTACATGGTGCTGAGGATCGAACCCGGGCCGTGCACGTGCGAGGCGAGTGCTCTGCCGCTGAGCCACAACCCCAGCCCTCCATACTATTTTTTTAAAAAATATTTTTATTAGTTATCGACGGACCTTTATTTATTTATTTGTTTATATGTGGTGCTGAGAATCAAACCCAGAGCCTCACACGTGCTAGGCAAGCGCTCTACCACTGAGCCATGACCCCAGCCCTGCTTCCACATTATTTTTATATTATTTATCCAAATATAAGCATTTTTTCATGTACATAATATACAACTTATAGAGTACATTATGTGTTTTATGTAATACAAGTATTACATAATACAATTTATTTCTTATGTTCAGAGAAATAATATAGACATTTTACTATTGGTTTCTCATAACAGTACAATACGTGAAATAAAACAAGCGGCACGAAACGTCCGCACGGACGGCGCGTAACGTAAGTGGCGGAACGGTGGCGCTGCCATTGGTTGCGAATGTTACCTGCGGCTCCGGGGCACAGCGCAGCCCCTGACCTACCCTGAAGACACCGCGCCGTCTTTCCATCTCTGGACACGCGGGGGCGCTCGCGGCGCTTCCGGCCGGGCCGCATAAGGCCCCGCCCCCGAGCTCCGATTGGCGGCATGCGCCGCACGTCGGCGCCTGGCCCCGCCCCGGTCCCGCCCCCGCGCTGCGGCCCCTCCCTCCGCCCTGGGCCGGCGGCGCTTGTTGTTCAGCGGCGGCGGCCGAGCTCGGCTGCTGCCTCGGGCCTCGCCGCCGCCGGTCCGCACGCGGCCATGGAGCTGGAGGTGCCGGACGAGGCGGAGAGCTCCGAGGCGGGGGCCGTGACCTCGGACGCGGCATGGTCGTCGGAGAGCGGGGCGACGGCAGGTAACGGTGCGGCCGGGGCGCCCCCTCGGCGCGAATGGGCCGGCCGGCCCCCCCCGCCGCGGCGCAGTGGGCCCGCCCGGGCGCGGAGGGGCGCGGGGACCCGCGGCGGGCGCGCCGGAGCGTTCCACCCGCGGGCGCGCGCGGGGGGCGCCGGGACGCCCCACGCCCGGCCCGGGGGACGCGCCGCGCGGGCCGCGAGGCTGCAGCGCCCCGCCCGTTCCGGGGTCCCTAGAGGGACAGCCGGTCTGGGGGCGGGAGTGGGTGCCGGGCCCGGTCTGGGGCCTGTGGGTGGAGGGGCGCCCCCTTTGGAGGCATGTGGGGAAGAGCGGGGCACCCGGGTCTGTAGGCAGGGTGGGCGAGCTGCCTCCTGCTGAGGGCGCAGGGGTCGACCTGCCCCGTGTGCGGGCGAGGGGCCGCTCTGGGTGTGCGCGGTGCTGGAGTACCCGGTTCCAGCGGGCGCCCTACCTCCGAGGCGCTTCAGGGCTGGGGGTGACATTGCCCCAGAGGCGACCCCTGGCCTGGAGCCACCAGTTTGGGCTGCCGGTCTTGCGATTGTCACCTTTTGGGCCTTCCCCCACAAGCAGTCACCCCTGTGGTCTTGAAGTGCTGTGGCTGCTGGGGTCTTTGCTTTGGAGCAGCGCCCTGGCCCTGTCATTCCACCTTCTGGAAGTCGCCAGACCCCAGTGCTGGTGCAATGGCGGCCCCTTCCCTTTCTGGGCCTCAGTTTACCTGCACAGGAAACACGGGGTCTAAAGGGGTTGTGTTTTGAGGTGCCCTCCGTGTCAGGGCAAGTGTCCCAACTCCCCGCGCCCCCGGGCCTGCTGCCCAACATTGGCCGCACCTGCCATGCAGGCCGGGGCTTCCTCGTGACTGGTCGCATCCCTCCTGGGCTGCATCTGTGGGGTGGTGTGCAGAGCCCGGAGAGCGGAAGGGCTCCTTCTCCGCAGGTCACAAGCTCCCAAATAGGAAGTTACCGGATTTGCAGAGCCCTGTCCCCCCCACCACTCCGGCAGCCCTGGCCGAGGGGGGTGGTGGTGTCTGCAGACACCCACTGGGTCACCCAAGCCCCTGCTTCCACCCGGCCTCCTCCCGAAGCTTCCTTGGCAGGCAGGCGAGGCCGTGCTGCGCTGCCGCGGGGTTGGAAGCGCTGTCTGGAGACGGGAGCGCCAGGGAGAGGCGCAGCAGCCCCCGCGGCAGGTCTGGAGGCTGCTCGCTGCTTCCTTCCCCACCGCCATCTGGAGCCGCCTGCTAGATGACCCCATTTAGCCCCATGAGCCACTCGCCCTCTTTCTTTGCTGTCACCTGGTGGCCTAGCCAGCGCCAGGCATGGTGGAGGAAGCCTGCGGGGCAGCGGCCCCAGCCAGGTCCCTCCTCAGTCCTCCCTACTGCCGTCAGCCTCTGCTTGGGCAGCTCAGGGGCACGGTAGCCCCAGACCCACTGACCACAAGAAAGCCACACGGCAGACATTTGCCTTATCAGGGACTCGTGATCCGATTGGGACAGAGTGGCTGGATCGGAGCAGGGGGGCTGGGAGATAAGGAGTGGCCTGCCCTCCTGCCCCAGAAATCCACAGAAACCCGACCCACCAGCGCCAGCTGGGCACGGATCCCACGCTGCTGCCCTGGGACGCACTTCTGCTCACCCAGGCGTGGTGGAGTCTGGCCTGTGACACCCACGCCCTCCTCGCTGCCCTGGCAGCACCCACACAAGTGAACACACGCGTGTCACCCGCAGCTGCTGTCTCTTCCCCACCAGGCTGCCTCCCGCCAGGCCTCCGCCTTGGCACCGTGGCATTGGGGCTGGAGCGTCTTTATTTCAAGGGGCTGAGCAGCGTCCCCTGGCCTTCTCCGTGCTAGGGTTCTCTAGCCATGACGGCCAAGCGCCCAGACGTGGTGCAGCCTGCCCAGGCAGGGTCCCCGACCGCTGCGCCTTGTCTCGTGACTCGTTGCTTCCCATCTGCAGCATCTGGGCCTCCTGCCTGGGCCTCTGTTCCCGGGAGGAAGCCAGAGCAGTCCTGCTGGGCGACGCTTCCAGCCCGGCCCCTCCACTGCTGTGTGACTTTCACTGGTGCACAGCGGTCTCTGGGCAGGACGTGGAGTGGAGACCATGCTGTCTGCACCCGTTGCTGCCCTGCCAAGGCCTCTGCCTTGGGGCATTCAGCCCCTGCCAGGGCCTGTCCTGGTGGGTTGGCTGTTGGAGCAGTGTCACCGACTGTCCCCGAACATGGGCCTGTGACTGGTGCTTAGTGTCTGGCACTTGGTGTCCCAGCCACGCGGTGTCTGGGTCAAGGGCAGGCAGATTGAAGAGGCACCCGAGGCTGCCAGGAGGGCCGGGCGCCCGTCCCCCCACCGTGGTGGTCTTGGCCAGTCTGATGGTGGGTGAGACGGTTCTTGCTGGCGCTTAGCATGGTCGCTCTGAGGTCGCCTTGCTCCCGCTGGCCTGTGGCAGTGGCCATAGCCACCAGGCACGGGGGCCGTCGGGTGCCTGGTTCACAGCAGGGCTCCCAGGCCGACTGGAGGCTCGGGGACACTGCGGGGCCTGCTCTGGGGCCTGGGCCTGGGCCTGCCCGAGGGCTCGGCCTGAGCTGAGGTCTGGGGGTTCCCGAGCCAGCCTCTGCTACCCTGTCTCCCAAGGCCACAGAGCGGTGGCCTCATCCCTGCCCCACCCCCACATCTAATCTGGTGATGAACTTTGTCAGTTTCGCCTTCAAAATGCAGCAGAGTCTGCCCACGCCTCCCCGCCTCGGCCTCCACCTGGCGCAGCCCACGGCCTCAGCCTGCCAGGACCGGCGCCTGGCTCCACCGCCTCCCGCCTCCCCTGCGCTCCCCAGCTCGTAACAGAAGACCCCTCAGAGCTGGCCCAGGCCTGCCCCCTCTGCCTACAGCCCTGCCCACTCCCTCTCACTCGAGGTCAAAGGCCAAGTCCTCCCCACAGCCCACAGAGCCCTGCACGACCTGCCTGTCCCCTCCCTGCTCCCACCACGGCTCACGGTCTCCTGGACGCCACA
The DNA here is from genome assembly GCA_025594165.1 of Tamias sibiricus. Taxonomy (NCBI): domain Eukaryota; kingdom Metazoa; phylum Chordata; class Mammalia; order Rodentia; family Sciuridae; genus Tamias; species Tamias sibiricus. The sequence goes on along the minus strand of CM046673.1, from coordinate 2,580,786 downwards.
GGGCCTTTGCACGCTGCGCCCTGTTCCTGGAGTGTCTTTTCCTGGACCCCCGTCATGTGCAGCCTCCGCTCCTCAAGGCCTCCCGGCCTCCCTCTGCCCTCGTCGCACGCTCCGCACGGCAGCGCTGTCACCTCGGCTCCTTGGCTCTGCAGAGCTCCTCTCCCTCAGGAGGGCTCTGGGGAGCTGGCCAGCGTCACCACCCCGGTGCCCCGCCTCGGAGCAGCCCCAGCCCCACAGGTGGATGTGACGCAGGGCGGCCCCTGTGAGGGGACAGGGTGGCCTGGCCAGAGGCAGGCCTGCTAGGAGCTGAGTGACTCAGTGCCGCCTCTGGCGAGCGGAGGGCGGCCCTCCAGGAGCAGAGCCGGGCCAGGCTGACCTTGGCCAGGGAGCCCCCAGGAGCCCAGCGACGTGACGCCGGGCTCCTGGGGCACGCTGGCCCTGGAGAGGGCACCTGTGCACACGCCCGGCGCGTCCCGCACCAGCCGGGCTCCTGCCCCCGTGGGGGTGTGGCGCCCACCCGGCTCCGGCCACCGCTCGTCCACGGAGCTCCCGCTGTGGCCTCGTTGGCCACCCCGAGCCTGGAGGCCTGCGGGGGAAGCGAGCACGGCAAGGCCAGGGCCAGCGGGCCGCGGCCCGCGTGTCCAGTGAGTCCTGTCGGCGCGAGGCTGCCGCTGCCCCCAGCTTTCCCACGGGGACCCTCGCCTGTGCCCTTGCGGAAAACGCCGGCCCCAACACGAGCACCTCGCCCGGTGGTCAGGTGGAGAGGGCCGGGCTGGGCCTCTGCGCTGTGGCCACGGCGGGTGACGGGCGGTCAGGGCAGGAGGGGGCTGGTCCGCTGGGGCGTGCGTGTTGGTGGCAGAGGGGGCAGTTGTGCGGAGGCCCTGTGGTGGGACGAGTGTGCCCTGGGCAGGAGGAGGGCAGTGGGGGCAGCAGCCAGGCGGGGCCTGGGGGAAGCGCGGCTGTGTCCTGGGGACAGCGAGTGGCCCTGGCAGAGGGCACCACCGGTGTCTCAGGGGCTTCCTCCGGTCATGTGGTGGAAGGGGCCACTGCGGGCAGCAGGGCCCTGGAGGGTTTGGGGCTGGCCCTGGGCCGCGGGCGCCCTGTGGCCACACGCCCTCAGTCCTGGCCAGCCCTGGGCCTCCGAGCAGCTGGCTTCCCAGCAGAGCCCCGAGGACTCCCTAGGCCGGTGGCTGGCCAACATCCCCCAGAAGTGCGCTCTGGGGACCCAGTGGAGGAGCCCAGCGAGGTCCCTGTGCCCTGGGGGGTGGGTGTGCAGATACTGAGCAATGGCCTGTGCTGAGCGTCACCAGGCGGACGAGACGTGCCCCGACGAGGGCCGGGCAGGGGGCGTGAGCGTCGGATGGCTGGGTGCCCGCGGGCAGGTCTGAAGGGAGACCAGGGCGCCCGCCCTGTGGAGTCACTGGGAGGCGCTCCAGGCAGAGGGCAGGCTGTGCAAAGGCCCCGAGGCAGGATGAGCGGCCGGAGCAGAGGGAGGGTGGGAGAGCAGGGGCAGGTCCTGCAGGGCCCTGTGGGCTGCCAGGAGCACTTGGCTTTGACCCCAAAGGAGGTGGCCCCGTGGAGGGCTGTGGCAGAGGGAGGGCCTGCTCGGGTGTCCTCTGGCTGCTGCAGGAGTGGGCACCAGGGTGGAGGCCCCTGCCGTGGGGGACGGCGTGGTGGAGGCCCGTCCCTGGCTGCTGCAGGACCTTCCGCATGGCGGAACTGCTGGCCTGGGAAGCTGGCCCTGGACGGGAGCAGGCCGGGGCTGGGCTCACTCGAGGCGCCAGAGGGAGGGGAGGGGGGTGCTGCAGATCCCGCGGGGAGCGCTGGCCGGGCGGGGTGGGGGCGTGGGGGGGCAGGGCAGGGCCCGGTGGGTGCAGGTGGGTGCTGACCTGGCTCCGGGTAGGTCGGGCCGCGTGGGTGGTGGGCGCCTGGCTGACCCGTGGGGTGTGTCCTGCCCTGAGCTGCCCTGCCTGCCCCCTTGCTCTCCTGCTGCTGCCAGTCCTGGGGTGCGGTGACTCTTGCTGTCACTTCTGGTGACTTCCAGTCTATGCAGCGTGGTCAGAGGAGGCCCCGGAGGCGTCTCCTTTCTTTTTTCTTTTTTTTTTTTTTTTTTTTTGGTACCAGGATTGAACTCAGGGCACTCAACCCCTGGGCCACACCCTCAGCCCTTTTTTGTATCTTATTAGAGACAGGGTCTCACTGAGTTGCTAAGTGCCTCGCCATTGCTGAGGCTGGCTTTGAACTCGCGATCCTCCTGCCTCAGCCTCCCCAGTGCTGGGATGACAGGCGTGGCCACCCACCCGGTGACCTCTCCTTTCTGATGTTGCTGTCTCGGCTCCGGGAGCTGGACAGCCAGGGCTCCTGTCCTCCAGCAGTGACCTGCGTCTGTCAGCGCTGGGGGAGGGTCGCCGCCTCGGGGACAGGCCTGCCTCAGCCCCAGGCCCTGGTGGCCCTTCCTGCTTTGCCACAGCCGCGGGTCTGTTGGCTCTGCGTGTGGCGCTGTCGTCTGTGAAGGGCGCGGGCAGCACCTTCCGCCTGCTCTTGTGGCGGTCATTGGTGGCGTGGTGTGGTGGCCTTCCTGGTCACGGTGACCAGTCCTTCCTCTGCACCTCCCCAGTTTGCCATCAGGGACGGGAAGTTCTCCCCGTGCCAGCTGCGGTCGGAGTTCTGGGGAGTCTGGGGTCTCCTCCAGCTGGTGGCCCCACTCCCTGGGCTGGTCCCCGGGCGCCCCTGCTGTGGCCGCGTCCTGGCGTCTGGCTGCGGTCCCCGGGGCCGCCTTCTCCGCTCCCACCACAGTGCTGGGGGCGCGGGTGCCGGCCCTCTCCTCCGGCCCAGGGCTCAGGCACCCGCCCGGGGCCGCTGCAGGACCCCCGGGCCCGTGGTTTCTTTTCTTTTTTAATATTTATCTATCTGCTGTGGTTGGACACGATGCGTGTGCGTTTCTGTGTGCGTGGTGCTGAGGACGAACCCGGCGTGCGCGTGCTAGGGCGCGCTCTACCGTGGCACCGCGACCCCGGCCCCAGGGGCGCGTGGTTTCCTTTGGCGGCTCTGGACACGCCAGGCCCCGCGTGCCCGGTGGGCTGTAGCGGAGGCCGGCCACCTGCTGGGACACGTGGCTGCCAGTGGCGCTGGTTGTGTGACACCCCGCGAGGCCCCTGGAGGGTCAGCTGTGCCCCGTGCACGGTGGGCAGCGCAGCATGCTTCTCCCGGCCATGCCGCTGCACAGAGCCCAGGACAGCTACCCCGCAGGCCACCTCGCCTGGGACTGGACAGCTGAGCTGGCGGCCACTCGAGGGGCGAGGTCACAGGGTGGGAGCCTCCCTGAGTGGGCGGGAGGCCAAGCCCGGCTCCAGGCCCCCGAGCCTACCCGCGGGCCGCTCTGCCCCGGGCAGCGGAGCATTTTTGCCCGGCAGGACCTCATGGCGGTGGGCTCCCGTGTCCTTGGGGCAGAGTGTGAGCCAGAGGCATGGGTCACAGGGTAGGGCAGAGCCGGAGGGTCTGGGGTCCAGGCCAGGATTGTTTTTTTTTTTTTTTTGGTACCTGGGATTGAACTCGGGCACTTGACCACTGGCCACACCCCCAGCCCTTTTTTGTACTTTATTAGAGACAGGGTCTCACTGAGTTGCTAAGTGCCTCGCCATTGCTGAGGCTGGCTTTGAACTCGAGACCCTCCAGTCTCAGCCTCCTGAGCCACTGTGATCACAGGCCTGCGCCACGGTGCCCAGCCTCCTGAGACTTGAAGCAGGTGCTCCCGGGGAGCTGACCTGTCCCTGCGGCGCCCTGATCCCACTGAAGGGATGCTCCCAGACCCGGTTGCCGCCTGCCGGCCGTGCCTCTCCTGCCCTCTCCTGCTGGGGATGGCAGCCAGGGCCGCGGGTGTGCCAGGCACAGCTCCACCCGCAGCCCCGGGCCCCGCTGCTCCCAGGGTCACCCCAGGACCCACTTCTGGAGCGTGGACATGGGGACGGGCTCAGACCCCGCACCTCGGCACGGTCCAGGCTGCTGACGGGACACAAGCTCCCTGGGGACTGCGCAGGTCACCTGGGCACAGGGCCGACAGCTCCCTCGGGCCCTTTGGTCCTCCTGCCCATGGCCACCACGCGGCTCAGGAGCTGGCACGGCCTCTGCCCGTCAGGCACTGCTGGAGGGCAGCAGAGCTCCCAAGGGGGTGCAGGAAGCGCCCCCACCCTGGGCCTGCTAGAGGGGCGTCTGCCTTTGCCCTGCTGAGGACAGGGGTCATGAGAGGTGGCCGTGCCCCAGGCATGGGGACCCCTGCACAGCAGTGCCCTTCCTGGGCTGCACTCCTCCCTGGGCCGGACCCTCCTGCCTGGGCCTGGGTGGTGGAGGCCAGGCTGGGAACGTGCAGGTGTCCACCAGGGCCTTCCTCTGCTTGCTGTAGGCCACAAGACTCCAGACCACAAGGGGGCTCCAGAGCCAGCGCCAGCAGCCGGATCCAGGCCGCGAGGCCGTGGTGGGCAGCAGAGCCTGGGTGACCGGGCTTCCTGTTTACCACTGGAGCCGTGGGGAGCATGTGTGTCCCTCCGTCCTGTGCAGGGCGGAGGGAGGGTGTGAACCAGGCTGCCCTGTCACTGCCCCACACACAGCCCCTCCGGGCAGTGCAGTCCTCCCTGCCGTTCCCCAAGGACCCCGTCCTGTCCCCGAGGGCCTGCGCCCCTCCCTGGGGTCCTGTGCTCTTCTGCTCCTGTCTGTTCCCGCCCGCTGCCCTGCCTCGTCACGGGCCGTCCCCGGCGTCCCCAGCGTCGGCTGTCCCACACTCCCTGTTCGGACGCCAGCTGCAGGGTCTGCAGAGGCCGTTGGGGTGGGCACCGCGCTCTGCCTGTGCCTGTGGGACCCCGCGCAGGTCCCCGCTTGCCCGGCCATGCCCAGGGACTGCCCAGCTGCCAGGGAGCTGCCCGGGAGGCCTCAGCAGCCCTACTGTGGCTGCCCAAGCCCAGGGACCTGCCCGGTGCTCGCTGGTCTGGAGCCCGCCGCGGCCTCCCAGGTGGCCCTGGTGGCCCTGCACCATCTGCGGGGCCGGCGCCTCCTCGCTGGCCTCCCCTGGGGGAGAGGCCTCTGCGCTCAGGCCCGCAGCGCACCCTCCTGGGAGCCCCTTCCCCACGCTCCTGCAAGGGCCGCCCGCTGCCCCCGTGGAGACCCCGCGCCCGGCCGCTGGCTGGGGACCCTGTCCTGCCCACGGTCGCCCGGGCTGGCCGACGGCCTGGTTTGCTGTGCTTTCCTTTTCCCGGGCTGGGAGGGGACCCCCAGTCACTGCTGCCCAGTCGGCCTCTTGTCCATCAGTTGACCTGTCCAGGCTGTCCGCTGTCCCCCCGGTGTGCAGGGCCAGCTGTGCCGCGGCACCTCCGAGGCCACCTGGGGTGGCAGCAGCCTTCCTCCTTGGCCCGGTCCCCAGGCGGGGCAGGGGCAGCTCTCGGGGCCAGTGCCGAGGGAGTCCGGAGCCGGGTGCTGCTTGGAGGGCCCGGGGACAGGCTCGGCCGCCCGCTGCCGCTCCGGGGCCCGCGCCCGCCGCGCGTCCAGGGAGCAGAGGCAGGACCGGCCAAGCAGGCCCGGGGCCCGCTCAGGTCCGTGGCACCCGAGGTCCTTCCTGGGGCTCCCGGGCAGCGCCCCACCCCCGCCGACAGGTGACTCGCCCCCAGGGCCGCGCGTCCCCAGGCCTGGTGGCTCCTCGAGCAGCAGAGTGGACGGGCAGCTGTGCGGGGCGGGGGGCGCCCGGCTCGCGCCTGGGCCTGGGCGCTGCGTGCCCCTGGGCCAGTGGCGGCCCCTCTCTGAGCGTGTTGGCAAGGGCAGTTGGGGTCACTGCTGCCCAGTCGGCCTCTTGTCCCCCAAGCGGGGAACACTCGGTGACGGTGCCATTTCTGCCTAGTCCCGATTGGCCAGAGCGGCCTGAGGCCCCCTGGGCAGCGGAGGTGGCCTGCCCTGGGTGGGGTGCTGGTGGCCAATGGTGGCTCTGTGCTCTGCTCCTAGTGACTCCGCCTCGTAGCCACCACGGTCCTGTGGCTCCTCATGTCCTCGTCCTCTTGAGACCTCAGGCTCCTGCTCGGGAGGGAGAGTCCAGGCCACGTTGTGGCCAGCTGGCCAGCAGAGCTGCAGTGGCAGAGTGGCCGGCTTGTGTCCTTGGGGCCTCCCCTGGGTGGGGACGGGCCGCTGCAGAGCCAGGCCACCTAGGGCCCTGACCAAGGGGCTGGGACGGGTGGGGTGGCACCCGTGGCAGGGCCCTCCCCTGGTGCTAGCGCTGTCCCCGCAGCCTGGTCACACACAGCCCCAGCCTGGCCTCCAGGCCGTCCCAGCTCCGGAGCTGGACGGGCCTGGGGTCCATGGGGCAGGCCGTCACGGCCTCACCGCTGCACGTGCTGCCTCTGCGCCCAGGAGTGCCCGTGGCCTCTGCTGTGTGACCAGCGGGCGGGAGGGCAGGGGCTGGGAGCAGTGGCCCACGTCACCTGGTTTCCAGGTCTGGGTCCAGCAGTGGCCGTCGTGCGGCCGTGGCCCTGGGCTGGCGGCGGGGCTGGCCTTGCTCTGCCGCTCTGCACGTCCTCCGGCAGGCGCGGCTTCCCCGTGCGGTGGACGCGGCCTCGCCCAGGGTCACGTGCCTCCTGCTGGCCCTGGGCCGTGGGGCGTCGGTGCTGGTGTGGCCTCTTGTTGCCGCCTGAAGCGATGGCCGCTTGGAGCAACGAAGCCGCGGGAAGAAGTTCAGAGGCGAACTGGAGACGAACAGCTTTTTGTTCTGATAACTTTTCTCTCTGGCTCTAACAACGACTAACACGCGCCGCACACACCACCAAAATGGCGCTGACCCGATCAGCAATCTCGGCCAAGTCACTCGAGATCCCGGGCCGAGTCCCGCGAGACTACGGAAGGCGACAATGCCCAAATCTCCATGGCCCATAGTCAACCGCAATTCAAGCCATCTCCCCAAACAGGGCTCCTACAGCCTCTGAGCCCCTGTCCTGTGTAAGCACGGCCTCCCTGGCACCAGCCGCCCACCTGCAGGACCCCGCCCAGCGCCCTGGCCCTGCAGGCCTCGCCCTCAGCCGGGGTTGGGCCTGGCGTGCCCGGTGTGGGGAGCAGCCCCGCCCCGGCTCCCGCGGGGGGCACAGGCCTGCTGGTCCTGCCCGGCCCGAGCGAGGACCTGGGAGCCCCGGCCAGGCAGGTGCGTGGTCTTCTGGCAGGTGCGGGGCAGCTCCCCCAGACACGGCTGTCACCCTGGAGCTGCCCGGGCTCCACCTGACCTGGCCCTGGTGGCCCTGGTCTCCCTGTGCGTCCCTCCAGTGCTGGGCCGTGGCTGTCCCGGCCTCCACGCTGGGGCCTGGTTTTCCTGGCGTCTCCCTGTGTCCCACGCTCCAGCAGAATGACCTGGGGGTGGGGTCCAGGCCTGGCCAGAGGGACTGGATCAGGGGGACGCGTGTCTGAGCAGGTCCTGGCGCTGTGGGACAGCTGGACGGTCTCTGGTCATGCCCATGACACCAGGTGGCTGCCAGGCCGGGGGTCAGGAGGGAGGCCTGGAGCAGGTAGCCACGGCCTCTGGCCTCTGGCTCCATCCAGACCTGAGGCCTGTCGCGACACCCTCCTCAGTTAGCCAGGGTCTGCGAGCGTCCCCTGTTGGGGGGCCAGGAGGTCTCTGTTGCCCCTGGTCAGCCCACCCCTGCTGGGCGGGGTCTTGTGGATCATAGGAGGGAGGGGCGTGGACATGTGCCAATAAAGTTTTATTTATACAAGCAGGCAGTGAGACTTCCTGGGCCTTGGGTTGGGTTGAGAGGCATCCCCCCCCCCCCTTCTTTCTCTCTCTCTCTCTCTCTCTCTCTTTTTTTTTTTTTTTTTTGTGCCAGGGATTGAACCCAGGGGTGCTCTACCCCTGAGCCACATCCCCAGCCCTTTTATTTATTTATTTTCTTATTTATTTGTTTGTTTGTTTATTTTTTAAGCCTCTCACCAAGTTACTTAGGGCCTTGCTAAGTTGCTGAGGCTGGCTTTGAACTTGTGATCCTCCTGCCTCAGCCTCCTGAGCCTCTGGGATGACAGGCGCGCCATCGTGCCCGGCTCCTTGTTTCTGCTGAAGTGGCGCAATACGGCTCCTGCCGCGAGGCAGAACACCCTCATGCACCGATTCCCAGCCTCAGTCTCCCCACTGAAGGGCAGCCCTGGGTGGGTGGACGCTGGTGTGGACGTGCTGGGCCCCTGGCGGGGAGTGCTGCGTCCTCCCTGCGGCCAGGGAGTGGGTGGAGCTGAGGCCAGCAAGGGACTGGCATGGAGGTGTGGCGGGAGGGCTGCCCTTCGCAGGGACCCGTGGGGCAGGTGGGCGCGGGCAGCGCTGTGCAGGCCCCAGGCCCAGCCGCCCTGTGTGCTCGGGGGACCGCGTCCCCGCTGTGCCAGCCTTCGCCCGAGGCTTCATGCTTGAGGAGCCCGTCCAGGGAGGGCGACGGGCGCCCAGGGCCGCAGGACCCGGAGGCCAACGCATGGGAGTGCGCGGGCCTGGCTCCATCTGGACGCTGGTCTCCCGCGGTCGTGTGGGGGCAGCGGGCAGGGTGTCCACCACCTTCCAGGCCCAACAGTGGCAGGGGCGGCTGCTCTAGGGCCTGGGTGCCTCGCCCGCGTGCCGTGTCCCACGCGCCCGGTCCTGACTGCCCAGCCGTGTCCGGGGCTCCCTCAGGCCCCGGGACCCAGCAGCCATCTTGGTGGGGGACCCGCCGCGCACCTGAGCCCGTCCTCCGCCTGCAGACCGCCCGCCTCACTGCTCTGTTCCTCCTCTCTGTCCTAGCTGCCCACTCGGGGTCCACTCGCCTGTGGCCACTGTGCTCCTGCTGTGTGCCTAGTGTGGGGCCGGGCCGTGGGGACACAGCTGGACACCCCCAGTGTCCAGTCTCATGGGAAGAGCAAGACGCCACAGAGAGTGACCCAGACGGTGCCGCGTCCGCCCTGAGGGAGCGGGTGGCTGTGAGGGCTGCGTGGCCAGGGACGGTCTCTTGCCGAGACGCCAGCCACGCAGAGGCCGGCCGGCCGCGGCAGAGCCCTGAGGCAGGAGTGTCCCCTCACAGGCACGAGGACAGCTGCAGGCAGGGTGTGGGCCTAGCAGCCAGGTGGCCACCCAGGCTCCTGGGCGGAACCGCGGTCTCCACGGCTCAAGGGACGCAGCAGCGGAGGCCACACCTGCCTGCACCTGGGGGACGAGGCTGTCAGGAAGCTCAGGAGCAGTGACGGTGTGAGGCGCTGGCCCCTGGCGCCGCGTGAGTGGCCCTGCCCGCCCGTCAGCCTCGTCCACCCCCTCCTCCAGCCTGGGTTCCGCTGCCCTTCACAGTGGCAGTGCCCACCTGGTACCCGCGTGGTCAGCCGGGCTCTGCTTCCGTCTCCCCACCCGCTCCCGCCCTCTCGGTCGCAGTCCTGGGTGGCACCGGCACTCCCCAGGGCGCGGGCCAGCCCCGCTGCTTCAGCCCCGTCCTCACCTGGAGGCCGCGGGCAGCGGGAAGCCACGCGTCCTTGATCTGAAGGGGCCCCAGACCCAGTCCCGCTCAGTGCCCCGGGGGGACAGCGGCTGCTGGTGCCCTTCAAGCCTGGGGAAGCTGGCGCGTCCGTGCAGCGTCCCTGCAGCTCAGAGAGGACCGTCGGCACTGGGTGGGTGAAGCCACAGCCTGAGTGGCGCCTGGCCGGGCCTCCTCCCAGCACGCCTGCCGCGCCCCGGCCGCCACGCGCCCCGCAGGCCGCCACCTCCACCTCTTCCGCGGTGAGGCCGGTCAGCTGGTCCGGGGGCTTCCTGGAACCCCGTCTCCTCCGTCTCCTGGTCGCCCTGCACCGCAGCGCTGCCCGGGACACCTCGGCCCGGGCGGACCCGCCCGGTCCCCAGGCTGTCCCAGGCTTGGGCTTGATGCTGTTCAAGCAGGGCCGCCCCGCCCACCGCGCCCCCTCTTTAGGGCTGCTTTGCTTTGAGGTGCTGGGGCTTGAGCGCGGCAGGGGGCGCAGAGGCCCTCCCGGCTTCCTTCAGCTTCTTCACCGCCGTCCCCGGTGCCCGTGCGCCTGGGGACCTGGGGACCCGGGCCTCCTGCTCGGCAGCGGCGGGGACGCTCTGCCCCCCCTCCACCAGAGCTCCGCCTTGGACCCCGAGGGTGGGCGGTTCTGGGCGGAGGTCTCTCACTGTGACTTGGGTGTCTCTTACCTGTGACTTGGGTGGCTCTCACTGTGACTTTGGGTGTCTCTCACTGTGACTTGGGTGTCTCTTACCTGTGACTTGGGTGTCTCTCACTGTGACTTGGGTGGCTCTCACTGTGACTTGGGTGTCTCTCACTGTGACTTTGGGTGTCTCTCCCTGTGACTTTGGGTGTCTCTCACTGTGACTTGGGTGTCTCTCCCTGTGACTTTGGGTGTCTCTCACTGTGACTTGGGTGGCTCTTACCTGTGACTTGGGTGTCTCTCACTGTGACTTTGGGTGGCTCTCACTGTGACTTGGGTGTCTCTCCCTGTGACTTTGGCTGGCTCTCACTGTGACTTTGGGTGGCTCTCCCTGTGACTTTGGGTGGCTCTCACTGTGACTTTGGGTGTCTCTCACTGTGACTTGGGTGTCTCTCCCTGTGACTTTGGCTGGCTCTCACTGTGACTTTGGGTGGCTCTCACTGTGACTTTGGGTGGCTCTCCCTGTGACTTGGGTGGCTCTCACCTGTGACTTTGGCTGGCTCTCACTGTGACTTGGGTGGCTCTCACTGTGACTTGGGTGTCTCTCCCTGTGACTTGGGTGGCTCTCACTGTGACTTGGGTGTCTCTCCCTGTGACTTTGGTGTCTCTCACTGTGACTTTGGTGTCTCTCCCTGTGACTTGGGTGTCTCTCACTGTGACTTGGGTGTCTCTCACTGTGACTTGGGTGTCTCTCCCTGTGACTTTGGGTGTCTCTCACTGTGACTTGGGTGTCTCTCCCTGTGACTTGGGTGGCTCTCACCTGTGACTTTGGCTGGCTCTCACTGTGACTTGGGTGGCTCTCACTGTGACTTTGGGTGGCTCAGGCATTCCCAAAGTCCTGCACATGGCCACAGGGAGAGGAGGCCACTCGGCCAGCCGTGGCTGGGTGGGGCCCACAGGTGCGGCCAGCTGGCCCAGGGCTGGAGCCAGCGCCCGAGCTGCGGAGGCCACCAGCTTGGGCTGATGGCGGGGACAAGGACGCTTGGCCAATGGCTGTGCCCCGGCCTTGGGCTGCCTGTCCCGCCAGCTGGGTGCTGGCTCCCGGCGCAGCCTGGGCCCCGGCCACCCCAGCCTCGGTTCCCTGCGCAAGAGGAGCCGTGGGCAGCAGCTGCCAGCTGCGGGGAGGGCCGCGTGGCCGCGTCGGGAACGCCCCATCCTGAAGCTGGTGACCAGGGGCTCGTGCTGTGGGCCTCATCGGGGTCCTGTGCCCCGGGGACTCTGGGCCATGTGTGGTCATCACGACCGGGGAGCCCGGCCTGGGGTGGTGGGAGTAGGGACGCTGCTCAGCACCTGCAGGCCTCGTGCGCAGGCTTGGGTGCCAGGGCCCGCACGGTGCACGAAGGAAGCGAGCCTCGGCGTGGCCACTGGGTGGCCGCGGGCAGCTCTGCTCGCCCTGGCCTGCGTGGGCGCAGGGCCCTGCCCAGCCTCCCGCAGCTGGGAGTCGAGGTGCGTCGGCTCCTGGGCCACCGTGGCCTGTCTCTTCTCGGCAGCTGGCTCTTAGTGTTCACGGGTCTCAGTGGGTGAGGGTGGGTGCAGGTGGCCCTCGCCACAGAGGTGGGAGAAGCACCGCCCGTGGGGCTGGCTGCCTTGCCGAGGCCAGGGCCCTGAGTCTGCTCCACCCTGGAGACCGGCGCCCGCGGCCCAGGCCCGGGCAGAGCGTCCCGAGGTCTGCAGGCGCCTGCCTCGCGCGGTGCTCTGAGCTTCGGGGCTCGCTGGTCCTCAGAGGTGGGGACACGCAGCGTCTTCAGCACACCCACGGCAGCTCCAGAGCACTCCGTCACCTGAAAGAGGAAGCCCGTCCCCACGGGCAGCCCCTCCCTCCGGCGTCTCCTGTCTCTGGACTGAGCTGGCGCGCCTGGGTGGCGCCGTCCTGTGGCCTGTGTCGAGGTCCCCGCCTGCTGCTCTCTCCTCGCGCCTGCTCGCGGTGGCTGAGGCCGTCCCAGGGACCCGCTGCTTGGGCCGAGGGTGGGCTTCTGCCACAGCCGAGCTCGGTCCTGCGGGCCTGGGCACCGGGCTGTCCCGGACCTCGGTGCCCGGCGCACCCGCTTGCTGGCTCGGTACCGTGTCGGGTGGGTCCAGCCGGGCGGTTCTGCTGCAGGTCTCGCCAGGCCTTGTGGTCGGCAGAGCCTGGACTCCAAGGGGCTTCTGCAGACGTGTCCAGTGCCCCCAAGGGGTGGCCAGGGCTCTGCCTGTGTGGCCTCTGCAGGGAGGCCCGGAGGTGCCCACCGTCGCTGCCCCTCCCCTGGGCCAGAGCAGGTCACGGGGCCGCAGGGCCCTCGGACTGGCCGTGGGACCTGGCAGGGCCGGCAGCTGGCTGGGAGCACGTGTCCTGGCAGGCCGAGCCAGGGTGGTGCCACCCTCACGGGGCCCCAGCTCTCACCTGTGCCCGGAGCCCTGGCCTGGCCTGGCCTCCCCGCCGTCCCCAGAGCCGGAGGCCAGAGGCCGCGTCTCCCCAGCACGTGGGGAAGTGAGCCTGAGGCTGCGCCCGGCCTGCTTCCTGGTCTGACGGGACCACAGGACCCATGTGGCCCGTCAGTCCCTGTGTCCCGTGCTGGGCTCTGAGTCACGGGACCCAGCCCCCACCCAGCCAGTCCTGCTGATCAGACAGGCCTCAGCCCTCTCTGCACTTGGCTGCTGTGCTGGGCAGCGGGGAGGGTGACGAGGGACGTCTGGGGGTGGGGCCGTGGGCCTCTCTGGGGATGACTCAAGAGCCAGGTCTGTGAGCAGAAGCCTACCCCAGGGCGGCCGGGGTGCTCCAGGCAGAGGGTGCGGCCGTGCAAAGGCCCTGGGGAAGGCCAGGCTGCTGTGCTGGAGGCCACGAGGAGCGAGCTGAGAGGGGCAGGCTGGGCCTGGTGCCCGTGGTGCGGGGTCCTTCAGGGCAGCGGGCAGAGCTGGGGTGGGGCTGGCCAGGCTCGTCCAGGGCAGGGGCGGGCGTCCCCTTCAGCTGCCCCGCTCTTGGAGCCGGCCTGCCTGCCCCCGCCCAGCCGTCCAGCCCAGACTCCCCACAGCTGCGGCCGCGTCCTGGATACCAGTGTCCTGGAGGTGGGGACATGTGGCCTCCTGTCCCCCTGCCCTGGGCCTCCTGGGCGGGCGCTGAGGCACAGGCAGAGCCGCAGGCCCCTCGGCCAGCTCCTCGCTCCTTCCTGCGTCCAGGCCCCTCTACCCGCCTGGGCCTGGGTCCACCTGGCCCTGCGGGCTCAGCCAGCCTCCCCGGGTACCGTGAGGTGGCCCCGGCCCCTGCTCTCTGCTTCAGGGTCCAGCTGAGCCTGTGGTGCCGTGAGGGACGTCTGTCCATCCATCAGTCGGTCAGCAAACGCCCGCGGGTCAGAGCCAGCCAGGGGCACCCAGGAAGGGGCTGTGGGACAGGGGCTGGTGAGCAGGGGACGGCAGGGCCCAGGCCAGGCCGGGCGGAGGGGCCTGGGAGGTCCTGGGAGGGGGCCGCGGCCAGGGCACGGCCCGGCAGGCAGGGGGCAGGAAGCTGGCGATCCCTGGAGCACTGCCCAAGGGGTCCTGGCTGGCCCTCAGGTGGGGAGCCAGGGAGGAAGGGGACTGGGCTTCCCCGAGCCTGGCCGCCCCGGGGACGCAGCCCCGTGGGCGCACGTGGCACAGCTCTAGCTGCTCCCCCGCCACTGGCTTGAACCTGATTTCCTCGAAAACGGCCCAGCAGGACAGGCCACCAGGGCTGCGCAGAGGCCATGGTGCTGCCCCCAGGCCTGCCCTGCCTCGGCCCTGCCCTGCCTGGACGTTCTGGTCCCTACCCAGGTGTCCCTGTCCCTGTCACCTGGGCCCCAGGCCAGGGCTGTGCAGGGCGCACCAGGCGGGGACGGCAGCTCTGTCCCGGGGTCATTGGGCAGCGTGGGTCCACGGCTCGCCTGCCTGGGCTTCCTGTGGGGCAGGGGGGTGCCAGGACCCCTGCGTCTCCTCCCCAGGGCAGTGGACCCTCGGTGTCGGGCCCGGGCCCCGGCTGGACAAGAGGCCGCGGCGACCGCAGACCCCGCCGCAGCCCGCGGCTTCCTGCCCTCTCCCCTCTTCCTTCCCGAGGCCCGGAGGCCACTGGGGATGGTGCTGTGAGCGGCCAGCGTGAGTGCCCTGTCCCCAGGGCACCTTCCGCCAGGGCTGGCTTGCAGTGGCCACCCCCAGGGCCGCCCTGCAGGCCAGGAGGGCGGCCTGCTGTCTGGCTTTGTCCTGGGGGACGCCTACGTGGGGCCGGCCGTGGGGTGTGGTGGCCCTGGCCTTCGGCGTGGCCTCGCTGGGCCCAGCGGCCCCTCACTTCCGGCCATTTATGGCCCTAGCTGACCCCTGGCGGCCCCCGACCCGCTCTGCACCGTGCCCACAGCACTGCCGCCTGGCGGTGCCCAGGGCAGGGCCGGGCCCGAGGGCTCTGTGGCAGGTGGCCACCGGCGGGGCCCAGACAGCGGGAGCCGCTCTCCAGCTGTGGCGGGGCCAGAGCGGACCTGCCGCTCCCTCCTGGCCCTGGCGTGGCACTGCGATGCCCCTTGGTTGTCAAGTGTCACCTTCTTGGCACCCTCTGAGCGCCTGTGTCTCACTTCTCCCGCGGGGACAGTCTCTTTGCTAGAGGTGGGCCTCAGCACCCCACAGCCTCGTCCCGCTGGTCACAGCCAGAGTCCACTCCCAGCACGGTCACCCCGGGGGTGCTGGAGGACAGGACTCGGGGCCCTGGTGTGCCCGGGCCACGCGGAGCCGGGCAGCTGCCCTTCCCCAGGGCAGACCTGCTGCCGCCCGTCATGCCTGCTGCCCACGGTCATGTGGCCCCCGGCCAGTGTCAGGGTCCCTGTCGAGGCTCTCAGGGCCTGCCCTGCCCCCCGGCGTCACCTGGACAGAACCGTGCCCCCCACCAACTCCGTCCGATTCCCTTTGACACATAGCGGCTATGCCAAGTAAGGTGCCCGGGGGGCCCTTCTGTGTGCCCAGTGAGGGCAGGGCACTGACCAGCCAGGGACCCACAGGTGACTAGGGTCACGCTAGGTGCGGAAGCAGGTGTGTGAGGGCCAGAGGCTCTTCAGGGACAGGCCAGCTCAAGAAGGCCAGCGCTGACCGTCTGCCCCCAGTGTCTCCTCCTTCAGCGACCCTGGGCGGTCAGTCCCTCCCTGGGGCTGGCCTTGGAGCGGGCCCTCTGCTCCCACTCCCCAGGCCCCCTGCAGACCCCTCCTCCTCGCCTGCCGCCCAGCCCCTCCTCTGTGTCCCCCGCTGCCCGCCAGGCCGTGACCAGCGGGGAGGGCCTGAGGCTTGAGCCCCTCCTGGCGCCCTGGTCCAGCCTCCCCCTAGATCTGTGGCATCTCAGTGGGACAAGTGTGTGCCTGGACCCCCGTGGCATCCGGGAGGGGCTGTGTCCACTCGAGGCCCTGTCCCAGCACCTAGTGCCATGGCCTGGTCAGATCCCCTCGCCTCCCTGACCCTCCGTCTCCTCCTCTCGGAAGGGAGAGCAGGAGGGCCACTCTGCGTCCTCGGAGGAGTCCAGGCTGTGGTCCGGGGTCGGCCTGCGCGCCAGGCCCTAGGTTCCATCAGGGTGGTGGTGCCACCTTCTGGTCCTGACGGCCCCCCTCCTCCCTGAGCCCTGGCGGACTCTGGCTGAGTGTGACCCCCGCAGCCCCCTCCTGCCCAGAGCACCCTGCCCTGGGCACAGACCCCCAAGTGTCACCTCCTTGAATCTGCCAGCCTCCCGGGGCAGAGGCTGCCAGGGAGCAGGGCAGAGTGGGGCTCCCTGGCCCTTCCTGTGCCCGCTGCCTTCCACCCGGAGGGGCAGGGAAGGCCGACCGTGCCCAGCCCAGGCCCCGGCCATTCCCACTGACCACAGCCCCTGACTGCCGCCGTAGCTCGGGGCCGGGGTGGGCCGGGTTCCTGCTCCCTCCTGTCACTCCGTTTCCCTGTGGCGCCCAGACCCGGCGTCATGGGCACTGGTGGTCGTGGTGGGCACAGGCGCCGCAGGGCCAGGGCGGTGCCAGGCCAGTCCTGGGGCCTCTGCAGCCTGGGGTCCCGATGCTGCCCGGGGCTGACGGTCTCCCGGCCTGTGCCCCCTCCCACCTGCTCTGGGACCCCAGCCCAGCCCTAGGTGGCGGTCGTGGGTCCTCATGGCCCACATCTGTCCCCGGCCACCCTGGACTTGGCCCTGGACTTGGCCCTTATGGGGTCTTCCAGCACCGAGGAGCCCAGCAGGGCTGAG
Organism: Tamias sibiricus; assembly: GCA_025594165.1. Classification (NCBI taxonomy): domain Eukaryota; kingdom Metazoa; phylum Chordata; class Mammalia; order Rodentia; family Sciuridae; genus Tamias; species Tamias sibiricus. The sequence goes on along the minus strand of CM046673.1, from coordinate 2,564,432 downwards.
CCTGGCGGGGGCTCCTGGTGACGGTGGTGGGATGGCTTGGGGACAGTTCTTGGTGGTGGAATGGCCAGGGCGGGGTCCTGGTGAAGTGGCAGGAGGGGCATCTGCAGGCTGAACCGTGCCCTTTCCTCCTCAGGCTTGGCGCAGAAGAAGATGGCCCTGTCCGAGGTGAGTCTCCGGGGCGTGGCTGGCCCGGCTGCTGCCCCTGGGCAGCCCGCGCGCCATGGCGGGCTGGTGGGCAGAGGGCCCGTGTCTGCCCCGCGGCCTGGAGCTGGGACGGGATTGAGCAGTGGCCCTGCAGAGGCCCCGCAGAGGGCAGGAGGGCTGCCCAGCTCAGCATGGCGGGCGTGGCCAGGCCTGGACCCGCTGAGGTCCAGGCGCTGCCAAGAGTGGCCTGGAGAGCCAGGGAGTCTGCGGGAGGCTTGTCCTCCCCCAGTGCCCAGTGCCTTGGTGCCCTGCCCCGCCTACTCACCCTCCGTCCCTTCCTGGAGTCCCCCGAGTGTCCTGGGTCCAGCCATCAGCCATCCGGGCACCTCCAGATACGCTGCCTGTCCCGGCCTGATGGATGCCCGCGGCGGGCCGGTGCCCGGCAGTGTCCAGGGGAAGCAGAGCTCCTGGGTGGCGCTGAGGGCCAGGCCCGCTTCCCGGGAGGCCCAGCGTGCTGCCTTGACTGCTGGGCAGCAGAGCCCCGTGGCCCCCGTGGCTACCCGGGACTCCCCTCCTGCCCCCGGCCCCTGACAACCCCCTGGGCAGGACCCCTGCCACATGTCCACCTGGGGTGCGGCCCTGGGCACCCCCAGGGCCAGGCAGCCTGAAGGAGTGCCGTGCTGTGGGCGTGGCCCTGGGGACTCTGGTGTCCCTCCCTGAAGAGCCCCCCTGGCGGCCAGCAGGGGACACTGAGCCGGGCTGGGTGGAGGTGGGCAGTTTCCTGAGCGGCCCAGGTGGGCACCGGTTCCAGGTCAGTGGCGGCCAGAGGGCCGAGACCCAGCCCTGCCCCCTCCCGCTGGCCGCATTCCTGCAGGCCTCCCGGGACAGCAGGGGAGCCCTAGGGGTCAGCGGTTCGTGCCCACCTGCGGGACAGCCCTGGCCTGCTCCCCACCCAGGCCTGCTCGAGAGGCACCGCACCCCGGGACCCATGGCTGTCCTGACGGGGCCGCTCCTGGCCTGGGGCTGGTGGGGGCCGGGCAGTGCCACCCGAGACCTTCCCATCCCCAGGCTGGGGCCGCCCGACCTGCCGGCTCTCCTCCGAGACCTCGGTCCCGATGCCGGTGTGAGCACTCGCGACGTCTAGTGTCGGGCCCTGTCGGCCCCGGACGGGCCTCCTGCTCTGTCTGGAGCCCACCAGGTCCCCAGGTGCCCCCTGGCCTGGGCCCGGGCTCCCATAGGCGCAGTGCCTGGGCCCTCGCCAGGGCTCCAGAGCTGGGCCTCTTCACCACTTAGCTGTCCCTGTTTCCTGTCCCTAGACCCCGTCAACGACAGGACAGCCCGGCCCTGGCCACGGGAAGAAGCTGGGTCATCGAGGCGTGGACGCATCTGGAGAAACCACCTACAAGAAGGTTCCGTTGGTCCTTCTTTTGGCGGGGGGTGACGGGGGTGGGGGGCATGTGCAGTGCCACAAGGCCCGTCTGTCCACTTGCACACACGGGGTCAGGCGTGGACAGTGGCACGTGGCTGGAGGCCCTGTGAGCGCCGTCCAGTCGGGAAGCCTGTGCAGCAGTCAGGGCGTGCGGGTCTGTGCCAGGCTAGCGCAGGCTGGGAATGCGGGCAGCGAGGAGGGAGGAGCCGTGTGCCACTCCCGCTGCGTGGCCTTGGCTGGCACAGGGCAGACCAGGAGGGACACAGAGGCCCGCGGTCGGCGCCGCCCCCGCCGTCCTAGAGCCGCAGAGAGCGCCAGTGGGGTGGGGACCAGGTCTGCAGAGACCGCGCAGCTGGGCGCCCTGGACCACGCCCCAGGACAACCCTAGTGGGCGCGGGCCCACGTCGTCATCCCAGTGACTTGGGAGGCTAGGACAGAGGAGGATGGCAGGTTGGAGGCCAGCCTCAGCAATTTAGCAAGACCCTGTTCCAAAACAAAAGAGAGGGCTGGAGCCCAGGCCCAGCCCCCAGCACCCCAAGAAAGGAAAAAGGGTGGGCGGCAGGCGGGCGGCTCTGTGGGGCCTGGGCTCCGTCCTGCGCTGACCTCTGGCCGTGGAGTGAGCCCGGCTGAGCCAGGACAGCCCGGGCTGGGCAGACCCTGGGTGCGGAGCCAGTGCCCGGGGCCTTGACGCGCTGCGCTCCACAGACCACCTCCTCCACGCTGAAGGGGGCCATCCAGCTGGGCATCGGCTACACCGTGGGCCACCTGAGCTCCAAGCCGGAGCGCGACGTGCTCATGCAGGACTTCTACGTGGTGGAGAGCATCTTCTTCCCCAGGTGGGCGCGGCTTCGGGCCCGGGCTCTCCTGGCGCTCATGCGGCCCGACTCGGTGCTCCCACCCCCAGACGGCAGCAGGCTCCCCTGGCATCCTGTGGCTGCGGGCGCAGCCCTCCTTTAGCCGGGGCCCGGCAGCTGCTGGACTGCAGGCCTGACGCAGGCTGCTTTTTAAGACCAGAGGCAGCGGACCAGGGCGGCTCCGGCGGAGCCCTTACCTGGCATGCAAAAGAAGGAAAGGTGGAAGCCTGTTTCTCTGTCACCTAGAGACACCTGTGGGCGATCCCTGGGGCTGGTCAGGTGGGTCCATGGCATTGGAGGCCCTGGACTCCTTCCAGTTGCTGTGCTCTGCCATCCTCCATACGTGGTGCCTTGGTGGCTGCCCAAGCTCCTGCCATCATGTCTACATTCCAGCAGCAGGAGGGACGAGGGGAAAAGGGCCCACCAGTAAATAGTACACATCCTTCTGTGCTCTCCCATTGGCCGAATAGTCACATGGCCATGCCCAACTGCAAGAGAGGGTAGGCAGAGTGGTCTCACCCACCCTGGCAGCCACGTGCTCAGGAGCATGGTGGGCTCCGTGGCTAACGAGGAGGGGAGCAGCCCGAGACTGGCCCCCGCGCCTCTGTCCCACAGGAGCCCTGCACACTGGCGGGATTGGGTGTGGGGCACCTGGGGAAAGGCCCGGAAAGCCGCCCTCACAGCCTGGTCCTCCTCCACAGTGAAGGCAGCAACCTCACCCCCGCCCACCACTTCCAGGACTTCCGGTTCAAGACCTACGCGCCCGTCGCCTTCCGCTACTTCCGGGAGCTCTTTGGGATCCGGCCCGACGACTACTTGGTGAGTGTGGGCCGCACCAGGCCCGCGGGAGCGGCCCCAGCTCACCCCGCGGGCCACGTGTCACGGGCCTGGTCTCCTGGCCCGGCTGGCTGTCCCCTGCAGGCCCTCGGCCGCCAGGAGCCCGGGGACAGTCCTGGCCCGCCGTCCTGTCTTGCAGTACTCCCTGTGCAACGAGCCGCTCATCGAGCTGTCCAACCCGGGCGCCAGCGGCTCTCTGTTCTACGTCACCAGCGACGACGAGTTCATCATCAAGACCGTCATGCACAAGGAGGCCGAGTTCCTGCAGAAGCTGCTGCCTGGCTACTACATGGTGCGCCTGCACCACCGGCCCTGCCCGCAGCTTCGGGCCCCCGGCTGTCCCTGGGCAGGGGCAGGGAGGACACTGGCTGCCAACCGCCCCAACCTGCAGGAGTCTCGGGTCCCAGAAGTCCTGTCCCTGGGTAGCAGCGTCTCCGGGCTGCCCAGGGATGAGTGGTGGTGACTCAGGCAGGGAGAGGGGACGGCCGCCAGCCGGTGCCTCACAGAGGCGCAGCTGCAGGGTGGGCGCGGGTGGGCTCCGTCCGTGACTCACAGACAGGGCTCGGGTCCCCCGGGAGGGAGAGGGCGGGACAGGTCCCCAGATGCAGGGTGGGCGCCTCCTCCCTGCCCTGCGGAGCCCGGTGCCGGGCACGGGGCCAGGCCACGTGGCCAGCCTGCGCCTCGGCTGCCCTTGGCTCTCCTCGCTGGGGGTCCGCACCCGCAGTCTGTAAAGGGCCAGTTGCTTCTGGCCATGAGCCAGGCCTGGCCAAACAGAACCGGGCCCGGTGGGGTAGGCCGGGGTCAGCCCCAGCTTCATGGGGAGGGGCCCCTCTCCTGAGACCCGGGGACAGTGGGAGGCGGCGGGCGCAGCCCTGGGTCCCCAGGCGGGCACTGCGCGTGGTTCAGAGGCTCCGCCTGACCCCCCGCCGCCGCCCCGCATCGCCCGGCAGAACCTCAACCAGAACCCGCGGACGCTGCTGCCCAAGTTCTACGGGCTGTACTGCGTGCAGTCGGGGGGCAAGAACATCCGCGTGGTGGTCATGAACAATGTGCTGCCGCGCGTGGTCAAGATGCACCTCAAGTTCGACCTCAAGGGCTCCACGTACAAGCGGCGGGCCAGCAAGAAGGAGAAGGAGAAGAGCGCGCCCACCTACAAGGACCTGGACTTCATGCAGGACATGCCCGAGGGGCTGCTGCTGGACGCCGACACCTTCAGCGCGCTCGTCAAGACGCTGCAGCGGGACTGCCTGGTGAGGCGCCCGCCGGCACCCCGTCCCTGCCCGGCTGCACGGGCCACCGTGTCCAGGCCTCGGGCCGCGTCCCTCACGGAGCCTGCGCCGGCCATCAGGGGAGAGACCAAGACGCGGCTCCTGCCGTGCCCTGGTGGCCTCGGCCATGCCGCGACACCCCAGGCCACCTCGTCCTCAGAGCTGAGGAGCAGAGGCCCGGCCTTCAGGAGTGACCCAGCCGTGGCCCCGGCCTCACGGGCCGCACGGCTCCCAGGCCCCTCCCAGACAGCGGCCACAGTCTGGTGTCTGGAGCCCCCCGTCCCCACATCCTGGGCACCCCCGGCCCCCGCCCCACTCTCGAGGGAGCTGCTCTGGGCAGCGCCACGCCCCGGGGCTGTCGCGGGGCCAGGTGGACTTTTGTTCCTGGGGGACGACAGGCCCTGGGTGGCTGGGTCCCCGTGGGCCTGCGCCGGCCATGCCCAGCGCCCAGCGCCGCGTCCCCGCAGGTGCTGGAGAGCTTCAAGATCATGGACTACAGCCTGCTGCTGGGCGTGCACAACCTGGACCTGCAGGAGCGCGAGCGGCAGGCCGAGGGCGCCCAGAGCGCCACGGACGAGAAGCGGCCCGTGGGCCAGAAGGCCCTCTACTCCACGGCCATGGAGTCCATCCAGGGCGGGGCCGCCCGCGGCGAGGCCATCGAGACCGATGACACGTAGGTGGGGCGCCGGTCAGCGCCGTGCCCTCCGTCTGGTTCTTGTCTGCACGGGTGCAGCAGGAGGGTGGTGACGGTGCCCGTGTGTGCAGTGTCCAGGCACACCTCGCCCGTGACATGGGACGTGGTGCCCACCTCTGGGGCATTAGGGAGGTGACGAGACGCACACTCTAGTTCTGGGCCCTGGAACTCGGTGACGGGGGCACTCCCCCAGGTGACCAGGGCACAAGTTGAACCGTTGGCTCCCCGTGGGGACGAGACACAGAGCCCCCGCACCCAGGGCAGGTCAGTGCCATGTGGCACAGCCTGGGGCATCGGGAGGTGACAGCAAGGAGGTAGGGCTGAGTGACCTGTGCAGCCCCGGCCTGGTGACAGGCTCAGTGGGGGTGCTCCAGGGCCCGCTGTGGACGGGGCCAGGTCCTCCCCGGATGGGCCCAGGGCTCCGCCTCCTCCAGCCAGCCGGCTTCAGTTGTCCCCAGTCGTCACTCAGGGACAGTGTCGAGATGGGCCCTCGTCCCAGCAGTGCCTTTGCACTGACCATGGGGGGCCTCCAGGGCCGCTGGCCTCCTTCACCTCTGGGGCCTGCTTCCCACTCAGGAGGAGGCTGCTGGCTGGGGCCAGGGCCAAGGTGCCACCGGCCTGATGCCTGGGGTGGGCACAGGTCCCTAGGCCACCGGCTGGGGTGGGTGCAGGTGCACAGGCCTGGCGCAGCCGCACCCTGAGACGGTGTCTTGGCGTTTGTAGGGCCTGCGGGGCCAGCAGGGAGCAGCAGGTGAGCTGAGCCCGCCTGGTGTGGCCCGCGTGACATGGCCCGTGGTCCGCCCGGGGCCTGGGGCCGGGGTGGCTTCGGGGCAGCTCGGCCTGCGTGACCTCACTAACCGTACCGCGCAGGGCACGCGTGTGGCCGCGCGTGTGACTAACGCGGCCGTGGAGTGCTGGGTGCATGCGCCTGTCCCAGCCTGCGCCTTGAGCCGGGGCCCTGGCGCCTCACCCCCAGCGTGGAGTTGGGGCAGGACCCCGGGGCTGCCCAGTCGTCAAGGGAGTGCTGGACCCCAGCCCAGTTGCCACCTGGGGGCAGAAGGCCTGGCCCTGCCCCTGACTGTGCCCCCCTCCCAGGATGGGCGGCATCCCCGCCGTGAACGGCCGCGGGGAGCGTCTGCTGCTGCACGTGGGCATCATCGACATCCTGCAGTCCTACAGGTGCCGCCCCGCCCGGGGGCTGGGGGACCTGGGGGAGGGCCTGGGGGACCTGGGGAGGGCCTGGGGGAACCTGAGGGAGGGCCTGGGGGAACCTGAGGGAGGGCCTGGGGGGAACCTGGGAGAGGGCCTGGGGGACCCTGGGGGAGGGCCTGGGGGGAACCTGGGGGGGCCTGGGGGAGGGCCTGGGGGGAACCTGGGGGAGGGCCTGGGGGAACCTGGGGGAGGGCCTGGGGGGAACCTGGGGGAGGCCCTGGGGGGAACCTGGGGGAGGGCCTGGGGGACCCTGGGGGAGGGCCTGGGAGGAACCTGGGGGGGCCTGGGGGAGGGCCTGGGGGACCTGGGGGAGGGCCTGGGGGACCTGGGGGAGGGCCTGGAGGACCTGGGGGAGGGCCTGGGGGACCTGGGGGAGGGCCTGGGGGACCTGGGGGAGGCCCTGGGGGGAACCTGGGGGAGGGCCTGGGGGGAACCTGGGGGAGGGCCTGGGGGACCTGGGGGAGGGCCTGGGGGGAACCTGGGGGAGGGCCTGGGGGACCTGGGGATGGGGGGAACCTGGGGGAGGCCCTGGGGGGATCCTGAGGGAGGGCCTGGGGGACCCTGGGGGAGGGCCTGGGGGAGGGCCTGGGGGACCCTGAGGGAGGGCCTGGGAAGGCCCTGGGGGTCCTGGGGGCCCTGTCGGGCGCTGACCTGCCCGGCCCCCTCCCACAGGTTCATCAAGAAGCTGGAGCACACGTGGAAGAAGGCCCTGGTCCACGACGGGGTGCGTTGCTGCTGCTGCTTTTTGCCCATCAGACACAAAAGCCCTGACCGTTCCCTAGGCCCAGGCGGGGGGGCGGCCGTGGGGTCAGGAGAAGCACAGGCACCACCCAGGGAGGGGCCCTGGGACCCTTGCTGAGCGGGAAGGGTTCCTCGGGACGCCGGTCCCGTAAGTCAGAGTGTCCAGCCTGCCTGGTGTGCGGGGCCTCGCTCTGGGGACCCCCACCATCCCCCAGCTTCTTCCTAAGCCCCAGCCAGGGCTGGCGGCGGGTCCCCTTTACACAGAAGCCCCCGAGGGCCGAGCCCCGCAGGCGGCTGCTCCAGTGTCCTCCAAGGCCTGGGGCCCGCTGCGGTCTCGGCTGGCTGGTGGACCCTCCTCCCACGGCCCCCGCTCAGGCCAGTTCTGACCAGTGTAGGCAGCCTGCCCAGTCGAATGCCCAGGGAGCACTGGCGCGCCAGAAGCAAAGCTCCTGGAAGGCGTGCCAGGAAGGCCGGGCACAGGAGGCCGGGCGCAGGAGGGCGGGCGCAGGAGGGCGGGCGTCTGAGCCCCATCCGGCCGCACCCCCTGCCGCGGCAGGTCAAGCCCTCAGGTCCTGCAGGGCCGGCCAGCTCTCCTCTCTGCCGCTGCCCCACACCCCTGGCACTGACCTTGTCCCCCGGTTCGGGTGGGCCTCATGTCCACTGAAGCCAGGGGAAGGGCATGGGGCTGGGCAGGGGCGGGGGCCTCACAGCGCTGGCTCGTGCCCCGTGGCCAGGCCGTGATCCCATGCCACACCTCGGCCAGGGAGGCTGCAGGCCGCGTCACATCCAGCCGGGGGGACGTTCCTGGCCATATCCCTGGGGAGCTCCTGGCCTGGGCGGGTGCAGGCGGGGACACTGCCCTCCCCAGCCGAGACTGTGGCCCCCGCCCAGTTTAAGAATGGTGCTGTGGCCCCAGGTGAACAGCAAGGTGTCCACTGTAGGGTCCAACATTAATTAAGTACCAACTGCGTGCCAGGCTCCCTGCCTGGTGCAGATCTGCTGCTGTGCTGTGGCCGTGGCCCCGGGCCTCCTAGTGCCCAGGAGCCCAGCTGGCCCGCGGCTGCACCACTCTGCAACTGGGCACAAAAGCAGCCAGAGACCACCTGAGCGTGGAGGTGTCTCGTGGCCAGCAGGCCTCGCCCAGGCCGCCCGCCCCTGGGGTCCAGTATCTCCAGGGTCCTGGGCATCTCCGTCCACGAGGCTCACAAAGCTGGGGTGCAGCTGTCTCGGGAAGAGCCCCCGTTCTCTGCCACCCAGTTTCCAGCGGCTGCTGCTGCTCCCCGTCCTGGGGTCCTCTCTCCGAAAGCCGTGGCTCTCTCGGCAGAAGGTGCCCCCGCCCTGGCATGGCACCGCCCAGGGGCTGCTTGCAGGCGAGCCTCCTGACCTGGTGCTGCTTCCCTTCCAGGACACGGTGTCCGTCCACCGCCCCAGCTTCTACGCGGAGCGCTTCTTCAAGTTCATGAGCAACACAGTCTTTCGGAAGAACTCCTGTGAGCCGCCTGCACCCCCGGTGGGAGGGACTCTAGGGAGAGCGGGCTAGGTAGGGGACAGCGAACCCCAAACCCTTTGACCTGCCCCAGGCCAGGGACCTCCGGCAAAGCACAGGGGCAAGTCCCCTGTTACCTGTGCTGTGTCCCGGAGGCCACTGACCCAGAGAGGCTGAGAACCCCACCTAGGCCACACAGCAGGCTGGGTGGAGAGTGGTCTCAGTGCTCCCCAAGGCCGTGTCCCCTGATGGTGGGGGCTGTCCCTCAGCAGGTGGCAGCAGCTGCTCTGCTCTTTTGGGCCCCCACCCCAGGGGACACACCTGGTGCTGGGTCCCCAGGAGTCTGAGAGAAGCAAAGTGGGGTCAGCAGGGGGTACCCAGCCTCTCTGGCACCTCCTGTGTTGGAGCGTCCCTGGCCTGGAGGGACAGGCGGGCAGAGGCAGGCCCGCTGCAGGTGGGAGTCCGGGGCAGCTGGTGCGGAGGAAGCGGGCCTGGAGGGCGCAGGCTCCCAGCACAGGTGCCCCTTCCTTCCGCGCAGCCCTGAAGTCCTCACCTTCCAAGAAGGGCCGCGGTGCCTTGCTGGCCGTGAAGCCCCTGGGGCCCAGTGCCGCCTTCTCTGCCAGCCAGATCCCCAGCGAGCGGGAGGACGGGCAGTATGACCTGCGGGGCGCCCGCAGCTACCCCACACTGGAGGACGAAGGTGCCTGGCTGGTGGGCGGGGCTCAGCTCCGACTCCCCCACCCTGGGGTCCCAGGAGGGCAGCCGGGGGCGCCTGGGCCTGGGGCAAGAGCTGCAAGAAGAGCTGAGCATAGTAGACGCGTGTCCCTGTCACCTGAGGGCCACAGGGATGTTACCAGAGAAAGCACTCTGCGGGCAGGGCCTGCTGTTCTGGAGGCTCCTCTTGGCAGCCCTGCCTCAAGGATCCCAGGCTGGGAGGGGCAGGGGGCAGCGTGCAGAGCCCCAGGCAGGCCAGGCCTGGTGCAGGGGGTGGGTCCCTCCGCCATGTTCCCTGGGGAGGCCAGGGCTGGAGGTGGGGGCGGAGGGACGCGAGGGTGGGGGTGGGTGGGCTGTGTTGTGCCCAAGCAGGTGGCTGTGCCCGGTGGCCTTGGGGTGGGGCAGCAGCTCCTGGAGGTGCCCACCGCCTCTCCCCACAGGCCGACCTGACCTCCTGCCCTGCACGCCACCCTCTTTTGAGGAGGCCACCACTGCCTCCATCGCCACAACCCTGTCGTCCACCTCCCTCTCCATCCCTGAGCGATCCCCCTCAGAGTCCTCAGAGCAGCCTCGGTACAGGTGGGCGGGGCATCCTGCCATGGGGGCGGGGCTCGGCGTGGGTGGGCGGGGCCGCGCAGTGCAGGGGCCGTCCGGGCCCCACCCCGGGCTCTGAGGGCTGGACTCGGCTCCCTCACCTGCTGCCGTCTCTCCGCAGGCGGCGCACGCAGTCCTCTGGACAGGATGGCCGGTGAGACCCAGCCCCACCCTGGTGCCCCGGCTACCCACTCCATGCCAGTGAACTTTGCCCTCTCTGGTACCGGGCCACAGAGAGGTTGTGCCTGCTCGTGCCATGCGCAGCGTGTGCTGCCCCTCCTGCAGCAGGGCAGGGACTGCTGGGCACCAGGGTCGCAGAGGAGCCAGGCTCGAGCTGGGACCCCCACCCCGGGGCCTGGAATGACGAGGTCGCTCCTGGCCTGGGAAGGGGGACGGCCTCAGCGCCCCATTGCCCGCAGGCCCCAGCAGGAGCCGCACGTGGAGGAGGACCTGCAGCAGATCACGGTGCAGGTGGAGGCCTCGTGCAGCGGCGAGATGGAGGTCCCCAAGGAGGAGGACGCAGGGTGAGTGCAGCGTGCAGGAGGACGAGCGGCCGCGTCCAGAGGTGGCCACCAAATGGCTCTTTCTTGCTGGTTCATGGATGGCGACTCTAACTTATTTGATCTGAGACACTGAGTCGCATGACTGTGTCCCCAGGGGACCCTGGGCGATGTCCCGGGCATGTGTGGTGTCATGGCTGGGGTGTCCTGGGGGCCCTGGATGAGTCCCTGAACATCTGAGGACGTGAGGACTTTTGTTCCCTCTTTTTCGTATTTGTTCCTAACTCTGAGGGTTCTGATTCTGTCGCTCGCGGCGTGGCTGCGACGGAGCCGGAGCCTCCCTTGTGGGCGCAGGCTGCCCAACCGCCCGCCCGTGCCACCCTGTTCGAAGACGGAGTCTTGCTGGGTGGCTGAGGCTAGCCGCCTCCTGCCCCAGCCTTGAGAGGTGGGGACGGCACGACACTGTGCTGCTTTCTGCACCCGAGTTTGTCCACACACGAATCTCGGCCACTCCCCTGCAGTTGTAGGGACAGCCTCACCAGATACACGGGACAGTCTGTCGCTGTCACTCACGACACAGATGATGCACCAGGCGTGGCGCCTCGGGGCATGACCTGGGGAAGGCTTTGGACTGGGCCTGGCATGCAGCAAGGGAGCGCCGCCAAGAGGAGACGGCGGTGCCCGGGGAGACGCTGCTCAGAGACGGCATGTGGCCTCCCAGGGTGGCAGTGGTGACCCCTGGCCAGCCAATCCCCTGGCTCAGCAGCAGACCCAGGCCTCTTGTCTGCCCGCAGGAGGTGGCAGTGTCAGCTGCAGAGTCCTGGTGACCGCAGCGGTTGACAGCCCCTGCAATGGGGAGGGAGTAGGGAGGACTGGGAGAGGGTCCGCAGGGCTGGTGCTGCCCAGAGCTGCCCAGGACCTTGCCTCTGCCACGTCCCCAGGGTGGAGGCGTCCTTGGCCGGTGCGTCTGCCAGCACCGTGGAGGTGGAAACGCCCAGCCAGGCCTCGGACGAGGAGGACACGCCCGCCACCGACATCTACTTCGTAAGTGCCCAGGCCCCGGGGCCCCGTGGCGGCCAGCTCCAGCCCCTGAGGTGTCCAGGTGTCCGTCACCCGCACACTGCCCCGTGTGTGTACACGCGCTCCCGCCCTCGGACGCACACGCTGCCCTGCGCGCACTCGGTGCATGCACGCACGCACGCAGGCGCACTCCTGGCCACATGCGCTTGGTCATGCGCACGTCTGCCTTCCCATCCTCCCCTCACCTTCCAGGTGGCTGACCCCAGGTGCCCTCCTGGCCTCGTCACCACCACCGCCTGACCGTGCCACGATCTCTGGCATCCTTAGACTCTCGGCCTTGCTGGGCCCACAGCCAGACGCAGCAGGGCGAGGCCTGCGTCCCGGGCTGCTGGGACGCCCTGAGTCTTCTCCCCAGGTGGGGGGCTAGGCTAGGTACGCTCTGCCCTCCTGGAAAGCAGGAGGCCCCGTGCTGCCCTCTGGGGCCAGGGACCATGCTACCTGGGCGAGGCTGGCTCTGTCCTGCCCTCCTGCGGCCAGGGGTCGCCCCTACCCTCACAGGTGGACACAGTAGTGGGGCTGCAGTCCAGCCTGCCGGCCCCCCAGGGGGTCCTGGGTTCTGGGGCCATTGGCTCCAGCCCCACTCGGGGTCAGATGGCCAGATGGCCCCAGCTGCCAGGAACTCCCACCCTGCCTCTCCTGCCATTCTCTGGGGGACGGTCACCCAGGAGCAGGCAAGGCCAGCACTGCCTCCTCACTAACACGCCCGCCTTGTCTCTGAGACGGAGTGGCCGGGCCTCCTCCGCCTGCGCCGGTGCCCCAGACTCGGGCTGGTGTGTGTCCTGGTCTGCGCGGGGCCCATGGGGTGGTGTCCTGCCGAGGGGACTGTCCAGGCCGGGTGGGCCGCAGAGCAGGTGCAGGCCCTGCATGCCCACCTCCCGCTTGCTGCTCGCCCCTGCCCCGGCCTCAGGACCCCCGCCTCACCTGTCCTCTCTTCCTCCTCCCACCGGCCACGGCCCGAGCAGTTCACCGATGGGAGGTACTGGATTTACTCTCCCCGCCATCGCCGGCTGCGGGCCGTGACGCCGAGCCCCTCGGGGACTGTAAGTGACCGCAGCTAGCCCCTGGGGAGAGGGGCCTCGCCCACCTTGGGGCAGCAGGGAGCTGCAGGTCCCTGGCCAGAAACATGGTGCCTGGTGGCCTTTTTTTCCTCAGAGGGTCAGGAAAGTGGCCAGAGGTTGAGGTCAGCCAGGCTCGCCCCCCAGGGTGCCCCTGGGTGTGGCTCCTGGGAATGTCACTTAGTCCCAGATGAACGGGCACTGAAGAGGGTGCCTGTCGTCGTCTGTCCTGCGGGCCGCAGGGGGTCCACTTCAACCCCAGCCTGCCATCCCCTGCCCTCCCAGCCCTCCTAGCCCTCCTGTCACGGGGTGGACAGACTCTTGTCACACCCAGCCTCGCTGGTCAGGGCTGATTGTGGTCAGTGGGCGGCCACAGCATCGGCCCCTAACCGCAGCCCGTTGGGGCAGCAGCTGGCCCCTGTGTGCGTCTCATGGGGGCAAAAGCCAGCGATCCCCAGAGGGCCCGTCGTAGCTGAAGGCTCAGGCCCTGGACTCAGCTGCTCGCTGGTCACTAGACACTCACCCCCACGTGTCTGGGACGCCACATAGATGTTATGTCTCCATGGTGTCCCTGTCCCTGAGAGGCTGAGTCACCGCCCAGAGCTGCCCAGCATGTGCACGGCCCAGCACGGTGTGGACCTGCAGTGAGAGTCTGCGCTCCAGCTGGAGCCCGGGGCTGCCCAGCCCAGCCACAAACCCCGGGGGTCGACATGCGTGGGGCACATGCCCTGCCGCTGCAGTCCCGGTGGCCAGCTGAGCCCCAGCCTGAGCCATCTCAGAGCTGCCCTGAGGCTCGCTTGAGCTGGGTGGACCCAGCAGCCACGGGAGAGGCGGAGAGGAAGTGCCGGCAGGGGACGTGGTGGCCCAAAAGGCAGCAGCGAGGGGCTGGGCAGCCAGAGCTGGAGGGGCCGGGAGGAGGCTCACCGGGTCCTGTCTACTCGGGCAGCTGGCGGCAGCAGGCCCTCTGTCCTGCTTCTGCAGAACAGGAAGCTGGCCGTGCTGCCTCTCCTGACGTGCTCACGGGCTGTCCGGCCGTCAGCAGTCCCTGTGCCGGAGCCGCACGGCCTGCAGGGCTCGGGGCTGCTGCCAGCCGCCCTCCCCAGGGCCGCCCTTCTGGGGCCTAGTGAAGACCCTCCTGCTGTGCCCCCGCCGGACCCCAGCCGGTGCCAGTGGAGCCCGCGGCTCTGGGCCTGTGCCCACTCCCACAGCGGAGCCGGCGGGCGGCCCTGGGGTCAGGGCCTTTATGTGGCCTTTGCCAATTCCGTGGAGGCTGGAGGCTCCTGTGGCTGCCCCAGCTGGGTCAGGCCATCGAGCAGGGGTCCCTGCCCACAGTGCCCGGCAGCCGGGGCAGCTCACGTGGGCAACAGGATTGGGCAGCAGTCATAGCTGAGTGGCAGAGGTGCTGGGGCTTCCTGGGTGGTGGGGGCGTGAGCCCCGGGGGCAGAGCCAGAGTGGGCCAGGGCCGGGCTCACCCAGAGCGCGGGGCCACGTGCTGGCACCAGGCCCTTGTTCTCCGGCAAGGACAGGCAGGTGGGCAGGTCCCGGAAGTGATGGGTAGCCCTGTCGGGACGGGCTGTGAGCTTGGGGGCCACCTGAGGAGTGCCAGAGAGCACCGCCAGGTGGGCGCGTGGCCAGGCCCGGGCGTCTGCCCAGAGGGTCCTGGAAGGCCAGGTGGAGGGAGGCCTGGGAGTGAGGGGAGGAGGCCAGGAGCTGGGCTTCTCCCGCTGGGAGCAGACCCCGGAGGTACAGCGGTGGGCACCGCCCTCCTCCAGACCCCTGCCCCGACACAGCCAGGACAGGGCCGTCTGCCTTGGCCAGGCCCAGGTGGCCCAGCAAAGCACAGCCCCGCCCGGCCCAGCCCTGGGCCTGGCTCACTGGGCCCCGGGCCCCCAGCGGGAGCTTGCCAGTGCCAGCGCCGGGCAGGGCGGACAGGCCTCTGGATGGTCCGAGACCACCCAAGACCCTCCTGAGGGCCCCGGACCTGTCCCTGGTGCCCGTGGCAGGTGGGGGAGGCTGAGAGGAGCCCCTGCTAGGACGGAGGCCAGGCTGCACGTGGCGCCCCCTGCTGTCCCCTGCTGTCCCGGCCACCTCCACTGAACCCGCCGCTTGCCGCTGTGTCCCTCTGCCACTCTGCGCCCAGGGCCGCGGGTGGGGCCGATGCGCCAGTCGGAGAGGGCAGGGCCCGCGCCCGCTCGCTCGCCCCGGCCCGCCTCTTTTATTTTCTCCTGTTTCTTCTTCCTCCCGCCTGCCTGGCCTCCGCCCCCACGCTTCTCCGCGCCCCTCCTGCCCGCTCGCGCCCGCAGCCCACCGACGAGAGGAGCTGGGTGTACTCCCCGCTTCACTATAGCGCGCAGGCCCACCCCGCCCCCGACGGCGGCAGCGACACAGTAAGTGGCCGGGTGGCCGCCGGCCGGCCAGGCCAGCCCAGGAGGCCCGAGGACTGGGAGCAGGCGGGGGCGGGAGGGTGCAGGCGGCCACTCTGCCTGGAAAAGAACCGGCCTGCCGCCTCGCAGCAGGGCAGGGCAGCCGGGCACCAGGCGTGGGCAGGGGGCCAGGGGGCCAGAGGGGCGGCAGCGCAAGGCGCCCTTCACCCCGCCCCCTCTTGCAGTAATGTCCACGCAGCCCCCTCCTGGAGCCGCGCGCCCGCTGCTGCCGCCGCCACCGGGGCTCCCCAGAGGCGTCGTCGGCCCAAGGCCTGGCGCCCGGAGACCTGGCCCAACCTCATCCTCCTCCGTCCTCCCCGGGACGCTGATGGCCAAGCCCCTCCCCCCGACCACTCTGGGCCGCCTGGCGACCTGGGGCCTGGCGCCTGCCGACCACCCGCGCCCTTGAAGGTGGCCCCAGAGCCTGGCCGTGCATCTATTCCGGGTCCTCACTCTGCACAGAGACGGAAGCACCTGTGTGCTTTTTTAGGAAAAAAACAAAAACAAAAAAGAAACAAAAAAACCAGGAAGAGACTCTGCCAGCTGCACTGCGTCGCCCGGCCCCTCTGGGGACCCGGCCCGCTGCCCAGAGAACACACTCCCATCTCAGCCTGACGGTCTGCAGAGGAGCCCTGTGGCCGAGAGTGCGAAGGCCACTGTCCCTGAGGGGCCTGAGGCCACCCCTCCTCACCTGGAAGCAGGATCCCCCCCAGCTCAGGTGGGGGCCTCACGAGGCACCAGGTGCATCCTCAGCTGTAGCCTCCACACCTCTTTCCTGCCACCAGGAGGGACGGCCGAAACCAGGTGCCAGGCGAGAAGGTCACGATCCAGACCTGGCATGGGGTGGGGGGGGTCCCCACAGCTGCCCCCTCTCAGGACTGGGGGACCTGGCTGTCCCTTCTCAACACACTGGTGCCAGAGGGGAGGACCCCCTGGGGGACACCCCTTCAAAGCAAACTGTCCAGCTCTGGGAGGAGAGGCAGCCAGACCTCGGGTCGCTGGGCACCAGAGCTGGCGTCCAGGTGAGGGGCTGGGCCGCGCAGGCCTGCGCAACGTGGTGGGGCACGTGGGCGCCAGTGGGCGCCCTCTTCAGGGTGGCTGTGCATGCTTCCACTCGTCACTCCAGCAGGGACAGCTGCTCCTAGGGGATGGTGACCCCAGAGCCCCAGGGGGCAGCCACCTGGGCTCCACTGTGTCTAGAGGGGGAGTCGGAGCCATCGCAGGACCTCTGGAAGGCGCGTCGGGTGGCAGGGCCTCGTGGGTGCAGGTGGGAGTGGGCCTGCCGCGGAAGCCCCCTGGCCTTCTGCCCACCCAGGGACGGGAAAGTCACCTGGCGCCTGCCCGGCGCTGCTCGGGCCTCCTGGGCTCCCTCCTGCAGCGACGGCAGGTCCAGTCGCCTCCCTCACGACCCGCACAGGCGGCGGCTGCAGGGCCCAGAGGCCCCTCGGGAGGAGCGCAGCTGGGGTCCCCAGCGCTCGCCCGTCTCTGCCCGAGGAGGGTCTGTGGAGCCTGCAGCAGCCCTTGGCCCCGTCCCCCACCGTCTGTGGCTCCCGTCAGCCCCCACCCGTCCTCCTGCGGGACACCAGCAGACCCATGGGGACCAGGGCAGAAATCAGAAGGGGCGTTTAGGATCTGGATGACTGGTGAGCACAGCTGCCTTGTCACTGCCCCTGGGTCCCCAGGGGCCTGGCACAGGGACATGAGCCTGTGGAGGTGGCCTGGAGCAGTGGGCACCACCCCTCGTGCAGCTAGCACTGTCCAGAGTGACGTGACAAGACAGGGAGCAGCTGGAGCAGCCCCTTGGGCCTGGGTGACCGCGGGCCACGTGTGCTGGTGGGGCCGCGCAGACCCCGTAGACGTCACAGCAGTTCCATTTTTGTGTTAAGTGTCACAAAGAACCCCTTGGAGATCTATGTTGTGTTGTGTTTTTTTTATTCCTTTTGGGGACTAAAGCAGATGTTAAAGTGCCCCTCTGACCTTGTCGAGAGCCATGTTTGCTTAAGATTTGGGGAGCTGGGGTGAGGAGAGACCTGTCTATGACAGTGGGCGGACTCTCAGCCTTCCTCAGACTCCCCCCAGGAAGGCGCTGGGCCCCCCGCCCTCCCCCTGCCCGCAGAAACCTGTAAATACCGTGGAGATCCGCTCCCCCGGCTTGGCGCTCTGGTGGCTACTGTCACTCAGCCCGCGGACAGCGTCCGGGCACAACTGTAAACTGTACTGTGACAGCTGAGAGGCGTTTCCTCTGAGGCTGACGAGGTGGGAACTCCCACAAGTCCCTTTCTAGCCTGTCCTTCCTAAACCATTCCAACGCGTCCTGTCCACCCCCACACCTGGCTCAGTGCAATATTCCCGTCCCTACGGGGTCCCATACCATGGTACTCCCGCTGCAGCCCCTTGGTCCCCACCCCAGGACAAGCATTCCCCCACCTTTTCTCTGGTGGTTGAAAACTGTGGCCCTGGCCCCTGCCCCATCTTGTTTTTTATGGCCGAGCCAATTCCACAACAACTGCAAACCTTGTGTGTCTTCATTATCACCAGGGGGGGTTCCCCATCCTCAGTCCCTGTGGTCTGGTGTGTGACAATCCAGAGCATGGCTTCCCGTGGCACTGACGAGGAGGCCATGTCCCTCCAACCCAGAGCGCACGGTGGCTCTGACTGCAGCCGCTGCTGGCCCCAGATAGCACTTGTATGCAGCTCGGGCCCCTCCCCGCCACTCCCCGTCTTTTTACGTTGAGGAGATTCTAATAAATCGGGTATAAACATCAATTTGCCTCTGCTGCTACTCTGTGGGTTCCTGTGGCCTGGTTGGGAGTTGGAGACCACTGAATCGCAGCGGAAGGAAACCTCTGTGAAATTTTGTAACAGTAGTAAGACCCACCAGTCGTCCCACTGACCCCAGAGGCTGAGGCAGGAGGGTCGCTTGAGCCCTGGAGTCTGGGGCCAGCCTGGGCAATGTAGTAAGACCCTAATAACTGACTAGGTCTGACCCCCCTCTGCACTGCAGTTTCAGCTCAGAAAACATTCCCGAGCCTGCCTTTGTCATCCAGGAGTCCCAGCTCAAAGGAACTCCTACCACCCCAGTCTTCATTCCTTCCTCCAGAGTTGACCTGAAGAAGTGGAATATGGAGCTCTTAGGGAGGAAAATAGTTCTCGATAATTGGGAAACTGCACTCAAGGCAGGCCCTGGCTGTGAGCAAGCCCTGGGAATGCTGGCTGGCTGCAGAGGTGGCCCTGGAAGAGCAAGGCTCCCGTTAGGATGGACACGGGGTCTCTAGTTGTCTTCCTTAACAGCATGTAGGGCTGAGGATGTAGCTCGGGGTAGCATGTCTGCCCCGTATGTGCCAGGCCTGGTCTGCAAACAAGAAAAACGATGGGCTCTCGGGGCCCATCTGTGTGTTAGAACTAGAGGCCAGGGATTCCTGCCATGGGGCCATCCTGTCGTGCTCCCTCCCGTGGCCCACCGCAGGACCATCATCAGGAACAAGAGGAGCGGGTCACACAGCCAGCACTTAAGGCCTGTCAAGGAGCTGTATTTTGAGAGAGGCGTTTAGGAACAGTTAGCTTAAAACACCAAACGCCGCCCAGCCGGCTGTGGGCAGGCTGCAGGTGGGCAGCGGCCACGGGCTGAGGGAGCCGGGCCTCCAGACCCGCGCCTGCTGGCCCCACTCCCCACGGACCCAGGGAGCTCCACCTGCGAGCTAGTCGGGGGCTCGGCTCTCCCCAGCGTCCACGCGGCAGGTCCAGCTGCACTCCGCCTCACCGGCGCGGGCCAGGGGTTGAACGCTTCTCCTCTCCAAGCCCGTTTCCCCATCTAGAAAACGGGTCGACGGGCGACGCGGGAAGTCATCCTCGCTTCCGAGAGGCTCAACGCGCGCAGTGCGCAGCGAGCCGCGGCCGGGTGCTGGGGCACGAAGGCAGCCCGCCTCCGGGACTTGGGGCCTCGCCCCTTCTGGGGCCACCCGGACCGCCAAGGCCCGTCTTCCACGTTCCCTGCCTTCCCGAAACCTCGCCCCGGGGCTACCTCGGCCCTTGGCCACGCCCCGGCCGCGTCCCCTCCAGGCCCGCCTCGCAGACTCCGCCCACCAGGCGCCACCTCCTCCGTGGATCCGCCTCCCGAGCTCCCGCTCCACCTCGGGTTCCGGGTTCGCCTCGGCCCCGCCCACAGCGCCCCAGGTCCCCTGAGGCGCGAGGGCCCGCCTAGGGCTGCCTCCAGTACGGCCTGAGGGAAGAGTGCTCCCGCTCTGGGGCCGACGGTCCAGTCCGAGCCGTCACGCAGTCCACCTTCGCGGACGGAGGGGAGACTCTGGAGCCTGGGGGTCTTGCTGGCTGGAGAGGCCGGAGGGGCTTGGTCTCTCAGCCCAGGCAAGGTTTGGGCAGCCCCGCGCGCGACGCGGCCGAGGAAGGTCCCCGGCGCGGGCCCGGATATTTGCGTCTGCGCCGCCGCCGCCACCGCCGATGGGTCGAGACACTCGCTCGCGCTCGCGGTCCGTGGGACGCCGGGGCCGAAGGCAGCGGAGCCGGAGCGGGAGTCGGAGCCGTAGTCGGAGTGGGAGCCATGGGCGGCGAAGCCGGCGGCGGCGGGAGGACGAGCGACGGCGCAGGCGGAGACGGCGGAGCCGGGAGCGCAGGTGGGCCGGCCGCGGGCAGCGCAGGGGAGGCCGGTGCCCCGGGCGCTGGGAGACCCCCGATGTGTCAGGGTGGGTTTCCCCGAGAAGGGGCTGTCAGCGCTCGGCAGGGCGCCCTCTGGTTGGAGGGGCCGCGGGGAGCGAGGCGCCGGGCAGCAGGGGAGGCGGCGCGGTGGCAGGAGGCCGGGTCCCGCGGAGCCCGAGTGCGTGGAGGCTGGTCACGGCGGGGAAGGAGACCGGAGCCAGGGGAGAATCTTGAGTGGGAGAGTGACTGTCGCCTCTGACTTTCGCGGGCAGGCACTGAGGGGCTTGGCCGGAGTGGCACCAGGGTGGGTAGTACAGTTGTCCCCGGTAGGTGGCCGCCCTGATGGGAGGCATAGTGGGAAAGTGCGCGGAGTTGAGAGGGATTTTGGAAGTAGAGGTGACAACCCTTCCAGGTGGAGATGGGCGTGAGAGGGAAAGAGACCCGAGACTTCCCGGAGCTTAGGTCTCGCTTCCCCGAGGCCCACAGTCCTTCTCTTCTGGAGATGGGCACTTGACCAGACTGCCACGAGTTCACTTGGTCCAAAGAAGACAGGGCAGTGAGCCCCAGACCTGCGTCCCAGTACTGGCTCAGCTCTCGGTGGTTGTGATGCTCGGGCCAGTCCTGCCCATCTGTGTGCTGGAGGTCTCCAGCTGCTATCCACACCATAGCTGGAGTGGCTGTAGTAAAACACACCTTCCCTTTGAGTTTAGTAAGTGAATCGCCACCCAGGAATTCCAGGAAGATACAAGTGGCAGGATAAAGGCAGAGATGACCTGGGGGTCAGCATAGGATAGCCTGTACCCCCAAGAACAGCTTCTACGTTTTTAAACACTGAGAGGAGATAATCAGAAGTAGTTGTGTATTGCGTGACTTGTGAGGATCACATGAAGTTCATGTCTTCATGTTGAGAAATAAAGCTTTGGTGGAACACGGCCACGGGTCTGCGCCACAGCAGCAAAGTTGAGTGCTTGTGCCGTATTCTGTGTGGCAGTCAAAACTGAAAATATTTACCATCCTGCCCCTCTCACCAAAAGTTTGCTGATTCTAGTTGAAGTCCTGGGGCTTAAGTAAGACCCTGGTTTAAATGAGCTTGAACATACATTGGCTCAAGCACAGCAGTAAGTCTTACTGACATCGAGTTGATCTTTTTCTGTGTACTGTGGTCTGGTATTTGAGTCATTTACAGTGATTAGCCGTTAGACATGCAGTTAGAGCTGATATCTTTTTTTTTTTTTTTTTGATAACGTGATCAAATTTGTAGTCAATATTTGAAGCCTCCAAGATAGTCTTTTTTTATATATTTATTTATTTGTTTTGTTGTATACAATGCCCTCATTTTTACGTGGCGCTGAGGATCAAACCCGGGCCGCGCATGAGCTAGGCGAGCGCTCTACCACTGAGCCACAACCCCAGCCCTAGATAGTCTTTTTAAAGTTTAGGTTCTTGACGTGAGCTGAATAGGTAAAGCCTTTAGCAAAAAAAAAAAAAAAAAAAAGTGCTTGGGGGGCTGGGATTGTGGCTCAGCGGTAGAGCGATCGCCTAGCACGCTAGGCGACCCGGGTTCGATCCTCAGCACCACGTACAAATAATAACATTGAATAAAACGCATTGTGTACAACTAAAAGCAAATAAATAAAAATATTAAAAAAAAAAAAAAAAGTGCTTGGTCGTGGTTCTCTGCCTTCAAAGACCAAGAACATTAAAGAAGCCACCCCGGACTCCTGCAGTCCTTTAGAGCAGTCTAGACATTGCTTCCACCCAGCAGGCCTTCCCTGGACACCTTGGCTGACCTTGGGTTCTCTGGTTCACACCCTGGTAGCCCAGTCCACCTCCTGCTCTCCCTGCCTCGACCCCTTCCTCAGCCACTCTGGCCTCCTGGTAGAGGCAGGGCCTCCTTGCTGCTCTTCAAAATGCCAGACATATTCCTTCTCTGGGCCTTTGCTTCTGCTGTTCCTGCCTGGAATACTCATCCCCCACACGTCCCCTTAGCTCCCTCCCCACTTCCTGGAGGCCTCTGCCCCGTGACACCGCTTCAGAGAGGCCCCCTGACCTGTCTGACCTGCCTGCAGCCCCCTCAGTCATTGCTCATTGTGGCTCTTATCGCTGTGGGATTAAACACACTGGGGGGGTGGTTTGGGGTGGGCCCCTGAGTAGCGAGCCCAAGAAGGAAGGAGTGTCAGTGTTTTGTATATTGCCGTGTCCCCAGAATTGGGGACAGTGCCTGGCAGCCAGCATGCTCCCGGTAAACATCTGAGCAGCAGGCACTGAGCAGGCCTTGACGGCACTCTCCTTAGGTCAGATTCGGAGGAAGAACAGTGGCAGCGCCCAGGGAGGCGAAGCCGGAGCCCCCCTGCACCCCGGTGGTGCTCTCGGGACCGCTCCTCACAGTCTGACTCTGGGGAGGAGCGGCCGCGGGGCCCATGGGCCCACCGTGGGCGCCGGCGCTCTTGGTCTCCCTGCTCCGTAGCATCCAGCGCAGCGTCCCCAGGGCGCCCCCAGAGCCCCGGGGCGGCAGCTGCAGCTCTGAGCCAGCAGCAGAGCCTGCAGGAGCGGCTGCGGCTGCGGGAGGAGCGGAAGCAGCAGGAGGAGCTGCTCAAGGCCTTTGAGACCCCCGAGGAGAAGCGCGCGCGGGCGGCTGGCCAAGAAGGAGGCCAAAGAGCGCAAGAAGCGGGAGAAGATGGGCTGGGGCGAGGAGTACATGGGCTACACCAACACCGACAACCCCTTCGGTGACAACAACCTGCTGGGCACCTTCATCTGGAACAAGGTGAGCCCTGCGCTCTGGCCCCTCTGCCTGCTCCGGGGCAGAGCCTGAGAGGATTTTTCTTTTTTTGGGGGGTGCTTAGGATCGAGTCCAGCAGGTGGCAGCACAGGCTGAGTCCTGCTGTGCCCCCGAGCTCCACCCAGCCCTGGATGACACTGTGTGGATGACACTGTGTGGATGAGCCCTGTGCGCTGAGGCTCCTCAGCCTGGAGGATGTGGCGCACGGTGCACCCCGCACCCCTGCTCCCGCCGTGGGGATGCCGTGGGGATGCGCGGGCGTGTTTAGTGCATGTGCTGTGGCTTGTCATTTCATGCCCTGGCCAGTCAGCCTTCAGTCTTGGCCCTGGGCACAGGCTGACACCTCAGTGTGCTTTCTCGCTGTCCCTAGGCCAGAGGTGGCTCTAGCGAGGCCCCCCCACTGGCCTCCTGTGCTCGCTGGCAGACCTGTGGCGCCCCTTCGTGGGCCCTGGTGGCCCCTGGCTTGTGGCCACCCTCCAGCTTCTCCTCAGCTGTCACACAACATCCCATACCTGTGTCTTCACATGACCTTCTCTTCGAGTGTCTGTCCCGGGCTTCTCTCCTGGGGGCCAGCCACGCCAGGTGGCCTCGCTTCAGCTCCCCAGCCCCACCCGGTCTTCCGCACGAGGCAGGCCTGCGTCCCGCGTAGGATGGGGACTGAACCCAGAGCAGCCTCCCCGGTGCAGGGACATGGTGCAGGGTGTGGTCCTCACCCAGGCGGAGCGTGCGGGGTGCGCTGTGGACGCAGAGCGGGGTGCGCCTCGGCCGCCTGTCACCACCCCCCGCCCAGCGCCCTTCCTGTCGTGTTCTGTGCTGGCCCTTCTGGTCCTCAGCGCTCAGCTGACTCGTGCCCTTTCCAGAGAGGACCCGCTGGCCCCGGCTCCCAGTCCTGTGCACCATCAAGGAGCTGCTCCCAAACCACTGCCCGCGGGGGCCGCCGTGGGCACGGGGACACAGCGTGTCCTCTGGCAGCTGTGGAGGCAGAGCGCTGTCACTGCCGCCAGAGCTGAACAGTCCCTGGAATGACGTGGCCACTGCGGGGCTCCAAGCCAGGAGCCCCAGGGCATGTGGGTGCCGGGGATCTTGAGCACCCTCGCTGGGTGTTGGGCTCCTGGGTTGGGGCAGTCACAACTACTGGGTGATGCGGAGGGCTCAGGGTCACGGGGACAGAGCCGACCAGATGCTGAGCCTGTGCCCCCGCACCTCCGTCAGGAGGAGAGAAGGAGGCTTGTCATGTGGCCTGTGCTCTTGGGGTTTGAGTTGGGGGGACCATTTGCTTTCTCCCCGTGGTGACCTGGGCAAGGTTGCAGTCCAGGTGTCCTTGGTCCCTGTGTCACTGCCTCTGCCCTTGCCACATGTGGTCAGGAGTCCCAGTGCGCCGAGACCTGGCCTCCACGTGGACCTGTCGGGCCCAGGCTGCCTGCGCGGGAGCTGCTCGCAGGCCCTCCTGCGGCTTCAGGTCTGCAGCTGAGCCAGCTGCTGCGGCTGGTGGCCTGCTGTTGTGTGCCGCGCTGTTGGGTGGGCTTTGGGGACACAGTGACATCAGCAGATGCGCAGCCCTGGACAGGCGCTCTCCTCTGCAGAGCAGGTGCCTCGGCCGGTTGGCGCTATTGCAGAGGCGGGGCCAGGGCTGCCCGTGGGGAGGCCGAGCGGGCCCAGGCGGGCGGGGCCTGTGCTCAGTGGGTGTGGCCGGTCCTTCCAGGCCCTGGAGAAGAAGGGGATCAGCCACCTGGAGGAGAAGGAGCTGAAGGAGCGGAACAAGAGGATCCAGGAGGACAACCGGCTGGAGCTGCAGAAGGTGGGGCTCGGGGCTGCCGCACGCGGGGCAGGGCCTTCGCCCCGGGCCTGAGGCCAGCTCTCTGGTGTGAGGCGGGCCAGGCTCGGGTAGTTTGTGTGCAGAGTCTGGGGGCTGACTTCGTGCAGCCGGATGCAGGAGTTCGGTGGCTTGTCCAGGAAGCCCCCTTCCCCTGGTCTCCGCCGTCCTCTGGACTGGACCTCCCGGCTGAGGTGGCCCTGATCACTCCCAGCCGCTGGTGCTCAGCAGGAAGAGGGGACACCGCACCCCGGGGTCTCTCCAGCACCTCAGGGCTCCCTGGAGCCCTCCCGTGCTCAGGGCAGGGGGCAGGACCAAGCCTGAGGGCGGCGGGGCCTCACCCTGTGCGCCCGCGGCCTCCAGGTGAAGCAGCTGCGGCTGGAGCGGGAGCGGGAGAAGGCCCTGCGGGAGCAGGAGCTGGAGATGCTGCAGCGCGAGAAGGAGGCGGAGCACTTCAAGACCTGGGAGGAGCAGGAGGACAACTTCCACCTGCAGCAGGCCAAGCTGCGGTAGGTGCCAGCTGGCCCCAGCAGGGCCCCGCGGCCACCCAGGGCTGCCCAGGGCCACGAGGCGCCTGTCTAGGCCCCGGGCCTGGCCCTCCTGGCTGTGCTGGCTGTTGGCCGCACGGGCCCAGCACGGGGCTTGCTCCTGATGACCTGAGGCTCTTCCCCCCTCGAATGGGGCTAGACCAAAGTCAGCTCCTTGGTGTGCCCTGCGGGTGCAGAGGTGAAGCCCAGGGCAGGTGGTGGCCGCGGCCCTCTGGGCCCTGGCTTGCCTTTGCTTCGGGGCCTCTGCAGCTCTTGCTGCAGACCCCACAGGAGCCAGGCGCAGGGCAGCCCTGGAGGCCCTCTGTGCCGCCCTCCCTCCTGCCTCTGTGCAGGGCGCGCTCCCTGCCTCGCCTCAGTCTCCTGCCTGCCCCACTCGCCCCCTCCTCCTGGAAGCCTTCCTGGGAGTCGTCCTCCCGCAGGGCAGCGCCCCCCAGGGCAGGGCTTCGGGAAGGAGGGCGCGCCCTAGCTCTGACATCCCCGTCCCTGGCAGCTCCAAGATCCGCATCCGGGACGGGCGGGCGAAGCCCATCGACCTGCTGGCCAAGTACATCAGCGCCGAGGACGACGACCTGGCCGTGGAGATGCACGAGCCCTACACCTTCCTCAACGGCCTCACGGTGGCCGACATGGAGGACCTGCTGGAGGACATCCAGGTAGCTGCCCTGGCTCCCGGCCCCTGCGCCGTCGCGGGAGCGGCTCCCCACCACTGCCTGCAGGAGCTGCCCTGGGCGCGGGGCTCGGTGCGCCCTCGCTGCAGCCCTGGAGGCAGAGCGCTGTCCGTGCCGCCGGGGCTGCAGAGTCCCTGCGACACGGCCACCGAGGGCTCCTCCCGCCAGGTGTACATGGAGCTGGAGCAGGGCAAGAACGCGGACTTCTGGCGGGACATGACCATCATCACCGAGGACGAGATCTCCAAACTCCGCAAGCTGGAGGCTTCGGGCAAGGGGCCAGGTAACTGCGGGGCCACCACTGCCCCACCAGGGACGGGGGGGGGGGGGGGGGTGGCAGGCACGCTCCCGGAGCACCAGTTCCCCTGCAGATCCAATGCAGGGCCTGGTGGCAGTGCTGCCACCAAAGGCCACCTTGGTCCTTGCAGGCAGGGAAGGCCCCTGATGAGGGGGTTCTCACTGAGTTCAAGTGGGGGCCTGGGAAGATGCGGGGGGGCGGGACGCAGACAGCAGAACCTGTGCTCGCCAGGGGCCGGGAGGAGGCTCCCTGGGAGGCCACACTGCACAGGGTTGCAGCGGCCTGGTGGGCAGGGGGCTGGGCGGGCTCGGGTCTCGGCAGCACCGTGCTTCTTCCTGGGGCCTTGGGTCTGGTGAGGAGGGACTTGTGCCCAGCCCAGCCTGTGGTAGATTGTTGACAGGCTTCGTGCGGAAGGGGGAGCTGGGGGGCTTATATGTCGTGGGTGGCTCTCCCTGCCAGGTGCAGTGTCATTCATAAGGCTTTTCCAGGGGGGGAGCAAGGCCCAGAGAGGGTGAGCCACTTGCCCAGGGTCACACAGCTGGAACTGGCAAAGCCACAATCTGGAGTCTGGCTGCTGGGCCCAGCCTCCATGTCGTCCTGTGGGGTGTGTTGAAGGAAGCCTGCAGCCGGGGCCATCAGAATACTCACCCTGAGGTCCCCAAACCCAGTGCCACTCCCCTGGCAGGACCAAGATCCACAGCCCAGATTCCCCTACTCAGCATGCAGAGGCCCCAGGGCCAGACCCTCATCTCTCTGCCTGCTGGCTCAGTTTGGGGTAGGAGCTGGCCAGGGCAGGGTCAGTGAGGCCTGGGGAGGGACTGGTGGACCAGGTGCAGGGCTCGGCCTGCCAGCTGAGCAGCGCCACCCCGCCCACTGCAGGGGAGCGCCGGGAGGGAGTCAACGCCTCCGTCAGCTCCGACGTGCAGTCCGTGTTCAAGGGAAAGACGTACAGCCAGCTGCAGGTCATCTTCCAGGGCATCGAGGGCAAGATCCGTGCCGGTGGCCCCAACCTGGACATGGGCTACTGGGAGAGCCTGCTGCAGCAGCTGCGCGCCCACATGGCGAGGGCCAGGTGCGTCCCCACGCCTCCCCTCAGGACCTTGCTGGGAACCCTGCAGGCAGACGACGCTGGGGCCACCAGCCCTGGGAGGCAGCCCTGACCCCCACCCGGCCCGGCTCTCCCTGTGGCCTTTAACAAGCACCTGACGAGCTCCAGCCACCAGGGCCCCGACTCCCTGGCGTCAGGCATCACGGAAGCCTGGGCTGGCTGTCCCTGCCTGCCTTCCGCAGCCCTGCAGCCTGCTGGCCTCTGGCCTCTGTGGCTGTGTATGGATTCCCAGCGTGCTTGGCAGCAGCTTGTAAACACAGCATCTGGTCCCCGTGCTGTCTGCCATCGTTATTGTGTAAACGCCTCCAGCTCTGTCCTGGCTGTGTCTGATCAGGGTTCTGCTGCCCCCCCCCCCCCCCCTTTTTTTTTTTTTTTTTGGTACCAGGGATTGAACTTGGGGACACTTGACCACTGGGCCACCTCCCAGCTCTATTTCATATTTGGTTTAGAGACAGGGTCTCACTGAAGTTGCTTAGGGCCTCATTGCTGAGGCTGGCTTGGACTTGTGATCCTCCTCCCTTGGCCTCCTGAGCCGCTGGGAGTACAGGGGTGGCCGCTGCACCCAGCTGGGCCCCCACTTCTGACCAGTCCCAGCCTTGGCCGTTTGGTTCATGCCCCCTTGTGTATGGCTACGACAGGGACCTGTGCCTTCCCTGCCCCCCCTGCTCACCAGCTGCCATGGTTCTTTGTGGCCAAAAGCCTTGACTTGGGGTTGCAGTCCCTGCTGGCCGCTCAGCCTCCATTCCTGGGAAGAGGCAGGGTTGGAGGCAGTGAGAGGGTGCAAGGGCAGGTGTCCCCTGAGTCCTGGCTGCCCACTCTGTTGCAGGCTCCGGGAGCGCCACCAGGACGTGCTGCGGCAGAAGCTGTACAAGCTGAAGCAGGAGCAGGGCGTGGAGAGTGGGCCCCTGTTCCCCATCCTGAAGCAGGAGCCCCCGTCCCCCAGCCACAGGTGGGTGGCGGCAGGCCCCGGGTGGGCGTGGCCGCGCGGCTGCGCTGGAGCCGGGGCCCACCCTCTCCTCTCGCGCAGCCCGGAGCCCGAGGAGCCTGCGCCCACGCCGCCCGGGCCCTCTGTGGAGGGCGGGCCCGCCGAGCCCGAGGGGGACGCAGCGGCGCCGGGCGAGGGCGACGGCGACGGCGAGGCGGTGCTCATGGAGGAGGACCTGATCCAGCAGAGCCTGGACGACTACGACGCCGGCAGGTACAGCCCGCGCCTGCTCACGGCGCACGAGCTGCCGCTGGACGCGCACGTGCTGGAGCCCCACGAGGACCTGCAGCGCCTGCAGCTGTCCCGCCAGCAGCTCCAGGTCACAGGTGGGCGCGGGGCTGGCCGGGGCGGGCGGGGCGGGGAGCCAGCCCGGACGCAGCCCCTGACCAGCCCCTGACGCCGCCCGCCCGCAGGAGACGCCAGCGAGAGCGCCGAGGACATCTTCTTCCGGCGCGCGCGGGAGGGCATGGGGCAGGACGAGGCGCAGTTCGGCGTGGAGCTGCCGCTGAGCGGTGCGCGCCTACCTGTGGGCCGACAAGTACCGGCCGCGCAAGCCGCGCTTCTTCAACCGCGTGCACACGGGCTTCGAGTGGAACAAGTACAACCAGACGCACTACGACTTCGACAACCCGCCGCCCAAGATCGTGCAGGGCTACAAGTTCAACATCTTCTACCCCGACCTCATCGACAAGCGCTCCACGCCCGAGTACTTCCTGGAGGCCTGCGCCGACAACCGCGACTTCGCCATCCTGCGCTTCCACGCGGGGCCCGCCCTACGAGGACATCGCCTTCAAGATCGTCAACCGCGAGTGGGAGTACTCGCACCGCCACGGCTTCCGCTGCCAGTTCGCCAACGGCATCTTCCAGCTCTGGTTCCACTTCAAGCGCTACCCGCTACCGCCGGTGACAAAGGCGGGCCTGAGCCCTGGGCGCCACCGGCCTGTCCCCACCCCGCCCGGCCGGTGAGGACCACTGCCCGGGCAGCCCCCGCCCGCCTCCGGCTGCACTTTCCACGCCCGTCTCCCTCTTTGCGAAGTGGGGGTCGCCACAAAATCTGCCTGACCTGAGGGGACGACAGCACAGGCTGGCCCCGCGGCTGTCACTAGACCTCCCCACCCAGGAGACTGCGTGGGGCCCGAGGCCGGCCTGCACCCTGGGAAAGTGCGAGGGCAGCCAGCCACCCCTCACCCAGGACGCCAGCCCTGGCCGGGGCCTCAGGTGGCCTGGGCAGGAAGCAGGAGAGGGGCCCAGACCCGGGGTGCTGGTCCTGGAGGTGTGGCCGCAGGTCCAGCCACTGAGCTTTCACAGGGGCCAGTCAGCCGCTGGACCCTCAGGCTCTGCAGCCAGGGAGCTGTGGGGTCAGTCCCCACCCAGTGACAGGACACATTGGTCACCTCCTGGGATAGGCCCCCATGGCCTGGCCCAGGGCCTCCATGAGTTCCTGTCCGCTTGGGGCCCAGGGCCTCCATGAGTTCCTGTCCGCTTGGGAAGTGGCACTTCTCAGGGCCACACAGTCCCCCAGGAGGTGCGCCCCGCGTGCCCCTCAGGTGGCGAGGTTCAGGGCCAGGCGGGTGCCCGCCCGCCCGCTCCCCAGCACGCGCAGGCAGCCTCCTGTGGTCGCGGAGGCCTTCCTTCCCAGCAGCCCCGAGGGCCTGCTCCCTAGGACCCGCCACCACCCGTTTGGTCTGGAAATGATTTTAGTTTTCTAAAAAGATTTTCTGAGGTGTGGGAAAAAACAGTCTTGTTTTTCTGTTCCTGACGAGGCTGAGGCTGCTGCGGAGGCGGGTGTCTGGGGCGAGTGCTGTCCTGGGATTGCAGAGTGCTGCCAAGCCGCCCGGGCCCGGCCCCCGCCGTGGCCCTGTCCCTGACGTCTGAGTGCCATGGTGCAGTGTCACAACCAAGGCCTTGCACACAGCCACAGCGCCTAAAAATAGCAGCAGCCCTTCTGGGAAGAGCTGGGTCTCCTGACCCTGTTTCCCAAGCGGTGTGCCCACCCCTGTGCCCTGGAAAGGGCTCTCGGGAGGGCGATGCGGGCCGTGTCCAGGAGCACGTGTGGTTGCCTTGATGGGAGCCCCTGGCACGGAGCAGGCCCCGGCCAGGGGTGCTGCTCAGCTCCCAGCGGTGCCAGGCCGCCCCGCGTCCAGCCAGGACCAGGAGCCTCTGATGGACTGGGGCTGGCCAGTGCATCTGGCCAGGGATGCCCACGCCTGCAGTCAGCGGCTGGGAGGGGGAGGCGGGAGGTTCTCAAGTTCAAGGCCAATTGGGCAGCTTAGACTTGTCTTACGAAAAGGGCTCAGTGCAGCCCTGCGGTGGGCCGCTGGCCAGCACGCGGGCCCTGGGCTCCGTCTCGGCGCTGCACACGTGCAGGGGGCGCCCTCCAGGCCAGGCTGAGCCACGCAGAGTAAGGACCACCCCGCGCGCACACTGGGTCTGCCTGGAGCCACGACAGGTGTCACTCCTCAATCACAGCTGGCCCGGCCCGTGCCACCTGCAGTGCTGACGGCGTGGCTGAGCGGCAGGCGCCCAGCCTGGAGCCTAGCTCAGGGCTGCCCTGGTGGTGCCCGTGCCGTGTCCCTGGCCGTCAGGTGCCCCACCTCCTCCAGGCCCTGGCTCCTCCTCCTCGTGCCTGCCTGGGTCCTAGCAGGGGGTCGGCCCCAGGGGCCCAGGAGGTGGCCTCCAGAGACAGTGGGCCCCAGGAGGCCGAGGAGGCCGCCCTGGACAGACGGCTCCCTGGCAGAGCTGCTTCAACAGGTGAGGCCTCCTTGAGGGGACAGGACAACAGGTGTGCTGGGGCAGGGACACGGATGGGCTGATGCCAAGCCAAGGAACTGGACCCTCCCGGGCCACGGGGAGCCACAGGGTGTGACCCCACAGGGTGTCAGGAGACGGGACAGCTGGAAGCTGAGGCTGGAGCGGGCCCTGCACCCACCCTGCTGCCCCAGCTCCCACACAGC
The DNA here is from genome assembly GCA_025594165.1 of Tamias sibiricus. Lineage (NCBI taxonomy): Eukaryota > Metazoa > Chordata > Mammalia > Rodentia > Sciuridae > Tamias > Tamias sibiricus. Next base: position 2,533,595 of record CM046673.1, on the reverse strand, counting down.
CTCTTCCTTCCCTTGGCCATGTTCAAAGCTAAGAATAGCTGCTCCCTGCGCGGCCCCCACAGGAAGCCACGGCCACGGGGGGCACATCCTGAGCTTGGCCTCCGTTCCCACCATCTGGCCCCCAGACCCCCCTGCTCGCCCGAGCCTCCTGTGCGCCTGCGTGTGGGTGAGGGAGGCCCAAGCGAGGCTGAAAGGCTTCCAGCCACGAGCCCAGGTGGAGGAAGCCCAGGCCTCGAGGTCGGGGCCCACACGCGGCCAGGGCAGCCCTCTCTAGGCCTGTCCCCCACGCCCGCACGCGACGCACGCCCTTACTCCCACCTTGCAGAGGTGCCATGGGAGGCATAGCTGTGACCATGCCTGACAGCCCAGCACCCCGGAGGCTGAGGCAGGAGGATGGCAAGTTGGAGGCCCCGCCTGGGCAACTTGGTGGGACCCTGCCACCCCACGCCAGGGCGCTTGCCTAGCACAAGCGAGGCTCTGGTTCAACCCAGCACTGAAAAAATAGACAGTCAAGTGTCCTGTGGGCCCCGATCCAGGCTCTTCCAGAAGGGACGGTGTCCTTGTTATCGCAGGACCGACCGAGGACAGAGGAAGAGTGAGCCAGACACCCCTCCGCCTTCCATCAGCCCCGCCCGGCCCCAGCCCTCACCCTCTTCCTGCCTCGGCTCTTTTTTTTTTTTTTTTTTCAGTCCTGGGGATTGAACTCGGCACTCTACCACTGAGTCGCGTCCCAGGCCTTCATATTTTTTGAGAGTCCTGCTACGTTGCTTAGGGCCTTGCCAAGTAGCTGAGGCTGGCCTCGGACTTCCAATCTCCTGCTTGAGCCTCCTGAGCTCCGGAGATTGCAGGTGAGCTCTGCGCCTGCCTGTGTCTCCCGCCTCCTGCTACCCGCAAGTCATGCACTTGCCCCATGTCACTACCACTGCCACAGTCCCAAACCTGGGAAACTCCTGCCCAGCCACAAAGGTCCAGTCTCCCCGTCCTCTCCACACAGTGCCTGTCTCACCCCCGCAGCTCTCTTAGCCATGTCCCTTCCTTGGCCCAGCCTTGCCCAGGGCTGGAGCATCTGTCCAGCTCCTTGTCCAGCCTTGGGGATCCTCAGGGCAGGCCCGCTGGGCTCACGATGTCCCTCACAGTGAGGGGTCAGATGCCTAGGGTGGAGGGGTCTCCCTGCCGAGCAAGAGAGAAGTCGGGGTAAAGTGACCTGGGGGCTCGGACAATGGGGTGTGTCGGGCACAGCCTCCAGAGGCAGCAGAGAGTGGGCTGAGGCCTGGAGGCCGGAAGAGCGGTGGGCGGGGAAGCAGGGAAGGGGCTTCCGGACACTGAGGGGAGGCCAGGCCAGGCAGGAGCCCATCCTCCCCCTGGGAGCCTAGGGGACGGGTGGAGCAGGGTCAAGGCCCGGACAGCCATCCTGACACTCCAGACCCCAACTAGGGCCAAGCTGTGTGTGTGCCAACTAAGGCCAAGGAGGCCCCGGTCACCCCCCAAGCCCCAGCCCAGCCTGCCTGGGCACGGTCTCAAACGGGGACCCAGGCTGTGGACCCTCACCACGGCCGGCACCCTGGGCAGGGATGACCCACCGAAAGGCCACCTCCTGCCACCAGGACCTCTCCAGGGCTCCTCTACACTGCGCCCTCTCCAGCGCCACGCAGGGCCTGGACATCCCCGCCTCCGCATCCCTACGTGGGGCAGGGGCTCGTGACAAGCCATCTGCCTGGGGAGCCCGCCCAGCCCGGGCAGCCTCCTGGCCTGAGCTCCTGCCACCACAGCCACCCCTGGAGGGCTGACACCCACCCTGGGGGCTCCTGCTGCTCCTCTTTGGAGCCTTTGTCTACTTGGAGGGACAGGTCACCCTCCCCAGTGACCCTGCGTCTTCCACACGCACCCCCAGAGGGGCCTCAAGAAGATCCTGCATTTATTTATTTATTTTTTAATATTCATTTTAGTTGTACACAATGCCTTTACTTTTATGTGGTGCTGAGGATCGAACCCGGGCCGCGCACATGCCTGGAGAGTGCTCTACCGCTGAGCCACAATCCCAGCCCCAAGAGCCTGCATTTATTAGGCACCTACTGCAGGTTAGCCGGCGTGGGGCCCCAGCCCAGGTCCGGGCCTCTGGGGCGCCGCCCCGCCCACCCCTCGGCGCTGGCGGCTCAGACCCTGAAAAACAAAACGCGGGAGCCCGGGGAGGCCCCGGAAGACAGCGGGGACCTGGGCCCAGCTCCCGAGGGGCAACCCTGCCCCTGCGGCCTGGCAACCCCGGACGCCCCAGCCCCAGGGATGTGCCTGGAGGCGTGGGGCCCCCCAGCGACCCCTAGCGGGGCCTGAGGGGCGTGGCCTGCGCGAGGCCGGGGCGGGGCTGGTGAGTGTCCAGGGGCTGAGACTCACAGACTGGGAGGCAGGACGCGAGAGCTGGAGCACAGGCTGCCCAGCGGGCCCGCACCCACCCTGCCGGGCCGCCCGGACCGCCCCGGGGTCTGCACCACGCGGGGCCCCCCTGCATGACTGGTATCCCCCCGCTCCCCTGACCCCGCCCAGGTGAGGTCTGCGCGGGCTGCAGGGTGGGTGTCTGAAGAGCTCCCGGACCGGCGGGGAGCACTGCCCTGCTCCTGTCTCGGCCTGGGCGGGGCCAGCGGGCATCCTGAGGGCTCGAGTCACCAGCCAGGGTGCCCAGCCTGGGGAGGGTGCCGGCCGCGAGAGAGAGTGGCTTGCTGTGCGCCCGTGCCCTGTGCGATCACTCCAGCACTGGGCTCCAGGAGCACCCAGGTCCAGCCCTGCCCCTGGTGCTGTGGTGGGGGTGTCCCACTGGGCAGATGAGGAGACTGAGGTCAGAGGGGGCCACATGAGGGGGGCCCAGTGAGGCTGCCCACCCAGGGCATCCGTCCAGGAGGCCCGCGGCACCCTCCACCCAGGTGGGGGGCTGCTGGTGTCACAAACAGGAAAGGTTCCCGGAAGCTGCGCCCTGTGGTGAGGGGAGGTGGGCAGGCTGGGACGGGCGCACCTGCGTGTTCCTGTGCCAGGCTTCCGTCTGTGCTGGCGCCCTGGGGTGGAGGGAGGCTGTGCACTGCACACTGTGGGCACTTGGACCAGAGTCCAGGGCGGGAGGCTGGGGCCGGGGCTGGCCAGCTCTGCAGCTCCAGTTGAAGGCACTGGCCTGGGTCGTGGTCAGAGGCCTCAGGAGTCCTGAGAGGTCAAGGTCACTACACTCCTGCTGGCCACCCCCGGGGCAGGCAGGGCAGAGCAGCAGGAAAGAGCTGCCCCGCCCATTTCACAGAGGGGAAGGCTGAGCCTGGCCTGGCGAGGCAGCGGGCACTGAGGCCAGCCCTCTGCGGCCAGCGTCGCCTCTCTGGGAGCAGCAGGGCTGTCAGGATGCGGGGCCAGGCCAAGGGCTGGGTGGAGAGGGAGGGGGCTGGCCTCTGAGGCCCGGCCAGAGGAGGGGCCTGGGCTGGGAACCAGGCTGCGCATTCCAGGCTCCAGCCCAGCCTGAGCCAGGGCTGCGACGCCTGCCCGGGCACGGCGCACAGCGGGCCTGGCCCAGCAGGGGACAGGGAGTCTGCAGCAAGGACTCTGGCCGGTCCCCAGGAGGAGCAGGAGGGAGCCCAGGAACCCGGGACTGGCCACACGCCCATCAAGCTCCAGAAGCTCAGCCCTGGGGTTCAGGAACCCTGAGGCCTCTGGACCCAGAACCCGGGCTCAGGAGAACCCCAGAACCGGGGCCGCCCTCCGCCCCCGCTCTCAGACCCGGGAACTCCAGAGGCTGAGCCCCGGCCACACCAGGTAGAGAGAGGCGTCCCGGCCACGCAGCGCAGTGGGTGCTCAGGGATGGGGCCATGGGGCCCTCCTGGCTGACGCAGCAGGCCACGCAGGTCCCCCGCTGGCCCGCCCTCCTGGGGAACTTGAAACAGCCATTTTACCTGAACCCCAGGCAGAGGGACGCGGAGGGGGACTGGAAACCACCATCAGCAGCCGGGGACTCCCCAACGGTCCTCACCCTCCCCCAGCCCGGGGCCGGGGTAGGGCTCTGCGCCCAGCCACCAGCAGTGTGGGCCACCCGGTGTGTCCCAGGGTGAGTGGGGCTCCTGCAGCCCCAGGGTGGGGACGGGAGGCACCGGACTGGCGGCCACTCCAGGCAGAGGCTGCGCTGGGCAGCGGCCAAAGGCAAGGGCAGAGTCCTGGGAACGTACAGAAAAGCACGTGCCCGCCGGGGCGGCGTCCGGGGACCACCCGCCCGGCTCTGAGCAGCAGCGCCTCCTGCCCTCCACCCTCGGCTTCCCACGGGGACCGCCCACCAGGTGGCAGAGGCCCGGCTCTTGGTGGGAGGACACCCTTGGTGGCCGCAGGGAGGAGCAGAGCTGGAGGGCCGTGCCCTGGGCCAGGACGGGCCGGGACGAGGCCGATGGCCACCCCCCCGGCCTCCAGGAGGTCAGCCGCAAGGTGGCCACCACCTCCCAGCCTGCAGGAGTGCGCCCTGCCCCGCAGCTCCCTGTACAGGAAGGGAAACGGAGGCTCCGAGCAGGGCCGTGGGGTCCCAGGGAGGGGGCTCTCAGAACTGGCCTGGCCAGCTTCAGGCGACGGCTGCCCACCCGCCCTACCGCTGCTCAGCGGCCCCCGGTAAGCCTCAGATCAGCGCCAGCAAAGCGGCCACCTCTGCCAAGCCCCCTCTCGCCCACCTGCCCGCCCGCGCCCTCGCTCTCCGCCCCGGGCAGGCTCAGCCCTGGCTCCTTGGGACGGCGGGCAAGTGGGTGCCACCCTGGACCCTGTTCCTGTGGCGCGTCCTCAGGAGCCAGGAGCCGAGCCCACTCGCTTGCTTTTCCTTCTTTTTCCTCTTCTTGGACCAGTGGTCGAACCCAGGGGCACTCAACCGCATCCCAGCCCCTTTTCTTGGACCAGTGGTCGAACCCAGGGGCACTCAACCGCATCCCCTTGGACCAGTGGTCGAACCCAGGGGCACTCAACCGCATCCCCTTGGACCAGTGGTCGAACCCAGGGGCACTCAACCGCATCCCAGCCCCTTTTACTTGGACCAGTGGTCGAACCCAGGGGCACTCAACCGCATCCCAGCCCCTTTTTCTTGGACCAGTGGTCGAACCCAGGGGCACTCAACCGCATCCCAGCCCCTTTTACTTGGACCAGTGGTCGAACCCAGGGGCACTCAACCGCATCCCCTTGGACCAGTGGTCGAACCCAGGGGCACTCAACCGCATCCCAGCCCCTTTTACTTGGACCAGTGGTCGAACCCAGGGGCACTCAACCGCATCCCAGCCCCTTTTACTTGGACCAGTGGTCGAACCCAGGGGCACTCAACCGCATCCCAGCCCCTTTTACTTGGACCAGTGGTCGAACCCAGGGGCACTTAACCGCATCCCAGCCCCTTTTACTTGGACCAGTGGTCGAACCCAGGGGCACTTAACCGCATCCCAGCCCCTTTTACTTGGACCAGTGGTCGAACCCAGGGGCACTTAACCGCATCCCAGCCCCTTTTATTTTATTTTGAGACAGGATCTCACTGAGTTGCTGAGGCTGGCCTCCAACTTGCGGTCCTCCTGCCTCAGCCTCCCAAGCCACCGGCCTGCAGGGCGCTGGCTTTTGACGCTCTTGCTCTGTGAGCTGCACAGCTGGCCTTGGTTTTTCTGTGTGGCCGATTCACAACCCACGCAGCGTCTGAGCAGCTGTGCGTTGGGTTCTGCCTAGGCCTCTCCCTGGTGCCCGCTGTCCTTGTGGCCAGGCCCTTCGCAGGAGCTGGCTCTTTGTCCCCAACATGGAACTGGAACTTCGCGAATATTTCTTATTATAAAAATGACACGACAGAAACAGAAAAAGGGAATCACACGATGCACCCCAGGAAGGTGTGGCAGGGCTGCGACACGCCCTGTGTCCCAGCACACCAAGGGGGGGACTCCCAGGCGTCCCCGGGACAGCCAGCTGTCCTCACCCCTGCTGCAGCTGGAGGCCGGCCTCGGCCTCACAGTGACTGAGTGTGTGCTGGTCCAGCCAGGGCCGGCTGGGGTGTCAGCCGGAGGCAGAAACAGGCTCAGGAACCGGAGCCGCCTTCTGGTCCCCAAAACCACGCTCCCTGCCTTTCTCTAGGACCCAGAAAACATCTCCTGCTGTCCCCTGAGGAGAGGGCGCTGGCCTTTGCCCTTGAGAGCCCTTGAGATGGGTAAGAGGAGGCTGGAGTCGGGGGCAGCAGCCACCCACCCTGGGTGGCAGGGGGACGGCCACGCCCCTTGGCCGGGAGGGGGAGGGTGCTGGCTCTGGGGTGTTGAGGGTTGTGTAGGAGTTCGCCAGGGCCGCTAGGGATACACTGCAAGGCGGGTGCAGCCTTCTCTCTCCTCCTCCCAGGTGTGCCCGAGCCAGTGCCCGCCGACCTGCCCGCAGCCTCCGCCTAATGGGGTGGTGACCGCGGCCATGTGGTCCAACGGCAGTGCCCTGGGGCCCTGTTTCCGGCCAACAAACACCACGCAGGAGGACCAAGGCCTGGTGGCCTCCCCCTGGTTCGCGGCCTCCTTCTGCGTGGTGGGCCTGGCCTCCAACCTGCTGGCGCTGGGCGTGCTGGCCGGCGCCCGGCAGGGCAGCTGCTGCCCACGGTCCCCCTTCCTCACCCTGCTGGGCGGCCTGGTCCTCACCGACTTCCTGGGGCTGCTGGTCACCGGCATCATCGTGGTGTCCCAGCACGCCGCGCTCTTCGACTGGCGCACCGCGGACCCCAGCTGCAGCCTCTGCCACTTCATGGGCGTGGCCATGGTCTTCTTCGGCCTGTGCCCGCTGCTGCTGGGGGCCACCATGGCCACCGAGCGCTACCTGGGCATCACCCGGCCCTTCTCACACCCGGCGGCCGCCTCGCAGCGCCGCGCCTGGGCCTCGGTGGGGCTGGTGTGGGCGGCAGCGCTGGCGCTGGGGCTGCTGCCCCTGCTGGGCCTGGGCCACTACACCGTGCAGTACCCCGGCTCCTGGTGCTTCCTCACGCTGGGCGCGCAGCGCGGGGACGTGGCCTTCGGGCTGCTGTTCGCGCTGCTGGGCGGGCTGTCGGTCGGGCTGTCCTTCCTGCTCAACACCATCAGCGTGGCCACCCTGTGCCACGTCTACCACGGACAGGAGGCCGCGCAGCAGCGCCCGCGGGACTGCGAGGTGGAGATGATGGTCCAGCTCCTGGGCATCATGGTGGTGGCCAGCGTCTGCTGGACGCCGCTGCTGGTGAGTGGGGCAGGGCTCCGGGAGGCTCTGTGCGCCGCGGCCACCGGGCAGGGCAGCATCCCGGGACTGAGAGCCTGGGGACGGTCCAGGCCGCAGCTGGGGTGGCGGCGAGCTCTGCAGGGGAAGGGCATGGGAGCTAAGGCTTTGGAGGATGAGTAGGAGTTCACCCGCCAGGCGAAACCTGGAGAGCATTCTGGGCAGAGCCATGACCACTCAATTCCCGATGCCCGGTGCGGGCTGGACCTCAGCCGGGCGGACTGTCCCTGGGTCGGGGAGCTTGGCTGGCTGCAGGAATGCCACAGGCTGCTCTCTTGTAGACTGAAGGTCTGAAGTCCTGTCACCTGACAGGTGTGGTCTGCCGCTTGGGTGCTGTGTTTTTTTTTTTTTTTTTTTTCATTTCCGTTGGAGTCAGGACGAGACGCCCAGCCGAGAGCCGGACTCAGTGTCTGAGCCGTGCCCAGGGGCTCACTGCCTCAGGCTGGTGGTGCCCCTGCCCTGGGCTGTGCCCCCTCTGAGGAGGCAGGGTGTTGACAAGATGGCACCTCGGCCAGCTGCTCCGTGCTGGACACTCACCGGGCACGGGTGAGCACGTGAGCCCAGGAACAACCAGCGCCACACAGGATGTCCGCCTTCCAGCGTCTGTAGGGAGACAGGCCGCCGCCCGCCTGCTCCTGGGCAGACGCTGCTGCGCGCCCGCGACAGCGCAGGGGCAGACCACTGCCCAGGGCGCCTCCTCCCTGGCTTGTCCAGCAGGCGAACTCCTATGCATCCTCCAGAGCCCGCCTCCCAGGGCCGAGAACACGGCAGGGCCCGCTCGGGGCACAGAAGGGCGTGCCCGTGATGCCAGCGCCTGGGGAGGCTGAGGCCTGAGGCCTGGCAGCCACGTCCAAGGGCTGGCGAGGCGGCTCAGCGTTAGAGCACTCCAGTTCAATCCCCAGTGCCAAAAAAGGAAGGAGAGAGAGAGATGAAGAGGGAATGGAGGGAGGGAGCAAGGAAGGAAAGGAGGGAGGGAGGGAGGCTGCATGAGCTGGAGGCTGGAGGCGGGAGGAGGAGACTTACAGCCCTCGGAGTGGAGGGTGCCGACAGGACAGCTGGGGAGGAGCATTCCAGGCACAGCCGTGCAAAGGCCCTGGGGAGGGGCCAGTGAGGAGCTCTTGTGGGCGGGGCAGAGAGGCAGTGGGCGGAGACAGGGAGGGGCGGGGCAGGTCGAGCAGGGGCTGTGGGCTCCGGGAGGACTGGGGCTTGCCCGGAGGAGGTGGGAGCCGAGGAGGGCTGTGGGCACAAGAGGCGCCTGGGTCAGGTGCTCGCTAGCGCCCTCTGGCTGCTGCGGGGAGGACAGGCTGGAGGGGACCTGGTGGGAGCTGGGCTCCGGCAGAAGGAACCGGCTGTGGTCGGTGAGGGCGGGACTGCCTTCCCTCTGCTTGGTCCCCAGCTTCACCCAGCACACAGGAGGTGCTTAGGAATATGTATATTTCGGTACCGGGGATTGAACTCAGGGGCACTCGACCACTGGGCCACATCCCCAGCCCTTTTTTGTATTTTATTAGAGACAGGGTCTCCCTGAGTTGCCCAGTGCCTCGCCATTGCTGAGGCTGGCTTTGAACTCGCGATCCTCCTGCCTCAGCCTCCCAAGTGCTGGGATTACAGGTGTGTGCTACCGCGCCCGGCAGGAAATAATTTTAATGTAGCAATACATTTTAAATTAAATACATTTTATTAAAATACAAATTATTTTAGCAACTATACATTTTAATTATAATTAGTTGTAATTATACAATATAAAACAATTATATTTATTTTGCTATAACTAATAGTTACATTATTATGCAAGGTTTGATTACATAATGCATGATACCTAATGTTATGTAATTATATGCCTGCCATAAGTTATTATAATTATTAATTACATTAACTATATAATTATTATGTTACTGTTTTTTTAAAACCAGGGATTGAACTCAGGGGCACTCGACCACTGTGCCTCATCCCCAGCCCTTTTTTTTTTTTTTTTTTTTTGTATTTTATTAGAGACAGGGTCTCACTGAGTTGCTAAGTGCCTCGCCACTGCTGAGGCTGGCTTTGAACTCATGATCCTCCTGCCTCAGCCTCCCAAGTGCTGGGATTACAGGCGTGTGCCACCGCGCCTGGCTTTCATTATGTTACTTTTAAAAATCATGTTATACAATAATTTATTAAAACATTCTCCTACATTTTATAATAAGTATAAACTATATTTAATGAAATGTGTTTAAGATAATCAAGTATAGCACACAGAAATATAACACGTGTAAAAAAATTTTTATTGTTTTTGCGGGCGCGGTGACCACGCCTGTAATCCCAGCACTTGGGAGGCTGAGACAGGAGGATCGCGAGTTCAAAGCCAGCCTCAGCAATGGCGAGGCACTTAGCAACTCAGTGAGACCCTGTCTCTAGTAAAATACAAAAAAGGGCTGGGGATGTGGCCCAGTGGTCGAGTGCCCTTGAGTTCAATCCCTAGTACCAAAAAAAAAAAACAAAGAAAACTGAGCAAGCTCCTAAGCAGCTTCGTGAGACCCTGTCTCAAATAAAAACTAAGAAGGTTTAAGGGTGTGGCTCGGCGGTTTGGTGCCCCTGGGTCCCCTCCCAGCACCCCAGAAGTCCCTGGGCCGTGGCGCTAGCCCAGCGGCGCTGTGACCTGCACGCGTGGCGCGGGCAGGTGGGGCGAGGCCCGCGGGCTTTCCTGGTTGTGCCCGGCTGTGCCCGGAGAGGAGCAGAAAGCAGGGGCTACTGTGTGGGCCCAGCTCAGAGAGGTCAGGCCGCTCTCCCGGTGCACAGCCAGGTGCGTTCCGCGCCGCGCAGGGCGACTCAGGCTCTGACCCCGGCCCTCGCAGGTCTTCATCGCCCAGACGGTGCTGCAGGACCCGCCGGCCATGGACGCGGCCGGGCAGCTGTCCCGGGCCACGGAGCGGCAGCTGCTCATCTACCTGCGCGTGGCCACCTGGAACCAGATCCTGGACCCCTGGGTGTACATCCTGTGCCGCCGCGCCGTGCTGCGGCGCCTGCACCCGCGCCTCAGCGCCCGGCCCCGCTCGCTCTCCCTGCGGCCGCAGCTCGCCCGCCGCGCCAGCCTGCAGTAGCCGGGCGCCCGGCCGGGCCCTGGAAGGACCGCGCCCCCACAGTCCGGTGCTCTGGACCTGGCCCAGGAGCTGGAGCTCTGAGTGGACCGCGGACCGGGGCCGCCGCGTCCCTGCGCCCCTCCCCAGCCGGGTGCCCCTTGGAGCCCCCGCCCCTCCTCGAGGCTCCCCCAGCCCCAGGAGGGTGCGGGGAGCATTCTGGGGAGCTCGGAACGCGGGGTTCCCCCTGCCGGAACCCGCGGAGGGGCGGGAGGCTGCGCCCCGGACCTGGCCGCGGGGACTGGGGCTCCCTCGGAACCGCCCGCGGAGGCTCTGCCCCAGACGAGCGGAGCGGGCGCCCCTCGCAGCCGCAATACAGCTCTGGCCGCGCTGTGTGGTCCTTGGCTTCCGCCGCCGCAGGGAGGGCACGGGCGGGCTGTCGGGAGGGGCCTGGGCCGGGCTCCGAGGCCCAGGAAGGGCTCCATGCGTGCGCGGCACACAGCAGGCGCTCGCAGCGTCCGCCCTCACTCACGCCCTGCCCGCTCTCCGCCCTGCGCCCCACGACCACACGGGGTTGCTGCGGTGCAAGCGCCTTTATTGCCGGGAGCCCTGGGGTGCGGGAGAGCGCCCCCCCATCTGCTGACACCTGCCGGCTCCAGCCCTGAAACCCGAGCCGTTTCCACCCTGCACACCTGCCGGGAAGCAGGTCACCGCCTCACCTGGGGGGCGGGCTGGGAGGGGCCGGAGCCGGGAGGACGTCCAGCCCCAGCCGCCCGCGGTGGGGGAGGGACCCTGACTCCCTGAGCATGGGGGAGGGGCACGGCCTCTGAGCTGAAGGCACCGGTGGCCGGGAAGCCGGCAGGACCCCCCTGGGGCCAGGACTAGGAGCAGCAGATAGAGTGGGTCGGGGGGACTTCTGGGGCCCCAACTGGGGCTTGGGGAGAAGGGCTGGCTTCTGTGGGGCTGAGGGGGCTGGCGGCTGGGGGGGCAGGTGGGAGGTGGTGGTGCCCCCCCTAGGGCCAGGGCTGGCCTGGCTTCCTTGCCCCAGATCCTGGGGGCTGAGGCAGAGGCCCAGGGGCTGGAGTTGGGGTTCTGGGCAATGGGCCCGGGGACTGAGGCTGGGTGGGGGCAGAGAGACCAGGCGGAACTCTAGGGTGGCGGCCAGGGCTCTGTGGGCGGAGCGGGTGTCTGGGGCCGCACTGGGCCCCGGGGCTGGGCAGAGTCTCAGAGCTGAGCTGCGGTCCAGAGCTGGGTGGGGTTCTGGAGCTGCGGGGGGGCTGCGGAGCCAGTCTGCTTTCCTAAGTCCCCCTGAGGACCAGAGGTGGCTTGGGACGCGGCCTCGAGCTGGGGTCTAGCGCTTGGCAGTGGAGTCGCGGAGGCTGGTGGGGCTCGTGGCCGGTGCTGGGTCCCAGCGGCTCGCCTGCTCCCGGGACCCTGGGCTCCAGCACCCACCTGGGTTCTGGAACTCAGCTGGGTCTCTGCTGCTGACTGCACTTCAGAGCTGGCTGGGGTTTCAGAACCGGGCTGTGCTCCGGGACTGAGCTGGGTTCTGGGGCTGGGCAGGAGAGCGCCAGGGCTGGACCGAGCTCTGGAGCCAGGCCAGGCGGTGCCGTCCGTCTGGGTCCCCGAGTCAGACTGGGCTTTGCAGGGAGTTCTGGAGGTGGGCTCAGGGCTGGGTGGCGTGCCAGTGCGGCTCTGGATTCTGGACAAGGGCCTCATCGCAGCTGTAGGCTGGGTTCTAGAGCGGGGCTCAGGCTCAGAGCTGGACTTGGACCCAGGAGGGGGGCAGGTACTCAGGAGCAAATAGGTTCTAGAGCAGAGTTGAGGCTTGGTTCTGGATTGAGCGACACCGTGGGCCTGGCTTTCCAAGCTGGCCTCAGTTCTTGGGCAGGGTTTGGGCTGAGAGCTGACCTTTGATCCTGAGCTGGCTGGACTCCTATGGCTGGGCTTATTCTGGGGTCTCACCTGGGGTCCAAAACTCAGTGGCACTCCCAGGCTGGCCCGAGTGTCCAGGGAGGGCTGGGCCCTGCCGGTGTCTTGAGTCGCAGGGACAGGTCGGGTTTGATGGCCAGGCTCTGTCTGGAAGCTGGACTGGTTTCCAGCACTGGGATTAGTCTCCAGACTGAGCAGGATCTTAAAATCTGTCTGGGTTCCAGAACTTGGTCTGATGTTAGGGCTCAGCTGAATTCTAGAGCTGGGCTCAATCTCAGAGCTGGTCTGAGCTCTAGAACAGGGTTTGGTTTCAGAGCCCGGCTGGGTTCTGGAGCTAGACTTGGTCTCAGAACTTTCCTGATGTCTGGAGCGAGATTTGGTCTCAGAGCTGGCCTGAGTTCTAGAAAAGGGCATGGCCTCAGAGCTGAGCTTGGTCTCAGAGCCTGGCTGGTATCTGGAGGTGGGTTCTAGCTCAGAGCTGGCCTGGGTTCTAGAGCAAGATTTGGTCTCGGAGTTGAGCTGGGTTCTGGAGCCAGCCTTAGTCTCAGTACTGCTCTGAGTTCTAGAACAGGGCTTGGTCTCAGAGCTGAGCTTGGTCTCAGAGCCTGGCTGGTATCTGGAGGTGGGTTCTAGCTCAGAGCTGGCCTGGGTGCTGGAGCTAGACTTGGTCTCAGAACTTTCCTGATATCTAGAGCAAGATTTGATCTCAGAGCTGAGCTGAGTTGTAGAGTCGGGCTTGGTCTCAGAGCTGGCCTGAGTTCTAGAAAAGGGCTTGGTCTCAGAGCTGAGCTTGGTCTCAGAGCCTGGCTGGTATCTGGAGGTGGGTTCTAGCTCAGAGCTGGCCTGGATTCTAGAGCAAGATATGGTCTCCAAGTTGAGCTGAGTTCTAGAGCCAGGCTTAGCGCTGCTCTGAGTTCTAGAACAGGGCTTGATCTCAGAGCTGAGCTGGGTTGTGGAGCGGGGCTTGGTCCCAGAGCTGAGTTTGGACTCTGAGCCTGGCTGGTATCTGGAGGTGGGTTCTAGCTCAGAGCTGGCCTGGGTTCCGGAGCACAGCTTGGCTTCAGAGCTGGGCTGCGCTCTAGCGGAGGGCTGGGTTGTGGAGCCGGGCTGGGACTCCGCAGTGGACTGGGTTCTACAGATGAACCTGGCCTCTGAGCTCAGCTGGGCTCTGGAGGAGGGCCGGGCTTTGGGCACGGGCCGGGCTGGCTGGGGCGGGGGGCTGGGCTCCGGGCTGGGGCTGCGCTCGGCCCCGGGGCAGACTAGCTGCAGGCCTCCCTGGCCTCGCCGATGGCGGCCCACACCTCCACCACAAAACTCGTCCGGGAAGGCGAACTCGCCCAAGACGGAGTCCAAACAGCGCGCAAACTCCTGGACACTGCTGGTCGTCTTGGACGTCTCCACCATGGTGGACGCTGTGGGCCGTGCGGGAGGGACGTGGGTCAGGGTGCTCCTGGCCTCGGCCTGCCCTGGGGCCCTGCCTCCTCCCAGGGACTGCCCCCCTCCAGGGCCCCCGCTTACCCTGGCCCCTTACCCAGCTCTGGGTCGCGGATGCCCATGTAGCTCTCCAGCAGGTCGTCCACCCTGCGGGACGCCTCCTCCTCAAACTCGCCGGGCTGGGCACAGGCAGAGGCTGGGTGAGCGCTGCCGCCCGGCCACCCGGCCACCCTCCCGGGAGCAGCAGGCGGGACCCCAGCACAGTGTCCTGGAGCCACAGGCCGCCGGCCTCCCCCAGGCCTCGGCTCTGGGGCGCCCCACTCACCGCCTCCTCCACCGCGGCCGCGCCCCCAGAGCGGAGCCGCAGCGTCTCCCTCCCGCTGGCCACTCGCGCCTCCACGGGACATTTGCTGCTCCTGCTCCTCTGGCCGATCATGTCTGGAGGGGACAGAGTGGGGGACAGACGTGTGTTCTGGATGTGGAGAACCCGGGAAGCCACAGCCGAGCCTTTCTAGAGCCTTCTTGCCCTCTGTGGGGTGACTCTTCAGAGACCCCATGCAAGGTTCCACGCGTCCTGCCCAGGACACCAAGCCGCGAGGCCAGAGCGAGCCACAAAACAGCCTGGGGGACACCGACGTGTCCTCCCTGCCCCTGGCAGCTCCCCAAACCTGCCTCTCCAAAGGGCTCCCTGGTGGGGACGGTGTAGGCCCCTGTGTGGCCGGAGGTCAGCCCCCCTGGAGATCGGCTCCCAGAGTTCACGGCCAGGACAGACAGAGCCAACCCTCAGCTCCGTCTCCGGGCCTCCTCCAGCAGGGCCAGGCACTTTGGGAGCCTGTCACTCTAGAACGGTGCTACCCAAGGGCCCGCCCACGAGGGTCGAGGCGGCCAAGCGCCTGTGGTCCACACTGCTCCCCCAGGAGGCCTCGCCCTGACAGGAGAGGCCGGCTGCTGCAATGGTGCACGTTCTAGAACAGAGGCCCCAAGGAGGGAAGTCCCGTCCCCGGGCGCCTGGGCGCTGGCTAGGGACATCTGTGGCTGTCATGTGCTCCTGGGCCAGAGCGGGTGGAGGCCAGGGACGCTGCTCAGCACCTGAGGGCCCAGGACGCCCCTGTAGAGAAGGGTCCAGCCCCGGCGTCCACGGTGCCGAGGTTGGGAAGCCACATTCCGGAGCAAGCTTCTTGTCCAGGCCCCAGTCACAGACTCCCCTGTGCAAAGGACCATCCTAGACCACGCCAGGGTGTCATGGGGCCACCTTACAAGCTCTCAGCCAAGCCGGGCGCGATGATGCACACCTGTCATCCGAGCGCTTGGGAGGCTGAGGCAGGAGGATCGCAAGTTCAAAGCCAGCCTCAGCCATGGTGAGGCACTTGGCAACTCAGGGAGACCCTGTCTCTAATAAAATACAGAAAAGGGCTGGGGACATGGCCCAGTGGTCGAGTGCCCCTGAGTTCAATCCCTGGTACCACAAACAAACAAACAAACGAGCTCTCAGCCGGCCAAAAAGTTGAGCCATCTGACCCTCTGCCCAGCTTTCCCCCAGCCCTCCCCCAAACCGAGCCTCTGACACTCTAGAACGCTGCTACCCGTTCTGGACACAGTGCCGGGGCCCTGCCAGCACAGAGGCATCTAGAAGTGTCCTGTGTGTGTGGTGCTGGGGGTGGAGCCTAGGTCCTGGCGCGTGCCACTCTGCCACTGAGCCGCACCTGCCCGTCCACACCTTCCATCCGGCCCCTCCCGCCTCCACTGTCCCAAGTGCCCGTTTTCTGGGAGCCCCCGCCAGCCCAGGTGGCTCTCACCAAAGGCCCTCTTGGGCTGCACCAGGCGCAGGGTGAAGGGCTGGGACTTGGGCAGCTCCCGGAGCATCTTGGCCACCTCATAGTGGCGGCAGCCGACGATGGAGTGGTCATTGATGGCCTCAATGCTGTCGCCCACACACACTGCCTCGATGCGGTTGATGATGCTGCCCTCCTTGATCCTCTGTGGGCACCCAGAGCTGCTCTCAGGCAACCTGGCCGCCTCCCTTGGGTCCCCAGAGCCCACTTAGATCCCGAGAGGCAGCCCTCAAGTCAGATCCCCAGGCTCCCAGAAGGGCCCGGCCCGCCCCAGGGCACCTTGATGAAGGCATAGCCAGCCCCGTTGTCTGTGATGGTCAGTCCCAGGGCATCTTCTGTTTTGGTGACCTCTACCTCCTTGGTCTCGCCACGCACATGGGCAAAGATGAAGTCCTCCAGCCCTATCTGTCCGCCCAGAAGCTTCTGCATGTCCACCTTGTGGCTGTTGAGGGTGCAGAACAAGATCTGCGGGAGAGAGGCCCAGAGCTGCCTCGGCCGGCTCCGCACCACCCTGGCGGAGCCACCGGGGGACCGAGGTCTGGAGGGGTGCAGAGTCAGCCCGTGGGGGTTGGTGAGGTGGGAGAGAAGGGCGCTGCGGGCAGTGGGGGTCCCTCTCCCCACCGCCCCACCCCGACTTCCATGTTAAACCCGCACAGAGGATTTTTCAGGAAGATGAGGATTTCCTGGCGCCCCCTTCAGGCTGCCAAGTGCGTGACCTGGCTGGCAAGGCCCCTCCCCAGCCCCCAGCAGCGCGGACTCCCACCCTAAGAGGGCTGCCGGACCCCAGACCCGCCGCCCAGGAACTCCGGGAGCTCTTCCCCAGGCAGGGGCCCACTCCTAACTGGGCCCAGCAGAGGGTCTCTGGAAGGGCAGGGTCCCTAACCCTAAGACCTGCTAATCTTTTCGCAGGGCATGCAAAAGTGTCCCTCGTGCTGTGGCACCTCTGGATCTAGAGGTACATTCCTGAGATCTGGCGACCCGACCTCCACAAGCTCCCGCCATCCGGGCTCCTGAGGTCTGAGACCTCCTAGGACTCTGGGACCCGCGTGCTCCCGTCCAGGGCCCGGCGCTGTCCCTATCCCTTTGCCGCCCGGGCACCGCGGGCGCGGGAATCCGGGCGTGGTGGGGGGCTCACCTCGGTGGGCGCGATTCCGAAGGCCTCTGCGATCTTGGCGTAGAGCTCGCGGACGTTGGTGAAGCCTTCGATCTTGCCGGTGGGGCTGCCGTGCGCCAGCTGCGTGCGGAAGACGAGGCGCGGGCGCACGCGGGGCGCGGCCGGGGGCTGCGCGGGGGAGGGCGGGGGCGCGGGGGCGCGCGGGGTCTCGGCCCCCGGGGCCTCGCGGGCAGCAGCGCTCTCCATGGCCGGAGGAGCTCCTCCACCCGCCCAGGCCGCTGCCGCCTCCGGATCCGCCGCTTCCTGCAGCCCCCCTCCCCCTGTCCCGGGCGCGATAGCCGAGTCGCCCTGGTAAGGCGATCCGGGAACCCGAGCCGCCCGGGAAGGCGACACCACGGGGTGGGGAGCGGGGCACGGGCCCCAGGTGTCCAGGCCCTGCCAGGGCCAGCTGCACCCTCCCTGGGGACGTCTGGCAGTCCGCAGGGGCCTGAGATGCGGGTGGAGAAATAGCAAGGATCACAAATAAGGCCGGGGACACCTAAGGTGCCCTAGCACTCATTCTCTGCTAAGTGTGTTCTTTAATTCTTGCAACAGACTTAGACGGAGGGGCTTTATAATGGGAGGTGTCCCTCCTTTGCCCACAGCCCTCCATAGCTCCCACTTCCCAGGGCCTTGCCTTGTGCGAGCAAAGCAAGCACTCTACCAACCGAGCTCCAGCCCAGGCCCAAGCCCTCCGGGATCCAGGAGGCCCTGAGGACCTCTCCTGTCCCCTCCCTGCCTCCTCCTTCCCTCTCCCCTCTGTTCCAGCCACAAGCTCCTGCCTGGGCCTCCACAGCCAGGTGCGTCCTGCCGCAGGGCCTTGGCTCGGCTGTGCCTTCTGCCTGGATCACCTGCCCAGCTCGGCATGGCGTCCTTCCTCCTCTCTCAGGTCTTTGCCTACCTGCTCACACCACCTCTAACCCTCTTGCCCTTCGCTGTCTCCTTGGCACCTGAAGGCGTCGTCTGGCACCGTGGCTATTTCACTTTCTTGCCTGTGTCCTGCCTGCAGGCTGCAGGAGGCCGTGGACCTGGTGTCCTTTGTGCCCGCTGCATTGCTGCACAGGGCGGGCGCTCGGGCAGTCTTTGGTGAGGGAGCTGCAGATGGACAAGGACATGCAGCACCAGAAGCCTGTAACCCCCTGGGGTTGTGGCACTGGAACCCCCTGGGCATCCATCAAGGTCCCTAGACACACACAGCCACAGGCAGGGCCCGCAGCAGCCTCCTGCTGCCGAGGAACGCATGAGCCAAACGCTGGTGGGAAGAAGCAAGTTCCAGGAAGCCTTGAGCAGGGAGGAGAGGTTGCTGTAGTTTAGAAACCTGCCAAGTGGAGCTGGGGAGGTGTCCATGCCTATCACCCTGGTTACCTGGGAGGCCGAGGCAGGAGGACCACACGTTGGAGGCCAGCCTGGGTAACTTATTGAGGGCCTCTCTCCCTGTTTTTCTCACCCACCCTGCAGTGCTGGGGGTTGAATCCAGAGCCTCACGCATGCCAGGCAAGACCCTGTCTCAAAATAAAATCTACGCAGGGATGGGGATGTAGCTGAGAGAGCGCCCCTGGGTTCCATCCCCAGGACCATGACAAACCAACCAACCTGCCAAGCATGATACCAGCCCGGGGTGGGTGATCTGTGGACCTGGCACCCAGTGTGAGATCACACACACAAAGGACAGTGTGGGGCTCCACTGACAGGAAGTGCCTGAATCAGAGACAGGAAGTGGAGTCTGGCTGTCAGGGCGGGAGACTGGGGAGTGGCTGCTCATAGGGACGGGCCTTCTTTTGGGGATGGTAAGAATGTTCTGGAACTCAGTAGAAACGATGGTGGCCTGACACTGTGAGTGAAGTGTCGCTCCACAATGGCTGAAATGGTAGCTGCTGCAGGGGCACAGGAGTGTGGTCACACCACTGCTCCAGGGGTGGCCGCGGACCCCTGCGACTTCCTGAGTCCCCTCTTTGTGCTGAACCCACCCGCTGCCCTAGGAGCGCGGGGGTGGAGGTAAGAGGGCGGGCCTGGTGTCCCTTGCTGGTGTCGCGGGGGTCCTGTGTGCATCCCCGGCTCAGCCGCACCCCAGAAACTGCACTCGCAAGCCCGGAAGCCAAGCTCCACTGCGTTTATTCTAGACGTCCGGATTGAGCTGTGGGAAAGCTCTGGCTCCACAAGGTCCCTCGGCTGGACGAGGGGTCGGTGCGGCCTTCCCCCGGGGTGCAGGGACTCGGGGCCCCGTGTGAGCGTGCCCACCAAGGTGCCTCCCTGCCCGTGGGCGCACCATGCCGCCCTTTGGGTGAGCAGTTCTGGGGTCCCACATCGTGCAGTGGGCAGCCATGTAGCCCCCCACCAGGCGTGCAGCAGTCCTGTCTGGGTCCTGCAGTATGACCTGTCCCCAGAGGGGCCCAGGCCTCTCCAGCTCTGCAGCCGTGGAGTTCTGGCTGCAACTCCAATGGCCGGTGCTCCCTCTGGGTTCGAGAAGCTGGGGAGATTGAAAGCTAAAGGGATACCATAGAAATTTGATTTTAGGGGGGCTGGAGCCCCCAAGGTGCAGGATGGGGCCTTGCCCCTTAGGGTCGACCCCCAGCCTCTCCTCCACGGGGTGGGAGGAGGGTTGAGCCCAGAGCTGCTCATCTGCATCGCGGCCATTGCTCACAGGTGCTCGCTGTAAGGGAGAGAGGAGGCCCCGTCAGGGCTCAGCGCCCCCAGTCCCGGGAAACCCAGAGGCCACGCCCCCCCAGCTCCTCCAAGCAGGGCCCAGGTGCAGCCCAACTAACCTGGGCAGCTAGGATCTGTCCTGAGGTTTGGGGACCTTGTGGACACAGTGGGCCCCACCCGAGAAGGCCACACCCTACCAGCCTCTCCAGTAGTCCCCAGGCACCCCACTGGTGGCTAAGCCGGGGTCCAGGCCACAGTACTGGGCACACACCTGGCGACCTGGGCCAAGATCTCCTTGATGCGGACGATGAGCCTCTCATGCTGGGCCGGGTCGCGTTCGATGGCCCCATGCAGCCGGGCCATGTAGAAGTCCAGCGTGCCCAGTGTCGGCGTCTCGCCGGTGCCTGCGGAAGGCGGGCGGGTGGTCAGCATGCCCGGGGACACGCAGGGACTGGCTCCTTGGGGCAGAGGTCAGGGGTCTGCAGGAAGGGGTCCTGTAACCGTGAGGTGGGGTCGGGGTTGGGTTGTCTGGATAGGAGCAAGGCGGGAGGCTGGCAAGGTCAGCTGTGGGCAGGGTCTTGGTGGGGACACAGGCCAGTGGTAGGGGCCTGTAAGAGCAGAGGACGCCGCGGAGCAGGGTGCGGGGCTAGAGCAGGTGGACGCGGGGAGGGGGTGGTGCCCCCGGAGGAGCAGTGGCGCTAAGCCGTTGGGGGCAAGGGGGACAGGAAGGGCAGGGCAGGGCGGGCCCCAGGGTACCAGCTCAGGGATCAATGGGGGAAGAGCTTGTGGTCAGAGGGGCCGGCGAGGGAGCGGCTCAGGGTGTCCAGAGAGGGGGGAGGCTAAAGGGGCGGGGCTCCCCAGGTCGGGGGCAGGGCCAGCGGGGGGCTGTTGGGCGACCCGGAAAGAAGGGCACGGCCAGAAGGGACGGGGCTAGGAGGCACGAGGTTTAGGTCAGCGTCTGGGGTTGGGGCAGACGGAGCTCGGGGCGTTTGGGGAGGTCCGGGGTGGGCTGGGCCGGCGGGGCGGGGCTCCGAGGCGGGGCGGGGCTCCGAGGCGGGGCGGGGCTCCGAGGCGGGGCGGGCCCCGGGACCGGCGCGGCGCTGCGCACCCGGCACGGGCAGCGAGGCGAAGCTGGCTGTGAGCGCCTGGCGCACGGCCTGGAGCTGCTGCTGCAGCGCCAGCGTCCGCCGCTCCTCCAGCGCCAGCTCCTGCTCCAGGCGCTCGCGCGCGCTGCTCATGCTCTGCGTGTGTCTCTGCAGCACCGCGTTCTGCTCCTCGAAGGCCACGTTCATCTTCCGCAGGCGCCGCAGCTCCGCCTCCCGCGCTGCAGCGGGGAGCCGGATTAGAGCCCGCAGCTGGCCCTGCGCACCCGCCACCCCGCAGCCCCCGAGCTGTGCTACCGCCCCACCACAGCCCCCGGGTTGGAGAAGGTACCTAGACTTTTTTTTTTTTTTTTTTTTTTTTTTTTTTTTTTGGTGGTACCGGGGATTGAACTCAGGGGCACTCGACCACTGGGCCACATCCCCAGCCCTTTTTTGTATTTTATTAGAGACAGGGTCTCACTGAGTGGCTAAGTGACTCGCCATTGCTGAGGCTGGCTTTGAACTTGTGATCCTCCTGCCTCAGCCTCCCAAGTGCTGGGATTACAGGCGTGCACCACCGCGCCCGGCGGTACCTAGACTTTTGAGGCGAACCCGGCTTCCCCTTTCTCCCACCTTGGCACCCTCCTGGCCCAGCCTCGAGTACACCACCCACGGCCGCTGCGCGGGGCGCTTCAGGACGCCCTTAACGTTCACCTTTGTTTTGGTCCAAGAACTCTTCAGTGAAAATGGGAACATCGAAGGTGGAGAAACCGTCGCAGTCCCCACCCTGGGGCAAAAGGACAAGGTGGCAATTTGGAGGGAAGGGAGCCACACCCCCTGGATGTTCTTGGAGACCTGGAGGGGCAGCCGTTTACCATCCACCCTAGAAACCTCCAGATCTCTCCCCCAGTGCTTGCTGTCCCAGGAGGAAGGAACGGTACCTTGTGTCCATTCAAAAGAGTGTTCATGAGCCCGGAGCCCGCGTCCTCTGGTGGGGAGGGACGAGGGCAGGATCAGCCCCCCAGCTGCCGCCACTGCCTTTGCACGCGCCGCCACCGCCCCTCCCTCGGTCAGCCCTCCTTCATCCAGGCTCAGGCTCCCCACGTGGGCCACTTGGCAGCATTGAGTGACCCCGTGCAAGTGTAACGGGTTATGTGTCTCTTCTCTCCACGGAGGGGACCTCTGCCTGGGCAGGGGTCAGCACTACACAGAGCAGGAGCCCCGCAACTGGCCTCCAGCAGACTCACCTTTCTTGATCTTCTTTTCTTGGATCTTCTCGGTGCACATCTTGTAGGCCTCCGACTGCTGGTAGGCCCGCAGCTCCTTCATGTACTGCTGCTTCTCCCGCTCGGCCTCGTCCAGGTACCGCTGCAGGGAAGGGCAGCCCCAGAGGCTCAGCCCAGCCCAGACTAGAGGCTTCCATCGCCAGACTCCGCCTGCATCACCAGGTCTGGCCCTGCCTGCCCACCCTGTCCCCCAGCCTTCCATAGCTCCTGTGCCCTCAGGTTGCAGTCCAGGGCACTCTGAGCGCCCACCTTACCTCCCACAGCCCGGCCCCAACTCCGCACCCCCCTCTCTCCAGCATGCCCCCTCCTCTGGGCTGCTAATGCCTGGACTGTACCCTACTCCACGCCACACCATTTCTGCCTGTTGAAATATCACTTTCAACAGGTGCAAACTGGAAGCCGATTTGTTAAATTTCTTCAATGTTTTTGCAATTTTAAAAGTGATTACCAGAATGTGAGACTTACAAGATCTCACCAAGAAATATGGCCCCCATCTGCACGTCTTTAGATGTGACATTGAGTCTTAGGATTTTAGAACTGTCCCCCCTGTTGCCAATCATTGCCAACTTGGGTGGGTGTTCATGGGCGCTCATTTTTCCAAGCGGAACATGAACCCTGCACATCGGATGCTTTGGGGGACGTGACTGCAGGGTGTCCCAGTGGGCCGGAGGGCCAGCAGACGCAGTGTCCTGGTCATGCCCACCTGCTTCTCTGCAGGCTGCAGCTTGCTCCATTCTGCTCCCAGCATCTTGGTGATCTCGGGGAAAGGCAGGTCCGGGTGGCGTGTGCGGATCTGCTCACGCCGCTCATTGAGGAAGCGCACGTAGCCTGTCACGGGAGCCTTGGGCCCATTCGGCAGAATCTTCTTTCGCTTCTTGCCCTTGGGCCAGCCTCGCTTTTTCACCGGCTGCAAAACCAAACCGGGCAGCGTTATTGGGAGGGGCCTGGAGGGCTGGGGCGGGGCTCAGTGGAAATGGGGCGGAGACTAAGTAGGCGGGGCTAGATGATGGCCCGGCCTAGTCGGAAAACCAGGAAGGACTGGGACCCAGGTGATGGCATCGCGACTTTACTAGAGTGAGCAGAGCCCAGGGATGTGGTTGGCTTGGGCTATGGGCGTGGCTTCTTGGTGGGGAAGGCGCGGCCCACAGGGAGGCGGGTAAGTGGGCGGGGCCTTCAACGTGGGAAGAACTACCACAGGGCATTGGGCGGGATCTGGGCTTTAGAGTGGCAGTGAGCCTGTTAGGGGCGTGGCATCTAGCACGGGTGGGGTGGGGTCTCTGCTTCCAGAAGAAATCTGGGCTGTGGGCGGAGGCATCAGGAATTCAAATCTGGTCTTGGGCGGGGCTTCGAGGCTGGGGGGGGGACCCCAGGGCCTCTCCAGCTGCAGCGGAAGGACTCTCACCTCCTCCTCGTGCGACCCCTTCTCGCCGGCCCGCGGGCCCTCGCCCCGCTCCTGCTTGACAGCCACCACGAAGCCCCCATGCTGGCCCGGAGCCTTGCCGCCCGCCGGCCTGGGACGAGGGGTCATCAGGATTACCCCCGCCCTGGAGCCTTCTCTACCCGCCACGCGCACCCCGAGCGTTTGGAGACCACGGAGCCCGCGCAGCTGGTCAAGAGGGGCATGAGTCCCGGGAGGGGTAGGGCCGAGGGGGTCGAGACTGCTTCAGTAGCGGGGAGAGCCGGGAGTTCTGAGCGGGACTGGAGCCTAGGAGCAGGGTCGCAGGGTGGAGTCTGGGGAGAAGCCCGTGGAGATCTCGACCCGGGTGGGGGACTCCCGACCCTAAGGGGCGGGAGTCCCGGAGCTCGGACAGGGCGAGGGGCAGCGCACTCACGCGGCGGCCGCGCCGGGCTGCTTGGGACCGTGGGACATGGCCGCTCCGGGCCGGACCTGGAACACAAGCAGGCAGAGGCGTGGGCGCTCGAGCCCGGGATGGCGGGGTCCCGCCCCCACCCAGACCAGGAGCCGCGAATGCCGGGCCCGGGGCGCCTGGGCGGGGGAGCCGGATCCGGGGGCGGGGAAGTCCTCGAGGGCGGGCGCCCCAGGAATCCTTTGTTGGGCGATCGCCCCCCGGGAGGCCGAGCTGGCTTCCCTCCCGCCCGGAAAGGGCCCGCCCCGACTCCGGGACCCAGGCGCCCCCGCCCCCTCGCAGGACCCCGAGTTCCGCGGCTGTTTTCACCTCCAAAGAAACTTTCCCGGACCTTTCGACTGCGGCGACGCTCCAACCAACCGCCCCGAGCCCGCCCCTAACGGCCGCTCCGCCTCTCTCCGCCTCCGGCATGCTAATGACAGTCGTGGCCAGTGGCCCGATTGGGTGCGTCCTCCCTGTGGGGCGTGACTATGCAGATGAAGGTCGGCGCGCCCTTGGGTGATTGGCTGAATAAACTGCGGAGGCGCGTGGGAGGCGGGGCGGGAAGACTGCGGGCGGTGCGTCAAGTTCGGCTGCGCTCGGCTGCTCTCGGGACCAATCCAGGGCTCCTGGAGGCCTCGCTGGGCGGAGCCTCTTAAAGGGCCAGTAGGCGCGGCGCGGACTACTCCTCCCAGGCTGAAGCCCAGACTCCCCGCCCCTGCCGGATCGCGGGACCAGCGGATCCGGGTTGGTCCCTCCTCAGTTGCCATGGGGACAGCGGTAGGTTGCTAGGGAAGAGGTTAAGACGTCCAAGAGGCATCGCCCTGCGGTAGGGCAAGGTGGACCTGTTCTTAGCGTCCTGCAAAAGTTGGGGAAGGGGAGAGTTCCCTTTTATTCACTTAACTTGAGTCACTGTTACCTCGCCCTACTCAGTCTGGGGCTTCTGGGCGCAGGGATTGCTTTACCCTAGGACCAAGGTTTTACCTCCTGTGCAATAGGTTTACTGCACATGTCCATGGTCAAGAGGGTGGACCCCAGGCTGGGGTTGTAGCTCAGTGGCAGAGCGCTTGTGGGGCATATGGGAGGCACTGGTTTTGATTCTCAGCACCACATATAAATAAATAAAGGTCCATCAACGACCAATATATATATATATAAATAAAGGTCCATCAACGACCTATATATATATATAAACAACAAAAAAGAGGTTAGACAGGGTCTGGGTCAGGCTGGGGATGGGGTGGGTCATGAGCTGGGCTGGGAGCATTTGGAAACGGATGATGGAAATGAAAGGCTGCAGGGGTCTTGTGAATGTGGTGGGCAGGGGGCTCTGTCCTGACGGCAATGGCTGGGTACCCTACCATGGCCCATTAGACGCTAAACAATCCGTCCACCCTCCTCCCAGCCTCCTCTCCTTTCCCTCGCTTCACGCCTTGCTGTATCCCAAATACACCCATTTCATTCTTTCCTTTTTTTTTTTTTTTTTTTTTTTTGGTGCTGGGGATTGAACTCAGGGCACTCGACCACTGGGCCACATCCCCAGCCCTTTTTTGTATTTTATTTAGAGACAGGGTCTCACTGAGTTGCTAAGTGCCTTGCCATTGCTGAGGCTGGCTTTGAACTCGTGATCCTCCTGCCTCAGCCTCCCAAAGTGCTGGGATTACAGGCGTGCACCACCACGCTCGGCCCATATTCTTTTTTTTTTAATGTTTATTTATTTGCTTTAGTTGTACACAATGCGTTTATTTTTACATGGTGCTGAGGATCGAACCTGAGCGGTGCGCCTGCTAGGCGAGCGCTCTACCGCTGAGCCACAATCCCAGCCACCCTTCCCATATTCTGAGCCTTTGCTGTTTCCTACTCCTGGAAAACCCTTGCCCCAAATATCTTCCTGCGCCTCTTCTGGACCTCTTTTAGGTATTTGCCCAAATGTTGCCTGTTCAGCAAGGGCTTCCCCAGCTTATAGTCCATCTCCTCCCCCAATCGACACATGCCTGTTTGTGAAGCAGGATAGAAAAAAAAATTTTTAAATATATAGAAAGGAGACATAAAGGAAGAACAAGGAAATATAATTTGGGGGATGGGGTACTGGGGATTGAATTCAGGGGCACTTAACTACTGAGCCAAATCCCCAGCCCTATTTTGTATTTTATTTAGAGACAGGCTTTCACTGAGTTGCTTAAGGCCTCACTTTTGCTGAGGCTGGCTTTGAACTTGCGATCCTCCTGCCTCAGCCTCCAGAGCCGCTGGGATGACAGGCGTGCACCACCGCGCCGCCCATATTCTTTTTTTTTTAATGTTTATTTATTTGCTTTAGTTGTACACAATGCGTTTATTTTTACATGGTGCTGAGGATCGAACCTGAGCGGTGCGCCTGCTTAGGGCGAGCGCTCTACCGCTGAGCCACAATCCCAGCCACCCTTCCCATATTCTGAGCCTTTGCTGTTTCCTACTCCTGGAAAACCCTTGCCCCAAATATCTTCCTGCGCCTCTTCTGGACCTCTTTTAGGTATTTGCCCAAATGTTGCCTGTTCAGCAAGGGCTTCCCCAGCTTATAGTCCATCTATCCTCCCCCAATCGACACATGCCTGTTTGTGAAGCAGGATAGAAAAAAAAATTTTTTAAATATATAGAAAGGAGACATAAAGGAAGAACAAGGAAATATAATTTGGGGGATGGGGTACTGGGGATTGAATTCAGGGGCACTTAACTACTGAGCCAAATCCCCAGCCCTATTTTGTATTTTATTTAGAGACAGGCTTTCACTGAGTTGCTTAAGGCCTCACTTTTGCTGAGGCTGGCTTTGAACTTGCGATCCTCCTGCCTCAGCCTCCAGAGCCGCTGGGATGACAGGCGTGGCCACCGCGCCCAGCCCAGGAGATACAATTTTGATTTAAGTTTCTTTACATCGGGTCTGTCACTCCCTAACCCAGTCTGTCCCCCAGGACTGCCACCCTCAAGCTTCTGGAAACCTGTAAATATTAAAGTTCCTGTAACTTCACCAGCTTAAGAAAATCACCTTGTGCCCTGTGAGCCTACCAATAGATTAAGAGATGACAGATTTTAAAAATAATTTTTAGTTTTGTTATTTTGTTCATTTATTTAAATGCCGTGCTGAGACTGGAACCCAGAGCCTCACACGTGTCAGGCCAGCGCTCTACTACTGAGCACAAGCCCAGCCATAGAGATGACATTTTAAGAACAGGCTGGGGCTGCAGCTCAGTGGCAGAGCGCTGGCCTTGCATGTGTGAAGCACTGGGTTGGATCCTCAGCACCACATATAAATAAACATACTGGGTGTTCATCTGCAACTAAAAATATATCCAAAAAAAAAAAAAAGAACCTATAACTTAGGGGACTTTCCAGGGCTGTCTACTGATGAGATAATTGAGACCATGGCAGCCCAAAGATCCGAACCACCAGAGCTACGTCAACCCCAGAGAGCTTCCAGGCCACCTTCACCATGTTTCCTTTAAAGGAAGAGCCCAAGAACCTCAAAAGTGTCCCTCGCTCTCGAGATGGCCCGCAGGGCAGCCCCTGCTCTCCTGTGTCAACCTCTGGGTCCGCTGACAAGAGCGGAAATTCCCCCTCACGTCGGTCCGGACCCCACTTCTCCTGAGCACCCCCTTCCGGTGAGATCTCTTCCCCGGTGACATCTCCTGTCTGTGACCTGGCACTGCCCCTGCCCGTGCTCTGTGGGTGCTGTTGACTAAGTGCACGGATGGATCTTGTACACGCTCAGAGACAGGCAGCCGACGTGGAGAGCAGCGCAGCAATTCCTGACCGGGTAAGTGACCGCGAAGTCATCATCTGACTCCGTCCTGCGTCCTGCTCCTGGGAATCCACGCAGGAGAAATGAGACAGGTGTTCCCAGCACAAACGCCAAAGGTGCGCTGGGGCTGCGGAGGCCGTTCAGCAGAGCGCATGCCCAGCGTGTGGGCCTCCATCCCACCCCAGCCCCGCGACAGCCACCAGAGTGTCCGCGGGGGCCAGCAGCGCTGTGGCTCAGAGGCCCCAGAAAGTGAAAGCAGCAAATCAATCGTTTGACAATGAATGAACAAGCGCAATGTGCCGAATCCACACAGAAATATTATTGGCCATGAAAACGGAAGAAAGCCTGGTGGGGTGACATACCCAGGGTGTCAACCCAGCTACTGGGGAGGCTGAAGAAGGAGGACAGAAAGTTGAAGGCCAGTCTGGGCAATCCGGTGAGACCCTGTCTCAAAAGAAAATAAAAAGGGCTGGGATGTAGCTCAGTGGTCCAGCGCCCCTGGGTTCAGCCCCCAGTACTGCAGGGAAAAAAAATAAAATACAAAACTGGAGCTGACTCGTGCTCCGACGGGACGCGACTGGAAAACATCCTGGTCAGCGAGAAGCTAAGGGCCTCGGCGTGCGGCTCCGTGGATAGGAAACGTCCGGAACAGGACTATCCAGAGACAGGGACTGGACTCGCGGGTGGAGGGCCTGGGGAGGGGACAGGGCTTCTTGCGGGGGAGGTTGATGGAATGTTCTGGACTTGGTCTGGGCCGGCCTCGCCTGACCCCGCGGCTTCACCGAGGCCCGCTTGCTGCACACTCCACGGCGCGTGCCGGCGTGGGGACTCGGGCTCCCTCCGCCTGGCTTTCCCGGACGCAGCCCGGCTCGCCCTGGAGCCTGGGCAGCCCCGGGTCCCGGGGGCTCCCGGCCCAGTCGGCCGGCCGGGGCATCTCCCGCGCCTCCCTGGGGCTCCGCTCGGGGGAGACCCCCGTCCGGCCCCGCCTCTGTGGCTTGATTGACAAGGCTGGTTGGCATGGGAACCGCCTTCCAGCTCCCAGCGCACCCGACCAACGAGCCAGGGGTTTCCCTGCCCATCGGGAGGAAGTGAGGAGGGGGCGTGGCGTCCTCACGGTCTGTGGTCCCGCAGCTCAGGGCCTGAGGCTGGAGGGTAGCGAGTTCAAGGCCAGCCTCGGCCACCTAGCGAGGAGCGAGGCCCTGTCCTAAGGGCTACGAGAGAGCGCTTTTGAGGATTTTTTTTTTTTTTTTTTTTTTTTTTTTTTTTGGTACCGGGGATTGAACTCAGGGGCACTCGACCACTGGGCCACACCCCAGCCCTGTTTTGTATTTTATGAGAGACAGGGTCTCACTGAGTTGCTGAGGGCCTCGCCATTGCTGAGGCTGGCTTTGAACTCGCGATCCTCCTGCCTCAGCCTCCCAAAGTGCTGGGATTACAGGCATGGCCACCGCGCCCGGCTTGAGGATGTTTTGTTTCGCTTTTGCGTTGGGGACAGAATGCTAGACCAGCCGGCGGCCACAGAGCTGGGCCCCAGCCCGCTTGGATTTGTCTTAGCTACATAAAATTCCGTGGGTTCCCGGCTCTCAGGATCTCGGCGGCCAGAGCTGTCTAAAGGCCCATCATCCTGTGGCCTTCATTCCCTTAATGAACCACTTGGAAGTGTTTACAGCTTGGAGCCAGGAAGAGCAAGCCAGCTTGCGGTCCTAGGGTCACTGCTCCATCAAGGGAGGCGTGGCTGGCATCCCCTTGGCATTTAAGTAAATTTTATTGTGCAAATAGTGCCCAGGCTCTCAGTTCTCCAGAGCCGGCAGGGCAGCTGGACCGCGGTCCAGGCCTAGAGGCAGCTCCTTCCTTAGGATCTTTTAAGCACCTTTCCCGGGCTGGGGGCCGGTGCAGCGGCGGGCTGGGCACTGTGACTGCAGTTCCCTCCCCAGCACACCAGGTGGGCAGCACAGAGACCTCCGCTGTGTCTGTCTTCACATGACATGGGCCCTGTGTGCTTCCTAATGTCCCTTTTTTTTGGGGGGGGGGTGCCGGGGATTGAAATCAGGGGCCTAATTTCCCTTTTTTATAAGGACATCATCACTGTGGATCAGGCCCCACCCTCTAGTGACCTCATCGTGACTCATTCCATCTGCATGGACCTTATTTCCTAATAAGGTCCCTCCCTGAGGTCCCCAGGCTAGGACGGCAGCCTCTGAATGTCTGGGAGAGAGGCCCATGTTCACGGGCGGGGGTGCCTTTCCTAGCCATCTGATGCGATGCCAGAGGCGCCCACCTGCTGCCCGCTGGACTCTTCCATAACCCTTTTATTTATTTATTTATTTTTTGGTACCGGGGATTGAACTCAGGGGCACTCGACCACTGGGCCACATCCCCAGCCCTTTTTTGAATTTTTTTTATTAGAGACAGGGTCTCACTGAGTTGCTGGCCTTGAACTCGGGATCCTCCTGCCTCAGCCTCCCCAGTGCTGGGATCGCAGGTGTGTGCCACCGTGTCAGCTCTTCCATGACCTTTAAGAGAACACTGGGCTGCCCTGTCCTCCACACGGGAAGCTGAGCAGGAGCATGGCAAGTCCCAGGCCAGCCCGGGCAGCTTAGAGAGACCCTGTCTCAAAATAAAACATGCTGGGGTGTGGCTGGGTGGCAGCGCCCCTGGGTTCCGTCCCCAGTGCCACATCATAAAGGCGAAGCCTTTCTTCTGGAAAGCCTCTGTGTGTCACAAGCCGTGCCTCCCTCCCTTCCTCCCTCCCTCTCCCTCCCTCCCTCCCACAGATGCCAAGGAGTCTCAGGTGACTGGGCTCCATGGCCCTGTGGGTGGCCATCATTAACATTTCCTGTGTCACATCCTGAAGCCCTGGCTCAAGTGTCCCTTTTGACATTGCCCTTTTCAGCCTGTGAAGGCAGAGGACATGAACCTGCGGGGCTGTGACATCTCCTTGTCGTTATCTATTGATTTTTTTCAGCACTGGGATGTAAACGCAGGCCTCTGCGCCACATCCTCTGTTTTATTCCGAGACAGGTCTCACTGAGTTGGTGAGGCTGGCCTCAAATATGCCATCCCCCTGCCTCAGCCTCTTGAGATGCTGGGGTTGCAGGCATGGCTGCCACACCTGGATCCCTTTTAAATTTTATGGTGGGCGGGGGTTGGGGCTCAGTGCAGAGCGCTCGCCTCGCACATGCGCGGCCGGGTTCGATCCTCAGCACCACGTAAACATAAATGCATTGCATTGTGTACAACTAAAGTAAATAAATGCATATTAAAAAATGTTTTATGGCTATTTGTCACCATGAGGTCTAACTTTTCTCCACCATGCAAGAGGAACTGGGGGTCAGTGGTTTTCCATGGGCATGGACGCCCCAGTCTCCACAGGCCATTGAACAGAGCAAGCTTGGCGCAGGCTGTGGCTTCAGCAGCTGTTGGTGTGCTGAGAAAGCAAAGGGGGCCCCACAGGAGCACCGGCAGAAACAGTTCCCGGCCCTGCAGCGCACAGGACCATGGGGGCAAGGGTCTTGGACTCGGGGACCCCGGGGTGGGGGTGACGCTGAGCCCCATCTGCATAGTTGGGTGATTGACTGAAACCAGTGCCGGCTTCCCCTCCGTCAGGGGCAG
The DNA here is from genome assembly GCA_025594165.1 of Tamias sibiricus. NCBI lineage: Eukaryota > Metazoa > Chordata > Mammalia > Rodentia > Sciuridae > Tamias > Tamias sibiricus. Next base: position 2,502,716 of record CM046673.1, on the reverse strand, counting down.
CAGCGGCTGGTCTACCTGCCCAAGGCTGCTGGGGCTGCGGGCCGCCATTTCCACACAGGCCGCATGCCTCCCGCGTGGTCCAGGGGGGAGCCTGGCCAGGGCGCAGCTCCAGGCAGAGCGCTGGCCTAACACACCAGGCCTGGGGCCCAGCACTGCTGAAAACGTAAGCTGGGCACGGTGGCACCCACCTGTCATCTCGCCACCCAGAGGTCGAGGAGGATCGCAAATTCAAGGCCAGCCTGGGCAAATCGGAGGTCCTGTCTCAAATCAGTGCTGAGGCTGGGAAGCTGCGTCGGGGCCTAGGAAGTTCCCTGCAGCCCAAGGCCTTATCCCCCCATCAGGGCACTCCCCTGCCTCCATCCTGCGGAGGGAGACAGACTGAGGGCGGGTGGGTTGCCCAGGCCGCTGGGCTTTGATCTTGGCCTCTCCCCGCCCCTCAGCTCTATGAAGTCCGTGGAGTCTCCTCACTGGGTCGGGCAGCATCAAAGCCACCCCCATACCTTGAGGCTGGACGGGGCCACCGGGACATCTGATCACCAGCTAGGGGAGGGGTGAAGGGGCCTGGCGTCGGGGTGGCTGGGACGCTCTGGGGACATCAAAGCCTGCCAGGATCTCTCCTAACCCCAGGCCTTTCTGTCAGTGCTGGCCGTCCTGCCCCAGGGGCCGGTGTCCATGGCCCCTTCCTGGCACGCCTCCTCCTAGACAGGGCCTTCTCTCATCTTTACCCCCAAATCTGACCCCCCTCTCTGGGGCACGTGTCCCCTCCACTGGTTTCCAAGAGTTTAAAATAAATGGTTCCCCCAGCAGTTGCACTTTTTTTTTTTTTTTTTTTTTTTGGTACCGGGATTGAACTCAGGGGCACTCAACCACTGGGCCACGTCCCCAGCCCTTTTTTGTATTTTATTAGAGACAGGGTCTCACTGAGTTGCTAAGTGCCTCGCCATTGCTGAGGCTGGCTTTGAACTCATGATCCTCCTGCCTCAGCCTCCCAAGTGCTGGGATTACAGGCGTGGCCACCATGCCCGGCCAGCAGTTGCACTTTTTGTCTGACGCTGTCCCTGCTGGGGATCAGATATCCTGGTGGCCCTGTCCAGCCTCAGGGTGGGGGGGCATGTCAGCCGCAGAGGCTCCCCACTGTCTGACCCAGGCCCAGCTACTGTCCTAACCCTTCCATGGCTCCCGGTGACCTCGCCTTCTTGGGGAGCTGAATGAAAGAGCCTGGGTCAAGGCTGAGCTGCTCCTGCTGTCGCCGCAAAGTTAGGGCCAGGAACTATGAGCTGGGCCGCAAGAGACTAGACCGCAGACGCACACTGCCTCCTGCTGAGTCCCCCGCCCCCCAGAAGCTTCTGGGCTTGCTGCCGGGCTCTTGACTGAACAGAGGACACCGGCCTCCTGCTAGGCACACACTTTCAGGTGACCCTCCCCTACTGGTGAGCAGATCACTCAGGGACCCTGAAGGTCCCACAGAGCTGAGCAGGAATCCCAGGTCTGCCCCTGTCAGGGGCTCGGCCTCCTGCAGGTGTCTTGGGTTTGTGCCTTGGTTTTCACATCCTTAAAATGGGTACAAAGTGTCCAATCTTTTAACAGTGTTGTGGGGCGAAGGGAAACAAATTACATGAAAAGCTCCTGGTAGCACTATTCTAAATGTCTAGAGGGCAGGGTGCCTTGCGGGGGGAAAGAATCCACCTTTTTATCTCGGATCCCAGGCTGGCACTGCCTCCTCTGCCAGGCTTGTCTCTCTTGAGCCTCCTCCACTCCTCCCACCATCCTCAGCCTCCTCTTCACAAAAGTGGGTGAAGCCGGGGCTGGGATTGTGGCGCAGGGGTAGAGCGCTCTAGGAACGCGTTCCTGGAAGGGCGGGCGCAGGGGAGGCCGCGGGCCCCAGGCCCCTGACTCCCTGCGGGCCCCTGACTCATCCCGCGCCCTGGAGCACGGGTTTCTCCTCCCGGGACTGCCTCCCGCCGGCTCGTAAAGTGGGAGTACACTGGCCTCCGCCACGTGGGGCGCTTGGCACCGTCAGCACTCATTAAATGCCAGCTGGTGTTGTAATGAGGAGCCCCGTTATTACCCGTGATAACTAATTAATTAGTACTAATACTCCTCTCCGCGTCCCATTGGGCCTCTCGGGCCAGGAAGTCACCCTGCCCAGAGGCGGGCTCAGCCTCCGTCCCCACCCACCTGCGCCCCCATCCCACCTCGTGAAGCTGCGGGCGGGCGGGGGAGGCCGGACCTCGAGGCGCGAGTCTGGGTGGGCGGAAGGGACGCGGGCTTCTCTAATCTACCCGCCACGAGCCACAGTCCCGCTTCTCCCTAACCCCGCGCGTCCGGGCCAGGCGCTAGGACCGCGAGGGCGTCCTGTCAGGAGGCCGTGCTGACCCCAGGGCACGCCCCCTGCTTGGTTATTGGCTGTCGGGCCAGGCGCGCGGCTCCGATTGGTGGAGCCGGCCGCCGCTCCCGGGATTTCCCCGCCGCCGCCCCGCCCCGCCGGGGTCGCCCGCTCCCGGCCCTCGGGCGGGGCTGCCGCAGACGCGCTCTCCCGCGGCGCCGAGGGCAGCGCGGCCCGGCCTCGCGCGGAGCGACCGGAGCGCGGCGCGGGTCCCGGGCGGGCCCGGACGGCCCCGCGGTCTCCTCCGCGCGGCGCGGCCGACCCGGGGGCCGTCCCCAGCGCCCGCGCCATGGGCCCGGGGCCCCCTGCGGCCGGAGCGGGGGCGCCCCCGCGGCCGCTGTCCCCGGCGGCGCGGCTGAGCTACGCCGTGGGCCACTTCCTCAACGACCTGTGCGCGTCCATGTGGTTCACCTACCTGCTGCCTGTCGGGTGCACCCTGACCTCCCCGTCTCTCTGATCAGGTGACTGTCCAGGAGATCTCTCTCTGAGGGAAGGTCAAGCTGTCTAGACTGCCTCTGTCTGTCTGTCCCCCGGAGCCCCCCCTGGCCAGCCCTGCCCCATCTCCAGTGACCTGGTGCTGTAGAGGGCCAGGTGCTGTCCAGCCAGCCAGGAGCTGGGGCTGGTGGGACTGGAGGGCCCAGGTCCATGCCCAGTGCTGGCGCTGCCTCTGACCAGGGTTGGGGGCCTGCAGTGTGGGTCACTGAAGGGGCACACTGGAGGGCTCTGGGGAGGGCGGGACTGCTGCTGCCGGGCTGCTGTGGCCGGTGCGCCCTGATAAGGCCTGGGCTGCTGCCCGCGCCTCCTGCCCCCACCCACCGGGGCCTGCGATGAGCGCGAGGTGCCCTGTTGTTTGCCCTGGCCGCACTGCCAGTGCATCCTGGCATCTTGGGCCTGCCCGGTGTGGCAAGAGTCAGGGCCTGGACCCCCGCCCGCTCCTTGGAATCCTGGGGATGGGAAGCCAGGAGGGTCCCTTTGTCCCCAGGGGCCGTGTTTGACTAGGTCCTGGTGAGGACGCTTTTTGCAAGATGCAGCAGATGGGGCGGGGGGGGGGGGTGGCCTGCGGGTGGCCTGCGGGTGGCCTGCGGGAGGCCGGCAGGCTGTGGTCACAGCCCCAGGGCCTGGATTTTCAGGTTTTGCAGAGGTCGAAGAAGCCCATGTTCTTCCTGAGTCATCTGGGATTGTGGCCGATGGGGAGGGGCAGGGGCCTCCTGGGACACAGGGACAGCAGAGTTGGCCTTTCCCTGGGCTGATGCAGGGCTTGGGCGCAGGCAGCTGGGGAAACTCCTTGACCAAGGACGCTGAGAGGAGCGGGGGCTGGCTGGAGGGGCGTTCCCCGGAGAGCACGCTGTGTGTGCAAAGGCCCTGAGGTGGGCCTGTGTGCAGCCGAAGGTGGAGGTCCTACCTGACCCTGGGGAGGGTCCGAGGCCCCAGCAGAGGGAGGAGGCTAGCAAGCCCCTCTGTGGGTAGAGAACCGCCGCCTTGTGTGACGCAGAGTGGGCCTGGGGGTGGGTGCCTTCCCGACACCAAGGCCTGCCTGCACCGTCCCCACTTCAGGGTGGGCGCACGGGGAGACCCGTCTCGGAGAGGAAGCCAGGCAGCCCCTCCTGGTGGTGCCTGGTCAGGTGATGAGCATTGGTCACCCTGGCAGCAGTGCCCGCCTCTGCACTTTCCTGGAGTGGCTCTGGACTGGGGAGGAGGCTTCCTTCCCCTCACAAGCTCCTCAGGATCCCCTCAGACCTGGAGGACCCTCAGAGCCAGACCTGAGTCCTCCCGTAGACAAGGGCAGGTGTAAGACTGGGCTTCAGAGAGCAGAGCGGACGTTGGCTGTGGGGCTTTGAAGGGTGAGTAGGAGTTTGGGGGGGGGCAGCATTCCGAGCCGTGGACAGCTGTGGAAAGGTGGGCCCTGGCGTGGCTCCGAAGCTGCTGAGGCAGGAGGAACAGCAGGTCTCTTGCTCTGCCCAGCTGGCCTTGTGCCCCCCAGGTGCCAGCTGTCACTACCTCATGTGTGGAGCCTGAGGCCTGGAGACAGTTGCCAGGCTGCCTGGGCACTGCAGAGGAGGCTGCTGGAGGCGCAGTCTCCGGACTGAAGCCCACTGCGTGAGCCCTGCCCCCGGGGGGCCTCCAGCCCCAGGAGTCGGCCAGGCCCCCTCCCAGGCCCCAGTTCCAGAGAAGCCGGTGGTCTGGTTTCACTTCCCGGCCCCAGGGCTGCAGGGGCGTCCAGGGCTGGGAAGAGGAAGTGGGCACCCGGGAGGCACCGCAGAGGACGGGCCGCGGGCGGGCAGCGGCGGCGCTCAACTGTGGGCTCCCTCGGTGGGCCTCAGTGTCCTCCTCCGGAGAGGCGTATGGTGGCCCTCGCCCCTCTGGACTCTAGGCAGAGGCCTCTGTTTTTGAAAAATTGTTGACGTTGTATTATGTTTTGCGGTTCTGAGGCTGGAGCCCCGCCTCTCCTCCGCTGAGCTCTGCCCAGACCTTTTTTATTGAGAGAGGGTCTCCCTAAGTCACCCAGGCTGGCCTCGAACTCACCATCCTCCTGCCTCAGCCTCCCGCATAGCTAAGATGACAGGCGTGCCACACCAGGCCCCCCTGGTGGTGGTGTTAACTCCTTGAAAGGACACTGGGGTCCAGGCTCTCTGCTAAGGGCCAGGGACACAGAGGAATGGAAACTTCCGGCCGGCCACCTCCCGAGGCTCTGTGCGTCGGGGGTGGGGGGCAGCCAGGAGGCTGCAGACAGACAAGGTCCCGGGGGTGCCGAGGGGGTGTTAGAAAGAAAGAGCTGGGCTCAGCAGCCAGTGTCCAGGGCCAGGAGGGGCCAGCTGGTGACAGGCCTGATCAAGGAGGGCTTCCCTGAGGTGGTGACATTGAAGCTGAGACCAGGGGTGAAAAGGAGCTGGCTTTGCTAAGATGTGAGGGGAAGCGCACTGCAGCAGAGGGTGCAGCCGTGCAAAGGCCCTGGGGCAGGACCGCATTGGAGGCACAGTGAGGCTGGGTGGGGACGGCGTGGGCCTTGGGCACAGGGAGTGACCCGTCCATTCCGAGGCACCTTTTCTGAGCAGCGTCTTGGGGGGGGTGGGCTCCGCTGTGTGTTGGGTGTCTTGTCCTGGAGCGGCCTTGCAGGAGACCCCACCTCTGCCCAGCGTCCCTCAGTTGCAGGGGCCCTGTGGGCGCCGGGCTACTGACCCCACCCCGCTACACACGGGGGCTTCCTGCCCCCCACACGTCCCACCCTAGGGAGCCCCAGGCTGGTGTGGGGAGGGCCCGACACGTGCCGTCCCCTCCGCTGTCCCCAGGCACCGTCTGCGTCCTGCTGTCCTTCCCCTTCATCTTCAGCCCGTGCCTGGGCTGCGGGGCGGCCACGCCGGAGTGGGGGCCGCGCTCCTCTACTACGGGCCCTTCATCGTCACCTTCCAGTTCGGCTGGGCCGCCACGCAGATCGCCCACCTGAGCCTCATCCCGGAGCTGGCCACCAGTGACCATGAGAAGGTGGAGCTCACCGCCCTCAGGTGCCCGGGGCGGGGGGCCAGCGCGCGGCGGGGCGCTCGGTTAGGGCAGTGCACTGGCCACAGAGTGGCCTGGGGGTGGTTGAGGTGGGGCCAGGGCTCCATGCTAGGCTTGGGGTGCCCTGCTGTGTGATGTCCCTGGTGGCAGTTGCTTTCCTGCAGCCCTAGTGCACACACCGGCAGGGGCATCTCTGATCTCAGGGGGGCTCTGAGCCCTCCTCTGAAGGGTTGCCTGATTAGACCAGGCCCTCCAAAGACCACCTTCCTAAGGACCAAATCACACCTGCAAGATCCCTTTATTCTGCTTCAGTGTGTCACCTACACCTGGAAGTGGCATCCTGTCCTGGATTTACAGTCCCCTCCTGGGCACTGAGCAGAATAGGAATCATGGGCCACCATTTCCTCCCGTGCGCTCTACATTTGTTGCCTGGCTTACTTCCGACCAGCCACAGACACTAGAGGATGCTATTCTGGAAGTGATCAGAGCATTTATTGAGTGCTTGCTGTGTGCCAGGTCTTTGGGAATCTGGGAGGTGGGACTGTTACGTCTCCTATAGTCCAGAGGAAGTGGGCCCCAAACCAGGCTGTCTGTCCTTTCATGCTGTGCTGGGGCCTTGTGCCCCCAGGCCAGGGCTGGTCGCTGAGCTGAACCTCCGTCCTGGGCCAGGGCTTGACCCGCAGCGGCACACAGAGCGCCACCGCCAGCACTGTCCCGGGCTCCTCTAGGACCTCCCACTTCCCCCTTGTGGCAAATGCTAACGACAGGCATTACCCAATGCCAGTGTCCCCAGGGCCCCCTGGCAGGGCTGGCCAAGCCACTCTGGGCCAGTTAGTGTGGGGACACAGGGACTCTGCAGGTGGTACAGTCCCACTTTCAGCAAGGGAAACTGAGTCCCGTCATCCAGAGGTGCCCCTCCTGGCGCTTGGTCTGCGGGCCGGAGGAGCTGCAGCTGTCCAGGTGGCAGTCCTTGCCCTGCAGGTTTGGGGACAGAATTCGAGAGCCGTCTTTAAGCACCTTGGCTTTCAAACGCGGTGGCGGCCCCCCTGCGCTGTGTGGTGCACAGGTGCAGGCTGGGAGGCTGCGGCCCAGGGGGTTCCTGGGCGCTGCCCGGGACGTGGCCGTGGTGCCCCCGCCTGAGGCCCCGCCCCCCGCCAGGTACGCCTTCACGGTGGCCGCCAACATCACTGTCTTCGGCGCGGCCTGGCTGCTGCTGCACCTGCAGGGCTCTTCAAGCTCGGGGCCTGCCCAGGACGACAGCGTGGGTGACCAGCTGGGGGTCCAGGACGTACCAGTGTTCCGGGTGAGTTGGGGCCGCGGCCGCCCGAGTCCCTGCGCCCTGGAGTGTTGCCGCTGACCCTCCTGCCGCCTTCCCAGAACCTGTCCCTGATGGTGGTGGGCGTTGGTGCCATCTTCTCGCTGCTGTTCCACCTGGGCACCCGGGAGGGGCGCCGCCCGCGGGCCGAGGAGCCAGACGAGCACAGTCCGCTGGTGGCCCCCCGCCCGCAGCCCCTGCTGCTCTGGAAGCACTGGCTCCGGGAGCCCGCGTTCTACCAGGTGGGTGGTGCCTCTCCCAGGCCTTGTCCTCCCAGGCCACGCCCTCCAGGCCACGCCCTCCCAGGCCTTCCCAGGACCACGCCCTCCCAGGCCTTCCCAGGACCACGCCTTCCCAGGCCACGCCCTCCAGGGCCACGCCCCTCCCCGGCCACGCCCAGAGCAGACTCCCCCCCCCAGCCCACCTCGGGCAACTGCAGACCCCTTCACCTGGGTGCTGAGGCTCCTGCTGGCCTGGGCACACAGGGGCCCTGGCTGAGCCCTGGCTGCCCCCTGCCAACCTGCCCACAGGTGGGCGTGCTGTACATGACCACAAGGCTCATTGTGAACCTGTCGCAGACCTACATGGCCATGTACCTCACCTACTCCCTAAACCTGCCCAAGGTGAGCGGGGCGGGCCCGACGGGGTGGCCTGGGGTGGCCCAGCCCCGCGAGCCGCATCTGAACGCTGCGCTGATGCCCGCAGAGGTTCATCGCGACCATCCCCCTGGTGATGTACCTCAGCGGCTTCCTGTCCTCCTTCCTCATGAAGCCCCTCAACAAGTGCATCGGGAGGACCGTGAGTGGGCGGGGGGGGCCAGGGCAGCGTGCCCACCCACGGCCTGGGTGGTGGGGTGGAGCCCGGAGCTCTCCAGTGGCCTCCCTGCACTTTCTGGGCTCTGGGGCCTGTCCTCAACTTGAGGGACTGGCGTTGGAGGTGCAAATGGCCACGCGCTCACGGCTGCTGGGTGGACTCTCCACGGTGGCTCCCGCAGCGGGGCCACCTGGGGACGCTGGGTGGTGAGCACGGGTGCCCAGCGGTGTGGCCTCCTGCAGCTGACCTACTTCGCGGGCCTCCTGGTGGTCTTGGTCTTCGCAGCCTGGGTGGCACTGGTGGACAGGCTGGGCGTGGCCGTGTACGTGGCAGCTGTGCTGCTGGGCGCAGGCTGTGCCACCATCCTCGTCACCTCACTGGCCATGACAGCCGACCTGATCGGCCCCCACACGGTAGGCCTGCTGCGCGGACCGGGGAGGGGGGACTGAGCCCGCAGGCCTGGCGCTGACCCCGTCCCGTCCCCCAGCACAGCGGGGCCTTCGTGTATGGTGCCATGAGCTTCTCAGACAAGGTGGCCAACGGGCTGGCGGTCATGGTGGTGCAGAGCCTTCACCCCTGCCCGTAAGTGACCCCCCAGGACCTGAGGCCATCCCTGCCGGGTTAAAGGGCCTGCCCGGAGACCTGGGCCCTGCCCTGTGGCAGCCCCTGGATTTATATTGCCCACTGCAGAAGGGGAGGGCGGGGCCGGAGGGGAGGGAGGCCACTGAGGAGGCCCCAGCTGGGGCAGGTGGCTCTGGGTAGGCAGCTGCAGCACTCAGGACCTGACCGAAGCCAGCCGTACCGTGTCAGTAAACTGTGACTGAGGCCGGGGCTGAGTAGTGTGGCACCGGCCTGGGGAGGCCCGGCCATCAGGACAGAGGCCTTCTAGCTTCCTGAGGACCTGGAGGGTACTGGGGAGTTCTAGGCCAGTGATGAGGCACAGCTGTGCAAGGGCCCTGGGGCAGGACTGAGACCAGTGTGTTGGAGGCACAGCGAGGTGGCTGGAGCAGAGGAGCAAGGGGGAGAGGAGGAGGAGGGAGGCAGAGGTGGGCAGGTCCTGCAGACCCTGGGCTGCTAGACCTTGGGCTCTGGAGGGCTGTGGGCGGAGGAGGGGCCTGAGTCAGTGCTCGCGGGCGCCCTCTGGCGGCCGCTGTGGGGAGGAGGGCTGCGAGTGAAGGTGGAGCTGTCTCTGGGTGGAGGGACTGGGCTGGCCGGCGTGGAGGCTGCGGAGGGGAGAAGGGCCCAGAGCCCAGCGGACCACTCTGAGGTGTGCGCGCGGCAGGAGGGGAGGGCGCCCGGCTGGGCCTCAGTGTCCCCCGCCCTCTGCCCTCCCAGCTCGGAGCTCTGCTGTCGCGCCTGCGTGGGCTTCTACCACTGGGTGATGGTAGCCGTGACGGGCGGCGTGGGCGTGGTGGCCACCCTGGCTCTGTGCAGCCTGGTCGTGTGGCCCATCCACCTTCAGAGCCGTGAGTCCTCCTCTACTCTACCCAGGCGGGGCCGGGCGGGCTGGGGGCTGGGACGAGCCACCTAATGCCATCTCACCCCTTCCTTCCAGGGGACCCTGGGGACCGACCCTGACTGCCTCGGTCTCCCGCACTGCACACACCTCTGGGCACCGCAGGCCTCGGGAAGCCCCACGGCACTGGTGGTGTGGGCTGGAGGACGGTCCTGTTGGCCCAGCGCCGGGGCGGGCACGCCTGGTGGTACCCGATGCCCGGAGGCCTGCAGGGCCAGGGGTTGAGGAGCCCCTGTCTGCGCCTCACTCTGTCCTGTGGTCTCCGGGTCAGCTTCGAGCCCTGATCCTGCCAGGAGACCCGCCCTGGGGCGTGGACGGCCTGGCATCGGGGCGGCTTGGGCTGCCAGGGAGCTGGGGACCCATGGGGACCTGAATAAAGATCTTGCACTGGGCGCCACTCCTGTTTTCCTGGGGATGGGACAGGGACTCGGGAACTGACATGGGAGGGCCGCTGTGCGCCGTCCGGCTGTGCCAGGTCTCCGGCCACCTGCACCTCGGGTAGTGCAGCCCTTAGAGCTCCACCGCCCAGTGGCCCGCGCGCCCAAGCTGGGCAGGAGCTGAGAGGTGGAGGGCTGTCCCGGACAGTGGCCAGAGAGAGCCGCGGAGTGGGCAGAACGAACTTTATCAGAAGGTGGGTGAGTAGGTGGGCGGCTGCTGGTCGGTGGCGGGGCAGTAGGGCTCCAGGCGCCATCGCCGGTAGTCCTGCGTGGTGTAGCGCGGGCGCTGCGATGCCGACAGGTGGGGCACGTAGTCCAGCTCCGGCGACGGCGGGTCCACCTTAAATCGGTTCCTGTTGACCACTGCAGGCCGTGCGCCCGGTCAGCGGCTGGCCCCGCCCTGCCCTGCCTCACCCTGCCCCTGCATACCGCGCCCCGCCCCCTGCCCACGCCGCGCCCCGCCCTGCCTGCCTCGCCCCGCCCCTGCCTGCCTCGCCCCGGCCCCGCCCCTCCCATGCCTCACCCCGCCCCTGCATACCGCGCCCCGCCCCTCCATGCCCCGCCCCCTGCCCACGCCAAGCCTCGCCCTGCCCATGCCCACGCCGCGCCCCGCCCTGCCTGCCTCGCCCCGCCCCTGCATGCCTCGCCCCGGCCCCGCCCCTCCCATGCCCCGCCCTGCCTGCCTCGCCCCGCCCCTGCCTGCCTCGCCCCGGCCCCGCCCCTCCATGCCCCGCCCCCGCCCCGCCCTGCCCCGTGCCCTCACCGTAATCCTTGCCCCGGAGGGGCCGGTCTCTCCACAGCGCGGTCCCCCACCGCGTGCTGGGGCTGCGGTACTGCGCCGGGGTGGTGGGGTCGTACCAGGCCGTCTCGCGCAGGCGCTGGGTGCAGGCTGCGGGGACAGGAGGTCACTGGCGCCCTGCCCCGCGGGCTGCCGGGCGCCCTGGGGCTGGACAGGGACACTCACCTGGGGGCAGGCCCCGCTCCCGGTGGCCGTAGCATCGGTGCCAGCGAGAGTAGGCCTCGCGGTGCGGGCTGTCCGGGTCCCGGGGCAGGGTGTACCAGGCCTCCCGGGGGTCTGTGTTGGTCAGGCCGGTGTGCCACGCCTGGCCCAGTGCGTGGCGTCCCATGGGCGAGTACTTCCAGCGCGTGGCCTGCTTGATGGCCGGCGCCCAGCGGGGCCCCTCCAGGGACTGGTAGTCATCGCTGAGGAGGGGAGTAGAGCCTGAGCTGGTGGCCGCGCCCTGCCCCACCTCAGCCTGCCTTCTTGGGTGCGGGCCGCTCTGCCAGGCCTCCTGCAGCCCCCACTCGGTCACGCCTGCCCTCCAGCCCCAGGCGCCCGGCCCCCAGGCTGTTGGAGCTTTGAGGCCCACGGGAGACCCTCACCAGAGCTTTTGCCTCTGAGCTTTCTTGCCCTGGGGGGTGGGGTGGGGAGAGCATGAGGGCAGTGGCCACTCCTGGGGAACTGCCACTCTTCTCCAGCTGCTAGGACCCACCTGTCTCCTCCTCCAGGAAGCCCTGGCCTGGAGGTGCTCAGGCTGGGCAAAGGAGGGTGGGGGCTAAGTGCATGGCCCAGAGAGGACACAGTGGTCCCCAGCTGGGTAGGTGGTGCAGTGGCCCAGTGGGTGCCTTCCTGAAAGGCTGCTGCACCTGTCCTGGGCCAGGAGTGGGAGAGAGGGCTTCCCAGGAGGCCACATGCGGCACATGCAAAGGCCCTGGGGCAGCAGGCAGTAGGTAAAGACACAGATCAAGAGACAGAACCTGCAGACCTGCAGTACAGAGGGACGTGGAGGTGTGCTACTGGTATCCACAACCACACCTCAGTGAGGTCATTCAAACTAAGACTAGGGGCCAGGCAGCCATCCCATGGCTAGCGCTGCCCAGCACAAGGCCTTGGTCCATCTGGAACTGAAGGAAATGACACACCATGGGCAGGCCCTCGCTGCCACTCCCAGCAGTGTCCTCCACCTCGTCCCGGCAGGCAGGATGTGCACCCCTTTATTCACAGAGGGGAGGCTGGGTGCTCACTGTCCCTCCCTCCTTTCTGAACTAATCTCTTCCCTTGGAGGAGGAGCACAAGCAACTTCCTGCCCATCCTTTTGCACAGCTGTGTACTTTTCCATCCTGGCTCATTCATGGGTGCTTTTCAGCAGAAACTGAACGGGGCTGGGTGGTGTCTCCCCTTCACGGCCCCTGGGACCTCAGACAGCAGCCTCGTCTGTACAGAGGCTCTGAACAGGGTGGTCCACTAAGAGGAGCCGCTGCCAGGTGGGCCCACGCGGGCGCTGCCTTCTTTTAAAGAGGATGCGGACACAGGTGGGGGAGGTGCAGCTGGCCTCCCCCGGGAGCTGCAGAGGCCGCTGGCCGTCCTCCAGAGGGGCCGCTGCCCGAGCCGGGCTGGACTTTGCCCCGGGCCGAGGCTGTTCTGTGGGTTTGCGTCTGGCAGTGACGTCAGGTGAGGTTCCCTGGTGCCAGGCCCGGCCCGGGCGCCCGAGCTCCCCCCACAGCTGCCGCGTAGCTGGGGCGAGTGCGGCGACAGCACCGCGGAGGACACTGAGCTGGGACGGAGGAGGAGGCCAGGCAGGTCTGGGGCCGGAGTGCTCACCTGTGCAGAGGAGCTGGGAAGTCAGTTTCGAGGGTGCCCAGGGGGACGTAGGGCCGGGCGGCCTCCCGCCTCAGGGTCTGCATGTCTGCCTCTGTGTCCCCGCAGGCTCCTGCCAGGAAGGCCTCTGGGGCCATTGTTGACAGCGACAAAGGCCACCTGGCAACGGGTGGGGCTGGCCCTGGTCCCGCCCCAGCACCTCCTCCCTCCCCAGCTGGGGGGAGGGAGGCTTCAGACCCCCACAGCCGGGTGGCCCTGGCCTGGGGGGAGGTCCCCAGCCCGCCCGGCTCAGCCCTCTGGGGCTCCCTCCCCAGCAGAGGCTGCCCTGGCCCGGCCCAGGTGCTGGGCCCCCTGGCTCCTTGCCGCCCTGCGCTGCTACAGTGGGTGGCACATCCAGGCAGAAGTGTGGGCACCCGTGTGTCAGGGGCGAACCCAGTGTCCACAGGGGGAGAAGGGACACCCGGCATGGTCCATGCCCAGGCCGGAGCATCCCTCGGCCGTGAGCAGGAGCAAGGTGACCGCTGAGCGTGCACAGACCTGAGGAGCTGGCACTCAGTGGGGCCAGACAAGTCCAGGAGACACGGGGACAGGGGTCAGAGGTGGACGTGGACTCGGGCTGGGCCGTAGGGGCGGGACTGCACAGGGACTCGGGTTCTACGGTGATGGAATGTTCTGGAACTGGTGGTGGAGGCTGTGAGACTGCTGAAGGCCACGGCCTCGCCCGTTTCATGGGCACATTGGTGTCTGTCCCACCACGGCCAAAAGCAGGCGCCTGACCCGACACATGGCCAGAGCCGCCCCTCGCCTGCCCAGCCCTGGCCGGGTCTCCAGCTCGGGGTCTGGCCCTTTCCCTCGGCCGGACTGTGGCCTCCCTGTGGTCACCGCCTCTGCCGGTCCCCAGGGCTCCCCTGGGCCCAGGGCCTTTGCACAGGCCTCCTGCTGCAGCCCGGCCCTCACCGCCAGGTGGGCAGCGGGGTCGCCACGCAGCTCCCCTGGGCCACAGCCTCCGTCCCCATCATGGGACAACTGCTACACGTAGACTTTCTGGTGGCCTTGTCATCACCCTCAGCCTGCCCGCTGGACGCAGCTGGAGGGCTGGGTCCTGACCAGTCCCTGCACCCTGGCCCGTCCCCACTGGGAGGCCAGGGCAGTGGCAGCCCCTGCAGCACCCACACCGGCCCTGCGGCCCCGCCCAGGGAGGCTCCTGCCCCTGCCCCTGTCCCTCCTCAGCCTGCCCTGGCCTTCCGCAGGGCCCCTCTGCGCGTCTCCAGTTCCTTCCCCTCCGCGACAGCTCGTCCAAGGCCAAGGGACGCTCGAGAGGCCCCTGCCTGTGGTCCTCCACCAGTGGCCTCTGGCTGCGCCCGGCCCCAGCCCTGCTCCCTTCTCCTGGGTCCTTCCCGCCCTGCGGCCCTGCACCTGGGGTCTGCGCCTGGCGAGCCCAGCCCCAGCCTCCTGGGACAAGCCCCTCCCTGGTGGCAGCGGCACATCACGGCGCAGCAGGGGTGCCCGGCAGGGCACCTGGGACTGCGAGTGGGGCTTGCCCTTGGCAGGAGCTGCTGGGCCCAGCGGCCGTCGTGCCCCTCAGGCGCACCAAGAACAGGTGCCCTCGGCTCCAGGCAGGCCCCACGGACGTCCAGCCAGTCCCCGCACGAGCCTCAGCCGCTGGAGGACAATGGCGCTGTCTGGTGACCCTCCCACAGGACCACTGCCCACTCCCGGGGGCCCTGCGCAGGCCCGGGGCCGCCCCCAGGCAGCTGCTGCAGGCGAGGGGACGCTGGGCTGGTTTTGTTTTTAAAAGATCTCATCAGAAACAAGACACTGCCCAGGAGGAGGCGGGCCTCGGCTGGCCACGGCGGAGGAGGGGACCGCTGCCCGCCCGCCGTCCACCCCGGGACTGCCCAACAGAACACAGGACACAGGTGAGAGTCACGAGTACGTATATACACATGCACACGCGGCGGCGCCCCGCCTCCCTGCTGCGCCGGGCCCCACCCCGCCTGCCCAGGGCCCATCATCCGGGGCACAGGTGGCTGCTGCGGCCCGACCACGCCACCCTGGGGGCTCCCCGCGGGGCGATGAGAGCAGGGCACAGAGCCAGGCCGGCGGACGGGCGAGCAGGATCCCACGTGGGGGCCCAGGGTGGTCTGGAGGGCCTGGGCCCCTCCTGTCCTCTCCGGCCTGCCTGAGGCCGGCGGCCAGCGGGAAGGGCCGAGGGGAGGGCGAGGTGCAGCAGACACACCACGGCCACCGGGCACCGGGCCAGGCAGCCGACGGGACCCCACGCCCAGCAGGCACAGCAACATTCAAGTCTCGCAGGCGGGGGACGCAGGAGCGGGACGGACGGGGACGCAGGGCAGGTGTGCTCCGCTGTCCGAGGACGAGTCCACCAGGTGCTCTCCCGCGGGACGCAGGCCCGGGCTGCTCCACCCGGTGCCTCCCAAGTGTCCACTCCAATGCACTGAGCCCTGCCGGGCAGTGACACCGATGGCTGCAAAGACGCCGCTGGCCGCAGACTCCTCGGGCCAGGCCGAGGGGGCAGTTCTGGCTGGACACGGGGTCTCGGGCCTCCTGCCCGGCCGCGCCCCTCTGGCAGCAGGCAGTGGCAGCAGGACAGCATGCAGCCCCCGTGAGGCGGGGACACGGACGCGGCGGGTCCCGGAGGCGTCCATCCCGCTCAAGTGCCGACGTCCACGCCGGGTCTCGGGCTGCCGGGGCTCCTGCCCTTCGGGAAGGGAGACGAAGCCCCGATCCTGAGGGTCCCTGGTCCCCGCCCCAAATACCGGTGGACATGGTTCACAATCAGGCGTTTAATTAGACTCTCCAGGTGTGTCCAGGCCCAGCTCCCGCCCACCGGCCGCTCCTCTGGGCTGCGCGGGCGACGGCAGGGTCCATGCACACGAGGCGGGGCCTCAGCCCGGACAGAGCACGGCGGGCCCTGCCGCGGGTCTACCGGATCCGGGTGAAGAGGTTGAGCACCGACACGGACTCCTGTGGACACGAGCCAGTGAGCCGGGCCGCCCCCCGCCCAGGCCCAGGGCTGGCCCGGCGGCGCCGCCCCTTACCTTGGTCGAGCGGGTCTTGCTAAAGACGTTCCAGAACCTCAGGGTCTCGTCTCCAGCACCAGTGACGATGGCCTCCCCGTCAGGGGACATTGCCTGTGCAGAGGACAGAAACCCCTCCGTGTCCGTGGCCTTTGCAGGCACTCGGGGACAGAGCCGGGGCGCGAGGCTGGAGCAGGTTTGGGCAGCCAGACGCCACAGAGCCACGGGCAGGGCCCAGCCTTGGAGGCCAGGAGGAGGGCCAGGCCAGAGGCCGCGTGGGGCAGGAGCCGGGCAGAGCATCGGAACCAAAGGACGGGCAGCTGGGAGCCCAGGAACAGGGCACACACGTGCACAGGTGGACAGGCCACCCTAAGCACTGACCCGTGCGCACGGCGCGCCGGGTGGACCTGGGCCTCGCACATGCTCAAGCAAGCGCTCTACCCCGAGCCGCACCCCAGCCCAGCACAAAAACAGTTTCTGCTGGAAAGAACTTGCAGAGGCCCGGAGCAATGGCCACGCCTGTCATCCCAGCTACTCGGGAGGCTGAGGCAGGAGGATCACAAGTTCGAGGTCAGCCTGGGCAACTTAGCGAGGCCCTGTCTCAAAATAAAATAAAAAGGCCTGGGCTGTAGCTCAGGGTGGAGCGCTTGCCTAGCACGTGCGAGGCCCTGGGTTCCAGCCCAGCACTGCAAAACCAGCGCACGAGGGTGTCTGGAGGGAGCTGCCCCTGCCCTCTGCCCTCTGCGGCCACCAGCCGAGGGCCTTCTGAGACCCCTTATCTGCGGTTGAATGCGGGCTGTCCTTGGCTTGCTTCTCACGGGAAATGAAACACAGAAAGGGGTGGACAGGCCGGGAGGGCCGGCGCGGGGGGCGGCTCAGCCAAGGACCTGCCAGCACAGCAGGCTGGCCCCAGAGCGTCCCCCACGGGGCCCCCAGAGGCGCCTGGCGAGGACCACTCACCAGGTAGAGGACGCGGTAGGAGTGCCCGGTGAGCTTGGCCACCTGGTTCAGGGACGGGTACTTCCACACGAGGATCTGGTTCTGCGAGTAGCCGTGGGTGCTCACCTAGGGGAGGGCGTGGTTGGGCTCCAGGGGAGGTGCCTGGAGGAGGCCTGGCCCCGTCGCCCCGGGTGTGGGGGCCTCGGCTGTCAGTGGCAGGAGCCCCGCAAGGACCCCATGCTAGGGTGCTGCAGCCCCTTCCTCGGTGCCAACCACAAACCCTCCTCCAGCCTCGGAGGAACGGAAGGAGCAGGCCCTGTGCCCAGGGGACGCCGCCCCCGCCCCGAGGCGCCACGGGGCTGGCCAGCTGGTCGCTCTGAGCGGCCGCCCTGGCACTCACCAGCTCGTTGGCGTGCTTGGACCAGGCCAGGTTGCACACCTGGGAGCCCGTGTCCACGCACTGCAGCGGCTGCCCCGTGAGCGTGTTCCAGAAGCGGATGCAGCGGTCAGCCGTGCCGCCGCCCGAGGCCAGCAGGCCGTGCTGGTGCGGTGACCAGGCGATGGCCTTCACGGCCGCCAGGTGCTCGGTGTACTGCTGCACGGGGCTCAGGCTCGAGTGGTTCCAGACCAGCAGCTGCGGGGCAGCGGCCGTGAGCGAGGGGCGGCACTGCCCGGGCCTCCCCGCACCTGCTCCTGGTCAGGGCTGGCCCAGCAGCAGGGACAGGCCTCAGCCAGGTGGGCGTCAGGAGCAGCCAGGCCGCCCCGCTCCCAGTGTCCCCAGTGCCCTGCTGCCAGTAGAGGTCAGAGCCCAGGGCGGGCGAGGGGCTGGGGGCGCATACCTTGTTGTCGTTGCCCCCCGAGGCGAGGAGCTGGTGGTCCGTGGACCACTTGAGCCCGCACACCTCCTGCCGGTGGCCCTGCAGCCGCCGCTCCGACTGCAGGGGCGGGGTGCGGATGTCCCGCTGCAGGATCATGCGGTCACGGCTCCCGGAGGACAGCTGGTCGGCGTTCCAGGCCAGGGCCCCTGCAGTGGGCAGAGGGCAGAGTGGGCCTCAGCCTGGCCTGAAAGCCCAGCCAAGGGGCAGGCAGGTGGGCGGGCGGAGGCCGGGGCGGGCGGAGGCCGCTCTCACCCACGCGCGCCGTGTGGCCCTCCAGCGTGGACAGCTTCTTCCCCGCAGCCGCGTCCCAGATCTGCACGAAGCCCTTGTGTGTGCCGACGGCCACCAGGTTCCCCTGGGAGCAAGGCGGGGTGGAGGGCAGGGTCAGGCCTGGCCTGGGGACGGGCACTCGGTCCTCTTCTCCCCAGGGACTCAGGTGCAAGTGACCAGCAGGGGGCTGGAGAGACCCTGGAGTGCCCCAGGGCCGGGGGTCAAGATGCAGCCAGCACACGGGGGACACGTGCACCTCAGCATGGGGACAGTTCACACAGCAAAAGCACGCTGCAAGCCGGACATGGTGGCCACGCCTGTAATCCCAGCACTTGGGAGGCTGAGGCAGGAGGATCACAAGTTCAAAGCCAGCCCTGCAATGGCGAGGCACTTAGCAACTCAGTGAGACCCTGTCTCTAGTAAAATACAAAAAAGGGCTGGGGATGTGGCCAGGGGTCGAGTGCCCCTGAGTTCAATCCCGGTACCACCAAAAAAAAAAAAAAAAAAGCACGCTGCAATCCTGAACCAAGTCACCACGTCGGCGGGAGAAGGGGCCAAGCACGCGGCCACCCGCGGCTACTCCCGGGGTCTAGACAAAGGCGTGGGGGGCGCCGGGGCGGCAGGAGGGGCCAGCGGCCACAGGGTAGGCGCAAGCGCTGCTGGGCTACAGCTAGTGCCAGCTGGGGCTGGGCGTGGCTCCGGCCTCCCCAGCCCTAGAAGCCCAACGCAGGCCACTGTGCTCGGGCATAAAGGGGTGCCACGGTGCGGGGACCTGCTCCCCTCCGCCCTGCCCTCCCTCCAGGGCAGGGGTGTGTGCGGCCGGGTCAGGGCAGCCCCATGGGCTCTGAGGGCGAGGAACTCTGAGCAGGGTCCCAAGGCTGCGCTGGCGTGTCCCTCTCCACCAGGAGCACGCAGGGTCAGGACGGCCAGGGACCCACCAGGGCCATGCGTGGCTTCCCTAGAGAGCCAGGCTCTGGACTCACCCGCTCAGACCAGCCCACGGAGGTCACAGAGTCCCCTTCCACAGAGAGGTCACAGAGCCGGGTCACCTGGGGGCAGGAGATGGTGAGACCACGTGTCCTTTGTGGCCAGGGTCTGTGAGGCACCCGACCAGAGCACTGGGCGCTGGGGAGGACACAGGCCAGCACAGGGACAAGGATGGCTGGGCGGGTGCAGCCCAGAGCCGGGGCAGGGCCCTGCTGCCAGGAGGCCGGGGTGGCCAGGGCGGGCTCCCTGGGGCAGAGTCTGCCTCTGCCCGGCGCCCACTCTCATCCCTGCACGGCCCCGTCCTGGTGCTGGTGCCCATGGCTGCCGTCACCAAGGAGGCCAGCTCCCATGGAGGCCAGCAGGTGCGGGTGCCTGGAAGGAAGTCCCCTCCTGCCACAGCTTAGGAAGGACCCGCCTACACATGCATGGCAGCCACCGCCACAGCTGAGGGACAGGGACGTGCTGAGCCCCCAGCCGCCCTGCCCAGGACCGCTGACGCCCGCCTGGCCACAGCGCCGGGCCTACCTGGCTGGTGCAGGCGCTCCACAGGTACACGCAGGTCCCCAGCCCCACACTGAGCACGTTCAGGGACGACCAGTCCACCAGGTTCAAGTAGAAGTCGTCCTGCAGCTCGGGGGCGTCCAGGACCTTGAAGGGGATTTTGGAGATCTTGCGGGTGGGCTTCCGTGGAGACCGGAGCAACTTCTGACTGGAGAAGCCGAGACGGCCTTTGGCACCGAGCGGCCCCGCGCCCTCCGACCGGCACGGCTGCTGGCCGGCCTCCGCCAGCGCTGGGCCTGCTGCTGGCCGGGTCCACTCCCCTGGCCCCACCACAGCGCTCCCAGCCCGGGGGCCCACGGCTGAGGCCAGGACCCCTGCCTGGCTCCCCCGGTACCCAACGCTGTGGGTCCCCTCCCCTCTGTGCTGGTGACCCAGGCCGACCCTCCGGGAAGCCTCCGGGGCCCACAGGGACGCCCCACCCGGGGGACAGGGACTGACCTTTTGTTGCTGACCGGAGACAAGGAGTATGGGGACACGTCATTGCCGTCGTCGGGGCTGGCGCGCTTGGTGCTGAGGGAATACTGGGGACGGGGACACTGCAGCTCAAGAACCCCCATCTTTGCTCCCAGGCCCAGCTGGCGGGCACCAGGCCGCGCTCCGGCCCCTGGCACCAGGCCGCGCTCCAGGTGGGCCAGGCCTCGCCTGCGGCTCCCGCAGGCCCCTGGCAGAGGACCCCACAGGAGGGGCTCTGAGGCGCTCCTGCCCGAGGGCTCCGGGCACCTCCTCTGCAGGCTGCTGGCCAGGCGCCAGCCACAGGGTCCCCTCGGCCAGCGCGCTCAGGGGATGGACAGCAGGGTGCGGCCGGGCGCGCACACGGCCTGGCCCAGCCCCTGCTGGGGACCACCGCGTCTGGCATTTGGGGTGACGCTCGGGGCTGGCATGGGGGAGAGGCCAGAAGCCACGGATACTCTGGCCACCGTCCAGCCCACCCGCTGGGTCCTCAGCCTTGCGGCCCTGCAGGACCCGGAACCTGGCCTGGCCGCGGGCGGCGTCCGCAGCTCACCGTGAACAGGCCCTTCTTCTCGGGCGTGGAGGGCTGCAGCCGGCGGTCCTCGGTCTGCGGGTCCTGCACCTTCTCGATGCCGGCGCCCAGCAGCTCGTTCTTCAGCAGGGCCGAGTAGGCCAGGCCGTCTGCGGGCACCACGCACAGTGAGGCAGGGCCAGCGGGCCGGGGGCGGGGCGCGCGGGTGGGGACCCTAACCTTTGCCGTTGTCCGAGGTGGCGTCTTTGGCTTTGCGGTTCTGGCTGGGAGACTTGTCGTTCTCCTGCGGGGGCAGACGGAGTGGCTGTGTCAGGCGTGTCCGCCCGTCCAGCAGCAGAAGGCCGGGGCAGGCCGTGGGGACCCTGGCGGCCCTCCCCTCCCGGGCCGCTCACGTTGATCCTGTGGAAGTTCACGCTCCAGTTGGCTCCGGCGCGCGAGGGGATGAAGCGGTCCCCGTGCTTGCTGGGGGAGGACACCGGGGAGCTGGCGGGGGTCAGGGTGCGCCGCATCTCCGAGACCTGCAAGAGGCGGGCGGACGCTGCTTCAGCCGAGCCCCGGCCCTTCTCTGAACCAGGCTGGGGGGCGTCTGGTCAGGGGACGTGCCGGGGCCTGCCGGGCCGGCCCACGGCTTGGGCAGCGGGCAGGAGGGCGGAGCAGGCCTCTGCCAGGCCCGGGGACGGACGCGGGGCACCAGGGTACTCTGGTCACACCCGGGCCACCTGCAGAGGGCGTGCAAGACCAGAGCGGACAGCAGCACCACAGCCGGAGCCCAGGGAGGGACGTGCTCGGCCGCGGGTCCCGGCCCGCCCCGCGGGCACTCACGCAGGGCATGGTGTTTTCGTTCTGGACGACGATCTGGCGCAGCAGCCGCCGCTCGTAGTCCTGGTCCATGGTGGGCAGGGCAGGGCCCGCCGGCCGAGGTCAGCCTGCAGCAGGAAGGCCAGGGGTTGGCACAGCAGCCACCGTGGGGGTCACCAGGAGAACAGCCGAGTGCCCAGCGCCTGCCGCACTGGCTCCCCGACTCGGGGTCTGGAGCCGAGCGACACCGAGGGACAGGCTGGTCACTCTCTGCAGTGCGAGCCTTCACTGGCCAGGCCCCTCTCCACGCCTGCAGACCCTCCCGCCACGTGCTGCCCCGGGGCATGTCTGTGCCCCTTGGTCCGTGGCTGCCTGGGAAGGGCTCTCTGCTCTGGAGGCTCTGGGAGCTGGCAGGGTGCAGGTGGCACAGCAAGGGCCTACCCTTAGCGTGGTGGCCTCCATGACCTGCCACCCAGCGTGGGCGCCCTGGGCTCCGCCTTCCCTGTGCGCAAGCGCATGTGTGGCTCCAGCGAGCTCTGTCTCACTGCACACACTCTACCAAGGGGACAGCTCATGGGGTCCGGGGCCAGGCCGTGGCTTGGGGACACCCACGTGTGGCCGCCACGCCTGCCACACGGAGCCCTGCAGGTCCCGTGCGCTCAGCCAGCCCAGGGAGGCCCTCTGAGGGTGGTGTGCAAGCTGAGTTCTGCAGGTGGCCAGGGACCCCTCGGGAAGCGGGGTGTGGCCCAGGCAGGTCGGCGCAGCGCCTGGTTTTGTAAATAAAGCTTTATTGGCACACGGCCGTGCACACTGCTTCGGTGCTCAGGGGCGGACATGAGAGAGGAGCTGGCCCCAGAAGTGCTCGCTGTCGGGGCGAGAGGAGCCTCCTGCCCGACCTCGGCGCTGCCTCTGCACAACAGCCGGATCGGGGCTCCGGGCGGCCGCTGCTCCCTGGCTTGCCTGCTCTGCCCCAGGAACTCCTGCCTCCTCTGGCCTAGCTCTGCTGCTGGGGCTCCTCGGCCTAGAGCCTGAGCCCCCACCTGGGTGCCTGGGGTCGACAACAGAGCACGGAGGAAGTCAAGGAGCAAAGCCCCGTCCCAGAGCCCAGAGCACTAAGGTACAAACCCGAGCTAGGCGCGGTGGCGCATGCCGTGGAGGCTGGAGCAGGGCGGCGGCGAGTCAAAGCCAGCCTCAGCAGCTGAGCTACGCAGCTCAGTGAGACCCGATCAAACATCAAGCGGGGCTGGGGTGCGGCTCGGCGGTCAGGTGCCCCCGAGTGGGATCCCTCATACCTCCCCCAAAAACAAAAGCAACTAGTTCCTCCAGGAGCACCCTGGTGACACCAACACGTGGCTTGAAAACCCTGTGGCAAGAGAGACCTGAGATCCGCCGTCCGGCCACCCCCAGCGCACACCCGCGCTGCTGCCAGCCACTGCCGCCCACCTCCAGGACGTCCCCTGCTCCCTAGACTGAAGCTGTCCCACTCAATGCCGCTCCCAGCCTCTTCGGTATTAGTCCTCAGACGGGTGACAGTGACCCCATGACCCAGCGACCACACTCCTGGACACACCTCGGAGAAGGAGAGCGCAGGGCGGCCCTCACCCAGGCTGTACACTCGCCCGGCAGGGACTCCAGCGCGCGCCGACAGGCATGGCCTGAAGGACACGGTGCTCAGGGAAGGAGCCAGTCCCAACGGCCAAAGGCCAGGCGATCCCATCACAGGAGGTCCCCAGGGCCACCAGATCCGCAGCCAGCAGGGGAGGAGGGGGGACACTTGACTCTTCGCACTCCTGAGGAGCAGTCCGCGCTGGCCCTGTGCCGCCCAGCTGGCTGGGGCTGGCGGCCTGAGGTGGAGGCGGATCTGCCCCCATTTCCCTCGCCCCCTGCTGGCCGCTGACAAGTTCTGGGCCCGCAGCCCTGGACGGTGTGAATTGGGGGTGAGTGAGCCGGGCGCCCGCACTCCTCGGCAGGCGGGCACAGATACAGTGAGGCGGAGCTGACCAGCGCGGCCCTGCGGGACACTGGGCACAGCCAGCAGTCCCTGCTCCAGAGGACCGAGTTCCATCTAGCGGCCCTCTGCAGGGCCTCATCCGCTGGGCCACCCCCTCCTGGGGACGAGGACACCAAGAGCAAGCGTGGGCACACAGGGGCTCCCGTATGGCCTGTCGCACCAGAGCCCTGGCCTGCTCCTGAGCCCTGCGCCCTGGGGTCCCTGTCCCGGCCACACCAGGCCTCCTGCTTGCTGGGAGGGGCTGCCGGGCTAGGGCCAGCGACCCCCAGCTAAGCCTCCTGAAGCAGCTGCCACTTCCCTGGTGACTCTCCCACCACTCCCACCTGAGAACCCCCCGCTTCCAGAGCACCGGGAACACAGCACAGCTGAGAGCGGCGGTGGCTCGTCACCCTCCTGAGTCTCTCCCTCTGGCCAACCTCTCCAGCCCCCTCCCCAGTTCCGCCCTCTCAGAGGCTCCCCAGAGGATGCACCCCCACCTCCCTGAGGCCTGGGCACACACACAGGACGTGGAGACGCCTGTGTGTCAGGCCCTGGCGGACACTTGATGGGGGACAGCATCCTGACCTGAGAGCAGCCACTGCCTGCTCCAGCAGCCCTCCTGGCAGCTGGTGCCCCCACTCAGGCTGGGGGACAACCACCAGGCACCAAGCGGACCAACAAGAGCTGACCCAGGGGCTGGGGCTGTGGCTCAGCGGCAGAGCGCTCGCCTCGCACGTGCGGCCCGGGTTCGATCCTCAGCACCACGTAAACATAAATGCGTTGCATTGTGTACAACTAAAGTAAATAAATAGATACTTAAAAAAAAAAAAAAAAAAAAAAAGAGCTGACCCAGCCATTCCCAGGGCCTCTGCATCTGGAGGCCGCAGAGGACCCTCCAGTCCCCACCAGTGCTCAGGTGCGCTGTGAATCTGCAGCCCCACGGGCTCTCAAAAGGAGGGGAGCTGGGAGCAGATGCCACCTTTTAGAACGCTTTAGTTGAGCGTGGTGGCGCACACCTGTAATCCCAGAAGCTCTGGAGGCTGAGGCAGGAGGATCATGAGTTCAAAGCCAGCCTCAGCAACAGCGAGACACTAAGTAACTCACTGAGATCTTGTTTTAAAATAAAATACAGAACAGAACAGGTCTGGGGATGTGGCTCAGAGGTAAAGTGCCCTGGGTTCAATCCCCTGTCCGAACACACACACACACACACACACACACACACACACACACACGTTGATAGAACTTTTAAATTTCCCCCCCTCACGGTGCTGGGAGTTGAACCTGGGCCCTGCGCATGCTTCGGCTCCGAGCCACGCCCCAGCCCAGGTGCCACCTCCTGAAGCAGAGCTGTCTCGTGGAACCACCTGGGGCACGGGCTCCTGGTGTCTTCAGCAGAAGCCCCGCTCAGTCAAGGACACACACAAGGGGCAGCCCCAGGAGGACTGCAGCCCCCGGGGCAGTGACAGCGGCTAGAAGTGACAGACTCTTCAAGAGCAGAGCCCCGGCACTGTGGTGAGGCTGAGAGACCCCAGCCTTGCCAGGGTGAGCTGGGAGCTGCCAAGGCCGCCCAGGCCACGGGGAGCAGCAGTCAGCGGAAGAGCCACAGCTGTTGTGAAGGGGGCCATGGGGCTGTCACCTCCAGACTTCTCAGTTCGGGGGTGCCCATCCCAGAACCCCCATATAGCAAGCAACAGGGCAGAGGGGACTAAGGACCCCAAGATGGGGGTCCATGGTGGATCAGCTGGGCCAATGTCACCACAGGGTCCCCTTGAGAGGCAGGCCTCACAGGGGTCTGAGCCAGAGTCTGGGGGGAAGGTGGAGGGGCAGCGAGCCCAGGGCGGGCCTTCAGGGCTGCAGGAGGGGCTGCGGATGCCCCTCCTGGCAGCGGGCAGGCCTGCCATGCCTGGCCTCAGCCCGGCTCACCTGCACTACAGGTGGGGCGGGTCTGGGAGGCGAGAGGCACTGTGTCACTCAATGTGACCAAGACGAATGGGTGTGGCTCGGGTGGAGGCCTGCCCAGTGTGCCAGGCCCTGAGTTCCACTCCCGCCAAACCAGGAAAACTGTCACCCTCAGAGAGGGGCCCTAACGGGCAGAGGGTCTGAGCAGACCACTCCCGGCACGCCTGTGCCTAGGCGCAGCTTTGCCGCGTGCGCCTTGCCCTGCCGCGGGCGGACGGCGAGGGCCCTGCTGGCCCGCGGGAGCAGGCGCACTGCGGGCAGAGCTGGGCCAGCGCTTCCAGGAGGGCGAGCTGGCGACTGCTCACCTCTCTGAGGCAGCGGGGAGGTACTTGCTGCTTCTAGGAACTCATCCTCGGAAGCTCCAGACGCTTGCCGGGAGCGCTGCCAGCTGCCCCCTGCAGAGGCCAGGCCAGAGTCAGGACAGGCCCTGGGAAGCACCTGGAGAGGTCGGGTCTGGGGCGGGGTAAGGCGGGTCAGAGGCAGGAAGTCCCAGCCAACCTGCCGCCACTTCTGCTTCCTGAGTCCTGAGTCCCGGGGCGGGTCAGCTGCTCAACACAACCACCCCCTGGCCAGGCCGGGGCGGTCCTGCTTTCTGGTTGCGCGGCTGCAGGTTTCACGAGGAAATGCTGGCGGGGGCAGGCCAGCACGTGCTGCTGTTGAGTGAAGGACCGCGGGGCTTGGACACCCTGGACAGCGCGCGAGGCCCCAGGGGTCGGGTACTCAGTGCACAGAGCCCAGCAGAGCCAGGAAGGGGCCTCCCACAGGCCTGCAGGGACCCGCGTGGCCAGTCTGGGGTGTGCCCGTGGGGAGGCTGCTACCTGAGACCCTGTGTGGTGCGCCAGGGCCCTCAACTGTGGAGCCTCCCGCTGCCCAGCCCCTGCTGGTCAGGGTCACTGTGCCACCCACCTGCTGAGCCAGCTCTCAGGTTAAAGGGGGGCCCTGCTCTCGCCAGAGTCCCCCAGAAGAAGACCAGAGGCCCTGCTGCCACTGCCACGGCCTCCCACCTCCGAGCTCCCACCTCTCCTCCGGGAGCAGAGCACGAGCCCGGGACCAGCAGCCAGGGTGCACCAGCTCGGCCTCAGGGAGGGCCTCCTGTGCCAGGGCCCTGCTGGGCAGGGTGCCCACCTGCTCACACCGCGGGACCCAGCACAGCCCTCCGCCAGCCGCAGCGATGGACCTCCCAGGCCTGCCCTGCTGCCCGCCCTCCCCAGCCTCAGGCGCCCAGGCTCCCGCGCTCCCCTCACGAGGACGCAGCGCAGGCGCCCGGCTCTCTGCCACCGCACCCAGGAGTCCGTGCCCGAGGGGTGCTAAGCAGCGTCCGGGAAGGCCTGCGGCTGTCCCTGCTGGGTGGGGGTGGCGTGGCCCCCGGTGTGGAGCAGGTGGAGGCCGGGGTGCTGCTCAGCACCTTCTAGTGCCCGAGACACCCGCCCAGAGCACGCGACAGTGTGCAGGCGAGACCTTGCTCCAGGGCCAGGCCAGCAGCAAACCTGCCTGGGGGGCCACAGGGAGTGAGCAGGCTGGCTCTTAAGCCAGCAAGGACCAAGTAGCCTGAGGGCAGCCCTGGGCCCCACCCGTGTCCCTCTGCCAGCTGAAGCCAATGTGCGCCCAGGGAGCCCTCTCCTGTGAGGAGCGGCAGGGCGGCAGCTTTCAGTGTCCGGTCCCTGGGCCACGCCCCCACGTGGACAGGAGCCGCGGGCCACCTCCAGGCTCTGAGCCGAGCAGAAGCTGTCTGCAGCATGGGCAGGGCCTGGCCTCCCCTGGCCGGGGCAACCCTGGGGACTTCTCCCAGAGTCCTCACCGGACAACAGCCATCCCAGGAACAGAGCACTCTGGTCTCCGGGGCCCTTGGCCAAATTTTGACT
Organism: Tamias sibiricus; assembly: GCA_025594165.1. Lineage (NCBI taxonomy): Eukaryota > Metazoa > Chordata > Mammalia > Rodentia > Sciuridae > Tamias > Tamias sibiricus. Next base: position 2,475,885 of record CM046673.1, on the reverse strand, counting down.
CCTTCCAGTCCTGCTTATCTTGAAAAACTGGCCCCTGCTGCTTTCATGTCTTAAAGCTCTTCAAGGAACACAATGAAAGGCCAGGCTCCCGTAATGACAGAGCTCTGTCACCCGCATCAGCAGGCTGATTGTGGTCTGGCTGGGACTGCCTCCGACATGCTTTAGACCAGTGTCCCCACAGCACTGTGGAAACAGTTCTCTGGGTGGGGCCCTGGGCACGCAGGCTGTGCAGCCTCCGCCCCTCCAGTAGTGACACCCACACATGCCCCCAGACATCACCCAGTGCCCCCTGGGGGCAGAATCATCTCTGGGTAAGCGTGGCTCTAGGCTGCAGGAGCAGCAGCCGACCGACAGGTACTTGTAGACCGGCACCTGCCAGCCCAAGGAGCCCAGGACGAGCCACCAACAGACCACAGCACTCCACGTGCTTGCTTGCTTTCTCCCTTCCCTTCCCTTTCCTTTCCTTCCTTTCTTTTTTTTTGGGTACCGGGGATTGAACTCAGGGGCACTCGACCACTGGGCCACGTCCCCAGCCCTTTTTTGTATCTTATTAGAGACAGGGTCTCACTGAGTTGCTAAGTACCTCGCCATTGCTGAGGCTGGCTTTGAACTCGCGATCCTCCTGCCTCAGCCTCCCAAGTGCTGGGATGACAGGCGTGCGCCACCGCGGCCGGGTTCCACGTGCTTTCTCAATTCTGTCCTCATGAGAGCTCTGCAGACAGGCCCAGGGCTGCCCCGTGACTGGGGGGATGGCAGCAGGCAGGGCATGATGGAGGAGCCAGGCAGTCTCGCCCCTGTGCTTACCCTCTGGGCCCCAGACCTGGCCGCTCCAGGAGTTGGGACGCCCCTGGGACTCCATAGGAAGAGAAGAGCAGGGACCTCTGCAGTCTGGCTCCAGCTGGAACCATCCAATAAAGGACCAAGGTGACAAATGGCCAAGGTAGAACCTCGGGGACAAAGTACTGCTGTGGATGGCACCCAGATGCAAGAACCAGGAGACCCGGCACGGTCCCAGGCCTCCCCAGACTTCCATGCAGCCTCCCCTGGCGACCCCTGCCTCCCAGGAGGTTGAGCAGTCGGGCTGGGCAGCGGGGCCTGTGGGCTACACCCAGCGTCCTCTACGGGGCTGGGGGGAGCTCCAGACAGAAAGAGCCAGCAGGCGCTGAGGCTGGGGCTCAGCGGCGGAGCACTCGCCTGGTAGGCGGGAGGCCCTGGGCTCCACCCTCAGCACCACACAAGAACAAACACTTAACAATAAAGGTATCCTGTCCACCTACAACTAAAAACATTTATAAAGAAAGGAGGAGATGGCAGGGCACAGAGTCGCCGGCTTCCACGCACGCAGGGTGGGGGTCTCACGTGGCCTGCTTCCCCTGCGCCCCGGAGTCCTGCAGGGACACCTGCGGCAGCATCACCTCGCCCCTCAGGCCTCTCAGCTCCACGCTGATGGGGAGCGGCTGTGCCAGCAAGCGAGGACGCTCCCTGCGGAGCCCAGGGCCAGCGGCAGCCCCGCCATCCACCATAGGAGCTGGCCAGCAAATCCCTGGACACAGGAACCACCTCATAACCCTCCTGCCCCTGCCTCCCTGCCTCCCTCCCTCCAGCGAGTCACATGCCCTGGTGACATTCTAGAGGGTAAGACCTGAGCCGTGGAGAGCCAGCCCTGTCTTTGGGCCACCTCAACCCTTACAGGCCACAAGGCTTTGGACACCTCCTGGCCCCTCAGTCGCCTTGTCTCAGGCGGGGGTACCACCTCCTGCCTGCACAGCTGTGGGGCGGGGCACAAGGCCTATGACACAGTCAGCAGCAAGCCTAACCCAGAGATGCCCAGGAAGCAAGTGGCGGCGAGCCACAGGCTCAGTGACAGGCACATGGCAGGTCCCCAGACGGCCTGCTTCCTGCCCCTCTACCTGCCCAGTGCAGGCAGGCTCCTTGGCAGGCAGCTACCTGGAGCCCTCCTGCCATGCAGTGACCTCTGTCCACGGTGCCCACGCTGGGGAGAGGAACAGGCTCCCCAGCGGTGGTCAGTCCCACAGCGGCGACGACACGGGAAGGTGGCTGGACCAGGCCTCAGCCCTGGCCGCCTGACAGCTGAGGCGCACACTGAGACCTCCAAAGGTCGGGGCCTCCGCCACGGGGGACAAGTACAGCCGGGGCCCTTAAGACAAGGCAGCCGAGACACAGACAAAAGGACTGGAACCCAAGAGGGCTGCGTTCAGCCCCGGGCTCCGACGGGAACCCTCAGAGGCAGGTTCCCTCCAGGGAGGCTGTGCCCAGGCCTGCGGCCACCCCCAGCACCCGTTCATTCCCGAGCTCCCGTGATCCCCCACCTGCTTCAGTGAGAACTCGAGGCCCTGCAGAGCTGTCTCGCGGGCCTGAGGCCCACAGCCTGTACGAATTTCGGCCCGCAGTCCCTGGCCAGCACGCTCCCACCCCAGGCCACCCCGAGAGAACCGCTGCTCCGACCCGAAAAGGGCGCATGTGGGAAGACTGGGGCTCCTGTCTGCGCCCTCACACCGCCCAGCACCTGCGGGACCTGGCTGGGTGACAGCGGGCCTGCAGCACCCCACAGGGCAAGCACCCTGCTCCAGCAGCTCAGGGCACCAGACGTTCCCCCTGGCACTGCAGTGCCCACCTGCAGGTCCAAGGAAGGGCGCTCAGGTGGCCTTTCCACCCCAGCGTGGCAGGGGCAGGGCCTGCTCCGTGATGGGTGGTCCACCCACTCCACGCCAGGACACCCCAGACCTGACAGCCACCAGTGTCCTCAGGCACTGTCCAGTGTCCCTGGTGCAGCTCCCCAAGGTGGGGAAGGCCTGGGGACAACAGGCGCATCCACCCACAGAGGAGCCGATGCGGAGTGTGGTCCAGCACACCTGCAGGGCCACCCGGCCACGGGCAGGAGCAAGGGTCTGACACGCAGCGGCGTGGACGGCCTCGGGCGCTGTGCTCAGTGAGGACCAAATGACAAGACACACCGTGAGACTCCCTCGGTAGGTGAGTCCCGAGACTGGAAAAGGGTCTGCGGGTGCTGGGGGTTGGGGAGGGGCCGGGGTGACTGCTCGCGGGACAGGCTTCCTTTGGGGTGAGGGCTCTAGACCGACAGAGGTGACGGTTCACAGCTTGACAGTACATGAGACCGAACCGCGCGTCTGCGTGAATGGCGTGGCCCAAGAACTGTGCGCACGCCACCGCCATCAGCAAGACCTGAAAAATACACGGAATTTTAAAAGAAGGGAAGTGAAGGGAACTAAGGGGAACCAGGTCAGGCGGGGACGTCCCAGGGTGTGTGGCCAGCGGGCACCCACTGCCAAAGGCTGGAAGGAGCAATGCAGGGGAGGCCACCTGGGTCTCCTTGCTCAGGGGAGGAGACAGACAGGGAAGTCCCTGCCGAGGTGAGGTCTACTAGAGGGCAGGAATGTCCCTGTGGGGGGCCTCTGGCTCCGGGCTGGCCCCAGCCCTCACCACAGCACACGCTGGACAGGCGTCCAAGTCCCCAGCGCAGGTTCTACAGGGCATAAGGGAGGTGTGGGCAGGACAGTCACAGGTGGAGGTGGCAAGCAGGAGGTCACTAGGGGCCCCAGGGAGCTGTTGGGGACAGAAAATTGGGGAGGCCACAGGTGCCCTACGACCCCTCCAGCAGGGCCCAGCATACCCACAGTCCCTCTGCTCGCCCCAGCATGTGCTTGGGAGCTGCAGCCTCCTTGGGACACAGCCACACAGGGGACGGAGTAGGGACTAGACAGTCAAGTGGGCGCCACAGGCTCTGTCTGGACACCCTGTAGGCCTGCCCCAGCACTGTGGGCGTGGTGCTGGGTTGTTCTTGGGGGTGCAGTGTTCTGGGTGCTGAGCAGAGTCCCCGGCTTCCACCCATTTCATGCCAGGATCCCTCCAGCTCAGACAGCCACAGGTGCCATCCTGAAGGCAGATGGGGGTACCCTGAGGTATCAGTTCCCCAAATCCAAGTCCTTTCCCAGGAGCCCCAGGATCAGCCCCCAAGCAAAGTGGCTTTGGATACTCATCCCTCTAAATAACCCAGAGAGCTAGGGCAACCAACCCCATTCTAGGCCCCCAAACCTGGATGTGCCCCCCCCACAAAACCCAACCCACCAAGAGCCCCAGTGACCAGTAAACAGTGTGACATTTCCTGCTGAAGTAGATGGCGATCCGAGCATCGACACAGACCCCCCTTGGAAGCCCTCCCAGGCTTCTCCGCTGCTTCTCGGTACTCCTGTCTCTACCACCAACAGCCACCACCCCTCGTCGGGAAGGGTTCCCAGGTTTCACTGAGGAAGAGTCGCAGGAGCCACCCAGCACACCCTGCTGAGACATCGCCCCCCAGCACAGCGTCATCCTGGGAGCAGGAGTGAAGACCACAGCTCGGTTCTCTGGGGGAGCCAGAGCCTTACAAAACCCCTGCAGCCCAGCTGCTCCCCACACGTGCCCAGCACACCTGCGACGGCCCAGCATCACCCAAACAGACGGTGCCCTTGACACCGGCCCAACGGAGGGCTCATGAGAAATTCTGCATGATTAACGGCCTTGGATACCTCTGGAAGCACCCTACTCCTCCAGGCGTGGCCCTCAGGAGCCATCAGTCAAGTGCTTCCACTGGGGGTGCGTCCAGCCCCCACCCACGAGAGGTACCACTGACCTCTCTCCCTTCAAAGTCTTTCCTCCAGGACCGGTGGGGGGGGGCAGTGTGTTCCACCTGGATGAGTTTTCATTAGGCAAATCACCCTCATTCAAAGGTAGGTGAGAGGGTGGGGGGTGCAGCCTCCCCAGCCAGAGTGTGAGGTCATCAGTGGACTCGGTGGGGTGGGGGGATCTGCTTCCCAGCCAGAGAAGCGCCCTGATTCAGGGCATGAGTTTTGGGTGCAGAAAACAGGGAAAACCCAAAACAGGTCTAAGCATCTGACATGGGTGGGGTCTCAGGCTTTGGGTCAGGGGCAGGTCTATTAGCGGGCGGTCCATGGGCTTTAGCAGGTAAGTGGGGGGCAGGCAGGATACAGGTTCAGATGGGGGACTGGACAGAGACAGTCTGCCTCTGGCTTTGGTAGGGTCACTGACGAAACGGGAAAGCCGGGTGCGGGGGGGGGGGCACTGACGTGGGCTGCAGGGCTGGGAGGGTGGTGGAAGAGAAACCTGAGGGGTCGGGTAGGATGGGGACAAGTAAGCATTCAAACTTTGTCCCCGGGGCAATTCTGTGTCCCTGTGGAGGGCAGGGTCCCGGCACCCGGGAGTCGGGTCGTTTCCGGGTCTCCCGCTGTATTTTGTTGCGGGAGGACGGCGCGGCGGGGTCGGCCACGGGTGGGCGGTTAATGCGGGAAGCGACAGGGCTGGGAGGGTCGGGGTGGAAGGCCGGGAGTGACAGGCCAGGGGACCTCCAGGTCCGAGGGTGTGGGGCTGCTGGAGGAGAGGCCGGGAGCAGGACGGACCCCGCGGCTCCGGGCGGCGCTCGGCCGGACCCCGGGGCGGACGGCGGCGCTGCCCTCGGAGACGGCGAGGTCCGTCCTGCAGGTGCCGCCGGGGTCGCGCAGGGCTGAGCGGCCGGACGGCGGTGGGGATGCTGAGGCCACCGGCCGGCGCACCTGGGGGCGCACCAGGCGCCCAGCTGCCGCAGGGGCCCGGCTGCGGAGGGGTGGCGGCCCGGCGGTCGCCGCGTTTGGGGGTCGCGGCCGACCCGCCGCCGCCTGCGGCCCGGGGGGCGGGTCCCCCCCACCCGGCCGCCTCACCTGGCTCGCTCCCGTCGCCCGCTGGCTCCCGCCGGCCCCGCCTCTCCCGGCGCCGTGCCGCACCCGCCTCCGGCCCCCGCAGCTCCGCCAGGCCCGGCCGCGGCCGCCGCTGACGGGTTCCCGGGCTCCGCGGTGCCTAATATGGCGGCGCTCGCTGCTCCGCGGCCTCCCGGCTCCCTCCCTCCGCCGCGCGCGCCCGCCCCGCCGCGCGCGCCCCCGCGCCGCGGCCCCGCCCCCGCGCCGGCGCGCTGCGTGCCGTCGCCCCGCCCCGCCCCGCCCCCAAAACTGCCCCGCCCCGCCCACCTCGCGAGGCTGCGCCTGCGCGCGTGGAGCATCTCGGGAGGACGTGACGTCTCTCGCTATTCGAATCAATACAGGAAGCGAGGCGCCACGCGTTGCCAAGGGCAACCGCGGCCGGAAGGGGCGAGCGGAGAGCTGAGGCTGCGCGGAGACTGGGGAAATTGCTCGCTCAGCGGAGGGCGTGGCTGCTATAGGGGATGGTCGCAGAAGTGGACCCCGAGTGGTGGACGCACAGATGGCAGACCCGAGGCAGGCGTACACCTTGGTGAGGCGGTCACGCCGCGTAATAAGGCCGAGGGGGCCCAACACCAAGAAACCCACTGCCGAGACCGACGTTCAACAAGCGCTTTGCTCCCACGGAGTGTCCTTCCAGCCCTCGCCCAACAGCGGGGAGCAAGCCCGATGGAGGTCCCTGGCCAACAAACAACAAGACCATTTTTAAAAAGACCCTCGCTCAAAAAGTGGGCAAAGGTTGGACCTGGGGTGTGGGTCAGTGGTGGAGCCCTTGCCTAGCTTGCTCCAGACCCTAGGTTCCATCCCCAGCACCACATAAAATAGCTGGGTGGGGAGCAAGGATCTGAATGGACAGTTCTCCAAAGAGGTTATGCGAATGAGCAATACGTGCACGTGAAGAGGCTCAGTCGTCCGGAAATGCAAATCAAAGCCGCCCTGAGATACTAGTGCATGCCCACTAGGCTGGCTTTGATTCAAAACAAAAACAAATCAGACGAAAAAGGAAAGCAAATGAATGTTGGCCAGGATGTGGAGAAATAGGAACCCTGCTACACTGCTGGGAGGTTGTAAAATGGTGCGGGCTGATGTGGAATACACTTTTTGGCAGTTCCTCAAAAAGTTAAACATAGAAAACCACATGACACAGCAATGATGCTCCTAGGTATCTACTCAGAGAGGTAAACACACATCCACTCCAGCTGGTGTGTGGCCACACCCGTGCTCCGCAGGCTGAGGCAGGAGGATCCCAAGTTCAAGACCAGCCTGGGCAATTTAGCAAGCCAGCCACGGGGGGCTGTGTGTGTGTGTGAACTATGAGCACTGAGCACGCAAGTGGACTGAACCGCCGTCGCCCCTCTGTTTGGGTGGGCTTCTCTCTGGTCTTTTCTCTTGCTCTGCCTATGATCCCCACACAGCTCATGAGATGGGCGTGGCCTTCCTAGATGTCAGTCAACTTGCTGACAGCAGACATCAGGAAGCTAGACTCAGCCCCTTGAAACCTGACCCCTGGCCTCATTTGCATGACTCCTCCCAATAAAACTGGGCTCCAGGTGAGCTCTGGCTCTCTTTCCATGAACCCTAAGGTCAGAGAGTTGCCCACAGGACCCCCAAGATCGAGGTATTTTTCTGTCTCTGCGTGGTTATTTCATGCAGCCCCGGTTCACCTGGAGTGACCTTAAATGTTTAGTCATGAGGACGCGACACTGTCTCAAAATTTAAAATGGGGAAAGCCCTGGGTTCAATTCCAAGCACTTTGTAAAACAAGCAAACTCTACACAAATGTTCACGGTGGCCTTCTTCAAGGTAGTCAAAGTAAACAGCCAGATGTCCTTCAGCTGGTGACAGGATCGTGGCCCATTCGGACTATGGCGTACTGAGGTGCCTTTTACCACTTTTGAAAGTTGGCTCAGTGTGTGTGCATGGGTGTGGGGTCTCCTGGGAGGTGGGGTTCCCTTTACCATTCCCTGAGACTCCCTGCAAAAATGACACTTGACACCTGTAATCCCAGCACTTGGGAGGCTGAGGCAGGAGGATTGCAAGTTCAAAGCCAGCCTCAGCAATGGCGAGGCACTTAGCAACTCAGTGAGACCCTGTCTCTAATAAACTACAAAAAAGGGCTGGGGATGTGGCCCAGGGGTCAAGTGCCCCTGGGTTCAATCCCTGGTACCAAAAAAAAAAAAAAAAAAAAAAAAAAATGACACTTGGGCAGAAACCTGCAAGGAGAGTGGACACCACGGTACCCGATTTCTATTTTGTCCTTTTGGTGTGAAACGATGTGTATTATATAACTGCTCACCTGCCTGATTGCCAGGGGCTCCGCAGCCACCAGAGGGTCTGGCGCAGTCACTCAGTGCATGTAACATGGTCCATCTAGGAACTTTGAATTTTCTGGTAGCCACATGTAAAACAAAAATTCTGGCAGAATTCATTTTAATTAAATACTGTTTTATTGAAAATATTTTGTTTCTGTTTCAACACATAATTAAACTCAACCTTTTTTTTTTTTTTTTTGGTACCGGGGATTGAACTCAGCGGCACTCGACCCCTGGGCCACATCCCCAGCCCTTTTTTGTATTTTATTAGAGACAGGGTCTCACTGAGTTGCTAAGTGCCTCGCCATTGCTGAGGCTGGCTTTGAACTCGCGATCCTCCTGCCTCAGCCTCCCAAAGTGCTGGGATTGCAGGCGTGCGCCACCGCACCCGGCTAAACTCAACCATTTTTTAAAAAATATATATTCATTTACTTTAGTTGTACACAATGCAATGCATTTATGTTTACATGGTGCTGAGGATCGAACCTGGGCCGCGAGCATGTGAGGCGAGCGCTCTGCTGCTGAGCCACAACCCCAGCCCCTCAACCATTTTTTTTAATATTTTTATTTATTTGCTTTTGGTTGTACACAATGTGTTTTATTCAATGCGTTTTATTTGTACGTGGTGCTGAGGATCGAACCCGGGTCGCCCACGCGCTAGGCGAGCGCTCTACCGCTGAGCCACAATCCCAACCCCCCCCTCAACCATTTTTTTTTTTTTTTTGGTACCGGGGATTGAACTCATGGGCACTTGACCACTGGGCCACATCCCCAGCCCTTTTTTGTATTTTATTAGAAGCAGGGTCTCACTGAGTTACTAAGTGCCTGGCCATTGCTGAGGCTGGCTTTGAACTCACGATCCTCCTGCCTCAGCCTCCCAAAGTGCTGGGATTACAGGCGTGCGCCACCGCGCCCAGCTCTCAACCATTTTTAATGGGGTATTCTATGTCATTTTTGTCAGATCCAGTCTTGGGATCCATCCAGTGTGTATTGGTCACCTACATCCCACCTCTACTGGGTGCTAGTTCTCATCAGAAATCCTTGATCTCCAGCCCTGACTGCTCTTTCCTCAGACCCAGTACCAGACTCACGAGGGATGTTTCTGGTGGTGAGGGCTCCCTGCCACACCAAGGGATCCACACTTCAGCCAAAGAGCAACCTGGAGAACTCGCCAACACTACCCAGGTGCATCATACCCTTTGAAAGAACTGGCCAGAGGTTGCAGACGTGCGGCCACAAGCTGAGGAACCGTAAGGATTGCCAGCTACCACCAGCAACTGGGAGAGGCAGGAAGGACCCTCCCCCAGAGCCAGGAGAGAGGCTGGCCCTGCTGACACCTCCATCAGGGACCTGGCTGCCAGGACCTTGCTGAAGTAGCCCTGGTAAAACAGACGCCCTCTAAACTTAAGGGCGACTGCCTGATGACTTGTTTTTCTGTAGTGTCTAAACAGCCCCCTCTGAAATCAAAGTTCCAAACGGCTTTTTTTTTTTGGTGGTACCGGGGATTGAACTCAGGGGCACTCGACCCCTGGGCCACATCACCAGCCTTTTTTGTATTTTATTTAGAGACAGGGTCTCACTGAGTTGCTAAGTGCCTGCCATTGCTGAGGCTGGCTTTGAACTCGCGATCCTCCTGTCTCAGCCTCCCAAAGTGCTGGGATCACAGGCGTGCGCCACAGCGCCCGGCTCCCAAAGGGCTTTTTTTTTTTTTTTAAATATTTATTTATTTACTTTAGTTGTACACAATGCAATGCATTTATGTTTACGTGGTGCTGAGGATCGAACCCAGGCTGCACACGTGTGAGGCGAGCGCTCTGCCGCTGAGCCACAATCCCAGCCCCCAAAGGGCTTTAACTTCTAAACCGCCTCTCACTGGGAAAGAGAGCTCCCAGGAAGCCAGAACCACCAGGCTCTGGCCAACTGAGCCCGCGGGCCGTGTCTGGCTGTACCGCGGGTCCTCTTTTATGAAAGCTTCCTGTCCCTGGAGTTTTCTGAAGATGGGGATCTGAGGCAGAAACAAGCCTCCTCTACCTTCCTTCGAAGCTGGCGTTGAATAAACCAAGTTTCCTGCCAGTTCAACGGCCTTCCCATGTGGCACGAGGCCCAGCCTCTCGCCCCTGCATGGAGGGGTGACAGCAGAGGAGGGACACAGGTGCCTGGGCTGCTCTTTGCTATCAGTTACACACAGCCTGTCTGCAGGGCCCAGACGCCAAGTTCTCACACTTACAGAAGCCTTGTTTTGGGGTGTGGCTTCTGATATCTGTTTCCTGCACCCCGGGGCCTATCTCCTCTTGCAGAGCATCCTGGGGGCCCTCACACCTGGCACAGTGCCTGGCCTTCTGAAAGCCCTCTGTAAACATCAGCCTGAGCCACAGTGTGGGTGGGGGGGTTCCTGGTGAGCGCCCGCAGGCTGCCCCAAAGCTGGTTATCTAGAGTCTTCCTTGACAGGTGGAGGCAGCACACAGCCTCAAAAACACTGGGCAGTCGCGTTCATGAGTCCAGAAACGGCACCTGCTTCCTCTGTGACTTTCGTGTCCCTGACTGTGCCTTGTACATAATGGTTTCTGCTAATCTTTTTTTTTTTTTTTTTTTTTTTTAATATTTTTATTTATTTGCTTTTAGTTGTACACAATGCGTTTTGATTCAATGCATTTTATTTGTACGTGGTGCTGAGGATCGAACCCGGGTCGCCCATGCGCCAGGCGAGCGCTCTACCGCTGAGCCACAATCCCAGCCCCCTAATCTTTTTTTTTTAATATTTATTTATTTGCTTTAGTTGTACACAATGTGTTTTTATGTTTATGTGGTGCTGAGGATCGAACCCGGGCCCGCGCCATGGCTAGGCGAGTGCTCCACCGCTGAGCCACAACCCCAGCCCCCAGGGCCCAGACGCCAAGTTCTCACACTTACAGAAGCCTTGTTTTGGGGTGTGGCTTCTGATATCTGTTTCCTGCACCCCGGGGCCTATCTCCTCTTGCAGAGCATCCTGGGGGCCCTCACACCCTGCGCACAGTGCCTGGCCTTCTGAAAGCCCTCTGTAAACATCAGCCTGAGCCACAGTGTGGGTGGGGGGTTCCTGGTGAAGGCGCCCCGCAGGCTGCCCCAAAGCTGGTTATCTAGAGTCTTCCTTGACAGGTGGAGGCAGCACAGCCTCAAAAACACTGGGCAGTCGCGTTCATGAGTCCAGAAACGGCACCTGCTTCCTCTGTGACTTTCGTGTCCCTGACTGTGCCTTGTACATAATGGTTTCTGCTAATCTTTTTTTTTTTTTTTTTTTTTTTTTTAATATTTTTTATTTTATTTGCTTTTAGTTGTACACAATGCGTTTGATTCAATGCATTTTATTTGTACGTGTGCTGAGGATCGAACCCGGGTCGCCCATGCGCCAGGCGAAGCGCTCTAACCCGCTGAGCCACAATCCCAGCCCCTAATCTTTTTTTTTTAATATTTATTTATTTGCTTTAGTTGTACACAATGTGTTTTTTATGTTTATGTGGTGCTGAGGATCGAACCCGGGCCCGCGCATGGCTAGGCGAGTGCTCCACCGCTGAGCCACAACCCCAGCCCCTCTGCTAATCTTTAAAATCAATGTTGTCTTAAAACAGAAGTTGGCCCATCAAAGTGACCACACTCCGATCTGTTGTTTGTGGGATAGTTTTCATGAATTGCCCGTGTGCGTATGTGTGTGTGTCTCTGTGTGTGTGTGCGTGTCTGTGTGTCTCTGTGTGTGTGTATTTCTTGCAGCACTGGATCTCAGGGCCTTAATTAAGCATGCCAGGTGTCCACTCTACCACCGGGCAATGTCCCTACCAGCCCCTGGCCCCATCCCACCTCCCTCTCCCTATATATTTTAACTTGCAGTACTGGAGATTGAACCTAGGGCCTTTCATATGATAGACAAGTGTTTATCTACCCATTGAGTTTACACCCCCAGTCCAGCCCCTTTTATTTTTGAGACAGGGTCTTGTTAAGTTGCCTGGCTGACCTTGGACTTGCCATCCTCTGGCCTCATTCCCCCCACCCCCAAGTAGCTGGGATCACAGGTGTGTCCCACCACACTTGGCTCCCTGCCCACATTTTTTTTTCTTTTGGTACCGGGGATTGAACTCAGGGACGCTCGAGAAGCCACTGGGCCACATCCCCAACCCTTTCACTAAGTTGCTAAGTGCCTCACCATCGGTGAGGCTGGTTTGAACTCATGATCCTCCTGCCTTAGCCTCCCAAGTGCTGGGATTACAGGTGTGCACCACCGCGCCCAGCCCCTGCACACATTTTTATTATTACTTTTATTAATATTTTATGGTTGGGGCTGGAGATGTGGCTCAGCGGTAGAGCGCTCGTCTAGCACGTGTGCGGCCTGGGTTCAATCCTCAGCACCACGTAAAAATAAACGCATTGTCTACAACTAAAAAAAAAGCAAATATTAAAAAAAAATATTTTATGGTACTGGGTATTGAACCCAGTTAGTCACTGTAGCCACACCCCAGCCCTTTTGTTTTATTTTTTTTCTAAATATTTGTTATAGGTGGACACAATGTCTTTTTTTTATTTTTATATGTTGCTGAGGATCGAACCCAGTGCCTCAGGCATGGTAGGGAGCGCTCTACCTCTGAGCCACAACCCCAGCCCTAGCCCTTTTTATTTTTTAATTTTTATTTATTTTTTATTTTGAGTCAGGGTCTTGCTAAGTTTACTTAGGCCCTCGCTAAGTTTTCTGAGACTGGCCTCCAACTTCCCAGCCTCCTACCTCAGCCTCCCAAGTCGCTAGCATTACAGGCATGCCCTAAGATGTCTGCCTCCCGCCCACATTTTATTTTTATTTATTTATTTATTTTTGGTACCGCCTACATTTTAAAAAGGAGAGACTGCATGTGAAATCTGCTGTCTGGCTTCTGCTTAAAAAATGCATTGGCTGAGGGCTGGGGTTGTGGCTCAGCGGTAGAGCGCTGGCCTAGCACGTGCGCTGCCCGGGTTCGATCCTCAGCACCACGTAAAAATAAAAATAAACGCATTGTGTGCAACTAAAGCAAATAAATAAATATATTAAAAAAAAAAAAAAAAAAAAGCATTGGCTGAGCCAGGTGCAGTGGTACAGCTAGTAATCCCAGGTACCAGGGAGGCAAGAGCCAGATTTGCAAATTCAAAGCCAGTCTGGGCCAATTAGGGCGTGGCTCAGTGGTAGAGCGCGTGTCTAACCTGTACCAGGCCCTGGGTTCCATCTCCAGAACTGCAAAAATAAAAAAGTGAAAAAATGAGTGACGGGAGCGATTCTGATTGTCTCAAAGGGAGGGTGGAGAGAGACTGGTTTAATGGCTTCCCCATCCTTCCAGTTTACTCATGTCGAAAACCCCGTCCCTCATCCTGGACAGCCCGCCCCCCGCCCCTGCCGTGCTGGGGATGAACCTGAGCCCAGGGCCTGCACAAGCCGGCACGCGCTCCACTCCGGAGCCGCACCCCAGCCCTGGCAGGATTCTCCCTGTCAAATTCCACATCAGAGCCATCCGCCGGTGTTCCGGCACGTGAGCTGCGGGCTCGCTTTCGCCCTCCTTTCTGCTTTGCCTCCCGTAGCCGCGAAGAGCCTGAACGCCCTCCCTCGCCGCACCCCCCGCGGGCTGCAGAGCTTCCTCCCAGGCGGGCGTCACCACCTTGCCGACGACAGCACTGCGGCGGTTCCGAGGGCGAGGGCGGCAGGCTAGTCCCCGGGCGAGCTCTAGTCATTAAACCCGCGAATGAATGAACCCCGGGATCACTTCCTCTTCTCCATCCCTCCAGGCCTCCGACCATTGGTCTCTGCGCCCGGAGCTGGCCACGCCCCCGAGACGCCGCGCACGCTCAGTCGCCCGTCGGCTTCCGTTCCGCGCTGAATCGGCGCGAACCATTTCCGCGGGCATCGTAGGGGAGGCCGGAGGGGCCTATTACAGAGGGAGGGCGGAAGCTGCCCTTCCCTTCCCCCGAGGCATGTCCCTGGTCTGTTGCTGCGATGTGGGTTTCCATTTTGTCACCGGTGCTGGCTGGGGCTTCAGAACCTGCTTTCGTAGCGGTCGCCATTGGCCGGTTCCCCCCCGCGGCGGAGTTGGCCTCGTCCGTCTTGTCACGTGGGCGGGAAGATGGCGGCCCCCAGGGCGCGCGGTGATCGTCGCAGCTGTTGAAGCCGCCGCGGGAGGTGCGCTCGGGTGCAGCGACTCGGGGCTCGGCCGGCGTGCGGCGGCGGCGGCGGCGGCGGAGCACGGTGCGAGCCCGGGTCTGGCGGGCGGGCCCGGGGGACGTCTCGAAGGCCCTCCGGGATTCGCGGGCAAGGTGGCTGGAGGGGTCTCGCGCTGGGGGTCCCGAGTCCCGCGACCTCTTCCGCCCGGCTTTGGGGGTCCCGTGTCCCCGGGGGCCCCTGCAGCAACCCCTTTCTCCGGCTTGGGGGACCCTGGGCGGCGTCCGTACTGGGGCACCCATTAGGTGGCTCTCGAGTCGCCGTCCCTGGAGGATTCTCCGACCTCCCTTGAGAGGTCTCGGGACGCGGCGACCCCTTTCGGGGACGGGACATCTGGTCCCCGAGCTCTTTCCGTTGGAGGTTGTGATTCTTGCATCCTTTTATCAGTTTGTCTTGTCTGTCTCTAAGACCTTCACGGGGGGTGAGTGGATTCCTAGATTCTGCCTGGTTGGGGGACCGATCCCTGGCCCCCACATCCAAGAAAAATAGCCCTAGGGTGTGAGTTTCAGGGCTTTCCCTCGGACTGAGCCCAGAGGTGGGTCTTGGGCTCCCTGGGAAGGCTTCATTAACTCCCTGTAGCTTATCGAGGGCTCGGTAGTGGTGGGTTTGCCTCCTGAACAGCGTGTGTCAGAGAAAGGTCCCCCAGAAGGTAACACCTGGGTAGAGATTCAAAGGAAACCCAAGACTGGTGTGAGCTGTTCCAGATGGAGAGGCTAAGCTGGGGTGTTGTGCCTGGAGCTCCACCGCCTGCCCTCTCCTCCCCTCACTCCCTTCTGTAGCAGGAGCTTAAACTTCCTGGGAGGCAGGAGGAGCCTTCAGGAGTCTCTGGGAGTCTCCAGGGAGGCCCTGCAGACTGGAATTCAGAAGGCCTGAGTTTCTGTTTTTGGGACAAGTGCTGCTTATCCATGTGCGTGATGGAGGAGTCAGATCACAGTGCCCCCAGTGTCTGCCAGCACATGCTCCTGCCCTCTGTGGTCTCCTATGCTCCTTCCTCAGGTGTGATTATCCTTTGATGGCACCTGTCCTGGCAGGTGTGCCTCCCCAGCACCTCTCCAGATGCCACTGGAAACCACAAAGGCTGCAGGCATGCCACTGCCTGCTTGCTGAGGTCTGTGAAGTGTCCGCCAGCTTCCCGAGAGCAAGGACGCCATCCTCCCAACCTCCCACTCGTCACACCATACATTCTTCTTTACCTTTGTTTTGTTTTGTTGTGGCAGCATTGAGGATAGAGCCCGGGTTGCTCTACCACTGAGCCTACGTGGCCTGTTCCATTAACTGTTTTGAGACAGGGTCTTGCTAAGTTGTCCAGGTGGGCCTTGCACTTGTGATCCTCCTGGCTCAGCCTCCTGGATAACTGGGGTTACAGGTGTGGCCACCACAACCAGAGGCAGTGTCATTTCATCGTAATTCGCTCATGCAGGAAAGCATTCATGGTTTAGAGCCTCACTCTGGAGTCATCGTGCCTGGATTCAAAACTGCCCATCGCTGAAGTTGGGCATGGTGGCCACGCCTGTCAGCCCAGCTGCTTGGGAAGCTGAGGCAGGAGGATGGCAAGTTCCAGGCCAGCCCAGGCAACTGAGTGAGACCCTGTCTCAGAATGAAATAAAAAGAGCTAGGGGATGTAGCTCAGTGGTAGAGCACCTGGGTTCATCCTGCAGCACTGAACAGCCACCTCCACAGCCCGACGCCCAGGCATCCACAGGGTCCCCAGGCAAGTAAGGCTGTTTCCTCACCTGTAAAATGGGAACATGTCTGGTGCCTGCCCCACGGGGCCCTGGGGAGGGTCAAACAACCTAATGAATATCAGGGCTCATCAGAGAGCCTGGCACTGGGCAAATGCTACATAAGTGCCAGCCACTATTATTGGTTTTTATTTTTGTTTTTTTGGTTCTGGGGATTGAACTCAGGGGCACTCGACCACTGGGCCACATCCCCAGCCCTGGTTTGTGTTTTATTTAGAGAGAGGGTCTCACTGAGTTGCTGAGGCTGGGTTTGAACTCACGGTCCTCCTGTCTCAGCCTCCCAATCTGCTGGGATTACAGGCATGTGCCACATTCAGAGCGAGCAGGATGTAGGGTCAGAGCACGACCACCAGGAGCTGGGTACAAGGGGCCATCCGGGGATCAGCCGCCACAAGTCCTGGGCTGCTGAGTGGAGACCAGACCCATGGGGTTCCTGACTGAAGAAGGGAGACGTGGCCCAGAGACTGTGGCCCAGAGAGGGAAAGTAACTTCTGGAAGGCTGCACAGCAAGCAGGCAGGTCAGAACTGAGCTCTCAACCAAGAACCTTGGCTGCTCAGCAACCAAGAAGCTCCCCAGCTGGTATGGTGGCCATGCCTGTCATCCCACCACCCAGGAGGATGAAGCAGGAGGACTGCAAGTTCGAGTCCAGCCTGGCAACTTAGACACTGTCTCAATGTAAAAAAGTGCCAGGTGTGGTGGCCACGCCTGTAATCCCAGCAGCTCGGGAGGCTGAGGCCGGAGGATCTGGAGTTCAAAGCCAGCCTCAGCAACAGCGAGGCGCTAAGCAACTCAGTGAGACCCTGTCTCTAAATAAAATACAAAACAGCTGGCGCGGTGGCGCACGCCTGGTAATCCCAGCACTTTGGGAGGCTGAGCAGGGAGGATCGCGAGTTCAAAGCCAGCCTCAGCCATGGTGAGGCACTTAGCAACTCAGTGAGACCCTGTCTCTAATAAAATACAAAAAGGGCTGGGGGTGTGGCCCAGTGGAGTCGAGTGCCCCTGATTTTCAATTTCTGGTACCAAAAAAAAGGGGGGCTGAGGGTGTGGTTCCGTGGCAGAGGGCTGCCTGGGTGTGACATCTCTAGTGTCCCCCAGAGAGCCCCCGCCAGGTCCTAAGAGTGAGTGGGGAGTGGCAGACGCCCCTGACCTGCTCCTTCCTGCTGCAGGTTCCTTGGGCTCCCAGGCCCTGGCTGGGCAGCAGGGCAGCGTCATGGTGACAGAACAAGAGGTAGAGAGCCATCGGGCAGATGCTGGTGGACCCCAAGCAGCCTCTGCAGGCCCGCTTCCGGGCGCTCTTCACCCTGCGGGGCCTTGGTGGTCCGGGGCCATCGCCTGGATCAGCCGGGCCTTCGAGGACGACTCGGCCCTGCTCAAGCACGAGCTGGCCTACTGCCTGGGCCAGATGCAGGACCCGCGGCCATCCCCGTGCTCACCGAGGTGCTGCGGGACGCCCACCAGGAGCCCATGGTGCGCCACGAGGCAGGTGAGCCCGGCTGCCCCTTCACCCCCCCCACGTGGCCAGGTCCAGGGAGGGACCCGCAGTCCGGCTGGCCAGGGAGTCCTCTTCCTTCCGTCTTTTTCCTGTAAAGTGACGTTTAAAGCCAGGAGAGGTGGCGCAGGCCCGTGTTGCCTGTGGCCAGGAGGCTGGGGCGGGAGGTGGCGGTTTCCAGGCAGTCTCAGCAACGCAGCCAGGCACTGGAAGGTGGCCGTGGCCGCGCGGGAATGGGCGACCACCTTCCACACCCCCACGCCCGAGGCGGTGCCAGCTGCGCCAGGGGAGCTGAAGAGCAACCCTGCTGCGCCTGCGCCTGCGCGGTGGCCCCGCCACTCGCCCTGCCCCGGCCACAGGGCCTTGGCCTGCACCTCCCTCTAGCCCAGAGGCCCAGGGAGGTCCCCCTGGCCCATGGACTCCCCGCCCCCCGTGTCAGCATCCAGGTGTGACGCCAGCAGCCGTACCCCACCTAGGGCCCAGGCTGGGGGCTGGGGGCTGTGGCTGCCCTCAGCCCTGGCCGGGAGCTCTGCCTGCTGCGGCTCCCCCCGCGGTGTGGCCTCTGAGCCCCCGGCTGACGCCAGCTCCCTGCCTGCCTCTCAGGGAGGCCCTGGGGGCCATTGGGAGCCCCGACGTCCTGGACCTCCTGAGGCAGTACTCCAGCGACCCCGTGGTGGAGGTGAGCAGCCCGCAGCCCGTCTCTGGTGGCCACGGCCACCCCGCTGTCCAGGACACTCCCGAGTGAGGCGCTCCCTGCCCCCCGCTGGCCCCCTGCACTGGAAGGGCCTCGCTGCCCGCGCCCCCCTGCCTTGAAGTGGCCTTATTGAGGTCATCACGTGTCGGGAAGCGTGCGTGCATTGAGTGACGTCCAGCTCGTTCAGGCTGTGCAGCTGCCAGTCCTCCTTCCAGAACCTTCTCCTTGCCCAAGAAGAAGCCCCTCCCCTCAGTCATCCTCCGCGCTCCGCGGGTCTGTGATGTCCTGCCTCTGGGCTGGCCTGTCCTGGCCCTCCTGTCACTGGTCACACACCTTGGCCTGTGTGTCCTGGCTCTCACCGAGCTCGAGGGCCTTGGGTGCATCCGTGCTGCAGCTGTCACCTGGGCCCTCCCCTGGCGCGACGCTCCAGCATGTGAGGCCTGTTGTTTGTTGTTTTCGGGAGGTTTTTTTTTTGGTGCTGGGGACTGAACCCAGGTGCTCTGCCACCAGCCTTAGTATTATTATTATTAATTTTTAAAACATTTATTTGCTTTAGTTGTACACAATGCGATTCATTTATGTTTACGTGGTGCCTGAGGATCAAACCCGGGCCACGCACGTGTGAGGCGAGCGCTCTGCCACTGAGCCACAACCCCCACCCCTATTATTATTTTTCTTAAATTTTGAGACCGGCTGCCTGAGTTGTTCAGAGGCCTGGCTAAGTTACTGAGGATGGCCTTGAACTTGGCGATCCTCCTGCCTCAGCCTCCTGAGCTGCTGGGACTATTGGCCACCACAACCGGCCAGGCCTGTCTGTATCAGTTCTTGCCCAGGTGAACGGGTGACCTCCATGTCTTGGCCACTGTGGCCCACCCTGCGTGGACCCATGTGTGCACGAGGCTCTGGGCGCCCTTGGACCCCCGTCCTGGCTTCATGTGCCCACTCCTGGCAGCCAGAGCGGTCCGTGTGAGGCCGAAGCCAGCTGACGTGCTCCTGTGCGTAGAGCGCTCACATCTCGTCCCCTCTGGGCAGACCCCGAGTCCTCAGCAAGGCCACAGGCCCCGCGTAGCCTGGCCCTGACTTCCCTCCTTTCCCCAGCAGGGTCCTGCCTCAGGGCCTTTGCACTGGCTGTCTCCCCTTTCCCTGACTCGGGACTCCCTCTTGCCCTTTTCAGGCCTTTGCCTGGAGGTCACCTCCCTCATTGAGACCTTCCCCTCCCTCTGTCCGTTCCCCTGGCTGCGCCAACATGTAGGTCCCCGCTGCAAGCCCGGGGGGGATGGGGCTATCACGGCCTCTGTGCGTCCCCAGCACCAGGGCCCGGGCCTGGCACCACTGTGCTCCTTTCCCTGCAGGTGGCTGAGACGTGCCAGCTGGCTGTGCGTCGGCTGGAGTGGCTGCAGCAGCACCCTGGGCAGCCGGCCCGCGGCGGGGCCCTACTTCTCCGTGACCCAGCGCCGGCAGCCGAGGAGCGCGACGTGGGGCGGCTGCGAGAGGCGCTGCTGGACGAGACCCTGCCGCTGTTCGAGCGCTACCGCGCCATGTTCGCCCTGCGCAACGCCGGCGGCCAGGAGGCTGCCCTGGCGCTGGCTGAGGGTGAGGAGCCCGGGTCGGGCAGCCGCGGGTCCCGGGTGCCCAGCCCTCTCCGGCGGCCACGTGCCTGTCGTCCCGGCCCCCGGCGCGGGGGCGGGTCCTGGAGGCAGAGCCCCTTCGGCCACCCCTGTCTGTCCTGCCCTCTGGGTGCCCGGCCCCGAGCCCGTGGTGTGCCCAGCGAGTGACCAGTGACCCGCCTTCCCACCACAGGCCTGCGCTGCGGCAGCGCCCTCTTCCGCCACGAGGTGGGCTACTGCTGGGCCAGCTGCAGCACGGAGGCGGCCGTGCCCCCTCTGGCCGCAGCCCTGGCCTGCGCGGCCGAGAACCCCATGGTGCGGCACGAGTGTGCCGAGGCCCTGGGCGCCATCGCCCTGGCCCGCCTGCCTGGCCGCGCTGCAGGCCCCACGCGGCCGACCCCGAGCGCGTGGTGCGGGAGAGCTGCGAGGTGGCCCTGGACCTGTACGAGCACGCGCATGCGGGCCCGCCTTCCAGTACGCCGACGGCCTGGAGCAGCTGCGCCCCTGACCGCGTCCCTGCCCGGCTGCGCCCCGGCCCGACTGCGCCCCAGGTCCCGACTGCGTCCCCGGTCCCGACTGCGCGCCCCAGGTCCCGACTGCGCCCTGTCCCAACTGCGCCCTGTCCCGACTGCGCCCCAGGTCCCGACTGCGCCCCTGCCCGCTGGCCCTTCCTGGCTCCCTCCAGGGGAGCTGTGGGCTCTGGGCAGCAGGGGGCAGGGGCTTGGACAGGGTGTCTTGGGGAGGGACCGCGTGGCTCCGGCTTTGCTAGCCGTGGACTGCAGGGTCAGGGCCTGACCGCGGCTGTGTGGCACGGAGGGTTGGCAGGGCTGGGCGGGCACGGGCTCCAGGGCTGCCACGTGGAAGATTAATTAATTCGTGCCCACCAGCGGCTCTCCCAAGTGTGTGGACTGGGCTGCCCAGGAGCGTGGCTGCCCACTGCGCCTGTCCTGCCCCTGAGGACCGTCCCGCCGCCCAGCTCCCTCCCGGGGCTCTAGGAAGCGGCCCCCCGCCTGCCCTCCGTCCCTGCTGCCTCGGCCTGGGGCCAGAGTGCAGAGCCACTGGCTTCCCTCCAGGCCCTCTGTGTGGCCACCGCCCGGGGCAGCCCGCTCGCCCAGGAAACGGGTCTGAAGGCAGAACCGGGTCCACAGCTGCTCCCTCCCTGCGTCTCCAAAGCCAAAAGGCTGTTGGCAGCACAAAACCCCGTGAGCGCGTTTCCGGGGACGGTGTTCCAAGGCTGGCCTCGTCCTGCGGGCCCTGCCCTACGCTGTGGCCAGCTCTGCCAGCCCAGGCCTCGGCCTACCACAGAAAATGCGACCATCTAGCTCCACGGCACCCCCCGCCTGCCCTGGCCCACCCATGGCCTCTGCCCCCTGCCAGGACACCCTGGTGCCTGCAGACCTCGAGCCTGAGGCGGAGCTCGGTTGTGACCCCCAAAGGTGTCCCGAGTCTGGCCCCCACACTCGAGTGTGGCCTCACCTGGAAGAGAATTCTTTTTTTTTTTTTTTTTTTTTTTTTTAAATATTTATTTATTTGCTTTAGTTGTACACAATGGGTTTATTTGTAAATGGATGCTGAGGATCGAACCCGGGCCGCGCACGTGCGAGGCGAGCGCTCTACTGCTGCTGAGCCACAATCCCAGCCCCTGGAAGAGGAATTCTGTAGGTGCTGTCAAGACTCAGATGCATCCTCCTGGCTTGGGGAGGGCCAAATCCAGTGACCAGTCCTTGTGGAGCAGAAGAGGGCCGGTGCGGTCATCTGTGACCTGTCATCCCCAGTGACACTGGAGGCTGAGGCAGGAGGATGGCAAATTTGAGGACAGCCTGGGCAACTTAGCAAGACCCTGTCTCAAAATGTTGTGGGGGTGTGACTTGGAGGAGCGCCTCTGTCTGGGCAAGTGCCGGCCCTTGTCCAGTCTGCTGGGAAGGCTGACAGGAGGGCCACATGAGCCCTGAAGTCCCAGGCAGCCTGGGTGACAACAGCACCAGCGAGCAGTGCGCTGAGACGCGGGTCAGGCCCGGGCAGCTCCGCAGCTGCCTCTACCCAGGTCTGAGGAGGCTGCAGTCAGGCTGGGCCACAGCCAGAGGCCTGGGCCCTCCCTGCGGGCCTCCACAGCTCTGCCCATGGGGCAGCTGTCCCCCCAGCAGGGAGTCTAGTCGCTGCACAGCGCCCGGCACTGGTGACAGGCCCAGCCCCCACAGTGTGGAGGACGGGGTGGGGTCCTCCCCGCACCTGTCCACCGCTCAGCCCTTGGGCCACCCTGCCAGGCCCCAGCCTCTGCCTGGCCTCTGGGAGCCTCGCCCCCGCCCCAGCCCCACCCTCACCCACTCACCCCTGGTTTCTGCCTCCGTGCTTCCTCCGAGGCCACAGGGCACCCCCGCTGTCCTAGTGTCCACCTCCTGTCCCCAGGTGGCCCGAGCAGGCAGGTCCCTCCTGGGAAGGCCCCTGCGTGCAGCCTCCCCTCGGCATATCCCCATGTTGGCCTCTCCGGGGCCTAGCCCTGTCCTCCAGCCCTGGCACCCCAGAGGCCCAGGTGTCAGTGGGCACCGGGGAGGCTAGTCCAGAGCCCAGCCCCGGCGCCTGCACACGGCCCAGCGCCCCCCGCGAGCCCCTCCCAAGGCCAGGAGTGTGTGTGCTGTGGGGGGCACAGGTGGGCGGGGCCTCGCAGCGCCGGCTCCACGCTGAGCCACGCCCAGCCACCCGGCCTGTCACCAGCCCTGGTTCACGGAGAAGCCCTGCCCCAGCAGCGGGGCTCTGAACCCAGGACTCCTGCCGGCCCTCCTGGCCTTGTCCTGGCCTGTGCCGCTCCGCCAGCGCCCCTCAGGGAGCGCTCCGCCTGGGGCAATCATGTCCCCTGCTGGACCACTGGCCACCTGGGGCCTGGTCCTACCTGGGCTCCCCCTCGGGCCTCCCCACAGCAGCCACCAGAGGGCGCCAGTGAGCGCCGACTCAGGCCCCTGGCCCTGCCCACAGCCCAGGTCTCCCTCCTCCGTCAAAGCCCCGCCCGGCCTCCCCTCCCTCCTCCAGCCTCGCTGTGCCCCTGCTGGAGTCCTGTGGCCCGGCACTCCCAGGGGCTCCCTTCCTCCTTGAGGTCTCTGCTCCAGTGAGGACTCCTCACTGAGGCCCAGGAGGTTGAACCCAGGGACACTGCCACTGAGCTGTCCCCCAGCCCTTCTTAAATCTGATTTTTTGGTGGTGGGGGGCAGGTGCCAGGGAGTAAACTCAGGGGCTCTTGACCACTGGGCCACATCCCCAGCCCTATTTTCTATTTTATTTAGAGACAGGGTCTCCCTGAGAGTTGCTTAGGGCCTCGCTTTTTGCTGAGGCTGGCTTTGAACTCGTGATCCTCCTGCCCTCAGCCTCCTGAGCCGCTGGGATGGCCCTGGCTCCTTTCCCTGCCCTGCCCCACCCTGCTCTCCGCCTTCTGCCCTGGTGCTCCCGGCTCAGGGTCAGGAGGGCCTTGCCAAGACGGGCCTCCGCGAGGCAGGGCTTCTGGTGTGCCACGTGCACAGCAGCACCCGGCAGCCTGGGGGCGCTGGCCGGGGCGGGGCCACACCTGCCATCCAGCTGCTTAGGAGGCGAGGCAGGAGGGTGGCGAGCTTGAGGCCAGCCTGGGCAATTCAGTGAGACCGAGTCTCCAAATAAAGTCTGAAGGGACTGTGGGTGTGGTGAGGGCTAGCAACCCGCCTGGCAGGTACGGGCCTGGGCACCCTCTGCCCTCCCTGGCCAGCCCTACCCAGGCCAGCCTTGCTGTGGGTAGCATCCCCAGCATCGCAGGCAATGAGAGTGCCCACAGTAGGTGCTCAATAAATGTTGACAAACGAATTGCAGCCGGCCATGAAAAACCGGGGGCGGGCGTTCTCAGGGGAGGGCTCGGCAAGGCCAGGGCCCTGGGCAGGGACAGCGTGCGGCAGCCGCCGTGGCCAGAGCAGTCTGTGCTGGGATCACTGCGGGCAGATGGACCCTGGGGAGTCTCCGCAATCCTCTTAGTGCAAAGCCCCTTAACACTCCCGCCCCACGGTCACCTCCGGGCTTCCCTGCTGCAGGTGGCCGCCATGGCCGGGCTGGCGGACGAGGAGGAGGCCAAGGACTGGAGCGCTGCCCCGCCCGTGTACGAGGAGTACCGGCCACCCCCGCTGGACGCCATCCGCCTGCCCCGGTACGGCCTGTACCTGCTCATAGCCGCGTTCCTGGTGGTGTGGCCGTGGCCTATGCCATTGTCGGGCACCTCATCAAAGACCTGGCCCACGACTTGGCCGGTGAGCGCTACCCACTGCGAGGCTGCCCGGGGTGAGCTGGCCAGGGAGGGCAGAGGGTGGCCGGGGGTCTCAGGGCACCTGCCCAGGCCCAGGGAGGGCCTGGCCGCGCTCCGGCGGCCGGGTGGGTGAGGTGTCGGGCCGGGAGGTCCTCACCAGGCCCCCGCTGCAGACTGGGCGTTCGGCCCCGAAGCCGGACCAGGAGGAGGCGCCCCGCCGGGAGCGGGCGGCCAGCGCGGCAGGGGAGGACCTGGAGGAGCTGGACCTGCGGCTGGCCCTGGCCTGGCGGGACGAGGAGGACCTTGCGGGGGGTGGACAGGGTGTCCCCTCAGAGGCCCCTGCCCGGGAGCCCCATCATCCCTGCGTCGGGACCCGTGTTAGAAAACTGCTGAAACATAGTTAACTTAGGGAACACCGTGTTAGTGAAATAAAAGGAAGGATTTATTGGGTGCCACGTGGGCCCGAGGCAAGCACGAACAGAGAGCAGGAACAAGGAAAAAAAGGCAGAGTTCAGGGGGCTGGCTTAAATAGAGTAGGGGGCCATAAAACCCCCTTGGAGTGAGTCCTTGTCCTATAGAGAGGTCATGGGGGGGAGGTAGTGGTAGTGGACCTTGCTGATACAGTTTGGTCACGCTGAGGATCTCGGAGCCGTCACAAGGCACCTGGAAAGGTGTGGCCTTCTGCCTGGGAGGCGCGGCCTCTGCCTAGAATCCAACAACCCGCAGCCCAGAGCTCCTGGAGGCCCCTGGCCTCAGGTCAGCCCCTGCGTCCCCGGGCCCCGTGGTCCTGGGAGGAAGCTCCCCTCTCTGGGCCAGAGGGTGTGGGGGCTGGACACTGGCCATGGCCATCTGGCTTGCTGTCCCAGAGCCTGACCCTGCTCAGCCTCCCGCCAGCCCCCGCGGTCTGCAGAGGCCCGAGGCACTTTGACCATTAAACCAGCGCCCCGGCCTCGCCGCGCCTGCTGCAGCCGCCCCGCCCCAGCCCTGCCCGCGGCCCGTCACCGGCCAGGACCCTGCTGTGTGACGGACCTGAACACCAGGCCCGAGACCCGCCGGCCAGGGCAGAGGCCTCGCACGGAGCAGCAGCCGGGTGGCCTGCCTCCCACCCCGTCCTCCTCCACACCTCCCTGTCCCCTCTTGGCTCGGGCCTGCTTGTCCCAGTTGCCAGACTGAGGCTTCCTTCCCTTCAGAACTTTGCACAGGATGGGCACACAGCTGGGGCTTAATGTATGCGCATGGGGAGTGCTGGTGGGCCCACGCTTGTGCTTGTCCTGAGCTTCCTTCAGCGACCCGTCAGAGGTCTGACCGCAACCTCTGGGACATGGGAACCCCTGTGCATACAGTAGTACTCACACACGTGTGGCGAGGCCCTTTGGGCATTCTTTCACGTGCTAGGCCATGGCTGCGCCCCGTGGCCACTGGGGTGGGGTCCTGCTTGGCCCGGGCAGGGCTTGCTATCTGATCGACCTAAGGACCAAGGCTGAGGTTCGCAGAGCCCGGAGCCCCAGTCACCTGCGGCCACGGTGTCCCCATCCTCCGCCCTGGGAGCAGCCCAACCTGGCGGTGGGCGGTGGGCAGGTGGCCCTGTGGGCTTCCCGCATGCCCAGGACTGGCGTGGGCTGGTCAGTGCTGGCTGCCCTGGCCCTGTACTGAGGGTCGGCAGAACGCTGTGGTCCCCAGGAGAAGGAAACGGAGGGTGTGCCAGTGGCCAGCGGGGACCAGCGGGGGGCCTGCCTGCAGCCCAGGTGGCTTAGACCCCAGGGGCCTCTGAGAGCCCCGCCCTGGCGGGGACAGCTGCGGAGGGGGTGGCCCTGGGCCGTGGCCCTCGGGGCGGGCGCAGGGGAGGGGCCAGCTCCCAGTTAATGGCCCACCAGGTCCAGAGTCCGCAGGGTACCCAGGGAGGGAGGAGGGCGGCCTCCGCAGACCTGCCCGCGCACCAATGTCCGCGGAGCCGGCCTGCAGCAGAGACCTGGTCGGGCTGGTGCTGCCTCCGCCATGAAGACCCTGGGGACGCTGGTCCTGCTGGGAGCCCTGCTCCTGTCCCCCGCCCAGGCCCAGGTAGGCTGCCCGCTCCAGGAGCCGGGCCGGGCGGGTTTGTGGCCGCGCTGCAGGACGCACAGGGGAGCCACGGGGAGGGCCCGGCCCCCACGGCCTGCACACCCCCGAGACCCTCCCTGCCCCAGGCCCTGCAGACCCCAGTCCCCTCCGAGCACCCCCCTGAGCCCTCCTCTGAACCCCTCCTCCCCAAACCCCTCTTCCTGAACCCCCTCCTCCCTGAACCCCTTTTTACTGAGCCCCCTCCTCCCTGAACCCCCCCTTTTCCTGAGCCCCCTCCTCCCTCTGAACCCCTCTTTCCTGAACCCCCCTCCTCCCTGAACCTCTCCTGCTTCATACGCCCCCCAGGCCCTCCTCCGAGGCCCCTCCATGAGCCCCCTCCCTCACAGGCCCACCCAGGCCCTCTCGGCCCCTCTGTGTCCCCCCTCCTCAGGCGCCCAGCCCCCAGCCCTGCCCCGCTCCTCGCCCCAGGCTGGGAGGCCTGTCCCCTCTCCCCGTGCCCGGGCCCTGGCCTCCCTTCCCCAGCCTCCCTTCCCAGCCTCCTCCTCCCCCACAGCCACGGAGCGGCGGCTCAAGCCCTGGCTGGTGGGGCTGGCGGCCGTGGTGGGCTTCCTGTTCCTGGTCTTCGTGCTCATGCTGGCCAACCGCGTCTGGTGCTCCCGAGCCAGGTGGGCACCCCCCCAGGGTCCAAGTGCCTCCCCCAGCTTCCCGACCCTCACCCTTCCCCGCCTGTCCCTGCTCCTCCCTGGCCTGGGGCTGGCTCCTGTCCCTGCTGCCCCCGGAGCCAGCAGCCTCCCCTCCTGAGGGTTTCGCCCGCCTACGTCCGCAGGGCTGAGGATGAGGAGGCCACCATGAGCTTGGAGCCCGCCGTGCACCAGGACGCGGCCCCCAGGTAGGCCCGAGGTGCGCGGGCAGGGCCGCGCTGGGCCCTGGCCCCTGCTTGTGGCCCCCGCTCCTGCCCACTGGCCCTGCCCACTGGCCCTGGCTGGGGCCTCCCCGCCTCTGCCCAGGGTCTGCTCCTGAGGCCCTGCAGCCCTGCCCCGCCCTCCCACGCGGCTGCTTTCTTGCCCACGATCCCCACCTGGACCAAGGCCTGGGGCAGGGGCAGCGGCGAGGAGGACACCAGCCTGCCTGGAGAGGCTCGAGGCCAGGGCGGCCTGGGCAGCTGCGGCCTCCAGCCCCCGTGGCCAGGAAGAGGGGCCTCCCCCACCATGCAGTGCAGGGCTGGTCTCCCCGCGCCGCGGCCCCTGTCCCGTCCAGGCCGCGGCCCTGTCCCGTCCAGCCACCAGTCTCTGCCCACCACCATCTCTGCCCACCACCATCTCTGCCCACCATAACCATCGCTGTGCCCACCACCATCTCTGCCCCCACCACCATCTCTGCCCACCACCATCTCTGCCCCCACCACCATCTCTGCCCACCACCATCTCTGTGCCCACCATCACCATCGCTGTGCCCACCACCATCTCTGTGCCCGCCACCACCATCTCTGTGCCCACCACCATCTCTGCCCACCACCATCTCTGTGCCCACCATCACCATCGCTGTGCCCACCACCATCTCTGTGCCCGCCACCACCATCTCTGTGCCCACCATCACCATCTCTGTGCCCACCACCATCTCTGTGCCCGCCACCACCATCTCTGTGCCCACCACCATCTCTGTGCCCACCACCACCATCTCTGCCCACCACCATCTCTGTGCCCACCACCATCTCTGTGCCCACCACCAATCTCTGTGCCCACCACCACCATCTCTGCCCACCACCATCTCTGTGCCCACCACCACCTCTCTGTGCCCACCACCACCATCGCTGTGCCCACCACCATCTCTGTGCCCACCACCACCATCTCTGCCACACCACCATCTCTGCCCACCACCATCTCTGCCCACCACCATCTCTGTGCCCACCATCACCATCTCTGTGCCCACCACCATCTCTCTGCCCACCACCACCATCTATAGACCTGTCCACCCACCACCTCACACGTTTCTCACCACCATGCGTCCATGGAGTGCCGTCCACTGAGCCACCTGGGTGTCAACTGGCCTGTGCCGTCCTGTGGCCCAGGCGTCCTGCACCCCCTGCCCGCGGCCCCGCCCCCTTGCCCATCGGCAGCCAGCCCCGCTCCTCCCCCCCCCTCCCTCTGCTCTGCCACTGACCCCACCTGTCCATCAGCTGTTGGCCAGCCTCCCGTCTGCACTGTGCCACCCCCGCCACCCCCCTCCAGCTCCCACACGCCTCTCCTGGGCACCCCTTCACGGCCTCTCCTGCCCTCCGCCGCCCCGCTGCCCCGCCCAGCATCTGCAGGGTGGGCGAGTCGCCGCTTCTGCTTTGGGGGTGGCACTGCAGGCTGCCTGGCGGCCACCGCAGAATCACAGCACATCACCCCAAAGCCCTCGTGCGGGCTCAGTGGGCATCGGGGGCGGCAGCTGGTCCTCACTGCCGCCCGGGCCTTGGTCCCCACAGCAAGGAGGGCAGGAAGGAGAAGGAGAAGAAGGAGCAGAGGAGGCAGGCCGAGCCGGGAGCCAGCAACCCGGGGCTGGAGCTGCAGGAGGCGGGGCTGGCCGAGCCCGCGGGCGTCAGGAAGACCTCCCTGTGACGCTGCCCCCGGGTCCACAGTGCCGTCCCCACAAGAAGAGCCCCCCAGGAGGGCTCTGCTACGACGGGGCCCTGGCGGGCCCGGCCACCTGGGTCCTCCGGTGACCTCCGCCTCCAGCACGTGGCGCCGCGGCTTCTGCCCCCCCGCCTGACTCCTTGCCCTCGCCTGATGCTTGCTGGCCCAGACCGTGCCCCCACGCGTAGGCACGGGCTGTGGGCTGGGTCTCCTGGGTCTCCTGGGGCTGCAATAAAACGGTCCACGGAAGCTCCCAGGCCTCGCGCTCGGTCCTGGAGGTCTTGGAGGCTGCCGGTGGGCGAGGGAGCTGGTGCCCTGCAGGTGCCCAGGTGCCTGGGCAGGTTGAGTACTCTGTGCCCTCCTGGCTCCGCTGCCCTGAGCCCCGGACTTTGAGCCCCAGGCGTCTCCTGGGAAGTCCATCGCGCCCTCCCCTCCCTCCCAGTGTCTTGGGGCACGCGGCTGTTGACCAGGGCTGGGCTCCCAGGGCGGCCTGGGGCCTGGCCATGCTCCGCAGGCTGAGCGTCTCCGCGACAGTGCCACCGCCCCCACGCCTCCGTCCAGCTTCCTCTCGCCCTGGACCTCGATCCCCGCCCCCCCCACCCCCCCCCCGTCCACCTCCTCCTCCTTTTCCTCCTCCCCCCTCCTCTTCCTCCCCATCCCCCTCCTCCTCCCCGACCTCCCCCTCCTCCCCTCCCCCTCCTGCTCCTCCTCCTCCCCCCACTCCTCCCCCTTCTCCTCCTCCCCCTCCTCCCCCTCTTCCTCCCCCCTCCCCTTCTCTTCCTCCTCCTCCCCATCTTCCTCCTCCTCCCCCTCCTCTTCCTCCTCCTCCCCTCCTCCCCTCCTCCCCCTTCTCTTCCTCCTCTTCCTCCTCCCCCTCTTCCTCCCCCTTCCTCCTCCCCCTCCTCCTCCTCCCCCCCCTCCTCCTCTCCCTCCTCCTCCTCTCCCCCCTCCTCCTCCCCCTCCTCCTCCTCCTCTCCTCCCCCCTCCTCCTCCCCCTCCTCCTCTCCCCTCCTCCTCCTCCTCCTCCCCCCCTCCCTCCTCCCCCTCCTCCTCCTCTCCCTCCTCCTCCTCCTCCTCCTCCCCCCTCCTCCTCCTCCCCCTCCCCCCTCCTCCCCCTCTTCCTCCTCTCCCTCATCATCCTCCTCCTCCTCCCCCTCCTCCTCTCTCCCTCATCCTCCTCCTCCCCCTCCTCCTCCCCCCCTCCTCCTCCTCCCCCTCCTCCTCTCCCTCGTCCTCCTCCTCCTCCCCCCCTCCTCCTCCCCTCATGCTTCTCACCCTCCTCCTCCTCCCCCTCTTCCTCCTCCTCCCCCCTCCTCTTCCCCCTCCTCCTCCTCCCCATCCTCCTCCCCCTCCTGCTTCTTCCCCCTCCTCCTCCCCTTCTCCTCCCCCTCCTCTTTCTCCTCCCTCTCCTCTTCCTCCCCTTTCTCCTCCTCCCCCTCCTCTTCCCCCCTCCTCCTCCTCCCCCTCCTCCCTCCCCCTCCTGCTTCTTCCCCTCCTCCTCCCCCTTCTCCTCCCCCTCCTCTTCCTCCCCTTTCTCCTCCTCCCCTTCCTTTTCCTCCTCCTCCCCTTCCTCCTCCTCACCCCTCCTCCTCCTCCCCCTCGTCCTCCTCCCCCTCCTCTTCCCCCTCCTCCTCCTCTCCCTCATCCTCCTCCCCCCTCCCCTCCTCCTCCCCCTCCTCCCCCACTCTTCCTCCTCCTCCCCCTCCTCTTCCCCCTCCTCCTCCTCCCCCCCTCCTCCCCCCTCTTCCTCCTCCCCCTCCTCCCTCCCCCTCTTCCCTCCTCCTCCACCTCCTCCCCCCTCTTCCTCCTCCTCCTCCTCGTCCTCCTCCCCCTCCTCCTCTCCCTCCTCCTCCTCCCCCTCCTCTTCCCTCCCCTTTCTCCTCCCCCTCTTCCTCCTCCTCCCCCTCCTCCTCCTCCCCTCATCCTCCTCCCCCTCCTCCTCTCCCTCCTCCTCCTCCCCCCCCTCCTCTTTCCTCCTCCTCCCCCTCCTCTCCCTCTTCCTCCTCCCCCTCCTCCTCTCCCTCCTCCTCCCCCCTCCTTTTCCTTCTCCCCCCCTCCTCCCCCTCCCCCTCCTCCCCCCTCCTCCTCCTCCCCCTCCTCCTCCCCCCCCTCCTCTCCCTCCTCCCCCTCTCCCCCTCCTCCTCCTCCTCCTCCTCCCCCTCCTCCCCTCTCCCTCCTCCTCCCCTCCTCCTCCCTCCTCCTCCTCCCCCCCCTCCTCCCCCCCTCCTCCCCCCTCCTCCCCCCTCCTCCCTCTCCTGCTCCTCCTCCCCCCCTCACTCCAGGGGCGGAACCCGGGGGCCTGGCAGGTGGCAGGCCAGGCTCCACCACTGCCGAGCCACATCTCCAGCTCTCTCATTTCGATCGGGCCTCCCCGAGCCACGGGGGCTGGCCTGGAGCGAGTGATCCTCCTGCCTCAGACCCCAAGTGGCTGGGATGACAGGCTTGGCCACCATGCCTGGTGGCACCAGCGTTCCTTAGTGAGGAGCTTGATAAAGGCCAGCATTCGAGAGGCCGTTCTGGGTCAGGTGGTGGGTGGACACGCCTGTGCAGCCGGGTGGCCGGCCTCTGGGAGAGCACCCCATCCGTGGTCCCCGGAGCCAGAGAACCCCAGGGTGCTGGAGTGGGGCCCAGCGGCCCTCCCTGTCCTGCGGCCTGTCCCCGTAGCAGCAGCACTGCACTGAGTCCCAGGACGACGGCCTTCCAGAACAGGCCTCCCTGGCTGGTGGCTGCCCCAGGGACGCGGGTGGCCGCAGGTCCCCAAGGTCGAGCCCAGAGGTTTGTGCCCAGGACGGGGCTGTGGGGAGGCACCCTCACTGTTCCTCTGCAGTGCTGCGTGGCCCCGGGAAGGTGGCCTGGCCTCTCCGACCTCCGGGGGCTCCTGCTCTAGGACCTGAGTTGGGGACTCTGACTCCCGTCTGGGGGCTCTGGGGGGGCCTGGCGGAGGCCGGGAGGTGAGGGAGCCGCGGCCAGGCCCTGCTCAGGAAGCGGGCCAGGCCCTGCTGCCCCGAGGGTGGGCAGTGGGCTCCAGAGATAGGTGCCCCCTTCCCCTCAGGGCAAAGGCCACACGTGCCCTGGGGCTGCCCTGGGTCCTCCGGCCCGCCGCGCCTGCAGCCTGCTGGACGGGCGAGGAGAGGCCGAGGCTGCTCCCGCTGGGCCTCGCGGATTCTCCCTGCTCAGCTGGGCCTCAGCTGCCCGGGACGGCCTGGGAGGCCTCGGCAGGATGGGCGGGAGGGCAGGTCCCACCCCTGCTGCCCGCAGCAGCCAGGAGAGCGGCCGCCGGTGGGTCTGGGCCATCTTGGCCTCTGTGTCACCCACCTAGAGCACCGAGGCCACCAGGGCCATCCTCCCAGAGCCCCTCCCCCGCGTCCTCCCTCCTGCCCAGCTGAGCCTCTGGGGCGGGCGGGGGCGGCAGCTGGAGGCCGCAGGCCGGGCTTCCACCTCCCAGGGGCCCTCGACCAGCCGTCCGCGGACGGACTCCAACAGGGCGGCGGCACCTTCCCCAGCGCCCGGCCGCTCCTCCCGCCTGCACCCCCCACCCACGAGACCTCTCCCCTCCCTCCGTCCTGCATCTGGCCACCCTTAGCCACGGCCACCCGCACCCTCCACTCGCCCACACACTCTGAGGCCCGGGACACAGAGGACGGGGAGGCTCGAGCCTCCCTTGGTGAGAGGCCTGCGTGCAGGACACCCGGGCGTGGGGCCTGCAGTCACCAGGGTCCTTCTCATCTGGCAGGGAGGGGAGACTGGGGAGGGGAAGGTCAGCTGGAGGAGCAGGGCTGTGAGCAGACGGCGGGGGACCCTGCGGGGCCTCAGCGCTCGCCCCCGGCCTCAGCTGCCTCTGCAGGAAGGGCCGGCCCGGCCGCGGGGCAGGAAGGAGCCCCGGGCAGCGGGCAGCGCTGCTCACCATCCCGGGCTCTGTGGGTCCTGGGCGGCTTGGGACAGGGCAGGTGGGCCCAGGCCCGAGCACGCGTGCGGCCCCCACACCCGCACTCCACGCCCGCCTCGGCCCTCGCCTCGAGCCCCAGACTGGAGAGTCAGGGCGCAGACACGGCCGAGGCCAGCGGGCGCGTGCGGTGCCAGCCAGGGGCCTGCTGGGCGGACGGAGCGCCTTCCTGCAGGAGGAAGCGATGGACGGAGCCAGGCCCCTCCTGTCCACAGCCCCCACGGCTCCCACCTCCCTCTGGGTCAAAGCCCAAGTCCTCCCTGTGGCCCACGGGGTCCTGCAGACCTGCCCGTCGCCTCCGTCCTCCCCAGCCTCCGCTCCAGCCGTGGGGGCTCCTCCCTGTGCCTCCAGCACACCAGGCCCATCCTGCCCCAGGGCCTTTGCACGGCTGTGCCCTCTGCCAGGAGCTGTCTAGATGCTACTTCCTTGTGCGAGGCCCGCCCCTTGCTGCTCCCTGGCACAGTGCCCTCCTCTCCGCGGCCACTCCCTTGCTCCTGACTTGGGAGATGCGGAGCCCCAGGGAGGCCCTCTCGGCGTCCTCTTCTTCCTTCCTGAAGGGAGATGGGGCGCTGGGGACTGGGGCAGACAGCAGGAGGGAGTCCGGGGGCTCGAGGCTGTGGGCGGGGGCCTCCAGGAGGAGGAGGCCACTGGGAGGGTGTGCAAGGGTGGTCGGAGGCCCAGAGAGGAGGGCAGTGCAGGAAGGTGTGGGCCTGGGGCCCGCTGGCCGCTGTCCAGGGAAGGGCTCCCATGGGCGCTGGGGACATGGGGCCAGGCCACTCGGGCCCTGCAGGCAGCTGAGCAGCATCCCTGCCTCCACCGTCTGGACCAGGACACCCCCGGTGGTGACAGCCACCAACGCCCCAGACCTTGTGCCCTGGGGAACTTGAGCCGCTGTCCCCCACCTCACTGTGCCACAGGCCAGGCCAGCCCTGCTGGGTGCGGAAGGGGCTCCAGGCGGCCGAGAGTGGAGGCAGAGCTCGTTTAATTTCCACACGCTTTTTTCTTTTTTTTTTTTTTTTTTGCCTTTATTGAATCTTTTATGGAGCCCCCCTCCCCCCTTTTTTTGCATAGGGAAACAAGGTAACAGCAGCCAGGGCCACTTCTGTGAAGGGACTCGGGGGGGCGTCCGCAAGGCCAGAACAGCCGCATGAGATGCCAGGTCACGGCCGGGCACGAGCCAGCCCCACCGGGCACCCTGTCCCTCGCTCGCCCGCCAGGGAGGGACTGGTGGCAGTGGCCACAGGCTGGGCGGAAGCGTCCGCGTGGTTGTGAGCAGGGTGCGTGCGCGTCCTCGGGTGCCACAAGCAGAAAGCTAGGAACAGACTACTGTCCTGCGTGAGTGACAGACAGACCAAGACCTCAGGAAGACAGGGACAGGGCCCAGGGTCCCCAGCCCACACCTGCGGGGGAAGGAGGGAGGGGTGGGGGGGGGGGGGGGGGAGAGGGAGAGGGGGGGGGAAGAGGAAGAGAGAGAGAGGGAGAGAGAGAGAGAGGGGGGAGAGAGAGGGGGAGAGGGAGAGAGAGAGAGAGAGGGGGAGAGAGAGAGGGGGGAGAGAGAGAGAGAGAGGGAGAGGGGGGAGAGAGAGGAAGAGAGAGGGGGGAGAGAGAGAGAGGGGGAGAGAGAGAGGGGGGAGAGAGGGGGGGAGAGAGAGGGGGGAGAGAGAGAGGGAGAGAGGGGGGAGAGAGGGGGAGAGAGAGAGAGGGAAGAGAAGAGGGAGAGAGGGGGGAGAGAGAGGGGAAGAGAGAGGAAGAGAGAGGGGGGGGAGAGAGAGAGGGGGAGAGAGAGGGGAAGAGAGGGGGAGAGAGAGAGGAAGAGAGAGAGGGGAGAGAGGGGGGAGAGAGAGAGAGAGGGAGAGAGAGGGGAAGAGAGGGGGAGAGAGTGAGAGGGAGAGGAAGAGAGGGGGAGAGAGGGGGGAGAGAGTGAGAGGGAGAGAGAGAGGGAGGAGAGAGAGAGGGGGGGAGAGAGAGAGAGAAGGAGAGGGAGAAAGAGGGGGGGAGGGAGGGAGGGAGAGGGAGAGAGGGGGGCAGAGATGGAGAGACAGGGAGGAAGAGGGGGACAGAGAGGGAAGAGGAGGTCCAGAGGGACCTGTCCTTGCTCCCTGCTCCCCGCTGCTGCCTGTCCTGTCCCTCTGCTGCGCTGCTTGGCCGCGCGTGAGGGGCAGGCAGGGAACAGGGCTGGGGGGCCCCTGCTCTTGGCGGGGCTTTGGCTTCTGACTGGGGCTTGGGGTGGGGAGAAGGGGCGCGCATGCATTTGGGGTGTGGGCTCGGGGTTCCTGGTGGAGGGTCCTGCCCAGTGTGGGTGGTGGGGTGCTGGGGTGGGGAGGCCCCCGGCCTCGTCTGAGGAGCCTGCGGGGGGCCGGGGACGCGGTGGGAGGCCCAGGCCGCGGCAGCAGGCAGAGGCACTGCGCGGAGTCTGGTTTTGGTGGCGAGGGGCTCTGCTGGCGCAGCTTTGGGGCTGCCTCCACCCGTCCTGGCCGCCCAGCGCCCTGCTCCCTGTGCTCACGGGCTTGGGGACAGACGGGGCAGGGGACCTCAGAGGTGACTGGGGACACGTGAGGGAGAAGAGGGAGGCAGGATCCAGATGGGCCTTACTCCCAGCACGAGGGGCAGCTGGGCAGAGCCGGCCGGGGGAAGGGGCAGCCCAGGCCTTGGCTGGGCACGTCTGGGAGCTGGAAGGGGCTGCATGCTGTCCCCAGACCTGGGGGCTGCCGACAGCCCCGATCCTGTCCTTTGAGACAGTGTGCGGCAGCTGGTGGCGTGGCAGGGCACGTGAAGGTGCCTAGCTGGGGGACAGCATGGGGGCAGAGCTGCAGCCCGAGGTGGTGGCCCTCTGGCCCCTGGTCCCCCCTCCCCTGTGCATTCCTTTGGGATCTGCCTGTCCAGCCGGGTTGTGGCTCTGGGCCCAACCTGGCACGTGGTCCCTGCATGTCCCTCTCCTAGACCCATGGGGCAGGGCCACCCCCTCTGGCCTGGCCATCAGGTTGTGTGAGGGCCCTGCCCGAGGAAGGGGATGGGGGCGAGGGCGGTGAGTGTGGGACCCCGCGGCGGGCTGGCGGGCTCAGCCTCTCCCGGTGGGAGCTGGGCGTGGTGACCGTGCCTGGAGAGGGGCGTTCTGGGCAGACACCAGCTCCCTGCGGAGGAAGCCGCACGAGGCCCCGCCCTGCACCGCACAGGCCAGCAGGGACCCTGGCTCTCAGTGTGCCGGGGCCAGCCACTGTGGCTCTTCTGAGAAGCAGGGGGTCAGGGGACCTGCTGGCCCCAGGACGACAAGCTGCCTCGCACGGACCTGCCTGCCTGCACCACCCTCACGGGGCAAGAGCCCAGGATGCGGGCGGGGCGAGGGCGGGGGCCTGCGACCGTCTTCCTGGGCAGGCGCTGAGGGACACTGGCCATGGAGGGGCCAGAGTCTGGGGGGTGCCATGCCGCCCACTCCCTCTGCCACGGGCTGCCCCTACTTCCCAGGTGACACTCAGGAGGGACACAATCAAAAGCCAGAGACAGCCACGTCCACACATGAGCCCAGGCCTACGGTGGTCCTCAAGGGCAGTGCCGCGGCCAGGTTGTGCCCTGGGGGCAAAGGCGTCTTTCTAGAAGGAAACTGAGGATGAGTTATGTAGTGGCTCCTGGGCCAATCCTGTGTCCTAAGGGCAGGACCCTGGGGACCCTCCGCCTGGTGACCCTGTGCGGGACGCCTGGGGTGGGAAGCGGCAGGGCCCAAGTCGGAGAATCCCGCCCACTGACCACCTGGCTACTGTCTCAGCTTTGGTCAAGTAAAGAGCAACAGAAACTGGAACCAAAGAAATAAGGGCGGGAGGAGGAAGGGGGGAGGGGGGACAGGAAAACTCAGGACAAGACAACAGCCTGGTGACCACCTGGGCCGAGGCCTGTGACTCGCGGCCCTGCCGTGCCAGGCCGCAGCTGACCACAGACGGACAGCGCACAGAGTGTCCTTCTGCCTCGCACCGGCACCTTGTGCTCGCAGCTGGAAGACATAGGCGGGTCGGGGTGCCACCCGAGGCTGGTCCTTTGGTGAGAAGGAGGGGTGCAGGTGGAGGAGGGGCGCCTGGGGCGGGGCAGCCCCCCCGGCCTGACGGGGTGCACCTGCAGGGTGCGGCGTGGCTGCCGGAGCCCAGGCGTGGGAAGTCCTCCCTGGGCCAGGGCGGCCGAGGCCTGTCCCCCCTGGGCAGGGACTTGGACCCCTCTGGAGCGCGGGCGTGGGCTGGGGCAGAGGCGAGCACCAGGGAGCCCAGGGCAGCGGGGAGGGCAGGCCGCGGCGGGCGCAGGCGGCCGGGACTCGCTCCCGCTGCTCCAGAGCTTTTCTTCCTAAAAAATCTTTTTTCTTCTTTCTTTCTCTCTTTTTTTTTTTTTTTTTTTTTTTTTTTACAGACAGAGCGGCGGCGCCCTCTGCCGGCGTCGTGCAGGCATGCAGCTGTGGCTGATACTGTGAAGGTAATACTCGTCTGAAGGCAAGGCACATCATGTGGTAGAAAATTTCGTGCAAATTAGGAAACATGGAATTTTTTAAAGGGTTTTTTGACTTTTTCAAGAGGGGCCAGAGGCGGAGGGGACAGAGCCAGGTATATCTGCCATGCAGGCCCCGCCTGGGCGGCGGAGCCGGCCGCGGGGTCCCAAGCACCATGCATATAGGAGAGAGCTGGTTCTGTGCCACCCGGCCGGGCCGCGGGAGCCAGGCCCCTGCCGCCCCACCCCACCCACCCGGCTGAGAAGCTTCCAGTTGCCCCTGCTTTCCTGGAGAGCGGCCCACGCTTTGGTCCCCAAACGGTCACCCGGTATTAGAAGGGCCCTGAGGACGGACGGACAGAGGGACCAAGGGTTCGAGGCTGAGGATGGCAGGCCCCTCTGGGCAAAGGGATGGGGGCGGCAGGAAGGTCTTTCTCCTGTGACCAGCGGTTGGCCAAGGCCCTGGGGCCAGTTTGGGAGGAGAGTCCGGAAGTGGGGGTGAGCGCGTGGTGGACGGGCCTGGAGTCCCTGCCCTGGGTGATGGCTTTGGCCCGGGCGGGGGGTGGGGTCGTGGGGTCGTGCCCAGCGTCAGGCATGAGGGGTGTCAGTCGGGATGTGTGGGCCGGAAGGGGTCCCTGCGTTTGGGCCCAGCGGCCCTGAAACTCAGCGGCACCCTTGGGGCCCAGACGGCGACCTGGGGGGTGCGGGGTGATGGGCCGGGGCCGGGTCAGGGGTCGGTCCCGGCCCCCAGCTTAGTGTTTTTGGAGCAGCTCAACGGAAACGCTAGCAGATGGAGCCCCAGCCGTGGCCCAGCCCCCAGAGCCCCCGCCCAGGGCGCGGCAGCCCACCCGCCACCCGCTCCCCTCCAGGAGGCTGCCGCCGCCTCGCGGGCGCAAAGTGCAAAGGGTGCCCCGGGCGGGCATGGGCGGGCAGGGGCCTGCTCCAGGTGTAAGGCACTGGCGAGGGGCGAAGGCGCCTTCCAGAGCCCCGGCCGCGGGCTGGGCCACCTGGGCACGCCCAGCGCCAGCCCTGGGGCCCGTCCCGATCTCTGGGGACACAGTAATGAGAGCCGTGAGTGGAGGTGGCTGGGAGTGGGGTGGGAGTCCGGCCACGCTGTCCCAGCTGGACACGGGGCGGCCCGGTGGGGATCAGGCACTTAAACCACTCTCCGGCCCCGCCTGGGGACGGGGCTCCGCGGCCTCCGCTCAGTCTCGGCCCCACCCGGCCCTGGAAAGTGCGTTTCCTGTGTGCGCGGGCCGGGCGCCCCCGGTGCCAGGCGGGCTGGGGTCTGATTGCATAGACTTCTCCTCCCGGGGCCAGAGACGGGCCCCGGACGGCAGGGCCAGGTGAGTCCTCTGGGGTCCGGGGGACATGGCCAGGCTCAGGGCCCTCCTGGGCTCCCCAAGTGCCCACCTGGCGTCCCTTTCCTGGTGAGGAACAGCGCTGGGTCCCAGCCACGTCCAGGGCCGTCCCCCACTCCCTCGCGGCCCTCCTCGCTCGTCCGCCCGCCCCCACGGAGGTCTCTGCTGCCCAGGGCTGGGGTCCTCGCCGTCCCTTGTCCCCGCAGCGCCTGCCTCCCTCTCTGGCCAACACCGTCCACAGAGGGGCCAGCGATGTCCCCAGGCTGGCGGCGGTGGCGCAGGCCCGGGAGAGGTGGCCTTGCTGGACGTCGCCGTCCGTGGGCCCTGGCCATGGGCGCCAGGTTGTGCTCACCTGGTCTCTGGGCAGCGCCGCCCCACGGGGGGCCGCGGGCTGGCTTTCTAGCGGCAGCGTCCCTCTGCGCGGCTGCGGGAAGGAGATGAATAACTCAGGGCGACCGTGGGCCTCCGTCCGAGGGCTGCCCTCGTCCCCCTCTGCCGGCTTCCTCCTCCTCCTCCTGCGGCTGCGCTGTCTTCGGCCAAGCTGGGAGTCGCAGGGTGTTCGCTCTGATCTCCCGCCAGAGCTCGCGGGCGGCGGCCGGGGCCAGGACGCTGGAGCGAGGCGGAGGTGACCTCTGCTATCCCAGGTACCAGGACTGGGCGGCAGGGGAGAAGGAGGTCAGCCTCCCTCGCCTGCCCGCCCCCGCCGCCCCCCGCCCTGTAGCCTGCACGGGGGCCCACGGGCCGGACCACTGCGGCCCCCCGTGCCCCGGGCACCCGCCTGGCCTCCCAGCGGGCACAGCCCTGTGGCGAGGGTGGAGGCAGTGTCCCTGGGGCCGGCTCACCCACGTCCCCTGCCCTGCGCCTCGCTTGCTGACTCAGCGACTTCAGCTTGGAGCGGTGGGAAGGGGACCTGGCTCCCTCGTCCCCACCCTCCAGTGCAGAGGAATGGCCAGCCCAGACGCAGGGACAGAGGCCGTCCACGCTGGCTGGCCATCATTTCCCATTCAATGACCCCAGGACCTCCAGGCAGAGGCTCCTCCCCTGCCCCTGTCCGTGGTGGGGGAGCGGGGCCCACGCCGGTCAGGTGGCCCGCCCAGGGTGACCACATTCAAGGTGGCCGAGGGGGACTCAGGCTGCAGGGCCAAGCCCTTTGCGGGGCTCTGTCTGCTGCACTGTCCGGGGAGGGGAGCCCGCCTCTGCCTCGCAGCCCCCGACGGCGGCGGCACCCGCAGCGGCACCCGGCCCAGCGGCGGGCACCTGCGAGGGGCCAGCCCCACCCTGTACCCCCTCCCCGGGGCCGCAGCACAGACCCCACCCCCCAAATGCAGCCTCTGCGGCCGTTGGGGAGGGTCTCCCCTCAGGGCCTGGGGACCCTCCTCTCCCACTGAGGCTGGGGCTGCAGTGCCCAGTGGCCCAGCCGTCCTACTGAACGGGCGCCGAGGCTCCGGCCCCCACCTCCAGCCAAGTTCAAGTTCATCTCGACCATTACCTCATGTCTGGTTTCCGCTGGCAACCAGACAGGCTCTGGGCGTGACCCTCCCTGGTGGACACCTCCCGCGGCCCCCCCCCCCTCTGGCGGCTGCCTGGCTCGGCCCCAGATGGGGGGCAGGTGACCTCGCCCCCGCCCCCCGCCCACTGCAGTGCGGCGAGTGGCACGGCGTCCTGGCCTGGCCGTGGCGGCCAGTGTGGCTTCGGGTCTGTGCTTGGCCCTCCAACCCCAGCAGTCCTCCACCGAGTGGCGGTCGGGAGCCGCCGGGGAGGCCCTGCAGTCCCGGGGGACGTGGCCAGCTCAGGGCGGGCACAAGGAAAGACGGGGTGGAGGAGGTGGCCGACCAAGGGTCAGCCCACAGCAACGGCCAGGCTGTGGGGGAGGGTGGGAGGGCACGGCCGCTGGGAGGAGCGGCCAGTGGAGGACGCGATGACCCGCAGGACGGACCCCCACTCCCGAGGACCGCCAGCCCGGGCAGCCCCCGCCCACGCGGGGCCCTCCCGCCTCTCCCCGGTCTCCCCAGCAACGCCGCCTCCCCTCAGTGCCCACAGCCCCCCATCCCCACCTGGCCGGGCCCCCCACGAGTCCTCCGGGGCCCCCCACGCCCAGGTGAAGCCCATGCCCGCCTCCCGCCAGCCGGGCACTGGCAGCCCTCGACCAAGGTGTCCCCTGCACCCCTGTGCTGCTGCCGCTCGCCCTGTGGCCAGCCACCTGGGTCCTGCCAGCACTGTCCACCCTCTCTGGGTCCTCTGTGGGCCCAGCCTCAGGGGGAGGACGGGCAGGGGAGAGCCACAGCCTCCGTCCACCCGCCTCGGCCTCCCGCCCGGGCAGGTGGCGTGGCTGGGACAGCCCAGCCCTGCCGGGGGGCGCTGCCAGAGGCAGAGTCGGGTCTGAAAGCTGCTCGGAAAGCAGAGGCTGGCGTGGAGGCCAGGCCGCAGGGAGGACCAGGAGGCTGGGCCTTTCCCTCCTCATTAGCTTTGCTTTCTGAAACAGCGGGACGCCGCGGTCCTGCAGGGGGCGCTGGGACGGTGCAGAAAGGAGACGCCAGGCTCCGTCAGCACTGGGGGCAGAGGGGTGGCCTCCTGCAGGTGACCCCGCTTGGGGCAGGAGGCTGTGTCGGGAGGTCCGGCCCTTTGTCCTTCAAAGGCTCTCTGGGAGGGGCTCAGGGCTGAGGAAGAGACCGAGGCTCCGAGCACGAGGCAGAGCCGGGCTGCAACCTGCTCTCCGACCCGAGACCCCAGCCCCCAACACGCCACCGCCCTCAGCTGGGCTCTGTGGGAGAGGCTGACGGAGGCTGGAGGCGGCCCTGGGGCGGGGGGGTCCTCCCTCCACACCCAGCCCCTCTGGGCCTCCATGAGCAACTGCCCGTCACACAGGCCCAGGCGACCAGGACAGAGCAGGATGCTCCTGTCCTAAGCTGGGGACAGCTCTGGGCGCCTCCTCCCTGCCCCTGCCTGGGCCTCCACTGTGAGAGCCCAGGCGGCTGGGCCTGGACTCTGCGGGTCTGCTCGTGGCCGGCTCGGCAGCCCTGATGCCCTCGGCTGGGTTCTCTGTGGGCCTGGGCCTCCGAGGGTCAGGGCTGTGGCCACCGCTGCCCTCTCAGCTCCCGTCCTGCGGCCTGCGTGGGGCAGGGGCAGCCCTCACGTGAAGCAGGCCAGGACCTGGCTAGAGGACAGGGCAGGGACGCAGGCCTGGGGCCGAGGCCAGGCTGCGAGAGGGGCCCCCAGCAGGCCACTTGCTCCCTGCTGGCCTGCTGGCGCACACGCTGCCCTCAGAGGACAGCTGCCCTGCCTGGCCCCGCGCCCCGACCTGCTGTCCTGCAAGG
Organism: Tamias sibiricus; assembly: GCA_025594165.1. Lineage (NCBI taxonomy): Eukaryota > Metazoa > Chordata > Mammalia > Rodentia > Sciuridae > Tamias > Tamias sibiricus. The sequence goes on along the minus strand of CM046673.1, from coordinate 2,434,069 downwards.
AAGCCCCTCCTCACAGCCCGCGCCTGCCTCTCCACCTGCTGGACCCGGGGGTTGGGGACGCTGCTCTGGGAGGCCCTGTCACCGAATGCCCTTGCAGGCGGCTCCCTGCCCCTCCCCGGCCAGGGCATGGAGGGGTGGAGGCTGGGGCGAAGGCTCTGGGTGACGTGCTGTGTGACCTGGGCAAACGCCCTGCCTCTCTGGGCTCCGGAGTCCCTCTGTTCAGCCGGGCCCTGGTCTCTGTCTGCAGGGCAGGAAACGCCCCTGGGAAGTGGCGGGCAGGGTCAGGGCTGCTCCACGTCCCTGGGCGTGGTGCGGCCTCAGAGGCCAAGCCAGGGAGTCCAGCCCTGCCAGGTGTCCCAAGAAGCCAGTGGTGGGCTCGAGGCCCTGGTGGGCTGTGGGAGGCCAACCACTGCGCCACAGCGGGTCTGCCTGCCCGAGCCCCCCGCCCCCCGCCGCCGCGGCCCCCTACCTGTGCCTGATAAATGCCCGCCGGGTCCCGTGGTCCTAATCCCACAAAGGAACGGTTTGCAGGGGACGCGTCGGGCGCAGAGTAGGCTGCGGGGAGGGAGAGACCCAGAGCCCGTTAGCGAGGGGCACGGGAGTGGCCCAGAGAGGGTGTCCGCTGCCGGGTCACACAGCCGGCCCTTGCACCCAGCTCCCTGGCCTCCAGCCGCTGCCTCCCTAGCTGATCAAGGCTTGGAAAGCCGCGGACCCTGGGGAGCTGGGACCCTGACTCAGGGGCCCCGGGGTCACAGCCAAGGGTGTGAGGCGGGCGGGTGGCGGGGGAGGGAGCGGAGGGAGGGGGGACCGTGGGTCATTCAGGTGTCCGCTCTCTCGGCCGGCGCTGCCCGCGGGCCGTGGGTCACTGAGGGCACCTCATTCCTGGATGCCCTCCTGCAGGGCGGGGCGTCGGCCTGCGGCTCCGCCCGTCTGTCCTGACCTCTCTGGTGCAGCTCCTGGGGTGCAGATGACTCAGGCCCAGATGGCCGTGAGCCACGGCTGTGGCCAGGACCTGTGCAGCCCAGGACATGCCTCAACAGTGGAGGCAGGGAGGCTGGGGAAGGCTGGGGCAGGCACAGCTGGTAGGCGGGAAGGGAGGGACCCTGTGCGTCCTGTCTGGAGGGCGACCGGGCGGGCACCGGCCAGCTCCTGCTTCCTTCTGCAGAGCCGGGGCGGACCCAGGGCTCACGCCGCTGACCACACTCCCCACCCCGAGCCGCCGCGCCCTGTCCCGAGCACAGTCCCCCCAGCAAATGCCACCCCACCCTTCCACAGGCGAGCCGGCTGGGGAGCCAGAACTTGGGGCGCGCGGGTGACCCCACTCCCGCCCACACCAAGTCCCTCTGGCCCAGGCACAGCCTGCTCCCCGCTGCCCCACCAGTGAGGCCTGGGGACCCACGCGGGTGGCTGCAGAGACCGAGGCCCGTGAGGGCAGCGTCCACCCCGAGCTCTGACCGGGCGCCCGGGCACAGGGGCCTGTCCTCACGTCACTGCGCTGGGTGGGGAGGGGCAGTGGGCGACAGGGCTGGGGACAGGCTCGTCCCTCCTGTCGAGGGATCTCGCTTGGGGAGGGAGGACGCGAAGGCTCGAGAGACAGGAGGCAGCTGGGCAGTGGCCGCGCCCGTCCTCCCAGCACTCGGGAGGCTGAGGCAGGAGGAGCGGAGGTCAAAGCCAGCCTCAGCAACTCAGCGAGACCCTCCTTAATAAAATGCAAAAACAGGGCTGGGCACGGGGCTCGGTCCCGGGCACCAAACAGAGGAAACAGACAGGAGGGCAGCTGGGAGGCAGGATGGGCTGGGGCTGGGGCCAGCTCCCTGGGGGCCCTTGGCCTTGGGGAACGGGCATGGGGACTGGGACTGGGAGGGTGGCGGGGCCTGCGGCCCAGAGGGAGGGTGGACCCGCCCCAGCTGGTGCTGGGCAGGCAGGGGAGGCCGTGTGGGGGCCACTGTGAAGGGGCGAGCCCGGGACAGGGACAGGAGCGGTCCCCAGCCTGGAGCGGTCTGGGACTGGCCAGCTGCACTCCAGCGCTCGGGCAGGCCAGAGGACGGGGCGCTGGGGCCGGCTGGCCGGTGGGGACGGCCGTGGCTAGGCGTGGGTGGCCAGGCCCGGGGTCCAGGTGAAGCACTGACACAGCAGCCGCAGTCCCCTTCCTACAAAAGCAGGGGAGCCGGGGTGGCCCTGGTGACGCCCGTGTGCTCTGCCAGGAGCTGTGGGCACAGCGGGGCTGCCGAGGCCACGGGCACGGGGCCCCAGGCCGTTGGGAGGAGGTGGACCCTGCGCTGCGGCCGGGCCAGGGCTCCGTGCTGCTGCCCTGGGGTCGCCGTGGCCCCACATGGCCAGTGGCTGCTGAGCCGTGCGGGCATCGGGCTCCCGGGGGCCGCAAGGACAGGCGGGGCCGCCGAGGCAGGCCTGGGGCCAGGCAGCAGCTGGGCAGTTGGAGCTGGCCACTCCCATTTAACTGGGGGGACGCAGAGACCATGGTTAGGGGACAGGTGTCCCCTCTGCCATGCCACGCCGGCTGACGGCCCAGCCCTGCCCACGGCAGGCAGGGTGTGGTGGGCGGAGGCTGGCCCGGGGGTGGGTCTGAAGACAGCCCAGGGACAACGCTCCCGCAGCGCAAGGGCCGCTGGGCCCCCGGGGTGTGCTCGGCGCAGCGTCACGCCCCTCCTGGCGGTGCCGCCTCATGCCGGGCACGGCTGGCCCCTCCAGAGCTCGGGACACGCTCACGGCGACCTTGCCACGGGGACCCACCACTCGCAACGCCAAGGCCTGCGGAGCCCGCCGGCCGCGGCCCCTGCCCTGCGTCCGCACACACGGGTCAGCGGTGCCCGAGCTCCACAGCGCCCGCAGACCACCCACGGGCCCAGCCGGGGGACGCGCGTCCGGCGTGGAGTCCCACAGCCGCCTTGGTAGACCGCCACGGAGGCCCCCGCACTCACCGGGCCAGGCTGCTGGCTGGCTGGGTCGCAGGCCAGCGAGACGAGGTCCTTGAGGGGGTCCTGGGGGTTGAGATGAGGCGGGTAGCGGATGGCCGTGTGCGGGAAGTAGGTGGAGGCCGCCTGGGGCAGGATGGACGTGGTGGGGAAGTGCAGGGCCGAGGACGGGTGCGGACTCCGGGCGATCCCTGCGGGGACAGCAGGAGGCAGGGTCAGGGGTGCTGTGTGACACGGCGGGGCCCACACCTGCTTCCCGGCAGCTCGAGGACGAGGACGGCAACCCCAGAGCCAGGCGGCCTGGCCCCGGCGCGCCCTCAAGTCCGCTGGCCCCAGGACCAGGAGGTGGCTCACCTCCTGCCCCCCTTTTCTTTTGCAGCTGGGGCGGGACCCAGGCCTCATGCACGTCAGCGGTCCTCGCCACCAAGCTGCACCTTCTACTTTTTTGAGACAGAATGTCGTCAAGTTGCTGAGGCTGGCCTTGAATTTGCCATCCTCCTGCCTCAGCCTCCTGAGTAGCTGGGATGACCAGCATGGCCACGTGACCAGCTCCCATCTTTTCAAAACAGAGGACGTCAGGATGGCCCTGGAAGAGGTGCCATCTGCCTGTGGCCACACAGCAAGTAGGTGGCCAGCCTGGGATTTGAGCCCAGGCCACCTGATCCCTTGTCACCTGACTTGGGCCTCAGCAAGGTCTTTCTGTAAAGGGCCAGAGACTAAATCATGTGAAGGGGCCGGGGCTGTGGCTCAGCGGCAGAGCGCTCGCCTCGCACGTGCGCGACCCGGGTTCGATCCTCAGCACCACGTAAAGACAAATGCATTGTGTACACCTAAAGCAAATAAATAAATATTTTAAAAAATCATGTTAAAACTGATACACAAGCTGGCACAGTGGCCACGCCTGTCATCCCAGCACTTGGGAGGCTGAGGCAGGAGGATCGCAAGTGCAAAGCCAGCCTCAGCCATGGCGAGGCACTTAGCAGCTCAGTGAGACCCTGTCTCTAATAAAACACAGAAAAGGGCTGGGGACGTGGCCCAGGGGTCGAGAGCCCAAGTTCAATCTCTGGTACAAACAATCAAACAAACAAACAAAACCTGATGAATGGCGAGGGCCGGGGCTCAGTGGCAGAGCCTGCCTGTGCCTGCCTGGCACGTGGGAGGCCTGGGTTCAAGCCCCAGCACCACAAAAACATACACAAATAGATGAAATCCGAAAACAGCCATGGACAGCGCAAAGGCACGTGCACGTGGGAAGCTGCCGCGGCCCGCCCGTCTGTGCTCTGGTCTGAGGACTTGGCCCAGGCGGGGACACCCAGACAAAAGGACGCCCCGTCCCGAGCAGCGCACAGTCTCGTCACTGCGCCTACACACAGGGTGTGCCAGCCTCGCGTGTGGCACTCACCTGAAGTCACGGGGGCTGAGCAGGCTCCACACGCCCGTCACCCACTGGGGGCAGAGGGGCGGGGAGACGGGGTGCCCGCGGGCTCTGGCTCTCTGAGGCCTGAGAACCGCCCGAGGGCACCGTGGAGTCACCTGGGAAGGCCGGTGACTCGGCGCTGTTCTGTCCACACACGTGAGTGGCCACTGACCCTAGAGCACTCCGTCACCCCTAAGGAAGCCTCGGCACCCCTGGCCCTGCACCTGAGTCCCCATCCCGCCTCTGGGCTCTGCTGTCCCAGACCCTCCGGTCACCGTCCCACTGTGGCCTATGTGCCTGCTCTCGCTGCGCGCCAGCTCCTCAGGCCTGTCCACGCGGTGGCCGTCACCTAGCCCTTGCCAGGTGGTGGCCGGGGACGCGCCAGGCGAGCTCTCCCGCGGCGCGGTGGCCTGCGCAGTGCTCTGCAGCAGTCCCCGCCCTGCAGAGGTGGCTTTTCCCGCGGCTGCCCCGCCCCGCGCCGCCCGCACTCAGGGACGGGGGCAGTTGGCCGGGGCCTCGCTGGCCGCCTCCTGCCCAGCCTGGGGCTCTGCCTGTGTCTGCCACTGTGGTGGCCGCGGCCCGTGTGGCACCTGCTCCAGGCTCCTGCAGGGTGAGCGGGGGGGGCCGCCCATCACCCAGCAGTGGGAAGGAGGGCCGAGCCACCACGGTGACCGGCTGCTGACCCACGCTGCCGGGTGTGTCCCGGCCTTCTGTGACCCTTCTCCTGTGGGGTGGCGTGACCCGGGCCGGGCCCGGCCTGGCCTCCCACTGCCCTGTGGCTCCGGATTCTGCCCCGCCAGCCAGCGTGTCTGGGGACACAGGGGCCTGGGGCACGGCGGGGGCGAGCCCAGGCTCTCCTGCAGAGAGGGTTGGAGCTCGGCCCCGGGCACGGTCACCCCTCGGTGCTCGCCTGGCTGGAGGGCCACAGCAGGCCAGCTCCTGGTCAGACATCTCGAGGGACTTCCCAGGTGCTGATGGCCCTGAGCAGAGGGCCCCGCCCGCCCAGGGCCCAGGCACCCACCGCTGTGCACGGCGATGACCGGCCGGTGGTGCTGGGTGAAGCTGGAGAGCCGCGGGGAGTCCTGGGGCGACGGGCTGTGGAAGGGCGACTTGTCCATCTCTGTCTTCTTCACGGGGGACGAGATGCCTGCGGGGACAGGGGACGGTGGAGTCGCGGGGTCACGGGGTCACGCTCCCAGACCTCAGGCCTCCCCAGAGCCAGCACCCACAGTTCCGCCCCAGGACCCCCCGCGAGCCTGCACGGGCGGCAGGCGAGGCTCAGAGCAGGGCGGGTGGGCTGGACGGCCACACGGGGGTGCACAGGTGGCCCCAGAGTCAGCCAGAGTCCACGGGCCCCGGGGCGCTCTGCAGCCACCAGCTGCGCACGGCGGAGCCCCCTCCCCGCTGCTGGGGACACCAGAGCGCCCCCGGGCGACCGGAGACCAGGGCTGGCCCACCACCCCCAGCCTGGAGGACGGGGCAGCGCCGAGCCTTGGTGGGCAGATGAGCCCGGGGCGCAGATCCCCAACGCGGGGGTCTCCCCGGGCGATCCGTCCTGGGGGGCCAACGCAGAGACGAGGAGAGGGTCCGGCGGGCGGCTCTTGGCCCGGGCACCTGCTCTCGCGGCCCAGGGTGGCCGCCCGCCCCGCCCGCCCGGCCCCGCGGGTGCCCGCTGGCCCAGCGCCTGTGCACTGCGGTGCCCGGGACGGACAGAGTCTGCGCCTCTGGGGCAGGAGGGCGATGGCCTCCACAGAGAGTTCTGGGAGGCCCAGCGATGGACGCCCGCAGGACGGGCCACCAGCCGAGGGCCGCTGGGAGCAGGGCCCGGGCTCTGGGGCCAGGAGAGGCCGGGGCCTGGAGGGCACGGGTAGGGCCTGTGGGACGCCCCGGGACAGCGGGACCTGGACAGAGGCAGGAGCATGGACGGCCCTGCCTGCAGGCCCCACGAGGGCGATGGCACTACCAGCGTCCCTGTCCACCCGGTCCCAGCAGCGGCCCGGGCCATGCGGGCCTGCAGGGCCGCTCGCCAAGCCGCCTGCGTGTCACCCAGCAGACCCCTGCGCCCCTCGGCCCAGATGCCTCAGGTGGACACGCTGCCTGGGGCTCCTGCGTGCGACGGGCACGCGTGTGCTGGCGTCCCCGCTTTAGCACTCGTCCCTTTATTGAACGAAGCCCCACCCCTCTGCCCCAGGGTCCAGGACAGAAAGGGATGTGGGTGGTGCGTGGTGACTGGACGGGCAGCGCGGTGCATGGACGCACCCTGTGGCCCGAGGGCCTGGCACTGGGAGTCCTCTGGGTGCGTCCTGGGTACTGCAGGTGCTGAGCAGGGCTCCAGGCCAGGCGCTCCCCAGTTCTGAGGCCACCATGTCCCCGGACATGGCCCAGGGTCCCCTGGGGACAGCATCACCTAGGTGGCTCTGCTGTTGCGCTGCCCCCCGTCAGCTCCCTGTATATTTGCCCCACGCAGCAGCGCTGCCCAGCGAGGTACCAGCTGCTCCCATCCCCTGGCCGGGCTCTCCGGAGCCACCTCTGATTGCCACCCTGGCTGGTGCTGGCTCTGGCCTCCTGAGTGATGGGGGGACGCGGGAGCAGCAGCAGCGCCCCCTCCTCTGCCCAGCCCTCCCTGCACGGGGGCGGAGTGGGTGGGGCCTGGAGAAGCCACGCCCACTGGAGAAGCCACGCCCACTCCGGCACCAGCTCTGGCCTTGGGCTGACTTTCATCAGGCTCAACTTAACGTCCCTCTCTGGACGAGGGGACCCAGGGAGGGAGTGAGGACAGCACAGGCCAGGCTCCCGTCCACAGACCCGGGCCACGTCAGCTGAGAGCAGGGGCACGTCCCCCACCACGGGGCCCCGGTTCCCCCGGAGCCCGGGGCCCGGCCAGCGCCAACCTCACGGGGGTTTCTGGGAGGGAGTGTGGAGGGTGGGCACTGCAGGTGCCGGCAAAAGGAGGCCCATGAGGTGGCCCGTGGCCGGCACAGGCCAGCTGGGCCTGGATCCTTGCCATGTGCTGAGCGGCCAGCGTCACCCTGAGCGCAGGGCTCCCTTTTGCAGAACAAGCTGCCTTCAGAGCCTCTGCAGGGCAGGGCGCCCTCACCAAGGCCTGCGCTTCCAGGTTCGGTGTGACAGAACCTCGCGGGGCACAAGATGCCCACAGCAAGACTGCACTCCCTGGCACCCCGGGCACCTGTGTGAGCACCTCCTGAGCAGAGATCAAAGGAAGAGGGTGAACGCCACTTCTGGAAAGAACAGGCAGGGGTGCCTGACCACGGACCTGCATGCTCAGCTCCTGTTTGAGACGGGGCCTTGCTAAGTTGCTGAGGCTGGCCTCAAACTTGTGATCCTCCTGTCTCAGCCTCCTGAGTCACTGGGATTATAGGCATGCACCACCACACCTAGCTGGAGTGTGCTTCTTCTTCTTCTTTTTTTTCAATATTTCTCTAGTTGTAGTTAGACAAAAAAACCTTTGTTTTATTTACTTTTTCATGTGGTGCTAAGGATTGAACCCAGTGCCTCGGATGTGCTAGGCAAACGCTCTACCGCTGAGCCACAGCCGCAGCCCCTGGAGTGCACTCTTGATGGCTGGGGCTCCAGTAGTGATCTTGGACCATGAGGTGGGAATGAAAACTATGCTTAGTGGAACACAAGGCAGGACCCTGAGTCCTTCACATCACACTTGCCCAGGCATGCCAACAGCTGGACATTTAGCTGTATCTTCCAAGCAAACTTATGCTCACTGAATGCAGGGCCTTTCTGGAGGACAAACCTGACAGACAGGGCCCCAGACACTATGACCAGTCCATCAGAACCGAGAGGACAGACACAGGCTCCTTGGGGCTGTACTGCTTTGGTAGTCCACACCTTGGAAGGGGAGCCCCAGGGCCCCACGTGTCCATTCAGATGCGCTAGGGACGACACGGAGCCGGGATTCTAGGGAGCCGCCAGCAAGCACAGGCTCTGGCTTCCTTACAACACCCCTCCACGGACGCACCCCTGCATCACGCCCCCTGCGGGGCAGAAAACTGGGGCTGCGAAGCTCCTGCCAGGGTCACACAGCCGAGGCTGGGCAGTGACCTCGAGAGGGCATCTCGGAGGAAGCCAAACGACTCTGAGGGGCTGCCGCCCTACCGCAGCAGCCCGAGAAAGATGCCCCGGGAGGGCCCTAGGCGGCCGCAGCGCACAGGGCAGGCCGGCGGGGGTGGCACGGGATGGAGCCCGGAGCAGCACGACGGGCTCGACGGCACCGGAGTCGTGCGCGGAGGCCCCCAGGGAGCCGAGATCCTTGCCTCACAGGACCCTCAGGCGGGGAAGGAGACCCTGCGGCCGAGCGCGGGGGAAGCGCCCCCGGCCGGTCAGCATCCCGCCAGCGCGTGGGCCTCAACAGGCAGGGCGCAGGGGCGCCCAGAGAGCGGCAGTGCCCGTCTTTCCGGCGCAGAACGGAACCAAACAGCTGCGGAACACGTGAGCCCGGATTTACTTCCAAAGCTCGCAGCCGGCGCGACCACAACTCCCAGGAGGCTCCGCGGCCCAGGCCGACTTCCTGGCCTGGCGCCCGTGCAGTGCCTGCCGGGATGCGTAGTCCCGGCCGCCGTAAGCCAGTCCGCCCCGGCCACCAGCCCTACCTCCTTCCATGTCCTCCGTCCAATTGCGGCTGCTACTCGTAGGAGAGCTGGGCGAAGTGTAGTAATCGCCGCCGGGGCTCGTGTCCACGTCCTCCTCCATCGAGCCCGATTTGTGCCGCTTACTCCTGAGGGGCGAGGGAAAGGGGGGGCCAGTTACCATGGAGACGCAGGGAGGCCACGGCAGACTGTTTCCGGTTTGAAGGGGCGGGGCGCGGGAGTGCTATCGCGAGGCCTCACGGGAGCTGCAGCCTGCGCCTGCGCCCCGTTAGCGCCTGTTCCGACCTGCCTCCCTGCTGCTTGGACTTGGACGGGACACCTGGGGCAGCAGGCGGGGCCGAGGCCGGCGGGGCGGGGCTCTGCGGAGGACCTACTGCAAGCCGCCTGCCCGCAGAGTCAGAACCCCCTTTCACAGATGGGGAAACCTGCACAGCGTTTAGCTGGCTCTCGGTCTCGAGCCCTGTCTGCAGGGGTCCCGTGGGCTGGCCCAAGTGGGAGTCAGGAGAGCGGGGGTTTTGAGGGATGAATAGGAGTTTCTCTGGCCAGTGAAATGTGAAGACAGGTGTTCCAGGGAGAGTACCAAGCCAGCGGGGCTGGAGGGAGGTGGGTTGGTGAGTGGGGCCAGGAATACCCAGAGGAGCGGGCCTGGGCACGCACCCGCTGGAGGAGGTGCTGGGTAGCGTTCTTCTCATGCCGGTGCTGGCAGGGTTCAGGTCGTACGCCAGGTGCCCCTGCAGCTCTCCCAGAGAGAAATTGGGTCCTGTTCCGGTCACCACGGGCGCTGCACCGGGCAACAGAATGGAGAGTGAGGGAGGGAACCATCTGCCACGGAAACTCCAAAGGGGGACCCCTTCCCAAATTGGCTTGGTTATGAATTTGGCCAGAATCTGCCTTCCGTGGATCAGAAAACCAAGGCCATGGAGAGAGGCCAAGGCCGCCTATGAGGCAGAGGACTAGCCAGAGCTGCAGGCCAGGCTCTGCAGATCCGACTGGGAGGGCACTGACCAGTGCTGAGCCCTTGGGTTGGGATCAAAATGGGGGTGTCCAGCAGGTCCCCAGGGAAGGCAAGGGGACAGGCCTGGGGCCTCCCAGGGTGCAGTGTTCTTTGGGTTCTGGTTTCTGGGGAGAGAGGGCCTGTCACTGGGACCTTGGGCTCTGGGAAGGGCACGGCCACCTCCCGTCCTGGCAGCCTTGGGTTGGTGACAGGGCTGTCTGGAGAGGGTGATGGGGCACAGGGGGAGGGCAGTGGGCTCTTCTCTGAGCCCCTCTGAGCCCTGACGCCCCTTTCCCTCTCCAGGTCCCAGCTCAGAGCCAGTGGGGACACTCACTCCGGGACACTTGGATGAGCTCGGTGACACTGAACACGCCAGAGGTGACGAAGCTCTCCTGGAAGTCAGTTGTGTCTGGAACAGGGTACAGCGGGTCAGCAGGCGGTGGGCCAGGTGGGCCTGAGCCCAGAGCCCCCACGCCCTTGGCCCTGCAGCAGGGGCCGCCAGGGCAGTGCCCGTCTTGTCCAGCCTGGCCCTGCACGTGGCCCTCGCCTTGGTCTGGAGCTTGCGTGTGGTGCAGGCTGCCCTGGCCAGTGAGGCCAGCCAGCCTGGCCTGGTGGGTTTTCAGGGCGTCACACCCCGACCCCAAAGCGCCACGTCCCCTGTTCTCAAGACAGAGACGGTGAGCGCTGTGACGCGGGCCACAGGGAAGCAGGGTCAGGGTTGGTCCCAGCCTGCCCTGCCCCCACAGCCCACTGCCACGCTCTGCGTGGGAGGGCAAGTGGGGTGGGAGCAGCTGGCCACGCGGGACTCTGTGTCCAGCGTGTGGGGAGGGCCAGGGATGCTCACAGCGGCCCGGCTCACAGTGGCCAAAATTGAAGACAACCCAGCGTCCCTGCAGGGGTGAGTGGACACACACGGCCCGTCCACCATGCGGCGTCCTCGGCCAGGGCAGGAGTGAGGGGGCACGGCTGCAGTGTGGCTGGACCTGGGGACCTGGTGCTCAGCGAGAGCCAGACACACAGGTCACAGTGTGTGACAGTGACAGGGGCCCAGGACAGGCGTGCAGAGGCAGGACGCGGCCCTGCCGTGCAGGGCTGGGAGGGCCGGGCTGCGTCCAGGGGAGAAGGTCCTGGGACAGGCCGGTGCTGGTGGCAGGCCACCACTCCACACTGAGGTGCCTCAGCCTGGCACCGCCGCCCAGCGGGGCTGGGTGCCCAGTGCTGAGGCTGGCAGCCGGGCAGCTGGGGGCCGGGGCCAGCCTTGGGGTGGAGAGTCGGGCGTGCGGGCCTCCCGGGGACGCGAGGACAGCTGTGAAAACTGCCCGGCGACCCCTGGAGCCAAGCCACCGGGCCAGGGCGGTCTTGACAGTGCGTGGCCACCTCCCTGAGGCCACCGGGTTCCGGGCAGCGGAACAGCCCGGCAAAGTCCCTGGTTGGCACACACTTGGCAAGAGGGCCAGGGGAGGGCCCTGCTCTGGAGGTGGGGGCAGTTCCCCTCCCGGCCCCCAGGGGGCAGCACGGGCTGCGGGAGCTAATGCCCGCGCCCGGTGCCCAGCCGTCCTCTGAGACCCAGCCTGGCCCCTGGCCCAGGCACGAGCCATGCCTGCCGCTCACGGTGCAGACACTGTGTGCCTGGTGCCCTGCGGGGGTCTCGGGGACACGTCAGGAGGACAGTGGCGGCCCCCGAGTGTCCAGAGGAAGTGGCCACAGCCGCTTCCTGCCGACCCAGCTGGCCGCGGCGTCAGTGCCCCCACCCTCCCCGCCTGGCTTCCTGTTTGTGCAGCGCCCATGCAGCTGCGGCGGGGGACTCCCTGGCAGGCGGGGGACAAGATTTCCTCCCCAGACGCGCAGGGTCCCCGTGGGACCAGGCCCAGCGCCACCGCCTCCGCCTCCTAGAACATCTGCCCACAGGGAGGCCCGGAGGACGAGGGGAGGCCCGGGAGGGGAGGCCGGGGAGGGAGGACGAGGGGAGGCCAGCCCGAGGACTTCCCCCACCAGGGGGGTGCCCTGGCTCCCCCTGTGCACTCAGGCTCCCCGCCCCCTTGTCTTGTTTTCTCTTCCCCCTCCTAACACTTATGGAGCACCTGCTGTGTACCAGGTCCTGTTCTAGACACGGGCACGTGTGTGCTCAAGGCAGGTGAGACCGTGCTGGGTGCGGTGGCCACACCTGTGACCCTGGTGACTCGGGAGGCCCTGGCAGGAGGACGGCAGGTTCACACCCGGCCAGGGGAACTAGGCAAGGCCCTGCCTCAAAATAAAACTGAAGGGCTGGACGTGGCTTGGCAGTCGCGCACTGCCGGCGTGGGCCTGGGGCCGTCCCCAGCACACTGGGCATCAGCAAGCAGGAAGGGACAAAGCTGCGGGCACGGCCAGGAGCGGCCAGAGGCTACTAGAGCCCAAGGGACTCAGGAAGACCTGACAAGGGCCCTGGGGGCTCTGGGAGCAGCTGGCTGGCCAGGCAGAGTGCACAGCCTGCGCAACGGCCTGGCGAATGGGAGGCAGAGGGAGGAGGCAGCCACGGAGGGCTGTGGGCAGAGGTGCCCTCCAGCCTCCGTGGAGGACAGGCTGAGGGGCGGGAGGGTCCGGGTGGGCCAGGCCCTCCCGCTGCCCACCCCAGGTGGAGCCGACTTCGTAGAGTCCCTGGGACAGAGCCCTCCCAGGCCTCCCCTGACGCAGCCCTGGTGCCCCTCAGAGTGGGCTGCGGTGCCTGGTGGCACCTCCTCCTCCAGCCCCCGTGTGCCCAGGCGTGAAGTGGGGCAGCAGCGCGGTGCCCGGGCACTGCTGAGGACCAGCCAGCGCCTGCCCGGGAGGCGCCCGGGGCCGGACGGCCTCTGGAGAGGGCAGGGCTGCAGCCCCGCCTGCCGCGCCGACTCACCCAGCGTGATGGGCTTGCTGTCCTCCTGGTCGGAGCCCATCCCTGCCCGGGGACTGCTCTGCTCCGCGTCTGCAAAGACAGGAGGGGAGTCGGTGGCGTCGGGACCTCAGCCCGGAGGAGCGGCGGTGCCCGCACCGGTGCCCGTCTTGAGCTGGGCAGCCAGGAGCGTGCCGAGGCCCGGGGTCTCCCCTGGGCCCTCTCTCAGTGGCCCTGGAGGGTCGTGACGTCTGGCCAGGAGCCCCGCAGCCACCGGTCAGCCCCAGGCCCGGCGTGCCCGTGTGGGGGCGTGCCCCTCCGCGGGGCTGGGGACGCGGGCGTGAACCCCCGCTCTGCCCTCCCTTGCTGTGTGCCGGGCCAGCCGCCTGCCCTCTCTGGGCCTCGTCTGTGAGACGGAGGCGCCCAGTCCTGCCCTGTCACCTCCCCGCCGTCGGAGGCGGCAGCTGAGGGCAGCGGGCGAGCCCTCGAGCGCTGGGGTCTGTCCTCAGCCTTGTCCCTGTGGTCCTGGGTCCACAGCCCCTGGCCTTAGGTTCTCCTCAGGGTCCCCAGAGAGGGCTGAGGGGCGGCCCTCCGCGGCTGCCCGGCCCCACCTGCCCGCCCGGCTTCTCCATCTTGTCTAAAACTAACCGGCTCCTGGGCGGCCACTGCGGGCAGCGCTGCAGGGGAGGGCCGGGGCCTGGCAGCCCGTGCCCACCTGCTCCCAGGCCCAGGGTGGGTGGCAGGAGGTGCTGCGGCCGGAGGGTGGGGCACGGGACAGGACACGAGGCTGCCGCTGGTGGCCCAGGCAGGCTGTGAGCGCCGAGCCTCAGTCCCGCGTCCCCCATGGGCGAGAGGCTGCCCGAGGGCGAGGCCAGCGTGCGGGCACAGGCCTCCAGGGCTGCCACGTGCACATCTGCAGGGTCACTGTGGACACTGTCCTGGTGCCATGCAACCCGCCAGGCCCAGGAGCGCGCAGTGGCCGTAGGCGGCCCTCGGAGCGGCCAGTCCTGCTGGGACCCCCGGGGGCCAGGCACAGGTGGCCACGCCATGGGGCAGCGCCGGCCCGGCAGCCAGCCTCGGGCCCAGACCTCCCGGGTCAGGGTGGCGTCCCCGCCAGCCCCGCCCCAGGAAGGACGCCCGGCCCGCCAGCCCCGGCCGCACCCGCTGCAGATGGTGCGAGGGCAGCCGCGCCACCTCGCCCTCCCCCGGCGTCTCTGTCCAGGTCGCCATTTAGGAAGGGGGCCGGAGCCCTGGGACCACGCGCCCAGGCAGCGGCCACACCCAGCACCCAGGGACGCCGCCCGGGGCCCTCGTGGCTGAGGCTGTCTGAGGGCCCCCTGACCCGGGCCAGGCAACAGGGTCCTGGGGTCGCCAGGCCCAGGGCGCCGCCCGCAGGTGGACCCAGGAGCGGGCACTCACGCCTGCGCCCGGGCCTCGCACGGCGCCAGTGGCTGCACGGTGACAGGACGGGAGCGCCCTGCAGGCCCGCCGCTGGCCAGTGGGCCTCGTCTCTGCCCAGGCTCAGAGCTGTGCCTGCCTGCGGTGCCACCTGGGACTTCCGGGGACACGGAGTGGCTGGGGCCAGTGGCCGTGGCTTGGGCTCCTCTCATCTCTGCCCTGAGCCCCCAGACCTGCTTCTCTGCGGGGTGACAGGGACCACGTGCCCAGGTGGCCCGGGACGCCTCCGCCCTGGAGAGGGGCTGGTGGTGGTGCCACTGCGCCCGCCCCGGGCCCACGGGCAGGGCTTCTCGGGAGCCCTCGGAGGCCCACTGCGACGGTGGCGCTCGCGTGGCCGCGCCCCGCGCGCCTCTCGCGTGCAAGGCCACCTCCCGGCCGCGCTCAGCGCTCGCTCAGGACACAGCTGTCCCCAAGACCCACTGGGGTTCGTCGGCTTCTGTCCCCAGGCGGAAGCCTGCCTGTCCCCTGCCCGTGGCCCCCACCTCTGCTTCCCTCTCAGTGGCCCCGAGACCCCAGGGGCCTCCTGGCGGGGACCCCGCGGCGCGTCCCTGAGCGTCCACTGCAGCGGGCCCTGGGGGCCTTCATCTTCTGCCCTCTCGTCCTTGGCCCTATGGGAGGCTGGGAGGTGCCCGCCACCTGCTGACCGCCGTGCGTCGCTGGGCTCCTGGGAACCCCACGTCTGAGCCGCCCGCTCTGGCCACCACTGGCCACGGTCGGCTCCTCAGATCTGAATGACAGAAGGTCCAGTGTCCGCTTGTCAGCGAGGCCAGCCACGTCCAGGCTCCGTGCCTCGCTGCCCACGGCTGCTCGGCCAGGTGGAGGCGCGGGACACGGGGACAGTCCTGGGGCCACGTGCGGCCGGGCCCATGGAGGCTGCCTCCAGCGTCGGCAGACGCCCAGGGAACGGCCGCAGGTCCGGCCAGCGTCCTGCCCGGGCCCGCCACAAGGCCAAGGCCACCGTCTGGGCACGCGTGGTGTCACGACAGGTGTCCCAGCCCGCAGAGTGGAGGGAGGGAGGGAGGAAGCGCGGTGCCCGCGGTGCCCAGGGCGCCAGGGCACAAGGACAAGGCGCCCAGGAGGGCGGCCCCGTCCATCTCCGAGGCGGCGAAACCCGGTGTGGAGGTGCGGGCAGCCAGGGCACAGCTGGCCGCAGGGGCGGGTGGCGCACCGGTGCCGCCCCCCGGGGCGTGGGAAAGTTTGGAGGGGGTCTTTGGGGCGTCCTGGGAGAGGCCTGGGGAGCAGCGCCGACCCCGCACCAGGTATACAGCAGGCACGCAGCACAGCACAGCCACAGGCGCTGCCCAGCCGGCGGCCTGGAGGAGCTGGGGTCCTCGTGGTGTGAGGGCTCACGTGCGTGTTCACGGGGGGCAGGGGCACAGCCTGGGCAGTGGACCTGGGCCCCCGCCTGGTCCCCTGCTGTGTGGTCTCAGGGGAGACGCTGCCCGTCTCTGAGCTTCACGGGTGGAATGAACCAGGGCAGCGGCAAGAGGCAGACTCGGCGTGGCAGGAGCGGGGGGTGGGCTGCGGGGAGAGGCGCGTCTGAGCTGGGGCCGGAGGAGCTGGGGCCCTGCAGGGGACGTGGGGTCAGCGTCGGGCCAGCCAAGGGCAGCTCGCAGCGCGGGGGTCACCTACTCTGCAGCCCACGAGCTCAGGAGGGCGCTCTCCGTTCTCAAAGGGGGCACAGAAAGAAGGGCCAGCAGCAGAGGCCACCAGCAACCTGGCCAAGAGCCGGACACAGTCCCCATGGGCCCATCACCAAAGAGGCCTGCTGGCCTCTGGCTGTGTGTCCTTGGGCAGGTAGCTGGACGTCTCTGAGCCCTGCTCTCCGCATGCGTGACCTGGGGCTGGGGTTCCTGGGCACAGGGACCCCCTGCCTCGGCCTCGGGGGCGCTGGGGTCCCATGACGCCACCGTCCTGAGCTTCAACACAGGCTCTTGGTCACACCAGGACATGGACACGCTCTCCCCGCTAACTGGAGCTGGAGCAGGGCCGCGGGGCAGGGGTCCGGGGGTCCGGGGGGCAGGGGGGTTTGTGGGGCGGGGGGTGCAGGGCAGGGGGCTGGGGGGCAGGGGGGGACACGTGGCGGGGGGCGGGGGCCGCGGGCCAGGCCCCTGCTGTGGACAGCTGAGGGCTTCCGGGGTGGACTCCCACAAACGGCTCGCCCAGCGGCTTGGGGTGACGGGCCCTGAGCCAACGGCACGCACTGGGTTCTTTCCTGGGCCCGGGGTGGACCTGGGCCCCACCTGCTGCCCCCAGCCCCGCACTGGGGACTAGGAAGGCAGCAGGTCCCCAACTGTCCCATCCAGGCACATCCTGTGGGAGCGGGGCCGCACCCTGAGCCCCAGGTGAGCGTCGCAGCCCCGGCAGGTGGCCCTGGGACTGGCACCGCCCCAGCCTCAGTGTCCCCTGCCTGGCGGGCGCTCCTCTGGCCCGCCATGGCCTCCCATTGTGCTCCGAGGGTCTCAGAGGAGCGGCCGAGGCCGGCGGGGCAGCCGGTGGTGACAGCACACTGCCACCTCCGGGCTCAAGGACACAGCCCGCCCTGCCCACAGCCACCAGGGCTCCCGTCCCTCCTGCACACAGGCCCTGCCGTCCCTGCCCTCCCCTGTGGCCACGGGCTCCTCCTGCCCCAGGGCCTTGGCACAGCTGCGCCCCCTGCCCGGGCACTTCCTGCGGAGGCGCGGGGCGCCCCTTCCCAGGCCTGAGACCCCCAGGAGGCCGCGCCCGGCTCCAGCCGCGAGACCCTCGTGCCACAGCAGCTCCATGTCCGCGGCGCCCCTGCCGTGGGGCCACTTCTCGCCGCCACGTCCAGGTGGCCTCCGCGAGCAGCCAGGGACGTCACCCCCAGCCTTGCTCAGACGAGCACGTGACCGGGGACGGCAGCAGCAACGTGACCTGCCCTCGGCAGAGGGTACACGCTGTTCTTTCCTGTCCGTGGCCCTGAGCCCAAATTTGGCGAGTCCCAGCTCAGGACAAAGGGCTGCGGTGGCCGCGGCCCCGCCCTTCCTCTGCGGGGGACAACAGCCTGCGGTCGGAGACAGCGCGTCCACTCCTAGCAGCCGGGCGGCCGGGGCCAGCCCCCACTGCCACCTGACGGACACTCGCTGACCGGCTGCTGCCGGCGTGGGCGGGGCTCAGGGCAGGCGGCTTCACCGGCCAGGGGTCAGGCAGGCCCAAGCGCCCGGACGCAGCACGTGCCAAGGCCCTGGGGCAGGAGGAGCCAGGTGTGTGAGCAGCAGGGACCGCGTGGCCGGAAGGGCCTGGGGAGGAGAGGCCACCCAGCTGTGCGTGTCCCGTCGTCTCCGGGGCCGGGAAGCGGGTGGCAGCCTCCTGCCCCAGCCACTGCCGGGAATGGAAGGCTAGCGTGGCATTAGCCTCTGACCCGCCTGTCCCCCGGTGCAGTGGCCACCAGGGACCTGACGTGACGCAGGGACATGTGCACAACAGTCCCGGTGTGCACACAGAGGGGACGCCTAGTGTGGGCCACCACCCCTGGAGGCCACTCGGCCATGAGCAGGAGGCGGGGACATGCCGCGTGCCAGAGGCAGCAGGACACGCGGCAGGGCCACCCAGGAGGCCACAAGGGGACAGCAGGTGGCGTTGGGCTGGCAGGGTGGGGCTTTGGCCTGGCACAGGAGGACAAGGTGGCCGGGACGGCCGAGCCCGGGTCCTGAGCCCACCCTGGGCCTCGCGCTGACTCTGCCCCGCAAGGTCCTCCCGCCGCGCCCGCTGCCCAGGGACGCCGGCCGCCCAGGTGGCGGGACGCAGAGGAGCCGCGGGCCGGGGGCTCAGGTGGCCCCTGGCCCCGGGTGGCCTGGGAACGGATGCTCGGCGCTCTGCTGACCTAGGCTGGCGCCGCAGGCCCCAGGACCCCGAGTGCAGCTGCCCGCTGCTCCAGCCTCTGCCGCCCCCCACGACGCGGCCCTGCCGTGGCTGCGTCCCCTGGCTCCCGGCAAGCCGGCCCCGGAGTCCAGGCCCTGGCGGGCCCAGGTCCAGCCGCCCGTCCCGCAGGCACGGCCCGGCCTTCCTCCCCGCGCTCCCGGCCGCACTCTGGCCCTCGTCCCCCCACACCTGGCTCTGACGCCTGGCTCACGCCCCTGGCCCTGGGCCAGCCTCTGTCCCGGCCCCCACCCCTGGCCGCGTCTGAGCCACAAACAGCTCGTGAGCTCCTTGGGGGGGCGGGGGTCCTCCCCACCTTCCTGGGTCAGCGCCTGAGTCCTCCTGTGGCCCACGGGGCCTATGGGTCAGGGCTGCCCTGTCCCCTCCCGCCTCCAGCCACACAGGCTCCTCCGGCCCCAGGGCCTTTGCACAGCTGCGCCCGCCGCCAGGGCCTCCCCCCCTGCTCACTGCACTGAGGCTGTCCACGCGGCTCCGCAGCCACCGCTGCCCGCCACCTGCTGGGCGTCCCTGGGCCCCCTCCGCTCACAAGCTGGAGCTTAAGAACCTGGGATGCTTTGGCTCAGTGCCCTCGAGTGCCTACTGTATACCCTGTCCTGGTGCAGCGCCCACAGCAGGGACAGGAGCAAATGCCACCCCCGCGGTCACGTCTGCAGGACCAGGGAGGAGCCGCAGCGTGAAGGCAGCAAGCTGGACTGGAGTGGACTCCCTGGCAGTGCGACAGGACCAGACTGAAATGCTGAGGCTCAAGGAGTCCTGAGACACCGTCCCTCCCACAGGCCCTGGGCCACATGTCCCCCAAAGCCCCTGTGACTTCAGCAGGCGCGGCTCCGAGTCCTAGCAGAGGAGGTAGAGCCCCGCCCGGCCCTCCTCGGGGTCCCCAGGGACAGTGTGGGAGGCCTGGGCAGGACCTGGCAGGTGTCCTCCCTCACGCGGGCCTCGGCCCAGCCTCCTGGCTCGGCCTCCCCGATTCCTGGAGTCTGCACCACAGTTTCCAAGTGCCTCCGCCCGGCGCCTGGGCCGCGGCCAACCTGCCTGGGAATCACTTTCCGCGGGTCCCTGCCCCCCCCACCGGCCTGGCTCCGCTCCCTCCGGGGCTGGCTGCGGCCTGCGGGGACCCTGGACACCTCCGGCCGGCGGGTCAGGGTAGAGGCCACCACCGCCTGCCTGGCCCCCAGCCTGGCCACGTCCCTGGAGGCCTGGGGTTGGCGTCGCTGCCCAGGGACCCCAGGGCTGCCGCGTGGGGCCACCTGGGGCTGCAGCCTGCTCCAGGCTACAGGCCGGGGCTCGTCCCAGCCGGAGCCTCCAGGCCAGGCCTCCTCGTGACATCACCGCCCGGCGGCCATTTTGTTCCAGATGCTTCTCTGGCCGGGCGGCCATCTTGTGCGCCCAGGAGGGCGGGGCGAGGGCTGCCCTCAGGACTGGCGGGACGCAGAGGGGTGACCCTGCTGGGCTCCAGGCCCTGCGGTCCCCGGGGCGGAGCAGGTGGCACGGGAGGTGGCCGTGCCATGTCCCCATCACCCGTCCTGGTGCCAGCACAGCCCCAAGGTGCCACTCGGCACCGCCAAGCTCGGGGTGGCCCTGGGAGGTGACAGCAGGGGTTAAATGCACCCACAGGCGCCTGGCGTGGTGCCCGTCCCTCAGTGTCAGCGTGTCCGGGGGAGGGCTGGACCGAGCGCTGTCCCTCACTGTCCCCGGCGCCCCAGGAAGCCACTGCGGCCGGTGGTGCAGAGCCAGCGGGAGCCGGGACACGGGCTGTGCCGCTACCCAGCTCCCTCTCCTGCTGCCCCCGCCGTCACCAGCGCACAGCCCGGGAGGCCTGGGGACCCGCCCGTGTCAGTGGGCTGGCCCAGGTCGGGGCAGCCAGTGCAGGGGTCCTGGGACCCCAAATGGCCCCTCCCTGTGTCCACGGATCTGGAGGAGGACAGCAGCGCTGCCCCTCCCCTGGTGGCCCTGCCGAGCTGGGCACACAGTCGGCGCTCACTAGGCGCTCGCCCCTGGTGGCGCTCACAGATGCTGGCGGGCAGACAGCGCGTGCTGAGGCCCACGGACGCCTGGGCAGAGGGAGCCGAGCACGGGGGGCGGCCAGGCATGCGGGGGCGAGGGACGCGCTGCCCAGCACGGTCCCCTGGTTAGTCCCCAGGCTCCACAGAGGCCACGTCGCGTCCAGGAGCCCCGCTGTCCCGGCCCTGGACACAGGAGGGACCAGGAGGCGCCGGCCCTGCCTGGCCTGAGGAGCTTCCTGGAGGGGCCTCGGGGCCGGGGCCTCGGGGCGTGCGCAGGAGCTCGCCAGGCAGAGGGCTCGGAGGCGGGACGGCGTGTGGCGTCACTGTCCCGGGCCTTCCCTTCACTGGGCTCGTACCACGTGCCAGGTGCTGGTGGGCCCCGGGCTGAGGTGCGGGCCGGGGCGAGGCCCCTCAGGGAGGGCGAGGCCACCGCCGCTGCCCCAGCCTCCGCTTCCCTGTGGTCAAGGTGACACCTAAGAGATGTGACAGCCTGGCCCCCGTCTTCAGCTGCCCGGCCACTGCTGGGGACCGCGCCCCCGTCGAGCACAGAGCTGGGCCCACCTGGGCGCATGGGTGGGGCTTCGTGGGCAAGGGCAGTGCTGGGGCTCTGGGCCTCCTGCCTCGGCCTCCTGCCTGGAGCCTCAAGCCTGCCGAGCGCTGAGTGCCCACCTACCCGGGCTGGGCGACCACTGAGCCCGCGCAGGCGGCCAGCACCCCGCGCACGGGAAACCGGGGCTCGGCCACCCCGCGCGAGCAGCCATGCAGCTGCGGCACCCGGTTGGCGGGAGCCCCAGACTCCGGCCTCCAGCCCAGCCGCTGACGCCCACCAGGGCCTGCCCAGGTGTCCCCGCTGCTGCCTGGCCCCTCCCTGCCCCGCGCGTGCCCAGGCGGAGGCAGGACCCACCCTCACCACGGGGGTCTCAGCAACCCACGTCACCTGCTCCTCCGCTCTGTCAGGCTGGCCCTGTCCCAGCCCAGCTCCCCGCACCCATGGCCCTCTGTGGACGCCAAGCCCTGCAGCCCACAAGGCCCCGCACCAGCTGCCCCGTCCCCTCCCTGTCCCCTCCCTGACTGCCTTCCCTCCCCTGGCTGCAGCCACACAGCTCCTGCTGACCCTCCAACACGCCAGGCCTGGGCCTGCCCCAGGGCCTTTGCACAGCTGTGCCCTCTGCCTGGCGGCACAGCCTAGCTCCGCCTCCCCGCAGGGCCCGGCTGGGTGTGGGACTCGAGGCAGGGCCTCTCACACAGGAACGGAGGCCCAGCCGGCACACCACCACCGAGGCCGCGCGTGAACCAGCGGCGAGGGCAGGACCCCCGTGCCCACGGCCTAGGGGACTCGAGGCTCGGGGTGCCAAGGCCAGCTGAGCCTCATGGGGGGCACCACAGCCACCCCTGGCCCAGCACAGGCCTCTGCCCCAGGAGGCCCTGCCCGGGAAGGGCGAGTCGCACCCACGGCGGCAGCAAGAGCAGAGGCCGTTCACCAGGCCCGGGAAGTTCGGGACGCCGGCCCCTTTAAGAGCCTCCCCCTGCCCCGCTGGGCGCTGGCCCGCCTCCCTTATGTAAGTGGCCGTGCCCTCGGGTGACCCGGTTACATAAGGAGGCAGGACGAGGACGGGCTTGTCCACCGCAGCAACCTGTCCGCGGCCAGCCTGGGCCCAGGAGCCACCTCGCAGAGCAGCCGGTGCAGCTGGGCTCCGGCCCTCTGCGCTGGCTCCCGCCCGGGGACGCCTCCATTCCTGGGGGCAGCTCCCCCGAGGGGAAGGGGGTCCCCAGCCCGTTGCCCTGAAGGTGAATCAGGCCCAGAGAGGGCGAGCGCGTGGCCTGGAGCTGCACAGCAGTGCTGGGCTGGAACCTGGGCCGCCCCTCTGCGAAGTGGGGCTTCCAGTGGGCCCTTCTTGGCAGGGCCTGGTATGCAGTCAGTGCTCAATAAATGTGCCGTGGCTGCTCCCACCCTCTGCGTTCTGAGGCCTGGACCTGGGCAGTCAGGAGGCCTTTGCGGCCCTGTCCACACAGCCCACGAGCATGGCAAACAGCAGGCGCATCATCACTGCACAGTGACGAGGAAGAGCGCCAACTGCCAGAGCCGGCCCAGGAGCGCCCGTCTGCCCAGCAGCCCGTGCAGGGACCGGCTCCGGACGGGGAAGCCAAGGCTGGGCGGGCGGGCACTGTCCCGGGCAGAGCCCCAGCCCCAGCGCGTCCCCTCCCCGGCAGCCGCCCGCCGCGCCCACCCTCGCCCCCAGGGCTGGCGTGCTGGCACCGAGCTCCCCGGGCCAGCTGCTGCCCATCCCGCGGGGGGTGGGTCTGGGGCGGCCCCTCCTCCCTCTCTGCGGGCGCTGGCCCTTTAAGGCGGACAGGCTTTGGCATGTCCCAGGGTGACCCCAAGGGAGGGTGTGGCCAGGAACAAGGGGCCCATTCAGCTGCGCATGCCACCTCCGGGCAGCCCACGGGCGGCATGGGGGGCAGGGAGGCTGGCCAGGCAGGGAGGCCGGGGCGCGGGGGGCGGGGGAGGAGGGGGAGAGCGGCCAGCGCGGGAGCGAGGCTGGCCCGGCCAGCAGGCTGCAGCCCCAAGGTGCTCCTTGATCCAGCCGGACCTGCTGCCTGTCACCTGCACCAAAGCCCTCGAGGCCCACAGGTGGGAACCTGGGACGCTCTGGGGGTCTCTGACCCCCAAACACCCCCTCCCCGTGGAGCAGAGCGGCCCGGGCCTCCCCCTGACCTGGCTGGACTTGAATCTTGGCTTCTCTTAGCTGTGTGACCTTGGGCCACTGACTCTGCCTCTCTGGGCCTCAGTTTCCCCGTCTGTAAAGCCACCGTGATGGTCCCAACCTCAGCGGGTCCTCGTGGGGTCGGGCGGGAGGCAGGAGCTCAGGCGGGCCAGGCCCTGCTGGGCGGGCGCCGAGCGCTGGGGTCCCCACGCGTGCACCCCGGCCCCGACACAGCCCCAGGCGTCACCGCCGACAGTCACACCACCACTGTCCCCGGAGAGCTCCAGGCTGCGGCCTCACGGGAAGTCCTCCCACTGATCTGCCCACCAGGAGGAAGCCCGGCACCCAAGATCACAGGGCCAGGAGGTGGCCGAGGGCCACAGCCACCAGCCTCCCGGGTCCCCATGCCCCACAGCAGGGCAGCACTGGGCTCTGAGCACGCCACGCTGTCCCCGGGCCCAGGAAGCGCCAGGTCTCACAGCCGTTCACCCCCCGGGCTCGCCAGCCACGCAGGGCGTCCCCGACGCTGAGACGCCGGCGCCAGGGCCCGGTGGCCGTGGCGCGGTGGCCAGGGCCCGGTGGCCAGGGCCCGGTGGCCATGGCGCGGTGGCCGTGGTGCGGTGGCCAGGACCCGGTGGCCATGGCGCGGTGGCCGTGGTGCGGTGGCCAGGACCCGGTGGCCGTGGCACGGTGGCCGTGGCGCGGTGGCCAGGGCCCGGTGGCCATGGTGTGGTGGCCGTAGTGCGGTGGCCGTGGTGCGGTGGCCGTGGCGCGGTGGCCATAGTGCGGTGGCCGTGGTGCGGTGGCCGTGGCGCGGTGGCCAGGGCCCGGTGGCCGTGGTGCGGTGGCCGTAGTGCGGTGGCCATGGCGTGGTGGCCAGATCTGCCTTCACACTCCCCAGAGCCAACCTGGCACCGGCCCCGCTCCAAGCGCCCCGGAGCCCGCCTGTCCCACCCGCGCTGGCCAGCACAACGCCACAGGCCACGTGGGCACTGGGCACCTCAAGCGCAGCCCGGCCACACCGAGACGCGCGTGAGGCCCGCTGCGAAGGCCAGGGACGCGGCGAGCCCTCGAGCCCTCCGGCACCCGACGCCGGAGGCTGCACGTTGGACAGTCGCGGGCACCGGCTGCCCTGGACCCCCGGAGAGTCCCGGGGCTGCCCGGCCATCAAGGCCCCGGCCAAGGAGGCCCCAGACCTGGCCGTGAGGACGCCGGGATTCACCCCGCAGGACCTGAGGCCACGCTGGCCTGGGGACTCCAGGGCCTCTGTCCCCGGGAAGCCAGTCCTGTCCCCTCCCCGTCCCGGCACGGCTCCGCGTCTGCCAGGCAGCCAGGACCAGGGCCAACCCGGCTACAGCCCCACGTCCCCAGGCGCCCTCCTCTGCCCCTCACCATCCTGACCCGGTGGGAGGGCCAGGGGCCGGCTGGCAGCCACAGAGGGGGACGGAGCTGTCCCCCCAGCTGCCCTCAGCCTCCCCCGGCCCTGGTGCCCGGGCACAGGGCCAGAGTGCCAACTGCAGCCCCACGCGGGCGGCCACAGGTGCAGGGCGCCCCGCCCAGCTCTGCCCAGGTGGACGCGGTCCCTCCGGAGGCCCTGCTGGTGGGCGCGGGGAGCCCGCCCGTCTCGCCCGCCCCACCTGCTCCTGCCCCTCTCGCTGGCGGGAAGTGGGCACCAGAGACGTGCAGTCACGTGCCTGAGGCTGCACAGCGGGCAGAGCTGGGAGCTGAACCACAGCGGGGACCACGGCCACCGTGCTGTCCCGTGGACAGCCCCTCCCACGAGTCACGCCGTCACACAGGAGACAGTGATTCTGCCCAGGCCACGGGCCCTCGCCACCACTAGCGGTTGGGACTTTCCAGACGCGGCACACTGGCGTCCCGCCACCCTGGGGTGCTCGCTGCCTCTGGTGCGCAGGTGCCCAGAGGTGCCGGGCAGGGGCTCCCCACTGGGCCAGGCCCGGCCCTGGGCACTGCACAGTCCTGGGCACTGGGCGGCCACGGTGTCCCCCACATCCTGGGGCTCCCCTGGCCCTGGGCTGAGCTCCGCCCCTCGCCCACGCCCCGCGGGTCCTGCCCGGGCACCACTGGACCAGTGCGTCCTGGGGCAGGACGCGGGCCGGGGTGGCCTGAGCCGGGGGCCCACCCCTGCCCGGCCGAGCCCCACCCGTCCACCCTCACCAGGACGGGAGCCCAAGGCCTCCGTGGCCCCTAAAAATACACCCTCAGCTGCGTCTGGACGCTGCCCGGCGGTCACCTGGCTGCCAGTGACGGCCACTCCGGGCCACTGTGTCCCTTTGACCTCCTGGGGCAGGACACAAGACCTGGGCTCTCAGTGCAGAGCTCCCGGGCCAGGGGCAGGTCCAGGGAGGAGTGAGCACTTATTGAGCACCACTGATGTGCTTCTTGGGGGAGTGAGCACTTATTGAGCACCACTGATGTGCTTCTGGGGGGTCGCTGGCCTGCCCACCCTCAGCACGGTGGACACAGCTCCCGGCGCGCCCACAGATGGCACAACAGAAGCTGCGGGGCCAGGGAGCGCGGCTTTCCCCGCCACAGGGCAGGCAGGCGCCGTCCTGAGCCTTCCGCCCCCACCTCGGCCCTGGCCGCACCTCACGGCTACCCTGGTCCTGGGGCCGGTCGCCGTGGGCACGAGCCAGTCCCCCTCACTACGTGCACCCCGTCCACCAGGGAGGAGGCGCCCGCCCGCGCGGCCTTAAGGAGTTTCCTAAGATCTGGTTTTTCCAAAGAGGGGCTCCGACTCCTTCAGCCCTGGCCTCCCCAGCTCTGCCCCAGGAGCCGTGTGGCCGCAGGTGGTGGCCGCCCGTCTCTGGGCCTCCGCCTCCCGATCCGAACGTGGGGGTCAGGGTCCCTTCCTCCCAGCATGGGGGGTCTAAGCAGCCAGAACGGGCAGCGAGGCCGGGGCGTGGCCGGGGCAGTGCCCGCTGGCCTGCACGGCTCCGGGTCCGCCCGCAGGGCAGAGAGGGAAAAGAGGAAGGAAGGAGGAGGAGGCCGAGCGCGGCGGCCCGGCAGGCAGAGGGCACTGGACGCATGGCTGCCGCTGCCGTCACCGAGGCCGGCCGGCCGGCCGCCCCCCACCCTGTGCCCCCCACGCTCTGGGCACCCCCAGCCCCTCTGGCAGCGCCGGCTTCCCAGCCCACAGAGCCACTGCGGGCGCCCGGCTGCAGGAGCTTGGCACCGTGTGAGGCGGGAACGGGAGGCCGGCCCACGGCGGCGTCAGCAGATGGGCACCATCTGGGCTGGCAGCTGCCGGAGCGGGCGGGCCTGGCAGCCCCTCCCCCACCCTGGCACGGCGCCCGCCCGCGCTTCGGGTTTCTCGGGCTGCCAGAGGGGGCGGGGAGGCCCGGCTGGGCCGCGGGCCCTGGGCAGCGGCTTCCCTGTGCGCCCTGGTTCCTCAGACTCCCACAGGCGAGGCAGGCCAGTGCCAGGCTCCAGTGAGGCCGCACCCGGGCCTGCCCCTGCCACAGAGCGGCTGCCTCAGGGCCTTTGCACGGGCTGCACCCAGCTCCCCTCTGCTTCCTGTTGGCCGCACGTTAGAAGCCACCTCTCCTGGGATGCCCTCCCCAGGCAGAGTGGCCGGCCACAGCCTCCCTGGCCTGCTCTGTCCCTGCCCGACGCCACCTTGTCATTTCCTGATCCATTTGCCTTGCTGGCTTCTCGCCGGCAGTGCTGCCCGCTAAGGGCACACATCACGTGGCGGCACCCATGATGGCTCTCCCTCACCCGCCAGGGCCCCCGAAGCTGCCCAGGCTGCCCTGGGGCACACACATGTCCAGCCCTGGCAATCAGGCCAAGTGGCCACTGGGACACCAGCCGGATGCCCAGGGCTCTCGACTGCCCACCGCCTGCCCGGGCTCGTCTCACGGTTGCTGCCTCTCCGGCCTCCAAATGGCCCCCAGGAGGGAGGCCTGAGACTCCCCAGGGGGCGGCCCCTCCATCCACCGCTGCCCCTGGGCGGGGGCCTCTGCGGACAGCTGACCAGAAAGAGCAGGGCAGCCCCTCCGCGTCGGCATCCCGAGTCCCTCCTGTCTGTCTGTCTGTCCTCCCGCGCTCTGGGGCTCCAAGGCCCGGCCGTGTCCCCTGCCTGAGGCTGAGCAGAGGCAGCGGCTCCCCCTCCCCGAGCCCCGGGCCACCCCAGGACTGACGGAGCCAGACGCCACGCTCCGGCCTGAGCTGGGACCCCTCCAGCCCTGGGGGGCAGGGAGGTGGTGGCCGTCCCCTGTCACCAGACAGCCACCGAAGCTGGCCCAGCAGGACGGAGTCCTGGCACGGAGGTGGGGAGCTGGGATCAGCCGGGGTCCTGCCGGGCAGCCGTGACCTGAGAGCACAGCCCCGCCAGGGGGAGCCCCGCCACGCCGGCCAGAGGCCGCCCAGCTCCACGCCCAGCCACCAAGGAGGGCGGCGTGCAGGGCTGTGGGCCACACAGGCCAGGGCTGCCTGGGTCCTGCCCTCTCAGCACGCGGCCCTGGCCGTCTGCACGTTCTTTGGGCCTGTCCCCTCCTCTGTGAAATGGGCACATGGTGGCTCCAGGAGGGGTGAGAGCCAAAGAGCCCGCGGGCAGTGCCCACAGGCGTGCAGCCGGACCTGGGGCTGTGACATCCACGCAGAAGCTTCCCACCGAGGAGGGCTCCGTGGGCAGAGGGGCTGCTGAGGGGCAGGCCTGGAGGGGGAGACCATGATGCCCGGATGGCGAAGGGTACGGCGACGGCAGCCGCTGGGCACCGCCTTGCCTGCGGCCTGTGCTCAGCCAGCGGGGCCAAGCGAGGCGAGGAGAGGGTGGGCCGCTGCCCCCCCTGCAGGCGCTGGGCCCCAGGACCCCGCCTCTCACCCCGGCGGGCAGGCGGGGGGCTGAGCTGGCCAGGGGACTTGGAGCAGGGCTTCCCCGGGAGGATGGGCGGGCTGGGCCGAGGGAGGACACAGCCTTGACCTTCCGCAGCCCCGGGGAGGAGGCCGGCCAGACGGCAGCGGCGGCGCTGGACGGAAGGTGTCTGGGCGGCTGCGCGGCTCCGCGGCCGCCGGTGGGGGCCGCGCGGGGGGAGGCGCCAGCGATGGCGCTGACGTGGCAGAAAGCGCCGGGATCTCGGCTCGAGCAGGGGGCGGGGCGGCGGGAGACCAGCACCCGGCGATGAGCGGCGCCCCAGGCCACCCCTGCCCTGCCCTGGTCACCACAGCGGGCCACCTCGCGGCTCTGCGTCTGCGCCCCTCCCCGCTTCACTCCCAGCACCAGAGGATTTGTTGCTAATTAGTGGGGAAGCTGGGCAGAGGCCAGGTCAAGGTCACCCGGGGGCCCAGCCTGGTCCGTCCACTGCACTCCCTGACGGCCAGACGCCCCCTGGTCCACCCATTGCCTCAGCAGAGCTGGGTGGCTCTGCTGTCACAGGGAGGAGGAAGGCGAGGAGGGGACAGAGGCAGGTCACACAGGCGGGAGGCCAGCCACAACCCGGGCACTGGGCTGCAGGGCTGGGGGTGCCACCGCCTGTGCCCCTCGTGCACACCTGACGGTGCAGGCAGCCTCGCCCACGTGCGCCCCAGCCCCAGCCTAGGCTGCGAGGGCAGGGGGGTAAATCTGTCCTCACGAGGACAGGCTCAGCTGATCCTGGGTCAGCCAGTGCTCAGATGGCCACACACAATGTCCTGTGGCATCTCCAGTGTGTCCCTGAGCTAGGGGCCTGAGGAGCTCCCTTTTACAGACGGGGAAACTGAGGCTGGTGACCAGGAAGTGGCAGGACCCAGCGCCCCTCGGGCACTGACCTGCGTACCCCTGCTTCCTCTGCCTGGGCTGCTAACCACGCTGGTGCCCAGTGCCCACTGTGCCTGGCCGTCCCTCAGGCCCAGCTCAGCCACACCTCTTCCTCCAGAAGCCGCCCCATCTCCTGGCTCTGCCGGCCTCGGCTCTGGCATCGGCCTGGACAGCACCAGCTGGGAGGGCTGGCCACATGGAGCCCTCGTCCGCAGAGCCATGGCGCCCAGCTGCCTACTCACAAGGGGATGGTGACCCCAGGGCCTCTGTGGGCAGCCTGGTGGACAGCCAGAAGCCGAGACAGCACCCCAGGACCCCCAGCCTTCTCCAGAGCCCCGGACGGCCTCTCGTCCTGCAGCCTGTCTTGGACCCCCAGGACAGAGCCATCAGAGACCTCGGGCCACCGCTGCCTACCTCGGCTGAGATCCGCAGCCCCCTCTGGGTCGCGGCAGTGCCCCTGCCAACCCCCAGGGTCTCTCCTGCACCCAGGCCCCCAGGCCCCCAGGGCACTGGCCGTCCCTCTGCAGGCCGCGCCGGGACCCCCCCACCCTCTCCCTGGAGACCGGGCCGGGCGTGCCTCCGCCCGCCGCGCAGACCCTCGGGCGGCCCCCCGCGCCCGCCGCCCGCGCATGCGCCCACCCACCCGCGGCCGGCCGCGCAGGCGCAGGGGCCTCACCTCGCTCGCGCACGAAGTAGGCCAGGTAGAGGTCGAGCTCCTTGACGGCCACGCCGATGTGGTGCGGCTGCACGCAGAGCACCGGGTGGCCGCACTGCGCCGCCTTCACCAGGCGCTCGCCGTCCGTGCTCTCCAGCGGGATGCCCTTGAACAGGATGACCATGACCAAGTCCAGCCGCCACACCTTGTCGGCCTGGCGCAGGCAGTCGATGCGCCGCATCTTGCCCTTCTGGTCGGGGTTGGAGAGCACGCAGCCCGGCGCCTTCTTGCCGGTGATGGCCAGCACGAAGTCCTCGCGGCACTCGGGCCGGATGTCCTTGCGCAGCTTGGCCAGCAGCCGCGACGCCCACTTCTGCTTCACCTCGGCCTTCTCGCCCAGCAGCTCGTCCTTCACCGCGCGCTCCTCGTCCTTGGACATGCGCTTCTCGTGCTTCTTGAAGTACTTGCGCTTGCGCGCCTGCAGGTTGAACCAGGTGTAGGCGAAGGCGCGCACGTGCGGCAGCAGCGCCTCGATGAACGGGTGGAACTCATCCTGCGGAGAGGCCACAGGTCAGCGCCGCGCGGCACGCCCCCGCCCCCCGGCCTGCATTCTGGTGCAAAATTAGCCACCGGCGAGATGTGGGGGACGGACGTGGCCGTGGTCCAGCGAGACCTCAGTTACAAAAGCGGACACCAGGCCTTCGTGCTGGGCTCTGATCTGCAAGCCCCTGCCCCGGGCTGCCCAAGCAAACAGTGGTGCTCAATGAGTGCAGGGGAACCAGGCTCAGCCTTGCCTCTCAGACCCTGCGGACGGCGGTGGGGACTTGAGGGCTGCCTCTGCTAGCTGTGACATCAAGGAGAGCGGGCCTGGTGGAGGCAGTGGTGCAGGCGAGGGTCGCAAGGAGCTGCGCAAGGGTGCAGGCATCGCACGCCCCCCGCCAGGGCCCAGCAGAGCTGGGGACCACAGAGCCACAAACCCAGAAGCGCTGGGGCAGGAGGGGTGCTCCCCGGCAGGGCCTTCCCCTTCCCGTGGACCCACTGTGCAGACAGGAGCAGAGGCCGCAGAGGCCGCGGCACCCAGGCTCGGAGCTGGGGAGAGGGACCTGGGCCAGTCCACTCCATCTGCCCCCACCCCCAGAGGGGACAAACAGAGGCCGGGGAGGCACTGAGACCCGCACCAAAGCCATGACTCGTGCCCCGCCGCCTGTCCACCCATCTGGGTGGCTCCTGGCCAGCCGTGATGCCCAACTGACGGCTGAGGAAACTGAGGCTGGGCAGGGGCCCAGGCGCCGGGGCCTGGCACCTGCAGGCCTGTGACCTTCCTGGCAAGTAGCCCCAGCCCCAGCGGCCCGCCAAGGCCGACAGCCAGGGGGAGGCTCCGTCCACTCCTCCGTCGTTCACGCAGGAAAACTGTGGGGCGCGCCGGGCTGGACGCTCGCCTTGGTTGGGGTCCCGGGGGAAGAGAGGGGGACTGCTGCTGCCCACCGGCAGGGGGACAGTGTGTCTCCCCGGGGTACGGATCCCACTGTCCTCCTGGGCACAGACCACGGCCACCACACTGGCCACTGCTGGCTGCTACCCTGGAGCGCTGCTGTCCTTATTCTCGCCACCTCTGACCTGCTGACCTCCAGGAGGCAGGGAAAGCCCAGGCTCCCCTGCCCAGTGCCTGGCGGGGACACGAGGCCCAGGGAGGGTTGGGGACCTCAGCTTGTTTCCTAGCTGGGTTGGCTGGACCCTGTCCCACCTGCAGGCCCGTTCCCTGCTCCATCTCCCCGGGGACCGCCGCTGGCCGCTGGGTGCTGGAGGGAGTGGACACAGGATTCTGCCTATCACCAAGGCTCCCAAAATAGCCTCCGCCTGGTGAGGCCAGGGCGGGGCGGGACGGGCTGGGCCAGTACCAGCTCCTCTCCCCCTCCAGTGTCCCCAAGTGTGAGTCACCATGACAGCTGTGGCTGGGACTGGACCTCGGGGCCCTTTCCCACTGCGCCCCTCCCCCACGCTGACCAGCTGAGGCCGAGGTGGGACAGGGCCACCCACCCGGTCCCCGTCCTGCCTCTCGTGCTTCCCCGTGTCTGGATCCAGGAGCCATCGGACACCCAGAGAGGGGGACCGTTTTGTCCAGGGTCACCCAGCGGTCAGCAAAGCTGGGCCAGAGCCCAGGCCACCTGGTCAGAGGAGAGTGGGAGACTGATGGAGTCACTCCCGCGGAGGGGCCCAGGTGGGCAGGAGGCCAGGGCAGCAGCGTCCCTGTGGGCAGTGGCTCCCGCCCCAGCCCCGGCGCTGGCCAGAGTCCTGCTGAGCCGCGCTGGAGTGCGGCCAGTTGCGGGGTCCCGGCCGTCCCTGGACCTTCCCCCGGGAGCCCCTCCCAGCACCCGCCTCCCCCTCGAAGCCCCTCCGCCTCCCGGGAGAGGTGCCAAGGAGGCGGGCAGGGGTGGGGCCCACATCACAGGTGAGCCCAGCTGGCCGCGGAGGCGGGAAGACAAACACCCTGTAACTGGGTCAGGGACCGCTGCCCGGTCCTCCCTCGCCTCTGTGGGAGGTCAGGCCAGGTGAGGAGCCGGCCTGTCACTCTCCCGGCCCCACGGGCTCTGCAGTGACCGGGCCTCGTCCCCAGCACAGCCAATGCCCCACAGGCTGCGGGGCAGGGAGGGCAGGGCCAGCGGCTGAGGGGCCCACACGCCTCACGCCCGACGCCTCCCAGGGAGCGAGGCCAGGTGGCGCTGGCCTCCACGTCCAGTCTGTGTGACCAGGGACAAGTGGCCATTCCACAGTGGGCCTGTTTCTCCCTCTGTACAACTGGAGGAAAGGGACGTGGCGGGGACGTGGGCAGGGCCGGGCCTTCCCCAGAAACCCCAGTTTGATTGGGACTTCCTGGCCATAGAGCACAGCTGCTGGGAGTGGCCCTGGGGTCCAGGCTTGCTGCGCCCCTATGTCCTGGACACCTGTGCACTGGGCGTGCCCCCCTAGTGGTCCCCGGCAGCAAGCCAGGACGTGAAGCTCCGTTTCCTATCTTAGGGCTGCTGCACCCTCAGCACGCACTCCTATGCATCCTTCAAAGCCTTAGTTCCAACGCCCTCTTCTCTGTGTTGGAGGACTTGCTCAAGGTCACGTGACTGGTGACTGGTGTCTTCATATTTGCACCATTGGGGGATAATTCCTTCCCCCAAACTCAGGGCCCGTGACGGTGAACCCCACAAGGTGGGGAGGGATTGACTGCACGTTTACTGGGTGCCTACTGCGTACCTGCCCTGTGTTGCGCCGAGGCACGACTGTGACTCTGCTTGCTGGGTTCTGACGTGGGGCAGGGGTGGGTGCCGAGCAAGTGGGTGACAATGTCCGGACCGAGCAGAGCGCTCTGAGGACGTCTAGAGCAGTGGAGGGCAGGGGGCCCAGGGAGGGGCTCAGGCAGGGACCTGAACGCGGGGCTGGGCTGGGGACACCGCACTGGCCTGGCATGTGTGAGGCACTGGGTTCGATTCTTGGCACCGCATATAAATAAATAAAAAATAAAGGTCTATCAGCAACTAAAAAATACAGCCGGGCACGGTGGCCACACCTGTCATCCCAGCACTTTGGGAGGCTGAGGCAGGAGGATCGCGAGTTCAAAGCCAGCCTCAGCAGTGGCGAGGCACTTAGCAACTCAGTGAGACCCTGTCTCTAATAAAATACAAAAAAGGGCTGGGGATGTGGCCAAGGGGTCGAGTGCCCCTGAGTTCAATCCCCAGTACCACCAAAAAAAAAAAAAAAAAAAATACATAAACAACAACAACAACAAAAAAGACCTGAACGTGGTGATCAGGGTCGGGGTTTTCAGGTAGAGAAAGCCAGTGCAAAGGCCCTGGGGCATGACTGAGCCTGGAGGCTGAGACTCTGCCTTGTCAGCTCTGGGGCCAAGGCAGGAGGAGGCTGGGGCATCAGAACTAAAGCCACCGCCCAACATCACACAGCTGCAGGGCATCCAGCCGGGACCCCGTCTCCCCACCTCAACCCCAGCCCTGGGTCCCTGGACACACAGTGTGGTCCCTTGGCTGCGGTGCCAGCCCCCCAGGCCGCCCCTGCACTTTCTGAACCCCACACCGTCGTCCGCCTGCGTCACCCACCCACATGCCCAGGGCACGGCTGCGTCCACCTGGTGTGATGAAGGGTTGGGGGTGGGTCCAGGGTGTCTGGGGGTCACCCTGGCCCTCTCACAGGGCCCCAAGAGGAGAGTGACCAGGAGGGTGCCGGAGGGAGGCAGGACGTTAGCCCAGCAACGGCCACAAGGGCTGGGCTGCAGCTCTTATGTGGCACCTGCTGTATGCCAGCACTGTCCCGGGGAGGGACCGAGGGAAGCACACTCATGTCCTACTCAACGCAGGTGAACAGCCCCCGGAAGGCCAGAGTCCCTGCTCTCAGCCGGCAGAATCTGTCATTCACGCAAGAGGCATTTATTAAACACCTACTGTGTGCCAGACCCTGCACCAAACACCTCAAGTGTCCCAGCTCCCTGGGTCCTCAGGCTGCCGGAGCACAGGCAGGGGATGAGACAGGCTGGGGTGGGTGGGGGCTGAGGTCACGTCCCCAGAGTTGCAAAACTGGGGACAAGGACAAGTGGAGTCTGTGCATCCTGAGCAAGACCTTCACAGGCTCCTGAAGGACACGCTGGGTCTGCCCCGGCGCCCCCACCAGGACTGCGTCCTGCGCCCGGCGGCTGGGGAGGTGGGCTTGCGGGGCCAGGGCGGGGCTGCTGGCGGGGACGGGGGACCGGGTTTCCATCCCTGTAGTGCCGCGGGCGGCGGGCGGTGGCGGCGGCTCTGGCAGGAAGAGGCCAGATCGCTGACTCGCCAAATCCCGGTGATTTACAGGGAGCCTGGCCCCGGCTCAGGAGGCTCCGCCGCAGCGGGGAGGGGGGAGGCGGGAGACGCAGGGGCAGGGGCGAGGGGGACGGAGGTGGCGCCGTCAGAGGGGGCCAGCCTGGGTGAGTGGGGGCGCACGGGGAGCCCCCACCTGCCCAGGCCACCAGCCAGAGGGGCAGCAGCCCCAGACCCTGGCCCCATGACCACACTGGGCCACCTCGGGCAGGCCCGCCCCTCTCCTGGCTCAGAGGTGCTGGGTGACCCCCTGATGCCCCTCCAGAGCCCACCCTGGGCGGGACCCACGGCCTCTAGCCTCCCGCCCACCTGCCACTCAGCGAGGCCCTGGAGTGACCACCCGCCTGACCCAGCCTCGGTGTCCCCGGGGCCAGCACAGGAGGGAGGCCAGGGGCCGAGGGAGGAGCCAGGGAGGGGGAAGGACCACGAGGGACCGCGGAGGTGGCCCAGGCCCAGCGGGACGGGGAATCCTCGGCTGGGCAGGGCGGCCAGCAAGGATCTGGCCCCAAACCCGGAATAACCAACGTGGCGGCGGCGGGCGGGAGGCCCAGAGTGGGGCAAGTGCAGGGAGGCCGCTTCCCGCCAGCGGGATTTATGGAAATAACGGCGCAGTTCCTCTTAGAGTAAAAGTGAAAAGGCATTTGAGTCACCGCCGCCGGCCGGGACTGCTCCCAGAATCCTCCAGGGCTGCCCGCCGGGTGGCACAGTGCAGACTGGCACCAGGCACTGCCCGCCCCCAGGCCTGGCTTCCCAGAAGGATCCGGGTCGGATCAGCTATTTTAGGTCGGACTCAGGTTGTGAAACCAGCCACGTAAAAGACCAGGCAGACAGGGGGACGCAGGACAGAGGGAAGAGAGGGCACAGGGACAGAGTGGCCCTGTGGGGCAGGGGCAGGGGACGAGAGAGCGGGCCGGGGGAGACCGAGGCAGCGGGAGACAGCCACGAGGGACGCGGGCAGCTCAGGAGGGCGGGGGCGGGGGTCTGCCGGGCACGGTCCTCCCGAGGCCCCTGAGCAGAGGCCGGCCAGGCTGAGCCGCCCGCGGCAGCAGCTGCAGGACTGCATGAGACTGCAGAGGGACAGGAGGGTGACCAGGGCAGAATCTCAGGGGAGCCCCCGAAGTGGGGACCCCAGGGCCTGGAATCTCTGTCCCCTGTGTCTCCGCCTCTGCCTGTGTCTCTGGGCCCTTGCACTCAGGCCTGGGCCTTCTGGGCCCTGGCTGTCACCCGGCCCTCCTGGCAGCCCCTGCCCTGCTCTTGGGGAAACCGAGGCCAGGTCTGCACAGCCCGCCCCTGGGCAGAGCCAGGCCACGCACTGCCCTCCCCCACGGCGGCGTGGACCAGGCCTGTCCCTGGACCAGCCTGACGGGGAATTCCAGGGCAGCAGGCCCTGGGACAGCCTCCCTGGTGGCCCTCCAGCCACCCCCCACGGTGAGCTAGGGAGGGAGGGCAGAAGGTGGGGGACCGGGAACCACTGGGCCTCCTACTAAGTGCAGAAACCCCAAAGCCTGCCCAAGGTCACACAGCAGGCCCAACTCGAGCCCTGGAACCCTCCCTGGTTTGGGGCAGCGTCAAGGAGTCACCTGCTGCAGCAGCCCCCTCCCCAAAGCTGCTCAGAAAGGACGAGGGGCAGGGGCCCATCCAAGGTCACCAGGGACCACAGGAGGCCGGACAGCCCCTCACCCAGCTCCCCTTCCCTGTGGGGGCCCCCAGCGGCAGCGGAGGGCCAGTGAGAAGCACCCGATGGGGACTCCAGGCCCCTGCGTGGGGACCCTGGGCCGCCAGGGAGCCGAGGCAGGGCTCCCCCAGGGCCTCAGCCTGCACTTGCTCCCGCCGCACCTGCCTTGGCTCCTGTCACCTCGGGGAAACTGAGGCCAGAACCCCACTGGCCCAAAATCGCACAGCAAAGCTGGAGGAGGGGGTGCCGCGCTGGAGACCACGTGCTCCTGGGGGCCTCGGAGGCAATGGGGGCCAGCAGTCCCATGGGGAGTGGCCTGGGACAGGGCAGCCACCCGCTCCTCGCACACCCCCGGGTCACTGCAGAAGGCTCAGCCCGGGGCAGTCTGGGAGCGCGGCCAGGGGCGAGGAGCCGCTGCGGAGGGGGCGGGGGCAGGGGCAGGTGCCGGGCTGGCGAGGGCGCGCAGCTCCGCAGTGCCCGGGCCAGACCCCGACGCCAGGCCTCCCCGCCGCTCGGGCCGCTCGGGCCGCTCAATAATTCAGAATCGATGCGGCGAAAATCCGGGGAGGGTGCTGGGGGTGGGGCGGCGGGCGGCGGGACGTCGCGCACCCCCCCCCCCCCGCGCTCCAACTTCGCGCCCCCTCCCCCTCCGCGCACACGTGGGCCAATAATGGGGGGAAAGGCGCCGAGGCTGCGGTGGCGGGTCGCCGCTCGGGCCGGGGGAGGACGGGGCACGCAGAGGGGTGCTCTTCCCAGCGTCCAGCCGGCACCCCCGGGTTCCTCCCGGAGGCGGGGGCCGCGCGCTGGCCACATCCCTGGCCACGGCTCACGCCGCCGCCGCCGCCGGGGGCTCCCCCTCCCGACCTTCCCGAGCGCCGGGGGGAGCGCCCGAGCCGAGTGCCGGGAGGACGCGCTGCAGCTCCAGCCCCGCGTCCAGGGGCGCGAGGGGTCCCGAGAGCGGGGTGCGCGCGGGCGCGGCCGGAGTCTCGAGTCCAGGGCTCCGGGTGTGCGGGTCTCCGGCCTCAGGGATCCTCCGATCCTCCACCGGACCCGGCCCCGCGGAGGGGGCCCCGGGCCCGGGGGCGGGAGGAACGCGCGCCTTTTTCGACCCGCCGCCTCCAGCTTCCCAACTCCCGGGCCGGGCCGCGGGGGGCGCGGGGCCGGGGGCGCGGGCGCGCGGGGCGCGTACCTGGGTCAGGCAGAGCGGGGACGAATACATCCCGGGCGCGGCGGGAGGCGCAGGGCGGCCGGAGCGGGCGCGCGGAACTTACTGAGTCATTTTTCCAGCCCCCCCGCGGCGCGCCCGGCTCGCCGCCTCCCGCGGCCGCCGCTCCGCCCCCCGCTCCCTCTCTCCAGCGCCGCCTCCCGCGGTCCCCGTCGCTGTCCGCGTCTCTTCCCTTCCTGCCCCCCCCCGCCCGTCTCCCGTCGCTGTCCTCCTCCCTCGGGCCGCCCGTCCTCTCCCGCCCCCCGACTCCTCTCCTCCCACCGCGAACCTCCCACTTCTCAACATCCAACTTTCAAAGAAACGAGGGAAAAAAGAGCGCGAGCCAGCAGAGACCCCTCCACGTCCCGCGAGCCCCCGGCCTTGCTAGAATTACCAGTCCCCCCGCCCCGGGTCTGGGACCGCTGCCCGGGACCCAGCGACCCCGACTGCAGCGGGTCCCCTGGGGCTGCCCACCCGGGCCGAGTGGGGAGGTCGGGCCGGGCTGGCGGTGGACCCCGCGGGGCAGAGGTGGAGGGCTACCCCCCCCACCCCCGCCCCGAGCTGGCCGGGAAGTTGCAGGAGCGAGCCAAGGGGGGGGAGGGAAAGAATGAAGGAGTGACGTGCGCAGAGGCCGGCGGGAGCGCGCGCCTTTCGCCTTAAAGATGTACGCCCGACAGGACGCACCGCAGGGCGCACGGCGGGGGGGTTCCCAGGACACCCTCTCTCCCTCCGGCCCCCAGATCCAGACTCGGGCTGCAGTTCCGGTGCTGGAGAGGCTTGGAAACGACGCCCCCTCCTTTGGCCAGAAGAGCCTCCACTAATGGAGGGGCCTCCAGGAATCTGTTCCTGCTCAGCCAGTGCCAAGGGGTGGGGGCAATTGGCCTCGCCCAGATTTCTCCGCAGACCCAGGATGACCGGGGCCAGGCAGGACGACAGCTGGCCAGATGAACCCTCA
Organism: Tamias sibiricus; assembly: GCA_025594165.1. Taxonomy (NCBI): domain Eukaryota; kingdom Metazoa; phylum Chordata; class Mammalia; order Rodentia; family Sciuridae; genus Tamias; species Tamias sibiricus. The sequence goes on along the minus strand of CM046673.1, from coordinate 2,396,095 downwards.
AAGCCTCAGTCCCCAGTGTCCAGCCCCAACGGACGGCCCATTTCACAGCCTGGGAAAAATGAGGCACCAGGAAGGCGGGCTTGGAACCAGGCCACCTGGCCCCAGAACCCACATTCTTAGAGCACTGCAGCTCTCCCTCTGCAAGAGAGGCGCAGGCCACGTCCCCAGAGTGCGAGCTCAGGGTGCTTAAGGCCAGCTGGGTCCCCCCAGGTTCACGCTCTCCAGACGGGTCCAGGGGCCCTCATTCCCACCCCAGGTGTCCTCCTGCCCAAGGGGCCTGAAAGCGCCCTCCCCTGGGGTCTATCTGCATAAGAATAACAGCATGACAGAGCCTTGACCTCGTCCCAGGCCCCTCAGACATCCTTGGAAAGCCTGGCCCACTTGACTCATCCCAGTGTGCTGAGGCCAGACGGTGCCCTCTCCCCAGCCCAGGGGCAGCTGCCCGTGCCCAGGGCCAGGGAGGGTGCCTGCGGCAGGGGAAACAGGCCCGGGGCTCAGGGTCGGACTGCGGGGCCAGAGAGCAGCAGGGTCCTGCAGCCCCTCTCCCTGGTCCCGAGACTCCCCACTGCATGGGGTGACGACTATGCAAACCATGCTCGGCGCATCGGGAGCTCCACAAACGTCTTTCTTTTTAAATTCACTGTGCAGCTGGGGGGAGGGTGGCACTCAAAACCCCGGGATGATGGGGACTGGTGTCTGGGGACCCAAGCCCCAACTTAAGGCAATATTTTATTAAAACATGCCACGAACACGCAGATGCCGTGAAGCGGCCGCCCCCCAGCTCACGGGGTCTCCAGACTCCCCACTCCTCTGCAGCCTCACCCTCACCTGCATCTGGCAGCCCGGTCCCCTCCTGTTTGGGGCACACAGATGGCCCTTTGAAGTCTCAGCTTCCTCATCTCAGGACGCACCTCGGACAGGGAGCCTGGCGTCCAGGTGACCTGCTGCAGGGTGCTGCTGCTCCTGGCAGCGGGGCGGGGGCAGCTGCAGGAGGAGAGGCTCCTGCTACGTCCGCTGCTCCCTGCCTCAGTTTCCCCCTCTGTGAAATGGGGTGACGACAGTTCCCACCCCCACGGGCTGTGCATAAACCAGCAAATACTGCCCAGCCCCTGGCTGCAGCAAGTGCCCAGCCTGCGGTGGTTTCTTAAGAAAGCAACTGGTGGATCTGGACCTTTGCGGAGGGACAGGAGAGGGCACGTGAGTCACCACAATGTGGCTCATTTGTTGAAAAATGAAAATGCCTTCTCCCCCTCCTCACCCTTGCTCTTTCCTGTGATTGTCCCAGATACAGGTGCACAAGGAAGGACACCCTGCACTAATGCCAGCCATTGGGGTGCTGCCCCCGTGCCCATCTCCAGCGATGTTGCTGTAGGCACAGCCAGGGCACGATGCAGCCGGATACGGAGCTGGGCTCCCCAGTGGGCCCCCCCAGAGCCCAGGCAAGAAGCAACCCAGGCACTGCCAATGTTTGTGGGGGGCCCTTCTGGATGCCGCTGCTCATGCCCGGAGCATCTCTCCTCCAGGTGGACCACCAGAAATGTCCCCAGAGTCATCAAATGCATCTACAGCCCAGTATCCCTGGTACAGACCCAGCCAGGAAGCTTACAGACCTCATCTAGAATCCTTAGAGAGGAAACAGAGCCCTCGGCGCGGCACGCACTGTCCTTTATGACAACACGAGCGTGTCCCTTCCGCAGATGCCAGGGTCCCAGTGCAAACGTGCACACCCCCTTCCCCGAGGAGGCGGGTGTGTCCTCGATGTAAACGTGCGTGTGTCATCTGCAGATGCACACACGTGGGCTTGCAGAAGCTGGCCTGGCTGTAGGTGGGGGCTCCCCACCAGCACCCCCAGCCACGGGGGTCCTTTCTGAGACCCGAGTCTGCTCAGACCTGAGTGCTCAGACCAACCTGAGGTGGCCGGTGGGTCTCACCCTTGGGGCATGAGTGCAAAGACTTGCAGTTTGACTTTGGATACTTCTTATCCTCTTCAGAGACTCCCAGGGCGGTGGTGGCATTAAGAAACAAAGTAAACGCTGAACAGGGAGGGCCACTCACAGAGCAGCCGGAGCCCTGGGGACCCTCCCAGTGGTCCCACGGCACACCCTGACAGACATGCACCTGCTGACCGCGCCACCTCTCCCCCACCCTTGCAAGTGCCCCTGGGGTTCCATCTTACAGATGAGGAATGGGCTCTAGGAGGAACACTGGGGTCTTCAGTCAAGAGAGGTCGAGGTGGGCTGTGAGGTGGGCCGGCACACGCACACACACAACACACACACGTCCCGCAGGCTCAGAGACAGACACCGTCACACAGAGCCACAGACTCCGTGAACAGACCCCCACTGGGAGCAACGTCTCCAGACCGGGCCTCCAATCCTACCCCAGAGCAGAGCAGAGAGTCACAGACTCCCCCAGACCCACGCAGGACACAGGCACACCCACGACAGCCTCACAACACGCCTCTTCTGAACCACAGGGGGACATGACTGTCCCCAAAGCGCATGGGCAGCCACAGACACAGGACCACAATCACACCCCACACCATCACACACTCCTCTGCGCCCCCCCAGGCCCCCCTGTGGTGCCCACACAGGCACAGGTGCGGGTACACACCACACGCGCACACACACACACACACACACACACAACCCACCTACTCCTGCTGGGACAAGGGCGGGGGTCGAGGGTGGGGACAAACGTGGGTGCTACACCCGTGTGCATCCATCTCCAGTGTCACCGGGAGTCTGTGTGTGCCTGTGTGTGTGCAGCGGTGGCACACACCGGGGGAGGGCGGCCACAGCGGGCTCTGACCCTGCATGTGTGCAAGGGCGGTGCAGCCCAGGGGGCAGCGTGCCGCAGCCTGCGTGTGTGTGACTCCGCAGGAGCCGTGGGACAGTGTGGGGGGTGAGACCCCGAGTGCCCTGGAACTGGCGTGTGGGACCTGCTGTGTGTGCCGGGTGCCACCATGGTGCTAGTTTTCTCCCCTTCCCAAACCAGTCCCCCAATGGGATGGGTTTCAAGGAAGAAGAGCTGAGACTCTGGCCTGGCCTTGACGCTTTTATATTTAGAAAATTATATAAAAACGCGCCGGGTGGGGGCGGGGGGCGGCGTGGATTCCCCCGAGGGGAGGGAGAACTCTGTGACGGCCCTGCTGCCTCAGGTCCACTCGGGACAGTGTGGAGGCGGGCGTGGGGGCGGTCCCCGCGCCGGTGGGGTCTCCCCAGCACAGGGGGCTCGGGGTCTCGGGGCCTGTCCCAGCCCCACAGCTCCGCAACCGCCCTCCCCCAGGGACCTCCGCAGCCGCAGAGGGAGGGAGGAACCCCGCCGCCCCGCCCCCTCGGGGCAGGTCCCCGCGCACGCGCAGCCCCTGGGTGATCGCGTCCCGGCGCCACCTCGCGCCCGAACCTCACGCCGGGACCACCTTGGGCCCAGCGGATGGGGTACCCTGAAGCCGGGGAGGTGAAGGGCTCGGAAAGGGGTGAGAAGAGGGAAAGCACTTGGCAAAGGCAGAGGAAGAGCCCGCCCCGCCCCCAGCAGCCCCGGCTCCAGGAAAAAAGGAACTGGGGAGGGGGCCATCTCCAGGGACCCTCAGCCCGCACAGTGACACCCTACAGTCCCCTGGGACGCAGCCACACGACAGTTCCCCACTCACCAACACTATTCCCACCCCACAACCGCCACACACACACACACACACACAGGGACACACACCACGGTCACCCAGGGACACACGGCCCCAGGGACACACACACAGTTTCACAAGACCGTCCCGCTGGGACGCCCGGCACAGTCGCCGAGTTACCCAGACGCACAAGCTGTCCCGTAGCCACACAAAGCTCTGATACACACACGCAACACAAAACACACGTGGATACGCACACACGGACGCATAAAGCGGAGGACGCGGCGCGGCGCGACCCGCGGACCCACGGACAGGTACCGGACCACTCAGCCGCACAGACCGCGGACGCGCCCACGGATTCGCGGGCTGGCGGGTTCCGGAGCCCAGGAGGCCCCCACGCACCCCCCGAGAAGCACCGCTACAGAGCCCGCGGACAGGACACCGGGATCCCCAAGTGCAGCCACTGCCGCTCCCGGCCTGGGGCGCGCCTGGCGGAGACCTAGGGATCCCCGGGGCTGGGACCCCGCGCGCCGCAGCGGGACCCGGGTCAGCAGGGGGCGGAGTCCCGGCGGCGCGAGGGCAGGCCCGGCGGCTGGCCCTGCGCGGCGCCGAGCGCGGCCGTCCGCCCGGCTCCAAGTTCAAGGCGCCCGGCAGCGGCCGCGGCGCGCTCTCCGCCCCTCTCCGCAGCGGCCATTTTCCGCTAGCTGGCGCGCCGCGCTCGCCCGGGCCGGGGCACCCCGCTGAGGCCGCCGCGACCCCCGGCCCGCACGGCCGGGACCCGCGCCCCCTCCTCCGCCCCGGCTCCCCCGCGGGCTGCGCGCCTGAGGGTCGTGCACCAGGGCCGCGCCCTCCGCCTCGGGTCTGGCCCGGGGAGGGGGCGGGGGACCGGAGGGGGGCCTTCTCCCCGGAGCCCCGCCCTCCCCGCCAACTCCGCGGCGCCCGCGAAGGGCCCCCCACTTGGGGTCCCCGGCTGCTCCCCGCACGCCAGCTCCGCCCCCTGCGGGGGGGATCGGCGGGTGGGGGTCCGGCGGCGACGGGCAAGCGAAGAGGGGGTCCCCGCATCTAGCCCCTCCTCCGGGAGGCCCCTGCCTCCTGCCCCCCCAGACCTTGCAACTTTCGCCCGGAGCCCACGCACCACCCCAAAAAGTCCCCGAGCGAAAACGAAAGTGGGGGCGGCGACGTACCATGGCGCTGCTGCGAGGAGGCGAGGCCGACGCCGGAGCGAGCGCGCTCGGTCCCCGGCGAGGGGGGGCCGGAGGCGGCGGGAGGAGGCGGCGAGGGAGGGCGCGCGGGGGAGGGCGCGAGCGCGCGAGGGAGGGGGCGCGCCGCGCCCGCCCCCCCGGCCCGCAGGACCCTCCCCTCGGCCCGCCCTCCCCCCGGTCCCGCGCGCCGCCCGCGCTCAGGCTGCTCCCCGCGCCCGTTCCGGCTGCGGCGGCTGGTGCTGTGGCTGCATCCCGGGCCCGGCCCGGCCAGCGCCGAGGGAGGCCCAGCGAGCGGCCGCGGCGGCGGCGGGTCGTGGGGCCCCGGCCCGGTTCGCTGCGGAGAGAGGATCCACCTTCGCCGCGGCGCGCGCGCGCTCGCTCACACACACACACACACACACACACACGCGCAGGAGACTCGGGGACACACGCGGCCGGCCTCCGCGACTCCGACACGGACACACACCGTGCACTCGGGGCCTGAGCGTGTTACACACACAGCTTAGGGTGTCACCAGACACGCGGGGACCCCGGCTCACAGCCCGCGGGATGTCGCGGACCACGCACCTCCTACAGGATGCCAGGAACATAGACGCACGCCCTCAGGCTGCGAGCTGTCACCCAGGGACTCACAGACTGACGGCCACAGAGACACTCAGACCTAGACTTGACCCACACCGACCCCAGACCCCTCCCCCAGCTGCCCGGCCCTGGAGCGCAGGTGTCCCGGATACACAGTTACACACAGGCACGGCGGGGACAGACGGGGACGCAGACAGACTGGGACACCAAGGGCGACAGACCTGGAGGCGGGGATCCCCTGGGGGTCCCGCAGGGGCTCCAGGCGGGGGCGGGGAACGAGCGCCGCGGCCCTGGAGGCGTGGGGGGCAGCGGGCGCCCCCTCCCCCAGTCAGGATTAATGGCGAGGCCTCCGCAGCGGGGGAGGGGCCGGCCGAGGCGGGTCAGCACCCCGCCCCTGCCGCGCAGGGCCGCGGCGGGCCGGGAAGCGCTGCCGCAGCGCCCCCCCAGCCGCTCCCGCAGTGCCCCCTCCTCTGGCAGCCGCAGAGTAAGCGCCGCCCCCTCCCCCAGCTCTGCGTCTGGCGCATGTAGCGAGGTGCGTGGGGTCTCGCTCCGCCACGAGGGGCGGGAGGCGGCTCCTGTTGGCGCGCTCGGGTCTGGCTTTCCGCTGCCTACCTACGACCCCCAGCAGCCCCCACCCCGCTCCGGTTTCAGGGACCCTTTGTGGAAGCGGCTCCCTGCTCTCCCTGGGGGGCCCTAGGGCGGGGTGCAGGAGGAGAACCAGGCCCGGGACAGCCCGGCTGGAGCAGCGGGGAGTCGGGGGGCTCCTGGAAGCTGAGCCTTGGCTCAGCGTGCTGCTGGGCACCTGGGGCTGGGCGCTTTAGGCGACTGCGCTGACCACAGCGCTGCCTACCCAGTAGTTGCTCAATAAGTCTCGACCACGTGGTCAATATCCAGCTGTCCAGGAAGCCCCAGCTGCGAGGGCTCTCAGACGCTGAGGTTTCCTCCTGCGGCTTAGACATTCTCCCCCCCTTTCCAAAAGGAACATTCGAGGCTCAGAGAGGTGACCTCACATCCCGGGGGTCGACCCGAAAGCCAGGACCCGAGGACCCTCACCCGCGCCCTCCCTCCGGGCTTCTTGCTGGTGGCTGTGGCCTGTGGTAGGCAGAGGCTCTCCCCCACCACTGAGGCAGGCTGATGGGGACAGGGTAGTCACTGGAGACCCCTCCCCACAGCTCTCCCTAGTCTGCCTCTACTGATCCCCTCTCCTGTACCTGGAAGGGACCAGGCGAGGGAGGACGGGTTGACAGGGGTGGGGATGGGGGCCCACCAGGCAGTAATGGGGTCACAGGGCCGCTGATCCCAGGCCTCCACTTACTGTCCCCCTTGCCTTCTCCATGAAGTCACCTTGGGCCTGCCAGGACAGCCTGGGGTGCCTCCTGTGAGCTCACACGTTCCCACTTCACGGACGTGGAGACCGAGGGCTAGGCCGTCTCACGCGGAGGCAGCACTGGCCTGGCTCAGCAGGGCAGTGGTGGTGGTAGGGAGCACCAGATTTTCAGCATCGTTGGGATCTGAATAGGCTTAGAATGTGCACCCCCCAAAAAATCTTCAAGTCCTGCTTTCTTTCCTTTCTTTCTCCCCCCCCCCCCTTTTTTTTTTTTTTTTTTTTGGTACCAGGGATTGAACTCAGGGCACTTGACCCCTGGGCCATATCCCCAGCCCTTTTTGTATTTTATTAGAGACAGGGTCTCACTGAGTTGCTAAGTGCCTCGCCATTGCAAGGCTGGCTTTGAACTCGCGATCCTCCTGCCTCGGCCTCCCAAGTGCTGGGATCACAGGTGTGCGCCCGGCGAGCCCTGTTTTCTTTTTTTTCAGTTCTTCATCTCCCTGTTTTTCACACTTTATAACAGACAGCAAAATGAAACCGAGCGACACTTCCAGCCCTTGGTTGGAAATCCCCCTCCACTGACTGTCCAGGTCTGCCCCAGCTCTGCGATCACGTGGCGAAGGACGCAGCTCAGCGGACCCCCCACCTTCGTGGGCCCCCTGCCGTGGATGGGAGAGATTGGACAAGAGCTGCGTCTGTTCCAAGCATGTTTTTTCCCTCGTCCCCAGGACTGGACACACAGGGTGCTGGGTACATTCTGTCGGCCCCCGCGAGCCCAGAGACAGCCCAGTCTGTGGAAGCAGTGAGCGGGCTGCAAATACTGCTTTGGTGTACATGGGGACAGGAGCGTCCCCCAGCTTTGGGCATCCAGGGGGTGAGAGGGCGGGGCTGGAGCCAGTGCCCAGAAGATGCCCGGGGACTGGGCGTGGGAGGAGGGGTCCTCCCCCCAAACATGGGCTCGCCCCTTCCTCCACCTTGGGGTATTCCCGAGAGGCAGAGGAAGGGGAAGAAGCAACAAGAAGGCACAGCACTCCCGGCACGCGCCGAGGCCAGCAGAGATGTCTAAATCAGTAAAGCCCATGCTGGTGAGGATGTGGTGAAAGGGGCATTTTCCCACCTGCTTAGAGGTTGCGTGTGGGCGCAGGCTGGCGGAGCTGTTTGACACGCGTGGCACAGGCTCAGGCAGGTCAGACGGCACTGTCCAGCTCCAAGGGTCTCCCTAAACTTTAGGGGCAAGGATGCCCCTAAAGATGTTCATTGCCATATTTTCTCAAAAGTCAAAATAAATGGGCGTTCTCTGTTTTAAAATCGTCACTCTAGAGCTGGTTTAGACATTGACCCTTGCTGGGCGTGGTGGCGCACACCTGTCATCCCAGCACTTGGGAGGCTGAGGCAGGAGGATCGCGAGTTCAAAGCCAGCCTCAGCCATGGCGAGGCACTTAGCAACTCAGTGAGACCCTGTCTCTAATAAAATACAAAAAAGTGCTGGGGATGTGGCCCAGGGGTCCAGTGCCCTGAGTTCAATCCCCAGTGCCAAAAAAAAAAAAAAAAAAAAAAAAAAAAAAAAAGACATTGACCCTCATCGCTCTTCATGAAAATTTAGTGCCACAGCTGCACAGTAGTTTTGTTTACACACCATGTATCTATTTGTTTTGTACATTAAGAGGGACTTCTTTTCTTAAACCCCAAAGAACCCCTTTTGGCCCCTGGTAAGAGGGCATGCTGTGGATGGCCGTGTGCTGTGAATAATGGGGTGGTGCCCAGGGAATGGAACAGCCTTCACAAACAAATGCAGTTCCAATAACGAAAAGATAACACAAAAAATCAAAAGGTGCAAAAGTTAAAGCACTGGGGCTGGGGTTGTGGGCTCAGCGGTAGAGCGCTCGCCTAGCACGTGCGCGCCCGGGTTCGATCCTCAGCACCACGTACAAATAAACGCATTGTGTATAGCTAAAGCAAATAAGTAAATTTTTTTTTTTTTTTTTTTTTTTTTTTTTGTGGTACCGGGGATTGAACTCAGGGGCACTCAACCACTGGGCCACATCCCCAGCCCTTTTTTGTATTTTATTTAGAGACAGGGTCTCACTGAGTTGCTAAGTGCCTCGCCATTGCTGAGGCTGGCTTTGAACTCACGATCCTCCTGCCTCAGCCTCCCAAAGTGCTGGGATTACAGGCGTGCGCCACCGCGCCCGGCTAAGTAAATATTTTTTAAAAAGTTGAAGCACGAGGTGTGGGGGTCAGCGTGAGAGAGGCCCGCCTTCACCAGAGGTCAAGAACAGGAGTGACAGGGTCGCGGCGGGGCCTCCTCTTCTTCCCGTCTCACTGCCCCATGTTAAAGAGGTCCAACGATGTCAGGAGCCGCGGGTGCCCAGAGGGCTCCCACCCCACGGCCGCTTTGGACCAAGCACTGACCGTCCACGGGCCGGACGACAGCCACAGGTCCCTCTCCGGTCAGTGCGGGCAGGCGTCCCCTGCCCCAGGAAGCACTTCCCAGCATGCTCCTCCTGAGCTGTGCAGAGGCGGGACCAGAGTCCCAGGAGCCCATCCTGCAGGGAATGCAGAAGTGCATTGTGGGAAGCTCACCGGGCCCGTCCATGGGCCACAGGGACGCCCACCAGCCACTTGCAAGCCAAAGAGCAGGCCCGGGCCTGGCCACGCGACGTGCGTGGGAGCCTGTCTGTGCCGGGACCCTCTTCACCCGTGGAGACGCGTTATTTCTAACAAGGAAAGGACGGACACCAGGGCCTGGGGCGGGCCGCCCTGGCGGAGGAACCCACGCAGCAGGACAGAGCAGCATTTGGGGTGTGCTTATCCTGGTGGTGGTAGGTGCCCCAATTTGCTCCATTAGCACATTTCAAAATCTACTCGGGCTCGGGCTGGGGCTCAGCGGTGGAGCGCTCGCCCTCGCCCGTGCGCGGCCCGGGTTCGATCCTCAGCACCACGTAAACACAAATGCATTGTGTACAAGTAAAAAGCAAATAAATATTTTTTTTGAAAAAGACAAAAATAAATAAATACTTGCTGAATGAGTGAAAACCCCAGACCAGCCGAGGCCTTGTGAAATCGCTTTCTGTGGTGCCGGGGATCCAACCCCGGGCCTCGCACACCCTCGGCGGCTGCTCTACCACTAAGTCTCATTTCCAAGAAGATGCGTGTGTGCGTGGGTGTGCGTGGGTGTGCACCGTGCACGTACACTGCGTTGGAGCGTGCGGACGTGGCTGTGTGTGATTGATGCAGTCACGTTCTCGAGGGCCGGACACACGTGCTCCCCGGGCAGCCTCCTGTGGACGCCGCCCTGGAGGAAAGAGCCCCCAGTGTCCAGTGCCCCGGACGGGCTCTGCCGTGTGCCGGAAGAACCCAGCGAGCAGCTCCCCGCCGCTCTCGGCATCGCGAGGAGGCGTCCGCGGACCCATCTGCAGAGGTTGGGGTGGCCCCTAAGTGCCCAGCAGCCCCTGGTCACTTGCCGCTGGCCCTGTGGTCCAGTGCAGGCCGCCAGGACCACAAGGAGCTCTGGGCGGGCTGCGGGCCCTGGCGCTGGGTTGCTCCTTCACAGCGAGACTGTGGGGCCCCCAGGGGCAGAGCCGGGCTCGTCCCCTCATTGCTGGTCACGTCCACGCTGCGGGTGTGCTGTGGCCGTCCTTCACCTGCAGACGGACAGGGGCGTCCCAGGTCTCAACCCTTCCAGACTGTCCTCCAGGAGGCTGGGAGGCCCAGCCTTGCACACCCCTGCCGGGGGAGCTGTCCTCTGGGAGCCCGGGATGCGCAGTGGCTGGAGTGGACGGAGAGGCCCTCTGTGCCCTTGAGCTGTGGCCTCTTGATGCCGCCCGTAGCGGTGGCCGCTGCAGCAGCAACACCGCGGGCGAGAACTCGGAGGCAGCTGGAAATGAACAAGTTCTTTATTCTTCTCTCTTCTAACTTCTCTCTCCGGCTCCAACAGCCTCTCCAACTCCAACCACCCCCTAACTCCCCTCACCCGGTTAGAGACTTTTTGCCTTAACAAGGACACGTGCTAACAGCTCGCGCTTGCAGGTGCGTCCCGCAGTGTAGCCGCCTGAAGCGATGGCCGCTTGGAGCAACGGAGCCGCGGGAAGAAGTTCAGAGGCGAACTGGAGACAAACAGCTTTTTATTCTGATAACTTTTCTCTCTGGCTCTAACAACGACTAACACGCGCCACACACACCACCAAAATGGTGCTGACCCGATCAGCAATCTCGGCCAAGTCACTCGAGATCCCGGGACAAGTCACTCGAGATCCCGGGCCAAGTCCCGTGAGACTACGGAAGGCGGCAATGCCCAAATCTCCACGGCTCATAGTCAACCGCAATTCAAGCATCTCCCCACACAGGGCTCCTGCACCGCAGTGCTCACGGGCATGAACAGACTCTTAGAGAAATGCGGGAGTACCAGGTGGAAACACTCGAGCACCTCATGGCTCTCGGCTCGCCACCGTCTTAGCCGTCGCCTCCGTTAGGGCTCTTACAGCCTGTCTTGGGGAGGCCAGGCCCTGTGGTGCCCCTTTGCCTGGTGTCTCCAGGGCGGAGGGCTCGCTCGCGGCCCCTCCCGAAGCTGCGTCTCTGACATCAAGCCCCCGTTGGCCCTCGGGTGAGCTGTGCCTGCGGTGGGGCGGTCTGCAAGTGGACACGGGGCCCTGGGTGCTGCTCCCGGGGACGCCGGGCGTCCAGGCTGCTCCTCGGAGCTTTTCCCTGGAGCCCCGGGGCCTGCGCTGTGCAGCCCGTGAGCGGCTGGGCCGCCGGGACCCACTGTCTGGGCTGTAGCGCAGTCAGCGGGCGTGGCCACGAGTCGGTGGGCGTGGCCAGGAGCCGGTGGGCGTGGCTGCGTGCCAATAAAACTTTATTCACAACAGTGAAACGTGCATCCCACACACTTTTCCTGTGTCCCAAAATAGTCCTTCGCTTTCTTCCAGCCACTTGAAAAAGTAAAAACAAGGTCTTGCAATGGCCACGTCTATCAGCTCAGTGACTGGGGAGGCTGAGGCAGGAGGATCGTAGGTTGGAGGCCAGCCAGGGCAACTTAGCAAGACTCTGTCTCAAAAAAAATCGGCTCTTGCTGGGCACAGTGACGCACACCTGTCATCCCAGCGGCTCGGGAGGCTGAGGCAGGAGGATGGCAAGTCACAGCCAGCCTCAGCAATGGTGAGGTGCTAAGCAACTCAGTGACACCCCTGTCTTTAAATAAAATACAAAATAGGGCTGGGGATGTGGCCCCGTGGTCGAGTGCCCCTGAATTCAATCCCTGGTGTGCCCACCCCCTCAAAAAAATTGGCTCTTGGGATGTGGAGCCCGGCATCGGCTCCCTGCGGAAGGTGCTAGTAGAGACGGGGAAGGCGAGGCCCAGAGAGGCTGAGGCACTTGCCAGGGCGGCACAGGAAGTGGTAAGCCGGGACTTGGATCGGGCAGGCTGGCTCTCACAGCTTGTCCCTCTCTAAAGCCTGAAAGGCCTCCCCTTCCAGTTCTCGCCTGCGAAGAAGAGGCAGGGAAAAGACAGGGTGGGCACTAGAGGGGGCATGGCTGTGCTGGCACGTGGCCCGCCCGCTCTCCCTCCTCCAGGCCTCTGCAGGGAGCTGCTAATGATTGAGCGGGGTAGGGAGATCACACAGCCACTGCCACCATCCTGGTGCTTCCTGGTGACATCCCACTCGTCCTGATACCGGGAGGCCAGCAGCAGCGTCATCGTGTCCAGGCTGCTTCACGTCCCTCTGTGTGGTGGATAGAGAAGGAGCTGGAGGCCCCAGTGGCCCTGGAGCAGTCTGCCGCGGACTCAGGCCCTTTTCCATTTGATGCAGAAGTTTCCCGAGCCAAACGGAGGAGGGTGATGGTTTCCAAGGCTCAGCACGCGGGGCCGTGTCCTTGCTCCCCTTGGCCTCAAGCTCTGGGGAGGCCACAGCCTGGTCCCAGGTGGCTCCTGAACGCGTGAGGAGGTGTGGAGTCCAGAGGCTGAGGGCGCCCGGCCACAGGTTCCCGTGGGGGCAGGCGGGGCCGTCCTGCCCAGGCTCAGCTCACAGCCTCCGCCCGCCCCGGCCTCTGCTCCTTGTTGGACACCTGGCTCTGGCCCCGAGGTGGCAGGAGAAGTCCAGCCGTGGGTGGGACCCGGCCCCCGGCCCGCCGCGGAGGAGGACAGGGCTCCCCCGGCCCTGCCCTGGGCCTGTCCTCCAGGCCTGGAGGGCCAGGGCCCGACATGTCGCACCCACCCACTTGCCGCCACCCAGGGACCCCGGGGCTCCCCTCTGAGCCGGCCCGGCTGGGTCTCGGCTCTGGGGACTGTGCCGCCTCGAACCCGGGAAGGGCCGCGCAGGGCGGCCCCTGCAGGAAGTGCTGCCCACACGTGGCACCTGGGCTGGGGGCCGGGGCGGGCGAGGGGGCCTGGGCTGCAGCACTGGGGCAGGAACCTGGGCAAGCAGAGGGACTTCCCGAAGCCATTCGTCAACGTTTATTGAGCACTTGCTGTGTGCCAGGCTCTTGGGGGGCCATGCTGGCCGTACACTGGGAAGGGCCGGGCGCAGACGCAGGGCGGGCGGGCCGGCGGGGCCGGCTTGGGGTACAGTTTTTTTTTTTTTTTTGCACTGGGGATTGAGCTCAGGAGCACTCGACCACTGGGCCACACCCCCAGCCCTTTTTTTGTATTTTTATTAGAGACAGGGTCTCACTGAGCTGCTAAGTGCCTCGCCATGGCTGAGGCTGGCTTTGAACTCGCGATCCTCCTGCCTCAGCCTCCTGGGTGCTGGGATGACAGGCGTGGCCACCACGTCTGGCTGGGGTACAGTGTTAAGGTGCTAAGAGCCAAAGGAAGAGAGGGAGGGCCCTGGGGAGGCTCCAGGCAGAGGCCTGGCCTTGCAGAGGCCCTGGGGCAGGAGCAGCCTGGCCTCAGGCCCAGCCAGGAGCCCTTGGCTGGAGCAGGAGGGGGGCGGGGGGCGGGGAGAGGAGGAGGCGGAGGGGCCGGCGTCAGCAGGGCCCTGTGGGCTGCAGGGAGGACTTGGGCTTTGACCGGGGAGGGGGACCTGCAGGGCGGCTGGGCGGGGAGGGGGCGGGCGCGGGGCTCGCCGGCGCCCTCTGGTGGCTGCAGGAGGACAGACAGTGGGAGCAAGAGCCTGGGACAGGCAGAGGGGACTGAGCGGTCCAGGGGCCTGGACCGGACCAGGGGCGAGCCCTGGCCGCGAGGTGCCGGGCCTTCTTCCTGCTCACCCGCCCCGCCCCGCCAGGCGTGCTCCGCCCTGTGGATGCAGGGATCGGGGCTCCCCGAGGCGGGGCTGGCTCACGTCGGATCACAGCTCCCCGTGTAAAGTCCTGCACGGCCTCCTGCTGCCCTGGCAACGACAGAGTCCTCCCCATGGCCCACGAGGCCCTGCACAGTCTGCCTGTCCCCTCCCCTCTCCCTGGCTCCTCTGCCTCAGCCCCGCGGGCCTCGCTGAGCCTCCAACCTGCCAGGCCTGGCCGGCCCCAGGGCCTTGGCACGGCTACGCTCAGCCTAGAGCCTCCCCTTCCCCTGTGGCCTGTTGGTGCCCTGCCCGCTCACCCTCCCGTCCCCAGTGTCCTGTGCGTGGCGGGGGCTCAGTGGCCGGCGATGGAGTCGCTGACTGGACTCCCAGACACCTGCTCTGACCAGGTGGGGACCGTCTGGGGGCGCGTGGCAGAGCCGGAGCTCTGAGCCGGACGTCTGTGACACCCGAGGAGCTTGGGGACCAGGGGGCCACCAGCGCCCGCCTCTGGGTCCCATGGGCGTTGTCCTGGGAGTGCTGCTGACCCGCTGGGACCTCTCGCTGGCGGGGACACGTCCAGCTGGGCCCTCCTCCTGCCGCCACCTGGCCGGGAGCCGCGAGTCGTCCTGGTGCCCGGGCCTGCGCGGCTTTTCTCTCTTGGCGGTGCCCTCAGGGCCAGGGCTGTGGCATTGCTCAGGCATGCCAGCGTGCCAGTCTCAGGTTTTGCAACTGGGCATGCCCTGGGCCCCTCTGCCAGCTCCTGGAGCCCGGCACACCAGCACGGCGACTGCCCGCCCTGCCGGAGGCGTGCCCAGAATCCTGCCCTGCGCGGGCACCTGGGGCGGGCGGCAGCGGCTCCACCCCCGCGTGCTGCGTGACCCTGGCCGGCCCCGGCCCTCTCTGCGCTGTGATGCCTGTCCTCAACAGCACAGCGCCACCCGCGGAGGACCCGGCCCCGCAGGCAGCACCCAGCGGCCAGCCAGGGCTGCGACAGGCACTCGCTCAGCAGACTGTCCACCTGCTGCTGGGCCAAGTCCCTGCAGACTCCTGGTGACAGCCAGTGACCCCAGCAGCTGCGTCTCCCCACCGTCCAGGCGTGTGGACCGAGGCACCCGCGCTCGCCCTGGGCCGGGGGTCCCGGTCCCGAGACCCCTGCACCGCCTTGCCGCCTACAGAGGGCTCCGGGGGCAGTGGTCACTGCGCTGCAGTGGGGTGGCCTAGACCGAGGCCCTTGGGGGCCCGAATGTCCTCAGCATCAGCCTGGAGCCTAGTGGTTGTCAGATGCCTGTGGTGTAGATGGACTCACTTCCTCTCTGGGTTGTGGTGTAGACGGACTCACTTCCTCTCTGGGACACCACGTCGAGCACCTGGGCATCGCCTGGCCTTCGCCGCAGCCTACGCCCCGGACGCAGAGCCTCGGGTGTCCACGGGAGGGGAGGCGGCCTCACCCCTCAAGGGAGGCTCAGGCCAGAGGGACCGGGTCCGCGCCTGGGCTCGGGCACGCGCAGTCCGTGGGCCCCTCAGCTGAGCCGACCCCCGCCCCAGGCGCCCCTGCCCGGCCCCTGCCCCGGCCGCCCCAGGAGGGAGCCGTGGTCAGGGTGACTCGGGCCTCTCGGACGCCCCCCCGGGCCTCCCTCTCCATCTTCCGGACGGCGAGGGAGAGCAGGGCGGCACCTGCAGCCCGGCCCGGAGGGGGAGCCGCCGTCTCTCGCCCTCTGCGGGCCCATTCCGCGTCCCCGAGGGGCAGCCCCGCAGAGCCACGCGCCTCCTGGCCCACCCCAGCGCCCCGGGACCACCCTCGGGTCGAATCCCAGGTCTGCCTCAGGGACCTTCCCTGCACCTGGCCACAGCGGCTGGTCCCTGGGACTGTGCTGTCACCGGGTGCCACAGCTGGCTGGTCCCGGGACTGTGCTGTCACCGGGTGCCACAGCTGGCTGGTCCCTGGGACTGTGCTGTCACCGGGTGCCACAGCTGGCTGGTCCCGGGACTGTGCTGTCACCGGGTGCCACAGCTGGCTGGTCCCGGGACTGTGCTGTCACCGGGTGCCACAGCTGGCTGGTCCCGGACTGTGCTGTCACCGGGTGCCACAGCTGGCTGGTCCCGGGACTGTGCTGTCACCGGGTGCCACAGCTGGCTGGTCCCGGGACTGTGCTGTCACCGGGTGCCACAGCTGGCTGGTCCCGGGACTGTGCTGTCACCGGGTGCCACAGCTGGCTGGTCCCGGGACTGTGCTGTCACCGGGTGCCACAGCGGCTGGTCCCTGGGACTGTGCTGTCACCGGGTGCCACAGCTGGCTGGTCCCGGGACTGTGCTGTCACCGGGTGCCACAGCTGGCTGGTCCCGGGACTGTGCTGTCACCGGGTGCCACAGCTGGCTGGTCCCTGGGACTGTGCTGTCACCGGGTGCCACAGCTCGCTGGTCCTGGGACTGTGCTGTCACCGGGTGCCACAGCTCGCTGGTCCCGGGACTGTGCTGTCACCGGGTGCCACAGCTGGCTGGTCCCTGGGACTGTGCTGTCACCGGGTGCCACAGCTGGCTGGTCCCTGGGACTGTGCTGTCACCGGGTGCCACAGCTCGCTGGTCCCGGGACTGTGCTGTCACCGGGTGCCACAGCTCGCTGGTCCCGGGACTGTGCTGTCACCGGGTGCCACAGCTGGCTGGTCCCGGGACTGTGCTGTCACCGGGTGCCACAGCTGGCTGGTCCCGGGACTGTGCTGTCACCGGGTGCCACAGCTGGCTGGTCCCGGGACTGTGCTGTCACCGGGTGCCACAGCTGGCTGGTCCCGGGACTGTGCTGTCACCGGGTGCCACAGCGGCTGGTCCCTGGGACTGTGCTGTCACCGGGTGCCACAGCTGGCTGGTCCCGGGACTGTGCTGTCACCGGGTGCCACAGCTGGCTGGTCCCGGGACTGTGCTGTCACCGGGTGCCACAGCTGGCTGGTCCCGGGACTGTGCTGTCACCGGGTGCCACAGCTGGCTGGTCCCGGGACTGTGCTGTCACCGGGTGCCACAGCTGGCTGGTCCCGGGACTGTGCTGTCACCGGGTGCCACAGCTGGCTGGTCCATGGACTGTGCTGTCACCGGGTGCCACAGCTGGCTGGTCCCGGACTGTGCTGTCACCGGGTGCCACAGCGGCTGGTCCCTGGGACTGTGCTGTCACCGGGTGCCACAGCTGGATGGTCCCGGGACTGTGCTGTCACCGGGTGCCACAGCTGGCTGGTCCCGGGGACTGTGCTGTCACCGGGTGCCACAGCTGGCTGGTCCATGGGACTGTGCTGTCACCGGGTGCCACAGCTCGCTGGTCCCGGGACTGTGCTGTCACCGGGTGCCACAGCTGGCTGGTCCCGGGACTGTGCTGTCACCGGGTGCCACAGCTGGCTGGTCCATGGACTGTGCTGTCACCGGGTGCCACAGCTCGCTGGTCCTGGGACTGTGCTGTCACCGGGTGCCACAGCTGGCTGGTCCCGGGACTGTGCTGTCACCGGGTGCCACAGCTGGATGGTCCCTGGGACTGTGCTGTCACCAGGTGCCACAGCTGGATGGTCCCTGGGACTGTGCTGTCACCGGGTGCCACAGCTGGCTGCTGAGTGACCAGGGACTCCGCGCCCCTCACTCTTTCAGGGCGGCCCCACCCTCCTGGGGACGTCCATGCCCAGCGGGGACTGCCTGGCCTTTCCCCTTTGCCCTCTGACCCGGCCTCCGTGGGCGGCCTGCTCTAGGTGCTGTACACGTGGTAGCCAGGGACGCACCAGGGGCGTGCCCAGGGCAGGGCAGGCCGGACATCCTGGGCAGTCGCTGGGCAGCCTGGGGCCTCCCGGGGACCGGCCTGGGCTGGGCACCGGCTGTGCCCCTGGGCAGGGGGGCAGGGAGCAGGGTCCACAGGGGACACAGGACAGGAAGTGGGGCTCAGGGGCCACTGAGGGGGTGACGTGGGCTCGGGTTTCTGGAGGCACGAGGGTGAGGGGAGGTGCCACCCCCAAGCCGTGCCACGCAGCGCCAGGGAAGCAGGGCCCACAGGGTGGGCGTCCTCTGTGGCCCACGGGGAGGCGGACCAGGTGCCACTGCTGGGCCGAGGACTGGGCCTCGCCCACCCTGATGCCACCCTGATGTCACCCAAGGGCCACCCTGGGGCCACCCTGATGCCACCCTGGGGCCACCCTGATGCCACCCTGGGCCACCCTGATGTCACCCAAGGGCCACTCTGGGGCCACCCTGATGCCACTCTGGGGCCACCCTGATGTCACCCTGGGGCCACTCTGGGGCCACCCTGATGCCACCCTGGGGCCACCCTGGGGCCACCCTGATGCCACCCTGGGGCCACCCTGGGGCCACCCTGGGGCCACCCTGATGCCACCCTGGGGCCACCCTGATGCCACCCTGGGGCCACCCTGGGGCCACCCTGATGCCACCCTGGGGCCACCCTGGGGCCACCCTGGGGCCACCTTGATGCCACCCTGGGGCCACCCTGATGCCACCCTGGGGCTACCCTGGGGCCACCCTGGGGCCACCCTGATGCCACCCTGATGCCACCCTGGGGCTACCCTGGGGCCCTCCTTGGTGCGACCTTGCTTTGTCCTCTGACCCGTGTCCCTCCTGGGACCCAGCAGGGCAGGGACAGGGTTTCGGGAGGGCTCACCAGGGGCAGGCGCGGGGTTGGAGGGTGGCCCCGCAGGACGGTGCCCACTGCCCGGGAAACACCCCCACGGGGTTCACTGTCCCCGTCCCCAGGCGTGCTGAGGCTCGAGGTCACCTCGCCAGAAGCCCCAGAGCTGGGACTGGGGTCGGCCTCCTGCAGCCACGCTGCGTCCCTGAGCCCAGGGGCCACGGTGACCAGGGCAGCCACACGGCCCTGCCCGCCCTCAGGCCTCCCAGGGTGGGTGGGGGTGGCGGGGAGGAGGCCGGCTGGCCGCAGGCCCTCGGCTGGGCGGTGGACAGCCCCCACGGTCTCCCATGGCCAGGACGGACAGTGCACGTCTCTGCCACTCAGCTGTGACCTCTGTCCCCAACGCCTGCTCAGTGTGGGATCTGGGAGGAAGGTCACGGCCTCGGCCGGCAGCTGTGGCTGGACAGGACGAGGGAGTGGCCAGGCCCTCCCTCTGCCACAGGTCGCCCCTGCAGGGACACAGGAAGCTCCAGGCTGTCCCTCTGGGTGGCCACTATGTAGGTCACCCTCTGTCCACTCACTCCCGTACGCGTCCTCCTGTCCCAGCCACAGGCCCCTGGACAGAGCCGCGAGGCCTGTCCCACTCTCTCTCCTCCCTCTGCTCCCGGGCGCCAGCCCAGTCCCGCCCCAGGCCTCGCCTCCCTGACTCCTGGAGGCCGGTTCTGCCCACTGCCCACCCCCTCCGCACCCATGCGCTGTCCCGCGGCCTCGCCACGGCCTGGTCTGCCGGGTCTCGGCCAGGGCTGTGCCCAGAGCCCGGACAGGGCGCGGCCCTCAGGCAGGCCTCAGTAAGCGTCTGGACAAGGGTCAGCAGCTGAGGCCCCGGGACCCGCCCGGCCCCCGCTAGGGCCTGTAGACAGAGACTGGCGCACGGCACCGCGTGTGGGGCAGGGGCAGAGCTGAGGGGTCACTCCAGAGGCCGCCCGGCCCTCCCAGCCCAAAGGACCTGTTCCCTGCCTGCGTGGAAGAGGCTACTCTGGCCAGCGGCCAGCGACCCTGGCCTGGGCTCCTGGCCTGGCGGCCTCCCGGCCAAGCCTCGTTTCCCCTCTCGCAGGTGGACAGTGGGGAGTCCCAGCCTCAGCCACCCTGCTGGCGGGAGGCGTCCCCCACCAAACGCCTCTGGAGCGCGGAGCCCGCCGCCTGCTCGTGGCAGGAGGGCCTGAGCCGGCCAGGGGAGGCCGAGGCTGGCCACACGCCGGGAGCCCGGGGGGAGGGCGGAGGCTGGGCGGAGGCTGGGCCCCGCCAGGGAGGACGCTGCGCTCGCTCCAGCCTAACAGAACCACGAGAGGCCCCGGAACACGGCCCAGAGGTGCACCGTGGGGTCCTGTCCCCACCAGAGGTGCACCGTGGGGTCCTGTCCCCCACCAGAGGTGCACCGTGGGGTCCTGTCCCCACCAGAGGTGCACCGTGGGGTCCTGTCCCCACCAGAGGTGCACCCGTGGGGTCCTGTCCCCACCAGAGGTGCACCGTGGGGTCCTGTCCCCGCCAGCACCCCAGGCAGAGCTGGTGGTGGGGCCACAGGCCCTGGCTGAAGAGGGAGCCCGAGGCCAGCAGGCGCAAGGACACAGGACAAAGGACACAGCAGTGACGTCGCCGCACACCCAACAGAGGGGACCGAAGACAGATGATGCCTAGGGCTGCAGAGGGGACGGAGGGCCACATGCTCTGCTGGTGGTAGCTGGGACCGGGGCAGGCCCTCTGGGAAGCAGCATTCGGCCAATGAGCTGAAGCAGTGGCACGTTGGACAGGCCACTTGTGTCCACGGTGAGACAGCAAAAGTGTGCCAGCAGCTTGGCTTGTAAGAGCCCACAACAGCGACCCTGTGGCCTCCACCAGCGAGTGCACAAGAAAGCCAGGTGGTCTCATGGGTGGAATATCACACAGCCCCGAACAGGAGCCACCTCCGTCCCCAGCAGGTGTGTGGATGGTCCTCCCATCAACGTGGTGATCCGGTGCCAATCCCTGAGACCTGAGTGTGGCAGGGTCTTTACAGAGGTCATCACACTAAAGCAAGGTCATTAGGGTGGGCCCTGACCCCAGAGTAGCCGGTCCTTCAACGGGAAATCCAGACACAAATGCACAGCGGGAGGTGCCGCATGGACGCTGGGGTGGGGCACAGCCCCTGCCTCAGAGGGAGCCGCCACCCTGCCTGGGGCACGGACTTCCAGGCTCCACAGGAGTTAGACACAGCTGCCCCTGGGGGCCTCCACTCTGAGGCCCAGCCAGAACCCAGTCCAGCCAGGTGCAGCTGCACTGTGATCCCAGCGACTTGGGCAGAGGTGGGAGGCTGAGGCAGGAGGATGCAAGTTTGAGGCCAGCCTCAGCAACTTAACCAGACCCTATGCTAAAATTAAAAATGAGAAGGACCAGAGGGGCAGCTCGGTGGCCCGGTGCTCCTGGGCTCAGTCCCCGCACAGGGACAGCTGGTTCTGCGCCAGGACAGGGCCCAGCCAGGGCCGTCCTCACCAATAAAGCCCCAACGCACAGCCCGGCCCACTCCCATCCACGCGCTCACTGCAGCCCCACAGGGAGGGTAGGGGCTGCCCTAGACGGGGTGGCCCCAGACCCCAGACCCCAGACCCTCTGGAGCAAACGCTGCGGCGCCCAGTCTGGAGGGCACCGTATGCCCAGGGCTCTGGGAGCCGCGGAGCCGGGCGCCCCGAGGCCGGCACCCGCCCGGGCACCGTCCTGAGAGCTTGGGACCAGCCTGGACTGAGCAGGAGCACAGGGCCCTTGGGGGCTGCTGGGGAAGCAGGGACGTCACTTCCTGCACACAGGCCGGCTAGGGACAGTCCCTGAGCCGTGGCCGCGCTTGCTCCGGAGCGAGCGGAGCTCTCCAGGGGGAGGGAGGAGGAGGCGCGCCAGAACCAGAGAGTGGCCTCCAGGACCCAGGCAGACGCGAAGGGGTGGGGGGGAGGAGCACAGAGGCAGGTGACAGGGTGACCTGTGCCCGAGGCCGGACTCCTGGTCGCGCGCTGCCCTCTGGTGGGACCCACAGGCATCACGCCCGCTGTGAGCAGCAAACCCGACCTCCAAGAGGCAGCGGGCGTCCAGGCACACAGTGCCATTTATAAAGCCCCCTCCAGCCAGGCCAGGCCACCCTGTCATCCCAGCAGCTGGGGAGGCTGAGGCAGGAGGATCATGAGTTTGAAGCCAGCCTCAGCCACTTATCGAGGCCCTAAGCAACTCAGGGAGACCCTGTCTCTAAATAAAATACAAAAAAGGGCTGGGGTGTGGCCCAGTGGTCGAGTGCCCCTGGGTTCAGTCAAACCAAACCAAACCAAAACAAAAAGCCCCCCTCCTCCGGATGCCCGCCCTGTGCATCCGACACGCTTGCAGCCGTAGGCAGCGAGGGCGCAGGCTGACGGGCGGACGCACGGTGGTCAAAGATCTGCAATCATCATCAAATCCCCACTAAAAGATAAAGTGCCCACTGAGGATCTCATACATCTGCCTCCCTACTGACACTCCTTACTGTGACAGTGTCCCTGGCCGCCACCACCTTACCCAGGAGCAGCCCAAGACGCAAATGCCCCTAGACAGCACCCAGTGTCCCCTGTGTGGTCAAAATCTCTCCTGGGAGAGACAAATGTCCTACAGCTACACAGCACGGTGCAGGAGGAAATGTTGTTCGTTGGCAACAGGGATTGTAGAGATCGCACTGTAGTTTTAATTAGAATTCATTTTTCTATGCATAAAGTTAAACACCGTTTCACAGTTTTTTAAAACCGTTTTGATTTCTTTTGGGTCTTTTCTGGGATGGTTTGCTCATATCCTTTGCATGGTTTCCAGTTGCTCTTTTCTTGTTGATTTGTAGACACTCTTTACATATTCATTGACCAGAAAACAAATCTCAAGTATGTTACAAATATTTCTCTAATGTCTGTACAGGGTTTTTTTTTTTTTTTTTTTTTGGCCTTTTTGCCCTGCAGAAAAAAATTAAATTTTCATGTGATTAAACATTAATTTTTAAAATATTTATTTATTTGCTTTAGTTGTACACAATGCGTTTTATTTTTACATGGTGCTGGGGATCAAACCCGGGCCGTGCATGTGCTAGACTAGCGCTCTACCGCTGAGCCACAACCCCAGCCCCTAAACATTAATTTTTTATGGGTTTTGGGCTTTGTACTTACTACAAACCCTCCTCCTTCTGTGATCATCAATCTCTCCCTTATTTTCTCCTAGCAGTTTTTGTTTGGTCTTTAAATGCATGTATGCATGTGTAACTGTATTTATCATTAAATATTTCACCTTTTTGTGATGCATACGGGTAAAAGATGTGTCATGGGGGATTTTTTTTTTTTTTTTTTTTTTTTTTTTTTTTGGTACCGGCGATTGAACTCAGGGCACTCGACCACTGGGCCACACCCCCAGCCCTTTTTGTATTTTATTAGAGACAGGGTCTCACTGAGTTGCTAAGTGCCTCGCCATTGCTGAGGCTGGCTTTGAACTCGCGATCCTCCTGCCTCAGCCTCCCAAGTGCTGGGATGACAGGCGTGCGCCCCCGCTCCCGGCTCATGGGGGAATTTTAAGTTTTTCTCAGATACCAAAAGGATGGTCCCCCTACAGGCACCACCTGAAGGAGGCCCGATACCCACAGCTGGAACCATCGTAGCAGGAGCTGCAGCGTTGGGTCACAAGCTGGCTGCAGTGTGACATTAATATGCATGAACCCACGCTGGGGATCATGGCGCGTCAGATAAGAAGAGGGAAAAGAATAGAAAAACTTCCTGAAAAGGGGATTTCCGATGACACTGATATAGACAGTCCCTCCCTGGGCTTCAGGGGCTCGGACGCTGCCCCCCGGCTGGGCTGGCCTGGTGACCCACTGAGAGCAGAGCAGACTGGGCGGACAGCGTGGGGGCCCTGAGGTCCCCAGGGGCGCGGGGTGGCTGAGGCAGAGCGGGTCAGAGCGAGGAGCCTCCCTGCATGCGCCCTTTCCAACCCCAGGTCCCCGGTCCAGCCGGGGGCACCGCCGGGACCCAAGAAGCCAAGATCACCCAAGAAGCCACCCAGCTTGGAGGAGCCCAAGGGGACGGGGTGCATCAGTGCCCCAAGGGGTCCTGCGGGGTCCTGGCCGCGAGGGGACGTTGGGGAGAGACTCACCTAATGACTCCCCGCTCAATGAAAACCGGGGCGTGGCGCTCGGGGCTGACGGGACTCGGCTCCTCGGGTAGTAACAGGGAGCACTGTTCCCCAGGAAATATATTTCTAGGTGTGGGTGGACCTTTATTTTATTCATTTTTTTAATATTTATTTATTGTTTTAGTTGTACACAATGCCTTTGTTTTTACGTGGTGTTGAGGATCGAACCCGGGCCAGACACGGGCTGGGCGAGTGCTCGACCCCTGAGCCACGGCCCCGACACCCTGCCGCCGTCACTTTGTAGATATTTTATTTAGAGACAGGGTCTCACTGAGTTGCTGAGGCCAGCTTTGAACCTGCGATCCTCCTGCCTCAGCCTGCCAGGGCGGGGCAGGCGGCAGAGCCGGGGGATTCTCCGGGATCTGACTTTCCGATTTCTCTTCAAAATGGTGCCAGTGAGATTCGGGCCAGAGCCCGGCTTTGTCCACTATTTGCCCAGCCACCATGGGTCGTGGAGACCCTCGGCCTCCAGCCCAGCCACAGCCCGCAGCACCAGTCCCTAGTGACTGGGAGGAGCCCAGGGCTGGCTCCGGGCCTGGAGAGAGTCTGCTGTGTGCGCGACTCCTCCCTCGTCAGCTCCTGTAGTTAGCGCCCAGGGTGTACCATGCCCTATGACCTGTGTGCCCGGGGCTCAGCTCACAGGGAGCAGACGGGCGGGACAGAGACCGACGGAGCAGGACCCACGTTACTGGGGGAGGCCTGCCCGCGATGCCCCCAGAGCCGAGGCCGGCCTTCCCGAGGACTGGACAGGTGTCGGGGTGCTAGGCCAGTGAGGAAGGGCAGCTCCTGCAAAGGCCCTGGGGCAGGACAGAGCCTGGCCTGTGGGGGCACAGCTAGGGACGGGGTGGCTGAAGCAGGCCAGCGAGGGAGAGAGGGGGAGAGCAGGGAGGGGACGCCGCAGGTCACACGGGCCCTGAGGGCGGGGGCGCAGGCGCACTCCCGGGGCCGCGAGACCAGGCCGACGCTGTGACACCAGCGCGTCAATCCTGGGGCCTCGGCGACCCCGCCCCTCAGGTGGGGTGGACACCTTGGCTTCCTGGGGACATCTGTCGGGGGCGGACTCAGCTCTGTCTGCGCACCGCGGTGACCACCTGCCTACCCGCCGCCCCCGCAGGCCTCTGGGGCGAGGTGACTGTCCTGCCGCGCAGGGGAGGGACCCAGGCGCAGCGAGGAGCCCTGGCCTGCCCGGAGCGCACGGCAGGGGGCGCAGAGATGCCAGGGGGCGCCCCTGAGGGGCTGGAGGATGGCCTGGTCAGGGAGGGCTTTGCGGAGGTGCCGCCATTAGAACCGAGGCCTAGCGGCAGCCGGGACCACACCCCGCGAAAACAGCTGCCCAGGAAGGAGGCTGCATGGGCCAAGGCCCTGGGGCAGGAGCCACCGTGGGGCAAGGGCCCAGTGGTCCCTCCTGAGAGCCTGCGGTCACCGTTTTTCCTGGCCCAACCCCTCCCCCCCACTGCCACCACCGCTTCACCCAGGGAGCCCCTCCCAGAGCCCCCGGCCCTCAGAGTGGGTGGCTCGGCACCACCCACCCGCCTCCAGCTGGGAACGATCCTAGAAAGGGGTCATTAGCGGCCCAGCGGGGGGGCCACCAGAGCACAGGCACTAGTTTAATTTTCCACCGATTTGTCTGCGGTGGGTCCCCAGAGCTCCCCGGCTGTGCTGGGTGGGTGGGGGGGAGGCCAGGCCCAGAGCTCTGGCGGGTGGGGGACAGGAGAGGGAGGAGCGGGGTCAGCAGGGAGGGCTCTCACTCCCCGGAAGTCCTCCACCTCGTCCTGCAGTGGGGCTCCCCAGGGCCGAGCAGGGCCCCTGGCCTTGAAGAATTTGGGAGAATACCACTGTCTCAGCTGCTGTCCACCCACCCATCCATCCACCATCCACCATCCACCATCCACCATCCACCATCCACCTACCATCCACCATCCACCATCCATCTACCATCCACCATCCACCATCCACCATCCACCATCCACCATCCACCTACCATCCACCATCCACCATCCACCATCCACCATCCATCCACCATCCACCATCCACCATCCACCATCCACCATCCATCATGCACCTACCATCCACCATCCACCATCCACCATCCACCATCCACCATCCACCTACCATCCACCATCCACCATCCACCACCATCCCATCACCATCCACCATCCACCATCCACCTACCATCCACCATCCACCATCCACCATCCACCATCCATCCACCATCCACCATCCACCATCCACCATCCATCCACCATCCACACCATCCACCATCCATCTACCATCCACCATCCACCATCCACCATCCACCATCCATCCACCATCCACCATCCACCATCCACCATCCACCATCCACCTACCATCCACCATCCACCATCCACCATCCATCCACCATCCACCATCCACCATCCACCATCCACCATCCACCTACCATCCACCATCCACCATCCACCATCCATCCATCCACCATCCACCATCCACCATCCACCATCCACCATCCATCATGCACCTACCATCCACCATCCACCATCCACCATCCACCATCCACCATCCACCTACCATCCACCATCCACCATCCACCATCCATCTACCACCATCCACCATCCACCATCCACCATCCACCTACCATCCACCATCCACCATCCACCATCCATCCACCATCCACCATCCACCATCCATCCACCATCCACCATCCACCATCCACCATCCACCTACCATCCACCATCCACCATCCACCATCCACCATCCACCCATCCACCATCCACCATCCACCATCCACCATCCACCTACCATCCACCATCCACCATCCACCATCCATCCACCATCCACCATCCACCATCCACCTACCATCCATCATCCACCATCCACCATCCACCTACCATCCACCATCCACCATCCACCATCCACCAATCCACCATCCATCTACCATCCACCATCCACCATCCACCATCCACCTACCATCCACCATCCACCATCCACCATCCATCCACCATCCACCATCCACCATCCATCCACCATCCACCATCCACCATCCACCATCCACCTACCATCCACCATCCACCATCCACCATCCATCTACCATCCACCATCCACCATCCACCATCCATCCATCTACCATCCACCATCCACCATCCACCATCCACCATCCACCATCCACCATCCACCATCCATCCATCACCATCCACCATCCACCATCCACCATCCATCCACCATCCATCCACCATCCACCATCCACCATCCACCATCCACCATCCACCTACCATCCACCATCCACCATCCATCCACCATCCACCATCCACCATCCACCATCCACCATCCATCCACCATCCATCTACCATCCACCATCCACCATCCACCATCCACCATCCATCTACCATCCACCATCCATCCACCATCCACCATCCACCATCCATCCACCATCCACCATCCACCATCCATCCACCATCCACCATCCACCATCCATCCACCATCCACCATCCACCATCCACCATCCATCCACCATCCACCATCCATCCACCATCCACCATCCACCGTCCATCCATCCACCATCCATCCACCATCCACCATCCATCCACCATCCACCATCGACCATCCATCCACCATCCACCATCCACCATCCACCATCCATCTACCATCCACCATTCATCCACCATCCACCATCCATCTACCAACCACCATTCACCATCCACCATCCACCATCCACCATCCATCATCCACCTACCATCCACCATCCACCATCCACCATCCATCCACCATCCACCATCCACCTACCATCCACCATCCACCATCCACCATCCATCCACCATCCACCATCCACCATCCATCCACCATCCACCATCCACCTACCATCCACCATCCACCATCCACCATCCATCCACCATCCACCATCCACCATCCACCATCCACCTACCATCCACCATCCACCATCCACCATCATCCACCATCCATCCACCATCCATCATCCACCATCCACCATCCACCTACCATCCACCATCCACCATCCACCATCCACCATCCACCATCCATCTACCATCCACCATCCACCATCCACCTACCATCCACCTACCATCCACCATCCACCCATCCACCATCCATCCACCATCCACCATCCACCATCCATCCACCATCCACCATCCACCATCCACCATCCACCTATCATCCACCATCCACCATCCACCATCCACCATCCATCTACCATCCACCATCCACCATCCACCATCCACCATCCACCATCCACCATCCCACCATCCACCATCCACCATCCACCATCCACCCATCCACCTACCATCTACCATCCATCCACCATCCACCATCCACCATCCATCCACCATCCACCATCCACCATCCACCACCACCCACCTACCATCCACCATCCACCATCCACCATCCACCCCACCATACCATCCACCCACCCACCATCCACCATCCACCCAACCATCCATCCATCCAACCAACCATCCATCCACCATCCACCATCCAACCACCACCACCATCCATCCACCATCCACCCCTTCCACCATCCACCATCCACCATCCACCATCACCACCATCCACCATCCACCAACATCCACCATCCACCATCCATCTACCATCCACCATCCATCCACCATCCACCATCCACCATCCACCATCCACCATCCATCCACCATCCATCCACCATCCACCATCCATCCACCATCCATCCACCATCCACCATCCACCATCCACCATCCACCTACCACTACCATCTACCATCCACCATCCATCTACCATCCACCATCCATCCACCATCCACCACCATCCACCATCCACCATCCACCATCCATCCACCATCCATCCACTATCCACCATCCACCATCCACCATCCACCTACCATCCACCATCCACCATCCATCCACCATCCACCATCCACCATCCACCATCCACCATCCATCCACCATCCATCTACCATCCACCATCCACCATCCACCATCCACCATCCATCCACCATCCACCATCCATCCACCATCCACCATCCACCATCCATCCACCATCCACCATCCACCATCCATCCACCATCCACCATCCACCATCCATCCACCATCCACCATCCATCCACCATCCACCATCCACCATCCATCCACCATCCATCCACCATCCACCATCCACCATCCACCATCCACCGTCCATCCATCCACCATCCATCCACCATCCACCATCCATCATCCACCATCCACCATCCACCATCCACCATCCACCATCCACCATCCACCATCCATCCACCATCCACCATCCACCATCCACCATCCACCATCCATCTACCATCCACCATCCATCCACCATCCACCATCCATCCACCATCCACCATCCACCATCCACCATCCATCTACCATCCACCATCCCCTTCCATCCACCATCTACCATCCACCATCCATCCACCATCCACCATCCATCCACCATCCACCATCCACCATCCATCCACCATCCACCATCCCACCATCCATCCACCATCCACCATCCACCATCCACCATCCACCATCCATCCACCATCCACCATCCATCCACCATCCACCATCCATCATCCATCTACCATCCACCATCCACCATCCATCATCCATCCACCATCCATCCACCATCCATCCACCATCCACCCACCATCCACCATCCACCATCCATCCACCATCCGCCATCCACCATCCACCATCCATCTACCATCCACTGTCCATCCACCATCCACCCACCATCCATCCACCCACCATCTACCATCCATCCACCATCCACCCACCATCCAACATCCATCCACCATCCACCATCTATCCACCATCCACCTACCATCCACCATCCACCATCCACCACCCATCATCCACCATCCACCATCCACCCACCATCCATCCATCCACCATCTACCATCCATCATCCATCCATCCACCATCCACCATCCACCCACCATCCACCATCCACCATCCACCATCCACCATCCATCCACCATCCACCATCCATCTACCATCCACCATCCACCATCCACCATCCATCCACCATCCACCATCCACCATCCACCATCCATCTACCATCCACCATCCACCATCCACCATCCATCCACCATCCACCATCCACCATCCATCCACCATCCACCATCCACCATCCATCCACCATCCACCATCCACCTTCCACCATCCATCCACCATCCACCATCCACCATCCACCACCTACCTTCCACCATCCATCATCCATCATCCACCATCCACCATCCATCTATCCACCTTCCACCATCCACCATCCACCTTCCACCATCCATCCACCATCCACCATCCACCATCCACCATCCATCCACCATCCACCATCCACCATCCACCACCTACCTTCCACCATCCACCATCCACCATCCACCATCCACCATCCACCACCTACCTTCCACCATCCACCTTCCACCATCCACCATCCACCATCCACCATCCACCTTCCACCATCCACCATCCACCATCCACCATCCACCTTCCACCATCCATCCACCATCCACCATCCACCATCCACCTTCCACCATCCACCATCCACCATCCACCATCCACCACCTTCCACCATCCATCCACCATCCACCATCCACCATCCACCATCCACCTTCCACCATCCACCATCCACCATCCACCATCCACCTTCCACCATCCATCCACCATCCACCATCCACCATCCACCACCTACCTTCCACCATCCACCATCCACCTTCCACCATCCACCTTCCACCATCCACCTTCCACCATCCATCCACCTGTCCGTCCATCCATCCACCCATCTGTCCACCCCCTGCACTCCACTGATCCTTGGTAGCTGATGGCCGGATCACAGCCTCACCGTGGGGCCCAGTGGCCTCCCTGCCCTGCTCAGCAGGCCGCACCTCAACAGTCCTTCTCGCATCTGCTCTCCGGGCCCGGCCCCACCCCAGGTCCAGCTCTGCCGCCACTCCCTGTCCCTGAGCTCAGGGTCCATGCCACAGCCTCACCCCGTGGTCCTGGCTCTGCAAGGCCTGCTCCCTGGGGTCCTCTCTCCGCCTGTCCCCATGGCCCTGCCCTGCTCCACCACTCCCAGGCTCCTGCTGCCCTGGGGAGCCTCCCCTCCCTCTCCACCACCCCATGCCTGTAGCTGGTCACCTGGGCCACACCTGGCACGTCCCCGCGTGACTGGGGAGTGCTGTTCTCCACCCGGCTCTGAGCAGCTCCTTCAGGTAGCCCCGGCCTTCCAGGGACCAGGTGCCTTGCCCTGGGGGGCCGCTGCCCCGCCCTCAGTCTGCCCAGAGGGCGAGCGTCTCCCTCGAGGTAGCCTGGCCATCTCCTGAGGGGCTGCCCTTGTAGGGCCTCAGCGTCCCCATCTAGAGATCGGGGTGAGGCTGGTTCCCTCCCTGCAGGTGGTTGGGCTGCAGTGACCAGGGGGCTGCTCTCTTGAGGGCTCCCGGGGCTCCGTGTCCCCAACCCTGGGAAGGCAGCACCTGTCTCTGAGCCTTGGCCCCCGTCTGGGCACTGCTCGAGAAGGTCCTGCGGGCTCTGCCCTCCTGGAGCGCCAGCTCAGGAGCCAGAGGAGGGCGGGGGACCCTGTCATCTCTCAGCCCTGGAAAGAGGAGAGGAAATCCCTAGGTGGGATACGAGGAGGGACTTCCAGATGGCTGGAGTGTCGGGAGCCGGGGGCAGGTGATGGCTGCAGGGTGAGGCTGGCCTCCACTGCTGTGGCGGTCGCTGCCTCTCCCCCTCCCTCGCCCACCCAGTGGGCTCCGGACCCTCTGCCAGGCGGGTGCTCAGTCAGCCACGGGTCCTGGCAGCGGGCTCTGGGCCAGAATCCCAGTTCCGGGTCCTGGCTCCAGGCCTTGCGTCCCTGCTGGGGGTGCACCAGGGTGCGCGCCCCCTGGGGTCAAGGGTGATGGCCACTCTGCCCTGGGCGGCCGAGGTCCCCCCACGCCTCCGGGGGCTCCCGCCTCCCTGCTGGCCGCGACATTCCCGCCCGGCTCTCGGGAGACATTCCGTGGCTTCAGCAGACTGCCCGGCTCCGCGGCGCCTCAGATGTGGGCAGAGTGGGCGGCCCCGGCGGGCGCGGGCAGGGGCGGGGCGACAGCGCGCCAGGGACCCCCGCCCAGCGCCTGGCAGGCAGGGGGTGGTGGTGGGGCTCACAGGCAGGCACTGGGGACCGCAGTGGGGGCCTCCTGCCCACCCCCGTGGCCCCGAGGGCCCTGGGCCTGCCTGTCCCCTCCGCCTGCCCCGTCCACCGCTCCCTGCTCCAGCCGCACCCACTCCTTGCCCAGCCTCCAGGAGGCCGGGCCCTCCTGCCCCAGGGCCTTTGCATGGCTGTGCCCTCTGCTGCAGGCCACTGGTCCTCTGCATCACCTCCCCTTCGCAGGCACAGACCCTGCCCCTGGTCTCGGCGTCCGTCCACCGTCCTCTCAGCCCTCACGTGGTGCTGAGATCTCCTCATCCCTGTGTTCGCTTGCGACTGACTGTTCCCCTGCTGGGCGGCGAGCCCAGGAAGGGCAGGGCTGGGTCTCTCTGGTTCACCGCGGACACGTAATAGGCACTCAGTGAATTGATGGAGCAACCACGGAAGTCCTTCTGGAATCTAACCACAATCTTTCCCGCTTTACATGGCTCCTGACCCGGGCAGGGGCTGCCTCTGTGGACACCTCCGTGGTCACTGGTGGCTGGAGTGCCCACCAAGGCCCCGCTCGGGTGGCCCCGCTGTCCATGCTCCCCTGTTCTACAGACAAGGCAATGGACGGAGGCCGGGCGTGCGCTCCCAGCACACGAGGGAGGCGGCTCGGGGGTGCTCAGGGCCGGGCGCCCCGGCTCCTCGGCCCGGGGACAGGTTGCGGAGCCCGGCTGGCCACCACCACGCGCTCATCACCACCCGCTCGCCATTTTCTTCTGGTTTTCAAGGAAACTAAAGAGAGATCTTCCCGCGGCCCCACAAGCCCCGGGGGCCAGGCCACGCGGCCTCGCTCGGGTCAGGACCGGGCAGGGCCGCGCTGCCCACCCCACCCAGAGCAGCGCTGCGGGGGCTGCTCTGAGGACCCCAGCCTGGCTCCGCCCCGGCCTCCTGGGCCCCGGAGCCCCGCGCACGGGGTTTGCGGCCACCTCGGGCCTGGCCGCCAGCTCTTGTCGCGGGCTCCTGGTGCGTGGGCGCTGGGCGCAGGGAGGGCTCCGCGCCCAGCTCAGCGCCCACCGGCCTGCCCAGGCGCCCCAGGCCGCGGAGCCCGCGCTCTTTCTTGTGCACACACGGCCACCGGCCGCCCCAGAGTGTCCGTGACTCCCCTGAACTGGGGCTTCCACCGCGTAGACGCGACCTTGGAGTTGACACAACTGTCCTTTCCTCAGACGGCCAGCGCCAGCCTCAGGGTCCTGGACGGGTGCGGGGAGGCCGCGCTCCCTGGCCTGGCTGGCCTCTCCCACTGCCGACTTGGCCTTTGAGCAGTCCTGCCCCAGCCCTTCCTCACGAGAAGGCCCCCACCTCCTCAGACCCCATCAGGCCCGCCTGGACGCGCCTGGGCCACGTCACCCCTCCCCGTGGCCTCAGAGGCCCGAGGGAACTCCAGAAAATGCAAGTGGGCTGGGTCCTGCTCGCCAGAGCCCCGAGGCTCCCCTTCCCTCGGGGTCAGTGCCAAGTGCTCCCTGCAGCCTCAGGGTCCTGTCCCCTCCCCGTCCCCTCCCTCTATTCCAGCCACACAGGCTCCTCCTCGCTGTGCCTCCAACTGGCCAGGCACATCCTGCCCCAGGGCCTTTGCACAAGTGGGTGCTCCCCTGGAGTGCTGCTCCCTGTCCTGTTCCGGTGTCACCTCCAGGTCTCGGCGCAGAGGTCCCCTCCTCAGGGAAGCCGCCCGATATCACCCAGAATCTCTCAGCCCCCTCCCCAGTCAGAACCTCTTCCCTCTTGTCACCAAGATCTCTCCCCTCTCCCCAGAGCACAGCTGCCAGGGGCCTCGTCTGTCCTGGTCACGGCTGTGTCCTGGGTGGGGGTGGGCCTGGGACGCGGGCACTCAGTGGTGTCGACCCACGGAGAACAGAAAATGAAACCAGGGCGCGGCGCTGCCCGGGGTGTGGCAGGTTCCGTCCTCGCAGGGGCCCGGAGGGGGTCACGAGCCCGAGTCACTCCGAGAGACGGCGGTGTCAGGGGAGGTGCCACATGTCCCGTCCACTGGCCAGGCGGCCGCCGGTGTCCAGGCCACACTGCACCTCCCGACGGAGGCCAGAGGGGCTGAGCCGCCGCCCGGGGCACTGAGCAGGCCGGCCCCGGCCTTGGGTGCGAGGCCGGCCCCTGTTAGAGGTCTCGGGTCCGCACTGCAGGGCCAGCCCGCCCCCGACGGCTGGATGGGGTGACGGACAGAGGGACGGAGGAGGACGTGGGGCCTCCAGCGCCTCCGACACGGGACTCCAGCCAGGCTCTGCGCAGGCCCTGCCCCATCTCGCGCCGGGGCCGCCCCAGAATCGCTCCTGCTCCGCCTGGCTGGTGCCAGCTTCAGAGCACGTGGCCTCCCCCCAGGGGCTCCCAGTAGGGCGCCAGGTGCGGGCAGTGCCCTGCTCTTCCCTGAGCGCCCCGGCCGCCTGCCCCGGCCTTTGCCAGCCCCAGGCTGCAGCGAGGGGCATCCCCTGCTCTCCGGAGTCACAGGACACAGATGGGGAGGGGCTCGGCCAGGGCCACACGACACCCTGACCCGACCCTCCTGCCTCTCAGCCACGGACCTGGGTGCTGCCCGGCTCCCATGCAAGTGGGCCCAGGTCTGGCTGGGAGGCCGCCGGGGTGCCCGGGTGACGCCAGCCGGCAGGTCCGGCCGCGCGGTCCAGAGCAGCTGTGGCCGCACTTCCCGGTGCGAGGGGCCGCCGCCCGCCCTGACCTCTCCGCCGCCCGCCCTGACCTCTCCGCCGCCGCCCGCCCTGACCTCTCCGCCGCCCGCCCGCGCCCCACTCACCATCCACCACATCTTGGCCGTCATGTCGTAGCACAGCTGCCACTTGACGGAGCTCTCCCCCGGCCTGCTGGACACCGGGGGCCCCGGCACCTCCATGCTGGGCGGGCGGCGGCCCCCGTCGCCTTATGCAGACAGAGCCGCAGGGCGTGCGGGCCGCCTGGCACCCAGGGGCAGGCACCCGGCTCCCATGGTGCCGCACAGGAGGCTGGAGGGGAGTGCCCGGGCCCAGGAGGGTACAGGCAGGGCGGGCGCTGGCCCTGGGCCCGGCTCCACCAAGTGGCCACCCACAGCTGCAGGAGGCCAGCGCAGGTCGAGCGTGCGCGCGCGCGTGTGCCCGGGGCGCGGCTGGCACAGGCAGCCCAGTGTGGGTCTGTGAGTGAGGCTGAGCCTCTGATTGGAGACCCCCCACCCCCGGAAGGAGCCAGCTGCTCCCGCCCCGGCCGGCCGCGCTGGGGCTGCGCCGGGAAGGACCACAGGGCCGGGTGGGCGGAGGGAGCAGGCAGGCGGCCTGGGCGCTGCCACCTCCACGGCCCGCCAGCCCCTGGCCCAGGGCAGGACCACAGCTCCACGGAGGGCACCCGGGCGCCGGCCCCGCAGGAGGACGCAGAGCCCGTGTCAGTGACCCCCAGCCCGGCCCGGGCCCCAGGCTTCTGCCTCCTCAGCCGCCACAGCCTGGGAAGGGGCACTGCGGCCACCATCTTGTTTTCTTTCTTTTTCCCAACTCTGAGACCAGCAGGGGTCTTTGACGTCATTATTTAACCATGGTGGTGCATTTATGGGGCACCAAGCCTGTGTCCAAACTGGAGAGAGGGCCTGTCACCGATCTGCATTGGGAGGATGTCCTAGCCCTACACAAACAGCAGGCAGGATTAGAGGGAGACAGCAGGAAGGACTTCCCTGGGGAGGAAGTGCCCCTTGGCTGGGAAGGGCTGGGGAGGCATCAGGCTGGACCTCCTTGGCCTCTACCTTTCCACGTGGTGCCGGGGCCTCTTAGGGTGGACAGAGGGAGCAAGGTGTGTCGGGCACCAGTGGGGCCTGAGGTGCATCCAGAGATTTGCAGGCAGAGCTGGTGGCACGCTGGGGACAGGGCCCTGTGGCCTCGTCCCTCTGCGCAGCCCTGGGCCCTGCAGAGGCTTCCGAGGCTGCAGGTCTGTTCCCGGCCCTCCCCCTCCACCCCTCAGGGTCCCCAGGACAAGGTCCCCGCCCGCCACTTCCTGGTGGCTCTGGGCACCCGGGACTCCAGGCTGCCCGGACGCCCTCCTCCTGTCACCGGCTCCTCCGCGCCCTTCCAACCAGTCCTTCACCCTCCCCAAGAGAGACAGAGCCCAGGGGACAGAGGGACAGAGACAGAGGGACAGTGGGAGGGCTCGGAGACAGGCGGTGAGGCCAGCAGCCGCCCCTGTCCCCGCCTGGACTCTCCCTGAGCCCCACTGGGCAGCCCGGATGAAGCCCTGCCCAGGCCTCGGCTCCTGGGCCTGGGACCCCTGACCGGCGTGGCCGCCCGCAGCGGCAGGACTGTGCCGGCCCCAGTGGGCACGGCGCCACCGAGGAAGGCCAGGAAGGAAGCCTGTGCTTAGGAGCCTTGGTGGTGACGGCAGCCGTGTTGAGCACCTACTGTATGCCAACCCTGGCGGCAGCCGGCACGCGACTGCCCTGCGGGAGCCCTGGCCGCGGCCCACGTGCTGCTGCGCCCCGTCACCTGGGCCTCTCCTGGGCCTGGAGTCGGCTCCCGCCCTTGGTCAGGCTCTAATGGACCCAGGAGGCCAGGGCTGTCCTCGTGCCCGTTTCAGAGAAGGAGCTGAGGCTCAGAGAGGGGAGGGGCGCTGCCCAGGGCTGCGCAGGGGCTCCCGGGGAGCTGGGTGTGGGCTGACGGGCCTCCTGCGGCCTCCGCGAGGCCCGGGTTCCACTGACACCACCGGGGCTGTTACCCCAGAGCGGCCCTGCCACCGCCGCGGACCTCTCGCCATCTGGGGTGCCAGCCTGCGGGCAGGGGCTCCGAGGGGAGGGGCGCAGCGCCCGCCGGTGGCTGCGCCGCCCACGTGGAGGCCCCGCCCTGGCTGTAATTTGCCCGTACCTTGTGGGCACCTTGTGGTCGCAGGAGACAATTACCCCCAGAAGTGCGGTTGGCGGGAGGCATGCAGACGGCGCAGGTCAGCGGGAGCGGACGTGGGAGGCCGCCTTGGAGCAGGGAGGGCGGAGGCAGGAGGGGCGAGGAGGCCGGGAGGAGGCCGGGGGAGCGGAGACGGGGAGGGAGCGAGGGGGCAGGAGCGGCCGTTCCCCAGCCAGGACAGGGGCCACGAGGCCTCACCCAGGCGCTTGCGGGGCTCCCCACCCCTCTTCCCGTCCCCTGTGCCAGGAGCAGGGCCGGGTCCTCAGGTCCCTGCCCGCCATGCGCCTCAGGCTCCCCAGCAAGCCTCTCTGGGCTCTCCTGTCCCCCGCGCCTCCTCGGTTCCCCTATGTCCAGGTGTCGCAGAGGCTGTCCTTCCAGCCGGGCCACTGATTTAAAAGGACTCAAATGTGCTTCAGGAGAAGGTCCCACAGGGCGCCCCTCGCTGCCTGCAGGAGGCGCCGCCACGCAGACGCCTGGGAGGCAGGGACAGGGAGTTCTGGCTGGCCCCTAGATGGTTTAGACCTTGAGTGTCCCCAAAGGCCCAGGCACTGGAGGCCTGGTCCCCAGGTGGCGCTTTTGAGAGGATTGGAACCTTAGGAGTCCAGGTGCAAGGAGGTCTTACTCACCGGGGTCCTGCCCTCAAGGGGACGGTGGCCCTGTCTCTGCCTCTGGCTCTCTTGCCTCCGGTCTGCTCTTCCACATGCACTGCCTGCCACAGGCCCAAAGCCACAGGCCAACTGACCATGGGACGGACAGATCCAAAACCATAGCGGAAATAAACCTTTTCTCTTTATCAGCTTCTTTTCTTCAGGTCCTTGTTATAGTAACAGAAAGCTGACTAATACAGTGTTGCCCAGTGGAAGGAATCAGTACGGCTAAGCCCTCAGATTCTCCCCAAACTGACCTGTAAATTCAATGCCATTCTGATCAAAACCTCAGTTGAGGTTCAGCTCAGTGGTAGAGCACTCGCTTAGCATGTGTTAGGCCCTGGGTTGCATCCCCAGAACCAGGGAAAAGCTCCAGCAGGATATATTTGGTAGCTATTAATTGTCGCTGCCTGAAGCGATTGCCGCTTGGAGCAACGACGCCATGGGAATAAGTTCAGAGGCAGACTGGAAACGAACAGGCTCTTTCTTTTGCTAGCTTCTCTCTCCGGCTCCAACAACAACAACTCCAACACCATCCACACTCCTCTAACCACCCCACAATGGCGCCGACCCGATCCGCAATGCCCCGGGCCAAGTCTCGCGAGACCATGGAAGGTGGTAATGCTTGAACATCTTTATGGCTCACAGCTAACCGCAATCTTAGCTATCTCCTTAATTAGGGCTCCTACAATTAATAAGCTCATCCTGAAATTTATATGGAAAGACAAAGGAATAGAAAAAAAAGGACAAAATGGGAAGAGGTGAGTCACGCTCCCTTGCTCCACACTGACCAGGAACCTGGCAACTGTGCACGCCGGGCTCTGTGAATAGAGTGTCACTGGAACGCAGCATGGCCGTCCCTTCGCACACCATACCTGGCTGCTTCCAGGACACAGTGAAGAGTGGCCCAGAGGCCGCGGCCTGTGTGGCAAAAGGGTTCCTCTCTGGCTTCTGTCAGCTCGAAATCCAGGCGAGGTGGACCAAAGGGTGGGCCCTCCGGTCCCCAGAACAAAACAGGCCGGCACAAGCACGGTCAGCCAGTGCCCCTACAAAGGCCAGAACGGAGGGGACAGGAGGCTTCCACCACGCGGCCTGGCCGTCCGCACACAGCCTGGCCTCAGGCCGATGGCCACCTTGAAATGGCTCTAGATCTGAAGACAAAACGAACCGTGGAACTTTTACCAGGGAATCGTCTGTGCCGGACCAAAACTCAGCCCGTGAAAGAGACATGGGATAGATTAGAGTTTACCAAAATTAGGAACTTGTACCGCCGGGCGCGGTGGCCACGCCTGTCATCCCAGCACTTGGGAGGCTGAGGCAGGAGGATCGCGAGTTCGAAGCCAGCTTCAGCCGTGGCGAGGCTCTTAGGAACTCAGGGAGACCCTGTCTCTAATAAAATACAAAACAGGGCTGGGGATGTGGCCCAGGGGTCGAGTGCCCCTGAGTTCAATCCCGGTACCAAAAAAAAAAAAAACAAAAAAAAAAAAACAACCCAGGAGCTTCTGCCCCTTGAAAGGTGCTGTAAAGAGAATGAAGGCCTGGACCTCGGGCGGGGAGCAGCTAGGCGCGCCCTCCACGGCTCACGGAGACCGGGGCCCAGAATACAGATGAGCCCCGAGATCCACAAACAGGAAGCGAACCAGGCAAGAATGATGACAAGAGCCGAGGGCAGGAGCAGGCCAGAGCTCGCGTGGCTCACGAGGAAAGGCGCTCAGCGGGTCACCACCAGACGAGCAGAGTGACCCCAGGGAGACGTCGTATCTGAACCGCTAAGATGAAAGAGATTTGAAAACTGGCACTGACAAGTGACGGTGAGGACGTCGAGCTGTAGGGACACTCATGTCACAGCATGCTACGGTCCCCTGGGCGAGGGCTTGGCCACAAACCTCACCCCGGCTTCCTGCTGTGCAGAGGGCCTCCTCTGACCCTTGACCTTCACCCCCCCTGCAGCCCCGGCCCGAGGCTCCTGCCCCGGAGACAGCCCCATGGCTGGACTCAGCTCTCTGGCCTCTGCTGGGTTTGCCCAGCGGGCAAGCTGCTCCCCAGGTGTGGGTCTCCCTGCCCCGTCCACACAGGTGCCCGTGATGTGCCCTTTCAGATGCTGTCACGGGAGCCAGTGGGCCACCAGACGTCGAGCCAAGGCTGCAGGCCGCAGCCTTCATTCACCCACTCCTTTATTCATCTGTCAGACTTTTACTGGGCACCTACTGTATACCAGTCTGTGCACAGAGCGCCAGGGACGGAACAGGACCCAGCAGACCCCTCCTGTCCTTGGGGAGCTTAGGTCTGATGGGGGGTGGGCGCGCAGTCACGCTGACCGGAGGCCTGTGATGACCTCTGCTGGGGCTCTGCTC
Source organism: Tamias sibiricus (assembly GCA_025594165.1). Taxonomy (NCBI): domain Eukaryota; kingdom Metazoa; phylum Chordata; class Mammalia; order Rodentia; family Sciuridae; genus Tamias; species Tamias sibiricus. The sequence continues at coordinate 2,356,344 of CM046673.1, read as the reverse complement.
CTCTCCGGCTCAGGCACAGGCCCCTGTGAGTGGCAGAGAGGTGACAGCTGCAGGCTCTGAGGCCCAGCAGGAGCTGGGGCAGGGAGGAAGGAGGCCTGCTGGGCCCCGTGGGCCAGAGGGTGGACTTGGATTTTCATCCCAAGGGAAGCAGGTGCCACGGAGGGCTGTGGGCAGAGACGGGTGAGACTTGAGTAGGGTGCCCGCAGGTGTGCGCAGGTGCCCGCTGCCTGCTTCTGGGAAGACACTGTGGGGTGGGGCAGGGGTGGAGAGAGCAGGGCGAAGGGGCGTGGGCAGGACCAGGTGGAGGCAGAGGAGGGGAGACACAGGCGTAATGAGGACGGATGTGCAGGCAAAGCCACGGGACTCCCAGGAGCTCAGGTGGAGCGCTGACCGGGGAGGAGGAGTCCGGTGTTGCCCAGAGGCGTGCCCTCCAGCGTGGAGGCCAGGTCTGCGGAGCACGGATGCCGTCCTGAGAAGCACTCCCTCGGAGAAGTCAGGTGGGTCACGGATTGGCAACTGACTCCTGTGACACTTTGACGATGGGGGACTTGGGGCGTAGACAGATCAGGCCTGAGTCCCTGTGGACTGGCTGCTGGACTGGGAAGCTCCCTCGGCTCCCATCCACTCTCCCGCACCGGAGCCCCTCCGTCCAGGGCTTGGAGCTGTCCGGGACCCCCGGTGCTGAAGTCCAGCCTGGGACTAAGTGCCTGTCGGTGAGTGAGGCTCAACTCACATCCCTGGATTCCACTCAGGGTGGCGGAACTGTTCGAGCGTCGTTGCTCTGCGCTGGTTCCGCCTGGACACCCCGACCCGCCTCTCACAGCTGTGCAAACTGAGGCCACAGAGAATCGGGAGACTCAGGACCAGCCTCCTGTTTGAGAGGTTACTGCGCCTTTAAGAATCACTTCTAGGCGTCACTTGCGGCATCACCTGGGCTCTGAGGAGTTCAGGCTGTGGATTGGCTGACGGCCTCATGAATATGTAGATCACACGGGGTGGGGCAGAGGGGGGCTGGAGGCGGGGCAGGCGAGGCACGGCGCTGGGGGCGTGGTCAGGGATTTTTGTACATTTGGTTCCCTACAGTGTCTGCAGGACCTCCGAGAGCCCCTAGCACACAGTAGGTGGTCAATGAATGTGTATTGACACTCGCGTTCAGTAGGAGTAATGTCCCAGAACTCACTTCTGACGGGAGGAGGTCCTATTTTTACCCTGTAATATTATAATACAAAGGCTGTTATTCTCGGTGCTCCTTGTGATCTGCACAATAATTGTGGATGTGCACGCTGTCACGAGCCCCGTCTTACAGACGGAAACCAGGGCAGGAAGGTTCAAGGGCACGCAGACCTTGGGTCCTTCCGCAGATCTGGAGGCCGGGCCTCCCATCCTGTTTCTTACTGCGGGCCCCACGGGCCCCACGTGCCCGGTTTCCATGCTCTGTGCAGCCCAAAGGCTGAGCAGGGCCTAGGAAATCCCTTCCTGTTCTCCAAGGTCGTTCAGGTGCCTGGAAGGCCACGTGGAGGGTGGGAAGCGAGGGGCTCCGGGCTGGGGAGGGAAAGGATGGGCGCAGAGGGTAGAGAAGGCGGCGCCCGTGCTACAGGCTTTAGGCGATGCGCAAAAAAGTTTGGAGACGGTAGCTTTTGCAACCCCGCACGGAAACCAGGCGGAGTCACCCGCTGCCCAGGCCCTGCATAAACACGTGGGGCCACAATAAGCGCTTGACGCCTCTTCTGGACGCAGGCGTGGGTCTCTGCTGCCCCCTGCTGGTGGTCCGGGGCGAAGCCTCGGAGAGTGAATTTTGAAAGGAACTTCAAGGCTCTGCAGGACGCTCCAGGCCGGGAAGGGCTCCGCGTTCACCCGGTTGCCCTCGTTTGCCCGAGGGGAAACAGCCTCAGACGACTTCGCTGCTTGTCCGAGGTCGTACCGCAACAAGCGTCAAACCGGATCCGAACCCGGGACAGTCTGGTCTGGACGTGAGCGCTGCGCCCTCGGTGCACGCAGCCGGCTGCGCTCGGCGGAGGCCAGCGCCGGCCGCCCGCGCCTGCTGCTCCGTCCCCGCTCTGGCTGCCTGCGGAATTCCCAGGCACACCGTGCGACTCCCGGGTCTCCTGAAACCAGCCGTTGCCCGCCGCGCCGCCTGCTTCCCGCTCCACGGACGCTCCGCGAGCAGCCCAGGGCACCTGGACACCTTAAGGGTCAGCGTCCCGGCCGCCCGGGAGCCGCCGCTCACCGAGCCCCTCCTGTGTGCCGGGGACGGCCAACACACGCGGTCCCTGCTCTCGGGGCTCGCGGGCCTTGCTCCCCAGCAACCCTGCCTGGGTCCCTCCAAGCGTGGCCACTCCGGGCGACTTCCACATCTGGCTGGTGGCAGTTTGGGGACAGTGGCTTCCTTTGCAGCATCGGGAGTGAGATGGCAGCAACATTGTGGTTCAGCTAAGCCCAGGCGCGGGGCAGCCGCCGCCCCGGGCCGGCTCCGCCTCGCGAAGCTCTGGTTCCTGCGGGGAGACCCGCGCGCGGGAAGGCCCGTCCGTCCGTCACAGGGGCCGTGGGCGCCACGGCCGTGCAGGTTCGAATCCCGGGTCCTCCTGGTGCCATGGCCGGCACTCCTCCGCCCCTCAGTTCCTCCGAGTGGATGGGCGAGAACAAGTGACCACAGGTGGCCCACGGCAGGGGCCCAGAGGATGGGCAGCGCTGCTCCGCGGCCACAGGTGCCTCAGGAAGGAGCCTCCCAGAGTTGCAAAGAGCAAACTGTCCCCTGTCGGTCCTGTCCCCAGACACCTCTTTTCCATTAAAAAGAAAGAAAGAAAGGAAGGAAGGAAGGAAGGAAGGAAGAGTTTAAGACGAATTCTTAATTTCCTAAGTGATACATTAGGATTGTTATTCTAGTGCATAAATTAATTTTATTCACTCTGGTTCATTAACAGTAAATTAATTATTAACTTATCACACACCAGTATATCTATGCTTACTAATAGTGATATTATTAGCAAATATATTCAAATAAAGAACCTGTTAGGATTATCCGTGGATTAACCTCCTGACAAAGGCATCTGCCTCCTAGTGCCTGCAGCGGGGTCTCCGGTCGCACACCCCCTCCCGGGCCACACCCATCACCATTTTTTTTTTTTTTTTTTGGCACCGGGGATTGAACTCAGGGGCACTTGACCACTGGGCCACATCCCCAGCCCTTTTTTGTATTTTATTAGAAGCAGGGTCTCATTGAGTTACTAAGTGCCTATCCATTGCTGAGGCTGGCTTTGAACTCGCGATCCTCCTGCCTCAGCCTCCCAAAGTGCTGGGATCACAGGCGTGCGCCACCGCGCCCGGCTCCATCACCATTTTGATGAATGCATTTTAGCCCCTCTTTCCTCAATCATAAAACTGTCTCCAGGGCTGGGGTTGTGGCTCAGCTGTAGAGCACTCACCTGGCATGTGCGAGGCCCTGGGTTCAGTCCTCAGCACCACATAAAAATAAATACAATAAGGGTACTGTGTCCAACAACAACTAAAACATAAATATATAAAAAAAATACAATTGTCTCCAAAGAAAATGCAGTCGCTTTTGGAAACGGCTTTCCTCTGACCACGGTCTCGGGAGGACTCCTTTCTCTTTAACAGCTGTGTATCATTTCACGGTGGGAACTGCCCTGCCGTGGTGTCCGGTGCCTCCGTGTGGCCCCGGTGGGCTCCCCCTCCTGGCGTCCATGTCCTTGTGTCGCCCCACCTCTGTGAGGGAGGCCTGGACTACACGGGTCCCTCACAGCAAGCAGGACAAGCAGAGGCAGTGGCGTGTGGCTGGAAGGCGAGCCATCAGAGCAGGTGCGCGCTCCCTCCGGGACCCCCGCTGTGGCAGAGGCTGCCACGTGGTGGGAGCCTGGTGGTGAGGAGCCAGGCCTCTGCCCACAGCCACGTGCGGGCGGCAGCTGTCCCAGCCCCCGGCGCCTGCAGGGGAGGAGGCCCTGGTGACCTGAGAGTCCCCGAGTCGGAGCCACTCGGCTGAGCCTCTCTGGGACGCCTGACCCGCAAAGGTGCGGGCCCGGCAAGGGCCGTGGGGTCCAGGGCCATTTGAAGCTGTTAGATTTGCAGGGTGGCTGGGCCTGTGGGGACCGGGCAGTCTTGCTCCTGGCCGCGACTTGCTCAGAGGCTGTGTTGGAAGGGTCGTTTGGGTCGGCTTTGCCCTGCTGTGACTAAAGGAGCGACAAGAACGATGTCAGAGGAGGAGAGGGTCAGCGAGGGCTCGCGGTCTCAGAGGTCTTGGTCCGTAGGAGGCCGCCCCACGCCTGGGGCTTGAGGTGAGGCTGCACATCATGGCGGGAGTGGGCGGCAGCGGCCCACACGACGTCACGGAGCCCAAATCCACACCCCACAGCCACAGCCAGTGACCACCGCCTCCGGCCCCAAGCCACCCGCCTCCAGGAACCGCTCGGTTAATCCCGCCAAGGATCAAGTGGCGGATCAGGCGCAGGCCGTAGCCCACCATTTCTCCCCAGAACCCCCTGCCTGGCCTCACGCGTAAGCTTTGGGGGACACCACCTCCAAACCATATCAAGGTTTGTGCGCGTTCTAAATGTTGAACGACGGGGAATAGACATTTGAAAGCCCAAATTGGACGGTTAGACACGATCCCTTGAATGCTGATCTAATCCATTTGAATTCTAGCCGTCACACAGGTCAGGAAAGTGGGCCAGCCCAGCAGCCAGGACCAGAGAGCCTGGGGTCAGCTCCCGCTGTGCAGTCTCAGGCAGGGCACTTGCCCTCTCTGGACCCCTGTGCACTAATAGTATTCAGGACATTTCTCGAGGGGTCGTGTCAGGTTAGATGAATGAATCCCACAAAACTCTGACCAGTGGTGCTGGTCAGGCTCTCTGCAGCGAGGACACGTGGGAACTGAGCCCTTGAAACGGGGCTTCGAGTAACCAAGGAAGGGAAGGTTACTTTTATGCACATTTAAATATCCACACTCGGCTAGTGGCTACTGTTGGACAATGCAGGCCAGAAACAATGCTTGGCAAATAGTAGGTGCATAATTGGTGTTTGGGGAAATAGTGTCCCACCAAACCTTCCCAGCAGGCCAGTTTACGCTCCGTCAGCAGCTCCACAGGAATCCTCACTACACCAGACTTAAGCATGCCCCCCTCAAAGTCCCTCTATGGCTCCCTAGTACCCCCAGAGTAATGCCCAGAGTGACCCAACATCACTTACACGCCTACCCTCAGCGTGATCTGGAGTCACCTTTTGGATTTGGGTGGCTTCTTTCTGGCCTACCTCCTGGACTTTGGCTTCGGGAGGTAGGGACAGGATGTGGCACACAGTAGGTGTTTATTAATGAAAGGGCCTTCCTAGCCCACTGTCCCTTGTGGCTCAGGTCCCAGGCGACTCAGGTCCCTGTGTCCAGGGCTCACCCCGCTGGGGCCCGAGGGGCAGCCCCGGCTGGAGGGGAGCAGCCTGGCCACCTCCAACAGGCTTTGGCCGGCACGGCAGGTCGCGGGCGCCTCCTGAAACCAAGGGCCATGGCTCACTCGGGGTCACCTCCAGTGGCTCTCCCGCCCCCAGGTTCTCCCCAGAGCCCGCGTCCCCTCACAGCCTCAGGACTTGCTCCAAGGACCCTGAAGTTTCCGTGGGGCAGGGACCCTGGCCCGTCCTGTCCCTCTGCCCACCCTCCCCCAGGCCCAGCACACCCTCCCGGCCTCCCGTGCCTGCCGCTACTCCGGGCTCCCTGCCCCTTGCCCCTCGCCCTGCAGCGCCCCCCTCAAGCCCTCAGCAGGGCCTCGGCTGGGCCTGAGCCGGTGTCCACCCATCTTACACCCCTTCCCGGGCACGGACGCCTTTCCCAGTGTCCCCCGGAGGCAGGGCAGACTGGGGCCTCCGCTGAGGAGGAGAGGCCCTGTGGCGCGAGGTCCTGCGAGGCTGCCTGGGGACGGCCACCCCAGGCACACATGGAGTCAGCGTGCAGCCCAGCAAGGCCACCCTGGGCACCACGGGGACGAGAGCTGAGGCGCAGACTCGGCACAGCTCACGGCGCCACTGTGGGGGAGGGACAGTCCAACGTCCACCAGAGGGTCCGCGGGTAGGAGAGCGGAGACCTCCACCACGCCCGGCGTCCTGGGCCAGCGCAGGAGGGAGGTGACACAGCTGCGCCTGGACCTCCTGCTCAGTGACAGCCAGACACACAAAGCCACAGTGTGTGACACAGTGACAGGAGACGTCCAGGACAGGGGTCCAGAGATGGGACATGGACGTGCAGGTGGCGGGCGGGGGAGGGACTGGGGGCTGCTCATGGGGCCGAGGCTTCCTTCAGGGTGATGGAATGTTCTGGAACCTAAGGGGCGTGGTGGGGGGGTTGTGCAACAACAGGAGTCTACCAAAGTTGCTACATTGTAACTTTAAAATGGCTAAAATGGAGCTGGGCGCCCAGTGGCGCACGCCTGTCATCCCAGCACTTGGGAGGCTGAGGCAGGAGGATCACGCGTTCAAAGCCAGCCTCAGCAATGGCGAGGCACTTGGCAACTCAGTGAGACCCTGTCTCTAATAAAATACAAAAAAAGGGTGGGGAGGTGGCCCAGTGGTCAAGTGCCCCTGACTTCAATCCCTGGTACCAAAAAAAAAAAAAAAAAAAAAAAAAAAAGCTAACATGGTGAATTGCCTGTTCCGGGAACCTCACTCCATTTCTCAGAATGGTGTGGCTCCTTGTGCAGCCTCCCTCCCTCCCAGGGCAGAGACCCCAGCCCACTGGTCACTGCCACGGCCCTGGGCTAGCAGCACAGGTGTCTGGTGAGCGTTTATTGATTGAATAACTGGACATGCCCGGGACTCGGGTACCTGCTGTCTTTGGAAAAAGACCAGAAGCTTCTCCAGCCTCTGGACACACACCGAGGGGGAGTCTCCTCCTGCCTCAGGAAGTGTCTCTGGGGTGTCCCCCTGGGGTCTCCCTTCCTGCCTCTGGCCCTTTCTCTAGCCCGGGGCCCAAAGCGTCAGAGACCCTTGTCCTTCCTCCACAGGAGGGAAAACAAGTCGAGAGGCAGAACTTTAGCAAGTAAAACTTTTATTAAATAAACTTTTAGTTTTTCTCAGACCAAAGAGAGGCTTTTGGACATGAAGACGCCTGTCGCTTCTCACCTGAACACCTCAAAAGTGACAAGGACCCTCTCCAGGCACAGGAAATCGGCTTTGACACAAAATCCAAACCAAGTCAACCCCAATTCCCTCCAAGTCCTCTCCCTTGCTCGTGTGTGTGTGTGTGTGTGTGTGTGTGTGTGTGTGTGTGTGTCTGCAGGTCGAAACTTCATGAAATTACTCGTAGCAGAAATAAAGTACATCGTACAAATCACGCAGGTCTCGACGTGGAGTATAAAAATGGTATTTACAGCCAGTAAACATGGACTAGAGGGACAGCACGGGCACCGCACACACTCCCAGGCAGGCCCGCGGGGCGGGTGCCGGCCCCACGAGGCTGCGTGGCACCCACTGGCACACGTGGGGACAGGGACAGGACACAGGCACGCACAGGAGTGGCTCGGAACAATCACCAAACTCTGGAACCCGGAACGAGTTTGCAGGAGTTTTTTTTTTCGTTTTTTTTTTTTTTTTTTTCTCTTTTCCTTTTTTTTTTTTTTTTTTTTTTGCTGCGGTCCCCCCCCCCCAAGGTCAGTCAACACATTTGGTAGAAACGGAAGGGAAATGCTGAATCTCTTTTTCTTTTTAAAAATTCTTTTTGTGTTTTGAGCTTAAGTCATCCGGAGCCTCCTCGGCAAGAGGCCCGGCTGGACGTCCAGACGGACTCGCCTCTGTGCTTGGACGGGGCGTGGTGACCGGTGGCTGCACAGGAGCGTCCCCAGCCCCCCCAGCCCCCAGCTAGAAACAAACATCTGTCATCGTTGGATTTTCCCCCAATTTTTTTCTCTTCTTTGTACCTGCTCAAAAAGACCAAAAAAAAAAAAAAAAAAAGAAAAGAAAATATCTGTCGAGGTATGAAGGTCACTATCAAGGTCACGGTCTCTGATAAAGGGGTGCTTGGGCAGTCCAGGCTGGGCTTGTCCAACACGCTTGGCGATCTTGGTTACAAGACCTTAAATTCGAGGCTGGTGATTCAAAGGCAGGGACAATGGCTGCCTGCCCTTGCAGGGGCAGTGAGGGGCGGCCGCCCCCAGCCCTGGCTGCCCAGAGAGCTAAGGGCTATTGGTCACACAGTAAGGCTATGACTGAGGGGGGTGCGGAGGAGGGCAGGGAGGCCGCGGGTCTCTTTGTGCCACAGGAAGGCAGGGCCTTGGGAGGAGGAGAGGGAGGGGGGCTCCGGAGAGTGCGGCCGGGTCAAGGGCACTCCAGCTGGCCGGGGCCCAGAGGCCCGCGAGAGTCAGGGGTGGTGGGGGCCCAAAGTCCCGGAGGTATTTCTGTTGGCGCATTCCTGGTCTGGTGTTCCAGCTGCGGGTGGACGGGCACCTGGCTGCCCAGCCAGCCTCGGCCCCTCCTCCGTCCCTGTGGAGTGACCGGCTCAGGGTCACCCTCTTGGATGGAAGGAAGTCGAAAAGTTTGGCCCCATGATCTATACTCAAAAATATAGATATATACTGTCTAGAGCTCTCTCTATATACGCATATATATATATATATATATATATGTATGTAGGAAAAGTCGTGATTTCATTCTGGGAAGCCACCAAGGGGGGTCCCCGCGGGCGAGGAAGGTCCTAAAGTCGGGGGCAGTGGGTGAGCCCTTGGCTCCCAGCCCAGGGGACCCCCACCAGGACAGACCAGAAGGCCCCTCACTGTGGCCTTCAGAAAGGTTTCACATTTTGGGGACGGGGCAAGGGGAGAGGGGGAGGGGAGGGCTGGTGTCCCAACGCGGTTTCCATTTACGGGATGCCCCGGGTCAGCTGGACGGGAGGCCTCCTGGGGCGGGAGGCCCCTCAGCGGGGGAGGAGGGTGTCAGGAGCAGTCCTGGGGCACAGCAGAGGGTGCCACCCCCATTGGCCCCGGCCGGGAGGGGGCTGGGAACCCGAGGCCCATCTTGTTCAGGGAGCACAGCCCCTGGTTCTGGGGACAAATGGGGACAAGGGCGTTCCTTTTCTGACCCCTTCCCCACTCCCAGCCATTTAAAGTCCAGAAGCCGGCTTCTTCCCTCTGCGCGCCCCCATGTTCTCCTTCATTGGTGGCTGAGTCCCCAGACGCTGGTGACAGTGCCTAGCACATAGTAGGTGTTCAGTGAGGGTTGCCAGCTGAGAGCGGGGAAGAGAGTGGAGTGGATGGCAGTGTGGCCTTTGTCGTGGCTTCCGGTGGCGGTCCCCAAAGGCACTTTCCCGCAGTGCGTGCCTGTGCAGGCCGGGTCCCCTCCACTCGGCCCTGTGCCCACAGATTCTCAGACACACTAACAGGCTCTAGCTGAGCACCTACTTTGTGCCAGACCCCAGTGAGGTTCTTTGATGATGACGGCGAGGGTGATCAAAAAGAAGAATCAAAAACATATCATCCAGAGCTTTTAGGTGGTGGGTTCTGGGCTTGGCTTCAGAAAGACCCAGCAGGTCCCTGGGTGGGTCCTCCCAGGAGCCCCTGTGCAGGTGGCACTGGTCTGGGTGTGGGACCAGCTTCCTGTCCCCACAGAGACCCCTGGGCCTGCTGTCCGTCCCCAGAGAGGGTACGTTTGTTCTGATGCAAGACACGCTTTGGGGGTGCTGTGGGGCTTTTCTGCAGAAGGCTGGCGGGCACCCGCCCACCTTCTCTGCTGGGTACAGGGTCCACCAGAGGAGCTGGGCGGGGTCGGAGCTGGTGGGGAGGGGGACAGGGGCCTCAAGGCACTGTCCCCACCTCCTGAGCTCCACCCTGGTTCAGGCTGAGCTGGAGATTCCGAGGTCCCCACTCAGGGGCCGGGGTCTGGGGTGCACATGTGACTTTTTTCCTGGGGTTCAGAGCTCTCCAGCAGGGAGAAGGGACTCATGGGGCAGGACAGAAGCCCCTCCCCAGCCCTCCGCCCACACCAAACCTGCCTCACGGTGAACTTCGGCTCGTCCTCCAAAGCCTCCAGGAACCTTCCCTCCAGCCTGGGGGGCCCTGCGTGCTCCCCGCCTCCCCCATCCCACCCTCTATCCGGCCCTGACTGCAGGGCCATGGGGCGCTCTGTCCCTGCCAACCCAGCCTGGGGGCTTCCCGTGGCCTCTGGCCGCACCCCCACGGGGGTCTGGAGAAGAAGCCGAGAGGAGGTGCTGGCGAGAGGGGCTGGGGGCGTGGGGCCGCCTGGCGGCTCACCTGGGCAGGCGCACGGCCGGGGCGGCGGGCGGGGTCAGTAGGGGTGTCCGGGGTCTCTGGGCCGCTTCAGCTGCACCTTGAGTCTCTTCGTGCCGATCGGGAAGCCGTTCATGGCCTGGATGGCGGTCTGGGCGCTGGCGGGGTTGTCAAAGCTCACGAAGCCTGCGGAGACGGGGTGGGCTGTGATGCCGGCACCGGGGCGCAGGCGGGCCTGCCGGGGGACACACGGCGGCAGCCCCGGCTCCAGGCCGCAGTCTCTGGACTCTGTGGTCGGAGCTCACTCCTGACCTGGGGTCCAGTCTGCTGGACCTTCCCATCTGGCAAGGGAGACGGAAGCCCCAGGGGCCACGTTCTTCCTCCCCCCTAGCGCCTCCACCTCCCCCTGGCCCTGGAAGCCACCCTGCTCCTCGAGACCTCTGTCCCCTGGCATTTCCGGCGCGGAGGGCGGGGCTGTGTCTTGGTTCTCCCCCCACTTTGTCCCCTCTGGTCCTGCTCTGCCTCTTGGCTCTGCCAGGTTGGGGCCCTGGGCCCTCCTCCGCGGCCATCACCTCCTTAGGCGCCCACCAGCCCGACCCCCTCTGCCTGGCACCTCCAGGCCACCCAGCCCTGCCTCCTGCCCGCGTCCTGGTCCTCACAGGCTTCCTGGGGGCCACGGGAGGCGGGCCGGGAGCCCTCCAGGTGGGGTGCGGGAGAGCGAGTGGAGGCCTGTGGCTCCGGGAGGTCCTGGCAGAGCCGGGCAGAGAGGGAGCGGGGACAGAGTCGCGTGGGTCTTGTCCGCCTGGCCAAGGCCCCGGGAGGAGCTGGGAGCCAATCTGAGGCTGGGGGCAGGTCTGAGGGCCTCCTGGTCAAGACCACACCTGACCAAGCCTGTTGCATCGTGTGGGAAACAGGCTCAGAGGACGCAGGTGACCCCTGAAGAGGACGCGAGGCAAGCCAACGTGGGTGAACCCCAAGACTTCTCCCACCTCCTGGAAGCCGCAGCCGGGGGCGGGGATGGGGCACTGGTGGGTCCCTTCCTTGCTGTGTGACCTCAACCCTGCTGCTTGCCCATTCTGAGATTCTCTTTCCGCCCTCCATAAACTGAGACGATACCTCCCTCTAGGCCAGCTCCTGCCACGTCCCTAGGCGTGTGGGCTGCTCGCGTCACAGAGGGTAGAAGCTCGGGGGCTGGGAGCTCCTGGAGGGGGGACTTCTGCTGACTCCTGGTGCTGCATGTCAGTGCCCAGCACAGTCCTGGCACACAGTAGGCGCACATAATGGCTCTGTGTTGACTGAGTGGGCCTTTGAAAGGATATGAGGAAAGTGCCTGGCATACAGTGGTGCCTAATAAGTGCACCCTCTGATTGTGAACGTGCTTCCTCCGGCCCCGACCTGCCCTGTGGCGGCCACGGCCTCCCCCTGCTGCAGGGCAGCCGCGTACCGAAACACTTGCTCTGGTTGGTGGCCCGGTCCATAAACACCTTGGAGGAGATGACACTGCCGAAGGGCAGGAACATCTGGGTCAGCTCCGTGTCGCCAAACTCCTGGGGGAGGTGGTAGATAAACAGGTTACAGCCTTCGGGACCTGCAGGTGGGAGAGAGAGACATAAAGCCCCCAAGGAGAGGAGGCGGACCCCGGGGAGGGGGCGCTGTCTGGAGCCCACAGCCTGGTGCCCAGCTGCGGGGCAGCCTGGAGATGGGGGGCGAGGGGCAGGCCGGGATCCTCCCTCAGATATGCCCAAGGAGGAAAAGCCTCAGGCCCAGGGCCAGGGTCATGCAGCCAGCCAGGCCTTGCAGCCCACACCCTGGCCAGTCCAGAACTCCTGGGGACCCCAGGTCTCCAGAAAATCTACCCTGGCGCTCGGCTCCAGGCCATTCATGACAGCCAATCAGCCAGGCCTCGGACCAGGACACTTGGTAGCATCTGTGCAATGGCTCCTTAAGTCCTTCAGTGTTTTAAGAATGGCACATGCTTAGCCCATGCAAAGCCTCAGGTCCTATCCCCAGCACCCCCGTAAAATACAATTAAGCTTTCAGAAAGTCCAGTGGTCATAGAACAAAATAAACATTCCCAGAGTCTCAAGCCCCAGACAGGGGTAACCCCCAGGCCTTGGTAACTTTCAAAATTCAGATGGTATGAAAAGCAGATCAGATGAAATAAACATGATTTTTCAGTCCTGAACCCCAGACATACAGAAACCACAGATAATTGAACAAGGATATATCATACCAACCAGAAATCGTTGTTAAAAAAAGTCACAATTAATCCTTCAAAACATGCCCAACCCAAACAATCCCCAATGCATGGCCGATATAAGATCATAAGTAAAGCATATGCCACACCTCCCTCCCTGCCGCAGAGCGCGCGCGCGGCCGGGGTTGCCGTGACACCCCCTTCCCTTCCTAACAAGGACCAAGGCTCTGCTACGGAGCTCCTTCTAGAGTTCAAGTTTGTTCCAACATAACTGGCAGGTGACAGGTTGATTCTGAGCATAACGTGAATTCTGCGTTTGTTTAGTCCCTATTTTATTCCCCCGCAAACACTGGGTGATCGCAGAAAATCGTGCCCTGCAGAACCGAACCTCACAAGCAGACACGTCGCACGCACACGCACCCGCACACTGCCATCTGCTACCCCCTGACCGAGGCACCCCGACCCACCCTCCGTCCGCCATTCCACAGTGACGCGGGGCCACCCCTTGGCCATCACGTCCCCGTGCAGACCTGGGGTCTCTCCCACAATGGCGTGCCACAGGGCCATTTCACAGGTGTAAAACGGCAACCACTGGTTTCTTTCCACCCAGCAGTTTTGTTTTTGTTTTTTTTTTTTTGGTACTGGGGATTGAACTCAGGGGCACTCGACCACTGGGCCACATCCCCAGCCCTTTTTTGTATTTTATTAGAGACAGGGTCTCACTGAGTTGCTAAGTGCCTCGCCATGGCTGAGGCTGGCTTTGAACTCGCGATCCTCCTGCCTCAGCCTCCCAAGTGCTGGGATTACAGGCGTGGCCACCGCGCCGGCTTCCACCCAGCAGTTTTAGGAGGCTCCAGCCTCTTCCCGTGCTCCCGTTGCTGGTGGTTGGGACCATTAACTCCTGGACTCTATTTGGGTTTTGAGACTGTGTGCGGTGGGGACGCTGGGGGACGCGCGCGCAGCACCGCGGCAGCCCTGACTGCACATCGGCCCTCAGCGTCCTCGGGACATGGGTCCCAGGACCCTGCAGACACGGGTCCTACGGGTGCTAATGTGCACGACATGGTGCAGGTCTGCACGACCTGCCGATCCTCCCGCAGACTGGAGTCCTCATGGGCAACCAGCACCTAATACAACGCAAACGATGTGCGGGGATAAGGACAGGGACAGTCCTTCTATGTCCCCTGCTGAAAAACGACTTTTGTCTGCATATTTCCACCTGACCTTGGATGAATCCTTGACAGCAAACCTGTGGATGCGGAGGTCAGGGTTTCAGGCGAGTTTCACCCAGTTCACTCAGGCTGAGGGTGGAGGGGCTAGGAGGGGACACCCAGGCCAGAGTCATCCCTCCTCAAAAACAAAAGGACACAGTGATGCTATGGAGTTTTCTCTGAGGCCCTGCTGGTGCCATCCTGCGGTAAGAAATGGGGGTTCTGCGGGGTCCTGGGAAATGCTGACATCTGGAGGTGCTGGCCACAACTCTTAGACAAACACGTGTACCTGGGGTAGTGGCTTCCCCCCCTCTAGAGGATATGCCACCTGAGCCACCACAGGAAGCAGCTGATTGGCACAGCCAGGGCACCCCCTCAGCCCAGGGCTCACCTCCATGTAGGCTCCTGCACCCTCCAGCGTTCCCACCCACGGGCCAGCGTCAAGGGAGAGTTTGGGCCAAGCCGTGGAGTCAGGTGCCCTTGCAAGGGATGGTCTGGAGCTTTTCTGGCTGGTCGCCTGCCCTGAAGACCCCCTCACTCCCAGTCAGCCCCCCCACCCCGGCCAGATGGATGCAGGTTTTGTATATGAAGAAACCGAGGCACAGGGGCCTCAGGGTCAGGGGCCTCCCCGAGTCAGACCTGGAGGGACTTGAACTTCCGCTGTCAGACTTCTGATCTGCCTCCCCCCTCCCTCGGAACCCTGGCTCTCCTGGAGAGGCCTCGGTTCACCCGCAGCTCACGGAGCGTGCCATGCCCCAACCTCAAAAAGGGTTTTTTCTCCCAAATTCCAGGCCTCTGGAGAGGTTGGTGGGGCCACTGCTATTCCAACGGGGTCGGGGCCAGCACGGTTCCCACTGTCCAGGGGAGCAAGCTGAGGGTTAGAGAGGGAGAAAGCCCCGGCGGTGTGCGGCCGCGCCAGGCCGGGAACCGGGCGCTCAGACCGCGCTCCCCGCAGGTCCTGGAGGCTTGGCGGGCTCGGGTCTGCAGGTGGAGGTCAGAGGGCGGGGCTGGCGCCCGGGGAGGTCGCGGCCGCCTCACCTTCTCGCTGCTGCTGCTGCAGGAGGGGCGGCGGCTGGGGCATGCTGTGCGCGATGGGCGTGATGGCCGCGGTGGGGTACATGGCTGCGGAGACCGGAGCGAGACACCCGGCGAGCGGGCGTGAGGCGGAGCCGGGCGGCGCGGGCGGGGCGGGGCCAAGGCCTCGGGGCGGGGCCAGGGCGCAGGGGCGGGGCCAGGCATGGGGAGGATAGGGCGGGGCCATGACTCGAGGGGTGGGGCGAGAGCGGGGCCAGGCCGCCAAACGGGAACGGGGCGGAGTCGTGGCCGGAAACGGGATAATGGGCGGGGCCATGAGTCGAGGGGTGGGGCGAGAGCGGCCCAGGCCACCAAACAGAGGAGCGGGGCGGAGCCGTGCTCGGGGGGCGGGGCAGGGGCGGGAAGGCGCACACGCGGGGCGGGGCCGGGGCCGGGCTGGCTGCGAGGGGCGGGGCCACGGGCGGGGCGGAAGGTGCGCGGGAACGCCAGTGGAGGGGTCCGGACACGGGGCAGAGCACAGCAAGGGGCAGGGCCACGGCCACACGGGAGAGTGGCTACCCGGGTGGGCCCCAGAGGAGAAAAGGGCCGAGGCCACATTGGAGGGGCAGGGCCATAGCAGAAGGCGAGGCCACCACCAGGCCTTAGGAAGTGGGGGCCAGAGGCGGGGCCGGGGCTTTGGCGGAGGCGTGGTCAGTCCAGAGACCACAAGAGGGGCGGGGTCAGTGCCGGGCGGGGGCTGTAGGCGTGGTAACGGGGAGGCCCCACGCCGCAGCGCAAACCTAGGCGGTGGGGCTGTGAGAAGCCCGGGCCGTAAGGGACCGGTCCACGTTGGGGGTCCGGTTTGGGGAAGCAGGGGTGCGTACAGGAACACGGCCAGGAGATGAATGGAGGTCAGGGACCAAGGGTGCGACCTGAGTGGGTGGGGCCAGAGGCAGGGGGTGTGACTGGCACCCGAGGGGAGAGGAGAGGGAGGCCCTGGGGGTGTGGCCAGAATCAGAAGTGGCCGGTACAGAGGGGGGGGGGGGCCGCCGCTCGGGTGCAGCGAGAGGCCTCCCTACCTGTGTACTGCTGGACTCCGGAGAAGGCGGGGTGGAGCGTTTCGGCCACCGTCGGGCTCTGAGCTGCGGGGCAGATGGAGGGGCAGAGTGGGCCGGGGGCTGCAGGAGTCTTCCAGCCACCCCCGATCCTTAAGAGCAGAAGAGCAGCAGACATGCACCCCAGCTTCGCTTCTGCGCTGAACCCTTTGTGGGTGCGTCCCCATTTCACAGGTGCGGAGACTGAGGCTGAGGTGAGGCCTCTCGCACGGAGCCACTCAGATAGCAAAGGGCAGAAGCCAACTGGACCCTGGGTTTCTCAGACACCAAAGGAATTTAACCACCTACCTGACCTCGCTCTCCCTATCCTGACCCCCCCCCCATTCTCCAGGGGTGACCCTCACCCTGCCTCACATTCTCTGGATTCAGCGCACTGCAGCCCTTCCTCCTGCTCACACCTGCCCCATCCTCTTCCCACCACTGGTACATCAGATGCCCTACGGGTCCCCCATCCAGCTGCTAGGCAAGGAGAGGGGAGAGGTTGTCTGACCACCAAAACTGGTGAGTCGGGGAAAACTGCCCGAAAATTCTATCCCAATGCAGAGACCGCCAGAGGACAGGGACAATGGCTGCGACTAAAGGTATGGCAAGAGTTACTTTGTGAAATGGAACCGGTTTGTGTCTTGATGGTGGTGGTTATGCAAATCAGTTAGCAAAATGGCACACACACACACACAGAGGCGTGTGAAAATGGTGAAATCCAAATAAGGTCTGACTGTACCATATCAAGGCCAGCGTCCTGACCCACTGCAGTGGTGGTGTGAGATGCCAGTGCACATCGAGCCGTGTAGATGAAGGGGGTGAAGGGCACCCGGGCTGCCCTGTGTTATTTATGCACGTCCCAAGCCTCCAATTATTACAGAGCAAATGGTTTTTAAACCAAATTCTCCTCCACGGTAGAGATGACTTATTAACAGGAGGCTTTGGAGGGGTACCAGGTAGAGGGAAGCGCAGGTCTGTTCCATGAGCGCAGGCGCAGCCCTGATCGTGCACAGTCAATATTTATTCAATGAATGAATGGATGAGGGCATCCGTGTCCTCCCCCAATCGTGATGATTAAAATGTACGACTTTTGGTGTTGTTCCTTGTGAGGTGATGACATTTTATTTGCCTCATTTTCTGTTTTTTGTTTTTCAGTACTGGGGTTTGAATCCAGTGGTGCTCTACCACTGAGCTACCCTAGCCCTTTCTAATATTTGAGACAGGGTCTCACTACGTTGAGGAGACTGGCCTTGAACTTGGGATCCTCCTGCCTCAGCCTCCCGAACTGCTGGGATTACAGGTGTGCACCACCACACCTGGTCCCCATTTTCTGGACGAGCTGAGACTCAAGACTTAAAGAAACAACCCTGGGCCACCGAACTGAAATTTGAACCCCAAACCACGTGGATGTAGTTCGTCTGTTTACCCCTGCCAGGGCCTCCCTTCCTGTGACCATAGCTCACGCCTGCTCTGCGGGACTCCTTTGTCCTGCCCTTCTGTTCCCAGGACTCATGCCTGTTCCGTTGGGCTTCAGGGACCACCCTGAGTTACCTGGGTAGGGCACAAGGCCATTGGCATAGACGGTCTCCAGGGCAGGGTGCCCACCAGGAAAGGGCACGACACCTGCAAAGCCATTGGTGATGGGAGCCACGAGGCCGGGCATGGCAGCAGTGCCGAGCAGCGGGGGTGAGTGCAGCCCTGTGGAGCGGAAGAGGGTCAGGGCAGCCTTGGCTGCTGCGCTGGGGTCCTGCCCACCCGTCCTGAGGCCCTGACAGAGGCTCACCAGAGGCAGGAGCGATGGGTGTGGCAGGCAGCCCATTGAGGCTGACGGCACCAATCTGCTGGATGTGGCAGGGTGAGAAGGCCACACCAGGGCTCAGGTAGCTGCCCGAGGTGGACAGCACGGTTGTCTGCTGCTGCATGAGCTGGGGACAGAGAGGGAGTCGGTGGGCACGGTCTGCCCTAAGATCATGGATCAAAGGGGGCAGCTGGTCCAGGAACTGGGAGAAGGGGTGTCATGCTGGGTACATCTTGGCCCAGGCTGGAATCAGGGCTTAGTCAGGAATCAAGGCTCAGCCTGGGATCAAGGCTCAGCCTGGGATCAAGGCTCAGTCAGGAATCAAGCTCAGCCTGGGATCAAGGCTCAACCTGGAATCAAGGCTCAGTCAGGAATCAAGCTCAGCCTGGGATCAAGGCTCAGCCTGGGATCAAGGCTCAGTCAGGAATCAAGCTCAGCCTGGGATCAAGGCTCAGTCAGGAATCAAGCTCATCCTGGGATCAAGGCTCATCCTGGGATCAAGGCTCAGTCAGGAATCAAGGCTCAGCCTAGGATCAAGGCTCAGTCTGCTTCAGGGATCAGTTGGAAACTGAAGCTTTACCTGGGCTCAAGCAGGTCAGAGTTCAGGGTTAGCCTGGATTTGGAATTTCAGCCAGAATTGAACCTAATCTAGATTTGAGGCAGCCAGGATCTTGGTTCAGCCCAAGGGTAGGTCTTAATTTGAGATTAGGGGTTTAGTTCAGGGCCAGGGTACAGCCTGGATTAGGGACTCAGTCTGAGTTTGGTGTCAAAGTGGGGTCAGGGCTCAGTCTGGATTTGGTGACTGAGCCTGGCATTGTGTTCTGTCCAGAGTTCAGAGTTTTAGCCTGGACTTGGGGTTCAGTTCAGGGGTAGGGGCTCTTCTAGGCTTGAGGCTCAGGAATCAGCTTGGAGTTGGGGCTCAGCCACACAGGACAGGTCCTGAGCCAGAGAGGAGGAGCAAGGCACAGGAAGGGGAAGAGGTGGGACCCCTGGGGCAGAGAGGGAGAGACCAAGCCGCATCCCCAGCGCGGTATTGGGCAGCGCCGGACACAGCCCATCTGCTGGGGCCACTCACAGCCTGGGCGTAGGCGCTGTAGGGGCTGAAGGGCAGGGTGAGGGATGGCGTCAGGATGCCCAGCTGGCCCACCATCTGCTGCATGCGCCGCAGCGTCCGCTCCTTGTCAGTGTCGGCAAATTTGACCACCAGGCTGGAGGAGGCTCCCTGCGGGGCGGGGGCAAGCAGGGGGAAAGAAGGGCAGGAGGTAGCCGGGACCTGAGGTCCCCAAACCCTGCCAGCTCGGGCGCCTCACTGAGGGGAGCTGATGCCAGCGCTGTCAGCCGTGTGCAGGTTCACAGCTGCAGGAGCCGGGCCACGGGGAGCCCAGGTGCCTGTCAGCACCCTGGGCCTGGCCTCTGCACAGGTGTCACGTCTAGGCCCCGGGGCATGTGCGTGCAGGACAGCCTATGAGACTATCGCCCACCCGGAACAACAGCTAGAAGGCACCCCTGCTGGGATGGGGTGCTGCTGTGGACAGGTGCCACACAGCCGGGCCGAGATGTGGGTGTCACACCACAGGCAGCTCAGGCAGTGGCCGGCAGGGACTCTGCATCAGGACGCAGGAGCAGGCCCTGATACGGGTACCAGAGAAGCCGGGGCACGGGGTGGCCCTCCACCCCTCAAAGGGGGCTCATCCCTGGCCCTGGGGTTTGGGAACTGAGACTCTTTCCCCCAGCCAGGTCCTTCCCGCCAGCCCCCGGAGGCACGCTGAGGCCTGGCCATGTGACATGCTCACCCAGAGGCCTTGCTCCCGCAGCCCCCCCTGCACGAGCACAGGGAGCCTGTCCCCAGCTCTTGAGGACGCTGAGGAGGCGAGCTAGCCCCCTGTGGCCGGCAGGTTTGGACATCTGGGTGCAGCGAGGGTGGCTCCCGGGGCCCCTTCCTCAGGGCAGAGCACCGCAAAGCCCCAAGGTCCTGCCTAGACCCGAGACGCGCCTCCACCCTCAGCCGGGGCGTGGGCAACACGACCCACGCGTGCTCAGGAGTGTCTTTCCAGGCTGGTCCCAGCTCAGGCCTTGCCCCCCACCTGGACCTGGCCCAGGCCCCCAGTCACCACCTCCACCCCCTCGTTTGACCCAGAGGGATCCCTGCTCCTGGCTGGGCCTCGCCCCGCGGCTCCCCACTCCCGAGGAGAGGCCTGTGCCCCTCAGTCTTGCGCTGCAGGACCTCCGGCCCCTCTGTCCCCGCTGGCTGCCATTCCCATCGCCCCGCCTTTGTCCTTGTCAAGTCCCCCAGTTCTTGCCCCCTCCGGACACGCACCCGTGCACGCACATGCTCACACACGCTGGCCCACACGTCCACGCGCACCACCCAGACTCTGCGCGCACCCCCCGCCTGCGCTCAGGCACGCCCCGCACACGCGCACACACGCGCACACGGCACTCCCAGCACACCTACTAATAACCAGGCCTTCACAACAGCACCCACGTGCCCGCACACACTCAGGCACCCTCACAAGCACACGCACACCTGTAGCACAGGCCGGCCCCCACCTGCCCACCCCCCACTCGCTCACCTGCGCCCTCCCCACTGCCCAGGGCCGTAGCTCTCCCCCCGCACCCTCTCTGAAGAAGAACCAAGGGCCACTGGCTGGCTGCGATGGTTTGGTCCCTGTCCCTCTCACGCCCGCCGCCATGGCCAAGGGCACTCCTACTCACCGGCATGGTCTGGCTGCCATGGAGGGCGTGGATGGCCGCCTGGGCCTCGGTGTGAGACGAGAACTTCACGAAGGCACAGCCTGTTCCAGGACAGGGGGAGAGGGTGGGCTCAGAGGACCGGGAGTGGCCTCACCAGACACCCAGCCGGACGGCTGGACAGTGGAGGGCAGGAAGACAGCAGCTGCTTGTTCAGACTGCTGTACGACCCGAGGCCCGGGGTCAGGCGCCCAGCCAGCCCAGCCAGCCCGAGGGACGGTGGCCTCGGCCACCGCATGCCCAGTGGCCAGTCCCCCATTCATTCGGGCAGCCAGAAAACCAGGCGGCTGCCAGCTGTTCACAGAAACGAGCGGAGAGGCTGTCAGGCACACGCAGCCGTGGAAGGTGCTGTTGGACCGAGGGCGAGCCAGGCCTGCGAACAGCCCAGCGGCCTCGCAAGGTCCGACGCTGTCACCAGGCTGCAGGACGGAGGTGACACACCACTGGACGGGCAGTCTTGGGGCAGAGTCAGGCTAAGTGCAGGGACGGACTCAGGACAGACAGTTCCAAGGCAGGGGGACCAAGGACGTGGACACAGCGGGGGGGGGCGGGGGGGGTGGCCCCCCCAGGGCACGCGGGTGGGACCAGGGGCCGGCTCCTCCCCGCCTCCCATGGCCTCTGCCCCGCCCACAGGCCACGCCTCTCCACATGCCCAGGCTCATCCCGGTGGCCAGCCCCCGCCCCTCCCCGCGGCCCCGCCCCCGGAGCAGCCCCACCTCCCTTCAGGCCCCGCCCATCACCTTTGCTGCTGCCGTCAGGCCCCCGGAGCACGGTGCACTCGTCGATGACGCCAAAGGGCTGGAACAGCCGCAGCACGTCCTCTTCCGACTGCTGCTTGTTCAGCATCCCCACGAACAGCTTCCGGTCCCCTGTGGGCGGAGACACCACCTCAGCCGAGTCCCGGGCCTCCGTGATTTCCCCCGCCCTCAGGGCGTCATGGACAGGTCTGCCCCGGTTCTGCTGACTCCTGCACATGCAGGGGACGGGGGCGCTCAGCCTCAAGGCGAGGATGGCCAGCCTGTGCCTGCCCAGAGCCCTCTGATACCCTCTGTACCCTGCGTGGCCTCATGTCCCAGCCTTTACGCCCACCTGGATGCCCTCCCGGTGCGCCGGGCCCTGTTTGGCTGCGCCCGGGCAAAGACGGTCTCCCTCCTGCGCACTCAAGAGCCGCACACAGTTCCATGCTGCAGTGCACCGCCTTGCTGCGCCTGGGACCCTGCCTGCCAGCCCACCGCCCTCCAAGTCCGCGAGCCTGGGTACACGCTCAGGACCCTGTCCCCTACAGGGCCTAGCAGAACCCCCTGCCCAGCCATGTTGGGGCTGGGGGGCAGAGCCAACCGACTTCCAATGAGAGAGGGCGTGTGCAGCAGGCCCACGGCCAGGGGAGCCTGGAGCCCCGCCTGGCGCACCTGGGTGGGGACTGGCTGGACCTGCCCGAGTCTGAGGCTCATGAGGCCCGGGGCTGGGCCAGCCTCTCCCACTGAGGCAGCAGAGCCGTGCCCCTCTGTGATGGCTCTGCTCCCTGGTAATCAGGAAAGTAGCAGCTTCATCTACCAGGGATGGTGAGCTGGTTACTATGGAAACCCTTCTTGGGCAGCTGTCACTCAAAAGGGTGGGAGGAAGAGAGAAGCAGAGAGGCTGAGCATCAGGGAGAAAAAGAGAGAGCAGAGAGAACCAGAGAAGCAGGAAGAGGAGCAGGAGATAGAAACAGATGTGGGGGCGTGGGGTGCGCGAGTCCTGCAGACCTGCCCCTCTCCTCCCTCCACACTGGCAGCCAGGGTGGAAAGTGACACCGTTCCCGACCCAGACAGGCTTTACCAGGCTCCTACACGTACACAGAGGTCCCAACAGCCCTGCCCCACACCTCCCCTCCCCTCAGTCTCCCTTTAGCTTCCTTCCACCCAGGATAGGGAGAGGAAGTGAAGATGGCCAGGAATGACTAGACCCGGGCCCACTGAAGACGGCTGAGCATACTTCTGGGGCACACCCCCACACCAGCGTCCAGCCCACACAGACTCTGTGGCCCAGCCCCCACGTCAGCCCGCACACCCCAGCTCCGACAGCCAAGCACACGTGCGTGAGCACACATGCCCACTCACAGGCCAGGCACAATTGTGCATGCAAGCGGGCGGGTGCTTGGTATGTTGCACATGTGTGTACCAGCTGCACGTGCACCACGTTTGCACATGTCTGGATACAGGAACGCACGTGCATACACACATGCAAACACGCATGCGCACGTCCCAAAGCTCTCAGGACCCCATCCTCTCTGAAAACCCCCATTAGCACACCCCAAAGGGGTGAGGTATTTGCAAGCAGCCCGTCTTGGCAGAACCCCGCTCCTGGACCCGTCCCACCACCAGGGGGCGCGAGCCCGCGTGTGCAGGCTGCGGCTTTGCAGCCCCGGCCGGCGGCGGTCCACAGGCCCCGCCCAGTGCCCAGGCGGCGAGAGATGGGCAGGGATTCCCTCCTCCCCAGCGCTCTGCGCCCCGCCGGCAGCGCGGAGAGATGGCAACTACCTCCGCGGCTCTCGCTGTCCGCAGGCTTCACCTGGATCGGCCGCGCCATCTGTGGAGAGAGGGAGGGCAAGGTCAGACGGCCGCGGCCGCTCCGGGGCCCCGCTGGGCACCCGCGCTACCTCCCTTGCTTCAGCGTCCGCCAGTCCCCAGCCTGTCCCGGCATCCCGGCATCCAGGGTCGGACCGTCTGGCCAACTCTCAGCTCTCAAACTCCAGCGCCCCACCATCCCTCCCTCCAGGAAGGCTCTGCCTCCCCAAGCCCCCCAGGCTGCTTGCAAAGGCGGCCCATTCCTCCTGACCTCGTGTGATGCCACTGTGCAGTTCCTGCCATCAAAACTGCAGTGTCTTCCCCAGCCCCAGCACCTGGGCCCGGCTGTGTGCGGCCTTGTTCCGACCAACAGATGTGGTGCAAGTTCTGAGCCTG
This sequence comes from Tamias sibiricus, assembly GCA_025594165.1. Classification (NCBI taxonomy): domain Eukaryota; kingdom Metazoa; phylum Chordata; class Mammalia; order Rodentia; family Sciuridae; genus Tamias; species Tamias sibiricus. Next base: position 2,333,126 of record CM046673.1, on the reverse strand, counting down.
GGCCTCAAGAGGCCCTGTCCCTTCCCTCTTGCTCTTTTGGAACCCTGAGAGGCCAGGGGGGCCAACGTGGGTGAGCTACTGATGACGTCCAGGAGGGGCCAGAAGAAGTAGCATCCAGCAAGCCCCAGCTGCATTTGCCAACCCACAGCGTCAGGAACAGACAGAACGCCTGGGGCTGTGTGTTACTCAGCAGTAGCTGACAGACACACCCAGGTAGCTACTTTCAGGCAGGTCCCAGGAGCTTTGGGTGGAAGGACTGTCATGCCCAAGTGGACAGCAGTTCATCTGGACCTATGGTTCCACTGTTCTGGATTCCCCTGTCCCCCACCCCCAGCACTGAAAGCCACATTCCATGGAAGGTAGTCCCCTGCCACCCCCTCACCGGACACAGTCCCGGGCACGAGCTAACGTGGATGCTTGAGATCAGAAGTCAGGGAGGCACGCAATGGCCCAGTGGTCCTGGGACAGGGTTCTCCCCGCAAAGTGGCCACTTGGGTGAACTCCTGTTCATCCTTCAAAACCCAGCTCTAACGCCCCAGGCCGGCAGCCCGCCCACCCCTGGGCTCCCTGCTCCCTGCCTCAGGGCTGGACGCGTCTATGTCTCACTGACCCTCCGACTGGCGACCACTGCGTCAGCCCACACAGGGCAGGCGTGAGAAGTCGGAGGAACGCGCGTAACTGAGCCGGCCACAGGAAGCGGCCTGTGTCCACCAGCACAGGAAGCGCCCTTGGCTGGACCTAGGCCTCCCAGGAGGGACACCCTTAGCCCTGCGGTCTCTGGACTGCACTTTCCAGCCCTGACTCTTGAGGTCCAGCCGGGAAGGCCCCACAGGCATCAGCTTCTCCGACCACCGAGACTGCCCCACAGCCCGAGCCCGGCTCCCGCGCGCACCCACCTTCCCGCCGGCAAAATCAGGACCCAGAAGCCAGCGCGGCGGCGGCGGGCGAGCTCGGGGGCCTGGTGGACCGCAGGCTCCTCCGCGCGCAGCCCCTCCCCGCCCCCCCCCTTCCCCGGGCTCCGCCCCTCGAACTCCTTCACCTCTGGTCCAGCTGCAAGCCCACGGGACCCCTGGTCCAGCACCCCGCTCCTCTGAGCCCCTCCCTCGCTGGCTCCCTCGCTCTTGAGCCCCTCCCCTTCCTGAGTCCCCTCCCCCTCCCCATCTCCTCCTCTATCGCTAAGGCCCTCCCCCTCTGACACCCTCCCCTTTCTGCCTTGATTTGCACTCAGCCTTAGCAGCCCCAGAACCATGGAGGCCTCTGCCTTCCCCACGCTCCCAATGTCGCCAGCCCAACTCCTGCCCCAAAGCCACCGCAGCCACCACCTCAGACCAGCTAGGAAAGGCCCAAGCCCCCTCTCCCTCCCCGCCCCAGCAGCCGCCCCCCAGGCCCTCTGCACCTGGGTACCACACCCTGCTAGCTGGAGGCTGAGGGGAGGTTATTTCAACAGATGCGACCAGCTTCTGGGTTGGGGTGGCCAGACGTGGGGGGACAGGGGGCACCTGAGATCGAGCTCCTGCTCCCCCTCCTCTCCCACCCGCCTCCGCCGGCCCTCACCTCCTCCCCACTCCCAGCACCTTGGGCAGATGAGGATGGGGTTACCATGGCAACGCTGATTCACCACACGGAAGCTGGCAATTGTTGTTGCCATGGAAACCGCCTCTTAGGGGCGAGCCCAGCTCCTGCCTTGCACAAAAGAGATATTTAAATATAATCTTGGAGCGATGGAGGGGCCGAGGGAGGCAGGGGCGGCCGCGGGGAGAATCCGCCCCTCACCCAGCCCTCCGCCTCGGCCCATTCTCTGGGCCTGGGGTACCTGCTCGCCATCCGCCGCCCCTGTACCGCTGGACCTGGGGACCTCGTGCCTCCCCAGGAGGCTGGTCCTCCTGCTGGGTCAGCCTGGTGGTGGGGACGGGGGTCCTAATCTGGCCCCAGCAGCCGGTGGGCAGCCCCCGGGTCCCCACGCCGCGCTGGTCTCTGAGGCTGGCGTCCCTGCCCTCAGCCCTGTGCTCTCCTTACCCACCGGCCAGAGACGCCACCAGGCTGGCATCCACGTGCCGCTGCCCGCCCAGCCGCCCCGGGCGCACAGGCGCGCGCACACACACCGCACGCAGCTCGGCCGCGCCACCCCTCCTGTGCCCCTGCCCGCCCATCTGCCTCTGCCCACCTCCTTCGGGCTCCCTCTCCCCATCTGTCCCACCGAGGTCTCTGCCGAGTGCCCTCCCTCCCTCCTCCACCCTCTCTGGCTCCCACCTCTGCGGCCCCCTGACCCCTCCCTTCCTCTTCTTATTTACTCAACAACGTTTCCGGTGTGTCCAAGTAGAGAAAATTTGGGATGGGGGGCACGCTCGCCGTTGGAGGGGAGACTGGCAGATGCTGGCACTTCCAGGGGTCTGGGCAGGGGTGGAGGGGAGGAGGATCAGAGGAGGATCAGGCTGGAGCAGAGGACACCCGAGAACCAGAAGTTACCCGGGGTTCCGGTGAAGATGGACACCCGCGGGGCTCTGCCGTAGGCGTAGGAGTTTGGGGAGGCCAGACAGCTTCCCTGTGGGACCGACACAGTGACCCATTTAATCTCCAACCACACGACACGGTGGAAACATTCCTTCCTGTTCCACAGACGGGAGAACGGGAGGACGGCGAGGCGGTCAGAGCGGCCGGGTCCTGCTGGTGCCCGTCCTGAGGGCCCGCCTCCCTCTGCCTAGGGAGGGCAGGCAGCACAGGTGTGCGGGACCCCGTGCCCTGCTCCGACCACATGCCCTGGGGAGCACACGGGTGTGGCGGGGGGACCCTCTGCCACCCAGGGGGCGCCAAGAACCCGCCGTATTTGAGAAGTCATGGCTGTAGAAGATCTGGGGCCCGGGAGACCCCGACCAGACGGCGTGGGGGAGGGGAGCGGGTGGGCCCCACCGGGCTTCCCACCGCACCCCACTGCCCACGGCCGGCTCCTCCTGCTCCAGTGCTGCTGTGGCTCCCTAGTGCCCTGGTGGACAGTGGCTCCCGGTCCTGGCACCCGAGAGCCCCTGAGAGCCCAGCACAGCGTCCACAGTGACGCCGGGGTCCCCACACTCCGCAGAGAGCAGACCCCCATCCCATGGGCAGGGAGCACCCTGGGCAGCGCCTGGTGCGAGAGGCACCGAGAGGCAGCTGGCCACCCCGGGCCGCTGCCGCCCTGCCCGGCCCCGTCCACAGTGCGCGGCCCTGGTCCAGGGCTCAGCGCCTCCCCTGGCACCACACTGCCCGTGGGACAGACGAGGAGACTGAGGCTCCGGGAGGCCAGGTCCTCGGCTGCCCCAGGTGGGGCATGACCGGCCACGTCCTGCAGCTTGGGACTGGGCGTGGCCACCCAGAGACCCTCAGGGGCTTCAGGAGAGCGCCGAGCTGAGGGCATCTGGCTCTTCCGAGTGGCCAGGCACTGGCGGACGGGTGACTCGTCCCCAAGGAGGGCTCAGGGGAGGACCAGGCTCCTGGCCTCGCAAGCCCTGGTGGAGAGAGGACTCGGTCCTTCCTCCCTGTGACCTGGGTCTGGCCGGCTGAGGTGGGGGCTGTACCCCCGCCCCACGAGGTGTCCCCAGCTCCAGGGTGATGGAGCGCACGGCCTCCGCCCAGCCTCCGCCCAGCCTCCGCCCAGCCTCCGCCTGCCTGGGCTCAAGGTCCACAGCTTCTATTCTGGGAGGCTGTTACTCAATTGAGGAGCTCATTCCGGATGCTGAGATGTGATTAAACGGTGTCCCCCACGGGCGCGGCGGCACACTCGCGGAGGCAGCGGGCGGGGGCCGCTCTGCTTCTGAGGGCGGGGGCTGGGGGCCGGGAGGCCCGAGCGGGCACGCACCTGGCCACCGCAGAAAGACAAGTGTCCGACCGCTGTCCCCAGCACACGGGCCTGCGCAGGGTGGGGGAGGGCAGCAGAGACGCCCTGCGTGATGCGTGAGGCCTGTCCCCCGGGGTGTCAGCCTCTGTGGCCACGTGTCCCCGTGGAGAAGCCCTCGGGGACTCCGGCCAGTGTGCTCAGATGCAGGCGGCGGGCGAGGGGGCCCCGGCCCAGCAGCCCCCTCCAGCCCTCACTCTGCAAGGCTGACACCAACGGCCAATCAGATGGGTGTGAGCTCCTGGGTCTCCAAGGCAGCAGTGCCACTGGTGCCACCAAAGCCACCCTCACAGCATCCCTGCTCATCACAGCAAGTGCCGGAACCACCCAAGTGTCCCTCGGTCGCAGGATGGATAACTAATGCTGTGGTAGTGCCGGGGAATACTACACAGCCGTGAAAAGTCCAACCTCAGCTCCACCTGAGCAGGGGTCTCAGCCACATCCTGCTCAGCAAGACGAAGAGAGGCCCTGTGACGTCACTGCAGTGCTGCCCGGTGGGAAGAGAGCCCCGGCACTGTGGGAGACGTGGCCACGTGGAAACCACGAGGAAAGTCCCAACGGGGCTCCCCCAGCTGGAAGATAGGGGACCGGGCCCTGTGGTGGGAACAGAGGGGGTGGCTTTATCATTCTCTGTGTTCCAGGCACTGTTTCCAAACGCCGGGCTCTGCCCTCAACAATGGCTGCCCAGGCCTGCAGGTGGGGGACACAGGACACGTCCCCAGGCTGCAGCTCTGAGCTGCCCACGCCTCCGCAGAGTGTCTGCCTTCCTCTCCAGGAGACAGGGTCCTTGTGGGAGTCAGGGACGCCGGAGGCGAGACCAAGGAGCTGGCAGGGCCCCGCTGCAGCCTCACCTCACCACCTCATTGCTGGGCAGCCCTGCATAGGTTCCTTGCCCTCTCTGAGCCCGTCTCCCCCCGATGGTCCAGTAGAAAACGAAGTCACCCAGCATGCTCCCAGATGGTGGCGCGGCACACTCCAGGCCCTTGTGGAAGGCCAGGAAAATGGAGGCCCAGGGACAGAGGACGTCGCTTGACACTCCCACCCACCCCGCCAAGCCCCCATAAGGTGGCATCAAGAGAGGCCTCAGTGCCGGGCGCAGTGGTCACGCCTGTCATCCCAGCACTTGGGAGGCTGAGGCAGGAGGATCGCGAGTTCAAAGCCAGCCTCAGCCATGGCGAGGCACTTAGCAACTCAGTGAGACCCCGTCTCTAATAAAATGCAAAAAAGGGGCTGGGGACGTGGCCCAGGGGTCGAGTGCCCTGAGTTCAATCCCCGGTGCCAATAAATAAATAAATATGCGAGAGAGGCCTCAGGCTCTGCCGTCCAGACAGGCAGGTGCGCCTCGAGGCCTGGTGCTTTGCCTCACAGGGCACCGCCTGGACATCCGCGGCGTGGACCCTCGCTCGCCCTAGACGCTGGCCTCCAGACCTCTGCCGTCCAGCGTGGCGGCCTCCAGTCCAGAGCACGCCAGGACCGCGCCGTTAGCCACAGGTGGTGGCTTAAGTTTAAACTTAAATTCTTAAAATTAAATTTCATTAAAAATCCGGTTTGTGAGTCACAACGTCCAACTCGAAGGTCAGCAGCCCCCTGGCGCTGGCGGCCACACACACAGCACATCCCCGCCATCCCAGGATGCCCCGGGATGGGGCCGGAGCCGGCAGGCGGTGGCCTTGAAAGTGGGCGGCCACCTCTGGCTCTTGCGCGTGAAGGCTGGTGGCAGAGTTGGCTGTGCTGTCATTACGCTGAGCACCGGCCACGGTGGCCACGTGGCCTGCAAAGCCAAAAACGTCCACCTCTGACCTCCGTGGAGAAAGCATGGACCGACTCTCCACTAGAACGTCCGGCACCACCGTCCAGGGTGGTGGCCGCGGGGCACTCGTGGCTTGCGGGACCCAGCAGAGGAGGCCGTTCCGCTGACTCCCGCGTACCCGGAGTCCGAAGGCGGACGCCGGGCTCTGTCCATCTTCAGGACATCTTGGGCCGCGGTGGCTTTTTCAAGCGCTGGTTTTGTCGAGTGCAAACGTGGCCACCGGACGCGCGGCGACCTCTGGTGTCCCAGGCTGCGGCACGCACACGCAGGATCCCGAGCCGCGCGGGACGGGCACGTGGCGCGGCCTTGGTGGGTGTCCTGTCCCCGCGTGCGGGCGGGGACGACGGGATCGGGACATGCTGGGTCAAAGTCAAGCCTGATGTGAAAACCCAGTTCCCCTTCTGGGGTCGCTCCTGGGCGACGCTGAGTCACCTCGGGGACACGCTGAGTCACCTCGGGGACGTCGGCCCCACCGGACGCTGTGTTCTGGAACGTTCCCCCTCCCGGCCGCAGCAGGGTCTGCCTCCGCACTCTGTCCCTCCCTGGGAGGGGTCTGGGCACCACAGGCGCTGGGCAGGGCCCTGGCCTCCACCACTGTGTGCCGGGACACCCAGGTTGTGACACGACTCGCGTCCCTTGGGGTGGCCCTGGCCTCCACCACTGCGTGCCGGGACACCCAGGTTGTGACACCACTCGCGTCCCTTGGGGTGGCCTTGGCCGAGGCCGGCTTCCACCCCGACCTGGCTCGGCACCAGCCGGGCTCCCTGCCTCCCAGCGGGCACCGTCCTGCCCCCAGGCTCGACCCCACCCCACCTGTCTGTCCCCCCGGGGTCCTCCCCCAGCCCGGCCGCTCCCTCCTCCTGGCCCTGGCGGGGCCGCTCAGCCGCCCTGACGGGCCGGTCATTCTGTGGTCACCATGAGCTGTGAGCTCAGTGGTGGCCCCAGGGACACGTCCACAGCCTGGCCCAGGGAACCTGTGGACAGCCTCACTTGGGGTCTCTGCGGGAGCAGGCCCTGAGGGCCGCGGGGGCCACGGGAAGGGGGGCAGGGATGCATGTGACAAGGGCCAGCGCGGATGCCACCCGGGCCAGCGAAGGCATGGGCGGGGAGCCCGAGGGACGGCCTGCCCTGGGCCTCTGGCTTCCTGAGCCCGGAGACCCCTGTGGCCTGGAGCCACTCCGCGAGGCCACTGGCCGCAGCTGCCCTGCAAGACCAGGCCCTGCTCCAGCCTGGCTGCACCCCGGGGCCCGGGACCCTCAGACCAGGCTGCTCGGGCCTGCGTCCCTCAGGTGACCGCCTGCCGGGCCGACCGCCCGGTCTGCACCGAGGCCCTCCTCAGTCTGCTGAACCCCCGGGGGCGAGTCCCTTGCTGGCCTGGGTTGCTGTCCCCTCCCGCCCCTCACTGACACTCGATGCCCGTGGAATGCACCGGCGCCAGAGGAAAGCCCGGGTCAGGCCTGCGTCCAGCCCGGGGACACCGGAGCCAGAGCAGGTCTGCGTCCAGCCCGGGGACACCGGAGCCAGAGCAGGTCTGCGTCCAGCCCGGGGACACCGGAGCCAGACACTGACCCAGCCCCGGGTCGGGTCAGCAGCAGCCGGTGTCACCCCGAGGGCAGCTGCAGGTGTGCAGGGGGAGGCCCGTCCCCGGGAGGCCTTGCAGGACCCTGGGGTCAGTGCCCTGGCAGGGTCCTCAGGGCCTGGGGAGCAAGGCCCCTGGAGCGAGGGAGGACGGAGACCGAGCGCCTGGACGCCGTCCCCAGCAGCAGCCCCGCGTGCCCACCCCGGCCTCCGGGTGGGTCAGTGGAGGCAGGACAGGTGGAGGACGCCTGCCCCAGGCGCACAGCTTGGCCGGGCAGAGCTGGGTTCAAGCTCCAGGTGTCGCAGAAGCAGGCGCCAGGGAGGTGACAAAGAGGGAGACGCTCTGGGGAGCAGGACGTGGGGACGAGGAGGAGCGGCGGGCGCCCGGGGCCTGGGGCGAGGAGTGCTTCAGGGGGGGGGTCGTGGTCAGTTGAGCCCCGCCAAGTCCGGGGCACCTGGGAACAGCTGGGAGTCACTTAGGAGGTGACGGAAGCTTAGCCAGGGCCCAGCACGGAGCAGGTGCCCGGGGGACCGCGGCTGGATGGAGGACGGGGAGGAGAGCGCTCAGCGGAGGCTGGACGGACGGGTGGGTGGACGGAGGGTGGACGGAGGGAGGGAGGGGGACGGGCAGATGGGGTGGGCGCAGCACAGGGAAATGCCCGCCAGACCTGGGGGCCGACCACCAGCAGCGGGCCTGGAGTGCCACCGCGAGGGCCCGCGCCCTGCCCTGTGGCCGGCTGGCGCCCTCACGCTGGGCAAGTTCAGCACCCAACTGGTCGGTCCCCCACTGTCCTGTGCCCTGAGCTTCCCGGGACAGAACACAGGGAGAGACGGCCCCCGCTCTGAGCCCAGGGTCAGGGGGCTCCTCCCGACCACGTGTGGGCCCGCGCTCTGGGGGAAATCGCCGGACGTCACCAGAGACGCCCATGTGACGGGACGGGGGCCTTCGGCCGTGGCCACTCGAGGGGCAGCTTGGAAGCAGAACCACCCCCAAATCAAAGTCCTGCTGGCCCCTGGCCAGCCCAGGCCAGCGCCTGCGTCAGGGCCACGTGCTGAGCCACTCCCAAGTGTTGTCCCTGGCAGCCGCGAGGCCCAGCGCTCGCGGCCTAGGACGACTGATCCACGGGCGGCTGGTCCCCAGCGACAGAGGCCGCCCTGTCCTCGCTGCCACACCGCGGCCTCCGGGCTGGCCTCCAATGCCTGCTGGGCTGGGGCGGGTACCGGCCGAAGGGGAAGAGAAGGGGAAGAGGCGTTTGGGGTTCCGTCCCGCAGACTCTCGGTCACCTTGCCCGTGCTGTCCGTCTGCCCAGAGAGCCCTTTCTTGTCACCTGTGGGTTTAGGAGGTGGCCTGTCCCAGGTCATGTGTTGGGAGCTTGGTCCTCAGTGTTGGCAGTGGGGGGGCCGCCTAGGTCCCTGGGAGTGTGTCCCTGAGGTGTGGACAGGGGTCTCACACAGGTGGCCCGGCTGGATGGCCCTCCCTCCTTCCCTCTGGCTTCCTGTCTCATCACGTGACTCTTCCTCTCCCATCTCCTGCCATTGTGATGCCACCCACCACAGTGTCCTCACATGATCTGGGCCAATGTCAGTGCCATGCCCTTGAACCTCTGGAACTGCAAGCTTTCTTTATAAAACTTTTTTTTGTTTATGAACCAGCCCGCCTCTGGTATTTCATTATAGTCACAAAAAAAAAAAAAAATACAGGCTAATACATCATGTTTCTTCTCAAATGTCACTTCCTCAGTGAAGCCCTCCATGACCACCTTCTCTACAGTTTCCTCCCCCATGCTGACATGTTGCCCTCTTTCAGTCCCAAAGAACAGAGAGGCCACGTTTCTGGCTTGCTGTCACACAGCAAGGACAGGCTGGGAAGAAGGGAAATCACTGAAGTGGCCACCAGAGTGTCCCCGTCGCCTGAGCTGCACCCACCCCAAAGGAGGCTCTTCCTTCTGTCAAGGGAGGCCAAGGCCACCCCAAGGGTCAGCACCTTCTGATCCTTGTTGAAACGGAGTCAAACGCAAGCCGAGCCCCAGTGCCCGAGAGCACCCAGCTCTCACCGCCAGGCAAGCGTCGACGGCACAGGGGCCGGCTGCCAGGTGCTGCGGGGTCCCCGGGCCCAGAGGGAGGGGAGCCCAAGCCCACAAGCTGAGGCCCAGGCTCCCTGGACCCAGGACCTGGCTCAGGGGAACCACCCATTCCTTGCTGGCACCCGGAAAGGACAGGAAGACTCACCAGGGACAGTGTCCAGCCTCCCAGTCACCAGGACACAGCAGCCCCCACACCGAGGGCTGTGACTGCCTTTGCTTCTTAAGGGCCTGTGGCTCCTCCTGTCCCACAGGGCTCTGCGTGACCTGCCTGTCCCCGCCTGCTCCCTCACCTCCTCTGCCCCAGCCACAGGCTCCTCCCTGGGCCTCCAACACACCAGGCTTGGTCCTGCCCCAGGACCTCCACCTGCTGAGCTTCCTCATCTTCGAGGCCAGTGACACTTGTAGGCAGGGCCAGGCACACTTGTGCAGTAAACAACCTGGCCAACCACACATGCCACGAACACAGAGCACAGCTGCAGGAGGTCCAGCCGATGCTGCCTGATGGTGCTCTCTGCCCTCTGCTTCTTAGCTCTCTTTCTGGGTTCAGAGGCCGTGGACGTCACAGCTGGTCCAGGAAGGGCCTCAGCCCTGAGGCTGAGAGCAAGTCCCCGCCTGCCTCCCCAGACACCACACAAGACTCACCCCGGGCAGGGTCTTCTGTTCGTGCAGGGCAGTCTGAGCTTTGATGGCGGAATCCCTGGCACAGTAGGTGAGGAAGGCACAGCCTGGGGGGAGAGGAATAGGGGAGTTAGGAGAAGAACCCATTGCGCAGTGGAGGACGCAGCCCCACATCCACCTTCTGATGGGTGGGCACACGCGGGAATGCTACTCAGCCAGGAACAGGAGCAAGGCTCTGATGTGCTGCAATGTGAAGCGGCCCTGAGGACAAGTCACTCAGTGACATGATCCAGACACAAGAGGACACCCCCTCAGGGTCCACTCACAGGAGGTCCCTGCAGTCGTCACACCCACAGACACAGGAAGTGGCACAGTGGGGGCCGGGGCAGGGAGAGCAAGGGCAGCTGGTGCTCAGTGAGAAGAGCTGCCCTTCAGGGGCACGGAGAGTTCTGGAGGTGGCCAGTGCTGCCGGGGCACAGTGCGTGCCTGTGCAAATGCCGCCGAGCTGTGCCCGGCCATGGGGATGTGTGCGGCAGCTCGCCCACACCCACCTTCCCTCCTGGGTGAGACGAGGAGGCCCTGCTGTTAGATAAACGGGCTGGCACTGGGGGAGGACGGGGGGAGAAAGGAGCCGGTCGCGGCCGCCAGGGCTGGGGGGCGGACCCCAGGTCCCCAGAAGATGACGGGGCCCTGGCCTAGAATAGTGAGTGTCGGGCTCCGCCGTGGACCTGCTCTGTGGCCTTAAACCAGGCATTGCCCCTCTCTGGGCCTCAGCTTCCCCTGGAGAAGATGGCCCAGAGGCCACAGGAGAGACCACAAGGGGCGGCAGCTGTAGGGCGTGGCACGGCGTTAAAGGGCAGGGCCAGTCCACAGAGGGGAGGGCGGGATAGCCACGGGCTTCCAGAGCCAGGCTGAGACTGGGCCATCGGGGATGCTCTGGGAGGTGCAGAAGGCCCAGACGAAGAGATGCAGAGAAATCCAAGCAAATCTGGAGCCCCAGGGAAAGGCCATGCCGCCTGGAGGCACTCTGACAAGTTGGCCTGTGAGCACGAGACACCGTGGTCTCCTCACTGGGTGGAATATTACTCAGCGTTGAACAGGAGTGAAGCTCTGACATGCCCAACACTGTGGACCTTGAGAACGCCACGTTATAAAGAAGGTGGACAGAGGACGGACGCTGCACCATCCCCTGAGGTCAGATCCTGGAGCTGACGGGTCCATAGAGGCGGGAAGAAGCTGACAGGTGCCAGCCACTGGGCGGGTCACAGGGAAACAGGGTTTCAGTTTGAGAAGACGAGAAATCTCTGGAGGTGGACAGGGGAGGGGGTGGGGACAGCTGCACACACGGCACGGCTCCATGCCATTGGGCTGTGTGCTGAAAATGGCTGAGATGGTAAATTTTATGTTGTGTATATTTTACCACCATAAAAATCATAATTGGCCAGGCGTGGTGGCACACGCCTGTAATCCCAGAACTTTGGGAGGCTGAGGCAGGAGGATCGCGAGTTCAAAGCCAGCCTCAGCAATGGTGAGGTGCTAAGCAACTCAGTGAGACCCTGTCTCTAAATAAAATGCAAAAAAAGGGCTGGGGATGTGGCCCAGTAGTTAAGTGCCCCTGAGTTCAATCCCCAGTACCACACACACACACACACACACACACAAATCATAATTGGCGTATATTTCAAACATACCCCAAAAAAGTGAGACGGCGAACCATACAATGTAATAACTCTGAAGCCCTCTAACATCTCCCAGATGGGGGAATAGAACGTGGCAGCCCCTGCGAGGTCTCCAGAACCTGGTGTCCCCACCCCCCACCCCCCAACCACAGGGATAGCCACCCCCCTGGCCCTTGAGATAAGCGCACCGCTGCCTTCGCTGGGGCTGACCCGGGAGCTCCTGTCTCTGAACTTGCTTCATGCATGGAGTTGGCCTGGGGCACCTGTGCCGGCCCCTGTGGACAGCAGGCAGCCCTTGGCCCCAGGACGCCCCCAGTGCACACCCCTTCTCCTGTGGGCGGGCTCTGGGATGTTTGCTCCCCCCCACGGGGCTGTGATGAACCGAGTAGCCACACAAAGTCCCCGGCCGTGTTTTAATGTGCGCGGCGCCTGGGAACAGGGTTGTGGCCGTGCGCAGGCAGGCAGTTCACCAAGTCTCTCCGACACTTTCCCAGAGGGATGGAACTGATGTCGCCCCCACCCCCGGGCTTGAGCGGCCTCCTGGCCCCCGGGAGTGGCGCCCGTCGCGTGGTCACCTGGCTGCATCTGCTGAGGTTTGGGTGCTTTAGGAGACTTCAGAGATTCTCCGTGCTCTTTTCTGGGGACACGGGAGGTAACACCTGCCGACCCGTGGCCTGCCTTTCTAGTCTCCTTTTGCCGTTTCTATTTTCTAAATTTTATTCCTCAAGTTCTTCAGGGAAAGGAATCTCCCTAGACAGCTGGCCTCAGGCCTGTGAGAAATCAGGCATGAGCGGCAAGAAATTGGGCTGCAGGCAAAACTCCCCCCCGCAAGGGTCTTTTTTGCCTGTGAAGTCCTTGTCGCGGAGTTGGCGGTGGTGGCCGAGGGAGTGCCGTGGGTTGGGGCAGAGCGTGGAGCCCTGGCCAGGGGCCAGAGGAGCCGGGAGCCGCCCGTCGCTGTCCGCGGTGCTGAAGCGCCGGCAGCCCAGGCGGGCGGCCCCGCTGCTCTGGGCCTTGGACTCTGCGTCCCCTCAGTGGACCTGTGTGACGTTCCCCACTGGTGACTTGGTCCTCGCTCAGGCCTACCTGTGTCCCCACCCTCCTAACCTCCTGTGCTTGCAGCGTGACCTTATTTGGAACCGGCATCAGTTGAAATGAGGTCTCTGGAGGGGGCCCTAATCCTTGTGACTGGTGTCTCCATAAAGGGGGACAGTCAGACGCGATGGCACACCCACGTGGACATGGGAGAACAGACTGGGACAGGAGGGACTCGGAGGCCGCCAGGAGCGGGGAGAACAGACTCCCCGGGGCCCAGAGAGAGCCGCTCTGCCCACACCTGGTGGCCAGGCTCCGGCCCGCAGCCCTGGAGAGGAGGCCCTGCCCTTCACTCCCCGTGCGCGGCCAGGGAGGATGGCACGGAGACAAGTCCTTCTAACTCCCTGGCAGTGCTGGGGACGCAACCCGGGGCCTCGTCCTGCTAGGGATGTCCCCAGGAGCAGCACTAAAGGGCTTAGGCCCGACGTCCACCCGTCACATCACGTGGCAGGCTCAGAGCAGCTGCGAGTACCGTCCCCACTTTACAGACGAGGGGCTGGGACACAGGGGACGCCCCCTGCCCGGGGTCATGCAGGTGGTAAGGGGGACATCCCGGTTAAACCCAGGCAGTCTAGCTCCACGGCTCTGTGCTGACCACTGGGACCCCGCCGGAGTCGTGTCCTCCCCGCGGGCGTCCCCAGGACGTGACGGAGAGCGGCGGGTCCCTCCCTTCCCCTTCCCTGAAGGAACCTTAAAGGAGTGGCACTTCCAGGAGGTGAGGGGCAGGACCACGGCTAAGAAGACGCAGACCCCATTCCAGCTGCGGGGGCCCAACCTGAGCCACGCCCACCTGCCAGCCAGCAAGGACAAGCCTCCAGCCCGGCCACCCCAACCCGTCCATGGCAAGGGGCCAGGCCAGCTGTGCGGCAGCCCCTGTCCCCGCCGGCAGAGCCGGGTCCTGATGGTGGAGCGGCGACAGGCCCGTGCCGTGGGGACTTCCTGCCCAGACGGCCGGCCTGATGACCCCGGGCTCCCCTCTGTGGGCCTCGGGGGACAGCAGAGGCTTGCCGGGAGGACACTGCCCTGCTGCGGATCCTGAGGCCCTGCTCGGGGAGACCCTCGTCCCGCTGCCCCAAGGTTGGAGCTCCAGAGTCCCACGGCCCAGTATTGTCACGACCGGGGTGCCAGTCCACACCAGCGCGACGCCAGGCTCATGGGCCCTGCCCCGGGGAGCAGCACCGCCCGGCCGCCCACCCCAAGGACACACAGCTACGGGGCCGGAGGTGGGGTTTGAACCTGGGAAGTCTGGCCCAGCCCTTGCCCTCTCTGCCGCGATACTGTCCCTTCTATAGACCAACAGAATGGCAGCAGCAAGTCCACCAAGCGCCCGGACGGTGGCCACTGTGGGCACCCTGTTGAGGAACTGAGGCTCAGAGACGCACCGTGACGCTGGGACAGCCCAGGAGGGACCTGATGTCTGAGCCCGGGGTTCTTGGGGCGCTGGCCCAACTCCTGTCCACGCACCTGGGGCTGCAGTCCTGCTTCTGGGAGTGCCGATTCTGCCATCTTGCCCAAAATGCACCCCAAAGCTCGATCACGTCAAGACGAAGGTGGCCTTAGCCCGTCTGCGGAGAGGCTGTGGACGGCCACCCACACTCTAGCCAGACACCAACCGCTGGGCTCGTGGGGGAAGCGGGTCCCTGGGAATCCGCGGGATTCCTGAGGCTCTGCCTCCCTGGCGGGAAGAAGGTGCCCCTTACAGAGGACACCGAGACTCAGAGTGGCCCAGGTCACACACAGGGAGGGACGTCGCTCAGTCCCTGCCCCTTACAGAGGACACCGAGACTCAGAGTGGCCCAGGTCACACACAGGGAGGGACCGTCGCACAGTCCTGGTCTGGCCCTTCACAAGGACAGCCCTGTCTCCAGCTCTGGAACTCTCTGTGGAGGGCGCAGAGGTGGCCCTGGTCCCTCCTGTTCCTACTTGGCAAGGAGACAAGGCCCAGACTGCTCGGTGACTCCAAGCTTGGAGAAGGCGGGAATGGGGACACCTCCCCGGTGTGTCGGCCTGAGCAGACAGGGGGACACGGGCGGGGAGCCGGGGGAGAGGGGCGGGGCGTGGCCGTGCCGGGATGGGGGCTTTCTATCCAGGCTGTGGCAAAGGTAGAGACGCTGCCAGGAGGACGTGGTGGACTGTGGGCGGCCACCAAGCGGCCAGAGCCCAGGGCAACGGGGCGTGGAGGGGCCTGAGCAGTCAGGGTTGTGGGCTGGAAGCGGCTCCTGGGCCTGCAGTGCAGAGAGGACGAGGCCAGGCGAGCAGAGCTGGGCCGGAGGAAGGAGGAGCAAACAGGAGGCGCTGGACGCTGGGCTTTGTGGGGCGGAAGAGGGCAGGGGGGACGCAGCGGGGCCTCTGAGGATGTGCTTTGAAGGGTGTCATGGTGAGTGGCGGTCCCCCATCAATCCACCTGTCCATCCATCCATCCATCTGTCCATCCATCCACCTGTCCGTCCATCCATCCATCTGTCCATCATCCATCCACCTGTCCATCCATCCATTCATCTGTCCATCCATCCATCCACCAACTGTCCATCCATCCATCCATCTGTCCATCCATCCACCTGTCCATCCATCCATCCATCTGTCCATCATCCATCCACCCGTCCATCCATCCATCCATCTGTCCATCCATCCACCTGTCCATCATCCATCCATCTGTCCATCCATCCATCCACCCGTCCATCCATCCATCCACCTGTCCATCCATCCACCTGTCCATCCATGCATCCATCTGTCCATCATCCATCCACCTGTCCATCCATCCATCCATCTGTCCATCCATCCACCTGTCCATCCATCCATCCATCTGTCCATCCATCCATCCACCGACTGTCCATCCATCCATCCATCTGTCCATCCATCCATCCACCTGTCCATCATCCACCCACCTGTCCATCCATCCATCCACCCGTCCATCCATCCATCCATCTGTCCATCCATCCACCTGTCCATCCATCCATCCACTTGTCCATCCATCCATCCATCTGTCCATCCATCCATCCACCGACTGTCCATCCATCCATCCATCTGTCCATCCATCCATCCACCTGTCCATCATCCACCCACCTGTCCATCCATCCATCCACCCGTCCATCCATCCATCCATCTGTCCATCCATCCATCCACCTGTCCATCATCCACCACCTGTCCATCCATCCATCCATCTGTCCTCATCCACCACCTGTCCATCCATCCATCCATCCACCTGTCCATCCATCCATCCATCTGTCCATCCATCCATCTGTCCATCCATCCACCCGTCCATCCATCCATCCATCTGTCCATCCATCCATCCACCTGTCCATCATCCACCACCTGTCCATCATCCACCACCTGTCCATCCATCCACCCATTTCTCCATCCATCCATATTTCTTTCTTTCTTTTGTACCAAGGATTGAACTCAGGGGTGCTCAACCATGAGCCACATCCCCAGCCACTTTCTGTATTTTATTTAGAGCCAGGACCTCATTGAGTTGTTTAGGGCCTCACTAAATTGCTGAGGCTGGCTCTGAACTCGCGATCCTCCTGCCTCAGCCTCCCAAGCCACTGGAATCACGGCATGGCCACCGCTCCCAGCTCCGTCTCTCCCCGTTTCTACCCATCTTTCTGTCCGTACCTACACTCCTCCCTCCACGCGTCCGCCCACCCCCTCAGGGCTGCCCCCACCACTCACTCATCCGTCCATCAAGTCCCTGCCCAGCGCCCACCGCCTGCGGCCACCCGTCTGCCTCGCCCGTCCACAAGCCCACTTCGAGGCGGGGAGCAGGGCGTGGGCCTCCGCAGAGCCTGCGTGCCAGTGGCGGTGGCCGTGGCCCCAGACCAGCGGGACTATTGCTGGGTCAAGCCTCGCAGCCCCTCCCTCTGGCCAGGTGACACTGAAGTCAAGGACGGCCAGCCTCCCCGAGTGGCTCTACTCTGGGCCTCTGCTTGCCCAACCACTCTCGTTCTCTCCTTCCTTTATTCCCCTTCCAAAGTGGGTCAGGCTCCGGTGCTGAGGCGAGGCCAGCCGGGTGGCTGTGCGGCCTGGGCTGGGTGCTGCCCCTGGGTCCTGCTGCTGCGGGAGCCCTGCCACCTCGACACCTGCCCGCCCTGGCCACCCCAGCGGGAGCTTCACTTCTGTCCACCCAGGGGACGGGAATGAAGCAGGTCTCCATCAAGGCCGGGAGGCTGGAGGAGGCTGGCAGGGGCAAACGCAGTTATCCGGACGTGAAGTTCCCTTCCCATGCGGGTCTGAGCTCCTGCCCTGCTCCGAACTCTTCCATGGCTCCCCAGTGCCCTCAGGGGAGAGTGCAAGCTCAGTCCCGCTTCAGAGTCCGGCATGCTGACTCTCAGCCTCGTCCTCCTCCCCCCCAACAGCCCCTCTTCGTCAGTGCAGGCCTTGGGGACCCGCTGCCCTCTGCACACAGGCGCCCACCTCACTCACCAGAGGCCCAGCTAGGACACAGTGTCCACCTCTGTGCGTGAAGAAACAAAATGCCTTCTCCGCCTAGAAAACTCCTATCCATCCTTCAAAGCCCCAGTTGTAACGCTCCAGCTCCATGCAGCCAAGTCCCCCAGAGAGAGCCCGGCCTCTACCCAGATCCCTCCACCCGAGCCTCTCTCTCCAACCCAACCCTGACCACTGTGGCCGGAGCCGTCCGCATCTGGCTCTGACCCCAGGTCCCCTACTCCAGGAGCTCGGGGGGGTGTCGGCCGAGGGGTGACCGAAGGGAGGGTGAACAGGGCCCCCGCGGAGCGTCCCTACGGCCACGGCCTCCCTGGCCAGTATCGGGGGAAAGAGTCGCAGTTGACCTCAGGGTGGCTTCTTGGGTGCAGCCCCGGAGGGGCCCTGGCAGGGGAGCCCCACACTGCGGGGGCGGTCCGGGGGCTGCCCACGCTGCGCCCTGCCCCGCTGAGACGCCCACAGGGGTCTCCTGGGGCCAGGCACTGTCCCCTCGGCCAAGAGCAGCTTGCCACCGAAGCCTCCTTCTCAGCCCTCGGGTCCCAGCTTCACCAAGCAAGGAGTCCAGCGCGCACTGGCCGAGCGCTGACCGCGCCCAGAGCGGAAGGGAAAGCAGTCCTGGGCCCCGTGGCCTGCCCTGAGGCGGGAGGCCCACGAGGCTCAGAGAGATCAAGACACCTCCCAGGAACACACAGCCAACACGATGCCCGGCACCACGCAGTCCGCCACTGCCCACAGGGCCACCACCCCCAGGAGCCGGCCCGGGCCTCGGTGCCAGCATGGGCACCGTCACGTCCCTGAGGGCAGTGTCTTCCCCCACAGCCCAGGATGTGGCAGGCAGGTCTCCTTTTCGCCTGTCCCCACGTCCCAGAGTCTAGGCGAAGGCCGGGCACAGGCAGAGCCCAGGTGGGGCTGCGTCCAGCCCACGGGAGGCCCGCCCAGGGCCAGCTCAGCCCGCACACAGCAAGTGCTCAGTGAGGTCTCTGCCTAGTGGGCGTGTGGAGAGGTGTCACTGTCACTGACAGCAGGTCCCAGCGCTCAGGGAAGGCCCTGCCTTCGAGGCAGCTGGCACCCGAGGCGCCCAGGGGTGGGTGTGCCTGGCTGGAAGCCACCCCAGGGACGGTCCCTTCCACAAACCCCAGCCTGGCAGCCACTCCTGCCACCGCGGCCACCACGGCAGGGGCGAGGCTCCCCTTCCCCTTCCCCGGGCGTCACGCGGATCTCACGCCCGCCAGCCCCTCCCCCCCGCGGCAGCTGGCGCTGCCATGGCAACCGCTGCCGCGCCGCCCGCGCAACCTCCGCGCTAAGACAAATATTGTCATTAACATGCAAATGCATGAGCGCCACCAGAAGTGGGGGCCGCAGCCACGCCATATCGGGCGCCCTCCCGGGCAGGGTGGGCACTGACGGACAGACCCGTCAGGAGGGCGCAGGGGACCCGAGGAGCCCCAGCCCCTGCCTGGTGGGCCCGGAAGGCCCTGTTGGGGCGAGGCCCTGGCCTCCCTGCCTGCCTCCATCTCTCCCGACTCTGGCCTCCCCGAGGTCTGGCCTCTCCCATCTCCATGCTTATCTCCTGCGGGCGGGAGGCCCCAGCATGCCCCTCTCTGCCCGGCACCCCACGCAGGCCACCGCCTGGCCCCCGCCTCCTGTGGCCTCAGTGCCCGCCCCGGCTCCAGCGCCCCCCCCACGTCCTGCCCTCCCCACACCACCCTAGGGGCCACCCCTTCACTGGGGCTGACCTGTTCCCTGTGCCACACGAGAGACCTCTGCTCCCCCGGCCTGGGCAGGCAGCAGGGGACCGGCCCAGCTCTGGCTGGCCTGGGCACCAGTGTGTGCCTCCGCCGCCCGGGCTTCCCACGGTGGGCCCAGGAAGCCCCTCCCGTGGCCAGCCGTCAACGGGCATTAAACGACCCGAGAGGGGGACGCCAAGGACCGGGCAGTGGTGAGCAGTGACTGCCCGGTGACCCCGGTCCCAGCTGGGTGTGGCACGCGAGGGCCGTGTCCGCTGCACCCCAGGGTGCCCTTCACAGCTCCCCCGTGCAGCCTCCCCACACCCCAGCCTCCCCGAGGGCTGGATGCACCTGGACGGGGCTGCCCTCCAGCCCGGCCACCCCAGCCCTGCTGCTCGGAGCCTGCCCAGTGGTGACAGGTGCGCTGCAGCCTGTGGCTCCCCAGAAATGAAGCCAAATAAGACAAGCGTTTGGCAGGAGGTGCCCCGACTTCTCCTCCCAAGCATCCCAGCTTCCCATTCATCATTCCAGCCCGTTTTGGCGGAGGCCCAGAGAGGGCCAGCTACTGGCCAGAAGTCACGCAGCTGAACCCAACGGATGGCAGATCCTGGCTCCCAGCACCCCACACTCTTGCTCCCCAACTCCCTCCCACCAAGCAGCCAGGCCCTGCACAGGTGGGGACCCCCTGTCCCAGAGGGTATTGGGGCTGGGCCCATTTTTGACAGGAAGTAAAGCCCCTCCCTGTCTCTCCAGCCCTGTGTCCAGGTCGCTGACCCAGGACCCCTAAGCTGTGGGAGGCGAGCCACCTGTCGGGGACAGCATGTGCTCAATCTCCACCTTCCAAGAAGACTCATGAGTCCAAAGGCCCCTGGGTGCCCTGACCCCCACATTCTCCAACCAGAAAGACAACTGCACGTTCAGGGCGGCCTCTGCCGCCTGCTGGGAAGCCGAGGCCAGGGCCCCTCTCCCCGCCTGTCCTGTGCTGGGGTTTCCAGGAGAGATTTAAGATTAGAGAGAGGGAGGAGCCAGGGGGCCCCTCTCGCCCTGCCCCAGACCTCCCAGCAGCCTTCCAAGGCAATGTTTGGGGGCCACGTGGCTGGCCCCCCCCCTCCCAACAGAATCCTTCTAGAAATGGGCATGTGGGGGGGTCCAATCAGCCAGGGACCCTGGAACTTAACCATGCCTCCTGTGCACCCTCTGCCCTCCTGGGCCACACCAGGGCATTAGATTTCTGACTTCCCCATTTTGGGGAGTGGTAGTTGGTTCTGAAAAGAAGGGGTTCTTCCCTCCCCGCCAACACCAGGTGGGGGGTCTGGCTGCAGCGACAGGCCTGGGCCCACCCCGCCTGAGGCTGGACCTGTCCCTCAATGTCCCTCCATGCCACGCATCCTGCTCCGTCCGAGCAGCTGGGGGTGGGCACCGGGTCTGAAATAGGTCACAGGCTCTGGTCCTCTCTAAGGCTCCTCCAGGTCTGGCTGGAGGAGGGGACCCAGATGTGTCCAGCATAAAGCTTTGGCAGTCCCCACGCGGTCCCTAACACCTGACAGAAAGCCTGTCAAAGCCACCCACGTCAGGACACTGGGCCCGCAATCTGAGTCAAGGGCTGGGGCCAGGGCCACCGGGCACCCCCTCCCCCAGATGCCAGTAGAGCGAGGAGCAGGCGGCGGCAGGCCACCTCCCCCCACCTGCTCCGAGGCCGCCCACGCCTCCGCCTCCTCGTCCACCCCAGGATTGGGGCTCTGCCCGGCCGAACAGTTGGGGTTCATTGTCTTGGCCTGGGACCCCGACAGGCCCGGCCAGGTTTAACTTGAGCCAAAGGTGGACGCAGGGAGGGAGGGCAGGGCACCGGCGGAGGGCGGACGGCCGCGGTTCCCCGAGGGAGGGGCGCTCCCCAGCCCCCACCCGCGCTCTTTGTAGTTACCGATCAGCCCGGGGTCCTGGGCGTCCGCGTCCCCGCGGCCTGGCTTTGTGGGAATCAGCGCAGCGCTCGAGTCCGGGGCGCAACTTCCCCGACGGGGCCGGCGGGCGGTGAGCGGGGGCGGCTCCCCGCGGGCGCAGGACGGGGGAGGGAGGAGGGGGTCCGGGGCCGGGAGGCCGGGACGGAGCGAGGACGCCGCGGACAGGGTGGAGGCGCGGGAGGCGCGGGGGGCGGGGGGCGGGAGGGGCCGCGGCTGTCGGCGCGCCGGGGGCGGGGGCGGAGGGCGCGGACGCCGGCGCGGGTGGGCCGTGCGGGGCGGCGCGGCGCGGCGGGGCGCCCACCTTTGTGCATGCCCGTGTAGGGGTCCTTGAGCACCGTGAGCTCGTAGATGCGGCCGAACTGCTCGAAGAGCGGCTTGAGGTCCTTCTCGTCCAGGTTGCGCGGGATCTGGCCCACGAACAGCTTGATGGCGTCCAGGTCCTTCATGCCGTCGGGCTGCGCCCCGGGGGGCTCGGGCCCGCTGCCGCCCACGGGCGAGGGCCGCGGCTGCAGGAGCTGCTGCTGCTGCCGGCGCGCCTCGCTCTCGGTCAGGCGGGCCATGGCGGGCGCGGGCCGGCGGCGGCGACTCGGCTGGGGACGCTCCGCCCGCCGCGCCCCGCCCGCCGCCGCTGGACCACAAAGGCGGCGCCGCAGCGGCCCCGCGCGGCCATGGCGCGCACTGCAGCCCGCCGGCGGGAGGCCGAGGCCGGGCGCGGCGCGAGGCCGGTGGCGCGCGGGGACAGCGGCCGCGCCCCGGCCGGGCAGCCCTTGGCACTCACGGCGCGGCCGCGGCGGGCGCCCTGCAGGTCCTGGGCGGCGGGAGCAGGCCCCGACCCGGCTGGCCCGGCCGCCCTCGGCGTGCGCCCCGCGGGAGGACGCCGTCCGCGCAGGTGTGATAGCAGTGACAGCAACCGAGGGACGCGTTGTAGAGGTCCCCGCCCCGTCCGCACACAGTGCTTAAACCACTTCGAAATACATTGACACGTCTAGGCCAACTACTCTAAGGGCTTCGTGTCACCTTTGCTTAAAACTCTCCAAAGATGTCCCCAGATTAAAGCCCGAGTCCTCTCTGCAGCCCACAGGGCCCTTCACAGCCAGCCCCGTCCCCTCCGTCCTCCTCCTCCTCTGCTACGGCCACTTGGGATCTTCCTGAGCCTCCGGCATGCCAGGCTGGGTCCTGCCCCAGGGCCTTTGCCCGGCTGTGCGTCTGCTGAGGACCCTTCCTCCACGGGGCGCAGGAGTCCCTCCTTCAGCCTCCTGTCCCGCGCCCTCTGCCCGCCTTAGCTAAAGCCACTCCCCTGCCATTACCTCTTTTCTTGCCTTCCTTTCTCCTCCGTAGCATTTATACTCACTTTAAATTGTATTTTACTTTAATAAGACAGACATTGGCTTGATGTTGACAAACCACCTAGCTCCTGCCATGCGCCAGGCTCTGTGCTAAGTGCTTGCTGTGTACTAGGTCATTCGACCCGCACGGCAAACTCTGGAGGTGAACACAAACAGAGAAGCAGACCTGTAGCCCTGCCACGTGTCGAGGGGAGCTGGGGCAGGTGAGCAGAGAAACGGCTGCAGGAGGAAGTCAGGGAAGGTGCTGGAGTGGGGCAGCGCGTGCAAAGGCCCTGGGGCAGGAAGCTCCTGTAGCCAACATGAACTCTCACTGTGACCTCAGCACCAGGACCACAGAGAGGCTGGCGGGGAGGGGGCGGTCTTGTTTCAGACCAAATCGCAGCCATCAAGATAAACAATGTCCCATGGCATCAGCCACCAGCAGGAGCGAGGTGACACAGCTGCAGCCTAGATGGGCCCGAGCACCTCGTGCTCAGTGAGAGTCAGACACACAGGCCACGCGTGTGACTCCAGTACAGGAGTCCGGGAGGCCAGGACAGGGAGGCCAGGAATGGGGTGTGGATCCTAGGTGCAGGGCCGGGTGGGACGGGGGCGGCTCATAGGGCAGAGTCTCCTTTTGGGGTAACAGAAAGTTCTGGAATTAGGTGGTGGTGATGGTGGCAGGGCTGGTGGACATACTAAAAGCCATGGAATTGTAAAAAAAAATAAAATCTTGAATAAAAAATTTAATGCACTATTTTTATTTTTTTGAACTGGGGATTGAACTCAGGGGCTCTCGACCACTGGGCCACATCCCCAGCCCTTTTTTGTCCATGGCTGAGGCTGGCTTTGAACTCGCGATCCTCCTGCCTCAGCCTCCCAAGTGCTGGGGCGACAGGCGTGGCCGGGGGCCCGGCCTCTTCATGCACTATTTTTAAAGAGAGTGGGGCACAGGAGCCGCGCTTGTCATCCCAGCCACTCGGGAGGCTGAGGCAGGAGGAGGGAGGGCCGGGGCCAGGCCAGCCTGGGTGACTTAGCAAGACTCTGTCACGAGGGCTGGGGTGGTGGCTCAGCGGTAGAGCACTCGCCTAGCACGTGCGCGGCCCGGGTTCGATCCTCAGCACCACGTACAAATAAACGCATCGTGTGCAACTAAAGCAAATGAATAAATATTAAAAAAAAAAGACTGTCACAAAACAAAATAAAAAGGGCTGGGGTGTGGCTCGGTGGGGGCGCAGCCCTGGGCTCAGTCCCCGGCACCAGGACCAAACATCACAAACGTCCAGAGGGAACAAAGTGCCACCGCGTGGAGCGAGGCCAGGGCCGCGTGGCCGAGCTCCCCTTGACTCAACACAGCCCTGCCACCGATCGTGGCTTCAGTTGTACTTTAACTTTGAAGTGTTTCTTCATTCATGTTCCTTGTTTTTATTTTAAATCTAAATTTCTAATAGAATCTACAGCAGTGCCAAAAGCCCCCGTCAGCCACGCCAGTGCTGTCTTTATTTAAAACAGTGACATTTTGTTCAGCACAGATTTGAGGGGAAGCATTAATTTCGATTTTTTAAAAAATACCACACTGAATTGTTCTCTCTCTCTCTCTCTCTCTCTCTCAGTACTGGGGATTGAACTCAGGGGCACTCGACCACTGAACCACATCCCCAGCCCTTTTTTTTTTTTTTTTTTTTTTAATTCTGAGACTAGGTCTAGCCAAGGTGCTCATGCCCTTGCTAAGCTGCTGAGGCTGGCTTTGGTCCTGAGATCCTCCCGCCTCAGCCTCCGGAGCCGCTGGATTGTGGGATCATGTGGCCGCCGAGCCCGCCTGTTCTTCATTCTGGCGGCTGAGTTTGGGGCCCCACACCTTGTTCCTAGTCCCTGCCCACTCCCAACTGCCATCTTGAGAGGCAAATAGTATTCCCATGCTTATTTTGCAGAGCAGGAGCCAAGACCCAGAGAGGTGGTGTCACCGGTCTGAGGTCACCCAGCGGGGCGCGGAGGGTGGAGCCCAGGCAGCCCCGCCCCTGTGACCTGGTCCCACCTTCTGCTGGCTGCGGGCAGCTGAGCCTCAGTGCCCTCATTTGTCCTGTGGGGCTAAGGAGCAGGCAGGGAAGCCCCGCTACGGACCCCGTGAGAGGAGAGGGCGTGGCCGGCACAGGGTCACCTCGGTGCTGCACAGACAGCACCAGCACCGTCGCCAGGGCTTGGGGGCACAGCTGGGGTGAGAGGTCGGGCTCAGGCCAGCAGAGCAGCCCCCCAGGCCCGCCTCCGTGGAGACCCGAGCAGGACGCTCAGAGCCGGGGCCTGGGGGGCTGTCGGGAGGGTCTTTAAGAGAATCCAGAGGAAACCCCCGGACCCTCCGGGAGCTGCCGTGCCTCAGCCTCTTCCTCTTTCCTCCACCCCAAAATGTGGGGATGGGGGCCGGGAGGACCCTAGTCCAGTGGGCCTGCCCCAGCAGCTTGGAGCCGGCAGCTCTGCCTGGAGTCCCCCTGGCCTGGTTGACAGCCAGGAGGCTGTGCGCGGGGCGGGCCGCGGGGCCGAGGCTCCCTTCCTAGCGGCTGGAGGAGATCTGGTCACTGTCGGCCCCATGGCAGGAGGCCCGCAGTGCAGGCTGTCACTGAAGGAGGGGACCGGGGACAGCAGGGCCTGGGGCTGGGCGGGCTCCCAGCTGGCCGTGCCCCTGGACATGCCGTCTTCACCCGCCCGCCAGGGCCTTGGCACCTCTGGGCTCTGGCCTCCCGGGCCGCTCTGGGGCTACCCTGGGACGGACGGTCTCGACCACGGCTCCCACCTCGGCGCCGTGCGCGGCGGGGCTGGGGGCTCCCTGGGCGCGTGCTGGGCACTGAGGGTGCAGAGCTGCAGCCCTGGCCCCCCCAGGCCAGGCCACACGTGCCCCAGATGTGGCCCAGGGTGCTCTGAGGCAGTCACGCCCAACGGGGAGCCACGGGCTTACAGCGCCGGAGAGACGCGGGACTGCAGGCCTCGGTGCCCAGGGTCTCCAGGCCCCACCTCTGCCGGGGCACCGGGTGGCTCTGCTCCCACCCCAGTGCCATCTGCAGGGCTCGGCTGGATGTCACCAGCTCCTTGAAGCTCCAGCCTACAGCTGCCCGTGTGTCCCCTGGCCCCGCCTCCCACCCTGAGCCCCAGGGCCTCAGCGAGGGGCCAGCGCCCGCTCCCACCCAGCGGGTCCTCTCAGCCCGGCACTGGCCACGCAAGCCTCGGGGGTGGAGTGACTCACGAGCCAGCTTTAAAACATCGACTTGTCTGTCTCAGCTATGCCCAGGCCGCACACGCTAGGCCAGCCCCAGCCCCTGCGAGCCGTTTTCAAAACTTCTCTTTGGGGTTTTCTTTTCTCTTTAAATTTCAATTTTTTTTTTTTTTTTTTTTTTTTTTTGGTACCGGGAATTGAACTCGGGGGCACTTGACCCCTGGGCCTCATCCCCAGCCCTTTTGTGTATTTTATTAGAGGCAGGGTCTCACTGAGTCGCTAAGTGCCTCGCCATTGCTGAGGCTGGCTTTGAACTCGCGATCCTCCTGCCTCAGCCTCCCGAGTGCTGGGATTACAGGCGTGCGCCACCGCGCCCGGCTAATTTCAATTTTTAACATTCTAAAGTTGACATCATGGGGTCCCCATGGCACCTCACACTGGGACGCCGCGTGGGGGACAGGAGCAGCGTATCCGGGAGCCCGCCCCGCGCAGTTCAGCTTCTCTTTGCTTGGGAACAAATCCCTCTCCACGAGCTGTTTTGAAAAATCAGGCAACTGCTGTCGCGTTGCTACTCAACTGTGATGGAGGACACTAGGGCTACTCCTGCTGTCCCTGCCCCTGGCCTGGCACCGTCCCCTCTCGTCCCTCGCCCCCATTCCTCCTGGGTCCTCCTTCCTCCGGTTATTGAACGGCTCTGGGTTCCAGAAATTCTCCAAGCTGGAGAGCAGGAAGGGGGGGGACAGGCGTGGGCCGCACCGTCCTCCATTGACTCTGGAGGCTGAGGCTGGAGGATGCAAGTTCCAGGCCTTGGGGAGGCCCCGGGCGGCACCCAGCCCTGGGGGCAGACAGAGAGGGTGAGGAAGGACGAGGTCAGGCCGGCCCTGCGGAGGCCCTGCCCGGAAGCCAGGGCGGTGGACGCTTCTCCACTCCCTGCGCGGGGCACTGGGCCTCGCCACGCTGTGCCCGCAGGTGTTGTGCGTCCCTGCCCGCCGGGCACCCCGCGGGCTCAGGGTCTGTGTCCACCAATGACACACCTTCCGGCCCAGCGCCTGTGGAGGGACCCCGAGGCCCGCTCCTGGGTGGCCTCCGCTTCCTCCCGCCTGCTCTGCTGGGCCGCGGCTTCCTGTCTGAACCGCGGTGGGGCCTGCGACGCCCGTCACCGGTTGGGTCATTTCTGAGTGCACCGGTCAGCCATCACCGCAAAGCGACATTTCCACAACGAGGGACCGCAGTACCACAGTGGCCTCGAGGGGATCGTCCACAAGCCACAGCCCAAAAGCCCCTTGGCCTGGTGAAGCCATAGCCCTGGTGGCCTTGCTGCCAGCCAAGCAGCACGTGCAATGGCAGGCAGAGGTGACAGTTGACAACGATGCTGCCTATGTCTGGATGTCGTTTTAGCATGCGTCCCCTGCCGCGCTGGGGCTGGAGCCCGGCAGCTCGCCCACGTAGGGCAGTGCTGACCCCTGAGGGCGCCCAGCCTGCCTTGTCCCGTGGGCATCGGGAGGCCACGTCCAGTGACTGATGGTCATCACCTGAGCTAGTGTTATGGCAGCCATGAGCTTGTCACTAAGTAACACGGGACTGCACAGCCACAGGCAGGGCAGCTGTCACCACCCGGACAGAGCTCTCCGTCCCATGTGAAAGCTCCGCCCACTCGACAGAGCTCCGCCCACCTGACTCCAGCCCCGCCCACAAAGCTCTCCTGCCTCTTGGGCACTGAGACCCTGGGATCCTGTGGGTGGCCCTGCAGCGGGTCCCCTCTGGCTCACATCTGGGCGCCTTGTCGTAGGTCCTGTCTCGGCCTGACTCTGCTCATGGCCAAGCCACCCTGAAGGTGTGGACTGAGGGCCTGTGTCCCTCTGCCCCCGGGGGCACCGGCCTGACTCCCACCTCCTGGCTGCTGTGACTTATGCCAGGCACTGGGGCGCCGGATCTGTCCAAGCCCCCTCGGTTCTCAGGTGCGAGCCTGTGCCTCGGGGCCTGTGTGGCCCTGGGAGCCTCCACCGGCTCCCCCAGCCCCGCTCCCCAGCCCTGCGGGGTCCCAGCCGCCACCGCGGGGGCGTGGGCTGCGCTGGTTCAGCTCACATGGCGTTTTTCTCCGTCACCAGCTCTTTAAAAAGCACTTGAATAGATCCGTCTTAACGGGGAACTCGACATCGCTGCCTGAAAGGAAAACGAGCTTTTCTAGACACACAGGGAAAAGTGCACCGTCCGGGGTTTGAAGTGGACCTCACCCAGCCACAGGGAGGGTGGGGACGCTGGGGGTGTTAGCGACCCTGGCCCAGGGAGGCTGTCCCCGCCTTGAAACCAGTGCAGGTGGGCTGGGAGGGCAGGCCACCCTCTGGCCTCCTCATCCACCACCCAGCCTGGGCACAGTCCTCGGGGCCTTGCCTACAGGGACGGTGCCCTGTGAACCAAGAGTGGTTGTGCCATGTGGCCTGGATTGAGTTGCTTAGAGTCCCTGGGACCCAGTGCCATGGTCAGCCACCACTGAACACCAGCTCTGCCCACGGATACCAGCCCCACCCACTTGACACCGGCCCCGCCCACTGACACCAGCCCCGCCCACCCAACACCAGCCCCACCCACTCAACACCAGCTCTGCCCACTGACACCAGCCCCGCCCATTTGACACCAGCCCCGCCCACCCAACACCAGCCCCACCCACTCAACACCCAGCCCCGCCCACCCAATACCAGCTCCGCCCACCCAAGGGGATGGAGCTCCAATGAGACTTGGACCTACTGGGGAGCCCCACCCCTAGCCGACATTGTCGGGGGCTTGCGGACCCCACTGTTCTAGAGAGCCACTTAGATCCTGACCCCGGGCCCCTGCACTTCCCCGGGGTTGACACCCTGTCCTGCACTGCCAGGCACCGGTCCATGGTCCCCACATGAGACCTCAGAAAGTCCCCAATGTGGGCTCCCGGGCGTTGCCCCCCAGGGTCAGTCTGCACACTAAGGATCTGTCCCTGCGGGCGGGAGGGGCCTGGGCAGCACTTCCTGAGGGGACTGAACCAAAGTGCAGAGGACAGCGGTGGCGACGGCTGTGTGGGCCAGCTCCGCCTGGGCCCTGCTGTGTGACAAGCCACCGAAGGCCAGCAGCTCAGGGCCATTCCCGGGCGCGCAGCCTGTGGCAGGCTGTCCACGGGGTCTCAGGAGGCAGCAGGCAGGTGCCGGCCAGGCTGTGACCTGGGGACGGGGGAGCTCCTGGCTGTGTGTCCCCACCAGCACCACGGGGTCCTCGGGAGCCTCGGGAGGGCTAATGGCCGCTGCCACCACCCGTTTTGTGGAAACCCGGGCCCAGAGAGGGTGGGGCAGGCTGTCCCCACTCCTGACCCTTGGCCTGTGTGACAGCTGCCTCCACCGCCCAGGCCCCGCTGGCCCAGGCCGCTGGTGAACTGCCTCCGTGCCCCTGGCCAGTGCCCGAGGCCGTCACTATGGAAGGCCAGGTTTGCTGTGGCCCTGGTCTCGGAGCTGTCAGTGGCCGGTCGCGGGCGCCCTGCGCTGAGACCCCACATCCTGGGGGTGGTCCTCGCCCTCGGGCAAGAGGCAAAGGGAGAGGAGAGGAGGGGGCTGGGTCCCGCCACCCCTCGGGCTTTCTTTGGGGAGCGGTGGGAACATTCCGGAAGGGGGTGGGGCCAGTGGTTTGCGGCTCCACGACAGCACTGGCGCCGCTCACTGGAGCACTTGGAGGGGGTCTTGACATGTGGAGGTCTCTTAGTGAGGCTGCAGTTTGCTTGTGCAAGTGGTGAGTGCCTGCTGTCTTCCTTTGTGCTGTGCAACCTCAGGCAAGATGCTTCACCCCTCTGAATCTCCTTCTCATCCTGTCACTATGTGACGACAGATATAGATAGCCCCGGGAATGAACGCAGGAGCAGGAACGGCTTAGAATGCTTCCTTAGCGCGATCATTGTTTCAGGCAAGAACTCCTAGTGGAAGCTGAGGCCAGGGGCGATAGTTCGAGGGGTCACAGAGTGATTTCATAGTCATGAAATATCTCCCCACAGGTGCTATTTAATTATGAAGGGGAAATAGCAATCCTACAGAGGAAGCCAACGTCCCCAGAAATGGGACCAACCGTCACCAAGGAAGCCATATATTTTTTTTAATATTTCTATTTATTTGCTTTAGTTGTACACAATGCGTTTTATTCAATGCATTTTATTTGTACGTGGTGCTGAGAATCGAACCCGGGTCGCCCACGCGCTAGGCGAGCGCTCTGCCGCTGAGCCACAACCCCAGCCCCAAGGAAGCCATATGGAAGGACATTCTGCTGAAGCCAGGACTCAAAGTCAGGGTTGTGAAATACAAAGGAGACCATTCCTAGTGAACCCAGCTAAGGAGGCAGGGCCAGGAGAAGGGCGTGGCCACACCTGTCACCCCAGACACTCGGGAGGCTGAGGCAGGAGGATGGCAAGTTCGAGGCCGGCCTCAGCACCTTAGCAAGGCCCTGTCCAATCTCAAAAGATGAAGAGGAACTGGGGCTGTGGCCCTGTGGTGACCTCCAGCCAGAGGTCAGAACCACTGGAACCGACCTCCTGGGTCCCGGGGAGGCCACAGTGGCCTCACTGGAGGGTGTTTTGTCCAAGTGTTTCCTGTCCCCTGGGGTGGTCACGAAGGACCCGTCGTGCTGGCCCGCGCACCACCTTGTTCCGTTTTCACAACCATCCTCAGGCTGCGGGTGACTTCCCAGATTCAGAGAAGGTCAGCCCTCCCTCCGCGCCTCGCCCCAGGCCCCAGAACCTGAGGCCTCCCCGAGGCCAAGGACTCCCTGCTTCCCCCTAGGCCCTGCCCTGCTCCTCCAGCTGCCAGGCCGTCCTGCCCCACGGCCTTCACACAGCACCCCAGGGCGTCCGGTTCTGGCTTCCTCCTGGCTGTGCTTGTCATTCTGACGGGAGTCTGTCCAGAGTCCCCAAGACCCTCGCGCCCCGGGAAGCCACCAGCAGGGTCCCTGTCCCTGGCTCACTCCAGCCTCCCCACCTTCTGTGCCCCAGTCCCAAGCCCAGCACTGACACCTCCAGGGGCTGCCTGGAGACGCTCAAGGGCGACACCACACTTGTCCCCGACCTCGCGCCCACACAGCAGCGCCACAGCCATGCGTGGCAGACACTGCCACGTGTTGGTCACCTGGAGGTGGTTGAAAGCCCTGGAGACAGCACAGGCCCGTGCCCACGCCCCGCGCCCTCGCCCCAGGACCGGGGTGTCTGTGGGCTGCAGCAGCCGCGTGGTCCCAGGCCACTCTGCGGGTCCGGAGGGCAGCTGTGCTCACTGTCTGGACTGGTGGCTTCAGAGCCAGGGCTCAGGGACACCCCAGACCCGGCTCCACTGCAGGTGCCCGCGCAGCCCACAGGAGGCGGCTCAGGACCTGGGCGAGCTGTACGCGCACCGCGCCCGGGACCGCGCCAGGGTAGGAGGCCACATGCACACACACACACACACACACACACACACACACACACACACACACGGCACACGCACACCAGGGGCGTGGGAGGGCGCCACCCTGTGGACACGGCGCTCCTTGCTCTGCTCACTTGGTGGTTTTTTTTTTTTTTTTATGTACCAGGGATTGAGCTCAGGGGCCCTCGACCACTGGGCCACGTCCCCAGCCCTTTTTTGTATTTTATTAGAGACAGGGTCTCACTGAGCTGCTCAGTGCCCGCCATTGCTGAGGCTGGCTTTGAACTCACGATCCTCCTGCCTCAGCCTCCCGAGTGCTGGGATGACAGGCGTGGCCACCGTGCCCGGCTCTGGTGGTGGTTTTTATTTCAGTTACGATCAAGGAACTTTTGCATGGAGAAGGAAAGACATTTGTGGTGTGACTGTGAGACGGGA
Source organism: Tamias sibiricus (assembly GCA_025594165.1). Classification (NCBI taxonomy): domain Eukaryota; kingdom Metazoa; phylum Chordata; class Mammalia; order Rodentia; family Sciuridae; genus Tamias; species Tamias sibiricus. The sequence continues at coordinate 2,301,908 of CM046673.1, read as the reverse complement.
GGGACTGGCTTGAGTCCCTGCTGGGGCCAGAGACACCTCTGTCTGGAGCAGGGGAGGGGACTGGACCTGAGGCTCCTGTGGCCACAACGACCCCAGACCTCGCCACGCTGGGAAGGTCTGGCCCACTGCCAGGGCCACGCAGCACGTGGGGGCCCAGGGCAGCCCATGGCCACCCCAAGTCCCCAGAGGTCGAGGGTCCTGGCCAGTGCCAGCCCTCTCCATGTCCAGGAGCGTTCCTGCTCTCCCCGCGGCCCACCCTCCTCCTCCCCCAGGCCCTGGCGTCTGTCCCCCGCCGCCTCGGGCAGGCCAGGCCCCACCTCCCCGTGTTCTGGGTGGACAGAGGTGGTCAGGGTGCGGTGCTGTTCTGAGACTCTGTCCCTGGTCCTGGAGGACCTGGTGGGGCCTCTGCCAGTCTGATGGCTGCAGGTCTAAGAGGTGGCTCCGACCCTGGGGACATGGGCTCACCAGGAAGCCCGGGAGTGCCAGCCCAGGTCCAGGCCCCAGCGGAGACAGGAGAGCCCAGCCCTGCCCTCGAGACGGACCTCCTGCCCGCCCTGGTCTGGCTCCAGATCGGCCACCAGGACCTGCTCAGTCCCGTGCGCCTGGGCCAGCTCCCCTCACCCCCAGGACTGGGCTGCCACAGCAGAGGGCGCCCGGGGCACCCCACCAGGGCCCGCAGGACGGCCGACCCTCCCCGCCTCCCCCTCCTCTACTCAACCAACCCCCCACCGCCACCCGCACCTCAGCTGTCCCTGGGGCCCTCCCATGCCCCTTGTCCCCACAACGCAGGCCAGGGCTCCTCTCTCGTCACAGAGAACCACAGCACCTCTGGGCAGCTGGTGTGACAGGTGACCAGATGTAGAACTGGCCAGAGGGGCGGAGCCTGGGGCCCAGGGCTCCCCAGACCTGTGACCCCTGGGCTTCTGGGCCTGGGGGTGGCCCTCACCCTGCCATGGCCCCAGGGGGCTGGTGTCTCCAGGACTGTCCCCAGCCCAGACTCTCTGGAAGGAGATCAGCAGCTGAGACTGGCGGAGTCCATTGCAACCCAGGGACACGCTCCAAGGCACAAGGTGGACACGGGGGGGGACAGGGCCGTGGCCCGGAGGGGCCCTGAGACCACGGAGCAGTGCTCCAGGACGCGGCAGCCCCTCACCCCCAGCGGGGGGCAGAGGGCGCTCCGGACCCTGCCCAGGACACCAGCCCTGGGTGCAGGTGCGCGCGTGACCCAGGCCCCAGACACGACACGCCCTTCGCTCAATATGGCTTTATTTCCCGCCGGGCCACTGCATCCCGCCACCTGGGTCTGTCCGGGGCAGGGAGGCACCTCCCCGGGAGGCGGCCCAGAGGCCTGAGGGCAGCGGACGGCCACAGGAGCCCGCAGCAGGCCTGAAGCCCTTCCAGGGGCAGGAGGCGCTGGCTGGGCCCAGCAGGTGGACACAGGGCACAGATGCCGGAGGGATGTCCCTGTGGTCTCCCGTGCTGGCCATGGGCTCATGGCCGGGCAGCGACAGGAGGCGGCCCTGTCCTTCCCGACATGGGGTCTGCAGGGGCAGCCAGTGATGCTAGGGCAGAAGCACAGGCCGCAGAGCCGGCAGCCAGGACAGCCGTGGTGTCCCTGTCCCACAGCGCCCCTGGGGCCTGCCCTCCAGGACTGGCCGGCCAAGACCCTGCAGTGCTGCCCTCGGAGGACACTCACTGATATTGCTAAGGAACGGAGGGGCCCAGTCTCCCTGAGGGCACCGCCCTGCTCAGCTCCTCCCCGCGCCCCACGCTGGGCTCAGGGTCCCCGGGCCAGACCCTCCCAGGACAGGGGCCAGATGTCCCTCCTGGGACAGAGGACGGCTCCCCCACACCTTCTTTTTCCCAGATGGAGAGACACGAGGAGCCTGGGGGCGTGCTCAAGGGGCCGGGGCCTGGGGAGCTGCAGGCACGTGGGCCGGGCCGGGGCCTGGGGAGCTGCAGGCACGTGGGCCGGGCCGGGGCCTGGGGAGCTGCAGGCACGTGGACCGGGCCGGGGCCTGGGGAGCGCTAGGGACTGGCTCGGGTTCAGGGCAGGGCCCAGGCAGGGCAGGGCATCCGGAGCCTGGAGCTGCGTGTGTGGCACCTGCAGGCTCAGGACCAGAAAGCAGGGGGGCAGCAACCAGCTGTGACCCAGGGGCCAGGCGTGCCAGGAGCTGCCACCTGGGGGCGGGGCTCAGCACCAGCCCCATCGCTTACTGCTGTCCACCCAGTGGCCAGCGGTGTCCTGGAGCGGTGGGCAGTGGACGCCACCAACAGCCAAATCCTGAGACCCAGAGGCAGCAGCAGCGGAGGGAGGAGGGAGAGGCGTCCCCACACCCGGTCAGAAACACGCGGAGAGGACACCGGGGTCCAAGGGCGTCCAGGACAGCCAGCTGCAAGGTCAGGGGCGGCTGACCCGGCTCTGCTGGCCGGGCTTCCTGTAAGGTGCGTGTGCCGGGGCAGGCCCGGGCGGGGCTCGTCCATACTGGCTCCCGGGTCTGAGGCCAGGCCCCGCTGCTCCGCGGCCTCCTCCAGGACGTCCACGGCAAAGAGAAACAAAGACGCCCGGGCCTGGACTCCAGAACTGTAATCCACGCTCGGGCGCGAGGGGGCCATGTCCTTCCTGCGTGGCAGGCGCGGGCGGCCGGGTCACTGTGTCTTGGCCTTCACCAGGAGCCTCTGCACCGTCTTGTAGAGGAGGTCAAAGTGCTGGGGGGGGGGGGCAGCAGGTGAGGCCAGCGGGGCCCGGGGAGGCCACCAGGGCAGGGAAGGTCACCTGCGTCAGGCGGGGGCCCTGCCTGCCCGCTCACCTGGACCGCCGTGTAGGCCATCCCGAGGTAGGCGCTGATGCACACGGCCAGGAGCAGGTCGAAGATGGCCGGCTTGACCCTGGGAAAGCAGGCTGTGTGGCCAGGGGCAGGGCCGGGCGGTGCCAGCGGCCCCCGGGGCAGTCAGGGCCAGCGCTCACCTGTAGGCGTTCATCACCTGCTTCAGCTGGTCGTAGAAGACGAACTCGGGGTCCCTGGGGAGACAGCGCGGCTCGGGTCACCCAACATGGCCGCGCCCGCCCGCAGCTCCCAGGGCTCGGGCCAGTCCACCACCCTCAGGGAGGCCGCGGGACTCTCGGGCACCGGCCTGGTTTAAGGGCGTGAAACGTGCTCGAGAAGTGACACGGCTGGGGGACCCGCTGGGCGCGGCCTGGCACAGGCCTCGGGGCAGCAGGAGGCTGAGGGCCCAGCCAGGCGCCCGGGACGGGAGGCGCGGGCACAGGCTCAGCCGCGGGCCTCCCGTGCCCACCGGCTGGCAGCACCTGCGTCTGCCTGCCCCGCCCCCCCGCCCGCCCACGGAGGCGGCACCCACCGCTTGTCGGCCTTGGCGTGGTGCTGCCGCACGTCCTTGAGGTAGCGGCCCAGGAAGTGCTCCAGCGTGCTCAGGAAGGGGCCGTCCTTGGCCAGCAGCTGCGCCGCCCGCGGCTGGTTGGTGAGCCAGTCCATCACCGAGTCCAGCTGCTCCTGCTGGACCTGCTGGAGACGGCGCCAAGGTCACGGCGTCCCAGGCCACCCAGCCCACGAGGCCCCGCAGCCTGCCCAGCCCTGCCCCGCCTGTCCCTTACCATCTGCTCCGTGAACACGGGCATGTCCGGGGGCGTGCCCTGCAGAGAGAGGGGACCTGAGTCCAGGCCTGGCCAGCGGCGGGGGCTCCGCGGGCGGGGCTCACCTTCTCCGTCAGGTTGTAGATGACCCGCGTCAGGGCCTCCGCCACGATCCTCGTGTTGCGCATCAGCGTCCTGGAGTCCACCCGCGACCTGCAGGGGCCTCGGGTCAGGTTCCCGAGAGGGGACAACACCCAGAGCCCCACAGGACGCGGGGCCAAGCCAGCACAGGCAGCTGAGCCCCGGGGACACGCACGTGCTGCCCTCGTCCGCGCCCCTGCCTTGCGGGGAGCCAGGGCAGACCCGACTCCTGAGTGGGGCGGGCAGCGCCCAGGACGTGCGTGGCCTGGGGACGCACCAGCTGCGGACGAGGTGGGGACGAGGCCACGTGTGAGCAGGTGGACCCACGTCCAGAGACTGGTGTCCTCACGGCAGGACACAGGGAGGCCCCACGTCAGTGGACGCGTGACAAGCACACGGCCACCACCCAGCCCTGGGGCCCTGGTGCGGGAGAGGCCCGCCCTGCAGGCTGCGAGGACTCGGCCTCCAGGACGGGGACAGCTCTGTGGCCGTGAGCCCTGGTCTGCGGCACCGTCCTGTAGCCCCAGGGCCCCTCAGGGAACAGAGCCCATGGCCATGGCAGAGTGTGGCACTGCCCAGGCCCGCCGCACGTCACCTCCAGGGAACCTCACAGAGGCCCAACCCCCCGCACCACTCTGCCACCCTCCCAGCCCCGCCCCTGCCGTGCCGCGGGGCCCTGGAGAGGCAGCACAGGGGCCGCCCCACCCCCAGCCCGCCCGGTGGTCCCTCCTCCCAGGCTCCAGCCCGGTCCCGTGGCCTGCCTGGCCCCCGCGGGCTGAGGAGCTCTGGTAGAGCGCCCGGCTGGGGGCCTCACCGCACGTCCATGATGCTGCTGCGCTGGCCGTCGCGGTGGCTCTCCAGGTGGGACAGGGTGAAGGCGGGCAGGCGGCGGATGGCGAAGCGCTCGTGCTCCCAGGCCAGTACGTCCTCGGCCAGGTTGATCTTCTTGTGCACCATGGAGAACCGCACCTCGGGGAACTGGTGGGCGGCCACCTGCGCCCACAGCGCGGTCAGGGCCCTGCGGCCTGGCCCGGCGCCCCGCCTGGCCCGGCCCGTGCCTCACGCCTGCCGCGGCGGCCACAGCACCCACCGTCTCCAGCTCCCGCAGGAAGGCGTGCTGCAGGGTCCCCTCCCGGGGCGGCCGGGACACGTGCAGGTGCAGGCTGCTGCCCCGGCCCACGGTGTCCAGGCACAGCACGAAGGCCACGTTGTCCTGCAGCAGGCTGGAGTCTGTGGGCGTGCAGGGTTCTGGGGTGGCAGCAGCGGCAGGGCCCGCCGCCCTCGGGCACTGCTCCCCCAGCCACCCACCTGTGTGGTCCAGGTTGTCCTCCAGCCAGCGCTTCGTCCCCTGGTAGTTGAACTTGCCCCCGCCGGAGGCAAAGAACAGGAGGTTGTACCTGGGGGGAAGCCTCGGCTGTGACAGCCAGCACTGGGGCGGGGGCGGAGTCGTGGGGCCGGGCGGGCTCGGCGTCCCTCCAGAGCAAGAGTGGGGCCAGTGCCCTGGGCGGTGTCCTGCTGCCCCAGGGGCTGGGCAGCGCGCCCGCCTCCACCCCTCCACCCCTCCAGGCCAGGCGCTCCCCAGCCACAAAGCCACGCGTTCCCAGGCACTGTGGGGTGACCGGCGGGGAGGCGTCCTGTGCGAGGACCCTCTGCAGTGGCTTCTGAGCTCCTGGAAGGCAGGAGACACTGGGCCGGTGGCCCAGGACACAGACGCCGGGGAGCAGGGACCTTCCGGCCCGTCCACTGCCAGGCCAGCTGCGGGGACGGACCCACGGGCGCGGCCCTGCCTGCAGCCCACCAGGGAGGCCCCACCCCCTCCCCAGCCTCCCGCCGCCCCTGCCCCTCACTGCACTCGGGCAAGCTGTCCCCCACATTCACACCCCTGTGGCCTCCAGGGTGGCCTTCATGGAAATAGGGTTGTGGTCAACACTGTCAGCTAGGAGGTGGCCGTCCTGGGGCAGGGGCACTGAGCCTGGCAGCTGGGCCCTGGTAGAGGCACGGCACAAGCCCAGGCACCCCTGGGCTGGGAGGTGGCTCTGCCCTGGGCCCCGGGCTTCAGATGGACGGGAGGACCCCACAGAGCAGGACACGTGCTCCCGCAGGGCGACCCCCGCCGGCCGAGGACCACCAGCACTGCACTCGCACTGCGCAGGGACCCAGGCCACCGCCACCGTCCCTGAGCAGGCGTGACAGCTTCACAGAGCGCACGCGAGTCCAGGGACGACTTTAAGGCCCGTGGCCAGGGGCTCAGGCTCCAGGCGCACAGCAGCTGTCCAGGAGGGCATGTCTGCGGCGTCCCAGGCCAGGACACCGAGGAACCCCATGGAGCCACCTGCCCCAGGCTCCGAGTCTGCAGGTGCTGTCACCTGCTCAATGTGGCCTCTCACCCGTGCCCAGGCCCAGCTGTGACAGTCCAGCAGGTGGCAGACAAGTGTCCGCTGCCCAGGGCCACGGGCGGGACGGCCCGCTGCTGGCTGCGGGTGCAGACGCTGCGCTCGTGGCCACGGGCACTGGGCGGCCGCCTGAAGACAAGGAGCAGCTGGGGACACTCGGAGCAGCCCAACCTCTCCAAGTGGTGCCCAGGCTCTCCGGGGACACTGGTGCTGTCACAACTGGGGTGTCCTGGCCTGGAGCAGGTGGGGCTGGGCATTGCTCAGCACCGGCAGCATGCGGGACGCCACCAGAGAGTGACCGGCCGCGCCACGGCCTTGCAGCTGCCGCCCAGCCACAGCTCCTGCCGGCCCCGGGGGACTCGGGCTCGCCGCCCCTCAGCCCTCCCGGGGGCGGGACCCGCGCCCCGCCCCACTCACGCGGCGTGGGTGCGCTTGTAGGTGTAGAGCCTGGAGAAGAGGCGCGCCAGCTCCAGCAGCACCGAGACGCCGCTCCCGTTGGAGTCCGCCCCCAGGGACAGCCACTGCGGAGAGACGGCCGCCGGGCCACTGAGCGCCCCCGCCAGGCGCGCCTCCCCGGCTCCACGACACCGCCCTCCCTGGTGCCGGTCACCGCCCTGCCTTCGCCTGTCGGTACGTCCTGACCAGGGTCAGCAGCGGGCGAGGGCTGGCTCGACAGGACAGTGTCGGGCCACCTGAGGGCACAGTGGTGGCGCTAAGGCTCCCTGGCGCGACGCTGCGCTTGGTGAGACCAGACTCGCGGGCCACGCATCGAGCTGCCCGACGGGACAGGCGGGGCCGGGGCGGGGGCAGGGCACCGCTGGGGGACGGGCTTCCTTCTGGGATGACGGAATGTTCTGGAACCAGACAGAGGGCCCGGTGCACAACAGGCTGTGCAGAGACGCTGCCGGGCGGCTTCTGGCCACGCAGACACAGCTCAGGCAGCACCTCCCTCGCAGCCGCCAGCCCAGCAGCCAGGGCGGCCTCAGGAGGACGCGGGTTCAAGGCCGGCCTCAGCGACTCAGAATGAAAGTGAAAGGCTGGGGAGGCGCGGAGCCCCGGGCTCAGCCCCCAGCACCCAGATGACAGTGACAACGGCTCCACGGAACACTCGGGGAGGGTCCGGGCGGGCGGTACTCACAGGGGCCACCCCGAAGGCGTCGTAGTGCGCCACGATGACGATGGTGGGCAGGTCCTCTCCGCCCAGCCCAGTCAGCCGCCCCTGCAGAGACAGCCGTGAGCCCGCCATCGGCTGGGCCAGATGGCACTGCCAGCCCAGGGCCAGCGGCTGGCCGCCTGGCTCCTCTGTGCAGCTGTCCCAGCCCCCAGCCCGCGCCGGCCTCTGACCTGGCCCCACGAGGACTCCCCGGGACCGGCAGGGGGACGGGGCCCTCTGCTGTGAAGCTGGCCCTGGGGAGGAAGCAGAGGAGCAGGAAGTGGCCCCAACAGCGCAGCGCCCTCCCTCCACGACTGCTCAGGACAGCCACCACGGGCGACGTGTGGCCGCGTCAGCAAAGCTCCTTCCTAAACCGAATGGAGGCCAGCTCTGGCCCAGGGGTGGGGCCAGCGGGGACACGTCAGGGCTCGGGGGCTGGGACGCAGCTCAGCAAGCACGACCAGGGACCAGGAGGGAGCCACGCAGGGCGTGCCGTGTCGGTGCCGCCTGCCGCCCTGCAGCGTGGCCTCTGCTCCCCGAGGCTGACCACAGGGGCACGGGGAGCCACCGGGCATCTCCGGCCTGCGGCCCAGCCACAGCCACATGGGTGCTGAGGCCCCATCCAGATGGCAGAGGCCACTGGTGGCCAGTCCTCCCTGCCTCCCCGCCATGCACAGTGAGCTGCCCGCTGCACGGCACAGCCCAGGGAGCCTTCACACGAAGGGACAGCCAGGCCCAGGAGTGACCCCAAAGGTGACTTCGGAAGAGCTGCCGGACCACTGGCTCCACGAACTGCAGCCCCTCCCCAGGAAACGGCCCGACCCCAGCCCCGGCCACACAGCCACCAGGAGGGTCCAGAGGTGGCCCCCAGGGCCGAGGCTTCTGGCCCCTCCCACCCGTGAGCAACAGGGCAACACAGAACCTTCCAGAACCAACAGCAGGCGGCCATGCGGGCAGGCGGGGCCCAGGTGGCCAGGAGGGCTCAGGACGCTGCCCTCAAAGCCAGGCACGGCTCGGCGGGGCCTCAGGGAGCGGCGGGAAGGACCCTGCCGAGCTCCTGCGCCCAGCCCGCAGCCCCGCCCCGGGCGCCTTCTGAGGCAGACGGCACATCGCTGCCACCGTCACCTACACACAGCAGGGACATGCAGATCGGGGCCAGCTGGGCCCTGCTCCAGAGCCACCTCCCGCCACTGCAGAGGCTGCGCGTGGGCACTGGGGCCACCGAGGGCTGGGCCACGGGGCTCCCTGTGGTGGGCCCCAGGAGCGGGCGCAGCGGGCGGGCCCAGGGCTGGCGGGAGGGCACTCACCTCCACGCTGGTGATGAGCCAGTCGCTCACAGCCTTGCTCTGGACCCCGCTGGTGACCATCTGGAAGCCGTTGGCAGTGGCCGTGTGGAGCAGCACTAGCGACAGGAGAGGGACGGGTCACCCGGGCCAGGGGCTACCTGCCAGCTGTCCAGAGCCGGCTTCCTCCACCCCACCCCGGGCACTCGGGGACACAGGTTCTGAGACCTGCACACAGGAACCCCGTGCCCACCGCGGGCTCCCGGCCCTGGGTGCGAGCCGGGGCCGCCACCCGAGGCTCCGCCGGAACCTGCCTCCTGCGGCCCGCGGGGAGCTGCCCCAGCCTGAGGCCAGCGCGCTCCTCGAGTCTCAGGGCCAGCTGGCCGGGGCGTGGCTCCGTCCCCAGAGCCTCAGGACAGCGGAGACCTCACAGGTGGCCACGGGGCCCACAGGACGCCGCCACAGGGCAGCCAGGGCCCAGGAGCCCGCCAGCCACCGCTCCTGCACCTCCAAGGCCCGCCCACACCCGGCAGCTCAGCAGCTCACAGGAACCACGGGACGCTCCAGCCCGGGGACCCCATGACGCCAGGCCAGGAGCTCTGCAGGCACGCGGCTGCCTTGCCTGGGAGAGTGGACGCCAGGGCCAGGGTGGCCAGGTCTCACCCAAGTGTCTCCACGGCCACCACGGCGCTCCCCGGAGCTGGGCCAGGTCCCGCTGCGTCCAGGGCCCCACCTGCCCCTGCACCCTGCTCTGTGTGGCTCTGGGGGGAGCCAGGGCCACGCACGCTGGCAGAGCTGTGCCCGGGGCCGCACCCGCCGCTCCTCATTCTGAGGCCTGGCTCCGCGGCCTCCTGCCTCAGCCTGTGGCAGCGATGGCGTGTCCGCCGTGTGGCTGCCAGCCACTCCTCGCCACCCCGGGGCCAGCTCCCCTTTGTCCTTCCTCCTTGGCCAGGACCCAGCCAGCCTCACCCCTCTTGCAGGCCACGCTGCCCGGCAGCTGCCCAGCTGCTCCCACACGGCCCCTCAAGGGGGTGACGCAGGACCCGGGACACAGGGGCTGGCCAGGAGGGAGCAGGGCGGAGCCTGGGTCCTGCAGAGCAGACGAGGGCGCGGCCCCTTGCCGCGGTGGTGCCAGGGTTGCCCCCCGCAGCACCCGAGACCTGGGGCCAACGCACACGCTGGACACAGACTGGGCGGCGCCTGCCAGGCCCCTGCTCAGGGACGCCTGCACCGCTGCACCTGCCGGGCCCAGAGCCTACCTTCAGCGGCAGAGGCAGAGCCCTGGGAGGCCGAGGCGGCCCGGGTCTGCTCGTAGATGGACAGCAGGGCCTCGTCCTCCACGGCGAAGTAGACGGGGACGATGGTCTCCATGGCCAGCATCTCTGGCTCGATCGCCATGAATTGCTGTGGAGAAGGCAGCGGCTGGGAAAGGGGCCTGGGCCCGGACTCCCTGGAGGGCACTAGCCACCCGGCACCAGGGCCCCCCACCCCGTCCGCAGGGCAGCGCCCCCGGGTCTCCCTCACTGAAAACAGGGTCCTCCCCAGGTGGGCGTCCTGGGTGCTGCAGGGTGCCAGGCAGAGTCCCTGGCAGACAGCACTATCTCCTGGGGACAGAACCGCCCCCGGGGAGCACCAGTGGAGAAGGGCGCCTGCCCAAGGCCACACAGCCGGCCCTGAACCCAACCAAGGCCTCCATCTCTGAAGGGAGGGCTCACCCGCACGACGTCCTGGGGCACAGCGGCCATGGCCCGCGGCAGGATGATGACCACGGCCCCCGCCGACTGCCGCAGGGCCTTCTGGTACTGCTCGTAGGAGAAGTCGGCCAGCCGCATGAGCACGCAGCGCCGGCTCAGCACGTCCGCGTCCACGGTGCGCGCCTCCGTGTTGAGCACCGCGTTCCGCGTGCCTGCGGGGGGCGGGGCCTCAGCGGGAGGCGGGGCCTCAGCACGCACCCGAGGGCTCCTGCCACCCACACCACCCCCAGCCCGGGAGAGCTGCTGGACACAGCGAGGCTTCCCTGGGGCCGCAGCCCTGCCAGGCCACGCAGGCTCCCGATGGGGTCAGCCAGGAGGTGGCTGGGCGTGGTGGAACCTGGGCACGGGGACGGGGACAGCAGAGTCGCCTGGCCCTGGAGTGCTCTCACGGGGACCCAGGCTGACCCCTGCCTGGACACCAGAGGACAGTGCCCCGGTGGCCTCGGGACAAGCTTCCAGAAGACCTGGGCTGTGGCGGCACAGGGCCCACAGGGCCACACCGCAGCACGTCCGGCAGGGGCAGGGTGGCCACGGCTGCCTTGGCCCTGCCCAGTGGGGCCCTTGAAGGGGGACGTCCACCTTGTCCCCGGGCTGACCCACTCCCTCGGGAAGCACTGGGCACATGGCCGGCAAGGCCTGGGCCCTCCAGGTCAGGCCACCACAGTCACAACAGGCACGTGCCCCTAGACGTCAGGGTCCCCTGGGAGTGAAATCACCCCAGGCAAGACCCTGCTCTGCCCCTAGATGCCACCCCACTTCTCTCCTGGAGCCATGCCAGCCGCACACAGAGGGCACCCAGAGCTGCGGCTGGGGCCTGGCCACACTGCCAGCTCTCCACCACTGCCACCAGATGCCACCAGAGCCCCCGAGGAGGGGCAGCAGGGGAATGGCAGCCACAGACGGTGCTGCCACAGACCTGGGTCCCCGACACAGCAGACCGGGCACACCTGCCCCCAGGTGCACCGAGGGGTGGGCGGCAGGGAGGTGCCAGCCTGGCACCGAGGTGTCCTTCCTGCCTCGCAGGAGCCTGGGTGGCGGCAGGCCTGGGCCCTGGCTGCCCGGCTCTCTGGGCTCGGCACTGCAGCCTCCCCAGGGCCCGCGGGGGCAGGGATGCCACCTCCACCTCAGAGCCACCAGGGAGGGCAGCTTCCCCGAGAGGCACCGGCCACCAAGCTCTGTGGGCACGTGGTCCACGGCAGGTGCCAGGCGCAGGCGAGGTCACCGAGGGACGGCAACCCCGCGCCCACACTGCACGCAGCCCCAGAGGGCACCAGGCCCCCAGCGCTGGCTGCCCCAAAGGTCAAAGGCCAAAGGCAAGGACCACGGTCCCAGAACCCCAAACGCTGCAGGCACCCCAACGCCAGGCGGCGCGAGGGGTGACGCAGACAGGGCCAGGCAGGAAGGGCAGCGTGGCCATCTGTGCTGGTGGCCGGCTTACTGACAGGCTGGCCAGGGGCTCGGGCTGCAGAACCCAGATGGCACCAGGGAGGCCACAGGCCTCCGCCTCTGGCTCAGGGCACAGCACCTACCTGACAGACCCCACGGGCTCCTGGCCAGGCCGGCCCTGACGGGGACAAGCCAGCTCGCCACGCAGGGCCACACCACCCTCCCACCCTCCGCCCCCGTGACGTGGCCAGCTCGGCCCACCGTCCCCTGCTCATCCCCGGGTGCAGGCACACGGACACTCACAGGGCCACCTGCCCAGAACCCTGGCCCTGTTGGGAGGTGGGCAGGGGCGCAGGCAAGGAGGAGCCAGGCCCCCCAGGGTCAAAGTGTCACCCGCAGGACCTGCCTCTGCCCTGCCCACATCCAGGCCCCCACAGCGCCCATCCCCCACAGCCCTGCCCGTTTCCCAACGGGGCCACAGGAAGTTGGGCAAGGAGCAGGGCCAGCCGGGCTGGGCAGGGCTGGAGCCGGGGCGTGCTGGTTCGCCCACACGTTCCCCGGACCAGGCCGCCCTCCCTGAGGGTCGGGGGCCACATGCCCTGCTCCTGAGCATGGGGGACTTGAGAGGGGGGCCTGGTGCCGAAAAACACCACGGCAGAACAGTGCCGCCTGCCAGCCTGCGGTCTCTCTGGGCTGGCCTGGTCCAGGAGGGCCACACCCTCGTGGGGCCAGCAGCTTCTGGGTGTCGCATGGAAGAGCAATAAAGAGTGGGGTCCCAGGAGGAGGGCACATGGGAGAGGACCCCGGTCAGAGAAAACAATGGGAAGCACCAGGACCAGGAGAAGGCCCAGAAGGCGGGAGAGGCTGTGGGGAAGGGAGCGCCCAGAGAAGGCCAGTCGGGGAGGCAGCAGGCGAGGCCCAGGAGGCCGCAGGAGCAGAAGACAGAAGGCCCCACAAACTCAGCAGAGGAGGGGTCACTCCAGATGCCTGCAGGGGCAGCACTGGGCCCCCTAGGCACAGGTGGGCAGCTCCCTGAGGGACTGGGGACAAGTGGGGAGCACAGGCAGGGCAGGTAGAGGATGACCGGGAGGGGCGGCGACCCCAGGGCACGGAGAGGCAGGGCTGGGGCTGGCGTTCGGGCCTGCGGACTCTTCCAGGAAACCCTGCGCTCCAGGGCTGCGCTGCCCGGCTGGGTGGCTGCTGGCCACAAGTGGCTGCTTGAACTTGCTACAATTAAACAGACTCAACGCTGTGTCCCTTGGCCACCAGGGGCTGGGGCCCCCAGCCCAGACAGCAGACAGAACAAAGTCACGTGACACAGCTCCACCGGACAGCGCGTCAGGACCTCTCCCCAGGACAGAGGCCAAACAGCTGGCAGAAGGTGCTGTTCTAGCCTGGGGGCCCCTCACTGCTGCGGACACTGGGGCTGGACGTTTCCCTGGGGTTGGGGGTCCTGAGCACTGAAGGTGTGAGCAGTGTCCCTGGCCTCCACCACTCCCAGGCAGGACACCCCAGGCATGACAACCACACGTCCCCAGTCGTGGCCCAGGGTCTCCCGGGCCGGCCCAGACAGTCCCACCACACGGCCCGAACGCGCACAGGTGACCCTGATGGCGAGGTCAAGAACCAGCTCTCCGGGGTCAGCCTGGAAGGAAGGCGAACCAGGCACCAGAAGATTCTGGAAGACCAGCACAGCTGGAGGCAACAGAGGGCGCTCCGACTGCAGGGCACTGGGGACAGCCAGGCGGGCAGGGACCAGGCAGGTGACCAGGCAGCTGGGCAAGCCCAGGCCGGGGTCTGTGGTGGGGTCTGGGCCAGGGCGAGAGACCCCGGGAAAGGCCGCAGGTGGGCTCTGGGCGAGGAGGGAGGACGCTGAGCTGAGCGGGCGGACGTGGCAGAAGGCAAGGAGCGGGGTCCCGGGAAACCCCCTGGCCAGGGGTGGGGGTGGATTCGGCTGCACAGACCCCGGCAGTGGCGCTGGACGCAGCGGCCGGCCGTGCGGAGGGCTGGAGCGGACGGGGCGGGACGGGCAGGTCGAGGCGCACAGACCAGCCCCGAGCGGGCCGGGGCGGGCGGCGCAGTGGACTTGGTGGACGGCAGCGGCCGGCACAGACGCGGGCCGGGGCCGGGGTCGGCGGCGGCTCCGTGGACGCAGCGGCCGGCGCCGCGCGGGCGGGCGGGGCGCGCACGCACCGTAGGGCTGGCCCTGCAGGTCGTACTGCTGCATGCGGTACACCGTGAACTCGTGCGCGGCGTCGGCGGCGGGCAGCGGCGGCGCCACGAGCAGCAGCACCGCGGGCAGGAAGACGATGAAGCCGAGCGGCAGGCACGACGCCTTCAGCATGTTCTCCAGCACCTCGCCCGCTTCCTCCAGCATCCTGGCCGGCGGCGGGTCCGCGCGAGGCGGCGGCGGGGACGGGACGGGACGGGACGGCGGCCGCGGCTCCCGCGGACTCACCTCAGCATGGGCTGCCGCCGGGGTCCTGCGGGCAACGCGTCGGGCAGCCCGCGGCCGCACCGGGGTCCTGCGCGCACCGCCGCGGGCAGCCCTGCGCGCGCTGCCTCTCGGGAGCTGTAGTCCGCCCGGGCGCGCGAAGCCACCTGGGAGTTGTAGACTCGCCGTGGCCTCCCGACGGAAGCCGCAAGGAATTGTTCCTCTAACGCCGCCGGCATTCCACACGAATTCCAAGTCAGGAGCTACAGGACTTTGAGAAACCATTTTTTTTAAGTAGAACTTGCTTAGACACTGGTCTTGTCTGGGGGTGGGGGCGCGAGCCAGGAAATAAGACGAGGTAGAGATCAGGACGTGACGTTGCGACCGGGAAGGAAATGGGGGAGGGGAAATACAGGAAGAAGGAAGTGCCCGCCCGGCGCGCTGGTCCTCCTGGGAGTTGTGGTCCCTTCGAACAAGCACAAAGGATCATGGGAATTATAGTTTCTGGGGACGGGGACATTAAATTTTAAAATCCCCGAAGAATTTAGATGTCAAGCTAATGACAGCTCAGTCCTTTGTATGCGTTGAGCGTCTATGTCGTCCCAGAGCCCTGAGCCCAGCGCCTGGCCCCCGGCGGGCGGCCAATACCATTTTCGGAGAAATGAATGAGAAAAGGGTAAAAACCCTTGCCGGGCAGCGGCCCCCCGGGCGCAGTGGGTTCTGGGATTTGTAGTCTGGAGCCTGGACCACGTGCTGGGCTGGCGGCGTACTTACCCTTACTTATATTTGAGGCACATTTATACTGAAAAAAGAAAAAAATTGTGCTTTACTGGAAATGCAGATTTAGTTTCTGGGTGTCCCATATTGAAGCTCCCCTAAGCTGACAACTCTAAGAGCTTAGTGTCTCAGCGCCAGTAACCCACGCCCCCTTGCACAGGTGGGAAGACTGAGGCCAAGGGTGCAGTCAGAGCCCCAGCCCTCATATTGACATCCCAGGCTTCAGTGAGGTCACTCAGGGCCTCCCTTCTGTCCCCTCTGAGAAGTGGCATTTGTACTGAGTAAAAGCACAGGTTCAGATCCCAGCTCCTCTTTTCCCAGCTGTGTGCCCCGGAACAAGTTGCTTCATCTCTCTGAGCCTCAGTTTCCTCAGCTGTCGAATATGATGACAAATACCTGCAGTTCCTCACCCACCACCAGAAGCATCGGGGATTTGATAAGATCATTGGTGCAAACTGGCTTAGAGAGGGTGAGGCTTGCTGTAAGCACTCAGTCTGTGTTGGTGTTCTGAGAACGTGCCAGGCTGTGTGGAACTCCGGCGGCTGCGCCTGCCCTTGACCCTGGACCCTGCTTGTGGAGCATCTGCATGGCTGGCCCCCAGGCCCAGCAGGTCCCCAGTATGGACGGACATACAGCGGTGTCCCACAGACCTGCTGAGCACCCGGTCTCCAGGCCCTGCTCCGGCCTCCCCAGGGAGGCCCTGGGTGCAGGAGGTGAGGATGACCTGGCAGGGCAGGGCCATGAGTGCTGACCCTGGTGTGCGTGCTTCTTATCGGCCCGCGTCCATTACCACCTCTGCCCTCTGTTGGATTCCAGGCAGCAGGCTGCGCCTCCCAGGCAGAAGGCCACACCTCCCCAGGTGCTTTGTGAAAAACTACACTTCCCAAGATCCTCAGCATGACCAGCAAACCTGACCAGCAAGTGCCCTGTCCACTACCTCCTGACCTCTGGTAGCCTATAGGGCAAGGACTCACTCCAAGGGGGTTTTATGACCCCCACTCTATTTAAGCCAGCCCTGGACTGAAATCGCTCTCTGTTCGTGCTTCTCTCTGTTCCTGCCTGTCCCTGATCCCGTCCATCCCTTTTCCCCCTTCCCTAATCCCCTTCCCTTCCCTTCCTTTCCCTACCCTTGCCCATGTGGCACCCCAATAAACCCTTTTATTTCACTAACACGGTATTCCCAGCTAAGTTAAGTATGTTCAGCATTTTTCTAACACCCTCCGCCACCCCTCCCCAGGCCAGGCCGTGGACACGCGGGACACGCAGGGCCTGGAGAGGACATCGGAGGCCCTGGGCTCTGTCCGCCCCCAAACAAAACAAAACAGAAGCAGGCCCGCCCTGCGCAGGCCTGGGGAGTCTTCACAGCACCCAGGGGGCAACGGCTGTCCCGTCTCCTCCACCATGAGGAAAGAGGCCCGTGGCGCGGGGCAGAGCTGGGGGCGCTCTAGGCCCGGCAAGGGGTTCCTGCTCCCGCTAACCCCTGAGCCACCCCAGGCGCAGCTCCTGAGGACCGGGTGCTGCTGTCAGGCCGCTGGTGCGGAGGCCAGGAGGGAAAGAAGGTTCTGAGGCCAGCGGAGGCTCCCGGAGGGAGCTCCGGGTCATAGGACGCCGTGTGCGCCAGGACACAGCTGGGTGCTGGGGCGCGGCCATGGCCCAGGCAGCCCTTGAGGTCCAGGGGTGGACAGGCGTGTGCGATCGGGTGATTGGAGCCAGGGCGGAGGCCACATGGGCAGCTGGCGGAGCCCGGAGGAGTCCTAGGGAGCGAAACCCCAGCGGCTTCCTGGAGGTGGTGGTGCTACAGCGGAGTTCACAGGCTGGCTGGTGGTGAGCAGTAGGGACAGGTGGTGGCAGAAGGTGGCTCTGCCGGGCCTCGGGAGGCGTGTGAGGCCCAGGTGCAGGGCAGCAAGCGGCTCAGCTCAGGGACACAGAGCCCCAGCTCCCAAGGGCACGGAGACAGGCTCCGAGCTTTGGGCACCCAGGCTGCGCCTCCTGCTTGGACCCCACCAGCCTGCCGTGGCCCGCGCACAGGCAGGAAGTGGGGCGTTATCAGGCCCTGGCCAAGCCTGGGAGCTGCCCACTGGCACGTCCAGCGGAGCATTGCGTGAGGACGCTTGGCCGGCGTCGCGCCCGCTGAGTTCCTCTGGAAACGCGTTCGTGTGCCTGTCGCAAGCCTGCTGTGCCCCCAAAACCCACACATCCAAGCCCCGGCCCCCGGGACCCAGAAGGGCCGCTGTTCAGAAGCAGGGTCCTGCCACGGTCCAGGTCCAGCCCCTGTGGGCGGGCCCTCATCTGATGCTGGCGTCCCGGTGAAGGGGCCACCTGACCACAGGTGCGCGAGGGACGTGTGCAGACGGAGGCAGAGGTCAGAGACGGTCCCCAAAGCCCAGGAGCCGAGGCCACCGGCCTCCACTGGACACTGGGAGGGGCCTCGGAGCCGCCTGCCGCACCTGGACCCCAGGCGTCCGCCTGCAGAGCCCAGCGGAGGACGAGGAAGCCGACACAGGACCTCAGCCTTCAGGGTTCCTTGACTTTAATGAGTTCTGTGTAGCCACATGGCCGCTGGGTACAGCACCGGGCAGCATGGGGACCGGTCACCCATCACCACCTCGCCCTCAGGGCAGCAGAGCAATGGCCACCGGTCGGCTGCCAGTGCCCAGCACCACGGGGGCACCCCGACGCCCTCTCCTGGGCTCTGGGCTGGCCGGGCAAGGAAGCCCGGTCGGGCCTAGTTGTGGGGACAGTGCAGGCTCCGGCCACGTCCCCAGGGCTTCCCCTGCTGTCATTTAATGTCCCCGAGGCCAGCTGAAGCCCTGCGCACCGGAGGCGCTGTTCTCCTCTCACCGGGCAGCTGCAGGCCGGGGCAGACGCGTCCACCATCACTGGACAGTTCCTCTGGGTGCAGGTGCCCTGGCCAGCACCTGCCTGTCACCTGGGTTCACGTGACGAGCTGGGTTCACGGTGGGGGAGGCCGAGGCAGTGAGTGGGCAGGGCCTCGCCCCCACCCCGGCCCCAGCAGGGCCCCAGAGACGCGGAGGCAGAGCTGGCAGGAAGACTGCTCCCCACGGGAAGTGACCGGAGGAGAACCGGTAAGTGTCCCAGGCCTGTTGGTGTCCTCGCAGCGCGGACACGATTGTCCCCCCCCCCCACGCAGACGCACGCACTCGACTCAGGCGGACACACCCCCATTCAGGACCACGCTCCCAGCACGCCGTGGCCCTGTCTGCAAGGACACACCTGCCCCTGCACACGGCCCGCAGCCTGCAGCCCCACATGGTCACCCCTGCACACACAGGACCTTGGGGACCCTCCCGCAGTCCAGGGCCTGACCCCACAGCCCGCCCCTCATGGCCTCGGCTCTGCGGAGGCCCAGAGAGGACCGGCTCTTCCCCAGATCCCCCCGGGAGCGGGCCCTGCCACCCGCCGCCCGCTGCAGGTGCGCTCTGCCGTGGTGGACGGTGGCCTCCCTGTCGAGGCCCCAGGGGAACCCGCTCGGCGTCAGCAGCCCCAGGGTCCTGCAGGAGCCAAGGCCGGGCACCCCGTGGCCTCCGGGGCGCGTGCCCGCGGCCTCAGACGCTGCGCACGCTGGAGACGCTGGACAGGGGCTCCCGCATCCTGAAGCTGAGTGACCGGGAGGCCCGGAAGCTGTCCCTGGGCCTCAGCGAGCTGTCGGTGGTGGACGCTCCAGAGTGGGCCTCGGTGGCCCGGGCCAGGCAGTCCCCAGGCCCCCGCAGGCCCAGCCGGAGGCAGCCGCAGCAGAGGAAGGCCAGCAGGGCGCGGCACACCTCCCGGCTGCGGAAGGAGTAGATGAGGGGGTTGATGGCCGAGTTGAGCACGGCCAGCGCCAGGATCCAGTCCATGCCGCGCAGGTACTCCTGGGCCCAGACCTTGGAGCCGAAGCTGTCGGCCAGCAGCAGGCAGAAGAGCGGGCCCCAGCACACCAGGAAGGCCACCAGGATCATGAGCACCGTCTTCAGCAGCCGGCGGGACTTGCGCCGGGCCGGGGCGCGCGGGGCCTTCTGCCCGCTGGCCCGCACCACCCGGAAGATGGCCCCGTAGAGGGCCAGGATGGCGGCCAGGATGCCGGCGAAGACCACCACGCAGAAGAGGACGTAGTCCTTGGCGTAGAGCGGCAGCAGGCTGGAGCAGCGCTCGAAGGCGCACACGCAGTTCCAGCCCAGCAGGGGCAGCAGCCCCAGCAGCCCCGGCCAGCAGCCAGCACAGGCCGATGAAGCCGTAGACGCGGCCCGTCTTGGTGGCCCCGCTCTCGGCCACCGGCCGCACCATGGTGGCGAAGCGCTCGCCGGCCGTGAAGAGCAGGCTGAAGGTGGAGGCGGCCAGCGCGGCGAAGAGCAGGCCCTCCCGCAGGAACCAGTGGGCGGGCGCCAGGCGGAAGGTGCGGCCCCCCGACAGCAGCACGTTGGCCAGGTAGGCCAGGCCGGTGAGCAGGTCGCTGAGCGTGATGTTGACCAGGCAGTAGTAGACCCAGCGCCGCGAGCGCATGCGGGTGGCGATGGCCGCCAGCACCAGCAGGTTCTCCAGCACCACCAGGCAGCCGGCCGCCACCGACAGGCCGCCCAGGGCCCCCAGGCCGCCGTCCTCCGGCCCACCGCGCCCCGCCAGCCGGCCAGAGTGGTTGTAGTGCAGGACGATGAGCCGGCTGTGCCCAGCGGCCGCCAGCCGGTGGCAGGCCTCCAGGGGCACCGGCGGGGCCCCCGAGGTGTTCATGGCCTCCCCAGGGGCAGACTGAGGCCGGGCAGGGTGGGGCCTCCTCCTCCTCCTGGCCTCGGTTTCCTGTTATTTGAAATTTCCTGTTTTGTTCAAGGTACCCCCAGGGTGGGGGTGAGGCCGAGGGCAGGGAGGGGCATCCCAACGGTTGGCTCTGAGGACTCTGGGGACGCCCTCGGTAGCGACAGCCCCACCAGGCCCAGCTGCCCTTGCTGGTCCTCGAAAGCAGAAGGGAGGGGGCGCGGTACTCGCCACCCCACCCCCAGACGCCTGTCCCCAAGAGCTCCCCACTGTTTCCTGCGGCCGCAGCCACGCCTGCACACAGCAGGGGCAAGCCGCTGACCGCCCCAGCTCAGGTCTCCTGCAGGCCGTGCCATGCGACCACAGAGGGAGCCTGGGGCTGGCCACAGCAGGAGGGGACAGGGCACGGGGACAGCTGGGCGGGTCTCGGGGCAGCACCCCCTCACCAGGCCCACTGGCCACGGAGCAGGGCTGTGGAAGGCCCCCTGTCCCTCCCACCCAGGCCCGCGTGGTCATCAGCCCTCCTGAGAACGGTGCCCTGGCCCCGGGCGGGGGTGGCCACACCAGCTCCGCCCGCAGGAGCCCTGAGGGCAGGCAGCCCAGAGGCACGGTGTCCCCGGAGGGCCCGGCAGCCACAGGAGCGCGGGCACCCCAGCCCCCGTTCACAGCCAGCCCGGGCGGTCACTGCAGGGAAGCTGGGCAGGCGGGGAGGAGCCAGCTTCTGGCCACTGGAGGTGACCAAGCAGAAAGACGCAGGAGGCAGCGGCGGGCAGCGGCTCCAGGCCCCCTCATGGGGCCATCGGGCCCAGAGAGGCACCTGTGTCCTGGGCTGAGCTCCCACTGGCCGCCCCGCCCTGGACGGGCTGATCTTGGGTCGCGCCCTCACCCCGGGCTGAGCCCGGAACCCGAGGCCCAGTCCCAGAGCCTGACCCTGGGCTGCGCCCCCGGCCAGTCGAGGTGTCCGGATTCTGTGCTGACCCTGGCCCCAGGTAGCCCAGCCAGGCCCGTGAGACCTGGCCCCAGGCCGAGCCCCAGTCTGGCTGACCATGCCCTCCCCGCGCCGTGACTGAGCCTGGTCCCGCGGGGCCCAAACCCAGGCTGGTCCCAGGGCGCGGCCAGCCCTCGACAGGACCTTGCACTCGGCGCCCGCCTCAGGGAAGAGGCTTTCCGGGCGCCAGGCCTGGGTGACGGTGGCCCTGCAGAAACGCCCCAGGGACGGACGACAGCTGAGCCCCTCGGGGCTGGGGACCTGCAGGCGCAGGCCGGGAGCAGCTGGGCGTGGGTATGCCCGGCTGGGGCCGCCCCCACCAACTGCAGGAGCAGGAGGGTCCCCACAGGAGGGTCCCGGGAGCAGAGCCACGTCCTCGGGGCACTCCCAGGGGGACGCACCGTCAGGAGGAAAGAGCCGGCCAGGGCAGCCCGCGGGCAGGGAGCCGCGGGCGCTGGGCTGGGTGCCCTAGGCACCGTCCCCACGCGGGGACCTGTGTCCCCCGAGGGAGGGACGTGGCATGGGAGGCGCAGGGAAGGACCCCGAGGCAGGCGACCGATCCCGAGGGTCCCTGAGGACTCGGGGTTGGCAGAACCTGCACCCCAGGCTCAGCGGTCAGTGGTCAGCACTGGCCCAGCTGCACGCGACCTCGGGTTCCACCGCCGGCACCACAGGCGCAAACAAAAGACCCCCAGGTCCCACCCCCTCCCTGAGGCCACCCGAGCCCGAGCACCAGCTCTGGGCTCCTGCGGGACCCTGAGGCACAGGAGCCGGTGGAGAGTGGGACCGCTGGGGACGGGGCCAGAGGCCCAGGGACCCAGGGCAGCCAGAAGGGGCTGGAAGGGGCGGCGGTGCCCGGCCTGGGACAATCCAAGCGTCACAGGTGGACAGTCTCCCCCGGCCCCAGCGTGGCCCTAGGGACAGCCCCCAGGGAATGAGAGCATTCCTTGGCAGAGACACAGGGACAGGCCAGGCTGGACTGGCCGCAGGCCGCTGGGCACGCCCGGTGGGAAGGACCTGTTCCTGTGGTGGGGAGGAGCAGGACAGGCCTGGACGCACACTGGAGTGCCCCCAGCCGGGCAGAGGGGCTCCCGCACCTGCTGCAGGTGGACCTCGACAGAAGGACACCATGCGGGGCCACCGGAGGCCCCAGAGGCTCAGAGCCCTGGAGGCAGGAAGCAGCGTGTGGGGCCACCAGGGCTGGGGGGGTCAGTGCCCACAGGCAGAGCTTAGTTTGGGGAGATGGAAAGTTCTGGAGAGGGAGGTAGCAATGGCTACTCCAGGCCACCGAGCTGCCCACTTGGACATGGGCAAGATGGTAGATTTCATGCTGAATTTCACCATAATAAAGATAATAAGTGGCCGGGCACGGTGGCGCACGCCGGTCATCCCAGCACTTAGGAGGCTGAGGCAGGAGGATCGCGAGTTCAAAGCCAGCCTCAGCAATGGCGAGGCACTTGGCAACTCAGTGAGACCCTGTCTCTAAATAAAATACAAAAAAGGGCTGGGGATGTGGCCCAGGGGTCGAGTGCCCCTGAGGTCAATCCCCGGTACCACAAAAAAAAAAGAAAAAAAAAAAAAAATGGGCTGGGGCTGGGGCTCAGCGGCAGAGCGCCCGCCTCGCACGTGCGCGGCCCGGGTTGGATCCTCAGCACCACGTAAGCATAAATGCATTGCACTGTGTACAACTAAAAAGTAAATAAATGGATATAAAAAAAAAAAAAAAAAAAGGCACTAAACATCCGGGAGTTGGAAGGACCCACCGCGGGCACTGCTGCATGTTGGGGTGGCACGTGTCAAAGGGCATCAGCGTGTCGGAGCCAAATTCCCTGCAACTGGCCGGCGGGCACTGGGTGAGGGACGCCTCTGCTCTTGGGCGTCCACAGCCCGCTCAGTCCTGGCGCGGTGGACGGCACAGAGCAGCCACAGAGCCCTGAGCCCTCGGGCGTGGACGCTCCCTGGCGTGGCGAGGACGGCGTTGGCTCCGTGGACTCCAGAGGCCCCCGGGTGACCCCGGACGACTTAGTGCCCGGCTTGGGGCGGGTGCAGAGTGGCGCCCCGTGTTGTTCAGGGAACGTGACGGGAAAAGAGCCTGGCGGGTGCACCTCACGCCACCGAGGGCGCCGGAGAGGAGCTCGATGGCAGAGGTGCCCGCAGCTGGGCTGCCCCTCCAGCCACGAGCTGGGCACACGGCAAACCTGCGTTGTGCTTTGGAACTTTCTGGAATTTTTTAAAAAAATATGTTTTTAGTTGTAGATGGACGTGACACCTTTACTCCAGTTTCACGTGGTGCTGCGGATCGGCCAGTGCCCCGCGTGCGAGGCGAGCGCGCTGCCACGGAGCCCCAGCCCCTTATTTTTTATTTTGAGACAGTTGCTGAGGCTGGCCTTGAACTTGTGATCCTCCTGCCTCAGCCTCCAGGTCTCTGGGATGACAGGGGTGGCCACTGTGCCCAGTTGAACAGGGTCTTTGCAGATGGAATCAAGCTAAGATGAGGCCATTTGGGTGAGTAGGGACTTTAGAATAGGAAAGCAGCTTGGGAGGCTGAGGCAGGAGGATCACAAGCTCCTGGCCAGTCTAGTGAGACCCTGTCTCAAAATTAAAATAAGAAGGCTGGGGTGGGCTGTGGTGGAGCCCCGGGTCAGTGCCTGGGGTGGGGAGGCGGTGGCGGCAGAGGCTTAGTGGCAGGGCCCTGCCTGGCAGGTCCAGGCCCGAGACCAGACAGAGGACCTGGTCACAGACACGTGCGGGAAGAGATGGCCGTGAGAGGAGGAGGCAGGGCGGGCCGAGGCCAGGCGCCACCAGGGGCTGGTGGGGGCAGGAAGGGCCTCCCTCTGCCTCCATTGGGCCTTCCGAGGGGCTGAAGGTGGCCCCGTCATCCGATTCCGAGCCGTGGCCTCCAGAACTGAGGGAGGACGTGTCTGTGTACTGAGCCCCCCAGGCAGCCCCCCAGGCAGCCCGGTGCCCGCAGCCCTCCTCAGATCAGCCACCCAAACCAGGGCGCCCGACACCGTCCAGCCGAGAAGCCAGAGACGCGTCGAGGGCCACGCGGGGCTGGACGGGTCCAGGGGCCTGGGACCAGCAGAGGTCCTGTGGGGAAAGCAGCCCCCGCGGACGCGGATGCGGGGCTGGCCACCGGGGAAGGCATCTGGGGCAGCCGCGTGGGCGTGCGCGCACACCGCGTCTCCGGGACTCTGAACTCCAGTGTTAAACGTGGTCGGTGCCGGAGGGCGGGTGGACCCGGGCCTCCCGTGGGCAGCTCGGCCACACTCCAGGCTCCCGGGGTCCGAGGGGGCGTCCACTCCGCCCTCACCCGTAGCCGCGCGGGGTGGCGTGTGGCTGGGGTCTGGGTGGTGAGCGACGGGGGGGCTCCGTGGCCCGGTGCGGGGAGGCTGGCCTCAGCTGCCGGCTGGCCGTGAGCGCTGCCCGCAGAGGGGTGTGCGAGGGCGCTGCCCTCCCTGGTGTCCCGAGCTGCTTCGCAGGACCCTGCCGCTGTGGCCCTGGGCAGGTCGCCTGAGGGTGGGGATGGGGCAGGAGGCTGTGGCCACCCGAGGAGTCAGGATCTCAGTGTCCTTCTTTAATGCCCACCCCCACCCGGGGCTGGGGGAAGCGAGGGAATAAATACAGAGGTGTCGGGAAGCGGGGGAGGGACGCTGGCCTGTCCCGTCTTCTGCACACGGGGCAGGGCCAGGGAAGGCGGCTCTGCCGTGGCCGCCGGTCCTGGGTCAGCGTCCTCTGCAGGGATTCCTCCTGCCTCCACCAGGGGGCACCAGAGTCCACCCTGAAGGACAGCTCGGTCTCCAGGGCAGGTCACCAGGATCCCAGCAACCCTGGGCCTCTGCGAGGCCCCGCCCACGCGGCCTTCCCCGAGGCCTGGCCTCGGCCCCTCTGGCACCCCCGAGGCCGTTCTGCTCCTCCTGTCCACAGGAGGTGAACAGGTCCAGGAGGCCAGCGGGGATGGTCACCAGGTGAGGGGCAGGGAGGGGTCAGCGGGGGGCCGTCCGTCCCTCCAGTCCCTCGCACAAGGGTCTTCCGCCACCTGGTCCTGGGCCAGGGCGACAGGGGCACGTGGGGTCCGTCTCCACTGCCCCGGGCCTGGTCACAGCAGGTTGATCTCGTCCAGGTAGCGGGCCAGCACGGAGTCCCGCACGTCCTTGAAGACCTTGCGGATGTTCTGCGTGTCGGTGGCGCACGTGTAGTGGCTGAAGAGGCGGCGGGAGCGCGGGCCCTGCCTGGCGCCCTCGGGGCCGGCCGCGCAGCTGGCGTACATGCCCGTGTACAGGTCCAGGATGAACCTCTTGGCTGCCTCGGCGTCCTGCCTGGGGCCTGGAGGGAGGCGGGCGTCAGGGCTCCTCCTGGGGCTCCGGGACCCCTTCCCCACAGGCGGGGCGGGCAGTCCCTGGGCCTCCCTGCCTCTTCGCTGAGGGCGGGGGCCACCTCTGTGGGCATCGCTGGCCACGCGACCCGGCCCAGCCGACGGAGCCCTGGGCAGGCTCACAAGGACCCCGCGGTGGGAGTGGTCAGCGGGCTGGGTCCGGGTCCTCTGGGCAGAATTTAGCTAAAAGGAGGCAAAGGGCCCTGGCTCCCCGCTGGACGGGAGTGGGCGTTCGGGGGCCAGGAGCTGCGGAGGCCGAGGGGTCAGGGGGCCACTGTCAGCCTGGGCCACCCCTGGAGGGGCACCTGGGGCTGGGCCTGCAAGGAGGGCAGCGCAGCGTGACTGAGGCCACCCTGCTCTGCGGTGGCCACCGAGCTGCCGGTGTCTGTCCCTAAGCCCCGTCAGCAGGGGCGGTGGAGGCCTCACAGGGTGGACAAGGAGGCTGTCGCCAAGAGGGCCAGCACTATGCAGGCAGAGGACGAAGGCCAGGCCAGCAGCTGGTGATGTGCTCTGCCACCATGCTGGGAGACGGGCACAGGCATGAAGAAGCCCCTCAAAGCGTCCCCTCAGCTGCGCCCACGTTCCCCAGCCATGGTGACCTCACGGCTGCTCGGCTGAAGAGTGGAGGGTGTCCAGTGGCCATGGAGAGCACCCGACCCTGGCCTCCAGACCCCCAGCCGTGTGGGTGTGACCAGCAGAGACTGGCCACACGCCGAGGTCAGGGTCAAACCCTGGCAACCTCTCCAAAGGTCGTGTTCATTGACCTTTGACCTGCTGCCAAGCAGGTCCCGTGTGCTTCATCTACCAGAGCTGATTATGATTGGGGTGAAAATAATGTCCCTCAAAGTCTATGTCCACATAGAACCTGAGAACGTGACCTTTTTGGAAGCAAAGTATTTGCAGATGTAATTATTTAAATGAAAATAGGGCTGGGCATGGTGGCCACGCCTGTAGTCCCAGCACTGGGGAGGCCGAGGCAGGAGGATCACGAGTTCAAAGCCAGCCTCAGCAATGGCGAGGCACTTGGCACCTCAGGGAGACCCTGTCTCTAATAAAATACAAAAAAAGGGTGGGGAGGTGGCCCAGTGGTCGAGTGCCCCTGAGTTCAATCCCCGGTACCAAAAAAAAAGAAAGAAAGAAAGAACTCTGAACCTGGTCCTGATGGGCCGCCTACGCCTGGCTCACGTCCGCTGACCCGCCTCAGCCGTTCCGTGGGGAAGCCCGGGCCACACGGCTGTGAGCCGGATCAGGGCGCAACAGACGGGGCGGGGAGCGGGAGCAGGGCAGGCCGAGGCCATGTGGGGAGGCCGCGCAGGGAGGCTGAGAGGCCAGGCCCCGTGCGGGGCGGGGCGGGAGCCTTCCAGGAGCTGTCCCTCGGGCGCCAGCACCCTGCCGTGGCCTCGTGGGTCAGGACAAGCCCAGCCGGCTCTGCTGCCCCAGAGCCTGAGCCACAAACCCCGAGCCCAGTTCAAGGGCCGATGGGCGGGGCCCGTGGACTCCCGGCCTCCAGCCCCGAGTCGCTGGACCTGCCCACTTACCCTGGGGGTGGTGCGGGGGACGGAGCCCCACGCTGGCTGGGCTCTCCAGCGGGCCTGCCCTCCAGCCCCCGCGGCGCCCAGCTGCACCCACCTGCTGAGGCCAGTTGTGCACGTCCTGCTGGGCGGGCAGCGGAGGGCAGCCCGCGGCCCACGCGTCAGGGCACCACGGGGGCTGGACGCCACGGGGCAGGGGCCCCGGCCCTGGGCGCTCGCCCAGCACGCAGAGGCCCTAGGTCCCCGCGCCACAGAGATGACAGGCAGGTGACGCGCAGCCCTTCCTTCTTGCTAACTGCCCTGGCACGGCCTCCCCTCCTGCCCCTCTGCAGGAGTGGCCGGAGGCCGGGCGCAGCGGCGCTGGCCGGACACTCACCCTGGAAGCTGGGGAAGTAGGTGGCGAGGTGGGAGGAGGGGATCTTCTCCTCCAGGACGTCCGTCTTGTTGAGGAACAGGATGACCGAGGTGCTCCGGAACCAGGGCAGCTCCAGGATGGTGCCGAACAGAGCCAGGCTCTCCTTCATGCGGTTCTGCCGGGCAGCGGGGCGGGTCAGGCCCGGGGCGGGCGGCGAGGCGCGGCGTGGCCAGCCGCCTGGCGCGCCCTCCCACCCCCGTGTCCAGCGGGGCCTCGGAGTGGCCTCATCAGGAGAGAGGCCGTCACAGGGCACTCCTGCAGATGAGGTCACTGGGGGTCCTGAGCCATGTCACTGGTGCTCAGGGAGGACGCTGAGTGACAATGGAGATGGACTTGGCCGGCCACTGCCTGGGGTCTCCCTGCGCTCCGCACAGGCCCTGATCTGTGCGGCTTTACTTCAAAGACCCCAGGACCCTGGCACGGCCCTCACGGCAGGTCCCGAGGATGAGCTGTTGGAGCGCCCAGAATCCATCCTGCCTCATTCAGAAAGTGGGCATCGGATGGCCCGACCCTCAGATGCCCAGGCTGTCCCTGAAGCCTGAGCCCCTGAGCCCAGGCCTCGCAGTGACCGAGGCCCGCTTCCTGCTCAGCTGCCGGTCAGGGGAGGAGCTCCTGCCGCCGCCCAGAGCTGACCGCGTCCCTGCTGGCGGGGGGCGCCTGCCTGGCAGGTGGCCGAGTCTCGGGGCTGCAGGGACCCTCTGCGAGTGTGCGTCCCTGCATGTCCCTGGGTCTCGGTGTGACTGCACAGTGACAGAGCCCGAGCCCCGGGGCAGCCGCGGCGGGCGGGAACCTGCTCGCGGGCCTCGGCCGGTCTGTGTCAGGTCGGGTGCAAAGGCCCAGCCCCGGGAGGACAGGGGTGGGGACGGAGCCGTGCCACGGCTGCCCACCTCCTGGCCGTCCTCCTCCAGACGCTGGTCGTACTCGCTGAGCGAGGCCAGGAAGATGAGCGCCATCACGTTCTCGAAGCAGTGGATCCACTTCTTGCGCTCCGACCTCTGCCCGCCCACGTCCACGATCCTGCAGGGACAAGGCGCCGCCCTCAGAGCCGGCCCAGCGGGGGAGGCCCGGCCCCAGGCACGGGGTGCCCCTCCAGCCTGGGGTGCGGCTCGGTCAGTAGGAGGAGCTGCAGGACCGGTGCCCGCGTGACGCCTCGCTGGGAGCCACGCGCCCGGCCGGGGTCCGCCTCCCAACGGCTTTAGAGGACGAAGGAGGCTCGGGGAAGGGACAGACTGCCCCAAGTGTCCACAGCCAGGGACTGTGGCCTTTGCCCATCAGCAGAGAGACGTGGGGCCCACCCTGGTTCTGCCTGGGTGATGGGGCAGGTTGTCACAC
This sequence comes from Tamias sibiricus, assembly GCA_025594165.1. NCBI lineage: Eukaryota > Metazoa > Chordata > Mammalia > Rodentia > Sciuridae > Tamias > Tamias sibiricus. Next base: position 2,273,607 of record CM046673.1, on the reverse strand, counting down.
ATCCTCAGGACTCGGTTTCCCCATCAATAGAACGGGGTCACAGACTGAGTCAGGCTGGCCGCAGGGTGTCCAGGGTGAGGGCGACACAGAACAGAGACCGTTCCCAGCAAACGCGGTCCTGCCCGCCGTGGCCCGTCCCCTCCCTGCACACCACAACAAAAGCCCTCCCCGCCCCCTCTTCCTGTTCTCTCTGCTCTGAAAGTGGGTCACTGATAGCAATCTGCACGTCACTTCCCGGGGGATGCAACCGTCCTCAGGAAATGCCACAACACGGGCTTTGCAGAGCCGCAGCCAGAAGCCTGAGAGAGAACAGGGACCTGCCCCTGGACAAGAGGGGACATCAAGGCCGGACACCAGGCAGGTGGACCACAGCGGGCACTGAGTCTCTCGTGCACCATCCCAGGGCAGGGCTGGGGGGCAGCGCTTGGGCGCGGGGCTCTGCAGACCAAGACGGGGTCAGCAACCTGCCCGTGTGGGACTACGGGTGTCGCCTCACCTCCTCGAGTCTCAGTTTCCCCTGAGCCTTCACCCTGTTCATTGGCCTCTCTCCATGGCCTGAGAACATTCCCACGTCTCCTTGACTGAGAGCAGTCTTCCCCACGGGCTTCACCACCCCACTGCTGAGTACCTACACACCACCATCCACCCACCACCCACTACCCACCATCCACCATCCATCCATCCACCATCCACGATCCACCATCCACCATCCATCCATCCACCATCCATCCACCCACTATCCACCATCCACCATCTACCATCCATCCACCATCCATCCATCCACCACCCACTATCCACCCACCACCCACTATCCACCCACCACCCACCATCCACCCACCATCCACTACCCACCATCCACCATCCATCCACCATCCACCATCCACGATCCACCATCCACAATCCACCATCCACGATCCACCATCCACCCACCATCCATCCACCATCCACCCACCCACCATCCACCATCCATCCACCATCCACCATCCACCATCCATCCACCATCCACCCACTATCCACCATCCACCATCCATCCACCATCCACTATCCACCATCCACTATCCACCACCACCCACCACCCACCACCCCACCATCCACCATCCACGATCCACCATCCACGATCCACCATCCACCCACTATCCACCATCCACCATCTACCATCCATCCACCATCCACGATCCACCATCCACAATCCACCATCCATCCACCATCCACCATCCACCCACCATCCACCATCCACCCACCATCCATCATCCACCATACACCATCCACCCACCATCCATCATCCACCCACCATTCACCATCCACCATCCACCTACCATCCACCATCCATCCATCCACCATCCACTATCCACCCACCACCACCATCCACCCACCATCCATCATCCACCATCTACCATCCATCCACCATCCACGATCCACCATCCACCATCCACAATCCACCATCCATCCACCATCCACCATCCACCCACCATCCACCATCCACCCACCATCCATCATCCACCATACACCATCCACCCACCATCCATCATCTACCCACCATTCACCATCCACCATCCACCTACCATCCACCATCCATCCACCATCCACCATCCACCACCATCCACCCACCATCCACCATCCATCATCCACGATCCACCATCCACGATCCACCATCCACGATCCACCATCCACGATCCACCATCCACCCACTATCCACCATCCACCATCTACCATCCATCCACCATCCACGATCCACCATCCACAATCCACCATCCATCCACCATCCACCATCCACCCACCATCCACCATCCACCCACCATCCATCATCCACCATACACCATCCACCCACCATCCATCATCCACCCACCATTCACCATCCACCATCCACCTACCATCCACCATCCACCATCCACCATCCACCCACCATCCACCATCCATCCATCCACCATCCACTATCCACCCACCACCCACCATCCACCCACCATCCATCATCCACCATACACCATCCACCCACCATCCATCATCCACACACCATTCACCATCCACCATCCACCTACCATCCACCATCCATCCACCATTCACCATCCACCATCCACCCACCCACCATCCACCATCCATCCACCATCCACGATCCACCATCCATCCACCATCCACCATCCATCCACCATCCACCCACCATCCATCCACCATCCACCATCCACCATCCATCCACCCCACCATCCACCATCCACCCACCATCCATCCACCATCCACCATCCACCATCCACCATCCATCCACCCACCATCCACCATCCACCCACCATCCACCCACCATCCACCATCCATCATCCACCATACACCATCCACCCACCATCCATCATCTACCCACCATTCACCATCCACCATCCACCTACCATCCACCATCCATCCACCATCCACCATCCACCATCCACCCACCATCCACCATCCATCATCCACGATCCACCATCCACGATCCACCATCCACGATCCACCATCCACGATCCACCATCCACCCACTATCCACCATCCACCATCTACCATCCATCCACCATCCACGATCCACCATCCACAATCCACCATCCATCCACCATCCACCATCCACCCACCATCCACCATCCACCCACCATCCATCATCCACCATACACCATCCACCCACCATCCATCATCCACCCACCATTCACCATCCACCATCCACCTACCATCCACCATCCACCATCCACCATCCACCCCATCCACCATCCATCCATCCACGATCCACCATCCACCCACTATCCACCATCCACCATCTACCATCCATCCACCATCCACGATCCACCATCCACAATCCACCATCCATCCACCATCCACCATCCACCCACCATCCACCATCCACCCACCATCCATCATCCACCATACACCATCCACCCACCATCCATCATCCACCCACCATTCACCATCCACCATCCACCTACCATCCACCATCCACCATCCATCATCCACCCACCATCCACCATCCACTATCCACCCACCACCCACCATCCACCCACCATCCATCATCCACCATACACCATCCACCCACCATCCATCATCCACACACCATTCACCATCCACCATCCACCTACCATCCACCATCCATCCACCATTCACCATCCACCATCCACCCACCCACCATCCACCATCCATCCACCATCCACGATCCACCATCCATCCACCATCCACCATCCATCCACCATCCACCCACCATCCATCCACCATCCACCATCCACCATCCATCCACCCACCATCCACCATCCACCCACCATCCATCCACCATCCACCATCCACCATCCACCATCCATCCACCCACCATCCACCATCCACCCACCATCCACCCACCATCCACCATCCACCCACCACCCACCACCCACCATCCACCCACCACCCACCATCCACCTCCTTCTACCTTTCTAACCATCCACTCACATTACCACCTTCTGCTCTTGACCTTGGGCTGATCAAAACAGCAGAAGACTCGAGCTCCTCTCCTTGACCCTTTCATTGGCCATCACTGCTGGATGAGCCCAGCTGCCCTGGCCACTCACTTCTGCCTTCAGCTCAGGCCTTCATCCAGCCACTTCCAGGTGTCCCCAGGTCCCTGAAACTCACCCCCCCTGGCTTCATTGTCTTCCATCATCACCCCCACCCTGCTGGCTCCACTGTGACCTTGACAAGAACTCACAAGTCATGTCTTACTTCCTGCTCCAATCCCCACACTTTCCTAGTCCTTCCCCTCCTGCACCTGCAGCAAGCCTTGTCCCAACCTCTAGTTTCCATCTGCACAGCCACTGTCCTGGCCCTGGTCCTCACCAACCCCTTCTGGCCTCTTTTTCTTTTTTGGTACCAGGGATTGAACTCAAGAGCACTCAACCATTAGGCCACATCCCCAGCCCTTTTTTGTTTATTGTTAGAGACAGGTCTCACTGAGTGGCTAAGTGCCTCGCCATTGCTGAGGCTGGCTTTGAACTGCGATCCTCCTGCCTCAGCCTCCCAAGTGCTGGGATTACAGGCTTGCACCACTGCGCCTAGCTATTCTGGCCTCTTTCTGAGTCTCCTGCCTCCAGCCTTACCTGACCCTCTAGTCTACTCCTGATATTGACCAGGGATAATTCCTGAGCTCCCCATCCTTCTGGCCTTACCCTGACCACGCAGTCTCTGTTTTCTTTTCCCTGGCAGCCCCTTGAGGGGTGGGACTAGTGAACTCCTATCCATCCTTCAATACCCCAATACCAATGTCCTTCCTCCAGGAAGACCTCTCCTGGTGCTCTGGGGCCTCCCCCTAGGCTCCTCCAGTTCCCAGTCCTGACTGCCCAGGGGCTGGAGGAGTCCATGCCCAGCTCTGCCTCTCCAAGAGTGGCAGGGACCCCAAGCTCCTCTTCACTCCTCAGGGATCCAGCTCCTGTCCCCACCGCATGAGCCCTCCCCAACCCCCAGGCGAGCCATGGGCTGGGCACTCACCGCAGGTTGGTGTTCTGCACAGAGAAGCAGTACTCGTTGATGCCCGTGGTGGGCATGCGGCTCCGCAGCACGTCCTGTGCAGTGGGGATGTATCCCTCCTCAGTGATGCGCTCCAGGTGGGACAGGTAGCTGTGGGACAAGAAGCCCATGGCCCACACTGCAGTCTGCTTCCCTTGGCTGTCCAGACCCAGGACACAGCCCCAGGAGGTGCATAAAGGAAGGACGGCCTCCCCAGCCAGTTTGCCCTGGGCCTGCAGCGTCATCTCAGGAGCAGGACTGCCCCAGGGAGGATGTCGCCCCGTTGCAGGGCCTCCCAGCCGGCCTGCCCTCCCCAGCTCCAGGGTGGGACCAGCCCTGGGGCTGGGTCCTCGGCGGCGGCTGCAGCTGTCTCTCCCCACCTCCCTCCTCCCACGCCCATGGCCCGCAGACCCCAGACTCACTACACTGCCGAGTCCAGCAGGTGGAACTCACGCCGGCGCTCATAGCAGGCCCGGATGCCAGCGTCCCGCCACAAGTGCTGCACGGCCACGGCACAGCGCTTCTCGAACGTGGTCACCTTGTAGGGATCCTGGCTCATGACCAGGCTGGCATGGTGCTGGGGAGAGACACAGAGGGTCTTAGAAATTCTGAGTTCAAGCCAGGCATGGTGGCTCAGGAGGCTGAGGCAGGAGGATCATGAGTTCAAAGCCAGCCTCAGCCTAAGCAACTCAGCCAGACCGTGTCTCTAAATAAAATACACAAAAAGGGGGGGGGGGAGATGTGGCTCAGTGGTTGAGTGCCCCTGGGTTCAATCCCTGGTTAAAAAAAAAAAAAAAAAAAAAAAAAAAACTAAATAAATGGGGGGATATACCATGTTCATGGATTGATATACCATGTTCATGGATTGGAAGACTTGGTATTTATAAGCTGTCGATTCTCCATCAATTGATCTATGGATTCAATGCAGTCCTGATCAAGGTCCCAGAAAGTAGTGGAGTGTGTGTGTGTGTATGTGTAAGAGAGACAGACACACAGACAGAGAACAGATGCATTATTTCTAACACATACAAGGAAATACAAAGGTCCTGGAGCAGCCATGCCAACAGAGCCGTCCTGAGAGGATTTGCACCAGTGAGTTTCAGAGCTTCTCCAGAGAGCCACACTGGGGGACACGTGTGCTCACTGAGGGGCAGGTCAGCAGAGCCGTAGAACAGACAGGGGACCTCAGCCCTGAGCACATGTGGACACCTGAGCCATCACTGAGGTGGGGTGTGCCACAGTTGAGGAAGGACGGTGGTCTCAACATTGGTGCTGTGACAGCCGGGTGCAGTGGCACACACCTGCAATCCCAGCACCTCGGGAGGCTGAGGCAAGAGGATCACAAGTTCAAGGCTAGCCTCCCCAACTTAGTGAGACCCTGTCAACTAAAAAAATAAAGTAACAGGGCTAGGAATGTAGCTCAGTGGTAAAAATGACCCTAGATACTAAAAAAAAGTTAATAATGGTGCTGTGACCACTGAACATCCACAGAAGAGGGAAAGAAGGGACATTGCCATCTGCCCCACAGCCATCACCCCGACACAGAAAGGAAGTCCGCAGGTGAGACAAGGAAGCCCCATAGAGACAGGTGGACAGAGAGGCCTTTGTCACAGGACTGGAGTAGACAGTCTGCTAGACTCACACACACAGACAGAACCACCAGAACAGATGGATAAATCGGACTTCATTGAAATCAAGAGGCGCCATCGTGCAGACACCTTGAAAACGTGAGGACGCGGGCTCTGGGTGGGGAGAAGGTGTTTCAAACACAGCTGGCCGCTCTCGGGACCCAAACACGTAAGGAATTTGTCACAAAAGAAGGCTTTGAAAATGGACATCGGACAAAAAATGGGCAAAAGGTTTCCACAGCAGCTCAGAAGAGGGGAAGGCGTGGAAAGGAGCCGCGGCCAGACCCCATCCCCGCGACAGCCAGCGCACGGGGAAGGAGCCGTGCTCAACAGTGGGCACCGGCCGCGGCGGCACCAGGACCCCTGCACCCCGAGGCCCAGGAGCTGGGGCACGTGCTGGGAATGTGGAGGCGGGGCTTTGGGTCCCTGGGGACTGCCCTAGAAGGAGACAGGGGACCGCAGCCCTTCCTCTTCCTCTTTTCCAGTCCCCAGCCTGAGACGGTGGCTTTGCTTCTGCCCATGTGGACCCAAAGCCTGGTCCCCACTGAGAAGTTCAGACACAGGCGACAAACCCAGGGTGACGGACGCGGGCACGTCCTTCCGGGGCGGTGACGGGGAAGGGGCCTCTGAGGCCGCGTCCTGGCCCTCGCCCTGGGGGTGGCTCCTGTGCATCTGCTGGGTGACCATCACTGGGCTTCTCGGCTTCTGCCTGGTGTTCCGTCCTGATTCTCTAAATCGTGGGACCCTTTTGTTTGTTTTGATTGGGTCTTTGTTTGTTCTGCGGCAGGGCCTCGCTGGGTTGCTGAGGCTGCCGGGAGCCTGCCATCCTCCTGCCTCCGCCTCTCATGGCTGGGTGACAGGCGTGGCCCTGGGCCTGGCTTCAGGCCCTCCTGAGTCCTGGGTTCTCTTGCCCCCAGGGCGAGACTGCCTACCGTGGGCCGCGCTGGACGCTCAGCTCAGAGCTTTCCAGAGCTCAGACACATCACGTGACACAGCAGGGACCAGGCCGCTCACGGTCGGGGAGCCCCCCCGGGTCTGGGGGTGCACCCTGCCCCGGCTCACCTCGCTCTCGGGCCTGCTGTAGGGGATCTGCAGCCTGCCCATGGCCTCGATCAGGGCCTGCATGGACACGAAGATGTTCTGGTAGACCAGCGGCCGGAAGCCCTTGCGGTCCTCCTCCGAGTAGCCGGCGCCGTGGATGATGCGCATCTGCTTGATGAAGGTGCTCTTGCCGCTCTCGCCGGGCCCTGGGGACAGCACAGGGCCAGCCACTCAGCCCCTGCCCGGGGAGCGGGCAGCAGCCGGACCCCCGGCCCACATCCCCGACGTGCGCCTGGGCTGGTGACTCGGCCACCTGAGCCTCGGCCCCCACTGGGAAGAGGTGCGAGGGCTGCAGGAGCTCAGCGCCCAGTGTCCCCACGGGGTCAGCACACTGCGGCCTGCGGGTCCAGCCAACCGCCCACTGCGCGCCTGGCCCGTGCACACGCGTTCAGCGTGATCTTTTTCCCAACTCTGATCCCTGTTTTGGTCATAGTTCTAGCATTTTAAAAAGACGGAACCAAAATAACCATTCGTGTTGAATGCAGACCACGTGGACGTCACAGCTCCGCGTTCCTGATGGGCGCAGGGCCTCTGCGGGCTGGGCAGGAGCTCGCCCACCGTGCCCGGGCCCAGCCAGAGGCAAGGTTTGATAGGCACACGGCCATGCCCTTGTGGCTGCTTCCCTGCTGCAGGGCAGGGTGCCTGGTGGGAACAGAGACTGCCCACGGGCAGGACGAGAGTCCCCTCTGGTCCTGCAGGAGAACTGCTGGCCCCGGGCTCAGAGCCACGCCTCAGAACTGCCCCATGTCAGGATTGCTGGCTGTGCTCATGTCGGGAAGAGAAACTCCCATGGAGGAGATAAAGCGGGACACGCAGGTGAAGTGACTCAGTGCCTGCGAGTGGTCCAGGAAGACCTCTCAGCAGAGGTGACTTGCAGGTCAAGGCCTGAAAGTGGGGAAGTCGCTCTTGTGCCAAGATCAGGAAGAAGAGCCTTTCAGGCAGAGGGCATAGCCGTGCAAAGGCCCTGGGGCAGGAGGAGCCTGGCGTGTGGCTGGAGCATGGAAGGGGAGGGGGCACTGAGAGGAGGGGAGGTGGTGCAGGGTCCGGTGGACTGTAGGGAGGACCTGGGCTCTGACCCTGAGGGAGGTGGGAGCCGTGGAGGGCTGGGGCGGGCGGGAGCCAGGGACCAGGTGGAGGTGACTGTGCCAGTCCAGGTGGGCAATGATGGGCTCCAGGTGCCCCGGGCAGCTGGGGAGAAGAGGACGTGCTGGAGACCATGCCTGCAGACAGGATGAGGGGCACAGCCCTCGCAAAGCTCCTGCAGGGTGTGGGGGTGGCGCAGAAGGAGACATCGGGGCCTCCTGGTGCACCGAGGCTGCACCTGCTCTGCAGCCCTGGGCCCGTGACGGTTCCACTGGGCCAGAAACACACAGGCCACGGCCACGGCCGGTGTCCGAGGCTGAAGCCCCAAGACAGCCCGTTCTGCCGTGTCCTCGCCTGCAGAACTGGCCACTGAGCCCGGTGGGAGGCTGGGCCAGGAGGCTGGCCTGGCAGCTGGTCCCTCCGCCCCGCCCCTGGGGGACACTGGCGTGGGGCTGTCCTAGCGATGGGAAGTGGGGACCACATCCTGGGCCTGGCCCGGGAGGGGGCAGTTGACACGGAGGAACGGGAACAAGGAGTGAAAAGGGAAGGGGGCCGGAAGGGGAACCGGCAGCGGGGGCCGCCCCCCACCGCCGCCAGGGGCCCTGGGCAGCTCCCCGCGTCCGAGGGCCGCACGGTGGTGGCGGCCACCTCCCCGTGAGCTTCCCTGGTGTCCAGTCTCAGACTCCAGGTCCAAGCAAGCGTCTCTCCCGCTGTGAAGGACGTGAGTGGGGGGACGGGGCGCGGCTGCCCGGGCGGCCCTGGGTTCCTGCTTCCCAGAGGACTCGTGTCCACGGGGGCCCCGGGTGGAGAGGAGCAGCCGGCGGCGCACGGCGACAGCTCGGGAGAAAACCAGCCTGTGTGTGCCAGCCATGCCAAGGCCGCGGCACCAGGCTCAGCGAGGGGCCACCAGGCCGCGGGGCCACCAGGCCGCTCAGCAAGGGGCCTTCCCAGTGCACGTGGGCCAGGGCAGGCGTGCTCACGCAAGACACACGCGGTCTGAACACACGCGGCCCCTGTGGCTGGCCGCTGTCACCCGCGCAGAGCCCCCAGGTCAGCCAGGGACACCACCAGGGCGGGGTGACGTGACGTCCCGATGCCTGCTATCTGGGGCTCAGCGCCTTCCTGCCTGTCAGCGGTGATGCCGGTGACACTGTCGGGAGGAAGCAGGGCCGCGGTCACTGCCGCACACAGCACTTGAAGTGGTGGCCGGCGGCCACGTGGCCGGCTCCGCCCTCTGTAGGAGGCCTTGCGGGTGCTGGGCTGGACGCAGCCGCCCCATGCCACGCCCGCCCCAGCCCCCCTTCACCTTGAGGCAGGGTCTGGTCAGCTGCCTAGGCCCTCGCCAACTCTCCCGGGCTGGCCGGGAACTTGTGGCCCTCCCGCCCCGGCCTCCAGAGTCCTCATCGGGAAGACCGGCGCGGCCCTGGCGCTGTCCACGCCCCGCTCCCGCCATTGTCTTGGAGCGCGGTGCCGCGGGGAAGGGGCCTCGACGGCCGCGGGCCTCAGCGGCCACCTCCATCTTCCCGCTCGCAGCGGGCTGGCGGCCTCCAGAGGCCGCGTGCAGCGACTGACCTGCACCATCTTGGTTTGTGCAAACGTGCCAGTGATGTCCCCACAACAGCGAGGTCACCTAACAACGTGCTCATTGAAGCCTCCCACGGGGGGCGCAGGAGGCCGGGGCAGGGGAGCCACAGCCCAGGGGCTGCAGGCCGCGGGACCATGGGCGGAGGGGGGAGCTCACCTGCCGCTCGCTGACGCGAGTGTGCGCGTGTGTGTGCGCGTGTGCAGAGGCAGCGAGTGCAGGAAATGGGGTGGGACGCTGCCCCGCACAGAAGGGCCCAGGTGCGACTTTCCGCAGGTCTGAAATCGTCTCACCGTGAACAAGACAGGGAGGACAGCCGGCCTCCAGGCGGGGCTCCGGGAACTCGGAGGGGCCTTGGGGAGACGCTGGGTGAAGCCTGAGTCCAGCCGCGGACGCAGGGTGTGCCGCGTGCCCCCCGCCCCGTGACCAGTGCAGGGGGGTCTGCCAGGTGCCACAGGGGAGCTGGCGAGGGGTGACGGGACCCTGGGGGCCCTTCTACGACTCCTCCACACACGACAAGCTGCCCTAGGGCCGGGCGCAGTGGTGAGCGCTGGCCTAGCATGGGGGAGGCGCTGGGCTCGGCCCTCAGCACGAAATAGACAGACAAGATAAAGGCTGTCCGGCTACGACTTCCAAAAACAGTAGAAAAAGAAATCAGGGCTGGGGCTGGGGCTCAGCGGGAGAGCGCTCGCCTAGCACGTGCGCGGCCCGGGTTCGATCCTCAGCACCACGTACAAATAAACCATGTGTACAACTAAAGCAAATAAATAAATATTAAAAAAAAAAAAAAGAAAAGAAAAGAAAAGGAAATCACCAGCCGGGCGCGGTGGCCACGCCTGCCATCCCAGCACTCGGGAGGCTGAGGCAGGAGGATCGTGAGTTCAAAGCCAGCCTCAGCCATGGCGAGGCACTTGGCAACTCAGTGAGACCCTGTCTCTAATAAAGTACAAAAAAGGGCTGGGGATGTGACCCAGTGGTCGAGTGCCCCTAAGTTCAATCCCCGGTACCAAAAAAGAAAACAAAAGAAAAAGAAAAGAAAGAAAGAAAGAAATCACCTTAAAAACCAGCAAAAGCCCCCACGCCACGGTGCAGGTCCCCTGAAGCCCTGGGGCCTCGCAGCTGGGCCGCTGCTGCCACTGCACCTCGGGCCAGGACCCCCTGCAGTTGGGGCGTGAGGCCCCCTCGGGCAGCGGACGAGGCCCAACCGTGGGGAGACGCCCACTCCCAGGAGGCGCCCCAGACCCCACGGCCTGGCTGGGAGCAGTGACCCGGGCTGGCCGAGGCGGCCGTGGGCGGGCCACAGCTGGCCCCAGGTGAGCCCCCTCCCGCCAAGCCTCACCAGGGAGGCCGCCGCTTGCGGCTCAGTGGGGCCTCAGGTCCCAGGGCCGCGCGGCTGCCCCAGGTGAGGGCAGGCGCCCAGCCCAGGGCACAGGCCGCTACCCCGAGCCTGCCTCTGCGGTCCCCGGAAGTGCCCCGGCCCTGCCCCGGTCCTCCCGGCCTCTTCCCACTGCGACGGTGACTTAGCCTGTGTCTCCAGGCCTGGCCACGCCCCGTCCCCCTCGCCCTCCCAGACGCCCCCGGTGTCTCCATCTGCAAGGAGACACAGGGTCAGAGCTCAGGCGACTTGCCGGGGCCACACAGCTAGGAGCCAGCTGGAAACCCAGTCCCCTGGGTCAGCATGTCACTGTGTGGTGGGTGACAAGACGCTGCCGAGGGCGCTGGGCTGCCAGGTACACCCCCGGGAGCCACGTCGAGGCCTGTGACAGGGTCCCCAGAGGCAGGTGCCACAGCCGTGCCCACCACTTGTGTCACCAAAGGCAGAGCCATGACGACGGCGATGGCCACGGCCATGTGTGCAGCTCACAGCGTGGGCCTGGCCCCGTGGACAGGCCGCAGCCAGAGTGTGAGAGACACCAGGGACCCTGGCCTTGCGGCCTGTCACCGTCCTGAGGGCATGAGGACAGGGCTTTTCCGCTGCTGGGCAGAGGTGGGGTCTGCCCAGGACACCCGAGGGGCTGGCTGGGGACAGCAGCTCCCACCTGGCGGGAGACCAGCCCAGACCGGATGCCCATGCTCCCTCTCGGGGACAGAGGAGGAAGTGGCACCGCGAGGGGACCAGGAGTCACGAGGTGCAGCACCTCGCCCGCCCGGGGAGCCAGGCCCGGGCAGAGGGGGCAGGAGGCTCGGCCCCGCGGCCTGGCTCTGGTCCATGCCTGCTGCTGGGCCTCAGTGTCCCCACCTGTCACTGGGGTTTGTGGCTTTTCTCCTCTGAGAGACAAGAGAGCGGTGAGGGCTGCCGCCGGGGACACGGGTCACCGCCTTGGCCTCAGCCCCCAGCGGCGGTGCCCACTGCTGCCCGGTGCTGCCCACAGCGGCCCCCCCGCTCCCCGGTGTGTGAGGACCGCACGCAGGCGCAGCCGCACCCCCACCCAGCCCTGCGACAACTTCCTCAAAGGGACCCGTCACCTCCTGGAGAAAACGTCCCTTTTAGATTCGATTCCTGTTTTCAAGGAGGGAGGGGACGGAGGCGGCCCGGCTGGGAGGGTGGCGGCCACCTCGCCGGTGGCACCGCCAGCGCCCGCTGGGGCTGGCAGAGGAGCTTCCTGGCTTGTGGCTGGAGCCACCCAGGGGCTTTCCCATCTCCAGGAAGATGTCACGCAGCCTCGGGGAAAACACCCCAAACGGGGCCCACCCCTTCACTCAACCCTCCAAGTGCCTCTGGGCATCTGCCCTGCTGGGCTCTCCGCGCACGGGGCGGGCAGCCGTGGTCTGCACGAGTGTCCACTGTGGAACTGGAGAGACAGCAGGGAGACCCCCAGTGAGCGCGAGGCTGGAAGACGGTCAGAGGCCAGGCGACAGTGGCGGCCACCCTCACGGCAGCGTGTGAGAGACCTCCTCGAGGGCCGTGTAGGGCTGAGGCCCGCGGGGAGTGGAGGCTGGGGTGAGGAGGCCGAGGGCTCTGCGGCCCTGCCGTGGGGAGGAGGGACCTGAGGGGCTCCAGGACAGAGCTCTGAAAGCCACCAAGCCCTGCCTGCGGGTCCAGGGGAGGGGCAGAGACACTGCCAACGCCACAGTGCCAGGGCATCGCTACGGGTCCTACGGCAGCAGGACGGCGGCCGGGGAGGGTCAGCGGGCGTTTGCCAGCACCGACATGGACAGCCTTTGAGAGACCAAAGGACCGCAGCTTACCCAGGGAGAAGCCCAGAACGCCCAATAAATGATGAACGACAACACAGACGTGCCGTCTGTGGCCCCCGAAGAGCCGGAGGCGTCACACAGAGAGGGTGTCTGCTGCAGTCACTGGACAGAGGTGTCGCGTCGAGAAAAAGGTTGTTTTGCAGTACTGGGGATAGAACCCAGGGCTGCTCTGTACTGAGCTACATCCCCAGCACTTTTTAAAAAATTTCAGATGTTGATGAACCTTTATTTTATTCATTTATTCATACGTGGTGCTGAGAATCGAACCCAGGGCCTCGCACCTGCTAGGCAAGGGCGCTACCACTGAGCCCCAGCCCCAGCCCCCAGTACTTTTTATTTTGAGACAGGGTCTTGCCAAGTTGTCCAGGCTGGCCTCAAACTTGTGATCCTCCTGCCCCAGCCTCCCAAGTCGCTGGGATTACAGGTGTACCACTGGCCCCAACAGTAATTAAATTCTTAATTAGAGACCTTGCGGGCTCAGAGGGTCTCATTATTCATGCTACCAAACATTAAGGAGAAAGGGAAATGCTCCCAGCAAGAAAGTCAGACACTGCCCCCGAAAGGGTCACCGGAAAGTACCAGAGTGCAGCTGGGGGTGGGGGCTGGAGCCTGGGTTCCGTGCCACTCTAGAACTCAGCAGGAGGACGATCACTGGGGACCGTCCAGGGCCCTGAGGCTTCAGAGTTCCGAATCTTGGAGCCTTAACCCCTCGCCCCTGTCAGCTCCCCCTGCCGGGCGCTGGGCTCCAGGCCGGAAACCATCGCGTTTGCGGGCTCACCCCGGGTGGCTGGCCGCCGGCTCCTCGCTGGAAGCCAGACGGCGAGGGCAGCCCGCGCCCCGGTGCTGCCTCCCGACTTGCTAGGCAGGTGTCCCGTCGACGAGGGGACGGGCGGGCGGCCAGTCCCGCGCTGCAGCCCCGGCACACACCCTGGACAAGCCCCCCGCCGAGGGCAGCGACCCGGGCAGCGGAGCGGGCCTCGAGGTGGAGGAGGCTGGGCGGCCCCTCCCTGCGCCGGCCGGCCGGGCGGGTTGCGCACCGCGCTCGTCCTCATTCCCGTGCCATGACACAGGCGGGCAGGGCGCGTGGGTCTGCCCTCGCCGGCGCCCGGCGCCCGGTGCCCTGCTGGAGCCCGGCGCGGGGCAGCCGCGCGGCCGCCCCGGAACTTGGCTTTGCCGCGCGGGGCTCGGGGCTCGGCCCGGGGTCCCCGGCCTCCCCGGCCTCCCCGGCCTCCCCGGCCGGCCTCCCGGCTCACCCAGCAGCAGCAGCTTCAGCTCCCCGCGGTCCTGCCGCTTCTGCTCCAGCAGCAGCCTGCTGATCTCCTGGTCGATGCGCGCCGCCGTCTTCTCCTCCTCCGTCAGGCACCAGGGGCAGCAGCGCCAGGTCAGCGACCGGGCCATGCTGGGGCTCAGCGGGCAGCAGGCGGCATCGCCCCAGCCGCCGGGCACGGCACCCCCGCGGCGCGCTCGCGACGGCGGCCTCCTCCGGTCGCCCAGGGCCCCGACGTCCCCGCTGGGCCCGCGAGCAGCCGGCCGGCGCGCACGAGGCCGAGTGCTGGGAACGGGGCGGGACGGGCGGGGCCAGGAGGCGGGAGGCGCGGCCCCCGCCCGCCTCCGACCTGCCCGGGCAGCGCGACAGGTTGACGGCCAGGGCGCGGGCGGGGGGCGGGGGGGGCGGGGGGCGGGCAGGGGCGCGGGCAGGAGGGGCACGGGGGCGCGGGCGGGGGGCGGGCAGGGGCGAGGGCAGGGGGGGCACGGGGGCGCGGGCGGGGGGCGGGCAGGGGCGAGGGCAGGGGGGGCACGGGGGCGCGGGCGGGGGGCGCGCAGGGGCGAGGGCAGGGGGGGCACGGGGGCGCGGGCGGGGGGCGGGCAGGGGCGAGGGCAGGGGGGGCACGGGGGCGCGGGCGGGGGGCGGGCAGGGGCGAGGGCATGGGGGGCACGGGGGCGCGGGCGGGGGGGCGCGCAGGGGCGAGGGCAGGGGGGGCACGGGGGCGCGGGCGGGGGGCGCGCAGGGGCGAGGGCAGGGGGGCACGGGGGCGCGGGCGGGGGGCGCGCAGGGGCGAGGGCAGGGGCGCGGGCAGGGGTCACGCAGGGGCGCGGGCAGGGGGGCACGGGGGC
This sequence comes from Tamias sibiricus, assembly GCA_025594165.1. Classification (NCBI taxonomy): domain Eukaryota; kingdom Metazoa; phylum Chordata; class Mammalia; order Rodentia; family Sciuridae; genus Tamias; species Tamias sibiricus. The sequence continues at coordinate 2,258,430 of CM046673.1, read as the reverse complement.
GCGGGCGGGGGGCCGGCAGGGCCGCACGCCTGAACCCCGCAGCCCACCGCGGCGGTCGGGCTCCTTTCTCCTGCTGCCCAGGGCCCCCAGCCGAGCGGCCCCCTCTCCAGCGGAGGACGGGCGCCGCCTCTGCTCCTGGGGACTTCCAGGGACGGCAGGCCGCGGGCCACCAGCTCGCCATCCCGCGCTCTACCGCTAAGGAAACCGAGGCACAGGGCAGGGGACGCCGGCAGGGACTGGAGACCTCCTCCGGGAGCTCAGCCCGCGCCCGGGGCCAGGGGTTGAAGGCGCGCTGGGGCAGACTCGGAGAGGGCCCCACCGTTGACCAGCCCCGCTGTGCAGGAAGCATGGTCCTGGGCACCCACCGAGGACACCGGGGGACAAATGGCAGAACTTGCCTAGCATTCCTTCAGATTATAAGACTTTAAAAACATTTTTAAAATATAGGAGCCTGGCGGGTCCTGTGGCCACCCCTGCAACCCCAGCGACTCCAGAAGCTGAGGCAGGAGGATCTCAAGTTCGAGGCCAGCCTCAGCAACTGAGCGACACCATGTCTCCAAATAAAAAATAAAAGGGGCTGGGGATGTGGCTCAGTGGTAGAGCATCCCCAGGTTCAATCCCCAGTGCAAAAATAAAAATGAAATAAATACAATAAAAATATGGGACGCTGTGGAATGGCCCCCCGTCCTGGGAGGGGCTGGGGCTGGGGAGGAGTGGGTTTAAAGAGGGGTGGAGAAATGGAGGTGGAGGGGGTAGCCATGGGACCTGGAGGGCCGGCCGTTGGACGTGCGAGGACTGAGGATTGAATCTGGGGGCAACGGGGGCCTTCTGAATTCAAGACCCCCGGTTTCATTTCCCTTCCACCCAGGCCCTAGAAGTAGGATGGGGGTGGGGTGCTTGGGCAGGTGAACTATGGCCGCTCTCTGGACTCCCGGCCGGAGGGGCTTCTCCAATCCACAGATTCCCCCGTGTGTGCAAGATCCCCTTTGAGAAGCCCTAGAAAGTTCTGGCTCAGACACCCCCAGATCCATGTAAGTAGGCCCCTTGGCCCCTCACAGATGGGGCAGCAGGGCCCAGAGAGGGCGAGTGTCATGCGCAGGCCCAGGGCCACAGGACGCTGTCACAGCTGTCCCTCCCTCCCCGCCCTGGGCTCCTGGAGGCCGCTGTGAGCTGCAGGGAGGCCCAGCGCCCAGCGTGGAGGAACGTGCGGTTTCCTTGCTGTCGACTCATGACGCATGGCAGATGGGCAGCGTGATAGGCCGCCAGGTCACTGGGCCAGCAGGCACTGCCCGGCCACCCAGCCCCAGCAGAATGCTGTAAGGACCATGCACCCGGAGGCTGGAGGCCCCGGGTGACCTGGCCACTCTGGGGCAGGTGAGGAAGGCGGCGAGCCAGGCTGGCAAGTGGCCAGGCAAGGCCCGCAGAGCCCGGGCTGGGCTGAGCCGTAGCAGGGTCACAGGCCACCCTGCGGGCTGCGGTGTGGGCCAGGACTCGAGGCCCTCGTGCTTCCGCGGCTCCCACCGTCCCCAGGGCAGACGGCCAGTCCCGCCCTGCCCTCCATCCACTGTGGTCGGCCGGTCGCCCTGTTCAACTTTCCAGGTTTAAAATAAGCCTCCTCCCAGTTCCCCAGCCGCCGAGCTGCTTCCTGTCCACACGCTGGCCCGGCCTGGCCCGTCACGTGCTTGTGGCCTATTAGGAAATACAGGGGGTGACGTGGCATAGATTCTATATTGTTTTTAAATACAGACAGTGGGCTGGGGTGGCGCCCGCGGGGAGTGGGCACTCACACAGGTTTGAGCCCCAGAAAACGAAAAGGAAATGAATAGAACAAACAAAATACAGACAGTGTTTGGGACACGGACACGCACCTCACCCCCTGTGAGACCGCGTCCATGGGGCCCGCGGGTGGGGCCCACGCCAGCCTCTCCGCAGCCCCCAGTTCCCCAGGGGTAAGTACCCCCACCCGGGGGTGACCATTTCCTGACTTCTAGGGTATTCGTTTCTGTGCTTTGGGTATGTTTTGGTGATAAGATTCATTTAGGGTTTCGACTTGTGTTGTTTCGGTGCTGGGGCTGGAGCCCAGGGCCTGCCGTGCACCCCACCACTGAACCGTGCCACCTTCTGTCTGAGACTGCCTCCAGGGGGGCCTCACCCCGTGACAGCCTGGCTCCAGAGACTGGCCTCTTCCTCGGCATTGGACCTCCCGAGGTGGGGGACACGAGAAGCACGTGCCTTTCTCCCCCGCGTGCTGGGATGGAGCCCCGGGCCTTGCCTAAGGAGACAAGCGCTAGCCACTGAGCTGCATCCCCACAGGGTCCGAGGACCGAGGTTCCCCGTGAGGACCCGCCACCCTGCTCATCCCCCAAGGGCGTCTTGGCAGCCCCAGCCTGTGGCGACCACAAGCACAGCTGCCCAGGCCGCGGGGGCAGGCCGGGGTGAGCCTGGGCTTCTGTTCCCCAGGGTGCGGGCCTGGACGTGGGGCTGCTGGGCCGCCGTGACCGTGCGCCCGGCTTGGCCGAGACCAGATGGCTTGGCAGAGGCGCGGTGCCAGCTGTCAGCTCGGGCTCCCGGTGTTCTACTTTGGGCCAAGCTCGGGGTCTCCAACGTGTTCTCTCTGCTTTCTCCCAAGAGTTCTCTGTTTCTGCTCCACGTTGCGACGGGCACCCTGTCGGAGCGGGCTTTTAAGGACGGTGTAGTTGGAAGTGGGGGTTTCTCTGCCGTTCTCTTCTTTGTTAACTATTTATTTAGTTGTAGTTGGACAAAATACCTTTATTTTATTTATTTTTTTATGTGGTGCTGAGGATCGAACCCAGGGCCACGCACGTGCTAGGTGAGCGTCTGCCGCCGAGCCGCAGCCCCAGCCCCGGCCCCAGCCCTCGTCTTTGCCCGTGGGTACCCGGGCGTCTGCGCCTGTGCTGAAGACAGCTCCTCTCCGCTGCGGTGCCCTGGGCCCCGGCCACACGCCGCCGCGCCACCGGCCAGCTCCTTCCAGATTCTGCTCCACAGTGCGACGTGATCGCTGAGGTTTGACAGCTGTGCCGTGACAACGTGGGTGATGGCTGGCTCACGCGTCAGCTGGACGGGGCCAGAGGCGCCCAGATGCTGGGCACACTGCTCCACTGCGCTGGTGTGTCTGGGAGGCGCTGTCCGAGTGTGGCGAGCATTCACCTCGGCGGACTGGGCGGAGGGGAAGGCCCTTGGGCCTCGTCCAGCCGGTCGAAGGCCTGAGCAAGGGCCGAGGAGTGGGAAGTCCTCTCACCCCTCCGCCTTCAGACGCAGCCTGCCACGTGGGCCCTGCCAGGCCCGCGTCCACTGGCCTTCAACGGGCTCCGTCGGAGCCCCTCCCGGTTCTCAGACCTCCAGACTGAGAGGGCCTCCCCCAACAGCACTCCCCGCTCCCCACCACGGCTCAGGGCAGTGCGCGGACTCGTCAGCCTCCGCGACTGTGTGAGCCGTGCCTGTCATCTCTCCGTCATCTAACACCGACAGCCATCTGTCCGTCTACCTCATTGGCTCTGTCTCTCTGCAGAGCACCAACACACTATTCTGTTTGGGTTTTTGGTTTTTCTTTCTTTCTTTTTTTGGTACCAAGGATTGACCTCAGGGGCACTCGACCCCTGGGCCACATCCTCAGCCTTTTTTTGTATTTTATTAGAGACAGGGTCTCCCTGAGTTGCTAAGTGCCTGCCATTGCTGAGGCTGGCTTTGAACTCGCGATCCTCCTGCCTCAGCCTCCCAAGTGCTGGGATGAAAGGCGCGGCCACCACGCCTGGCTTCACACTATTCTTAAAATAAGGTGATGTGTTGTTCCAACTTTGTTCTTTTTCAAAATTGCTTTGGTTATTCTAGTTCCTTTAATTTTCCACCTACAGGAACCTCTTGTCCACGTGTACTCAGAACCTGTTGGGATTACGACTGGGATTGCATTAAATCTTTAGACGTTTTTAGAGAGCATTGCTATCTTAACTGTACTGGGTCTGCAATCCATGAACATGGTATGCTTTTCCATTTGTCCGTGTTTCCTTTGGTTTCTTTTGGCTAGGTTTTGTGCTTCTCAGCACACAGACATGTGCCTATTGCATCACATTTACACACAGGTAGTTTACTTTTGGGAGCTATTGTATTGCTTTACGATTTTGAGTTTCCAATTGTTCTCCACTAGTCTATAGAAATATGATTGATTGTTGCATATAGATGTTTTATCTTGCAACTTTGCTGAACTCACTTATTAATACCAGAATCTTTTTTCTTTTTCTTTTTTGTAGATTCCTATGGATTTTCTATGTAGACAATCATGTCACCTGTGAATAGTTATGTTCTCTCTTTTTCTTTCCAGTCTCATTGACATTGGTTTTTCTTTACTATGGCTTCAGGACTTGCAGTATGATGTTTAATAGGAATGGTGAGTATGGACATCTTTGCCTAGTTCTTTTTTCTTTTTTTTTTTTTTTTTTTGGTGCCAGCGATTGAACTCAGGGGCACCCAACCCTTAGGCCACATCCCCAGCCCCTTTCTGTATTTTATTAGACAGGGTCTCACTGAGTTACTAAGTGCCTCGCCATTGCTGAGGCTGGCTTTGAACTCGTGATCCTCCTGCCTCAGCCTCCCAAGTGCTGGGATTACAGGCCTGCGCCACCGCGCCCAGCTTTTGCCTAGTTCTTGATCTTAAAGGGAAAATATTAAAGCTTTCACCATTAAGTATGATGTTATCTGTAGTTAGTGCATGTGTGTGCGTGTGTGCACGCACGTGTGCGCATGTGTGTGTGAGTGTGTGTGTGTTTACCAATTCTCTTTATCAGGTTGGGAAAGTTCCCCTCTGTTCCTGGTTGGCAGAGAGTGTTTAGCATGGAGAGATGTTGAATTGTGTCGGGTGCATTTTCTTCATCTGTGGATGTGGTTGTGTTTTCTGTAGTCACAATGGCAGGCCATGTGCATTGATTGTTTTCTAATGTCGAACTTCCTTCACATCTCACATTCCAGAGATAGACCCTGCCTGGTTGTGATGAACTTGTCTTGTTGTAGCTTGCTGGCTTTGGTTTGCTGGTGGGGTTTTTGTTTTGTTTTATTTATTTATTTGTTTGTTTGTTTGTTGTTGTTGTTGTTGCTGCTGATGTTTTGTTAAGGGCGCTGTGTGTGTTCAGGGGACTCTGCTCCGTGGCTTCCCTGTACTGTCCTTACCTAATGTCAGTGCCAAGATAATGCTGGCCTCAGAAAGGAGTTGGAAGTCTCCCATCCCCTGCTATCTTCTGGGACAGACAGGGGTTTTAATGCTATTTATTTCTTAAATGTTTGGTAGAATTCACCACTGAAACCAGCTGGGCCTGAGGTCTTATTCTCTGGAAGACTTTAGCTCAAATTCTACTTCTTCAATTGGTGTAGGGCTATTCTGGTTCTCTATTTCTTCTTGAGTGGGTTTTGGCAGTGTGTGTATTTCAAGAGATTTGCCCATTTCCTCTAAGATGTTAAAATTATGTACATGCAGTTCTTGGTAGTTTTTTGTTTGTTTGTTTGTTTTTGTTTTGTGCTAAGGGTTTAACCCGGGGGTCCTTAACCACTGAGCCACAGCCCCAGCCCTTTTTATTTTTTATTTAGAGACAAGGTTTCACTAAGTTTCTTAGGACTTCTCTAAGTTGCTGAGGCTGGCTTTGAACTCGCGATCCTCCTGCCTCAAGCTCCCAGACCACTGGGATGACAGGTGTGTGCCACTGCACCCGGCAACGCACGTATAGTTTTAGACATGATCCTATTCGTATTCAATGACTGCACATAGCGTAAATACAGCTTCTATATGCACTGAGAAACAAAAGAAATTGTAACTTCCTTTTATTTGTGATAGTCACTTTATTGCAGTGGTCTGGAACCCAACCTATCATATCTCTGAGGCCTACCTGCAGAGACCTTTCTTCTTTTCTGATATAAACACTTTAATGCTATGAATTTTCCTTGAAGCACTGCTTTAGCTGCATCCTACAAAAATTTTTCTTTGAGACGGGGTTTTTCTATGTTTTCCCATTTGGCCCTGAACTTGTGAGCCTCCTCCCTCGGCCTCCTGAGCAGCTGGGCTCACAGGCGTAAGCCACCACACCTGGCTTGCATCCTGCACATTTTGATAGGTTCTATTTTCTCCTTCATTCAATTCAATGTATTTTCTGATCTCCCTTGAGGCTCTTGAACCCATGGACAATTCAGGGACATGTTGCTTGACTCCCAACCTTTGGAGGATTTTTTCTAAGTGATAGATAGGCTTGGGCTGACAGGCCACCTCCCCCATGGAAATTTCCATGAGAAGCAACCTGGTTTCATTTTCCCCAGGCAGGAGCCAATCAGCTTAAAGGTCGCCCTGTTCCCTGGGCAGGAGCCAATAGGCTTAAAGATTGCACTGTTCCCTGGGCAAAGAGCCAATAGCGTTAAAGGTCACTCTGGTACACCCCCACAAGAAATCCCTACTTACAGCTCCTGCCTTCCCAGAGCTCAGACACAACAGCTTGTCCCTGCTGAGAGGAGGCAGCCACTGTGACAGCTCCAGACCCACCACCTCCAGCCCGACAGCAGCTGCCCCAGCCGACAGCTCCAGAGACCACAGCCAGCACGACCAGGCACCCACCTTCTGTCGAGAGCTCGCACACTCCCTCTCCCTGACTCCCCTCTCCCCATACTTCTACCCCGATCAGCCATAAAGGCTGGTGAATGAATCTCTTGGCTGCACGGTGGTCTCCGGTGTGATTTTTGCCCTTCACCAAGTAACAATCATTCTGCTATTGATTTATAGTTTCATTCTGTTCTGGTCAAAGAAGATGCTTGGAACACGTGGAATTGTTCAGGTGTGTTAGGCTCCGCCGTGTGGCCCAGAACGCACACCCTCTGCTGTTGCTGTGGAGAGCTCTACGCTCAGGTCAGTGTAGCTGGCTGCGGTGCTCACAGCTGACCTCACTGACCACTGAGAGAAGTGTGGACGTCCCGAGGTGTAATTGTCATCTCCTTTTCCTTTGGGTTCTTCCCCGTTTTGCTCATTCGAATGACCTGCTCTCTGGGCGAGTGGCTCTCACAGGGTCACGCAGTGTCCTCTTCACTTGCTGCTTTTCTTCTCCCTCCGGTGCTGGGTTGGAAGCCGGGACCGGCCAGCGCTGGGCGGCACTCTCACTCTGCTGGAGCCCAGCCCTGCCCGTTCTCCTCCAGATCCACACCAGGACCAGGACACCACGAACACGGTTCCTGCCAGTTGTTGATTCCATGCGGGGTGGGCCCAGCACTGACGCAGGCCCTGGCAGACGAGTGAATGCCCCTGTCCACAGCGGCACGGGCCACAGGACCCACACGTGGAAACAGCCCGTGTCCACCATGGGCGATGGGCATGGGGTGGCCCATGCGGTGAGGCGTGGGGGCTCCTCCGAGCCTGCTGCCCCTTGAAGACGAGGGTGGCTGGAGGCCGGGCCTCGGGGTGGGGCGCCGACAGGCAGGTGCTGCAGGCCGTGGCGGGCGCCGCAGCCCCGGGGCGCTGGCCTCTCAGGCCCCTCCCGGGTCCCACGGTGCAGACGCTCCTTCTCTGTTTCTGCTGCCTGGCCCAGCCGCGCCTGGCCCCCTGACCAGCGGCCACCTCCCACCAGAGACCCCCAGCCTGTCCTCCCTCATCAGCTGCCGGAGGTGCCTGTGCACGCCCGAGCCTGCTCCGCCACAGCCCTCCGCGCGCCCGCCTCCTCGGGGTCAGAGCCCCAGCCTCCCCGCACACCGCGTCCCCGTCCCTCCCTGCGGCCTCCTCGGGGTCAGAGCCCCGGCCTCCCCGCACACCGGGTCCCGTCCCTCCCTGCGGCCTCCTCGGGGTCAGAGCCCCGGCCTCCCCGCACACCGGGTCCCCGTCCCTCCCTGCGGCCTCCTTGGGGTCAGAGCCACGGCCTCCCCGCACACCGGGTCCCCGTCCCTCCCTGCGGCCTCCTCTCCGCTCCAGCGACAGCCCTCCACGCGCCTGCAGCCCGCCAGGCTTGTCCTGCTCCCGGCCTTAGCCCAGGCCTCGGGTAAGAGTGCGGCTCCTCACTGTCCCTCCCTGAGAGGACCCTCCAGCATGGCCCCGCCCTCTCGGCCCCCTCCTGCCCCTCTTGCCTGGCAGGGTGGTGAGTGCCACCTCTATCGCCCAGGGCCACCCGGGACCAGAGCAGGCGACACCCGAGGGCCTGATGCCCAGGGCGGTGACACTGGAGGGGGAGAAAGAGAACCTTCAGCCCAGCTGTGGGGACGGGACACAGCACAGCACACAGCACAGCACCACACTGACCAGCGCTGCAGCAGGCGTAGTGGCCACTGCTGGACACACAGCGGCTATGGGCCCGGGACTGAGCGCTGCACCACCACGGCGGCAGCACGGCCCCAACAGCAGGGAGGAGGCAGCCCAGGGCTCACCCACAGGTGTGTGGCTAGTGCAGCCCACCCGCCCAGTGAAATACTACTCAGCCACGAAAAGGAAGAAAATTCTGACACCTGCTACAACGTGGGTGGGCCTTGCGGACACTTATGCCAGTCACGGCACACTGCAGGACCCAGCCACAGGAGGTCCCTGGTGTCCTCAGATCCAGACAGGAAGTGGCATGGTGGGTCAGGGGCTGGGAGGGGACTGGACGTGGTAACAGTTGCTCAACACTGCGAATGTGCTAATGCCCGGGAACTGGGTGCCAGGACAGGGTAAATGGTCAACTGTGGCGTGTCTGACCACAGTCCCCACCACCTTCAAAAAGGGAATGACTAACTGAAGGCAGAGACCCCTAGCCCACAGCCCCACTTGCAGAGGTGGGGAGTGGCACGTCGTGAGTGTCCCCAATACCGCAGGCCTTGGGATAGGCTGGAAGTCAGGGGCCCAGCAAGCGACCTCCGAGGAGGCCCTCGGAGGCTGACGGCACAGCAGAGCCAGGCGGGAGGCAGGGAGGACCTGGGGCTGGGGCCAGGCCTCGGGTGCCCCTGCCCCTTCAGCGGGCACCAGGAAACAGGCAACAGGGCCACCGCGTGTAGGAACAGAATTTATTCCAATTTAAAACAATTCGTCTCAAGAGAAAGATATGAAAAGTTGATTTCCATCAGGAGCCTGTGGAGAGGGGTCAGGTCCAGACCTGCTGCAGGGACCTGGCGCCCCCCCCCCCCCCCGAGGTTGGCAGGAGCCCAGGAGCCGGCTCCTCACCTGTCCCCAGCTTGCCTGACACATGCACTTTGAATGACGAAAGGCTTAAAAACAGCATTTACAGAAGGTCCCTAAACAGGCCGGGCCCGTGGCGTCTGCGCCAGACTCCAGAGGCACAGGTACGGGTCGTGGTTAGCGGCCGGCCGAGGCCTCCGGACCCCACAGCTGGGCTCTGGCAGAGGGTGCCTGGGGACAGTAGCCTGGCCGAGGCTTCCGGTGGCTGCCGGGGACAGTGTTCATAGAGGGACACCAGGGTGAGGTCGAAGCAGCCCCTGCACCTCGCAGCCCAGCTGCCGGTGAGCACTCGGTGTGGCCAGCCCCGCGGCCGAGGCTGCTGCCCGTCCCGCCTGGGTGGCGCCGGCACAGGAGCTCCTGTTGGTCTCGCTGGGCAGAAGGGCCTGGCCGGGCAGCTGGCAGCTCGACCTTGGCTGTGGCCCCAGGTGGCCCAGGAATGCTTGGCACAGCCCCTGAGAGGGGTCGACACTTGGCTGGCGGAGGTGCCCAGGCCCCACGCGAGGGACCCTGCCCTCGGGCCCCCGGCAGAGCCCAAGTCCTCATCCCTTTTGTGATGTTGAGACGCCCTCCGCGAGGACCCTGGCCCAGCGCCACCGCCAGGGTTGACTTTAATGGCACAAACCCTCCTGGGTACACGCAGCCCAGGACGGATCCCCGGAGACGGAGGGACGCGGGGGCCACGGCCAGGACGCCCCCACAAGCCCCCAGGTCCTCTCGGGCCCGCTGGGGCAGCGGGCACAGGTGGCTCGCGGCTGGCCGGCCTCCGCGCCTCCTGGCAGCCCAAAGCAGCCACCTCCACAGGTGCCAGCAGGGTGCAGGGACAGGCACTGCCGGGGCCACGGCCAGGACGCAGGTGCCAACCCACAGGACGGCACAAGGGCTCTGGTGCTCGGTGGACCAGGGGGACAGCCACCTCCGCCCCGAGCTCAGCCCTGCTCTGTCCCAGGGTCGAGCCCCAGGACGCGGCCTGGGCCTGGCAAAGTGCAGGTGCTGGCTGCTGGTGGGGCCAACGTGGGGACAGTCACACACGGAGCTGCCGGCAGCGACCCCCCCTTTCCTCTGCCTCTCGGGGACGGACCTGAGAAGATTCTGAAAAAGTCCCCACTCTAGCCTCAGTTTCCAAACCGGTGACAACAGATGGAGCACAACGGAAGCCGCGCCACCCGCGGAGCAGGCCTCCTGCCGGACACCCGCTGGCCCCAGCACCGGCTCCCGGGCCAGGCACAGGACCCAGGAGCACCCAGGCTGCCGGCCAGGCACAGGCCTGGGGACATGGCACAGGACCCCAGAGCCTGGCCCGGCACAGGGGGCTGGTGGCCGCCTGCCCCACGGGGTCTCTTCTGGCCTGGGAGCCGGGAACTGGCGGCTTTTCTTTTCCTCAAAAAAAAAAAAAAAAAAGCATCGACCGTGCAGCGTGTGCAGGCCAGGCACTTCCCGGGGCGGGCGACGGGCTGCCCACCCCCACTTCTTGGAGTCCAGGGAGCAAAATTACAGCGTAGGTCACGAGGATGTCAATAACTTAGAGAAGGACTGGGCCACTGCCCCAGGCCCCCAGGCCTCCCCGAGGGGCAGCAGAGGGCTGCGGGGAGGGAGGCCGGGGCCGGGCGAGGGCCAGCGGCAGGGCACTCGGGCCACCTGCCTCCAATTTCTTTTTTCGTTTTTCTTTTCTTTCTTTCTTTCTTTTTTTTTTTTTTTTAGAAAAAAACAGGCCACAGGTCAAGGCCGGAAAGAGGCCCCGCGGCCTGGGGGGGGCGTGGCGGCTCACACCAGGTTGTACTCCTTCAGGTTCAGCTGCAGGATGGTGTCCTTGACGGCCGCGAACACGAAGCGGATGTTCTCCGTGTCCGTGGCGCAGGTGAAGTGCGAGTAGATGATCTTGTCGCTGTCGGGGTTCAGGTCCACGAACATCTTGAGGATGAACTCCCGGGCGGCCTGCGCGTCCCGCTGGGGCCCTGGGGCGGGTGGCGCGTGAGACCAGGGCCACCCGGGGCCACCCTGCACCCGGCGCCCCGCAGCCCCCCGCCTGCCCAGCTCGGCCGCGCCCGGCTCACCGTCGAACTCGGGGAAGTAGTCCACCAGGTGGGAGCAGAGGATCTTGTCCTCCAGCAGGTCCTTCTTGTTGAGGAAGAGGATGACGGAGGAGTTCTGGAACCAGGGGTAGGTGATGATGGTGCGGAACAGCGCCTTGCTCTCCTCCATGCGGTTCTGCGGATGCGACGCGGCGTCTGAGCAGCCTGGCCGGGGCGCGGCCGGCCCGGAGCCCAGCCCAGCCCGCGGGCGCACTCACCTCGCTGTCCGACTCCACCAGGACCTGGTCGTACTCGCTGAGCGCCACGAGGAACATGATGGACGTCACGTTCTCGAAGCAGTGGATCCACTTCCTGCGCTCGGACCGCTGCCCCCCGACGTCCACCATCCTGCACAGAGACGCGCCCGGGCACTCGGCACCCGCGGGCCGGCCCCAGCCCCGCGCTGCGGCTGCCACGGGACACTGCTCACAAGCCCAGCCCAGCAGGTGTGGCCGGGCAACACGAGTGCCAGGAACCGTGCCCCTCGGCCAAGGTGGCACCACCACCCGTGACAGCACAGCGGTCCCCAAATCCACAGGGCACGGTTCCAGGACCTGTCATGGCACCGTGCCACCCTGGGCTCCACCCCAGCACCCACCCACGAGCGCACAGGGCACAGCCCGGGCGTGGAAGCCTGCGCACGGTGGCAGGGCGCCCCGAGGACCCGCGCCGCCTGCTGCAGGCCGCAGGGGAGATCCGAGCGTGCCAGAGGGGACGTCCCCCAAACGCCCTCTCCAGGGCTGCCCGGCTCTGTGGGCGCAGAGGGCGCTGTCCCTGCCTCTCCAAAAGCGTGAGAAGTCCCACGACCAGAGCCCTGGCGGGTGGAGTGGTGGCGGACTGCGGGGCACAGGCCCAGGAGGCCCTGGCACAGCTGGACAGGCCCTGGACCTGCTGCCTGAGTCTGGGCCCACGGAGGACAGAGGGCCTCTCCTGGCTGTGGACGGCGGGCCAGGTGTCCACTGCAGCCTTGTCAATAGATGAGAAAGAGCCGGGGCAGCCTCATCGCCCCTCTGGGGGCCCGGCAAGTCCAGCAAGCCCCGGCCTCTGCCCAGCTGCGGGCGCCTCACCCTCGGGACGCGGCAGCCACAGAGGGCAGGGCCGCCTGGTGCGGGGTGGGGTGGGGTGGGGTGGGGTGGGGGCGGCCCAGCGCCGTCAGCACGGGCAGGCGCCGACAGGCGGGCAGTGAGGGAGGGCAAGGGGGGAGGCCTCTAGGAACAGCGGCTGCGGGCGCTCCCCGACCCCAGAACGCGGGGCAGAGGGAGCCTGGGGCCTGCGCAGTGACCGGCAGGCTGCAGACGCAAGGCCAGGGCGCCCGCGGGGCAGAGGAGCCTGGCCTCGACGCGGGCTCCCCTGCTGGGGACAGGACCTGCGGGTCTTCCCACGGCTGGGGCAACCTGGCTGTCCCCAACGCCTCTGACCGGGGCCGGGATGTGACTCGGACCCCAGGCCCCTGGCCAGCCATCTGTGACCTCAGGGACAGGGCGCTGCTGACCGGGTGTAGCAAGGCCCAGGCCATGGAGGCCAGGGCGAAGCAACTCAAGGGGACTGCAAAAAGCACGGCGGGAGAGAGCCGTCACCAGGGCTGGCCTGGTGGCCTCAACTTCCCTCTGAGGTCACAGAGCTCATGAGGGGAAAAAACCACAACCAAAAAGCTCCCGTCCCAGAACAGGGGACACGGCAACTCCCAAGGGTCCCTGCACCTGGGCAGCAGGAGCAGCTGGGCGGGGACCTGCTCAGGAGGGCCACGGGAGGGCACAGGTGCTGTGCTGGCTGACCCGGTGCCCGGGAGGAGGCCCCGCTGCACGTCAGCAGGACGGGGCAGGGGGCTGGGGGCCGCGTCCATGACGGGTCCTGTGAGGGGACACTTGACCAGAGACGCTGGGGGCCATGTGCGGAGGCGGGGGTCGGGGTCGGCCTGCACAAGCCCAGGACACGAGGCTGCCGGCCTCCACCAGACACTGAGGGCCTCGGGGTCAGCCCCGCCACGCTGGACCTCAGACTCCCACCTCCAGAACCGAGGCCGTGAAGACCTTGGTCGGCGCTGCCCGGTGCCCGCAGCCCTGCACTCGGCCTGCCCCCTGGTGGCCACTGGAGCCTTGCGGGGTGTGCGGACGCCCGAGTGGGGCTCCCGTCCCCATTCCCAGTGTGCGGCCACTGCGCACAGGCCAGTGAGGCCAGGGAAGACGCGTCCATCCACCACTGGCCACCAGCTGGAGTGGCCCCGAGCCAGGACGGGACCCCAGGGCCTCAGGACGCCTGCCCTGGGCCCGCAGCCCAGGCTCCTGCCCCTCCACCCCCAGGTGGGGCCCGTCTCGGAGGCCTCGGGAGCAGGCCGCTCTGCCACCCCAGCTTGCCCCCGGCACCCCTGGGCACGACGGCCCGCCCGGCCCGGGGACCTGCTCTCCCTGGTCTGGAGGAAGCCACACGCCCAAGCCGCACCTGAAGATGATGTTCTCCAGGTCGAAGGGGTACTCGATGATGCCGGTGGTGGGCACGCGGACCCGCAGCACGTCCTGCTGTGTGGGCAGGTAGCCGGAGGTGGCGATGCGGTCGACGTCAGTCAGGTAGCTGCAACAGCAGGCCGGCTGCTCAGGCACTGCCCAGGAGGGCGGGCCAGCACTGTGCGCCACAGCCTGGCGTGGAGCCGGGGACGTGGGGACAGGGCCAGGCGGGGTGAAGGGGGGCTGCCCACCCTGGGCAGGAGCAACAGCCTCGTGCCCTAGGTCTGGGGAGGACACCCACGCCTGGCCTGTTAGACGTCCACCTGTCACCTCATGACAGTCACAGAGGCACAGAGGAGGCCGAGCCCCCCAGGGAGCCCGGGGCCGCGCCCTGCTGCGCCAGACGCTCTGCAGAGGGCTCCACGTCACCCCCAGGGCTGGCTCCTCAGGCACACTGCGTCCCTCCCTCCAGTGGGACCCACAGGACCCGTCCTCCAGGCTCCTCTGGGCAGTCCCAGGGGGTCTGTCTGCGTCTCCCCCGGCCAGGCTGCACACGCCAGGCGCCGCGGCCTCTGACCCCAAGCCCCTGTTGGTCTGGGCTCTACCACGGTCTCCACGGAGGGCCCAGCGGGTGGGAGGGTGGGCGGGGCAGGAGGCTGGAGCCCACCCGGTCGCAGAGACCCTCAAACTGAGGCCCCTGCCAGGAGACGGGGCCCAGGAAGGTGCAGGGGCAGCCGGCAGGACCCGGGCCCAGGCCAGGAGCTCCCTGAAGCGCACGCCACCTCCCCAGGCCAGGGCGCCGCGGGCACTCACTACTTGGCGGAGTCCGAGAGCTGGAACTCGCGCCTGCGGTCGTAGCACTCCTGGATGCCGGGGTCCTCCCACAGCGTCTTGATGGCCTCCACGTACTGGCGCTCGAACGTCGTCACCTTCTCCACGTCCACCTCGCGGATCAGGAGCGCGTTGGCCTGTGGGGCAGGAAGGAAGGCCAGGGCTCAGGCAGGGCGTGTCAGGCCCAGCCGGGGTGGACAGAGTGGTGCCCACGGCGGAAGAGGAGCCCAGGATGGGTCTTCCGAGGACACCTGCAGGACCCTGGCAGACACGGCCTCACTGCGAGGCCCACGAGGCGGCTCCCTCCTGGGCGCCCAGGGCGGCACAGTGGCACCCTGACCGGCTCTTTGAACAGGGAGGACACAGAGGCCAGAAACCAGCTCGCGTGCAGAGACGTCCTGAGCCCGAGCGACGGCGAGCCCTCAGGAGGCCTCAGGAGGCCTCAGCCCCACGCGATGCCAGGACAGGCAGAGGGCACCGCCACCCGCCATGGGCACTTCTCCCAGAGGTGCCAGGACGCGGCCTCCCCACCCAGGCCCACACAGAGCCCCGCTGAGGTGGCGCCCGCCGGCAGCACTCGACAGCGTGCCTGGCTCCCTCCAGTCCCGGGCAGGCGGCCCCAAGAGCCCAGGCCTGGGGGCAAGGCCAGTGCGGAGGCCCAGCCCGCGAGGAGGGGGGGGCCAGGCCGCAGCGCGCACGGTCACCCGCCCTGTGCGGGCAGGCCCTCTGGCGAAGTCCCTTCGTCCTCCACACGCCCCTCCTCAGACTGTGGGTGGACGTGACTGGCCATGGCATGGCCGTGGGGCTGGGCAGGGCACAGCTGGCAGGACCCCAAAACAGAAAACAAGGGAAGCCCTGCTGGGGCTCCGGAGTCCACTGGGCCGTCCTCAGGGCCAGCCCTACTGGGCGGCACTCTCCACCTGCTCGGCCGCAGCCCCTGCCCGCCACGGCCCTCAGCCTGGCCATGACAAGCACAGCGGGGACACCAGAGGAGCAGCCCAGCAGCCAGCACCCCAGGCGGGCAGCAGTCTCCTCCCCGGAGGGCACAGAAAGGCTCTCCAGCTTCGCGGTGGCGTGGACAGGCCCATCCCTAGTGCCACGCTGGCAAAGCCGCCCCAGAACTCAGTCCACAGGCACAGCGGCCGGTGGCACCACCGTCAGACCCAACGCAGGCCCAGCCCCTGAACACCTGGCTCTCGGACAGCCGCAGCTGGAAGACAGCAGGCCCGGGCAGGGGCAGCCGAGGTCACGGCCAGAGACCCCAGCAGGCCCCACACGTGGCCCCGCACACAAGACAGCGAGGCCTGTGGGCGTCCCCAGTGACCTGGGGGCTCGAATCAAAGAGCCGCCCGAGAGCTGGCCGCGGCCTGGCGCCAGGGGGGCAGGGTGGGCTGAACAGCGTCTGGACGAGCCCAGGTGCCCAGGCCAGGCGCCAGCCCAGGGCCGGCCTCAGCATCTGGGCGAGTTCTGGTCCCCGAGACAGACCTGCAAAGCAGCACAGCACCTCACCCAGAAGGGCCAGCGAGCAGCAGCAGGGCCACCTGGCACACGGCTGCGGGCACGTGCACGGTGTGGCCTCAACACAAGGCCACTGCTAGCCCCTCAGAAGGCTCCAAACCCAAGGGACCTAGGGACAGCCACACGGACACGCGCACAAGCCGGCGCAGGGCGCACGGGGGGGAGCACCCACGCCCACCAGCGGCCCCGCCTCAGCTGGAGCGTCCTGGGGCGAGCAGGAGCCGGGCGGCAGCGGCGGCGTGGGCAGAACTAGGGCCTGGTGCTCAGTGAGAGCCGGGCGAAGAAGGCCACAGCGTGTGACGGTGACAGGAGGGTCCAGCACAGAGGAGTCCAGAGACCGGTTCCGGGCGGGGGAGGCTTGCGGTGACTCTGGGGACGGGGTTTCTGTTCTAGACGTTGCTGGACCTTTATTTCATTCACTTATCTGCACGTGGAGCTGAGGACGAGCCCAGGCCCCCGCGTGCCAGGCAAGCCCCGCCCCGGCCCCCCAGGGCTCCTCTCACGGCGCTCCAGCTGTGGCCGGCCGGCCCGAGCCTGCCCTGCACGAGGGTGAGCGCAGGCTACGCGGGTCACCTGGTGGCTGCCCCTTGTCAGGAGGAGCATGGGACCCGCAGGGTCACCGAGAGGCTGCGTGCCAGGCGCAGGGAGTGCCCACAGGCTCGCGGTCTGAGAGGGCGGGCACCGAGGGCCTCACCGCTCGCCCCCAGGTGGCCTGGGCCAGGCGGCTCCCTCGCAGGGCTGCAGGTCCACACGGCAGAGCAGGGAGCCAACAGCCACTTGAGGGACACGGGGCGGTGCCCGTCACAGCAACCGGCTGGCACCGGGGACACTGCTACGCAGGCTGGTGGCCTTCCAGGCCGCAGCTCACCTGGTTCTGCTCGTACTTGTAGAGGATCTTGAGCGTCTCCATGGCGCGGATCATGGCCTGCATGGCGGTGAAGATGTTCTGGTAGACCAGCCTGGTGAAGCCCCGCTTGTCCTCCTCCGAGTAGCCGGCGCCGTGGATGATGCGCATCTGCTTGATGAAGGTGCTCTTGCCGCTCTCGCCCGTGCCTGCGGGGCGGGAGGGTGAGCCAGGGCCTGCCAGCCAGGCGCTGCCCGGTCCTGGCCCGGGGAGCACTGTGGGGGCACCCGCCTGGCGAGGGGCACGAGCCAGCCCACGCCGCAGACGCAGGCTCCTCAGGGTCGGCTGGCTAGCCGCACCCTCAGGGGACAGCAGCGCTCCTGGTCACTGCTGCCCGGCCTTGAACTTGCCCCCTGCAGAGCACCTGCCCTGGAGGGCCAACGCTGCCTGCCCACCAACGCCAGCATGGGCTGGTGCCACTCCCCCACTCTGCAGAGAAGGACAGGCACCTTCAGAGAAGGTGCATCCTTCTGGAGCAGCGTCCCCTAGGACCGCTGACGTCTAGGGACAGGTCATTTTCTGGAAGGACATCCTGGGCACTGGAGAGTGCCGGGCAGCATCCCTGGCCTCCGCCCACTGCCAGGAGCTCCCCCAGTTGTGACAGCCAGAAATGTCCCCAGACATCACACCAGGCACCCCTGGGGGCAGAAGTGCCCATTGCTGCCCAGTCCTGCACACTGGCGTGGGAGAAATGTCTTGGCTGGAGAGGGGACAGGGCGTGCGCCTAAGCCAGCACCCACACACGGCCACGTGGGGGAGGGCCCAGGTCAGCCCTTGCCAAGTCCAGATCAAAGCACGAGGCCCTCAAGTCAGAGATGCCCGTGAGGTGGAGGAGGGGGACCCGAGGTCCACCAGGCACAGGCTCCCACGGCGCCCGAGGGGACGACAAAACACAACGGCCAGCTGCTGCCCACAGGTGGCCTCCAGAAGCAAAAAGAACGTGGCCTGGGGACAGAGTGACTGACCGCCACCTGCGCCCACGATGAGGGTCACTCAGTGCTCAAGCCGGGGCAGCGAGGAGTCCTGAGGCAACTGCCCCTCCACGCGCAGGGGCCTTTCCACAGAAGACAGCTGTGGGCTCGTGCCCTGCGCTAGCAGTGACCAAGCAGAGGCAGGAGAGGCCGTGGCCAGCGGAGCCCGGGTGTGCAGGGCCTCTGGGCAGCCCAGAGCCCTTGGCCACTGTGCAGTCCCCGTGGGGCCCGAGCCCAGGGTGTGGCGCTGGCGGTGTCAGGCTGAGCAGCAGGGTGCCCTCCTACAGGGGCTCGGCCCAGGTCGGCCCGTCTCCAGAGCCCCCTGGCCGCCGCCGCAGCCTGCTGCCCGGCACCTCAGAGCTGCAGGCCCAGCACTGCAGGCGCCGGGTCCAGCTGGGCTCCCATCCCTGGTGCCGCCTGACGGCCCCGCTCCCTCCCAGTGGCCGGGCTCTCCTCGCCCCTCGCCCGGGCCCACCAACTCGCCCTGGCTGACCCACCACAGCCACCCACCAGGGAAGGCCACCCGCACGTCACAAGAAGCGTGTGACACTGTGCTCTGGCCTCATCCTGCACATCCCGCCCTGCCACCCCCTGGACCACGGGAGGGGCTGCCAGGACCCTGAGCTCCCCAAACCGCCCCCAGAGCAGACAGAACGCCCCCACGGCTGTGGGGCCGCGAGCCCTGCAGGGAGGGCTGGGGCACACGGGCGGGTGGCCTCCAGGAGCTGCCCAGCACTGCACAGGACACCCCGTGGCTCCTGAAACGACAGCTGGGGCCCGAACATCTGTGTGCCCAGGGCAACGCGCGGAGACCCTCAGTCCCAGCCCTGGGCGCCAGCATTCAGAGGCCAGGCGGTCGGGGGGCGCCCTCAGAGTGCGCGGCAACCCGAGCGGCCCACCCCCAGGCCAGCACACGCAGGACACGGGGACGCGGGGCCAGCACCTGGCGTCTAGGAGAAGCACCCGGCCCTGGTGTTCCACCAGGGACCCCCATGCTGAGACAGCGACAGAACCTCAGGAATGGAGGGCACGGTGGCAGCCACGGTGGTCATAGCAAGGTGATACCAGGGCCCCTGGGGTCACAGCTGTCCTCACCGAGGGAGAGGACACAGGCAGCCACGAGGGTCCCAGCCCAGCACCTGCGGGCAGCTGCCCTGTGCAGCCCCTCAGCCCCCACGGGACCTAACCGCAGTTCCCAGGAAGCCGCGGGCACTCGCAGACACCAGGCCCTCCTCCGGAGGACACTGGACACCCCATCCTGTGGCAGGCCTGGCCAGGGCTCCGCCCCAGCCCCAAGCAGCCAGCGCTGCGCCGCGCTCCTGGAGGAGCCGGAGGAGACGGGCGCCTCCTGGCCCTGGCCCCAGGCCCCCAGCACGAGCGAGTCTCAGCGTCTGGCGCACCCACACCCCAGGAGCCCCACACGGCCACAGGCAGGCGCTCGGCCACCGCAGTCATGGTGCCTGCCTCTGCCCAAGAGCCTGCAGGCCGGCCGGGCAGGCGCCGTCACCACTAGGAGGCCGCAGCCCACGCTGACACCCGCGAGTGAGAAGTCAGCCGCACCCCGGCAGGTGGCGGGGACGCCAGCCCGGGCCCCGCAGGCCTCACGGAGGGGAGAGCACAGAGGGCGCTGCACCCGGGCCCGCGGCCTGCACCAGGGGCCCCACAGGTGGTGGCAGCAAGGACAGCGACAGAACGCCCCCCCAGCCTGATCTCCTCTGCACACTGGGCACAGCCTGCGCGGCTGGTGGCAGGGCTGCCACCCTTCCCAGGTCCCTCGAAGGTACAGACACGGATGCCCCTCAGCCCAGCCAGCCCACCCTGGCACAGCAAGGATGCCGCAGACCCCTCCCCCATTCATCCGACACCTGTTTTGGAGCCCCCTGTCCCTGCATGCTGGGGTCTTACCAGCACCTTTTCTGAAGCCCCCTTAGAGTCAGGGAGGCCTGGGGAGTCCCCAGTCCTGCCCACCTGAGCCCAGCTGGGGGCGTATGAGCAGGACACTGGGCTGGGCAGTGCCAGCTCTCCACCACTGCAACAGAGCCCTGAGGTGCCCGGCTGCACACAGACATGGTCACGGTGACTCACAGTGTGGGGCTGTAGTCCGCACAGGCCACCGGCTGCCCCCGGCCTCTGGGGGAGGAACACATGCTCCCTCCTGAGGGCCAGGGACGAAGGGCAGAGTAGGGGGTGGGACCGCCACCACCTCTGGGAGCAGCCCCCCATGACCTGGAGCCCTCCCAGGCCCCGCCTCCTGAAGGCCCCATCCAGGACTACCAAGTCCTGAACACCTGGGCCTCTGGGAACATTCTAGAACCAAGCCACAGCACCTCCCACAGTGTGGGGACAGAGACTGCCTGTCCAGCTGCCCACTGTCACCAGAGAGGCTTGGCAGTACGACCGAGGGGCGTCAGGAGGCACAGACCACCTGTCCCACCCCTCACTGCAGCCCTGTCCCGTCCCAGGACCGAGCAGCGAGCGGCCAGGCTGGGCAGCGCCCGCAGGAAGAGCTCCGGGGAGACCTGCTGGGCCAGGCTCGCGCTGGGACACCCCGACAGCAGCCCGTGGCAGCCGGCAGCGCTGCGTGTCCCCGAGCCCACCCAGCCCGGGGAAACCAAGGCACAGGCCGGCAGTCTCGCAGCTGCAAGTGGCAGCGGTGCCTCTGAGCCGCGCAGAGCCGGGCATGGGCACTCCCCGAGCACCCGGGAGGCGCAGTGCTCACCACTCACCCACCGAAGGCCAGAGGGCGGGGCGGGCGAGGGGCACAGAGCGGGCAGCCCTGGGAGTGTTCGGACAGCACCTCCAGATGGCGGGCGGCCCACAGGGCTCCAGAGGACGGACGCCGCAGCACCAGGAGGGCAGGGGACCCAGGGGGAGCCAGGCCTCGAGGGCAGAGCACACAGGCCCTAGGGTGGCACTCGCCCCAAGCCAGGACCTGGTGCTCAGAGGCCCAGAGCTGGGGGCCGCGGGCACTGCCACACTGCAGTAGCCCTGCTGGCCCAGGCCCTCGGGGGCCCCAGTGACACTGCTATAGGGAAATGCGCGCCCTCCTGGGACCCTGCCGGGCTGCAGAGCAGGGACAAGCTGGCCCCAGGGGCCTTGCCACTGCCCTAAGGTCCGCCTGACACGGCCCGCACCACGACACCCTGGCTCCCGGCGCCAGCGCCCTCTCACAGAGCAGCCAGGGTCCTGGTCCCCGACAGCAGGCCTCCGCAGCCAGAGTCAGCAAGGGGACCCTCTGCGGCTGGGGTCCAGGACAAGACTCCTCTCAGGGCAGCTGGCAGTGCCGAGGCAGGAGGCCCAGGCAGGGACAGCCACAGAGGACCTCAGTGACCCAAGGACGCCGAGCTCAGGGCCCACGGCCTGCTCCCAGCCCCTGTCTGACCCCAGGATGAGCCTGGCCGTGGTGGGGGCACCACGTCACCTGCTGGGGGCGGGGCGGTCTCTGCTGGGGACTCAGGGCTGCAGGAGGGAGGAGCAGCCCAGGGGAGGCGGCAGCCGAGGGCGGCTCCTCCCAGCAATTCGGGGCCCCTGCTGATAGGCCTTTTCCTTTCTGGGGGAACTAAACTGAGGGGGTCAACCCCTGAGCCACACCCAGTCCTTTCACTGTTTCGTTTGAGCCAGGGCCTCGCTAAGTTGCCCAGGCTGGCCTCGAACCTGCCACCCTCCTGCCTTCACCCGAGCCTCGGCCCGTCGCTGGCTGGGATGACCGCGTGCACCGCCACACCCAGCCAGCGACGGGATCGGAGCGTGGAGGATGTGGGGCACATCGGGGGGGGGGGGCCGTCCCTCCGCGGCGGGCTGCAGGTGGACGAGGCCATCGAGGCGCTTCCTGCTAAAGCCTGCGGGTGCCGCGCACAGGCCCCGCCAGAAGCCAGCAGCCCCGGCCTCCTCCTGCCAGGAGGCACGCCCAGCCCTCCTGGGGCCAGCGTCCCGGGGCTGGATCCTGGGCTTCTGGCTGCCCAGCCAGGGCGGGCGCGGGGCGGACAGGAAGCTCCGGCCTCACCACCCTGCTCCACTCCCGGGAAGCCTGGAGCCCTGGGCTCAGCCCTGCTAGGACACGGGGCCTCGGGGCACAGCGTCCCCTGTCCTCAGTCCCTAACCAAAAACCCGCCCAGAGGACCAGGCAGCGGCCCCCCAGAGTCTCACCGCCAAGTGACAGAAACGCAACAGCCGGGCTGCACGAGCAGGGCACAGCGAGGCCCGGCAGCCGGGCAGCCCAGCACCGGCCCCTGCGGCCTCTCTCCTGCACGCCCGCGCCCCTGGGGGCCAGCGCGGGGCGGGCGCACATTCACCCACACAGTCCCCACCGCCCAGGCCAGCTGCTGGCCATCATCACCAGGGACAAGACAGGACAGAACAGGCCGGGGACAATGGCACACATAAAATGAACCCCGTGTGTGTCCACGCTGTCCCGCGAGACACAGACCCGACTCTGGACCTCGGCAGCACAACCACCTGCGCCACAGCCCTCCCAGAACTTCCCACGAAGTGACACACGCTATCACACCAGCCTTGCAGCCAGCACTTCACATCACATGCCACTGTGTGACAGGAATTCCCAATGGGGGTGCCTTGCCCAGGACACACTAGCCACTGCCTGAAGCCCCTGGCCCAGAGCAGGTGGAGGCCAGGCACTGTCCACGCCTGCGCCCAGACGCCTGCCCAGGGAACAGGCCCAGGCGGCCCGGAAGCCCCGCCCCGCTGGCCGCCCCACAGGTCACGGGCTGCTCAGGGAGCCAGGGAGGGGACAGAGCAGGGGGCCGAGCTCCTCCCCAGCGAGCTGCCCAGCAGGTGTGAAGGCAGCAGCCTCGGAGCCCTGCCCACCGAGGCTCCCCGCCAAGGACGCCACAGGAGTGCAGCGGGGCCGGCACCCCACTCTGCACCTTAGCGAAGGAGCCACAGGGGAGGAGGAGAGGCTCCAGGGAGAGCGAGCCCCCCGGCCCCAGCCCAGCAGCAGGGCCATGCGGCTGCCGCTCGGAGGTACCTGAGAGTGCCACGGGCTGCAGGCTGTCACCAGCTGCCGCCACTGGGCAGCGGCCCCGGGGGCTGGGAACCCCAAAGTCCCACCTGCAACGCACTCGCTGCCAGATGGGGACAATCAGTGCACTTGGGCTGGCTCACTGGGAAAATGGAAAAGTCCCCACAGCAGGTACAGGCCGTGCAGGGGCATGTGACAACGAGCCCCGGCCCCAGCCCCAGGGGTCCTCCAGCAGGGTCCTCAGTCTGGAATGAAAGGCCGCTCGGGTGGGAAGGGTGCCCAGAGTCCCCCCATTCCCAACACCCAGGCCATGGCCACCTCCTCTGCAAAGGCCCCACAATCCCCCGGCAGGTCCCCGCAGCAGGTCCCGGGCCTCTGTGTGACGGTTCCGCCATCTGCGCCTGCGTCCCCCTCTCCCACCCGCCCTGCCTGCCCTCCACCTGGCACCGGCTCACAGGACGCCCCTGTGCAGGCTGGGGAGGGGTGCTGCTGGGGCCACCCAGCAGGGAGGGCAGGACTGCAGACACAGGCACCCTGTGCCCAGGTGGGCACTGGGGACAAAGACTGGGGGTGGCGCCATCCTGCCAGGCTCACTGGAGGCTTTCAGCTCAGGCTGGGCTCAGCAAAGCTGCCCACAGGAGCCCTGGCCCAGCCTTGAACCCCATCGACCTCAAGCCCCGCAACCAGGCCAGGAGCTGGGGTCCACAGGAGAGGACGGGCCTGGAGGGCAAGGCTCTGGTACTGTCCTTTGGTCACAAAGAAAGCCTCCCACCCACTGCAGAGGCCAGCCAGGACCATGCTGTCCTCCGCAGGTCCCGGCTCCTCCTGCCTGCCCTCCTGGAGAGAGGGCCGCTGGGAGCCCTAGGCGGACGGGACACATCTGGAATCAGCCTGGGGGCCGCTTCAAGCAAGGCACCTCCCGAGCCCAGGCCCGGTGCCCAGCTCCAAGCCAGAGAGGCCACACGCTCCCCACGCCAACACGGCCCCTCTGCCACCAGGTCCGGTCCCCCTAAGCCATGCCGGCTGCAGCTCCGCGAAGCGGCCTCCTTCCCCCAGGACAAGCCCACCGAGGCTGCCTGTGGGCACATGGCACACGTGCCCAACCTTCCCCGGGGTCCAGCGCTAACCCAGGAGCTCGGGGAGGAGGAGGCAGGGCGGACAGGGCAGAGCTTGTTTTGTAAACCACTGAAAGGCCAGTCCTCCCCTGGCCCTCGTCTGGGAGCTTATTTGGGGTGACAACACAGACAGCTGGGCCGCCTGGCCCCCAGCAACAGGTGATCCTTGAGGAGACAGACACGCTACGGAGCAGGGGGACGAGGCCTCCAAAGAGGGTGTGGTGGCTCCAGCAGGATGCCAAGGACAGGGGCCATGGAAAGCCCAGGAGCTGGCCACTCTGACAACCCATGGCCTCAGTTTCCCTGGGAAAGGGAGGGAGGCAGGGGGATGGCCCCAGGGGAACGGGAGTTGGGGCACAGCTGAGCCTGGAGGGGGGCACCCGAATCTGTAGTGAGCAGGACTCCACCTGATGGGACATGTCCAGGCGGGACCTGGGAGGTGAGGGCCAAGTGTCCTGTGGATCACAGCCCACAAGTCTGGCCCTGCAGACACAGGACGGCGAGAGGGAGACACCTATGGGGCAGGTCAGAGGCCATCCCTGTGCAGAGGGGCCCAGAGGGCAGACCCCAAAGGTCCTGGGGGCAGACCCCAAAGGTCCTGGGGGCCAATGTGGACAGCAGATGCAGGGGCTGCCCAGGAGCCCAGGATGCAGGGACCTGACCTGGACAGCAAAGGCAGGTGCTAACTCCAAAGGCCTCAAGGCCCACCCTGGACAGCAGAAGCAGGAGACTGGCCCTGGAGGAAGCCAGGGCCACACTCAACACAGGCAGGGGCTGACCACAGAGTTCCAGAGGCTCTGACCTGAACAGCACAGGCAGGGGCTGACCGCTGGGGGTCCAGGAGCCTTACCTGGACAGCATGGGCAGGGGGTTGACCACAGAGGATTCTAGGCTAAAGAGCAGGTTATCATGGACAGCATGGTAAGAGCTGGTCACAGAGGGATCCAGGCTAGCCTGGACATCACAGCAGGAACAGGCCACAAAGGAATCTGGACTGACTACCAAGTCATCAAGGCCACCCTGGACAGCTAGGGCAGGGGTTGGCCACACAGAGATCTGCGGCAGAGCTGACCACCACAGACAGAGGTTCACCACTGCAGGCCCAGGTCAGCTCAGGCAGGGACTGACCCTTCAGGGACTGAGGCAAGGCTGACTACCACAGGTAGATGCTGACCCTGGCAGGATGGGGGTGAGTGACCACCACAGGCCAATGAAAACACCGCAGGATCTGCAGCAAAGCCAGCCTGGGCTGCCCAGGAGCAAGGCTGACCCTTCAGAGACCCGGAAAAGGGCAGATCACCACAGGCACAGACTGACCACTGAGACTGGGACTGCCCTGCACAACTGAGGCAGGAGATGACCCTCCGGGGACGTGGAGAAGGATGACCACCATGGGCAGCCTAAGTACTGGAAGAAATGGTCCTCTGGGGATAGTCAGGCTCACCACAGGGACAGGGCTTGCCCTTCAGGATCAGAGCGGGGCTGACCAGCGGGAACCGTGGAGGGGGCTGCAGCAGTGCTGACTGTCCAAGGACCCCGGCAGGCTGACCGCCAGGCAGGGTGACAGTCCAGGGAGCCAGAGCAGCGCTGGCCCTCCGGGCCCAGGACTGACCGCGCAGGGGTCCAGGGCAGGGTGGCCCCAGGGCCGAGGCGCCGCTGGCCTCGCGGTCCGGCGGCCCCACTCACCCAGCAGCAGCAGCTTGAGCTCGCGCCGGGCGTCGCGCTTGTCCCGCCGCAGCTGCTTCTCGATCTCGGCGTTGATGCGCTTCGACTCCTTCACCTCGTCGCTCAGGCAACACGCCATCATGGACTCCAGAGTCATCGTCCCGGCCCCGGCCGCCGCCGGCCGCCCCCGCCGCCGCCCCCCGGCCGCACGGCCCGGCCCGGCCCGGCCCGGCCCGCCGGAGCCGCCTCGGCCGCGCCCGGCCGCGCCCTCGGCCCGGCCCCCGTTGGGCCGCCGCCGCCGCCGCCGCCGCCGCCGCCGATCCCCACTCGGCCGCGCCGCCGCGGACCCTACCGCCGCCCGCGCCGCGCCGCAGCCGCAGCCGCCGCCGCCGCCAACCGCAGCCGCCGCGACGAGCGACGGCGCCGCACAACCTAGCCCGCTGGGTGCTTGACGGGCAGGCGGCGCGGCCAATGGGAGCGCGGCGGCCCTGCGCGCGCGCCGCGGGGCGGGGCCGGCGGCGGCCGGGGGGCGGGGCGGAGCGCGCGGGGGCGGGGCGCGCGGGCGGGGCCGGCGTGTTTGGTTGCGCGGACGTGGGAAGGGGCAGCGCCGGCGGGAGCCGGGCGAGGCCGCCCGGGATTGTGGGAATGCGGCGGACTTGGCCTCCGACTCGGCCCCCGTCTGCGCGGCCTGTGGTGCGTGGAATCACCTGGCCTGGCGCGGCTGTGTTCCTGGAGCAGGCGTTAATGGGCGCCTGCTATATACCAGGCAATAATGCTGCGCCTACCATAATACCAGACAGCCGCAGGCAAGAACAGAGTGCCTACTGTTTACCTGCTGAAGAAGAGGCCCACACCAGGCATTAATGCTGTGCCTGCCATATACCACCAGGCAGAGCAGGAGCAGGAACAGAATGCCTAGTGTATACGAGGCACGTGCCTGGCATCAGCGGAGCACCTGCTGTATACCAGGCGCTGCCTATGCCCCTTAAACCAGCACCACGAGCTGACACGTTGATCCTCATGGTGCAGAAACAGAAACCTCCCGCCGCGGGCTTTGCCTGCAGCTCCCTCACCTCCGCGGCCTCTTGCCCAAGGCTGCATGCTCTGTGCCCTCAGTGCCTTCGGGGAACCCTTTCTGACCCCTCAGCCCGTGTCCCTCTGGTGGTGGATGCAGACTCGGGCTCCCCAGCCGACAGTGAGCTGCCCGAGGTGGAGGCAGGCCTGCCTGGTGGCCACTGAGCAGAGCTGGCCGCCGCCACCGTGGTCAGTCCTGGCTGCGTCCAGCTCTTGTGCAGCAGATCTCAAAATGGCTTTTCCATTTAAAAATAGAATGATATTCTGAGACATGTGAAAGTCAGATTTCAGTGTCCGTAAGAAAGGTTCGTTGGAACATGGCCACACCTTCACCACACTGTTGAGCGGCTCCTGCGGTGCGGCGGCTGTGAGCGGCTCTAAAGCACCCTCCATCTTTTGGAACTGGAGATTGAACCCGGGGAGCTCTACCCGAGCCACGCCCCCAGCCCCTCCACAACATTTTCCATCTGGCCTTTTACAGAAGCAAACCTGAACACAGCAGATGCCCATCGCTGTGCCTGGCGGGACGGCCAGTTCTTGGGGCAGAAAGCTCATTTTGCAGAGGAGCGAGCGGACAGGGACACCTGAGTCCCGACCCAGCCGGACCCCCGCGTCTCCCCACCTGGCCCTGCCCCCACCGGGCCCTGCCAGGTCCCAAGCTCCAGCGCCCATCACCTGTCTTTGGCGCTGTACCTTGGTATGCCGTTCGCCCTGGTCTTGAGATAAGTGGGGAGGAGTTGGGTCAAAGTCCCCGTTTATTGGCTGATTGGTGTGTGGGGGATTATCTCCCTGACGCCCTCATCTCTGGGGCCTCCAGCCTCACCTCAGCTGGGGCTCCTGGGTGCCCCGCAAATGCATTTAAGCTCCACTCAGACAGAACCTACCACCAAGGGCACAGCTGAAGAAAAACACTGTCCTTCAGCCTCTACTTAGAAGGCCGCCTCCAGGGAGGCCCCAGAGGATTACACCGGCCCCACCCCCTCACTCGAGCACATGCCCTGTTGAACTTGCTCCAGAGCCTCTCGGTCTCAAGTTCCCTCTTCATCTGCCTGGCTCATGGACTCCGGCCCCAGCTGGGACGGGAGTTTTCTTATCACTGCTGTATCTAGAATCTGGCCTGCATACAGTATGTGCTCAATAAACACTGAAGGACCCAGTGGGCTCACGAATGCACGCACACGTCTCAGCCGCGACAGGCTTGAGGGGTGCGGTCTTGGTGCTGGGGATTGCATGCAGGGGCACTCGGCCACTGAGCCGTCCCCAGCCCTTTTATTTTTATTTTTTGAGATGGAGCCTCACTAAGTTGCTTAGGGCCTCACTAAGTTGCTAAGGCTGGCCTCAGACTTGCCACCCTCCTGTGTCAGCCTCCCAAGTCACGAACGACAGGCGTGCACCACGTGCCCGGCTGGCCTGGGGTCCTTATGGCTTCCGCCTCACGGCCACTGTGTCTGATAGCAGCAGCAGTAACTGCATGTGTACTGGTCACTCTGGGATGGCCCTTGTCCCCTGCCAGCGATGTGCTCCAGCAGGGCCACCGTGGGCTCCTGCTCCCATAGGACTGTCCTGTCCGGCACCGGCCCTCGGCCTCAGCCCTCCTCCACACCTCTGCAGGGTGTGGAGCCTGGCCCTCACCCGCGCGGTCCCACAGGCCAGCCCAGCCAGGCCTCCCGCGGCCCTGGACGTGGGGCCCGGCTGACCCCGACATCGCACACGTGGCCACGGGGATCACGTTGCACGCGCGCGGCTCAGCCCTGGGCTTGCCCCAGAAGGCCTCATGCAAGCCCTGGGCCACAGTGACCACCCAGCGCGCCCCCACAGCCAGCCTCCTCCTCGGCCAGCCTCCCCCACGGCCAGCCTCCTCCTCAGCCAGCCTCCTCCACGGCCAGCCTCCTCCCCCACAGCCAGCCTCCTCCCCCACAGCCAGCCTCCTCCCCCACAGCCAGCCTCCTCCTCGGCCAGCCTCCCCCACAGGCAGCCTCCTCCTCAGCCAGCCTCCTCCCCCACAGCCAGCCTCCTCCTCGGCCAGCCTCCCCCACGGCCAGCCTCCTCCTCAGCCAGCCTCCTCCACGGCCAGCCTCCTCCCCCACAGCCAGCCTCCTCCACGGCCAGCCTCCTCCCCCACAGCCAGCCTCCTCCACAGCCAGCCTCCTCCACGGCCAGCCTCCTCCCCCACAGCCAGCCTCCTCCTTGGCCAGCCTCCTCCACAGCCAGCCTCCTCCCCCACAGGCAGCCTCCTCCTCAGCCAGCCTCCTCCACGGCCAGCCTCCTCCCCCACAGCCAGCCTCCTCCACGGCCAGCCTCCTCCCCCACAGCCAGCCTCCTCCACGGCCAGCCTCCTCCCCCACAGCCAGCCTCCTCCACGGCCAGCCTCCTCCCACACAGCCAGCCTCCTCCTCGGCCAGCCTCCTCCACAGCCAGCCTCCTCCCCCACAGGCAGCCTCCTCCTCAGCCAGCCTCCTCCACGGCCAGCCTCCTCCTCCACGGCCAGCCTCCTCCACGGCCTCCTCCTCCACAGCCTCCTCCTCCTCGGCCTCTCCCCGCCCGGCCCTTCCCTCTGCAGCACAACCCCCCGTGATTTAAATCGCGCCCTGCTGGGGGTGTTCCTGGTGCCCTCCACGAGCGAGGAGCTGGGCTGGGAATGGAGGAGGGACGGTAGCCGTGGGCGCGAGGGCCACTGCTGCAGGCGGCTCTGCCACCCCCTCCTGTGCTGTGCCCCGGGGCCAGGAGCAGCACCTGGCATACAGCAGGTGCTCAGTAGATGTGCCGTCCGAGATGCACCTGGCTGCCCGGGAGGCTCTGGGACTGTGGCAGAGGGCCACAGACAGCCCCGGGCCCGGCCCCCAGCTCTCGGGGCCTGCCTGGTCGGACCCTGGTAGTGACCGGCTCACACACGGGACCCAGCAGAGGGGGTGGCATCGGTTCAGAGGTGACGGTGGGAGGTGGCCGTGGCGTCCAGCAGGCCCCCCTGCTCAGGGGCCCAGCCTCAGTGTCCTGAGGAGCCCAGCCGTGCTGCTGGGGGTCCCGGGACAGCCCCGGCCCCGCGCTGGGAGCCAGGGGACCGAGGGCTGCGGCAGTGCTCCCCAGCCCGGCCCAGCCTGGAGGCCGCAGCCCTGCGGGAGCCCTGACTGCACCCAGGGGGGACGGCCAGAGCCCCAAGGGCACTCACGCCCCTGACCACAGAAGCCGTGCCCAGACACGTGGGAGACAGAGACGGAGGCCCGCTGGAGCCCAGGGGTTCGAGGCCGGCCTCGCGGACACAGCGAGGGTGACAGAAAGCAAGGGTGGGGCACAGAGGCGGGCCTGTCGCCTCAGCTGCGAGTTTGAGGCCAGCCCCAGCAACCTAGCGAAATCTTGTCTCAAAACAAAAAGTGAATAGGGTTGGGGGGCCTCAGCGGTGGGGACCCCCGGGGTCAAAACCCAGCACCGCAAGAAAAAAAAGAAGAAAAAGAAAACAGGGACGGCCCGAGGGAGCCAAGACAAGCACCTGGGGAAGACAGTACAGCACCGTCTGGGGCTGAGTCCCCACAGAGAAACAGGCCTCTGGTCCTCAGGCCCCGCAGAGGGACAGCAGCGTCCCCATGAGGATCTGCGCAGCCTCCACAGCAGCGGGCTCCTGCGCCCGGCTCGGCCCAGCCCAGACGTCCACCGACACTGCGCACAGGAACAAGCTGTGGCGGGCACACAGTGGAATATTACTCAGCAATGAAAAGGACCTGGCTGGGCTGGAGTCGTGGCTCAGAGGTAGAGGGCTTGCCTATCATGTGTGAGGCCCTGGGTTCGATTCTCGGCACCGCATATGAATGAATGAATAAATTAAAGGTCCATCAACATCTAAAAAAAATATTCTAAAAAAAAAAAGGAACTGGCCACGTGACTACCCAAGGACCCCAGCAAGTCTTTCCTGTGTGGTGCCGGGGACAGAACCCAGGCCTCGTGCCTGTGGGCAGCACCAGCCACAGGACACCGCGAGAGAACTCACGGGGCTGGGCAAGCCCGTCTGCAGGACCCGCTGCCTCGGCCCGCCTGGAGTCGGCGCCCGGGAGAGGCCAGGAGGTGGCCCGTGGTCAGTGAGGGCGGGAAGGCTTGGGGGCAGCAGAGCTGCCGTCCTCTCCCACGGAGGTCCTGCTGGGGCTAGGGAGAGGCCCAGAAGGTCTCCAGAGGTCATCAGGGGAGACTGAGGCCCGGGGAGTTTGGTGGCCTGCCCTGGCCCGGCCTGGAGCCGCCGCGGGCTTGGCTTCCCGCCCACAGGCAGGAGCTGGGCCACCGCCCGCCCCGCCCCTCCGCCTGCTCCCTTGTGGTGGCCTTGGCCCTGCACCCTGAGGTGGGCAGGGTGGGGAAGGGTCCAGGGCCACCAGCAAGGCCGTGGGCTGGCACAGGGCCAGGAGCAGGCTCAAAGGTGGCTGGGCCTTGGCAGTAGGCGGGGCCGGCAGAGGGGACCTGGGGGCTGGTGGCGCCTGTCCCGCACCTGGACGGCCGAGGAGCGCCTGCAGCCTCCCCGTCCCCCAGTGCTGGCGCGAGCTGGGCCCCCCATCCTAGGCAGGCGCCCCACCTCTGAGCTGCACCCCCGGCCCTTTTCATCTTATTTTGAGACAGAGACTCTAAGTGGATGAGGCTGACCTCCAATCTGCAATCCTCCTGCCTCGGCCTCCCGAGGTGCTGAGATGACAGGTGTAGCCACTGTGCCAGTCGCTTGGGCAGATACTTCATCCCTTACAGGCTCCCTAGCCCCAGGCCCTCCTGGACCTCAGCCCAGTCCTGAGCCCCTCATGCCAGGCTCCTGGGAACACCCTCCTCAACCCCGGGCCCCAGGAAGACCCCCCTCCTCGCACGTCTGCAGGGACACCCCCCCTCCGCTCGCTGCCCGCGGCCCTCTCTGCCGGCCTCGGGGACCCCAGCTCTGAGCAGCCCTCGCCTGCCGCTCTGCCCCCTCCGCCCAGTCCCGCCCCGCAGGCTGAGGGCCTTTGTGCCCGGCCCTGGCCTCCTGGGGCCGGCGAGCTTCTGCCGTCCTCCAGAGCCCCGACGTCGCGGCCCGACCCTGGCTGGCCCCGGGGCCAGGCGGACGCTGCATCCCGCCCAGCCTCCGCTCTTCTGCCTCCACCCGTTCTACCCGAGAGCCTGTGTCCCCTCTGTCTCCCCAGCACCGGGGACTCTGGACAGCCGAGCCCACGGCTTGGGCTGCACCGGGCCCTGGGGTGGCCTCGCGCACGGCAGGCAGGGGACACAGGAAGGGACTGTGTAGGGAACAAGGGACAGCCAGCCGGGGGCTGCGCCAGGAAGGGACCCCACAACACGGGCGGCCCCGCCACTCCTCCAGGGCCTCCCGTCCGTCTCTGCCCTCGACGCCGGGCGCAGGGCCCGGCCCAGGAAGCTGCGTTCCCAACAACCTCACGCTGAGCCCAGCGTCCCGGTGACGTCCCCGCGTGTGGCCGGGGACAGCCCTTGCTGTGTTGGGGACACAGAGGTGGTGCAGAAGCAGCTTCATGCTAAGCTTAGAGCCGGATTCAGGGGCCTGGGGCCGCGGCTCAGTGGCAGAGCGCTCGCCGGGCACGCGTGAGGCCCGGGTCCGAACCTCAGCACCACTGAAGAATGAATAGACGGATGATGAAGAAAAGGTCCGTCCGCAAATGAAAAATAAAAATAAAAATCGAATCTGGACTGGAGTCCAGTCCTGCCCCTCCTCTGCCCACAGCCCTCCATGGCTCCCACCTGCCTTGGGGTCAGAGCCCGCGTCCTCCCTGCAGCCCACAAGGGCCTGCGCAGCCCCCCCCCCCTCCTCTGCCGCAGACACACGGGGTGCCTCAGGCCCCCCCAACACTCCAGGCTGGTTCTGCCCCAGGGCCTTTGCACACACCCCAGTGCAGCCGTCCCTGCAGTCGGCCCTTGCTTGCCTCCCTGACCTCTGACCCCTCCCCTTCCTTCGCACTTCATTTATCGATCAATTATTTTTTATTGGATTCATGGATTATCACTTTTAGAAAAGATCAGGATTCATATTGCCTGTGATCATTGCCATGCTCAAATCTGTGCCATCTTTGGTCCCTTGAGGCTGTCCCCTGCCTGCTGGCAGGCCCCTGACTCTCCGGGCACGCCCCTGGCTCTCCGGGCGGCAGGATCCTGCAGCCCTGCCCCGGGCGTCCAGCGGGCTGGGCCTTCTTTTGGACAGTGGGACTCTGAAGCCCAGCCCTAAGTGAGCTGCCGCCCCAGAGGTCAGAGCTGGGAAGTAGGCGGTGGACCCCCAGACGCGGACAGGCGGCACTCCTGTCTGCAGATCACCTGTTCCCTGTAGTGTCCTGTCACCCCAGCCACTGGGGACTGAGGATCCGAGGTCCAGGCCGGCCTCAGCAATGCAGCAACACTGTGTCAAAATAAGGCAAGGAGGCTGGGCACAGCACAAGGTGGAGGCTCGCCCAGCGTGCGAGGCCCTGGCCTCCACCCTCACCGCTGTGGGGGATGGGGGAGACGATCTACTCGTGACTCCGAGATCCATGCTAGGACGCGTCCCAGGACTTTTTTTTTTTTTTTTTTTTTTTGTACTGGGGATCGACCCCTGGGCCACACCCCCAGCCCTTTTTCGTATTTTATTAGAGACAGGGTCTCCCTGAGTTGCTTAGTGCCTCGCCATTGCTGAGGCTGGCTTTGAACTCGCGATCCTCCTGCCTCAGCCTCCCACGTGCTGGGATGACAGGCGTGGCCACCGCGCCCGGCTCTAATAATTTTCTAAAATACTCTTTTGAATTGTTGATGGACCTTTATTTTATTCATTTATTCACATGTGGTGCTGAGAATCGAACCCAGGCCTCACACGTGCCAGGCCAGTGCTCCACCACTGAGCCCAGCCCACTAATAATCACTTTTTGAGTTTTTGTTTCCTTGACCCAGGGCCTCGCCACGTTGCCGCTGGGCCCTGCCGCGTGGTGACGGTCCCCGCCGCGTGGTGACAGTCCCCGCGTGGTGACGGTCCCCGCGCGGCTGCCCGTCTTGGCGCCTTGGCACCCTTTATCTGCAGCGGGCAATAAAGTCACGGAGGCTGCTGGCCAGGCGGGCAGGGCTGAGGAGATGCCCACGTGGACAGCGTGGGCAGCCGCGCCCGCACCCCGTGCCTGGACTCCAGGGATGGCGATCGAAACTGGGGCTGCTCTTTGACTCCTGGGGCCGCCTGGAGCCGGGCCAGGGCGCCGCCCGTCCCCCCGCGGGCCTCCTGGGGCAAGACCGAGGCTCTGGGAGTGAGGGCCCAGGTGGCCCCGTGCCGCCCAACCTAGCAGATAGAATACAGGAGGCGCTGAAAGGTGGCTTCCAGGTAGGTGGCCAGTGACGCCCAGGGTTAGGGTGTCCCTGCAATGCGGGAACATTTCTCCCTCTCCACAGCACTGAGAAGGACCCCAGGGACGCTCGACCACTGAGCTACACCCCGGCCCCGACTTTTTTTTTTTGAGGCAGGGTCTTCCTGTCAAGGCTGGCCTCCAACTTGCCATCCTCCGTCCTCAGCCTCTCCCTAAGGAAACAGTCCCGACGGATGGGGTGGAGGCCAGGCACACTGCTCAGCACCTGGCAGGGACCAGGATGCCCTCTCAGGAAGAGTCCAGCCCCAGAGGCGGGCAGTGCGGGCGGACGCTGGACTACCCCGCTCTGCTGGGCGGACAGCAGGTGTGACGGCGATGGCGGGGCAGCCCCGCCCCCGCTCCAGACCCGCGGCCTCTGCAGGCGGATCCCGGGGAGATGCTGCCCCCTTGTGGACGCACGAGGACCTGCAGTTGCAGCTCCTGGCCACCCGGCGGCTAGGGGCTGCTGTCCCCAGGGTCCCAGCAGGCGGCTCCCGAGCACTCTCTGCCTGGACGGCAAGTCCTCATCCCGTGCTGCCTCGCGGTGGCCACTGTGCCTGCGGGACCCTGGGGCCTGGCCAGGGCCGGCTGCGCCTCTTAGGAATGGAGGGTGTGGCAAGTGGCCACTGAGCTTGGGACGGGTCTCTGCCCTGGCACTCTGGACAAACACAGATGTCCCCAGATGTCCCCTGGGGGCAGAGCCGCCCCAGCCGAGGCCCCCGGGTGCAGGGAGCCCGAGAGACCCCCTGTCCCGCGAGGTCCTGGGTGCTGCCACCCTGGCCTGAGTCAGGCAGGAGGGGGCGGTCACCAGAGCTGGGGTCCCCGCTGCACCGTCTGCCGCGGGGAGTCTGCCGTGGGCACGGCCAGCTGATGCCAGCAAACACGGCCGGGCTGCCCCCACCGGGGACGCTGGCGGGACCTGCCTCTTGGCATGGCGTCCTGGGCCTGCACCTTTCCCAGGCCAGCCTGGACAACAGATGTCCCCACGGCCACTGCCGAGCCGTCCTCCCTGGCTGGGGGCCACGTGAGGGCCAGATGCTGGGCTCCCTTTCACTCCACTCATGTGAGTGTGAGTGCAGATGGCCTCGCGGGGACAGAGCAGGACACCCCCTGTGCCGCTGACGCGCTGGTGGGTGAGCGCGTGTCCACACACACCACGGGCCTGGCCTGCCAATCCCCTCTGAGCACTGTGGGTGAAGGTGCTGCACTCAGTACTGGGCCATCTTACA
Source organism: Tamias sibiricus (assembly GCA_025594165.1). Classification (NCBI taxonomy): domain Eukaryota; kingdom Metazoa; phylum Chordata; class Mammalia; order Rodentia; family Sciuridae; genus Tamias; species Tamias sibiricus. The sequence continues at coordinate 2,223,141 of CM046673.1, read as the reverse complement.
AAAGAAGATACTGAGGGTCAGAGAGGCCGCGGAGCCAGGCCAGCGAGGGAACCTGTGTTGGCCAGCGTTCCCAAGAGGCAGAACAGGACATGTGCTTAGGTGCCTGCCAGGGGCGTGTCAGGGGCAGAGGCTCAGGAAGCCCCCTGCTGAGTGGAGGGTCTCAGAACCTGGGAAGCACCTGGTGGAGCTTGGACCTGGGAGGCCCGGGGAAGCCCTGGGGGAGAGCCCAGACAGGAGGCGGGGCCAGCGCCTGGATCCTCCCTGGAGTCACAGTGGGATGGACGACAGCCAGACACCCCCCACCCCGCCTCCCTCCTGTGGTTCACGGCTGTGACACTTGTTTCTACTTTATTGTATTGTGTGCAGTACCGGGGATGAACGCAGGGGGCGCTGCCCCGCTGCATCCCCAGCCCCCTTTTATTTATTTATTTTTTTGTGTGTGGTACCGGGGATTGAACTCAGGGGCACTCGACCACTGGGTCACATCCCCAGACCTTTTTTGTATTTTATTAGAGACAGGGTCTCACTGAGTTACTAAGTGCCTCGCCATTGCTGAGGCTGGCTTTGAACTCGCGAACCTCCTGCCTCAGCCTCCCAAAGTGCTGGGATTACAGGCGTGCACCACCGTGCCCGGCTTCTTAATTTGTATTTTGAGACGGGGTCTCTGGAACTGTCATGCTTCTCATTATGGTCTACTATGTTCCCCAGGCTGGCCTCGAGCTTGTGATCCTCCTCCCTTGGCCTCCTGTTGCTGCCTGAAGCGCTTGGAGCAACGGAGCCGCGGGAAGAAGTTTAGAGGCAAACTGGAGACAAACAGCTTTTTATTCTGATAACTTTTCTCTCTGGTTTTAACAACGATTAACACACGCCATACACACCACCAAAATGGCGCTGACCCGATCAGCAATTTCGGCCAAGTCACTCGAGATTTTGGGACAAGTCCCGTGAGAGTACGGAAGGCGACAATGCCCAAATCTTCATGGCTCATAGTCAACCGCAATTCAAGTCATCTCCCCAAACAGGGCTCCTGCAGCCTCCGAAGTTGCTAAGATGACAGGCGTGTGCCACTGTGCCCAGCCTGGCATAAACCTTTTCTCTTTTTAAGTGAATTGTCTCAAGAGTGTTGATTTAGTAGCAGGAAGCTGACTCACTCCCCTCCCAAAGACCCCCACTTCCAAATGCCAGCCCTCTGGGGCCAGTGCCCTAACACACCAGTCCCAGGGGTCAGTTCAGCAACAGGGCACGGGCAGAACGGCCAGGCAGTGGCCACTGGGCTGGGCTGTCTTCTGTTGCTGCAACTAAACACCAGAGACCAGGCGACTTATTAAAAACAGAAGTTTGTTTAGCTCACAATGGTAGAGGCTGGTGGAGGCTGGCAGTCCTTAAGCAGGTGCCTGGTGAGGGCCCAGTGCTGCGTCCTGACAGTTGGGGATGCCACAGCAGGCACCAACTGCCTTGCCCTCCCCCTCGTCCCTCTCCTTTTATTTTTGTTTTTCTTGTTTTGCAGCTGGGCTGGCGCCCGGGGCCTGGGCAGCTCTTCTCCCAGCCTAGTTGCAAGGACGACCGTGGCCTTGACCTCTCTGAGGGTGACAACGGGCCTGGGTCCTGTTGGCTCCTCCCATCTTGCACCTTGGGGCATAGACTCTCTGCCCCCATTTCACAGAGGGACACTGGGTCCTCGAGGTTGTCCCTGGCCACACAGGGGAGGCACGTGGGCACCAGGCTGGGGTGGCTGCCCCCAGGCTGAGCCACACCTGGAGAGGGGGCAGGCAGGGGCATGGGGGCGTGGCCTCGCAGCTGGCTGTGCCACCACCCACCTGCCAGAGAAGGACAGCCAAGGCCAAGCTGCAGGAGTGGGCGGACCTCGCACCTGCCCTTCCTCCCCTCTCCGCCCCAGGCCCCTCCTCCCTTCTCTCCCCTCCCCCTCCCTCCTCTTCCCCCGCCCCCTCTCCCCTCCTCCCTCTCCCCTCCTCCACCCTCCCCTTCCCTCCTCCCCCCTCCCTCCCCCTCCCTGTCCTCCCCCTCTTCTCCTCCCTTCCCCAGTCCTCCCAGTCCCTCTCCCCCTCCCTATCCGTCCTCCCCTCCCCCTCCCTCCTCCCTCTCCCCATCCTCCTGCCCCTTCCTCCCCCCTCTTCCCTCTCCCCCTCCTCCCCCTCAACCTCGGGCCAGAGCAGCCTCAATGACGTCACGTGACGCACACCAGGCCACCCACAGCCTTGCCTGACAGCCCAGGAAGATGGAAATGAAAGAGTCATGTGACCAAGACTGGCCAATCAGAGCCTTGTACCCAGGCTGCCCAGTTTGCCTCCTGGGTGTCATGTGACCTAAGACTGGCCAATGAGAGTGAGCTCAGAGACAGGCTGTAATTAAGCCGCAGGAATTGGCTGGTGCTGCCGGGCTGGGCGAGCGCCCCCGGGGACAGCCGTGCGGCACGCAGCCAGCCCGCCGAGCTGTAGGACACGGAGCCCCAGGAGCCGCAGGAGCCCCTGGATCCAGCCATGCCTGAAGTTAGCCTGGCCTCCTCCGTGTTCAGTTCCAGGCTCTAAAACCATCCCCCCCCTTTTTGTTGTCATTGTTGTCGTCCCTCGCATCCCCCAAATTCTGAATGAGACGAGCGAGTGCTCTACTGAGCAAGATGGTAAGGTCCTGTGCCAGGCCGGTCGCCTTACCGTTGAAGGACATGACTAGATTCTGGGCGTGTCTGTGAAGCTGGGACCATGGAGTTGGTGACGGATGTCATCACGTATTTGTGCAGGCTCTGGTTGTCCTGCTCGCCCGCAAGCAGGGGCTATGCAGGTCTCGGAATCCCTGGTGTCTAGTGGTGGGCCCAGCACACAGTAGCTGCTCAATAAAAGCCCGCTGTGACTGAGCTCTGGGAGCTCGGGAAGAGGGCAGGCAGGCTCCGACGCCGCCCTCTCCGGGTGTCCCCGGGAATCCACCAGGGGTGGGCTCCAGGCCCTGCCGCGGCCCCAGGTCCTGGACACCTGGGTCCCTCGGGGACAGAGCAGGGCTTGCAGGGAGCCTAGGCAACCCCCAGGAAGCCCCGAGCCCACCACAGCGTGGGCCTCCTGTGCGGGGGTCGCCCGTGCGTGCAGAGCCCACCCCCCAAGGCCTGGCTGTACCTTTTTGGTGTTTTGGGCGGTGCTGGGAGGGGACCGGGCGAGCCCTGCGCCTGGCATTTGTGCTGCGGGTCAGCCATTGGCAGCCCCAGCTCCGCTCGGGGACGCTCGTGCCCACGCGGGCGAGACCGGCGACCCGGTGATGAAGTGGCCCCACGGAGCAGAGGCTGAGCGGTCCCCTCCCTTGTCTTCCCCACCATGGCTGCCCCGCGTCCCTGGGAGCCGGGCTGGGCTGGGCCGGGGCCTCGCGCCACAGCGGTGAGATGAAAACCAGAGGCCGAGGCAGCCGGCAGGTGGCTTGTTCCCCACCCTGTCCCACCACCCCCTGCCCCAGGCCTGGAGAAAGGAGACAGGATGGAAACCGGAACCTGGGGGTGCCCCAACACCAAGCCACCCCGAGCCCTGTTGATTTCTTATTTGGAAATAGGGTCTCACTAAGTTGCTGAGGCTGGCCTCAAACATGCCATCCTCCTGCCTCAGCCTCCCCAGTTGCTGGGGTGACAGGAGGACTCATTCGGTAAGGACTCACAAGCTCTTAGTGACTTGCATGCTGAAGCTCTGGCGTTGGGGCAGCTCACGGTCCACACAGCCAGCAGGGAACAGCATCACACAGGTGGTGAGTCCGGGGCAGTGACAAGGTGGCGGTGGCTACCTGGATGGGGGCAGGGGCTGGGGAGGCCCTGTGAGCTGGGTTAGGCAGATCCGGTGTCTATTTAAAATGTTATCATTTCAGTCAGGCAGAATGGCGCTGGCTGTCATCCCAGCTATTCAGGAGGCTGAGGCAGGAGGGTCTCAAGTTCAAGGTCAGCCTGGGCAATTTAGTGAAACCATTTTAAAATTTAAAAATAAATAAATAAATAAAGGGGCTGGGGATGTAGCTCAGTGGTAGAGCACTTGCCTAGCATGTGTGAGGCCCTGGGTTTGATGCTCCCCACCGCGTATAAATGAATAAATAAATAATATGAAGGTCCATCCACAGCTAAAATATATATGTATTAAAAAATAAATAGGGCCGGGTAAGGTGGCCACGCCTGTCATCCCAGCACTTGGGAGGCTGAGGCAGGAGGATCGTGAGTTCAAAGCCAGCCTCACCAACAGCGAGGTGCTAAGCAACTCAGTGAGACCCTGTCTCTAATAAAATACAAAAAAGCGCTGGGGATGTGGCCCAGTGGTTGAGTGCCCCCGAGTTCAATCCCTGGTACCAAAAATTTTTTAAAAAATAAATAGGGGGGCTGGGGTTGTGGCCCAGCGGTAGAGCGCTCGCCTAGCACGTGCGCGGCCCGGGTTCAATCCTCGGCACCACGTACAAATAAAACACATTGTGTACAACTAAAAGCAAATAGATAAATATTTTAAAAATAAATAAATAGGGACTGGGGTGACAGCTCAGTTGGTAGAGAGTGCTTCTCCCACATGCACAAGGCCTGGTTCGATCCCCAGCATAAATAAATAAATAAATAAAAGGGCTGGGGTGTAGCTCAGTAGAGCACCCCTGGGTTCAACCCCCAGTGTCACAAAAATAAATAAATGAAATTTAAAGAACTGTATTGTGTCATGCAAGGCAGGTGCCTGCAGTTCCAACTGGGGAGGTTGAGACAGGATTTGAAATTTGAAATGGTCCCACTAAATTGCCCTAGCTGACCTTGAACTTGAGACCCTCCTGTTCAGCCTCCTGAGTGGCTGGGATGTGGGGCCTGAGCCTCCTGCCTGACTGAAACAAGAACCGCTCTCGAGCCCAGGAATTTGAGACCATCTTTGAGCACCACAGACAAATCTCGTGTCAAACAAATAATTTAAAACTAAAAGTTTTTTTTTTCCCCCCTTTTAAAATTTGCATTACAAGCTGGGCACATGGCCCAGGCCTGTATCCCAGACAGTCAGGAGGCTGAGACTGAGGCAGGAGGATCCTACTAAGCTTAAGGCCAGCCTCAGGAACTTAGTGAGACCTGGTCTCCAATGAAAAATAAAAAGGGCCAGGTGCGGTGGCGCACGCCTGTAATCCCAGCACTTGGGAGGCTGAGGCAGGAGGATCGAAAGTTCAAAGCCAGCCTCAGCAATGGCGAGGCACTTAGCAGCTCAGTGAGACCCTGTCTCTAAATAAAATAGAAGAAAGGGCTGGGGATGTGGCCCAGGGTCCAGTGCTCCTGGGTTCGATCCTCAATACCAAAATAAAAAACAAACTGCGTTGTGCAGCTGAGAACTCCGCAGAGGCTCCTGAGCTGCACCGGCGGCGCTGGCTGTGCACGCACGGGCCTGGGCTCCAACCCCCACCAGGTAAATCAATCAATAAAATCAAAAACTAAACCGGGCGCGGTGGCGCACACCTGTAATCCCAGCACTTTGGGAGGCTGAGGCAGGAGGATCACAAGTTCAAAGCCAGCCTCAGCAATGGCGAGGCACTTGGCAACTCAGTGAGACCCTGTCTCTAAATAAAATACAAAAAAGGGCTGGGGATGTGGCCCAGTGGTCGAGTGCCCCTGAGGTCAATCCCCGGTACCAACAAAAAAAAAATCAAAAACTAACAAGTAGGGGCTGGGGCTGGGGTTCAGAGGCAGAGCACTGATGAATAAATGAAATAAAGGCGTGCTGCCGCCTACAGCTATTGAAAAAGAGAGCAAGCGCAGTGGACAGGGAGGCAGTGCCGCCACAGGCAGAGCCTGGACCTCCGTTGAAGGCCGCGGAGGGGAAGAAGGCACGAGCAGACCTCGGTCGGGGTGAGGACCCTGAGGTGCTGAGTGAAGCTCCTGCCACCAGGCCACCCAGCCAGGTGTGACGCCAGAGGCTCCGACCCAGAGCTGGCAGCAGAGGCCGCCTCCACTGGCCTAGAGGGAGGCCCTGCATCCGCGGGCAGCCACCTGCTTCCTTGGGCTCCAACTGAAGGCCACGCAGGCCACCCGTCACGACCCCGCTGGCTCTGCCCAGCGGCCGGGGCCCAGGGCTGATTTGTAGCCTGGACAGAGGCTGGCCTAGTGGACACAGGAGACAGATGGCCCCGCGTGGCCCCCATGTGGCCCTGAGACCCTGGCAGCCAGGAAAGGCCTCTATGTGGACCGTGGGGCCCGAGGAGCCAGGGATGGTGGCACGTGACACCCCCCCATCGTCCCTCCTGCCCCAGCACTCTCCCCCAGGGCCTGGCCCAGCCTCCCCCAGCTGGCCTCCAGCCCAGCCTCCCCAGCCTTCTGCCACCAGCCCTGGTGACTCCTCGAGGCCCTCAGCCAGCGCCTCTTGGCTGAGGGTGATCCTGACCCCCAGAGCATGAGTGGCAGTGTCTGGGGACCTCTGTGGTTGTCACAAGCTGTGGGGAGCTCCTGGGCCCCGCACCCGGGGACGACCTGCCCAGTGTCAGGAACGCCGAGGGCGAGCCCAGCGCCCCCAGGAGCTGCCCGGCACAGCTGCCCGGCCCTGCCGCCTCCCTGCTGCGGGGCTCTAGCCGGGTCCATTCACCTCTCTGGGCATCGCTCAGATGGACACCAGGCCGCACGGCCCTGCCTGACGGCCGCGGTGCCTACACCGGAGCCCGGAGCCAAGGAGAGGCCTGGACGCTCGGGGGCGTGTCGGCCACAGCTCGAGCCCAGCCCAGCGCCACCACGTCACAGCGACTGGGCTCCAAGGGCCTGGCCCCCGAGAGGCCCGCCTCGGACCCGGTGCCCACAGGCACCTGGCTCTGTCCCCCCCCCCCCACGGGTGCTGAAGCCCAGCCCCGGTCCAGGTGGCTGCCCAAGAGAAGAGGCCTGTCCCGTGCCGAGGGCTGGGCGGGGCTGCAGGGCGCCCCCAGAGGAGGCCCGGGCTCGCTGTCCCCTTCAGGAGCTCCTGTCCCTCTCTCCCTCTCTTTGGGGCAGCGGGGATCGGACCCCAGGCTGCACCTGGGCCGGCTCCAGGCCCTCTGAATGTAGACGGGGTCTCGCGAAGCGGCCCAGTAGGGCCCGGGACCTGGACCCTCCTGCTCAGCAGCTGCTGGGGGACTCCGGGGTGACCTGTGGGGTCTGCGATTCCAGAGCCCTGGAGGACGGCACAGGACAGCATCGACTTTGCTCCTCACGGCGGGCCCCGCGTCTCGCGGCTGGCCTGGCCTGCCCCACTGCCCCGTTTGTGATCTGGCACCTTGACACCTGCTGCCCTTCTTGTTTCTGGGGCTCATCGCGCTGCCCAGGCCGGACTCAAATTAATTCCGGCGCTCACCTGATCCTCCCACCTCTGCCTCGAAAGCAGCTCAGACCCGGGGCCTGGGCCTGGCTTTTGGTTCTAATTTTCTTTTTTTTTTTTTTTTTGTGGTACCGGGGATTGAACTCAGGGGCACTCCACCCCTGGGCCACATCCCCAGACCCCCCCCCTTTTTTTTTTGTATTTTTTTATTTAGAGACAGGGTCTCACTGAGTTGCTAAGTGCTGAGGCTGGCTTTGAACTTGCGATCCTCCTGCCTCAGCCTCCCAAAGTGCTGGGATTACAGGTGTGTGCCACCGCGCCCGGCTCTGATTTTCATTTTGAAAAGAGATTGTCTTAAGCCAGATGGTGATGCGCAACTACCGTCCCAGCACCGGGGAGGCTGAGGCAGGAGGATTCGAGGCTATTCTCAGCAATTCCCCGAGGCCCACAGCAGCGTAACAAGACCCTGTCTCAACTCAGCATTAAACGAGAATAAAATTAAATGAATTGCATTGTGCAAGCATGTATAACAAATTAGAATAGATAAATATTTTTTTTTAAAAAAGAGAATAAAATTATGGCATTTGCAGGAGTTGGAGAATATCATGCTAAGCGAAGCAAGCCAATCCCAGAAAACCAAAGGCCGAAAGTTCTCTCTGCTAAGTGGATGCTGATCCACGATGGGGGGAGGGGACACGGGAAGAATGGAGGAACTTTGGGCAGAGGGGAGGGGAGGAGAGGAGGGGCATGGGGGTAGTAAGACGGTGGATGAGAGGGACATCATTACTTTGGGTACATGCACGACTGCACGTGTGGTGTGACTCTACATAGTGTACAACCAGAGAAATGAAAAGTTGTGTTCCATCTGTACAATGAATCGAAATGCATTCTGCTGTCGCGTGTAACTATGGGGCGGGGGGGGGTGGAGGGGGGGAGACCCTGTCTCAAAATAAAAAATAAAATCAAGTGCTGGGGATGCAGCTCTTTGGGAGAGCAGTCCTGGGCTCAATTCCTAGTATCAAGAAAGAAAGCCAGGGGCTGGGGCTGTAGCTCAGTGGCAGAGCGCTTGCCTAGCATGCATGAGGCACTGGGTTCCATCCACAGCACCACATAAAAATAAGTAAAATAAAGGCATTCTGTTCATCTGCAACTACAAAAAAATTTAAAAAAAAAAAAAAAGAAAGAAAGAAAGAAAGAAAGAAAGCCAGGACAAGCAGTGGCCACACCTGTAATCCCAGCCTCTCGGAAGGCTGAGGCAGGAGGATAGAGAGTTCAAAGCCAGCCTCAGCAAAAGTGAGATGCTAAGCAACTCAGTGAGACCCTCTCTTTAAATAGAATACAAAATAGGGCCGGGCGCAGTGGCGCACGCCTGTCATTCCAGCACTTGGGAGGCTGAGGCAGGAGGATCACAAGTTTTAAAGCCAGCCTAAGCAATGGCAAGGCACTTAGCAACTCAGTGAGACCCTGTCTCTAATAAGATACAAAATAGGGCTGGGGATGTAGCCCAGTGGTCGAGTGCCCCTGAGTTCAATCCCCAGTACCAAAAAAAAAAAAAAAAAAAAAAAAAAGCCAGCCAGCCAAAATGATTTAAGCCCTGGTGCAATGGCCACACCTGTCATCCCAGCCATCCTGGAGGCCAAGGTAGGAAGACTGCAAATTCCAGGCCAGACTGGGCAACTTAGTGAGACCCTATCTCACAATATGGACTGGAGCCAGGCGCAGTGGCGCACGCCTGTCATCCCAGCACTTGGGAGGCTGAGGCAGGAGGATCACAAGTTTTAAAGCCAGCCTCAGCAATGGCGAGGCACTTAGCAACTCAGTGAGACCCTGTCTCTAATGAAATACAAAAAAGGGCTGGGGATGTGGCTCAGCAGCAGAGCGCTCGCCTCTCACGTGCGCGGCCTGGGTTCGGTCCTCAGCACCATGTAAACATACATGCATTGCATTGTGTACAACTAAAGTGAATAAATAAATATTAAAAAAAAAACAAAACAAAACAGGGCTGGGGATGTGGCCCAGTGGTCGAGTGCCCCTGAGTTCAATCCCCGGTAACACACACACAATATATATATATATATATATATATATATATATATATATACATATATATATATATGGACTGAGGCTGTAGCTCAGTGGTAGAGCACTTGCCTAGCATGTGTGAGGCACTGGGTTTGATCCTCAACACCACATAAAGATAAATAAAGGTATCATGTTCATCTACAACAACAACAACAAAAATCTAAAAAAATAAATAAATAAAATTTAAAAATAATAGGGGTGAATGTAGCTCAGTTGCAGAAAAGCTTGCCTAGCATACGAGAGGCCCTGGGTTTCATCCCCAGCACTGGGAAAAATACACACATATTGTCTCACGGTGTTATCTATCTTGATCACTGAGGACCTGGCTTAGATGACGCTTAGTGGCAGCCCCTTGCCTGCTCAGCAGAGACCAAGGTTCTAATTCCCTGTGCACAGGGAACAGGAAGGCCCAAAGAAGTTACATTCTTCAGGGAGCAGGCTGTGCTACCCAGGGGGACTATAAAGTAACATCTTTGTTTCAATAGCTCGCGGAGATCCATTCTGTACAAGAAAGAGAATTCTTTCAAAATTGGAGCCAGGGCATCGTCTTCCTCTGCCCTTCCACCTCCCTCGAGGTGACGGCCTCCATCTAGCTGGGCATGGTGGTGCACACCTGTCACCCCAGTGGCTGGGGAGGTTGAAGCAGGAGGATTCCGAGTTTGAGGAAAGCCTGGGCGATTTAGCAAGGCCCTAAGCAACTTGGCATGAACCTGCCTCAAAAAAAAAAAAAAAAGCCAGGCGCGGTGGCGCACGCCTGTAATCCCAGCACTTGGGAGGCTGAGGCAGGAGGATCGCCAGTTCAAAGCCAGCCTCAGCAATGGCGAGGCACTTAGTAACTCAGTGAGACCCTGTCTCTAATAATACACACACAAAAAATATAGTTACACTGGATGGGGCCCAGTGGTCGAGTGCTCCTGAGTTCAATTCCCGGTACCAATAAAAAAAAAAAAAAAAAAAAAAAAAAAGAAGAAGAAAAGAAAAGAAAGAAAGAAAGAAAGAAAAAAGGATAAAGAAAGGAAAGGGCTGGGGATGTGGCCCAGTGGTAAAGTACCCCTGGGTTCAATCCCCAGGACCAAAATCTGAGCTGAGCCTGAGTCCTGTCTGGGGTCCTGGGTTCCATCCCCGGCAGGCATCCGGGCAACTCTGCAGTCTGAGGCAGAGGCAGGAGGACACCAACTGTCACGACAGCCTTAGCTACTGAGACCCTCTCTCAGAATAAAGAAGGGCTGCGGGTGCAGCTCAGTGCCCCTGGGTTCAAGCCCCACCCCCCCACACACAGAAGAACCAGAGAGAGAAAGGAAAGAATGAGTTTGCAGGGCCCAGTGCAAAATGAAACAGAGAGGCCCCTTGTTCAAAAAATGACTTAAGAATTTCAAAACAGGAGAGCGGAGAACCAGTCCAGGCCCTTCTGGGAACAGACCCTGGGCAAGCGTAGAAGGCCGGCTGCAGGCCTGGCTCTACCTCTTCCGGGGCTGCCTACTAGCCAGGGGCAGTCCTGTCCCAGGGCCTTTGCATAGCCTCTCGGGCCTCTGTGCAGCCTCCTGTAAGACATCTCCACCCCTGTGCATGCAGGGAGCGGGGGCTCGCTGCCCTCACCGCATCCTCTTTGGTGCCAGGGAGGCCCTCTCTGACACCCCTCCCCAGCACCCTGTTTAAAGCAGCGCCTCCCTGGCTCCTGTTTTTCTCCTTGGCTCTCACCACTGTCTGACCCGCCTGGGATTTGGCTCTTGTGCTTTGTCTCTGGTCGGCCTCAGCCTCCACCAAGCGGGGGCTGTGCACCCCGCCCCCACCCCTACCCTGGGTCCCCGAGTACAGCCTGGCACACAGTAGGCGCTCAATAAGTGTGTACTGAAGGCGTGGCTGCTGCGAGGCAGGACGTGCGCCCGCCGCCCGCATGCCCACAGAAGAGGAAACTGAGGCTCAGGGAGCACGGCGGCCCCGCTAGAGTCAAGGTCACCGGGCACGTCCTGGCACGCGTCCAGGTCGCGCCATGGCGGGCCGGCGGCGTGGCGGCGGGCGGCCGGGCCCCTTCCCGTGACGGAGGGGAGGCCGCGCCCGGCCGCCCGCCGGGGCCCCCCAGCCCGGGGGCGCGGCGGCGCGGCGGGCGGGCCGGGGCCGCGGCCCGGGGCGGGGGCGCGCGCGGCCAAGGTCACCGCGGCGGGCCGGCCCGGGAGGCGGCCGGGGTGGGGATCCGCAGGCCTCCCCGGGCGCGCGCGTCCCCCCCTCGGCGGCGCGCACGGGGCTCGGGCGGCGGCGGCGGCGGCAGCAGCAGGTGGAGCCGGAGCCTCCGCGCAGCCGAGCCGCGGCCCCGCCGGCGTCGCCGCCGTCAGACAATAGCGCGGCGGCCGGGCGCGGGCGGGAGGCGCGGGGGCAGGAAGCGGGGCCCGGGGCGCCGGCCGGGCGGGGGCAGGAAGCGGGCGCGGCCGGGCGCGGAGGCGGCGGCCCGGAGCTGCCGAGCGGCGCCGGGACAAAGGCGCGGCCCGGGCCCCGAGCAGCCCGAGCGGGCCACGGCGGGCGGCGCGCCGCGGTGACATGATGTTTCCACAAAGCCGGCACTCGGTAAGCGCCCGCCGCCCCGGGACCCCGCCGCGGCCCGGCCTGGCGGGCGGGCGGGCGGGGCCTCCTCCGCCGGACCGGGAGGCCCCCGCCCAGGGCCCCGGCGCCGCGGCCGCGGGCTGGACGCGCCCCTCCCGCCCGGCCGCGCGCCCTGCCCCCACCGCGGCGCCCGGACGCCCGGGCCGGGGCGGGGGCGGCGCAGGAAGCGGGGGCGGCGGGCGCGAGCGGCCGGGAAGCGGGGCGCGGGGGGCTGCGGCTGCGCGCGCGGGCCGGGGGAGGGGCGCGCCGCCCGCGGTGACCCGCCGCCCCTCCCCCAGGGCTCGTCGCACCTACCCCAGCAGCTCAAATTCACCACCTCGGACTCCTGCGACCGCATCAAAGACGAGTTCCAGCTCCTGCAGGCCCAGTACCACAGGTGAGCCCCCTGCGCAGGCGACGCGGGGGCCTGGAGGGCAGCCGGCCCCCGCGCGAACGTGCGCTGGGGAGAACGCGTCTTCTGTGGCCTGTCCTGGGCCAGGCTCTCCCCTAAGCACTTGCCCGTGGGGAACTAAGTTGGCCCAGAAATCTGCCCATTTCACAGACGAGAGAACCGAGGCAGAAAGCCTTGGTGGCTCTCGCCTGTCATCCCAGCGACTCGGGAGGCTGAGGCAGGAAGGATGGCAAGTTCAAGGCCAGCCTCTGCAACTTAGAGAGGCTGTGTCTCAAAATAGGAAATAAAAAGGGCTGGGGATGTGGCTCGTTGGTAAGGGACAGAAGGGGTGCAAATGTTAAATCCGCCTGGAGACCCAGCCGTGTGGTTTCTGAGCCCCTCTCCCCGCAAGCTCCCAATCCCCATTGGATACAAGCTTTCCACAGCTGGATTTAGGGGCTGATCTTCCAGCTCTGTCACCCCTAAAAAAAGAATCTGCAGCCTGGTCATCGTCTCCTGATTTGGGGGGAAGGTTTGCTGGGGGTCCCTCCAGCAGTATTCTCACATCTCTAAAGGGCTCGGGAAAGAGCTGAGATTCTTCTGAAGCCCAGAGAGGTTAGAGATTTTCTGTAGGATGTACAGCAAGGAAGTAGCAACACAGATTCTCACCCAGACTCCCCTGGCTCTGGGTGTAAGTTCCCAAGAGTTGAGTTGGCGGTCAGGAGGGGCCTTGCAGCCCAGTGTGGGGTCACAGCTGTGATCCCAGCAACTTAGGAGGCTCAGCCAGGAGGAGCAAAGTTGGTTGTTTTTTTTTTTTTTTTTGGTACTGGGATTGAACTCAGGGCCACATCCCCAGCTCTTTTTAAAAAATATTTATTTATTTGCTTTAGTTGTACACAATGCAATGCATTTATGTTTACGTCGTGCTGAGGATCGAACCTGGGCCACGCATGTGCTAGGCAAACGCTCTACCGCTGAGCCACAACCCCAGCCCCAGGAGGAGCAAAGTTTGAGGCCAGCCTCAGCAACTTAGGGAGACCCAGTTACAATATATAAAAATGGGCTGGGATGTGGCTCAGGGATAGAGCACCCCTGGGTTCAATCCCCAGCACTAATAAAAAAGGTGGGGGTCCTTGCCTGGGCATCAGAGGGAGGTCAGAGGCCCCGTGCCTGGGCGTTTTCTGGGTGAGGTCTCTGTTCCGTAGGCACATTCTTTGTAGATCCTGGTTTCTCCAAGAAGAAAGGGGAATTTTTCTTTTTTTCTTTTTTGTGGCTGTTTTAACACGCGCAGCCTCTGGGGTGCTCCCCGAGAGCTGACTACTGAACACCAGGCCTCTGGCTTTACTCTCTTGTCCCATTTCGGTGCCTGTGTCAAAGAGAGGGACACCAGGTACTGGCAGCTGAAGGCCTGGAGCTGGCCTCCTGGCGGGCCCCAGCAGCTTGGTTCTGGTCCCCTGGTGCCGCGGGCCTGGTGGCCCAGCTGCATGCTGAGCCCAGGCGCTGATCCTTTGCAGCTGAGGGTCTGAGTGTGGCCACCGTGCTGTGCCATGGCCACCCAGCCCATCTCTGAGTGTTATCCCCATCAGCGAGGACTCCTGCCATGTTGGAGCTCTGGAAACACTTTATAAGCTTTTAGTTGTACACTGACACGCACTTTTATTTATTTTTATGTGGTGCTGAGGATCGAACCCAGTGCCTCACACGTGCCAGGCAAGCACTCTGCCACCGGGCCACACCCCCAGCCCAACAAAATGACGTTTTCTTTCTTATTTTTATATTTTGTCTTTTGGATTTGGGTTTTTTTTAAAAAAAATATTTATTTATTTACTTTAGTTATACACAACGCATTTATGTTTACGTGGTGCTGAGGATCGAACCCGGGCCGCGCACGTGCGAGGCGAGTGCTCTGCCGCTGAGCCACAACCCCAGCCTGGGTTTGTTTTTGTTTTTTTTTTTTTTTTTAATATTTATTTATTTTAGTTGTATACAGTGCCTTTATGTTTACGTGGTGCTGAGGATTGAACCCTGGGCCGCACACGTGCTAGGAGAGCTCTCTACTGCTGAGCCACAACCCCAGCCCGGATTTTTGTTTTGTTTTGTTTTGTTTTTTTAATATTTTTTTATTTATTTGCTTTAGTTGTACACAATGCGTTTTATTCAATACATTTTATTTGTACGTGGTGCTGAGGATCGAACCCAGGTTGCCCACACGCTAGGCGAGCGCTCTACTGCTGAGCCACAATCCCAGCCCCCGGATTTTGGGGGTTTTTAAAACTTTTTTTTTTTTTTTTTTTTAATATTTATTTAGTTACTTTAGTTGTACACGATGCAATTCATTTATGTTTACGTGGTGCTGAGGATCGAACCCGGGCCGCACACATGCGAGGCGAGCGCTCTGCCGCTGAGCCACAACCCCAGCCCCTGGGGGTTTCTGATTTGTTTGGGCACCAGGGGTTGACACCGGGGTGCTCTACCACGGAGCCGCACCCCACCCCTTTCAGTTTTGATTTTGGAGCAGTCTTGCTGAGCTGCGCAGGCCGACATCAAACTTGCCATCCTCCTGCCTCGGCCTCCTGGGTCTCCAGGATGACAGGCGTGGCCACCGAAGCTGACCAACAAATGCGCCTTTTCAAAGAATCTAGAAAAGCTTGCAGGGCCAAGGTGACCCCGCCGTGGCGGGTGGACTGCCAGGCCCCTGCTGCGCCCGCAGGTCAAGAAGCATCTGCTGAGTGCTAGCTGTATGCAGGGCGATGCTGAAGAGCTTTCCTTGTTGGTGACCCCAGCACCTGCCCTGGGAGGCCGGTCCTTAACAGAGGAGGACAGTGTCCCAGGGACCCCGTGTGGGGCGGCCACCAGGGCAGCCACGTGGCAGAGGTGGGCCCAGCCGGGTGCGGGGACGGTGTGCAGAGCCCCTGCCCGTGGGGCTGGATTTGACCAGGTTAAGGGACAGGGACTTACTTGCTACCCCCAGCCTTTTCCGGGTCAGGAGACTCCCTGCTAGCTCTGCCCCATGCCCGTGACCTTGAGGGGCCTTGGAGAGGCGCCCACCGCTCGTTCTCACTGGGACAGCCTGAAAGAAGTCACCTGGGCACTGACCCTCACGAAGGGTGTGTCTTTGCCCAGCACGAGAGGACAGAGGGCTGGGGCTGCCAGCTGCTCTTGCCCGCCCCATTACTTCCCCCCGAGGAGTGCAGGCCTGTGGCTGAGCCAGGACCTTGGCTCCCTGGGCCTCCCTCAGCCTCTTCACCAGCCCTTTTGTGTCCGGAGAATTCTCCCCTGGTTGAGAGCTTGGGCTGCTTCCTGGCTGTGTGACCTTGAGCCAGACACTCACCCTCTCTGGGCACCCACTGCATCTGTAAAAGGAGCATGGCGTCATGGGCATCCTGAGAGGGCCTGCGCTGGCCTGGGTTGTCTGTGATTTTCGTGGCTTTTCTGCCCCCATAGCTGCAGGCAGTTTCTTGGTCTTGCCGGCTTCGGCTGCCCCTGCCCCTGCCCGGGAGGGCTGTGCTGCACCCTCCGAGGGGCTGATCTGGCCTTTCCCTTCTCCCCTTGTGCGTCCCCAGCCTCAAGCTCGAGTGCGACAAGCTGGCCAGTGAGAAGTCGGAGATGCAGCGTCACTATGTGATGGTAAGGCCCGGACACCCTGCCACCAGCGCCCCTGCCATCAGAGTCCCCTGCCACCGGGTGGCCGCCAGCTCCGGGAGCCCGCGGGCTCGCGGCTCTCACTCAGCCGCCCCACTGGCCTGGCTGCCCGCCTAGGTAGTGGCCGAGGTGCCAAGCCGCCGGGTTGCAGCCCGGGCCTGCCAGGTCCCCGGCTGTCCTTGGCAGCGCCGGAGGAGGAGGCACTGCTGTGGAAGCCGCGGCCAGGAACTGGAACTGCCTGAGGGAGCGTCCCTCCACCCGCTGGGCCCTGGC
Source organism: Tamias sibiricus (assembly GCA_025594165.1). Lineage (NCBI taxonomy): Eukaryota > Metazoa > Chordata > Mammalia > Rodentia > Sciuridae > Tamias > Tamias sibiricus. Next base: position 2,206,917 of record CM046673.1, on the reverse strand, counting down.
ATCGGGCACTTAACCCCTCCCTGCCCGAGCGCTGGCAGGGCCTGCCCGTGGGCGCTGTGCAGGCTGACCCTCAGAACCTCCCCTCGCCCACCCCTAGCCCAGCGGGGCGGGGTTGCAAAGCTCCCAGGCCGGGCGGGCAGAGCCTGGTGCAGGGGCTGCTGGTGCGGAGAGCGGGGGCCAGGGCCTGCCCGAGGGAGGCAGTGGGCACCTGGGACAGTGCGGCTGGGCTCTTGACGGACGAGTAGGAGCTTGCTGGGCGGAGCAGGGAGCTTCTCGCTGCTGGGCAATGGGGAGCCACGGTGAGCCTGGAGCAAGGGAGGGGCAGGGGCAGAGCTGAGGCGGGATCTGGGCTCTGGCCCAGGAACCCAGGAACCCGGACCTGCAGGCCTTGTTTCTCCTGGGTTATTTACACCTGGAGCCGGCCACCCACGGGCTGGGGGGAAGAGAACAGATTGGGAGCCCTGGAACGCGGGGGAGGAGCCCGCGGCCCAGGCCCCGCCCCGTGGGGAGGAGCCCGCGGCCCAGGCCCCGCCCCTCTGCTGACGGGGGGGGAGGGGAGGCCACGCCCTCCCTGGCTGCCGCCTCCCCCGTCTCTGAGGCAGCCTTCCGCACCCCTGTCCCCACAGTACTACGAGATGTCCTACGGCCTCAACATCGAGATGCACAAGCAGGTGTGTCTGGGCCCCTGCTGTCCCCAGCCCTCACCCTGTCACCCTGTGACCCCTGTGACAGCAGGGGAGGGACACGTGCCCATAGGCTGACCACCAGGACGCCCCTGGCCCTCTGGGCTGGGCTCTAGCCCTCGCCCTGACCGGGATGTCAGGGGCACCCCTGCCCTCCCGGGGAGCCTTCCACCTGCGCCCCGGCCGCCGCTGCCCTTGGGCTTCGCGGGAGCTTTGCCCAGCGTGCCCAGCCTGGTGCCGCCCTGAGCCCTGCCCCTGCCCTCCCGGGGACTGACGCCTCTGTGTTCCAGGCGGAAATCGTCAAGAGACTCAACGGCATCTGTGCCCAGGTCCTGCCCTACCTGTCCCAGGAGGTGAGCCCACACACGGGAGAGGGTACCAGGCGTCGCCCCGCCCCTTCCTGCTGCCAGTGCTGGTGCCCCTGGGCAGGGCTCCCCCTCCAGGCCTCCCTGAACCCAGGGCTCCCGTGAAGCGGGTGGGGTGCCGCTGCTTCAGGCCAGGGGCTGGGCTGGGCAGGGCAGGGGCAGTCAGCACAGGCCCTGGACGGTGCCGCCCGCGCACACGGGGGTGTGTGTGTGTGTGTGTGTGTGTGTGTGTGTGTGGCACCACACGGCTCCGCAGCCAGCTCTTCCCCTCGAAGCCTGGATTCCAGAGCTTGCCAACCTCATGCCCCCTGGGCCACCTCCTAGAGCTTGTCATTGCCCCTGGCCCCACCCCGTCTTCCCAGGGACAGATCTAGAAGGATCCAGTGAAAGCCCAGAGGAGAGGCCCCCTGGAGCCTGCCAGCCTCAGGCTTGAGGCTTTCCTTTCCCAAGGGGCTTCCTGGCAGCCAAGGCAAAAAAAAAGGAGCCAGGTGGATTCTGGCATCTGATGACAGACTTTGAGGCGGAACTGCATTAGGAAGTGACCCTGACCCTGAACTCCTGTCTCCGCCCTGCACAGCAGGAAGGAGGCGCTGGGGGGGGGGGGGGTCGCCCAGCACAGACTCTGAGCTCTTGGGATCCGGATGTCCCAGTGCAGTGGTGCGGGTGGCATCTTTTCCTGGGCACGTGGTCTTGCTCTAGGAAGTAGCCCAGGTTTCTCCGAGCCTCTGGCACACGCGCCTTTTGAGTTTTCCGCGCTTCTCCATTGGTCCCCACGGAAGCGGCTGGAGGGGGACTCTCCCCCCACCCCGCTGACCCCTCTCCGCCCACCCTCCTCCAGCACCAGCAGCAGGTCTTGGGAGCCATCGAGAGGGCCAAGCAGGTCACCGCGCCCGAGCTCAACTCCATCATCCGGGTAGGTGCGGGCCGCGGGGGGCGGGGCGGGGCGCGGGGCGCGGCTGACGCAGCCGCCCTCCCCCCGCAGCAGCAGCTCCAGGCGCACCAGCTGTCGCAGCTGCAGGCGCTGGCCCTGCCCCTGACGCCGCTGCCCGTGGGGCTGCAGCCCCCGTCGCTGCCGGCGGTGGGCGCGGGCTCGGGGCTGCTGTCGCTGTCGGCGCTGGGCTCGCAGGCGCACCTCTCCAAGGAGGACAAGAACGGCCACGACGGCGACGCGCACCCGGAGGACGACGGCGAGAAGTCGGACTAGCCGCGCTGCCGGCGGGGAGGGCGGGCGCGGGGACGTCGCCGGCCGTGTGGCCAGGCGGGGTGGCTGGGGACGGCCAGGCTCTGGTATTTATGGTCGCTGCTCGCTCCCGCCCAGCCCGCCCCCCTGCCTCCCCCGCAGCCTGAACAGGTGACACCTGCCCAGGTGGGCCACGCCGCAAAGGGCTGCAGGGCAACCGGGGGCCAGGTCTGCGGGGAGCAGAGCCTCAAGAAACCCCCACTCCCAGCTCCCCTCCCGCGCACGCCACGCAGCCCACCCTGGCACTGCATGCGACACCTCCCGCCCGGGCACCCCAGAGTGGCCCAGGACCCACCTGCTCCTCCTCCGCTTCCCGTGCACCTCCCCCGCCAGTTCCAGATGCCCCCAGCCACCTGGTCCCCTCCCCTCGCCCGCGAGGGGGCCCGAGCGCAGACAGCTTAGCGGGCGCGCAGAGTGGGGGCGACCCGGGTTTCCCTTCACCCCTTCCCAAATAAGATGAGGGTACTAACGTGGTCTTGGCTTTTATTGCATTATTTTTTTTGTTTCCCAGTATACGAGCTGGTCTCCTAAGAAAGGGCACGTGGGGGGGGGGGCAGAAAAGTGTTTTTAAAGAAAGCAGCCCCCCCACCCCCACCCGGGGCTAGGTGGCTCCTGTCTGCTCCCTCTGGGACCTCTGCAGACAAGGGAGGTGCCCAATGCAGGATGGGCTTAGCTGTGTCTTTCAAATGCCTCTGTCAAAGGGACCTCTCGGGAGGAGAGCACTCCCTTTAGTTAAGCTCACCTGTTCCAGGACAGGGCACCAGGGTCCCAGGGAGGTGGAACTTCTTGTGGTGCCCACCTCCTTTTGATACCCAGCCCAGAGAGGGTGAGCTGGAGGCTTGGGGCTACACAGCATGGCCCAGACGCTCCAGGGTTACCCAGGTGTTTTTTGCTCGTTTCTTTTTGGTCCTGGGGATTGAACCCAGGAGCATTTCACCACGGAACCACATCCCCATTTTTATTTTTTGAGACAGGGTCTTAAGTTACTGCCCAGGCTGACCACCAACTTGTGATCCTCCTGCCTCAGCTTCCTAAGTCGCTGTGACCATAGGTGTGCACCAGTGTGCTGGTGAGCTAGCTGTTCTGACGGGTGGATGAGGGGCTCAGAAAGGCTAAGGGGTCCCTGAGCCAGTGAGTGGCACAGAGCTGGTTTCTGAACCCCAGGCCAGAGACTCCTGTGATATCCAAAAACAGCCCGCCAAGCCTCAGTCCCACAGGAAAACGGGCTGTAGCCCCCACTGCCTCCCCAGAGGCACCGCCCTGGGACCTCCACAGGTGTCCATCTCCACCTGGGCTTGGACCAAGGGAGGGCACCTCAGGCTGCACCAGAGAGAAGAGGCTGGCCATCAAGCTCAGCGAGGGCTGCGTGGCTTGGGACCCCAAGTCACTTGGCAACAGGTGACCTTGGGGAAAAGCCTTTGTCCCTAAGGAGAGAATGGTTCCACCTGGGACAATGCCAGCACGTTGGCCAGGCGGCCACGCCTGTCATCCCAATAGCTGGGGAAGCTGAGACCAGAGCTCAAAGCCAGCCTCGGGACTCAGCGAGGCCATCAACAACTTAAGGCTGGGGTGCCAGCTCACCTCCGCATGCATCTGCTACCAGGAAGTTGGGTGACTGCCCAACACACCCAGAGGCAGCCTTCCCAGAGCCGCAGGGGGTCGCAGCTCCTCGCCCTGCCCAGGCTTCCCCAGAGGCCCTCTGGCAGCCGTAGGCCTGCAGGCAGCAGGGCAGGCTGGGCCAGGCTGCACACACAAGCCAGCCCTGAACCCCGAGCGTGGCCACCAGGGGCCACCAGTCATGCCCCTGTCCCCAGGACTCCAGAGGCCGAGGCAGGAGGATCCTGAGTTGGAGGCCAGCCTGGGCAACTGAGCAAGACCCCGGCTCAAAAGGAAAAGGCCCGGGGAGGTGGCTGAGGGGTGGAGCCGCGGCGCATCCCCAGCACCGGGAGGGCGAGGGCCACGCGGGCAGCTTGAGGCCATCTATGTAAACCCCACGCACGGGCCAAGGGACCCGCCGTGGTCTCCCGGGTCTCCTCTTGTGGAGGGCTGCCGGAGGAGCTGGTCACCTGCCTTCTCCTCGGCCGGGGGCGCCATGAATGCGCCTGGCGCCAAATCCGGGCCGCGGACCGGGCGGGGTTGGGGGGTCTCCAGCGGGGCGTCAAAACGGTCTCCCCGGCCTCTAAAACGGGAAGGCCGGGAGGAGGCCGGGCGCCTCCCTTCCCTGGGTGTGTGGCCACCGAGGACCCCGCGGAGCCCCCGCGCAGGCGGAGCAGCGCGCACGGGTGTCGCGCGGCGGGGGCGGAGGGCTGGGGGCCCCGCCCGCGCGACCTCGGCTAATTGATCCGCTAATGGCCCCGCGGCCCGCAGCCTAATGAGGCGGAGGACGAAGGGGGAGGGGCGGGGGAGGAGGGGGGAAGGGGGAGGGACAGGGAGGGAGGAGGACGGGAGATGGGAAAGCAGGAGGGGGTGGGGAGGCAGGAGGGAGGGGGAGGAGGGAGGAGGGAGGAGGGATGTGGGCGGCAGGAGGATGGGGGAGGGGAGGCAGGAGGGATGAGGCGGGAGCGGGGATGTGGGGGAGGGGGGAGCAGGAACCCGAGGGAGGAGGAGGGAGAGGGGGAGGGGGAGGGGCAGCCTCCTCGCCCAGAACGGGAGCCAAGGGAGCCCAGGGGACTGCCAGCACCTTCGCCAGAGGCCCTGCCCCTCTGCCCCGCGCTCCTTCCCTGCCCCCTCCCACGCCCTGGGCCTCCGCGGTGCGAGGAGGACCCGAAGGGCCTCACTCTCTTTGCCTCCATCGCCCCATCTGCTCGTGTTATTTTTTATTGTTTGGTACCAGGGATTGAACCCGGGGGTGTTTAACTGCTGATCCACATCCCCAGTCCTTACTATTTTTTTATTGTGAGACAGGGTCTTGCTGAGTGACTTTGGGCCTCTCTAGGTTGTTGAGGCTGTCCTTGAACTTGCTATCCTCCTGCCTCAGCCTCCCCAGTCGCTGGGATTGCAGGCGTGCGCCGCTCACTGGTTCTGAGTCCTCTGTTCAGGCCTGCAGCTCTGGAGCCCTGGCATCAGGGACCCCACCCCGCAGAGCCAGGCCAGCCCACAGCTCTGGGTTGGAGGCCATGGTCCCCCACTACTGTCCCCAGCCAGGGAGGAAAACACCCAGAAATGCAAGATAGAAATAGCCTGTGGCGCCTTGAGCGTCCAGCCAGGGCCAGGCACAGGGGCTGCCTGACGCCCCTACTCCCCGGGTGGCCTCCTTCTCCCACAAGACCCCGGGCTGGGAGCTTGCACCCCCCCTGCAGTCTCAGTCTTGGAGTGGGAGGGAGGGCCACAGGGCAGAGGTGGTGGGGGAGGGCCTTGGCAACGACCCCCCTCCCCCACGTGCAGATGGAGAAGCGGAGGCCTGCGGAGGCTGGATGCTGCCCAGGTCACAAGGGCCACGGCCGGTCTGCCTGCCCGAAGGTGGGCAGGAGCCCCACCAGGGCCAAGCTGAGCGGCCAGAGAGGCAGAGCAGGCCTGTGAGTGCAACGGGACTGACCGGCCGAGAACTGGGGTGCTCCAGCTGTGGCCAGGCGCCTGCGCCCCCTCTCTTGATTTCTGCGATTCTTGAAAATGTGAAACTACTTTACAGACGAAGAAGGAAAAGTCAGAGACTCCAAGCGACTGGCTTTAGGTCACACAGCCAAGGAAGCTGGATTCAAAGGCAGGAGGTCCACCTTCCTATTTGTTTTAAGAAAAAGAAGTTTCTGGACCCAGCGTGGGGTGGGCAGGAGGGGGACTGAAGGCAGGCGAGGGGGATGCAGGTCCCAGGCAGGCCGCGGAGGGGTGGCACCCACGGCCCCGCCCTCCCTCCTGGCCCCGCCCCTCCCTGTTCTCTGGCCTCTGTCCGAGCCTCTCTCGCCCTGGGCCTGGGTGACCCTCCTTCCCGCAGCCACCTCGCCCGGTCACCTGCGACCCTGAGTCCTTGGGGGTCACTGCTGAAGCACCAGGGCCGGCAGTGCCCGGCGCGGGAGCTGCGGGGTGACTCAGCCGAGATGGCCGAGCGCAGAGCCGGTGCCTGGCCAGGAGGCCCAGCCTGCAGCCTGGGGAGCTGGACCCAGGGCCCTGCGGGGCGTGGGGGGACAAGGCTCCCGGAAGGGGCTGGGGAGAGGGCGGGAGGGAGCCCAGCACGGAGCCCTGCCCCACCGAGGGTGGTCCCCGCCCTCCCGGGCGCCTCTGGCCGGGCGGTCTCTTCCCTTGGTCCCTGAAGCCCTTTCCTTGTCCCTCCCTCCCTTCTCTGTGTCCCTCCCCCTCTCCCAGCTCGTCCCTGCTCTGAGCCCCCAAGTCTCAGCCGACTTCGCCCTAGGAACCGCCCCCCGGGCCCGAGGCCCGCCCTTGACCCTCCGCCCCCCCGTCCTGCCCCCCTGCTCCCGCTCATCCCCCAGACCCCCGCCCCCGCAAGGGCGGTCCCTGCGCAGGACCTGGGGGGGCTGTGCCACCAGCTGAGCCGCGCCCACGTGGTGAATGGGGCTCGGAGAGGACCTGGCTCTGGGCCAGGCCTGGGAGGCGGGAAGGGTGGCCCTGGGCGGTCCCTGGGTTTCTCTGGGCCTGGCTTCCTCTAGTAGAATGGCGTCCTTTCATTTCTAAAGCCTGTATCTGCTGGGCACCTGCTGTATGCACCAGGCTGGAGCTGCCGGGGACGCGCAGCCCCTCCCGCGGGACCCACAGAGGGCACCGCGGACGAGCTGGTTCCAGAGCAGATGCTGCGGAGCAGCCGGGCGGGGACTGGAGGCCTGTCCTGGGGAGCGGGGTGGGGACAGAGGCCCACGTCCCAGCAGCCAGGAGCTGCGGCCGGGAAGGGCGGCCGGGCCTGGGCTGTTCTGCAGTGCGGGCACGCGCCACCCGGGCCCCCCCAGGCTGGGCAGCCCCCCAGCCCTGTTTATTTTTCAGTCTGAGTCTCACTGAGTGCCCAGGCTGGCCTGGAACTTGCTATCCTCCTGCCTCAGCCTCCGAGTCCCCAGAGTGCCCTCCCTGCCTGGACTGGGGGCCACCAAGAACCCGCAGTTGGCCTGTCCTATGAGGGGAGGGCAGGGCCGCAGCTGCCAGAGGGGGGCGTCCTCCTTCCCCAGATTGAGCAGGCGGAGGCCAGAAGGAGAGAGAGGCCCAGGCAAGCCGGAAGCCAGAGGAGGAGCACCCAGGGGCGGGGCCAGGCGGAGGCTGGTGCTGCGCCTGGGGTGGGGCCGCTGGGGGCCTGCAGGGTGCTCGGGGCGGGGAGAAGGACGAGGGCCCCACTTGGAACAGGGGCCAGTGGAGACGGGTCATCTGTTGAGTGGCAGCTCAGCCCCACGCCCCACCTGAGTGTCCCTGCGCCCCCCACTCCCACTCAATAGCAGTGACCAAGTCCCCTCCCTCACTGAGTGGAGAAACCTCCAGGATGGAGGCTGAGGCAGGAGGATCGCGAGTTCAAAGCCAGCCTCAGCAATGGCGAGGCACTTAGCGACTCAGTGAGACCCTGTCTCTAATAAACTACAAAAAAAGGCTGGGGATGTGGCCAGGGGTCGAGAGCCCTGAGTTTGATCCCCGGTACCAAAGGAAAGGACTCCCGCCACACAGGGACAGGGCTGGTCTGACCGCAGCTCCGTGTGGTCACCCAGGAGGCTCACCCACACGCCCCAGCGTAGGCTGCCCACAGGCCAGGGGCCTGCATCCATCCTACCCAGCATGCTGGTGACTCTGCAGAGGCCATGGCCCTCTCTGTGCTCACCCATTTATTCTCCCCACAGACACAGCGCAGCCAGCCCTGGCCAGAGGCGGGAGGACCATAACATATAGGCAGATGAGTAGCAAGAGGGACAGGCCTCTGCAGAGGGTGCGCTGAGAGGAGCCATCCAAGAAGGGAGGGTGCCACAGCTGGGCTGGCCCCTCCAGGACAGGACACTACACTGCAAGGGGAGAAGGGCCAGCCACGGTCCTGGCAGAGGGGATAGCAAGTGCAGGGCCCTCAGCAAGCGACCCCTCAGGCTGGACCCTGGCTGGGTACTGGGAGTTGTTGGGGGTCAGATCCACAGAGGTAAGGAGTTTGGATTTTACTCTGAGGGCAGCAGGGAGCTACAGGAGGTTCTTGAGCAGGACAGGGGAGCGGTCTGACTGCTTTTTTTTAGTTGTTGGTGGACCTTTATTCATTTGTTTATAGGCGGTGCTGGAAATCGAACCCAGTGCTCCCGCTGAGCCACCCCAGGCCTAGTCTGGTTGCTTTTCAGGGATGATCAAAGATGTGAGAGGAATGGAGGGCATAGCCCAGGTGTGGGGTGCGAGGTCGAGGTGGGAGAGAAGGGCCTTTCAGGACCCAATGGGAGTCCTGCCCCTTACGGTCATTTGCTGGGGTCACTTTAAGGGCTGTGTAGGCCTTGGGTGGAGACCTCTGCCAACCTGCTCCCCAGATGAGGGGAGCCAGCAGCGGGGACTTGCTTGGTGCTGAGCCCCTGGGTCCGTCCGCACGGGGTCCCTTCTCTCCCTCCAGCTGCCCAGAGGGAGGCTCTGCTCCTGGGTCTGGGCCCACTCTAGAGCCTCCTGCGCCTGGCCGCCAGTCCCCGACCCTCTCAGCGGAGGTAGGACCCATGGGAAAGGAGGCAGAGGGCTTTGTCATCCCGTGACAGCTTCCCCCATTTCACAGCAGGGGACCCTCAGAGGCCCACGGCAAGGCCAGGGGCCAGAGCCCAAGTTTCCCTGGTCTCAGGAAAGGGACCAAGGTCCTCAGCTTTCTTCTGCCAGCTTTAGGCTGGGAGATTTAAAGGCATGGCCCAAATGACACACTCCTATGCACTCAGCAGAACCCCAGCTTAAACACCCACCACCACCCAACCTCTAGGAGGTCTTACAATCTCCCCCCTCCTGGCTCCGCCCGCCCCCACTCCCACCTCCCCACGCTGGTCCTCCCTCTACCCCAGCCCTGACTACAGATGGGCTGAGTGTTGTCTTTCCCTCTTCCCAGACGTGGGGACCCCTCCTCAAGGCCCCAGTATGGCCTAGCCCTGGTTACGCCAGCTCAGAGCCTCTGAGTGAGTTTCACGGAGGAGTCCAGTCCAGGTGGGTAAACTGAGGCCAGAGAGAGGCCCACAGCCTCCAGCTTGGGGGCGGGGCCTCCTCGTGTTCTAAGCAGGAAGAATCGAGTGTGCGATTTTTCCAGGGGGGCTCAGGCCAAGCGCGGCGGGGAACTGAAGCTCAGAGGTCACCCGCGAGCCCGAGGCCAGCGGGAGGGGACCGGCCTGGCTGGTGGCCCGGGAGCGCGGCTGGGGGACGCGGGAGGCAGAGGTTGGCGGTGTCGGAAGCCAAAGGCTTGGCCTCCCCGAGGGAGCCGCTTTCCCGGCCCGGGTCGGATCAATGGGCTGTAATTATACCGCGCCAGGCCCGGAGCCGGCGGGGAGGGAGCGGGAGCTGGCAGGAGGGAGGCGCGGGCGGGGGCGCGGATGGAGAGGGACCCACGTTACTTTGATTGACAGCCCGGCCGGCGCCGCGCGCGGGCTGCTGGGGCTCGTAGTCCTTCCCGAGAAGCCCGGCTCCCGGCTCCTCTGCAGCCTGCTCTCGGGGAAACTGAGGCAGGGTCCAGCAACCCCACCGCCCACCCCCAGCCGCAGGCCCATCCCTCCCCCACCTGACCTTCTGGGGATAGAACTGTGCGGATGCCTGGGGCCTCCAGGCCCGGGTAAGAGTCTGGACTCTTCCCTGGGGCGCCTCGCGAGGCTTGCTTCTCCTCGCCTCAGTTTACCTATCTGCGAAACAGGGCGAAAGGCACCGCATTTGCCTCGGAGGCAGGCCGGGCTTTGGCAAAGTAGCAAGTTGGGCGAGGGACTCTTGTTTTTAAGGGGAGACCTGCCAGGCTTAGAGGACAACTCGCTACTCCGTTTTGGGGGACAATCAAGCCAGATGCCCACCCCCCAGCACCCAAGCAGGGCTCGGTGGTCCACGAGGGTCTCTGCTCCGCCTAGGGAGGGGGTAACTACACTCGCCAGACCCCGCGGGGAGCGCCTAGCCGCCTTCCCATTGGCCCAGTCGATCTCACAGCCTTCTGCCATTGGCTGCTGGAATCCTGATGCCATTGGCCAGCGCCCTTTGTGACGTCACGGACCCATGTGGGAGCGCCGCAGGTGGATTGGCTGGCGCGCTTAGCCAACCACCGTGGAGAAAGGAATTTCCACAGTAGCTGGGGCGGTGAGGCTGATTTAAGGTGGTCTGAGCAATCCGGGGTCCCAGCGCTGCTCTTCAGCTTTTTCCTTTAAAAAAAAAAAAAAAAAACCCACATCCACATCATAAAAACTCAGCCAGGAAACGGGCTGAGTCTTTCTGTATAGTGGGAGGAGAGAGATTGGAAGCCAAAGCCCCTTCTCCGTTTCACAGCTCCAGGCACTCATTTTGCAGACGGGGAAACTGAGGCCCAGGAGGTGGAGTTTGAGGTCCCTGGACAGGGTGGGCTGGGCAAAGTGTTCTCGGGCCGGTCGGATGAAAAGATGGTGCTAGAAACTGCCCAGGCTGCTAACTCCCTGCCTTGGGAGTCTTTTCCTTGCTTCCTAGGCTGGCTGAATGTGCGTTTCAGGGAGTTAGCAGTCACAGGGGCCCGCATCTCACAGGCTGCGCTCAGAGGCGCCTTGCCTCCCCGTATCCCATCCGCAGCTCCCAAAGTGGGGCCGCTGCAGCTCAGAGCAACCGCGCCTCCTTCCTGGCGGCTCAGGCACACCCAGAGATGGGGTCGGTGCGTGTGGTCTTGAGCTTCCAGGCAATCCACGCACTTGCCCTTACCTCCCCGGTGGAGCGCCTGGCTGAGGGGTGCAGAGGCTGTGGCAGCGAGTCCTGCTCTGCAGGCAGACCCTGTGCCCTCTCTGGTCCCTTCAGTCTTCCTCCTAGCACCGACTCTGGCCTGGGCGCCTGTGTGTTCAGTTCTGTTCCCTTCCCTCCACCCATCCTGGAAGCCCCTGGCTGGCAAGGCTGGGGGCGGGGTCCCCTCGAGGGTGCCAGCACCCCGCAGCATGAGGAGGTGGTGTAGAGTAAATGGCCCCCCTGTGCGTGTGTGGAGGGGGGACAGGAGGCTGGGGAGATGGCTTTGGAGGTGCTACCTGGAGGAAGCGGCTTTGGAGCCAGGCCTTGGGAGAATGTGCTATCTCCAGGCAGAAGAGGCAGGAGAGGGAATCCCAGGAAGAGATAACAGCTCCGAAAAGGCCCTGAGGTGGGAAAGGACAAATTAGGTGATCTGGCCAGGTGGCTGGAGCAGGGGCGGGAAGGCGCGGGTGCAGGCACGGGAATGTGTCCCCTGGGGCATTAGGGAGCTGTGGGCAGGGTTGGAGTGCTGGAGAGCCCGACTGAGATTGACAGGCCCGGAGGGAGGCTGGGGAGGGGGAGAGGGTTTGTGGTCGAGGCTGGACGGAAGCCAGGGGTGGGGGAGGGGCGGGACGGTGGCTGGGCTGGGGAGGAGGGTCTCAGGCTGGTGATGGATGCGCTCTCAGAGGATCAGGGGGGCTGTGGGGCTGACGGTCAGGAACAGGCCTAGGGACACCCAGGGGAGATGCCCAGTTGGTGGCCGGGCCACCGGCCAGGGTCTCACAGTGAGGACCTGGGATGGAGCCAGGTCTCAGAGCCGTCCCCATGAAGGTGGTCACTGAGCCTCAAAGGGGCAGGAGGTGGGGCTGCTCCAGCAGACCCCGCAGACGGGGCCTGCACAGTGACCCACAGCGTCACTCAGCAGCTCAGGAGGCTGAGGCAGGGCTGCAAGTTCAAGACCAGCCCGGGCGACTAGCAGGGCCCTCCTCAGAGTAAGGTAAGCCGGGCTGGATGGGTGGCGGTGGTGGGGTGCCCGCCCAACACGCGCGGGCCTGGGTCTCCACCTCAGCGCGGACTCAGGGTCCCAGGAGGGCCCTGTTGGTGTCCCAGGAAAGCCTTTGGAATCAGGACTTCCCAGCCCCCAGGAGCCTGGAAACACGATCTCTTGGCATCCTGGGGCGAGTTGGCCTGGTGGGCATGGTGCTGTAGCGGGCTGCTCCTTCCCGCCGCCTGCCCCGCCTCTGGTGCTTGCCCCGAGCTTGCTTCCCGCCAGGCCCCTGAGGGGCCAGGAGCGTCCAGTCCCTGCACAGCCTGGGGTGGGGGCACTGGCAAGGAGTGGGACTGAGGGCAGTGGGTGGTGCGGTGCCCGCAGGCTGCAGGAAGGGCAGGAGGGGCCTTTCTGGAGAATCGAGGCAAGGGCTGGGCACGGCTGGGATAGAGCCTGCCCGGCCCGCGTGGCTGGGTTCCATCCCCAGCACTGAAAAAAAACAAATGTCCATGAGAAGCCTTCGAGAGCCTGCAGGCCGAGGGAACCGTCAAGTGCAAAGGCCCTGGGGCTGGGTGGTGCCTAGAGTGTGAGCAGACCAAGAATCCAGGTCCTGGAGGGGAGAAAGGGCTGAGGGTTTGAGCAGAGCCTGTGGGCAGGGAGTGGAGTTTGGGTTTGACTGTTCATGTCTCTATCTTTGCAGTGCTGGGGAGCAAACCCAGGGCCTCCTGCATTCCCAGCAAGGGCTCTCCCAGGGAGCTGCACCCCCGACCTGGATTGTGGTTCTGCTTTACTTCTTGGCACTGGGGATGGAACCCAGGGTGCTCGACCACTGAGCCACATCCCCAGCCCCTCTTAACTTGTATTTTGAGACAGGATCTCACTAAGTTGCCCAGGCTGGTCTCCAACTTGCCATCCTCCTGCCTCAGCCTCCTGAGTGGCTGGGATTACAGGCGTGTGCCATCTTGCAAAATCCGATCTTGATGGCAGTAGGAGCCACCGAACACTCGGGCTTGTAGGCCCCAGGACCCCTCGTCCCGCCCTTCGGTGGCTGACTGTATCCTTGGGCACCGTCCTTGGCCTGTTCCTTGGTCTGGTCCCCACGCAGCCCTGCGCGCCCCTCTGCACACAGATGGGTCGTGACTGCCAGGCTGAGCTTCGGCACAGTCAGCTGCGGGCTCTCCTGAGCTGAGCCCTACAGTGCGGCTGGGACCTGCTCTTCTTCACCCTGTGTCCCCGTGCCTGGAAGGGCACTTGGCACCTGGTGCTGGGTGCTCACCAATGCCTGTCTGCTGAAGGACGAGGCCTGTCTGCAAGGGGATCAGGTGCCCTTCCGCTGGCTTACCTGCCTCGGGTAAGAGGGGGCTCCCCTTTGCTGCCCAAGCCCAGCCCCGTGCCAAGCCCGTGCCCAGCCCCTTGGCCACCGGAGGCGCTGTGGGCCGGGACAGCCCCCACGGTAGGCTGGCTCTTGGCCTGTTTGCTGACTGACTAGGTGGACTCCGGGTCTCACAGGCACGATGGGAGCACGGACTCCCCACTGCCAGGTGAGCCAGGGCGCACGCTCCCAGGCGGTCCAGGTGGGGAGGGCTGGCTCCCTGGCCAGCCAGGGAGGGGCCACAGAGGCTCCAACTCCCATCTGGGAGCCCCCCGCCTCCCATAGGGGCAGTGGGGCCAGGACGCTGGGCAGTGGAGCCTGGCTCGCGCTTCCCTGGCAGGTGGTCCTGCCCGCGCCTGGCAAGGCCGCCTCCTCCCGACCCTTCCATCAGAGCCCAATGTCACAGCCTGGGAAAAGCCACTTCTGACCCCAGCCGGGGCCCTCCCCACGGGGGGCGGGCAACCGGGTGTCGTCCTTCCCGGTGCAGGTGGGCAGCCCGGGCCTGGCCGCCGGCCTCAGTTCCCCGCGGGCCGAGGGCGCGGGGACGGGGTCTGGGCCGCGGCGCGCGGGGGGCGCGGGCGCGGGGCGGGGCGCGCGGGGGGCAGCGGCGCCACCTTAAGGCGGCTCTGCCCGCGGCTCCCGGCCGAGCCCCGCCGGAGGGAGGCGGCTCCGCGCGGGACCCGCCGCCCGCGCCGCCACCGAGCGCCGAGCCGGCCGCCGACCTCGCCGCGCCCCTGCCCGCGCTGCGCGCCCGCCCCGGCGGCGGCATGTACCCCCAGGGCAGGCACCCGGTGAGCGGCGCCCCGGGCCGGGGGGGTCGCCGGCCGCGGCCGCGCACTCAGACCCGCGTCCCCGCAGACCCCGCTGCAGCCCGGCCAGCCCTTCAAGTTCTCCATCCTGGAGATCTGCGACCGCATCAAGGAGGAGTTCCAGTTCCTGCAGGCGCAGTACCACAGGTGAGGGCCACCTGAGCCCGGGCAGGTGGGCGCCGCGGCCTCCGAGCCGGGGCGGGGGCTGCCGGGGAGGAGGCGCCCACCTCCCCACTTTGGAAACTGGCCCACGTGGGCGTGGGCACCCTCTTGTCCTCCCTTCCCAGCCTCAAGCTGGAATGTGAGAAACTGGCCAGTGAGAAGACGGAGATGCAGCGGCATTATGTCATGGTGAGGGTCCTGGTCCGCGGGGGCGTGGGGACAAGGGCTGGCTCTGGCCGTGACCCTGAGCCGGGTCCTACCTGGCCAGAAACAGGGCTGGCTGGGATTCGGGCTCCCTTTCCGTGGCCTCCAGCTCCCGAGGGCATCTCTGTGGGGCCAGGGTCTCTGGCGTCTCCGGCTGCCCCACCTCTCCCAGGAGGGCCAAGGGGCTCCTCCAGGCAGAACCCCTGATTCTGGACTCCTCTGGACTCCCCTTCTGGGTCCCCCTTGGGGGCCTCAGGGTCGCTGACCCCCAGCCTGGGTGCTGGGTTGAGGACCCGGTGCCCCGGCTCCCAGGTGCCCGTGGCCTTTGCCTTGCAGTACTACGAGATGTCCTACGGGCTCAACATCGAGATGCACAAGCAGGTACTGCGGGGTCGGGGTTCAGGAGGGAGGCTGGGCCTGAGGCCAGCGGAACGCCCGGGGTGCACATTTGGGGCAGGCTGACCCGGGGAGCAGGGGTCCTCGGGAATTGGGAACAGTCTCATGGAAGCAAAGTGACTTTCAGTTTCTGGGGACAGGAGCCTACAGCTGGGGCCAGCCAGCAGAGGCAGGTGGAGGGCAGGACCTGGGCGTCCCCTGGGGCAGAGGCTGGGCATCTGGGTGGGAGGCTGTGGAGGTGCCTCCGTCCCAGGACAGGCCCTGCTGGCTGATGGCCTTGGAGGTCCTTCCAGTCGACCTCTGAGGTTTGGAGGTGGACCCTGAGCTGCTGTAGGTATTGTGGAAGTTCTGTGTGCGTCCCAGTGGTACCGCCAGCAGGTCCGAGAGGGTTCTGGAGGGCCTGAATTTGATGCCTTGAGCTCACCTTTCCAGGCCGGGCCCCAAGATCTGTGGCTGTTCTCGAGGCCCTGAGATTGACCCCAGTTCTGTGGGCTTCTGAGGTCTCTCCTGAGCTTCTGAACGTGACCCAAGGTTCTGAGGGTGGTGTCGAGGCTCTGAGTGGCCCAGAGTCACCATGCGATCCTGAGACTGACCAGCGGCGTCTGAAGGGCGGGGGGTGCAGGGTCACCACGCCAGCGTCTGTGGCGGGGCCGCGCCAGGGCTTCCTGTGGGGCGTGGGGGTGCGGGGGTGCCCACCCTGGCACGCTGTCCTGGGCACGTCTGGACCCCAGGCCATGGTGCGTGCAGTGGAGCCCGTCACTGGGAGGACATGGTGTCGCGCCGGGCCCTGCGAGTCTGGCCTGCGCCCTCCTGGTGTGGGACTGGGGTGGACCCACCGGACACGCGGCAGCTGCGGCTCAGGCAGAGGTGGTCCCCTCCCTGCCCTGCTGTCCTCACCTCGCCGGGCACCCCGCGCACCCCGAGGGCGCAGCACCCTGCCTTTGCACGTGGGGCGTGGGACCTGTGGCTCACAGCATCCCCGTGGCAGATGACACCACGCAGGGGCTGTGCCCAGGAGCGGTGACGAGCGGTGCCCCGCCTCTGAGCGCCGAGGTGGGGGCGGGGGCGGCTGTCCCCTGCAGGCCCCTGCGTGTCTGGGGGACTGGGTCGCGGGACCCCAGGCAGGGCTCCAAGGCGGAGCCCCTCCTTGTCACGGCCTGGCCAGCCTCGGCGTCCCCGGGGCACCTGGGCGCGACTCCTGCCCGGGGCGTGGCCAGTGCTGGTCACCCTGGAGCTGGCCACGCCGGTCTTGTCACTTCCCGCCAGGCAGAGATTGTCAAGCGGCTCAGTGGCATCTGCGCTCAGATCGTCCCCTTCCTGACCCAGGAGGTGAGTGGACCCCGGGGAGGACGCGGCCGGGGCGGGGGCAGGAGTGGAGGGCGCTGCTGGCCGCGGGTGAGGGTGGAGGGCGACCCCTCGGGCCCTGCGGCCAGGCCCCCCGCAGTCCCGATGCGGGCCCTGAGACCAGACAGGGGCTCCCTGTGCTCGTCTGCCTCACTGTGGCCGCGGAGCCCGGCTGAGCTGATGCGGCTCAGGGCGCGGGAGCCTCGTCAGCGCCCAGTGGGGGTGACACTTCCGAGGTGCTCGGTGAGAGCCCAGCAGGAGGGACCTGCTGCAGGGTCCACCCAGGGCAGGTTCCTGGATTGGCAGATCGGTGGCCAGGGGGCAGCATGGTGGGCAGGGCTGGGGGACGGGAGCCTCGGTGGCAGAGATGGACAGTTCTGGAGGTGCCGGGGCTGGACAGCAGCGCGGCCACTGCAGCAAGCGCTGCAGGCTGGGCTCTCACGTGTGGTCACACACTGGCGGATTTTATTGTGTCTCGTTTTTTTTTTTTTTTAAAGAAAACCCAACTTTTTTTTTCAAACAGTTGGTGTTATTTTTTTAAAGATTACTTTTTTAAGTACTGATTTATTTGTTTTAGTTGTACTTAGTTGTACACAATGCCTTTATGTTTACCTGGTGCTGAGGCTCGAACCCCGACCGCGCGCGTGCTAGGCGAGCGCTCTACCGCTGAGCCACAACCCCAGCCCGAGCTGGTGTCATTTTATTTGGACCTTTATTCTGTTCACTTACATGCCGAGAAACGAACTCGGTGCCTCTCCTGTGCTAGGCTAGTGTCCCACCACTGAGCCCCAGCCCCATTCATTGTGTATTTCAACATAATAATTTTTTTTTTCTTTTTTGTGGTGCTGGGGATTGAACCCAGGGCCTTGTGCGTGTGGGGCAAGTGCTCTACCAGCTGAGCCCAGCCCCAGCCCCTTAACACAGGGATTTGGAGAAGATGGAGCTAGCGGTGGTGTACGCACTCTATAAACTAACGCTAGCCCGCGAGGGCGCCCGGCCCTGGGCTCGGGGCCTCTGCGCAGGCCCATCCTGGTTCTGTCTGACGTATTTGGTGATGAGGAGAGTTCCTACCTCAGAGTGCATAAATTGGGAGGGCCCTCGTTGCCGTGGGGACCAAAGAGTGGGAGACAGCTCGGCTTGGACCCCAGCTCCTGGGTCGGAGGCCTCTGGGGGCTCGGACGGGCAGTGTTCTCTGTCCGGGGCAGGTTGTGCAAACAGCCGCGGGGCTCGGGTGGGGATGGGCCCGAGTGGGGAGGGAAGGAACCTTCAGACGTTCGGGCCAAAGGACTTTTGGAAGGAGTGGCGAGAGGCAGCGCGTCTGCCCCGCGGCTCCGTCCCCAGGCCAGGAGGCGGCAGGCCACGGCCCTGGCCCTCTTGCGCTGTGTGAGTGAAGCCTCGCCTGCCGGCGCCGTGGCGTCCCCAGCAGCTTCCCCACTGCAGTGGACAGCCGAGGAGGTGTGACCGAGACCCCAGAGCCTGCAAAGCCAGAAAATGGCGACTCTCTGGCCCTTTATAGGAGAGGTGGCCCTGGACACGCCCACGCGGTGTGCCCCCCGGAGAGGGTCCCAGCAGCAGGCTCGCTGGCCCTCCTGCCGTCCTCAGGAGTGCAGTGGACAGTGGCCTCAGGCCCAGGGCCACACTCGGTGTCCCATGTAGAAGCCTCCAGCCACGTGTGGCCACTGGCTGCGTCACATTTGCATCTTGCTTTTCTGTGGCGCTGGGGACGGAGCCCAGGGCCTCGTGTGTGCGAGACGCACCTCCACACGCGGCTCCCTGCCGCACGCTGGCCCAGCACGCAGGAGGCCTGGCTCCGGCCCCAGCACCGGGGGGAAAAGACAAGTTACACTGAGTGAAAGAGCCAGAGGCAGGAGGCCACAGAGGAGGCCCGAGTGGAGTGTCCTCTCTGCGTGGAAGGCCCTCTCCTCTGCTCGGTGCGCTGGGGTGGAACCTGGGCCCGGCCTGCTAGGCCAGGCTGCCCACTGGGCCACAACGAGCCCCGGCTGGCGGTTTCGGTTCTTTGGGTGGCACCTGGGAGCTGATTTACAGCAGTGGTTCTCTTCTGGGGACATGCGTGGCTGTCACTGTGGGTGCTGCTGGTCTGGAGCAGGTGGAGGCCAGGGACTCTGCTCAGCACCCTGCAGCTCCCAGACCACCCAGAGAGGGGCCCTTGGGTCCACCTCCAGGCTGTGGGAGCACACCTCTTCTTCTGTGTGTTTATCTCATCATTTAAAGAAGAGAGGCAGGGCCAGCCGCAGTGGCCACGCCTGTCATCCCAGCACTTGGGAGGCTGAGGCAGGAGGATCGCGAGTTCAAAGCCAGCCTCAGCCATGGCGAGGCCCTTAGCAACTCAGGGAGACCCTGTCTCTAATAAAATACAAACAAGGGCTGGGGATGTGGCCCAGGGGTCGAGTGCCCTGAGTTCAATCCCCGGTACCAAGAAAGAAAGAAAGAAAGAAGAGGAGGAGGGAGGGGAGGAGCGGGAGGGAGGGAGGAGGCGTGGTGGCGGGTGGCTCAGGCCCCTGTCCCCGGCAGCACCAGCAGCAGGTCCTCCAGGCCGTGGAGCGGGCCAAGCAGGTGACGGTGGGGGAGCTGAACAGCCTCCTCGGGGTGAGTCCTGCCCCTGTGGCCGTGGGGACCCGCACCCTCAGGCCCCCGCCCCCTGCCACCGGGAGGGAGGGGCGGGCAGCTGGCCTGGGCTCGGGTGGTGGGTCCCCCTGCCCCAGCCTGTCCCTGCCGTCCCCGGCCCCGGCGCCCGCCCTGCCCATCCTTGTGCCCTCTGGTGGTGGGTCCCCCTGCCCGAGCCTGTCCCTGCCGTCCCCGGCCCCGGCGCCCGCCCTGCCCATCCTTGTGCCCTCTGGTGGTGGGTCCCCCTGCCCGAGCCTGTCCCCGCCCCCCCCGGCCCCGGCGCCCGCCCTGCCCATCCTTGTGCCCTCTGGTGGTGGGTCCCCTGCCCGAGCCTGTCCCCGCCGGCCCCGGCCCCGGTGCCCGCCCGCCCCCTGCCCATCCTTGTGCCCTCTGGTGGTGGGTCCCCCTGCCCGAGCCTGTCCCCGCCCCCGGCCCCGGTGCCCGCCCGCCCTGCCCATCCTTGTGCCCTCTGGTGGTGGGTCCCCCTGCCCGAGCCTGTCCCTGCCGTCCCCGGCCCTGGTGCCCGCCCGCCCTGCCCATCCTTGTGCCCTCCGGCAGCAGCAGCAGCTCCAGCCGCTGTCCCACCACGCCCCCCCTGTGCCCCTGGCCCCTCGCCCGGCTGGGCTGGTGGGCAGCAGTGCCACCGGGCTGCTCGCCCTGTCCGGAGCATTGGCCGCCCAGGCTCAGCTGGCGGCGGCTGCCAAGGAGGATCGGGCCGGCGCGGAGGCCGAGGGGCCCCGAGGTGAGCGGGCAGCCCGGTTGGCACCTGTGGGCGGGGAGGGTGAGAGGGGCCAGGCCTGAGGCCCGGCCTCGTCCCCAGCGTGTCCTGGGTGACCTCTGTGAACGGGCTGGAAAGGGGCAGGCTGCGCCCGTGGGGCCGCGAGGCCGGGGTTGCCCGCGGGCACCTCCCCTCACGGGCTCCGCCTCTCTCTCTTTGCTCCCGCCTCCTGCCAGTGGAGAGAGCCCCGAGCAGGGTGAGTCCAGGCGGGGTGCTGCGAGGGGCCAGGAGACCCGGGTCCCCACCCCCCGTCGCCAGCCTCGGGCTGTTTGTCCTCTGGTCACTGAGGATGAGCCCCGTGCTCCTGCTCTGTCCCTTCCATTTGTGGCAACGGGACTCCTGATGGAGCGGTGGCCACGCTGTCACCCAGGGACTCGGGTCTCAGGCAGGAGGGGCAAGTCCAGGCCAGCCTGGGCAACGCTGCACGATTCTCAGGACAAAATGCAGAGGGCGGCGTGGCCGCGGGGGTGGCCTGGGCAGTCCCCAGCGCCAGAGGGAAACGATGTCGGCCAACTCCCCGAGGCGTGGGGTGGGGGCTGCGGAGGCGCGGGCGGGCCCCTGCTCCACACGGTCCCCGGAAGCGTCTCTTGCGCGTGGTGACGGTACCGGATCCGGGAAAGGCGTGCGCGCGCTGGTCCGTGCGGCCCGGGACGCCGGCCGTCTCGCACCCCTGCACCTCCCCGCAGGCGTGGGGAAAGGCCACCGCTGGCTGCAGAGCGAGGCACGGGACGGCCCTGGGGGACAGGTGCCCGTGCTCCCGGGCACACGGAGGCCCGTAGCGTGCGAGCCACCGAGGGCCACCCGGGGTGACCCCAGGGCACACGTGGCCCTGCCAGGGCCTCCGTCTCGCGCGAGCTGGCTGTGGCCAAGAGCTCAGACGCGGGTCCTCCCCCCAGACCCCCTTCCAGCCGGAAGCTTGAGGTGCAGACCCCCAGGCTGCGGCCGGGCCTGAGGCTGCGCCTCTCCCTCAGACGGCCTCCCCCCTCGCCCCCCGAGAGTCTGCTGGAGGAGGAGCGGCCCAGTGGCCCTGGCAGCAGCGGGAAGCAGAGAGCCGAGGACAAGGACCTGGCAGGACCTTACGTGAGTGGGGCAGGCGGAGGACTGGGGTGAGCACGCACAGCCCAGATCAGTGCCCGGCCAGGCCCCTGGGCACCCAGCTCCGTCCACTGCCCTCACTCTAGAGCCTTCCATGGCTCCCTGCTGCTCGCCGGGCGCTGGCCAGCCAGCAGAGCCCCACGCAGCCCCTGGACAGTGTGGTCCGTTCCTGCCCGCCGGCGCCTGCCCTAGAGCCCCCTCCCCCTGCCTTTGGGAAACCGCTCTCCCCACAGGACGGCGGTCTC
Source organism: Tamias sibiricus (assembly GCA_025594165.1). NCBI lineage: Eukaryota > Metazoa > Chordata > Mammalia > Rodentia > Sciuridae > Tamias > Tamias sibiricus. Next base: position 2,185,827 of record CM046673.1, on the reverse strand, counting down.
CTAGGGGCCTCCCCTGGCCCTCCTGGAGGCTGGCACCCTCGCTGTGGGCTCGCTGCAGACCTGGCGCCACGCTCCGCCCCGGCCGCCCGGGCCTCGCTCCGCAGGGCGCAGCTGCCCTCCACCTGCCCAGGCACAGCTCCCGCTTGAGTTAAAGAAGGGGGTGGCCGTGGGGTGACTCGGTCACGGTGCTGGCCTGGCACGTGGTGGCCCTGGGTTCAGAAGAAAACTGGGCACAGGAGGGAACTCAGAGGCCCCCTGCGAGCAGATCTGCCCTGGGTCTGCCTGGGCATGCAGGGGCCAGGGGGTGCCAGGGCGGCCCGAGTGCCCGGGCTAAGTGCCCGCCCCGAGTGCCCGGGCGGGCTGCTGCTCGGCCCACGCTCCGGCCCCCACCAGGAGCAGCGGGGAGCCTCGGCCGGAGCTGGCCGCGGAGGGGCAGGGCCGGGCCGGGCCAGGAGGGCTGGCGCACAGCCGGGCCACACGGGCGCGTGGAGACCGGCCAGGTCGCAGGCGAGAGCCAGGAAGGGGGCGCCTGGCCTCTGCCCCCTGCAGAGCGCGGAGGCCTAGAGCTGGCCGTGGGGACGCCGGCGGGCGCTGTCCTCGGCTCCTCAGCACTGGGGACGCCCTCCCTGGCCCCAGCCATCCAGGCAGTGCCTCCGGGCTGGCTCCCTCTGGGGAGAGGTTGGGGCGCGGAGGCAGGGGCATGACCGGAACGGGCTCCCCCCCCAGGAAAGTGACGAGGACAAGAGTGACTACAACCTGGTGGTGGACGAGGTAGGTCGGGGCCTCCGGGATGCAGAGGCTGGTGGTCCTCGGGAAAGGGTCCGGAGGGCGGGAGTCCTGGTCCCCGCTGCGGGGTGGGGACAGCCTGGGCAGGAAGGTGGGGACACGAGGACGTCCCCTCTGTGGCACAGGCGGGGAGCCGAGGACGGGGCTCTGGAGACGGCCGCGTGGCCTCAAGCTCCAGGTCTGGAAGGGATGTGCCTCCCTGGTCCCTCCGTCTGTCCCTGGGAAAGGCGGGGCGCAGGCAGTGTGGCCGCCAGACCCCTGGTGACACCGAGACACAGGTGGCCTCTGAGGTGCGCTGGGGCCGGGAGCAGTGGGGGGGCTCGACTTCACCGCGGCGTCTCCCCACCCAGGACCAGCCCTCGGAGCCCCCCAGTCCTGCTGCCGCCCCCTGTGGAAAGGCGCCCCTCTGTGTCCCCGCCCGGCGGGACCTCGCGGACAGTCCGGCCTCCTTGGCCTCTAGCCTTGGCTCACCGCTCCCCAGACCCAAGGAGCTTGCCCTGGTAAGGGGGGGCTTGAAACTCACTTTATTTATCCTGGGGGCCTGGAAACAGACGTCGTACAATGAAAAATGAGCTGGGCTGATACCAACAGCTTCCTCGTGATTCTTTTGTCCCCTAATTTTTCCTGCAAAGATTCACTTTGTTGAGCCTCAGTAGATATTAAAAAGGCAGCTTTGTAACTAGGCTTGGAAAATAAACATCAAGAGCAACTGTCCACCGTGCCTGGAAGCCAGGTGTCCCTTGCACTAAGCAGTGAATCCCACAGAGACAAGCGCAGGGGGGCCCCCAAGGGCTGGCGACAAGCTGGGCTGCTCAGAGTCCTCCAGAGGCCTGTGGAGCCACCAGCCCAGCCCCAGGTGTCCCCGGGGAGAGAACCACACAGGAACAGCCGTCCCGAGGGGCCCCCAAGGTGGGCGTCCTGCCAGTACGGCTGCGAGGCCCGTCCAAGTCTCCCGGGGACATTTGCAATTCCCCTTGCTTCGAGGCCCACCCCTCTCTGGTCCTGCCCAGGCCCCTGGCTGGCACCCCCACGGGGATGGGCGGTTTCTAGGCCTCCCCTCCCAGCGGGTTGCCCGGGGACGGCCAGAAGCTAGGGCTGTGCCCTCTCGCTCCCCGCAGGGAGACCTCTGGTCTGCAGGGGACGCCCCGAGTCCTCCCAACCCCTCCTGTCCCTGTGTCCTGCCCTGCCCAGAGCACGTGGCCCTGGCCTGGGCAGCCCGTGTGGCCGGGAAGCCGCACTGCACGCCCCCCTGGCCTGCGCGGGTCGGGGCGGGAGGGAGGCGGCACCAGGCCCGGCTGGCCTCTCCCGTCCGTCGCCCGCGGCTCTGCCCACGCCACCCCCTCGCCCGCGTCCCTCGCTAGTCCCGCTCACGCCAGCTCCCAGGATGGAGGTGCAGGTGGCCTCGGGGACGTGTGCAGACAGTCCCTGGTGGCCCCGTGCCCTCCTGTCCCGTCCCTGCCGGTGCCCACTCACCCTGCTCCTCTCTGCAGAGTGACCTGCCCACGGGCACGCCCGCCTCCAAGTCCTGTGACTCCTCGCCACCCCCCAGGACGCACCCACCCCCGGGCCCAGCTCCGCCAGCCACCTCTGCCCGCTGGCCGCCAAGCCTGTGCCGTCCACAGACAGCATCGGTGAGTGCCAGCTGCGTGCCCGCTGGGGGCCTCCTGGGGGTTCCAGAAGAGCGGAGGCGGAGGGCGGGGTCTGCCCTGAGCTGCGGAGGGCGGGGTCTGCCCTGAGCTCCTGGCCTCGCACGCCGGGCCTGTGTCCTCATCATCTCAGCTCGGCACGTGGGGACACTGAGGCCCAGAAAACCGAGTGGCTCTGGGCACGGCCTGGCGCACCTGAAGACAAGGGTCGAGTGAGGCGTGGGTTTCAGGCCCCGAGTGGCAGCTACCAGCTTTGTGGCCTTGGACGAGTGACACAACCTCTCTGAGCCTGTTTCCTACCAGTGGGGAACAGCTGGTGCTGGGGCTCCTGAGGTCTCGGGTCCTGCCTCAGGGCCTCCCGGTGGTACGGGAGGTGACCTGGCCCCCACATGGCCAGCCCAGCAGGAGCAGGGCCAGGGAGGCGGGGGCAAGGGCTGGGGTGGGCCTCATCTGGGCTTTGGAGGAGGAGCGGATCCGCCCGCAGGAGGACCCGCAAAGGCCCGCCACCGGAGGGGCCGAGCGCCACCCGGAGGGGCCGAGCGCCACCCGGAGGGGCCGTGCGCCACCGGAGGGGCCGAGCGCCACCCAGAGGGGCCGAGCGCCACCCAGAGGGGCCGTGCGCCACCGGAGGGGCCGAGCGCCACCCAGAGGGGCCGAGTGCCACCCAGAGGGGCTGTGCGCCACCCGGAGGGGGCCGAGCGCCACCCAGAGGGGCCGTGCGCCACCGGAGGGGCCGAGCGCCACCCAGAGGGGCCGAGCGCCACCCAGAGGGGCCGTGCGCCACCGGAGGGGCCGAGCGCCACCCAGAGGGGCCGAGCGCCACCCAGAGGGGCCGTGCGCCACCGGAGGGGCCGAGCGCCACCCAGAGGGGCCGTGCGCCACCGGAGGGGCCGAGCGCCACCCAGAGGGGCCGTGCGCCACCGGAGGGGCCGAGCGCCACCCAGAGGGGCTGTGCGCCACCGGAGGGGCCGAGCGCCACCCGGAGGGGCCCTGCGCTGTCTCAGGGTGGGCCACCAGGCACGCCGGCGCAGTGCTGAAGCCTCTCCTTCTCGCTCAGCCCTGAGGAGCCCCCTGACCCTGTCCAGCCCCTTCACCGCGTCCTTCAGCCTGGGCTCCCACAGCGCCCTTGGTGGGGACCTCGCCATGCCCAGCTCCTACGCCAGCCTTCACCTGTCCCCCCAGGTCAGCAGCTCCGTGGTGTACGGACGCTCCCCCGTGGTGAGTCCTCCCGTGGGCACGAGCAGGGCCCAGGGGCTGGGCCAGGGGCAGGAACAGCCACCCAAGGACAGGCGAGAAGGGCAGCAGGGGTGGGGGCCCTGGCTTGGCCGTGGGTGCAGTGACCCGAGGGTCTTAGTAGCCCACAAGCTTAGCTGGTTCAGCCTATGGCATGGACAAAGCAACGGGGACTGAGCTCATTAGGAAGCCAGGCCGGCCCGGGGTCAGGACAAGCTGCGGGCTGGGCCGTCCCGGGCCGTGCTCCGCAGACCCCTGTGAGCAAGGGACGGACCCGTCCAACCCCGGGGTTGTAGGATCCCTGGTCAGACTTGGGGTTCCGTCCGGTAAACCCCTCGGCTCTCCGTCTCTAGAGGAGCAAGCATCTGCCCTCGGGCGGGGGCTGAAGAGGGATGGCGGGTCCGCGGGTCAACGGGGCACGGCAGGTGGGCATGGCGGAGGGCAGAGGTGGGCAGGAGACGCTGGCCCCGCCACCCTCTCTGACCTTTGGCAGGTGGCCTTCGAGTCCCATCCCCATCTCCGAGGGTCGTCCATCTCGTCCTCCCTGCCCAGCATCCCTGGAGGAAAGCCGTGAGTGCCAGGGTGGGGTCCCCAGGGCCCGCCCACCTCCGCGGCCTTGGGTGTCCACTGTGCCCTAGAACTTGGGGTCTCCTTGCACCCTTGCAGGTCTCTTTAAGATAACTGGCTCCCAGCAGAGCTGCGGAGCACACCGCAGTGGTCACTTACAGGGTGGTTCTGCCCCAGATGACCCTCGGCCACACCAGGGCACATTTGTGGTTGTCACGGCTAGGGCAGAGGGAGCTCCTGGCATGGAGTGGTGGAGGCCAGGGACGCTGCTCAGCGCCCTGCAGCGCCTCAGAGAATGAATGTCTGGACCTTCTGTGTGGTTTCTGAGCCCTTGAAATGTCAGGGCCACCAAGGAGCTGACAGGCCACACCTGCCATCCCAGCCAGTCGGGAGGCTGAGGCAGGAGGATGGCAAGTTAGAGGCCAGACTCAGCCAACTAGCAAGACCCTGTCTCAAAAGATAAAAGCTCAGTGGTAGAGCCCCCCCTCCCCCCCGGAGTCCAAGTTGGGTCCATTCAGGCCTAACGGCCCCAGGAGGCAGGGGGCCATCACAGCCGAGCTGGCTCTGGGGGCCTTGTCATGGACGCTGATTCAGTATGCATGTATTAAACGCTGGCTTGCTGTGTACCAGGCCACCGCCCGGGTCCTTTCTGTCCTGGCCACGCTCCCGTCACTATGACCACGTCCTCACCTTGCCCTAATGATCAGAGGGCACCGGGCAGAAGGCGGCTCCCCTGGGCAGGGAGGGCTCAGAGGGCCTGTCCCTGGTGGTCACGGCCACCTCCCACGCAGGGCCTACTCCTTCCACGTGTCCGCGGACGGGCAGATGCAGCCCGTGCCCTTCCCCTCGGACGCGCTGGTGGGCGCGGGCATCCCGCGGCACGCCCGGCAGCTGCACACGCTGGCGCACGGCGAGGTGGTGTGCGCGGTCACCATCAGCGGCTCCACGCAGCACGTGTACACGGGCGGCAAGGGCTGCGTGAAGGTGTGGGACGTGGGCCAGCCCGGCGCCAAGACGCCGGTGGCCCAGCTGGACTGCCTGGTGAGGGCGGCGGCTCGGCAGGGGCAGGGCAGGGGCGGGGCCTGGCCCGTGGGGCGGGGCCTGCAGGCAACCTCAGGAGGCTCATAAGCCAATCAGGGTGGGGTTTGCAGCTCCGAGGGCGGGGCTTGCAGACCAGTGGGCGGGGCTAGCCCTAGGCTAGGGAGAAGCTGCGTTGATCCGGTGTCCGGGGGTGTGGCCAGGGCTGGTGACCAGCTCTCGTCCTGCTCCTTGCTGGCCCCAGAACCGGGACAACTACATTCGTTCCTGCAAGCTGCTGCCTGATGGCCGGAGTCTCATCGTGGGTGGGGAGGCCAGCACTCTGTCCATTTGGGACCTGGCGGCGCCCACCCCCCGCATCAAGGCCGAGCTGACCTCCTCCGCCCCGGCCTGCTACGCGCTGGCGGTCAGCCCCGACGCCAAGGTCTGCTTCTCCTGCTGCAGCGACGGCAACATCGTGGTGTGGGATCTGCAGAACCAGACCATGGTCAGGTGCGTGGTCGTGACACCTGGCCTCGGGCAGGTGCCTTCCCGCCCTGTGCGCCCGGTGGGGAGCTGGAGCACCCACACTCCAGGACAGACGCCTGGGTCCTGCCCTCTCCAGGCAGTTCCAGGGCCACACGGACGGTGCCAGCTGCATAGACATCTCCGACTACGGCACTCGGCTCTGGACTGGTGGCCTGGACAACACTGTGCGCTGCTGGGACTTGCGGGAGGGTCGACAGCTACAGCAGCATGACTTCAGCTCCCAGGTGGGCTGGCTGCGGGTCCGGTGGGAGGGGTGGGAGTTCCAGGAGCCTTGCCTCCTTTCCTGGAATTGGGTGGCCCAATTCCAGGCTCAGGCGCGGATTATCGGAGCCCTTCTTTCTTGTCCTCCAGACCAATCCATAGGCCATCCACCTTTAATTCTCAGAAAACATAGGGTAACCCAAAAGGCCTGATTCACATTAGGCTATGGGACCACTGAGACCCTCAGATCATCTTCCACGTTTTCTTGTCCCTCCGTTGCCATCTTCTCATCCCCTCTGTATAGCTGGTTTCTCTTCCCAGCTTTCAACCTCTGGACTCCCCGGAAAGCTCCTGACAGCTCCCCTCCCCGCTGAGGACTCACTCTGGGAACCACTGACTGAGGGGACAGGTGGAGGCTGACGTGGACAAAAGCTGGGCTTGGAGAGGTTCCCGTGCAGGGTGCTGTGGGCATCAAGGCTGAAGGATGGCAGAGCGCAGGCAGGGGGGACGCAGGGGTCTCAGGACTGAGCCAAGAGTCAGGAATGGGTCTTCGGGCCAGGTTGGGTATCTGAAACCCTGGGTCTTCTCTTGTGGTTCCGTGTCCCACCTGCTGGACGGCCGCAGGAGGCTGGGCTGGAGCTGGCCCTGTGCCTGTTGGTGCGAGGACAGGCTCTGTGCCGGGCGGTGGGAATGCCGAGTCCATTCAGGTCAAAACAAGGAGCATGAAGCGCGCCCTGGTGGCGGGCAGAGCTCCAACCTGGTCTCAGGAGTCAGGGCCTCAAAGCATCCTCTGACCTTGAGCCTCCACTGCTGCTCAAGGGGAGGCAGGGGAGGAAGCCGGGCCCGGGAGACCCCCAGACCTGTCCTGAGCTCAGGGTAGATGACGGATGTGCTCCCTCTTCTCTGAGATTCTGATTAATATTAACGACTCGACTCTGCCCGCCTGCTGGGCGGCCCTGGGCCAGCCGCCACTCGCTGCTCTCCGCAGGGGCCCGCCCGCTGGTTCCCAGCTCCCCCACCTCTGACGGGGGTCCCAATCCCCCCTCTTCCCCTAGATCTTTTCCCTGGGCCACTGCCCCAACCAGGACTGGCTGGCCGTGGGCATGGAGAGCAGCAGCGTGGAGATCCTGCACGTGCGCAAGCCCGAGAAGTACCAGCTGCACCTGCACGAGAGCTGCGTGCTGTCGCTCAAGTTCGCCTCCTGCGGTACGCCCCGCCCCGCCGCCAGCCCGGGGCGGGGCCACAGCCCGGGGCGGGGCCGCCAGCTCGGGGGCGGGGCCACAGCCCGGGGGCGGGGCCGCCAGCCCGGGGGCGGGGCCACAGCCCGGGGGCGGGGCCGCCAGCCCGGGGGCGGGGCCGCCAGCTCGGGGGCGGGGCCCCACACCTGTCCTCCCCGGACGCGGAGGCCGAGGCAGGAGGGTCGCAAGCGCTAGCCAGCCTGGGCAATCTAGCGAGGCCCCGTCTCAACATTTAGAAAACGGGGGTGGCTGGAGATGTAGGTGGGCGAGGAGCCCCAGGGTTCAACCCCAGCACCCCGCCCCCACAAATCCGAGTCGGACTGGCTGGGATCTGCGCACTGCGCCCCGCAGCTGTCGGGGCTCGGCCCTGGAGGGCCCCGGGACCCCTGCAGCGTTGGCTCTGCTAATGTGGGGGAAGAGGGGGTGGTCCGCGCCCCTCGCTCCCCCTCCCCCCCACCCTGCGCCCAGCTCTCGGCCCTCCTGCGCAGGGCGCTGGTTCGTGAGCACCGGGAAGGACAACCTGCTCAACGCCTGGAGGACGCCCTACGGGGCCAGCATCTTCCAGGTACTGCGAGGGCGGAGCCGCCCTCCTACGCTTCAGGGGTGGGGACTCAGCGCCTGGGCCGCGTCCCCACCTCCACCTCCTGGGCTCCCCAGCTGAGGCTCCACCCCTTCCACACTGGCTCCGCCCCTTCCCTCTCTCGGGCTCCTAGAGGCCAGGGACCTCCTGGGGGGACCTTGCCGCGTGTCCTCTGTCGGGTGTCTTGCAGTGTCCCCAGGCCCATGCGTGGGAGAGCCGTCCTTTGCGTGGCGGAGGTGCTCCCGCATGAGTGTGGCCGGGCTGTGTCCACCTCCCCCTTGTCTGCTGTGCCCATCCCCGTGGCTGGGGGTGATTTTTACATTTACATTTTAAAAGTACTCATTTGGGGCTGGGATTGTGGCTCAGCGGTAGAGCGCTCACCTCGAACGTGCGCGGCCCGGGTTCGATCGTCAGCACCACGTAAACATAAATGCATTGCATTGTGTACAACTAAAGCAAATAAATATTTTTTTTAAAAAGTACTCATTTACTTTAGTTGTGCAATGCAATGCATTTATGTTTACGTGGCGCTGAGGATCGAAGTTGGTAGAGTGCTTGCTGTGAATGCAGAAGGCCCCGAGTTTAATCCCCAGCACCAGGAAAAAAAAAAAAAAAGTTTGATTTCTACATTTTTAAAGGATCATAAAAGCCGGGCGCGGTGGCACACGCCTGTAATCCCAGCACTTGGGAGGCTGAGGCAGGAGGATCGCGAGTTCAAAGCCAGCCTCAGCAATGGTGGGGCACTTAGCCACTCAGTGAGACCCTGTCTCTAACAAATACAAAAACGGGCTGGGGATGTGGCCCAGTGGTCGAGTGCCCCTGAGTTCAATCCCCAGTACCAAAAAAAAAAAAAAAAAAAAAAAAAAGGATCATAAAAACATAACAGGAGACTGTGACAGAGACTTATTTGGACTTTAGGCAAGCCTAAAGCTTATTTACGGTCAGGCCTTTTGCAGAGTTTGCTGACCCTTGGGCTTGGTGGCCCTCTGCTGAGCTGTGTGACTACATGCTGGTGCACAACCTCTCTGTGCTTCCGGGGAGAGGGCAGCACTGCGGTTTCTTCTCTCCTGGTTGAGAGGACAGAGGTGCTGCCCAGCAGGGCTCGGCCCCAGCATGTGGCAGCTTCCCCTTAGGCTGCGCCGGGAGGCCACAGGCACCGCCAGGTTGGAAGCACCTTCCAGCACGAGCTTCCCTGGACGCGCTCAGGACAGCCCTCTGGGCAGATCACAGGCAGAGCCCGTCTTGGGACGGGTGGTGACCAGCCTGCGGGCCCCAGATGGCCGCATTAGGATGAAGATCAGACGGTGGCCCCGGGCGGCCGGGCAGCCACAGCTATCCAGAAACACATGGTCCCCTCCTGGCCAGGACCAGGGCCCGCGCGCCGTCTGGGCACCTGCTGGCCCAGGCGTCCTCGGCCTTCCCAACCCTCCCTTCTCCGTCTCCAGTCCAAGGAGTCGTCCTCCGTCCTGAGCTGCGACATCTCCAGGAACAACAAGTACATCGTGACGGGCTCGGGGGACAAGAAGGCCACTGTGTACGAGGTGGTCTACTGAGGAGGGCACCCGAGTGCCGCTGCTGCCGGCGGGTCAGCTTCTCCCCTGCTGGGGACGCGGAGGGTGGGCTCTGGGGAAATAAAGGTCTTCACACTGCCACGTCTGCCACCGCCACTTCTCCGCTGCTGGCCCTGCGGCCTGGGTCCTCTGTCGTGGGTGGGCGGAGGCCACGGCAGGAGGATCAGGGAGGTTGGAGCTGGGAGGCCAAGTATGAGCTCCTGTCCCAGGGCTTGGCGACAGACCTGTGTCCCCGACTCTGTCCCCCTGGTCCCTGGTCCCAGGAGACGTCGGCACCAAGAGCTGCTCGGGGAGCGGAGGGGCTGCCTACACTCTTCAGAGCTCTGGCCAGGAAGGTCCAGGGTGTCACCACCAGCCCCTTGCCACAGCACCGTGGTGCGTGTGTCCTGCCGTACCATGACAAAGTACCAAGAGACGATCAACTTAGAGGAAAGCTTTGTTCTGGCTTCTGGACGTTTCCGTCTGTGGTCAGTTGGCCCCGTTGCCTTTGGCTGGGGGCAGCACATCACTGTGGTGGGGAGGTGTGGCGCAGGAAGCCTCTCAGCCCATGGTGACCATGAAGCAAAGATGAGGAGCCGGTCCTTCAAGGGCATGACCCAGTGACCCGAGAGGCCCATGATGCCCCACCTTTTTTCCTGGGGCTGGAGATGAAACCTAGGGCCTTGCCCACTACATCCTCCACCTTTTTCAGACAGTGCCTAGCTAGGTTACCCAGGCTGGCCTCAAACTTGTGATCCTTCTGTCTCAGCCTCCCAAGTTGCTGGGCTTCAGGAGTGGCCAATGCCCATCCAGGCTGTACCACCTCCCAACAGTGCTGGCTTGGGACCAGGCTTTTAACATAAGGGCCTTTATGGGATATTCAAGATCCAAAGTAGAGCAAGTTCATTTCTGTTACTATGACAAAATGCCTGAGGTTGGGACGTTTATAAAGAAGGAAGGTTTATTTAGATGTTTTGGAGATGGGAGTCCAAATGGACGGTGCTGCTCTGCTGAGGCCCCCCTGGCTGTCCGCCTCATGGCAGATGGCCCATGGCAGATGCACACCTGAGGGTGGCATTACGTGGGGGACAGGAAGCCAGGGAGCAGGTCAAGGGTCAAAAGCGAGCCACAGTAACCACCTCCTAGGCCTCCGGTGACCTGAGCACTTCCCAGTAAGCACCCCTCTGAGGTCCCCCAACCCATAGTGCCATGCTGGGGACGGAGCCCCATGGTGACACAAGCACATCCAAACCCAGCTGCGCAGGGCAGCCCGGGTGTGGCCACGCCACCCAAGTCCCAGCAGCCTGGCCGAGCACAGGGCTCAGAGGACTCGGCGCCCAGCAGGTGACAGCCAGAGCGACGGGTCAGAGCAGAGGGCGCAGACCCCAGACAGGCCCCCAGCCCAGGAGGGCCACTGTGCACTAGTGCCACCAGGGCCAGCCGTCCCCGCGGTGGGGTCCTGGGCACACGCCCAGCGTCCTGGCCTCCTCCTGGTTGTGACAGCCACACATCCCCAGGGCAACGTCACCAGTGTCCCGGGGGCAGAAGGGCCCTGTCTGAAAGCCCCTCTCCTGGGACGCGCCCTGAGACCTGCCCGAGGTGCCGGAAGGGGTCTTGGCCGTGAGGCCAGCGCGCGCTCGCCGCGGGAGGGAGCGGAGTCCCTGCCCGACAGGGCCTGGACGGGGCAGCCCAGTCCCTGCAGGTGCGTGGGCACAGGGCGGGAGGACCCTTGCTCCCAGGACAGGACACCGTGTCTTTCCGGTTGCTTTATTCCATGCAGTGAGGACCAGGGTCTGTAGAGGCAGGACCCCGGCCCGGCCACGCCCTCCACCACCACCACCACCACCCGGGGACGGGGACGGGGACGGGGACGGGGACTGGAGCCGGGCTGGCGCGGCCTCAGTAGGTGACGAGGTAGACAGAGGCCTGGCTCCAGGACCCCACCACGAGCAGCCGGTTGTCGGCGGACACGTCGCAGCACAGCACGCTGGAGGGCTCGGGCACCTGGGCGGGCACGGCCAGCTGAGGGCAAGGCCCGCCACCCCAGGCCCTGCTGGGCAGGCCAACTCGGTCCCTCTGGGACCCCCCAGGCATCCAGTGACCCCCCAGCTCGCCACGTACCTGCAGAACCTCGGTCCCCGCGGGCATGCTGTGGACGCTGACCAGGCCGTCCGTGCCCACGCTCACCCACCACTGGCCTGGGAGGAGGCAAGCGGCCTGGTCACGGCGGGACAGTAGGGGCTGAGGCGGGGCCCGGGATGTGGCATCTGCTGACGCAGGGCGGGAGTCGGAGAGGCTCGGTAGGGGCTGGCCTCCTGGGGTCTGGGTAGGGTCTGGGTAGGGGCTGGCCTCCTGGGGTCTGGGTAGGGGCTGGCCTCCCGGGGGGCCGGGGGGCCGAGGGGCCGAGGGGCTGGCCTTGCTGGCCGCTCACCATATGGGGAGAACTTGAGCCCGAGCACGGCGCTGGCCTTGCTGCCCACCATGCGCGCCTGGCCCCTGTGGCCATGCTGCAGCCAGTGCTCGCCGTTGGCCAGGCCCAGCAACAGCCAGTCCTCCTGGGGGGCTGAGGGACAGGCTCATGATCTAGGGACAGGAGGCAGCGCCGTCAGCCCAGCCTGCTCCCACCTCACAGTGGCCAGGTAGCGTCCCCAGCTGGGCCTCGGGTCGCAGGTCGGGCCCCGTACGCAGGACCCCTGCTCCAGGCCCCTCAGAGGCGGGACAGGCCCCAGCACAGAGCGCGAGCGCGGACACCACCGGGCAGCGGCCGAGAACCCTTTCCTCTGGGCAGTGCTGGGGATGGGCCCAGTGTGGACGCGGGCGAGGTGGGCGCTCCCAGAGCTGTGCCCAGCCCTTTTTGAGACTGAGCTGCCCAGGCTGGCCTTGAACTTGCGTCCTCCTGCCTCAGCCGCCAAGTCCCTGGGTACTCCCTAGACGACAGGCCTGGTGACCTGGTCCTGGCCGGGTCACTTGGCCTCACTTGGACAAGCGCCCTCCCAGGCGGGGCTGGGGCTCGGGGCTGGGGCTCGGGGCTGGGTTCCGCCCTCAGCACCACCAGAGCGAGTGGACGGGACAGCAGTGCCGCGGCCTCCTGCCGCAGAGCCCAGCGCCCGCCCGCGCCCCGCCCCAGGCGGCCAGGAGCCCCCGCAGCGCACCTGGGACTTGAAGAGGTACGGCAGGGGCTCCTTGTCCATCCTCAGGTCCCACTTGTGCAGCCGGGCATCCAGGCCCCCCGTCCAGAGGGTGTGGTCTTTGACCACGATGCTCTTGGTCCCCTGCAGCTGGCCCCCGAGGTCCCTGGCCAGAAGAGTCGGGCTGGGGTCGGCTCCTGCCCAGGCCATACCACCACCCAAGTGCCCACCTTCACACTGCAGCTGAAGAAGGGACACAGACCCAAGTGGCCCCTGCCCTGTCCGTGCACCCGGCTCTGCTGTCCGCAGGAGGCCGTGAGTGCTGGCCCAGGCAGCCCCGCGCGCCAGCAGCCGCAAGAGGCGGGGCACAGGCTGCCCACAGGCTGCCCACAGGCTGGGGCGGCGTCCAGCCCACCCAGGCTTGCACAAGCCGCCAGGACTCCGGCCACAATGCCGCTGAGGAAGCGTGTCTTGCAGGACCGCAGTGACACAGGACTGCCGGCTCCCTGTTTGATTTCACCCTTTCAAGAACGTCTGGAGCCAGGCCGGCGACACCCGGGTCCTAGCCACTCGGAGGCGGATCGCCACTGGAGGCCAGCCTCAGCAACTTGGTGAGGCCCTCAGCAACTTAGTGAGGCGACGCCTCAAACAACAAGAGGGCTGGGGTGGGGCTCCGCGGCGGGGCTCCGCGGCGGGGCTCCGCTGGGCTCAGTCCCCAGTACCAAAGGACTGCTTCGAGTCTGGGCAGTGCGGGGCTGTCCGAGCCAAGCTCAGGAGGAGGGGACTCGGCTCTGCCAGCAGGACCCCCGGCTCGGGAGGTGGGACCCGGGAGGAGGTGCTCCTGGAAGGCTGAACCCAGGCCCCGCCCGCAGGGCCACACCTGACCACGCGCTGGTCGCGCAGGTCCCAAATCCTGACGGCGCCGTCCTGGAAGCCCGCGAAGGCCAGGCGCTGCTCTACGGCGGCAGCCAGGGCCTGGCAGGAGCGCCCTGAGCAGGGCAGCTCTGCCGACAGGTGCAGGGAGGGCGCAGCCAGGTCCCACACGCCCACGCTGCCCAGGTTGTGGCCGCCGGTGAGCAGCATGCTGCTATTGGAGGCCAGCAGACAGGTGGACAGGTAGGCGTTTGGGGCCTGGGGGTGGACAGGTAGGCGTTCGGGGCCTGGGGGTGGACAGGTAGGCGTTCGGGGCCTGGGGGTGGACAGGTAGGCGTTCGGGGGCGGGGGGGGGGCGGTCGGGGGCGGGGGGCGGTGGGGGGGGCGGTGGGGCGGTCGGGGGCGGGGGGGGCGGTCGGGGGCGGGGGGGCGGTCGGGGGCGGGGGGGCGGTGGGGGGGGGGCGGGGGGGCGGTCGGGGGCGGGGGGGCGGTCGGGGGCGGGGGGCGGTCAGGGGGCGGGGGGGCGGTCAGGGGGCGGGGGGCGGTCAGGGGGCGGGGGGCGGTCAGGGGCGGTGCCGGTAGGGGCTGGGGGCGGTGCCGGTAGGGGCGGGGGGCGGTGCCGGGCCGGGGGGCGGTGCCGGGGGGGGCGGTGCCAGTGGGGGCCGGGGGCGGTGCCAGTGGGGGGCCGGGGGCGGTGCCAGTGGGGGCCGGGGGCGGGGAGGGTGGGGGGAGGGTGGGGAGAGGATGGTGGGGACCGCGGGCGGGGCGGGCAGTCCCCCCTCCCTGCTGGCAGCTGTCCTGCGCCCTCACCTGCCTGTGCACGGGCAGGTGGCTGTCGGGGAACCTGTCCTCGGCCCCCTGGCCGACCAGGCTCCACACCTTGACGCCGCCCCTGCTGCAGGTGAAGGCGTGCCGCGTGAAGCTGCTGACGGCCGCGGCCAGCACGGGCTCCCCGTGGCCCAGCAGGCGCAGCCTCTGCAGCTCGTGCGGGAGGGCGAAGCGCTTGCACTGCTGGGGCAGCGCGTCCGGCCGCTGCCAGGCGTCTCCGAAGTCCTCGGGGTCCCAGGATCTTGGGAGGGAGCCTCGGGGTGACCTGCCTGCCTGCGGCAGCTTGGCCCCCACAGGCGAGCTGGAGCCCCGCGGGGTCAGTCTTCTCCAGCTCTGCTCCCCGCACTTCCTGCCCACGCCCTGCCGGCACCGAACTCCTACTCATCCTCTAGGTCCCAAGCACCACGCCCCTTCCTCCAGGAGTCCTCTCTGCTGTGACCACAGGGCTGGGGTCAGCTGCCCCCGAGTCTAACAGCCACCCTGCCTGTCCCAGGAGTTCCTTCCCCCAAGTCACGCAGAGCTGGCTGCACGGGGACAGCAGTGACATCTGTGTGCCCACAGTAGCCCACGTTCCTACCCAACCCGGCTAAGGCTACAGAGTTCAGCGCAGTGGCCCTGAGCCTCCACCCTCTCCCCTGGGGATGGTGGGCAGAGGGCGTCCCCCACAACGGGCGGCAGCACTTACATGAGCTTCAGGGGGGGGCGGGCCCCTGCAGCGGGCTCCTGTGAGGGACAAGAGCTCAGCTGTCCCCTGCCCTCCGCCACAGCCCGGGTGGGCAGGGGCAGCTGGCCTGGCGCTCACCTGGGTCAGGGCGGCCAGTTCAGCCTCCGCCTCCTCCTCGGAATCTCCCAGGGGGCTGAGGGGGCACTCGGCCAGGACGGGAGCTGGGCAGAGATGGGGCGCTGTGACCCTGGTCCCCAGCAGGTGCCCCGCCCGAGCCAGCCCCTGCCACCCCATTACCTAGGGCGTCTCCGGGACTGGCTTCTGCTTCGGGTGACCCCAGGCCCTCGCTGTCCTGCCCGTGGGACGTGGAGGGCTGAGGAGCGGCCAGCCGGCCCAGGTCTCGGAGCAGGGCTCCAGGGACGCCCAAGCCACTCGCAGGGGCTGTCCACGGCCTGGGGTCCCACCCCGGAGGTGCCTGGCCGCAGACACCGGTGGCGTCAATCCCGCCTTCGGTCCCTCCCAAGGCCCCTGGGGTCCCCGACAGGGTAGGGGGAGGGGGAGGGGGACCCTGCAGGGACCCCGGACCCGCCAGGACCAAAGCCAGGCCTCGGTCCCCAGCAGGTCCCTGCAGCGCGTACTCACCAGGCCCAGCACCCGCTTGGTCACTATGACAACGAGAAGAGGAGAGGAGGAGAGGAGGGATGGCCGGCCGCTCCGCCTGGCCCCACGGACGCCGCGCGGCCCACCCCGGGACCTCACCTCTGTGGCTGGGCTGAGCCGCCTCGTGGGGGCCAGCGAGGGCCTGCCAGAGCTCCAAGGTGAGCGCGTCCTGCCAGGTCGGGGGCTCGGGGTCCCAGCCGGACTGCGGCCACCGCAGCCAGTCGGACCACCTCGTGGTGACCACGTCCTCCAAGTCCGACGCCCGTGGGCTCGGGAGCGCCGGGAGCCGGGGGGTGCCGGGGCTCGGGGCCTCCTGGTGGCCCTGGCCGGCCCGTTTCCCAGGGGAGAGTCGGCCCACCTGGTGCCCAGGCGTGCGGGCGTGAGGCCGGGCCACGTCTGAGCCCGCAGTCCTTCCCTCCTGGGCCCCGAACCCACCTCCACGAGCTGGCCGTCCAGGGCGGGGCTGCAGGCCTCCACGGCCCGGAGCAAGGCTTCCACCTGTGGGGAGGGACAGAGGGCCTGGCACCCCAGCCAGGCGGCCCCCGCGGGGACGGGAGCCTGTGAGCCTGGAGGCAGGTCGGGGACCAGGAGCAGTGCCAGGCCCTGCTGGACGCCTGTGCCAAGAGCTGCCCTGAGGCCGGGTGGGGTGGACAAGGCACCCGCAGGCCGTGGTCAGGCCTCCAGAGGCAACGTCCAGCCGTCCACGCAGGGCCTGGGCCACTTTGCCAAGGCCTGAGCGCCCGAAAATGGTGGTCCCTGCAGAGGGTGCGCCTGGTCCCCACCCTGTGGACCCCAGGGATGGCCGCCTGGGCCTGCCCCGTGGCAGCTGCTCAAGGGTGGCTGGGGCTATTGGGGCAGGCGGTCTGGAAACCCAGGAGGGCCCGTCCTGAGGGAAGGCCGGTCTGTCCCACTCCTGAAGACGGGACCACCTTTGGCCAGCCCCATTGGGGAGCCCCTGCCCAGGTCCAGAGGCGGGGGGTGGGGGGTGGGGGGGGGGAGGCCGGCCTCGCCCTCCAGTCCACCTGCCGGAGCAGCGGGGAGCTACAGACCCTCCCCCAAGCCCTTGCCTGGCAGCCGCCCACGGGGAAGTGGTGATGGACTCCCTGAGCCTCCCGGAGCCCTGGGGAGCCCTCTCCAGTTCACCCCGGCTTGTTAATGTGCAGTTTACTGGCACCTAGTGCACTCAGCCGGAACGGCCCCTCCCGCTGCCCGCCTCCCGGGGAGGGGGAGGGGGAGGGGAGGGGGACGGGAGGCGGGGGGGGGGGGGGGCGGGGGCGGGGGCGGGGGCGGGGCTGCCGCTCCTGGGGACTGGCCAGGATGTGGGAAGCCGGGTCTGCCAGGCCTGGCTGCTGGGGACCAGCCCCACCCCACAGTGGGCCAGGGAGGAGACCCCAGGGAGGGGCAGCAACAGCTGGGCTCTGGGGTCACCCCCATCCTGAGCCTCCGCAGCTGCTGCAGATCCTTCCCCAAAACACCCACATCCTGGCCTCCCACACCTGGGCCTCCCCAGCTCCTGCCCTGCCCCTCGTCCCAGCTGGTCCTTACCCTGCAGGTCCCCCCCCCGGCCCGCCCCCACTGCCCCCCACTGCCCCCCACTGTCCCATGCCAGGCTCCCGGCCAGGGCCTGCGCTCTGCCTGCTCAGCCAGCCTCCCTACCCCCAGGCGCCCCAGCCCCTCGGCTCCACCCACGCCCGCCCAGCCACCCGGGACCAGGTGTCCCCCTTCTCTGCCGCCCCCGGCCTCAGGGTCCGCAAGCAGGCGCTGGACGGTGGCTGCTGAATGACCGCGCTCTGCGGAACAGCCCTGGCCCCTGCCAGGCACAGCTGGCGCGGCAGTCCTGCCAGCCCGGGAAGGGGCCAGGTGGGCGGGATGGGGGCACGCGGCGGGCCAGGCGCCCTGAGCTGAGCTGCAGGTGGGGCCGGGCACCCGCGCAGCCCCGGACGCCGGGTACCAGCCCGGGTCTGGCGACCTGCCCAGGCTGTCCTGCGCACGAGGACCCAGGAGTGGGCAGGAAGGACTGGGCCACCTCCTGGAAGCAGCTCCGATGGGGTGGGACCCGAGGGTCTCCACACAAGGGGGTCCACTAGTCTCCAGGGGACCCTGTGACCCAAGCCGGCTGCACCTCCGCTGCCCACAGCCCTCCAGGGCTCCCACCTCCCCGGGGTCAAGCCCAAGCCCTCCCTGAGGTCCGCAGGCCTTGCCCACCCCAGCCCCTCCCCACTGTCTCCCACTGCTGCCCTTTCAAAGATGGGCAGTCACACCCCCAAGCTCCGGACACTCGCCTGCGTGTGGTGTTCTCGCAGATCCTGCTGGACTTCGGAGAACTGCGAAGAGCAGGGGCCACACTGGGAGCCGGCAGACTTGGGTCTGAATGCTGTGTGCTTTCCCCCAAGCTGTGTGACCTTGGGCAAGCTGCTCTACCTCTCTGGTCCTTACTCTTAAACAGCACACCATCTACCATAGTGATGGCTGACCCAGGAATTCTAGATTTCATTCTCAATGACCTGAAGATCACCTCCTCCCCACAGCTCAGGCCTGTTCCATCGCCCTACCCCTCGCTCTGCCTGCAACAGGCAGTGTGGTCCTGCCTGTAGAATACCCTTCCCTCTACACTGCAGAGTGGCAGTTTCTTTGGGGGTGCAGGGATACTAAGGACTGAATTCAGGGGTGCTCTGCTATTGAGCTCCATCCCTGGCCCTTTTGAGACAGGGTTTGCTAAGTTGCCCAGGCTGGCCTCGAACTTGCCACCCTCCTGCCTCAGCCTCCACAACAGCTGGGTGGGCAGGCATGGCCCTGCGCCTGGCTGAAATCTCCTCTTGGCCATTTGCCCTTGGAGCGTGCGGTGCTTAGGGGGAAGCAAGCTCCCCACCCGAGCCACCGCCCAGCCCCAGAAGGCCCCTCTGCAGATCCCCTGGGCAGCTGGACTGCCCTCAAGGTCTGTCACCTCTTCTATGGCCCCTCCTTCCTGGCCCCCGGGGAGAAAAGTCTGCTGCCCGGTTGAACCAGCTGCACTCAAGGGCTTAGAGCTGCGGGGGCTGGGGGTGCAGAATGTTCCAGAAGTTCTAGCAGCAGCGCCCCCTGTGCAGGGAGGACTGTCACACTCTCATCCTGACCCCCGCACTGGGGCCAGAGCAGCCCGCCATTAACAGCCAGCCTCTCCAGCAAGGTGTCACTCAAAAATCCCCATGACAACCGTGGGCCCAAAGTGCGCTCCGCTCGGGCACTGGGCTCCAGGAGGGTCCCCAGGCCAGGCAGCTGAGCGGGGGGTGGCCTGTCCAGGAGCGGCAGGTGGGCCCCGGGCAGCTCTGCTCACCAGGTGTGAAATGGCATCCAGATGTGTGATCACTCGAAGCTGCAGCCTGGGGGAGGGACACTGCTGGAGACACCCAGACCCCGCCTCCACGGGGCAGGGCAGGCCCTGCGGCCCAGCTCCACCCCGCCAAACCCAAGGCTGCAGTGAGGAGCTCCTGGGGCTTGTCCAGGAGCTGGGCCAAGATGCAACCCAGGCCCTGTCCTGCAGGAGCCCTGCGCCGAGCCCGGCCACCCTGCCTCCCGTGCCGTGCCATGCAGCACCGTAAAAACAAACGGAGCCGGCGCCGTGGCGCGCCCGTCATCCCAGCACTCGGGAGGCTGAGGCAGGAGATGGCGAGGCACTGAGCAACTCAGTGAGAACCTGCCTCTAATAAAATACAAAAAAGGGCTGGGACGTGGCCCAGGGGTCCAGTGCCCGAGTTCAATCCCTGGTACCAAAAACAACAACAAATGGACGCCAGGCACGGCGGCCAGGCCTGCCAACCCAGAGACTGGGCCAGGGGGATCATAAATTCAAGGTCAGCCTCAGCAACTTAGTGAGACTCTGTCTCAAATTTTAAAAAAGGGCTGGGGGTGTGGTTCAGTGGCAGAGCACCCCTGGGCTCAATCCCTGGTATGCAAAAAAAAAAGGAATTTTTTTTTTTTTTTTTTTTTTTTTTGTGGTACCGGGGATTGAACTCAGGGGCACTCGACCTCTGGGCCACATCCCCAGCCCTTTTTTGTATTTTATTTAGAGACAGGGTCTCACTGAGTTGCTAAGTGCCTCGCCATTGCTGAGGCTGGCTTTGAACTCGCGATCCTCCTGCCTCAGCCTCCCAAAGTGCTGGGATTACAGGCGTGCGCCACCGCGCCCGGCTAGGAATCATTCTTAAGCAAGAAAAAAAAATGGACATTTCAAATGGAAGCCAGGGTGAGTTACGCCCCTTATTTGAGGCTTCTGCATGGCAGCCTGTGACTGGTCCCGACTTTGAGGCCAGGGACCCCCAGACCACCCAACAGGGCCACAGGGCAGGGGTGGGGGGTGTGCTTCCCTCCCTCCCTCTGAATGACCCTCACCTGGGGACCTGGTCCTTGAGCTGGCCCAGGGTGCTGGCATGACCTAGGGTGGGCGGGCTCTTAGGGTTCGAAATTCCAGGGCCAGGCTGGGAAAATCCAAGGAGGGGTGAATAAACGCGCCCCCCCAAGACCCCCGCCTCCACACCTCAGCCAGGGCCTCTGGCCCACCGACGGCCCCCCAGGGCAGTGCCTAAAACCCACAGCTCTCTCATTTTGCAAGTACAGAGATTCCACCTTCCTCCCCAAATAAAGGGTCCACTCCTGAGAGACCACATTCCCATGATTCTTACCACAGCCTAGCTACAGCTCTATTTGAGTGAGTTAGCTCTATTAACCGCTTACTGCGCCTCATTTACAAATCGGACTGTTTCCTTTGTGCAGTGGTAGGACTTGAACCCGGGGCCTGGCACACACTAGGCAGGCGCCCTTCGCAGCCTCACCAGCCCCTGGATTGACCACAGCTCAGGTGTGCAGGAGGCGGGGCATGTGTCCAGGCATCCCCTGGTGCTTGGGACACGTCCCCCACAGACAAGGGGACTGCAGAGCCCAAGGAATTCTTCCATTCCGCACCTTGAACCAAGTAAAACCCAACTTCTCTCCATCCGGCCTTTCACTTAAAGGCCTGCGCTCCAGGGCGGCCGCGGGCTCTGGGAGCGGCTGGGGGCTTGGCTCGCTCCTCTTTTACCACCTGGGATTGACAGCTAGCTGCGGTCTGAAGGGCCCGCCCCTGCACACCTGCCCTCGGTAGGGAGCCTAGGAGAGGTCATTGCCTCCAGCTGCAAAGCCGGCCTGGGCCCCCTCCCACCAGCCCTTCTCACCCCAGCTCCTCTGAGGGTGCCCTGGGGCTTGGGCTGGCCCCAAGAGGTCATCTTCAAGCTGTGGCTCCCAGGAATTGAGCCAGAGATTCTAGAAGTAGCCAGAAGCCAGGACCTGAGGGCAGAAGGCAGAGTCAGGACAGCACCAGCCCGACCCCAGGCCCCCACTTGCAGGTCCCGGGCGCAGGCCCTCAACGCTCTCCCGGACCCCCAGCACCCAGCGCACTCCCGACACCCAAGGACCAATGCCTCCGGCTCCCCTGATTAAGGGTGAGGCTCCAGAAATAAGGGGGCCTGTCCTTCAGGCCTCACCCCCGGGGTGCGGGAGACGAAGGGGACTGTCAGGGATGGGGGAGCCTGGAGAAGGTCGCCGGAGCCCAGCCCTGGCTTTGAAACAACTCTCTAAAGCACCAGAGAAGGTCCCTGGAAAAGGGTTTTGAAGGCTGAGTAGGAGTGCGCCAGGTGCATCAGGCGGATTCATCAGCGGGGAAAGAGAGGTCCAGGCTGTGCGACCGCGTCTGCGGCAGCCAGCCCCGGGCGACTTCGGCTCCCTCCCTCACCCCCTGCAGCCCTCCCGCGCCGGGGACCCTGGTCTCCGGAAACGGCCTGCCAACGCACCTCCCGGAGGTGCAGAGCGGAAGCGGCGGGGGTCAGCCAAGTTCAGGCCCGAGGAAGCGCCTCCTCCCCCGCCCCGCGCCTTTTGACCCCGCGGCCCGCCCCGCCCCGCCCCGCCGCCTGGCCCCCGCCCCCAGCCCCCCGAGGAGGCGGCGCAGCTGCACGTGGGCTCGGGCTCGGCCCGCGGACCCGCGGAGGCGCTGGCCAATCGCGAGGCCGCGGGCCCACGTGGGCTGCGCGCTCCGTCGCTGATTGGCCGCTTCGCTGGGGCCGACGACCAGGCTGTCAATCAGCGAGCCGCGAGCCCGGCTTAACCCTTGCGGTGCGGCTGGCCGTCAGGGCGGCGGGTGCAGGAGCTGCAGGCAGCGTGGGGTCCAGGAGCGCGGGTATTTAGGAGGGACAGGGGCTGGGCGACAAGTACTGGCATTGTGACTGGTCTGGTAGTTTTAGCTTTGTCCAAGAGTGACATTAGTTGGGGAGGGGGGGACCGCTAGGGTAGGATGTTTAGCATTTTAACCCCAGTCCTTAAACCAAGGCCAATTAAGTTTTTCTCAATAGTAAATAACGTGCGATAAATGATGCTTCAAGTCGCCTTTCCAGAGAGAACCCGAGAGCTCCGCCGGACCCCAGCTCCCCGTGAGCCACGCCTGGGGCTGCACGCTTTGTCAGGGAAATGTCCCTACTGCTCTCCCAGTCCCGTGACAAAGGATCAGGGCGGGAGCAGCTCGGGGCCTGAAGCTGGTGCAGAACTGCCCAGTTCAGGGGCAGGGTGGGGACGCGTGGCGGGTATTCCAGGCAGAGCCTGGACGTTCGAAGGCAGGGGAGAGCTGAGCTTGCCAGAGGAGAGAGGGAGGCCAGGAGGGCGCTGCATGGGGCCAGAGGGAGGCCGGCCACGACGTGGGAGAGAAGGGAGGCAGGCTGGGGACAAGGGGCGACACCTGTGTGTGTCTGGAGGGGATCCTGCGAGGAGGACCCAAGAGTTGTGTTTTTGGTTCCGGGTCCGGGTCCAAATACGAAGTGCTCTGTCCAGAGTTCTGGGGTGAGAGGCTGTGTCTGCTGGCCCCAGGACCTTTGCCAGGGGTGGTCCTTCTGCCGGGATAGGCTCCGAGGGACAGCCCCTGGTTTGTTCCCTCATCTCCCTCAGCCCAACGAAGTCACGGCTTCGTGGAGGCCTCTGTACCCTCCCTTCCCCGACATCCCTTTATTATTTTTCTCCAGAATTGGCTCAGACTTTTCTTTTTTTTTTTTTTTTTCCAGTATGGGGTCTTGAACCTGGGGGTGCTCTACTGCTGAGCTACACCCAGTCTTTTTTTTTTTTTGGTGGTACCGGGGATTGAACTCAGGGGCACTGGACCACTGGGCCACATCCCCAGCCCTTTTTTTTTTTTGTATTTTATTTAGAGACAGGGTCTCACTGAGTTGCTAAGTGCCTCGCCATTGCTGAGGCTGGCTTTGAACTCGAGATCCTCCTGCCTCAGCCTCCCAAAGTGCTGGGATTACAGGCGTGCACCACCGCGCCCGGCTCCCAGTCTTTTTAATTTTATTTTGAGTCAGGGTCTCGCTAAGTTGCCCGGGCTGGCCTTGAATCGTGCTACCGCGCAGCCCAGCCACCAGGGTCGCAGCCTGTGCCACCATCCTGGCAGTGTAGGGTAATCTTGATGGCATTTCAATGATCCCGTGGCGGGAACCTGAGTGAGGACTCTGGGCCGGCTGTCTTCTGCTAGAGCCCCACTGTCCTCACGGGCCCTGGCGGGTCTGCCCCGTGGGAGCCACCCAGAGGGCACTGCGGTGCCCGGTCTGTGCTGCGGAGCTGGGGGAGGCTCGGCTCAGCGCAGGATGACTTGGTTTGTGGGGGCTGTGGAGCAGAAGGCCTGCGCCCACTGTCCCCAGCGGCCTTTAAAAGTGTGCACTTTGTTCAGGGCCCAGCCTGCTGGCTGGCTCCCTCTCTGCCGTGCCCTTCTCTGGGCCTGGCTCTGGACTCCCGTCCTGGCACATCTGTTCCTCCAAAGCTGTGCTGTTCACATGGTGCCTACCAAGCAGCGGCTATTTGAATTTAAATGAATTAAGATTAAATAAAATGTGCCAGGCTCGGTGGCACATGCCTGTCATCTCAGTGACTCTGGAGGCTGCGGCATGAGGATGGCAAGTCCGAGGACAGTCTCAGCAACTTAAAATCAAAAGTTAAAAAGGGCTGGGGGTGCGGCCCAGTGGCAGAGGCCTTGCTCAGGCCCTGGGCGCCATCCCCAGCACCTGCATGAATGAACAAGATGTGCGGGCCCCTGGTGCTTGGCGGCACAGCCAACGCCAGCAGGCACTGTGTCGGGCTCTCCTACTAGACAGGATCTAGAACATTCCATCACCAAGGACCAAAGCACTGGACGTGGATCTGGGGTTCTTAGCGAGTTCCTGTGTCCTGTGGGAGTAGGAAGTGTTTTATTTATTTATTTTTTTATATTTATCTATTTGCTTTAGTTGTGCACAATGTGTCTATTTGTAGGCGGTGCTGAGGATGAACCGGCTGCCGACGTGCTAGGTGAGCGCTCTGCGGCTGGGCCACAACCCTGGCCCCTAGGAAGCATTTTAAATGGCCACTCTGCTGTCCCTACTTGAAGCCCTGTGAGGGCTGGGGTGACAGTGGGTGCCTTCCTGTCTGTCCTCAGGCCTCACTTGGCCCTGGGGAGGAGAGGGGAAGGGGGGAGGCCAGGGTGTCCCCTTGCTGGGGGCTGGGAGCTAAGGTTTGTTCTCAGGACTCTTTGAAGCCGGGCGCGTTGGCGCACACCTGTAATCCCAGTACTTTGGGAGGCTGAGGCAGGAGGATCGCGAGTTCAAAGCCAGCCTCAGCAATGGCGAGGCACTTAGCAGCTCAGTGAGACCCTGTCTCTAATAAAATACAAAAAAAAAAAAAAAGGGCTGGGGATGTGGCCCAGTGGTTGAGTGCCGCTGAGTTCAATCCCTGGTACCAAAAAAAAAAAAAAAAAAAAAAGGACTCTTTGAAAGAGCCATTCACATTCTAAAAGCTTCAGAATTCTTACTTTCAATAAGTAAATAAATAAATGCTGGCTGGAGCCCCTGGGGCGGGGCTGGCCACAGCAGCACCCACACAGAGGCCCACCCAGGGAGGGGACGGCAGCGCCGGGCCAGCTGGGAAGACAGGCCCGGGGTCTGCCCTGGAGGCCTCAGACCCCCACCTCCTGGGACCGGTCCCCAGGCCCAGGGCTGGGGGCTGTGGAGCGACCTCTTCAGAACCCTGGTGCAGCAGGGTGTCAGTGCTCTCCCCCGCCCAGAGCAGGGCCCCGTGGGAAGAGTGCGTGCTGGGGGAGGGGCCTGGCTGGCCACTGTGTCCGGAGCAGGTGACCGCGAGGCAGGCAGGACAGAGGCCCTGCTGGGAGCCCAGCACAGGGACAGGGAATTTCCCAGCGCCTGGGATGGACGAGGCGCGGCTGCTGCCCCCTGGTGGGAAGACGCGGCGTTGGCTTGGGGCTGCCTTGGCCAGGGGGCGGGGCGCATCGGAAAGGCCATCGCAGGCTCCAGGGAGGACCCCGCCTCCCCCAGGGCCTGGCAGGGTCACCCACGTAGAGAGGCCCTGTTTCAAAATAAAAAATAAAAATGGCTGGGGACACAGCGCAGTGACAGAGCACCTGGCTCACACACACAGGCCCCGAGTTCCATCCCCAGCACTAAAAAATAGATACATGAATAACAAATAGATGGAGAAAAATGGAAGACATTTAAAAAGAAAGGAATACAGGCGAGAGTGATGGGGCAGGAGAGTCCTCGCTGAGAAGTGATTCTCATTTTATTTTGTTGGTACCGGGAATTGAGCCCAGAGGTGCTAAACCCTGAGCGCAGCCCCAGCCCTGTTTATATGTATATTAGATATGATATATGACATATGTGTGTGTATGTGTGTGTACATATATATTTGTGTGTGTGTATATATATATATATGTATATATATATCTTTTAATTAAGAGACAAGCTCTTGCTAAGTTGCTTAGGGCCTCTCTTAAGTTGCTGAGGCTGGCTTTAAACTTGCCATCCTCCTGCCTCAGTCTCTTGAGCTGCCGGTGTTAGGTATTATCGGCATGCGCCACGGCACCCCACTGTTCAGAAGTGATTTTTTTTTTTTTTTTTTTTGGTACCAAGATTGAGCTCGGGGCACTCGACCCCTGGACCACATCCCCAGCCCTTTTTTGTATTTTATTAGAGGCAGGGTCTCACTGAGTTGCTCAGTGCCTTGCCAATGCTGAGGCTGGCTTTGAACTTGCGATCCTCCTGCCTCAGCCTCCCAAGTGCTGGGATGACAGGCGTGCACCACTGCACCTGGCCAGCAGTGATTTGTAAACTGAGTCCTGATGGTGGAAGGAATCTGAGGAAGGGGAGGAGACAGACTCAAAGGTGGGTGATGCTTCACCAGCGACACAAGGTTGTAGCAGCGCTGTCTCCATACTCCTTACCTCCAGAAATCGTGTGAGACGGTAACTGCTGATTGCCTCAAGCTGCCAAGGTTGGGGGGGTTTGTTTTGCAGCCCCAGCTGACTGGCACACGGGGGTTCTTTTGAGGGGAGAGCCGGGTCCGAGAGCCAAAGCCCACTTACAGCAGGAGCGCAGCTCCCTCCATGCTCGGCTCTCGGGGAGGTCCAATCCAACGCCACCACACGGCAGTGCCAGGTGGCACCTACCTGCAGCTGGTGGCACAGTGTGAGGGTTATGGAGAGTGTCCTGGTGCCAGAGGGCTGGAGTTCAGGTCTCAGTGACTGTGGTCGAGTGTGTCCCCCTGAAGGAGCCCCGACTAGGAAGGGCTATTGTGGCCAGCTGGAAGCCATAAGCTCCACCTGATATGCACGTGATGCACCTGTGAACGCACGTGAGGCACCCGCAGAGCTGAAGGTATATAACCGGGTGAAAGCGGTCGGAGTCAGGAGAACGGATTCATTCAGTCAGTCGTGCAGTCGCTCGGTCGGTCAGAAGAAGAGTTCGGGTCGGAGAAGAAAAGAATCAGAGCGGCCAGAACGTAGGCAGAGCGGTTACAGAAGAGAAACCAGATAGAAGAAGTAATGGCTGGTCAGAGTCAGGCCGAGGCTCCCGAGGAAGAAAGAAGAAAGAAGAAAGAAGCTCTAAAAAATAATCTTTCTCTAAGCTAAGCTCTCTCTATCTTTCTTTCTCTCTCTCTAAGCTAAGAAGACAAGAAGAAAAGTTCTCTCTAATCTTTCTCTCTAAAAATCTTTCTTTCTCTCTCTAAGCTCTCTCTAAGAATAGCTTTACTCTGCCTCCGAGTTTTCCTCCCGCGGCGCAATGGCTGGCCATGACAGGTAGTTTACATCCCCCAAAACTCCTATGTTGGACACTTGGTCCCCAAAGATGTGTTGGTGGTGATGGAGGTGGGGTCTCAGGGGGTGGTCAGGGCAGGTGAGGTTGGGGCAGGCCAGGATGGCACTGGTGGCTTCTCAAGGCTTAGCGTCTGCTCCTCTTGCCCGGGGACGCTGTCCTGCCTCCAGCACCCGCTCCCGGGCATCGCGCTGACCTGGCCGCCAGCCAGTCAGCAGGTCCCTGAGTGACCACGTTCTGTTTTTGGTCCTGGGGTTGAGCCCAGGGGCTTTGACCATGAGCCACTCCCCAGCCCTTTTATTTTTTGAGACAGGGTCTTCCTAAGTTGCCCAGGCTGACCTGGAACTTGCAATTCTCCTGCCTCAGCCTCTGGAGTAGCTGGAGTTGCAGGTGTGGCCACCACACCCAGCTCCTCTTGTTTTATTTATTCATTTATTGGTACTCCTGATTGAACCCAGGGTGCTTAATCACTAAGCCATATGCCCAGCTCTTTTTACCTTTGATTTGAGGCAGGGTCTCACTAAGTTGCTTTGGATCTCCCTAAATTGCTGAGGCCGGCCTCCACCTTGCAATCCTCCTGCCTCAGACTCCTGAGTCTCTGGGACTCTAGGTGTGTGCCACTGGCCAGGCAAACATGTGTGTGTGTGTTTAGATGTGTGTATTTCTCCCGTGTTCCTATTCATAGTGGACACCAAGTGGTGTTTCCTTGTGAACTGAATCCCTGGTCAGCGCTGGCTGGCTGGAGGATGGCGGGATGCCAGCTGTCCCCTCTGCACGTTTTTGGTGTGTATTTCTCTGCATGTCTCAATTGGGGGGTGACGGTGGCTTGCCTCCCAGGTCCCTGCATTCCCTCTGGACACTTGTCCGCACTGGGCTGGCCCGCCAGTGCTGAGGTGGTCAGGGAAGGGAGGACCCATCTGTGTCTGTCTGTGGAGTTGTGGAAAAGGGGCAGAGTCTTCTGATGGTCAGCTCAAGGACTCCGGTCACACCCCCCGGGGCGGGGTCCCGGTTTGCACTTTGCCAGTATGAGCCCTCCCCCTGCGAGGGCTGTGACTGGGTGAGGTGCCATGGCCAGCTCTCCCCATCCGGGGTCAAAGGCCTTGACCACCGGCCACCTGGTATCAGATTCGAGTGGCTGTGGTCGCAGGTGGCTTCCCAGGACCTGCGGGGCTGTCCAGGGCTAACTCCGTTGGCCGTCATCTAAAGAAAGGGGCTGGCTTTACTCCGGGAGACCCCCAGGCCTGGAAGGACAGTACAAGGCCGCCCTGGGGCCAGGTCATTTCCTCTGGAAGGCGGGAGCCCCGGGACTGCGCTCTGGGCAGAACCTGTGGTCTCTGGCTCCCTCTACAGGCAAGACGTTCACTGCGCTTCACTGAATTGATTTACAGAAGATGAGGTCACCCATTTTAAGCCTTGCGTGCAATGAATTTCAGTAAATGAATTCAATCGTACAACCATCGAACCCAATTTTGGAACCGTTCTGTCACCCCCAAAGTGTTCTTTTTGTCCATCTCTGTCCTCCTCCATCTTCTCCTGTACTGGGGCCCCTGGGTTTGCTGACTGAGCCAGCTGACCCCCAGTCCAGGTCTGTGAACGCGGTCACCCTGCTGCTGCTGGTCTGGGGACCACTGTTCAAAAACAGCACCTTTCAGTACTCAAGTCGGGCTTGGGTTTTGGCTTCACAAGGCGGATGTCATGGATTCCATGCTGAGGTATCAGGACTGGCTCTTGGACCACGCACGGTGGGGGGGGGGGGCGTCTCCACCCCTTCCTTTCTTAATGCAGTTGTCGGTAAATTTATTTAGATCAATGATGGGCATTTATATCATGTAGCCGGGCGCGGTGGCGCATGCCTGTAATCCCAGCACTTTGGGAGGCTGAGGCAGGAGGATTGGGAGTTCAAAGCCGGCCTCAGCAATGGTGAGGCACTTAGCAACTCAGTGAGACCCTGTCTCTAAATAAAATACAAAAAAGGGCTGGGGATGTGACCCAGTGGTTGAGTGCCCTGAGTTCAATCCCCGGTACCAAAAAATAAAAAGTAAATAATAAATAATAATAATAATAATTTATATCATGTGACTCAGCAAATATCGTTCTTTCTGAACGCTGCTGTTCATGTGGCTAGGAGGACCAAAGAAATGGATGTTTAATTTAGTTAATTAAAATTTAAATTAAAAACAGACACTCAATTAGATTGACTTACCATCCTGGTTTTCCTAGCAGGATGTTCAGGGCTAAAACCAGGACAGTGCCTGGTGACAGGGCACGAGTTGGTCACCATAAATGTTTAGGGACCTGTGCAAATATGTTTGGAACAATCTGAGCACAGAAATTGAGTTTTAAAAGGCAAATGTTATGAAATCTACATACAGATCAAGCATTTGAGTTGAAAATTAAGTGTCCAAAGTGAGTGGAACGGAGTGTGTGAAGACTTTGAACAAAAATACATAAGACAAGCTGGGCGCGGTGGCGCAGGCCTGTAATCCCAGCACTTGGGAGGCTGAGGCAGGAGGATCGCGAGTTCAAAGCCAGCCTCAGCAATGGCGAGGCACTTAGCAACTCAGTGAGACCCTGTCTCTAATAAAATACAAAAAAGGGCTGGGGATGTGGCCCAGTGGTCGAGTGCCCCTGAGTTCAATCCCTGGTACCACAAACAAAACAAAACAAAACAAAACATAAGACAGCTCATGGAGCCAGCCCCAATGGTGCACACCTGCGGTCCCAGCGATTCAGGAGCCGGCTGGGGCAACTTAGGAAGGGCTTAAGCAACTTAGTGAGCCTGTCTCAAGATGAATGGAAGTACCCAGTACCAAAAAAAAAAAAAAAAAAAAAAAACAAAAAAAAACAAAAAAAACAAAAAAAAAACGTCAGGGCTGGGTGTGCCACTCGGTGGCAGAGCACTTGCCCAGCCTGTGTGGGGACTCAGTTTTGACCCAGCATTGTCAAGAAAAAAATAAATAAGTCAGATCCCACCCCAGACCTGCTGAAGGCCCTTCTCGGGCTCCTGCTTGCTCAGAGTCGAGGGCCAAGCTCTGCCGAAGCTTTGGCAGCCTCTCGGGGCCCCGCGCTGGTGCAGCCCCCACCCCAGCCCCCAGCCCCCAGCCCCGAAAGCCAGCCCAGCTCCCGCGGGTGGTGCTTGCCGGAACCCACCTTCCCTGCCCGGCCCTTCCCTGCTCGTCGATGCTGGCCACGTCGGACGCACAGGTCCCCACGTCCTTCATTACTTTCCCCGAGCGTCCCCCACGGGCCGCGAGTCCCGGCGTGGTCCCAGGGGGCGCTACTGGGAGGTGGGGCTCCTCTAAGAGGCGGGGCCTGGGGACGCCTCGGGTCACGGGCCCTGGAGGGGCTGGTGGGACACCACCTGCTCCTGGCACGTGATGCCGGCAGTTGGCCCGGCCCGGCCCGGCCCCACCGTAAGGTGCCGAGATCCCACCGCGGGCGCACCATTCTGAAATCGCCGAAGCCCTCCTCTTCCCTTGCAGCCTGGGAGGCACTGGAAGCCCGAGGCCGTCGGGAAGGGTGTCTAGTCACCCCGTGACCCCCGCCCGGCGCAGACTTCCTGTCCAAACAGGGAAGCTAAGTGGGGGGCAGCCGCCCCCAGGTACCGGGAATTGACCCCAGGAGCTTTCCCACTGCGCCACGCCTCCAGCCCTTCTCGTTTTAGTGTGAGACAAGGCTTCGCTAAGCTGCCCAGGCTGGCCTTGCACTTGCATCCTCCTGCCTGGGCCTCCCAGTAGCTGGAATAGTAGGCGGCACCCCCCCCCCCCCCCCGCTTTTTCTGTATATAATTTCAGACGTAGAAGTTGGAGGAATAGCTCCCGAGGGTACCCTGCACCCGATTTCCCAGTGCTGACTTTTTGCCCTGTTAGCTTTATCCTCGCTTCTTTAATAAATATCTAAGATGATACATACCACCCCCCCCCACACACACTTGACGCAAAGAGTACATTGCATTCTGTGCCCCTTGGCCCTGAAATATAGGGGAGCAGTAGCAAACTGGGATGTTTTGAAGTAAAGAGGGGACCCTCATGTGGTTTTTCCTCTATCAAGATAATTCTTTACATATTCTGGATACACTTATCATTGTTCCTTCTTATCCACGGGGGACTGGTTATAGGACCCCCTGGGAGAGCAAACTCCATGGAAGCTCGAGTCCCTGATATAAGATGGTGCTGTGCTTGCACAGAACCTGGGCACATCCTCAGGCCGCCTGTAGAAGATCTCTAGATGATTCACAACATGCGACACAATGTTAATGCCTGTACTGAACATAGTTGTCACACTGTAACTGTTTAGGGAACAGGTTCAGGACGGACTAGGAAAAACATTTTTTTCTTTCTTTCTTTGTGTGTGTGTGCGCGCGCGCGCGTGCGTGTGCTGCTGAAGCTGGAACCCAGGGCCTTGCACGTGCTCTGCCGGTGCTCTGCCGCTGCGCTGCCCCCCGCTCCACAGACTAAACAGCTGAAATATTTTCAGAGATTGGCTGAATCCTTGGATGTGGAGGGCTGCCTGTACTTTGTGTGCATTTATGAGTGTTTTCTTCTTTTGCTTTCTTTTCTTTACAGTGGCTTTCCAAGAGTTAATTCAAAAAACTGTAATAGTGCAATTGATTGTGTTGCACCTCACGCACTTTCAAGTTCCACACACCAATCTTCTGACCGCCCCGCCTCAGTCACCCTCGGCCAGCCTCTGCGCCAGGGACCATCATGCCTTGGACCTGAAAAAGGCAGGAGGACAGGGGGACCGGGCAGGTGTCCGGGACAGGGCAGGGTGGGGCCTTCCCTGGGTGTGATGGGAGCCAAACAGCAAGCAGTGTTGGGGGAAGCAGCAGAAAGGACACTCAAAACCAGTCCTCACACCCTCCCCTGTCTATTGGCCCTATAGCCCACGCCACCACATTGGGACATATTATATATTGCCATTTTCTAATATCGCTCCTCCCTAGTGAAGTCTAAGAAGGAGGGGTGCGGGATGTATCCCCTCAATGCAGAGAGGTTGGGGGCTTAGATGCTTCACGGATGCTTAGAGAAAAAAACTCAGTTTTGCTTATGGACACAGAACGGCTTTGGAAGGCCATCCAAAGTTGTCACCGGACAGTGCTTGCCTCTGGCGACAGGGTTGGAAGGCAATGACTTCCACTTCCTGAGTTTTTGCTGAGTTTATCCCAGGCACAATGAAATATCTGCAAATGTGAAAATGGGAGCGAGGTCGCCATCTAGCGTCCGTGACGGAACCCCGGCGCCTGCGTTGGTAAGACCCGCCAGGCGGAGAGCAGCGTCTGGAGGACGCCAGGAGAAAAGTCGCCACCGTGGGCGTGCCGTACCTGCTCACCGGCGTGCGTCAGCGTGGGACGCACCCATTCTAGCGCTTCCGGGCGCTAAGGGACCGTCTGCACCCATAGCCTCGCCGCGGGCCTCTATCTGGCCTTAGTCACTCCCCGGGGCGGGCCCAGGGCTGGACACGCCCACGACGCTGTTCCGGCTTGGGCCACGCCTCTTGGGGCGGGACCAGCCGCAAGGTTTGATTCTTCCCGGGGGTGGGGACGGGGAACAGCGTTTCTTTGATCATCATTGGAGGACACAGCCCGTCCCTCAACCTCAAGTCCCGGACCCGCCTTCTCTTCCGCTTCCTGCACAAACGGAACCGGAAGCGGGCGTCGGTCCGTGGGCCGGGCTGCTTTGGGCGGCTGTCTCTGTCCCAGCGGTCCTCGGAGAGGAGGACTTCTCTTTTCCCCCGCGCCTGGCCTTGCGTGGCCTTGGCGGCTGGCACGCGCCCGGGGCGGGACGGGCAAAGGGCGGGGCGAAGTTCAAAGGGCAGGGGGCGGGATCACCTTGGAGCGGACTTCCGGGGGCGGTGCCGAGGCCGCAGCGGCGGATGGAGCCTCGCGCGCCTCTCGCGCCTGCGGACCCCGAGGGCGGCGGACCCGAGGCCGCCCCGCCGTGGGGTCTGGCGGGCAGCGTGGGGTTGAGGAGACGCCGACCCGCAGCGAATGGGCCTCGGGCAGAAGGGTCCCGTCGGGTCCCGGCTGCCGGGGGTCGTGGGCTCCAAATCCTTGTCTGCGGCCTGCACCGGGGACGGACGTGGCGTCGCCTCGTGGCTCCCGATGCCGTGTCCACCGCTGGCTCAGCGGGCAGAACCGCCGGCGAGCTAGGACACGGGGGGACCCGAGGAGGGGCTGCCCTGGCACTTGGTGGCCGCAGCGTGACCTGGGGGAATCCTGCCTCCTCACTGGCACCTGGCCTGGCTGGGCACGTCTTCCGGCCTCGAAAGGGCTGGCGGGTACTCCTCGGCCAGTCCTGGTTCTGCTGCCGCCTAGTGTTGGACAGGCTGCCGGGAAGGTGCTCAGTGGCCCCGATTCCGCGTCTGTGTGGCGGAGCCTGGCCCCAGCACCTGCCCTGCAGGTGACAGAGCTGTGTGAAGTGCCGGCCTTGGGACCTTCGGTTTTTCTGGAGGGTGGGAGCCGCTGGCACCTAACGCTGAGCACGTGCTCCGCCGCTAAGCCACATCCCCTTCCCTGCCCATATCGTGTTTGTGGAGCTCGTATTTGGAAAGTATAACGTGTATGTGATTCGTATGACTATCAGATTAGAAGGAGCGATTTCTCTGTGAGAGATTTAATACAGTGTGGTACCGAATGGAATGCCTGAAAAAGGAGGTCCAGTTCCTGTCCACTGTCACTTGGGTGAACCCCTTGAACCAAAATCTCCATTTGCTTCTGTGGACTTTAGAGATGTTCTCACCAGAAACAGACGTGGAGCTGGAGTCAGTGTCCAGTGATTCTGCATCCATAGATTCAACTGACCATGGCTTGAAAATATTTAAAAAAATAATTTTATTGAGCTGGGTGTGGTGGCACTCCCTTGTAATCCCAGGGGCTCAGGAGGCTAAGACAGGAGGATTGTGAGGTCAAAGGGAGCCTCAGCAAAAGCGAGGCGCTAAGCAACTCTGTGAGACCCTGTCTCTAAATAAAATACAAAAAAATAGGGATGGGGATGTGGCCCAGTGGTCCAGTGCCCCCGAGTTCAATGCCCTATCCTCAACCAGGAAACTACTGAACATGTAGACTCTTTCCCCTAAACAGCCTGGTGTGACAGCTGTGTGTAGCATTGGTGTGGTGCTGGGTGGGTCGAGGGAGCCGGGGCAGGAGTGCTGGTTCGTGTGCGCACTGTATCACTGTACGGAAAGGACTTGGGCTTTCAGGCATTTGGGTATCTGGGGATCCTGGAACTGGTTTCCCAAGGTACTGAGGGAGAACTTCTTCCTCTTCCTACTGTTTTGGTGCTGGGGATTGAACCTGGGGTCTTGGTCATGCCATCCAAGCCCTCTACACTGGACTACACCTTAGCATTTTAAAAAATTTGAGACAGGATCTTGCTAAATTGCCCAAGCTGGCCTCAAACTCCTGATCCTCCTGCTTCAGACTCCAAATAGCTGAGATTACAGGTGTGGCCCCTGTGTCTGGCATACATGTTACATTGTAATAAAAACTACCAGATCATCCTTGGGGTGGCCTGCATGGTGTGAAATCATTCAGGTCGACACTTGGAAGTGCCCTTGCTCCCGTGTATTTCATGGTTATTGGGAAGGTCAGTCGACTGTTAGCCACGTGACAGTGGTGATAGTGATAAGTTTACTCAACAAAGCTTCCAACTTTTTAAAGTTCTCCTAAGGAAGGTTTCCCTGGGCCAGGTTTCTTTTATACTTATTTTTTAGTTATTGGTGGACTCAATATTTTATGTGGTCCTGAGGATCAAACCCAGGGCCTCACGCATGCTAGGCGAGCGCTCTACCACTGAGCCACAGCTCCCCCGGGCCTGATTTTACAGATCTCAGTTTTGTCATGAAGATCTGATTCAATTTTAGTCACTAGGTATTTTTTCTACCATGTCTGGTTTCTCAGCGAATTCTTGCCATTCTTGCTTTTTTTTTTTTTTAATATTTATTTATTTACTTTAGTTGTACACAATGCAATGCATTTATGTTTACGTGGTGCTGAGGATCGAACCCGGGCCGCGCACGTGCAAGGCGAGCGCTCTGCCGCTGAGCCACAACCCCAGCCCCTTGCTTGTTTTCTACAAATGTGATTGCATGTGTGTTTCTTATCATTGTGGCTTCTGAGGTCCAGTAGGGTAGCCCCTATACTCGTGGGCATTCGGTGTTTTTATTTTCATTTAAAGAGTCTGTGGGGCCAGGTGCAGTGGCACATGACTTGGGAGGCTGAGGCAGGAGGATCACAAGTTCAGGGCCAGCCTGGGCAACTTGGTGGGATCCTGTCTCAAAATGAAAAATAATAAACAGGGTTGGGGTGTGGCTCAGTGGTAGAGCACTTGCCTAGCATGTGCTGGGCCTTGGGTTCCCTCCCCAGTACTGAAAAAATATTTAGTGTGTATTTTATTTTTTTTAATTTTTTTAAATATATATATTTATTTAATTGCTTTAGTTGTACACAATGCGTTTACTTGTACGTGGTGCTGAGGATCGAACCCGGGCTGCGCACATGCTAGGCGAGCGCTCTACCGCTGAGCCACAACCCCAGCCCTAGTGTGTATTTTAAAAATGCAGACTTTTGAGGTATAACTAAGATACCATAAGATTCATCCAACATCAGTGCATAATTCACTGACTTTTAGTGCTTTTAGAATTGTACAACCATAGCACACTTTCAGAACATTTTCACCACAACTTTAAGAAACTATATACTCTTTAGCCTTGCCCCCATCTCCCTGTTCCCCACCTCCAGCTATGAGTAACCTCTGATCCAGCTTCTCTCTATAGGGCTCTCTATTCTGGATATTTCATGTGAATAGAATCATATAGCATGTGTCCCGAAGGTTCATTCATGTTGGACCATGTGTTGGTGCTTCATCCCTTTTCCTGACTGAATACTGTTCCATTGTGTGGATGGGCCACATTGTGTTTGTTTATAAATCTGTTGGTAGATGTTTCATTTCCCTCTCTTGGTTATTAGGAGTCATGCTGTGAAGGAGCCCCAATCAGGGAGATGGCTATTGCGGTTAGCTGAAGCCATAAGTTCCACCTGATAATCATACATTAAGTATGCACGTGACGCACCTGAAAATGCACGTGACGCACCCACAAAGCTAAAGGTGTATAACCGGGTCAAAGCGGTCAGAAGCGGCATTCAGTCAGTCAGTCAGTCATTCAGTTGCTCAGTCGGTCGAAGAAGAGTTCGGGTCGGAGAAGAAAAGAGTCAGAGCGGCCAGAACGTCGTCAGAAGAAGAAATCAAGAGTCAGAGCGGTTAAGAGTTAGGTCAGAAGAAGCTAGAGAAAGAAATGAGAAAAGAGTTTAGTATAAGGAAAAGAGTTTAGCTAAGAAAAGAAGAAGAGAGAAAGAGAAAGATAGAGACTAAGAATAATAGATTCCTGCCACTGAATCTCCTCCCGCGGTATTGTGGCTGTACGTCGGGCAGCTACAATGCTGCTATAAATATGGGTGTATGGAATTCTGTTTGTGCCTGTGTTCAGCTATTTTGGGAGAGGAATCCTGTGTCGCTGGTAACTTTATCTGAGAGCTGCCGCTTCCCAGCGCTGCCGCACTGCTCTGCATCCCCGCCAGCTGCGGCCTGCAGTCCCGGCCACGCCGGTGCCAGCGCCTCAGCGTCTCCCTCTGGCCGTCCTACTTGAGGGACGCAGGACCCACTGGGGCAGCGGTCTGCATTTTCCTGTGACTGACCGTCCTGGGCATCTTTTCACGTGCTCGGGACCATTTATATAATCTCCTTGGGGAAAGTGGCCCTCAGGCCCGCCCCTTCGCTGGGTTCTGTCCTTTTCAGATTGAGTAGTGAGACCATTGATCCTGGAGACCAGCTCTGGGCCAGGCGTGGGACTGCAGAGGCAGCCCGGGGGTGGGGGGCCTCTTTCTTTCTTTCTTTTTTAGTTGTAGTTGGACACAACACCTGTCTTTTATTTATTCACTTTTGTGTGGGCTGCGCACGTGCCAGGCCAGCGCTCTCCCGCTGGGCCCTGCCAGCCCCTTGCCACTGTCTTGGCTGTGTCCTTCGAATCCCAGAGTCTTGCTTTTGGTGAAGTGCAGCTGGCTCTGTTCCTTGTGCTCGTGGCATCACAGCTAAGAGTCCTTTGCCAACTCCGAGGCCAGGACAGTCACCCTTTGTTCTTTTATGATTTTGGTCTTGGCTCACCTACATTTAGGTCTTCGATCCTCTTAGTTGGTCTGTTTGCTGTGGGGTGGGGCCTAACGTCACCCTTCTGCAGTGCCTGTCCCTTGTCCCACCTGTTGAAAAGGTGACCCTTTCTCCATGGAGTGGTCCCGCACTCCTGCTGAGAAACCGGTGGGCTGGCTCTCTTCCTGGGCCTCCCGTCCTGTGCCGGAACCTGGCCTGACCACACCCTCCTGGCTTCCGCAGCTCGGGCAAGTTTTGAAGTGGGGAAGCCCGGGTCCTCCCTGTCCTTCACTTCCAGGACTGTCTGGCCTGCGTTCCTTGCCATTTGGTGGGGACTTTATTTTTTCTGGTTCTGGGGATGTGCCGGGGTCCTAAAGATGAGTGGCTTCCGTGCACGGAATGAGCCAAACAGCGAGTTGGTTCTGGTCTTCCAGGGAGGTTTCTTTGATTATTAATATTATTCTCCTCCAAGAACCTTTATTTTTATACCTCTTCAGGTATTTCCCAAATGATTTGATTGACCTTTCATATCTTAACTTCAATGATTAAGTGCCAGACTGTGTCCTGACCTATTCTTAACCTTTAACTTTAAAGCACACCTGTACTTTATTTCTAACCTAGGGTCCCCATCTAAAAGTCCCCTTAAGTCTTATGCTCATGCTGACCTAAAATCTATGAACTCATCTTTTTGTGAAAATATTTAGTTAGTTGTACACAATGCCTTTATTTTTTACGTGGTGCTGAGACTCGAACTGGGCTGCGCAAGTGCTAGGCGAGCACTCTACTGCTGAGCCACAGTCCTGGCCCCTATAATCTTAAAGCATCTAAAAAACCCATACACCTAAAGACTTAGGAATCTGAAAATATTTCTAACATTATTCTAAAAATATATCTTATAAAACCTATTTTAATTAGTGCCTACATTTTAAAGGTTAGTCAAGTGAAGCGGTGGGAGTGGAGAAGGAACAGTAGAAATCTGTAACTGGTGTGACCATGCCTGTTGAGCTGCTCTCTGAGTTTCTTTGTCCTTTAGTCAGGTACACCTGCCGCCATATTAACCATGTGTTTTCCATCCTCATCATAAATCCCTGTGTAAGGTAAAAGAGGGTCTGTTGGAGGGGGGATGTATTTTTATTAGTCTTTTCTCCCCTCGGAGGATACCATAATCTTCCTTTAATCAAGTAGGCTAGGTATGGTGGGCCCTGTACTGTGGGTAAAATAATTCTTTCTCTGTAACTAGGCCTTTGCAAGGGTCGTGGCTTTAGAACAGGAAGCTCAGTAGGAATTATTAACTGAGGGGCAAACAACTCTTATTGCCCAAGTTTCTCCCAGAAATCTTGATCTGTAATCTTGTTTTTGTGAACTTCCAAAAAATCATTGTTGTTATGCATTTCTTGGGAAACATTGCGCACCTGGACACATGCTGGACATTTCTCATTTATGTTTTTAGTCTCACTCTGGGAATATTCTTACATGTCTGAACAACATGTTTTCTCTCTTGGAATTGTCAAATTTCCCGTCATCCACATCATAAATATCAATAATAAAAAGTACATTTTAAATCAAATATCTCCCATGGTTCCCGTTTCCTGATGGAGCGGCCCTGCAGCTGCTTCCTCCATGCTGTGACCCTGTCGGACAGCGGGTGCTGGAACCCATTCGCCAGGGATTGGACCCAGGGGTGCTTCAACACTGAGCCACATCCCACCTCTCTATTTTTATTTCAAGACAGGGTCTTGCTAAGTTGCTGAGGCTGGCCTCTAACTTGCAGTCCTCCTGCCTCAGCTTCCCAAGTCACTGGGTTTGCAGGCATGCGCCACTGCGTCTGGCTAGATGGTTTCTCTTCGTGACCAAAGTGTAAAGAGGGAAGGTCTGTTTGGCGCAGGCTTCAGGCATGGCCATGTGGTCCCTTGTCTCGGGCCTGTGTACGTCAGCACCTTGGTGGTGTGCACGCGGCTGAGCGTAGTCATCGTCTCATGAGGAGGCGGTAACAGAGGGGCGGGCTAGGGTCCCACGGCCCCTTCAAGGACGCGTGCCCCCAGTGGCCTAAGACCTCCATGGGCCTGACCCCACCCCTCCCAATAGCACCAAGTCAGGGACCTGCCTTTAACGTCCAGGTCTTTGGGGCTGCTCCAGCCCTAACTGCAGCACTTGCAGACACCGAGGCCACGCGCGTGAGGTGCCCTGAGCAGCGGCAGAGCCCGAGTGCAGGGAGCTCGACCTGCCTTCTGGGGGTCTTGCCATGCCCCCACCCTGGCACGTCCCCATGAGCAGGGCTGCTGGGTCAGCTGTGCAGACCCCGGTGCCCGTGAAGCCTCTGGCCAGATTGTATCTGGGTCTCCTTAAGATTTCCAAGTTCAAACCAAGTTCATTTAGAATTTTACTACTTTTTAAAAAATATTTTTAGGTATCAATAGACCTTTATTTTGTTTATTTACATGTGATGCCGGGAATTGAACCCAGGCCTCACAATGCTAGGCAAGTGCTCTACCTTGGAGCCACAACCCAGCCCCAGAATCTTACTACCTTTTAAAAATCAGTTAAAAAGAATTCAAAGGTGTAGCTGGGCGCGGTGGCGCACACCTGTAATCTCAGCACTTGGGAGGCTGAGGCAGGAGGATCGCGAGTTCCAAGCCAGCCTCAGCAATGGCGAGGCACTTAGCAACTCAGGGAGACCCTGTCTCCAGTAAAATACAAAAAAGGGCTGGGGATGTGGCCCAGGGGTCGAGTGCCCCTGAGTTCAATCCCCGGTACAAAAAAAAAAAAAAAAAGAATTCAAAGGTGGTCATGGTCAGTGGCAAGAGGGAGTCTCTCAGCAGGTTGGGTAGGTGGTCAAGCTGCATACCCCATCAGTGGTGCTCCCCGACAAAATGGACAGTCCCAAGCCCAGTGTGTGGAATCCAGAAGAGGAGTTTGAAAATGCAACTTCTGAGGAGCACTTGAAAATGGAGTTGGGGGGCTGGGGTTGTGGCTCAGTGGTAGAGCGCTTGCCTACTATGTGTGAGGCACTGGGTTCGATTCTCAGCACCACATATAAATCAGTTAAAGGTCCACTGGCAACTAAAAAAATATTTATTAAAAAAAGAAAGAAAGAAAGAAAATGGAGTTGGGAGGCCAGCAGGGACCAGGGTCTATGCATGTGCTAAAGGGCTGCCTAGGAAAGCGAGCCCTTTCTTTTCAGTGGTACTGGGGATTGAACTCAGGGGCACTCTATTTTTTCTTTTTCTCCCTCCTCTCTCTTTTTTTTTTTTTTTTTTTTTTTTTTGCACCAAGGATCGATCCCAGGAGTACTTAACCACTGAGCCACATCCCTAGCCCTTTTTACTTTTCATTTTGAGACAGGGTCTTGTTAAGTTGCTTAGGCTGGCCTCGAACTTGCAATCCTCCTGCCTCAGCCTCCTAAGTGCTGGGATGCAATCCTCCTGCCTCAGCCTCCTAAGTGCTGGGATGACAGGTGCAGCTGGTTGGGAAAGCAAATTCTTCAACATGAAAATTAGCAGGAATACTGACCTTTGAACCAGGTCAAGGTCTGTGAAGCTGTTAACATCTCTCACTGGGGACTGCAGCTAAGCAGTTGCCATGTATGACCAGCCACCATCCACACAGCCTAGTGACACTGGGTTTAGCATGAGGATAGCATCTCTGCACCCTTCTTTTCAGGTAACTTGTGGAATTTCCTTGGTCCTCGACCTCTCCTTCCCTCTAAAGGACCGGAGCAGCCTGGGCTTTGGAGCATTCACCCAGAGACCCAATCTGTTATTCTGAACTACAGTCCTCAGGCCTGGATGGAGTCCTTTTGCTGACAGTTTCTGCGTTTGAATTGATAGACGTGCGTACCAGAAGCTTTGAGACTAGCTCTGAAGTGGCATCCCTGGCATCGGGGCTTCCATCTTTTGTGCTGGTTCACAGAATTCTAAGGGAGGTTAATCACCAATCAGCTAATGCATCAGGGTCCCCCAAATACTGCAGAAAAACGGAAGCAAACTTGAGTATCAAGAAGAGATGGAGAGCTGGGCGCGGTGGCGCACGCCTGTTATCCCAGCAGGTGGGAGGCTGAGGCAGGAGGATCACGAGTTCAAAGCAGCCTCAGCAATGGCGAGGCACTTAGCAACTCAGTGAGACCCTGTCTCTAATAAAATACAAAAAAAAAAAAAAAAAAAAGGGCTGGGGATGTGGCCCAGCAGTTGAGTGCCCCCGAGTTTAATCCCCAGTACCCCCCCCCCAAGAAAAAAAAAAGAAGGAAGAGATGGGATTTGGGGCTGAAGTTGTAGCTCAGTGGTAGAGCGCTCACCTAGCATGGTGAGGCACTGGGTTTGATCCTCAGCACCACATGAAAGTAAATAAGTTAAATAATGGTATTGTGTCCATCTACAACTAAGAAATTTAAAAAAGAGAGATGGAATTTATCCAGCGTGGAGGTCGGAGGTCCGTAGTAACTGTGGTTGCTCTTTGTTATCGGGCAAGAGAATAGGTGTTACCTAAAGGAACTGCAAAATGTAAGAGCAAAACCAAACCAACTATTGTCTTAGGGATATTGCAGCCTTTTACATTCCAAAATCCTCTAGGGGCGCCCTCAAAAACAAATCTAAAATTTTCTTAAGTGTCAGAAACCTGGGAAGTTCAACCATCAGCTCTTTGCTGGTGGTTGGTCTCAGGTGCTGCCTGTTGGCGGGCCGAGGTTTGCAGCCCCTCTCCGGTGCAGCAGGGCTCCTGAGGACCCCGGTTCCGGTGTCCAGCAACGGCTACGTGCGCCCGGAGAGTCGTGCGGAGCGTCCCGTGTCCCCGGCCCAACGTCCACGCGGAGCAGACCTTCAGCCCACGTGGTGATGTCATTGTTTTTAAACCAAGAGCGCAGAAGCACGGGTGACCGCGGCCCAGCGGACTCTGACCCTGCAGGCACCCAGGTCCCCGGTGCCGTCCAGTCCTGTCCGGGATGGGCGTCACCCGCGAGGAAACTGAGTCTGCAGTTCCCGTGCACACCCGGCGCCCACGTCCAGGGGGACGCAGAGCAGGGCCGAGCGCAAACCCAGACACAGACGCCCGGGGACAGGAAGCGCGGCCCCAGCGTGAACCCGGCGCGCTGGTCCCTCCAGCCGCAGCGCCTGGAGGACCGTCCGATCCCGGCAGCCAGGGCGCTGCCCCGGAACGATCGCGATTTTTGGAAGAGCGCCCTGCGTGCTGGCCAATCAGGAGCTCCGAGGTGGGATCCGTCCAATTGAGAGCCCTGGTGCAGGCAGCACGAACCAATCCGGGGCCGGGGGCGGGGCTTCGCGGCTGAGCGGCCCCAGGTGGAGGCGCCCGCGCCGCCGCCCGCCACTGGGAGCGAGCGCTGCCGCCAGCCACTGGGAGGGCGGAGGATGGTGAGTGCGGGCGGCGCCCGAGCTCAGGCGGGGCGGGTGCGAGCGGCCTCGCGTCTCCCGGCGCCCCGGAGTCCACGGCCCCTCGAGGCCACACCCGCAGGGCGGCGTGGAGCACTGGCACCTGGGCCGCGGGCGACAGTGTCACAGCGCTCGGGGCATTTTATGAAGACGGTCGGGGCGGGAGGAGCTGGTGGCTGGTTCGGGGGATGGCGGGCGAGCAGGGGCCCCGGGTCAGTTTTGGGGGGGACAGCGAGGAACTTGGGGGCCACTTTAGGGGTCAGCCTGGGGCTTTAGGGAGCGGATCGGACCTGGGGTGACCTGTGTGCGCCCTGTCCAGATCAAATCCGGACTTAGAAGAGGGGAGACTGTTCAGAAAGACGGTCGCCAGCGGAGACGACGCCCCAGTCTCAGAAGCCTCAAGCCCCAGATCCAACAGAAGATTTCTCTCATCCATGAGGAGAGGCCAACGGGAGCCGACGGGCGGGGGCGGGGGCGAGGGGCCAGCAGTAGGGAGGCCGACTGGAACTCGTCCCTCCGCGTCAGGTGGCAGGGGGCTCAGGTTACAGCTTTGTGCTGGCTCAGACTTGGGCACCACCCCGTGTTCCCCGAGTAGCGGTTTGGCAGGGGACAGGGGACGCTGGCTGAAGCCTGTGTGAAATCAAACGTCCAGACTTAGTGCACACAGACTTGTGTCGAAAGGATGATCCGAGGACTGCGGCCACATGGGGAGGGGTCTCCTGCAAGAGGCAAATGTAATACTGCAATAGGGACAGAGGGCCACAGGAACAGGAGAGTGTGCCCCTCACGGGGTCAGAAGTCTTCCTCCGCGGAGGCCTAAGCAAGGCTAGAGAGCCAGTAGTGGGAAGATTGAGGAAAGTCAGGCGTCGCGGGAGTGTTGGTCACCCTGCCAGCTGGTCCTCAGGAGGGGCCATCGCAGGCTCAGGGTGCCCTCGTGCAGGCCCCTGTCAGACGTTTCCTTCAGTTGATCGCGGGGAGCAGCAGTTCAGCCGTTCAGTGTGAGAGGGCAGGGACCTGGAGGGCAGGGGTCTAATCTCCTGGGTCCACCAGGCACGACCACTCAAGTCTCACGGGCTTGCAGGACCCTTCTCCCAAACAGGGCGGGACTCCTTTCCTCTTTGCTGCTTCTGGGAGCACAGAACTCCCCCAGGCTCATCACCCCTGCTCGCTGGGCTGGTGGAATCTGCCTCCGGCTCAGCTCCAGTATTCCCTGATTCCAGCCTCAGCTTCTATTCCGCGTAAAATAGCAACTTCTTTCTGCCTTTTCCTCGTCTTTAATGAAGGTGGAAAGTTTTTTTTTGGTCTGTTCTTTGCCTGTTGCTGTTAAATTGTATTCCAGGGCTTAGCCTGAATATGCTTCTGGGGAAAAATGTCTCAAAATATCGAAACACTCACCTTTGCATTAAAATTGTAGGAAGACACGGACCACCCCACAGCTCAGGTGAGGGTGAGGACTTGGAATGATGAAAGCTGCAGTGACCCTGCCATGCAGGACCCTGTCCCACTGGTCGTTAATGTCTGGGCATCAGCTGTTAGTGCCCCTTCTGAGAAACACAATCCATAAAACTGAGAAGTGTCCGTTTGATTGGGAGTTTACAATTTTTCATGAGGATAAGTAGTTAACTGATGCGGTTTTCTTTAAGGGATCGTTGGAGGGATAGAACGTCTCTTAGAATCTGCCCTCCCATCCTTGAACTCAGGGTGGGTGTGTGATTGTGCTGCATGTTCTGATTCAGACGCGTGAAGGCTCAGGTGTGAAGCAGGTGTGCCACCTGGGTGGGGACTGGGGTCTGCGGCCAGTGTCCCAGCTGAGCCACAGTGGAGGCTGCGCGGGGTGGGGGGGAGCTGCCTTGCTGGGGCCTCCAGCCACTGGTACGTCGGCAGAAGGAGCCGGTTCTGCTCAGGAGAGCTGCTGAGCCCTGGGGGCTCCTGAGGCAGGTGTGTCTGTGGGTGTTTTGTCCTTCTGAGGTGGCCCTCAAGCGGTT
The DNA here is from genome assembly GCA_025594165.1 of Tamias sibiricus. Lineage (NCBI taxonomy): Eukaryota > Metazoa > Chordata > Mammalia > Rodentia > Sciuridae > Tamias > Tamias sibiricus. The sequence goes on along the minus strand of CM046673.1, from coordinate 2,141,676 downwards.
TCCAGTGGTTTGGTTTGGATATGCACAAGTTGGGGCAGTCAGGATAATCTGTGCAAATGAAGTAAAGCTGTGCAGGCCTCACCGAGGGAGAAGTGCTCGTGGTCAAGGGTGGTAGGCTTGTGAGTGTTTCTAAGTCACAACCTGGGGAAGGAGCGAGGGTCCCGAGCACCCAGGGGCCTGTCTCTGCTGGCTTCCCAGCCTCTCCTCTTTTTCCTCACAGGTAGACCCTGCCCAGGGCCTTGGTCCTCACCAGCCAGGGGCCTCTCAGCTGGGGTCAGCAGGTCCTGACCCACACGGTGAGCAGTGGTGCCCATGGGCATCCGCCAGCTGATGGACACTTGAGATTTTTATTTATTTATTTGTACCAGGGATTGAACTCAGGGGCACTGGACCACTGGGCCTCATCCCCAGCCCTTTTTCTTGTATTTTATTTAGAGACAGGGTCTCACTGAGTTGCTAAGTGCCTCGCCATTGCTGAGGCTGGCTTGGAACTCGCGATCCTCCTGCCTCAGCCTCCCGAGTGCTGGGATTACAGGCATGCGCTACCGCGCCGGGCTCACTTGAGATGTTTTGCTGTTTGGCTACCATGGAATTTTGAGCAAGCCACACGTGGTCTCCACGTCCCCTAACTGGTGATGTGTTCTCCACCTGTGCATCTCAGTAACTGCAGGGCCACACCCTGGCTGCCCCTGCCCCCTGCCTCCACAGCACCTCCTGCCAGGGTGCCTGCGTTCCATTGCTGCCTGGTGTCACTGCACACAGCAGTGTGAGGGCCAAGGGCTCAGGATTCCTGAGTCGACTCCAGCGTCCCCAACTGCCAGCCCCTGCCTTCCCTGCATGACTGGGGGCGACGGTGCCCTGCTGAACAGAATGTGTTATGCTCTAGGACCCAGTGGCCTTTGAGGATGTGGCTGTGGACTTCTCCCCAGAGGAGTGGGCTCTGCTGGATCGGGCTCAGAGGGACCTCTACAGGGACGTGATGCTGGAGACCTGCAGGAACCTGGCCTCCGTAGGTGAGGTGGCCCCATTCCTTCACTATGCCTCAAGGGGAAAATACATCTGTTCTTTTTTCCTTTGGGCTAAGGAACTGCAATGTGTTTGAAGAGACAGACACGGCTCCAGCCGTCATGGAACACAAAGTCAAGTCTTCTCCATGAAGCTGGGCATGGTGGCACACGCCTGCAATCTCAGCAGCTTAGAGGCAGGGGCAAGAGGATCGCGAGTTCAAAGCCAGCCTCAGCAATGGCGAGGCACTTGGCAATTCTAATAAAATATAAAAAATAGGGCTGGGGATGTGGCCCAGATGCCGAGTGCCCCTGAGTTCAATCCCTGCTGTTCCCCCACCCCCAGTGTCTTCTTCATGAAATAAAATTTCATATCTTATTGCCATTTTTCTTAGTAGTCTTTTTGTTTTGGGCACTGGGCATTGGAGTGAGAGCTGCTGTGCCAATGAGCTACATCCCCAGCCCTTTTTAAATTCTGAGATGGCGTTTCAGTAGATTGCCCAGACTTGCCTTGAACTTGGAATCCTCCTGCCTCGGCTTCCTGAGTGCTGGGACTGTAGGCCTGCGCCACGTCACCTGTGTGGCTGTGCGTCTCGAGGCTCCCTCAGTTCTGTAAGTGTGGGCACAGCCTCCAGCGTTACTTTGGTGCATCGAGAGCAGTTTTGTGGGTTCACTCTGAAAGTCCCGCTGTGACCAGGCCACACGTGACGTGAGACCCCTCCTCTACGCAGCAGCCTGAGCAGCGGGTGGTCTCCCTTCCCATCTGCCCTCCTGCTCCTTCCTCCATGGGTGGCAGCCACGCACACCCATCTGACGCCCCAGTGGCAGCTGGGGACAGAAGGGATTCCCTCTGGGGTCTCTGCGTAGGAACACCAGGAGAGCAGGAGCCTTGAGGAGCAGGTGAGAGGGCAGAGTCCCGTTCCCTTGGCGCCCTGCTCCCCTTGGTCCGTCCTCACACTGCCCTTCCGGAAGGCGGTATTTCCTCTAGCAGTGGCAGGACTTGGGCTTGCGCGTTCGGCCTGAATCCTCCCTCACTGCTCTCAGCGCAAGCCTCCATCCACTGCAGCGCTCACTGTGGGAAGCGGGCTGCGGCTGATCTTCCCGTCACTACTGACAGAGCCCGGTACCAAGGTCCTCAAGGCTCTCTTAGCTCCCAGCTTCACCTTTTCTTATAAAATGTGGTTTCCCTCCCTCCATTTTCTTTCTTTCTTTCTTTTTTTTTTTTTTTTTTGGCCACTGAACCACACCCCCAGACTATATATTTCTGGATCAACATACAGAAAGAAACATACCTTTTTGTTATATCACTATTTCTTTTCCAAGAAATAACTGTGTCACCAATTATTACAGATCGTTGCATTCGCATTAAAACTAGTGGGTCAAGTTTTCAGCAGTTTATTTTGAGAACTGGAATATCCGAGGACGATTTCACAAGAAGTGATTTCTGGTCTGTTTTTGGAGAAAGCTGGAGACTTGATAACCCTGGTGATGACCAGATCCAGGACAGGCATTTGAGGTGAGTGCACTCGGGCATGCCTCACAGTGAAATGAGGACGTCAGCCTTACTGAACAGTTGGGTTCACGTGGAGAATTTCCATAAGACGGTGTTTTTATAAGTGTGATGTTGACATTGGGTATCTGAAACAATCTGGCACCACCCACTGGTGGTCCCACACGTAGGGACACTGCCAGGGCGAGGCTGCAGTGGAGCCCTTAGCCAGAACGTGAAGCCCACGGAACAGGAAGGGTGGACGCAGCAGTGCAGAAAATAAGCCCAGGAAAATGGCAACAGTGTAGCCAAAGCAATCCTTAGCAACTACTGATACGCTGTCAGTAGCACAGTCAGGGCACTGGCAGTGTAATAGTGCGCTTCCTGTCTTGCACAGTGGCCACGTGGAGGATAGCCTCTCCGAAAAGAAGGAAGGTCCGCATGGAGATGCCGGGAGCCCCGCTGTGCGTCCTCCTGGGCGCGGGCGTGTCCCCCGCGGAGGTGAGCCCTGTGAACACACTAAGCGTGGAAGAGCCGCCAGGAGCCAGCAAGGGCCTCATGCTGGACACAGACCTCGTCCTCGTGAGGACTATGAGCAGGCCTGCAGCCGCCTGCGTCCTCAGGCAAAAACTGGCACCGCAGAGGAGCCCGACGAACGTGAGGGTGCAGTGAGCGCGCCTGATAAACAGGCGGACGGCCCCAGTAGCAGGAAACTTCTGAAATGTAAGAAGTGTGGGAAGCCTTTCTCCTGCCCCTCGTCCTTACGGGCTCACGTGCGAGGTCACAGAGGAGAGAAGACTCACGCGTGCGAAGTGTGCGGGAAGGCCTTCCAGTACCGCTCCTACCTCGCCCGACACGCGAGAACCCACACCGGCGAGAAGCCCTACGAGTGCGGGGAGTGCGGGAAGGCCTTCAGCTGCGCCTCCTACTTCCGGGACCACGCGAGGACGCACAGCGGGGACAAGCCCTACGAGTGCGCGCGCTGCGGGAAGGCCTTCAGCTGCGCCTCCTCCTTCCGGGACCACGCGAGGACGCACACCGGGGAGAAGCCCTACGAGTGCGCGCGCTGCGGGAAGGCCTTCGCCTGTTACTCGTCCCTCCGGGAACACGGGCGGTCGCACAGCGGGGAGAAGCCCTACGGCTGTCAGGAGTGCGGGAAGGCCTTCAGGTACCCCTCGTCCCTGAGGGCGCACCAGGGCACGCACGCTGCGGGGCAGCCCCTGGCGTGCGGGCAGTGCGGGCGGACCTTCCGCTGCCCCAGCTACGTCCGGAGGCACGCCCGCACGCACAGCGCGGCCAGGCCCCACGAGTGCGCGCAGTGCGGCCGGGCCTTCCGCTTCTCCGCGTCGCTGCGCATCCACGCCAGGACGCACACCGGGGAGCGGCCCTACGAGTGCGCGCAGTGCGGCAAGGCCTTCGGCTGCCGCTCGGCGCTGCGGGAGCACGCGAGGACGCACAGCGCGGAGAAGCCGCACCGGTGCGGGCAGTGCGGCAAGGCCTTCAGCCGCCCGCAGTACCTCCAGAAGCACCTGAGGACGCACGGCGCGGGCAGGCCGCACGAGTGCGCCCGGTGCGGCAAGGCCTACCGCTGCGCCGCCTCCCTGCGCGTGCACACGCGCTCGCACACCGGGGAGCGGCCCTACGAGTGCGGGCGGTGCGGCAAGGCCTTCAGGTCCCTGGGCTCCCTCCAGGCTCACCGGAGGTCCCACGCTGGGGAGAAGCTCTAGGAGCGCAGTGGTGCTGTCACCCGCCCCGAGACCTCCGTGAGTGGGAAAGCACACCAGGGCCCGCCTGTTCACGAACAGGATGTGGAAGATCTTTATGCCACTCGTCCTGTACACGGACCTCAGAGTAGGAGAGAAGTCTCCATTGTTAGCAGCCTCTTGCCTTTCAAGTGCCTCAGCCTTAGTAGGGATCCCTAGTGTCTAGAGTCCTTCTTTACGTCGCTGATGTGCACAGTGACTGTCCGGGGCTGGGGCTGGCGCTCAGGAGCGGGTGCTCCCCTGCCCTGGCACGTGCTCGGCCCTGCCCGACCCCAGCACCACGTGAGATAAAGGCATGGCGCACACTGAAGCAGGTAGATAAGCGCCAACTCACACTGTGTGTATTTCCTTATGTAGGACTTGAGTATTATTTTGGGTACTGGGGATAGAACTCGGGGGCACTCGACCACTGGGCCACATCCCCAGCCCTTTTTTTGTATTTTATTTAGAGACAGGGTCTCACTGAGTTGCTAAGGGCCTCGCCATTGCTGAGGCTGGCTTTGAACTTGTGATCCTCCTGCCTCAGCCTCCTGAGTGCTGGGATTACAGGCGTGGCCACCGCGTCTGGCCATAAGACTTTAAATAATTGTACATCCACATAAAACTTGTCTGATTTACATTATAATAATTTTCGGACCTATCGGTGCTAAGTGATTTTTGTTTTTATGTGCCATTTGATTTGCTTTTACATGAGAGATTTTTTCTAAATATTTTTATTAGTTGTTGATGACATTTTTAATTTATTTGTATGTGGTGCTGAGACTCGAGTCCAGTGCCTCACATATGCCAGGCAAATGCTTTGCCACCGAGCCACAGTCCCAGCCCTACACGAGAAGCTCTTGGTTCCTACTTTTGTTCCCAGCCTGTGGTCATGATGTGACTGTTGTTGACCTTGCTCTTCTAGTCCACAGGGGCAGGGCTGGAGTGTGCTGACACACCCGTGCCCACCCTTACCTCCGTCCTTCATTGCTGGAAGAGGTGTCTTCCTTGGCTGCTAGTGGACACATTTGACTCACAGGAATTAGTTAATTCTGGAAGGTTCTTATTTGTGATCATGTTTTGAACTTGTTCGTTGTCACTGATCTTGACCAGATATTGGGCACACTGCCTTAAGTTGAGAAGAGAAGCCCTCTGGCATAAAGGTGAAGGTCTGTGTAGCAGTGGTTCCACTGAACTGTGTTATGAGCATGAATGAGGTTAGACACTGCATGTCCTGTTCACGGTCCTGAGTTAAAGTTCACAGTGGACAGCATGTGAGTTTCGGAACGCAGAGGTGAATGACCAGGATTCTCAGTAGCTGTATTAGGAGATGAGGTCTCATAAGTTGTCCAGGCTGGTCTCCATTTGCCATGGTCACCTGTGGCCTAGGTCACAATACATTTTTCTGACTATCTCTGCCAATCTAGAATGGCCCCAAAGCAAACATGCCATCCCTCTTAGCATACGCTACAGCATCTTCCACACAGAACTCGGCATCGTAGACCCTGACTGGTCTCCTGCACTCGCAGACTCCTTGCTTTGGCTGCAGCTCCGTGGTTTCCGCCAGGCCATTGCCCCTACGGACCTTCTCCCCGGGGTCCCCTTCACCTCCAGCTCTTCTCATCCTGACGTGACCTCTGTAGTGAGCCTCTTGTGTCCTGGCCGCAGCTGTTGACCGATTCCATCCTGACAGATTCAGTGTTGGAGCTGAAAAGCTCATGTCCCGGGAGGGCTGTTGAGGGACAGCACCACCTGGTGTGTCTGCCCCTTCACGTCCAGCAGGTGGTGACTGTCGTCATTGTCTGTGGATTCAGAGCTCGTTGTCCATCGAGTCACCTGATCTTCTCTGTGACCTGGAAAGTCAGAGAGCTGAGGTGAAAGAGTCTGATGCCCTCTCTCTGGAGCCACGGTGGTGTTCACACTGGTTTCCTTGTAAACACTTCCCTAGAACTTTTTTAAAAATATTTATTTATTTGCTTTAACTGTACACATGGGTTTATTTGTATGTGGTGATCGAACCCGGGCCGCGCACGTGCTAGGCGAGCGCTCCACCGCTGAGCCACAACCCCAGCCCGACTTCCCTAGAACTTGAGGCACTTCAGATTCCTGTGTGTGTGCAGATGTGTCACCAACAGCAAGGCTGGTGGCTGCACAGGCTGTGGTGCAGGAGTTGGCGCCTGCCTCCGCTGCACACTGCCAGCCTGTGTCCAGGGTGAGTCCTTCTCACGCCCAAGCCCAGGATGTCTTTACGTGAGTGTGTAAAGAATCCAGTTGAACTCCTCTGAGAAAGACGCAGCACGTCAGTATCCAATCATCACCTCAATCACCTACCACCTGGGGCAACAGGGGTAAATTGAACGGGAAGCCAAAAGTGAGAGGAATGAATTCAACTAACCCATGATCCCAGTCACTATTCACATGCCGGCCTGGATTTCCACCTTTTTTTTTCAGTACCAGGAATTGAATCCAGAGCTTCTCACATGCTAGGCTAGTGCTCTTTTACTGCACTACCCTCAGTTCTTTTTATCTTTTGAGGCAGGGCCTCATAAGTTGTCCAGGCTGGTCTCCATTTGCAGTCCTCCTTCCTCAGCTTCCCAGGGGTGGGACTAAAGCTGTGAGCCGCCATGCCAGTTTTCCCCTTGCTTAACATGTTTTATTTCAGATGATGAACAGAAATAAGACAACATCAACTACTACTGAAAAAGCAAGAGGTAAATGTTATTGAGTTAAACAATAAAGCTAAGAAGAGATTCCTGGAAGGTGCAACTTCCTGGTAAGACTTTCAGAGCAGCCCAGGTGGGTAGGCGGGGTCGTGAGCAGTGCAGTGGATGAAGTCCACAGCTGGCTGGTTACGAGCCCGCGCTGCTAACGGAGAGCCCCTGGAATAAGGACGGACGGGGATGCTCCTTTATGTCTTGGGTCTGGAGGCAGAGGACACCTAGAGCTCCGCTCCAGGGCTCTCACAGACCACGCCACAGGTGGGCACGTCCTCCGGCAGCTTTACCCCCAGTGCTCTGGGCACTTTTCTGAGCAGCCTCTTGTTTTGTTTTACATCAAAAAAAAAAAATGTTCTGATTAGTTACACATGACAGCAGAATGCGTTCTGGTCCATTGTCCACAAGTGGAGTGCAGCTCCTCATTTCTCTGAGAGTACACGAGGCAGAGTTGCACCACATGTGCAGTCATGCACGTACCCAGGTAGTGATGTCTGTCTCGTTCCACCATCTTTCCTACCCCCATGTCCCCTTACCTCCCTCGCTCCCCTCTACCCTATGAAAGGATGCCTCATGCTCTGCGCAGGCACCAACAGCCACACTGCAACCCAGGCCGGGCCCGGGCTGCCTGAGAGCAGGGACTGCACTTACTAAGGCTAGGGCACAGACCGCAGAGTGGCTGACACCTGTCATAAAGACTGCCCAGCCAAAGATGTGACATTTTTCCTTGTCCCAGCTCTGTGCACAGTGCCACAAACCCTCCCAGACAGCACTGGCTCTTGCGTGCATCTTCCAGCATTTCTGTCAGAGTCCAGCAGAGCCACGGCTCGTCAAGTGCCAGCCCTGAGCTGAGGAGCGTCCAGCAGATGTGGTGGACATGACCAGATCCAAGCCATCCCACGCTTACCTGCTCAACTGTCACAAACGCACAGCTGGACACACTGTGGAGCCCCGGCCAGTCACGAAGGGCTGATCTCCAAGGCAAGTCACTGAGTCCAAAGCTGATGGAACACCCTGACAGTGACCACCTGTCATCGTGGCACCTACTTAGTACGTGACTATCTAACCGTCACATGGCTTCTGTAGCTGCCTGAAGCGCTTGGAGCAACGGAGCCGCGGGGAAGAACTTCAGAAGCAAACTGGAGACAAACAGCTTTTTATTCTGATAACTTTTCTCTCTGGTTCTAACAACAACTAACTCACGCCAAACACACCACTAAAATGGCGCTGACCCGATCAGCAATTTCGGCCAAGTCACTCGAGATCCCGCAACAAAATCCCGTGAGACTACGGGTGGCGACAATGGCCAAATCTCCACGGCTCATAGTCAACTGCAATTCAAGCCAATCCCCAAACAGGGCTCCTGCATTTCCCCCTTTTGTTTTAAAAGAGGTAATGCTCTAGGACGTCTATGTGCAACCAACATTCTTACCCGTCATCGGATAATCAAGGCTGTGCCCTTGACTCCTGTCTTAGGTTGATATGTCGGCCACATGAGACTGTCCCGTGCGACTGTGCCTGTCTTAGGTTGTCCCCCTCTGGGGATCTTACCCGTCATTGGCTAACCAGCCATCCAGTGGAGCCCTTTAGGATCGACTATATATGATGATGACTAACAGCCGTCCAATTGTGAGGAGATGTTGCGGCTTTAAGGCAACAAGCCTTTTGGTGATGAGCCAAATTGCATAGCATATCAAATTGTTTAAACAAATCAGCTGCCCTAAGTTCCATCAAGTAACACACTGAATTCTCTAGACAAATACCCGCAAGGCATTGTCCCGTAAAGTCCCAAACAATGAAAGATCAAAATGTCCATTTGTTATAACATATTGATGTAGGAGGCCCCATGCATGTAGAGCAGAGGCCACACTGTTGGTGAGGTTGTTTGATGTTTGAGCAGCAGACGTCTTTTTTATGTTTAGACAATGCCACCGGCAAATCTTCAGGGCCCGCTACAGAAACTCAAGCATCAATTATTAAAGGAAAGGCAGTGCTATTGCAGCACTGAGTCAAGAGGCGAGTTGTCAAACTACAAAATAGAATAATTAGATTAGAAAATTAAAGTTGATTTTTGTTCACATACATCGCTGGTTGAGCTTCTACAAACTTAAGTTGGAAAAATGTCATATTTAGAACAAAACAAAGAAAGACTGAGGGTAATTACTGCATTAAAGATAGATTAAAGAAAAGGTAAAGGCACTTTAGAGAAATAATTTGTTAGCTGGAACCCTTGAGTCTCTGTATACAGAGCAATCTTTTACCTGTTGAGATAATTGAAATTAATGAGCTATTAAACAAATGAAGTTAATAACAAATAAGCAATCTTAAGTCAAAACACCAAAATATCAGGTTATATAGCACTAGTCATATTGTTTGCTAAAGAGAAGTCCCAGGGACACCTATAAATCAAAATTGAAAGTACCTTCATTTATAAAATTATTTACCTAAATTGAATACTCTTAACCTAAAATGAATTAAAGTTATTTGGATCCATATATATATATATATATTTTTTCTTTTTCATAAGCGCTTTGTTCTTTGTGACGTCACACTGGACAGACGAACAAACATACAAACATATATTTGTGACGTCACATTAACATGAAATATAGACAAATGTACAGACATAAAGACATGTATAAAAAGAAAAGAAAAAAAAATACAATTGTGTGCACACTAAAGAGAGATCTCCTCGTCCCGGCCGGGAGGAATGACACTTAAGTTGTGAAATATTTTGAAGGACTCTTTTGAGGGAATCATTCTATACCTTCATCTTGGTCCTCTTGATTTTGTACCTTTTTTATTAATCTTGATTCTTCAATAACTTCATCTTGATCATTTTGATGTGGTACCTGTTTTATTAATCTAGATGGTATCCATATTGGAGAGGATTCGTCTTTTGGAAAAACACAAACAGATCCTCTTCCCCAAATTAATACTGGATCTGGACCCTTCCATGTACCTGAAAGAACATCCTTCCAGTAAACCAAAGGTTTATGTTGTTGGTGTGGATTCCAATGTCTGTCTCCAGCAGAATAACCATTAGAGTCTAAAGTTAAAAAATTTAAGGTAAACAGGGCAACTGCCAATCTGTCCTTAGGACTTTTCCAATTTCCTTCTTTTTGTTTTAATAACATAATTTTCAGTGTTTGGTTTGCTCTTTCAATAATGCCCTGACCCTGAGGATTGTATGGGATGCCTGTTTTATGGGATATATTGAATTTTGCGCAAAACTGTTTGAAAGATGAGGACGTATATGCGGGGCCATTATCTGTTTTAAGCATTTTGGGGATGCCCAATGCAGCAAAAGCTTGCAAACAATGAGATGTAACATCTTTAACTTTTTCTCCAGAATGTAAGGAAGCAAAAATCATGCCTGAGCATGTATCTATGGTCACGTGAATAAATCGCAATTTTCCAAAACTTGGCTCATGAGTAACATCCATCTGCCACAAATGATTGGGCATTAATCCTCTAGGGTTAACTCCGAAATGAGGATTGGGCAAATGTGTCATACAAGATTTACAATCTTTTACAATTGTTCTGGCTTGCTCCTTTGTGATTTTAAACCTACGTTGCAAGGTGGTGCTGTTGACATGAAACTGGGAGTGAAATAAAGTAGCTTGTTGTAGCGCTGAAAGTATAAATACTGTTTTTGTAAGTTCATCAGCCTTTTGATTACCTTCATGGAGGGGACCAGGCAAATTAGTATGTGCTCTAATATGGCCTACGAATAGAGGTTCTTTTCTTGCCCACAAAAGTTTTTGTATTTGATAAAACAATTTAAAGGCTGGAGTATGAGGTGCTATTGGTCCTGCTAACTCTAATTTTGGGACGGCTTGTACAATATAGTGGCTATCTGAAAAAATGTTTACGGGCTGGTCCCTAAAATTTTCCAGAGCTCTTACCACAGCTTCCAATTCCACTAGTTGAGCTGATTTGTGTGCAGTTATGTAAGTCATATTTTCTTTTTTAGTGACTACTGTAGCAGTACCATTTGAGGACCCATCTGTAAATACATTAAATGCCTTAGGAATATGCAGGAGCCCTGTTTGGGGAGATAGCTAAGATTGCGGTTGACTATGGGCCATAGACATTTTTGGGCATTGTCGCCTTCCGTAGTCTCACGGGACTTGGCCCAGGATCTCGAGAGATTTGAGCAATGACTCAGCAGATTGACATTTTTGGGCATTGTCGCCTTCCGTAGTCTCACGGGACTTGGCCCAAGATCTCGAGAGATTTGAGGAGTGACTCGGCAGATCGAGCAAGCACCATTCCTGCTCGGGCGCATGGGATGAGACCAGAGAGAGAAAGGACAGGGTTATTGCTATTGTATAGATACATTGTAGTTTCTTGTAAGAGTACGTGGCTTGGTTTCTTGTGAGAGTGAAAGGACAGGGTTATCGCTATTGTATAGATACATTGTAGTTTCTTGTAAGAGTACGTGCTTGGTTTCTTGTGAGAGTGTGTATGTAGTGTTAGAAATTACAAGAGACAGAGACAGAAAGATTAAAGAATTTTTTCGTCTCCATCCTGTCTCCGGACTCCTTCCCGCGGTGCTGCCGTTCCAGGCTGCAATCCCTTTCCGGCGGCTAACAGGAATAGGTTGATTTTTTATTACCTGTGGAAATATAATAGGATGATTAATACAAAAAGATAATATAGGGGACTTAGGAAGATGATTATCAAAATTTGCAGAAGTAGAGCATTTAGCTATAGCCCAATCATTATCATTGAAGCATAAGTATTCAATCTGTGATGATTGAATAGGGAGTAATAATAGTAGCAGGGTGAATGCCAAATATTTTAGTAGAAGTCTTAAGTCCTTGAAGAATAAGTTTAGCCACCATGGAGGTATAAGATTCAATTATACTTTTAGGAGAGACGGGCAAATGTATCCATAATAAAGGCCCTTGTTGCCAAAATACTCCTGTGGGTGTATATTGTGAAGAAATAATAATCAACATCAGCGGTTGAGTTAAATCAAATCTATCACAATGAGCTCCTTCGATGGCTTTTTCTACTAACTTTAAAGCTTTCCTAGCATCAGGAGTCAATGTTCGTGGTGAAGATGGATCAGGATCTCCACGAAGGATGTCAAATAAAGGTTTTAGTTGGCCAGTAGTGAGATTTAGTGTAGGGCGAAGCCAATTAATGTCTCCCAGTAGTTTTTGGAAATCATTGAGGGTGGTCAAATGTTCTTTATTTATTAAAATTTTTTGGGGTCTAACAAAAGTATCCATGATTTTAAATCCTAAATATAATATGGGAGATCTGGTTTGAACTTTTTCTTCTGCTATATATAATCCATATTTTTTTAAATTTTCTACCACATCACTGAATATATTAAATAAGATTTTTTGATTAGGGTGGGCCAATAAAATATCATCCATGTAATGTAGACACATGAGGTTTGGATATTTATTTTTAATGGGTTGGATAGCCTTGTCCACATATATTTGGCATATGGTGGGGCTATTAGCCATTCCCTGTGGTAAAACCTTCCATTGATATCTCTGATCAGGGCCATTATTGTTCATAGAAGGAAGTGAAAAAGCAAACCTGGGGGCATCCAGAGGATGTAGGGGAATAGAAAAGGAGCAATCCTTTATATCAAGAGTTATAAGATGGAAATTTTTTGGAATAGCTACGGGACTAGGAAGTCCAGGTTGGGTAGGGCCCATAACTTGCATGGTTTTATTAATTTGTCTAAGATCATGTAATAATCGCCATTTTCCTGACTTTTTCTTGATCACAAATATGGGGGAATTCCAGGGAGAGGTGGAAGGTTCTATATGACCTGCTTCTAATTGTTCCTGAACTAGTAGGTGGGCCGCTTGTAATTTCTCTTTAGATAGGGGCCACTGAGGGACCCACACTGGCTTATCAGAAAGCCATGGTATTTTCAAAATTATTTTCTCAGTGGCCCCGAAAAAAAATATCTTTTTCCTTTATGACAATGATTACTTTTAGGGTTAAGATTACTCTGTACTTTTTGATAATGAGTTCTTTTATGGTTAAGATTACCCTGTAGGTTTTCACATTTAACATCTGCAGGCTTGGTTGCAAGGTGTACTCCCATTTGTTGCAAAATATCTCTTCCCCATAAAGTAACCGGTAGATTAGGTAAAACATAAGGCTGAAATGTTCCTTTATGGCCTTCATCATCCTCCCATTTTAAAATTACGGCACTTTTATCTGGGAGGTTATTATATCCCAAGCCTCTTAAACTGGTTGAAGCTTTTTGCAGAGGCCAGTGCTTGGGCCATTGGCGTAAATTAATAATGGAAGAGTCGGCTCCAGTATCTATTAATCCCTCCATTTCTATTCCTTGGATTTTTATTTTACACATAGGCCTCCTTGAACAGTCTCGAACCCAGCAAGCCATGGGACTTGAGTCAGTGGAACAAAATCCTCTGTTGTTCCCTTCTTGAAGCATACCCATTTTAAATGAATTATGTAAATTGGGAAGGAGAAGCAACTGAGCAATTCTATCTCCTTGATTAACAGAAGTTATACTTTGGGGTGAGCTAAGCATTATTTTTATTTCCCCTTTGTAGTCTGAGTTTATTAAACCTGGGGTCACTTGCAAACCTAATAAGCTTTTAGGACTACGCCCGATAATAAGTCCTACAGTCCCTGAGGGAAGAGGTCCCCTGACTCCTGTGGGAATCAGTTGAACCCCCATTTCAGGTGTTAACACTATTCGGGCGGTGGAACAGAGGTCTAATCCTGCATTTCCTCTTGTTCCTCTGGCGAGGGAGTGGATGGGTAGTAGGGATTGTGTCGGGGAAGCATCTGAGTGGATGCTTGAGGATACTCCTTCTGCAATGCCCCGTACATTTGTGGGCCCCGGGGTATTGGGCCCCGTGCCCCGTTTTTTGAATTCCTGAACAAAGGATTTCCATGGATGTCAAATTTTGAATAGCATTTATTGGCCCAATGATTTCCCTTTTTACACCTGGGGCAGCGGCCTGGGGCACGGTATGAGCTTGATCTTATTTCTCTTTTGGGATTTTGCCTAGAATTGCCTGATTGATTATGATAATTTTGCCTGGAATATCCTGATTGATTATAATATCTACGTTTAGCCTTTGTGAAATTTCGAGAGGAAGCACCTCTCATTGAGGCTGCAATCACATTTCCTGTGACAAAGGCGCCATTTATATCTTTACATAGTTGTATATATACGGAAAGATCCTTTTTAGTTCTCCATGGCCTGATGGCTGCTTGGCACCATTTATTTGCATTTTCATAAGCTAATTGAACAACTAATGGCATAGCTTGGTCAACATCTGCAAACACACTACCTGCAGTTCTCAAAAGTCGATCAGCAAAGTCGGCATACGGCTCATTAGGTCCTTGAATCACTTTTGACAAGCTACCTTGTAGAGCCCCAGGTCCTTGTACAGTTTTCCATGCCTCTAAGGCAGCTGCATTTATCTGAGCATATATATCTGGGTCATAATCTGTTTGAGCCTGTAAGTCTGCGAATTGCCCTTCTCCTGTGAGCATGTCTATATTATAGTTTTCAAACCCTGCAGCCGCGTTTCTTTTAGCCGTTTCTATACAAAGTTCTTGGAATTGCGATCGCCAAACCAAGAATTGCCCCCCGTTTAATGTTGCTTTACATAGACTTTTCCAGTCTGAGGGGGTTAAGCTAAAGGTGTTAAGGGACTCCAGCATACTCAACGTGAAAGGAGCTTGGGGCCCATAAGTCATTACTGCCTCTTTGAGATTTTTTATTGTTTTGAAATCTACTGACTGATGGACACTCTGTCCATTTTTCTTTTCAAATGCTGGCGGTTCCCAATGTATCTGTGAGTTGTCCTCGAGAGCGCATAAGCGATCAGAAAGACTTTTTATTTCTGTTTCTAGGGTATGCAAATGCCTAGTAATACCCTTCATATTTTCTGTAATGGATTCCACCCATGGGGGAGTAGAGGACACAAGTGACTCTTCTGCCTGACGGACCTTTTTCTCGGTCTTTTTAAATTTCTTTTTCCTCATTTTCTCAGGATCACTTTTACTAGATTCCTCACCACTGCTAATTTCACTGACAGCAATATCCTGAGGCCCAGGTTCCAGTGAGAGCAAGTATCCTTCAGCTTTCACCAATAACTCCCGAATAGCTTTAATAGCTTGGATTTTTGTCATTTTTGGGTCTCTTCTAATACTCTCTTTACTGGTCTCAGTTGGCCCAGTGGAATCTACACTTATTTGATCACTTTCACTTTTGTCTATATACTCCTCACTGAGAACAGAGTCAGGTATATCAAGGAGTCTTTGCATAGCCTCTATCACTTGGGATTCAGTTATATTCGAACCCATCTTTAGAGACCTTTCAGTTCTTACCTGTCTGCTCTGAAGTTCCCCGTACGGGCCGCCACCTGTAGCTGCCTGAAGCGCTTGGAGCAACGGAGCCGCGGGAAGAACTTCAGAAGCAAACTGGAGACAAACAGCTTTTTATTCTGATAACTTTTCTCTCTGGTTCTAACAACAACTAACTCACGCCAAACACACCACTAAAATGGCGCTAACCCGATCAGCAATTTCGGCCAAGTCACTCGAGATCCCGCAACAAAATCCCGTGAGACTCCGGGGTGGCGACAATGGCCAAATCTCCACGGCTCATAGTCAACTGCAATTCAAGCCAATCCCCAAACAGGGCTCCTGCAGGCTTCCTGACTCTCTGCGTCCTAAAGGTCAATACCTCCTGGGCAGCACTGGGGAGTTTTGTGCATGATTAAATGTGGCTACACCACCATCTTTGTTGTGATCTTGGCACGAGAGATGGGCTTTGGAGTGCTGGGCATCTGGAACTCTTGTAGATTACTAAGAGCAAGATGAGTCAGGGCTGGGGTTGTGGATCAGCGGTAGAGCGCTTGCCTAGCACATGCGCGGCCCAGGTTCGATCCTTAGCACCATGAAAAAATAAACGCATTGTGTACAGCTAAAGCAAATAAATAAATATTAAAAAAAAAGATGAGTCAGTTATTTGTCAGAGCAGTGAAATTAATGGGAAACCAGAGCACAAAAGAAACAAAGTCCATAGAAAATCTGTAGGACTAGTTTAATAATAAAAGAAATATTTGAAACTTAGAGTGATTAAGAAGAAAATGGGGCTGTGGCTCAGTGGTGGAGCGCTTGCCTAGCCCATGTGAGGCACTGGGTTCAATCCTCAGCACCACATAAAAATAAAGGTATGTGTCCACCTACAACTAAAAATATATTTTAAAAAAGTTGACAAGTTAGTTACTGAAAAATTTTTTTTCCAAAAAGAAGGAATAGCAATGCAGCCACATCGATGTTTATAGAAGCTCAATTCACGATAGGTAAACTGGCACCAACCCAGATGCCCTTCAGTAGATGAAAGGCTAAAGAAACTGTGGTATGTAGACACAATGGAATATTACTCAGCCTTAAAAGAGAATAAAATATGGCATTTGCAGGTAAATGGATGGAGTTGGGAAAATATCATGCTAAGTGAAGTCAGCCAATCCCCCAAAACAAAGGCCAAATCTCTCCCCGATACATGGATGCTGAGCCATAATGGGGGCTCATGGGAAGAATGGTTGACAGCCCTTTGTTTTGGAGCTGCTGCTGGGCCCAGCCCTGTGCCAGCTTTTTAGAAGTAACACTTCACACACAGTGTGTGTGTGGTCTGTGCACAATTGGACACGAGGAATAACTTCTACACTCTCCAGCAGAGTAGGGAGGATTCTGAATGTTCCCAACACAAAGCAATGACACATGTGCACTGCAACCACCAATCACCCCAACCTGACAATCACATACTATATGTGTGTACTGAATTGTCATACTGTACAAATACGTATGAGTACTAGGTGTCAATGAAAAATGAAGATTTTTAAATATATAAAGCATCAGAGTGTGGCATTTTAGGTATAACATCTCTTTGCATGTATTAATATATGATAGCTTACTGTGAATATTTATGTTACCTGGTTTGATCTTCAAAAATGGACACTATGGCTATTTTAGCTCTCTTTTATACTTGAGACTGCCGGAAGTGATCGTCCAGCCTGGAAATCAGAACATCCCAAAGGTACACCTGGATCTGCAGTATTGCCATTATAATGATGCATTTCTTTCAGCTCACTCCTTTCTGGAACATCTGCTTTAATACTAGCACTGGTGAGCTGGTTTCTGAGTTAGCTTTTCATTGCTGTGACAAAATAACTGAAGAAAACCAAGTTGAGGAAGTCAAGATTCACTGTGGCTCATTTTCAGAGGTTTCAATCCATGGCCAACCAGCTGCACTGCTTTGGGTCTGTAGCAGCACAGATGGTGGCAGAAGGCTTTGGTGAAGCAAAGCTGCTCACTGTGCTGGGAAGCTGAGAAGGGGCCAGGCACACGCTATGTCCTTCTAGGGCATTTCTCCAGGGACCTCCTTCCTCCAGCTAGGCCCGGTCTCCTATACTTTCCACCATCTCCCAGTAGTACAGAGCAGCCTCCTCAGGCTCCTGACAATACACCCACTTCTCATCCCAGGTGTGTGTGTGTGTGATTAGTCCTGCACCACTTTTCTTTCACAGACTGTGGAGATTTAACATTCAATTTTGCTTCTAGGAATGATAAAATATGAAATATTTATAATGTTCATTTAAGGGTTTATCTGGTGGAGCTCCTGCTGGTGATAGAAAATTGAAATTTAAATGTTGTTGTCCAAAGCGACTGCCGCTTGGAGCAACAAAGCCGCGGGAAGTTCAGAGGCGAACTGGAAACAAACAGGCTTTTTATTCTGATAACTTCTCTCTCTGGCTCTAACAACGACTTTAACACGCACTACACACCACCAAAAAAACCCCACACACCAAATGGCGCCTACCCAATCAGCAATCTCGGCTCAAGTCTCTCAAGATCCTGGGCCAAGTCCCGCGAGACTACGGAAGGCAGCAATGCCCAAACATCTCCATGGCCCGTAGTCAACCGCAATCTTAGCCATCTCCCCAAACAGGGCTCCTGCATTTAAAAAACGTTTTTGAAAAGAAATATGATATGAAAAAATTCCAGGAAGAGGCCTAACCTAATGACAAGTTATAGCATGCTCTTTATTTATCTATTTATTTATTTAGGTACTGGAGATGGAATGCAGGGGTGTTTTACTACTGAGCAACTTTTCCAGTCCTCTTTAAAATTAAAACCTTTTATTTTGAGATAGGGTCTGGCCTCAAAACCAGTGGTCCTCCTGCCACGGACTCCTAAGTGCCTGGGATTACAGGCATGCACCACTGTGCCCAGGTAGCGTGCAGTTTATTTAGGAGTATGCACTCTTAAATATTATTTCTCGGGGCGAGGGGGTGGGTGCTGGGGTTGTGGCTCAGGGGTAGAGCGCTAGCCTAGCACGTGCAGGGCCCGGGTTCAATCCTCAGCACCACAAAAATAAAGGCATTGTGTACAACTAAAGCAAATAAATAAATATTTTTTGTTGTTGTTGTTGTTTTTGTTTTTGATACCAGGGATTGAACTCAGGGGCACTCGACCCCTGGGCCACATCCCCAGCCCTTTTTTGTATTTTATCTAGAGGCAGGGTCTCACTGAGTTGCTAAGTGCCTCGCCATTGCTGAGGCTGACCTCAAACATGCGATCCTCCTGCCTCAGCCTCCTGAGTTGCTGGGGTAACTGGTGAGCTCCTGGTTCTAAACCAAAACGCTCTTTCTCTGGCTCTTATTTTCTTGCTGTCTTTTATTTTTTTAACGGGAAACAGACCAGTACACAGTGTGTCTCTCTGCATGGCTGTGGTGTTTCTTGTTTTTGTTTCAGAGTCCTGTGTACTAAAACCCCAACCTACAGTCTGCTCAGCTGAATTTGTGTTTTAACTTTAAAAGGCAAATAGTTAGCATCATTATAATATTGAATCCTTTCAAACTGAAAAAATGAAAGCTTCACAAATATTTAACAAGTTTCATGAGAAATATTTTTTAAAGTTTTTTAAAAATATTTATTTATTTATTGAAGGGTGGGGGCTGGGGCTCAGTGGCGAGCACCCCTGGGTTCAATCCCATTGGAAAAAGGCGGGGAGCGCCGTTTGGTGGACAGGCCGCCGGCTCGGGGCGCAACAGGGACGTGCGGCGGCCTCGCGGGGCTGCAGGGGACGCCTCAAGCGGCGGCCGCGTGCTCGGGAGACCCGCCCAGAGGGAGCGCGGCCCGACGGAGGCAAGGCGCCTAGGCCTCCCTCCTTCACTCCACGTGCTCCCAGGCGGGCTCGGCCCGCGCGACGCCCTCGCAGCCCAGAGTACCTACCCAGCGCTGGAAACGCCACCTCTGAGACCCGGAGACATGGCCAGCCGGCGACGAGGCTTTCAGAAATTCCCCGCCTCCCCGGCTTGAAGGCCGCCTGGCGCCCCGGGCCGCGCACTGCGCCTGCGCCACCAGTGCTCCCAGAAGGCCCCGCAGCAGGCGCCTGAGCAGGCCCGCGCGTGGCATGCCGGGAGAACCTGGGGCGGTGCCAAGCATCTGCGCAGGCGCGCTCGAGCCCACCTGTGTCCACAGGCCCGGCGGGGTTCACTGCGCGTGCGCCAGGGGCAGTGGCTCCGAGGATGGGGTGAGTGGCGTGGGTGCTCCAGGCAGTGGCTCTGAGGATGGGGTGGTGCGCGCGGGGCCAGGGACGCTGAGAGCACCAGGGTGGGCCACGTGTGGGACGCGACTGGCAAGGCACGCGGCTGACCGGCTGCTGCTGGTGTCCGCGGTGGGTGGTGCCCAGTGACCGGGCCCCAGAGGTGGGGGTAGGGCCCAGCAGGGGCGGCCGCTCTTGGACAGGCAGCGGGACGCCTAGCCGGGAGGCCCTGGGCGCCTGTTCTCCGTGGCCCCGCTTTCCTATGCCCCCACTGCTCATCCAGCTTACCTCTCCAGCAAACCCTTGCTGTTTGCTTACTGTTCTCTTACACCAGGTTTAATAACGAAGGCCGCCAAAGTTGTTTTGCACGTTTACACGGAGTGCTCGCGATTGTAATGCCCAGAGAACGGACCCCCAAAGACCACCAAGGAATCCAGAGTGTAGGCAAAAACAAAGAGCCTTTATTCAGACTTAAGCTCAGACTCCCAGACCTCACCCACACTGTAGGAGCCCTAATTAAGGAGACCTTTCGTTATTTTCGCTCCCATTTTAAAAATGTTCTTATTTCTTACCTGCTGACTGAATTCCCCATACCGGCCACCACCTGTCGCTGCCTGAAGCGATTGCCACTTGGAGCAACGACGACGCGGGAGTAAGTTCAGAGGCAGACTGGAAAGGAACAGGCTCTTTATTCTGCTAGCTTTTCTCTCTGGCTCCAACAACTCCAACACCATCCACACTCCTGCAACCACCCCCAATGGCGCCGACCCGATCCACAATCCCCCAGGCAAGCCTCGCAAGATCATGCAAATGGCACTGACCCGATCCGCAATGTCCCGGGCCAAGTCTTTCGAGACCATGGGAGGTGGTAATGCTTGAATATTTTTATGGCTCACAGCTAACCGCAATCTTAGCTATCTCCTTAATTAGGGCTCCTACACCACACAGTGCATCCCTGCTGAGAGCCCCGCACTCAGGAGGGGTGAGCTTTTTATTGGGGTTGAAGCAAGGAGAGGGAGGGGGTTCACATGATTGGCCATCCTCACAGTTAGGGTGTCTTGTCACATTGCAATTGCCTAGGGGAACTGCAACGCACCAAGCATATTTTACATTGTTTGGGGAATGATTCTGGGATTTTCATTGGTGGAGGCAGCTGATTACAAAATGGAATCACAGCAGTTTGACTCCTATTATCTTAAAGCCAAGCAATTTACAGAAGCAAAAAGAAGCAGTTAAACTAAAAAGGGCGTGGGGCTAAAAGGGGGGTCTACGGCGATGTCTTGTTGTGCACACAGAGAGAGATGTTCAGCAGCGAGGGAGTTCGCAGACCAGCCTGGGGAGGGCAGCAGCCCTTGGGAAGGAGGGATTGGTCTGGATCCCCATCTGCCTCTGTCCCTCTAGGTCTGTGGTCTGTCAATTCATTGAAACAGGAGCCTCAGCTTTTCTCTTACAAAGTTTGATGAGGAAGTCATCCTAAATATCTCAGCTGTGTTGCTTCCTAGAAAACAATTAAAATTCCATTGATGAGCACCAAGAAATAGTTAAGTAATTAGATAAGTGAGAAAAGTATCCCAGAAAATAAACAATTTCATTGAACAATCATTAGGCATGTAAGACTTCGTACCAGTGGCTTAGGATTGGGAATGGAAAAGGAGCACTCTAATCGCTCCCTAAAAGGTCGACCAATTCCATTCTGCGGAATGGCCAGACATCCCCCTCTCTTTGCTAGCGACTGCTGTTCCTGCCAGGTAGTGTCAGCCCCACGCCATTCTTTCTGCCTTATAGATAAGAACTACTAGAACTCCCAATCCTAGAATCACTGCTCTGAGAACTCCCACAGTCCAGGCTGGCCCCTCTAAAGTTCGTCCTGATCGCCAAACACAAATTCAAACCTGACACCACACTCTCGGTACGTCCTACAGTGTGTCATACGTGGTCATCGACACTGTGCTAACTCGGCATAGTCAACTTCCGGTGGCTAAATGTGTGGTACTGGTGGTCGTTGGCCAGAAGGCATTGACAAAGAGCACTTTGCCTATCAAATTAATAAGAAGTTATGTTAATGTGTAAAGTTTTAAGTACATAAAAATACCTTTAAGTGCATGAACTTGTATACATCTGGTAATATTGACTCAGAATAAATGATGCCTAAATTGACAAAACCACAAAGTTGAGCTCATACTCTTAACTGCAGTGGAATACTAATATATTTTCAGAGTAAATGAATAATTTCATTTGTTAGTATA
The DNA here is from genome assembly GCA_025594165.1 of Tamias sibiricus. Classification (NCBI taxonomy): domain Eukaryota; kingdom Metazoa; phylum Chordata; class Mammalia; order Rodentia; family Sciuridae; genus Tamias; species Tamias sibiricus. Next base: position 2,119,901 of record CM046673.1, on the reverse strand, counting down.
CAACTTATTTGAATACAGTCAATAGGATTGTTTCTTAGAAACACGTACAAAACCCTTTGATCAAAAAGCTAAATTCTTAGCCAGGTGCGGTGGCACATGCCTGTAATCCAAGCACTTGGGAGGCTGAGGCAGGAGGATCGTGAGTTCAAAGCCAGCCTCAGCCATGGCGAGGCACTTAGTAACTCAGTGAGACCCTGCCTCTAATAAAATACAAAAAAGGGCTGGGGATGTGGCCTAGTGGTCGAGTGCCCCTGAGTTCAAGCCCCGCGCGCGCGCGCACACACAAAAGCTGAATTCTTTTTTTTTTTTTTTTTAAACATCCATTCACTTGCTCTTAGTTGTACACAATGTGTTTTTACGTGGTGCTGAGGATGGAACCCGGGCCACGCACGTGCTAGGCGAGCGCTCCACCACTGAGCCACAACCCCAGCCCCAAAAGCTGACTTCTTAATAGCATATAATCACACATACTTCCCGAACGCTTTGAGAGATCATACTCAGCCCTGGGAAGTTGGAAAGGCCCACGCTCTGTGGGCTGTCAGGAAGGTGATCATCCTTACCTGGAGGAACTAGCGCAGCGTCACTTGATAGTGTCCTCAGTGCAGGAGCAAGATGGCACGTGTTCTGGTTGGCATCACGAGAACAATGTTCAGAGCATGAATCTCACTTCACATCCAGATGAGCTCTGAAGAGGCCCTGGCAGAAAGCCACGCGGTGTCTGATCACGGTGAGGTATTCGTGTTGGGGGAGCGTGTGAGGAACGGAGATCAAGCAGCTGGGGTACGTTGTGAGGACACTCTGGATTCACAGATGCAGGAATAGGTGCAGTGATCTGGGAGTCGTCCATGACACCCCCTGAACCACCTTTCTGTCTCCACACATGTTGGTGTCTCCAGAAAGGGGGTCACGGCTTTTTCAGTTCTGACTTCCAAACCTCCTGCAGGTCAAATAATAAGTGAATTCTAACTTCAAACCATAAAGGAAAGAGACCCAGAGAAACGGACTTCCCACCCTCAACTGCGTGCCCACTGCGAGATCCCACGTGACTGTCCCCTTCGCTGCTGCAGCACAGGTCTCGCTGTGACTCAAGGCCTGCTGCTCCCAGGCAGAAACAAGGAAAAGGGCAAAAAAGGGCAAAAACCGACTAGACGGAGGGATCTGCATACTATGAATGTTTGAAATAAGAGAGTATATTTGTTAGGTGTGACACATAAAACAGGTAAGTGCGACCAGCACAGTGACACGTGCCTGTGATCTCAGCTCTTGAGGCTGAAGAAAGACTGTATTTGGGACCAACCTGGACAGCTTAATGAGACCCCAAATTAAAAAAAAAAAAAAAGTGCTATTCACTATCTGCTACCCAGTGAGAAAATCACAAAACACCAAAATTTTGTTTGTTACTCTGGTGATATTTAAGTAACTGAAAAACTTAGAAACTATATAAAAAACTAAACCTATTGTTACATTAAAAATACATTTGATAGACCCCCCCCACATTCCCTGCATTTGTATGGCTTCTCTCCAGAGTGGGCCGTGGTGTGTCTAGTGTGGGGTTGTGGCTCAGCGGTAGAGTGCTCACCTAGCACATGCGTGGCCAGGGTTTGATCCTCAGCACCACATAAAAACGGATGCATTGTGTACAACCCGAGGAGGCTGCACCTGCTGCCCGATGCCCTCACAGCGGGCTCCTGTGCAGGAGCCCTGTTTGGGGAGATGGCTAAGATTGAGGTTGACTACGGGCCATGGAGACGTTTGGGCATTGCCGCCTTCCGTAGTCTCACGGAACTCGGCCCGGTCCTGCACCCAAAGTGGCACCTACGGGACAGCAGCAAGCAGGCCCTCGGGCCGACCCTGCGGAGGGTGGTCCTGGGGAGCACTGGGCCCTCCCAGCCCCTGGCCACGTGCAGCAGAGCCGACCTTCAGACGCTTTACAGGAACGAGGACGGATGCACATGCTAGAGGGAAGAGGGTGACCACCACTCTGTGGGACAGGCCACCCAGCACACTGTGCCTGCGTACGTGGCACACTGAGCCAGGGAGCACACACATGCCGACCCCAGGGAGCACACAGTCTGGGGTGCGAGCTGCACCAAGGCCGGCGGCTCCCCTCTTGCCGGAGTTCACTGTGCCACGTTCCCGGTGAGAAATCTGCTAGTGATGACAATACTGCACTAACGGAAAAAACGTGGAATCACTTGAACAGACGGAGCAAAAGAAGCACCATTCAACAAAGCAGCCGTGAAAACACTGAGCGACTGCAGAGAGTGGGGGACCGCGCAACCCGAGAGGGGACCTGAGGAGCACGGCTCGGCCAGGAGCAGATCCCTCAAGCTCGGCCTTCATCAGCAACCTCAGGTGAGAAGGCCCGCGCCTCGCGGTGGGTGCACGACGTTGGACACCCCGTCCAGAGGCAGGAGGAGACCCACAGAGACACCGTGACAGAGGAAAACTGTTGTGGTGTGAACTGATCAATAGTCAATAAGAGCATAAGTTACAGGTGATAGATTAGTGAAGGACATGGATTAAAGGTCATAGACTAGAGATGTAAGACTTTGATAAGTAAGATAAAGTAGGGCAATAAGACACAGGATTGAAGTCACAGGAAATAAGATAGCGTAGGGTGAGAAATGTAAGTTAGGCTAAGACAGTTATGGATAGATAGAGGTCAAGAGGTTAACACAGACATAGGTAAGGTTAGATCAAGATAGCCATAAGCAATAAACTGACATAATCACACAGCTCGCATAAGATGTAGACATAGGGTTTAAGGACATTAGCAGCAAGACATTAGTAAATGTGTGTGTAGGCCCATAGGTTGGCTACAGTCCTAACTGAGCTTTAAGTAAGTCGCCAAAACCAGCTGTATAAGACGACTGTCGTGGTGAAGCTGCCTGGTCACTCGTACAGTTTCCTTTTAGCTGGAGCAGCCAGAATGGAGTCCCTGTGGCTACACAGGCGCCAACAGGTGGCCGCAGCCTCCGTCGGAGCCTCTCCTGCTACTGCTCCGGTGAGAAGGCTGCCGCATGACCTATTTCTGAGAAAATGAAATGAAAGCTGTTTTCTGTTGAATTTAAAAATATATTGTTGGGGCTGGGGCTCAGCGGTAGAGCGCTGCTCTCACATGTGTGAGGCCCTGGGTTCGAACCTCAGCAATGCATATAAATAAATAAAATAAAGGTCCATCAACAACTAAAAAAAAATTACAAAAACCAAAAAACAAAGTGTTATGTACAGAAGACCCAAACAGGCAGGAACATAACCAGAGAATGAGGATTTTCTTTTAACAAAATATTTTTTAGTTGTTGATGGACCTTTATTTTATTTGCTTATTTATATGTGGTTCTGGGAATCAGACCAGTGCCTCACATGTGCAAGGCCAGCGCTCTACCACTGAGCTACAACTCCAGCCCCAAGAGAATAAGAATTTTAGTGAAAATAAACTCAAGTCTCGAGCATTCTGAATCACTGCCTATAAGCCATTAATTTTTATTTTTTATAGTGGCTGGGGAGGTGGCTCGGGGTAGAGGTTCACATACCACCTTCAAGGCCTCAGGTTCAAACCCCAGCACTGCAAAAAAATAATTTTTTTTTAGAAGATAACAGACTATAAAAACTAATTTTAATTTCAATTTTCAAATGTTACAAAATTTCTTCAAGTTCCAAAGTACATCTAATAAATGACATAAAATAACAACCATGGAAAGATTATAAAATGTCACTGAATGCCACCCAAGTAGACAAAGGAGAGACAGCCCTCACTCTGAGAGCAGCGGAGGGACGTCACCACACTGGGCACCGAGGTGAAGGACACATGCTAAGAACAGCCTTGTTCTCCACAGGACTGGTGGAGGAGCGTGCCTGAAACACACCGAGCCTTCAGCTCATGATGGTGGCCAGGAGAGGGTGGTGACACCGAAGGACGGGTGAAGACCAATAGAAGGGAGGGGAAGGCTCGGAGCCAGCACCAGCTGTGGACGGTCCCTGTATCTGGGGAAGAGCAGGCACTGCCCAGGGCGGTGCCCCTGTGGGCGCTGTGACCCACGGGGCAAGGGCCGTGGTCATCTGGGGGTCAGCAACATCTTCACCATCTCCAGGGGAAGCGCAGACTTGGCTGAATGACAAACAGGGCTCTGGGATCTTGCTGCATCTGTCCTCCGGGAGGCCCTGCTTTACATCCTACATGGACAAAACTGAGCGTGAATCCCAAGCGTTGGTGATCAAATGGAAGAAATAAAAACAGCCGTGATGGTGGGGGTCAACCCATACACTTTATTAGCAATTTCTAGGCAAGTTAAACTCATTCACAATCTACAAGCCCACAGTTTTTCCTCTGAAATTTAGAAACTGAAGATGCATTTTGCGCCTGGAGACCAAAACAAAGATTGATATAGAATAGATGAGGCCAGACACCCAAGGAATTTGCAGGAAGCATGTTTATAGAAGCTGCAGTGGTCCAGAGAGGAAAACTGCAAAATTCTTTTGACATTTATACTCAGTGAGTGGTTACAAAAGTTATTATTATTATTATTATGGGTACTGGGGATTGAAGTCAGGGGCACTCGACCACTGAGCCACATCCCTATCCCTATTTTGTATTTTTTATTTAGACACAGGGTGTCACTGAGTTGCTTAGCACCTGGCTTTTGCTGAGGCTGGCTTTAAATTCCTGACCCTCCTGTCTCAGCCTCCTTCTTGCTCCATATTCTTAGGCTAGACAGAAGGAAGTTTTTGCCAAGAAAAACAGAAATGGTAACTTTTGCACAGCAACAAGCTTGATTGCAAACCTAGCCATTAAAAGAGGAACCTTGTATCTACAAGAAAGGGAAGCTTCAAACCACAGTGAGCTCTCTGCAAAAATCTTGCAACATTTTCTAACAATCCTGCTGGCAAGGAGAGCCATTATGATTATGGTAGGGGCCTCTCTGGGGTCTTACATCAGAATGACTACAGTAGCATTGTCAACAAAATTGAAAAATAAACTTGCAACAACCTAAGCCCCTAAGTGCTAGAATCAGAGAGTTAACAGGATGACCCACAGCCACTGCAAATTCTGTGATAGAGGCCAATTTGTCTGGGTAATGAGGACATTGGTTAATATCAAAACTTGATGTTCAAACCAAGTGTTTAGGAACAACCTTGGAACAAAACACTTGCAAACATATCTGCACCAGGAGCCTCCTCCAATGCTCAGTGGCTTCTCTGAAGAGAAATAGCTCCTTCTGCAGCTGCACCAGGGGCTGGAGGCCCTGAAGGCTCCTGGGCCAGCCCAGCTGCCCCTCCTGTTAGAAAACTGCTGAAACATAGTTAACTTAGCTGGGAACACCATGTTAGTGAAATAAAAGGGTTTATTGGGGTGCCACGTGGGCAAGGGTAGGGAAAGGAAGGGAAGGGAAGGGGGGTAGGGACAGGATGGGCAGGAACCGAGGCAAGCATGAACAGAGAGCAGGAACAAAGGCGGCAGGAACAAGGGCAGAGTTCAGTCCGGGGCTGGCTTAAATAGAGTAGGGGCCATAAAACCCCCTTGGAGTGAGTCCTTGTCCTATAGGCCAGCAGAGGTCAGGGGGGGTAGTGGACAGGGGACTTGCTGGTCAGGTTTTTGGTCACGCTGAGGATCCTGGGAGCTGTAGTTTTTCACAAGGCACCTGGGGAGGTGTGGCCTTCTGCCTGGGAGGTGCAGCCTCTGCCTAGAATCCAACACCTCCACCACCCAGTGCAGGCTTTACTGTGGGCTCAGCTGGCCATGCTTGATGCAGCCTCACCTCCCTGCCCCACACCCTACACCTGTTTCACATCACCAGTGACTGACACCTGGATGACAAAAAGACCCCCGCCCCAGTGTTTGAACATGTACAACAGAACTCCTTCCAATGGTTAGGTAGAGAAGGAAATGCTAAGGCACTTTTTATGTTGTTCAATAACTGGAAACTGGTTATCTCTATGGGAAAACCGACCACAGCTAACGCTGTCCTGTTTGTAACTTCACCAGCACTGAGCGCTCTTCAGCATTACAGGTCACATTTTACAGGATACACACACTCACCTGACGCCCCGCTGGAGGCAACGCAACAGGGACACGAGCTGTCGTCAACTCTGCACCTTGCATGAAGAGTACTGTGTTTTTGTTCTTTTTTTTTTTTTTTTTTTTTTTGGTGCCGGGGATTGAGCTCAGGGGCACTCGACCCCTGGGCCACACCCCCAGCCCTTTTTTGTATTTTATTTAGAGACAGGGTCTCACTGAGTTGCTGAGTGCGTCGCCATTGCTGAGGCTGGCTTTGAACTCGCGATCCTCCTGCCTCAGCCTCCCAAGTGCTGGGATGGCAGGCGTGGCCACCGCGCCCTGCTAGGGGTACTGTTTTTTTGACCTCTTCATCTACTTCGACGTGTGGACCGAGCGCCTTCACCGCCACTGCGGTGGAGGAGAGGAGGTCCTGAGAGGCCTCTCTGCAGCACCATTCTTGGACCTTGCCCCAGCATGACACCAGTCAGCACTAGAGGCAGACGGACCTGAGACTCCGTGTTCTCAGTAAGTTGACACCCAGAGACGCGGGTCCACATTCAATGACATCTGAGGTCCAAATAACAAAAGACACAGGGGACAATGTCCAGGCCATGCCATCCCCCTCCGCCACTACCATTCCCCGAACTGCGCCCGTCTTCCGGCTCCGCCCTCCCGGTGTCGCCGACCGCTCCCACCCGCGCCTGCCCAGGTTCTGGCAGCCAGCACTCGCCATCCTCCACTCCTCCCCGCTGCTCCGGGACGCTGCTGGCGAGCCGCGAGAACCCTCACGGGGACCACGGGGCAGCGACGCTCCGCCCCCTGACTCTGATTGGACTGCGGTTCGGACGCAGGAGTCTATGATTGGGCAGATCCCCAGTTCCCGACCCCCAGCGTTCTGATTGGACAATAATGCAAGGGCTCCCGCGTCCCGAAAGACTTTGGATTGGCCGGTGCTCCGGTCACCCGCGCTCCGAATAAGCAGTTCCGGGTCTCAGCCCTGGCTCTCTAAGTCAGGCCTGGGCGCACATCCAAAAAGGAGCATGCAGAGCGGCCGCCGCGCTGCGGGCAGAGGCCGGTGCCTTCCTGGGGCCGCCGCGGGGCGGGGAGGGGCGGACCACGCGCCTTCCCGCCTCGCCTGAACTGTCCAATTGGAAGCGAGAGGGGCGGTGCCCAGAGAACGCTCAAGCGCGCTGAGGGGAACACTAGCCAATCCAGGGCGCCAGAGGCGGGGTCCTTGGGAAACTGCCCAATCGGAGGTGCAGACGTCGGAGCGCGGTTCAATTAGGGGCGGGGCGCGGCCGAGCAGCGCTGAGGCCCCAGGTGCTGACCCCGCGTTCACCTGTGCTGGCCGCTGGCCCAGGAGGTTGGAGCGTGGTGACTGCCGGCCGCACTCAAGCTTGGGCAGGGGCGGCTGGAGTGGAGTCCGCTGGAGCGCTCGGACCTCGCACGCGGCGGCGGGACCCGGGACGGCTCGGTCCCCCGAGCAGGTCCTCCCGCGCCGGCGCAGAAGCAGGTGTCCAGGGCCCCTGCCCAGCGCGGCGGAACGAACGTGTCCCTCTCTTCCCGCCGCACCATCGGCCATTCCGGCCGCCTCCCTGCCCATAGAGGCGCGGCCAGTGCCCGGCATGGACACGCAGCGGCGGGGTGGTAGACCCTGAGGCCAGTGTCGTCTTCCTCCGCTCAGCGCGGGTGGGGTGACCCGGGCGCCCCGCTAGGGGAACGCCGGACGCTCCTTCCTAGGGCCGCGGTGGACACAGGACGTCATCCCTATTCCCCGCAGGGAGCTGACTCTGCTCTCTGCGACCCACAGGGTGGTGGGGAGTCGGTGCCGGACTCCTGGCCCTGGGCTCTCACAAGAGAAGGGGGAAAGGCCGCTGCAGAGAGCAGAGAAACCCAGCCTGGGAGGGAGCTGGACCGCGGGGACTGGGCTGGACACAGCGGGACTCCAGCTCGGGAGGGCTTCTGTGAGCTCGGTGTGCACGCGCCTGGTGGGGCCCCGGCCCGTCTCGACCCTCGAGTCAGTTCAGCCCTGTTCCCGGGGTTTGTGTCCCAGAAGATTTGTTCCCTTATTGTGTTATGAGGGGCGCTTCAGAAAACGCTCCAAGTCCGAATTTAAAACAAATTAGAAAGCTTAACCTCTGCCACCCGCAGAGGCTGAAGCTGTATGGGAGGGTAGCAGCCTCTCCTGGCTGTCCTTGGGAGTTTAAGAACGGAAACCACAACTTTCTCAGGTCAGGCCAGCAAGCCAATCACAGAAGCTAAGCCAGCATTTGGCGGGTCTATTCAGCAAGCAAGCAGCTTACAGAAGCTAAAAAAAAAAAAAAAAAAAAAAAAAAAAAAAAATGTAGGGCAACTCAGACAACCGCATCTTGGGTCCGAGCAGGTGTCAGACAACCATATCCTGGGCTTGAGCAGGTGGTTAGCGGGAGTGAGAATCTACTTCAAAGTCCTATAGGTCACCAAGACCACCATCTCTTGGATCAAGTGCATTTTTTGGGGGTACAAAGTACAGAAAAAAAACAATATATTATAAGAAAACAGCTTTCAGTTCGGTTTCTCAGAAACAGCTCTTGTAACAGTTTTTTTTTTTTCTTAATAGAAGGCAGCAAAATGGAGTCTTAGCCCTGTCTATGACAGCTCTTGCTTTATAATTATCTTACCTCACTTATATCTATAATCTATAACTGACGCTCTTACTGATTTTATTGATTAATTCACACCACAACAATTGGTGCCTCCTTTTTCAGTAAATGTAACAAGCAATAGAGTTTGAAGGTAAAAATATTTCCAAAGGGGTGAATTTCAGGTTAAAAAAAAAAATTAACATTTCAGCCCTACCTTGGTTAAGTGTTCTCCTCCTCCTTCCCCGTTACCACCAGCCCCCATGGTGAGTGGGATGTTTTTTGCAGGAGCCCTGTTTGGGGATTGGCTTGAATTGCAGTTGACTATGAGCCGTGGAGATTTGGCCTTTGTCGCCACCCGTAGTCTCACGGGATTGTTGTGGGATCTCGAGTGACTTGGCCGAAATTGCTGATCGGGTCAGCGCCATTTTTAGGGTGTGTTTTGGCGTGTGTTGGTTGTTGTTAGAACCAGAGAGAAAAGTTATCAGAATAAAAAGCTGTTTGTCTCCAGTTTGCTTCTGAAGTTTTTCCCGCGGCTCCGTTGCTCCAAGCGCTTCAGGCGGCTACAGGTGGCGGCCCGTACGGGGAACTTCGGAGCGGACAGGTAAGAACTGAAAGGTCTCTAAAGATGGGTTCGAATATAACTGAATCCCAAGTGATAGAGGCTATGCAAAGACTCCTTGATATACCTGACTCTGTTCTCAGTGAGGAGTATATAGACAAAAGTGAAAGTGATCAAAAAAGTGTAGATTCCACTGGGCCAACTGAGACCAGTAAAGAGAGTATTAGAAGAGACCCAAAAATGACAAAAATCCAAGCTATTAAAGCTCTTCGGGAGTTATTGGCGAAAGCTGAAGGATACTTGCTCTCACTGGAAACTGGGCCTCAGGATATTGCTGTCAGTAAAGTTAGCAGTGGTGAGGAATCTAGTAAAAGTGATCCTGAGAAAATGAGGAAAAAGAAATTTAAAAAGACCGAGAAAAAAGTCCGTCAGGCAGAGGAGTCACTTGTGTCCTCTACTCCCCCATGGGTGGAATCCATTACAGAAAATATGAAGGGTATTACTAGGCATTTGCATACCCTAGAAACAGAAATAAAAAGTCTTTCTGATTGCTTATGCGCTCTTGAGGACAACTCACAGATACATTGGGAACCGCCAGCATTTGAAAAGAAAAATGGACAGAGTGTCCATCAGTCAGTAGATTTCAAAACAATAAAAAATCTCAAAGAGGCAGTAATGACTTATGGGCCCCAAGCTCCTTTCACGTTGAGTATGCTGGAGTCCCTTAACACCTTTAGCTTAACCCCCTCAGACTGGAAAAGTCTATGTAAAGCAACATTAAGCGGGGGGCAATTCTTGGTTTGGCGATCACAATTCCAAGAACTTTGTATAGAAACAGCTAAAAGAAACGCGGCTGCAGGGTTTGAAAACTATAATATAGACATGCTCACAGGAGAAGGGCAATTCGCAGACTTACAGGCTCAAACAGATTATGACCCAGATATATATGCTCAGATAAATGCAGCTGCCTTAGAGGCATGGAAAACTGTACAAGGACCTGGGGATCTACAAGGTAGCTTGTCAAAAGTGATTCAAGGACCTAATGAGCCGTATGCCGACTTTGCTGATCGACTTTTGAGAACTGCAGGTAGTGTGTTTGCAGATGTTGACCAAGCTATGCCATTAGTTGTTCAATTAGCTTATGAAAATGCAAATAAATGGTGCCAAGCAGCCATCAGGCCATGGAGAACTAAAAAGGATCTTTCCGTATATATACAACTATGTAAAGATATAAATGGCGCTTTTGTCACAGGAAATGTGATTGCAGCCTCAATGAGAGGTGCTTCCTCTCGAAATTTCACAAAGGCTAAACGTAGATATTATAATCAATCAGGATATTCCAGGCAAAATTATCATAATCAATCAGGCAATTCTAGGCAAAATCCCAAAAGAGAAATAAGATCAAGCTCATACCGTGCCCCAGGCCGCTGCCCCAGGTGTAAAAAGGGAAATCATTGGGCCAATAAATGCTATTCAAAATTTGACATCCATGGAAATCCTTTGTTCAGGAATTCAAAAAACGGGGCACGGGGCCCAATACCCCGGGGCCCACAAATGTACGGGGCATTGCAGAAGGAGTATCCTCAAACATCCACTCAGATGCTTCCCCGACACAATCCCTACTACCCATCCACTCCCTCGCCAGAGGAACAAGAGGAAATGCAGGATTAGACCTCTGTTCCACCGCCCGAATAGTGTTAACACCTGAAATGGGGGTTCAACTGATTCCCACAGGAGTCAGGGGACCTCTTCCCTCAGGGACTGTAGGACTTATTATCGGGCGTAGTCCTAAAAGCTTATTAGGTTTGCAAGTGACCCCAGGTGTAATAAACTCAGACTACAAAGGGGAAATAAAAATAATGCTTAGCTCACCCCAAAGTATAACTTCTGTTAATCAAGGAGATAGAATTGCTCAGTTGCTTCTCCTTCCCAATTTACATAATTCATTTAAAATGGGTATGCCTCAAGAAGGGAACAATAGAGGATTTTGTTCCACTGACTCAAGTCCCATGGCTTGCTGGGTTCGAGACTGTTCAAGGAGGCCTATGTGTAAAATAAAAATCCAAGGAATAGAAATGGAGGGATTAATAGATACTGGAGCTGACTCTTCCATTATTAATTTACGCCAATGGCCCAAGCACTGGCCTCTGCAAAAAGCTTCAACCAGTTTAAGAGACTTGGGATATAATAACCCTCCCAGATAAAAGTGCAGTAATTTTAAAATGGGAGGATGATGAAGGCCATAAAGGAACATTTCAGCCTTATGTTTTACCTAATCTACCGGTTACTTTATGGGGAAGAGATATTTTGCAACAAATGGGAGTACACCTTGCAACCAAGCCTGCAGATGTTAAATGTGAAAACCTACAGGGTAATCTTAACCATAAAAGAACTCATTATCAAAAAGTACAGAGTAATCTTAACCCTAAAAGTAATCATTGTCATAAAGGAAAAAGATATTTTTTTTCGGGGCCACTGAGAAAATAATTTTGAAAATACCATGGCTTTCTGATAAGCCAGTGTGGGTCCCTCAGTGGCCCCTATCTAAAGAGAAATTACAAGCGGCCCACCTACTAGTTCAGGAACAATTAGAAGCAGGACATATAGAACCTTCCACCTCTCCCTGGAATTCCCCCATATTTGTGATCAAGAAAAAGTCAGGAAAATGGCGATTGTTACATGATCTTAGACAAATAAATAAAACAATGCAAGTTATGGGCCCTACCCAACCTGGACTTCCTAGTCCCGTAGCTATTCCAAAAAATTTCCATCTTATTACTCTTGATATAAAGGATTGCTTCTTTTCTATTCCCCTACATCCTCTGGATGCCCCCAGGTTTGCTTTTTCACTTCCTTCTATGAACAATAATGGCCCTGATCAGAGATATCAATGGAAGGTTTTACCACAGGGAATGGCTAATAGCCCCACCATATGCCAAATATATGTGGACAAGGCTATCCAACCCATTAAAAATAAATATCCAAACCTCATGTGTCTACATTACATGGATGATATTTTATTGGCCCACCCTAATAAAAAAATCTTATTTAATATATTCAGTGATGTGGTAGAAAATTTAAAAAAATATGGATTATATATAGCAGAACAAAAAGTTCAAACCAGATCTCCCATATTATATTTAGGATTTAAATCATGGATACTTTTGTTAGACCCCCAAAAATTTTAATAAATAAAGAACATTTGATTGAACATTGAACACCCTCAATGATTTCCAAAAACTACTGGGAGACATTAATTGGCTTCGCCCTACACTAAATCTCACTACTGGCCAACTAAAACCTTTATTTGACATCCTTCGTGGAGATCCTGATCCATCTTCACCACGAACATTGACTCCTGATGCTAGGAAAGCTTTAAAGTTAGTAGAAAAAGCCATCGAAGGAGCTCATTGTGATAGATTTGATTTAACTCAACCGCTGATGTTGATTATTATTTCTTCACAATATACACCCACAGGAGTATTTTGGCAACAAGGGCCTTTATTATGGATACATTTGCCCGTCTCTCCTAAAAGTATAATTGAATCTTATACCTCCATGGTGGCTAAACTTATTCTTCAAGGACTTAAGACTTCTACTAAAATATTTGGCATTCACCCTGCTACTATTATTACTCCCTATTCATCATCACAGATTGAATACTTATGCTTCAATGATAATGATTGGGCTATAGCTAAATGCTCTACTTCTGCAAATTTTGATAATCATCTTCCTAAGTCCCCTATATTATCTTTTTGTATTAATCATCCTATTATATTTCCACAGGTAATAAAAAATCAACCTATTCCTAAGGCATTTAATGTATTTACAGATGGGTCCTCAAATGGTACTGCTACAGTAGTCACTAAAAAAGAAAATATGACTTACATAACTGCACACAAATCAGCTCAACTAGTGAAACTGGAAGCTGTGGTAAGAGCTCTGGAAAATTTTAGGGACCAGCCCGTAAACATTTTTTCAGATAGCCACTATATTGTACAAGCCGTCCCAAAATTAGAGTTAGCAGGACCAATAGCACCTCATACTCCAGCCTTTAAATTGTTTTATCAAATATAAAAACTTTTGTGGGCAAGAAAAGAACCTCTATTCGTAGGCCATATTAGAGCACATACTAATTTGCCTGGTCCCCTCCATGAAGGTAATCAAAAGGCTGATGAACTTACAAAAACAGTATTTATACTTTCAGCGCTACAACAAGCTACCTTATTTCATTCCCAGTTTCATGTCAACAGCACCACCTTGCAACGTAGGTTTAAAATCACAAAGGAGCAAGCCAGAACAATTGTAAAAGATTGTAAATCTTGTATGACACATTTGCCCAATCCTCATTTCGGAGTTAACCCTAGAGGATTAATGCCCAATCATTTGTGGCAGATGGATGTTACTCATGAGCCAAGTTTTGGAAAATTGCAATTTATTCATGTGACCATAGATACATGCTCAGGCATGATTTTTGCTTCCTTACATTCTGGAGAAAAAGTTAAAGATGTTACATCTCATTGTTTGCAAGCTTTTGCTGCATTGGGCATCCCCAAAATGCTTAAAACAGATAATGGCCCCGCATATACGTCCTCATCTTTCAAACAGTTTTGCGCAAAATTCAATATATCCCATAAAACAGGCATCCCATACAATCCTCAGGGTCAGGGCATTATTGAAAGAGCAAACCGAACACTGAAAATTATGTTATTAAAACAAAAAGAAGGAAATTGGAAAAGTCCTAAGGACAGATTGGCAGTTGCCCTGTTTACCTTAAATTTTTTAACTTTAGACTCTAATGGTTATTCTGCTGGAGACAGACATTGGAATCCACACCAACAACATAAACCTTTGGTTTACTGGAAGGATGTTCTTTCAGGTACATGGAAGGGTCCAGATCCAGTATTAATTTGGGGAAGAGGATCTGTTTGTGTTTTTCCAAAAGACGAATCCTCTCCAATATGGATACCATCTAGATTAATAAAACAGGTACCACATCAAAATGATCAAGATGAAGTTATTGAAGAATCAAGATTAATAAAAAAGGTACAAAATCAAGAGGACCAAGATGAAGGTATAGAATGATTCCCTCAAAAGAGTCCTTCAAAATATTTCACAACTTAAGTGTCATTCCTCCCGGCCGGGACGAGGAAATCTCTCCTTAGTGTGCACACAATTGTATTTTTTTTTTCTCTTTTCTTTTTATACATGTCTTTATGTCTGTACATTTGTCTATATTTCATGTTAATGTGACGTCACAAATATATGTTTGTATGTTTGTTCGTCTGTCCAGTGTGACGTCACAAAGAACAAAGCGCTTATGAAAAAGAAAAAAAAAATATATATATATATATATGGATCCAAATAACTTTAATTCATTTTAGGTTAAGAGTATTCAATTTAGGTAAATAATTTTATAAATGAAGATACTTTCAATTTTGATTTATAGGTGTCCCTGGGACTTCTCTTTAGCAAACAATATGACTAGTGCTATATAGCCTGATATTTTGGTGTTTTGACTTAAGATTGCTTATTTGTTATTAACTTCATTTGTTTAATAGCTCATTAATTTCAATTATCTCAACAGGTAAAAAACAAAAAAGATTGCTCTGTATACAGAGACTCAAGGGTTCCAGCTAACAAATTATTTCTCTAAAGTGCCTTTACCTTTTCTTTAATCTATCTTTAATGCAGTAATTACCCTCAGTCTTTCTTTGTTTTGTTCTAAATATGACATTTTTCCAACTTAAGTTTGTAGAAGCTCAACCAGCGATGTATGTGAACAAAAATCAACTTTAATTTTCTAATCTAATTATTCTATTTTGTAGTTTGACAACTCGCCTCTTGACTCAGTGCTGCAATAGCACTGCCTTTCCTTTAATAATTGATGCTTGAGTTTCTAGGTAGCGGGCCCTGAAGATTTGCCGGTGGCATTGTCTAAACATAAAAAAGACGTCTGCTGCTCAAACATCAAACAACCTCACCAACAGTGTGGCCTCTGCTCTACATGCATGGGGCCTCCTACATCAACATATTACAACAAATGGACATTTTGATCTTTCATTGTTTGGGACTTTACGGGACAATGCCTTGCGGGTATTTGTCTAGAGAATTCAGTGTGTTACTTGATGGAACTTAAGGCAGCTGATTTGTTTAAACAATTTGATATGCTATGCAATTTGGCTCATCACCAAAAGGCTTGTCGCCTTAAAGCTGCAACATCTCCTCACAATTGGACGGCTGTTAGTCATCATATATAGTCGATCCTAAAGGGCTCCATTGGATGGCTGGTTAGCCAATGACGGGTAAGATCCCCAGAGGGGGACAACCTAAGACAGGCACAGTCGCACGGGACAGTCTCATGTGGCCGACATATCAACCTAAGACAGGAGTCAAGGGCACAGCCTTGATTATCCGATGACGGGTAAGAATGTTGGTTGCACATAGACGTCCTAGAGCATTACCTCTTTTAAAACAAAAAGGGGGAAATGCAGGAGCCCTGTTTGGGGATTGGTTTGAATTGCAGTTGACTATGAGCCGTGGAGATTTGGCCTTTGTCGCCACCCGTAGTCTCACAGGATTGTTGCGGGATCTCGAGTGACTTGGCCGAAATTGCTGATCGGGTCAGCGCCATTTTTAGGGTGTGTTTTGGCGTGTGTTGGTTGTTGTTAGAACCAGAGAGAAAAGTTATCAGAATAAAAAGCTGTTTGTCTCCAGTTTGCTTCTGAAGTTTTTCCCACGGCTCCGTTGCTCCAAGCGCTTCAGGCAGCAACAGTTTTTAAAATGTATCTTTGTTGAATATGATAAAATAGTGTCCAACAACCCTGAAGATCACAGGCAAGTCATATGCAAATATTTTAGACTTTTCTATGTAAAACATGACATCCGTGCAAAAAATACGTGATATGTGTGCAGTTCACAGAAATATTAAAAGTCCTCCATGAAGGAACGGCCAGCCTTGATACAGAACAGGATTTCACCTCGGCACCCCCCTTGAAATGAATGTCGGTGTGGGGGTCCCTGCACTCTCCAGATGTAGTATATATTTCAAACTATGTGATATATATGTATACATTCATATATACCCATATGCATATATACGTACATATATCGTATAATTCATATTATACACAGTCATATACAATTCATGTATGAACAATAATGCACATGTAGGGCTGGGGTTGTGGCTCAGCGGCTGAGCGCTCGCCTCGCACGTGCGCGGCCTGGGTTCGAGCCTCAGCACCACGTAAACATAAATGTATTGCATTGTGTACAACTAAAGCAAATAAATAAATATCTTTAAAAATGCACATGTAGTCATATGATTGCATCTAGCCATGCACATCTGTGCCTATTGTTCCATAGCTCTACATATTATAAAAACAAAGAAGCAACCCAGGTGTCAATGTGGAGTATTTGCTCAGATTGTGTCTCAGTGTCCCCCTTCAGGTCGCCCTGCAACCCGGAGCCCCCTTGCAGTCCTGGTCTACGCAGGGGCATGGCCGCGGGCTGGGGCTGGGGCTCCGCGGTAGGGCGCTTGCCTGGCATAGGGGTGTGTGCTGCTGTCTCCCTCCCTCCCAGTTTCCACGGTGCTTATGTTTGAGTTGTGTATTTAACGTTTCCAGAATGCAAGACCCACGTGGTGCCGGACTCTTCTGCCTTTCAGGGTGGCAGCCCGCATGCCTGTGCTCTTTAGGCAAGCCGGCCCAGCGCTGTCCGCTCTTCAGAGCTGGGCCTCGGAGCTGAAGTCGGCCCAGCTCGCACACCGCCTTCTCACACGACGCGTGCTTGGTGATGCACACCTAACACGTCGGTGTGGTGGAGAGCGTCACAGCACCTGGTGGCTTACACCAGGCGTGCTGGAGTTTCCAGGGCCGAGCCTGTCGTCAAGAGCCACGGGGAAGGCTCGCGGGACACTGTAGAGGGCCTTGTGGCATGACTGCGTGCGGTGGGGACACCAGGGCTGTCACAGAGGGAAGGGGGTGGGTGAGGTCTGGGGGAGGCGGCACAGGCCCCGGGCTCTAGGGCTGCCCAGTGGGTCCCACTGCCCCACGCGGTGACCAGGTGACCACGTGCATGAAACGTCGCCAGCCAGGGAAGCTCAGGAGAGCCTCAGCCGCCAGGACTTTCCCTGGGGCTGTCACATCGTCACCGCTGCCTGGCATGTGCCAGGATCTCAGACTCCCTGGAGGAAGGAGGGCCTTTGGCACACGCCAGCTATGGCTGGCCCTGCACACAGACTCTCCAGGGTGAGGCCCGCAGGCCGCCCCGCAGAGCCCCCAGGCCCCGGGAGAGCCAGGGTGAGGGCCCGCAGGCCGCCCCGCAGAGCCCCCAGGCCCCGGGAGAGCCAGGGTGAGGGCCCGCAGGCCGCCCCGCAGAGCCCCCAGGCCCCGGGAGAGCCAGGGTGAGGGCCCGCAGGCCGCCCCGCAGAGCCCCCAGGCCCCGGGAGAGCCAGGGTGAGGGCCCGCAGGCCGCCCCGCAGAGTCCCCAGGCCCCGGGAGAGCCAGGGTGAGGGCCCCAGGACTCCCCGCAGAGCCCCCAGGCCCCGGGAGAGCCAGGGTGAGGGCCCCAGGCCTCCCCGCAGAGCCCCCAGGCCCCGGGAGAGCCAGGGTGAGGGCCCCAGGACTCCCCGCAGAGCCCCCAGGCCCCGGGAGAGCCAGGGTGAGGGCCCGCAGGCCTCCCCGCAGAGCCCCCAGGCCCCGGGAGAGCCAGGGTGAGGGCCCGCAGGCCGCCCCGCAGAGTCCCCAGGCCCCGGGAGAGCCAGGGTGAGGGCCCGCAGGCCGCCCCGCAGAGCCCCCAGACCCCGGGAGAGCCAGGGTGAGGGCCCCAGGACTCCCCGCAGAGCCCCCAGGCCCCGGGAGAGCCAGGGTGAGGGCCCCAGGACTCCCCGCAGAGCCCCCAGACCCCGGGAGAGCCAGGGTGAGGGCCCGCAGGCCGCCCCGCAGAGTCCCCAGGCCCCGGGAGAGCCAGGGTGAGGGCCCCAGGACTCCCCGCAGAGTCCCCAGACCCCGGGAGAGCCAGGGTGAGGGCCCCAGGCCTCCCCGCAGAGCCCCCAGGCCCCGGGAGAGCCAGGGTGAGGGCCCCAGGACTCCCCGCAGAGCCCCCAGGCCCCGGGAGAGCCAGGGTGAGGGCCCCAGGACTCCCCGCAGAGCCCCCAGACCCCGGGAGAGCCAGGGTGAGGGCCCGCAGGCCGCCCCGCAGAGTCCCCAGGCCCCGGGAGAGCCAGGGTGAGGGCCCCAGGCCTCCCCGCAGAGCCCCCAGGCCCCGGGAGAGCCAGGGTGAGGGCCCCAGGACTCCCCGCAGAGCCCCCAGGCCCCGGGAGAGCCAGGGTGAGGGCCCGCAGGCCTCCCCGCAGAGCCCCCAGGCCCCGGGAGAGCCAGGGTGAGGGCCCGCAGGCCGCCCCGCAGAGTCCCCAGGCCCCGGGAGAGCCAGGGTGAGGGCCCGCAGGCCGCCCCGCAGAGCCCCCAGACCCCGGGAGAGCCAGGGTGAGGGCCCCAGGACTCCCCGCAGAGCCCCCAGGCCCCGGGAGAGCCAGGGTGAGGGCCCCCAGGACTCCCCGCAGAGCCCCCAGACCCCGGGAGAGCCAGGGTGAGGGCCCGCAGGCCGCCCGCAGAGTCCCCAGGCCCCGGGAGAGCCAGGGTGAGGGCCCCAGGACTCCCCGCAGAGCCCCCAGGCCCCGGGAGAGCCAGGGTGAGGGCCCGCAGGCCTCCCCGCAGAGCCCCCAGGCCCCGGGAGAGCCAGGGTGAGGGCCCGCAGGCCTCCCCACAGAGTCCCCAGTCCCCGGGAGAGCCAGGGTGAGGGCCCCAGGACTCCCCGCAGAGTCCCCAGGCCCCGGGAGAGCCAGGGTGAGGGCCCGCAGGCCTCCCTGCAGAGTCTCCCCAGGCCTCCCCGCAGAGCCCCCAGGCCCCGGGAGAGCCAGGGTGAGGGCCCGCAGGCCTCCCCACAGAGTCCCCCCAGACCCCGGGAAAGCCAGGGTGAGGACCCCCAGGCCTCCCCGCAGAGCCCCCAGGCCCCGGGAGAGCCAGGGTGAGGGCCCGCAGGCCTCCCTGCAGAGTCCCCCCAGGCCTCCCTGCAGAGTCCCCAGGCCCCGGGAGAGCCAGGGTGAGGGCCCGCAGGCCTCCCTGCAGAGTCCCCAGGCCCCGGGAGAGCCAGGGTGAGGGCCCCAGGCCTCCCCGCAGAGCCCCCAGGCCCCGGGAAAGTGTCTTTACAGCAAACTTATCGCCGAGGACCCTTTGAATCAGGGTGGGTCACATTGCGGTGTTGGTTTTGGCTATGTCATTTAGGGCACCTGGAAGCGCTGGTCAAGGACCTGGTCAGGTGGCCAGGCTAACAGACACTGTGTCCCTGTGGGGCCCCACCCTCGGGTGCTCGCTGCAGACCGGATGGTCCAGGCAGTCTGCCATCTCGGAGGGGCCGCCCGAGGCCCCCATTTAAGATAGTTCGTCCTCTGTGACGCCAGTGCGTCCAGTCCCCAGTGCTGCTGGCACCTGGAGGTGCTCTGCAAGGAAAGTTCTGGAACTCAGGCCAGTGCTGCCTCTCCTGGCCGGTGCTGTCCGGTGCAATGGGGGCTCAGCGGCCACGGCGGGTGGACCGTGCTCAGGGCGGTGTGCAGAGGCGGCCTGAGAGAGGCCCTGCAGGAGGAGAGGGCTTTCCTCCTGTCCCCACCGCGGAAGACGGTGCCCTCTGTGTCGGCCGACTTCAGGGCAACACACCTGACCGGACAGCTTGGGAGGAAAGAGCGCTGGCTCGCGTCAGAGGTCCCGGTCCCGGCGAGCTGGCGCTAGGACAGAACGTCATGGCAGACGGCGGCCGGCAGAGGGAAGCCGAGAGCTCCTGGCAGCCAGGAGTGGAGAGGGGGAATGGGCCAGGGACAGAGGGGCCTTCCGGGGCCACCCCGGGGCCCTGCCTCCTGCAGCCGGCCCCTCCTGCAGTCCCTCCTCCTCCCGGCAGCCAGGAGCCCGCCCACGGATCCCCGAGGTCACAGCCCTCGCGATCTGACCCCTCCCCAGGCCCCAGCCCTGCCTGCTGCTGCCCTGGGAACCAAGCCTTCAACACGTGACCTTGGGGACACGTCCTGGCCTCGGCCCAGCCGGGGCAGACAGCCCCTGGGACTGCGCCAGGTCCAGCTGCTCAGGTCTGAGTTCACACAGGGCCTCTTCTGGGGCAGCAAGGCCACGTGTCACAGGGCTGGACAGCCAGGTCCCCAGGCCACGGCAAGAGCAAGACTGTCCTTCCTTAAGCCCCGTCTGTCTCCCGGTGCCCCACGGTCACAGAGACCAGGTAAATCAACCCCGTGAAAATACGCACATCCGCCTGGAGCGTCGGAAAATAAGTGGTCAGGTCTGGGGACACAGTCAGTAGCTGCAGGGAAGCCCTAGGTCCCACCCCCCAATTTATAAAGGCACAAAACTAAACACTACTACTTGAAAT
This sequence comes from Tamias sibiricus, assembly GCA_025594165.1. Taxonomy (NCBI): domain Eukaryota; kingdom Metazoa; phylum Chordata; class Mammalia; order Rodentia; family Sciuridae; genus Tamias; species Tamias sibiricus. The sequence goes on along the minus strand of CM046673.1, from coordinate 2,099,290 downwards.
TCCAAAAGCATATCAGCATTTAGAGATCGCCTTTCCTTCCATCTCTTCCCCTTTTTGCTGGGCCTCGGTAGGCCAAAGCCTGCTGTGGAGACCTGACTTGCTCGTGTTTGGAGGGTAGACGCCAGCAAATGCACCTGTGGCTGGAGGCAAGGGGGCTGTGTCCCCGTGTCAGCCCTCTTACTGTAAGCTACCTGGTACCGAAAACCGGGAGGAAATCTCTCGGAGGCAGAGTAAAGCTTTTACTGCTTTTACTTCTACTTTCTTAGAGAGAGCTTAGAGAGGGAAAGAAAGATTTTCTTAGCTTAGAGAGAAAGAAAGATAGAGCTTAGCTTCTTGTCTTCTTGTACCGAAAACCGGGAGGAAAGAGTCTTAGAGAGAAAGAAAGATAGAGCTTAGCTTAGAGAAAGATTAGAGCTTCTTTCTTCTCTCTTCTTTCTTCTGTCTTCTGTCTTCCTCAGGAGCCTCGGCCTAACTCTGACCAGTCATTACTTCTTCTATCTGGTTTCTCTTCTGTCTTCTATCTGGTTTCTCTTCTGTAACCGCTCTGCCTACGTTCTGGCCGCTCTGATTCTTCTGACCGACCGAGTGACTGCCCGGCTGACTGAATTCTCCGTTCTCCTAACTCGGACCGCTTTCACCCGGTTATATACCTTCAGCTTTTCGGTGCGTCACATACATATCAGGTGGAACTTATGGCTTCCAGCTAGCTGCAACAGCCCTTCCTAATTGGGGCTCCTTCATCTTACCTTGGCTGCTGGGTGCTCGCCGCAGCCTGATGGTGTCGCGAGGCCCACCTTTGCCTTCCGTGCTCATGTGACGTGGGGGTGACTTTCCAACGGCTGGAGTCGGAAGCCGAGGCCCGCCGTGCTGGCAGTGCTCTACCACCGAGCCGCACCCCAGCCCTTCTCCTTTCTTTCACTTTGAGGCAGCCTTGCACCAAGGTGCCCGGGCTGACCTTGAACTTGCCATCTCCTGCCTCGGCCCCGCCCCTCAGTAGCTACCAGCGGCACTGCGCTCCTGTAGTGCGCGCCACAGGTTGGCCTTTGAGGACGTGGCCATGAGCTTCTCCCGGACGAGTGGGCTCTGCTGGATCCTGACCAGATTAAACCTCTACAGAGACGTGATGCTGGAGACCTCAGGTGTAAGCTGCCTGGTACCGAAAACCGGGAGGAAAAACTCTCGGAGGCAGAGTTAAGCTTTTACTACTTTTACTTCTACTTTCTTAGAGCTTAGAGAGGGAAAGAAAGATTTTTAGAGAGAAAGATTAAAGCGAGCTTTTCTTCTTGTCTTCTTAGCTTAGAGTGTAGAGAGAAAGAAAGATAGAGCTTAGCTTAGAGAAAGATTAGAGCTTCTTTCTTCTCTCTTCTTTCTTACTTCTTCTGTCTTCCTCAGGAGCCTCGGCCTAACTCTGACCAGTCATTACTTCTTCTATCTGGTTTCTCTTCTGTCTTCTATCTGGTTTCTCTTCTGTAACCGCTCTGCCTACGTTCTGGCCGCTCTGATTCTTCTGACCGACCGAGTGACTTGCCCGGCTGACTGAATTCTCCGTTCTCCTAACTCGGACCGCTTTCACCCGGTTATATACCTTCAGGTTTGCGGGTGCCTACAGGTGCGTCACATTACATATCAGGTGGAACTTATGGCTTCAAACCGGGAGGAAAGAGTCTTAGAGAGAAAGAAAGATAGAGCTTAGCTTAGAGAAAGATTAGAGCTTCTTTCTTCTCTCTTCTTTCTTCTGTCTTCTGTCTTCCTCAGGAGCCTCGGCCTAACTCTGACCAGTCATTACTTCTTCTATCTGGTTTCTCTTCTGTCTTCTATCTGGTTTCTCTTCTGTAACCGCTCTGCCTACGTTCTGGCCGCTCTGATTCTTCTGACCGACCGAGTGACTGCCCGGCTGACTGAATTCTCCGTTCTCCTAACTCGGACCGCTTTCACCCGGTTATATACCTTCAGCTTTTCGGTGCGTCACATACATATCAGGTGGAACTTATGGCTTCCAGCTAGCTGCAACAGCCCTTCCTAATTGGGGCTCCTTCATCTTACCTTGGCTGCTGGGTGCTCGCCGCAGCCTGATGGTGTCGCGAGGCCCACCTTTGCCTTCCGTGCTCATGTGACGTGGGGGTGACTTTCCAACGGCTGGAGTCGGAAGCCGAGGCCCGCCGTGCTGGCAGTGCTCTACCACCGAGCCGCACCCCAGCCCTTCTCCTTTCTTTCACTTTGAGGCAGCCTTGCACCAAGGTGCCCGGGCTGACCTTGAACTTGCCATCCTCCTGCCTCGGCCCCGCCCCTCAGTAGCTACCAGCGGCACTGCGCTCCTGTAGTGCGCGCCACAGGTTGGCCTTTGAGGACGTGGCCATGAGCTTCTCCCGGACGAGTGGGCTCTGCTGGATCCTGACCAGATAAACCTCTACAGAGACGTGATGCTGGAGACCTCAGGTGTAAGCTGCCTGGTACCGAAAACCGGGAGGAAAAACTCTCGGAGGCAGAGTTAAGCTTTTACTACTTTTACTTCTACTTTCTTAGAGCTTAGAGAGGGAAAGAAAGATTTTTAGAGAGAAAGATTAAAGCGAGCTTTTCTTCTTGTCTTCTTAGCTTAGAGTGTAGAGAGAAAGAAAGATAGAGCTTAGCTTAGAGAAAGATTAGAGCTTCTTTCTTCTCTCTTCTTTCTTACTTCTTCTGTCTTCCTCAGGAGCCTCGGCCTAACTCTGACCAGTCATTACTTCTTCTATCTGGTTTCTCTTCTGTCTTCTATCTGGTTTCTCTTCTGTAACCGCTCTGCCTACGTTCTGGCCGCTCTGATTCTTCTGACCGACCGAGTGACTGCCCGGCTGACTGAATTCTCCGTTCTCCTAACTCGGACCGCTTTCACCCGGTTATATACCTTCAGGTTTGCGGGTGCCTACAGGTGCGTCACATACATATCAGGTGGAACTTATGGCTTCCAGCTAGCTGCAACAGCCCTTCCTAATTAGGGCTCCTTCACTCAGGAACCTGGCCTCCGCAGGTGAGGCTGCCCCCTCCCTTGGTCATTCAGAGAGCAAGTCCTTCCTACCCAGCAAGCCTGTCCCAAGCCTGGACGGCGGCGGGAGTGAACACAGACAGGATGGCGTCCGTCGTGGGCGGGGGTCAGGTCTTTCCATGAGAATGGGGATCTATGTATCAAACTGAGTTTTTCCTCCTGTGAGGAGAGCCCCTGTGCGGTGGGTCTTGGGGCCCAGTGGGGTTTGTTTTTGTGAACACTCCATGCTCTTTAAGATGCTGACCATTTTGCTCATGGAATCCCAAGAGCTGCCATCCTCGACGTCTTCTTGGGCTGGCATGGACCTTTTTTTTTTTTTTTTTTTTTTTTTTTTTTTTTTTGGTAATTTCTGCACTTCTTGTTTCAGGCGATGAAACTCAATTTAAGTCCAGCGTGTCAATTTCTCAGCAAGATGTTTACAGAGAAAAATTACTCAAGCAACCTGAAATAGGAAAGATCGCCAGAAATCGTCCCTGGGCCTCTGTTTTAGGAAAAAATGGAGAAGACCTTAGCATTGAAGATCAGCACACAAACCAGGGGAGATGTCCAAGGTGAGCCGAACTCAACAAGACAAAGCAGCTTTCCAGGAGAGAACCTTAGTATGTCCTGAACTTGAAAAAAACAAGCCAACCAAAACCAACCCAGCTCCAAATTGTTCACTCAGAGAAGTTCTTTTTTTCAGTACCAGTTATTGAACCCAGGGCCTTGCACATGCGAGGCAAGTACTCTACTGCTGAGCCACACCCTGGCCCATTTTATTTTTTTATTTTGAGACAGGGTCTTGCCAAGTTGCTAAGGCTGTCCTCGAACGTGTGATCCTCCTGCCTCAGCCTCCGGAATCTCTGGGATGATAGGTGTGCATCAGCATGCTCAGCTTACTCACAGAATTTTCACACAGATTTCTTTAAATACAACTTTGATATGGAGTACTGGAACCACATCTTGGTTGGCAGCGATCATCAAGAAACTCCATGTGTGAAAGTGCTGCTTTAATACTGGAAATAGACGCTCTCCTCCAGAGTCTTCAGTTGATTCTTCTTTCAAACCTTCAGCTGGGGTGTGCAGCCGGCCCTCTCAAGAACACGGTGGCCAGAGGCTCCGGGTGCGCCCTGTGGGGAGCCTTTCCTCCAGCGGCCTCCCTCTGCAGGCACAGGAACGCTCACACTGCCCAGAAGTGCTTCCAACGCAAGCAGCGTGGGAAAGACTCCGTGGCCTTCTGGAGCTCACCGGCCATGTGAGGAGCCACAGGGAGAGAAGCCACAGGAGAGTGTGGGATGCGGCACGCCTTCTGATAGACAGGCTTGGGCCCGGCCACCTCCCCCTGGAAATTTCCATGAGGAGCAACCTGGTTTCATTTTCCCCAGGCAGGAGCCAATCAGCTTAAAGGTCGCCCTGTTCCCTGGGAAAGGAGCCAATAGCGTTAAGGTCCCTCTGGCACACCCCCCACCAGAAATCCCTATTTAAAGCTCCTGCCTGCCCGGAGCTCAGGCACCACAGCTCCTCCCTGCTGAGAGGAGGCTGCCTCTGCAGCAGCTCTAGACTCACGGTCTCCAGCCCCACGCAGCTGCCCAGCAGGCAGCTCCAGAGACCACAGCTGGCACGAGCTGGCACGACCAGGCACCGACCCTCCATCCAGAGCTCGCACACTCCCCCTCCCTGACTCCCCTCTCCCACCAGAGCTCGCACACTCCCCCTCCCTGACTCCCCTCTCCCACCAGAGCTCGCACACTCCCCCCTCCCTGACTCCCCTCTCCCACCAGAGCTCGCACTCTCCCCCTCCCTGACTCCCCTCTCCCACCAGAGCTCGCACACTCCCCCTCCCTGACTCCCCTCTCCCACCAGAGCTCGCACACTCCCCCTCCCTGACTCCCCTCTCCCACCAGAGCTCGCACACTCCCTCTCCCTGACTCCCCTCTCCCACCAGAGCTCGCACACTCCCCCTCCCTGACTCCCCTCTCCCACCAGAGCTCGCACACTCCCCTCTCCCTGACTCCCCTCTCCCACCAGAGCTCGCACACTCCCTCTCCCTGACTCCCCTCTCCCACCAGAGCTCACACACTCCCCCTCCCTGACTCCCCTCTCCCACCAGAGCTCGCACACTCCCCCTCCCTGACTCCCCTCTCCCACCAGAGCTCGCACACTCCCCCTCCCTGACTCCCCTCTCCCACCAGAGCTCGCACACTCCCTCTCCCTGACTCCCCTCTCCCACCAGAGCTCGCACTCTCCCCCCTCCCTGACTCCCCTCTCCCACCAGAGCTCGCACTCTCCCCCCTCCCTGACTCCCCTCTCCCACCAGAGCTCGCACACTCCCCCCTCCCTGACTCCCCTCTCCCACCAGAGCTCGCACACTCCCTCTCCCTGACTCCCCTCTCCCACCAGAGCTCGCACACTCCCCTCTCCCTGACTCCCCTCTCCCACCAGAGCTCGCACACTCCCTCTCCCTGACTCCCCTCTCCCACCAGAGCTCGCACACTCCCTCTCCCTGACTCCCCTCTCCCACCAGAGCTCGCACACTCCCCCTCCCTGACTCCCCTCTCCCTGTACTCCTTCTACCTCCGACCAGCCATAAAGGCTGGTGAATAAGTCTCTGGGCTGCATGGCTGTCTCGGGTGTGACTTTTGCCCTTCACCTTCAGCTGCTCCTCCACCTTTAGGAGTCACCGATGGCGCCCCTGGAGAGAAGGCCCGGGAGCGCAGACGCTGAAGCCTCATTCATCTCCAGTCCTTGCAGACATGAGCGGGTCCACGCGGAGAGAAGCCCTGCCAATGCGGGGGTGGGGGACTTCGTGTGTCCCCCCAGTCCTTCGGAGGCAGGTGGGGCCACACCCTAGGAATGTGCGGAGGTGGGGAAGCTGTCGCCACCCTGTCCTGTGGGGCCACGTGAGAGTGCGCTGGAGAGAAGCCCCGCGGGCGCCAGCGGTGCGGAAGGCTTTTAACTGGACGTGTCCCAGGAGGCACCTGGGACCTCGCAAGGGAGAGCCGCTGTGGGCAGCGTGGGAGGGCCCGGCAGGTGGCCTGCGCCTGGGCCGTGTGCGGGTGCGCCCGACCGCCCTGCGAATGCCAGCCTGTGGCAGGGGTTCCCTTGCCGCTGTCCCCGCGGAGCACACGCGGAGGCCCATGGCGAGCCGCCTGTGCATGCAGTCGGCGGGGCAGAGCCTGCAGCCGCCCGCGCTCCTCCCCAGCTCACCGCAGAGCCTAGGCGTGCAAGGAGCGTGGCAAGGCCTTCAAGTGGCCGTCCTCCCTGCCTCCCTGCCGGTGCACTTGCGGCTGCACACCTGGGAGAGGCCGGACCAGGGCAGTCGGTGTGGGCGGGCCAGCTGCTCCTGGTCACTGGCCCGGCACGTGCGGAGGCAGACCGCGGAGAAGGTGGTGAATGAAGAGCGGGCAGCCTCCGGCTGGGGCAGGCCGCCCGCAGGGCTCCAGAGGTGCCCATCAGGAGAGCGTGGACACAGGCCTGCCCTCAAGAGAGCCTGACCCTTGACCTGGGCACTCAGGAGTGCGCAGTTCACGTACAGCAGACATTTAGGTTAAGAAACTGGTTATAGAAGCGGGGGCGGTGGCCACGCCTGTCATCCCAGCGCTGGGGAGGCTGAGGCAGGAGGATCGCGAGTTCAAAGCCAGCCTCAGCAATGGCGAGGCACTTAGCAACTCAGTGAGACCCTGTCTCTAATAAAGTACAAAAAAGGGCTGGGGACGTGGCCCAGTGGTCGAGTGCCCCTGAGTTCAATCCCTGGTACCAAAGGTTAAAAAAAAAAAAAAAAAAAAAAAAACGAAAGAAAGTAAGATCAGATTCAAGCAGGAATTTTTAAATGTGTTTTATAGGAGAAGAATGTGGAAGGTTTTTGTTTTAATGACCCAGAATGCCTCAAAAGTCTATTTCACTTTTTAAAATATAATTCCATGTCTATAGACTTCCAGCATTAGCAAAAATAGAGAAAAAATGTAACTCCTTACTGTTTTATTAAAGAGCAAATTATAGCCAATCTTTCCTGGTGTGTGTGGTGCTGGGGATTGAACCCAGGGCCTTGTGCCTGCAAGGCAAGCACTCTACCAGCTGAGCTACATCCCCAGTCATCCCAGTGACTTCTTTCTTTCTTTCTTTCTTTTAAAAATATTTATTTATTTGCTTTAGTTGTACACAATATGTTTTTATTTTATTTTATTTTTTTTTTTGGTACTGGGGATTGAACTCAGCGGCACTAGACCACTGGGCCACATCCCCAGCCCTTTTTTTGTATTTTATTAGAGACAGGGTCTCACTGAGTTGCTAAGTGCCTCGCCATTGCTGAGGCTGGCTTTGAACTCGTGATCCTCCTGACTCAGCCTCCCAAAGTGCTGGGATTACAGGCGTGCGCCACCGCGCCCGGCTATGTTTTTATTTTTACGTGGTGCTGAGGATCGAACCCAGGCCATGCACGTGCTAGGCGAGTGCTCTACCACTGAGCCACAACCCCAGCCCTCATCCTGGTACTTTCCATGTGAATTTAAGTTTTTTTTTTTAATATTTATTTATTTGCTTTAGTTGTACACAATGCAATGCATTTATATTTATGTGGTGCTGAGGATTGAACCCGGGCCGCGCACGTGCTAGGCAAGCGCTCTACCGCTGAGCCCCAGCCCCAGCCCCTTAAGTTTTCTTTTTTAAAGATTTTCTTCCTTTCTTTCCTTCTGTTAGTTCTCACTAGCTGGACAGGACAGCAGGATGTGTTTTGGCGAATACACATGTGGAGTATGACTCCTCATTCTTCTGGCTGTCCATGACGTGGAGTCACACTGGCCGTGTAATCACACATGTAGGAAAGTGATGTCCGGGTCATTCCCCTGTCTCTCTTGTTCCCCTCCTCTCCTCTCCCTTCATCGCCCCTTGTCTAATCCAAATGGATTCAAGTTTCCATGGCATTCCATAGATGTGGGTGACAGTCCCTGGCCTCATTCACACCTCGTCCCCCACCGTCCCCACACACAGGAAGGACACCCAGCACAGGGAGCTCAGGGTCGAGCTCGCATGGCTTGGACAGGCGTGGTCACTCTAGCTGAGCACGGGCTCTCTGCTTTGCCTGCACTGGACAACATCGAGACTTACTTAACTGAGAACAATGGAGAGCCACGGCTGTGGGAGTCCCCTGCGTTTCTCCTTTGCTAGCAAAGCAATATACCTTCTTTTTCCTTTTTCTTAAAGCCCTGTCCTCATTATGGATTTGCATTTGGGGACAAGGACTGAGATGTTGGCAACAACTTTGCACCCAGATGGAACCCAAGAGCAGCCCCCACCCCAGCATTCGTGGGTAGGCCTGGCTCCCCAAGGAACCCCACTTCCATGCTGAGAATAACGGAAGGCATGTATAATTACTCAGTTGTACAAGCAGGGCATCAGATTTTATAAAACAGACTTTAAGACCATATGGTATGCTTTGTATGACATGGGAAAGACAAGGGTTTAGCAAACTAAAACCAACCAGTGGTTTGGGGTGAAGAATTGAGTAATCAGTGGTTTGGGGTGAAGAATTGAGTAAGAATGGGCAAAAGCAGGCTGGCGTAGAGCTCAGAGGCGGAGCACTTGCCTAGCAGGCACAGAGCCCTGGAGTCCACGCCTAGTCTCGCACACACACAGAATTCTCCCCAAGGCCCCCTGCAGCGGGGCCACCTACCCTGGAGCATCAATGCCTGTCTTTGGAAGCCCTTCTCAAGGCCACGTCCAGCTCTGAAGTTCCCACCTCAAGCTCAGCTGTGCCCGAGCTGAGCTCTGTCCCCACCCGCCCCTCTCTTGATGTTGGGAAGGTGGAGGAAGCCCCCTGGCTGCCAGGGAGAGGGCCAGGCAGAGCCCACGGCTGGGGACACACCTCGTGGCCTCTGAAGCTCCTGCTTTTCCCAGTCCAGGCCCGCCCCGGAGCCGGCCAGTGACCAGGCCCACCGTGCAGTGACCAGACCCACTGTGCAGTGACCAGGCCCACCGTGCAGTGACCAGACCCACCGTGCAGTGACCAGGCCCACCGTGCAGTGACCAGACCCACTGTGCAGTGACCAGACCCACCGTGCAGTGACCAGGCCCACCGTGCAGTGACCAGGCCCACCGTGCAGTGACCAGACCCACTGTGCAGTGACCAGGCTTCTCATGCAGCTGGCCAGTGACCAGGCCCACCATGCAGTGACCAGGCCCACCGAGAAGTGACCAGGCCCACCGTGCAGTGACCAGACCCACCGAGCAGTGACCAGACCCACCGAGCAGTGACCAGGCCCACCGTGCAGTGACCAGGCCCACCGAGCAGTGACCAGGCCCACCATGCAGTGACCAGGCCCACCGTGCAGTGACCAGGCCCACCGAGCAGTGACCAGGCCCACCGTGCAGTGACCAGGCTTCTCATGCAGCTGGCCAGTGACCAGGCCCCTGTGCAGTGTGTGCCGGTGACGAGAAGAACTGGTTTGCACAAGAGCCTAGTCATGGGAAAGGCAGGTCTCACGCCCGCCCTCCCGAGGGTCCGGGCTGAGGCAAGGGAAGGTGATTGAATGGAACTTCATCCGTCACCACTTGCTGGGGGCCAGCCCCAGCCAGGGGGTCCAACGCGAGCGCTCAACTAAGTACGAAGGCAGAGAAGCAGCGATGGGGAAAATAACACACCGACACGCGAGTCAGGCTGTGGAATCTTCTCTCTTTACTTTCACTTTGTTGTAGGTTTTAAGCATAATTTTTGGCAGTACAGACTGTTTACACTTTCTTTGGTGATTACATTGCAGACATGACTTAATTTTTAGACATATTAAATTTCTTATTACATATATATTTCAAGGTTTTGAGGTCACTTGCACCTTTTCAAGGCCCTGTACGTGACTGCCTGGGCATATTATAATTTCATCATTACTTATCTAATTAGTTTGGGTGAAAATTTATTTCTCACGGATTCCCTGAAACTGTTTTCTCTGCACACCATTCAGGCTGTCTGATAAAAGTCAGCTTTCTCTGTCTGGGATTCCACAGCCCTATTGTTTTTCTTTTATAGCAGTTGTTTATAAAACCTAGAAGCAGGGAAAAGAGGGAGGCAAGGCTGAATGTTAGCTCATGAAAGACTTTTTGCTCTAAGGGATTTATATCTACTTTAAAAGTAAGAGAAATTTATTTTTAATCACAAAAAGACTCTTAAAAAACTTATTAACTAGAAATTAAGTACTTATAGAAAAAGATCTGTGTTATTCCTTATACATTAGGTTTCTTAATTTTCAAGAAAAGATAAATGTACAGAGTTAGTCTGGATCTAAATAATTGAAATAGCGACACCTGGTGGCCATATGAATAAAGAACTGAACAGCAAGCAGAAGTCAAAGTTAACTCGTTCGACACCATGATATCTTTCATGAAAAAGGAGAGGGCTTTATAGAAAATGCCACAACAACCACCAGACCCCGCATCAGGGGCATTAGTAACCGTCACCTAAGGAGCCACCAACCGAGAGCCGGTGACGTCAGGTGCACTGGGGAATCAGCAGGTGGCTCGCGCAGGCTCCCTCAGCCCCCTGCTGACCCTTCCTGCGACCTCACAGCCCCGGAGGCCCAGGTGGGGGGAGGCAGCGGCAGAGGCCATCGTCCTGCTGTGTGCGCGCACAGACTGTGGAGGGGGGAGCTGGACCCTCCCCAGGCAGCTCGGGGTCCCTTGTCCACCGGGCCTGTCCCCGCTTCCTCCGAGAGCAGAGTAGCGCTGTGGCCCTGCCGAGCACAGCCTCAGAGCCCACGTCCAGGAGAGGACAGCGACGGGCTAAGGGACGGGGGAGGTGGGCGGCGGGCCGTCACTGCCTCTGGGGGGCCCTGCCCTTAGGTCGCACCCTGATTGACGTTTCTCCTTTCATTTAAAGGAGGATAATGACGTGCACCCCGAGACTTCAGGGGTACTGCGAAAGGACATGACGCCTCTGGCCCTCTGTGGCCAGGCAAGCCCCCGCCAGGACCACGCGGCTGACTCTCCAGGTGTTCCCCCGTCTTTCTGCCTCACAGGTGACCCTTCCCGCTCCCCATGTCCACTGAGGCCGGTGCTGACTGGCCACCATGCCCAGGCCTGAGCTAGAGTTTTGGTGCCCCACAGGCAGGTGGAGGGAGCAAGGACAGTGCTGGGCCCACGCTGTGCTGGAGGCGTCCTCCTTCCAACTTGCCCTCTCCCGTTTCTTCCTTCTCTTCTGGGCTCAGACCTCCAGGGCAGAGGCCACGGCCTCCCATTTTGTTCCCCCACAGGACACTGGCCTTCTCTTCTTCAGAGGGGTAAGATCCCGTCCAGTCTCTTGGACAAGCGCCGTGCCAGAGACGCTAGGCTTCTGGCTTATCTGGACCCTGGGGGTCCTCCACGGATAGGGTCGCAGGTGGGGACCCCTCTCAGTTAACGGCAGTAGGCCACCTGCGTCTGTCTCCGTTCCGGAGTCCAGATTAGTCGTTTTCTCTAGTGGAGACTCACCCAGGACACCAGCAGGCTGGCCTCCCACTCCAGATGGAGAAAAATGATATGAAGTCACGGTCCTGTGAGTGTGAGGACCCAACAGGACAAGGGGAACATGCGAGGAATGTCAAGGGCACGACTAGCTGGCAGATGTACTCCCTTAAATTAAAATGGTTATGCCCAGAGAACGGACCCCAAAGACCACCAAGGAATGCAGAGTGCATGCAAAAACAAAGAGCCTTTATGGGCTGGGGTTGTGGCTCAGCGGTAGAGCACTCGCCTGGCACATGTGCGGCCCGGGTTCGATCCTCAGCACCACATAAAAATAAAGGCATTGTGTACGACTAGAACAAATAAATAAATATTAAAACAAAAACAAAACAAAACAAAAAAAGAGCCTTTATTCGGGCTTAAGCTCTGACTCTCAGACCTCACCAACACAGTGGATCTGTACTGAGAGCCCTGAACTCAGGAGAGGCTGAGTCTTTTATAGGGGTTGAAGCAAGGAGCGGGAGGGGGCTCACCTGATTGGCCAGGGGAGCCGTGCATGACTAAGGAGGCTTTCACTGGTGGAGGCTGTCCTCAGAACAATGGAATGTGCTGACTGGTCATGGCAGGGCCCTGCTTTTGCCTTACCTTGTTGTGCGTGGGCTGGCTGAACATACCCGGGCTTATTCTTGCCTCGGGACGGGAGACTCGCAACAGTTTGAGGCAGCTGATAACAAAATGGAGTCACAGCAGTTTGGCTTCTATCATCTTTAAGCCAAGCATTGTACAGAAGCAAAAAGCAGCGGTTAAACTGAAAAGAGGCGTGGGGCTGAAAAGGGGGATTCCACAAAAATAGTTATCAAAACGTGTCCTCCACTCTGAGTGAGGCCCTGCCAGAGGTCACGGAAGGAAAAGAAGAAACTGCTGAGCCCCAGAGGCTCCGGGATCGGGGAGCTGTCCCCTAGCCAAAGAGACAGTGTTCTCACCACAGGCACCCATTTCTCTTTTTTAAAAAAACCTTTGTTCAGAGGGGAGCTTGCTCCTCGATAGCAGGGGATGACCTGATCACAGCTGAGATAAAGGGATGCCTAAAAACTTTCTGCACCCAACCTGGCCTGGTCACCCACTGGGGAATAAAACGAGTCTCTGGAGGAAACATAAATCACAGGACCACACCTTAGGAGAATGATTTCACAAAGAAAACATAGTCAAGATGCTCTAGGCAGGAGTTTAGCTCCAGACAGCAGCTTCTCTTGGCTTCTGCCAGATCTCCCTCCCGCTCCCTTCACCAGGCCTTGCATTTGAACTGTGAATTGTGGAGGCCAGCAAGACTTGCAAGGCTCACACAGAATTGATTTGGGATCCACGAGGGAAAAAGTGTCACTTCTAAATCCCAGATGCCTGTGGGACCCAAATGGCTGGCTGTCTTACCACACTCCTTTCTTAACAAGTTCCTCCCTAAACCACAGGACAGGGGGAGAAAATGAAATGGTCAAGTCTTCTTCACCTGGAGAATCTTTACCTGATGATTTCAGGGCCTCTCATTCTTTCAGTATCTAAATTAACTCTAATCTGAGCCAGAACGTGAACTCTGGTTGCATAATGGCTGTGTCATTTTTTAGACTTTTATTTTTAAAGTTCTATATATATATTTTTTCAGGGCTGAGAACTGAACTCAGGGCCTTGTGCACGCTTTGTTCCTGCTAAATCCCCAACCCCTAAATTCCATATTTTTGAGCTCATGGTTTCATGGTGAATTCACGTTTGCTCCTGTGTGCCTAAATTAGTATCTTTTCCTGATCAGTCTTATTTGATCTAACTTTAGAAACTTTTACACTTTGTGCTGTTCAGAGGCTAATTTTCAAAGGTTAGCTGTCAAATACGTTGGGAAAATTTCCTCTCACAACAAACAGCTACAATGTAAGAGCCCTAATGAGGAGATAGCTAAGATGGCGGCTAGCTGAGAGCCATAAGAGGTGTTTAAGTATTTTCACCTGATATTCATGCATTTATCTAAGGATCTTTCTGTGCCCATGAACACTATGTGATACACCTGTAAGTTTGAGCTGTTGACATGTGTATACTTGTTAAGGCAAAAAGTATTTAACTGGGTGAGGTTGGCGAGAGGGGGTGGTTGGAGTTGAAGAGGTTGTTGGAGCCGGAGAGAGAAGTTAGAAGAAGGAAGAATAAAGAGCCTATTCATTTCCAGTCTGCCTCCGAATTCTTTCCCGCGGTATCCTTGCTGCAGGCAGCAACAAGTGGTGGCCCGTATGGGGAGTTTGGAATCGGCACAGTAAGAAAACTGAGAAAACGATTTTGAAAATGGGCTCAAAAATGACAAAAATCCGAGCTGCTAAAGCTATTCAAGATTTATTAGAGATAGCTGAAGGATACGTGCTCTCAATTGAACCTGGGACTCAGGATGTTACTACCAGTGAAAGTAGTAGTAGTGAGGAGGAGTCAAATAATCATGAAAGCACAGCCTCCTCCACTGAGTCAGTTAGGACCAGAAATGACCGTCAAGTGGAGGATCCCTTTGTACCCTCTGCTCCCTCATGGGTTGAATCAATTACAAAAACTATGAGGGGTATTTCTGAGCACTTGCGTGCCCTTGAAGCAGAGATTAACGGTCTTTCTGAGTGCTTGCGTGCCCTCGAATGTCAAAATTCACAGGGACGACGGGGGTTGTGGCTCAGTGGCAGAGCGCTCACCTCGCACGTGCGCGGCCCGGGTTCGATCCTCAGCACCACGTAAACATAAATGCATGGTATTGTGTACAACTAAAGCAAATAAATATTTAAAAAAAAAAACTCACAGGGACATTGGGATCTGCCAGTATTTGAAAATGAAAATGGACAGAGTTACCACCAATCATTAGATTTCAAAACTATAAAATATTTCAAAGAAGCAATAATGACATATGAGCATTAGTCGTTCAGCTGGCATATGAAAATGCCAACACATATTGTCAAGGCGCTATCAGACCTTGGAAATCTAAAAGGGATCTTTCTGTATATATAAGATTATGCAAAGATATAAATGACGCCTTTATCACAGGAAATGTGATTGCAGCAGCAATGAGAGGTGCTTCCTCTCAAAATTTCACAAAAAGGGCTCAACCTAAAAATTATTATAGTCAATCAGGTTATTCTAGACAATATCCCCAAAGAGAAATAAGACCAAGCTCATATCGTGCCCCAGGCCGCTGCCCCAGGTGTAAAAAAGGAAACCATTGGGCCAATAAGTGCAGATCTAAAACAGATATTTTTGGGAACATTTTGTCTAGGAATTCAAAAAAAACGGGGCACGGGGCCCAATGCCCCGGGGCCCACAAATGTACGAGGCATTAGAGGAGGAGTATCCTCAAACATCCATCCAGATGATTCCTTGACACAGTCCCTCTTACCCATTGACTCCCTTGTCAGAGGGACAAGAGGAAGTGCAGGACTAGACCTCTGTTCCACCGCCTGGATAGTGCTAACACCTGAAATGGGGGTTCAACTGACTCCCAAGGGAGTCAGGGGACCTCTTCCCTCAGGAACTGTAGGACTTATCCTCGGGAAAAGCTCTAAAAGCTTATCAGGTTTTCAAGTGACTCCTGGTGTAATAGACTCAGACTACCAAGGAGAAATTAAGATTATGCTTAGTTCACCTTGAGGCATTAGCTCTGTTAACCAAGGTGATAGAATTGCTCAGCTGCTTCTCCTTCCCAGTTTACATGACTCATTTAAGAGTATGCCTCAAAATAGGAACAATAGGGGATTTGGTTTCACTGGCTCAGGACCTATGTCTTGCTGGGTTCAGGATTGTTCACAGAGGCCTATGTGCAAAACAAAAATTCAAGGAATAGAGATGGAGGGATTGATTGACACTGGGGCTGACTCTTCCATTATCCATGTACGACAATGGCCCAAGCACTGGCCTCTGCAGAAGGCTTCAACCAGTTTAAGAGGCTTGGGATATACTAACAGACCAGAACAAAGTGCAACAGTTTTAAAATGGGAGGATGATGAAGGGCATAAAGGGACATTTCACCCTTATGTTTTGTCCAGCTTTCCAGTTACCTTATGGGGAACAGATATTTTGCAACAAATGAGAGTACACCTTGCAACCAAGCCCGCAGGTGTTAAAAATAAAAATCTACAGGGTAATCTTAACCCTATTGAGCTTAAAGGAAATCATCATCAAAAAGGTAAAGGATATTTTATTTAGGGGCCACTGAGAAAACAATTTTGAAAATACCATGGCTTTCTGATAAGCCAGTTTGGGTCCCTCAGTGGCCCCTATCTAGAGAGAAATTACAAGCGGCCCACCTACTAATCCAAGAACAACTAGAAGCAGGACATATAGAACCTTCCACCTCTCCCTGGAATTCCACCATATTCGTGATCAGGAAAAAATCAGGAAAATGGCAATTGTTACATGATCTTAGAGAAATCAATAAAACCATGCAAATTATGGGCCCTACCCAACCTGGACTTCCTAATCCTGTAGTTATTCTAAAAATTTCCATCTTATAACTCTTGACATAAAGGATAGTTTCTTTTCTATTCCTCTACATCCTCTGGATGCCCCCAGGTTTGCTTTTTCAGTTCCTTCTATTAATAATAATGGCCCTGATCAGAGATTTCAGTGGAAAGTTTTTACCCCAGGGAATGGCTAATAGCCCCACTATGTGTAAAATCTATGTAGATAAAGTTATTCAGCCTATCAGGAACAAATACCCAGAGCTTCTGTGCCTCCATTATATGGATGATGCTTTGCTTGCTCATCCTAATCAAGAAGTCTTATTCACCATATTTAGCGATATATCAGAAAACTTGAAATGATATGGACTAAACATTGCTGAAGAAAAGGTTTAAACTAGATCTCCAATATTATATCTAGGATTCCAAATTATGGATACTTTTATTAGGCCTCAAAAAATTTTAATAAATAAGGAACATTTGGCCACTCTTAATGATTTTCAAAAATTGCTGGGAGACATTAATTGGCTTTGCCCTATGGTAGGCCTCACTACTGGCCAATTAAAACCCTTATTTGATATCCTTCGTGGGAACCCTGATCCATCTTCACCATGAACATTGACTCCTGATGCTAGGGAAGCTTTAAAGTTGGTAAAAAAGGCCGTTGAAGGATCCCATTGTGATAGAATTGATTTTACTCGACCGCTGATATTGAGCATTATTTCTTCACAATATACACCCACAGGAGTATTTTGGCAACAGGGGCCTTTAATATGGATACATTTGCCCGTCTCTCCTAAAAGTACAATTGAGTCTTATACCTCCATGGTGGCTAAACTTATTCTTCAAGGACTCAAGATTTCTACTAAAATATTTGGAATTCACCCCGCTACTATTATTACTCCCTATTCATCATCAAAGGTGAATATTTATGCTTCAATGATAATGATTGGGCTATAGCTAGATGCTCTACTTCTGCAAATTTTGATAACCATCTTCCTAAGTCTCCTATACTATCTTTTTGTATCAATCATCCCATAAAATTTCCACAGATAATAAAAAAATCAACCTATTCCTAAGGCATTAAATGTATTTACAGATGGGTCCTCTGATGGTACTGCTGCAGTAGTCACTCAAAAAGAAAATATGATTCATATTACTGCCCATAAATCAGCTCAATTAGTTGAGCTAGAAGCTATTATTATAGCTCTTGAAAGTTTTAAAGAACAGCCCATAAATATTTTTTCATACAGCCACTATATTGTACATGCTGTGTCCCTAAATTGGAGCTAGCAGGTCCAATAGCACCTCATACTCCAGCCTTTAAATTGTTTTTTTTCAAATTCAAAATCTTCTGTGGGAATGTAAAGAACCTTTGTTTATTGGACATATCAGAGCTCATACTAATTTGCCTGGTCCTCTCCATGAAGGTAATCAAAAGGCTGATGCCCTCACTCAAACAATATTTATATTTTCAGCAGTCCAACAAGCTACCTTGTTGCCTCCTGAAGCGATGGCCACTTGGAGCAACGAAGCTGCGAAAAGAAGTTCAGAGGCGAACTGGAAACAAACAGTTTTTTTATTTTGATAACTTTTTTCTCTGGCTCTAACAATGACTTTAACACGCACTACACACACCACCAAAATGGCGCAGACCCGATCAGCAGTCTCGCTCAAGTCCCACGAGATCTCGGGCCAAGTCCCGTGAGACTACAGAAGGCAGCAACAGCCAAACATCTTCATGGCCCGTAGTCAACCGCAATCTTAGCCATCTCCCCAAACAGGACTCCTACACTACCTCGTTCCATTCTCAATTTCATGTTAATAGTACTACTTTACACAAAGTTTCAAAATAACTAAAGATCAAGCTGGAACAATTGTGAAGTCTTGTCAATCTGTGTGACACATTTGCCCAATCCACATTATGGGCTTAACCCAAGAGGATTAATGCCCAATCATTTGTGGCAGATGGATGTTACTCATGAGCCAAGTTTTGGAAAATTGTGATTTATTCATGTGACCATAGATACATGCTCAGGCATGATTTTTGCTTCCTTACATGCTGGAGAAAAAGTTAAAGATGTTACATCTCATTGTCTACAAGCTTTTGCTGCACTGGACATTCCCAAAATGCCTAAAACAGATAATGGCCCCGCATATACGTCCTCATCTTCCAAACAGTTTTGCACAAAATTCAGTATACTCCACAAAACTGGTATTCCGTATAATCCTCAAGGCCAAGGTATAATTGAACGAGCTAATCACACACTCAAAATTATGCTTTTGAAACAAAAAGAAGGAAATTGGACAAATCCTAGGGACAGATTGGCCGTTGCCATTTTTACTTTAAATTTTTAAACTTTGGATTGCAAAGGATATTCGGCTGGAGACAGACACTGGAATCCACATCAACAACATAAACCTTTGGTTTGCTGGAAGGATGTTCTTTCAGGCACATGGAAGGGCCCAGATCCAGTATTAATTTGGGGGAGAGGATCTGTTTGTGTTTTTCCGCAGCACGAGTCCTCCCCAGTATGGATACCATCAAGATTAATAAAACAGGTACCAAATAAAAAGGGCCAAGATGAAGTTGTTGCAGAATGATTCCCTTAAAAGAGTTGTCAATCCATGCACCTGCGCAAGTTCATCTCTTTTCAGATGATGGGTAAATCTTTGCTTTTTCAGCTAAGAAACTTTTAAGCTGCGCACTTTTTCCTTCAATAAATTCACAACTTAAGTCTCATTCCCGGCCGGGACGAGAAGATCTCTCTTTAGTGTGCACACAAATGTAGTTTTTCTTTTTTATATATGTCTTTATGTCTGTGCGCTTGTCTAGATTTCATGTAAATGTGACGTCACAAATATATGTCTTTATGTTTGTGCATCTGTCCAATGTGACATCACAAATAACAAAAACCAAGCGCTCATGAAAATTAATATTATATAAAAAATGGATCCAAATAACTTTAATTCATTTAAGTTAAAAAGTATTCAAATTGGGTAAACAATTAAAAAATGAAGGTACCTTCAATCTTTTTTTTTTTAAATATTTATTTATTTACTTTAGTTGTACACAATGCAATGAATTTATGTTTACGTGGTGCTGAGGATCAAACCCGGGCCGCGCACGTGTGAGGCGAGCGCTCTGCCCACTGAGCCACAACCCCAGCCCTTCAATCTTAATTTATAAGTATCTCTAGGACTTCTCTTCAGCAAGGAATATGACTAATACTATTCAACCTGATATTTTGGTATTTGTCATGGGATTGTTTATTTGTTATTAACTTTATTTGTTAAACAGCTGATTAATTTAAATTGTTTCAACAGGTATATTCATGGAAGGTTGCTGTGTATGCAGAGGCTCAAAAGTTCCAGCTAACAAATTATTTTTCTAAAATGCTCTTAGCTTTTCTTTAATTTATCTTAAATGTAATATTTTGTCTGCTAAATACCCTCAGTCTTTCTTTAATCCATTCTGAATGTGATATTTTCCCCAGCTTATGTTTGTGGGAGCTCAAGCAGCAATGTGTGTGAGCAGAGATCAACTTCAATTACCTGATCTAATAATTCTATTTTTTAGTTTGACAACTCGCTTCTTGACTCAGTGCTGGAATAGCACTGCCTTTCCTCTAATGATTGATGCTTGAGTTTCTAGGTAGCGGGCCATGAAGATTTGTCGGTGGCATTGTCTAGACATAAAAAAGACGGCTGCTGCTACAGCTGTAGGGATCGCAATTGCTACAAGCATCCTTGCTGCTCAAGCATCAAACAACTAATGTAAGAGCCCTAATGAGGAGATAGCTAAGATGGCGGCTAGCTGAGAGCCATAAGAGGTGTTTAAGTATTTTCACCTGATATTCATGCATTTATCTAAGGATCTTTCTGTGCCCATGAACACTATGTGATACACCTGTAAGTTTGAGCTGTTGACATGTGTATACTTGTTAAGGCAAAAAGTATTTAACCGGGTGAGGTTGGCGAGAGGGGGTGGTTGGAGTTGAAGAGGTTGTTGGAGCCGGAGAGAGAAGTTAGAAGAAGGAAGAATAAAGAGCCTATTCATTTCCAGTCTGCCTCCGAATTCTTTCCCGCGGTATCCTTGCTGCTGGCAGGCAGCAACAAGTGGTGGCCCGTATGGGGAGTTTGGAATCGGCACAGTAAGAAAACTGAGAAAAACGATTTTGAAAATGGGCTCAAAAATGACAAAAATCCGAGCTGCTAAAGCTATTCAAGATTTATTAGAGATAGCTGAAGGATACGTGCTCTCAATTGAACCTGGGACTCAGGATGTTACTACCAGTGAAAGTAGTAGTAGTGAGGAGGAGTCAAATAATCATGAAAGCACAGCCTCCTCCACTGAGTCAGTTAGGACCAGAAATGACCGTCAAGTGGAGGATCCCTTTGTACCCTCTGCTCCCTCATGGGTTGAATCAATTACAAAAACTATGAGGGGTATTTCTGAGCACTTGCGTGCCCTTGAAGCAGAGATTAACGGTCTTTCTGAGTGCTTGCGTGCCCTCGAATGTCAAAATTCACAGGGACGACGGGGGTTGTGGCTCAGTGGCAGAGCGCTCACCTCGCACGTGCGCGGCCCGGGTTCGATCCTCAGCACCACGTAAACATAAATGCATGGTATTGTGTACAACTAAAGCAAATAAATATTTAAAAAAAAAAAACTCACAGGGACATTGGGATCTGCCAGTATTTGAAAATGAAAATGGACAGAGTTACCACCAATCATTAGATTTCAAAACTATAAAATATTTCAAAGAAGCAATAATGACATATGAGCATTAGTCGTTCAGCTGGCATATGAAAATGCCAACACATATTGTCAAGGCGCTATCAGACCTTGGAAATCTAAAAGGGATCTTTCTGTATATATAAGATTATGCAAAGATATAAATGACGCCTTTATCACAGGAAATGTGATTGCAGCAGCAATGAGAGGTGCTTCCTCTCAAAATTTCACAAAAAGGGCTCAACCTAAAAAATTATTATAGTCAATCAGGTTATTCTAGACAATATCCCCAAAGAGAAATAAGACCAAGCTCATATCGTGCCCCAGGCCGCTGCCCCAGGTGTAAAAAAGGAAACCATTGGGCCAATAAGTGCAGATCTAAAACAGATATTTTTGGGAACATTTTGTCTAGGAATTCAAAAAACGGGGCACGGGGCCCAATGCCCCGGGGCCCACAAATGTACGAGGCATTAGAGGAGGAGTATCCTCAAACATCCATCCAGATGATTCCTTGACACAGTCCCTCTTACCCATTGACTCCCTTGTCAGAGGGACAAGAGGAAGTGCAGGACTAGACCTCTGTTCCACCGCCTGGATAGTGCTAACACCTGAAATGGGGGTTCAACTGACTCCCAAGGGAGTCAGGGGACCTCTTCCCTCAGGAACTGTAGGACTTATCCTCGGGAAAAGCTCTAAAAGCTTATCAGGTTTTCAAGTGACTCCTGGTGTAATAGACTCAGACTACCAAGGAGAAATTAAGATTATGCTTAGTTCACCTTGAGGCATTAGCTCTGTTAACCAAGGTGATAGAATTGCTCAGCTGCTTCTCCTTCCCAGTTTACATGACTCATTTAAGAGTATGCCTCAAAATAGGAACAATAGGGGATTTGGTTTCACTGGCTCAGGACCTATGTCTTGCTGGGTTCAGGATTGTTCACAGAGGCCTATGTGCAAAACAAAAATTCAAGGAATAGAGATGGAGGGATTGATTGACACTGGGGCTGACTCTTCCATTATCCATGTACGACAATGGCCCAAGCACTGGCCTCTGCAGAAGGCTTCAACCAGTTTAAGAGGCTTGGGATATACTAACAGACCAGAACAAAGTGCAACAGTTTTAAAATGGGAGGATGATGAAGGGCATAAAGGGACATTTCACCCTTATGTTTTGTCCAGCTTTCCAGTTACCTTATGGGGAACAGATATTTTGCAACAAATGAGAGTACACCTTGCAACCAAGCCCGCAGGTGTTAAAAATAAAAATCTACAGGGTAATCTTAACCCTATTGAGCTTAAAGGAAATCATCATCAAAAAGGTAAAGGATATTTTATTTAGGGGCCACTGAGAAAACAATTTTGAAAATACCATGGCTTTCTGATAAGCCAGTTTGGGTCCCTCAGTGGCCCCTATCTAGAGAGAAATTACAAGCGGCCCACCTACTAATCCAAGAACAACTAGAAGCAGGACATATAGAACCTTCCACCTCTCCCTGGAATTCCACCATATTCGTGATCAGGAAAAAATCAGGAAAATGGCAATTGTTACATGATCTTAGAGAAATCAATAAAACCATGCAAATTATGGGCCCTACCCAACCTGGACTTCCTAATCCTGTAGTTATTCTAAAAATTTCCATCTTATAACTCTTGACATAAAGGATAGTTTCTTTTCTATTCCTCTACATCCTCTGGATGCCCCCAGGTTTGCTTTTTCAGTTCCTTCTATTAATAATAATGGCCCTGATCAGAGATTTCAGTGGAAAGTTTTACCCCAGGGAATGGCTAATAGCCCCACTATGTGTAAAATCTATGTAGATAAAGTTATTCAGCCTATCAGGAACAAATACCCAGAGCTTCTGTGCCTCCATTATATGGATGATGCTTTGCTTGCTCATCCTAATCAAGAAGTCTTATTCACCATATTTAGCGATATATCAGAAAACTTGAAATGATATGGACTAAACATTGCTGAAGAAAAGGTTTAAACTAGATCTCCAATATTATATCTAGGATTCCAAATTATGGATACTTTTATTAGGCCTCAAAAAATTTTAATAAATAAGGAACATTTGGCCACTCTTAATGATTTTCAAAAATTGCTGGGAGACATTAATTGGCTTTGCCCTATGGTAGGCCTCACTACTGGCCAATTAAAACCCTTATTTGATATCCTTCGTGGGAACCCTGATCCATCTTCACCATGAACATTGACTCCTGATGCTAGGGAAGCTTTAAAGTTGGTAAAAAAGGCCGTTGAAGGATCCCATTGTGATAGAATTGATTTTACTCGACCGCTGATATTGAGCATTATTTCTTCACAATATACACCCACAGGAGTATTTTGGCAACAGGGGCCTTTAATATGGATACATTTGCCCGTCTCTCCTAAAAGTACAATTGAGTCTTATACCTCCATGGTGGCTAAACTTATTCTTCAAGGACTCAAGATTTCTACTAAAATATTTGGAATTCACCCCGCTACTATTATTACTCCCTATTCATCATCAAAGGTGAATATTTATGCTTCAATGATAATGATTGGGCTATAGCTAGATGCTCTACTTCTGCAAATTTTGATAACCATCTTCCTAAGTCTCCTATACTATCTTTTTGTATCAATCATCCCATAAAATTTCCACAGATAATAAAAAAATCAACCTATTCCTAAGGCATTAAATGTATTTACAGATGGGTCCTCTGATGGTACTGCTGCAGTAGTCACTCAAAAAGAAAATATGATTCATATTACTGCCCATAAATCAGCTCAATTAGTTGAGCTAGAAGCTATTATTATAGCTCTTGAAAGTTTTAAAGAACAGCCCATAAATATTTTTTCATACAGCCACTATATTGTACATGCTGTCCCTAAATTGGAGCTAGCAGGTCCAATAGCACCTCATACTCCAGCCTTTAAATTGTTTTTTTCAAATTCAAAATCTTCTGTGGGAATGTAAAGAACCTTTGTTTATTGGACATATCAGAGCTCATACTAATTTGCCTGGTCCTCTCCATGAAGGTAATCAAAAGGCTGATGCCCTCACTCAAACAATATTTATATTTTCAGCAGTCCAACAAGCTACCTTGTTGCCTCCTGAAGCGATGGCCACTTGGAGCAACGAAGCTGCGAAAAGAAGTTCAGAGGCGAACTGGAAACAAACAGTTTTTTTATTTTGATAACTTTTTTCTCTGGCTCTAACAATGACTTTAACACGCACTACACACACCACCAAAATGGCGCAGACCCGATCAGCAGTCTCGCTCAAGTCCCACGAGATCTCGGGCCAAGTCCCGTGAGACTACAGAAGGCAGCAACAGCCAAACATCTTCATGGCCCGTAGTCAACCGCAATCTTAGCCATCTCCCCAAACAGGACTCCTACACTACCTCGTTCCATTCTCAATTTCATGTTAATAGTACTACTTTACACAAAGTTTCAAAATAACTAAAGATCAAGCTGGAACAATTGTGAAGTCTTGTCAATCTTGTGTGACACATTTGCCCAATCCACATTATGGGCTTAACCCAAGAGGATTAATGCCCAATCATTTGTGGCAGATGGATGTTACTCATGAGCCAAGTTTTGGAAAATTGTGATTTATTCATGTGACCATAGATACATGCTCAGGCATGATTTTTGCTTCCTTACATGCTGGAGAAAAAGTTAAAGATGTTACATCTCATTGTCTACAAGCTTTTGCTGCACTGGACATTCCCAAAATGCCTAAAACAGATAATGGCCCCGCATATACGTCCTCATCTTCCAAACAGTTTTGCACAAAATTCAGTATACTCCACAAAACTGGTATTCCGTATAATCCTCAAGGCCAAGGTATAATTGAACGAGCTAATCACACACTCAAAATTATGCTTTTGAAACAAAAAGAAGGAAATTGGACAAATCCTAGGGACAGATTGGCCGTTGCCATTTTTACTTTAAATTTTTAAACTTTGGATTGCAAAGGATATTCGGCTGGAGACAGACACTGGAATCCACATCAACAACATAAACCTTTGGTTTGCTGGAAGGATGTTCTTTCAGGCACATGGAAGGGCCAGATCCAGTATTAATTTGGGGGAGAGGATCTGTTTGTGTTTTTCCGCAGCACGAGTCCTCCCCAGTATGGATACCATCAAGATTAATAAAAACAGGTACCAAATAAAAAGGGCCAAGATGAAGTTGTTGCAGAATGATTCCCTTAAAAGAGTTGTCAATCCATGCACCTGCGCAAGTTCATCTCTTTTCAGATGATGGGTAAATCTTTGCTTTTTCAGCTAAGAAACTTTTAAGCTGCGCACTTTTTCCTTCAATAAATTCACAACTTAAGTCTCATTCCCGGCCGGGACGAGAAGATCTCTCTTTAGTGTGCACACAAATGTAGTTTTTCTTTTTTATATATGTCTTTATGTCTGTGCGCTTGTCTAGATTTCATGTAAATGTGACGTCACAAATATATGTCTTTATGTTTGTGCATCTGTCCAATGTGACATCACAAATAACAAAAACCAAGCGCTCATGAAAATTAATATTATATAAAAAATGGATCCAAATAACTTTAATTCATTTAAGTTAAAAAGTATTCAAATTGGGTAAACAATTAAAAAATGAAGGTACCTTCAATCTTTTTTTTTTTAAATATTTATTTATTTACTTTAGTTGTACACAATGCAATGAATTTATGTTTACGTGGTGCTGAGGATCAAACCCGGGCCGCGCACGTGTGAGGCGAGCGCTCTGCCACTGAGCCACAAACCCCAGCCCTTCAATCTTAATTTATAAGTATCTCTAGGACTTCTCTTCAGCAAGGAATATGACTAATACTATTCAACCTGATATTTTGGTATTTGTCATGGGATTGTTTATTTGTTATTAACTTTATTTGTTAAACAGCTGATTAATTTAAATTGTTTCAACAGGTATATTCATGGAAGGTTGCTGTGTATGCAGAGGCTCAAAAGTTCCAGCTAACAAATTATTTTTCTAAAATGCTCTTAGCTTTTCTTTAATTTATCTTAAATGTAATATTTTGTCTGCTAAATACCCTCAGTCTTTCTTTAATCCATTCTGAATGTGATATTTTCCCAGCTTATGTTTGTGGGAGCTCAAGCAGCAATGTGTGTGAGCAGAGATCAACTTCAATTACCTGATCTAATAATTCTATTTTTTAGTTTGACAACTCGCTTCTTGACTCAGTGCTGGAATAGCACTGCCTTTCCTCTAATGATTGATGCTTGAGTTTCTAGGTAGCGGGCCATGAAGATTTGTCGGTGGCATTGTCTAGACATAAAAAAGACGGCTGCTGCTACAGCTGTAGGGATCGCAATTGCTACAAGCATCCTTGCTGCTCAAGCATCAAAACAACTTCACCAGCAGTGTGGCCTCTGCTCTGCATGCACGAGGCCTCCTAGACCAAACGTGTTAGCAAGTGGACATTTTGATAAATCTTTCTACTATAAGATGTTTGGGACATTGCACAGGACAATACCTTGCAGGCATTTGTCTAGAGAACTCAGTGCGTTACTTAATGGAACTTAGGGCAGCTGATTTGTTTAAAGAACTTGATACGCTATGGAACTTGGCTGGTCAGCAAAAGCTTGCCGCCTCAGAAGCGGAGCATCTCTTCATGATTGGACGGCTGGTAGTCAATAAACGGGACGACAGTCTCATGTGGCCGACATATCAACCTAAGACAGGAGTCAAGGGCACAGCCTTGATTATCCCATGACGGGTAAGAATGCCGGTTGCACATGTGGACGCCTAAGCCAGGCACAGTCGATCCTGATGTGGTGAGAGCTCACCCATTTGTTTTTCCCTCTTTTAAAACAAAAGGGAGGGAATGTAAGAGCCCTAATAAGGAGATAGCTAAGATGGCGGCCAGCTGAGAGCCATAAGAGGTGTTTCAGTATTTTCACCTGATATTCATGCATTTATCTAAGAATCTTTCTGTGCCCATGAACACTATGTGACGCACCTGTAAGTTTGAGCTGTTGACACATGTATACTTGTTAAGGCAAAAAGTATTTAACCGGGTGAGGTTGGCGAGAGGGGGTGGTTGGAGTTGGAGAGGTTGTTGGAGCCGGAGAGAGAAGTTAGAAGAAGGAAGAATAAAGAGCCTATTCCTTTCCAGTCTGCCTCCGAGTTCTTTCCCGCGGTATCGTTGCTGCGGGCGGCAGCACTACAAGGTCTCCGTCTCCTGTCTGTTCTGTGTATGTGTGCACTCGTGTGTTTTGTGTTGTTGTGTCTGCATGTGATTGTGTCCACATGTCATGTACATGGTATCAAAATTGGCACATAGATAAATGAGCGCTCATAAATTAAAATTTAAAAGAAAAATGGATCCAGA
Source organism: Tamias sibiricus (assembly GCA_025594165.1). Classification (NCBI taxonomy): domain Eukaryota; kingdom Metazoa; phylum Chordata; class Mammalia; order Rodentia; family Sciuridae; genus Tamias; species Tamias sibiricus. The sequence goes on along the minus strand of CM046673.1, from coordinate 2,072,326 downwards.
TATCTTTAAGTTCCATGATTTTAAAAGTTCAAATAAAATTAGGTAAACAAATGAGAATAAAGATGTCTTTAAAAATTACTAACTCACAAGTTAGTATTCAGACAATTAATAGAGTGTTGGTTTCTATAAAAGGTCTAAAATGTAACATTCGTTGCTTCTAGGATTTTTTCCAACAAGGAAGAGATGGCTAGTACTGTTAACTACATTTGTATGATACCTTGGTTTTTACACTTAATAAGTTAGATTGAACATTAATGGGATTAATCATAAATGTGTTTGACAGAGACATCTTATTAATTTACAAAGTTAAAGTGCTAACAGCTAAGTATAAAATCAGGTACTTTTCACTTCTTTTTTTTTTTTTTTGGTACCAGGGATTGAACTCAGGGGCACTCGACCACTGGCCACTTCCCCAGCCCTTTTTTTGTATTTTATTAGAGACAGGATCTCACTGAGTTGCTAAGTGCCTCGCCGTTGCTGAGGCTGGCTTTGAACTCACGATCCTCCTGTCTCAGCCTCCCAAGTGCTGGGATGACAGGCATGCGCCACCGCGCCCGACTACTTTTCACTTCTTAAATTCCATAAGATAATATATTTTAACATTGTGTGTGTTTTCATAAATTGGCAAATGGAAAAAGGTTTAAGGTTGCTCCGTCCTTGTTTTCACTAGGACACTGAGAGTTCAGATTCTATCAGTCGTGATTTATATGCAGAGAGTATAAGAGGTTTCAGTTGGGGGCTGGGGTTTGGGGCTCAGCAGTAGAGTGCTCGCCTAGCATGTGCGCGGTCTGGGTTCGATCCTCAGCACCACATATAAACAAATGCATTGTGTACAACTAAAAGCAAATAAATAAATATTTTTTAAAAAAAGAGGTTTCAGTTGGCTTCAATTAAAGTACCATAAAAACAAAGTTTTTTTTGTTTTTTTTTTTGTGGTGCTAGGCAAGCACTCTACTGACTGAGCTACATCTCCAGACCCCAAAACAAAGTATTTCATCTTATTAAAGTGGACTAATTTATCTAAGTTTAGAAATTTTGTTAGGATTGTTTCAGAGTGTGAAATAAGAAATGGGTCAACAGTTGGGAAAGAGATACAAGAAGGTTCTAGGTATGAACATATATTTTAATATAGAAAGTAGAAAGAAAAAAAATGTTTCTGGATTGTTGCTGCCTGAAGCGCTTGGAGCAACGGAGCCGCGGGAAGAACTTCAAAAGCAAACTGGAGACAAACAGCTTTTTATTCTGGTAACTTTTCTCTCTGGTTCTAACAACAACTAACACACGCCAAACACACCACTAAAATGGCGCTGACCCGATCAGCAATTTCGGCCAAGTCACTCGAGATCCCGCAACAAATCCCGTGAGACTACGGGTGGCGACAATGGCCAAATCTCCACGGCTCATAGTCAACTGCAATTCAAGTCAATCCCCAAACAGGGCTCCTGCATTTCCCCCTTTTTGTTTTAAAAGAGGTAATGCTCTAGGACGTCTATGTGCAACCAACATTCTTACCCGTCATCGGATAATCAAGGCTGTGCCCTTGACTCCTGTCTTAGGTTGATATGTCGGCCACATGAGACTGTCCCGTGCGACTGTGCCTGTCTTAGGTTGTCCCCCTCTGGGGATCTTACCCATCATTGGCTAACCAGCCATCCAATGGAGCCCTTTAGGATCGACTATATATGATGACTAACAGCCGTCCAATTGTGAGGAGATGTTGCGGCTTTAAGGCAACAAGCCTTTTGGTGATGAGCCAAATTGCATAGCATATCAAATTGTTTAAACAAATCAGCTGCCCTAAGTTCCATCAAGTAACACACTGAATTCTCTAGATAAATACCCGCAAGGCATTGTCCCGTAAAGTCCCAAACAATGAAAGATCAAAATGTCCATTTGTTATAACATATTGATGTAGGAGGCCCCATGCATGTAGAGCAGAGGCCACACTGTTGGTGAGGTTGTTTGATGTTTGAGCAGCAGACGTCTTTTTTATGTTTAGACAATGCCACCGGCAAATCTTCAGGGCCCGCTACCTAGAAACTCAAGCATCAATTATTAAAGGAAAGGCAGTGCTATTGCAGCACTGAGTCAAGAGGCGAGTTGTCAAACTACAAAATAGAATAATTAGATTAGAAAATTAAAGTTGATTTTTGTTCACATACATCGCTGGTTGAGCTTCTACAAACATAAGTTGGAAAAATGTCATATTTAGAACAAAACAAAGAAAGACTGAAGGTAATTACTGCATTAAAGATAGATTAAAGAAAAGGTAAAGGCACTTGAGAGAAATAATTTGTTAGCTGGAACCCTTGAGTCTCTGTATACTGAGCAATTTTTTACCTGTTGAGATAATTGAAATTAATGAGCTATTAAACAAATGAAGTTAATAACAAATAAACAATCTTAAGTCAAAACACCAAAATATCAGGTTATATAGCACTAGTCATATTGTTTGCTAAAAAGAAGTCCCAGGGACACCTATAAATCAAAATTGAAAGTACCTTCATTTATAAAATTATTTACCTAAATTGAATACTCTTAACCTAAAATGAATTAAAGTTATTTGGATCCATATATATATATATATATTTTCTTTTTCATAAGCGCTTTGTTCTTTGTGACGTCACACTGGACAGACGAACAAACATACAAACATATATTTGTGATGTCAAATTAACATGAAATATAGACAAATGTACAGACATAAAGACATGTATAAAAAGAAAAGAAAAAAAAATACAATTGTGTGCACACTAAAGAGAGATCTCCTCGTCCCGGCCGGGAGGAATGACACTTAAGTTGTGAAATATTTTGAAGGACTCTTTTGAGGGAATCATTCTGTACCTTCATCTTGGTCCTCTTGATTTTGTACCTTTTTTATTAATCTTGATTCTTCAATAACTTCATCTTGATCATTTTGATGTGGTACCTGTTTTATTAATCTAGATGGTATCCATATTGGAGAGGATTCGTCTTTTGGAAAAACACAAACAGATCCTCTTCCCCAAATTAATACTGGATCTGGACCCTTCCATGTACCTGAAAGAACATCCTTCCAGTAAACCAAAGGTTTATGTTGTTGGTGTGGATTCCAATGTCTGTCTCCAGCAGAATAACCATTATAGTGTAAAGTTAAAAAATTTAAGGTAAACAGGGCAACTGCCAATCTGTCCTTAGGACTTTTCCAATTTCCTTCTTTTTGTTTTAATAACATAATTTTCAGTGTTCGGTTTGCTCTTTCAATAATGCCCTGACCCTGAGGATTGTAAGGGATGCCTGTTTTATGGGATATATTGAATTTTGCGCAAAACTGTTTGAAAGATGAGGACGTATATGCGGGGCCATTATCTGTTTTAAGCATTTTGGGGATGCCCAATGCAGCAAAAGCTTGCAAACAATGAGATGTAACATCTTTAACTTTTTCTCCAGAACGCAAGGAAGCAAAAATTATGCCTGAGCATGTATCTATGGTCACATGAATAAATCGCAATTTTCCAAAACTTGGCTCATGAGTAACATCCATCTGCCACAAATGATTGGGCATTAATCCTCTAGGGTTAACGCCGAAATGAGGATTGGGCAAATGTGTCATACAAGATTTACAATCTTTTACAATTGTTCTGGCTTGCTCCTTTGTGATTTTAAACCTACATTGCAAGGTGGTGCTGTTGACATGAAACTGGGAATGAAATAAAGTAGCTTGTTGTAGCGCTGAAAGTATAAATACTGTTTTTGTAAGTTCATCAGCCTTTTGATTACCTTCATGGAGGGGACCAGGCAAATTAGTATGTGCTCTAATATGGCCTACGAATAGAGGTTCTTTTCTTGCCCACAAAAGTTTTTGTATTTGATAAAACAATTTAAAGGCTGGAGTATGAGGTGCTATTGGTCCTGCTAACTCTAATTTTGGGACGGCTTGTACAATATAGTGGCTATCTGAAAAAATGTTTACGGGCTGGTCCCTAAAATTATCCAGAGCTCTTACCACAGCTTCCAGTTCCACTAGTTGAGCTGATTTGTGTGCAGTTATGTAAGTCATATTTTCTTTTTTAGTGACTACTGTAGCAGTACCATTTGAGGACCCATCTGTAAATACATTAAATGCCTTAGGAATAGGTTGATTTTTTATTACCTGTGGAAATATAATAGGATGATTAATACAAAAAGATAATATAGGGGACTTAGGAAGATGATTATCAAAATTTGCAGAAGTAGAGCATTTAGCTATAGCCCAATCATTATCATTGAAGCATAAGTATTCAATCTGTGATGATGAACAGGGAGTAATAATAGTAGCAGGGTGAATGCCAAATATTTTAGTAGAAGTCTTAAGTCCTTGAAGAATAAGTTTAGCCACCATGGAGGTATAAGATTCAATTATACTTTTAGGAGAGACGGGCAAATGTATCCATAATAAAGGCCCTTGTTGCCAAAATACTCCTGTGGGTGTATATTGTGAAGAAATAATAATCAACATCAGCGGTTGAGTTAAATCAAATCTATCACAATGAGCTCCTTCGATGGCTTTTTCTACTACCTTTAAAGCTTTCCTAGCATCAGGAGTCAATGTTCGTGGTGAAGATGGATCAGGATCTCCACGAAGGATGTCAAATAAAGGTTTTAGTGGGCCAGTAGTGAGATTTAGTGTAGGGCGAAGCCAATTAATGTCTCCCAGTAGTTTTTGGAAATCATTGAGGCGTGGTCAAATGTTCTTTATTTATTAAAATTTTTGGGGGTCTAACAAAAGTATCCATGATTTTAAATCCTAAATATAATATGGGAGATCTGGTTTGAACTTTTTCTTCTGCTATATATAATCCATATTTTTTTAAATTTTCTACCACATCACTGAATATATTAAATAAGATTTTTTGATTAGGGTGGGCCAATAAAATATCATCCATGTAATGTAGACACATGAGGTTTGGATATTTATTTTTAATGGGTTGGATAGCCTTGTCCACATATATTTGGCATATGGTGGGGCTATTAGCCATTCCCTGTGGTAAAACTTTCCATTGATATCTCTGATCAGGGCCACTATTGTTCATAGAAGGAACGGAAAAAGCAAACCTGGGGGCATCCAGAGGATGTGGGGGAATAGAAAAGGAGCAATCCTTTATATCAAGAGTAATAAGATGGAAATTTTTTGGAATAGCTACGGGACTAGGAAGTCCAGGTTGGGTAGGGCCCATAACTTGCATGGTTTTATTGATTTGTCTAAGATCATGTAACAATCGCCATTTTCCTGACTTTTTCTTGATCACAAATATGGGGGAATTCCAGGGAGAGGTGGAAGGTTCTATATGACCTGCTTCTAATTGTTCCTGAACTAGTAGGTGGGCCGCTTGTAATTTCTCTTTAGATAGGGGCCACTGAGGGACCCACACTGGCTTATCAGAAAGCCATGGTATTTTCAAAATTATTTTTCTCAGTGGCCCCGAAAAAAAATATCTTTTTCCTTTATGACAATGATTACTTTTAGGGTTAAGATTACTCTGTACTTTTTGATAATGAGTTCTTTTATGGTTAAGATTACCCTGTAGGTTTTCACATTTAACATCTGCAGGCTTGGTTGCAAGGTGTACTCCCATTTGTTGCAAAATATCGCTTCCCCATAAAGTTACCAGTAGATTAGGTAAAACATAAGGCTGAAATGTTCCTTTATGGCCTTCATCATCCTCCCATTTTAAAATTACTGCACTTTTATCTGGGAGGTTATTATATCCCAAGCCTCTTAAACTGGTTGAAGCTTTTTGCAGAGGCCAGTGCTTGGGCCATTGGCGTAAATTAATAATGGAAGAGTCAGCTCCAGTATCTATTAATCCCTCCATTTCTATTCCTTGGATTTTTATTTTACACATAGGCCTCCTTGAACAGTCTCGAACCCAGCAAGCCATGGGACTTGAGTCAGTGGAACAAAATCCTCTATTGTTCCCTTCTTGAGGCATACCCATTTTAAATGAATTATGTAAATTGGGAAGGAGAAGCAACTGAGCAATTCTATCTCCTTGATTAACAGAACTACACTTTGGGGTGAGCTCAGCATTATTTTTATTTCCCCTTTGTAGTCTGAGTTTATTACACCTGGGGTCACTTGCAAACCTAATAAGCTTTTAGGACTATGCCCGATAATAAGTCCTACAGTCCCTGAGGGAAGAGGTCCCCTGACTCCTGTGGGAATCAGTTGACCCCCCATTTCAGGTGTTAACACTATTCGGGCGGTGGAACAGAGGTCTAATCCTGCATTTCCTCTTGTTCCTCTGGCGAGGGAGTGGATGGGTAGTAGGGATTGTGTTGGGGAAGCATCTGAGTGGATGCTTGAGGATACTCCTTCTGCAATGCCCCGTACATTTGTGGGCCCCGGGGTATTGGGCCCCGTGCCCCGTTTTTTGAATTCCTGAACAAAGGATTTCCATGGATGTCAAATTTTGAATGGCATTTATTGGCCCAATGATTTCCCTTTTTACACCTGGGGCATCGGCCTGGGGCACGATATGAGCTTGGTCTTATTTCTCTTTTGGGATTTTGCCTAGAATTGCCTGATTGATTATGATAATTTTGCCTGGAATATCCTGATTGATTATAATATCTACGTTTAGCCTTTGTGAAATTTCGAGAGGAAGCACCTCTCATTGAGGCTGCAATCACATTTCCTGTGACAAAGGCGTCATTTATATCTTTACATAGTTGTATATATACGGAAAGATCCTTTTTAGTTCTCCGTGGCCTGATGGCTGCTTGGCACCATTTATTTGCATTTTCATAAGCTAATTGAACAACTAATGGCATAGCTTGGTCAACATCTGCAAACACACTACCTGCAGTTCTCAAAAGTCGATCAGCAAAGTCAGCATACGGCTCATTTGGTCCTTGAATCACTTTTGACAAGCTACCTCGTAGATCCCCAGGTCCTTGTACAGTTTTCCATGCCTCTAAGGCAGCTGCATTTATCTGAGCATATACATCTGGGTCATAATCTGTTTGAGCCTGTAAGTCTGCGAATTGCCCTTCTCCTGTGAGCATGTCTATATTATAGTTTTCAAACCCTGCAGCCGCGTTTCTTTTAGCCGTTTCTATACAAAGTTCTTGGAATTGCGATCGCCAAACCAAGAATTGCCCCCCGCTTAATGTTGCTTTACATAGACTTTTCCAGTCTGAGGGGGTTAAGCTAAAGGTGTTAAGGGACTCCAGCATACTCAACGTGAAAGGAGCTTGGGGCCCATAAGTCATTACTGCCTCTTTGAGATTTTTTATTGTTTTGAAATCTACTGACTGATGGACACTCTGTCCATTTTTCTTTTCAAATGCTGGCGGTTCCCAATGTATCTGTGAGTTGTCCTCGAGAGCGCATAAGCGATCAGAAAGACTTTTTATTTCTGTTTCTAGGGTATGCAAATGCCTAGTAATACCCTTCATATTTTCTGTAATGGATTCCACCCATGGGGGAGTAAAGGACACAAGTGGTTCCTCTGCCTGACGGACCTTTTTCTCGGTCTTTTTTTAGTTTCTTTTTCCTCATTTTCTCAGGATCACTTTTACTAGATTCCTCACCACTGCTAATTTCACTGACAGCAATATCCTGAGGCCCAGGTTCCAGTGAGAGCAAGTATCCTTCAGCTTTCGCCAATAACTCTCGAATAGCTTTAATAGCTTGGATTTTTGTCATTTTTGGGTCTCTTCTAATACTCTCTTTACTGGTCTCAGTTGGCCCAGTGGAATCTACACTTTTTTGATCACTTTCACTTTTGTCTATATACTCCTCACTGAGAACAGAGTCAGGTATATCAAGGAGTCTTTGCATAGCCTCTATCAATTGGGATTCAGTTATATTCGAACCCATCTTTAGAGACCTTTCAGTTCTTACCTGTCCGCTCCGAAGTTCCCCGTACGGGCTGCCACCTGTTGCCGCCTGAAGCGCTTGGAGCAACGGAGCCGCGGGAAGAACTTCAGAAGCAAACTGGAGACAAACAGCTTTTTATTCTGATAACTTTTCTCTCTGGTTCTAACAACGACTAACTCACGCCAAACACACCACTAAAATGGCGCTGACCCGATCAGCAATTTCGGCCAAGTCCCTCGAGATCCCGCAACAAGTCCCGTGAGACTACGGGAGGGGACAATGCCCAAATCTCCATGGCTCATAGTCAAGCGCAATTCAAGTCAATCCCCAAACCGGGCTCCTGCATTCTTTTTTTTTTTTTTTTAAATATTTATTTATTTTGCTTTTAGTTGTACACAATGCGTTTATTTGTATGTGGTGCTGAGGATCGAACCCGGGTGGCGCACGTGCTAGACGAGTGCTCTACCGCTGAGCCACAATCCCAGCCCAGGGCTCCTGCATTCTTCAAACTAAGGTTTGACATAAAGGTTTGGGATTATAAAAATTATGTTTCTTAGTTCATAGCTATTATACAATCTCAATATGTCTTTCCTCTTGTTAATTTCATTTGGTATTTTCCTTGTAAACTTTAACTGTTGTCTGTTAGTGTCTTACAAAAGTTCAACTTTCAATATAACACCCCGAGTTAATTTGAGACAACAGGCCATTATCTGTAGACATGCGGGGTGTAAGGCTAACTTCCAGTGCTAACCGTAACCCCAATTAAATAAAAGGGGTGCACTGCCAGGGTCCAGCCACAGCAGGATCCAGGGCGTCCTGATCGGCGTGAGGACTGGGACAAGGAGTTGTTCCATGCGAGCAGTCTCCAGAGAGAGAGCTCATCCTGCTTTCTCTGGGTCTTTATTTACATGCTTTTTTCTTTCATTATGGGTACAGAATCATTCTAATAAGATGTATCACTAATCTACAGTTTCCAGATATGTACAATCTTCCCAGAATGTAACATTTCCTTGTTTAACAAGAGCCAGACTAAGTCGCCAGACTCTATGTGTCCTGACCTATCATTAACCTTTAACTTTAAAGCAAAACCTGTACTTTATTTCTAACCTAGCGTCCCCATCTAAAAGTCCACTTAAGTCTTATGTGTATGATAACCTAAAATCTATAAATTCATCTTAAAACATCTAAAAAAACCCATACACCTACAGAATTAAGAATCTAAAAATATTTCTAACATTATTCGAAAAATGTATCTTATAAAACCTATTTTAATTAGTGCCTACATTTATTCTCATAAAACCAGTAGAGCTGCTTTCTCAGAGAGTTTCTTTGTTCCTTAGTCAAGGTATACCAGTTCTTAAATCTTTGTAATCTTTGAATGAAAGGCAGGCTCTGTACCAGAGTCAGTCCACCTGCCACCAGTATTAACTATGTTTTTCATCCTCATCATAAATCCCTGTGTAAGGTAAAGGAGGGTCTGTTGGAGGGGGGAATGTATTTTTATTAGCCTTTTCTCCCCTGGGTGGATACCATAACCTTCCCTTAATTAAACAGGCTACATTTGGTGGGCCTTGTGCAGTAGGCATGATGACTATTTGTTTTTAGCTTTTTGAGAGGCTGGAGATGTGGGCTTGGGTTCTTTGTTGATATAATCAATTGTGGTACCTATAGTTCCTATGCATGTAGCTTTACCCAGAAGGATTGTTGTTCATTAATAGATTTTTTTTTTCTGTTTTGTTCTCAGTGTTCTGAGAGATAGTAGAACAGCCTTTAAGGCATGAACTACTTGTTATGTCCTGGCCATCTGGAATTTAATTTGGTTTAGCAATAAGTATACCTGTGCTTCCTGTTAAGATTATAATCATTAAAATAAAAAGTCCCAATAACATAAAAAAGAGCCCATGGTTTTGATTTCCCAAGTACGGCCTTGCCCACACTTTCACCCTCACTGTGACCTCGTGAGACAGCGGGAGGGGAACACCTTCACCAGTGAATGACCAAAATCACAGGCATCCGAGTTTTAAAACCCAGTACTCTGGGCTGGGATTGTGGCTCAGTGGTAGAGCGCTTGCCTAGCACGAGCGTGGCCCGGGGTTTGATCCTCAGCACCACATAAGAATAACGGCATTGTGTACAACTAAATTAATAAATAAATATTTATCATTACCCTAAGTGCATGTAGGAAGTCACGAATGGTGTGAATATACTTTGCATACAACCAGAGATTTGTAAAAAAAAAAAAAAAGTGCTCTATATGTGTAATATGAAATGTAATGCATTCTGCTGTCATTCATAACATCTTAGAATAAAAAATACATTAATTAAAAATAAATAAATAAATATTAAAAAAAAAACAGTACTCTTACTTTAAGACTGGTGAAACTGGCTAGCTGGGTGTTTGAGACCAAAGCTTAGAGGCTAAAGTTAAGGAAATAAAAGGGCAAGAGAGAGAAAATAGCCAATATCTGGCTCTTGTCCTCTGAGTCAGCTTGAACCCAGGGATCAAGGGAACTTCTCTAAGGGCTTGGCAACTCTGGGCCATATGACCTCCCAATCAGGGGGATCCATAAGACCCTGGAGCACAGACAGCCAACCAGCACACATGCTGCAGAGAGGATCAGTGCAGAAGGGAGACACCCCTGATGCTTCCAAGGGAAGCTACGTGGTCAAGGAGACCCGAACCATCATGGAAGATGGCACAAAATGAGCCAAGAGGCTGCTCTCAAGCTCCCAAGAGTGACCCCCTGAGGGAACTCAGCTGTGACTCTTACAATAGATAGGAACGAGGCCAATTTTACCAGCTTAATCTTGAACACCTAGCAAAAACAGTTATAACCAAAGCACAGCCATACCTGGGCATTTAAAAGAAGAGACAATAGTTCCTTTAACAGAACTTAAGAAGTACACTTGTGTCAGCCCCACAGCCCTGGTGTCCCCAGACTTGCCTCTGTACCTTGGTCTACCTTACTCCTCGAATTTTTGTTTTATCTAACATCTAAGGTTTGCCTATCTTGAAATAACAGCGCACACCAGACACAAGAAAGCCCTGCTCATAGGGCTAGAGATATCCACCAGGATTGGCACAGGAGTAGCAGGATTAGGAACTTCTCTTCACTACTGTAAAAAAAAGTCAGTACAGCTGGGTGTGGTGGCACAGCCTATAATCCTAGCATCTGGGAGGCTGAGGCAGGAGGATCAAGAGTTCAAAGCCAGCCTCAGCAATGGCGAGGCACTTAGCAACTCAGTGAGACCCTGTCTCTAATAAAATACCAAAAAAGGGCTAGTGATGTGGCCCAGTGGTTCAATCCCAGGTACAAAAAAAAAATATGTCAGTACAGGTTACAGAAGATGCCCAACATGTTGCCAATTCAGTCCTGACTTTACAAAATCAATTGGATTCCTTGGCATGTGTTGTCCTGCAGAATCATGGGGGTCTAGATCTCCTTACTGCTAATCAAGGTGGCCTCTGTCTCTTTTTCAGGGAAGAATGTTGCTTCTATGTCTATCAGGACTAATAAGGTATAAGGTTCAACAACTACAGGACCAAATGGAATATGGAAGATGAGTACTAGCTGATTCCTAAAACAATGGACTTGCTGGCTTCTCCCTCTTTTAACCCCTCTAATACTCATTTTCCTTGTAATGACCTTTCCCCCTTGCTTGCTTAACTTTATACAGAAGCAACATCTTGATAAGGTGACCTGTGTAGCCCAGACCACCTCCTGAGCACAGGCAAAAGTCATTCTCCTCCTTCACTCACAGCGTGACTCTCCTGAGCCCCATAAGGAAAGAATCACCCATGATGATGTCAAAGTTCCCCCCTCTAACCCCCCCTTAAATCATAACTTCCAGGACTGTATAGGAGCCTAAAATACCTCCCATCTCCTTATCCTCTTCCAGATCTCTGGCAGGGGATTCCCTACTCTGCCCCTTCTCAGCAGGAAGGAGCCAGATATGATGACATTGCCCCAACTCACTATACCCCTTTCAGAGTCTGGAACAAAGGTATGGATGACAGGCTCCAGGGAACTTCCCTTATCTGCCATTGTTCCCTACCCATCCTCCTGCTCCACCCTAAATGAGCCTGCCACCAGAACTCCTCCCATGACCTGGCTCTGCTAAACCCTATACAACCCAGACCCTTGTTGGAGCCCATCACCATTGAAAATATGCCCCTCTGTTGCTTAATAAAGCATTGCTGATCTGTTGAGGTCTGTCTCCACTCCTTTTTCTTTTTGTATTCTCTTTCATTTGCTTTTGGTTTTTGATAGATGGGCAAGAACCAATAGCCTTAAAGGTCACCAAAAGTTCGCCTGTTCCACAGGCAGAGGGACAAAAGGTTGCTCTGTTCTCTGGACAGGATGTTTCATCATCCCTGGACAGGAGCCAATAGGCTTCAAGGCTGCCCTCACCCCATGGGCAGGAGCCAATAGGCTTTCAGGTCATCAAAAGTTTGCCCTGTTCCACAGGCAGAGGGTCAAAAGTTCGCTCTGTTCTCTGGGCAGGAGCCAACAGGCTTGAAGGCCACCCTCACACCACGAACAGGAGCCAATAGGCTTCAAGTTCGCTCTGGTACCCCCCCCCCCACCACCAGTAATCCCTGTATAAACTCCGTCCATTCGAAGTTTGAGAGCCAGACAGCGAGCCAGATGCCGAGGAGAGCCAGCAAGACGAAGAGCCAGAGAGACGATGAGAAGAGAGAGACGACGAGACAGAAGATGATGGAGATGGAGAAGAGGCAGCCACTGCACACTTACCCACCGTCTCCAGCCCGACAGCAGCTGCCCCAGCCGATAGCTCCAGAGACTGCAGCCGGCGCGACCAGACTCCCACCTTCCGTTCAGAGCTTGCACACTCTTCCACCAGAGCTTGCACACTTCCTGAGCTTGCACACTTCCCTCTCCCTGACCCCTATCCCCTTTCCTTTTCTACCCTTAACTAGCCATAAAGGCCAGTTAATAAGTCCCTTGGCTGCACGGCCATCCCCGGTGTGATTTTTGCCCTTCAGTTTTGAATCCCCATCGATAATTTTCCAAATCCTAAATCCAACTCAGACTCTAAACTTTATTTAAGGTTCACTCTTGTTCAGTAAGTTGATTACTTCCTGCTCTGTAACCAAATTAAACAGTGTGCTTAATAGATGCTCTGAGTCTCCTAAAGGCACTGGCTGAATCAGGCCATAAAGCCACCCAGTGTTACCTAAGTAGTTACATACTTAGGATGTGACGTATCTCAGAGCACTAAAAACTCACTCCAAAATGCCTTGAATCAATTTTGTCCATCCTGCTCCCCAAATTTAAAAAAAAAAAAAAGATAACCGCAGAGTTCTAGGAGCAGCTGGCTATTGTCAAAGACCCCTAATGTTGCTGCCCTCGCTCGGCCTCTGGGTGCCTTCCTCAGAGGAGACCTCAGAGGCCTTGACCTTGAATTCTTAAAATCAGCACCACCTGTTCCCACACTCGAAAACCTTCCCACCTACATTGCCATGAAAATAGTGCGTGCTGCTTGTGTCCTGGTGGAACCTGAGCAGCCAGGGTCTTGGTGACCTCGCTCTGCAGGTGTCTTTGGTCAGGCTGCGCAGGCCCCGCCCACTCCTGAGTTGCCACCTTCTCCTGTGGAGGCGTGCGGAATGGCCGGTGTTTCTGCACACACTCACATTTGACATTTTCCTTCATCATGATACTGTGCTAGATCATGGGAGCCGATGGTCAGTCTGTCGTTGTAGAACATAAGGTATGCAGAAAAGCGTGAGGCCTCGCACATCAGCGGGGACGTTCTAGAGTGAGCATCACGTAATGACGTATGTGATGACAGTCCAGGGCTGGGAGGAGGCTTCACCAACCCTGCCGGGGTGTGCCCCTAACAGTACCTTCCTCCAGAGGAGGACAACATCTGGAATGATAGGAGATGGTTTCCGGAATGATAGGAGATAGTCTCCTCGTTCTTCTTTTTTTTTTTTTTTTTTTTTTTTGGCACCAGGGATTGAACTCAGGGGCACTCGACCCCTGGGCCACGTCCCCAGCCCTTTTTTGTATTTTATTAGAGACAGGGTCTCACTGAGTTGCTAAGGGCCTCACCATTGCTGAGGCTGGCTTTGAACTCGTGATCCTCCTGCCTCAGCCTCCCAAGTGCTGGGATGACAGGCGTGGCCGCCGCGCCCGGCTTTCCTCATTGTTCTCCATGGCTTGTCACCTCGTGGGGGTCCTGCATCCCTCTGTCTCTGCACGCAGAGGGCGTGCCATCGTGCTGCGTGACACTCCACGCCAGGTTTCTTTTTCACAGTTACATCCCTCTTGCACGGGAAGTTCTTTCGCTTGTCTTGCTCTGTGGTGGTCTCTCATGAGTCTACGCCATTTTCTCACATGACGCTAGTGCCAATTACCACCTGGGGGGGGTTTGGTGCCTCCTAAAACTTCTTACATGGGTCTCACCTGCAGTTTTGGACACCCTAACGAAACTGGGGCTTTGAGATGAGACTCCACTCGCTGCTTCTGCTGACAGGTGGGTCTGCACAGCTGCAGCCTCTGCGCTGAGCAGGGTGACAGCTCTCGGTGGCGGGCCATGCCCCCTGGTGTGGCAGCAGACCCAGCAGCTCACCAGCCACTGCTCCTTTGTGGGTTCTTGTCTCGTGAATTCTAAAAATGAAATCGCGTCAGCCTATTTATTATGATCTGTCCCCAGCTAGTGACACATGTCACATCATCTGTGTGTGTGACAAGTGCATTTGTCCATGTGTGATTTGTAGAGGCCACCTGCCCAGAGATGCACAATTAACAAATAGGTCTTGGAGGAACATTTGGAACCAGTCATCCCAGAGCACTGGAGAGAGCCAGGAAAACATGTCGCCAGGGTGCTGTGGCGTCTTTTCAAACACTTCAGTGTGTGTGGACGTTCCAAACCTCTGTCTCCTGGGTGCGGTTATCTGTGAGTCCGCGCCAGTCCAGTGTGGTCTGCCCGCAGCAGCAGCCTGCCCCTTTAAGGGGCCATGACTCTCCCTGGCCGGCCAGTGTGTGGGCCCGGGCCAAGTGGGCATCAGCTGCCCTGGTTCCAAGGGAGACTGCTGTCTCCTAATCTGTCTGCCACATGGGCTTAGAGGGTCGGGACATCTCCTGACGCTTTCGTGATCGAGTGTGTGGGGTGGCGTCGCGTGTGCCCAGGACAGCACCTGCGATTCCATTCCGAGGAGAGGTGTGCGGAGCCGGCTGGGAGCCCACAGCCTCCTGCTGAAAGATGCGGGTGGGCACGCTGGCTGAGACCTGAGCCCTGGGCACGCGATGACGGGCGAGGTCTGCAGGGGGCCTGCGGGGAGGACGGCAGAGCGGAGGTGGGTGCTGCCACCTGAACCGGAGCTCCTCCAAGCGCCTGTTGTGGGGGCATCTGCGGCCTGGTGCGCTTCCAAGGCGCTGGCGAGCCATGCTCAGAGCAGAGTGCCGGTCCCTCAAGGCTGGGTGGGGACAAGACCCGCCAGTTGAGCAGCGCCTGGAGGTGTGGGCCAGCGCCAGTCCTAGGCGGCCTCCGAGCCCAGGCTGAGAGATGGGAGGAAGCTGGCCTTCCACAGAGGCCAGGGCCCTGGGTCCGGAAAGGACCCGCAGGCCGTGGAGACGGCCGGTCACCCTGAGCTCCCAGGAGGCAGGGAGAGCTGTGCAGCCGCATCCGGGCCTCCCTCAGCAGGACGGGCCCGGGATTGACAGCTAATCTGCACGTTTATTTATTTAGTTAGTTTTTAATATCTATGTTCAGCTGTAGCGGAACACATTACTTTATTCTATTTATTTATTTTTACATGGTGCTGAGGATGGAACCCAAGGCCTTGCACGGGCCAGGCAAGTGCTCTACCACTGAGCCCCAGCCCCAGCCCCTGATTTGCACATGTAAATGACTGCCATGGTCAGAGGACAGGGAATAGTGTGGTAGAGGTGGGCAGGGACCTGTGAAGCCTGTCCTAGGGACGGCGCCGGGGCTGAGCCCCTTTGATCATATATGTCCATAGGCATCTCAGAAAATAGAGCCAGTTTTTCCTGCCTGCCCACTGAAGTGACCTCTGGAGACGGGTTTCCTAGGCACAGTGGCGTGACCTGGTTCACACTCAGGTGGCTGAGGCTGGCTGGCCTAGCCGCAGAGCCCGTCATCATCCTCGGCCGATGGCTGTGCCACTGTTGATGACTCCAGACGTCCTACAGCGTCCCCACTGGGCAGCTGGCGGTGTGTCCTCGTGTGCTAGAAAGTGCTGGCAGTTGGGCCAACCTGGCTCTGGGTGGAGAACCTTCCCCTGACCCCTCACTTGATGCCAGTCTCACTAGGGGGGTCACTGGTCGGGAGAGGGGGACAGAAGGGCCCGCACCTGCCACGGGTGGGCCACCCGAGGGCCCAGGTCCCGCCTATCTAAGCGCCACCTTCACCTCAGATGGGACGCCCCGTGGGCTCCGGGCCTGGGGCGCGCTCTGCCTGGACACGCTACGTGGGAACTGTCCCGTCAAGGAAATGGCCAATCAGAGGAGCGGGGGTGCTGCTTCGGACACCATTAGGGGGCTGGGGCGTGGCCGTCCAATGAGGTTGGGGAGGTCAGCAGCACAGTCCAGTCAGGCCCAGGGGCGGGTCTTAGTGGCCTCTGGCCCCAGATGCCTGGCGCTGCGTCGCACTGCCCGGGACCCCCAGAGCGCGAGCCCCGGAGCCGAAGAATGGTGAGTGTGGGTGGGGCGGTGCCCGGGGCTGGCCTCGGGGTGTCCCGTCCTCGCTCCTTCCGGACAGCCCGGCAGGGTGGGCATGCGGTGCCCTGGGACCCTGACCAGCCTCTGCCCCCACTCGTCCCCGACCGCTGCTGGGAATTTCTTCCCCAATTTTAGTTTCTGGGGGAGACACTGACCGCAGAGGGGAGGGTCACGGAGGGGGCGGAGATGACCTTCCCTGTCGCCCGGAGTCCCACAGGCCAGTGAAGGGAGAGAGACAAACCCCAACTTGCAAAGCGCAATGCAGAGACAAGGCAGGGCCGCGAGCCAGCGTGCCCTGGAGGGTGGCCGGGAGCAGCTGGGAACAGGTGGCAGGCGGATGCCCCGCGTGGTCTGATGGCCCGACTTGACCCTGGAGGCCCGCCCTCCCGCGCGGGCCTGCTCCGGCCGAGCGTGTGGTCAGCGAGTGGCGCAGTCCCGGCGGACCCAACCTCCGCTGGTGCGGAGTGGAGAGATGGAGGGTTCCCGGGGAGAGAGGGTGACCTTTGCGGCAGCAGTTGTCTTAGGTTGGTTGGCTGATGGCCTGGGCCGCCCCGGTCCTCTCTGGTGGAGCTCACATCTGTTGTTTTCCTCTTGCTGCGGACAAATGGCCTTCCAGGGCATGGCACTCAGAATGCTGCTGGGAAAGACGGCCCTAGACACCTAGGGAAAGTCCCCGTGGGGCCGCGAAAGCCAGGCACCTCGACACACACGCAGGTCTGGCGTGCAAATGGTGAAGCACCAAGGTTCACCAAGATCCGCGACCGCCTTGCATAGGGTGGGGAACTTGCGACAGGCGGTGGTTCAAGTCTATGTCTATCTCCTCTTTGGGCTTTAGAGGTTCATAATAATTATTAAGTCATGAAACTTAGAGCCACCTAGAAACTTGAAATATGATTGTTTATAAAAGCTTTTGTTTCTATGGAAACAATAGAGGAGCATCTTCTGAAAGGACTGCCTGCGTCCAGGTGTTCTTTTCTGAACTGTAAAAAGTGCATAAAGTTTTCCTTTGTCCTTTATATGTAAACAATGGGTTTGGGGGATTTGGGTTCTTTTTTTAAATATTTATTTATTTGCTTTAGTTGTACACAATGCGTTTATTTGTACGTGGAGCTGAGGATCGAACCCGGGCCGCGCACATGCTAGGCGAGCGCTTTACGGCTGAGCCACAATCCCAGCCCGGGATTTGGGTTCTTTAAACTCTGTATTTTGCTTCATTAAAATATCCATGGGAATGCCCTGGCGCGGTGGCCACGCCTGTAATCCCAGCACTTGGGAGGCTGAGGCAGGAGGATCGCGAGTTCAAAGCCAGCCTCAGCAATGGCGAGGCACTTGGCAACTCAGTGAGACCCTGTCTCTAATAAAATACAAAAAAGGGCTGGGGGCGTGGCCCGGTGGTCGAGTGCCCCTGAGGTCAATCCCCAGTACCAAAAAATAAAAAAGGCCAATCCTCAGCCTCCAAAGGGAAGAAAATGGAGTCAGCTCTCCCTGGCCAGCGCCTCCTGCCACAGGTGTCCCTGCCGCTCACACCCTCCGCAGAGAGAGCTGGTGACCTGGGAGAGAGGCGGAGCGCCGTGGTGTCTGAAGCCTTCTAGTGTCTCTTCCTCATCTCCACCTCAACGCGCAGCAAGGTGAACTCTTCACCCTCCGTCACCCTCTTCTGCGACCCCACGTCCCTCAGCTGCACACACGGGAGGTCTCCCTTGGTGCTTCGGCCCTCTCACAAGGCACCCTTCACCCCTGGGCAATGTGGTGGCTGTGACTTCAGCTCACCCCCTAATCCAGTGTGCACACCAGGACAGCTCCCCTTCAGGTCCTCCATCTCTATGACCTGGTTACAGCAACGGTGTCCAAAACCTGCTCCAGGCCCCTGAGACCAGGGTGGTCGAGGTCACAGAGGGACACTGTGTCGGATCAGGTCATTTCTCTGCTCAGAGCGCTGCGTGACCTTCATGTCAATCAGCACCAAAGCCAGATCTCTGCCATGGCAGACAAGCCCTCGCCCACCCCGCGCCTGCCCAGCCCTCGCTGCCCTCCTCCGGCCACGTCCCCCTCCCCTGGCACCCCACGCTGACTCCCAGCTGTGCCTAAGGTCCACTGCTCGCCCCCTTCAGAACCGCAGCTCTGGCTGCTGATGCCCTCGAACGACTTCTTATCCCTTTCCTGTTCATTTCTCTTGTTTTTGTTCTGCGTTTTGTACTTGCCATAATCAGTCCAATTAGGCATCTTTCTGAAATCTTGTGTTATTCCTGGATCTATTTTGAAATTTAATCACAAAACGGGAGGCTTAGGGCGCAGTGAAGAATCAGCCCAGGGCTGGGTGGGGCTCAGTGGTGGAGCACTTGCCTCGCACGTGTGAGGCCCTGGGTTCGATCCCCAGCACGACATATAAATAAATGAATAAATAAATAAATCAAGGTGTTGTGTCCATCTACAACTAAAGAAAAGTTTAGAAAAAATAGAATTAGGGGCTGGGGTCGTAGTTCAGCGCCTAGTGTGGGTGAGGCACTGGGTTCGATCCTCAGCACTACATAAAAATGAATGAATTAATATGAAGGCATTATGTCCACCTACAATGGAAAAATATTTAAAAAAGATAACTAACCTTACTCAAAGACAGGTCTGAGCCTTGCCCTTGGCTCCTGAGGGGCAGAAATGACAGGCACTAATACACAGGGCAGGAGAAATCGAGTCTAATTGCAAAAAAATGTGTCATGATCCCATCCAGAGCCTGCCAGAGCTGAACTCAAATGTTCACCCACCCAATGTTTTTAAAAATAGCACAAACAACACACTCGACCCACGCCAAGCCTGCCTGCTTTTCCACTGGATGGCGACACGTAGTCGCTAAAAGCCCCCACGCCAGGACAGGGCTCACTGACCCTGAGGTGCCCTGCCCTGCAGTTATGCATTGGCCAGCTTTTTGTCACCGTGGCCAAAATACTTTTGACAAGAACAAGTCAGAGGAGGACACGTTTATTTTGGGCTCACGGTTTCGGAGGATCAGGCCGTGATGGTGACCTCCTTGGCTCTGGGCTTGGGGTGAGGCCCAGCCGAACTGTGAAGGGTGTGCTGGAGGAAGACGCTTGGTTCTGGCCACTCGGGACACAGTGAGAGGGTGAGAGGGACCAGGGACAAGATGGCGTCCAAGGTCGTGCCTCCAGTGACCTCTCCCTCTAGCCACGCCCACCTGCCTCCCCTTACCACCCCGTACACCATTCGAATGTCACAGCTCTCAGGATCTAGTAATTTCACCTTTTCCATGGGGACGTGAAAGATCTAAAGCGTCACAAGCTAACTAATGTCACCTCCACAGGACGCCGCCTCTGACGCCCGCTTCCTGGGAGATGCACTGCCCTCCTCCCTTCTGAGTCTTGGTCCCTGAGGGAGAGTCCTCCGGTGAGGGACTTGCCCCAGGAGGAAACGTCAAAGTCACCCGTAGAGCCTGTGCGCGCCGCTGCTGAGCTGCACCCTGCAGTGGTCGTGGGGGTCCGCGCCCTCACTCCTCCTCCTCCTCTTCTGAGCTCTGCTTTCCAACACGATTTCTGCACTAAATAATGAAACGTAGAAGAAGGAGTAGCAAATGATTCTATGATAAATAACACACATTAAAATTAGCATTTCTCTCAGCCAGGTGGGTGGCCACACCTGTGATCCCAGCACTTGGGAGGCTGAGGCAGGAGGATCGCGAGTTCAAAGCCAGCCTCAGCAATGGTGAGGCACTTGGCAACTCAGGGAGACCCTGTCTCTAATAAAATACAAAAAAGGGCTGGGGAGGTGGCCCAGGGGTCGGGAGCCCCTGAGTTCAATCCCTGGTACCAAAAAAGAAAAAAGGAATAGACGTGGGAGAGCACGGCGTGTGCGAACTGCCTGTAAATTGATCCAGGTCCCAGGGTTGAGTTTCCCTTGTGCACCCGTCGATGGTTTGTTCTAGGACTCAGTGGCCTTTGAGGACGTGGTTGTGGACTTCTCCCCAGAGGAGTGGGCTCTGCTGGACGTGGCTCAGAGGAACCTCTACAGGGACGTGATGCTGGAGACCTTCAGGAACCTGGCCTCCGTAGGTGAGGCGCCTCCCTTCCTCACTGTTATTTGGAGAATAATATTTGCCGCTATCTAAGCCTGCTCCAAAATATGGAAGGTAGATGGGAAGACACTGGGTAAGGAGAGCGTCACGACTGCCACTAAGGAGAGAGGGCACAGTAGTCCCCGTGACAGTGCCATCGACACACTGCCTTGTGTCTGGCTCTCTGTGTGTGCAGAAGGTTCGGGTCCCTGGGGGCCATCTGTGTGGGCTCGTACTGACAGGCCACAGTGGGGCTGGCGTGGTTTGAACGGGTCCCTCGGCTGTGCTGGGGATTTCACTCCTGATGGCGCACGTGGAGGACAGGACCTCCTGACGAGAGAGCTCTGTCCTCGCAGGAGCGCGCTGGCCCCAGAGCTGTTTCTTGGCCCCTCTGCTCCCCCCTGCACATGCCTGCTCCCCTTCCTCTCCTTTGTCACGGTTGACACGGCGTGAAGGACCTCACCAAAAGCTGGCCAGATGGAGCCAACTAGATGTGGCGGCCCAGCCTCCAAAACCATGAACCACAACAAACCTTTTTTCTTAAAAACATTTTAAGTCTCAGGTATCCTGTTGAAGCAACAGGAAAATTGACTAAGGGCCACAGGAAGGGTTTGTTTTTATTTATTTATTTTTTTGCCTGGCTCCTTGTGATGGTTTTCCGTGCGTGTTAAATGGCCCGCATTCTGATCTCTCGAGCCTGTTAATAATGAAATAAGGAGGCAGCTGAGCTCCTGGTTGACCTCGCTCACAGGGCCTCCCTCACATCTGTCCATGGCTTCGTTTCAGATGATGGCGACCAGTGCAAAACCAGTGGGTCCACTTCTCAGCAAGGCACTTGTGGAGGAAAATTATCCAATAAGCAGAAAATAGCAAGGTTCAAAAGAAATGATACCTGGGCTTCCCTCTTAGGAGAAAACTGGGGACAGCACCGCATTGAAAATAGGCACAACAAACAGGGCAGACATTTGAGGTGAGTTTCACTTAGAAGAAAAAGTGATACCCCAGCACAGAGTCTCACTATTTTTTTTTTTTTTTTTTTTTTTGGTGGTATTGGGGATTGAACTCAGGGGCACTCGACCACTGGGCCACATCCCCAGCCCTTTTTTTGTATTTTATTTAGAGACAGATCCTCCTGCCTCAGCCTCCCAAAGTGCTGGGATGACAGGCGTGCACCACCGCGCCCAGCGAGTCTCACTATTTAATGAAAAAAAAAATTTAGAAAGAGTATATAGAGTGATTCAGGAGGATCACGAGTTCAAAGCCAGCCTCAGCCATGGCGAGGCACTTAGCAACTCAGTGAGGCCCTGTCTCTAATAAAATACAAAACAAGGGCTGGGTGCAGTGGTGCACACCTGAAATCCCAGTGACTCAGGACACTGAGACAGGAGGATGGTAAGTTCAAGATCAAACTCAGTGAGGCCCTAATCAACTTAGACCCTGTCTCAAAAAAAAAGGTGGGGAGGCTGGGATGTGGCTTAGTGATTAAGCACCCCTGGGTTCAATCTCAGGAAGGGAGGGATGGAAAGAAGGAAGGAGGGAGGAAGGCAGATAAAGCTGGATCCAAATTTATTCAAAGAAAAATAAAACAAATTATTCAAAGAGAAGTTTCCAGCACGGCCTGCAGGAAGCTTCTAGCTCCCGCCAAGCCTCCAGGACAGGCAGACGCGGCCTCCTGCACTCGGCCCCTGCAGAGGACTTGGCAGACAGTCGGTGCAAAAAAAAACACAAAAGTGTGCTTTTCACTGAGTGGAAACCTGAGTTTTTCTGATGAATGCCTCAGTGGTGTGCGACCATCTTTGCAGAAAGTCGATTAAAATCCCCCAAGTAAGCCGGACATGATGGCGCACACCTGTGACCCAGCACTTGGGAGGCTGAGGCAGGAGGACCGTGAGTTCAAAGCAGCCTCAGCAATGGTGAGGTACTTAGCAACTCAGTGAGACCCTGTCTCTAATAAAATACAAAAACAGGGCTGGGGATGTGGCCCAGTGGTCCAGTGCCCCCAAGTTCAATCCCTGGTACCAAAATAATTAATTAATTAATTAATTAAAGAAATCCCTAATGTTCATTAACATGCTCCCCGTTTTTAACAGGATTCATATGATGAAGCGACTTTGTGCACGCAGTAGAAGGAACGAGGGTGGCCAGGTGCCCAGCCTCAGCCTGCCCAGGAAGCCGCCCCGGGCAGCCAGACGCTATGAATGCGGCGAGTGCGGGAAGGTCTTCACCCACTCCTCGTCCCTGCAGAGGCACAGGCGGACCCACACGGGGCAGAGGCTGCACCAGTGCGCCGAGTGCGGGAAGGCCTTCAGCCGCCCGTCCTACCTGCGCACGCACGCCAAGACGCACAGCGGGGAGAAGCCGTTCGCGTGCGGGCTCTGCGCCAGGACCTTCCTGCGCTCCTACTCGCTCACGGAGCACATGAGGACGCACACCGGCCAGAAGCCCTTCGAGTGCGGGCAGTGCGGGAAGCCCTTCAGCTGCCCCAAGTCCTTCCGCGCGCACGTGATGACGCACGCGGGAGGGAAGCCCTACGAGTGCGCGCAGTGCGGCAAGGCCTACAGCTGCCCCAAGTCCTTCCGCGTGCACGCGGTCATGCACACGGGGCAGAAGCCCTACGAGTGCAAGCAGTGCGGGAAGTCCTACTGCTGGCTCACCTCCTTTCAGAGACACGTGAGGATCCACAACGGGGAGAAGCCCTACAAATGCGAGAAATGCGGGAAGGCGTTTGGTTGGCCTTCGTCCTTGCACAAACACGTGAGAATGCACACGAAAAAGAAACCCGCCAATGCCAGCAAGACGGGAAACCCTTCCGATGGCCCCTGTCCCGCCTCAAACGTGATAATGCAGAATGGAAAGAGACTCTACAAATGTGGCCAATGCGGGAGCGTCTTGGGCTGGGCCTCTTCCCTGCGTAAACACCTGAGAAAGCACGCTGCCCGGTCGGCGGCGGGCGTGGGGGAGGCCCCGGCCCCCGGCGGCCCGCCTCCCTCCAAGAGTGCACCGCGGGCTCAAGAGCAGCCCTCGCAGTGTGGAAAGTGTGGGAGCCGGGCGCGGGTGGCGCACGCCTGTAATCCCAGCACTTTGGGAGGCTGAGGCAGGAGGATCGCGAGTTCAAAGCCAGCCTCAGCCATGGCGAGGCACTTAGCAACTCAGTGAGACCCTCTCTAATATATACAAACAAAAAGGGCTGGGGGATGTGGCCCAGTGGACGAGTGCCCCTGAGTTCAATCCCCGGTACCACAAAAAAAAAAAAAAAAAAAAGAAAAAGAAAGTGTGGGAAAGAGTTCAGTTGTCCCAAGTCCTTTCAAGGTCACATGAGAAGTCACCTTGGAAAGAAACCCTATAAATGTAAGTAGTATGTTAAAAAAATGCAAATTGATTCATGTGTAAAGGTTCAGAAAATTTACACCAGGAGAGAAATCTTATTTATAAATATGGTATTGCCTTGGTCAGTACCTCATCCTTAAGTGCAAAACCCTATCAGGTGAATTTCCAGTTTTCTTGCACATAAACATTGAGGTGAGACTTCTCTAAGGACTCTCTCACTTGTAGAACATAAAGTTTCAATATGCTAGTTGTTCTTATAAATTCAGTTGGTTTTCTCATTTTGGAGTGTGCTGTACTAATGGAATTTGCAGTGTGTCGTTGACATTTTAAGTGTGATCTTGGTAGTTTTGGTTGCTCTGTGAACACAGACCATTAGACCAATGAGACTTGGCATTGGTTGGCATCTCACCCTGTGTTCCAAGCACAGCATCACATACACATCACATATTTTCTACCTTTTTATTTTATTGAGAAAACTAACGATTTTGATGTTGATACTTTTTCATTCATATAAGGATGTATCATCAGAAAAAATAACTCTGGCCCGAGGAATATAATCGTATTTATAGACCTTTGCCGCCATTTATCAGTTGGCAGACTCCCCAGCACTTGGCAGACACTTGCAGGCAGGCAGAGGTCCGGAGAGCAGGGTGGGTGTGAAGTGTTGTTTTCACAGGATGCTGCTTGTCCCCTGCAGGGAGCGGGACAGTAGGTCTGATCAGGAAGAGAGGCCTGAGAGGATGGTGCCATCTGGAGGCAGAGGTGGCACAGCTAGTGTCGCGGTCACATGGGTAAGGCCAGGGACTACATTTCCCAGGATGCCTGTTCTGGAACTCTAACAGCCCAAGTTGCATGGGATTTGGAAGAGGCAGCTATTCGGTTGTGGAGCCGCCACCACACATGGCCACACGAGCGCAGGACCCCAGGGTCTGGCTCATTTTCCTGAGTGTCCCCCCCTCAATCAAAAGCATCTTTAAAAGACATATCAGCCGGGCGCGGTGGCACACGCCTGTAATCCCAGCACTCTGGGAGGCTGAGGCAGGAGGATCGTGAGTTCAAAGCCAGCCTCAGCAATGGCGAGGCACGTAGCAACTCAGTGAGACCCTGTCTCTAATAAAATACAAAAAAGGGCTGGGGATGTGGCCCAGTGGTCGAGTGCCCCAGAGTTCAATCCCCGGTACCAAAAAAAAAAAAAAAAAAAAAAAAAAAAAAAAAAAAAAGACATATCAGCTGCTTGTCTTCCATTCTGGTAGAGGTCCAGGCTCCCTCCCACATGCCCATGGGTGGCTTTGCCTTCACGGATGCCTCTCTGTGGTCAGACACCCAGAGGGATCTCCCTACAAGGCCTGTGCAGGCCACCAGGTCCTTTCGATCACAGTATGTAAAGTCTAATTTGTATGATGACCACCTCGTCCTCTTGGTACTTCTCCTGCCTCCGTGTTCCCCATTCTACCATGACAGAGTCAATGACACAGCCATTAGAACACATGGACTGTCTCCTACAGCACTGTGGAGCGGTGACCTTGACCCAGTGCCTCCGCGAGATGAGTGAACACGTCACTGCCCCGGGCGGGGTGGGGAGACTGGGGCTGCATCCTTGATATGTGTCCAGTTATTGTTTATGTGCAACTGAGGCGAAAAATGTAGTTTCTGGGAAATATCCTGTTAGCTATATTTTCAAATAAGTTGTATATAGATGTCTCTGAGTGTATGACACTACATCCTGATAAACCCACATGCTGAAAATATTATAAGTTGAAGATGCATCTGAGGGTTGGGGTACAGCTCAGTTGGTGGAGTGCTTGCCTCGCACCACAAAACAAAACTCCTTTGCCAATTCTTTTTTTTTAATATTTATTTATTTACTTTAGTTGTACACAATGCAATGCATTTATGTTTACGTGGTGCTGAGGATCGAACCCGGGCCGTGCACGTGCGAGGCGAGCGCTCTGCCACTGAGCCACAACCCCAGCCCCCTTTGCCAATTCTTAAAAAAAAAAAAAAAAAAAAAGGAAAAAAAGAAAATGCATCTGATCCACCCAACTACCCACCATCACAGCTTAGCCTAGACTCCTCTAAATGTGCTCAGACACTTACAGTAGCCTACAGCTGGGCAGAATCCTCTAAATCAGAGGCTGTGTGATAGAAGTGTAGAATATGTCATGCAATTTATTGACTCCCTCTATCCAAAAAGTTCCAGCAACGCAGCACACTGTGAAGCAGCCACGGTCACGGGGCTGCCTGTGAGCCGGGGCCGACCACACCGTGAGAGAACTGTACTGTACCCATGGGCCAGGATGGAAATGGAAACCTGAAGAATGGTTCTAACTGAATTCACTTCACTTCTGCCTCACTGACAGTAACCACGCAGGGCACCGTAGGTCAGGGCCCCCCACTGTATGAACGTGCAAAGTAGCTCTGAGAAACAGAAGTAAGTTGTGCACTAACAAGTGCCATTGTTTTTCATTGGCTAAAAGGATATATTAAAGTCTTGGAACCATAAATCATCAGATCACTTTTTAACTGTGAATTTACCTCTGCATTCAAGTTTAGGCATTTTTTCTTTTTAGTAAATTTATTGTTACAATTTACCAAAATTACTCCTTATTCATTCATATAGTAAAAAACTTTAAAAGTTGTATTAATTAAATGTGGTACTAAGTGAATCTAGTAAAAGACATAGAATAACCCTAATAAAGCACGTGTAAGCTTTATGTGTTATATCAAGGCAGAATAAAGTAAAATAGAAACCATTGTATGAGAGCTACTCAGGAATGTAGAATGAAGGATGTGGGCCTCAGTGAATGAGGCTATCACCATTAATTCATTTATATTTAATGCTACAAAACATGTCAGAAAACTGTTTCCAGACTGGTCAAGGGTGTTGGTAAACAGTGGTAAGAAAAGGGAAAGGGGGGAGACCTCATGAGGACTGAAGAGACCTCAGCAGCAAAGGGACCAGGGCAGGAGAGGGAGAGAGGGACCCTGGGGATGGTACTGGCCAAGTTACATTGTCACAGTATGTGCATGTGCAAGTATGTAGCAAAAATCTCACCATGGCTACAACCACCACAACCCAATAAACACACGGAAGAATGTTTTGAGGCTCCTGCTATTTATTTATGAAACTGGACATTGATATCCAAGGAGACTGATTCAGACCACAGTGTGGATGATTAATAATCTTTTGAAAGAGTTGTCACTATATATTTTGCGTTATCATTTTGCTGCTCCTCCACATCAGCTAAGAAGATTCACTCAGGGGAAAACCAGAGTGCCTCACGGTTGGAGAAGAGTGTGGTCATCTGCCCAGCTCCCGCCCTTGGCAGGTCTTTCTCTATGGGCAGAGTCACACCTACCCACGTCCACTAAAAGCAAGAATTGTAGATGGGGAGCTGGGGACTCCCAAGGAGTGACTGGCATGAGCTACACACAGGATTATCTTTTCAGGGGGAGAGTCGTGAGGACTAGAACCAGGGCACTTTACAACTGAGCCACATCCACAGCCCTTTTTATATTTGATTCTGAGAGAGGGTCTCATTAAGTTGCTGAGGCCAGCTTTGAACTTGCACTCCTCCTGCCTTAGCCTCCCGAGCCCCTGGGATAACAGGCCTGCACCAGAGTGCGGGGCTGAGTTTTAATTTTTTAATTTAATTTTATTTAATTTAATTTATTGGTACCGGGGATTGAACTCAGGGGCACCCGACCACTGGCCACATCCCCAGCCCTTTTTGTATTTTATTAGAGACAGGGTCTCACTGAGTTGCTAAGTGCCTCGCCATTGCTGAGGCTGGCTTTGAACTCGCGATCCTCCTGCCTCGGCCTCCCGAGTGCTGGGATCACAGGCGTGGCTACAGCGCCCGGCTTGGATCTCAATTAAAAAAAAAAAAAAGTCATCCATCTGTTCCAGCTGTGCACGACGCCTTCATTCTTAGCGGTGCTGGGGTGGACCTGGCCGGGCACGTGCTGGGCGAGGCCCCGCCGCTGAGCCCGCCCTTGGATCTCAACTTGAGTGTGGACTTTTGGTGACCCGCAAGGCCCAGAGCGCCACTTGCCCGCCCAGGACGCGGGCGCAGCGCGGGCGGAGGTCGGCAGCGGGTCCCTCGCACATCCCAGCCCGTGACGGGAGCCCGCTCTGGGACAACTCCGCACAAGATGAAGACGGAAACCCTGCTGAGGAGCCGCGCTGCGCCGTGGCCACCCGCCCCCGCCGCCTGCCAGGTGCCAGGCTCGAGCCCGAGCGGTGCCCCTCGCCGCCGTCCCCGCGCTAGGTCCACCAAGGGCGCTTGGAGGGGAAAGCGCTCGCGGAACCGGAAGTGCTCGAGCCGTCCGGGTCCTGCCCGCACCCTGACTTTCCGTTCCGGCTGGCCTTCCGCCCAGGCGCCGACCCGTGCCGGGCAGCAGCGCCCTGCGCTTTCCCACACGCGGGTCTCTTTAAACAGGCCGCAAAGGGCCTCCCGGTCAGGCGTGCAAAGGGCGTTGTGTCTCAGTAACTGCAGAATCTCTAAGGAAGTGAGTGCAGTCAGAGTCTGCCACCTGCTGCAAGAAAGAGGAGGACTGTTAATGCACCAGTACTTAGCACTGGGGAGGCCCAGGCAGGAGGATAGAGACTTGAAAGCCAGCCTCAGCAATGGCGAGGCACTTAGCAACTCAGTGAGACCCTGTCTCTAACGAAATACAAAAAAGGGCTGGGGGTGTGGCCCAGGGGTCGAGTGCCCCTGAGTTCAATCCCCGGTACCAAAAAAAAAAAAAAAAAAAAAAAAAAAAAAAAAATAGGGAGCAGAAATTGATGGATGGCTTGGGCCGATGGGCCACCCCCGCCCCCCAGAAGTTTCCGTGTCCTAAGTAAACTTGTTTTTCTAAGCAAGCGTGTTTCATTTTCCCCCGGAAGGAGCCAATAGATTTAAAGATCGATAGGGTACACCCCCACCAGAAGTCCCTACTTAGGCTCCCGCCCGTCTGGAGCTCACCCTACAACAGCTCTTCCCCACTGAGAGGAGGCAGCCACTGCCTCCAGCCCGAGGGCAGCTGCCCGGCCGACAGCTCCAGAGACCACAGCCCGCGCGCCAGGGCACCCACCTCCCATCCAGAGCTCACTCCCCGCTCTGGCCCACTGCGCCCCTCCTGGTTGCCGCATGCCGCGCCCCGCTGCCCGCTGGACTGCAGCACCCTGACCGTGGCCGCTGCTGTGGGACCCGTCCTCTTCCTTTTCGTCCTCCTCCTCGCCCTGTGCAGAGGGCCAGCCACCGGCCAGGACTGCAGTGGGCAGTGCCAGTGCGGGATAGCGCCAGTGCAGTGCTTCCCGGCAGGCATGAGCCTTGTGCTGGGTGACTGTGGTTGCGCCAAGCAGCTGGGCAAACCGCGCACAGACCCCACCCCTCTCTCCCTGCACCTCTTCTACCTCCAACCAGCCATAAAGGCCGGTGAATGAATCTCTTGGCTACACAGTTATCTCCGGTGTGATTTTTGCTCTTCCTTTCGTGCCGAAACCCGAGACCCTGTCCCGAGCCAAAGGGCATGATCTCCCCGACTGCCTCAGCCTTCACCCATTTTTTGATCGCCACTCCAGTGCATCCACCACTGGCCAGCAGATTGGCAAGTTCCCCCATCCCCAGAGCTCCTGAACCCACCCTGCTTTTCCACAGTGGGACCTGACTGTTGATTGGCCGGCAGCCCTGTTGGTGGCCCTTAAGGGGAGACCACACCCCACCTAGACCTTCGCGGTCACAGTGGACCTCAGGGAGACCTCTCTCTCTCTCTCTCTCTCTCTCTCTCTCTTTCTCTCTCTCCTTTCTTGAGAGTGGTTGAAGGAAGCCCTTTTCCGGCCTCTGGCCTAAGCTGGACTTGGGTCTCATCTCTTCCATTTGGAATGGGGAAAAAACCTCTGCGCAGGGTGGCTCATTGTCCTCTGGTCTTTTTGACCTCTGGTCCTTTCTGGATCCCTTGCCTGCCTGACTCCAGTGACAACTGGGTCTCACGGCCTGGCTGTCTCTAATATTTATCTTGAGGGGGACGCTCTTCAAGATATTATATTAGCTTCTTCCTGTTCGGAACAGGGAAATGGGGGCTTCTTCACCCCTCCCAGCGACTCCCCTCTACAACGCCTCTTAAACAACCTAGCCACTCTTGGCCTAACTCCCGATGTACAACCAGCAAGACTCATCGAGTTTTGCACCCAAGATTGGCCCACATACCCCTTAGATAACAAAACAAATGGCCTGCTTCTGGGTCCCTGGATCCCTCTATACTGAGAGATCTTTCAACTTCTGCGAGCCATCAAAAACGTGGGTAGAGATTCCGCATGTTCAGGCCTTCCCCTCCTCTGTTCGAATCCCTCTCTGTCCCCGCTGCAGCCCGAGAACATCCTCCTTGCCTGGCAGCTGGCGGCTCCCCCACCTCCCCTCCTTTACTGATTCCGATCCAGCGGATGAGCCACCCCATACCAACTCTACCGGAACCCCTCCCCTCCCTGGGCCCTCCAGCCCCACTTCTGCCCACTCCTGCCGCCTCCTCCTCCTCCAGCCCACCCCCACGCGATCTCGCACAGTGTCTGCTCACCCTGCATCACTTACTCCTGCCCAGGTCCTGGCCCCACTCTGGGAAGTTGTGAGGCCAGAAGGAATTATCCGTGTCCACGTTCCCTTCTCAATAACCGATGTATCGCAAATCAAGAAACGGTTGGGCTCCTATGCCACTGACCCCACTACCTACCTCAGGGAATTTCAGTGGGTCCTCCAAGCTTATAGCCTCACCTTCCATGACATATATATGATTCTGGCAAGTACCTCCTTCCTGAGGAGCATAGGCGAGTCTGGGGGCAGGCAGGGGCCTATGCTGATGAGAACCATAGAACCGACCCTGACCATCCCATTGGACCTCAGGCCGTCCCTGAGAGGGACCCTAACCGGGACTATAATTCCCCAGGGGACGTGGCCTTGTGAGATCAGTTTTCCACTTGTATACTAGCTGGTCTTAAGAGTGCAGCACAAAAGGCTGTTAATTTTGACAAGCTGCAGGAAATCATACAAAAAAGGGAAGAGACCCCCTCTGAATTTTTTGATCAGCTGACAAAAGCTCTCCAACAATACACCAATTTAGATCCCGAATCTCCAGGGGGATGTCAGGTCCTTATGACTTACTTGCTGTCCCAGAATTGCCCCGACATACAGGCTAAATTGAGAAAATTAGAGCAAAGACCTGCAACACCTCAGACCAAGATCTTGGCCAAGGCCTTTAAGGTCTATCGTAACAGAGATAAGGATGCTGAAGCCACAGGTTTCAGAAATATGAAAAGGGCGAACGAACAAAATTCCAAATGCTGGCCCAGGCCTTACAGGGCTCTGACGTTCAGGCCTCACAAACAGGGGCCATGACTCCATGCAGAGGGGACCTCCAGGGCCCTGTTTCAGGTGCAGGAATGAAGGACACTGGGCTAGAGCTTGCCCCAACTCCAGGCCACCTACGTGCCCATGTCCTAAATGTTCCAAGATGGGCCACTGGGGTGTCAGCTGCCCCAGTTCCCGCATGGGGGCTGGACCAGTTGTGAAACCTGGTCTGCTGGGACTGGCTGCAAAAGATAGACAAGGCCCTGGGGTTCCTCTCCCAACTGTTGACATCGCCACACAGGAGCCTAGGGCCACCCTTCTTGTTGATGGCTGCCCCATGAATTTCCTACTAGATACGGGAGCCACTTTCTTGGTCTTGAGGGAGTTTTGGGGGCCCACCACCATAGCATCGTCCCCTATTGTCAGGGTAAAGGGACACACCATTCACCCCCGCAAGACTCCCGTGCTGTTTTGAGGCCTCTACCTCCATCCCTTTGCCCACCAGGTCCTAGTAATGCCTCAGTGTCCCATGCCTTCACTGGGACGAGATATACTGGCCAAATTTCAGGCCTCAATTGTGCTCTCTGACCCACCTCGCTACTCCCATATTGGAGGTCAAGAAGTCCAACGGGCCATACCAGCTAGTCCAAGACAGACACTGGCTGCAGACCTCAAGGATCTCGAGTTTCCTGACTCCACTCTCCTGCGATATGTAGATGACCTTCTCCTCTCAGCCCTTCCTTTTCCACAGCTTTCCCTTTTGAATTTTCTTGCCTCTTGTGGGTATCGTGTTTCCCCATCTAAGGTACAACTTGCCCAGACCCAGGTAGTTTATTGAGGAGTTCGTTTCTCCCATCAATTAAAGGCCATTACTCTAGACCAAAAGGCCTTCATCAAGGCTCTCTCATGTCCCAAGAAAAAGGGAGACATTCTTTCCTTCCCGGGGCTAGCGGGATATTTCCGTGCCTGGGTTGCCAATGTCTCTCTTTATGCAAGCCCCTATGTGAGGCAGCTAAGGGGGTTGAGGAAAAGGCCCTCCCCGAAAGCATTCGGGTTGACTTTAGGTATCTGCAGCAGGCACTATTACAGGCCCCAGCTGTTCGTCTCCCAGACCTCCTTCAGCCATTCACCTTTTATCTCCCTGAGCTGATGGTCTGGCTCTAGGTGTTTCAGGCCTATATAAGGCCTCCACTTTTGCTCCCATGGCCTACCTTTCTAAAGAGCTTGACCCCACTGTTCACAGATGGGCCCCTGTCTTCAGGCTCTGGCTTACCTACTTCTATAGTGTAGTCGCCTGAAGCGATGGCCGCTTGGAGCAAAGAAGCCGCGGGAAGAAGTTTTGAGACGAACTGGAAACAAACAGCTCTTTATTCTGGCAACTTTTCTCCCTGGCTCTAACTACACCCCGACACGCCGTCCACGCTCTTCTAACCTCCAAAATGGCGCAGACCTCCTCCGCAATCTCGCTCAAGTCCCTCGAGATCTCTGGCCAAGTCTCGGGGGAGTGGAGGACATAGGTTCCTCCACTTGATGGTCTCTTATCTTGGTCTTTCTTAATTTTTTTTTGTTTATTTTTTTAGAATCACTTTTACTTAATTCCTCTTCACTACTACTACTCTCATTGGTCTTAACTGACTCAGTAACATCTTGAGTCCCGGATTTAATTGAGAGCATGTATCTTTGAACTATCTCTAATAAATCTTGAATAGCTTTAGCAGCTCGGATCTTTGTCATTTTTGAGCCCGCACTGATACTATCCTTACTGGCCCTAACTGACTCAGCCGAGGCCAAGCTTTTATGATCACTTTCACTTTTTTCCAAATTCTCTTCACTAATAACTGACTCAGCTATATCAAAGAATCCATCAAGAGCCTTGTACACTTGGGTCTTAGTTATTTTCGAACCTATTTTAACCGCTCTGACTAGAGACTCCTGCGAGGTTCCTCAGTTCTTACCTGCCGTGTCGATTCCCCGTACGGGCCACCACCTGTAGTCGCCTGAAGCGATGGCCGCTTGGAGCAAAGAAGCCGCGGGAAGAAGTTTTGAGACGAACTGGAAACAAACAGCTCTTTATTCTGGCAACTTTTCTCCCTGGCTCTAACTACACCCCGACACGCCGTCCACGCTCTTCTAACCTCCAAAATGGCGCAGACCTCCTCCGCAATCTCGCTCAAGTCCCTCGAGATCTCTGGCCAAGTCTCGCAAGATCTCGGGCCAAGTATGGAAGGCGCCAATGTCCAAACATGTCTAAAGCCAAAGCCCGTAGTCCACCACAATTTAAGCCATCTCCCCAAACAGGGCTCCTACACTATAGGAATCAAAAAAGCTGACCTTTGGTTCCGATATCACTGTCACCTCTCCTCACCATTTAAAAGATCTATAAGAATCAAAGCCAGTTCAAAGCCTATAAGAATCAAAGCCAGTTCAAAGCCAGCCTCAGCAATGGCGAGGCACTTAGCAACTCAGTAAGACCCTGTCTCTAATAAAATACAAAAATGGGCTGGGGATGTGGCCCAGTGGTCGAGTGCCCCTGAGTTCAAACCCCAGTACCAAAAAGAAAAAAGGAAAAAGAAAGAAAGAAACAAAACAAAAACAAAAAAAGTGCAAAGACTGTGCACAGAAACTTAAAAAGTTGCACATTAAATATGCTGCTACCAATTTTTTCCTCTCTGTTTCCACATTTTTGATTGGTGCACTATGGTTGTTCCTGATGACGGGGCCTGTTGTGACATGTTCACACAGCACATGATATAACGCACGGTGGCACATACCACTCCCCAGCACTTCCCTCCCACCTCCCACCTCCTGGTTCTCCTCTACTGATCTCCCCTTGGTTTTTAGGAGATCCTTGCCCCCCGCCACCTTTTCACTTTTCCTCTCTAGCTTCCACATGTGAGAGGAAACATGACCATGAGCTTCAGCATTCATTTCACCTAACACAATGGCCTGTAGTTCCATCCATTTTTCTGCAAATGGCACAAATTCATTTTTCTTTGTGGCTGAAAAACCCTCCAGTGTGTGTATACACCACATTGTCTCTATCCATTCATCCACTGAAGGACACCTAGGCTGGTTCCATGCAGGAGCCCTAATTAAGGAGATAGCTAAGATTGCAGTTAGCTGTGAGCCATAAAGATGTTCAAGCATTACCACCTTCCATGGTCTCGCAAGACTTGGCCCGGGACATTGCGGAGCAGGTCGGGGATTGTGTGGTGGTTGGAGGAGTGTGGATGGTGTTGGAGTTGTTGTTGGAGTTGTTGTTGGAGCCGGAGAGAGAAGCTAGCAGAATAAAGAGCCTGTTCATTTCCAGTCTGCCTCTGAACTTATTCCCACTGCATCATTGCTCTAAGCGGCAATCGCTTCAGGCAGCGACAAGTGGTGGCCCGTATGGGGACTTGGGTCAGCAGGTAAGAAATAATAAAATTTAAAAAATGGGAGTGAAAATAACGAAAGGTAGGATAATAAAATCCATGGATGAGTTTTTCGATATCGCGGACTCAGTGGATAGTGAGGAAAGTGATCAAGAAAGCATAGCCTCTGAGTCAGTTAACACCAGCGAGAAGGGTAGTGGTGTAAATTCAAAAGTAATAGCTGCAAAAGCCATCAGAAACTTATTGAAGTTAGCCGACGAATATGTACTCTCCGTAGAAGCTGACATTCAGGATACCAGTAAAAGTGATAGTAGTAAGAAGGAACCAAACCATGAAAGTACGGTCTCCTCCACTAAGCTGGTTAGGAATTATGAAACTAGTAGTGAAGAGGAATCAAAAGGTGATTCTGGGAGCACAGTCTCCAGTAAAAAGAACAAAAATAAATTAAAAAGGAAAAAGGACCATTAAGTAGAGGAACCACTTGTGTCCTCTACTCCCCCATGGGTAGAATCCATTACAGAAAACATGAAGGGTATCACTAGGCATTTGCATACCCTAGAAACAGAAATAAAAAAAAGTCTTTCTGAGCACTTATGCGCTACTGAGGGTAACACACATATACATTGGGCACTGCCAATATTTGAAAATGAAAATTGACAGAGGATCCACCAGTCAGTAGATTTCAAAACAATAAAAAATCTCAAAGAGGCAGTAATGAAAGCCAGGTGCGGTGGCGCACGCCTGTAATCCCAGCACTTTGGGAGGCCGAGGCAGGAGGATCACGAGTTCAAAGCCAGCCTCAGCAATGATGAGGCACTTAGCAACTCAGTGAGACCCTGTCTCTAAGTAAAATACAAAAAAGGTCTGGGGATGTGACCCAGTGGTCGAGTGCCCCTGAGTTCAATCCCTGGTACCACAAAAAAAAAAAAAAAAAAGAAGAGCAGTAATGATGTATGGGCCCCAAGCTCCTTTCACGTTGAGTATGCTGGAGTCCCTTAACACTTTTAACTTAACCCCCTCAGACTGGAAAAGTCTATGTAAAGCAGCATTAAGTTGGGGGCAATACTTGGTTTGGCAATTGCAATTTCAAGACCTTTGTATAGAAACGGCTAAAAGAAATGCAGCTGCAGGGTTTGGAGACCATAATATAGAAATGCTCACAGGAGAAGGGCAGTTCGCAAACTACAGACTCAAAAACATTATGACCCAGGTGTATATGTTCACATATACGCAGCTACCTTAAAGGCATGGAAAACTTTACAAGGACCTGGGGATCTACAATGTAGCTTGTCAAAAGTGATTCAAGGACCTAATGAGCCATATGCTGACTTTGCTGATTGACTTCTGAGAACTGCAGGTAGAGTGTTTGGAGACATTGATCAAGCTATGCCATTAGTCAT
The DNA here is from genome assembly GCA_025594165.1 of Tamias sibiricus. Classification (NCBI taxonomy): domain Eukaryota; kingdom Metazoa; phylum Chordata; class Mammalia; order Rodentia; family Sciuridae; genus Tamias; species Tamias sibiricus. The sequence goes on along the minus strand of CM046673.1, from coordinate 2,036,292 downwards.
TCAATTAGCATAGGAAAATGATAATAAATACTGCCAGGAATCCATCAGGCCATGTGCAGGAGCCCTGTTTGGGGATTGGCTTGCATTACGGTTGACTATGAGCTGTGGAGATTTGGGCATTGTCGCCTCCCGTAGTCTCACGGGACTTGTTGCGGGATCTCGAGTGACTTGGCCGAAATTGCTGATTGGGTCAGCACCATTTTTAGTGGTGTGTTTGGCGTGTGTTAGTCGTTGTTAGAACCAGAGAGAAAAGTTATCAGAATAAAAAGCTGTTTGTCTCCAGTTTGCTTCTGAAGTTTTTCCCGCGGTTCCGTTGCTCCAAGCGCTTCAGGCGGCAACAGGTGGCGGCCCGTATGGGGAACTTCGGAGCGGACAGGTAAGAACTGAAAGGTCTCTAAAGATGGGTTCGAATATAACTGAATCCCAAGTGATAGAGGCTATGCAAAGACTCCCTGATAAACCTGACTCTGTTCTCAGTGAGGAGTATATAGAAAAAAGTGAAAGTGATCAAAAAAGCGTAGCTTCCACTGGGCCGACTGAGACCAGTAAAGAGAGTATTAGAAGAGTCCCAAAAATGACAAAAATCCAAGCTATTAAAGCTATTCGGGAGTTATTGGTGATAGCTGAAGGATATTTGCTCTTACTGGAACCTGGGCCTCAGGATATTGCTGTCAGTGAAATTAGCAGTGGTGAGGAATCTAGTAAAAGTGATCCTGAGAAAATGAGGAAAAAGAAATTTAAAAAGACCGAGAAAAAGGTCCGTCAGGCAGAGGAGTCACTTGTGTCCTCTACTCCCCCATGGGTGGAATCCATTACAGAAAATATGAAGGGTATTACTAGGCATTTGCATACCCTAGAAACAGAAATAAAAAGTCTTTCTGATCGCTTATGCGCTCTCGAGGACAACTCACAGATGCATTGGGAACCGCCAGCATTTGAAAAGAAAAATGGACAGAGTGTCCATCAGTCAGTAGATTTCAAAAAAAAAAAAAAAAAGAGGCAGTAATGACTTATGGGCCCCAAGCTCCTTTCACGTTGAGTATGCTGGAGTCCCTTAACACCTTTAGCTTAACCCCCTCAGACTGGAAAAGTCTATGTAAAGCAACATTAAGCGGGGGGCAATTCTTGGTTTGGCGATTGCAATTCAAGAACTTTGTATAGAAACGGCTAAAAGAAACGCAGCTGCAGGGTTTGAAAACTATAATATAGACATGCTCACAGGAGAAGGGCAATTCGCAGACTTACAGGCTCAAAAGATTATGACCCAGATGTATATGCTCACATATATGCAGCTGCCTTAAAGGCATGGAAAACTTTACAAGGACCTGGGGATCTACGATGTAGCTTGTCAAAAGTGATTCAAGGACCAAATGAGCCGTATGCTGACTTTGCTGATCGACTTTTGAGAACTGCAGGTAGTGTGTTTGGAGATGTTGACCAAGCTATGCCATTAGTTGTTCAATTAGCTTAGGAAAATGCAAATAAAATACTGCCAGGAAGCCATCAGGCCATGTGCAGGAGCCCTGTTTTGGGGATTGGCTTGCATTACGGTTGACTATGAGCTGTGGAGATTTGGGCATTGTCGCCTCCCGTAGTCTCACGGGACTTGTTGCGGGATCTCGAGTGACTTGGCCGAAATTGCTGATTGGGTCAGCACCATTTTTAGTGGTGTGTTTGGCGTGTGTTAGTCGTTGTTAGAACCAGAGAGAAAAGTTATCAGAATAAAAAGCTGTTGTCTCCAGTTTGCTTCTGAAGTTTTTCCCGCGGTTCCGTTGCTCCAAGCGCTTCAGGCGGCAACAGGTGGCGGCCCGTATGGGGAACTTCGGAGCGGACAGGTAAGAACTGAAAGGTCTCTAAAGATGGGTTCGAATATAACTGAATCCCAAGTGATAGAGGCTATGCAAAGACTCCCTGATATACCTGACTCTGTTCTCAGTGAGGAGTATATAGAAAAAAGTGAAAGTGATCAAAAAAAGCGTAGCTTCCACTGGGCCGACTGAGACCAGTAAAGAGAGTATTAGAAGAGTCCCAAAAATGACAAAAATCCAAGCTATTAAAGCTATTCGGGAGTTATTGGTGATAGCTGAAGGATATTTGCTCTTACTGGAACCTGGGCCTCAGGATATTGCTGTCAGTGAAATTAGCAGTGGTGAGGAATCTAGTAAAAGTGATCCTGAGAAAATGAGGAAAAAGAAATTTAAAAAGACCGAGAAAAAGGTCCGTCAGGCAGAGGAGTCACTTGTGTCCTCTACTCCCCCATGGGTGGAATCCATTACAGAAAATATGAAGGGTATTACTAGGCATTTGCATACCCTAGAAACAGAAATAAAAAGTCTTTCTGATCGCTTATGCGCTCTCGAGGACAACTCACAGATGCATTGGGAACCGCCAGCATTTGAAAAGAAAAATGGACAGAGTGTCCATCAGTCAGTAGATTTCAAAACAATAAAAAATCTCAAAGAGGCAGTAATGACTTATGGGCCCCAAGCTCCTTTCACGTTGAGTATGCTGGAGTCCCTTAACACCTTTAGCTTAACCCCCTCAGACTGGAAAAGTCTATGTAAAGCAACATTAAGCGGGGGGCAATTCTTGGTTTGGCGATCGCAATTCCAAGAACTTTGTATAGAAACGGCTAAAAGAAACGCGGCTGCAGGGTTTGAAAACTATAATATAGACATGCTCACAGGAGAAGGGCAATTCGCAGACTTACAGGCTCAAACAGATTATGACCCAGATGTATATGCTCAGATAAATGCAGCTGCCTTAGAGGCATGGAAAACTGTACAAGGACCTGGGGATCTACGAGGTAGCTTGTCAAAAGTGATTCAAGGACCAAATGAGCCGTATGCTGACTTTGCTGATCGACTTTTGAGAACTGCAGGTAGTGTGTTTGCAGATGTTGACCAAGCTATGCCATTAGTTGTTCAATTAGCTTATGAAAATGCAAATAAATGGTGCCAAGCAGCCATCAGGCCACGGAGAACTAAAAAGGATCTTTCCGTATATATACAACTATGTAAAGATATAAATGACGCCTTTGTCACAGGAAATGTGATTGCAGCCTCAATGAGAGGTGCTTCCTCTTGAAATTTCACAAAGGCTAAACGTAGATACTATAATCAATCAGGATATTCCAGGCAAAATTATCATAATCAATCAGGCAATTCTAGGCAAAATCCCAAAAGAGAAATAAGACCAAGCTCATACCGTGCCCCAGGCTGTTGCCCCAGGTGTAAAAGGGAAATCATTGGGCCAATAAATGCCATTCAAAATTTGACATCCATGGAAATCCTTTGTTCAGGAATTCAAAAAACGGGGCACGGGGCCCAATACCCCGGGGCCCACAAATGTACGGGGCATTGCAGAAGGAGTATCCTCAAGCATCCACTCAGATGCTTCCCCGACACAATCCCTACTACCCATCCATTCCCTCGCCAGAGGAACAAGAGGAAATGCAGGATTAGACCTCTGTTCTACCGCCCGAATAGTGTTAACACCTGAAATGGGGGTTCAATTGATTCCCACAGGAGTCAGGGGACCTCTTCCCTCAGGGACTGTAGGACTTATTATCGGGCGTAGTCCTAAAAGCTTATTAGGTTTGCAAGTGACCCCAGGTGTAATAAACTCAGACTACAAAGGGGAAATAAAAATAATGCTTAGCTCACCCCAAAGTATAACATCTGTTAATCAAGGAGATAGAATTGCTCAGTTGCTTCTCCTTCCCAATTTACATAATTCATTTAAAATGGGTATGCCTCAAGAAGGGAACAATAGAGGATTTTGTTCCACTGACTCAAGTCCCATGGCTTGCTGGGTTCGAGACTGTTCAAGGAGGCCTATGTGTAAAATAAAAATCCAAGGAATAGAAATGGAGGGATTAATAGATACTGGAGCTGACTCTTCCATTATTAATTTACGCTAATGGCCCAAGCACTGGCCTCTGCAAAAAGCTTCAACCAGTTTAAGAGACTTGGGATATAATAACCTCCCAGATAAAAGTGCAGTAATTTTAAAATGGGAGGATGATGAAGGCCATAAAGAAACATTTCAGCCTTATGTTTTACCTAATCTACTGGTTACTTTATGGGGAAGAGATATTTTGCAACAAATGGGAGTACACCTTGCAACCAAGCCTGCAGATGTTAAATGTGAAAAACTACAGGGTAATCTTAACCATAAAAGAACTCATTATCAAAAAGTACAGAGTAATCTTAACCCTAAAAGTAATCATTGTCATAAAGGAAAAAGATATTTTTTTTCGGGGCCACTGAGAAAATAATTTTGAAAATACCATGGCTTTCTGATAAGCCAGTGTGGGTCCCTCAGTGGCCCCTATCTAAAGAGAAATTACAAGCGGCCCACCTACTAGTTCAGGAACAATTAGAAGCAGGTCATATAGAACCTTCCACCTCTCCCTGGAATTCCCCCATATTTGTGATCAAGAAAAAGTCAGGAAAATGGTGATTGTTACATGATCTTAGACAAATTAATAAAACCATGCAAGTTATGGGCCCTACTCAACCTGGACTTCCTAGTCCCGTAGCTATTCCAAAAAATTTCCATCTTATTACTCTTGATATAAAGGATTGCTTCTTTTCTATTCCCCTACATCCTCTGGATGCCCCAGGTTTGCTTTTTCACTTCCTTCTATGAACAATAATGGCCCTGATCAGAGATATCAATGGAAGGTTTTACCACAGGGAATGGCTAATAGCCCCACCATATGCCAAATATATGTGGACAAGGCTATCCAACCCATTCAAAATAAATATCCAAACCTCATGTGTCTACATTACATGGATGATATTTTATTGGCCCACCCTAATCAAAAAATCTTATTTAATATATTCAGTGATGTGGTAGAAAATTTAAAAAAATATGGATTATATATAGCAGAAGAAAAAGTTCAAACCAGATCTCCCATATTATATTTAGGATTTAAAATCATGGATACTTTTGTTAGACCCCAAATAATTTTAATAAATAAAGAACATTTGACCACCCTCAATGATTTCCAAAAACTACTGGGAGACATTAATTGGCTTCGCCCTACACTAAATCTCACTATTGGCCAACTAAAACCTTTATTTGACATCCTTCGCGGAGACCCTGATCCATCTTCACAACCGCGAACATTGACTCCTGATGCTAGGAAAGCTTTAAAGTTAGTAGAAAAAGCCATCGAAGGAGCTCATTGTGATAGATTTGATTTAACTCAACCGCTGATGTTGATTATTATTTCTTCACAATATACACCCACAGGAGTATTTTGGCAACAAGGGCCTTTATTATGGATACATTTGCCCGTCTCTCCTAAAAGTATAATTGAATCTTATACCTCCATGGTGGCTAAACTTATTCTTCAAGGACTTAAGACTTCTACTAAAATATTTGGCATTCACCCTGCTACTATTATTACTCCCTATTCATCATCACAGATTGAATACTTATGCTTCAATGATAATGATTGGGCTATAGCTAAATGCTCTACTTCTGCAAATTTTGATAATCATCTTCCTAAGTCCCCTATATTATCTTTTTGTATTAATCATCCTATTATATTTCACAGGTAATAAAAAATCAACCTATTCCTAAGGCATTTAATGTATTTACAGATGGGTCCTCAAATGGTACTGCTATAGTAGTCACTAAAAAAGAAAATATGACTTACATAACTGCACACAAATCAGCTCAACTAGTGGAATTGGAAGCTGTGGTAAGAGCTCTGGAAAATTTTAGGGACCAGCCCATAAACATTTTTTCAGATAGCCACTATATTGTACAAGCCATCCCAAAATTAGAGTTAGCAGGACCAATAGCACCTCATACTCCAGCCTTTAAATTGTTTTATCAAATACAAAAACTTTTGTGGGCAAGAAAAGAACCTCTATTCGTAGGCCATATTAGAGCACATACTAATTTGCCTGGTCCCCTCCATGAAGGTAATCAAAAGGCTGATGAACTTACAAAAACAATATTTATACTTTCAGTGCTCCAACAAGCTACTTTATTTCACTCCCAGTTTCATGTCAACAGCACCACCTTGCAACGTAGGTTTAAAATCACAAAGGAGCAAGCCAGAACAATTGTAAAAGATTGTAAATCTTGTATGACCCATTTGCCCAATCCTCATTTCGGAGTTAACCCTAGAGGATTAATGCCCAATCATTTGTGGCAGATGGATGTTACTCATGAGCCAAGTTTTGGAAAATTGAGATTTATTCATGTGACCATAGATACATGCTCAGGCATGATTTTTTGCTTCCTTACATTCTGGAGAAAAAGTTAAAGATGTTACATCTCATTGTTTGCAAGCTTTTGCTGCATTGGGCATCCCCAAAATGCTTAAAACAGATAATGGCCCCGCATATACGTCCTCATCTTTCAAACAGTTTTGCGCAAAATTCAATATATCCCATAAAACAGGCATCCCATACAATCCTCAGGGTCAGGGCATTATTGAAAGAGCAAACCGAACACTGAAAATTATGTTATTAAAACAAAAAGAAGGAAATTGGAAAAGTCCTAAGGACAGATTGGCAGTTGCCCTGTTTACCTTAAATTTTTAACTTTAGACTCTAATGGTTATTCTGCTGGAGACAGACATTGGAATCCACACCAACAACATAAACCCTTGGTTTACTGGAAGGATGTTCTTTCAGGTACATGGAAGGGCCCAGATCCAGTATTAATTTGGGGAAGAGGATCTGTTTGTGTTTTTCCAAAACACGAATCCTCTCCAATATGGATACCATCTAGATTAATAAAACAGGTACCACATCAAAATGATCAAGATGAAGTTATTGAAGAATCAAGATTAATAAAAAAGGTACAAAATCAAGAGGACCAAGATGAAGGTATAGAATGATTCCCTCAAAAGAGTCCTTCAAAATATTTCACAACTTAAGTGTCATTCCTCCCGGCCGGGACGAGGAGATCTCTCTTTAGTGTGCACACAATTGTATTTTTTTTTCTTTTTATACATGTCTTTATGTCTGTACATTTGTCTACATTTCATGTTAATGTGACGTCACAAATATATGTTTGTATGTTTGTTCGTCTGTCCAGTGTGACGTCACAAAGAACAAAGCGCTTATGAAAAAGAAAAAAAATATATATATATATATGGATCCAAATAATTTTAATTCATTTTAGGTTAAGAGTATTCAATTTAGGTAAATAATTTTATAAATAAAGGTACTTTCAATTTTGATTTATAGGTGTCCCTGGGACTTCTCTTTAGCAAACAATATGACTAGTGCTATATAACCTGATATTTTGGTGTTTTGACATAAGATTGTTTATTTGTTATTAACTTCATTTGTTTAATAGCTCATTAATTTCAATTATCTCAACAGGTAAAAGATTGCTCTGTATACAGAGACTCAAGGGTTCCAGCTAACAAATTATTTCTCTCAAGTGCCTTTACCTTTTCTTTAATCTATCTTTAATGCAGTAATTACCCTCAGTCTTTCTTTGTTTTGTTCTAAATATGATATTTTTCCAACTTATGTTTGTAGAAGCTCAACCAGCGATGTGTGTGAACAAAAATCAACTTTAATTTTCTAATCTAATTATTCTATTTTGTAGTTTGACAACTCGCCTCTTGACTCAGTGCTGCAATAGCACTGCCTTTCCTTTAATAATTGATGCTTGAGTTTCTAGGTAGCGGGCCCTGAAGATTTGCTGGTGGCATTGTCTAAACATAAAAAAGACGTCTGCTGCTACAGCTGCAGGGATCACGGCCGCCGCAAGCATCCCTGCTGCTCAAGCATCAAACAACCTCACCAACAGTGTGGCCTCTGCTCTACATGCATGGGGCCTCCTACATCAACATGTTATAACAAATGGACATTTTGATCTTTCATTGTTTGGGACTTTTACAGGACAATGCCTTGCGGGTATTTGTCTAGAGAATTCAGTGTGTTACTTGATGGAACTTAGGGCAGCTGATTTGTTTAAACAATTTGATATGCTATGCAATTTGGCTCATCACCAAAAGGCTTGTCGCCTTAAAGCCGCAACATCTCCTCACAATTGGACGGCTGTTAGTCATCATATATAGTCGATCCTAAAGGGCTCCATTGGATGGCTGGTTAGCCAATGACGGGTAAGATCCCCAGAGGGGGACAACCTAAGACAGGCACAGTCGCACGGGACAGTCTCATGTGGCCGACATATCAACCTAAGACAGGAGTCAAGGGCACAGCCTTGATTATCCGATGATGGGTAAGAATGTTGGTTGCACATAGACATCCTAGAGCATTACCTCTTTTAAAACAAAAAGGGGGAAATGCAGGAGCCCTGTTTGGGGATTGGCTTGCATTATGGTTGACTATGAGCTGTGGAGATTTGGGCATTGTCGCCTCCCGTTGTCTCACGGGACTTGTTGTGGGATCTCGAGTGACTTGGCCAAAATTGCTGATCGGGTCAGCGCCATTTTTAGTGGTGTGTTTGGCGTGTGTTAGTCGTTGTTAGAACCAGAGAGAAAAGTTATCAAAATAAAAAGCTGTTTGTCTCCAGTTTGCTTCTGAAGTTTTTCCCGCGGCTCCGTTGCTCCAAGCGCTTCAGGCGGCAACAGCCATGGAGAAATAAAAAGGATCTTTCCATATATATACAACTATGTAAAGATATAAATGACGCCTTTGTCACAGGAAATGTGATTGCAGCTGCAATGAGAAGTGTTTTCCCCTCAAAATTTCACAAGGGCTCAACCTAGAGATTATAATCAATCAGGATATTCCAGGCAAAATTATCATAATCAATCAGGCTATTCTGGGCAAAATCCCAAGGAGAAATAAGACCAAGCTCATACCATGCCTCAGGCCGCTGCCCCAGGTATAAAAAGGGTAATCATTGGGCCAATAAATGCCATTCAAAATTTGACATCTATGGAAATCATTTGTCCAGGAATTCAAAAAACGGGGCACGGGGCCCAATGCCCGGGGCCCACAAATGTACGAGGAATTGGAGGAGGAGTATCCTCAGGCATCCACTCAGATGCTTCCCTGAGACAATCCCTACTACCCATCCACTCCCTCACCAGAGGAACAGGAGGAAATGCAGGATTATACTTCTGTTCCACCGCCCGAATAGTGTTAACACCTGAGATGGGGGTTCAACTGATTCCCACAGGGGTCAGGGGACCTCTTCCCTCAGGGACTGTAGGACTTATTCTCGGAAAAAAGTCATAAAAGCTTATTAGGTTTGCAAGTGACCCCAGGTGTAATAAACTAAGACTACAAAGGGAAATAAAAATAATGCTTAGCTCACCCCAAAGTATAAGTTCTGTTAATCAAGGAGATAGACTTGCTCAGCTGCTTCTCCTTCCAAATTTACATAATTCATTTAAAATGAGTATGCCTCAAAAAAGGAACAATAGAGGATTTTGTTCCACTGACTTGAGACCCATGGCTTGCTGGGTTCGGGATTGTTCAAGGAGGCCTATGTGTAAAATAAAAATTCAAGGAATAGAGATGGAGGGACTGATAGATACTGGTGCTGACTCTTCCATCATTAATCTACGGCAATGGCCCAAGCACTGGCCTCTGCAAAAAGCTTCAACCAATTTAAGAGGCTTGGGATATAATAACCTCTCAGAGAAAAGTGTGGTAATTTTAAAATGGGAGGATAATGAAGGGCATAAAGGAACATTTCAGCCTTATGGTTTATCTAACCTACCGGTTACTTCATGGGGAAGAGATATTTTGCAACAAATGGGAGTACACTTAGCAACCAAGCCTGCAGATGTTAAATGTGAAAATCTACAGGGTAATCTTAACCCTAAAGGAAATCATTATCAAAAAGTACAGGGTAATCTTAACCCTATAAGAAATCATTATCAAAAGGTACAGGGTAATCTTAACCCTGAAAGAAATCATTATCATAAAGGAAAAAGATTTTTTTTTTCGGGGCCACTGAGAAAATAATTTTGAAAATACCATGGCTTTCTGATAAGCCAGTGTGGGTCCTTCAGTGGCCCCTATCTAAAGAGAAATTACAAGCAGCCCACCTACTAGTTCAGGAACAACTAGAAGCAAGACATATAGAACCTTCCACCTCTCCCTGGAATTCCCCCATATTTGTGATCAAGAAAAAAATCAGGAAAATGGCGATTGTTACATGATCTTAGAGAAATTAATAAAACCATGCAAATCATGGGCCCTACTCAACCTGAACTTCCTAATCCTGTAGCTATTCCAAAAAATTTCCATATTATTACTCTTGATATAAGGATTGTTTTTTTTCTATTCCTCTACACCCTCTGGATACCCCCAGGTTTGCTTTTTCAGTTCCTTCTATTAACAGTAATGGCCCTGATCAGAGATATCAATGGAAGGTTTTGCCGCAGGGAATGGCTAATAGCCCCACTATGTGCCAAATCTATGTAGATAAAGTTATTCAGCCTATCAAAAGTAAATACCCAGAGCTTCTGTGCCTCCATTATACGGATGATGTTTTGCTTGCTCATCCTAATCAAGAAGTCTTATTCACCATATTTAGTGATATATCATCAGAAAACTTGAAATGATATGGACTAAACATTGCTATGGAAAAGGTTCAAATTAGATCTCCAATATTAATCTAGATGGTATCCATATTGGAGAGGATTCGTGCTTTGGAAAAACAAAAACAGATCCTCTCCCCCAAATTAATACTGGATCTGGACCCTTCCATGTACCTGAAAGAACATCCTTCCAGTAAACCAAAGGTTCATGTTCTTGGTGTGAGTTCCAATGTCTGTCTCCAGCAGAATAACCATTAGAGTCTAAAGTTAAAAAATTTAAGGTAAACAGGGCAACTGCCAATCTGTCCCTAGGACTTTTCCAATTTCCTTCTTTTTGTTTTAATAACATAATTTTCAGTGTGTGGTTTGCTCTTTCAATAATGCCCTGACCCTGAGGATTGTATGGGATGCCTGTTTTATGGGATATATTGAATTTTGCGCAAAACTGTTTGAAAGATGAGGACGTATATGCAGGGCCATTATCTGTTTTAAGCATTTTGGGGATGCCCAATGCAGCAAAAGCTTGCAAACAATGAGATGTAACATCTTTAACTTTTTCTCCAGAATGTAAGGAAGCAAAAATCATGCCTGAGCATGTATCTATGGTCACATGAATAAATCGCAATTTCCCAAAACTTGGCTCATGAGTAACATCCATCTGCCACAAATGATTGGGCATTAATCTTCTAGGGTTAACACCATAATGAGGATTGGGCAAATGTGTCATACAAGATTTACAGTCTTTTACAATTGTTCTGGCTTGCTCCTTTACTTTATGGGACAATGCCTTGCGGGTATTTGTCTAGAGAACTCAGTGCATTACTTGAGAGAACTCAGGGCAGCAGATTTGTTTAAAGAATTTTATATGCTATGCAACTTGGCTCGTCAGCAGAAGGCTTATCGCCTTAAAGCCACAGCATCTCCTCACAATTGGACGGCTGTTAGTCATCATACACAGTCGATCCTGAAGGGCTCAATTGGATGGCTAGTAGCCAATGACGGGTAAGATCCCCAGAGGGGGACAACCTAAGACAGGCACAGTATCACGGGACAGTCTCATGTGGCCGACATATCAACCTAAGACAGGAGTCAAGGGCACAGCCTTGATCATCCGATGATGGGTAAGAATGTTGGTTGCACATGGACGTCCTAGAGCATCACCTCTTTTAAAACAAAAAGGGGAAAATGTAGGAGCCCTAATTAAGGAGATAGCTAAGACTGCGGTTAGCTGTGAGCTATAAAGATGTTCAAGCATTACCACCTTCCATGGTCTCGTGAGACTTGGCCCGGGACATAGCGGCTCGGGTTGACGCCATTTACATGGTCTCACGAGACTTGGCCCAGGACATTGCAGAGCGGGTCGGGGATTGTGTGGTGGTTAGAGAAGTGTGGATGGTGTTGGAGTTGTTGTTGGAGCCGGAGAGAGAAGCTAGCAGAATAAAGAGCCTGTTCATCTCCAGTCTGCCTCTGAACTTATTCCCGCAGAGTCATTGCTCTAAGCGGCAATTGCTTCAGGCAGCGACAGTTCCATAGTTAGGCTATTGTGAATTGTGCTAATACAAACACAGCTGTGCACGTATCATCTCGTGTGACCTTGATCCTTGAGGACTAAATACCAAGGAGTGGTATACATGGGTCATTGGGTGGTTCCATTCCAGGTCTTTTGTGGAACCTCCGTAAGTAAATGGGCCAAGGAAAAAGTACCAGTGTTTGTCCCTGGCCCTCTGAGCTCACCCAGGACGGGGGAATGACGGGACTGCTCTAAGTGACTTGCAACTCTGGTAAATCACTTGATCTTCCAGTCGGGGGTATCAAGAGGACCCCAGAGAGCAGGAAGCCAACCAGTGCACATTCTGCAAAGAGGAGGGTTGTTGGAGAAGGACATGTCCCTGATGCTTCCAAGGGAAGCCACATGTGGCCATTAAGACCGTGACCCATCCTGACAGATGGCACAATTGTTAAAGGAAAGCCATCAGAAGAGCCAAGGGGCGTCTCACACATTCCCAAGGATGAGCTCAGCTGACCCTGAGAGTAGAGAGGACAAAGGTCACTTTTGCTGAAATTGGACTTGAACACCTGGCAGGAGAGGAGAACCCAGGCCCAGTCGTATGTGGACATTTAAAAGATAAAACAAGGCCAGGCGTGGTGGCGCACGCCTGTAATCCCAGCACTTGGGAGGCTGAGACAGGAGGATCGCGAGTTCAAAGCCAGCTTCAGCAATGGCGAGGCACTTAGTAACTCAGTGAGACCCTGTCTCTAATAAAATACAAAAAAGAGCTGGGGATGTGGCCCAGGGGTCCAGTACCCCTGAGTTCAATCCCTGGCAAAAAAAATAAATAAATAAAAAATAAATAAAACAGTGGTTCTTTTACCTGAGATAGACATTTGTGTCAGTCCTCCCAAAAGTAAGTGAACCCGGGAGGGTTAAAGGCGGTGTCTCCACAGCGCGCCTTACAGACGTCACAGGAAGCGCTGTCCGCGTCACAGGAAGCGCTGTCTACGTCAGCTGTTCGCGTCACAGGAAGCCGTCAGCGTCACAGGAAGCGCTGTCCACGTCACTGTCCGCGTCACAAGAAGCCATCGGAGTCACAGGAAGCCGACGGAGTCACAGGAAGCACTCGGCGTCACAGGGGTGCGCAGTCAGCGTGAGCCCACCCGCACTCTTCGTCCTGGTACGGTCGTCACAGATGGCGGCTCAGAGCCCGGAGGTGGCGACCCGTCACTTCCATCCTGACAGCTCCCTGTAATCAAGCCGTGAAGGAAGACAAGCTTCAGCTGAGCTGGCGAGGACCTTACCAAGTGTCCCGGTCACCGGATGGCCATCCAGCCACACCGAGAAGAGCAGAGCTCGTGACCGTGAGCGAGGCCCACCTCAGAGAGTCGTCGTATCCAGGACCCACGCGAGTCACATCAACAGTCATCAGGAGAGGAGCCGCCCGTCCTCGGCCGCTCCCGTCGCCGACTCTCTCCTGCACTAGGATTGAACCCAGAGCGCTTCGCCGAGGAACCATTTTCTATTAAAACACAGTTTTTAAATTCAAAAAACTTTCAGAATTTTGAGAGAGGGTCTCAGTAGCTTAGGGCCGCGCTAAGTTACCGAGGCTGGCTTTGAACTTGCGATCGTCCGGCCTCAGCCCGCGCGCTGGGCCGACAGGCTTGGCTCCGCGCGGCCCAATCGCGGCCTCCGGGCGCCCGGACACCGCCCCTCTCTGAGAGGTTCCGGGAGGCCCCGCCTGCGGCCTAGCCCCGCCCCCGAGCTTGTCCCCGCCCCGGCTGGCTCCAAAGCCAGGCCCCGCCTTCGTCCAGGCCCCGCCCCCGAGCTTGTCCCCGCCCCGGCTGGCTCCAAAGCCAGGCCCCGCCTTCTTCCAGGCCCCGCCCTCGTCGAGAGCCCGCCCCAGCCCCGCCCCCGAGCCCGTGCCGCCCGTTGCTGAACCGTTAGCACCGGGCTAACGGCTCCACCGAGTCCACCGCCTGGCTACCCGGCGGCCCGCCCTAAGCAGCCCGGCCCCCCCACCCGGCCCGCGCAGGTGAGCGGCGAGTGCTCCCACTGCTGGGCGTCCTTGAGCGCCTGCGCGCCTTCTCTGGGTTTCGGCCCACTGAGGGCTTGGGTTGCAGCGGCTGGTACAGGGCACCCCCTAGAGGTTCGTGCATAGGACACTGGGACGGGGTGACAGAGAGCCTGGCGCCCACTGGACAGAGTCCCCTGGCCCCGGGCTGTGCTCTGCGCATTTCCTTGGGACTTGGGTTACTGGGCGGGCTGAAGGTGGGGTGGGAGGAAGCAAGCTGGGTGTCTCTGCCCCCAGGTACACTTGGGGGACTCTGGCCATCTCAGTCTCCTCCACACCCAGTCCCCACCCCTGGGTCTTCCCACCCCAAGCTGCGCTTCACCCCAGCCTCACTTTTCCTCATCTGGTGGATGGGCCCGGGCCCTGGCCCTGCCCAGTTCCCAGGAAGACCAGCGCTGGCCCTGAGCTAGGCCCTGCCCACCAGGCCCTGGGGACACCTGTGATCCCAGCCCTAGGGAGGTAGAGGGCTCAGCAGAGAGGGAGAGAGTAGAGGATAGAGGCAGTCAGAGACAGGATGGGGGACGCCCCAGGCAGAGGGCCAGCCCGGAGGAGGCTCAGGGCCAGGCCAGCACGGTCGGGGACATACAGAGTGAGGCCATCGGGGTGAGGTGGCCTCAGCTGTGCGGGGAAGGGGGAAGGTGCTTTGGCAGGGCTTGGGGAGGAGAGAGCGGCTGGGTGCGGTGGAGTGGGGCGCCTCTCGGGCTCGGAGGGCTGGGGACTCCTGGGTCTGTGTGGTTGGGTGGGGGGGATTACTTGGGGAGCTGCCAGGAGGGGCTGCTGGTGAGGGGTGGTTTGCATGGCCACCTGGTGGCTGGACCAGGGCCCCTGGTGAAAAAGTAGACTCGGGATTCCTGACCCTGTCAACAGGAGGGCTCCCAGCTGGGAGGGGGAGTGGCTGCACCTGGCTGGACCCTGCCCAGGCTCCCCAAGGCCAGACCCCTCCTGTACACTGCTGGGAGACAGGACACGACCCTGGGCCTTGAGCTGGGCTCCAGGGAGAGGGGCACGAGGGCAGCTGGGCAGCTGAGTGACAGGCAGGGCTGGCTTGGCCCAGGGAGCAGCGGCTGGTGGCTGTGGGGGTGCTGGAATCCCTCATCCTGGCTGTAATGGGGACAAACTTGGGGTGCCATCCGGGAGACTGGTGGATGTGGGGCTGTTGCAGGTTTGGGAAAGGTTTGGGACCCCTGGGTCTGAGGACACACAGTGGCAGAATCTTCTGAGCCCAGGGAGGTGGCCGCAGCTACACGTGGTGGTCAGTTTGGAGGGTGGGGCCCTAGGCCTGAACTCCTTGAGGGCCCAGTAACAGGCAGCGTCCAGCCCCGGCCAGGGCCTCAGGTGTGACCCTGGCCTCGGGCCCTTCTCCCCAACAGCCCCACCAACGTGGGCCATGGTGCCCCCAAAGAAGACCTGAAGGATGAGGAGCACACAGGTGCAGGTCCTGGGGTGGCGGGAGGGGTGCCCGCAGGTGGGGGCTGGGACCCCCACACACCTCGGGCCTCGCGTGTGCTGACGTGGGCTTCACACCACCACTGAGTGGGGGACTCGGGATTCGGGGCTGCCCAGGCGGGCCCTGGGACCTGGGGTCCTAAGAGCCCGTCGCCAAGCCTCAGTTTACCCGCCTGTGGACGTGAGTCCCCAGGCCTGCGCTGAGTGGAGGTGGCCAGGGAGGGGACACGCTCCTGGGACCCTGTGCCAGCACCCGCTGAGCACAGTGCAGGGACGGGTGGCACCCCAGAGAAGCCAGCTGCTTGTTTACGAGCCGCCCAGGCCCCGGGGACCCATTAGCCCTCCTGCCGGGACGAGGGAGAATCCGCCTGTCCCTGCAGCGGTCACCTGGGAGGTGAAGGCCAACGACTGGCGCTACCGCAAGCAGCTCAGGAAGAAGGTGTGCCTGCGCTGGCACAAGAACAAGCACAAGGTGGGCCGCTGCCCAGCCCGTCCCTGCTCCGCCACCTCCCGCCACCTGCGTGCGCCGCATCCTGATGTCATCTCGAGGACGCCAGCGCCCGTCCTTGCCGTCACCGGCTTGGTTCATTCCTGTGCCCTGCCCAGCGGGGATGCAAGTCACCTAACACACACCCGAAGTCCCGTGCCCACGGGGCTGCCCAAACCTCCCGCGGGCCGTGCCGGGACGCGGAGTCCCCGCTCCAGGACCGCGCTCAGCGGCTCCTCCGCCGCCCGCCGGTGCTCCGCGGGCCTGGCCCCGTGGACGCCTGACTAAAGCCGGCCGTGGCCCCTCAGGCGCAGGCGAGGGACCTGTCTGGGGTGGCGGGGCTGGGGCCCGGCGGCAGCGCCCCACGTGCCCGCCGGCTCTCTTGCAGACCAACGCCATCCACACAGCCAAGTACGGCGCCTTCTCCTTCCTGCCGCTGACCCTCTGCGAGCAGTTCCGCCGCGGGTCCAACGTCTACTTCCTGTTCATCGTCATCCTGCAGGTGGGCGCTGTGGCCTGGCACACAGGAGGTGCTCAATGTATGCTGCATGAAGGAGGGTGCACCTGCCCTCAGGCCCTGCTGGCTCTCGCTGACTCCCTCGGCCTGAGCTGCCAAGATGACTGCAGGGACAAAGAAGCGGGGTGCAGGTGGGGTCCCGAGGACTGGCCAGCAGGGACAGGCAGGTCAGATAGGGCCAGCATCCAGTGGGGAACCTCCTCTCCCCGGGGCACCGTTCCCAGCACCCCACCCATCCAGCGCCTTGCGTCTGCTGTGGGGAAGGTGAGATGCTCTGCTCTGTCCGCTGAGTGCTTAAGCATGGATTGAGCACCTTCTGTGTGCAGCTTCTAGGCTGGGCATGGGGTGGAGGGACCCAGCCGTGACCCTGACCTCTGACTGCAAGTGATCCAGGGCGTGGTGGGGGCTGGGGCACTGGGAGGAGGTGAGGACCAGCTCAGACCTGAAGGAGGACCAGGGAGGTGGGAGGCGGAGGGTGCCTGGGGAGCACGGGGCCACTGGTGGCCGACGCGACCTGCCGTCGGCAGAGCATCCCTGAGATCTCCACGCTGCCCTGGTTCACCCTCTTTGTGCCCCTGGTCTGGCTCCTCGTCATACGCGCCGCCCGCGACCTCATGGACGACATCGTAAGTGGGGTCGGGTGAGCGGCCTGGGGAGGGGACCCTGGGGGAGCAGGCGGCTCTGACCCACCTGTTGGCCCAGGGGCGGCGCAGGAGCGACAAGGCCATCAACAACAGACCCTGCCGGATCCTGACGGGGAAGAGGTGAGGCACAGGGCGGCTCGGGGCGCCAGGACAAGGGCTCCCGCGTGCCCGGGCCTGGCCATGTCTCTGGAGCGCAACGAGGGGTCCTCTGGGGGCCGCCCTGGCTGCCCTGCCGGCTCAGGCAGTGCCTGGCTCTCCGGGAGCTCGGGCAGCCGCTCCGTGGGGGAGGCTCCCTCTCCACGGACCCCAGCTCCACCCCACGGGCTGCTCGCTCAGGGACCACTCCTCCATGGTGGGCGGCAGAGCCTCTGCCAGGGACGTGGGTCTGCGGGGGAAGTGGCGCCGCGGCCTCCTTGGCAGGGCGTTGCTCCTTCTGCCAGAGACTTAGGCGGCTCTTCCTGGACGGAGGCTGGAAGGACGGCCTCCCCTCCAGGGACTCTGCCTGGCCCCCCACCGTCTGGCCCGAAGGCAACTGCTGACTTGTGAAGGGCTGAGACTGCTTTTCAGAAAGTGACCTCTTTTCCTGGGTGGACCCTGATGGCCTGCGCATGGTGGCAGGCGAGGACGACTTGGTGAGGGTGGAGTGGCTCCCTGAGGGAACCGCACCCAGCTGCTCAGCAGTCAGGGACGAGCCGGCCGCGGTGTGGGACGGCCTCTCCTGGCGCTGCCGACTCGGCCTCTTCATCATGGAGTCCCTCCACCTGTGCAGCCGGGACTCCCTGCAGCTCAGGGACGGCTCTTCATCCGCGGGGACTGAGGAGTCGGAGAGGTCCTCGTAGGGGCTCTCGCCACGGGGGGACGTGCGCAGGATCGTGCCCTGGGTGATGAGGTCCGCGTAGCCCTCCCGGTGGGAGAAGGCGTAGCTGGAGCGCCGCGAGACGGTCTCCCTGCGCAGGGGAGGCCGGGGCTCCACGGTGACGGTGTCCTCGGGCGGGGCTTCCTCCTCCTGCTGCAGGCAAGGGGCAGCAGGAGGCTGTCAGGCTCCTCGGGCTGTCGAGTGCTGAGGTCACTGCCCCCGGGGGCATTCAGGGCCTCGGTGTGTGGGCACTGGCCAGGTCCTTCCCTGCCCAAGGGAGCTGACTGCGTCCTGCTGGGCCCCGACTCCGGGCCACCGGCCTGCCTCACCTTGCGACGGGGCTTCCTGAGGGCCTGGCAGATGACCCGGAAGGCCAGGACGGGCAGCGTGTTCAGGGACACGTTCAGAAGGATCACCAGCAGGTTCGAGGGGTGGGCCAGCACGTTCCGGTCAGCATCTGGGCGGGTGGGAGTCACAGCAGGGCCCGCGTGGTGCCCGGCCTCCTCCCTCCCTCCCTGGGGTCGCCACGCACAAACTGCAGAGATTCAGCCCCTGTCTTGGGACACCTGGCGGGGGACTTGTGACCGCGCACCCCTTGCTTAGCGGTCACCAGGGACCGTCCCGTTCCTGGCCACCCTCCCACACTGCAGGCACCCGTGTCACCACCCCCGGGGACTCACACAGAAACGGGAAGGTCTTGGGCGCCACGCTCCAAAGCCAGAAGCTCTGAGTGGCGCACGTCACGATGCCGTAGGAGCCGAGGCTGAGCACGACGGCCAGCAGGCCCAGGACCGTCCAGTACCTGACGATCAGGACGACCTGGCAGGGAGGGCGCAGCTGAGGACAAGGAGCCGGGTCCACCTGGCCAGCCCTGAAGCGAGGCCGGCGGAGCCCAGGGCCGCTACCTCCAGGGTGACGGACAGCAGGCCTGACAGGGCCACGACGGCGGCAAAGGACTGGTAGTCACTGGAGCTGGAGGGCCCCACCGAGTTGTGACTGGCCCACAGTGTCACAAAGAAGTTGACCAGGGAGGTGGCCACGCCGTGGGCGGTGGCGTGGAGGAACACCCAGCAGTTGAAGAGCCTGTCCTCCTGGCCCGCCGCGTACAGCTCCGGCGTCTGCAGGCTCTGCACGGCGTCCACATCCTGGGGCGGAGGCGCGTGGGGCAGGGCAGGGGCGGGAGGACCCGAGGGCACAGACCCCCCACCACTGGTCACACCGCGGCAAGTAGGGTGGGACAGAAGGGTCCCCGAGGCTCCACGGGACGGGGCGCTGGCAAGAGGGCGCCGGCAAGAGGGCGCCTTGGACAGACTCCCCGCGAGACGGGGAGAGGTGACCCTGCCCTGCCCCGGGGCCTGTGTCTGGGCCCCCAGCGGGAGGAAGGCCACCTGCTCACCTGCTCGAAGAGGCCAATGTAGAGGACGGGCATGGAGCTGTAGAGCAGGTTGCAGAGCGCCAGGAACCAGCCGTCATGCAGGGGCTGTGGCGGGGACAGGGCGGCCTTCAGATGCCCGCGGCCAGGGCCCAGGCACAGCTGGCCAGCCTGGCTCTAGGGCTAGAGGAGGACTGGGCTGAGAGGCTGGGGGAGGGCGGGAGCGGAGGGCGGGAGCGGAGGGGGGCGTGTCCCCACAGCTGGCAGCAGCACCCCCTCACTGCTGCCCTTCACCACAGGACTGAGATCTTAGCCAGAGCAATTAGGCAAGAAAGAGAAATAAAACAGCCTTCACATTTGGAAGCAGAGGCTGAGGCAGGAGGATTGCAAGTTCAGAGCCAGCCTGAGCAACTGAGCAAGACCCTGTCTCAAAATAAAAAATGGGCAGGGGATGTGGCTCAGTAATAGAGCACCCCCGGGTTCAGCGTCCAGAGCCACACAAGGAAGGGAGGAAGGAAGGGAGGAAGGAGGGAGGGGAGGGAGGGAGGGAGGAGGGAGGGGAGGGGGAGGGAGGGAGGGAGGGAGGGAGGGAGGAAGGAGCCCACAGGTCCAGAGGAAAGCTCTGGAGCAACAGCCACGTCGGCAAGGCTGCAGGCACAGGGACGCACGGGAGCCTGCGGGTTTCTGCAGACCAGCCACCAACAAGCCATGCCATTTAAAAACAAAGTCCCTACACACGGAAAGTCAAGCCAACAGCGAGCCCGTATCCCGGGTGCGTCTGAGGGGCTCCCTCAGACCTAGCATGGCCCCGGCAGCCCCTGGCCTGCAACAGTTGAATTCCAGGCAATTTCCTCGCACGCAGGGGCCTCGCCGCCGTGGCTGCTCCCACATCAGTCCACGCTGCCGCACACCCCGGCTCCCAGCATCGCCGCCTCTGGGGCTCACTCCCGCCCCTCGGCGGCCCCCAGGGGCGGCGAGTCGGGAGACGCCTCGCTGCACGGCACCCCTCACCACGCCACCCTGGACGCGGCAGGCCCCCAGCAGGGCGGGGCCGCGGCCGCCCGCCCTGGCCCGGACCCTGCACTTCCACGTGTGCAGCCTGGGGTGACCTCAGGCCGGCCTGGCCCAGGGGGAGGCCCCACGCTGGGCGGGCCCCCTTGCTGCTCCCGGAGGGACTGGCGTTCCCCGCAGGCTGTGCCCACTAATGCCCACCTGGGCGGTGAAGCCGTTGTAGAACGAGAACCAGATCTGAGCCGTCCCGACGGCCGCCGTCTTGTAGAAGAAGTACCGCAGGAACTTGCAGACCCGCACGTGGGACCAGCATCCGTGCACCAGCAGCAGGCGCCGCAGGAAGCTGAACTGGGCCAGCGCATAGTCACTATTCTGCGCCGCCTGCATGCCCTCCTGGCCCGTCAGCCCCACTCCGAGGTCTGCAACTGTGGGCACACGCAGCCGGTCAGCCACGGCCACCTAACCGGCTGCCAGCTCCCCTTGCCGGGCCCTGCTGCCTGGCACCTGCCCCAGCCCCCAGCCCCCAGCTTGTCCTTGCTGCCCACCACCCACTCTGTATCATGTGGACGTCGTTGGCACCGTCCCCGATGGCCAGGGTCACCACCTATCACCCTAGGGATAGAACCTAGGGTCTCACACAGGCTAGGTAAGTGCTCTACCACGGAGCTACGTTCCCAGCCCTTCTCGTTGATTTTGAGATAGTCTCGCTAAACTTTCTAGGCTGGTCTTGAACTTGCAATTCTGCTGCCTCAACCTCCTGGGTCACTGGCATGACTTGTGTCACCATGGTGACTGGCTTCAGTGCTCTGTAAAGTTTTTTTAATTGGTTCTTTATTCATAAACTTGATGCAAGTGTACAAAATTTACTGTACACTGCCAAACAAATTTGCAATGAAAAAGAGAATCCAGAGACCAAAGCATGCCAAATGTGCAGCTGTCAATCTGCTAGCTGTCAGGATATTAACGAATTCAATCATGTAGTCAGGATTTAGCCTTAGACTTAAGGAACTTTAATGCTTCAAAGAATTCTGCCTTGTCACTTGTTATCTGAGCAACTGGCAATCAGAGCTTTATATAAATGTAACCACGTGAACAAGAATGCCAAAAAATCTACTGTCCTAACCAAAGTGAAATAAAATAAACACAATAATGCAGAAGTGCCCAATCTCTGGGATATGGTTTACAAAGTTAAAAACTAAACCTTAAAGCAAATGCCCAAGAAATGCAGTTGAACTTTTTAACTGGTTTGTGCAGAAAAATGTGCTTCTGGGTTTCTTTTTAAAAGTGCTTAGTAGCCGGGCGCGGTGGCGCACGCCTGTCATCCCAGCACTTGGGAGGCTGAGGCAGGAGGATCGCAAGTTCAAAGCCAGCCTCAGCAATGGCGAGGCACTTAGCAACTCAGTGAGACCCTGTCTCTAATAAAATACAAAAAGGGGTGGGGATGTGGCCCAGTGGACGAGTGCCCCTGAGTTCAATTCCCGGCACCACACACAAAAAAAAGTGCTTAGTAACTAGAATTTATTTTTATTTATGTACCGGGGATTGAACTCAGGGGCCACTTGACCACTGGGCCACATCCCCAGCCCCATTTTGTATTTAACTTAGAGACAGGGTCTCACTGAGTTGCTTAGTGCCTTGCTAAATTGCTGAGTCTGGCTTTGAACTGCGATCCTCCTGTCTCAGCCTCCCAAGCCACTGGGATTACAGGTGTGTGCCACCGTGCCAGACTTGGCTTAGATAATCTTGAGTCTCCTAAACCACAGCCTTTTAAGGTCTAAAACCATTTTATATTGCCAGTGTAATGACAGGAAATTTACTTATTAAACTGCTAAACGGGCTGGGGTTGTGGCTCAGCAGCAGAGCGCTCGCCGAGCATATGCGCGGCCCAGGTTCGATCCTCAGCACCACGTAAAAAATAAACGCATTGTGTACAACTAAAGCAAATATTTTTTAAAAATAAAATACTAAGTTATTCTACCTACCATTTTACTAACAGGATGTTGCAATTATTTGTAAACTAATAAACTTATAAAGTGATTGACACTTCCTTGAGCAAAAAACTATAGAGTTAAGTACTAAAAGATCCCTGATTTGGAGATTCTTAAGCTTTTTGTTGTCATGGTGAAGGCTTTTACAACCAAAAGACTTATTTATTTATTTCTTTATTTATTTTTGTGGTACCAGGGATTGAACTCAGGGGCACTCGACCATGGGGCCACATCCCCAGCCCTTTTTTGTATTTTATTAGAGACAGGGTCTCACTGAGTTGCTAAGTGCCTCACCATTGCTGAGGCTGGCTTTGAACTCTCAATCCTCCTGCCTCAGCCCCCCAAGTGCTGGGATGATAGGCGTGCGCCACTGCGCCCAGCTCAGGAACGCTTAATTCTTTTGTAAAACCTTCCTCAAATCAATGTACCGTCCATTTTATTGCCTTATGTGAATCAGTCCTGTTTGGTTGGTGAGAGATTTTTTTTTTATATAAATCCAAGTTGGATTTAAAAATAAACTCTAGCCGGGAACAGTGGCGAACACCTGCAATCCCGGGGCTCTTCAGGGCTTCTGAAAGAGACAGTAACATGTTCAAGAGGTTGCGCATTAACCGCGCTCAGTTAAAAATCATGGCTCTTGTCGGGTGCGGTGGCCAGGCCTGTAACCCCAGCACTTGGGAGGCTGAGGCAGGAGGATCGCAGGTTCAAAGCCAGCCTCAGCAATGGCGAGGCACTTAGCCACTCAGTGAGACCCTGTCTCTAATAAAATACAAAAAAGGGCTGGGGGTGTGGCCCAGTGGTCGAGTGCCCCCGAGTTCAATCCCCAGTACCAAAAAAAAAAAAAAAAAAAATTGTGGCTCTTACATGTCCCCCAAGCACATGAAAAGATGCTGGAGGTCATTTGTCACTGGGGAACTGCACCTTGAAACCCACCATGAGACGGCATGCCACCCCTGAGAGGAAGGCGGTGGTTCAAGCACAGGTTGTGGGTGTGGGTGAGGGTGGGGCCTGGAACCTGCGGTCAGGGCTGGTGGGAGGCGCCGTGTGAAGCCACTGTGCACATAGTCGGGGTCTCTTAGAGTTAGCAGATGCCCAGCAAGGCCACGCCTGGGGCAGCCCAAGGTAGTGACAACAGGACAAAGATTCGCACCCGGGTTCCTAGCAATGACGGAGAAGGGGCCCAGCCCAGCTGGTGCGCAGACAGGGCACTGTTATCCAGCCGTGGAGGCCACCGTGCTCAGGGGGCCACACGCAGGACACGCTGCAGGACCCTCCCAGGGGAGGTCTCTGGAGCCCTCAGAGACAGGAAGCAGCACGGTGGGTGCAGGCCGGGAGGGGAGGGGCTGGTGGCGAAGGGGCGGAGCCTCGGGCGGGAGAGGAGGGAGTTCTGGGGACGGTGGCAGGGACGCTGCACGGCTGTGGGAGCGCCCCGTGCCTCGGAGCTCGGAGCCGCGCTGACCAGCAGCTTGAAAGGCTAGTTGGACGCCATCGGCTCTGTCATGATGAGGACGTGCAGGGCGAGGCGGTGCAGCCTGCGATGAGCTAGACTTTGTCTCAAAATAAAAACAGAAAGGGCTGGGGATGTGGCTCAGTGGCTAAGTGTCCCCGGGTTCAATCCCTGGCACCAAAATAGATAATAAAAAACAAAAAAAAAATCATGGCGCTTCACCTGGGCAGAAAGAGCAAGTGTATCCTGACCCTGGATCCCAGAGGGTCGGGAAGGTGAGCCATGTCTGCGTCCAGAGGGCGGCTGGGGAGCGGGGCAGCCTGGCGTCCTGTCGTGGAAGCCGGCCACCACATCTCCCCTCCACGGGGCTCCCCCAGCCCCAGTGCTGGGTGAGTGGGACCGTCGGGCGCGGCTGCGGTGCCCGTCTCCCCGGGAGGCCAGGCTCCTGTGGCTCTGCAGCATCGCCTCCTGGTGCAGCTGCCTCGGGCAGCACCCAGCAACTCCCGCTCCTCTTGGGAGGAGTCCACAGCCACGTCCTCGAAGGTCACCAACTCCTGGAACGTCACAGTGGTTCTGTTCACAACAGGACCCCCACCACGTGCGCAGGAGGGTGGAGGACATGCACCTGGCAAGCTCAGAAAGATCAGGGTACAAGGTCCCGAGGTCAGACTCCACCAGCTGCCTCGCGGGGACAGACGCCCTCAGCCTGTGGGGAACATCACAGGAGGGCCAGCACGCGCCCGGCCCAAGCGCTTGCGGTTTGGTTTTTTTTTTTTTTTTTTTTTTTACCGAGGATTGAACTCAGGGGCACTCGACCACTGGGCCACATCCCCAGCCCTTTTTGTATTTTATTAGACAGGGTCTCACTGAGTGGCTAAGTGCCTCGCCATTGCTGAGGCTGGCTTTGAACTCACGATCCTCCTGCCTCAGCCTCCCGAGTGCTGGGATTACAGGCGTGCGCCACCCGCGCCCGGCTGTTTTTGCTGAGCTGGTGATCTCAACTTCTGGATCTCAGAGCATGACGTTCCCGCTCCTCCCCTCCTGCCCACGTGGGAAGTCAGCAGCCCCCGTACCAGGCCGCCGCTGGTGAAGGGGCTGAGGGCAGTGCTGACCTACCCGAGGCCCAGCCTCCTCAGAGGCTCAATTTCCAGCTGATGGTGCTGCAGGGAGCACTGGGGGGTCAACGGGGTCTGTGCCGTCATCGGACAGCAGAGAAGCAGTGCTCAGCAGTCCGTAGGCCCCACAGCCCCTCGCCGGAACATGGAGGTTCATGGAGGCAGAAGAGGGAGGCCAGGCCGCCCCCAGCTCCAGGAACAGGAGAGCCTTGTTTGGGAAAAGAAGGGCGAGGGGCGGGGGCTGGGGGTGTGGCGGCCTCCGGCATCTGCGAGGTGAGAGCTACCTGCAGGGTTTGAAAAGCAGCAGCCCGAGTGCCCGGAGGCGGGTCTGCAGGGTGCTGGCTGCTTTTGGACAGAACTTTCCCTGACGAACACCGTCCCCTGCAGCCGTCCCCTGCAGCCGTCCCCTGCAACCGTCCCCTCCAGCCGTCCCACGGCCCCCCAACCATGACGCAGGCAACTGCAGTGTTAGGGGTGACAAACCGTCTGAATGGAGGCCTCGCGGCCGTCTGAAACCGAGGGCAGCTGGGTCACCCGCTCTCACTGAGAACCCGCCAGGCTTCCCTTGGGCCGGGCTTCCCCTGCCGGGTCCCTGGGGACAGTCACTCACCCGCCTGCTGAGGAGGGGGAGGCCAGCGGGCGGGGTCACCCTGCGTGGCCCACGGTGTGCTCCAGGTCAGCACGCCGGGTCCAGCCCCGGGCTCCAGGAAGCTACCGGCCCTCGCTCAGCAAGACTGGAGGCAGGGAGGCCGGAGGAGGCCACGCGGGACCTTCACCACCCCGTGTCCCCTGCGTGGCTGGCTTTGTCTTGCATTGTTCAGTTGTAGGTGGCATGTGACGGCTCCTGGGCACATGGAGACGTCCTCTCCTGGAGTTCTCCCCAGAGGGACCCTCCTCCCCAGGAGGTCCTCCTGGCTCTGCCCTCAGCCCGTGCCAGTGTTGCTTGGTGAGCATCACCACGGCTTCCTGTGGGACAGGCACAGGGCCTGTGGGCACCCTACCCCGGCCCCCGAAGCCACCAACTATCCGCCACCTCCTGGGAAGCCCTTGTGCCTTGCAGGAGGCAGAGGAGAAGGAAGTCGCCCTCCCTGTCCCCCTTGGGTGTGGCTGCAGCCCCAGGCTGGCCTGGAGCAGGCTCTCTGCCCCAGCACCCTGGAAGCTGGGCTGGCGTCCTGGTCTCCACCCACTCTAGGTCAGAAGCTCCCTGTCGCTGCCTGAAGCTGAAGTCGCTTGGAGCAGCGAACGCCACAGGAAAATTCGGAGGCAGGATGAAAATGAAAAAAGGTCTTTTATTCTTCTCCTCTCTCCAGCTCCAGCAATCACTCCAAATGCTCTAACTCCAACCACCACCTTCTTCTTCCCCACACACACTAATGAACCTCACCCAGTTATATACATATAGCTTTAACAAGGACACGTGCTTACAGCTCGAGCTTACAGGTGCGTCACGCAGTGTTCACGGGCATACAAAGATTCTTTGAATAATGTATTACTATCAGGTGGAAACTAGAACATCTTTTATGGCTCTCAGCTAACCGCAATCTTTAGCTATCTCCTTGATTATAGGCTCCTTCATTTCCCCCTTTTAGTTTTAAAAGAGGGGATGTTCTAGGACGTCCATGTGCAACCGACATTCTTACCCGTCATGGGAGTCTAGGCTGTCCTGACTCCTGGCTTAGGTTGACATGCCGGCCACATTAGACTGTCCCGTGCGACTGTGCCGTGTCTTAGGTTGTCCCCTTCTGGGGATCTTACCCGTCATAGGCTAACCAGCCATCCAATAGAGCCCTTCAGGATCGACTGTGTGTTGACTAACAGCCGTCCAATTTTTAGGAGATGCTGCGGCTTTAAGGCGGTAAGCCTACTGCTGACGAGCCAAGTTTCCATAGCGTATCAAGTTCTTTAAGCCAATCAGCTGCCCTTAGTTTCATCAAGTAACGCACTGAGTTCTCTTAGACAAATACCCGCAAGGCATTGTCCCGTAATGTCCCAAAATAATGGAAAATCAAAATGTCCATAAGTTATAACACATAGATTCAGGAGGCCCCATGCATGCAGAGCAGAGGCCACACTGCTGGTGAGGTTGTTGATGCTTGAGCAGCAGGGATGCTTGCAGCGACTGCGGTCCCTGCAGTTGTAGCAGCAGCCGTCTTTTTTATGTCCAGACATTTCCACCGGCAAATCTTCAGGGCCCGCTACCTAAAAACTCAAGCATCCATTATTAAGGGAAAGGCAGTGCTATTCCAGCACTGAGATCAAAAGGTGAGCTGTCAAACTAAAAAAAAGAACTATTAGAGTAGAAAATAAAAGTTGATCTCTGCTCACACACATTGCTGCTCAAGCTCCCACAAACATAAGCTGGCAAAATATCACATTCAGAAATAATCAAAGAGAAACTGAGGGTGTTTACTGCATTAAAGATAAAGAAAAGCTAAAGGCATTATGGAAAAATAATTTGTTAGCTGGAATCCTCGAGTCTCTATATACACAGCAATCCTATACCTGTTGAAATAATTCAAATTAATCAGCTACTAAACAAATGAAGTCAATAACAAATAAATGATCCTCTGTCGGAACACCAAAATATCAGGTTATACAACATTAAACATATTCACAGCTGAAGAGAAGTCCCGGAGACAACTATAAATCAAAATTGATTATCATTATAATTGATTATCTAATTAAAATATTCTGAACTTATATAAATATCTATTTATCTATCTATCTATTGATTATCAAATTAGAATATTCTAAGCTTAAATGAATTAATGTTATTTGTTATTTGGATCTATATCTATCTACCTTTTTTTTTTTTTTTAAGCGCTTAATTATTTGTGACGTCACACTACACAGACGCACATATAAACATATTTGTGACATCACATTAACATGAAATTTAGACAAATGCACAGACATAAAGACATATATAAAAGAGAAAAAAAAATTACAATTGTGTATACACTGAAGAGAGATCTTCTTGTCCCGGCCGGGAAGAATGAAATTTAAGTTGTAAATTTAATGGAGAACTCTTTTAAGGGAATCCCTCCATACCTTCATTTTGGTCCTCTTGACCTTGCACTTGTTTATTCAATCTAGACTCCTCAATAACTTCGTCTTGATCCCTTTGACTTTGTACCTGCTTTATCAATCTAGATGGTATCCATATTGGAGAGGATTCGTGCTTTGGAAAAACACAAACAGATCCTCTCCCCCAAATTAATACTGGGTCTGGACCCTTCCATGTACCTGAGAGAACATCCTTCCAGTAAACCAAAGGTTTATGTTGTTGGTGTGGGTTCCAGTGTCTATCTCCAGCCGAATGTCCATTAGAATCTAAAGTTAAGAAATTTAGGGTAAACAGGGCAACTGCCAATCTGTCCTTAGGATTTTTCCAGTTTCCATCTTTTTGCTTTAGTAACATATTTTTAAGTGTCCGATTTGCTCTTTCAATTATTCCTTGTCCCTGAGGATTATAAGCGATACCTGTTTTGTGGATAATATTGAACTTTGTACAAAATTGTTTGAAGGATGTGGATGTATATGCAGGGCCATTATCTGTTTTAAGCATTTTGGGGATGCCCAATGCAGCAAAAGCTTGCAGACAATGAGATATAGTATCTTTAACTTTTTCTCCGGAATGTAAAGAAGCAAAAATCATGCCTGAGCATGTATCTATGGTGACATGAATAAATCGTAATTTTCCAAAACTTGGCTCATGTGTGACATCCATCTGCCACAAATGATTGGGCATCAAACCTCGTGGGTTAACCCCATAATGTGGATTGGGCAAGAGTGTTACACAAGATGGACATTCTTTTACAATTCTACGAGCTTGTTCTTTTGTGATTTTAAATTTTTGTCTTAAGGTAGTACTGTTAACGTGGAACTGGGAATGAAATAAAGTAGCTTGTTGTACTGTAGTAAATATAAATATTGTTTTAGTGAGGGCGTCAGCTTTTTGATTACCTTCATGGAGAGGACCAGGCAGATTAGTGTGAGCTCTTATGTGACCTATAAATAAAGGTTCTTTTCGTTGCCATAGGAGATTTTGGATTTGAGAAAACAATTTAAAAGCTGGAGTATGTGGTGCTATTGGACCTGCTAGCTCCAATTTTGGGACAGCATGTACAATATAATGGCTGTCTGAAAAAATATTCATAGGTACTGTTCTTATAAAATTTTCCAGAGCTATTATTATAGCTTCGAGTTCCACTAATTGAGCTGATTTTTGATTAGTGATATGAATCATTTTTTCATTTTGAGTGACTACTGCAGCAGTACCGTTAGAGGATCCATCTGTAAATACATTAAATGCTTTAGGAATGGGTTGATTTTTTATTACCTGTGGGAATATGATAGGATGATTGATACAAAAGGACAGTATAGGAGATTTAGGAATATGATTGTCAAAATTTGCAGAAGTAGAGCATCTAGCTATAGCCCAATCATTATCATTGAAGCACAAATATTCAACCTGTGACGATGAATAAGGAGTAATAATAGTAGCGGGATGAATTCCAAATATTTTAGTAGAGGTTTTAAGTCCTTGAAGAATAAGTTTAGCCACCACGGAGGTATAAGACTCAATTGTACTTTTAGGAGAGACAGGCAAATGTATCCATAATATAGGTCCCTGTTGCCAAAATACTCCTGTTGGAGTATATTGTGAAGGAATAATAATCAATATTAGTGGTTGTGCAAAATCAAATCTATCGCAATGGGATCTTTCAATGGCCTGTTCTACTAATTTTAAAGCTCTCCTGGCCTCAGGAGTTAATGTTCGAGGTGAGGATGGGTCAGGGTTCCCACGAAGGATGTCAAATAAGGGTTTTAATTGTCCAGTAGTGAGGCTTAGTGTAGGGCGAAGCCAATTAATGTCACCCAGTAATTTTTTGGAAATCATTGAGGGTGGTCAAATGTTCTTTACTTATTAGAATTTTTGGGGGTTTAACAAAAGTATCCATGATTTTAAAGCCTAAATATAGTATAGGTGATCTGCTTTGAACTTTTTCTTCTGCTATATATAATCCATATTTTTTTAGATTTTTTGTTATTTCACTAAATATATTAAATAAGATTTGTTGATTAGGGTGAGCTAATAAAACATCGTCCATGTAGTGTAGACACATAAGGTCTTGATATTTGTTTTTAATGGGCTGTATAGCTCTGTCCACATATAGTTGGCACAGTGTAGGGCTATTTGCCATTCCCTGCGGCAATACTTTCCATTGATATCTTTTATCAGGGCCATTATTATTAATAGAAGGAATTGAAAAAGCAAACCTGGGGGCATCCAGAGGATGTAGGGGAATGGAAAAGAAACAGTCCTTTATATCAAGGGTTATAAGGTAATAGTTTTTTGGAATAGCTACAGGATTAGGAAGTCCAGGTTGAGTAGGGCCCATAATTTGCATTGTTTTGTTAATTTGTCTTAGATCTTGTAATAGTCTCCATTTTCCTGATTTTTTCTTAATTACAAATATGGGAGAATTCCAGGGAGAGGTGGAAGGCTCTATGTGTCCTGCTTCTAATTGTTCTTTAATTAATTGATGGGCCGCTTGCAATTTTTCTTTGGATAGGGGCCACTGAGGGACCCAGACTGGCTTATTAGAGAGCCATGGTATTTTTAAAATTGTTTTCTCAGTGGCCCCTAGAAAAAATGTCCTTTGCCTTTTTTATTATGAGTAGGATTTTTATTCTTAACACCTGCAGGCTTGGTTGCTAGGTGTAGCCCCATTTGATGTAAGATATCTCTTCCCCATAGGGTAACTGGCAAGCTGTTTAAAACATAGGGTTTGAATGTTCCTGTATGGCCTTCATTGTCTTGCCAATTTAAGATTACAGCACTTTGAGCTGGGGTATTACTGTATCCCAAGCCTCTTAAACTGGTTGAGGCTTTCTGTAGAGGCCAGTGCTTAGGCCATTGTTGTAGATTTATGATGGAAGAGTCAGCTCCTGTATCAATCAGCCCCTCCATCTCTATACCTTGAATTTTTAATTTGCACATAGGCCTCCGTGAACAGTCCTGGACCCAGAAAGCCATAGGTCCTGAACCAGTGGAACCGAATGCTCTGCTATTTCTATTTTGTGGCATGCTTTTAAAAGAATTATGGAGACTGGGAATGAGGAGCAGCTGTGCGATTCTGTCTCCTTGATTTACGGAGATGATGCCCCTGTGTGTACTTAGCATTATTTTAATCTCTCCATTATAATCTGAATCAATAACCCCTGGTATAACATTAAAGCCTAATAAACTTTTGGAACTATGCCCAAGGATTAGTCCCACAGTTCCTGAAGGGAGAGGTCCCCTGATTCCCGTAGGAATCAGCTGAACCCCCATTTCAGGTGTCAGGACCATCCGGGCAGTAGAACAGAGATCTAATCCTGCACTTCCTCTTGTCCCTCTGATAAGGGAGTTAATGGGTAGGAGGGACTGTGACGAGGAATCATTTGAATCTGAGGGCCTTCCTCCTCTAGTGCCTCGTACATTTGTGGGCCCCGGGGCATTGGGCCCCGTGCCCCGTTTTTTGAAATCCTTGATAAATCATTTCCATATATATCATATCTAGAATGGCATTGATTGGCCCAATGTATACCCTTTTTGCATCTGGGGCATCGGCCTGGAGCACGGTATGAATTTGATTTTATTACCCTTGGGGGATATTGCTTAGCATATCTTGGTTGATTATAATAATTTTGTCTGGAATATCCTGTTCTAGGTTGAATCCTTTGGGAATTTTGAGGGGAGGAATTTTTCATCACTGCAGCAATTACGTTGCCTGTGATAACAGCCTCGTTAATGTCTTTGCACAGTCTGATATAAATTGATAAGTCTTTTTTACTTCTCCATGGCCTTATTGCATCCTGGCAATATTTATTAGCGTTCTCGTATGCTAATTGGATAACTAGGGGCATAGCTTGCTCGACTTCTCCAAAAACTCTAGATGTTGTTTTTAAGAGCCTATCTACAAAATCAGTGTAAGGTTTGTTAGGCCCTTGTATAACTTTTGATAGGCTGCCTTGCAGATCCCCTGTGCCTGAGATTGTCTTCCAGGCTTTCACAGCTGCAGTGTGTATCTGGGCATACACACCTGGATCGTATTGTAGCTGATTTTGTAGTTCGGCGAACTCACCCTCCCCTGTGAGCATATCTATATTGCGTTGAGGGAAACCTGCTGCAGCATTTCTCTTTGCTATTTCTGAACAAAGTTCCTGGAATTGAGTTTTCCAGATTAGGTATTGTCCCCCACTTAGTACCGCTCTGCATAGACTTTTCCAATCTGAGGGGGCTAAGGTTAGGGTGTTAAGTGACTCTATCATACTTAATGTGAACGGAGCTTGAGGCCCATAGGTCATTACCGCCTCTTTAAAATTCTTTATTGTTTTAAAGTCTAGGAACTCGTGATATCTTTGTCCCTGTTCATTTTGAAATACTGGCAGTTCTAGGTGCTCCTGCGGTCTATGTTGTTCGAGAGCGTATAAGCGCTCTGAAAGGCCGCCAATTTCTACCTCAAGGGCACGTACACTCTGATCAATACTCTTTATTGTTTCTGTTAGGGATTCTATCCATGAAGGAGCAGAGGGCGCTAGTGGTTCCTCTATTTGACGGTCTTTTCTCTTTTTTAATTTCTTTTTGTTCTTTTTATTGGAGACTGTGCTCTCCGAATCGCTTTTTGATTCCTCTTCACTACTAGCTTCATAATTCCTAACCGGCTCAGTAGAGGAGACCGTACTTTCATGGTTTGGCTCCTTGTTACTATTATTACTTTCACTAGTATCCTGAGTTTCAGTTTCTAAGGAGAGTACATACTCCTCAGCTAATTTTATTAAGCTTCTGATGGCTTTTGCAGATCTTACTTTTGAATTTACATTCCTACTCTCCTTGCTGGTCTCCACTGAGTCAGAGGATATGCTTTCTTGTTCACTTTTGTCACTATCCTCTGAGTTCTCAATATCAAAAATTTCATTCATGGCTTTTATAAACCGACTTTTTGTTATATTTGCTCCCATCTTTTTAAATTTTCTTTTTTCTTACCTTGCCGCCGAATTCCCCGTACAGGCCACCACCTGTCGCTGCCTGAAGCGGAAGTCGCTTGGAGCAGCGAACGCCACAGGAAAATTCGGAGGCAGGATGAAAATGAAAAAAGGTCTTTTATTCTTCTCCTCTCTCCAGCTCCAGCAATCACTCCAAATGCTCTAACTCCAACCACCATCTTCTTCTTCCCCACACACACTAACGAACCTCACCCAGTTATATACATATAGCTTTAACAAGGACACGTGCTTACAGCTCGAGCTTACAGGTGCGTCACGCAGTGTTCACGGGCATACAAAGATTCTTTGAATAATGTATTACTATCAGGTGGAAACTAGAACATCTTTTATGGCTCTCAGCTAACCGCAATCTTTAGCTATCTCCTTGATTATAGGCTCCTTCAGCTCCCCAGTCGTGACAGCCACCAGTGTCCCCAGACATCACTGTGTTCCCTGGTGGCAGAGTCACCCCAGGTGAGACCTATAGCTGCAGCCTGAGCCCCCACTGTCCCCGGCTCCTACCCTGGGCTCTGCCGGGCCACCGCCTGCGCACCCTGAGCCTGGCTCAGCTGCGGTCTCCGACCCTCGCTGGCTTCCATACAGCAGGGCTCAGCACTGCCCTCTGACGTTCGTACCAACAGTGTGCCGAGGACAGGGGATTGGGGCTGAGCAACTTGGCTGGACCTCTGGAGGGCTGGAGGCTAAGGACAGTCACAGGGCACAAGGTGTGTCTGCATAATCGACCCCTCCAGGAAAAATCCTGAGCCAGCCAGACACAGGGCACAGCCTGTGGCCCCAGTGACTCAGGAGGCTGAGGCCCCCACAGGCCCTTGCCTGGGCAGAGCGGCTGGCTGTGCTCAGGGGCCACTGGGCACCTTGCGTGGCTTTAAGGCGACAAGCCTTATGCTGACGAGCCAAGTTGCTTAGCATATCAAATTGTTTAAAACAAATCAGCTGCCCTAAGTTCCATCAAGTAACACACTGAGTTCTCTAGACAAATACCTGCAAGGCATTGTCTCGTAAAGTCCCAAACAATGAAAGATCAAAATGTCCATTTGTTATAACACGTTGATGTAGGAGGCCCCATGCATGTAGAGCAGAGGCCACACTGTTGGTGAGGTTGTTTGATGCTTGAGCAGCAGGGATGCTTGCGGCGGCCGCGATCCCTGCAGCTGTAGCAGCAGCCGTCTTTTTTATGTCTAGACAATGCCACCAGCAAATCTTCAGGGCCCGCTACCTAGAAACTCAAGCATCAATTATTAAAGGAAAGGCAGTGCTATTGCAGCACTGAGTCAAGAGGCGAGTTGTCAAACTAAAAAATAAAATAATTAGATTAGAAAATTAAAGTTGATTTTTGCTCACACACATTGCTGCTTGAGCTTCCACAAACATAAGTTGGCAAAATATCATGTTTAGAACAAAACAAAGAAAGACTGAGGGTATTTACTGCATTAAAGATAGATTAAAAGCCGGGAGCGGTGGCGCACGCCTGTAATCCCAGCACTTTGGGAGGCTGAGGCAGGAGGATCGCGAGTTCAAAGCCAGCCTCAGCAATGGCGAGGCACTTAGCAACTCAGTGAGACCCTGTCTCTAATAAAATACAAAAAAAAAAAAAAGGGCTGGGGATGTGGCCCAGTGGTCGAGTGCCCCTGAGTTCAATCCCTGGTACCCCCCCCCAAAAAAAAAAAAGATAGATTAAAGAAAAGTTAAAGGCACTTTGGAGAAATAATTTGTTAGCTGGAACCCTTGAGTCTCTGTATACACAGCAATCTTTTACCTGTTGAGATAATTGAAATTAATGAGCTATTAAACAAATGAAGTTAATAACAAATAAACAATCTTATGTCAAAACACCAAAATATCAGGTTATATAGCACTAGTCATATTGTTTGCTAAAGAGAAGTCCCAGGGACACATATAAATCAAAATTGAAAGTATCTTCACTTCTAAAATTATTTACCTAAATTGAATACTCTTTAACTAAAATGAATTAAAGTTATTTGGATCCATATATATATTTTTTCATCAGTGCTTTGTTATTTGTGACGTCACACTGGACAGACGCACAAACATACAAACATATATTTGTGATGTCACATTAACATGAAATATAGACAAATGCACAGACATAAAGACATGTATAAAAAGAAAAAAAAAATACAATTGTGTGCACACTAAAGAGAGATCTCCTCGTCCCAGCCGGGAGGAATGACACTTAAGTTGTGAAATATTTTGAAGGACTTTTTTGAGGGAATCATTGCATATCTTCATCTTGGTCCTCTTGATTTTGTACTTATTTTATTAATCTTGATTCTTCAACAACTTCATCTTGATCCTTTTGATATGGTACCTGCCTTATTAATCTAGATGGTATCCATATTGGAGAGGATTCATGCTTTGAAAAAACAAAAACAGATCCTCTCCCCCAAATTAATACTGGATCTGGACCCTTCCATGTACCTGAAAGAACATCCTTCCAGTAAACCAAAGGTTCATGTTCTTGGTGTGAGTTCCAATGTCTGTCTCCAGCAGAATAACCATTAGAGTCTAAAGTTAAAAATTTAAGGTAAACAGGGCAACTGCCAATCTGTCCCTAGGACTTTTCCAATTTCCTTCTTTTTGTTTTAATAACATAATTTTCAGTGTGTGGTTTGCTCTTTCAATAATGCCCTGACCCTGAGGATTGTATGGGATGCCTGTTTTATGGGATATATTGAATTTTGCGCAAAACTGTTTGAAAGATGAGGATGTATATGCAGGGCCATTATCTGTTTTAAGCATTTTGGGGATGCCCAATGCAGCAAAAGCTTGCAAACAATGAGATGTAACATCTTTAACTTTTTCTCCAGAATGTAAGGAAGCAAAAATCATGCCTGAGCATGTATCTATGGTCACATGAATAAATCTCAATTTTCCAAAACTTGGCTCATGAGTAACATCCATCTGCCACAAATGATTGGGCATTAATCCTCTAGGGTTAACACCATAATGAGGATTGGGCAAATGTGTCATACAAGATTTACAATCTTTTACAATTGTTCTGGCTTGCTCCTTTGTGATTTTAAACCTACGCTTCAAGGTGGTGCTGTTGACATGAAACTGGGAGTGAAATAAAGTAGCTTGCTGGAGTGCTGAAAGTATAAAGAATGTTTGGGGGGCTGGGATTGTGGCTCAGCGGTAGAGAGCTCGCCTAGCATGTGCGCGGCCTGGGTTCGATCCTCAGCACCACATAAAAATAAAAAAAAAAAAAACGCATTGCGTACAACTAAAGCAAATAAATAAATATTTAAAAAAAAGAATGTTTGGGTAAGGGCATCAGCCTTTTGATTACCTTCATGGAGGGGACCAGGCAAGTTGGTATGTGCTCTAATATGCCCTACGAATAGAGGTTCTTTTCTTGCCCACAAAAGTTTTTGTATTTGATAAAACAATTTAAAGGCTGGAGTATGAGGTGCTATTGGTCCTGCTAGCTCTAATTTTGGGACGGCATATACAATATAGTGGCTATCTGAATAAATGTTCATGGGCTGTTCTCTAAAATTTTCCAGAGCTCTTACCACAGCTTCCAGTTCCACTAATTGAGCTGATTTGTGTGTAGTTATGTAAGTCATATTTTCTTTTTTAGTGACTACTGTAGCAGTACCATTTGAGGACCCATCTGTAAATACATTAAATGCCTTAGGAATAGGTTGATTTTTTATTACCTGTGGAAATATAATAGGATGATTAATACAAAAAGATAATATAGGAGACTTAGGAAGATGATTATCAAAATTTGCAGAAGTAGAGCAATCTAGCTATAGCCCAATCATTATCATTGAAGCATAAATATTCAATCTGTGATGATGAATAGGGAGTAATAATAGTAGCAGGGTGAATGCCAAATATTTTAGTAGAAGTCTTAAGTCCTTGAAGAATAAGTTTAGCCACCATGGAGGTATAAGACTCAATTATACTTTTAGGAGAGACAGGCAAATGTATCCATAATAAAGGCCCTTGTTGCCAAAATACTCCTGTGGGTGTATATTGTGAAGAAATAATAATCAACATCAGCAGCTGAGTTAAATCAAATCTATCACAATGAGCTCCTTCAATGGCTTTTTCTACTAACTTTAAAGCTTTCCTAGCATCAGGAGTCAATGTTCGCAGGTGAAGATGGATCAGGGTCCCTGCGAAGGATGTCAAATAAAGGTTTTAGTTGGCCAGTAGTGAGGTTTAGTGTAGGGCGAAGCCAATTAATGTCTCCCAGTAGTTTTTGGAAATCATTGAGGGTGGTCAAATGTTCTTTATTTATTAAAATTTTTTGGGGTCTAAACAAAGGTATCCATGATTTTAAATCCTAAATATAATATGGGTGATCTGGTTTGAACTTTTTCTTCTGCTATATATAATCCATATTTTTTTTAAATTTTCTGCCATGTCACTGAATATATTAAATAAGATTTTTTGATTAGGGTGGGCCAGTAAAACATCATCCATGTAATGTAAACACATGAGGTTTGGATATTTATTTTTAATGGGTTGGATTGCTTTGTCCACATATATATGGCATACGGTGGGGCTATTAGCCATTCCCTGCGGCAAAACTTTCCATTGATATCTTTTATCAGGGCCATTATTATTGATAGAAGGAACTGAAAAAGCAAACATGGGGCATCCAGAGGATGTAGGGGAATGGAAAAGAAACAATCCTTTATATCAAGAGTAATAAGATGGAAATTTTTTAAAAATAGCTACAGGATTCGGAAGTCCAAGTTGAGTAGGGCCCATGATTTGCATGGTTTTATTAATTTCTCTAAGATCATGTAACAAACGCCATTTTCCTGATTTTTTCTTGATCACAAATATGGGGGAAATTCCAGGGAGAGGTGGAAGGTTCTATATGTCCTGCTTCTAGTTGTTCCTGAACTAGTAGGTGTGCCGCTTGTAATTTTTCTTTAGATAGGGGCCACTGAGGGACCCACACTCGCTTATCAGAAAGCCATGGTATTTTCAAAATTATTTTCTCAGTGGCCCCGAAAAAAATAATCTTTTTCCTTTATGATAATGATTACTTTTAGGATTAAGATTACTCTGTACTTTTTGATAATTATTTCTTTTAGGGTTAAGATTACCCTGTAGATTTTCACATTTAACATCTGCAGGCTTGGTTGCTAGGTGTACTCCCATTTGTTACAAAATATCTCTTCCCCATGAAGTAACCAGTAGATTAGATAAACCATAAGGCTGAAATGTTCCTTTATGCCCTTCATCATCCTCCCATTTTAAAATTACCACACTTTTCTCTGGGAGGTTATTATATCCCAAGCCTCTTAAATTGGTTGAAGCTTTTTGCAGAGGCCAGTGCTTGGGCCATTGCCATAGATTAATGATGGAAGAGTCAGCACCAGTATCTATCAGTCCCTCCATCTCTATTCCTTGAATTTTTATTTTACACATAGGCTTCCTTGAACAATCCCGAACCCAGCAAGCCATGGGTCTCAAGTCAGTGGAACAAAATCCTCTATTGTTCCTTTTTTGAGGCATACTCATTTTAAATGAAATGTAAATTTGGAAGGAGAAGCAGCTGAGCAAGTCTATCTCCTTGATTAACAGAACTTATACTTTGGGGTGAGCTCAGCATTATTTTATTTCCCCTTTGTAGTCTGAGTTTATTACACCTGGGGTCACTTGCAAACCTAATAAGCTTTTATGACTTTTTTCCGAGAATAAGTCCTACAGTCCCTGAGGGAAGAGGTCCCCTGACCCCTGTGGGAATCAGTTGAACCCCCATCTCAGGTGTTAACACTATTCAGGCAGTGGAACAGAGGTCTAATCCTGCATTTCCTCCTGTTCCTCTGGCGAGGGAGTGGATGGGTAGTAGGGATTGTGTCGGGGAAGCATCTGAGTGGATACCTGAGGATACTCCTCCTCCAATTCCTCGTACATTTGTGGGCCCCGGGGCATTGGGCCCTGTGCCCTGTTTTTTTGAATTCTGAAAATCAAAGGATTTCCATGGATGTCAAATTTTGAATGGCATTTATTGGCCTAATGATTTCCCTTTTTGCATCTGGGGCATCGGCCTGGAGCACGGTAGCTTGATTTATTTCCCTTTTGGGATATTGTCTAGCATAGTCTGATTGATTATGATAATTTTGCTGGAATATCCTGATTGATTAGGATGTCTAATTGGGCCCTTGTGAAATTTTGAGGGGAAGCACCTTTCATGGCTGCTGCAATCACATTTCCTGTGTAACAGGCGTCATTTATATCTTTACACAGTCTGATATAAATTGAAAGATCCTTTTTATTTCTCCATGGCCTGATTGCTTCCTGGCAGTATTTATTAGCATTTTCGTATGCTAATTGAACAACTAATAGCATAGCTTGATCGACTTCTGCAAAACTCTACCTGCAGTTCTTAAAGTTGATCAGCAAAGTCAGCATATGGCTTTGTTAGGTCCTTGAATCACTTTTGACAAACTACCTTGTAGATCCCCAGGTCCTGTGAAGTTTTCCAGCCTTTCAAGGCAGCTGCATTTATCTGGCATATACACCTGGATCGTAATGTTTTTGATTTTGTAAGTCGGCGAATTCACCCTTCCCCTGTGAGCATTTCTATATTATGCTCTAAAACCCTGCAGCTGCGTTTCTTTTTGCCGTTTCTATACAAAGTTCTTGAAATTGTGATTTCCAAACCAAGTATTGCCCCCACTTAATACCGCTGCTTTACATAGACTTTTCCAGTCTGAGGGGGTTAAGCCAAAGGGTGTTAAGTGACTCCATCATACTCAATGTGAAAGGAGCTTGGGCCCATAAGTCATTACCCGCCTCATTAAATTTTTTATTGTTTTAAAGTCTAGGAACTCGTGATATCTTTGTCCCTGTTCATTTTGAAATACTGGCAGTTCTAGGTGCTCCTGCGGTCTATGTTGTTCGAGAGCGTATAAGCGCTCTGAAAGGCCGCCAATTTCTACCTCAAGGGCACGTACACTCTGATCAATACTCTTTATTGTTTCTGTTAGGGATTCTATCCATGAAGGAGCAGAGGGCGCTAGTGGTTCCTCTATTTGACGGTCTTTTCTCTCTTTTTAATTTCTTTTTGTTCTTTTTATTGGAGACTGTGCTCTCCGAATCGCTTTTTGATTCCTCTTCACTACTAGCTTCATAATTCCTAACCGGCTCAGTAGAGGAGACCGTACTTTCATGGTTTGGCTCCTTGTTACTATTATTACTTTCACTAGTATCCTGAGTTTCAGTTTCTAAGGAGAGTACATACTCCTCAGCTAATTTTATTAAGCTTCTGATGGCTTTTGCAGATCTTACTTTTGAATTTACATTCCTACTCTCCTTGCTGGTCTCCACTGAGTCAGAGGATATGCTTTCTTGTTCACTTTTGTCACTATCCTCTGAGTTCTCAATATCAAAAATTTCATTCGTGGCTTTTATAAACCGACTTTTTGTTATATTTGCTCCCATCTTTTTAAATTTTCTTTTTTCTTACCTTGCCGCCGAATTCCCCGTACAGGCCACCACCTGTCGCTGCCTGAAGCGGAAGTCGCTTGGAGCAGCGAACGCCACAGGAAAATTCGGAGGCAGGATGAAAATGAAAAAAGGTCTTTTATTCTTCTCCTCTCTCCAGCTCCAGCAATCACTCCAAATGCTCTAACTCCAACCACCACCTTCTTCTTCCCCACACACACTAACGAACCTCACCCAGTTATATACATATAGCTTTAACAAGGACACGTGCTTACAGCTCGAGCTTACAGGTGCATCACGCAGTGTTCACGGGCATACAAAGATTCTTTGAATAATGTATTACTATCAGGTGGAAACTAGAACATCTTTTATGGCTCTCAGCTAACCGCAATCTTTAGCTATCTCCTTGATTATAGGCTCCTTCAGCTCCCCAGTCGTGACAGCCACCAGTGTCCCCAGACATCACTGTGTTCCCTGGTGGCAGAGTCACCCCAGGTGAGACCTATAGCTGCAGCCTGAGCCCCCACTGTCCCCGGCTCCTACCCTGGGCTCTGCCGGCCACCGCCTGCGCACCCTGAGCCTGGCTCAGCTGCGGTCTCCGACCCTCGCTGGCTTCCATACAGCAGGGCTCAGCACTGCCCTCTGACGTTCGTACCAACAGTGTGCCGAGGACAGGGGATTGGGGCTGAGCAACTTGGCTGGACCTCTGGAGGGCTGGAGGCTAAGGACAGTCACAGGGCACAAGGTGTGTCTGCATAATCGACCCCTCCAGGAAAAATCCTGAGCCAGCCAGACACAGGGCACAGCCTGTGGCCCCAGTGACTCAGGAGGCTGAGGCCCCCACAGGCCCTTGCCTGGGCAGAGCGGCTGGCTGTGCTCAGGGGCCACTGGGCACCTTGCGTGGCTTTAAGGCGACAAGCCTTATGCTGACGAGCCAAGTTGCATAGCATATCAAATTGTTTAAACAAATCAGCTGCCCTAAGTTCCATCAAGTAACACACTGAGTTCTCTAGACAAATACCTGCAAGGCATTGTCTCGTAAAGTCCCAAACAATGAAAGATCAAAATGTCCATTTGTTATA
Organism: Tamias sibiricus; assembly: GCA_025594165.1. Lineage (NCBI taxonomy): Eukaryota > Metazoa > Chordata > Mammalia > Rodentia > Sciuridae > Tamias > Tamias sibiricus. Next base: position 1,994,759 of record CM046673.1, on the reverse strand, counting down.
ACACGTTGATGTAGGAGGCCCCATGCATGTAGAGCAGAGGCCACACTGTTGGTGAGGTTGTTTGATGCTTGAGCAGCAGGGATGCTTGCGGCGGCCGCGATCCCTGCAGCTGTAGCAGCAGCCGTCTTTTTTATGTCTAGACAATGCCACCAGCAAATCTTCAGGGCCCGCTACCTAGAAACTCAAGCATCAATTATTAAAGGAAAGGCAGTGCTATTGCAGCACTGAGTCAAGAGGCGAGTTGTCAAACTAAAAAATAAAATAATTAGATTAGAAAATTAAAGTTGATTTTTGCTCACACACATTTGCTGCTTGAGCTTCCACAAACATAAGTTGGCAAAATATCATGTTTAGAACAAAACAAAGAAAGACTGAGGGTATTTACTGCATTAAAGATAGATTAAAAGCCGGGAGCGGTGGCGCACGCCTGTAATCCCAGCACTTTGGGAGGCTGAGGCAGGAGGATCGCGAGTTCAAAGCCAGCCTCAGCAATGGCGAGGCACTTAGCAACTCAGTGAGACCCTGTCTCTAATAAAATACAAAAAAAAAAAAAGGGCTGGGGATGTGGCCCAGTGGTCGAGTGCCCCTGAGTTCAATCCCTGGTACCCCCCCCAAAAAAAAAAGATAGATTAAAGAAAAGTTAAAGGCACTTTGGAGAAATAATTTGTTAGCTGGAACCCTCGAGTCTCTGTATACACAGCAATCTTTTACCTGTTGAGATAATTGAAATTAATGAGCTATTAAACAAATGAAGTTAATAACAAATAAACAATCTTATGTCAAAACACCAAAATATCAGGTTATATAGCACTAGTCATATTGTTTGCTAAAGAGAAGTCCCAGGGACACATATAAATCAAAATTGAAAGTATCTTCACTTCTAAAATTATTTACCTAAATTGAATACTCTTTAACTAAAATGAATTAAAGTTATTTGGATCCATATATATATTTTTTCATCAGTGCTTTGTTATTTGTGACGTCACACTGGACAGACGCACAAACATACAAACATATATTTGTGATGTCACATTAACATGAAATATAGACAAATGCACAGACATAAAGACATGTATAAAAAGAAAAAAAAATACAATTGTGTGCACACTAAAGAGAGATCTCCTCGTCCCAGCCGGGAGGAATGACACTTAAGTTGTGAAATATTTTGAAGGACTTTTTTGAGGGAATCATTGCATATCTTCATCTTGGTCCTCTTGATTTTGTACTTATTTTATTAATCTTGATTCTTCAACAACTTCATCTTGATCCTTTTGATATGGTACCTGCCTTATTAATCTAGATGGTATCCATATTGGAGAGGATTCATGCTTTGAAAAAACAAAAACAGATCCTCTCCCCCAAATTAATACTGGATCTGGACCCTTCCATGTACCTGAAAGAACATCCTTCCAGTAAACCAAAGGTTCATGTTCTTGGTGTGAGTTCCAATGTCTGTCTCCAGCAGAATAACCATTAGAGTCTAAAGTTAAAAAATTTAAGGTAAACAGGGCAACTGCCAATCTGTCCCTAGGACTTTTCCAATTTCCTTCTTTTTGTTTTAATAACATAATTTTCAGTGTGTGGTTTGCTCTTTCAATAATGCCCTGACCCTGAGGATTGTATGGGATGCCTGTTTTATGGGATATATTGAATTTTGCGCAAAACTGTTTGAAAGATGAGGACGTATATGCAGGGCCATTATCTGTTTTAAGCATTTTGGGGATGCCCAATGCAGCAAAAGCTTGCAAACAATGAGATGTAACATCTTTAACTTTTTCTCCAGAATGTAAGGAAGCAAAAATCATGCCTGAGCATGTATCTATGGTCACATGAATAAATCTCAATTTTCCAAAACTTGGCTCATGAGTAACATCCATCTGCCACAAATGATTGGGCATTAATCCTCTAGGGTTAACACCATAATGAGGATTGGGCAAATGTGTCATACAAGATTTACAATCTTTTACAATTGTTCTGGCTTGCTCCTTTGTGATTTTAAACCTACGCTTCAAGGTGGTGCTGTTGACATGAAACTGGGAGTGAAATAAAGTAGCTTGCTGGAGTGCTGAAAGTATAAAGAATGTTTGGGGGGCTGGGATTGTGGCTCAGCGGTAGAGAGCTCGCCTAGCATGTGCGCGGCCTGGGTTCGATCCTCAGCACCACATACAAATAAAAAAAAAAACGCATTGCGTACAACTAAAGCAAATAAATAAATATTAAAAAAAAAGAATGTTTGGGTAAGGGCATCAGCCTTTTGATTACCTTCATGGAGGGGACCAGGCAAGTTGGTATGTGCTCTAATATGCCCTACGAATAGAGGTTCTTTTCTTGCCCACAAAAGTTTTTGTATTTGATAAAACAATTTAAAGGCTGGAGTATGAGGTGCTATTGGTCCTGCTAGCTCTAATTTTGGGACGGCATATACAATATAGTGGCTATCTGAATAAATGTTCATGGGCTGTTCTCTAAAATTTTCCAGAGCTCTTACCACAGCTTCCAGTTCCACTAATTGAGCTGATTTGTGTGTAGTTATGTAAGTCATATTTTCTTTTTTAGTGACTACTGTAGCAGTACCATTTGAGGACCCATCTGTAAATACATTAAATGCCTTAGGAATAGGTTGATTTTTTATTACCTGTGGAAATATAATAGGATGATTAATACAAAAAGATAATATAGGAGACTTAGGAAGATGATTATCAAAATTTGCAGAAGTAGAGCAATCTAGCTATAGCCCAATCATTATCATTGAAGCATAAATATTCAATCTGTGATGATGAATAGGGAGTAATAATAGTAGCAGGGTGAATGCCAAATATTTTAGTAGAAGTCTTAAGTCCTTGAAGAATAAGTTTAGCCACCATGGAGGTATAAGACTCAATTATACTTTTAGGAGAGACAGGCAAATGTATCCATAATAAAGGCCCTTGTTGCCAAAATACTCCTGTGGGTGTATATTGTGAAGAAATAATAATCAACATCAGCAGCTGAGTTAAATCAAATCTATCACAATGAGCTCCTTCAATGGCTTTTTCTACTAACTTTAAAGCTTTCCTAGCATCAGGAGTCAATGTTCGTGGTGAAGATGGATCAGGGTCCCTGCGAAGGATGTCAAATAAAGGTTTTAGTTGGCCAGTAGTGAGGTTTAGTGTAGGGCGAAGCCAATTAATGTCTCCCAGTAGTTTTTGGAAATCATTGAGGGTGGTCAAATGTTCTTTATTTATTAAAATTTTTTTGGGGGTCTAACAAAGGTATCCATGATTTTAAATCCTAAATATAATATGGGTGATCTGGTTTGAACTTTTTCTTCTGCTATATATAATCCATATTTTTTTAAATTTTCTGCCATGTCACTGAATATATTAAATAAGATTTTTTGATTAGGGTGGGCCAGTAAAACATCATCCATGTAATGTAAACACATGAGGTTTGGATATTTATTTTTAATGGGTTGGATTGCTTTGTCCACATATATATGGCATACGGTGGGGCTATTAGCCATTCCCTGCGGCAAAACTTTCCATTGATATCTTTTATCAGGGCCATTATTATTGATAGAAGGAACTGAAAAAGCAAACATGGGGCATCCAGAGGATGTAGGGGAATGGAAAAGAAACAATCCTTTATATCAAGAGTAATAAGATGGAAATTTTTTAAAAATAGCTACAGGATTCGGAAGTCCAAGTTGAGTAGGGCCCATGATTTGCATGGTTTTATTAATTTCTCTAAGATCATGTAACAAACGCCATTTTCCTGATTTTTTCTTGATCACAAATATGGGGGAATTCCAGGGAGAGGTGGAAGGTTCTATATGTCCTGCTTCTAGTTGTTCCTGAACTAGTAGGTGTGCCGCTTGTAATTTCTCTTTAGATAGGGGCCACTGAGGGACCCACACTCGCTTATCAGAAAGCCATGGTATTTTCAAAATTATTTTCTCAGTGGCCCCGAAAAAAATAATCTTTTTCCTTTATGATAATGATTACTTTTAGGATTAAGATTACTCTGTACTTTTTGATAATTATTTCTTTTAGGGTTAAGATTACCCTGTAGATTTTCACATTTAACATCTGCAGGCTTGGTTGCTAGGTGTACTCCCATTTGTTACAAAATATCTCTTCCCCATGAAGTAACCAGTAGATTAGATAAACCATAAGGCTGAAATGTTCCTTTATGCCCTTCATCATCCTCCCATTTTAAAATTACCACACTTTTCTCTGGGAGGTTATTATATCCCAAGCCTCTTAAATTGGTTGAAGCTTTTTGCAGAGGCCAGTGCTTGGGCCATTGCCGTAGATTAATGATGGAAGAGTCAGCACCAGTATCTATCAGTCCCTCCATCTCTATTCCTTGAATTTTTATTTTACACATAGGCTTCCTTGAACAATCCCGAACCCAGCAAGCCATGGGTCTCAAGTCAGTGGAACAAAATCCTCTATTGTTCCTTTTTTGAGGCATACTCATTTTAAATGAAATGTAAATTTGGAAGGAGAAGCAGCTGAGCAAGTCTATCTCCTTGATTAACAGAACTTATACTTTGGGGTGAGCTCAGCATTATTTTTATTTCCCCTTTGTAGTCTGAGTTTATTACACCTGGGGTCACTTGCAAACCTAATAAGCTTTTATGACTTTTTTCCGAGAATAAGTCCTACAGTCCCTGAGGGAAGAGGTCCCCTGACCCCTGTGGGAATCAGTTGAACCCCCATCTCAGGTGTTAACACTATTCAGGCAGTGAAACAGAGGTCTAATCCTGCATTTCCTCCTGTTCCTCTGGCGAGGGAGTGGATGGGTAGTAGGGATTGTGTCGGGGAAGCATCTGAGTGGATACCTGAGGATACTCCTCCTCCAATTCCTCGTACATTTGTGGGCCCCGGGGCATTGGGCCCTGTGCCCTGTTTTTTGAATTCCTGAACAAAGGATTTCCATGGATGTCAAATTTTGAATGGCATTTATTGGCCTAATGATTTCCCTTTTTACACCTGGGGCACGGTATGAGCTTGGTCTTATTTCTCTTTTGGGATTTTGTCTAGAATAGTCTGATTGATTATGATAATTTTGCCTGGAATATCCTGATTGATTATGATGTCTAGGTTGGGCCCTTGTGAAATTCTGAGGGGAAGCACCTCTCATGGCTGCTGCAATCACATTTCCTGTGTCAAAGGCGTCATTTATATCTTTACATAGTTGTATATATACGGAAAGATCCTTTTTATTTCTCCATGGCCTGATGGCTTCCTGGCAGTATTTATTAGCATTTTCGTATGCTAATTGAACAACTAATAGCATAGCTTGATCAACATCTGCAAACACTCTACCTGCAGTTCTCAAAAGTTGATCAGCAAAGTCAGCATATGGCTCATTAGGTCCTTGAATCACTTTTGACAAACTACCTTGTAGATCCCCAGGTCCTTGTGAAGTTTTCCATGCCTTTAAGGCAGCTGCATTTATCTGAGCATATACACCTGGGTCATAATGTTTCTGAGCCTGTAAGTCTGCAAATTGCCCTTCTCCTGTGAGCATTTCTATATTATGGTCTCTAAACCCTGCAGCTGCGTTTCTTTTAGCCGTTTCTATACAAAGGTCTTGAAATTGTGATCGCCAAACCAAGTATTGCCCCCCGCTTAATGCTGCTTTACATAGACTTTTCCAGTCTGAGGGGGTTAAGCCAAAGGTGTTAAGGGACTCCAGCATACTCAACGTGAAAGGAGCTTGGGGCCCATAAGTCATTACTGCCTCATTGAGATTTTTTATTGTTTTGAAATCTACTGACTGATGGACCCTCTGTCCATTTTTCTTTTCAAATGCTGGAAGTTCCCAATATATCTGTGAGTTACCCTCAAGAGCGCATAGTGCTCAGAAAGACTTTTTATTTCTGTTTCTAGGGTATGCAAATGCCTAGTAATACCCTTCATATTTTCTGTAATGGATTCAACCCATGGGGGAGTAGAGGACACAAGTGGTTCCTCTACTTGACGGTCCTTTTTCTTGGTCTTTTTTAGTTTCTTTTTCCTCATTTTCTCAGGATCACTTTTACTAGATTCTTCACCAATGCTAATTTCACTGACAGCAATATCCTGAGTCCCAGGTTCCATGAAGAGCAAGTATTCTTCAGCTATCTCCAATAACTCCCGAATAGCCCTAATAGCTTGGATTTTTGTCATTTTTGGGACTCTTCTAATACTCTCTTTACTGGGCTTAGTTGGTCCAGTGGAAGCTACGCTTTTTTGATCACTTTCACTTTTTTCTAAATCCTCCTCACTGACAACGGAGTCAGGTATATCAAGGAGTCTTTCCATAGCCTCTATCACATGGGATTCAGTTATATTCGAACCTATCTTTAGAGACCTTTCGGTTCTTACCTGTCCACTCCAAAGTCCCCGTACGGGCCGCCACCTCTCGCCACCTGATGCAATTGCCACTTGGAGCAACGATGCCGCGGGAACAAGTTCAGAGGCAACTGGAAACAAACAGGCTTTTTATTTTGCTAACTTCTCTCTCTGGCTCTGACAACAACTCTAACACGCACCACACACACCACCAAACAACCAACAACCAAATGGCGCTGACCCGTTCTGATGTCCGCTCAAGTCCCGTGAGATCTTGGGCCAAGTTCCGCGAGTTCTCGGACCAAGTCCCGCGAGACCATGGAAGGCGGCAATGCCCAAACACCTCCATGGCCCGCAGCCATCCGCAATCTTAGCCATCTCCCAAATCAGGGCTCCTGCAAGTAGCAAAAGACCCTGTCTCAAAATAAAATATAAAAAAGTCTGGTGATGTAACTCAGTAGTACAGCACCCCTGGGTTCAATATCCAGTACAAAAAAAAAAAAATACAAAAACCACATTCAGCCAATCTATCATAACAATCAATAAGACCTTCCACTTCTTTGGGCTTCCCTAGCCCTCCTGTGTGAGTCACTTTACGTTACTGTAACAAAATACCTGAGATAACCAACTTATGAGGAGAAGTGTAAGAGCCTTTGATGAGGAAGTAGCTCTAAGATGGCGGCTGGCTGAGAGCCAAGAGGTGGCACTTACTCGTTTGTCAGAAGCAAGGCTTTGCTTACTACAACTTACACCTGACTTTTATAATAGCTCGTGGGTACTACGTGCTGTAGCATTAAGTTGAGCTTGTGATGAGACACGTGTATGCCTTTTAAGAGAACTAGTGCACCTGTGATGGGTAAAGAGTATTAAAAGAGACTGTGGGGGTGGAAGGGGAGAGAACAGAAGACAGAGAAGGGAAGAAGAAGAAGGAACAATAAAGGAACCACTCATTCCCTGTCTGCCTCCGATTTCTTTCCGCGGTCTCGTTGCTGCAGGCGGCAACAAGTGGTGGCCCGTACGGGGAGCTCATCGGCACGGCAGGTAAACTGAGGAACCTCGCGGGAGTCTCTGGCCAGAGCGGTTAAGGGTGAGGGAAAATTGGTTCGGAAATTTCAAGGAACCAGATGGTTAAGGTCGTTAGAGATTTGTTAACGATAGTTAGGGAAGAAGAAAATGGAACAATGCAGTAAAATTGAGCACTGCGCAGAAATACGTCCAAACAATAATGAAAGTAAGCCCATGGTTTATAGTGATAGGGCTATTTACCATACCACAGTGGGAACTTCACAAGCAAGATCTAATAGCGGCAGTAAAACAAGGATTTCCCCTTCCAAAAGGGATGTTTCCAATGTGGCATTTAGTTAGGGAATGCCTGCCCTCAACTAGACCTAAGGTTCAGGAAAGTGCTGAAGCTTTGGGACAGGTACAAGAAAGGGAGTCAGTTAGGGCTAGTGAGGGTAATATTAGTGAGGAAGAATTAAGTGAAATGACCTTGAGAGCACAGTCTTTGATAGAATGAGCAAAAGGGAACTAAAAAGGACCAAGATGGAGGACCATCAAGTGGAGAAACCACTTGTGCCTTCTGCTCCCCTATGGGATGGCTCAATTGCAGAGACTATTAGGCGTCTTTCTAGGCACTTGCCTGCCATTGAGTGTCAAAGTTTACAGGAATTATGGGATCTGCCAGTGTTTGAGGATCAGTGTCAACGGGGATGCCATCAACATTTAGACTTTAAAAACTATTAAAAAAAAAAAAAAAAACTTTAAGGAAGCAGCAATGACATATGGGCCCCAAGCTCCTTTCACCATAAGCATGTTAGAATCTCTAAATACTTTTAATTTAACTCCTACAGATTGGAAAGGCTTATGTAAGGCAGTATTGAGCAGGGGACAATACTTAGTTTGGAGGTCTCAATTCCAAGAGCTCTGTGTTGAAACCGCTTGTAGAAATGTGGCTGCAGGATTTCCAGGTTGTAACGTAGACATGTTAACTGGAGAAGGGCAATATGCTGATTTACAGGTTCAGACTCAGTTCGATCCTGTAGTTTACGCTCAAATATACGCCGCAGCTGTTAAGGCTTGGAAAACATTGCAAGGAACTGGTGACTTACAGGGTAGCTTGTCTAGAGTAATTCAGGGACCCAATGAGCCATATGCCGAATTTATTGATCGTCTTTTACAGACAGCAAGTAGAGTTTTTGGAGATGTTGATCAAGCCATGCCATTAGTTGTTCAGCTGGCATATGAAAATGCCAACAATTATTGTCAAGATGCTATCCGACCTTGGAAATCTAAAAAGGACCTTTCTGTTTATATAAAGCTTTGCAGGGACATAAATGATGCATTTATTACAGGTAGTGTAATCGCAGCAGCCATGAGAGGTGCTTCTCCTCTTAATCTTGCAGGATGGGCTCGACCTAAAAGTTGTTATCAGTGTAGTCAACCAGGTCTTTAAATAAACAAACAAACAAACAAACAATGTCCCCAAAGAAGGCAAGAGACAACAGAAATAAAACCAAGCTCGTCTTGTGCCCCAGGCTGCTGCCCCAGGTGTAAAAAAGGAAACCATTGGGCTAGTGAGTGCAGATCCCAAACTGATATTAATGGTAACATTTTGTCTGGCAATTCAAAAAACGGGGAACAGGGCCCAATGCCTCGGGGACCACAAATGTATGGGGCATTAGAGAAGGAGTATCCTCAAACACCGATCCAGATAATTCCTCGACACCATCCCTTTTACCCATTAACTCCCTTGTCAGAGGGACAAAAGGAAGTGCAGGACTGGACCTCTGTTCCACCGCCCGAATAGTGCTAACACCTGAGATGGGGGTTCAACTGATTCCCACGGGAGTCAGGGGACCTCTTCCCTTAGGGATTGTGGGACTTATCCTGGGGCGAAGTTCAACTGGCTTATCCGGACTTCAAGTTACTCCAGGTGTGATAGACTCTGACTATCAAGGAGAAATCAAGATTATGCTCAGTTCACCTCGAGGCATTGGCTCTGTTAACCAAGGTGATAGAATTGCTCAGCTGCTTCTTCTCCCCAGTCTACATGACTCATTTAAGTGTATGCCTAAAAATAGGAAGAATAGGGGATTTGGCTCCACTGACTCAGGACCTATGGCTTGCTGGGTTCAGGATTGTTCACAGAGGCCTATGTGCAGACTGAAAATACAGGGAATAGAAATGGAAGTGTTAATTGACACTGGGGCTGACTCTTCTATTCTTAACTTCCAACAATGGCCCAAACATTGGCCTTTACAGAAGGCTTCAACTAGTTTGAGAGGCCTAGGATATTCCAATAGCCCAGAACAAAGTGCAACAGTTTTAAAGTGGGAGGATGATGAAGGGCATCGAGGAACATTTCAGCCTTATGTTCTGTCCAGCTTGCCAGATACCCTATGGGGAAGAGATATATTAAAACAAATGGGAGGAAACCTCACAACTAAGCCCGTATGTGTTACAAGTAAGAGCTGGAGTCTCATGGAAAAACAGGGATATATTCCAGGTAAAGGACTAGAAAAAAATCTACAAGGTGATTCTAACCCTATTTAGATTAAAAGAAATCATCATAGAAAAGGTATAGGATTTTTTTTTAGGGGCCGCTAAGAAAACAATTTTGAAAATAGCATGGCTCTCTGATAATCCAGCTTGGGTCCCTCAGTGGCCCCCTGTCTAGAGAGAAATTACAAGCGGCCCACTTACTAGTCCACGAACAACTAGAGGCAGGACATATAGAACCTTCTACCTTTCCCTGGAATTCCCCCATATTCGTGATTAGGAAAAAATCAGGAAAATGGCGATTGTTACATGATCTTAGAGAAATCAATAAAACCATGCAAATTATGGGCCCTACCCAAACTGGGCTTCCTAATCCTATAGCTATTCCTCAAAATTTTCAGCTTATAGCCATTGATATAAAAGGTTGCTTTTTTTCTATTCCTTTACATCCCCTGGATGCCTCTAGGTTTGCTTTTATAGTTCCCTCTATTAATAATGACAGACCTGACCAAAGATTTCAGTGGAAAGTTTTACCCCAGGGTATGGCTAATAGCCCCACTATGTGCCAAATCTATGCTTCAATGATAATGATTGGACTATAACTAGATGCTTTACTTCTGCAAATTTTGATAACCATCTTCCTAAGTCTCCTATACTATCTTTTTTTTAAATATTTATTTATTTACTTTAGTTGTACACAATGCAATGCATTTATGTTTACGTGGTGCTGAGGATCGAACCCGGGCGGCGCACGTGCGAGGTGAGCGCTCTGCCGCTGAGCCACAACCCCAGCCCTCCTATACTATCTTTTTGTATCAATCATCCCATTATATATCCACAGGTAATAAAAAAAATCAACCTATTCCCAAGGCATTAAATGTATTTACAGATGGGTCCTCCAATGGTACAGCTGCAGTAGTCACTCAAAAAGAAAATATGATTCATATTACTGCCCATAAATCAGCTCAATTGGTAGAGTTAGAAGCTGTTATTATAGCTCTTGAAAGTTTTAGAGAACAGCCCACAAATATTTTCTGACAGTCATTATATTGTACATGCTGTCCCTAAATTAGAGGTAGCAGGTCCAATAGCACCTCATACTCCAGCTTTTAAATTGTTTTTCCAAATTCAAAACCTTCTATGGGAACGTAAAGAACCTTTGTTTATTGGACATATCAGAGCTCATACTAATTTGCCAGGTCCTCTCCATGAAGGTAATCAAAAGGCCAATGCCCTTACTCAAACAATCTTTATATTTTCAGCAGTCCAACAAGCTACCTCGTTCCATTCTCAATTTCATGTTAATAGTACTACTTTACAACAAAGCTTCAAAATAACTAAAGATCAAGCTCGAACAATTGTGAAGGCTTGTCAATCTTGTGTGACACATTTGCCCAATCCTCATCATGGTGTTAACCCAAGAGGATTAATGCCCAATCATTTGTGGCAGATGGATGTCACTCATGAGCCAAGTTTTGGAAAATTGCGATTTGTTCATGTGTCCATAGATACATGCTCAGGCATGATTTTTGCTTCCTTACATGCTGGAGAAAAGGATAAAGATGTTACATCTCATTGTCTACAAGCTTTTGCTGCATTGGGCATTCTCAAAATGCCTAAAACAGACAATGGCCCCGCATATCCATCTTCATCTTTTAAACAATTTTGCTCCAAATTCGACATGCTTCATAAGACTGGTATTCTGTATAATCCTCAAGGCCAAGGTATAATCACACACTCACACTTATGCTTTTAAAACAAAAAGGAGGAGATTGGGCGACTCCTAAAGATAGATTAGCCATAGCCCTTTTTACTTAAAATTTTTAAACTTTGGATTCCAAAGGATATTCGGCTGGAGACAGACACTGGAATCCACACCAACAACATGAACCTTTGGTTTACTGGAGGGATGTTCTTTCAGGCACATGGCAGGGCCCAGACCCAGTATTAATTTGGGGCGAGGATCTGTTTGTATCTTTCCACAGCACGCGTCCTCACTGGTGCAGACACCATCAAGATTGATAAAACAGATGCCAAGTCAAAAGGGCCAAGATGAAGTTGTTGTGGATCCTCCTCTTAATGATTCCCTTACATAGTGGGAAAGAGGTAACGCTTTGGTCAATAGTGAAAGGATGGCCATGGCTGCTGCTTTTAATTTGTCATCAATCCGCGCACCTGCGCGAGTTCGTCTCTTCCGACAATGAGACCTCAACTTTGCCTCTACAGCTAAGAAACTTTTAAGCTGCGCGCTTTTTCCTTCAATGAACTCACAACTTAAAGTCTCATTCCTCCATCTGGGACGAGAGGATCTCTCTCTAGTGTGTGCACAATTGTGGTTTTTTTTTTTTTTTTTAATGTTTTTATGTCTGTGCGTCTGTCCAGATTTCATGTTAAATGTGATGTCACAAATAACAAAAACCAAGTGCTCATGAAAATTAATTTTTTAAAAAATGGATCCAAATACCTTTAATTCATTTAAGTAAAAAGTATTCAATTCAAATTGGGTAAACAAATAAAAAAATGGAGGTACCTTCAAACTTAATTCACAAGTATCTCTAGGACTTCTCTTCAGCAAGGAAAATGACTGATATTGTTCAGCCTGATATTTTGGTATTTGACATGGGATTATTTATTTGTAATTAACTTTGTTTGTTAAACGGCTGATTAATTTACAAGGTTAAATTGCTTACTGTTAAATATGCCATCAGGTATTGATTGTTTTCATAAATTGGTCTTTGTCATCAGTGACACAGGTTAAAGTTTCAACAGGTATAAACAGATGTGTGTGGTTCCATATAAAGGTTCATAAAAGGTTGCTGTGTATGCAGAGGCTCAAAAGTTCCAGCTGCTCCAATTGAGAGTACTGTAAACAAAATATTTTTCTACTTTTCCACAGAAAGTTAAACGCTCTTAGCCTTTCTTTAATCTGTTCTAAATGTAATATTTTGTCAGCTAAATACTCTCAGCCTTTCTTTAATCCATTCTAAATGTGATATTTTTCCAGCTAATGTTCATGGGAGCTCAAGCAGCAATATATGTAAACAGAGATCAACTTCAGAACTAAAACACCTGACCTAAGATCTAATAGTTCTATTTTTAATGATAGTTTGAATTGCTCTCCTACAACTTGTTTCTTGACTCAGTGCTGGAATGGCACTGCCTTTCCTCTAATGATTGTTGCTCAAGTTCCTAGGTACATCCCTATGCCAGTCTTAGCGGACCCTGAAGACTTGCTGGTGGCATTGTCTAGACATAAAAGAGACGGCTGCCGCTGCTACAGCTGCAGGGGTCGCAATTGCTGCAAGCATCCCTGCTGCTCAAGCATCAAACAACTTCACCAGCAGTGTGGCCTCTGCTCTGCATGCACGGGGCCTCCTAAATCAGCATCTACATTTTGGAATTGTTCTTCTCAATCAACGTGTTGATCTTCTCCAAGAGCAAGTGGACATTTTTGCAGATCTTTCTACCATAGGATGTTTAGGACATTACACAGGACAACGCCTTACGGGTATCCCTTTTCTTAAGCTTAATAGGGCAGCTGATGTGTCTAGAGAACTCAGTACGCTACTTAATGGAACTTAGGGCAGCTGATTGAGAATTTAGTACGCTACTTAATGGAACTTGGCTCGTCAGCACAAAGAAAAATGTGCTTGCCGCCTTAGAACCGGAGCGTCTCCTCATAGTTGGTTGGCTCAATTAGATGGCTGATAGTCAAAGACGGGAAAGTCTCATGTGACCAACATATCAACATAAGACAGGAGTCAAGGGCACTCTATCTACGGCCTTAATTATCTGATGACGGGTAAGAATGTCGGTTGCACATGCAGACGCCTAAGACAGGCACAGTCGATCCTGATGTGGTGAGTGTCGTCACCCATCCATTTTAACAAAAAGGAGGAAATGTAAGAGCCTTTGATGAGGAAGTAGCTCTAGATGGCGGCTGGCTGAGAGCCAAGAGGTGGCGCTTACTTGTTTGTCAGAAGCAAGGCTTTGCTTACTACAACTCACACCTGCCTTTTATAATAGCTCGTGGGTACTACGTGCTGTAGCATTAAGTCGAGCTTGTGATGAGACACGTGTATGCCTTTTAAGAGAACTAGTGCACCTGTGACGGGTAAAGAGTATTAAAAGAGACTGTGGGGGTGGAAGGGGAGAGAACAGAAGACAGAGAAGGGAAGAAGAAGAAGAAGGAACAATAAAGGAACCACTCATTCCCAGTCTGCCTCCGATTTCTTTCCCGTGGTCTCGTTGTTGCAGGTGGCAACAGAGAAGAGCTTATTCTGGCTGAGTTTCAGAGGTTTCGATCCATGGTCGGTTGCTTCCCTGCTTTTGGGCTGGTGGGGAGGCCCTACATCATGGTGGGAGGGTGGTGGGGCCAAGCTGCTCGCCTCATGTCCCCCCTTTCTGGCACTATGCCATTTATCCCCCACGGGGATGGAGCCTGCGGTGGCTGCACCAGGAGCTGCGTCCTCAGCCCTGTTTCGGTCTTCTTGGTGCTGCCTGACAGGTGCTCTCTGGAAGGCGTGGAGATGGGGCAGGCCTGGAAACTGCATCCGGGCATTGCCTGTTCATTGCAGAGGAAAACACTTTTTTTGTTGTTGCTGCAAAGAAATATCAAGGGGAAAGGCATTCACCCGAGCTGAAAGGTGACTGTCCGTGCACTAAGGGAAACCACTGAACTCAAACGTCTGGCCTGGAATGTCACTGTCACCTTCGCCTTGACCGATTGTGACGGTGCTCCATCCTCCAGGGTGATGGGGCTCGTTGCCACCCACTCAGCCGTCTCTCCAGCGTCAAAGGACACCAGCAGAGTACGGCGACTCAGCGTGCAGCAGCACCTGCGAGCCACATTCTCGGTGACGCTCGCTGCCACTCTGAGTTGTCCTGTTACTTGGAGGCTAGGGGTCGGCACCTGGGTTCCACCCCAGTGCAGCAGAAAACACACGAAGATCAGAAGTGGTCAAGTGACTGGAAGGGACGCTTCTTCAAAGATGCACAGTGCACAAGAAGCCCAGGCGAAGGTGCTCGGTGCCATCAGTCGCTGAGGAGAAGCAGACAAGGAACACAGGACATGGCGTGGGCTGGTGACGGCACCCGGCAGGGGACGCGAGGGCGCAGCTGCGTGGGTGGCAGTGTGGCTGCTCCTCACACGCTCTGCAGCAGAACTCTCGGGACAAGCCACCCCTGCCGGGTGTGCATGGGCCAGGGACAGGTCCTGAACACACCCTGTCCCCTTGAGGGCAGCATGACCGTCACAGCACAGGAGGGTGCCCCCGAAGCAGTGTGGTCCCTCAGCGGGAAAGGATTGAACCCAGAGCCTCCAACCCTGACCAGGCCACGTTCGTCATGGACGTGCTGTGACTACAGGCCAGCCCAAAAGGCCACGCAGCAGGGTCACCCAGGAGGCCCCTGGGGTCTGCGCCAGGGACAAAGCAGCCTAGGGGATGGGGGAGGGGACAGGAGTTTTAGCCTGGGAGGCGAGGACGCCCTGCAGCTGGACAGTGGGTGCGCCCGGAGATGGCCAAGATGGCGCCTTGTGGCCCGCGCATCTGTCACAGCGACAACAGAGAGAACAGCAAGTGTTCAGTGCACAGAAGATCCAGGGAGCGTGGGGTGCCTCCGGACACCAGTCCAACTCCGCCCCGGTGCTCAGCGGCCACACACGGGACGCCCGCCACAGTGGCCACATTAGAAATGGCTGTCCTCAGCCAGGCGCGGTGGCGCTCGCCTGTCATCCCAGCACTCGGGAGGCTGAAGCAGGAGGATCGCAAGTTCAAAGCCAGCCTCAGCAATGGCGAGGCACTTAGCAACTCAGTGAGACCCTGTCTCTAATAAAGTACAAAAAAGGGCTGGGGATGTGGCCCAGGGGTCGAGTGCCCCTGAGTTCAATCCCCAGTACCAAAAAAAAAGAAAAGAAAGGAGAAAGAAACGGCTGTCCTGGGCACCTCGGGTGGGGGAAGCAGGCCGAGTTCCAGACCTCCCTCTGCGGGGAGGCGGGGGCACAGCCGGCACCGGCGCTCGCTTGGCCTGCGGGCCCGCGGCTCCCTCGCCTCCCGTGGTCTGTACCCACCGCCACCTGGGGCTGTCGAGCCTCAGAGGGTGGCTGGTCCCCACTGCACTAGCTGTGGCATCAGGAGCCGGACACCAAGCTCCACAGGACGCATCTTACTAGCAGCTTTGGCATAGGGCACGCTGGGACGACGCTGGGGACTGGCGGCTGGTGATGACCAGCTTCCTGTGGCTGTGGCCGCTGGATTTTTCTTCTCCTTCTCCACTGGGGATTGAACACAGAGCCTCCACCCGAGCCGCTTCCGCAGCTCTCTGTATGTTGAGACAGGGTCTTGCTAAGTCACTAAGGCTGGCCTCAAGCTTGCCACCCTCCTGCCTCGGCCTCCTGGCTGCTGACCGCAGGTGTGCCCCCGTGCCTGGCTGCCTGCTAGATTTTTAAGTGGCATGCAGCTCACACAGTATTTCTTTTGGGCTGTCCAGGAAAGGCCATCTGCCGGCTCCCACCCAGGTGCCTGCTGGAGACCTCTCTGGGGAGAGGGGGAGAGGGCCCGACCCCTGCAGGACCCGGCCAGAACTGCCGCCCTGCCTCCCAGCTCCTGCTAAGCTCTGGTCTGGTCACGCGCTCTCGGGGCAGGCGGGGTGGGCGGGCTGGTGACACGGTCACACACAGGCAGACACAGGATGGCTTTAGTGGGGACTTGCTCTGAGCAGAAACGGAAAGCCAAGTGGGGAGACAGGAGAGGCGAGGTCTTAGGCAGGACTTCCGGGGGGATGTGGCTGAGGGGCGGCCCTGAGCTGGGACAGGAAGACAGCGTGGGCGTGAGCCACAGAGGCTTCCCAGCAAGAGCCACCCGCCCTGGGACTGAAGCCCAGCTCAGGCGCAGCAGGTGCTGCGTGAGGTCCCCCGGGTCCTGCCCGGCGCCCTCCCTGGCAGCCGGGTTTGGCTCTGTCTTCTGGTGCTGCCCCTCGCCCATGCCAGGCACGCCATCCACTGAGCCACTGCCCGCCCTGGGCTGCTGTCAGCTCCTGTCACTCAGCACTGGGGATGTCGACTTGGGGAGCGCGTGCTTGGCTCACAGACGGGGCCCTTTCTCTGGGGCGCCATCTTCCCCGCCAGGGCTGTCGCCGGGAGCCGGGGTGGCAGGGCTGGATGCAGGGCTGGTGTGCTCCAGCGCGGACGCTCTGAGCCTGTGCTCCGCTGGCCACCTGCACGCAGCCAGCAGCCCGAGCTAAACCCTGGGGCCAAGGTGGAGGCCAGGGCAGGGAGGGGAGGAGTGCCTGGGACCACAGCCCGCCCGGGTCCAGAAGGCTCCACCTCTGCGCACCAAGGGCCCGGGAAGCCCCTGGTCTGTTCTCCCTGGAGCCCCAGGTATCTTGGCATGACCCATCAGCTCCAGGACTAGCACCCCGGCCCCCTCCCCACCGTCGCCAGCTGTGGGCACGCCAGCCAGCTCCGCAGGGACAGGCTGTAGTGACAGCAGGAGCACAGGAAGCCGCGTCCAGTGTGTACCAGATGCACGGCGGTGCCCCAGGCGTGGTGAGAACAGCCCCAGAAACCCTCCGCAGGGAAGTGAGGGCTGGGTGCGCGCTGGCCACACCCGGGGGCCTTGGGAAGGAAGACCACAGCCTGCTTCCCGCAGCCGTGCTGCACCAGGGCGGGGGTGTGCCCACCCCGCACAGGCTCTGGTCCCTAGGTCACAGCAGTCTCCTGGTGGCACTCGGCAGAAAGCATCACCTGCGGGCGCGAGGCAGGAGCTGCTGACCGGGCGGGCTGCCCGTCCCAGGAGGCCCATCTCCACTGGGCCGTGGGGGCACAAGGCCCTGGGCCCTGGGCTCTGGGGTGGGCAGGCCAGGGCTGCGTGTGGAGCGGAGATCCTGGAGGGTGACCCCAGGACCTTGGCTTGATCAGACAGACCCAAGGGCCCTTCCCAGGTTCCCAGTGTGAGCTTGTCCCTGGGGACCAGGCATGCCACAGCCACTGCCTGGAGCCATAGCTGGCCAGGTCCTGAGGACCGAGTGGGACGAGAGGGCTCACAGAGACATCTCATGTGCCCAAAGGTGACGGCCCCCTTCAGCTACCGCGCGATGGGGAGGGAGCAGAGACCACCGGGAGCCCCCTTGTTTGAAGTGTTTAATGGCTGCATCTCAGCCGCCTCGGAGACCCCAGGCGGCCCTCGGAGGACACCCTAGTGCAACAGGATGAGGCCCCTGGGGAGGAGGGCACTCCAGTGCCAGCTCACACACCACTCCAGCCCAGAGGGGGCCGCAATGTGACATTTGAGACTGGACGTGACAAGGACAAGGGAGGAACTGTCCCCTGTGCACCCACCCTCAAAAAGCACCGTGCTGGTGGCCGCCCACCCCGGCTGGGGCTAAGGCACAGGGCAGCGGGCGTGTGGGCTGGACGTGGAGCCTGCGGGCAGCGTCAGCAGGAGGGCGGTGCGCTGCCCCCCACCTGCAGTCCCTTGCTCAGGAGGAAGGCGTCCTGCCTGGGGTCGCGGCCCAGGAAGAGCTTCAGCATGGCGCTGGCGTCCTCGGAGCCGCCGGGCCTCAGGATGGTGCTTCTGTAGTCCATGCCGACCTGCCGGGGCAGAGCGAGCTAGGCAGCCGTGGAGGGCAGGGCGGGCGGCCCGGGAGAAGCCACCACCCGGGGGCACGTGTGCAACCGTGTGCCCAGGACACCGAGTTGGCGCGGACGGCTGGTGGCTCTTCCTGGCTCAGTCAGCGGAGTCCCCGGCCGAGGCTCAGGCAGGGCTGGGGCTGGGCCTAGGCCAAGGCTGAGCAGAGGCTGAACAGGCCGCCGGGTTCAGCTGCGTCCAGGGCGCAGGGCCGAGGACTCAGTGCCACACCCTAAAGGCCTGGCTCCCACCTGACCCTCTGCCGCCTCAAAGCAGGCCTGGGCAGGTGGCACCGGGCCTGAGGCCCAGGCCTGCCGTTCCTGGTCCTGGAGCAGGGCCATGGCCAGAGAACGGCCCTCCCCGGGCCCTCCCCGAGCCCCTCCCCGAGGCCCTCCCCGAGGCCCTCCCCGAGGCCCTCCCCGAGCCCCTCCCCGAGGCCCTCCCCAGGCCCTCCCCAGCCCTCCCCAGGCCCCTCCCCGAGCCCTCCCCGAGGGGACCCCTCCCCGAGGCCCTCCCGGAGCCCTCCCCAGGCCCGCGCCCCACCCTCACCTTGCGGTTCAGGACACCCTCCTGCTTGAAGCGCGTGTGGAACATGTCCATGGAGTACACCTCGCTCCACAGGTAGCCGTAGTACTGGGCGTCGTAGCCTCCTGCCAGGTGGCCGAAGGTGGCAGGCATGTTGGTCCCTGCACAGGCAGTGCGGCTCAGGCCAGGCTCCTCGGTTCCCAGGGAGCCCAGCCAGCAGGAGGTGGGCACATGGGCAAAGGGACCCTGCCGCTGCGCAGGCAGGACAGGTGGCCAACAAGGGGCACGGGCTGCCGGCCCCAGGCACACCCCGCAGGTGGGCCACGTGCTGCTCCCGACACCGTGAGCAGCGAGCACAGTGGCCACACCTGTCAGCCCAGCGGCCCAGGAGGTCGAGGCAGGAGGAGCGCAGTCCAGGCCACCGTGGGCACTTAGCCAGGCCCTGCCTCTGGATAAAAACAGGCGCGCTGGGGGCAGTGGCACGTGCCTGTAAGCAGAAAGGCTCGCGAGGCTGAGGCAGGAGGACTGCAAAGTTCAGAAACAAGCATGAGCGCCAGGGACGCGGCTCAGATCAAACATGAGCGCCAGGGACGGGCTCAGCACTCGCCCGCACGCGCGAGGCCTGCGGTCCGCCCAGCACCGGAAAACTGCGGTGTGACCAGACCTCCTCAGTGCTTCCAGAACAGCAGTCCGTAAGTCCACGACACCGCACGCCGAAACAGCGTGGCCCTCACGTGCACACGTGGCTGCACAGACGTGCGCACACACACACCCACCCTCGTGCCGTCCCCTCCTCCTCTGCAGGGTCAGCAGTGGCCGCTCTCTCCTGCTCTCCAACCCTGCGGGCTGCTGGGCTTCAGGGCCGAGCGCCCTAGGTCCACCCGTGCGCGTCTCTGAAGCCAAGGCCCAGGGGAACGCGGGCCTGCGCCGGCCCTCCCGACACCACCCGCAGTCGGCGGTCCCCCCATGGCGACTCCCACCCACCAGCTGGAGGGTGAGCACCCTCGGGGCACAGCTGCGAGCCCCCGGAGGGGTCAGGCGCCCAGAGCCAAAGCAGGAGAAAGCAGAGGACGGGAGGCGGCCGCCGCTCCTCCACGCTGCAGTCCTGCGGGCCAGGCCGCTCTCCAGGGCGGGGCGTCCTGGGCCGCACGCAGGTGTGGCCTCCCTGGCCTCCGCCTGCTCGTCGGTCCTGACCCCCATGTCCTGACATGGCCCGTGTCCCTCTGGGCAGTCACCGTGGAGAGACCCTGGTTAGGGAAGCCTTCCAGCGGCAGGTGCTGGCAGGACACCGAGTGACACTTGGCCGGGGCCGAGGAGGGGCAGAGGAGCTGGAGGGGGCAGCTCACCGCGGCAAGGGTGGTCCCACAGCTGGAGAGGGCAGGAGGGACTGGCACTGAGGCCAGACCAGTGGCTGGGGACACTGGGTGCGGGGCTGCCCCTCCCAAGGCCACGCCCCTGTCCAGGGTGGGCTGGGCTGGCAAGCGGCTACCTGGCGTGGCCGGGACCCCAAGGATCTCCTGGCAGAGCCGGGCATACTCCTCGGCGGGGTCTGCGTCGGTCTGCGTGTGCAGGGCCTGGTCCACCTTGGCAAGGACGATCTGGCGCAGGTTGAAGAGGCCTGGGGGCGCAGGAGAGCGGAGGCTGCCGGGGGTGGCCTCAGAGGTCCGGGCCCTGGCAGGAGCGCCTGGACCACGGCGAGAGCACAGCCCCCCACCGGGCGCCCACCTGTGTTGGCCTGCCGGGACTTGATGAGCTTGTCCAGCAGCTCCTGGGGCACGGCGCTGCCCGTGCGGTAGTGCTGGGACATGCGCAGCAGCGGCTCCTGCTCCCACACCCAGTTCTCCAGCATCTGCGAGGGCGCCTCCACGAAGTCCCGCTCCACGTGGGTCCCGCTGAACATGGCGAACTCGGCCTGCGCACAGGGGCCTCAGCACCACGCCCTGCTCCAGACGCCCCGGCCAGCCGCACCTGGGCAGAGCTGGGCGGCCACCCTCCCGCGCACAGGTGGGCCAGCAGGTGCCGTGCGGGGACAGGCGTTCCTGGGCTGCTGAAGATGGCAGTCACCTGTGCTCCCATCCTGCCCGGGGAGCCGGCGGGCGGGCGAGCCAGCAGGCTCACAGCCAGCACGGCACGCGTGTGGGCGAGCGCCGGGCAAGCACGTGCTGCCCAGCCAGGGCGGTCCAGTGGCGTATTTAACAGGGAAGAATGTCATTCAGCCACTAGCAGGAGCAAGGGGACACGCACGGCAGCGTGGACTGTGCTCAGTGGGAACCAGACACAAACGTCACCGTCACTCACTGACAGGGAACGTCAAGAACAGGGCAGGGCCGAGACAGGAGGTGGACTGGGGGGTGCGAAGGGCTGGGGAGACGCCAGCGCAGTGGCACACAGCTGTCATCCCAGCGACTTGGGAGGCTGGAGCAGGACTGCAAGTTCAAGGGCAGCCTCAGCTACTTAGCAAGGCCCTGTCTCCAAACAGGAAGGGCTGGGGTGTGGCTCATTGTAATGTGTCCCCTGTTCGTCTAAGTATCAAGGACAAGGACAAAAACAGGACACGGGGCTGGGGTGACTACCACAGGACGGGCTTCTCTTCAGGCGACGGGAGGCTGGCCCGTGGTGGTGGCGGCTGCAGGACTTGGACACACACAGCCAACCCATGCCAGCCGCCCAGGCGCTCCTGCCTGCCCCCTCAGGACATCCCCGCTGCTGGGAGAAGCGCAGTGTGGCAGCAAGGGGCGGCGGGGGCAGCAGAGCGCGTCCAGGGCGCAGACTCGAGGCTGCCCCAGACCACCCAGGCCGCAGCCGGCCTCGCCTGACAGTCGCCCGCTCTCTGCCACGCCCTGGCGCCCTGGGCTTGGCGTCCCCGTCCAGGGCTGCACTCTGAGCCGGCTTCCGAGGCCGCGCTGGGGGTCCCTGCTCTCTGGCGTCCCTGGCAGCGTGCTCACTAGGAGCAGCAGGAGGGCCTCGGCACCACGCACCGCTCCCAGCACGTCGCGGCTCTGTGAGGCTTGGGGCTGGACCGTGTCCTCCCCAGAGCCATCGTGCAGGCGCTGACCCCTCGAACCTCAGAATGCAACATGCTGGGGTTGGGGACCTCCAGGAGGAAGTGAAGGGCCAACAGGGAGCAGGTGGGCCCCGTCCACCCTGACTTGTGAGGACCAGGACTGGTGTGCAAGGGTGCGAGGGAAAAGATGCCCCAGAGGAACCCGCCCAGCACTCCGCGACGGTGGGGGCTGCCGCCAGGGCCACAGGGAAATCAGCACCAGGCCGAACCATCTGCTTGGCGGCACCTGTGATGGCAGCCCGGGCAGGCCACCGTGGGGTCGCCATCTCCTTGGCGATGTGCGGTGCAGGGCCCCACAAGAGCCCAGGCGCCCACCGGCCCGTGCCCACCCACCTGCGAGCAGAGCTGGTGCATCACGTGCCCGAACTCGTGGAAGTAGGTCTCCACCTCATCGTGCTGCAGCAGGGACGGGGCGTCCGGGGTGGGCTTGGTGAAGTTGGCCACCATGGCCGCGATGGCGATCTGGCGGCTCCCGTCCTGCCGCAGGCAGCCGGGCTGCAGGCCGAAGCAGGCCGCGTGCCCGTACTTCCCTTCCCTGGGCAAGGAGGCTGGGTCAGGCCCAGGGGGCAAGATGCCAGGATGTCCCATTCTGCCCCCCCACTCCAGCTCCTTCAACCCATCACACCAGAGACCCCAGGACCCCGCAGCTCCACTCCCTGGGCAGGGCCTCCCAGCGTCAAGCCTGAGGCCAGGCCACGGGCCCCCTACACGCAGAGGCCCCCAGGCACCAGCAGCCGTGTCGGGGAGCAGGGTGAAGTGACAGTGACAACCAGGTGCCACCAGCAGGCCCCAGCGCTCCTCCCAGGAGGCCCCCCCCAGGCCTGCTGTGCCCACCTGGGGTAGAGGTCCAGGTAGAACTTGCCAATCACCTCCCCGGAGGCGGCGTCCTGCACCGAGTACAGCCGCACGTCCTCGTGCCACACGGTGGCGCCCTCCTCCAGGTGGAAGGTGAGCCCCAGCAGCTCCTGGTAGATGCCCAGCAGCCCGCGGGTGACCACCTGCATGGGGAAGTACTCCTTGAGCAGGTTCTGGTCCACGCGGAAGCGCGTCTCCTCCACCTGGTTCATGTAGTAGCGCATGTCCCAGGCGTGGATGCGGCCGTCGAACTCCAGGCCCCGCCGCTCGCACTCGGCCTTCTTCAGCTCCAGGATGACGGCCCGCTCCTGCTCCCCCAGCGGCTTCAGCTTCAGGGCCAGCTCGTCTGCGGAGGCAGGGCTGTCAGGCCAGGTCCCGCCTGCCGCCCGGCCGTGCCCACCTGCCACCCAGGCGAGGACGCAAGCCCGAGAGCAAGGACGCCGGCGATGCCAGGCGGGCACCAGGCCATGCCCCAGCACCCGCAGGAGGGTGTTGGCCACCCCAGCCTCCGCAGGACACCAACGCAGGGCTCTGTCCACGGCTCCGACTTCAGAGCTGGACAGTCCACGTGCCACTAAGCCAGGCCCGAGGCTGAAGGTGGCGACGGGGAGGGCCAGTGCACAGAGGGAGAAGACCCAGGCGCACGAGCAGCAGCCCAGGCCAGAGGACAGCTGCGGGGTGGACGCATACCTAGGCCGCCCCGTGACCTCCCCAGGGGGAGCCAGGACCAAGGGGGTGGGGACAGGCTACCTAGGAAGGTGGCCACGGCCTGGCTGGTCTTGGCCATGTTCATCTCCAGGACGTAGTCGGCGTGCGTGCGGAAGCCAAGCAGGCTGGACTTCTGCGCCCGCAGGGCTACCAGCTCCTTGAGGATGGCACAGTTCTCCTGCGAGCACACGGCGGCCGTGTGAGCCAAGGGGTGCCACCCTGAGCCCTTCCAGTCCCTGCGTCCTGCAGCCTGGCTGCCCTGCCCTCCGCTGCCCGACTCAGGTGCCTGTGCCCCGAGCGCTTGCCAGAGCCAGGAAGGGTGAGACCTGGAAGGGGTCCCACGCCGTGAAGGGAAGCGATGCCCAGGGCAGGGACTGGCCCCAGGAGTGGCCCTGCTGTGCTTGGGGACACCATGCTCCCTAGGCTGCGGCCGTCAGGCTCTGTCCACCCCCACCACACTGGCAGAGCAGACTGACCTGGAGGCCACACAGCCAGCCGGCCACAGGGGCTGGTGGACACCCACCATGAGACCCACGTGCCCCTGCTCCACTGCGGGCAGCAGAGGCTGCTTACAGCAGGACAGCCCAGAGTGTCACTGGGCCACGGAACCCAGCGTGGATCTGTGTGGCGCAAGTCAGACCAGAGGACGTCCAGCAGTGCCCACCTCCCCGTCGCCAGCCAGAGCCCCTCCAGTGTGGGTCGCAGCACGCCCTGCACTCTGGCCTCAAGCCCGGGCTCAGGACGGGCCTTGGGGCAGGATGCTCCAGGGCCACGCCAGGCTGTGGTGCCTGGCCCTGAACCGGGAGAGCACCTGTGCTGCGGCTCCCCGGGGTGCTGCTTCCTCTGGGGCCACCCCCGCGCTGTCACAGGGCCGGCCCTGGAGCCCAGCGTGGTCTGCTCCCTTCAAGGAAGCACAGACGCCCCCGGGCCCAGCACCTGCTCCTGCTGGTGGCCACTGAGGGCACAGCTGGGCCTCCTGCCACCAGCCCTCTCCCAGCCACGGAGGCACCAATGTGGTGGCACTGGGGCGTCCGAGGGGACCGACCCCACTGCCCCTGTGAGAGATGATAAATGAGGACATGCACCCAAGGTCACCTGGCCACACAAGCGAGCCCACGACAGTGTCTGTGGAGTGCACGACCTGAACACCTGCACGGCAAACAGGCTGTGCCCAGCAGGTCCACGATGGCTATGCCAGGCGAGAGCCCCACGGCTGCGGGAAGTGAGGGACAGCTGGAGTGCCATGCCAGGAGCTGCCCTGGACGAGAGCTTGGGAGAGGGCATCCAGGGCCCACTGCACCGGGCAGAGCTGGACCCGACACAGACACCTCTTGGGGGCAGACTGAACCCACAGGAGGCCTCTGTGGGCCAGTGAGACCAAGCAGGCAGAGGCGGGACGGTCCTGGGGACAAAGCCACGGAGAGGCGCACCCCAGAGGGGACGGCACCGGGCCAGGCGGCCGCGGAGCGGAGGCCCACCCACCTCCTTGCAGCGGCAGTTGAAGGCCGCCTCCACCTTCCTCCTCGTCTCGGGCACGTGGCACTTCTTCAGCAGCGGGAAGTAGTGGGGGTACTTGAGGGTGACCTTCAGCCTGTCGTCCTCGGTCTTCTCCAGCGAGTTCAGGAAGTCCTCAGGGAGCCCTCCTGTGGGGCAGCACCGGGGCTGTTACAACGGACGGCGTGGCCACAGGCTGCCCAGGGAGGGCAGGGAAGGCATGGCTTCCCTTGTGCGAGGCTGGGGACAGGAGCCAGCAGGGGGCGGTCATTCAGGACAGCACCTTCCACGCCCTCAGCAGGACCCTGAGCCCGGGCAGCCCACGGCGCTCTCACTAGGAGGTCCTTGGCCACAAGAGCGGAACGTGGTGGGGCAGGCAGGGTGCCGGCCGGTTGCTGGGCTCTCCCTCGGGGACAGGGTGGGCGCTGCCCAGGACCCACGCACAGGAGACGCCAGGGGACCTCACGTGCCAAGAAGGGAAACAGGGAGCAGCAAAGAACCAGCGGCCAGCCATGAGGGCCAGCGTAGCCACCGTGGCCACTTGTGGCCCCACACCTGTGCCTGGCCCTTCCCCATCTGTCCCCAGCAGGCCTCTGATCCCGTGCACAAAGCCTCTCTGAGCACACTGCCCTCGTGGGGTCCCGTGTGGTGCCACCTGCCAGAGGCCCGCTGGGTGGCCCGGCTGCCGGCAGAGCCTGGCCTCCCACTGCAGCCTCCAGCAGGGGCGCCCAGGCCGCAGGCCGCGGCTACACCACGGACTGTCACAGGGCCACCTGGGAGGCAGCCTTGGCACATGGGACAGGCCCAGCAGAGTGACACAGCCCCAGGAACTGAGCCCCCTGGGCTCCACACACGGCCCTGGGGCTGTGCGTATCCACCACGGTCACTACTGCAGGGAGCCGACTTCTCGCCGTTGGCAAAGGAGTCAGAACAAGGACGGGGCTGGCTGTGGACCCGACTGGCTGGAACTGAGGGTGTCACCAGGTACTCGGGGACCTCTGGAGTAGACACACATGCATGCATGTGTGTAGATGGACCTCTCCCCACTCCACCGTGGTCACACATGGCCTACCACGCCCTGGAGTGCGGCCTGTCCCCAGCCACCACAGGCCCACCAGGAACTGCAGGTGCTACTGCCACCCTGCACGCCGGCCCCAGAGAAGACTGAAGCGAGCAGCGCCCTTCCTGCTCCGCACTGACCCCCGCCCCGCCCGGGAGTCGGCAGGTGGCAATTCAAGCCACCAAAGCCAGGACATCCAGTGTTCTCCTGGCTCTGTGCAAGGAGCCTGGAGCGGGAGCCACGGGCAGCAACAAGCCACCTGACACCCATGTCCTGTCCCTAAACGTCTTCCTCCACCAGAGGAGCCCGGGCTAATTGGAGAAATGGCCGCAGCTGGGGCTGTGCTGGAGCCACACACACCAGAGGGCGGACAAGTGCTCAGACACCTGGACACGCCCGGGGTGGACACGGGCACCAGGGAACGGCACCAGGGAACTGCGGGCTGGGTGGCCACCCAGTGGTCAGCACCCACTGAGCGTGCAAGGGCCCGCGTCCCGCCCCAGCACCGCGCACACAGCCAGGAAGCCCCGTACCTGCTGCTGGAGACAATCCCCGGGCGCGGGGCCGCCAGCACCGGGGGCAGGTGGGGCGGAGGAGCAGCTCTGGAGCTCCCGGCAAGGGCAGGAGGGCGGTGGGGACAGGCTCTGTCCGCCCTGGGGGCAGCACCGCACAGCCCCCCACCACGGAGGGCAAGCGCCTCTCTGCACCGCGCCCCTCGCGCTGGACTCCAGCGGCCCTGTGGCCGCGTCGGGAGGCCTTGGGTGGGCAGGGCGGAGTGTGGGGGCAGACGTGGCCGTGTTCAGAGCTGGGCCTCCGGCTAGGAGCCGGGCGCTCCAGAGCCTCGTGGCCTCAGCTGTCCAGGCGCCAGGAGCCAAAGGGAAGGTCTCACTGCAGTGACCCACAGCCCGAGCGACTGTCCCTGGGCACTCACTAGAGGCTTGCAGGCCTTCCTGGCCAGCCTCCTCAGAGGCAGCCACCCACGTGACAAGAGCCCTGGGATGACAGTCACAGGGAACGGCAGGAACACCCAGTCTTGTGGGAACCCCGGCACAGTCCTCAGAGACAGACAGACAGACAGACGAACGCCACACAACAGGCGGGCTCTTGTCTCAGCAGAGGAGCGAGAGGCCCAGGAACTGTCCTGCCAGAAGGGGCCTCGGGGATGGGCCGCAGGGTGCCCGCGCCGCGGGCCGGCTGGCAGCCCAGAGCGCACGCAGCACCTCAAGAGCCGGGCGAGCAGACCCGGATGTGAGGAGTGCACACGGGTCCCCGGGCACGTCCTTGAGACCCTTCTGCAGGTCTGACGTGTCCATGGTCAGTTGTCTGGGGAAGGAGGGGTAGGAAGAAGGGGAACCAGACCTCCAGGACCCACACGCACTCAGGCCTGGGAACAACGGCCTCCATCACTCCCAACTTTCAGGGAGACTAAGACCAGCACCAAGGGGGCTGGGGCTGGGGCTCAGTGGTGGAGCGCACACCTAGCACATGCGGGGCGCTGGGTTCATCCTCAGCACCACATAAAATAAATAAAACACAGGTATCATGTCCACCTACAACTAAAAAATATTGGGGAAAAAACCCACCACCCAGGCAGGCAGGAATATCCAGAGCCAGCTTCTCCTGGCTCCCAGTGTCAAATCCAAGCCAGGGCTCCTGCCATCTGGGCGGGACCTTGGTCAGACACGTCGTGGCCATCCTGACAAGGACCTGGAGCCTAGGCTGCCAGAATGCCCACGAGCATGCCAAGTGAGGACGCTCACCACCCGGAGGGCCAGACACAGCGCCCACCTCCTGCCACCCCAGCCACAGCAGCCACAGGAAGCACAGGCCTCCCAGGCGGGGCCCGAGGAGCAGCCCGCACGGCCCGCCATACCTAGCTCCTCACGTGTGAAAGGCAGGAAGGTGGTGTCCTCGTTCAGGTTCTTGTTGAAGTCGATGCACAGGAGGCTCAGCTTCTTCTTGATGCTCTTGATTTTCTGCCAGGAGAGACAACAGCAGTGGAGGAGGGAGGGGCAGAGGTCCCTGTCGCTCCTGCCAAAGGCCTGCCCGGACTGAGAGGCTCTCTTCCGAGACCCGGGCAGGAAGAGTGGACAGCTGGGACAGAGGAAGGGAGAGAACACAAGCCAACCCCAGCCAAGCGCAGCAGTGCCCGCCTGTCATCCCAGTGACTTGGGAGGTGAGGCAGGAAGAGCGCATGCTTGAGGACAGACTTTGCAACTTAGCAAGACCCCGCCTCAAAATAAAAAATAAAAAGGATTAGGGATGTGGCTCTGCGGTAAAGTGACCTTGGATTAAATCCTCAGTACCAAAAACAAAAAAGAAAAAATCCCAGATTAAATCCTCAGTACCAAAAACAAAAAAGAAAAAATCCCAGATGTCCCGCGTGACCCTCCACATGCCCTCCCCTGCAGAGATGGACCTTGGGAAATCTCCAGACTGCACCCTCTGCTGTCCAGGGTCCAGCCAAGAGCTTTCGAGACCCTCCAAGCAGGAGTCACCTTCAGAGACCACAGTCTAAGCTTCTGGACGTCTCACAGGCCTAAGCCTACACCCTCCACCTGACGAGTACAGTTCTCAAGAAACAGGTGAAAATCGACCCAGTCGGGGCTGGGGCTCAGCGGCAGAGCGCTCGCCTCGCACGTGCACGCCCGGGTTGATCCTCAGCACCACGTAAACATAAATGCATTGCATTGTGCACAACTAAAGCAAATAAATAAACATTAAAAAAAAAAAAAAAAATCGACCCAGTCCAGTGTGAGCCGATTCACAAGGAACCAACGCCAGTGGCCTCCCCCAGGACGAGGTGTGACACAGGGATGTGCCCAGCATGTGGGGAGGTGCTGGAATCCCCTGCTCACCAGGGCCACTGTCCAGGAAGGACCCGCCCTCCCCACGGGTTCTGTGTGGACCCACCCTACCCCGCACGCTCTGGCTTTCGGCACCCCGAGGCGTCTCGTGGCCGCCTGAGCGGGCTGTGCTCTTGGGATCTGGGAGTCCTGGGTCCCGAGGAGGGGTCCAGCCCACTGGGGCAGCACTGAAGATGTGCTCTCATCCTCAACAGTCGTGCGGGGACGCCCGTCTCGCCAGGGTGGCCGCTGTGCCAAGTGCCGGTCACCAGCAAGGGCTGCAGGCCCAAAGCCTACACTAGCCGCGTCTCTTCTCCGCACTCTGATGCTCTGGCCTCCTGGGGCCTGGCTGGGGAGCTGGCTCCCCTGGGGGGCGGGGGCGGCAGCAGTTCCCGCGAGCAGCAGGCGGCTCCCCGACACGCGCCTTTCAGATGCAAGCCCGCCGGCGCCGCGCCCACACCTCCGTGGCTCTCCCTCCTGGCCACTGTGTGCAGGCACCGGTCACTCCAGGGCCGGCTCCTACTCCCAGAGCCAGCCTAGCCGGCCCCAAGGCAACCCATCCTCAGTGCCAACGCTCTGCCACGCCCCGCTCCCTGCCTGCTCACAGCCTCGGCGCTGCGGGGTCCCTGGTGTGCACAGGGTGCTCCCCGATCTGCCCCTCAGAACCTCAGCCAGAACCGTGCTCCCAGCTCTGCCAGGCTAACTCACGGAATCCTGCAGAGGGCCCCAGAAGGCAGCCCTCACAGCGTCCCCCTGGGGTGACTCGGGTTGCCAGGACTGAGATGTGGGCCCTGCTCATGGCATGGTCAAGGCTGCAGAAGTGCTGACCCATCACCCCGTCATGCTGAGGCCCCTGGGAGGGGAGCCGAGGGGCCCACATGCGCCTGTTCGGGACCACAGAGACCTGCCACTGGACCAGAGGCAGGCAGCCGAGGCTCGCGGTCAG
The DNA here is from genome assembly GCA_025594165.1 of Tamias sibiricus. Lineage (NCBI taxonomy): Eukaryota > Metazoa > Chordata > Mammalia > Rodentia > Sciuridae > Tamias > Tamias sibiricus. Next base: position 1,964,810 of record CM046673.1, on the reverse strand, counting down.
AGGTCAGGCCTCCGCACTCAGCAGGGACTGAGCGGCTCTGGACAGACCCGTCTTCCCAGAGCTTGTCCTAGGGAAGACGCTGCACTGCGGGGAGCCCGGCCAGCGCCAGGGCCAGGGCCACTGGCTCACCTCCTGGGTCTCCTTGGGGAGGTGGAGCCCGTTCCTCCGGCCGAGCTTGATGAGCCGCTCCAGGTAGCGCTGCGCCTCGGGCCTCAGGGAGTCCTTCTCCACTTTCTCCTGCAAGAACCAATGGACACACGGACACAAAGATCAGGACACCACCGGATGCTGGCCAGTAGGAAGAACCGACTTCTCCGGAGGAGTGGGAGGGTGCGGCTGCTCCAGATAGCAGGGCAGTCTCTTCAGGCCCAGCGAGCCGCCCGCCACAGGCCGGGCACGGCCTCCCAGAGCGGTGCCCGCGGCCCCGGGGCTGCAGCCGGGCGGAGCGAGGGGCTGGGCTGGCTGGTGGGCGGCCCCGGGGCTGCAGCCGGGCGAAGCGAGGGGCTGGGCTGGCTGGTGGGCGGCATCGGGGCTGCAGCCGCGACAGCGAGCACACCCACCGGGCGGGGAGCAGGACGCTCGCTCTGCGAGGGCGTGGGCCCACCAGCACCTCCACAGACAAAGCTTACAGTGCTTTGAAGGACTCCCAGCGCCTCAGCGCCTGTCCCCGAGTTCCGTGGAGGCCCACCAGCCTGAGTGTGGCCGGTGGCAGCAGCACCAGGGCCACACCTCTCGGTCACGGAGGACGGCACAGGCATCGGCCAGGCCACACCTTCCGCCACATCGCCCCCATTGGGCTCCTGTGGGCACAGGCTGCTGTCACTAAGCAACACCCCAGTGGCTGGGCCCCAGGGGAAAGCCCGCGGCCCCCAGCCTGGACGCTTTGCTACAGCTTCCTTGTTATCATCTGTCTTTTTAAATTTCTCCCAAGTTGCAAAGTGAACAGAACACGAACTTCTGGTGGTCCTGGGGCTTGAACCAGGGGTGCTCTACCACTGACCCACACCGAGCCCCCATTTCAAGGCAGGGTCTCGCCAAGTTTCCAGGCTGGCTGCAACTCACCCCGTCCTGCCTCAGCCTCCCGAGGCGCTGCGATGACAGGCACAGCCACCGCACCTGGCAAAGCTTACCATCAAAAGGGTGTTTAACTGTGCTCTCTGTGATGCCACCACTGCAGCCGTCTGTCCCAGAAGCGTCACTGTAATGCTTTTTTTTATGATCTACATCCCCAGCTTTTTTTTATACCAGGGATTGAACTCAGGGGCACTCGACCCCTGGGCCACATCCCCAGCCCTATTTGTATTTTATTTAGAGACAGGGTCTCACTGAGTTGCCAAGTGCCTCGCCATGGCTGAGGCTGGCTTTGAACTCGCGATCCTCCTGCCTCAGCCTCCCAACAAATGGGATTACAGGCATGTGCCACCATGGCCGGCTTTTTTTTAGTTTTTTAATTTGAGATAGGGCCTTGCTAAGTTGCTGAGGCTGGCTTTGGACTCGCGATCCTGCTGCCTCAGCCTCCTTGAGTCACTGGGATAACAGGATGACACCACACCCAGCATCATCATGCTCTTTAAAAGCAAGACAACAGAGCTCTCCAGTCCTGAGGAAACAGACCTGCTGCCACCTGGCCTGCCACCTGGGTGCCCCTGCCCGAGGCCTCACCTGCAGCCAGACGACCCTCTGGTACACGTCCTGCCTCATGCTCATCTCCACGTCGAACTCCGAGAGCTTCCTGTCCGCCTCCGTGCTGGCCGAGCGGATGTCCTTGGCTGGAGACACATGCTGGGGGAAGTCAAGGGTGTTCCTCTGGACTGTGGCAGGCGGGAAAGCAGATGGTGGGGAGCAGCCCACAGAGCCCGCTCGCCCCCCAGCCCCACCCTGCCCAGGCGCAGCTCTCGGTCCCTCCTCGCCGGACACCGTCCACTCAGGCCTAAGCTGGATGCTGGTTCAGAGGCAGACAGTTCAGAGGTCTCAGGGGACACAGATTCGACTCAAGACACTCCAAGGTAAGAAAGACCCCGAGAGAACACACGTGACAAGACCAGGGGGCCCACGAACTCAATTCCAAAGAAACAGCCACAGCCGTCAGCGGTGACACGCACCAGCCACTCCGCGACTTCCAAAGCACCCCTGCCCTGGTGCGGAGAAGCAGCACGGACCTGCCGCCGCTCTCTCAGGGAGTCCCCGGACCAGAACGCCCGACCTCGGGGACCTGCGCGCTCTCACAGCAAAGGGCGGACGTGTGCGCAGCGGGGCGCGACCACACCTGGAGCGTCACCCAGCCACGAGCTGCAACGTGGGTTCACCCTGAGGCCACACAAGGCCACACGGTGTGGCTCCATTGACAGGAAAGTCTATGGACAGGGCTGGGGAGGGACAGAGTGACACAAAAGGCACAAAGTTTCTTTCTGGGGGAATAGAAACATTCTAAAATGGAAGCGTGGTAGCAGTTGGGCAAGTCTGTGACTACGTTAGAGCCACTGAAACGTGGGCCTGAGAAGGGAGAACTGCACAGCAGGCCACAGCTCAGGAGAGCAGCTTAGAAAAGAAACAGAGCTGGGGCCAGCGGCCCACGCCTGTGGTCCCAGGTGTCTGGTGGGGGAAAAGCAGCAGACACTTTGCACTAGAGAGATTCCAATCAGTTGGATGGCTACCATAACCCTGCAGCCAGTGCAAACCCCCAGCCTGGGAAGGCGTCCTTGCCCAGCAAGGCCTGTCAGACAGGGAGGAGGCGAGGCCAGGCCCAAGGAGCACAGGGGCACTGACCACAGTGGTGGTCTGGGGCAGGCTGGTGCAAAGTCCTTTTGGGATGTCCAGGCTAGGGACCACCTGGGCACCGCAGGTACACCACAGGGGACAGCACAGCACGAGGGGTGGAAAGGGCCTCTGTGATCAGAGAAGCACCAGGCTCAGCCATGGGGAGGCGGGTTCAGGTCAGGTGGCAAGGCTCTAGGGGAGGCAGGGGGAGCTCCAGGGGCCAGGACAGGCACACCCAGGCGGTGGCTGCAGCTGAGGGCAGAGCTAGAGCTCAGTGACTGTCCAGGGCTCCCAGGAAAGGGAGTGCGTGCCGGAGACGGAGGCAGGGCAGTTCCTCGCAGACGTCCTCTGCAGCGAGACCGCATGCTCTCTGGGACACACCTGGACACCTTCAACCTCTATGAACGGCTCTGGGACAGTGTCCTGACCCCTCCAACCAGGCTTGTCGGTCCTCACAAGTGAGCAGAGGGACCTACACAGAAGAGGCGGCTGTGCTGGACGGGAGGGGCACACTTGAGGTGGTCACCCAAGTACCGGGCAACGGAGGCTGAGGAGGCAGGTGGGGCAGGACATGAAAGGAACCAATGTGCCCTCCCTGCCCCAAGGAGGGAGCCCTCACTGGGTGTAGCTTCCCAATCTCAGATTTCCAAGCCTCAAGGACTGTGAACCAAAATAAACCTCTCCACACATGACCCAGTCTCAGGTGTTAGTTACAGCCACAGAACACTTACTAAGGCGACAGGGGTGGTGGTGGGCACCTGTAGTGCCAGCTTCTTAGCAGCCTGAGGCAGAAGGATCTTGAGCCCTAGAGCTCAAGATTAGCCTGGATAACATAGCTAGCTAGGACTTGTAGCAAAACCAAACCAGAGCCAGGCATGGTGACACACGCCGGTAATCCCAGCAACACCGGGAGGCTGAGGCAGGAGGATCTCAAGTTTGAGGCTAGCCTGGGCAACTGAGTGAGGCACTAAGCAACTTAGCAGTGCCCTGTCTCAAAAACAACAACAACAACAAAAAAAACACACAAAGAGCAAAAAAACCCAAACTGAAACAAACAGAAAACTAAGACTCGGGCAGAGTTCATCAGTTCAACAGAAAACAAACACCCTCGGGGACAGAGGAAGAGGTTAGCTGGGACTCGGGTTTCAAGGCTGTCACAGGAGCTGGCTCCCTCCCACTTCAGGCTCCCAGATGATGCAACCCAGGACAGCTGTGGTCAGCTGGGCAGTGAGGTGGAGGAGCACAGGGCAGGAGCCCATCTCTCCTGAAAGTCTCCAGGCGACGGGCACCTGGCCCAGGTGGGCATGCTTGACCACTGCCACCCTGCAAGCAGGTGGCGACCCACAGTCAGCATCGAAGACAGGGTGAGCAGCATGGCGCTGAGCCTGCCACGGTGCCTCCAGCGGTCCTCCCATGGCTCACCTGTGTAGGACACCTCCACGTCAGCCAGCGCCTTGAGGGTGCTCTCGTAGGAGACGTCCTCGAACTTCTGCGCGCCCACCTGGTCGTACACGCGCTTGGTCTGCTCGATGAGCTCCTTGGTGAGCGCCTCGATCTGCTGCGCGCTCAGGTCCCACCTCAGGTAGTTCACCACGGAGCAGGGGGTGGCCGTGTCCAGCACGTCCCCTGTACAGGCTGCACAGGGAGAAGCCAGCACCAACCACATCTGAGCAAGTCTACACACTCAGGGTCTGTGGCCGCCTGAAGCGATTGCCGCTTGGAGCAATGAAGCCGTGGGAAGAAGTTAGAGGCAAACTGGAAACCAACAGGCTTTTTATTTTGATAACCTTTTTCTCCGGCTCTAACGACGACTCTAACACGCACCACCAAAAAAAACCCACAAAACAAAATGGCCCCAACCCGATCCTGGCTCAAGTCTCGCGAGATCCCGGGCCAAGTCCCGCGAGACCACGGAAGGCGGCAATGTCTGAATATCTCTATGGCCCGTAGCCAACCGCAATCTCAGCCATCTCCCCAATCAGGGCTCCTGCAAGGGTCAAAGTGACCTGAGGTCTCATGGGGAAGCACAGACCGAGGTGACTCTGTCCTCTCAAGTCCCTCCAGGGACACTGGGCAGTATCTGGGGACATTTGTGGTAGTCACTGAGGGAAGGGAGGCCACTGGCATGGAATGGTGGATGTGCTCAACACCCCACAGTGCCCAGGACACCCAGCCCAGAATGTCACCCACACTACTGTTAAAAACCCTGCCTACAGATCCAAGCACCCCAGAGCTCCAGGCATCAACAAAAAGGAGGAGAGCGAGACACCAGGGCACTCGCCGCTCAGTTCCTACCTCGCCGGAGGACATAGGAGGAAGAACGGGGGCTTTCCCAGAGAAGGCCCACATTTGCTCCCGCCAGGCTCCACCAGATGGGGAGCACGTGGGCTCCTAGAAGCTCATTAACTCAGTAAGTGTGGCCCCACGTGTGCTGCGGGAGTACCACTATGGGCCTCACCCACCCACTCCCGTGCCTCCCTGAGAAAGGGGTGTATAAAATGACTGGTGGGCAGGGGACCCTGAAGTAAGGCCAGAAGAGGAACTGCTTGTGACTGGGCACAGCAGAGCTGGTGAACCCAGCTGTCAACCCTGACCCGCAGGACCTAGTAGCACCTTACCTGTGTTGGGTCGAGATCTGTTCTTTAAAGGCCAAACTTTTTTTTTTTTTTTTTTTTTTTTTTTTTTTTTTTTTTTGGGACTAGGGATTGCGCTCAGGGGCACTCGGCCACATCCCCAGCCCTTGTTTGTATTTTATTAGAGACAGGGTCTCACTGAGTTGCTAAGTGCCTCGCCATTGCTGAGGCTGGCTTTGAACTCACGATCTTCCTGCCTCAGCCTCCCAAGTGCTGGGATTACAGGCGTGCACCACCATGCCTGGCTAAGGCCAAACATTTTAACCACAAGCCACATACAGTCTATGTCCCATGGGTTGTATAACAATAGGCAGGCTGGAGTTTGCCCATTCCTTCAATGAAAGGCTTAAACTTTAACCCTGAATACAAGACAGAGGCCTGGAAAGGGGGCCTGTCGACCAGATGTGCGTTTTTACAAAGGCAGGGGATAGCCCTGCAAGATAGTTCAGGATTGCAGAAGCTAAAGTCAAACTGCCTAGGTTAGAGCCCTGCCTTGCCACTTGCTGGCTATGGGATCCTGGCAAAACCTCAGAATTCCCACTTATAAAGTGGGTACAACGTAAGACCCAGAGTACAGAGTTCTCCCAGGACTCAGCAAGAGATCAGAACATGCCTTGCATCCCAATACCACAACAAAGTTTTCAAGTGGCAGCTCCTACAACACACCACACAATCACTCATCTAAAAACCTTTAGGGCCAATGATGTCTCAAAAACCAAGCTTCCCAGCCGGGCGCAGTAACACACTAAGGCAGGAGGGTCACGAGTTCAAAGCCAGCCTCAGCAAAAGCGAGATGCTAAGCAACTCAGGGAGACCCTGTCTGTAAATAAAATACAAAATAGGGCTGGGGATGTGGCCCAGTGGTCGAGTGCCCTGAGTTCAATCCCTGGTACCAAGGGGCGGGGAGGAGAATCAAGCTTTCCCCCCTATTTTGGAAAAGTAATACAGCAGGCACATGGTCCATGTGTCACAACATCTAGGTACGTTGGAGCGACACCTGACGACCAAGTCAGTCTTTCTGCAGTGGAGTGAGGAAGTGAACGCCGGAGCAGTTCTCGGGGTGGCTGTCCTAGGCACTGCAGTGTGTGAAGCAGCAACCCTGGCCTCCACTCATCCCATGCCAGGAGCACCCGCCCCAGTCACGACAGCCACAAGTGTCCCCAGGTGGCATGAATGCCCCAGTTAACCACTGACAGACTGAGAAAAAGGAGGGGCATCCATCAGACTTTCTGGCCAAATGACAAATGGACTGCTGCAGACTTCAAGCAAACCATTGTTCATGGAGCAGTTTCAATTTAAAAACTGCAGAAAGGGAACCCGTATCCATATTAAAACCTGTGGTCAAGCAGAGCATTGGGAGCTCGGGGAAGATGGAGAACAATGGGAACTGGACTGCCAGGAAACTCTCCCAGAGGAGCAAGGATCTGACCTTGTGGAAGACCACTCAATCTGTAGATACTTACTGGCTGCCCCCTCTGTGCTGGGTCTCTGGGCTAATGATCCAGCAGCAAACAAGGCAGATAACATACCTCCTGCCTCCCTGAAGCCTCAATTGGCCTAATTATTATTATTAGCATTACATTTATCATTGCTCATTGTGTGCTGAAGAAAGAAACTGGGGGAGGACAGGCTGGAGTGAGAAAATTCAAGGATATGAGCAAGGAGGCATCACACAACCTGAGCAATTCTCTAAAATACAGAAAACAGGTCACATTGCTCCCCTGATGAAAACCCTTCCAACTGTGCCCCTCTGCCCTTAAAATGAAAGGAGCCTGGTTTCGCAGGTGCCTGCGTTTTAGCCAAAATGACTCTCATTCCCCAAGAAGATACAGGTGTTCCAGACTCCCCACCTCTGCAGGGGGTAGGGGGAGGCACCTTCCCCAGCTATGACAAGCAGCTGCTTCTCCCCTGGAGTCCAGGCTCCAAGGCCACCTCCATACAGAGGGCTTCCTGAGACCACCTGCTGCACACCACCGACCCCATCTAAATCCTCGCTTGCTCGTTGGCTTCTGAACGACCGACTGCGCTGCAGAAGTCTAGGAGGACGAGGAGCGGGGTCCTAATCACTGTCTCCCCAGAGGCCACCCCAGGGCCCGACCCGTCCACGGGGGAAGCTCGCAAAGTTTGCTGAATGGATAAAGCGCTGGAAAAGTTGGTTCATTCATTCGGCAAACGAGGGGGCAGGGCCACGGGCCAACTGCCCGCCCTGCCGGGCGCAGGGTCACTCGGCTTGGGTCTCAGGCCCAAGTCGGGATCCCGGGAGGCGCGCGGGTGCAGGGGACGCCGGGGTCCGGCGAGCCGGACCTCGGCGAGAGGCGGCTAGTACCTGCGGGGGGCTTCATGGCGGGCGGGTCTGCTCCGGCGGCACCCTCGCTGCACCTGGCCAGCGTCCACCAGCCTCAGCCGAGGTGGACACCTCGAGCGCCTCGGGACCGCCGCCGCCGCCGCCGTCGGCCGCAGACTGAGGGGCCCGCCGCCCGCGCGCCCAGGGCATGCTGGGAGGGCGCGTGCGCAGAGACGGCAGGGCGCAGGCGTGCCGGAGCTCCGCCCACACCTCGAGGCCGCCGGCTCGCTGACGCGCCACTCTACGCATGCGCTGCAATCCTCCCGGCCCGTCATTGGTCCTCAGAGGTGGGTGGGCGGAGCTACGGGCTACAAGCTCCAGAGCCGCCTGGCCGACTGGGAAAGAGCGTTTCCATGGAAATCGCACACACCTCTGGCTCTGAGGCTTTCCTGCCAGTTAGTTCTTCACCTGGGCTTCAGACGCCTGTATTCATTTGTACTTGCCTCCTTCCTTCCTTCCTTCTTCGTTCAGTTCTCGCGATTGAACCCAGGGGTGCTTTACCACTGAGCTACATCTCCAGCCCTTTTTATTCTTTAAGACAGGGTCCGGCTAAGTTGCTGAGGCTGGCCTTGAATTTGGGATCCTCCTGCCTCAATTTACGGAGTTGCTGGGATTACAGCCGTGCGCCACCACGCCTGGCTGCCTCCTTTTTACAATCCCTCACTTATGGAGGTTTTTTTTTTTTTTTTTTTTTTTTGGCTGGGGATTGAACCCAGGGCCTTGTGCATGTGAGGCAAGCGCTGTACCATCTGAGCTGTATCCCCAGCCCTCTTAGGGGCCTCTTGTTAAAGATCGCTTACAGTATCCCAAAACACTTTTTGTAGGTTTTTTTCCTTTCTAGTATCCTGTCCAGCTTCCAGCATCTAAGTAACAGAGTAGATACCCCACGTGCCAACCGAAATGTTCATCAATTTAAGAAACCACAGTTAAAAATAAAAATAAAGCCAGGGGCTGGGGTTGTGGCTCAGCGGTAGGAGCGCTCGCCTCGCACGTGCGCGGCCAGGGTTCGATCCTCAGCACCACGTAAACATAAATGCATTGCATTGTGTACAACTAAAGTAAATAAATAAATATTTTTTAAAAATTTAAAAAATTAAAATTAAAGCCAGGCGCGGTGGCGCACGCCTGTAATCCCATCACTTGGGAGGCTGAAGCACGAGGATCGTGAGTTCAAAGCCAGCCTCAGCAATGGCGAGGCACTTAGCAACTCAGTAAGACCCTGTCTCTACTAAAACAAAAAAGGGCTGGGTATGTGGCCCAGTGGTCGAGTGCCCCTCGTTCAATCCCCGGTGCAAAAAAATAAAAATAAAATCAACATAAGCTAGTAAGTATAATCGAGAAAGTGTCAGTAAACATACCAGGCTAGGTGGCACAGGCCTGTCATCCCAGGGACTCAGGAGGCTCAGACAGGGGGATCGCAAACTCGAGACCAGCCTCAGCAATTTATCAAGGTCTTAAGCAATTTACGGAGACCTTGTCTCAAAAAATAAGAGTACCAAAAAGAAAAAGAGTAATTTAAAAAAGGATGAGGAATGTTGCTCAGTGGTTAGGCACCATTGGGTTCAATCCCTAGTACCAAAAAAAAAAAAAAAAGGAAGTGTTAGTAAAGAGACCCATGACCCCATGACTTCATATCACAAGTGTTTTGAAACACTACAGTAAGCTGACCTATATCCAGTGATGTTCTCCGTTAATCCTGAACTGTCTGAGGGTTGGTGGGGACGTGGCTAACTTTAGGAAAAAAAAGACTCACAAAAAAAGTAATCCATGGCATTGATTGTACATGTATTTTAACTAGGATAAAAATGAATCGCGGGCTGGGGATATAGCTTGGACAGTAGTGTGATTGCCTACCATGCACAAGGCCCTGGGTTCAATCCCCAGCACTCCCCACCACCGGCAAAAAAAAAAAAGGAAGAAGAATTGGAAGAACACCGATGGTGGTTAGTTTTCTGTCGTCATCGGCCACTTCCCTTCACTCACTCCATATTTTATCTCTTGAGAACACTAAAGTTAACCCTACATCAGTCTTCATTGTCACTGTTCCCTGTGCTCTGGGCTTAGCCATCCTTCAATACAAACATAAAGAAGAGATCATCCCTAACCTTCCAAGGCAGCTTAGTTCCCCAAGCACAATGACGACCTCACACCGCATCACACCATTTTTTTCTTCCTACTGTTTGCCATTAAAGGGAAAAAAAAAAACTTTTTTTTTTTTTGGTCTTTTTGGTACTGGGGATTAGACTCAGAGGTGCTTTATCACTGAGCTATATCTTCAACCGTTTTTTATTTTTTATTTGGAGACAGAATCTAAGCTGCCCAAGATGTCCTTGAAGTTGCAGTCCTCCTGCCTCAGCCTCAGCAGGGATTACCTGCGTGTTACTAGTGAAGTTTCTTGATTCTTTCTGTAGTAGTTGACTAGTCTACCCCAATTCAAGGCAATGAAAGCACTTTGCTGCTTTTGGAATTGGTTTGCGATAAATATTTGTTGAATTAATACCAAGATTTGTTAATACTAACACGTGTTGAATGAATCCTGGGCATCTGCTGTGCACATCTCTGACTTATTCATCGCGGAGATTAAACGAATGGAAGAATGCACTTGTGGGTGTGTCGGATGATGGGTGGATGAATAAGTGAACAAACAGTAGATGACAGTGACGCCCATTCATGGAGAGCCCAGGACACTCCGAGAGCCAAATGCCCAAACTCGGCGGCACCACGTGGCCCGCTCGGCACCACACGTTCCGCTCAGCCAGCCCGTAGAGTCCGCCGCTGTCCCACCATGCACCGCTCCGCCCCAGCTCCGGCGAGCAGGCAGCCCTAACTTCCGGCCTCCATTAGGTCGCAGAGGTCAGTTGTCCTAACGACCAGCTTGCTCCCGCCTCCAAATTGCGTCACTTCCTTCCACACCCGCCTCGGCCACGGACGCACCTGCGCAAAATGAAAACAAAACGGAGCGGGCTCCTCCTGCGCGTGCGCCGCGCCCGGGGGCGGGGCCGAGCGGCGCCGCTGTGCGCAGGCGCAGCCGTCGGTGGGTCGGGGCTCGGTCGTCTCGGAGGTGAGTAGGGGGCTCCGCGGTGAGCCGGGTGGGTGTGGCGTCTGCGGCTGGCGGTTCCTGGGGCTCGGGAGCCCTTGAGAAGGGGGCGGTCTTGGGCCGGCGTCGCCGAGTCTCGAGAGGTCCTGTGAGTGGGCAGCGCGGCGGGGAAACTGAGTCAGGACCGAGGCGCGCTGTCCGTCGCGGGCCCTCGCCTCTCTGCTCCGGGTCTAGGCCCTGCACATGGTGGTCCGCAGGCTGGCGGCGGGGACCACGCGGGAGGTGCGCTCGCCGAGGGTTCGCTGCTGCCCTGGTTCCTGTGGCTTCCCTGGAAGCACGGCTGCCTGGACGCGGGGACCCCGCTTGTGCCGGCGCCGCCACTCCGTACCTGGGTGACCTTGGCCAGCGACTCGGCTGCCCAGAGGCTCACTTGCTCATTCCGTAAGGCGGGCGTTGTCGCAGTCACAGTCTGCGCGGATGAGAGCCGCGGGACCCAGCACAACGTGGGCACCCCAAAGGGTTAGCAGTTGTTAGTCCTAGTTCACCTTTAGGGTCGCTTGCATACGATGCTAGAGGTGGGGGAAAGCCGATGTGGAGGACCAGCCGGCCACCTGTCGCCAGCTGTATAAACTTGGGCAGGTTGCTTTTGCTCTCTGAGCAGATCTTTGCTCCTTACCGAAATAGTTGTAAAAGTTCACGCCTTGCAGGGTCATTGTGAGGTTAAAGTTTCTAAAACATTCATTAATCAGGTGCCTGAAACCCTATCAGTGCTTGCTGGAGACTGGCTGTTTGATTATGATGTGTCAGAAAATGTGTGTAGTCTGTGTCCTTTTGGTTAAATGGTTTTCCTGTTTTCGTTTGCTTCTGATTGTCTGTTTTGTCACCTTTGGACCAGTGGGTCTCAGCTGAGGGAGTTTTGTCCCCCAGGGCATCCTGGGTGATGCCTGGGAACATCTATAGCTTCAGACTAGGGCACGGAATGGGTGGAGGCCAGGGATGCGGCTCAGCACCCCGAAGTGCACAGGACACCACCCTAGAGAATGATCCCGCCCCAGCGTCCAGCGTCAAGACTGAGAAACCATGTTTGAAGTCGGCATATGGATTTCAGCTTGGGCTACATCCCAGGACCTCAGTAAGGCAAATGACTATGGAACTCAGTCTCTTGGGTCCATGGAATCCCCCAGCCCAGGGGGTGTCAACTGGTGGTGATTCAGCCTCCAGGAGACACTGGGCCATGCCTGGGGACATTTACGGTTGTCACAACAGGTTGTGCTCCTGGCACAGAGGGGGTCAAGGCCAGGGATACTATTCAGCACCCTTAATAATGCCCAGGATGTCTACCCCAGAGAGTGACCCAGCCCTGTGTGTAAATAATCCTGCTGTTAGAAACCATACCCTAGGCCAGCAACTCTCCCCCATTATGGCCTGTGGGGGATTTATGGACCCCTGAAAGTATGTGCAGATTTTTTTTGGGGGGGGGGTGTGTGTATGAGAAAGATTTTGTGGGGCAAGGAAAAGCACAGGAGTTAAACTGCCTGGGTTCAAACCTCCTCTTTTGTGTCATCATAGCTGCAGCCTTGGGTGGCCTGGGGAGTGTCTAATCCTCAATTTTGTCTTCTGTAGAACGGGGGGATAGAGTAGTAAACACCTCGAGTGTCTGAGGGTTAAGATACCAGCATTGACTAGAGAGCCAAACCCTGTTGCAACCCGCTTTTGTGAATGAAGACGTGTGGGAACTCAGCCAGCCTCCTTGGAAGGGCCATGCTTCATCCGCACGTGGACTTGGACTACGGTGGCTGGATGGAGTGGTTACCACAGCGATCTTCTAGCCTGGGGGGCTGAAGGCTTTCTGTGCTCTGACTCTTTCAAAAAATGTTCCCTGATCTCTGCAAAGTGCCCTCGTGTACGGCGGGTCACTAGGGCCTGGCAGGCACTGAGCATGCCAAGAACTTGAGCCAATGTCTACCTTAAGTCTTCCTGGAAGGGGCGTGACTCCTGCAGGTTCTTCTCTGCTCCAGGTTGGAGGCTGCGCTCTGCGCTCTTCTTGCCGGGACGTTGGCATTGAGGGAGTAGAGACTTGTGGGCGGGCAGCAAGGCAGCTCTCAGCTCTTCACGAGGAGGAGACCGAGTGCCAAGGAGAGGTGACTTCCCCGGGGAACTCGGGCACAGGCTCGAGTTTGCCAGTGACTTCACATCTGTATGGCTCAGACACTGCCAAGCACTGGTGCCCAGGGGAAGCGATCCAGGTACCCAGCCTGGTGTGGGGGAGCAGGTCCGAGAAGAAACACGAGGCCCAGGGCAGGAACAGGGCGCAGGGCTGCAGGGACCGAGGTCTTTTCCTGAGTGTGGGGGAAAGGCGAGCCAGCCCTTGAGGGTGTGTGGACCCCGCCCCGCGTCAGGTGACTCCTGGTGGCGGAGGGCCTCACGGGCACCCTCAAGAGAGTTTTTACATGCCCAGCGACCTCCTAGTAGCATTTCAGAAGAGAACAGGCTCTGACCCAAGGAGTGAACAGGGACCCAGTCAGAACCCCAGAGTGCCAGGGTGGGCACAGGCCGCGGAGCGCCCACTGACAGGAGCCTGCGGGACAGGGCAGGATGAGGTGGGGTGGGCGCAGGAGGGGCGTGGCAGAGGGCTAGGGTTAGGGCTAGGTAGGAAGCTGCCTTAGGACAGGCCAAGTTTTCGTTCCATGCTTAATCCTGGGAGGAAAATGAACAAGCAGCAGGCTGTGCTGTCCTTCGCGTTGTCAGAAGGTGGTGACTGCCACTGAGGGTTCTGAAGCTCCTGAGAGGAGCCACCCTGGGACCCTGCGGTGGCTCTGGTGCTTGTGAAGCCCTCAGTGTTCCCGCAGAGCAGCCCCTTTGCGATTTCTGTCCCACAGCCCAAACCCTACAAGTTGTGATTGTTCAGGAGAGATGGATCGTAGCATTCTCCTGGGACACTGTTCTGGCCCTCTGCAGGGAGGAGCCTTGGTGGGATTGAAGTCAGATTTCGGGACCACGTCATGTCCTGCCCTGAGCAGGGCGAGGGACGCAGCAGGTGTCGGAGCCTGCTGGGCCTCGCGGTGCAGGGCTCCGTGCTTACCGTGAGTCTGCAGGCCCTGGCCGCCCGCCCACAGTCCTGAGGTCCTGGGGCTCTGCAAGGAAGGTCCTCAGCCCCCAGCTGGAAGTCACTGTGCACGCAGGGAGTCCTGATCGAGGCCTTGCTTCCTCCCGCCAGCATCTGTCGGCCACTCTTCAACCAGGGCCAGGGGTCGATGTCTGGGGACACGTGTGGCTGTCATGGCTGGAGATGCTCCTGGCGTGGAGTGAGTGGAGGCCAGGGACCCTGCTCAGTGCCCTGCAGTGCCCGGGACATCACCCAGGAGAATGACCCGACCCCATTGTCCATGGTGCCAAGTGGGAGATGCTGTATTAATTGTTTTTGGGAAAACCGTCAACTCCCTGTCCCCCCGACACAGAGAGCACTCTTGTGCTGTGCTGCAGGCAGCAGTGCCCAGGGCCTTGGCTGCCGGGCCTGACCTCCTCTCCTCCTGACTCAGTGTGGACCTCAGTGTGGGCAGCACCTAGGGCCTCAGCAGGGCAGATGCGTGTGGGACACTGGGTCTCTTGGTCCATGGAGTCCCCTATCGGAGGGTCTCAACAGGTGTGATTCTGCCCCTGGGGGACACGGGGTGCATGCCAGGGGTGCGTCACGCCTCCTGCAGTGCACAGGACCAGCCCCACCAGAGTGACCCAGCTCGCCCTGGAGCAGCCGTGTCTCAGGTGGCACTGGCTTCTCCCTCCCTGTGTGACACTTGTCAATAGGTGTGATTTCCAGAAGCAGAGACAGACCTATAGGCACGTCCAGCGCACCTTGACCATGCTCACAGGGTCCCTGGGCGCCAGGCTGTGGCGTGATCCGAGTCTTGTTGTCCTAGTTCTGGTGGTGGAGCCCGGGGCGCTCTTACCGCTGAGCCACATCCCCAGCCTTTTTTTTTTTTTTTTTTTTAATTTTGAGATGTGGTCTCCCTAACTTTCTTAAGGCCTCACTAAGTTGCTGAGGCTGGCCTCGCACTTGAGGTCCTCCTGCATCAGTCTCCTGTGGTGCTGGGGTTACAGGTGTGTGCCACCATGTCCCGTGAAGCAGGGGCTTGATAACTCAGTCATCACTGAAGGCAGTGGGTCAGGAGGCCCACTCCTCATTTCCTAGGGGTCACAGGCTGTGCGGCATCTTAGGGGGACCAACACACCTCAAGCATTGGATCTCTGGTGGAACGTGGGGACAGGTCAGGTGGCTGTGGGGTTTGTGTCCCAGGCCTGTCTGCTGTCTGAGAAGGGGTGCGGGAGGACCCACAGCTGCCCTCAGGGCCTGGCTGCTCCGGCTCGCGGGTTCTGGTCCAGGGCTCCTGGCCTCACTGTGGACACTGCAGGGTGCTGAGCAATGGCCCTGCCCTCCACCCACTCCAAGCCAGAAGCACCACCAGTCACAACAACCACAGTTGTCCCCAGAATCGGCCGTGTCCCTGGTTTCACTCCCATGGACCGCCTGGAAACAGACGCAGTCGCGAAGCGCGCGAGGCTCCCGCAGGAGGCGGCGGGGCGTCCACAGCGCTCCCTTTGCCCTTTCCTCTCTGAGTGTGTTAAGGATGCCCTGGGTGAGGCGGCCCCTCGGGAGCTGAGGCAGGAGGGTCTCGAGTTCCAGGCCAGCCTGGGCAACCTAGTAAAGCCCCATCTCAAAATCAGAAACAGGCTGGGGTGTGGCTGGGTGGTGCGGCATCCGGGGTGCAGTGCCCAGGACTGGGGAAGACTCTTGCCGAGCCACACAGTGGGTGGTCCGCAAGGCTCAGAGCTGAGTTTGCGGTCAGGCCGTGTGTCTCTGTCCGCACCAGACACCTGGGCACTTGGGACTCAAGGAGCCGTCTGCAGACAACACGGAGCTGCTTCTGCTCCTGCTCCTGCGTCCTTGGTGATGCGCAGCCAGTCACCCCTGTGTCCTGGGCCAGGTCCCTTACAGGTGGACTGGTGCTCCTCTGCTCTGCATTGACGACCTGTGAGTCCCTCCTGCGTGGCCCTGGACATGTCGCAGGCCTCTCTGCCTGAGCCGGCTCTCTAGAACCAGGCCTGGCCTGCCGTCGTGAGTGCAGAGCACGGGCTCACTGGGCTCCCCGGCCCCAGCGGCTGCCCCATTGCCCAGGGCTGCTGTGACAAGGGCCAGAGACCGCAGGGCGCCTTCGCAACTGAAAACATCTTTTATAAGGTCACCAACCACTGGGTCCAGGTCCACCCTGGTGGCTTCATTTGAACTCGGTTACCTCTGTGAAGACCCTATCTCCAGCACGGTCACTTCTGGGGTCTTGGGGGTTAGGACCTCACCTTATGGAGTTTGGGGACACGCTCAGCCCATCAGGGCATTTGGCGGTTGACCTGTGTGTGCGCGTGGCCTCGGTCACCAGGCTCTGGCGTGCCGTCCTAGCTCAGAAGGCGAGCTGGCCTCCTGGCGGGGCTGGCGCCTTCAGCATGTTGGTGGTCTTTGGTCACTTTGGGGAACTGGCGCCGGGCTCAGCAGAGCAGCAGATCACCAGGAAGCAGCAGTAAGGACAGAGCAGGCGAGTCCCCAGCCCTGCGCCTGCAGTGCCAGCTTGAGCGCTCCCTCTGCTGCCCGCCCTCCTGCACCCGCCTGGCCTGAGCACCCCGTGCAAACAGCGCCACTGGGCGCCTCGGGAGGAGGCTGGCAGGCCCAGGTGGCACGCCAGGCAGCGGCACCGCAGGTCCTGACCCTGCCCGTGCTCCCTTGTCCGCCTGGCAGCTTCACCGGCTCCTGCCCACGGGAGGCTGGGGCGGCCCGTGCAGGGCTTCCTGCCTGGCACTGCCAAGGTCGCTGTGGCCGAAGTCTCCAGGTTGGTCCAGGCGCCCAGGACAGCCCGTCCGTGAGCGGCAGTTCCAGACCCAGGGCTGTCTCTGCTGCCGCCATCTGGGGCCTTCCCTGCTGGTGGGCAGGTGAGAGCCCCTCGAGCACGGGGAGCAGAGGCGCCAGGGGACAAGGCCGTCCTGGTACCCAGGCGGGGCGCGTGTGGCCTGGAGAAGAGCCATGGTGCTGATGCTGACACGCGCACTTAGCGTACCTGAGAGAGGTGGACCGGGCGCGGAGACGCTGGGCGCACCAGCTCTGGCCCCCGTGGCAGCCCAGCGCCAGCCTTGGGACCAGCTTGTTCTGTGTGCACAGGCACATCAGTGAAGCGGGGTCCCCGTCCGTGACACGCATGATGCTGCGGTCCTGCCTCCGTCACCATCAGGCTGAGACTGACCAGTACATGTGAAGTGGCCCTCGTAGTGGCAGTGCGCAGGGCCCAGTGAGTGGCGGCAGGTCTGGATGCTTGGAGCAGAGTGCGAGGGGCTGGGGGTCCCTGTCCCCACCACCCACGCCCTCTGGTCACACACAGATCCTGAAGCCCTCAGGCGCCCCCGCTTCCCATCTCGAGATGGACAACAAGAAGCGCCTGGCCTACGCCATCGTCCAGTTCCTCCACGACCAGCTCCGGCACGGCGTGCTCTCTTCGGACGCCCAGGAGAGCTTAGAAGGTACGCGGGCCCCGCCTGCTCTCCTGCCCTGAGGGGCCGCCCCAGCCCCACCGAGGCTGAGGCCTGCTCACCCTCCTGGACCTGGCTCCAGGCGGGGAGGGTGCAGCTCACGGGGACCAGGGCTGGGGACATCTGGAGCCACACCTCGCGGAGGCCTACGGGCCAGGGCAGCCCCCGGCAGAGAGGAGCTGGCCAGCAGGGCGCACGCCCGGGCTCCTCCCCTGAGAGCCGAGGAGGCGCACTCCGGGCTCCGGGCTGCTGGAGCACACAGGGAGGAGGCGGCTCTGGGCAGCTGTGGGCAGGGGCTTGGGGTGGCCTAGAAGGCCACGTCACTGGGAAAGTGCCCAGGACGCTGTGGGACCTGCCCTGGGGTGGGCGGAGCCACAGCCTGGATGCCACCTGGGGAGGAGGCTGGGCTGGGGAGCCCGGGAGGGACGCCCTGGACACACCCACCCTGCGCACGAGGGCTGGCTGGGGTGCCAGAGGACTGAAGCTGGGCACTGGCCTCAGCTCCTGGCTCTTGCCCAGTTCCTTGGAGTTCCACGGTGGCCTGGGCACTTCCCCAAGTGGGCCCACCAAACCCTCCGCCAGGTGGCCTCAGCATTGTGACTCCATAGAGAGCCCTGAGGTCAGCCACCTGAGCCCAAGCTGCTGTCCCTGCCAGCAGGGTGTGGGCACGTTGTCCACCCCATATATCCAGGGTTCGAGGTGCACCAGAACAAAAGAAAGCCAAGTCAGGAGCCCTGCGGGGCCCAGGCAGTGGGTTCAGGGGGCCTTGTGAATAGACGTGGCTGGAGGGGACGTGTGAGCCCCGCGTGGTTCCCGCAAGGGCGGGTGGCCTTGAAGAACCCCGTCCTCCCGCAGTCGCCATCCAGTGCTTGGAAACCGCCTTCGGGGTGACGGCGGAGGACAGTGGCCTGGCACTTCCCCAGACTCTGCCAGAAATATTTGAAGCAGCCGCCACAGGCAAGGTGAGCCCGGCTTCCCCCCCACAATGAGAACAGCAGCAGGGGGAACGTCCAGGGTGCTGACCCCCGCGCCAGCTCAGAGTCGGGAACACTGGCCCAGGGCCACTGGCCGTCCTCGTCCTGTGAGCCAGGCTGGTGCCCCCAGTTCCTCCCCGGGGCCCGCAGAGGGCCAGGAGCCTCTGTGCAGGCTGTCCAGCGCTGCCCGCAGGAGCCGCGGGGCTGGGGCGCAGGCTGCGTGAGCACACCGGGCAGCTTCCCTGCAGGAGATGCCGCAGGACCTGAGGAGCCCGGGGCGGACCCCCCCCTCCGAGGAGGACTCTGCGGAGGCAGAGCGCCTCAAAACCGAAGGTGAGGGCAGGTGGCCAGTTGCGGGAGGTGACCTAGAGGGGAGCGGTCAGCAGGGTGGCCCGTGGGGACGGGGCGGGGCTAGTGATGCAGGGCAGGTTGGGGAGATGGGCCTCGAGCCCGGCCAGCGCGTGTGGAGCGGCAGGGCCACGGGGAAGGCGGTGCCTGCTCTCCACAGGGCCCGCATCGTCTCCAGGTGACCAGCGCCTGTGTCCCTGGACGCCCCAGGGAAGCAGAACAGGGCGTCGGGCAGACGCTGCAGTCACGCCCACAGCAGCCAGGCGGCCAGAGGAGCCACAGCGTGTCCTTGGCCAGGCAGGACCAAGGTGACCCAGCTGTAGCATGGGTGGACCTGAGGACCTGGTGCTCAGTGAGAGCTAGACAGGTCACAGTGTGTGACCAGTGACAGGAGAAGTGCAGAGGCAGGCAGTGGCTTCATGGGTGTGGGGACTGGGAGGGGAAAGGGGACAGCTCATGGAGACAGGCTTCCTTTTTTGTGTGATGGAATGTTCTGGACAGGGTGGGGTGACGGTCACGTAGCGTGCTGCATACAGGGACCTGCCGAGCTCCGCCTACCAGGATGACAGGCGGAGCCACGGGCAGCTGCCCCCCCCCACACTGGAATGGGGACCAGGCCTCAGGAAAGCCATGCTGCTATGGTGTTAGGAGAGAGTCGTGGGTGTGGCTGTCCCTCTGCCACTGGACCCCACATCTGCTACCCAGCCGACCACGGATCAGCAGTGCTCAGGGGAAGCCTCGCGCTGGTCACTGCAGTTCCCTCTTAGACGTCTTAGATGTCTTCCTAAATGACACAGTGTAGCGGCTGTGACCCAGAGTGCTCACGGTGGCCACCTGGGGATGGTGTGGACTCTACTGAGGAGGTGACATCTCAGGCCAGGAGCTTGAGCATCTGTGGATTTTGGTGTCCGTGGGGTCCTAGATCTGGTCCCCCAAGGACACCGGGGGTGGCCGTGCTCACTGGCCTGGCCTCCTGCTCCCAGTGCAGAGACGGAAGCTTGTGCCGGGAGCCCCGCATGGACCCAGCAGCCCCTGAGCTGTGCCCTGTGTGGAGCCCGCCCGGAGAGCCGGGTCAGCCGCGCTCCCAGGTCTGCCGTGAGCGCTGGGCACACCCCTTTCCCCTCCAGGGAACGAGCAGATGAAGGTGGAGAACTTCGAGGCCGCCGTGCGTCTCTACGGGAAGGCCATCGAGCTCAACCCCGCCAACGCCGTCTACTTCTGCAACAGGTACAGCCAGGCCGGGGCACGCAGCACGGCAGATTGGACTTGTCCACCTGCGCCTAGGGTGGCCGCAGGGCCCCGATTGTCAGGTGGTGACGCTGAGGTTGGGGGGCACCACTGTGCACACCACACCAAGGGCGAGGCTGGGCTTTGGGGAGCGTCTGGCTGCGTGTTGCCCTGGGCTCACTGGTGATGGTGGGCGGCGGTGTTTGGCCTCTGTCTTGTTTTGGTGCTGGGGACAGGCCCCAGGTCCTGTATGTGCCACTGCATGCTCCGCCATGGCCATGCCCTGGCCCTGGCCTGTTTTCGGAGGAGAAGCCTGCTGACCTGGCAGAGCCTTGCGGCCTAAGGCACGGCCTCCTGGGGCTCCAGCGTGGCCGGGAAGGAGTGGGGCTGGACAGAGTCAGTGCCGAGGCCGCAGGAGCAGCCCCGCGCGGAGGCCGAGCCCCCTGCTGCAGCCATGGCTGCTTTTTTGCGTTTTGTTTTTTCACCTTTTTATTTTGGATTAATTCTGGGTTTTGAGGAAAGTTGCCAAGATAGGACAAGTGGACACTCGCTCCCCGTCCTGGAACCTTTGACCCCGTCGTGGTCCCTCCCCACAAATGGAGTGCCAGACCTGGCCCACGTGAAGGTCCCCGTCAACACACAGGAGAGTGCAGTTGAGGAGACGGCGGAGAGTGCTGTTGTCCTTGGGCTTGGTCCCCCAGGTGCCTCGCGGTCCAGACAGATGTCCCAGAGCCCCACCTGGCCCCGCCTCTGGGGTGGGATGCTCCACGTGTGCCGAGGTCCCAGCTGTCCCTGGGCTGCCATGCTCCGCCCCTCAGCTCTCCCCCTGGTGCTTCCCTCTGTGTTGAAAATGGGCACTGCCCAGGCTGGGGCAGGAGGACAGCAAGTTCAAGACCCGCCTCTGCCACTTAGCAAGACCCTGTCTCAAAATAAAGCCCTGGGTTCACCAATAGTGCCGTGAGGAGCCAGGAGGGAGTGACGCAGGGCTGAGGCATGGCCAGTGGCATCTGCCCCAGCAGTGGGATGTGCCCAGTGGCATCTGCCCCAGCAGTGGGATGTGCTGGTCTGAGGAGCCAGGAGGGAGTGACGCAGGGCTGAGGCATGGCCAGTGGCATCTGCCCCAGCAGTGGGATGTGCTGGTCTGACGCAGGGCTGAGGCTGTGATCTGGTGGATGTGCCAGGAGCAGGAGGGAGTGACTGCAGGTCTTCCATGCAGGTCCCCCCCCCGCGCAGGTTAGGGCCACCGTAAGCCAAGGTCAGAGGGTTTCGTGCCCAGCTGGCCTTGGTCCAGAGGGTGCTGCACAACGCTCACCACGGGGCGGCTGTGGGTGGAGCTTGCTCAGGCCAGGCCCTTGACCTGTCAGGGGGACTTCCCCAGGCCCTGCGCACGGCCGC
Source organism: Tamias sibiricus (assembly GCA_025594165.1). Classification (NCBI taxonomy): domain Eukaryota; kingdom Metazoa; phylum Chordata; class Mammalia; order Rodentia; family Sciuridae; genus Tamias; species Tamias sibiricus. The sequence continues at coordinate 1,943,528 of CM046673.1, read as the reverse complement.
AGCCCCAGGCCTGCACTCGCGGTTGCAGTGCACCCCCTTGCACACAGAGCCAACCGACTGCTCTCTAATGGAAAAAGAGGAGACGAAGCAGAAAAAGGTCTGTCCAGCAGGACTGGCCCCCGAGACGGCCGAGCCCAGGCTGTCTTCCGCCAGGTCCTGCTGTGGCCCCCTGGCCCCCACCTCCCTGGTGAGGAGGGGGCTCTCTTGCCCCATGTGACAGATGAGGAAATAGAGGCAGAGCTGGGGCGTGGCCAGCCAGAATTCGACCAAGCAGTGTGGCATTGATGTCACGCTGCCTCCTCCCTCAGCACACTCGTGGGCAGGGCTGGCCTTTGGTGTCCCCCTCCCCCCTGTGGGCGGAGCCTGGTGGCAGAGCCTGGTGGTGTGGGGCGCAGATCTGGGCTGAGGCCCCATCCGCCACTGCCAGCTCCAGGCTGAGCCCCTCCCTGCACACGGGCCAGCCCCCGGTGTCCTCACCCTCGCAGCAGGGCTTGCAGCCTGGCTGGTCGCTGCCACCTGGGCCCCGGGCTGCCTGCAGGAGCCCTGCCTTTGTCTCCACAGAGCCGCGGCCTACAGCAAGCTGGGGAACTACGCGGGCGCCGTGCAGGACTGTGAGAGGGCCATCTGCATCGACCCCGCTTACAGCAAAGCCTACGGCCGCATGGGGTGCGTGGGCTGGGTGGCCTGCGTCCCCGTCCCTCCCGGTCACTGGGACCCCTCCCCGCCCAGCTCACTGCAGCTCCAGGCCCGCCCCCACGCATCTGCAGGGCTGGCGCCACCTGTCTTCGGGCACCCGCCGTGTGTCCCGGGTCTGGCGGTGGCTGGGGATTTGGGGCTTCCCGTGGCCCCGCCCTGGGCTAGTGGCAGGGGTGGCCATGGCCACGGTGGCCTGGAGCTTCTCTGGCTCTGCGGCTCTCGGAGTGGAAGGGCACAGGCCCCGGGTGGACTTCACGGCCAAGCACAGGAGCCCCGTCCCCAGGGGGAGGGGTGCGGGGGGGTAACAGGTCTCCTGCCCTCTCTCTGGACTGTTGTGGTGACGTGCCCCTGCCAAGGCTGTCGGGGTCTCACCAGACCTGGCCGTGTTCCAGGCCTGTGTCCCTCAGGGTGCCCAGGGTGTCAGCGGCTGTGCGCCAGCAGCTGCGTGAGGGCCAGGCCCAGTTCCCGTCCCACCCCTCCCGACGCCTCCGGAGGAGGCCCCTGTGTGGCCGGTCTGTGGGCCCGGCTCCTCAGGCCCTTCTCAGAAGCGCCTGAGCCCTGCAGGCCGTTGCGCCGCCACCGAGGACGGGCAGGCAGCACCGCCAGGCCCAGGAGGCGGGGTCCCCAGGGCCTTCACGCGTCCTTCCCCCCCAGCCTGGCGCTGTCCAGCTTGAACAAGCACGCAGAGGCCGTGGCCTACTACAAGAAGGCCCTGGAGCTGGACCCCGACAACGAGACCTACAAGTCCAACCTCAAGATAGCGGAGCTGAAGCTGCGGGAGGCACCGAGTCCTGTGAGCCGGGGCTGCGGGTGGCGGGGCCAGGCCGGCCCTGCGGCCGCGAGGGCGCCAGGGCTTGTGTGCCCGTGCTGAGCCCGGGGCGTGGGAAGCAGTGTAGAGAGGAGTTTGTGCGCAGACCCTGGGCAGGTGTGCCAGTCGGGCGCCCTGGGGGTGTGGCGGGGCCTGGCGTGGCCCGCTGGGTGGCAGGCTTGGCCGGCTGCTTCAGCCCCTTCAGCCTGGCCACCCGCTGTGCTGGGGGCGGGGCTGGGGGCCACGGGAGGGGCGTGCCCCTGAAAGGCCCACTCTGGGCAGGGTTGGCCCTGCTGGTGGGTCACCCAGGGAGCCGTCCTGCAGGCCAGCCAGGCCCGGGGTGCCGTGACGTGGGAGTCGGGGCCTGGCAGCTAGTGGGCTTTCCCCAGGGCTGGTCGCGGTTTGTGCCCGGGCGGCGGGCCCCTTGGCGCTCAGGCTGAGGGACCCTGCAGGCCCGTCACCCTCGGGTCCTGGGCGGGCTGGCCACGTCCTGTGTCCGGGCACCGCTGACCGGTGCTGTCCTGGCTCCAGACAGGAGGCGTGGGCAGCTTCGACTTCGCCGGCCTGCTGAGCAACCCAAGCTTCATGAGCATGGTAAGCGCCCGGCACCCCACGGCCTCCGCAGGGCCAGGCGCGTGTGCAGTCCAGGAGGGGACACCCCACGGCCTCCGCAGGGCCAGGCGCGTGTGCAGTCCAGGAGGGGACACCCCGGCTCCCCTGAGTGGTAGAGGCCGCGAGAGAAGGGTATGGCCGTGTCCACCTCCTGGGGTTCAGAGGAGAACACGTGGGGTCCCAGGTGCCACCTCCCAACACCTGTGCTTCTCCTGTGAAAGGGACGTCAGCCTGTGGCGGTGGCTTTCTGGGCCAGGACCCTCAGAGCCACCTGCACTGCACACATGCTCCGTCACGCAGGGCCTGTGGCCTCGGGCTGGGTGACTGGCGGCACTGTCGGGGAAGACCACTGACACCCAGTGCTGCCTGCGTCTCAGGCTGGACGCTGTGGCAGGAGGACGGGTGCGGCTCAGTGGTCAGGCACCCCCGGGTCCAACGCCCAGTACCAAAAAAAGAAAAGAGGGGCCGTCAGTGTCCCTGGTGGCCAGAGGGACGTCCTCACCAGTGCACAGCAGCGGCTGGTGAGCTAGGCTTGTGGGCACGAGCCGTGCCCGCTCACTGGCAGAGCTGCCTGCGCCCTGGGAAGGTGAAGCACCTGCCGTCCACGCGTCAGAGGCGTCAGGCCGCTGGCCACTCCCAGGGGCATGCGCAGGGTCTGGCCGTGCACCCAAGTGCGTCCTGGGGAAGTGCCCAGCACGCCCAGGACACCCTGACGGGCAGACCGCCAGGCGGGGTGAGCGCAGGGAGAGAGCAGCAGGGCTGCGGGTCACAGAGGGTCCCCCGGGGTGGAGAGGCAAGACGCAGGCGTCGTAGCGCTGCCCGGGGACGGCCAGACATAGGGGGAAGGCCAAGGCCCTGGTGCAGTGGTCACTGCGCCAAGCTGGTGAGAATTCGGGGCTGGCAGCGTGGGTCAGTGGCTCGCGCCCCCCAGTTGGTGGGTGGGTGAGGACCTGATCAAGCTGGAGCGCGGCGTGCGCACCGTGGGCGGCTGCTGACTGGTCTGTTTCCCTCCAGGCGTCGAACCTCATGAACAGCCCGCAAGTCCAGCAGCTGTAAGTGACGACCGTTTGTGTCACGCTGTGCAGTTGGGTTTCTTTTGTTGTGGCAAAGCGTACGTGACAAAAAATTTTAATTATTTTAAAAAACAAGGTGCGGTGGCACACGCCCGTCATCCCAGTGACTGGGAGGCGGAGGCAGGAGGATCACAAGTTCAAGGCCAGCCTCAGCAACTTAGCAAGGCCCTGTATCAAAATTCAGAATGACTTTTCTTAAAGTCTAACAGCTCGTCGCATTCAGAGCCCTGAGCCTCGTGGTGCAGCTCCCGCGGTCTACCTCCTGCGCCCTCTGTGATCCCAAGAGAAGCCTCTTCCCCACTGCCCTCCCCACCCCCTCTCAGCCCTGCACCCGCAGGTCCACGTCCGTCTCTGGACTCCTGTCCTGGCTGTCCTGTCACCGGTCACGCCGTGGCCTGTGTCTGGCTCCTTTGGAGCACCGTGACCTGGGGACGTCCCGCTGCAGCTGCCCCTCCCCCTGCTGGCCGAGCAGGCGCTGGGAGTGTGTGGCCGGGCTGTGCCCCCCACCTGCTGGCAGCCCTGGGCCTGCTCTGCGTCCCAGCATCCCCTGTCCCTAGTGTGCACCAGGGTGACCGCTGACCCACAGACCGCCAGGCCGCTGTCTTTCCTCGCGGAAGCTGGGCCAGCAGGGGACAGGTGGTCCTCCGGGCGGCTCTCCAGCTCTGCAGCGAGCTGAGCAGCGTCCCTGCCTCCACCTCCCCAGGCCAGGACACCCCAGTGTGCTGTCCACGGTCACCCCTAATGTCATGCAGTGTCCCCTGGGGGCAGTCACTGGGCTGAGACCACTGCTGTCTTCAGGCCAGAACAGGGCACAGCTGGGAGGTCTGCCAGGTGACAGCTGCCTCGGGGCCACACCCCAGGGCCTCGGTGGGACGGCTGTCCAGCTGCCTCCTGAGTCACGGCTCTCCCCGCAGCATGTCCGGGATGATCTCAGGCGGCCACAACCCCTTGGGGACTTCCGGCACCAGCCCCTCGCAGAATGACCTGGCCAGTCTCATCCAGGCGTGAGTGGGGCTGCTCCCTGGGGACGGGTGGGGGTGCCCAGGGGACCCGTGTGCTCCAGTGTGGAAGGCAGAGGCCCAAGGTCCAGTCCGGGCAGGAGGCGGCAGCTGGGGAGCGAGGCCCGGCCCCCGCCAAGCCGCACCGGCCCGCGCAGGGGCCAGCAGTTTGCGCAGCAGATGCAGCAGCAGAACCCGGAGTTGATCGAGCAGCTCAGGAGCCAGATGCGCAGCCGGACGCCCAGCGCCAGCAACGAGGACCAGCAGGAGTGACCGCAGGTGAGCCCGCAGGGCGGGTCCTGCTGTAGGAGCTCGCGTTGGCCCTGAGCCCCGCGGCCAGGTGAGGCTTCCCTGGTCATCGGGACCCTGTCCAGTGCTGGCCGAGCCCCACCCCTCTGGACGAGGGGTCAGCGGATGCTCCACGGCCGCCTGGATGGCCCGTGTCTACATCAGGGCTTGTCACTCCTGAGCGCAGCTGTGGCCTGGGGGCTGTTGGCAACGAGCTCCTTGTCCCTGGTGGGCCCTGGTGGCCCTGGACAGCTTGGTTAGTGTCCTAAGGCCCTCATGCACCCTGCCAGCCCGGGGCCTCCGTGGAGGGGCTTCCGTCCTGCTGGCGCCACCTGGCCCGGGGTCACGGGCACGCGCACGTTTTGATTTTTAGCTGGATCATCCCGGGGGCCTGGAGCGGGAACTGCCACGGCTGCTCCCCAGCACTGCAGCGGGGCTGGCCACCTCCTCCAGGTGCCAGGGACGAGCCCAGGGCCTCGCCCCGCCGAGCTCAGGCTGTACCACTGAGATGCCTGCAGCCTCCTTCCAAGGAACGGTGGAGGCTGGCTCCCCGAGCCCGTCTGCGCTGGCCCAGCTCCGTGGCCAGTGCTCCCTGCGCGTCGGCCTGGCCTCCCCTGCGGCCTGACTGCGTCTGCTCTGCTCCTCCAGCTGTCCCGGCGCCGTCCTGCTCTGCCCACCCGCTGCGGCCTCCATGTGGTGGCCACTTTCTCCCGTCGGGCTGCCCAAGAGAGGAAAAGAAACTGAAGTTGGACCTGCACGTTGAGAGACTTTGTTCCGCCCGTCCCGTCCCGTCCCGTCCTGCGCCCAGCCCCTCCGCCCCAGCCCCCTCCCCTCTTCCAGCCCCAGCCCCTCCTCCCAGCCCCATGGGCCAGTCGGCACCGCAGTGTTTCTAGAATTCCGGGGCTCCTGGCCGCTCTGGAGAGGTGACAGGCGTGGTGTTGAGCTCGTGGTGACGCTCCTGTGGCCCTGGGAGCCCTCCGCAGCCCTGCCCTGTCCCCCGTCTCCAAGGACTTGCGGAGTCGTCCTCTGGCTGTCCAGGCTGGCGCTGTGCCAGGAGGAACTCACTGCCAGCCTGGCCTGGCATCTGCGGCCCAGCAGCCCAGAAGGCGTGTGCCAGGAGGAACCCCCACCCGGGTGCCCGACGGGCAGCTCCTGCCTCCCGACCCTTGGCCAGCGTGTCCTGTGCACAGGGCCCAGCTCTGTGACTCGTGCGGGTGCGTGGACGGGCACGTCTCTCTGCCCCCACCCGCGCTCTTCCAGGCCCCAGGGCGGACAGTCATGACCTCCTGTCCAGCTGGGCTCCATGGTTAGCCCTGGTCAGAGGTTGACCAGGACATCCTGGCCCGTCTGTGTCCCCTCCCACTGTCCTCACGCCCTCTGGGGTTTCCACCCCCAGGCCCTGAAGCAGCCGCGGGAGCGACTCCCAGGAAGGGAGGTGGGGAGCGGGCCACTGGACGTCCTGCGACCTGCCCAGCTGCAGGGAGGCCCGTCGGCCCCACCAGACTGTCGCGGTCTTGCAGTTGGAGCCTGGTGCCCTGGCAGAGTCGGCTGCGTGCCAGGTGGGGGCAGCGCGTGTGTGTTGTAGGTAGCCAGTAGGAGGAAGGGCCCGGCCGGCCACCGGCCGGCCACCCGCGTGGACACAGGCAGGACAGCTGATGAGCGAGCCGTGTGGAGAATAAATAGACGTGTGACTTTGCCTGCACTGTCTGACACCAGCCCTTCCCCCACCTCCTGCCCCTCCCCCACACCTCCAGCCCCTCCTCCACCACACCTCCAGCCCCCCCTCCACCACACCTCCAGTCCCCCCCCCACACACACCTTTAGCTCCTCCTCCACCACACCTCCTGCCCCTCCACCACACCTCCAGCCCCTCCTCCACCACACCTCCAGCCCCTCCACCACACCTCCAGCCCCTCCTCCACCACACCTCCAGCCCCTCCACCACACCTACAGCCCCTCCACCACACCTACAGCCCCTCCACCACACCTCCAGCCCCTCCACCACACCTCCAGCCCCTCCTCCACCACACCTTTAGCTCCTCCTCCACCACACCTCCTGCCCCTCCACCACACCTCCAGCCCCTCCACCACACCTCCAGCCCTCCACCACACCTCCAGCCCCTCCTCCACCACACCTCCAGCCCCTCCACCACACACCTACAGCCCCTCCACCACACCTACAGCCCCCCCTCCACCACACCTCCAGCCCCTCCACCACACCTCCAGCCCCTCCTCCACCACACCTCCAGTCCCCCCTCCACCACACCTTTAGCTCCTCCTCCACCACACCTCCTGCCCCTCCACCACACCTACAGCCCCTCCACCACACCTACAGCCCCTCCACCACCACACCTCCAGCCCCTCCTCCACCACACCTCCAGCCCCCCCTCCACCACACCTCCAGCCCCCCTCCACCACACCTCCAGCCCCTCCTCCACCACACCTCCAGCCCCTCCTCCACCACACCTCCAGCCCCCCTCCACCACACCTCCAGCCCCTCCACCACACCTCCAGCCCCTCCACCACCACACCTCCAGCCCCCCCCACCACCACACCTCCAGTCCCCCCTCCACCACACCTTTAGCTCCTCCTCCACCACACCTCCTGCCCCTCCACCACACCTACAGCCCCTCCACCACACCTCCAGTCCCCCCTCCACCACACCTTTAGCTCCTCCTCCACCACACCTTTAGCTCCTCCTCCCACCACACCTCCAGCCCCTCCACCACACCTCCAGTCCCCCCCTCCACCACACCTTTAGCTCCTCCTCCACCACACCTCCAGCCCCCCCTCCACCACACCTTTAGCTCCTCCTCCACCACACCTCATGCCCCTCCACCACACCTACAGCCCCTCCACCACACCTACAGCCCCCCCTCACCACACCTACAGCCCCCCCTCCACCACACCTACAGCCCCCCTCCACCACACCTCCCCCTCCACCACACCTACAGCCCCTCCACCACCACACCTCCAGCCCCTCCACCACACACCTCCAGCCCCCCTCCACCACCACACCTCCAGCCCCTCCACCACACCTTTAGCTCCTCCTCCACCACACCTCCTGCCCCTCCACCACACCTCCAGCCCCTCCTCCACCACACCTACAGCCCCTCCACCACACCTCCTGCCCCTCCACCACACCTACAGCCCCTCCACCACACCCTACAGCCCCTCCACCACCACACACCTCCAGCCCCTCCTCCACCACACCTCCAGCCCCCCCTCCACCACACCTCCAGCCCCCCTCCACCACACCTCCAGCCCCTCCTCCACCACACCTCCAGCCCCTCCTCCACCACACCTCCAGCCCCCCCTCCACCACACCTCCAGCCCCTCCACCACACCTCCAGCCCCTCCTCCACCACACCTTTAGCTCCTCCTCCACCACACCTCCTGCCCCTCCACCACACCTCCAGCCCCTCTCCACCACACCTTTAGCTCCTCCTCCACCACACCTCCTGCCCCTCCACCACACCTCCAGCCCCTCCACCACACCTCCAGTCCCCCCTCCACCACACCTTTAGCTCCTCCTCCACCACACCTTTAGCTCCTCCTCCACCACACCTCCAGCCCCTCCACCACACCTCCAGTCCCCCCTCCACCACACCTTTAGCTCCTCCTCCACCACACCTCCAGCCCCCCCTCCACCACACCTTTAGCTCCTCCTCCACCACACACCTCCTCCACCACACCTACAGCCCCTCCACCACACCTACAGCCCCCATCCACCACACCTCCACCACACCTACAGCCCCCCCTCCACCACACCTACAGCCCCCCCTCCACCACACCTACAGCCCCCCCTCCACCACACCTACAGCCCCCCCTCCACCACACCTACAGCCCCCCCTCCACCACACCTACAGCCCCTCCACCACACCTACAGCCCTGGCCCGCCTGGTGCCCTGGTCACCATGACAAGCTCCCCTTGTCAGGGCCACGGCCATCTGGGTGCTGGACGCGGCTGGAACTGCCGCCTTTCCGGGGTGGGGTCCCTTCGCCTCCCTGGTGTAGAGGGTGGCCACCTGGCCCAGCTGGGGCGGGGCAGGATCCCGATCATGTGGGCTCTGCCACAGCCTCCTGAGTGACAGGCGTGGCCAGCAGCTCAAGAACCTCTGGGTCCCCTGCCCCCCCCCCCCCAGCTGTGTGGGATGCGCAGTGGGCATCCGTGGCACCTCGACTCCATGTGGACTCTCAATTCCTACCTGTAGCCACCTTACAAGGACAGAAACTAAGGCCCCAGGTCACCCAGCCAAGGAGCCACAGCCAGGTGGAGCCCTGCTCCGTGGGAGAGTGGCCACCTCCCCATGGGCCCCCTTCTGTGTCCCAGTCACAGAGAACCCACCGTGCAGGGGTGGGATCCAGGGCCCAGCTGTTAACTCCCATCAGCCACTACAGTGCTTGGAAAACATTACAAAATGTGCACGCGCCTGCAATCCCAGCAACTCAGGAGGTTGAGGCAGGAAGATTGCAAGTTCAAGGCCAGTCTCAGCAACTTAACACAACACTGTCCCAAAAAATAAAAAGGGGTGGGGAGGGAGCTTGGGGTTGGGGGGCCGGGACTGTTCAATCCCCAGGCCCCCCCCCCCAAAAAAAACGGCACGATGCATGTGAGCAGGGAGGTCCTGTGTGGGGCACCTGGAGGCCACCTGGAGACTGAGCCTTCCCCAGCCCAGCGGAGGAGCCTGGCAGAGCGGCACATTCTGGTGTCCCTGGCCTGCACTAGCAGTGCTGCCCACCTGGTGTGGGCCTGTTGTGTCCCAGGGAATTCTGAGCCGCACCAAAGCCAGAGGACCACCTGCCCTCTGTGCCCCAGTCTTTCAGTCGCCCCTCAGAACTGCGTCCTAGCCCATCAGCCCCACGCAGAGAAGCCTGTGTGCACAGATGGGAACCTGTGTCCCCGAGGCCACCCGCAGTGCCCCGCAGGTCTCCAGGTCTGGTCCCTCACCAGCACGGCCTGCAGCGCCACTTCTGGGCAGACGGCCAGGGCGGGTGGTGGGCCGTGAGCAGCTGGGGGCCAGGGCTGTGCCGCGTGACTTGATGAGAAGCATGTCACGGGTGGTGGCTGCTCCTTCCCACACGGGCAGAAATAGCACGCCTCTGAGGCTCCCGCGTGAGTGGAGACGGGCTCCAGGAGCTGGCCAGCCTAGTGGAGCAGCACACTGCTGCCCCGCCCCTAGGCGACACCCCCTGACTGTGGACCCCACTTCCCGCCCACCCAGAAAGCAGGAGCCGAGAATGAGCCGCGGGTCGGTGGCGGTCCTGCCTGGGATTCTGGGCAGTGCCGGCGTCAGTGGTGCCACGGCTGGAGGTGATCCTGTCCTGGGGCTGCCCTGCACCCTAGTGTCCATGATGCCACCCTGGTAGCATGGGGCTGAGGACCTGCGGTGCCCACTAGGTCCTAGGCAGACCTGTCAAGCAGGTGTGCGAACCGTTGTGCCACCAGGAGGAGGAACTTGTCCACTGGCTTTAGAATCTCTTAAAATAGGTAGCTTGAAGACGCAGAACCAAGTGGGCCTGGCATCTCCTGGCAACGGTGCCCGCGCTGAGCACGACCCTGCCGCGGCGCTCGGCCAGCGGGGGGCGCGCGGGGCCGGCGCGGCATCAGGCGCCCCCCAAGCCCGGCGGCCGCGCTGCAGCCCCGGCGCCGCTGACCTGCGGAGCTAGGAGGGACGCGCTGAGCCCGCCGGAACGTGCGCCCGGGAGCAGCGCCGGGAAGCGCAGCGCCGACGGGAGGGCAGAGAGGGTGCCCGGCAAACCACGGCACCACGGGCTGTGCTGGGCCGGGTTCTCGCAGGGGGACGCCCCGCGCCCCTTCACCGTACTAACGGTCAGCTGCGGGGCAGGGTCATCTCGGCCACGGGTGCGGGGTTCCCTCTTGGACCTGTGCGGGGCAGCGCAGGGGCAGGCGAGCGCGGCTCTCCTCTGGCCTGGAGGGGTCCACGCGGCCCCCTGGTCCCCTCCGAGGTCCAGCGACCCGAGCCCTCCCACCCAGCCGCCCCGCTGGGCTCCACCTGCGAGGCACGCGGACTTCTGCGGGGCCTCGGGACCCAACCGATGGCATGCGACATGTTGGTGGCCCCGGGTAGCGCTGCCGGGCCTTGGGGTTTCTACACATGGGATCTGCGGAAGGTGACAGCATCAGGATTCTAGAGGGAAATACAGAATATATTCTGGTTAGGCAGAATTTCCTTAAAGAGAACACGAAAGCATTAGCTGTGAAGTTTTTGTTGTTTTTTAACCAACCAACTGGACTGCATTAATTAAAATGGTGATTTCATTAGAATAGAGAAATCAGTTGGCTCATCAAGTACGTGAAGGTAGCCAGGGGAAGTGGCGCACGCCTGTAATCCCAGCGGCTCCAGAGGCTGAGGCAGGAGGATCACGGGTTCAAAGCCGGCCTCAGCAATTTAGCCAGGTCCTAAGCAACTCAGTGAGACCCTGTCTCTAAATAAAATATTTTAAAAGGGATGGAGATGTGGTTAAATGGTTAAGGCCCCTGGGTTCAATCCCCAATACAAAACAACAACAACAACAAAAAAGTAGGTGAAGGTATTTGCAATTTATACTTTACAAAAGTATGAATCAGGCTTGGTGAGCATGCCTGTCCCCAGCGGCTCAGGAGGCAGAGGCAGCAGAATTGCCAGCTGGAGGCAGCCTGGGCAACCTAGGAGACTCTGCCTCAAAGTGAAATAAAAGGACTGAGGTAGTAGCTCAGTAGCAGATGCTTGCCTAGTATGTGCAAAGCCCTGGGCTCCATCCCCAGTCCTGAAAAAAAAAAAAAATGCAGATATAAGATTATCCTCATTAGGAAAAGTTCAGACAATAGCAAAATATCAAAAGTACAATAGAAAATCACACCTTATGCTGCCCTCCAATCTAACATAGCCACAGTTTGTCTAATGTCTCTCCGACTTGTTCTTTTTTTTTTTTTTTTTTTTTTTTTTTTTTTTTTTTTGTGGTACTGGGGATTGAACTCAGGGGCACTCGACCACTGGGTCACATCCCCAGCCCTTTTTTGTATTTTATTTAGAGACAGGGTCTCACTGAGTTGCTAAGTGCCTCGCCATTGCTGAGGCTGGCTTTGAACTCGTGATCCTCCTGCCTCAGCCTCCCAAAGTGCTAGGATTACAGGCGTGCGCCACCGCGCCCGGCTCCAACTTGTTCTTTGTAGTTAATAACTCTGGTAGATTCTAAGTGTCCCTGTTCCTTACTCACGCGCTGGAAGGGCTCAAACATGCTCTCCCACTGAGGCACGCCCACAGCCCAGATGTCTGTTGTCATGGTTTACAAACTGGCACAACATTGTCTGTAATCCTTCCAAACACTTTTCTCCATTTAACACATATATCATTGTGATTACAATTATCAGCTTTCCATCACTACAACAAAGTACCTGAGATAATCAACTTATAAAGAAGAAAGGTTGATTTTGGCTCACCGTTTTTGGAGGTCATAGCCCGTGATTATTGACTTGTTGCTTTGGGCCTGTGGCAGGGCAGCACGTGGAGGATTGAACAGCTCATCTCATGGCCAGAAAGCAAGCAGAGGAGGGCCAGGGCCCCTCAGTGCCCTGTGAGGGCCTCACCCGTGACCTATGACCTTCCAGGCCCCACCTCCTGCAGGGCTGTTGGAGACCGCTCATGATCCAGGTTGTTGTCGTCTCTCGGAACACAGAAATCCACCTCATTTTTCGCATACTAAGCCATAGGAAGGATGGCCACGGCTCCTTCAGCTGTGTTCTCTACAGCATCCCTGAAGCTGCTAACACCTGGGGCTCTACCAGCGCCAAGCAAGTACACTTTTTTTTTTCTTTCTTTTTTTGGTACTGGGGATTGAACTCAGAGGCACTCGACCACTGAGCCACACCCCCAGCCCTTTTTTTGTATTTTATTAGAGGCAGGGTCTCACTGAGTTGCTAAGTGCCTCGCCATGGCTGAAGCTGGCTTTGAACTCGCGATCCTCCTGCCTCAGCATCCCGAGTGCTGGGATTACAGGCGTGCACCACCGTGCCTGGCTCATTTTTATTTATTTATTATTTTGTGGTACCGGGGATTGAACTCAGGGGCACTCGACCACTGGGCCACATCCCCAGCCCTTTTTTGTATTTTATTTAGAGACAGGGTCTCACTGAGTTGCTAAGTGCCTCGCCACTGCTGAGGCTGGCTTTGAACTCGCGATCCTCCTGCCTCAGCCTCCCAAAGTGCTGGGATTACAGGCGTGCGCCACCGCGCCCGGCTGCCTGGCTCATTTTTATTTTTTATTTTGAGACAGGTTGCTAAGGGCTGAGGCTGGTCTTCAACTCGTGATCCTCCTGCCTCCTGCCTCTGTCTCCTGTGTATCTGGAAGGATAGGTGTACACCACCCCCCCAGACTGCATTTCTTTTTTAAAAAAGCTTTTGTTGTTGTTCATACCACAAGATAGAAAGCCTGCAAGAATCGTGCAATGACTTCCCTTATACTCCTGACCTACATTCAGTGTTAACATTTTGCCAGTTTTGTTTTATTTCCTCCCCAGCATGCGTGCACACGTGGAAGTGCTACTTTTACTGTTTTCTTTGCTGAACAGTTCATGTGTGAGTCACGGGCACCTTGCAATGTGTCTCTCCCGATGACCGGGCATTCTGTCACATGAACCCAGTGCAACTATTAAATTCAGGAAATTGAACAAATTCCAATACAAGCCTATTATTTGATAAACAGATCACATTTAAATTGTTGTTAGCCGGACACTGTGGCGCACGCCTATAATCCCAGCACTTGGGAGGCTGAGGCAGGAGGATTGTGAGTTCAAAGCCAGCCTCAATAATGGCGAGGCACTTAGCAACTCAGTGAGACCCTATCTCTATACAAATAAAGGCTGGGGATGTGGCCCAGGGGTCAAGTGCCCTGGAGTTCAATCCCTGGAACAAACAAAACAACGTTGTTTCTTGCCACAAAATCTTGGGGGAATTTGTCATGCAGCAAATGAAGACTAATACACACACATCATAGAAAAGCTATAGATTGAACTAAATGCTGTGAAGGAAAAAGAGGAAAGAGAGCACTGTGGGAAGTTAACGAAGAAGCAGAAAAGAGCTGACCATAGTTAAGGAGGTGTAAAGCCAGGAGACTGAATGTCAGGAACAATCAGGAGAGGAGACATTGGGAACCATGCTATAGACCACAGCTGTGACTTAGTGACAGCATTAAGTAGGTCAAGGTCAAAATCCAATTACTGTTTTAATGTTATTCTAACTCCTGTATGAAGAAAGTCTAAATTGCTCAGTGCCTGTACTCCCAGTAACACAGGACGCTGAGGAAGGAGAATCACAAGATTGAGGCCAGCCTCGGCAACTTAGTGGGCCCTGTCTCAAACTAAAATAAAAAGTGCTAGAGAGGGCTGGGGTTGTGGCTCAGCGGCAGAGTACTCGCCTTGCACATGCGCGGGCCCGGGTTTGAAACTCAGCACCACGTAAACATAAATGAATTGCATTGTGTACAACTAAAGTAAATAAATAAACATTTTTTAAAAAGTGCTAGAGAGATAGCTCAGGGGTAGAGCACCCCTGGCTCTAAACCCCAGCACCAAACAGGAAAAAAGGCTGAACTTTAGAGAGCAAGTCCTGAAGCAGGGAGACTAGGTAAGAGTCATTGGAGTAGGAATTGGTGATGGTTCAGATGAAGGCAGCCACCGGGCAGGGGAGAAGGGAGGGTGTCCTGGCAGAGTCAGTCCACAGACACCCTGAGGGAGGCCCTCGTGCTGACTGCTGGCCAGGGTCCCCCCAGCTCCTTGGTGTGGGGGCCTCATCGCAGCGTGCAAGCTGAGAAGGCCAGAGGCAGCCTGCTAGCTAGACAGAATCATGACCTTTAGAGCCTGATCACAGAGACGCACCTCTCTGGCTTAGCCTCCTTGTTAGAATCAAGTCACTGGGGCCGGGGCTCAGTGGCAGAGCACTCCCCTAGCACACGTGAGGCACTGGGTTCCATCCTCAGCACCACATAGGAATAAATAAGTAAAATAAAGGTTAAAAAAGACAAGGACCTAAAGTTTTCTTTTTTAAAAAAAAGGAATCAAGTCATTGGGTTCAGTTCACAGCCAGGAGAAGCTGCCTGAGGACACGGAGGCGAGGTGGGGCCCACGAGACCCCTGGCGACCTGCCCCCGTCCCCTCTCATCAGTGCTGCCTCTCTCTTGGCTGTGAGCGGTGATGGGAGGGGCTTTGTTTCTCCTTCTATTTTATTATTTTCCTTTTCAGTTCTGGGGATCAAACCTGAGGCCTCACACTTGCGAAGCAAGCACTGAGATACATCTCCAGTACATCCATTTTATTTGTTCAAAACTTTAAAAATTTGTTTTTAAAATTACGGCAACGTACGTATAGCATAAAATTCACTACCTGAACCATTTCTTTTTTTAAATATTTGTTTATTTGCTTTAGTTGTGCACAATGCAATGCATTTATGTTTACGTGGTGCTGAAGATCGAACCCGGGCCGCGCATGTGCTAGGTGAGTGCTCTACCGCTGAGCTGAGCCACAACCCCAGCCCTACCTGCACCATTTCTAAGAGCACAGTTCTAGAGGCACTAGTGCGACATCCACCGCTCACCTCCAGAGGAACCTCGTCTTCCCTGACTAAAACCCTCCCCTAAGCATGCACTCCCCTGTCTTTGCACCCTCTCCTCAGACTCAGTGAGTAGAATTATGAAATTTGTCCTTTTCCTTCTGGCTTATTTCACATGCCACACCCTCTGCTACCTAGCTCATGGGTAGGCCAGAAAGAAGATCACAGATAATAGGTGGATACAGTCTTCCCATAAGTCTGGCTGCTTTGGAGGGTGCATAGTGGAAAATCCTGCTTTTCCAATGTTCCTTCCACTTGGCCTGTCAGTAGTATTGACAAAAACCCCAAGATGATTCTCTTGACGTATGTTGGATGTACCCTATCTCTGATCAAAATACTGCAATGACACCAGGCATGGTGGTGCATGCCTGTGACCCTAGCAACTAGGGAGGCTGAGGCACAGGGGTTGCAAGTTTGAGGCCAGCCTGGACAACTTAGCAAGACCCAGTTTTAAAAATAAAAAGGGCAGGGGACGTGGCTCAGTGGCACGGCAGCTGCCTGGCACGTGTGAGGCCTTGGGTTAAACGTCACCCCATCTCTTTTCAGCCCTCTACGGTCTGCTTCCCCTTGTGATTGTACATGGCTATTAACTGCACTCACCATGATGTATGATAAATCTCTTGACCTTGAATTTATTCCTCCCATCAACTGAGATTTGTTTAGCCCATATATATTCTTCTTAAGACTCCAGGAAGGGCATCAGCAGAGAGGATGCTTTGAGAAGAACCGCTCTCCGTGGAAAACCGCTTCCCGCCAAATCGTCAACCGAACAGAATTCAGCACCAGGCGCCCCTGGACAGCTCTGGAATCGGAACTCTTCCGGAACCATTCCTTAAAGATCCGAGTTTTCCACCGAGGCTGTTTGGTGGTTGCGCCCGCCGCTCAGTAGGAGGAAACTACTTTTCCGTGCCGGTCGAGAGGTGGAGTCGCATAATGAGTGGCAGACTCCTCAGCCAATGGAGGGGGGCGTTTCGCCAGCAGAGCTCAGGAAGACCAATGGGCGTGAGCGTGGGTGGGTCGTGGGCAGCGGCGCGCTGTGCCTGGGACTAGCCAGGACCGCGGCGGCGGGGTCGGGACAGCGCAGCGGTTGGCGGTGGGCGGCGCAGCCTGGCGGGCTACGGCCCGGCGCAGGTACTTGTGGGGTAGGGGGTAGGCCCGGGAAGGCGGGGTCAGGGCCGGGGCCTGGCGCACTCTGCCCGCTGAGGCCTGGCACCCGCGTCCGGCTGCACCGGGCACACAACAGGCGCTCAATAAGTGCTGAATTAATGTGCCCTCTGTGGCCCAGCCCCCAGCAGCTCCCAGTTTGAGAGCGTGCAGGCCGCCTCATTCTCACTTTCCGGAAGGGGGCACTCACTCACCAGTTAGGTATTCATTGGGCGCCTGCTGTGTGCCTCTGTTGCTCTCTATACTGGGGGCTGCTGGATGCTGCTGGACCTGAGCGAGACAGACTCCCCTGCCCCCTTGGAGTTCACAGCTTGGAGGGAGAGGTGCCTTTAAAAGTCTTTAAACAATAAAGTTTCCCCAGCGCACAAAATAGAAGAGAATAATGCCAGAAAAGGGGAGGGGGAGGCAGCTGTGACCAGGGACATCAAAGCAGAGACCAGAGGCCAGGACGAGGGGAGGGCTGGGCCACGAGGAGAGCTGAAGCCCACCGGCAGGAAAGGAAACAAGACTCCTCTTAATAATGGTGACGTTTTTGGGTCCAGGGCAAAATCCACTTCACTTTGGCCCACCCCGTCCTGTGTAGAGGCCCACGGCTCAGCTCATCCAGAGGTCGCCAAACATCTGCTGTCTCAGGCCTTGCGGTTTGCGGTAGGTACAGGGAGACGGCCTAGAGCAGGGGTCGGCCAGGGGAGGTCCTTCTGAGAGGTCCTGGGGCAGTGAGCCAAGAGATGAGGACACATCCTTTGAAACTTAGGGGAGGGCTGGGGCTGGGGCTCAGCGGTAGAGCGCTCACCTAGCACGTGCATAAGGAAACTAAGTAAAACAAAGGTATCAGGTCCACCTACCACTCAAAACCCAGAAACTTAAGGGAGGAGGGGTGTTCCAGGCAGAGAGAACAACCGTGCAAAGGCCCTGAGGCAGGGACAAACTTGCACATTTGAGGTCTAGGAAAGCTGGTGTGGGCCGAGGTGAAGCAGAAGCAGGTCATGCCGAGCCCCAGCCTTGAGGTGGAGTTGGAGTCTGTCAGGGCAGAGGGAAGAGAGGGGAGCAGTGCCCCGGGGACATTCTGCAGCAGTGCCAGTGTCTGCTGTGCAGCCCGGTGTGAAGCCACAAGGCTCTGGGCACAGGGCATATAGCCGAGGGAGCGGGGCCGTCGTGTGTTGTATCTGGGTTTTTTTTGTTTGTTTTGTTATTTAGGTACCGGGGATTGAACTCAGGGCACTCGACCACTGGGCCACATCCCCAGCCCTTTCTTGTATTTTATTAGAGGCAGGGTCTCACTGAGTTGCTAAGAGCCTCGCCATTGCTGAGGCTGGCTTTGGACTCGCGATCCTCCTCCCTCAGCCTCCCCAGTGCTGGGATGACAGGCATGCACCACCGCGCCCGGCTTGGGTATTTTTTGTATAACTTTATTTTGTCATGGGATGCTGAGGATGGAACCCAGTGTCTCGCATGTGTCTGGGCAGGCGCTCTGCCACCAAGCCCCAGCCCAGCCCCACGGCGTATCTTGTTTTAATTAAACAGGTGACCAATGGCTGCTGCGTGGTTGGTGCAGGGGCATCTACTGCGGGAGGAGGGATGTGAGGAGCCCTGGGGTGGGTCGAGGGCGTAGCGAGCCCGGCCTGGTCCCTGGAGCTGGCGGGCACCCCAGCTGACGCGGCTGCCCTGCTGTCCACAGCTGCCGAGCGCGGTCATGCACCTCCAGCTGCGTGGTCAGGCCCGGTAGCGCGTCCCGGCGCTGGCGTGTGCACCCATGCGTAGCCTGGGCCCGCAGTGACCACAGCAACCCCAGCCACCGCGACGATGAAGTTGCTAGTGGCCAAACTCCTTTGCATGGTGGGCGTGTTCTTCTTCATGCTGCTGGGCTCCCTGCTGCCTGTGAAGCTCCTCGAGGCAGACTTCGAGAAGGCCCATCGCTCGAGAAAGGTTCTTGCCCTCTGCAACACCTTCGGAGGCGGGGTCTTTCTGGCCACATGCTTCAATGCGCTGCTGCCCGCTGTGCGGGAAAAGGTAATGCTCCCTGGTGGTCGTCGGAGCCCTGGGCACCTTAGGGCCGGGGGCTCTGATGGTTTACCAACCCTGATACCAAGGCCAGGGGGGGCCTTGAGTCTGTGAGGAGGACAGGAAGGAGAAAATGTTTCGCTGTGTGATCTTACATTGATTGCTGCCCCTCTCTGTGCCTTGCCTGGTGAACAAGGGGTGGGGACTGGACTGGTGAGCCCGGGGGAGGGGAGCGTCCAGCCCTCCGCCCTCTCCAGGCAGCCCGTTGCTCCGTCCTGAACCGAGCGTGGCTGCTCTCCTGCTCCTGCGTCTGTCAGCTGTCACTGTGTAACAGGTGACAAGGGCCTGTGTCTCGAGACCACAGCTGGCATGGTCTCGCGGTTTCTGTGGGCCAGGGGTCTGGGCACGGCCTCACTCTGCTTTGGGGTCACACAGGGTAGCAGTTGGGATGGGTCCTGGGCTGTGGCCCCTCTCAGCACTTGTCTGGGGTGAGCCTGCAAGCTCCCGTGGTTGTGAGCTCGCTCCTGGTGGCCCTCGCTCCTGGTGGCCCTCGGCTCCTGGTGGCCCTCGGCTTCTGGTGGCCCTTGGCTTCTGGTGGCCCTTGCTCCTGGTGGCCCTCGGCCCTCGGCTTCTGGTGGCCCTTGCTCCTGGTGGCCCTCGCTCCTGGTGGCCCTCGGCTTCTGGTGGCCCTCGCTCCTGGTGGCCCTCGGCTCCTGGTGGCCCTCGGCTCCTGGTGGCCCTCGCTCCTGGTGGCCCTCGCTCCTGGTGGCCCTCGGCTCCTGGTGGCCCTCGCTCCTGGTGGCCCTCAGCCTGGGCACCTGAGTTTCTCACCCCTCTGTCCTGGAAGGCCCTGGCCCTTGCTGCATGTGCCGTGCGGGCAAGCTGAGAGGGCACGGGGTTCTGCCCCCAGCCTCTGGCCGTGGCTCGTGCAGGCAGTGACAGCGTGGCCCCTTCTCCTCAGCCAGTGGAGGTGGGCGCCAGCCCCTGCACACTCAAGGGAGGGCCGTGTGACCCAGGAGGCTGGGCCCTGGCACGGTCTTGGGGTCTGTCCACCCTAACCCTAACCTCGTGGTCCTGCAGGGCCCCAGGTTCAAGCCCCTCAGGGGCCACAGCGGGTGAGCCGCTTTCCTCCTGGGCCCGTGCAGGCCCTGCCTGGGGGGCATCCCGGACTTCCTGCCCCTCCTCCACGGCAGCCTGGCAGCCCTCCCGTGTCCCTCCAGCTGATGTCCCTTCGAGCCTGTCAGTGCAAGGGTGGCCTTCCCAGACGGCCCCAGACGCCAGCCCTGGGTACAGGCCCCTGCTGGCACGAGGCGGGGCCGGAGCGGGAGGGGCTGTTGGAGGGACTTTGCGGCTGTGGTGAGGCCCGGGCTGAGCTGACGCGGAGGTCGCCAGAGGGCGGGTGAGCCCCTGGTCCTGCTGCCGGGGAGCTCCCGCCTCCTGCGGCCTCAGCGACCAGGGCCGGCCGGGCAGGGCAGGGCGGTGGGGCTCTGAGGCCGCCCAGCAGCCACCTGGACGCGGGCCTCAGCCACGCTGCAGGGAGGGGGCTGCCAGCTGCCCACGGGCTGTGAGGACCAGGCCTCGGCAGCCTCCAGACAGAGCCGGCCCCTTGCCCGCGCTCGTGGGAGCTGGGCAGAGGTCCCCGCCGAGCCGCACGATGGCCAGGCCCTTGGCCAGGAGGCTGGCCTCCGGACACCAGGGAGCGGCTCTACTGTGTGTCCCCGAGAAGGGCCGAGTCGGCCCTGAGACCCGCGCTCCCGCCACCTCCAGCCCCGGTTGCTCCCCTCGCACGCCCCGTCGCCCCCCACCCTGCCTGCCTCGGCCTGCACGCTGTGGTGGCCCGCCACCCTCCGCCACCCTCCGCCACCCTCCGCCCCGCCTTCCAGCACGCCGGCCTCGGGGTCCTCCCTGGCCTCCACCCGCCCCCCGCCCCTGGCACAGCCCTGCTCGGGGCCAGGCTGGTGTCCCCGCGGAGCAGCCCTCGCACCCCTGCGCGCCCTCCCACCAGTACCTCTGGGGGCAGCCAGAGGTCCCCGAGCCACAGTGTCCCCGGGCGAGGCGCGGAGCCCCTGGGGGACACAGTGAGCAGGCGAGGCGGCTCTCCATGGAAACCGCCTCCAGGCAGCGCGGGTGCTCCTGGGCCGTCTGTCCCGGGTGACCGGGCCCTGTCTGGGGACACTGGTGGCTGTCCTGACCCGGGTGCCCTGGCCTGGAGTGGGCAGTGCTGAGCACCCTGCAGCCTGGGACGGCTGCCACAGAGCAGGTCCTGCCCTGCTGCTCCCAGTCTAACCCTGACTCTCAGAACTGTCCCCAGACGTCATGGCCACGTGTCCCCAGGGCGACGCCTGGCAGTGGAGGACCCGCGTGCAGTGGTGACGGAGTGCGTGGTGCCCGGCCCGGCTGTGGCTCCCTCCACTCCGCTGTGGCCTCGGAGAGTGGCCATGACTGTCCTGCCCGCCGGCTGCCCGCGGTGTGCTGGCGTCCAGAGGTGCCTTCCACGGACACCTCGTCCTGGCAGACGGCCTGAGGCCTGGCGTCCAGCCCCGACGGGCGTCCCTCTCACAGGCGGCGTCTGTGCTCCTGCGGCCCGGGGCTCAGGTCTGGCCTGCGGGAGGCAGCGGCACCAGCAGCTCCTCAGTCCCAGGTGGAGCTGCGGCCGCTCACCCCGGGCCCCGCTGGCAGAGAGAGGGGGCGAGGGACCCCCCAGGGCCTTTCTGCCAGGCGTCGCGGGGGCTCCGATGGCGTCTGGCTGGGGATCAGAGCATGCGGCGTGGGGGCCTGGAGGCGCCCGCGGCTGCGAGGGGTCCCTGGCACGTCCACGCAGTCCCTGCGGGCTGTGGTCAGCAGGGCAAGTCAGGCAGCCTGCCTCCAGTGCCCCACAGCGAGGTGGTCACGGGGGTGGCTGTCCCCGGCTGCATGGACCTCACTGAGGAGCCGAGAGCAGGCCCAGAACTGGGGACTGCCCCGGGTGACCGAGCCGCGCAGGCCGGGGGCGTGCGAGGAGGCGGAGGTGGGGCTTCGCACGGGGCACCCGGAGAGGGTGGAGCCCGGGAGACACCTGGAAGCCACCACCGAAGGGGGCGTGGACAGCAAGCGTCCGCCCTGGGGCAGGGGTCGCTCAGGGTGCCCTTCCAGTGAGCCTGGGAGAGAGGCCGCCGCGCACGGCCGTCTGCCGCGGCTCAGGGGCAGTGAGCAGGACCAGCTCCGGGGCCCGACTCCAGCCTCCCCGGCCACGTGTCACTCGCGTGTGGGAGTGTGGACAGTGCTTCTACACGAGACTGGGACGTCCTGCCGGGCAGTGCCAGCGGAGGGTCCTTGGGGTGGGGGGACGGCCTGCAGAAGCAGAGCTCCCAGCTGCCCGCCGGGGAAGCCAGCTCCACGCAGCACCAGACAGAAACTGCTTGTGGCTGGGCACACAGTGTCCACACCTGACGTCCCAGCAAGTCTGGAGGCTGAGGCAGAAGGATCACAATTCAGAGGCCAGCCTCAGCAATGTAGTGAGACCCTGAGTCGACATGGAAAGGGCGGGGGCGCGGCTCCCTGGTGGCCACTGCCCCTTCACGTGGCCTCTGTGTGCCTGGGCTCCTGGCGGCCCTTCTGTGCACAAGGACACCAGGCCCGAGGGCCAGGCTCCACCTCAGTGACCTCAGTCGCCTGCACCTAGGCCTGCGTCTCGAGGCCCTCGGTGTGGCTCAGGCGTGACGCTTGAGCTGATTCCAAGACCTTCCTCCACGAGGCCACCTCCCGTGGTTCTGGTGGACATCTCTCGTGGGCCTCAGTTCAGCCCCTGAGGGGCCAGCGCCAGTGGGTCCGCGCCGGGAGCCCTTCTCACGCCCTGAGGCGGGCCCGTGCGGAACCCAGCGGGCGCGCCTCCCTTCCTGAGCGGTCTGGGGCTGGCGTCCCCGCCCTGCTCACCACGGCCGCCCTGACGGCCTTTTTGTCCCCGCAGCTGCAGAAGGTGCTCAGCCTCGGGCACGTCAGCACTGACTACCCGCTGGCCGAGACGCTGATGCTGCTGGGCTTCTTCCTGACCGTCTTCCTGGAGCAGCTGGTGCTGACCTTCCGCAAGGAGAAGCCGTCCTTCATCGACCTGGAGACCTTCAACGCGGGCTCCGACGTGGGCAGCGACTCCGAGTACGAGAGCCCCTTCATGGGGGGCGCGCGCGGCCACGCCCACGGGGCGGGCCTGAGCGTGCACGAGCTGTCCCGCTCGGGCCCAATGCGCCTGCTCAGCCTGGCCTTCGCCCTGGCCGCCCACTCCATCTTCGAGGGCCTGGCGCTGGGCCTGCAGGAGGAGGGGGAGAAGGTGGTGAGCCTGTTCGTGGGCGTGGCTGTCCACGAGACGCTGGTGGCCGTGGCCCTGGGCATCAGCATGGCCAGGAGCGCCATGCCCCTGCGGGACGCAGCCAAACTGGCAGCGGCCGTGAGCGCGATGATCCCGCTCGGCATCGGCATCGGCCTGGGCATCGAGAGCGCGCGGGGCGTGCCCAGCAGTGTGGCCTCCGTGCTGCTGCAGGGCCTGGCGGGGGGCACCTTCCTCTTCGTCACCTTCCTGGAGATCCTGGCCAGGGAGCTGGAGGACAGGAATGACCGCCTGCTCAAGGTCCTCTTCCTGGTGCTGGGCTATGCCATCCTGGCCGGGATGGTCTTCCTCAAGTGGTGAGTGTCCTCCTCGCTGCTGCCCCAGTGAGCCCCGGAGCGCATGCTGGACACAGGCCATGTGGCCTGCCCGCTTCCCAGGGAGGGAGCGCCGTGCGCCTGGCCGTGGCCTTCACAGGCGGCCTCCCGGGCCAGGCCGCGCCCACCCCGCGCCCCTCTTGCACCCAGCCCGGAGCACTGGCACTCGTTAAAATACTCTGAAGTACTTACCAAAGCTGTGTGGCCGTGTCAGCCGCCGGGAAGGGTCCGCTGCCGTCGCGTGGGGCCAGGCCAGCCCTCCCCGCCCTCCCCCACCACAGGCAAGGCGGGCACATGAGGCCGCTGTGGACGGTGCGGGCAGCGTCTGGGCTGCAGGGAGCCGGGGCTCGGGCTGTGCGCTCCCCCTGCCATCTCCAAGACCCTGCCCTGCCAGCCCCACACCCCACGCCTGTGGCATATGTCAGAGTGTCCACGCCACAGCTGTCCCTGCGCCATGGGGGGCTGTGGCTCTTGGGGGCAGGTGAGTTCCAGTCCCCCCCGAGCACTGGCTCACTCTGGACACCTGAGGTGCCCTCATCTCCTGCCGTGGTCCCCTGGAACCAGAGGCTGCCCTGCAGAGGGACGGGGCCCTGGGCTGGGGCGTCGTGATCTCCAGAGACAGGGCAGGAGGGCCCGAGTCAGCACGGTGACTGCCACTCAGCTCGCACAGCGGGTCTCCAGAGGCGCTCGGCGGGGCGGCCTGGCCACGCTCAGCACGGCAGAAGCCCCTGGCACAGGGGTGCCAGGCGCAGGAGGGCGGCCAGCAGGACGGGCGCCCTGGCCTCCTAGCGAGCCCTCTGCTGCCTGCCCTGCCGCCCCGGCCACCCCGCCAGTGCCACTGTCCTGGACCTGCGCTGCCTGTGCCATGGCCACCCTCTGCCTCGAGCCCCGGCACCCCCTGGGGCCTCAGTCGCAGGCCACTGGGGCCTCTCGGCACCCACGAGGGTACCACTCCCTCACCGTCCCCTTTGCCTGGCACCTGGCCCGCCCCTCGGCTGTGTCCCGGTGTTGCCCAGGGCTGGCTGAGCTCCCCGCTCCGCCTGGGCTTCAGGCTGGACAGGCCTTCTGTCCCTCCTCACTCTGGCCAGGACCGACTTGCACACGGTGGGTGCCCCTGGAGGGCGGCCCTGCCACCTGCCGGCTCACGGAACTCGAGGCACAGGAGACCCTGCCCGTGCGCAGCTGGAAGCAGGCCAGCTGCCCTGACGCCGGCCACGCCCTCGGCGGCTCCCACCCTGCTGCTGCCCGGAGGCCTGGCTCTTGCTGGAGCCCAGGCGGTGCAGCCGCTGCTTGCCCAGAGCATGGCCTCGGGCGTGGGCACGGCTCCGCCCTCCCCGCCTGGCCCCACCTGGCTGCCAGGTCCCAGGAAGGGCTGCGGAGTCTCATGTGGCCCGGGACGCAGCCCAGGCGAGGCTGGGCAGGCTCAGGGTCCCCTGGGCAGGCTCAGGGTCCCCGTCCCCGCAGCCAGCAGGGGCTCCGCCCCTCCCTCCCCCATCACTGCCAAGAGCACGCAGCCCTGTCCCTTTGCTGCCAGAGCTCCTGGGGCCTAGAGACACCAGCGAGCCCCCACGCCACCTCTGTGCCTCACCCCCCCACCCCCGGGCCTCCAAGACCATGTGGCCCCCCAGAGGGCATCCCCTGGTGTGGAAAGACCCCAGGTGTTCACTGAGCTGGCCACCTGCACCTCGGGCCTGGCCTGCCCCACAGCTGGACATCTCGGCCACCAGGCAGAGCAGCGGTGGGCATCCCTAGGTGCCTGGGCATTGCTGCTGCTGCCGCCGCCACCAGCCTCAAAAGCTGATCCAGGCCCCACCAAGGACACCGGGTCCTCTGAGGTTGTGGACACAGGACCTGCCTGTCGGCCACCCTGTCCCCACCCACCACGGCCCTGCCCTCCGGCCCCACCTGTCTGCCGCAGTCGGGGCACAGGGTCTGGCTGCGCACACCACCTCTGGGGGACGGGAAGGGCTGGCACCTGGGCAGCAGGTGTCTCGGGCCTCTCGTGGTGGACGAGGAAGCCGGCGTCTCCGAGTCCCTGGCGGCTGGCGAGAGCAGCCAGAGCGGGTCCATGCCCCCACCCCCGTGTGCCCTACTGCCCGCAGCCGCAGACCAGCCCTGCCACCAGGGCCCGTCCACCTGTGCGACCAGAAACGCCAGTGCCTGCAGGAGCTGGCCTCCGCCCAGGGTCTCTTGCTGACTGGCTCTCAGGGTGATGCTGCCCCGGGGACACTCGACCACGTCTGGGGACATTGTGGCTGCAGCACGTGAGGGTCTGCGTCACAGCCATGCAAGGGGGACAGTAGCTGGAGCGACGGGATCCGTCCTCTGCGGAGAGGGAGGCGCGGTGGCTCGGCTTGGCGGAGGTGCTGAGCTAATAGCAGCGTGTCAGCGGGGCGGGCCGTGTTGGCGTCTCTGCGCTCAAGTCATTAGCGCGCGGGGGCGGCCCGCATCCAGGCCCAGAAGGGCCCAGACCTGTGGAGCTGCCCTGCCTGCCCCTGTCCCAGCGCCCCCTGGACCCTGAGTCTTGCATTGGCTTCGGGACAAGGCCAGGGACCCCTCATGGCCCCTGAAGACCCAGGCTTCCCCCTCGGTGCCCCCTGGCTACCCCAGCCCCTCCCGAGCCCCCGGGCAGTGGGAGGGCCCAGGCCCCTGAGAGCAGAGGAGGGTCCCTCAGGATGGCAGCTGCTGGGTGAAGACCCCAGGACATGTCACCCCCTCCACCTCCATGCCTGCCCTCTCCCAGGCCTCTAAGCTGCACCTGTAGCCCCTATGACAGGGACACAGCTAGCCTCTGCCGAGGGCAGGGTGACCACAGTGGGGAGAACGGGCCGCGGGGGGCAGGCAGAGCCCCGCTGCCCATGAAGCACAGTGGCCACCACTTGGTCCCCCTCCTCCTCAAGGGACGTGACCGGGCTGGCCAGGGGCCTGTCTGCGAGGACCTGCTGGGCTTTGTCCCAACTCCCTCAGGCCCAAGCAGCCTGGCCCCTTAGATGGGCCCTAGAAGAGGGACTGGCTCCAGCACTGGGGACCTTTGGGCTGGTGGGTGTCACGGGTGCCGGCAGTGCTCCTGGCTCCGGGCAGGCCTGAGAGGGCGCTGTCTGCCCGCTCCCGGGCTGGGCGCGTGGCCTGTGCCCACTCCAGGGCACTCCACTGCGGCGTCCCGGCACAGCAGGTGCTGCCCAGCGTCCGCCCACTCCACACGGAGCTCCTCGGACTTGGCCCTGGTGAGACCCAGCCCAGGCCCAGGGCAGCTCCTGTTCTAGGGAGGGGTGTGACATCGACAGGCCACTTCCTGTAGCAAGATGCTCTGAGGAGAGAAGGCAAAGGGCCGATCCACCCGTGGCCAGGGCAAGGGCGGTCAGAGCGAAGGCCCTGGGCCTCACTGCGGGCCTCAGCCTCTCCTCACGACGACCCAGGTGCTCCGGGGCTCGCCTGCCCCAGGCGGAGGTGACAGTCCCCAGCTGTCAGGAGAAAGTCCAGGCCCAGGAGCTGGGGCGCGTGTCTTCCACGCCGTGCTGCGGCCCTGGGGAGCCACAGATGCCAACGGGCAGAAACCGGGCTGAGATGCCAGCCCGTTTGCTTTGGAAGACAAGCTGCATTTTGACAAATGACCTCCTCACTTTAAGCATCAATGCCGAACTTCAGGACACAGCTCCCTGGGTCAGACGCGGCCCGTCCCACCTCCTGAGGTCACTGCGGGCAGCCTCTGCCCACCCTCACGTGGAGAGAATGTCAGGAGAGGACAGAGTGTGGTGGCCAGCTCCCCGCCTGCCCCTGGCCAGCCTGGGCATCCCAGGCCTGGCATGGCCCTGCCCGGGGCACTGGGGCTGCAAGGCCAGGCAAGGAGCTGGGACTTTGCCCCTGGCACTTGGGTGGAAGGAGGATCTGTCCCTGGGCTGGGCCCCCAGACAGCCAGGGACTGGAAGGAGGGGCGTCAGCAACAGCCACCCAATCCCAGTGGCTGCCTCTTTCAGACCCTGTTGGAACCAAATGCCAGTCCAGGTCCCTCCTCCTCCTCGCTGAGCCACCTTGGGCTAGTTGCTCCCCTTCTCTGAGCCCTGGTAGCTGGACGCAGGGGGAAGTGTTAGCATGGAGGACTGGGGACCGTGTCTGGCTGGGGAGCTGGAGGGGCTGGCTAGCGCTGGGGACGGCGCCTCTCCTGCCCAGAGGCAGCCGGCACTCGGGGAGCCCAGGGGCTCTCCAAAGAGGGAGTGGCAGGAAGGGGTGCTGTCTTGGCCTGCTCTCCTCCCGGGTCTGCTCTCCAGTAGTGGGAGGTTGCGGCTTCCCCAGGAGGGCAGCGTTGACAGTGCCCATCTCCCTGGCCAGCCACGGGAGAGGCAGTGCTACCACCCTCTTTGGGTGCTCCCATGTCCCAGGGACAGCAAGGAAGGACCTGAGGTCCCTGGCTCACAAGGCCGGATCCCGCCTGGCATCTATAAATAGCAGCAGAGCAGGAGCGCTGGCAGTGCCCACTCTCCTACGCATGAGTCAGCCTGCCCGGCCTGGGAGGGCCAGAGAGCTGGCCAGAGCCCGCCCAGGGCCCTCCAGTCACTCAGGAGATGAGGCAGAGACCAGGGCTGTCGGTGGGAGGCTGCAGGGTGGCCATCCTGAGCCTGTCTGCACCTGGCCGTTCCCAGCAGCCCCGAGGGGCTGGGGTCTGAGGCCCAAGGGCCTGCTGTCTCCCATGGCTGGGCAGGGCTGCGCAAACCCTGAGATGAAGGCCTCTGAGGGACCCTGCAGGGCCAGCACAGGGCAGGATGGATGCGGCAAGAGGGTCGGTCCTGAAGGAACCCGAATCCCAGACCGGGAGGCTGCACCTTGACCCGGGAGGCAGAGGAGGCCTGGGTGGGAGGCCAGGACTGTGCCAGGGAGAGATGCCCCTGCGTTCTCCCGCTCGGCCCTGCCTGGCAGGAGAGGAGAGGTGGTCTTGGAGGCAGTGCTGCATCGCCAAGGCAGCAGCAGGGGCCCATGTCAGCCAGGGCCTGGAAGTGACCGGTCAATGACAACCAGGGAGCTCGGAGGCACTGGGCACCCACCGCCAGCTCACACCTTCCAGACAAGCCTCCGAAAGCCCTTCCTGTGGGCCCCAAGTGTTGGCCTCCCAGTGACAGGCACCTTCTCCAGCACGTTGTGCCGGGGGCTGTGGCACACCGGCCCCCGGGGACCTTGCGTGTGCTCCCTGGACCCCAATGTGCAGTTTCCTCCAAGGTCTGCCAGGTGGGGTCGAGAGGGCGGCCAGGCTCCTGCTCTTCAGGAGCTCCGCTGGGGCTTCACTGCAGACCCAGGGACCCCCCAGGCACAGGGGCTGTTCTCGGGCCTCTGGGGAAGTCGCACAGCTCCCAGCAGAAAATTGCGCGCGCTGCTGCCCGGCCGCGCGGGGCCCTGGTCAACCCGCCTTCGCTCGACCCCGGGCGCAGCGCGGGCAGAGGCAGCCGGGGCTGCGCTCGCTCCTTGCCCAGCCCGGCGTGGCACGCCCGCGGACCCGGCCGGCCGGGCCTCTCCCCGGCTCATCGCTGGTGTGTCCATTCCGCCCGGTGCCCCTTCCCGGCGGGCGAGCGCGGCAGGACCCGCCGCCCGGCCCGGCCAGGCCCTCGCCCCTGCCGCCCCCCGGCTCCCGCGGACCCGGGGGAGCAGGCCCTCGCCCCGCGGGGGTGGCCGTGCCCGCGCGCCCGGGGCGGGGGTCGGGCGGGGGCGGCGGCGACCTTGGCGGGCGGCGGGTCCCGGCGGGCGGGGCGGGCGGCGGGGCGGAGCGCGGCCCTGCGGGCGGGGACAGCGCGGGCGCGACTGCGGCGGCGGCGGCGGGCCGGGGGCGGCGGCGCGACTCGAGCCGGAGCAGCAGCGGCCGCGGCGCCGCAGGGACCAGCGGCCAGGTAGGCGGCGGGGGTCCCGGCCCCACCCGGCGGCCGCGGCGCCCCTCCCGCGCCCCTCCTTTGTCCCGGCCCCACCCTCGCGGGCCTCCCGGCGGCCAGGGCCCTGCAGCCCGCGCCCGGCCACGCGTCGCGCCCACCGGCCCGCGCCCCGGGACCTCCGCCCGGGCCCTCGGCAGGGCCCTCCGAGCCGTCTGTGGGCCGCGGCCCGCGCTCGCCCACCCGGCCGCCACCTCTGCCCAGCCAAGCCCCTCACCCAGGACCCCTCTTCCACCCAGGTCCTCCTTGAGTTGAGGATCCCCCCGGGTGCCCCCCATCGTGCTTCCCTCTCCTCAGGGCCGGACAGCAGGTCCCCTCAATCAGACCTCCCCGGTCAGGTGCCCGAGGTCACCCCCCACATTGGCGAGCACCCCTAAGACCCGCCCCAGGCCAGTGCTCAGGGCCTTCTTGAATGGCAGTCCCTTCACCGTCCCAGGGCCTGGCCTTCCTCCACCACCCAGGGCTGTGGAGGTTCCCTGACCTGGGCACCTCAGGGTGGGCAGCCTTGCACAGGCAGGGACCCCAGGGCAGGACAGCCAGGCAAGGTGGGCTTCAAGGCCCCCTGGGCTTTGCCTCCTTCGAGCTTTGTGACCTTGAGCCAGTCCCTCCCCCCACCAGCTCCATGCCCAGGACCGCCCCCCAAAGGAGGTGGGGATGGGACTCAAACTGCACCGGGTGGTCAGCTGCATGGGCTCGAGGATCACTGGATATGAGGGTGTCCTAGCCAGGGGTCCCAGTCCCAAAGGGGCCCCTCTGGAGACAGACAGGACTGCTGATGGACGGACGTGGGCACCCAAGGCAGGACAGGGGCTGCAGCTGGGCTGCAGATCCCACCACGTCACCGACCCCGGGTCCCTAAGTCGGCGGCAGCAGCGTGTGGCTGTCCATCAGTGTGCCTTCGTCCCATGCCCACCCATGGAGGGGCATGTCTGCAGGGCCGTCCCGCACCCAGCCCACCAGCCCCCTCCTCCCGACCCTAGGTGCGCTGTGTGGAGTCGCAGACCTGCCGTCAGCACAGCCGGTCTCAGCTCCCGGAAGTTTGCCGGACTCGGAACTGGGCTCTGTGCGGGCTGTCACTTTCATTATTGCTTTGTTTTGTTTTTCCTGACAAATCTGGTACCTTTGAGAATTCAGAGCATGCTCCAGACCCACTGGTACGGCCCAGTGCGTCCCCAGAGCCCTGGGCTTGCAATAACAAGCCTGCGTCCATCTGTGTGGGGACTGCCCCTCGCCAGGCACCTGCCTCAGGGCCTTTTCCACCTCCTCACCAACTGGCTCACTCACAGAGGAGGACACCGAGGCCAGGGACATGATCTGCCTGTCCTGGTTCATGGCCCCAGACCTTGCCTGGCTCTGGGGCCACCCTCAAGCCCTCCCCACGTAGATGCCCAGGCCTGAAGCAAAGAACTTGTCCTCGTGCAGGGAGGTAGAGCCCGGAGGCACAGACGGAGGCGCCTCCCCCTGGCAGGGGACACTCAGCGGTGGGGAGGAAGAAGAGCAGGGGTTGCTTCTGTTTTGTATGAGTGAGGACATTGAGTCTGGGGCAGCCTCCTGCCCCCTGCCCACGGTTCTCCCCCACCTCCAGCTTTCCGAGGGTGCAGGGATCTGTGACCTCAGAGGCTACCGACCTCTCGGAGCATGGGAGAGGGGCGGGATGGTGGAGGGACCTCCTCCCAGGGAGTTGTGTTCCTAAGGACACATCAGGCCTAGCAGGAGGCCAAGGCCAAGCCCGCCAGGTCACCATGGGGGTGCAGTTTAGAAAGCGGGGAGAGTTTTGGGGGGATGGTGTTTTGCTTTGTTTTGTGCCACGGGGGCTTGAACCCAGGCTGCTGTACCACTGAACTACAGCCCCAGCCCTTTTACATTTTTCATTTTGAGACAGGGCCTCACTAAGTCACCCAGGCTGGCCTCAAACTGGCAATCCTCCTGCTCTGGCCTCCCAGGTTGCTGGGAGGACAGGTGTGGCCACCATGCTTGGGTAAGGGGAGTTTCCTGTTCAGTTTTACTTTTAGCATTGTTATCCCTACTTTGCTGTGAGTTCCTGCCACGGAGGAGGGGGGCGTGTAGGGGCTGCTTTAGGGAGTCGGCAGCATTGTGATATGCAAATTGTGGTCCTGGACCCCCTGGCTCAGGTCACATTATTGGTGGGGAAGCGGTTCCCAGAGCCACTGACTCATCATTTCTGGGGCCAAGGCCCTGAAAGCCTCACTTTAAACTCCGGCTCCCTGAGCTTAGGATGCTGCAGGCTCGCGGGAGCTGCGGTGGTTGGAGAGGCAGCGTTTTGCCCTCTGGGTTCGGAGCCGGAAGACACTGAGGGTCAGGGTGGGTGAGAGGCTGGTCCAGGGGTCAGGGCAGCCGTGGGCGAGCCAGGTCAGCTGTCTGCCAGAGGTCAAGGCCACGCGGGAGAGGGGGGAGGGCGGGCGGTGTGCTCCCGCATCTCCCCCTCTGCCAGCTCAGCGTCCCCTTGGGGACACTTAGGCCCCAGGTTCTGTGAGGCAGAAGCCAGCAAAGGGGCTGGCAGCGAGCCCTCGTGCCCTCGTGTGGGGTAGAACTGCAGAGTCCCGGCAGGCCTCCCGGGACGCGGCAGTGCCCCTTCCTCAGACAAGCCTCCGGCCCGTCCTGGGGCCAGAAGCGCACCACCCTCTGGGCTGGGCGGCCTTCTGTGCCTGACTGTCCTCTCCACGCAGGGTCGGTCTGGGGTCTCGCAGCTGCCCGTCCCCTGGGGAAGATGCCCGAGCAAAGCAACGACTACCGCGTGGTGGTGTTTGGCGCGGGTGGCGTGGGCAAGAGCTCACTGGTGCTGCGCTTCGTGAAGGGCACCTTCCGCGACACGTACATCCCCACCATCGAGGACACCTACCGGCAGGTGATCAGCTGTGACAAGAGCGTCTGCACGCTGCAGATCACGGACACCACCGGCAGCCACCAGTTCCCGGCCATGCAGCGCCTGTCCATCTCCAAGGGCCACGCCTTCATCCTGGTGTTCTCCGTCACCAGCAAGCAGTCGCTGGAGGAGCTGGGGCCCATCTACCAGCTCATCCTGCAGATCAAGGGCAGCGTGGAGGACATCCCCGTCATGCTGGTGGGGAACAAGTGCGACGAGACGCAGCGGGAGGTGGACACCCGCGAGGCCCAGGCCCTGGCCCAGCAGTGGAAGTGCGCCTTCATGGAGACCTCGGCCAAGATGAACTACAACGTCAAGGAGCTCTTCCAGGAGCTGCTGGCCCTGGAGACGCGCCGCAGCATGAGCCTCAGCATCGACGGCAAGCGCTCCAGCAAGCAGAAGCGGACAGACCGCATCAAGGGCAAGTGCACCCTCATGTGAGCCGCGCCCACCGCCGCCGCGCCCCGCGCCCCTCCACTCGCCCCTGGCCTCCTCTGGCTGGGGAAACCGAGGCTGCCTGGCCAG
Source organism: Tamias sibiricus (assembly GCA_025594165.1). Taxonomy (NCBI): domain Eukaryota; kingdom Metazoa; phylum Chordata; class Mammalia; order Rodentia; family Sciuridae; genus Tamias; species Tamias sibiricus. Next base: position 1,911,292 of record CM046673.1, on the reverse strand, counting down.
CAGCGGGCGGCAGGGCTGGCTCCAACCCGGCCCCTCACATCGCTAAGCTCTCCCCCCACCCGCCCCTGCCCTGTCTGTGCCCCGACAGCCAAGCGGCCCCTGCGCCCACAGACGGGAAGCAGGGAGCCGGCAAGAGGAGGGGGCGTCCCGGGTGGGACAGAGAGGCCGCCTCTCCCCTGCCTCAGCGAGGACCCCACCTCCACCCCCACCCTGGGTGCCCCTGCCAGACCTGCGCCCCTCCCCCACTCGATCACTGTGACCTCCGGGGGCGTCCGTGCACATGGACCTCAGAGGGTTTTCTCTTTTCTTCCTCTTTGCCCTTTGACGTGCAGCCACTCCCACCCCGACCCTCATGACCTCTGACCTCTGCCCCCTCCCCAGACCCTGGGAACACCCATCTTAGGGGCCATGGGATGGGCCTCAGGCCACCAGGCAATAACCATGGGGCCTAGGGCAGCGCCCCTGCCAGCCCCTAGCAACTGGGACCAGCAGAGAGCACAGCACAAGCCCAGCCGGCCCGCCGGGCGCCCCCAGAGCTGCGGGTGGCCTGGGCCTGGAGGGGGAGGTTCCCTGGACGCCACCCCGGGGAGCCACCCTTCCTGTGAGGCAGAGGTGCTGGTGCAGTGGTGCTGGGGCCCTGGGGCCTGGCCAGGGACCCATCGCTAAGGTCCCGTCCAGGGGAGGACGATGGCGCGCAGCACCAGCAGGCCCCACGGGGCTCCAGGGGAATGCTGGCCCGTCCCCTCCTCCGCCCACTGTGCCCAGAGACAGGCCCCAGGAAGTGATGCCCAAGTCTGGTGTAGCTGCAGCCTCCGGGTTTGGGTGTCTTTGTGAGAGAGTCTGGGCAACTCCACTCGTGTGACCCCTGGGGCCGCGTCCTTCACAAAGGACGCTAGGAAGGGTGCCTGGGTGGGCTGCACCCGTGTGTGCGTCTGTCTTGGGATAGCGTGTTTGCAGCCTGCGTGTAGCAAAGTGTAGTGCACACGTGGAGTGGGTGGTGTGCCCGCGTGTGGGGCTGGCTGTGATGTGTCTGTGTGAGCCTTGGTACCTGTATGAGCACAGGTCTTTTGGGAGTGGGTGATGTGATCTATCTGTAAACCTGTTTATTCTGACTGTCTGAGGGTCACCGTGTCCATTCTAGTCTGTGGCAAATTGACTTGTGGCTCAAATTCTGTATCAGTCAGCTAGTGCTGCATTACAAATCTGTATCAGTCAGCTAGTGCTGCGTAACAAATCTTCACGGTCAGCCAGTGCTGCGTAACAAACCAACGCCATGCTGCAGCCTGGAGATAAACACGTTTATCATCTCACAGTACCTGTGGGTGAGGAGCCTGGGTGGGGTGAGCCAGATTCCCCACTCAGGATCTCACGAGGCCACGGTCCCATTGTGGCTGGGCTGGGGTCATGTGAAGGCCCCGCAGGGGAAATGTGCTTCCAATCTCTGTGGGCTTCTCAGCATTCTGTGCTGAAGGGGCTTGAAATGTGGCAGCTAGGTGTGCGAGGGAGAGCTGCACCCACCAAGGTGGGTGTGCTGCTGGTTGGGGTGCGGGAGAGGAGGGCTTCGTGCGGGGCTGTGCAGCCCCCGCCCAGGCGCACAGGATGCAGCGAGGCCCCTCCGCGGCTGACTGGCGTTGAGCGTGGTCGCTTTCCTCTGTTCCTGTGGCTCCTGAGTGCTCCCTAGCATGCTCGGAGAGGCGCGAGTGTGTGTGCCTGGCGTGCGAGGCTGCGGGCGGGTGTGACAGGGCTCCCCCCGCCCCCGCTGGAGGTATTGTGTGAGCACAACGGAGCTCTGACCCCTCAGCTGGTCCAGGACCCCAGCAGCTGGCGTCGCCCCCTCCTCTGCCCCAGAGTGGCCCCTGGCTGGACAGGGGTCTCAGCCCTTTCTCAGGGACACGCCCTGATAGCACAATCTCCCTGGGCTCGCCGCCGCCCCCGGGCCTCTCCCCGGGCCCTGCCCCCTGGGGAGAGGGACTCTGCAATAGGAGGGCGAGCCGCCCCACTGCCCTGACTGCCGCCCTGCCCGGGCATCCTGGTGCTGGGGACCTGCCAGGCCATGCTCGCTGTGACCCCGCCCCGCCCCCGCATGTGGGACCCCGCCCCCGCGGGGTCTGTGTAGCACTCGCTCATGTAGACGTAGTCTTCCTGCAATAAAGAAGTGGATCCTGTGTCCCCGGCTCCTGCGCCTTCTTCCAGGTGGGAGTGGTGGGAATGGCGGGGGGGGGGGGGGGGGGTGGGGTGGGGGGTGGGGGGGTGAAGGAGGGGCGGGGCGAGGGAGGGAGGGGCGGGGCGGGCCGGCTGGGGACTGGAGGTGGGGCCCTGGGGCGGGGGCGGGCAGGTGGGCGGTGAGCTGCTGGGCAGCCGACCCTGCAGAGTGGCCACTGCTGCCCGCTAGCCCGCGACCCCTCCCAGGGCCTCGGTTCCCCCTTCAGTCTGCACCCGCCGTTGGCCTGGGGCCCTGCGTGATCTCCCTGCAGGGCAAGTGGTGGAAAGGGGCAGGCTCCCATTGGGCATGGAGGGCACCTGGCAGGGCCCCCTCCTGTCCCCAGCACGCTAAGATATGTCTTCTCAGCTTCCCATCTGTCACTCAGCCCTCAGGCCCCGCCCAGACCAGGTGGGGCCTTGTTCAGGGACAGAATGGGGAAGAGCTGTGCTCTTCATCCCTACATCTAGTAGGTGACAGGCACACTGTGCCCTGGCCCTGCCCTAGACACAAACCCCCGGGTCCCTGCCCTCTCAGAGCTCCTAATCTACTCGGGACCCCCAGGAAGAACTGGATGAGGTCATTTAAGATATGTGCTACAGCCGGGCGCGGTGGCCACGCCTGTCATCCCAGCACTGGGGAGGCTGAGGCAGGAGGATCGTGAGTTCAAAGCCAGCCTCAGCAATGGCGAGGCACTTAGCAACTCAGTGAGACCCTGTCTCTAATAAAATACAAAAAAGGGCTGGGGGTGTGGCCCAGTGGTCGAGTGCCGCTGACTTCAATCCCCGGTACTGGAAAAAAAAAAAAAAAAAAAAAAAAAACGGAAAAGAAAAGAAATGTGCTACATGCGACAGAGATCAACCTGCTGCAAAACTGACTGGGACGTGGGTGTCCAGGCTGGCTGGACCCAGGAAGGCAGGGTGGCAGGGGCTCAAGAGGTCTGGGTTGGAGCCTCAGGCAAAGCGTGGGCAACACATGCAAAGGCCCCGGGGCAGGAACCTCTGAGGCCACAGTGACAGAGAAGAGGAGGGGGAAGGGTGGTTGCCAGGGAAGCCAGAGAGGTCATCAAGGTCACGCAGGGCTGGGGACTGAGAGTTAGGGTTTCATGCAGAGGACACTGGGCCGTCAGGTGACGTTTGGTGTTTCCTCAGGGGCCCCACAAGGGCCACATGCTCACTGCAGTTCGTTTTTAGTGACTGGCGCTGGAGTGGAACCTGGGCCTGTGCAGGCTGAGCCCAGCTCTGCCGCAGGGCCTCAGTCTCCCCATCCGTACCACATGGTTTGTGGCTGGAGTCCAGCTCACCGGATGCCTGGAGGCAGGGAAGGGGGGGGCGCGTTTGCAGGGTCAGAGCTGGGGAGCCCCGCTGCAGCTGGGGTGGGAGAGGTCATCTGTGAGAGGCCCAGTGCCAGGGCGCAGCCGGGCCTCCGGCCGGATCACCCTTGGCGTGTCCTGAGCACGTCCGTCCCTCTGGGGCCAGGCGTCTGGGGAATTCTCAAAGGCCTGGAAGAGTCAACCGGACAGGGTCAGGGGAGGCGGCTCAGCCCTCGCTTTGAGCACAAAGTTAAGGGGTCTCAGCCCACAAGCTTTGGCATCAGGATAGACAGGTGTGGGCGGGGTTGTGGCTCAGCGCAGAGCGCTCGCCTCGCACATGCGCCACCCGGGTTCGATCCTCAGCACCACGTAAACATAAATGCATTGCGTTGTGTACAACTAAAGCAAATAAATAAATATTTAAAAAGATAGGTGTTTAATATATTTGATATAATTGTACATCAAATATAAATTTGTTGGTAATATATAATTAATGTGCACTAGTGCAATTTTTTTTTGTACTAGGGATTAAACCCAGGGGACATTTGACCACTGAGCCACACACAAGGGGGGGGGGGGGGGGGGGGGGGGGGGGGGGGGGGGGGGGGGGGGGGGGGGGGGGTCCCCAGCCCATTTTGTATTTTATTTAGAGACAGGGTCTCACCGAGTTGCTTAGGGCCTCACTAAATTGCTGAGGCTGGCGTTGAACTCACAATCCTCCTGCCTCAGCCTCCCAAGCCAGCTGGGATAACAGGCGTGCACCACTGCACCCAGCACAATCTTTTAACCTTTTAATTTAAGGGCAGGTACAAGGAAACATACAGGAGGATTCCCTCTCCCTACTGCCTCCTGCAGCTACAGCGCAGTCTCTGTGCCAGGAACCTACAGCGCTCACACGGCTCCAGGTTTCCTGGCTCCCTAGAGTGTGCCAGTGTGCGTAGCCTTCTACCTCCTCATTGCACACACAGCTTCCCGGCACACCACTGTCAAGTGTACAATCCTGCATACCCTTCCCCCTTCCACATGAATGCAGTATGTTTTTATTTTAAAAATAAAAATGAATCTTTAAAAATCAATATGAAGCCGGGCGCGGTGGCGCACACCTGTAATCCCAGCACTTTGAGAGGCTGAGGCAGGAGGATCGCGAGTTCAAAGCCAGCCTCAGCAATGGCGAGGCACTTAGCAACTCAGTGAGACCCTGTCTCTAATAAAAAAATACAAAAAAGGGCTGGGGATGTGGCCCAGTGGTCGAGTGCCCCTGAGTTCAATCCCCGGTACCACAAAAAAAAAAAAAAAAAAAAAAAAAAAAAAAAAAAAAATCGATATGAATGCAAAAATCTGCATTAAATAAAATATTAACATTTTAAACAAAGACAGGATCCCAATATTGCCACGTGAGCCTCAGGCAAGAGAAAAAAAATTGTGTGATCTCTATAAATCTTCCCTCTACATTATATATATAAATAGATAGATAGATCTATATATATCATGAATTTTTACATATCTTTATGCATTTTTAATAGTTTTTTTTCCAGAAGCAGGTTTTGAAAGTATGACTAATGAATTTGCTTCCACTAAAGCAGGAAAGTATAATTAAAATACATTGGGCATAAATAAAATATTTAAACTTAAGGATGTTGTGAGTTTTTAACATAATGTCTTTTTAGTTCTTCAGTATTTTTCGACTACTTAAAGGTCTGGAGAAAATTAACCATGAACATTCTGGGAGGAAATCTGGACGCTTTAAAAAAAAACTAAACCTGCAACTCCCGCATGACCAAACCATCTCGCTGCCCGGACAGCTGTCCCAGAGAAAGGACGCTGTATGTTCACACGTAAGATATGTATTTTGGGCAGTTTTATTTGGAAAAGTCCAGATCTGGAAGGCCCATTGAAGGTTTTGGGAGGGTGGGGTTAAACTAACGGGCCCGCGTACCACGCGACACCTCGCAATCAAAGGCTGCAAGCAGGGACTGCAGCTCCGTGGTAGAGCGCATGCGCCAGGCTCTGGGCTCAATTCCCAGTACCAAAAAAAACCGAAATGTTGATACCAGCAACAACCTAGAGGAATCTCCAGACGATTGTGCCAAGGGAAAAAAGAGCCAACCCCAAAGGTCAAACTTTGTGTAATTCCATCTAGAAATTGCAGAAATCTCAGGGCCAGAAAGGGGGGGGGGGGGGAAGAGCAGCAGGAGGGCGTGGCCTGGGAGGTCCGCAGGGGGCGAGGCTTGATAGGCTGGAGGGGCGTGTCCGGGGCGGGGCGAAAGGAGGCGTGGGCTGGGAGGGTTACAGGGAGAAAGGCCTGATTGGTTGAGGGCGTGGCCGGGGCGGGGCAAGAGGAGGCGTGGCCAGGGAGGGCCGGCCGCGGGACCCCGGGTGTTGCTATCTTGCAGCACGTGCCCTCCGCCGCGGTTTTGCAAGAGCTCTTTTTAGAATTGCACGTGACTCCTCAAGCTAAAAAATTGCCGTGATCTCAAGCTAATTTTTTTTTTTTTTTAATTTTTAGAAAAGAGACGTCGATGGGAAAATATACAAGAAAATCTGCAAGTAGGGACACGCCCATTTCCCTTGTTTCCTGTCCCTTACGGGCTCTGGCTGATACTATTTTAAGATCCGCTCTCTGTGGCAAAGCAGACTGTGATCTAGAGAGCCCACCGTCGAGAGCCCCTCTGCCGTGGCAGGGCCCCACATTCCCGGTGGACGAGCGCAGGGAGCTGCCGGGGCTTTGTAGGGACGACCTCAGTGCGCAGGTGAGGTCACCACGCGCGCACACCACACCCTCCCGGCCCTCGAAGCCGAGCTGGTGGCCGTTTTGCCCCACGACTTGCCCTTTTCCGGGTTTTACACCAGTTTCCTTCCTCAATTCTCCCACTCACCAAGAATTAATGGAGCTTCTACTGTGTGTCAAGTACCATGTCAGCCACGGGGACGCGGAGGCAAAGTAAAGCCTCTTATGAGGTTGTCACGGCGCGCCTAGGTGCGGGCTGCCAGGCACACGGCAGGGGCCTCCAGAGGGCTTGCAAACTTAAAAGGAGGGGCAGGACTCCAGCAGGCTGGTGAGGCACTTGCCAGGGGCACGAAAGGTAAGGGGAAGGGGTTTCAGAAACCCACTCATTAAGATACATGTTATCACAATGCAGCATTTAATGCAGACAAGGCCAGGAAGGCCAAGGATCAATATTTGAAATAAAGAAGGTCCCGACAGAGCTGGGTCCCTGGGGCAGGTGAGGAAGGCCAGTCGTGGATGTGGAGATTCCGTCAGTTTATTTTTAAAATGTTGGCCATTTGTTGAGCCAGTGTGGCAGCACACACCTGTAATCCCAGATATGGGGGAGGCTGAGGTCAGAGGATCTCAAGTCCAGCCTCAGCAACTTAGTGAGGCCCTCAGCAACTCTGCAAGACCTTGTCGCAAAGTCAAAAATAAAAATGGCTGGGGAGGGGCTGGGGTTGTGGGCTCAGCTGCAGAGCGCTCGCCTCGCACGTGCGCGGCCCGGGTTCGATCCTCAGCACCACGTAAACATAAATGCATTGCATTGTGTACAACTAAAGCAAATAAATAAATATTAAAAAAAAAAAATGGCTGGGGATGTGTCTCCATGGTAGAGACTCCCTGGGTCCAACCACCCCCCATAAATTGTTGGTCATTTGTTATCACGAATTATTTATGCATTTATTTTCAAATTTTGAAATTTTTAAAAAATATGTATTTGTTTTATGCCTTTATTCTTACGTGGTGCTGAGGATCGAACCTGGGCTGCGCATGTGCTAGGTGAGCACTCTACTGCTGAGCCATAATCCCAGCCCAAAATATTTTATTAATATAGTGAAGTTGTTTTTCTTCTTGCCTCTCCCCCCATTTACAATTTGGATTTGAGAATAAAAAAAAAAAGTATGAAGGAAATAAAATGTTGAATTTGGATCTAAATTTTGAATTTTAATTTTTAATTAAGGGGATTAAGCAATTCCAGATGGTTTGTTTGTTCACTTTTCTTTTCTTTGGTAAAAAGGATTGAATCCAGGGGTGCTTAACCACTAAGACACAACCCCAGCCCTTCTTATTTCTTTTCTTTTTTTTTTTTTTTTTTTTTTTTGTGTGTGGTACCGGGGATTGAACTCAGGGGCACTCGACCACTGGGCCACATCCCAGCCCTTTTTTGTATTTTATTAGAGACAGGGTCTCACTGAGTTGCCAAGTGCCTCGCCATGGCTGAGGCTGGCTTTGAATTTGCGAACCTCCTGCCTCAGCCTCCCAAGTGCTGGGATTACAGGTGTGGCCACCGCGCCCGGCCCTTCTTATTTCTTATTTTGAGATAGGGTCTCACTGAGTTGCTGAGGACCTTGCTAAGTTGCTGAGTCTGGCTTTGAACTTTCAATCCTCCTGCCTCAGCCTCCTGAGCCACTGGGGTTACAGGTGTGCATGGCCATGCTCAGCTACCTTTATTTTAAAACATCTTGTTGAGCACCACAAATATGTACCTTTTTTATTTTTATTTTTTTTGTGGTACCGGGGATTGAACTCAGGGGCACTCAACCAGTGGGCCACATCCCCAGCCCTTTTTTGTATTTTATTAGAGACAGGGTCTCACTGAGTTGCTAAGTGCCTCGCCATTGCTGAGGCTGGCTTTGAACTCGCGATGCTCCTGCCTCAGCCTCCCAAAGTGCTGGGATTACAGGCGTGCGCCACCACGCCCGGCTAATATGTACCATTTTTGATTGTCAATTTCAAAAATTAAGGTTAAAAATTAAATTTGGATTTGCAACCAACCTCCCTCTTGTCTCACCTCGACCAGGCCTTCTTCTGGTGCCTGCTATGGACAGGTCATGGGGCCTGGTCACAATCCTTGGCAGTGAAGTCACTCAACCTGCTCACCCCCAGCTGCAGGAAATCCTCAGGCCTTCTGATTTTTCAAGAGTGCCTGCAAACCTAGATTTATTTCTGTGAAACATCCTGAATTGTTTTTCTTTTGGTGCTGGGGGTTGAACCCAGGGCCTTGCACATGCTAAGCACACACTCTGCCACTGAGCTACAGCCTCGAACATCCCGATTTGAAAACGTTGGCAATTTAAAAGCTTTGAAGGAGTTCCAGGTCACATGTTGCCTGGTGGGCCACCAGTGTGACCCCTGTTTAGGCGGTCGTTCTGCTTGGGGGATGTGGGCTGGGGACAGCAGGGAAGAAAGAGTCCTTGCCCCAGTGCTGGGTTTCCTCTGTGCGCTGCAGGAGGCAGCGGGAGCCAGCTGTGAACTGGGAGCCTCCTGGAGGGTGACAGGCGCCCTGGGGAGCTGGCCAGCAGCTGGGGGCCACAGTCCCTGAGGTCACAGATGTGGTGGCCCATGCTGGCACTTAGGGACTTCCCCTCCAGGACCGTGCGCGGCTTTCAGAGCTCCTGCGCACTCTCCCAACACCACCACGGGCTGTTGAAACGTGCATCCCTGGTCCGGCTCCCAGCGGGGTTGTGGTCCTTTGATCTGGGTGGAGGCCCAGGGTGCCGAATTTAAGATCGAGCCCCATGAATTAGGAAACAGAACCCCTGCAAGTCGTGACACAGGCCTGGGCGAACGACCTCGGGTGTCGCCTCTCTCAAACTCAGTGTCACTTCTATGAAAGGGGGATGATTCAATCTCCAAGCCTCACGCAGAGGGAGCCTATATGGTGCTCAAGAAAGCGGCGCCAAGCCGGGCGTGGTGGCGCACGCCTGTAATCCCAGCACTTTGGGAGGCTGAGGCAGGAGGACCGTGAGTTCAAAGCCAGCCTCAGCAATGGCGAGGCACTTAGCAACTGAGACCCTGTCTCTAAATAAAATATTAAAAAAAGGGCCAGGGATGTGGCCCAGTGGTCGAGTGCCCCTGAGTTCAATCCCTGGTACCACAAAAAAAAAAAAAAAAAAAAAAGAAAGCGGCGCCACAGTTATTATAACTGATATTCTTCCCAAGGCCAGTGAGCCTCAGAGTTAGGATTCCGTCCTCGGAGTTAGGATGCGAACACTCCGTCCCCATCCAGGATTCGAACTTGCGAAATGACTCGCGCCTCCCTGACGTCACGCAGTCTCCTCCGCTGAGTAGCCCCTAGCCCGCAGCCGAGTCCACCACAGCGTGCTGATTTGCATATTAGCATAGTCCCGCCCTCCCGCTCCTTTCTCGTTCAAGGGTGGACAGCGGCGGTGCCACTCAGCGCTCGGCCCTCAGGCCCCGCCCACGTTCGGGGTTCCCCTCCCCGCTCTCCTGGGCGCAGCCTACCCCGCTGCCTGCCCCATGCCCCGCCCCCGGCTCCGGCCTCCGCCGCCCGGGTCTGCGATTGGTCGCTCCGGGACGCCGGGCCCGTCCCCCGCGCTCAGGACCCGCCCCATGGAGGGAGCCAGCACTCCCGGGCCGGCACAGCGGGTTCGGCTGCGCGGCGGGACTGAGGCGGCCGCGGGCCAGATCGCAGGTAAAGGCGTTTGCTCGCAGGCTGGGGGGCGGCTCCGGTCTGCACGTGGGCGGAGCTGGGGGTCGGGTCGGCTGAGGAGGGGGCTGGGGCTGGGGATTGGGCCTGCGACTGGGCTGGGGAGAAGAGCTGCATTTGGGGGTCGAGCTTAGCTGGGGAGGGGGCTGGAATTGGGGGTCGGAACTTTGGGTGGGGGTCGAGGTTATCTGGAGATGAGGCTGGAGTTAAGGGGCTGGGGCTGGAATTGGGGTGTGGGGTTAGCTGGGGAGGGGGCGAGAGTTGGGGGTTGGCACTGTGGTTGGGGGTTGAGGTTAGCTGGGGAGGAGGCTGGAGTTGGGGATCAGGGCTGCAATTGTGGGTGATTTTAGGTAGGGGGGGCTGGAGTTGGAGGTCAAGGTTAGATGGGGAGGGTGCTGAAAGGTGGCTGGAGTTGGGGGTAGAGGTTAGCTGGGGAGGGTCTGGGTCTGGAATTGAGGTGTAGGGTTAGCTGGGGAGGGGTCAGCATTTGCAGGGACTGAGACTGTAGAGAGACCACTAAAGCTGGAGGGCAGGTTTAGCTGGGGAGGGTGAAGGAGTTGGGGTTGAGGTTAGCGGGAGAGGGGGGCTGGAGTTAGAGGTGTCAGGTAGCTGGGGAGGGGGGGGAACGGGGCTGAGGATGCCGAGGGAGGTCCAGGTTAGCTGGGAGGGCACTGGGGATGGAGTTGGAAGTGGGGCCCAGAGGAAGTCCGGTTAGCTGGGGAGGGGTCTGCAGACAGGGTTGGGGCAGGTGGGAGGGGAGCGAGTTGGCAGGGAAGGGTGATTGAGGACCCTGTGTTCAGGGTTAACTGAAAGGGACAAAGGACAAAGTAGGACAGAACCTGGAAGGGGCTGAGGGATAGGAGATTGGCCTGTGCCATGGGGGTCCAGGGAACATCAGGGTAAGTGGAGAGCTTATGTGGGGGGTCTGGGGAGGAGGAGGTAGGGTGGGTGATGAGAAGGGAGGTGGGGGAAGAGGAAGGGCACTGGCTGGGGCGACCTGGGGGTGTGTCTGGCCTGAGCCCCACTAGTTGGGAGCCGCTGGGATGGCCTGGGTTGGATCCCACGGCAAGGGTTTGGGGAGGAATTGCCTTCCTGTTGGGTCAGGGTGCTGGTTATTGGTGACAGAGCGCGTGGGGGTGAAGTCCCTGGGGAACAGTGTGCTGGTACACTGCTCTCTTTCTAGGATGGAGGGTGCAGAGAGGCAAGTCTTGGGGTGCAGGAAAGCGCATGCAGGTGATTGACTCTTTCAGGAACTGCAGGTGGGAGTTTTGGGGACGATGACATTGAGGGACGTGGGTGGCACTTTGTTTTTCCCGGGTAGCGGGGGTTGCTCGGGGCCCAGGTGGGCGGCTGAAGACAGGTGCGATGAACTGTAGCAGCAGGTCCCCAGCTCAGTCAGTAGACTGTTGCTAGGTGTCCTCGGCGCCTGGCAAGTTCAAGTTCTCCAACTTGTGTGGTGCGTCGTGAGCTGCTGTGGCCTCGCGGCGACCTTGTCGGGGGCTCTGGGAACCGGGCCTGTGTTCAGAGCTCGCTCTGGCCCCTGCCTCTTGGTGTCACCTCACCCAGTGGGCCTGACAAAGGTGGTAGCAGGTAGCTTGCAGGTTTGCTGCAGGAACCTAGCGAGGGAGTGAGGAGGGAATCCGGCTGTGGCACAGTGCGGGTGTGCGGGGCGCTGCGCGGAGCAGAACGTTCTAAATTAAGTTTTCTCTTGGAGGGGGAGGTGGGTGGGAGAATGATGGGGTTGTCACAGAGGAGGGAAAAGAGAGAATCGCAACTTGACTCCAGTCACCCCCACGGTGGGGTGCACGTGAGAGTCACCCCAGGACTTCAGAAAGCATCCACAGGAACCGAGACAGATGTAGCCAAACATTTCCATGTTATCAAAAGCAAGAAAAAAAGCTGAGGAGGTAGAAGCAGCCGTCTGGAGCAGCCTCAGACGGCCAAGTGTGACCCAGGAGCGTGCATCAGGCCCGGGTCGGGTGGTCCTGATCTAGGGGCGCCCAGAGAGCCACCCTGGAACTCGAGCTTGGACTAGAGCTCACGTGACACCTGCAGGCTTCTCAGATCAGCACTGTGGACGCCTGGGGTCTTGGGTGGGCCTGGGCCCAGCAGGGGGCCAGCAGCTGCCTGGCCTCCTCCCCTTCCAGGCCAGGAGCTCTCCAGAGTGACACCACACCTGTCTCCCAAATGGCCTAGAGGCCCTTGGGGCAGGGTCACCCTGGCTGTGAGCCATTCTTAGGACACCACGAGCTTCGTTTTCCCACTTGAGACCCCGTCTCCCCTCCAGCGCCAGGCAACAGCATCAGTTTTTGTGCTTGTCAACGCTGGGTGCTGTCCCATCAGAGAGGAAGACCTCGGGCTGCTCTGAAGGCTCAGGCCTTCTCCTGGGTGGCTCTGTGTGGCCTCTGGCCTCACTGTCAGGCCAGCTGATGAGCCTCCGGCTTTCAAGGCTGCATTTGTGGCTGGTTCCTGGGCTCTCCTTGGCGGGGAGACTTATTCTCAAGAAGCCCCGCGACCTCCAGGTAGTTTCGGTCTTGCAGAGGAGCTTTATCTCGAAACCTGTCGGTTGAGTAGCGCCATCATCTTCTGTCCTTGTTTGGTGCTTGATGAGGCAGGTCGTTGAAGCGGGAGTCAGCTGGCCACGGACAGCCCCGTGTGGACAGCCCGCCTGGCGGGGGCTGGATGGAGGAGTTTCTGTACGCTGCGTAGTAACGGGAAAGGCTCCTTTGCAATTCAAGGTGTTTTCACAGATTTTCTCATTTGCATCTGGCAACAGCCAAGTCTTTTAGCCGGTTTTTGCTAGGAGGGGAAAATGGCTTAGTGGTGAGCCCTGCCCAGCGTGAGCAGGGCCCTGGGTTCACCAAAAAGCAGAAACAAGTCATAGCCCTGGTAGTTCTGAAGAGCCTTTGTAGTTTTCTTTCTTTTTGCAGCTGGGCTGGCCCCCGGGGCCTGGGGCCTGCTAGGCTCCACCAGGAGCCTCCGCACCCACCCCGAGTCTCTGTGATTTCTTCAAAGAGCAGTTGTTCCCTGCCTCTGTGACTTTGGGACCCTCTGGCGAGGACCACTAGGCAGCTGTGTGGGCCTGGGGGCAGGGACACCTTGCAAGTCCTCCCTCCTGGGAGGTCGCTGGAGTGGCCTGGGGGCAGTGCCCAGGCTGGGCTCTTGTTCTGGGCAAGGCCTTTCCTGGCTGGTGTCCCCAAGTGGCCACCCCTGCAGTCCATGTTCTGGGCAGTGTGGGGGCCACTGTGGCGTCTCCTCCCCTCGTGGTACTGCTGCTCGCTCTGCCACCCTCTGACCTGGCCTTGTCCCTCGCGGGCTGGAGAGGAGTCACCACCTGTGGCTGGGGGGGACCCGGCTGCTGGCCTTGCCCTGGGGGCGCGGCACATTCTCCCTGGGCTCCTGGGGAGGCCTCGGCGCCCTGGTCCTGCCCCGCGGGCGGCTCTGGTGGCAGCGGGAGACGCTGCGGAGCCCCGGCTGGTCTTGCTGAGAGGCGTACCCCGGGCTCCTTGCTTCTGGTGGCGGTGTGACCTCCCTCCTTAAAGCCCAGCCATTTTGCGCACCGAATCCGCGAGGTGCCTTGCGGGCTCAGAGCTGACCGCGCTGAGCAGGTGCTGTCGCTCCAGTAAGAGGCCTGTCCCCTCCCCGCGAGCAGCCCCGTCCCTCCAGCCTGCAGCCGGCCTGGGCTCCCTCCCTGGACGGCCCCCGCGCGCCCGTGTGTCTGGCTCTCAGGGACACCCGGTCCTCAGGTCCGTCCACGCTGCAGAGTGTCACCTCCCCCCTGCCCTGGCCGAGCATGCTCCAGGTGTGTGTGGCCCTGCTGTGTCCCCTTGTCCCCGATGGCCTGGGCTTCTCCACCTGCTGGCCGTGGGGAGTCGGGCTGCTGCTGCCCCTGGCGTGGCCTCAGCACAGGGGCCACGCAGCGGGACGTGGGGCGTCCACTTCGGGTCTCCTTGCTCCTCCTGTCTGCTGCTCTTTCCTGCCCCCGGAGCTCAGCGCTCGCGTCCCCCACAGGCCCAGGCCCTTTGACTCCCGGGGTCAGCCCCCTCTGGCCAGATACCTGCTCCCCAGCTTGTCACCTGTGCCCCAGAATCGAGGCCTCATGTGGCCTTCCTGGCACAGCCTGCTGGCCCCAGCACCACGCCTCGGCTGGAGCCTCTGGGCCGCGCAGCCCAGCACGTGCCCAGCCCCCCGAAGCCGGCTCCTTTGTCTGCAGCGGCCCCTCCTTCCTCCCTGTGTCCCACAGAGGTGGCTGGGTGCCTGTTTTAAGCCTCAGACTTGTGCCAGGTCCTGGCACCATGTGAAGGGACGCTGTGTGCAGGCCTGGCGTGTGGAGATGGAGCCAGGCGCGGCCGCCGCGGCTCTCAGGGTCGGGGCATCCGGCCTGTGTGTCACAGGAGGTGCCCGCTGAGGTGCAGGGCGTCTCTCAGGGCAGAGAGGCGGGAGGAAGAACCCCGCCACACGAGCCGGGCGTGGTGCACGCCTGTGGTCCCAGCACCCGGGAGGCTGAGGCAGGAGGACCGCGAGTTCAAAGCCAGCCTCAGCCATGGCGAGGCTCTTAGCCACTCAGTGAGACCCTGCCTCTAATAAAATTCAAAACAGGGCTGGGGGTGTGGCCCAGTGGCAGAGCACCCCAGGTTCAATCTCCAGTACCCCAAAAACCCCAATCAGTAAATAAAACAAGGAGGGCGGACACAGCGTCCATTCTGCAGCCTGGTGACACGTGCCCAGGCTGCCACAAAACCGGGGCCCTGATTCTGGGGCCTCTGCCCCAGGGACCCTGAGCCTTGTCTGGGGACGTGCGTGGCTGTCGTGACTGGGGCTCCGGGCCGGGGCGGGGCTAGGGACGCACTCCAGGCTCAGTGCGGCGCCGCGTGGGCCCGGGCCTTGTGCCTCACACACGTGTGCACGGCCAGGGTCCTTGTCCTCGTGCTCGTGCTATGGAGGGGTCCAGGCGGCGGCGAGTGAACCCCAGCTCTGCTCCTGAGTGCTGGGTACCCCGCATCCTGGGGCAGTGTCCCAAGGCCCAGCCTGGTGAGGACCCCGACCTGAGGAGACAAGGGCAGAGACCAAGGAGCCGCCCGCGGCCACTGACGCAGGTCCCTGCAGAGCTCCGGGACACGGGAGGCCAGGCTCGAGCAGGGACGGGAGACAGGCCACTGTCACCAGCCTGGTCTTGCCCAGGGCGTCCTGGGGCCACCTACAGACCAGATGTTAAAGCAACAGAAGTGGACTCTCCACTGGCCCTGGGGGCCCGAAGCCAGAGGTCCAGGTGTGGCCGCGTCTTCCAGAGGCCCAGGGAGGCTCCTGCCTCTGCCCTCAGCCCTGCCTCCTGTGTGCCCCTTCCTAGGAGGACGCCTGTCCCTGGACCAGGGCTGCCCCAGCCCGCCACGCCTGCAGAGGCCTCCTCCTAAATGGGGTGGTGGGCAGCAGGTGCCCCCGGAAAGTGGGCCCTGCGTGCAGGGCGAGGCCGCCTGGGCCGGCTCTGGCAGCTGACTTGCCCTGTCTTCCCCGCCCCGTCCGCCTTCCTTAACAGCAGGAAGGTCACAGTGTGCACCCCCGCACGAGGGACGGGGACCCTGCCCGACAGCCGCTGGCGTGCAGCTGCGGAGGGGGTGGGGTGTGCACGTTCATGGGCCCCGAGAACGCGTGACCCGGGGAGGCAGCGTGTGGAGGAAGGACACGGAGGAGCTCAGAGTGCTGTCGACGTTGGCGCTGTCACCACCCGGGGCTGGGTTCGAGCCGCGGCTTCCTGCGCTCAGCATGTGGCCAGGGCCGGTCGCTCTCTGGTGGTGTCCTGGGCACTCGGGTGCCTCACGGCCTCCCCCTGCTCCAGGCCAAGGCTCCCCCACCACCCCTGTCCCCAGACATGGCCCAGGGTCCTCTGGGGACAGCATCACCCCGTGGAGGCCCCAGGGCCCCAGAGACCCCGTGTCCTGGCTGTGCTCTGGGTCCTGCCACGTGAGGTGCCCGGAGCGAGACTCCTTCAGTCCCGGGGCCCTCGGAGTCCCGGAGGAGGCGCGCCCTTCTTTGGCCTTGGGCGGCTCAGGGTGGAGTGGACGGTCACTTCTTGAACTGCAGCACAGACAGAGTCCTGGTCCCGTGGTTCCCTTTGAGGGCACCGCCTGCGGCCTGCGACTCCCACGAGGCCCTCCCTCCGTGGCCAGCCTGGACCAGGCCTCCCAGGCCCTCTGCAGGCTCTGCCCCTGGGCACTGCCCGCCCCTCCCTGAGCTGCGCCTCCCACCTGGGCACTGTGGTCTGGCCCCTGCCCCTCTGGCCCCTGGCCCAGGGCTGTGCTCTGAGGTGCTGGGAGGCCTCTCCTGCCCGCCGTGGCCACGGACACCGACAGTTGGTGGGGAAACCGGCCCCTTTGTGGTGGGGACACCTGGGCCCCTCCTGTGTGGGCGTGTGCCGTGGGGGGCCAGCTGGCCCAGGCCCGCTGCTGGGCACAGGGGGCACCTCGCCAGGCCCGAGGGTTGTAGGAGCCCTGTTTGGGGAGATGGCTTAAATTGCGGTTGACTATGGGCCATGGAGATTTGGGCATTGTCGCCTTCCGTAGTCTCACGGGACTTGGCCCGAGATCTCGAGTGACTTGGCCGAGATTGCTGATCGGGTCAGCGCCATTTTGGTGGTGTGTGGTGCGTGTTAGTCGTTGTTAGAGCCAGAGAGAAAAAGTCATCAGAATAAAAAGCTGTTTGTCTCCAGTTTGCCTCTGAACTTCTTCCCGCGGCTTCGTTGCTCCAAGCGGCCATCACTTCAGGCGGCAACAGAGGGTGTCAGGTGCCCGTACTGGGGGGTCCCTGGCCTCTGGGCGGGGCTGAGTCGCAGACCAGCCAGGCAGGCAGCCGCCCTGGCCACCTGGTCACCTCGCTGGGCCAGCTGCTGCCAGGTGGGGTTTGAGGGCGGCACTTGGGGTGCCCCAGGTGCAGCGAGGCCTCCGGGGAGGTGGGCACTGAGTGGGGCTCTGTGACCGAGGCCTGAGTGCCACCCTGCCGGTATGGCTGCCCCAGGACGGGTCTGGCAGGTCACCTGTGAGCCAGTCACTCAGTGTGACTCAGGCCGCTGTGACCGTGCGCGTCCTGCCACCTCCCACGCTCGCAGTCGCAGTGCCCGCGGCGGTGCCTGGTGCTCCCAGTGGTGAGTCAGCTGGCGCTGGCCCTGTCCCCGTCTCCGTGGGGAAGCCCCGGGGTGTGCACCACCAGGGCCGGGCGCTGTCCCTGTAGGAGCGCGGCCTCTCGCTCTCCAGCCCCCGCCCAGCCCAGCGCTGCGTGGTGCCCACCGTCCCCGAGCTTCCTGTCACCGGTGCCACAGGCCACGTGGCCGCGTCTGCTCCTCTGATGACCAGGGCCCTCGAGGTCCATCTGCCGTGACCCGTCACGGCCTGGCAGCTGCATCTGACGGGAGGCTCCACGGCAGGAGAGACCGTCCGCTGCCCGGCCATGGGGCAGGACTGGCCTGCTGGCCTCTCCCGTCTGTGCCTGGGCAGCCCCAGCCTGCCAGCCACTGCCCACAGCACCTGCTTCCTCTGGCCGCGAGTGGAAGACGGGAGGCCTCCTGCTGAGGCCGCTCTCCCGCAAGGACGTGCTGCTGGCCCCGTCACCAGGAGGGGCAGTCACCTCCGCCACGGCAGAGCGGGCAGCGGCGCGGCCACCTGCACACAGGCTGCAGGCTCTGCCACGGCCTCGGGCCCCCCAGGGAACGTGGGCAGCAGCCACCACAGCAAGGGAGGGACGACCCACGCCCCTCGACAGGTGGGGGGACACACAGCTGGCCACGCACACCGGCAGTGTCCTCAGCTATGAGCAGGAGCAAGGTGACAGCTGCACCTGGAGGACCTCGTGCTCAGTGAGAGCCAGACACACAGGCCACAGCGTGTGACCAGTGACAGGAGGGTCCAGGGGCAGGAGGGTCCAGGGGCAGGGGGGTGCAGGGGCAGGAGGGTGCAGGGGCAGGGGGGTCCAGGGGCAGGAGGGTGCAGGGGCAGGAGGGTGCAGGGGCAAGGGGGTGCAGGGGCAGGGGGGTGCAGGGGCAGGAGGGTGCAGGGGCAGGAGGGTGCAGGGGCAGGAGGGTGCAGGGGCAAGGGGGTGCAGGGGCAGGGGGGTGCAGGGGCAGGAGGGTGCAGGGGCAGGAGGGTGCAGGGGCAAGGGGGTGCAGGGGCAGGGGGGGGTGCAGGGGCAGGAGGGTGCAGGGGCAGGAGGGTCCAGGGGCAGGGGGGTGCAGGGGCAGGAGGGTGCAGGGGCAGGGGGGTGCAGGGGCAGGAGGGTGCAGGGGCAGGAGGGGGTGCAGGGGCAGGGGGGTGCAGGGGCAGGAGGGTCCAGGGGCAGGGGGGTTCAGGGGCAGGGGGGTTCAGGGGCAGGGGGGTGGGGCAGGGGCAGGAGGGGTCCAGGGGCAGGGGGGTGCAGGGGCAGGGGGGTCCAGGGGCAGGGGGGTGCAGGGGCAGGAGGGTCCAGGGGTAGGGGGGTGCAGGGGCAGGAGGGTCCAGGGGCAGGGGGGTCCAGGGGCAGGGGTGTGCAGGGGCAGGAGGGTCCAGGGGCAGGGGGGTGCAGGGGCAGGGGGGTCCAGGGGCAGGGGTGTGCAGGGGCAGGGAGGGTCCAGGGGTAGGGGGGTGCAGGGGCAGGAGGGTCCAGGGGCAGGGGGGTGCAGGGGCAGGGGGGTGCAGGGGCAGGGGGGTGCAGGGGCAGGAGGGTCCGGGGGTAGGGGTGTGCAGGGGCAGGGGGGTGCAGGGGCAGGGGGGTCCGGGGGCAGGAGGGTGCAGGGGCAGGGGGGTGCAGGGGCAGGAGGGTGCAGGCCCCGCCCACGTGTCCCCGGGCCCCAAGCGCGCAGGAGGCCTGCAGGCCTGGCGCTGGCGGAGGCCCCTGGGGAGGCCGCCGGACGTCTAATTAAGCCGCCTCCTGTTTCCTCCGCGGAGCTGACACAGAGCGCGGCAGACGGTGGAGTCCCCAGGCCTTGGGCCGGTCACACAGAGGCTCTGTCCCCGTGGTCCTCCCACTGCCCGGGAGACGCAGAGCCTGCTCCCGCCGCGGCGTCGGGGACCGGCGGCTCCTGGCGGCTCCTGGGGGCTCCAAGGCCCGGGACCCTCGCAGACGGACGCAGACTCCACCTGCCCTTGGGGCCGCGCGGCCTGCCTGGGCAGGGTCCGTGGGGCAGCGTGGACATTTGGAGGGTGCGTCCACTTCTGGGGTAGCCGTGGCCAGTGGCCACCTGCGGGGCTCAGAACAGCAGCAGTCTGTTCTTGTGGTTCTGGGGGCCGGGGTTGGCGTGCCCAGTGGGTGGCGCCTGCCCAGCATGCCCAGGCCCCGCGTCCACCCCAGCGCCGCAGAGAAGCCGAGCAGCCCCCGGAAGCAGCCGGCGGCCAGCAGCCTGAGTCCACTGTGGCAGGGCCGGGCTCCCCTTCTTCCAGCTTCTGTGGGCGGCGGGCGTCCTCGGTGTCCTCCGGCTCTGGCCGTGTCCCCCTGGCCGCCTCCGTTGTCACCTGGCTGTCTCCCTGTGCGCCTGTGTCTGGTGTCCCTCCTCTTTTGAGGAGCCTGGCCGCTGGATTCAGGCCACCCCTGCGAAGGCGTGTCCACAGCAAGGCCGGTTTCTCCTGGACAGTCCACCCTGGGCGCTGTGGCGTCCTCCTCCTCCCCTGCCCCTCCCTCTGCTGTGGTGGCACCAGCCCCTTGCAGATGCTGGCCCAGCAGCCACCACTGAGCCACACCCCCAGCCCTTTTTACCTGGAGACAGGGTCTGGCTAAGTTGCCGAGGCTGGCCTCGGACTTGCCGTCCTCCTGCCTCAGCCTCCCGAGCGGCTGGATGACAGGTGTGCTGGACCGTACCTGGCTATGGCCTTTTTCTTGATGACCTGGAAGTTTTGAGCAGGGTCCCTAGGGTTTTTGTAAAAGGTCCCCCAATTTGAATGTCTCTGGTGTTTCAAGCCTCTTGAGTGGCCTGGGTTCCAGGTCCTGGGGAGGAACGCATCAGGACAGGCGCCGTCCACACGACTGACCCCTGGGGGCGAGGACCTGGTCACCCAGCCAAGGTCGCACTTACTGGTTCTGCATTGGAATCATGGCCAGTGCTGGGGGTTCCGCCACGGCCCCCTGCCCAGCACTGGGCACAGCCGCGAGCGTGGGCTGAACCCGCCCCGGGGCCAGGAGTGCCCAGGGGAGCCGGGCGTCCCCCTGCAGGCCTCTGTTGTCCCGGCACGCAGTGGCGCAGGCCCCAACGCCCACCACAGAGGGCCATCGGAACAGCGTGGAGGGCCGGCTGGATGAAGGTGACCTTGGGAGCTGAGAGCACCCTGTGACTCAGCAGGGGACAGGGCGGTGCCTGCAGCAGCTCCGGCCCCAGGACCGAGCGCGTGCACCCAGGCGGCCCAGCTCAGCAAGTTTCCCGCTGGTGCTGGTGGCTGGGGCTGACCTTGCAGTCGGGTGACCGTCCCTGCAGACCCAGCCTCAGCAGAGCCTCAGCTCCACCCCACGTGACAGCTGGTGACAGCCAGCAAGCGGGGGCTGGGCTGCAGGAGGTGCGGGAGCTGCTGCGCCCTGGACGTGGGCGGGTCGGCCCAGGGGTGGGGCGGGCCTGGAGGTCACCTTGGCAGCACCAGGGCCTCACTCCTTGGGGAGGCCGGGGCTGGCTCTGGGCGGAGGCCCTCCCTGTGGCTGGCCGGCCTGAGGCTGTGGGGCAGTGCGTGCAGAGCCCGTGTCCACTGAGACACGTGGCGGCCAGAGGCGCCCCAGGCTCTGTCGCAGCAGCATCTCCGGGTCCAGGGTACCGTCCCTCCGGTGGCCTTTGATGCTTGTGACGAGGACCTTCCTTTCTCTCTGGGGCTGCCCTGGGTGCTGGCCTTGGGCTGGGCTTGGCTTCCCTTCTCCAGAGAGAGGACGACTCGCCCAGCGGGGCAGCTGGGCACGGCCCGGATCCTGTGGGACGGGGTCTCCCTGGAGGTGACTGCCCCCGGGACCCCCGGCCATGTCTGGGGACGTGTGTGGCCTCATGATGGCGTCCTGGCCTGGGGTGGGCACCCCGCGGGACCCAGCAGGCACCACACTGAGAGACGGGGCGTCCTGGGAGACCGGCGGCCACGTCCTGTTAGTCCCGCCTCTTCCCTCTTCTAGAACTTTCCATCCAGGAAAGGGCCGCGCTTCCCCCAGCCCAGGCCTGCTGCACCTCCGGGCCTGGCCCGCGCTTCCTGCCGCAGCCACACCTGGTCCTGGCGCGGGGCTGGGGACGGGAGGGGCGCGGCCACCTGCCTCCCGCCCTCCCCGGGCTTGCTGGTCTGTACCCTGCTTTCAGCTCTTCCTTCTCCGGATGTCACATAACCGCCGTCGCGAGCTGTCACAGGGTCCCGCTCTTCCCTCCTCAGGCCGTGGCTCTGCCGCGCCGGGGCTGGCCGCGTGTCCCTCTCTGTCTTCACGCGGTTCTCATTCTAGTTTTAGGTTCGCAGGAAACTGGGGAACTCAGCACAGGGATGTCCCCGCGTGCCCCACCTGCTGTCCTGGGGTGGTGGACGTGGCCACTGGCCAGCAGACCAGCCCGGACGTGGACTTGCCCCAGCCCCGCGCCGCCTGGATTCTCCTCGCGCTTCCCGATGTCCGCCCGTCTCTGCCCCAGGCCCGATGTCCGCCCGTCTCTGCCCCAGGCCTGATGTCCGCCCGTCTCTGCCCCAGGCCCGTCTGGCCCCAGGCGGTGCTTTCTGCCACGGCGCTGGGTCCAGCCCAGGGCCTTGGCGTCTTAGGCAGGTGCCCCACACCCAGCCCCAGCCCAGCCCTTCGCCACGTGGCCTTCGCTGTCCTTCCCCGGCTGCCCGGCACCTCTGGCTTGCCCTGTTTTGGACTGGGCAAGGGTCTGTTTTGTTTTGCTGTTTTCTGCTGAAGACGGAACCCGGGCACTGAGCCCCACCAGCTCTTTTTGTTTGAAGACAGGGTCTCACCAGGTTGCTAAGGCTGGCCTTCAACTTGCAATCCTCCTGCCTCAGCCTCCCAAGTAGCCAGGATGACAGGCGTGCGCCTCCGTGCCTGGCTGACGTGGAGGTTTCTGAGGTGACCCGGGAGCTGATTTGGGGACAGAAGATCGACAGCCCCCGCGGAGGTGCCGGGTGGGAGGGGTGCCGACCCTGCTGTTTTCTGTGGGCTCTCCGGGTCTGGCTGCGCCCGTGGGCCAGACCCGGGTCACTGGCTTTGCAAACACAGTTTTGGTGGCACCAGCTGTGCCATTGTTTTACGCAGCTGCCTCGGGGACAGCAGGGCAGGGTTGGCAGCTGCGCCAGAGGCCAGGCAGCGGAGAGCTATTCTCTGACCCTTTGTGAGCCCAGGCCGGGCTCCAGGCAGATCCAAGCCCTGGGTGGCAAAGCCGCCCCTGACCACAGACGCCCGTGGGCCTGCCTCGGGCACTGGCTGCGCGCTCCACCCTGGTGACCGGTCCACCCTGGTGACCGCTCTCCGCAGGCTGCGTGCAGACTGTCCCCAGGCGAGCCCGCCCCCACCTGTGGCTATTTTAACTCTGAATGGAAAGAGAAAGTGGTTGTGGCACTGCCTGCCCTTGCCCTGTGGGCCTCTTCCCAGGCCCTGATGTCCGCCTCTGCGTCGCGGCTCTGGCCCTGGGCGTGCGGTGGCCACAGAGCATGGGGACGCTTCTGCCCTGGCAGGACGGCCGCGTCCCGGCGCGGGGCCTGGCGTCATCTGGGAAGAGCCCTGTGCTTCCTGCCCGCGGCAGGCACCAGAATAGGTCCTGGGGCGGGTGGAGTGGACGGGGCGGGCTGAGTGGAGGCGGGGTCGGAGGTCAAGAGCACCAGGGACGCGGCCACGCCCTTTACCCCGGGCCTAGCAGGGCTCCAGGTCAGGCCAGTGACCACCCTCTCGCCTGCACCCCCAGCCACGGAGCTGTCACCCGTCACCCGGGCCTCCCGCGCCCTGGCAGGCAGCGCTCCTGGGTGACATATTCAGATGGTTGCTGTGGTGATGAGAGCTGCGGCTGGCAGCCCCGGGGAGGCGCAGAGGCAGCCCCCAGAGACAGGCGCCTCTGCTGCGCGCTGGGTGCCAGCGTGGGCTGCGAGGCCAAGGCTGCCTGGCCGCCCACCAGTGCCCAGCGGGAGCTGCAGCGGGCAGGGGCTGGCCTGTGGCCAGTGCTGGGTCCTGTGTCCCTGCCTCTGCATCCTCAGAGCAGGGCCTCACCTCGGGCGATTCTGCCTCGGGGACCCTGGCCGGGTCTGGGGATGCTGGTGGCTGTCACGACTGGGGTGTCCTGGTGGACAGTGTGGCACCTGCGGGGCCCGGGCAGCCACAGAGAACCACCCACCTGTGCTGGGCGCCCGGGAGCCCTGCCCCAGACAGGGCGGCTGGCTGAGTTTGCAGTGGCTCGAGGCTTGGGGTCCCCACGTCTGCACCCAGCTTCTCTCTGTCACCGTGGAGGGTCCCGGGTCTCGGCAGATCGTCACCCGCGGGTGGAGGGGAGGCAGGACCTTGCAGACCGCAGTGCTGCGGGAAGGTGGCGCGGCGCAGGCAGGTGTGTGGTGAGTCCCCGACACCAGCGCACAGTGGGCCTTCTGCCACCGTGTCCCCTGGCGGGGCCGTGGAGGCAGCCTCGTGGGCACCTGGCCCACGTAGCTCTGGAGCCAGCGCCGGGGGCCGGGGTCCCGCCCTGGAGCACGGGCGTCACTTGCCCAAGACTGGAAGCCCCGTGACCGACCTCCCCGTCACAGCGCGATGGCCGCGGGCGTCCCCGGGCGCCTTCTGTCTGCTTCTCCGGCCACTTTCAAGCTGGTCCTTTAGCCCGCGGGGTCAGTGCGGGCGGCAGAGGAGGGGCAGCTGCTCCTGGCCGCGGGCGGCTGGAGGACGGCGGTGCAGGGCGCAGGTGGCCGCGTGTGGCTCCCTTACCAGATGGGATTTGAGGGAGCTGCCCGCGAGCCGCTGCTGGGGACCAGCCCCGCCCGGGGACGAGCCCTCTGGGGTCCCCTTAGCTCCTCTGATCCCGGGGGTGCGGCCCTGCCCTGGCCACTGCATGCCGGAGCCGCCGTCCGGGTTTCAGTGCCCGCGCCAACACGGCCTGAGCTCCGGGGACGCGCAGCGACCACCGCCAAGACCCGCGGCCCCTCCAGCGCCTCCGGCGGGGTGAAGCTGGGCCGGGGAGCGCTGGCGCCCGGCTCCCACCCCCAGCCCAGCCGCCTCCATTCTCCCGGGAGCAGAACCCGGCTCCGCCCTGCCCTGGGCCGCGTCTCGGCGTCCCCCCAGAGACAGCCCCAGCTGCGTCCGTCCCGGGGAGCAGGGCAGGAGCCGGGCCCAGGCTGCCCCACGCCCCGGGCCCCAGCCCCTCCCCGTCCACGTCCCGTGGTGGGCCTCGCCTGGGTGCGCCAGCCGGCCAGTGGACGGCCGCTGCGACCCGACCTGGAGTCCACGGTGGCGCCTTTGACATCTGTCCCAGGGTCCCGGCCCGTCCTTGCTGCAGCGGCAGCTCTGGGTGCGTGAGCACCTGCGCCCTCCGTCCACCGTGGGCTCCGGGCCGCGGCGTCCTCGGGCTGCGCCTGCCCGCGGTGCCTGACCCACCTCGTGCTGCGCCCCTGCCCGGCTCCTCGGCCCGGGAGTGGGCACCTTCCACACCTCGAGGGTCAGTTTTAGAAGGAGGTGTCAGGAGGGAGCGCCCCGGCCTGTCCTCCGCTGGCCGAGGCCCGGGCGCTCCGGGAGTGGGAGGCCGGGCGCGTCCTGGTCCCGCGGCCTCCTAGCGGCCGCTGTTCAGGGTGGAGGTGGGGCCGGCCGGGGCGGGCTGGCAAGTGACAGCACCGGGAGTCCGAAGTGCACGTCCGGGGTCTGCTCTTCCTGGGGCTGCCCGGCGGTTCCCAAGATGTCACCAGGACGCTGCTCTGTCGGGGAGGCTCCCCACAGAGGACCCCAGCCCACGAGAGCCGCCCGCTGTCCCCGTCACACCCGGGGACTTGCCTTGCGCGGGCTGCGCTCCAGTGGGGGCTCTGCGCCCTCTGCCCAGGGCCAGTGTGCTCCCTTGACCCCACGTGGAGGACGTGTGAGCAGCCACGGCCGTCACCAGGGACTGTTGGGCCGCTCTGCTGGTGTCCCCTGCCACCTCGCCTGAGGTCTCCCCGCCTGAGGTCTCTGCCAGGCCCGGGCGGGGTCCCCTGGGGTCAGGTCCTGCTGCGTCCTCAGCTGGAGACCTCCCTTCCCCACGTGCCTCTCCTTTCTAGGCCGTGAATCGCGGGCAGCGCACGGGGGGCCTGTCATGGCAGCCCCTCGGGAGGCTGAGGCCGGAGACGGCCAGCTGAGGCCACCTGGGACACCTGGTGAGACTCAGTCCCCACAGGAAGTCGGGGGTGGCGCAGCTGGTGGCGGAGCTGCGGGCGTGCGCGAGGGCCTGGGTGCGTCCCCAGGGCCACGGACTCCAGGAAGCCGTAGGGCGTGTTGCGGAGACTGAGGGAGCCGCGGGTCAGAGGGCAGAGGTCACTTCAGTGTTGTCACCCACTGCCACTCCCCGTGGCCTCCGGGCTGGTGGGCGCTGCCCCGCCTCACTGGCCCTGTCCACGTCTCCGGGGAGGACGCGCTACAAGGTGTGACCGCAGGAGGAGGGTGGTGGACCCGTCTCCGCAGCCCGTTGACCTTGTGGGGACAGCAGGGTAGGTCGTCCACTGTCACTAACCTGTGGGTTTGTGTGGTGCTGGGACTGAGCCCAGGGGTGCTGCACCACCGAGCCACACCCCACACTTGGTCTTTTATTTTGAGATAGGGCCTCACTAAGTAGCTGAGGCTGGCCTCCACCTGGCTATCCTCCCTCCTCAGCCTCCCAAGTCACTGGGCTGGCAGGCGTGCACCCCCACGCTGGGCATAAGACCTTTAGCAGTTTGGGGATGTCACCAACTGCAGCAGGTGGGTCCCTGGGACTTCTCCCCGTCCAACAAGCTCGGGTGCCCTCCCCGTGCCCCAGCCCTGGTGACCTGGCCACCCCGCTCCTCGTCTGGGCTTGTTTTCTGACGCCCTGGGCGGTGTCTGCCGGTCACCCCAGCTGCCCGTGAGGCCCCGGGTGACACGGCCTGGCCAAGGCTGCGCAGGGTGTCTGGGTGACGACCTCCTGGGGACGCTTCCTCCTGGCTTACCGGGGGTGTCCCTGCAGCGAGCGGCAGCCCTCCCCACGCCGCCTCGCCCTGCGTGGCTTCGTTTGGGCCAGGAGAGGAGCCGGCTCCGCGGCTCTCTGCCGGCTCCCTCCACGACTGGGCTGCAGACGTCCCCCGCGCCCGCCGGCCGCACAGGTCTGCTCTCTCTAGCCAGGCCCCTTCTTCCTCCTGTAGGAGTCGTCATCGCTTGTGTTCTGGGTTTCAGGCGAGGCTGTCTCAGGGCGCTGCCCGTGTGTCAAGGACCGCTGTCCAGTCCCTTCCTCGACCCTGTCGGGTCTCGGCCCCTCTCACCTGGGAGCACGG
The DNA here is from genome assembly GCA_025594165.1 of Tamias sibiricus. Classification (NCBI taxonomy): domain Eukaryota; kingdom Metazoa; phylum Chordata; class Mammalia; order Rodentia; family Sciuridae; genus Tamias; species Tamias sibiricus. Next base: position 1,884,949 of record CM046673.1, on the reverse strand, counting down.
CAGGGTCCCGCGGGGCCGGTCCACGCTGCGGCTGGCTCTGGCCGTCTGCCTGAGCGGGTCCCAGGTGGCCTCTCCAGCACCTCTGCCTGCCCACTTCACCAGGAGCCTGCACGTGCCGGGCCCGCAGGGGCCACTCGGCCGCCCGAGACTGGCACCCCATGTGGAGGGGTGGTCTGATGCCTACGGTGACAGGGCCACCGCGGCCACCGCTGCCTTCTCTGCTGCTGTGACAGTGGTCCAGCCGCGGGCTGTGACGCGCCCTGGCCCCGGGGTTGACGCGTCAGAGGTGTGGCGTGCCACAGCCCTGGGGACGGGGGACAGGGACTGCGAGGACGGGGCTCCTCTCTCCACGGAGGGACGGGTGCTGAGAGGGCAGTGCTGACCGTCTCTCCTGGGGACAGGACGAGCTCCCGGGCGGGGCAGCCCGTCTGTCCCCTGCCCTGGCCCAGCCCTTTCCCAGGGGACACTGGTGATGCCAGGGGACGCGTGGCTGTCGTGACCGGGGGTGGGTGGAGGCCGCTCAGCCTGCAGTGCCCAGGACGCGGCCAGGGGACGCCCCGGCCCCAGGTGTCCCGAGGTCGGGAAACTCCGCGTTTGTCATTTGGAGAAAACAATCGAGTCCCTCCGGGTCACAGCCGTCACCGGGCCCTCCCAGGGCGGGCTGGGCGGCTGCTGGGCCTGCCCCGGCCACTCGGCGTGCGGCTGTCAGTGTGGCACTGCCCGGGGCCTCGGCGGGAGCAGGGCAGCAGGGCCAGCCCCCACCTCTGCCCTCCCTGGTCACCTCCCTGTGGGCAGCTGCGCGGGGCTGGGGCTGAGCCCAGCTGTGGTGCCCAGGCGTGAGGGTCGGGGCTGCTCAGAGCTGGGAGTGAGGGACGCCGCTGGCCAGGGACCCTCGGGGACATCCCTGGGGTGGCCTCTGGCCTTTGTCTCCCTCAGGGGGCCCACCAGGTGGCCAGAGCCAGCAGCCGCCTGTGGCCAGGGTCTGCTGCCCGCGTGGGGGGCACCCAGGGCCGGCGTGTCTGGAGCGCTGGCCAGGCCGGCCTCCCGTGCTGGGCGTCCTTCCCACGGGCAGGCCAGGGCCTGGGCGCCGCTGGCCCTCCAGGGTCCCCACCGTTCAGCTGTCCCTGTGCCACGCAGGCGGGCAAGGGTCCCTCGGCACTGCCCCTGGCGAGCCGGTGGCCCGAGGCCGCCAGTCCCTGGCTCTCGTGGGGGGCTCAGCTCAACACCCGCTGCCCGTGGGCGTGGGGTGCCTGGCAGAGGCCGGGGGGTGCCGCCCGAGAGCCGCACCCGAGCGGCGGGTCTGGAGCTGGCGCGTGCCGGGGGCAGAGGCCGCGCGGGAAGGTGCCCAGGAGGCCGCGGGTCTCGCGGGGTCCCGCCCCGTGGGCTCCCGGCGCCCGCCTGGCACCGCAGCTGTGTCTGGGGCGGCTGTCGGGCGTGTCCCTGCCTGGCCTCGCGCGCCTCTCCTGCCCTCAGCACCTCTGGGTCCCGCGGGGCGGGTTCGTGGCACCTGAGCCTGGTCTGAAAAGAAGGAGGACGAAGCCCGCCCGGGAGCAGGCAGACTGTCAGCAGCACTTCCCGGACACACTGGGTGCAGGGGAGCAGGTGACCCTGACCTCTGTCGCCCCAGCATGACGGATTGTCCCCTTGGGCCACGGGCGGTGTCTACCTGGCCCTCCTGCCTGCTGTGCCCGGCCCTGCGCCCGGCCCACCCGGGGCCACACCGTCCAGCAGGGCCCGCGGTTCGGTCCTGCCCCGGCTCTGAGGGCCCCGCCGCCCAGGGCTGGGGCTCCCCGGGGACACGCGGGAGCCAGCGCTCTGTCTCCTGGGGAGCGCGTGAGGGTCGAGGGTCAGCCTGCCACGGGCTGGTGCCCCTGCAGCCGCGCTGTCCCCCCGCCCGCAACGCTCTGCCTGTCCCTTCTGCTCTGGGGCTGAGAGCAGACGGGTCCCGCAGCGGCCGCCCCGTGGCTCCGGGACAGCTCGCTGGGCCAGCAGGCAGGACGGGCAGGGGGGAGCCGCCCGCCGCGTGCCCACGGGACAGAGGCGCTCACAGCTCAAGAGGCAGCGGCTGGTCAGGACGAAGGGACACAGCGTGGCCCGTCCACTGGAGCGTCCTCTGGGTGGCAGGAGCGAGGTGACGGCTGCAGCGTGGACACCCGCGGCCCTCGAGCTCAGTGCGAGCCGGACACAACCTGTGACCCAGCGACGGGGTCCCGAGGTGGCCGGGGACCTGCGCATGGTGGGGCGGCTTCCTCTGCGGTGGTGGGGCGTCCTGGGCCTGGCCGCGTGGGTCTGCCCTCCCAGCGACAAGGCTGGCCCTCGCCCTCCAGCCAGCGCCTGTGTCACCCTGTTTCCTGGCTTGGGCAGTGTCCCCGGTTGTGTGACATGTCCCTGGAGGATGACAGGTGCGCGATCCTGCCAGTCTATGCCCGCGAGGCGGAGCCTGGGGTCCTGGCCCACAGCAGTGCCCGCACGGCTGCTGCAGCCCTTCACTGGCCCTGCTGACCGCAGCCCCTGGCTGGCCCTGGGGTGGACCTGCAGGGAGGGTCCGGCCACTGGCTTCCCCGGGGGCTCTGCGTTCCTGCGGCACGGGCGCCACCTGCAGGCAGCCTGTGGGCCTGCGCTCCTGGCCCTGGGCGCCACCTGCAGGCAGCCTGTGGGGCTGCGCTCCTGGCCCTGGGCGCCACCTGCAGGCAGCCTGTGGGGCTGCGCTCCTGGCCCTGGGCGCCACCTGCAGGCAGCCTGTGGGGCTGCGCTCCTGGCCCTGGGCGCCACCTGCAGGCAGCCTGTGGGGCTGCGCTCCTGGCCCTGGGTGCCACCTGCACCCAGCTCAGACACCCCCAGTCTAAAAACTGAGTTGTTTTAAAAGTTGACTGTCAGGCCGGGCGCGGTGGCACGCGCCTGTGATCCCAGAGGCTCCAGAGGCCGAGGCAGGAGGATCAAAATTTCAAGGCCAGCCTCCGCAACATAGGGAGACCCTGTCTCCAAATAAGCCAGGAGAAGGCTGGGTGTGGCCCTGGGCGAGTAGCCTGGGCCCGTCCCTGGTGCAGCAGGGACACACCCACGGAAAACGTGGCCTGTGGTCTTAGAGCTCCACGTGAGCCTCAAGAACACCAGGGCTCCCGGCCCTCAGCCGTCCCCTCCTGCTGGCTCTTACGCAGCCTCAGGGGGCTTGTGACAGCCAGAGCCCCTCGGGGACACGCTCCCACTGCTGGGGGCCACTGTCCTCGGAGCTCTTACCACCCGCGCCCTGGCACCACGCCGGGCCGGCCCTGCCTCCTCGGTCCGGGTGGGTCCGAGTCCTCTGCAAGGCCAGGCTCTGGTTGAGCCGCCTTTCTTGTCAGGCCAGACCCCGTGCAGCCAGCACTGATTGGGCCCCAGCTGTGTACTGGGGCTCCTAGGCCACCCCAGGCCTGGCGCCCTGCTGGGGGTCCCCAGGTCCCAGCAGGTCTCGGCATGTGGCGGTCCTCCCCGTGGCAGTTCCCACAGAGACGGGCCCAGAGCAGAGGCCGAGGTGGGGACGGCACGTGGGGGGCGCGGAGGCCAGGCAAGGAGTCCTGCGGGGCACTTGGTCCCCAGTAGCACAGTGTCACCAGGAGCTCCAGAGACCCAGTGCCGGGGGTCAGTGGGGACACGCGGCCCCTCTGCCTGGCACGTGCCGGGGCTGAGCGGAAGCCACGCGGTTTGCCCCAGGGTTGAGGCCCCGGAGCCTCCTGTCAGGGAGGTGGAGGCCCAGGCCAGGTCCCCGGACGCAGGGCCAGCCTTGGAGCTCGGCCTCGGGCTGCTCGGAGACCTGCCGTGTCCCCACCGGCTCCTGGGGGCCGAGGCCTGCTCCCCTGGACTTGGGACTGTTGTGCCAACTTGGGGAAGGGCCAGGCAGCCTGGACGAGCTGGCCCCGGGGACGCCGTGGGAGCTGGGCCTGGGCTCGGCCCCTCCCTCCCTCCCGGGGACCATGAGGCGCCGTGTGTGGACCACAGAGAAGGCCACGCAGCCTCTGCCTGGCCACGAGTCCACTCCCGGACACTCGGGAACTGTTGGCAGTACCCTGGCAGGAGGGGACAGCGTCCCCCCGGCAGGTGGCTCTGGGGTCTGTCCGGCCACACGCCGAAGCTCCCCCTGGTCCCTCGGGTGCCAGAGGGCCTCGGAGGCAGGACCTGTGGGCGTGCCCCGCCGTGCCCACCACGGGCACCTCCCACGAGCGTGCCAGGCTCACGCGGTGTCAAGCGTGCCAGGCTCACGCGGTGTCAAGCGTGCCAGGCTCACGCGGTGTCAAGCGTGCCAGGCTCACGCGGTGTCAAGCGTGCCAGGCTCACACGGTGTTTCTCTCGTAGGAAGCAGAGCCGGTGTCGGGACGCGGCGGCGGCGCCTCCTGCTCAGGTACGTGCTGCGACCTTCTCTGTGCTGTGTCCGTCCCTGCTTTTGAAGCCAGGCGGCGTCTGCTGTGACCTGCCCTGTGTCCGAGGGCTTGTCTTGTCCACAAAGACTGTGCATGGACAGCGGGGGCCAGGGACTGTGCGGGGCTGGTCCCTGGGAGCTCTGCACAGCATCAGGACAGAGAGCACACAGCTGTGCCACCTGCCTCGTGGTCATCTTAGCTGCACCCCAGCGAGTGTTAAGCAGGGTGCTTTTGTCCTGAGTGACCGCACAGCAGTCATGGCCAAGGCCAGAGCTGTCTCTGAATGGAAAGTGTACTAGAAACTCTGCTGAGTCTCTTCTGTTGCTATAACAAAGCACCCAAGGCTGGGTACTTTAAGAATAAGAAAGGTTCGTTCTCCCTCATACTCCTGGAGGCAGGATCAGGTGACCATATGCTGTGCTGTGTCCCAGAGGGCAGGTGGTGTCACACAGCAGCAGCTGTCACCTCCTGGTCCCTCCCATCGCCCCACCCCTGAAAGTCCCACTGCTTTCAACTCTGACATCAAGTGTTCTGCTGACCACTGTGACAGTCACGAGCTGGGGACAAGCCACCTTCAGGCCCTGGTGCCCATCTGTGCCCTGGCGAGCGGGCAGACGGGAAGGTTCTTTGCACTGGTCACGGCGAGGCTGAGGCCCAGGTTCGGGGGCCACCAGGTGGCTGCGGGCCCGGGGGCGGGTGGCTTCCGTGGGGGAGGGGCAGAGGGGACACGGGTGGCGGGCGGCGGGTGGTGGGTGTGGGGCCAGAGGGTCCTGCGGGCCGAGGCTGGGCTGCGGCACGCCACGTCCACCACAGTGACTGAGGTGACGGCGGCCGTCGGGGCCCGTGGCGTCGTGGCCACGGAGCCCTAGGAGGACGCTCTGGGCTGTGCCCTGCACCTGTGTGACGACCGCGAGGCCAGGAACCTGTACCATGGCGCCTGGAGGAGAGGGCACAGCCGTGGTCCCCGGTGGAGCGGGCAGCGCCGGGCAGGGAGGACACCGCTCGCGAGGGCCGGGAGGGGTCCAGCCGCGAGCTCGCAGGACGTGGGGACCTCACGGTGCTGACCCCGTCCCTGGAGGAGCTCCGACGACCCTTGGCCTCAGTCAGCGGGGCTGGGGCAGTGGAGGGGCCGGCGTGCGGCTGGGGACGGCTCGCGGGGCAGCTGCGGGCGCGGCGTGGCGGGCGCGGTGTTGCGGGCACGGCGTGGCGGGCGGGCCTGCCCTGGGCCCGTGGGCCGGGGGCGGGGAGCAGATGGGGCCTCCCAGAGCGCCCCCGGCTGCCCGCCCAGCCCTGGGCCCAAGCCCCGTCCCCAGGCCCAGGGCTGGACCCCACAGGGAGCAGGGTGGGTGCCGGGCCCTGGGCTCTGTGACGGGCACACGGTCAGTGGCCGGCACCAGGACAGCTGTGCCTGACCTGTGGCCAGGAGCACAGGTTGGCCACGCTGGGCTGTGGGATGGTCACCGAGGACCAGAGACAGTCCTCGTCCCCTCCTCCAGCTCGGAGCCAGCAGCCCGCGTCCTGGTCTCCCTGGCCCTGGCCGCCCACAGCTGTCCCTCCTCTAGCTTGTCACCTTGGGACGGCAAGCCAGGGCCTGGGCCTCCTGGCTCACGTATTGGCGCAGCCTGTTGTTGCTGTCCTGTGGTGTGGGGCGGCACCGGTGGCCTCCACGTGGGGTCTGCGTGGCCGGCCTCCAGCCCCGCGGCCTCTGGGAGTGCGAGTCCCGCAGGCTGTGCCCGTCTCCGCCCCCGCTGACCGGTGGTCTGCGGGCCTGGGGGCTCCTCTCCTGGCACGGGGTGGGTGCGCCTGCTCTCAGCCACCCGTGGTGCCTCGGCCCCGCCCAGAGGGAGGCGCGTCCCTGGCCTGGCCTGCTCCTGCGTGTGCACCCACCTGCGTCGTGAAGTGGCCGCGCATCTCGCACTAGGCCCCGAACCCGCTGAGATCCAGCGGGGCTGGCCTGTCTCCCTGGGCCATGGTGACCCAGCCCCCTCGGGGACACTTGCAAGTGGAGATGTCTGTGGTGGCCACGGCTGGAGGGAGGAGCCCGGCCTGGGGTGGGTGGCCGGTCGCTGCCCAGCACGTGCAGGGCCAGGCCGTCACCAGGGAGCCCGGCCTGGGTCAGCCACTGGGGCAGCGGCCCGAGGGGAGCCCATGGGGGTTCTGCCCTGTCCCCCTGTCCCCCTGTCCCCCTGTCCCCGGGGCCGGGCCGAGAGCCCCGTGACCTCGCCGCTGTCCCCAGCAGCACCAGGCCGGCAGCTGGACTTCTCCGAGGCTCTGAGGGCTGTCCGCGTGGCCGGGCCCCACTGAGTCAGCCTCTCCAGAGCAGGCTGCACGTCACCGAGCTGTCACTGAGGGCCACAGCCACCCCCTGGCCGCGCAGACAGCTCCGTGTCCTGCTGGCCTATTGCGTTGCTGGCACAGGGAGGGGCTGGGCCGGGGCTCGGGGTGGCGCTCGCCCAGCAGCGGGAGGCCGGCGTCCACCCTCAGCACCACACAGGACGAGAGGAGATGGTGTGGCCACCTCTGGCCACAACAGATACTAAAAACACAGACCGTGTCCCTGCTGGGACCTTGCAGGGCCTGCTGTTGCCACCAGCGGCCACCAGGGGGCAGAGGCGGCCTTCCGCAGGTGGGCAGCTGCCTCCGAGGCCACCCCAGCCCCGCAGCTGCCCCGGCGGTGCCAACCCTGGGCCAGGCGGCCGGGACGCGTCCCGAGCTGCAGGCCCCTGTTGCTCAGGCTGGAGCGTCTCCTGGCGTCCAGGCCGGCCGGGGCCTCGGCGCTGTTTCCAGGAGGCGGAGGGCCCAGGCCCCTCTCCAGCAGGTCCCGGGGCACCAGGGTCGCACCCGGAGCCCACCCAGGCCCCGCACGAACGTGGCCACCGCAGAGCTTCGTCCAGGGCGTTGGAGACCACGCTCCTCGGGCCCGAGGTGACGGTCCCCACCCCAGGGGACCTGGGCAATGTCTGGGGACACGTGCAGTGTCACTGGGGAGCTCCTGGCCTGGAGTGTGGGGCAGGGGTGGCACCAGGGAAGGACCTGCCCGCATCCTGGCGCTGGGTCCCCCGGGCCTTGCTCCTCAGCCGTGGCCCGCGGCCGTGAGTGGCCTCCGTGAGTGGCCTCTGTGACCGCCACGCCCCGGCTCCTCTGAGCGGCCCTGTCCTCCCCGGAGGCCCTGTCCTCCCTGTCCTCCCTGTCCTCCCCCGGAGGCCCTGTCCTCCCTAGAGGCTCTGCTGAACGTGCAGCTGGAGGCTGTGTCTGCAGCGTGGCCTTGGGGGGACAGGCCAGCTCAGCCTGGGGCTGCCACCTTCGCTGCCACCTTTGCCGTCCCAGGCAGGTGGTGACGCACACCATCGTCGCTCCGGTCTGTGGAGAGCTGTCCCTCTAGAGACTGCGCACGGGTGACCTGGAGGGGCTCTGCCCTGGCCGGGCGGCTGCACAGCCGTGGTGGTGGCGGCGCCCAGCCCTCCCCGTCTGCCCCGGGCTTCCTGACGCACAGGCATCACCTGGTGACCCTGCCCCGGGCACACGGGGCCTGTCTTGGGGTGGTGAGGCCCGCACGGCTGGGGAAGCCGGGCCTGCGGGGCCCAGGGGCCCTAGAGGACCGCCCAGCCCAGCGCCCACGGTGCCCGGGGACTTGCTTACAGCCTTGGAAAGACCAGCCGCCTCCCGCCACCACGCTGCCCGGACGCGGGCCCGTTCCCTTGGTGCTGGAGGGCGCGTGCCGGGCAGCAGTGCCCACCTCTCCACCCACTCACCAGCTGATGGGCACTGGGGCCCGTCCACGTGCCACCGCCCAGGTGGCCTGCGGTCATCCTGCACCAGCCGCTGAGCCCCCCCTGCTCACGCCGGACACCAGAGCTGCCCGGGCAGATGGCAGAGCTAGGCCCGCTCCTGCCCCCGCCCAGCCTGTGGGCACCGGGGGCCGGGGAGCGTGTGCGCAGGACTGAGGCCCCCGGTGACTGCCCCAGGGACGTTCCGACTGCAGGATGTGGGTGACCTGGGCAGGCTCACCGTGCCCAGGGCGGCCCCAGCCAGGGGTGACCGGCCCCAGATGCCCAGGTGCTGGGACAGCCCTGGCCCACGGGACGCACCGCAGGCCGGCCGTGCCCTCTGCCTTTAGCTTTGGGGTGTGTCTGGTTCCCGCCCAGGCCCCAGGCATGCCAGCCTGTCCCCAAACCCCGTAGGGTCAGGCTGGTGTCCCCAGCAGCCATGCCACCACCCAGTTCACCGGTCCAACCCTGAGACCCGAGAGCCGGGTCTGCGGCCCCACGCGGGCGTCCACCCCACGCGGGCGCTCACCAGGGCGGTGCTGAGCTGTCGCAGCCGGAGGCGCCCGGCGGCGGGCGTGGCCAGCGGGTGACACCCGGTGGTGCACAGGGTGGTCGCCCACACTCCCCGAGCCCCGGCCCCCCTTGACTCAAGGCTCATGTGGGGGTGACTGTCACGCATCAGCCGGGACTCTGGGGACACGGGGGAGCCCAGTGCAGGCTGGAGGGGACGCCCCTGGGTGGGCGCAGCCTGCGGAGCTGAGGTGGCGGCTGCCAGAGCTGGGGCGCGTGCAGAGGGCTCTCGGGGCTGCGGGGCCCGTGCCAACAGCCTGCGCCAGTGCAGGCCAGTGGGCGCCGGAGAAGGCAAGGCACCTGGGCCAACGGCTGGGTGGTGGGACAGCCTCACAGAGCGTCCGCTAGGCCTGGGCAGAGACCCGGGAGGCCGAGGCAGGAGGATGGCAAGTTCAAGTCCAGCCTCGGCAACTTAGTGAGACCCCGTCTCAGAATCAAAGACAGAGGGCTGGCTGTGGCTCGGAGGCAGAGCGGCCCTGGGTTCCGTCCCCAGGGCCAGACAGCGACAACGCCCAATGAGGACCGCGGCCTGCTTGTCTGTCACTGTGACTGGACGTGGCTCTGAGTGGACCCAGCGCCCTGGCCTACACGGTCTAGATCCACAGCAGGGGCTGGGGTCCCGCTGCCCCACGACGCTCCGTCAGCTGAGCCCCGTCGGCACCGCGGCCTCCCTCACGTGCCCTCTGGCCTAGAGCCCAGGTGGCGTTTGGCGCCGTCCCTGCTCCTGGTGTCTGGGCCACGCCGTCCCTGCTCCTGGTGTCTGGGTCACGCCGTCCCTGCTCCTGGTGTCCCACCACGCCGTCCCTGCTCCTGGTGTCCCCACCACGCCGTCCCTGCTCCTGGTGTCCCGCCACGCCGTCCCTGCTCCTGGTGTCCCGCCACGCCGTCCCTGCTCCTGGTGTCTGGGCCACGCCGTCCCTGCTCCTGGTGTCCCACCACGCCGTCCCTGCTCCTGGTGTCCCACCACGCCGTCCCTGCTCCTGGTGTCCCGCCACGCCGTCCCTGCTCCTGGTGTCGGGCCACGCCGTCCCTGCTCCTGGTGTCCCGCCACGCCGTCCCTGCTCCTGGTGTCTGGGCCACGCCGTCCCTGCTCCTGGTGTCCCACCACGCCGTCCCTGCTCCTGGTGTCCCACCACGCCGTCCCTGCTCCTGGTGTCCCGCCACGCCGTCCCTGCTCCTGGTGTCCCGCCACGCCGTCCCTGCTCCTGGTGTCCCACCACGTCGCTCCTGTGTCCCCTCCTGCTCCTGGTGTCGGGCCACGCCGTCCCTGCTCCTGGTGTCCCACCACGCCGTCCCTGCTCCTGGTGTCCCCACCACGCCGTCCCTGCTCCTGGTGTCCCACCACGCCGTCCCTGCTCCTGGTGTCCCACCCACGCCGTCCCTGCTCCTGGTGTCCCCACCACGCCGTCCCTGCTCCTGGTGTCTGGGCCACGCCGTCCCTGCTCCTGGTGTCTGGGCCACGCCGTCCCTGCTCCTGGTGTCCCACCACGCCGTCCCTGCTCCTGGTGTCCCACGCCGTCCCTGCTCCTGGTGTCCCACCACGCCGTCCCTGCTCCTGGTGTCTGGGCCACGCCGTCCCTGCTCCTGGTGTCCCACCACGCCGTCCCTGCTCCTGGTGTCCGGGCCACGCCGTCCCTGCTCCTGGTGTCCCACCACGCCGTCCCTGCTCCTGGTGTCCCACCACGCCGTCCCTGCTCCTGGTGTCCCACCACGCCGTCCCTGCTCCTGGTGTCCCACCACGCCGTCCCTGCTCCTGGTGTCCCACCACGCCGTCCCTGCTCCTGGTGTCCCGCCACGCCGTCCCTGCTCCTGGTGTCCCACCACGCCGTCCCTGCTCCTGGTGTCCCCGCCACGCCGTCCCTGCTCCTGGTGTCTGGGCCACGCCGTCCCTGCTCCTGGTGTCCCACCACGCCGTCCCTGCTCCTGGTGTCTGGGCCACGCCGTCCCTGCTCCTGGTGTCCCCCACGCCGTCCCTGCTCCTGGTGTCCCACCACGCCGTCCCTGCTCCTGGTGTCCCACGCCGTCCCTGCTCCTGGTGTCCCACCACGCCGTCCCTGCTCCTGGTGTCCCACCACGCCGTCCCTGCTCCTGGTGTCCCACCACGCCGTCCCTGCTCCTGGTGTCCCGCCACGCCGTCCCTGCTCCTGGTGTCCCACCACGCCGTCCCTGCTCCTGGTGTCCCACCACGCCGTCCCTGCTCCTGGTGTCCCCACCACGCCGTCCCTGGTGTCTCCTGGTGTCCCACCACGCCGTCCCTGCTCCTGGTGTCGCCGTCCCCTGCTCCTGTGTCCCACCACGCCGTCCCTGCTCCTGGTGTCCCAATCCACGCCGTCCCTGCTCCTGGTGTCCCACCACGCCGTCCCTGCTCCTGGTGTCCCACCACGCCGTCCCTGCTCCTGTCCCCCACGCCGTCCCTGCTCCTGGTGTCCCACCACGCCGTCCCTGCTCCTGGTGTCCCACCACGCCGTCCCTGCTCCTGGTGTCCCACCACGCCGTCCCTGGTGTCTGGGCAGCGTCCTGGTGTCCCACCACGCCGTCCCGCCTGGTGTCCCACCACGCCGTCCCTGCTCCTGGTGTCCCCCACGCGGTGGGCCCGACGCCGTCCCTGCTCCTGGTGTCCCACCACGCCGTCCCTGCTCCCCCCTGCTCCTGGTGTCTCCCTGCTCCTGGTGTCCCACCACGCCCCTGTCCCCACCTGCGCCGTCCCCTGGTGTCTGGGCCACGCCGTCCCTGCTCCTGGTGTCCAACCCACGCCGTCCCTGCTCCTGGTGTCTGGGCCACGCCGTCCCTGCTCCTGGTGTCCCACCACGCCGTCCCTGCTCCTGGTGTCTGGGCCACGCCGTCCCTGCTCCTGGTGTCCCACCACGCCGTCCCTGCTCCTGGTGTCCCACCACGCCGTCCCTGCTCCTGGTGTCGGGCCACGCCGTCCCTGCTCCTGGTGTCCCACCACGCCGTCCCTGCTCCTGGTGTCTGGGCCACGCCGTCCCTGCTCCTGGTGTCCCGCACCACGCATCCTGGTGTACGCCGCCGTCCCTGCTCTGGTGTCTGGCCACGCCGTCCCTGCTCCTGGTGTCCCACCACGCCGTCCCTGCTCCTGGTGTCCCCACCACGCCGTCCCTGCTCCTGGTGTCCCACCACGCCGTCCCTGCTCCTGGTGTCCCACCACGCCGTCCCTGCTCCTGGTGTCCCACCACGCCGTCCCTGCTCCTGGTGTCCCACCACGCCGTCCCCTGCTCCTGGTGTCCCGCCACGCCGTCCCTGCTCCTTGGTGTCCCGCCACGCCGTCCCTGCTCCTGGTGTCTGGGCCACGCCGTCCCTGCTCCTGGTGTCCCGCCACGCCGTCCCTGCTCCTGGTGTCCCACCACGCCGTCCCTGCTCCTGGTGTCGGGCCACGCCGTCCCTGCTCCTGGTGTCCCACCACGCCGTCCCTGCTCCTGGTGTCGCCACGCCACGCCGTCCCTGCTCCTGGTGTCTGGGCCACGCCCGTCCCTGCTCCTGGTGTCTGGGCCACGCAGTCCCTGCTCCTGGTGTCCACGGCGTCCATGCTGCCCTGGTGTCTGGGCCACGCCGTCCCTCGCTCCTGGTGTACGCCATCGCCGTCCCTTCCCTCCTGGTGTCCCGGCCACACACGCCGTCCCTGCTCCTGGTGTCCCACCCACGCCGTCCCTGCTCCTGGTGTCTGGGCCACGCCGTCCCTGCTCCTGGTGTCCCATCCACGCCGTCCCTGCTCCTGGTGTCCTGGGCCACGCCGTCCCTGCTCCTGGTGTCCCGCCACGCCGTCCCTGCTCCTGGTGTCCCACCACGCCGTCCCTGCTCCTGGTGTCCCGCCACGCCGTCCCTGCTCCTGGTGTCTGGGCCACGCCGTCCCTGCTCCTGGTGTCCCACCACGCCGTCCCCCTGCTCCTGGTGTCCCACCACGCCGTCCCTGCTCCTGGTGTCCCCGCCACGCCGTCCCTGCTGCCTGGTGTCGGCCACGCCGTCCCATCTCCTGGAGTTGGGGCCACGGTCCCTGCTTCCTGGTGTCGGGGCCACGCCGTTTCCCTGCTCCTGGTGTCCCGCCACAACACGTCCCTGCTCCCTGGGGTGTCCCTCCACCGCACACGCCGTCCCTGCTCCTGGTGTCTGGGCCACGCCGTCCTGCTCCTGGTGTCCCGCCACGCCGTCCCTGCTCCTGGTGTCCCACCACGCCGTCCCTGCGTCTGGTGTCTGGGTCCGCCTGCCGTCCCTGCTTCCTGGTGTCCCACCCACGCCGTCCCTGCTCCTGGTGTCGGGCCACGCCGTCCCTGCTCCTGGTGTCTGGGCCACGCCGTCCCTGCTCCTGGGTTCCCCACCCGCCACGCCGTCCCTGCTCCTGGTGTCCCACGCCGTCCCTGCTCCTGGGTCTGGCCACCACGCCGTCCCCTGCTCCTGGAGGTCTCCCGCCACACGGCGGTACCGCCCGTCCATGCTCCTGGTGTCCCTGCCACGCCGTCCCTGCTCCTGGTGTCTGGGCCACGCCGTCCTGCTCCTGGTGTCCCGCCACGCCGTACGGCTGGTGTATGGGCCACGCGTCCCTGCTCTGGGTGTCTGGGCCACGCCGCCGTCCCTGCTCCTGGTGTCTGGGCCAGCGCCGTGCTCCTGGTGTCTGGGCCACGACTCGTCCCTGCTCCTGGTGTTTTTCCCACCCGCCGTCCTGTCCTTGCGTGTCCATACTCACGCCGTCCTGGCTCCTGGTGTTCCCGCCACGCCGTCCCTGCTCCTGGGTCCCCACGCCGTCCCTGCTCCTGGTGTCCCAGCCACGCCCGTCCCCTGCTCCTGGTGTCTGGCCCACGCGTCCCTGCTCCTGGGTGTCACACCAACGCCGTCCCTCCTGGTGTCCTACCAACAAACGCCGTCTGGTGTCCCCACGCCGTCCCGGCTCCTGGTGTCCCCGCCACGCCGTCCCTGCTCCTGGTGTCCCACCACGCCGTCCCTGCTCCTGGTGTCCCCGCCACGCCGTCCCTGCTCCTGGTGTCTGGGCCACGCCGTCCCTGCTCCTGGTGTCCCACCACGCCGTCCCTGCTCCTGGTGTCCCACCACGCCGTCCTGCTCCTGGTGTCGGGCCACGCCGTCCCTGCTCCTGGTGTCCCACCACGCCGTCCCTGCTCCTGGTGTCCCACCACTCCTTGCCGCCGTCCCTGCTCCTGGTGTCCCACCACGCCGTCCCTGCTCCTGGTGTCCCCGCCACGCCGTCCCTGCTCCTGGTCTGGGCCCACGCCGTCCCTGCTCCTGGTGCGTCCACCACGCCGTCCCGCTCCTGGTGTCCCACGCCGTCCCTGCTCCTGGTGTCCCGCACGCCGTCCCTGCTCCTGGTGTCTGGGCCACGCCGTCCCTGCTCCTGGTGTCCCGCCACGCCGTCCCTGCTCCTGGTGTCTGGGCCACGCCGTCCCTGCTCCTGGTGTCCCGCCACGCCGTCCCTGCTCCTGGTGTCCCACCACGCCGTCCCTGCTCCTGGTGTCTGGGCAACGCCGTCCCTGCTCCTGGTGTCCCACCACGCCGTCCCTGCTCCTGGTGTCCCACCACGCCGTCCCTGCTCCTGGTGTCCGCGCCACCACGCCGTCCCTGCTCCTGGTGTCCCCACGCCGTCCCTGCTCCTGGTGTCTGGGGCCCACCGCCGTCCCTGCTCCTGGTGTTGGGCCCGTCCCTGCTCCTGGTGTCCCACGCCGTCCCCTGCTCGGTCCCTGTCTGCTCCTGGTGTCCCCACGCCGTCCCTGCTCCTGGTGTCCCGCCACGCCGTCCCTGCTCCTGGTGTCTGGGCCACGCGTCCCTGCTCCTGGTGTCCCACCACGCCGTCCCTGCTCCTGGTGTCCCACCGCCACGCCGTCCCTGCTCCTGGTGTCCCGCCACGCCGTCCCTGCTCCTGGTGTCCTGGGCCACGCCGTCCCGGCTCCTGGTGTCCCGCCACGCCGTCCCTGCTCCTGGTGTCCTGGGTCCACGCCGTCCCTGCTCCTGGTCTGTCCCGCCACGCCGTCCCTGCTCCTGGTGTCCCACCACGCCGTCCCTGCTCCTGGTGTCTGGGCCACGCCGTCCCTGCTCCTGGTGTCCCACCAACGCCGTCCCTGCTCCTGGTGTCCCCACACGCCGTCCCTGCTCCTGGTGTCCCGCCACGCCGTCCCTGCTCCTGGTGTCTGGCCAGCCACGCCGTCCCTGCTCCTGGTGTCCCCGCCACGCCGTCCCTGCTCCTGGTGTCTGGGCCCACGCCGTCCCTGCTCCTGGTGTCCCGCCACGCCGCCCTGCTCCTGGTGTCTGGGCCACGCCGTCCCTGCTCACTGGTGATCCCACACGCGCCGTCCCCTGCTCCTGGTCCCACCACGCCGTCCCTGCTCCTGGTGTCCCACCACGCCGTCCCTGCTCCTGGTGTCCCACCACGCCGTCCCTGCTCCTGGTGTCCCTGGCACCTGGTGTCCCCGACACGCCGTCCCTGCCTGGGTCCCACACGCCGTCCCTGCTCCCTGGTGTCCCCCACGCCGTCCCTGACTCCTGGTGTCTGGGCCACGCCGTCCCTGCTACCTGGTGTCCCACCACGCCGTCCTCATCGGTGTCCCACCACGCCGTCCCTGCTCCTGGTTGTCCCGCCACGCGTTTCCAGCGTCCTGTCTGGTGGTCCCGCCACGCCGTCCCTGCTCTGGTGTCTGGGCCACGCGTCCTGCTCTGGTTTATGGGCACGACGTCCCTGCTCCTGGTGTCTGGGCCACGCCGTCCTGCTCTGGTGTCCCGCCTAGCCGTCCTGGTCCTGGTGGTCCACCACGCGTCCTGTTCCTGGTGTATGGCCACGCCGTCCCTGCTACTGCGTGGTCCACACGCCGTCCCTGTCCTGGGTCCCACCCCGCCGTCCCTGCTCTGGTGACCCGCCCACGCCGTCCCTGGCTACTGGTGAGTCCCACACGCGTCCCTGCCCTGGTGTTCGCAACGCCGTCTGCTCCTGGTGTTGGGCCACGCGTCCCTGCTCCCTGGTGTCCCAAACCACGCCGTCCTGCTCTGGTGTCCCACCACCACGCCGTCCCTGGGTGTCCCGCCACGCCGTCCCCTGGCTCCTGGTGTCCACCGACGCCGTCCCTGCTCCCCACACACGGCGTGGTGTCCCCGCCACGCCGTCCCTGCTCCTGGTGTCGGGCCACGCCGTCCCTGCTCCTGGTGTCCCGCCACGCCCGTCCATGGCTTCCTGGTGTCCCACCACGCCGTCCCTGCTCCTGGTGTCCCACCCACGCCGTCCCTGCTCCTGGTGTCCCGCCACGCCGTCCCTGCTCCTGGTGTCTGGGCCACACGCCGTCCCTGCTCCTGGTGTCCCACCACGCCGTCCCTGCTCCTGGTGTCTGGGCCACGCCGTCCCTGCTCCTGGTGTCCCACCACGCCGTCCCTGCTCTCCTGGTGTCTGGGCCCACGCCGTCCCTGCTCCTGGTGTCCCACCACGCCGTCCCTGCTCCTGGTGTCCCACCACGCCGTCCCTGCTCCTGGTGTCCCGCCACGCCGTCCCTGCTCCTGGTGTCTGGGCCACGCCGTCCCTGCTCCTGGTGTCCCACCACGCCGTCCCTGCTCCTGGTGTCTGGGCCACGCCGTCCCTGCTCCTGGTGTCCCACCACGCCGTCCCTGCTCCTGGTGTCCCACCACGCCGTCCCTGCTCCTGGTGTCGGGCCACGCCGTCCCTGCTCCTGGTGTCCCGCCACGCCGTCCCTGCTCCTGGTGTCTGGGCCACGTCGTCCCTGCTCCTGGTGTCTGGGCCACGCCGTCCCCTGCTTCCTGGTGTCCCACCACGCCGTCCCTGCTCCTGGTGTCCCCGCCACGCCGTCCCTGCTCCTGGTGTCGGGCCACGCCGTCCCTGCTCCTGGTGTCCCACCACGCCGTCCCTGCTCCTGGTGTCCCACCACGCCGTCCCTGCTCCTGGTGTCCCGCCACGCCGTCCCTGCTCCCTGGTGTCCCACCACGCCGTCCCTGCTCCTGGTGTCGGGCCACGCCGTCCCTGCTCCTGGTGTCTGGGCCACGCCGTCCCTGCTCCTGGTGTCTGGGCCACGCCGTCCCTGCTCCTGGTGTCTGGGCCACGGCTGAGCTCTGTGCTCGATGTCCGCACTTCTCGGCTGCTTGGCCCCTGCTCGAGCACGTGCCAGGGCGTGGAAGCCTCCCCAAGGTGGCAGGCGCTGCGTGCTGGGGCCACCGGGAGAGACCCCCGCCCGGGGGCAGGCGGGCCTGGAGGGCCCAGCGTCCTCCCAGGGCGGGAAGCCCCCTCCTCCCCGCCGCCCTCCAGAGGCCTCAAGGCGCCTGGTTGGACGGAGCCTCCCTGACCCCCGGGGTTCCTTGGTGACCTCTCTGACCCCTGGCTTTGAGCTGCTCCAGAGGAGGCCCTGGTGGCCCCGAGTCACCCTGCCCATCTGGAGGACAGCAGACAGGCACGGTGCCCGCCACCTTCAGGGCACCCCGTGCAGAGCCCCAGAGGACCCTGGTGGCCAAAGCCATCTCCGCCCAGTGGCCAGCGAGAAGCTGGACCTCCCTCCACAGCGTCCAGGAAGGGATCCTGGGGAGAGCCTAGGCGAGCTGGCAGGGGACCCCAAGGTCCCCATGTCACCCAGCCGCTCGGAGCAGAGGACCCGGCTCGCGACTCGGGCTGTGAGAGCGGTGTGGCTGCGGCAGTCGCCCGCGGCTCGGCGGAGGCGCCCTCCCCGCCGCAGAGGCGGAGGCAGGGTCCTGCGGTCCTGGCGAGAGTGCGGGGCAGCCCAGGGGCACCCGCTGCCACTCTTCTCTTTGGTAAAGCTAGGGCCGTGGCAAAGAGTGAATGAAAGAAAGGGCGGGCGTGGGGACACCCGGCTTCAGTCCCAGGGACTCGGGAGGCCGAGGCCGGAGAAATGCCACGTCAAGGCCAGCCTCAGCAACTGGCCGAGACCCTGCCTCAAAATAAAAATAAACAGGGCTGGGCTGCGGCTCAGTGCTCCCTGGCCCTGGCTCAGTCCAGCACCTGCGGCTCAGTGCTCCTGGCCCTGGCTCAGTCCAGCACCTGCGGCTCAGTGCTCCCTGGCCCTGGGCTCAGTCCAGCACCTGCGGCTCAGTGCTCCCTGGCCCTGGGCTCAGTCCAGCACCTGCGGCTCAGTGCTCCCTGGCCCTGGGGGCTCAGTCCAGCACCTGCGGCTCAGTGCTCCCTGGCCCTGGCTCAGTCCAGCACCTGCGGCTCAGTGCTCCCTGGCCCTGGGCTCAGTCCAGCACCTGCGGCTCAGTGCTCCCTGGCCCTGGGCTCAGTCCAGCACCTGCGGCTCAGTGCTCCCTGACCCTGGGCTCAGTCCAGCACCTGCGGCTCAGTGCTCCCTGACCCTGGGCTCAGTCCCAGCACCTGCGGCTCAGTGCTCCCTGGCCCTGGGCTCAGTCCAGCACCTGCGGCTCAGTGCTCCCTGGCCCTGGGCTCAGTCCAGCACCTGCAGCTCAGTGCTCCCTGGCCCTGGGCTCAGTCCAGCACCTGCGGCTCAGTGCTCCCTGGCCCTGGGCTCAGTCCCAGCACCTGCGGCTCAGTGCTCCCTGGCCCTGGGCTCAGTCCAGGACCTGCGGCTCAGTGCTCCCCTGACCCTGGGCTCAGTCCCAGCACCTGCGGCTCAGTGCTCCCTGACCCTGGGCTCAGTCCAGCACCTGCGGCTCAGTGCTCCCTGGCCCTGGCTCAGTCCAGCACCTGCGGCTCAGTGCTCCCTGGCCCTGGGCTCAGTCCAGCACAGCTGTGGCTCAGTGCTCCCTGGCCCTGGGCTCAGTCCAGCACCTGCGGCTCAGTGCTCCCTGGCCCTGGGCTCAGTCCCAGCTCCTGCGGCTCAGTGCTCCCTGGCCCTGGGCTCAGTCCCAGCACCTGCGGCTCAGTGCTCCCTGGCCCTGGGCTCAGTCCAGCAGCTGTGGCTCAGTGCTCCCTGGCCCTGGGCTCAGTCCAGCACCTGCGGCTCAGTGCTCCCTGGCCCTGGGCTCAGTCCAGCACCTGCGGCTCAGTGCTCCCTGGCCCTGGGCTCAGTCCCAGCACCTGCGGCTCAGTGCTCCCTGGCCCTGGGCTCAGTCCCAGCACCTGCAGCTCAGTGCTCCCTGACCCTGGGCTCAGTCCCAGCACCACTGCCCTGGCTTCCTGGTAACCATGGAGACGAGGGAGGCAGAGCCCTGGTCCCCAGTCCCCATCCAGTGCCCTTGTCCTTGAGCAAGGAGAGAGAAGGGGTCAGGACACACCCAGGCTGCCTGACGCAGGACCCTGCCCTGGGGTGCCCACTCCTGCCCACCGGGAGGGTGCCAGCCCTCGGCCGCCGCAGCCCGGTCCTGTGACGCTGGGAGCTGGGGCAGCTGGAGGGTTGTCTCCCCGACCACCCTGCCCGAGCCACGGGTGCAGCTGGGCATCTGGGAAGGGACCTGTGCTCTGCTGAGGCCACCAGGCAGGGGACGGTCATGGCTGCCCAGAGGCGCGCAGCCAAGAGGACGGCCCCATGGCAAGGCCAGGGGCAGGGCAGGGCTGAAATGCGGTGGAGCGCCGTCACTCACACTGTCCACCTCACCGTGTCCAAGCACAGCTCAGGGCATGGGCAGTCACGGGCGGGCAGCCGTGCCCACCGCCCCCTCTCCAGGACTTCCTCGACGCCCAAGCTGAAGCCCTGCCCCTTGGCGCAGCGCCCGCCCCTCCCCGCCCCTGCCCCCGCCACGCTGCTGCAGTCCCTGGGCCTCCTGGGGAGGCCGCTCAGCGTCCTTCTGTCCGAGCACCGTCCTCGGGCCGTCCGGGTTGTGGCCGGCCGCTGTCGGGGGATGCCCTTCCTCTTGAAGCCTGGCTAGATGCAGCCGCGTGTGTCTGGTCACCCACTGAAGGGCCCGTGGCTCCTGTTGGCCCGGGGACCGCGTTGCTGTGGACGCAGGCGCGCACACGTCTGTTTGAGTCCCTGTTGGTGCTCTGGGGCTTGGACCACCTTTGGGGTCCGGTTCCCCGCCTCTGCCCGGGCTCTGGTCCTCTGCTGGCCTCTCAGGACACAGGCGCACAGGCCCCTGGTGACACCTGGGCTTGCCGGACTCTGGGCCTGAGCGAGGGGCCTCCCGGGACCTGGCCACTGGTCTCTGTGCAGTGGTGACATTCTACCGTCAGCAAGGGCAGGCAGGGGTGGCCTCGCTAGGGGCAGCGTGGCCCTGGGGACCTGCAGCGAGCGGCTTCTGTTCATTCCTCCCGGCCTGGGCTGTGGCGGGGCACGAGGGGTCTCCGAGGGTCCGGCTGCTGGGACGGGGCCTCGCGTGCGGGGCGGGATCAGACACCCGGAGCCGCAGGTCCCAGGGCCGTGCGTGGGGAAGCCTCCGAGGCCCGGCACCCCAGCACCTGGGCGGCAGCGCCCCCAGGCCGTGACCGTTGCACGCCTCTGCCCACCCGTCACCTGGACGCGCCCCCGCCTCTCCTCCGCTTCCCTGGGCTGCCCCATCCAGGGACTGTCCCTCGCCCCAGCCGCAGCTCCTTCCTGACTGGCCGCCGCCCTGGCCTACTGGGGCAGAGCACCCTGGACCCCGGCCTCGCAGCATGTCCTGTGGCCCTGGAGGCTGGGGTCCACGGTTGAGGTGTGGTGGGCGGTCCTCCCAGGCCTCTGTTGGCTTGCTGTGGCCACCTTCCAGCTGCGTCCCCCGTGGCCTTTCCTCTGTGGCCACCTTCTGGCTGTATCCCCCGAGGCCTTTCCTCTGTGGCAGGGGTCCCCTAGTGTCCCCTGGGAGGATGTCCTGCCCGTCCTGTGGGACTGGGCCCACCTGTGGCCTCTCGTGGCCGTCCTTGCCTGTCCCAGGGCCCACTCCAGATGGCCATCTGGGGCTGTGGGCTTCCGTCAGGACTTGCAGGACAGCGGGCGGCAGCCGAGGCCCTCAGAACCCGGCGGACACTGGCCGCACGCGGGGCAGGTGGGCCGTGCTCTGTCCTCAGTGGTGCGGGACGGGAGGGGTCAGGGCCCCAGGAGGAGGGCATGTGGGCAAGGGAAAAGCGGCAGCTGACCATCAGGGCCTCGGGAGCTTTGCCCCCTTGCGAGCCAGGGAGAGCACTGCCCAGGAGGTGCCCCAAGGCCACCCACACAGCCCAGGTGGGCCAGCGAGTGCCGCGGCCACATCGTTCCCTGCGGGGTGCCAGCTGCTCAGGGGGGGCCCCGGGTACCCTGGGCCACCGTGGCTCTGGGGCCCCGCAGAGCCCACCAGCAGCGGACCGTCCCTTGACAGCCGCGCCTGCCCTCGCGGTTCGGTTCGGCGTCCGGCCAGACCTTCCCACGTGCCCCAAGACGCGGCTCCGACCTCGGCCTGTCCGGTGTCCCTGAGCTGCCCTTGCGGAGGGTTCTGGGGAAGTAGCCCTGCTGTGGGGCCGGGGCCATGGGGTGGGGGCCGCAGCAGGGCCGGGGGCCGGGGGCGCTGTCACTCCACGGTGCCGCTTGCTCCTCTCCCCAGTGGCAGCCGTGGTCTCACACACGGTGAGACTGTCCCTCTCCAAGGCCCGGCCTGCGTGTCAGCACATCGCAGAGTGTCACCACTGACTCCAGGACATGCCGCCACCCAAGGAAGCCCCTCCCCACAGCAGCCCCCCCGCACTGAGGCCAGTCCCGTCGCTGGACTCTGCTGCCCTGGACAAGTCCTGTCACTGGCCACGCGCTGTGGCCTGTGTGTCTGGCTCTCGCTGAGCACCAGGTCCTCGGGTCCCTCCACGCTGCGGCTGTCACCTCGCTCCTGCTGGGGGGCCGAGGGACGGTGATGCTTGCTTTAAGAGGTGGTGCTCGGTGGGCACTCTGTGGTCACCTGATTGTGGAGGACACTGCACCTTGGTCAGGGCTTGGCATGACGACCAACAGCGCTTGCTACGAACTGGCCACAGTGCAGAACGTGGGCAGCAGGCCGCCCCCAGAGGACGGCCCTGTCGGCTCCAGAGCCGCAGGTGGGGGCGTCCCCTCGAGCACCACTCCGCCCGCAAGCTGGGACGCCACCACGGGCCACAGGTGAGCGACGGGCCTGGCCGCGTGCCCATAAAGCTCTCTTCACAAGCACACGTGGGCCGGGCCGGGCCGGGCCGGGCCGGGCCATCGCGGGCAGCCCTGGCTTGGGGTCGAGGGTTCCTGGGACTCCGAGTTTGGCCGGCCGAGGGCTCCAGGGGGCTTCCTGAGGGGCCCGGGAGCTGAGGCGGGGAGCCTGAGGGGGACGCGGGCGTCGTGGCCAGGTCCCCATCTGGGTTGGTGTCCTCTAGTCTCTCGACGGACTGCAGCTCAGCCTTCCCAGGAGGCAGCGCCAATGCTCTGGGGCAGTGCTGCCCCCGGACGCTGCGCCCTCTGGGGACAGTGGTGGCCGTCACAGCCCGAGCTCCTCAGTGGAGCAGGGGGTGCGCCCTGCAGGCCTGGACGCTGGGCAGCGGTCCCGCCGCGCCGTGCTCGGGTCCTCCGTGGCGTGCGTGTGATGCTGGCGTGGGCCTTGCCGGCCTGCGGTGGACACACGCGGGGTCAGGGTGCCTCCCAGCTGCAGGACGTGCTTGAACGGGGGGACGTGGGCACCCGCGTCCTGGAGCAAACGCCACCCTCCACGAAGCCCTTCCTCCTGGCGAGGCCACTGTGGCCACGTGCCCGGGGCCTGGGAAGCGGACACCCACGTCCTGGGCAGGGATCCTGGGCAGCTGCCTGCGTCCTGCAAACTCAGGGCCAGGGCAGACAGAGGTGGCCACTGAGCCAGAGGGCACGGTCAGCACTGGCCCTGGGCAGATAGCCCCGGGGCCGCCCCAGCAGGCCGAGGGCTCTGTGGACCGCGTGACTTCCTCCCCCAGGCCTCCTGGGCCCTCCATCCAGACACGTCGCAGTGGCCACACGGCCTGTGGGCTTCCCAGACCTCACTGCCCGTCACCCCTCCCCCGAGGCACTTGCCGCTGCGGGACGCTGGCCGCCCCTCTGCGGACAGGCTGGCTGCCGCTCCTTGGGGTCGGGGCTCAGACGTGCCCTGTGCCGAGGTCCCAGCCCCAGCTCGTTCGCCTGCACCTCCCTCTGTGCCGCGCACACCCACCCCCCCGTCCCTCGGGGCCACATCTCCTCCAGGGCGCTCCCAGGTCACACCGCGTCTCCTGCGTGACGGCCGAGCTCCAGGCAGCGTCTAGACCAGGGCTTGGCCGACACCGCCCCGCAGAGGGCCGGAGAATCAGTAGTTCTGGGCGTGTGGGCAGAGGCCTCTGTCACCGTCCCCCGGCTGTGCCTGTGCGCGGGGGCGTGTGGCGTGGGCCAGCGAGACCTGCTGACACAGGGCGGCCCCGGGGCTGGCTCGCTGTCCCTGAGTCAGAGGGCCTCCTGAAGGACCCGTCACACCCCGTGTGTGGGCGCCTTGGCTGGGTGGCTCCGCCCAGGGCCCTCGTCTGGGGACAGGCTAGTGGTCATGCTGGCAGTATAGCTGGCCTGGAGTGGGTGGAAGCTCAGGACCCCACCCCAGGGAACGGGCTGGCCCCGTGTCCACTGTGCCAGTGGCCAGGCCAGTCATGAGAGCGGTGACCACTGGGGGGCAGCACAGCCCGCCTGCTGCGCGCCCTCGGGCGGCTCTGGCCTCCAGAAGCCCCGCAGTCTAGACGCTGGCCGGGTGGATTCCTGCGCCTGAAGTCAGCCCCAGACGGCCCGGCCTGCAGGCGCCCCGCCCTGCGTCTCGCCTGGTCCTCCGCTGAGTGGGTCAGCGTGGGGAGCCGGCTGCCCGGAGAGAAGACAGGGAGAGGCCACCACCCGGCGGGCTGCCCCGCGCCTGGGGGACACGCAGTGGGGCAGGTCTGCAGTGGCTGCCGTGTGGTCATCCTGAGAATGTCCCATGACGCTGCACCCCGGTGGCCGCGCTGTCCTGCACTGGGCCTGGAGCTTCTGTCCCTGCGGGAGCCCAGTGCCAGCTTCAGTGCTGAGGCCGGCTCTGCACCCCCCAGCTGGGCGGACCCCAGGCCAGCATGGAGGACGTCCCTGGCCCGGGCCCCACGACGTCCTGAGCCACCCCACCGGTGCTGCCCCAGGTCCCACAGCTCCCCCTCCTGCCTCGCCTCGGGCCTGGGCAGTTCCTCGCCCTGTGATGGCCGTGCCGACTGCTCTTCCTGGGCCCTTCCCTCCTGTCCCCTGACCCTACCCAGCCAGCCAGGGGCGCCTCCTGGGCCCCCCGGACTGTCCCGGGTGGCCAGTCTGTGGCGGCTGGCTCCAAAGGGCAGTCCCTCTGTGCCCAGCCTGTGGGGTCTACAATGGACACAGACTGGCAGCTCCCGCGAGAGGCGGGCTGGAGGCCCAGGTGTGGCGGGGCTGCTCCCGAGGCCCCTTC
Organism: Tamias sibiricus; assembly: GCA_025594165.1. Lineage (NCBI taxonomy): Eukaryota > Metazoa > Chordata > Mammalia > Rodentia > Sciuridae > Tamias > Tamias sibiricus. The sequence goes on along the minus strand of CM046673.1, from coordinate 1,860,957 downwards.
CCAGCGTCCCTCATCCCTCGAGCCGACCCACCCTGGGACCCCCAGTGGCTCCCACTGCAGGGACCCTGCTCAGGCTGGCCGACCCCCAGGCCGCGGCCCCACACTGGGGCAAGGACCCTGGTGCTCCTCCAGGACCCCGGCCCTGGGCCATGGTCACCTGGCTCGAGGCAGGCAGGACAGACCTGGCTGGGGTCAGGCGAGGCCCAGGTGGGGTGTAGAGGGACACGGGTGGTTCCTCTGCCCAGCAGGCAGCGCACGCCCGAGAGGCCTCAGTGCTGCCAGAGCCGCCCAGGGCCGCGAACGCCGCCGCAGGGACCCCCAGGAGGCGTCCACACCACGAGGGCTGGCACCCAGGCCCTACTGGCCAGGACCTTCAGAGTGTCCAGGGGACACTGCCTCCACGGTGCGTGCCCCCGCCGCCGCTGGCCACAGTCTGCTGGCCTGTTTGGGGAAGCTGAGGCGCTGGACCCAAGGGGGCGTGACACAGCACAGGGGCCAAGGACAAGGACACAGTGGCTGTGCCGCTGCCAATCACACACACGATGACAGGTCACCAGCGCCAGGCACAGAGGTGCCACAGGAGGCGTGTCCTGGCCAGATGACAAGAAAAAGTGGATCCGATGACTCCGCAGTTCTGCTCACAGGGTGTGTGGGACAGGTCACCAATCACACGCGCACACACGTGCACACACACGCACATGCACATGTGCACACATGTGCACACCTGCAGCATAACGTACACATGCACATGTGCACACATAGCACATGTGCACACACAACACGCGCACACATTTGCACACCTGCACATGTAACACACACATGGACACACGCACACATAACACATGCACACATGCACACGTGCACACACATGTGGACACATAATGCACACACGCACACGTGCACACACATGTGCACACATAACACGCACACACACAACGCATGCACACATGCACAGGTAACATACACATGCACACGTGCACACATAGCACACGTGCACACAACAACATGCGCACACACACATGCACACCTGCATGTGTAACGCACACATGCACACACTCACACATAACACATGCACACGTGCACACCTGCACACACACACATGCACACCCGCCCAGGTAATATACACATGCACACGTGCACACACGTACACGTGCACACACGCACACACGTGCGCACGTACACACACTGTGCACACATGCACATGCAACACACACGTGCACACATGCACACATAACACGCATGCACACACGCACACGTAACATGCACATGCAGCACACATGCACATGTGCACACATGCACACGTAACACACACGTGCACACACAGCACACACGTGCACACATAACACACACAACACACGTGCACACACATGCACACCCGCACAGGTAACACATGCATGCACACATAACACACACATGCACACATAACACACATGCACACACATGCACACGTAACACACATGTACACACGCACACGTGCACACACGTGCACACACACACGTACACACAGCTCTGCTCGCAGCAGCCCCAAAGTGGAAGCAGCCCAGATGTCCACCAACGGACGAGTGAATCATCCCATCCCCCCGGGCGTCCTCGGCCACCAGCAGGAGGAAGTGACAGCTGCAGCGTGGAGGGGACCTGGGGACCTGGTGCTCAGTGAGAGCCAGACCCACAGGCCACAGCGTGCGACCAGTGACGGGGTCCAGGACAGGAGTTCTGGGACGGTCGTGGACCCGTGGGTGCAGGGCGGGGAGGGTGGGGGCTGCTCATGTGGACGGGCTTCTCTGGGGGCTGATGGAACATTCTGGAACCAGATGAAGGTGGCACAGTGCTGCGATTGTACTAAGTGCCACTGATCACATGCGGGTGGCCCTGGCCCTGGCCCTGGGCAAGTGCTCTCGTCTGAGCTGCACCTTGTCATGCAAGTGTCACTTATGTTTAAAAAGTGGTGGGGGGCCGGGCTGGGGCTCGCGGTGGAGCACCTGCCTGGCACGCGGCGGCCAGGTGGTCCTCAGCACCGCGTAGAGGTGAAGGCTCGGGCACCACTAAGACAGACAGATACTGAAAAATAAGTGGTTGGGTGCAGAAGCCGCGGAGCATGGCAGTCTGTGGTGCAGGGCTGGTCTGTGCACGGCCAGTGGTGGCGGGGGCCCACCTGCACGTGGCGGTGCAGCAAGTGTCTGGCCTGCGGTCCTCGCAGGCCTGGGCAGCAGTTCCTGCCTGGAGGACATGGGGACGCGCCTCCCGCCCTTGGCTGCAGAGGGGCTGCTGGAGGAAGGAGCTGGCCCCAGGTCAGGCAGGGAGAGCAGGTGCCCAGGTCTGTGCAGGGGCCTGCTGGGGACATGCACACGCTGGCACCACGTCTGGGTTACAAAGGGGGAGCCCGTGCTGCCCCGTGGCTCCCAGACTGCTGGCTGGCAGTAACTTGCTCAGTGTCCCTGTGTCCCTGTGGTCCCCAGCGGCTGCAGGCCTTACCTCTGAGGCCTGCGGAGGAAGAGGCGGGGCACGTGGGGGCGGAGCTCTGTGAGTCACAGCACCCGGCTCCCCCCAGCGGCTCCCCACAGCGTCCCCTGCCCCACCTGCTGGCCACCCGCAGGGGTTCTGACTCAGGTGTGAAACCCAGGCAGCAGCGGGCGGCGGGGTGGGGGAGTGGGGTGTGGGGGGCTGCGGACTTCCTCCCCTTCCCGCTCTACGGCCTGACCTTTCTCTTCAAATGCCACCTGGTCACCTGGTCTCCTGCAAAGGGCTGCCTCTGGGGCACATCTGCGCCATGTGCAGGGCACGGCCTGCGCCCTTCTGGCCCCCTGCCAGGGAGGAGCTGGCTTTTCAGCCGCCCCAGTCACTGTGACTGAGTTCCCACAGCACCAGGTGAGGAATGTCCCTAGAAAGCCCCTCCGTTCCTTGGGGGGCTCCCCACCCATGCCAGTCCTCAGGCCCCTTCCCTTGGTGGCTGGTGGCTGGTGGAAGAGGACACCCTGGGGAGGGCCGGGCAGGCGGAGCCTCCTGGGAGTCACAACAGGCCCGCAGTGCTGCTCCCGTCCTTGGCCTCGTCCTCTTACTTTCTCTTGTCACTTTAATCTTTTCCAAGTTTATGACTCGGTGGCATTAAGTGCAGATGACCTGTGGCATCGTGGGGAACTGACTGCAGGTCCACCCACGGGAACCAGATCTGGGGCGCCTGGTGCTCGAGAGGCACTGTGTGCATCTTCCTGCACACCCACCCCCTGCACACCCACCTCCTGCACACCCACCCCCTGCACACCTACCCCTGCACACCTACCCCTGCACACCACCTCCTGACACCTACCCTCCTGCACACCTACCCCTGCACACCCACCCTGCACACCCACCCCCTGCACACCCACCCCCTGCACACCCACCCCCTGCACACCCAATACCCCTGCACACCCCCCTCCTGCACACCTAAACCCTGCACACCTACCCCCTGCACACCCACCCCATGCACACCCACCTCCTGCACACTAAACCCTGCACACCCACCTCCTGCACACCTAAACCCTGCACACCCACCTCCTACACACCCTCCCCCTGCACACCCACCCCCTGCACACCCACACCCTGCACACCTACACCTGCACACCCACCTCCTGCACACCCATACCCCCTGCACACCACCCCCTGCACACCCACCCCCTACAAACCCACCCCTGCACACCTACCCTGCACAACCTACCCCTGCACACCCACCTCCTGCACACCTACCCCCTGCACACCCACCCCCTGCACACCCACCTCCTACACACCCACCCCTGCACACCCACCCCCCTGCACACCCACCTCCTGCACACCTACCCCTGCACACCCACCTCCTGCCACCTAAACCCTGCACACCCACCTCCTGCACACCCACCCCCTGCACACCCACCTACCTGCACACCCACCTCACCTGCATACACCCACCTCCTGCACACCCCACCTCCTGCACACCTACCCTCTGCACACCCATCTCCTGCACACCTAAACCCTGCACACCCACCTCCTGCACACCCACCTCCTGCACACAACCTACCCCTGCACACCCACTCCTGCACACCCTCCTCCTGCACACCCACCCGTGCACACCCACCTCCTGCACACCTATCCCTGCACACCCCACCTCCTGCAAACCTAAACCCTGCACACCCACCCCCTGCACACCCCCCCTGCACACCTACCCCTGCACACCACTTCCTGCACACCTACTCCCGTGCACACCTACACCTGCACACCCACCCTCCTGCACACCTACCCCTGCACACCCACCCCCTACAAACCCACACCAGGACACACCTACCCCTGCACACCTACCCCTGCACACCCACCTCCTGCACACCTAAACCCTGCACACCCACCTCCCTGCACACCCCACCCCTGCACACCACCCCCCTGCACACCCACCCCACTGCACACCCACACTCCTGCACACTACCCTCTGCACAACCCACCATCTCCTGCACACCTAAACCCTGCACACCCCACCTCCTGCACACCCACCCCCTGCACACACCACCCCCTGCACAACCACCCCTGCACACCCACCCCTGCACCCCACCCCCTGTACACTCACATCCCTGCACACCCAAACCCCTGCACACCCACCCCTGCACACCCCTTGCACACCCACCTCCATACACAACTCACTGTGCACCACCCATTTCTCTGCACACCCACCTTCCTGCACACCAACCCCACCCCTGCACACACCCACCTGCACACCCGCCCCCTGCACACCCCCCTCCGTGCACACCTCCCTGCACACCCAACTTCCTGCACCCATTCCCTGCAACCCACCCCTGCACACCCACCCCCCTGCACACCCACCTTTCTGCACATTCCACTCCCTGCACACCCACACCCCTGCACACCCACTTCCCTGAACACCCACCCACCCCCTGCACACACCACTGCACACCCTGCACACCCCATCCCTGCACACCTCCCTGCACACTCATTCCCCTGTATGCACACCCACCTCTCTGCACACCTCACCTCCCTACACACCCGTCATTGCACACCCACCTCCCTGCACACCCACCCCCTGCACACCCACCCCCTGCACCCCACCCCTGCACACCCACCCCCTGCACCCCACCCCCATGTTACACCCACATCCCTGCTCACCCACCCACCATGCACACCCACTGGCACCCTGCACACCCATTGCACACCCACCTCCATACACACTGTTGCCACCCATTTTCTCTGCACACCCACTCAATTGCCACACCCACCTCCACCTACCCTGCACACACCCTAAACCTGCACACCCACCTCCTGCACCACCCACCCCTGCACACCCACACCCCCACCTGCACACCCCCCTGTTACAATCTCTTCCTGCACAACCAACCCACACCCACCCCTGCACACCCACTTGCACACCCACCTCCTGCACACACTCACTGTGCACACCCCATATTCTCTGCTCACACCCACCTCTGCACACCCACCCCACCCCTGCACACCCTCCTCCTGCACACCTACCTCTGCAACCCATGCACACCCCCTGCACACCCACCCTCCTGCACACCCACCCCCTGCACACCCACCCCTGCACACCCACCCCCTGCACCCCACCCCCCTGTACACTCACATCCCTGCACACCCAACCCTGCACACACACACCCACCACACCTGCACACCACCTCCGTACACCCACTGTGCACACCCATTTCTCTGCACACCCACTTGCACACACACCACCTCCACACACCTGCACACCTCCCCTGTGCACACCACCCCACCTCTGCACACCCAACTCATGCACACCCAAACTCCTGCAACCCACCACCTACCACCCACATGCGACACCCACCCTGCACACCCACCCCCTGCACACCCACTTCCCTGCACACACACCTCCGTGCACACCTCCCTGCACACCCACCTCCTGCACACCTAAATAACTCCCTGCCCACCCACCTAAATGCACACCCACCTCCTGCACACCCTACCCACTGCACACCCAACTCCCTGCACACCACCCCACCCTGCACACCCACCCCCTGCCTACACCCGCTTCCCTGCACACCCACCCTCCTGCCACCCACCCCCTGCACACCCACCCACCTGCACACCCATGCACCCCCTGCACCCCCACCCCCCTGCACACCTCACATACCTGCACACCCAAACCCCTGCATGCACACCCACCTCCCCTGCAACACAATTGACACCCAACCTCCGTACCTCCTGTGCCACCCATTTCTTGCACAACAACCTCCTGCACAACCCACACCACCTCCTGCACACCCACCTCCTGCCCACCTACCCCCTTCCCTGCCAACACCTAAAACATGCACATCCCCACATCACGACTCACCACACCCCCTGCACCCCACCCTGCATCACCCACCTGTACACTCACACATCCCTGCACACCCAACCCCTGGCACACCCACCCCTGACACTCCCATACTGGCACACCCACCTCCATACCAACACACTCACTGTGACACACCCATTTCTCTGCACACCCAACTCCCTGCACACCCAGCCCCACCCCTGCACACACCCCTGCACACCCCGCCCCCTGCACAGGACCCCTCCGTGCAGCACACCTCCCCTGGCACACCCACCTTCCTGCCAACCATTTCCCCTGCCAAGCCCCACCCTGCACACCCACCCTGCACACCCACCTTTCTGCACATTCCACTCCCTGCACACCCACCCCTGCATCACCCACTTCCCTGAACACCCTACCCCACCCCCTGCACACACCACTGCACAACCCTGCACACCCCCTCCCTGCACACCTCCATGGCACACTCATTCCCCTGTATGCACACCCACCTCTCTGCACAACTCACCTCCCTACACACCCCGTCATTGCACACCCACCTCCCTGCACACCCACCCCATGCACACACACATCCACGTGTAGGTGGCAGGCGATGTCTGGTTCTGGAAACTTCATCACCCTGACTGGGACCCTCACTTGAGGCCCCCGCGCCGTGGCCTCCGTGGCCTCCGTGGCCTCCGTGGCCCCCGTGGCCGCCCGCTCGGCTCCTCCTCCTGACTCTGAGGGGGGCTGAAGAGCAGCCCGGGGCGTCACCCCTCGCTCGGGCCTGCGGTGCCGTGGGGAGGGGGGTCTCGCAGAGCTGCAGATCTTCGGACTCCTGGGCTCCCGGACTGCAGGGGCAACCTTCCTTGTCCTCGGCCCACCGAGCAGGTGTCGTCACAGCAGCCGTGGAGACTCACCAGACACCAGGAGGCTCGCGGGGCGCCCACTGCGTCTGAGTAGGTCCCCACGGCGAGGGGCTGCCCTGGACCCCCAGGCCTGGCAGCTGCGGGAGCCCGCAGCCACGCTCCTCACCCGTTCCTCCGGCCTCTCTGTCTGGGAAAGCAGTCAGAAGGGTCCCCTTTTTCTTCGTCCTTTCTGCCTGGGCCCGGGAGGTGGGGAGGCCCGCACTGGCCAGGCTCCCGGGGAGTGGCCGAAATTGGCCTCCACACGATGGTGGGCGCTTCCTGGCCCCCACATAGGGCCTGAGCCTCGAGCCCCCCCGTCACAGGAGATGGTGGGTGGCCTGACAATGCAGGTGGGACTGGAACGGTCTTCCCAGCTGGGCGGCTAGCCCGCGCCGGCCTTCACCAGCCTGTCCAGCAGTCTGGGCGCCCACAGCTCAGCCCCCCTGCCCGCAAGGAGTGAGCCTGCGCATCTGTGGTCAGTCTCGGGGCCGTTACCTGCGGCAACGTGCCCCAGCTTTGCCATCTCCAGCACGGGACAGTCGCGTCACCATTGGGCTTCTCTGGCCAGGAGGCCCACCTGCCGTCCCACGCCCGCTCCCCAAGCCTGGGTCCTCTTCGCCAGCCTGGGGGGCAAGGCCAGTGTGGGGGCCAGCAGTCATAATCCATGAGTCACAGGCTCTGCCCCACGTGCTGGGACACACAGGGAGGCCTCCTGACCTACTGTGAAAAGCAGGCGAAGGTGGGGCAGCGTCCCTGCCCCGGCCCTGGCGAGGGCACACCGGACCTGCGGAACACTGCTCCTCGGCTGTCACCTGTGGTCTGCCACCGCACACCCACCTCGCCAGGCTCCAAGCCCTGACCCGGCCGCGCCTTCTCCACCGTGGCTCCTTGTCCCCTCACCTCGCTCGTCCATGACACCAGTCTGTCCACCCGGGTCTGTTCTGTCCCTCCATCTGTCCTGTCCCCCGTCTGTCCCTGTTTTCCGTCGTTACTGTACATGTCCACCGTCTGTCCCTGTCCCCTCGTCTGTCCCTGTACCCCCAATCTGCTTTTTTCCCGTTTGGCCACCAGTCTTCCATGGCCTCCAGTGGGCACCCGGGGGCCTGCTGTTAAGGCGACCTGCTCTGCGGCACAGGGGGTGCGGTGGCCGCTGTCCAGGCTGCTCGGGCTCCTGCTCCGTGTCTGCGGTCAGGCCTGTGGACTGAACCGGATTCCCGGCAGCAACGGGCACTTGCAGTCCAGGAGGGACCTTGGCAGTGGCGGCTCAGCACGTGTGCCTGCGTGTGCACGAGTGCCTGTACGTGAGCACGTGTGCCTGTGTGTGAGCATGTGTGCCTGTGTATGCACAAGTGCCTATGTGTGAGCACGTGTGCCTGCGTGTGCACGAGTGCCTGTACGTGAGCACGTGTGCCTGTGTGTGAGCACGTGTGCCTGTGTGTGAGCACGTGTGCCTGTGCGTGAGCACGTGTGCCTGCGTGTGCACGAGTGCCTGTGTGAGCATGTGTGCCTGCACGCGCATGTGTGCCTTTTTGTGAGCACGTGTGCCTGCGTGTGCACGAGTGCCTATGTGTGAGCACGTGTGCCTGTGCGTGAGCACGTGTGCCTGTGCGTGAGCACGTGTGCCTGCGCGTGTGCACGAGTGCCTGTACGTGAGCACGTGTGCCTGTGCGTGAGCACGTGTGCCTGTACGTGAGCACGTGTGCCTGTGCGTGAGCACGTGTGCCTGCGCGTGTGCACGAGTGCCTATGTGTGAGCGCGTGTGCCTGTGTGTGAGCACGTGTGCCTGCGTGTGCACGAGTGCCTATGTGTGAGCACGTGTGCCTGCGTGTGCACGAGTGCCTGTACGTGAGCACGTGTGCCTGCGCGTGTGCACGAGTGCCTGTACGTGAGCACGTGTGCCTGTGTGTGAGCACGTGTGCCTGTGCGTGAGCACGTGTGCCTGTGTGTGAGCGCGTGTGCCTATGTGTGAGCGCGTGTGCCTGTGTGTGAGCATGTGTGCCTGCACGCGCATGTGTGCCTTTTTGTGAGCACGTGTGCCTGTGTGTGAGCACGTGTGCCTGCGCGTGCACGAGTGCCTATGTGTGAGCACGTGTGCCTGTACGTGAGCACGTGTGCCTGCGTGTGCACGAGTGCCTGTACGTGAGCACGTGTGCCTGCGCGTGTGCACGAGTGCCTATGTGTGAGCGCGTGTGCCTATGTGTGAGCACGTGTGCCTGTGTGTGAGCACGTGTGCCTGTACGTGAGCACGTGTGCCTGTACGTGAGCACGTGTGCCTGTGCGTGAGCACGTGTGCCTGCGTGTGCACGAGTGCCTGTACGTGAGCACGTGTGCCTGTGTGTGAGCGCGTGTGCCTATGTGTGAGCACGTGTGCCTGTGCGTGAGCACGTGTGCCTGTGCGTGAGCACGTGTGCCTGTGCGTGAGCACGTGTGCCTGTACGTGAGCACGTGTGCCTGTGCGTGAGCACGTGTGCCTGTACGTGAGCACGTGTGCCTGTGCGTGAGCACGTGTGCCTGTACGTGAGCACGTGTGCCTGTAACGTGAGCACGTGTGCCTGTGCGTGAGCACGTGTGCCTGCGCGTGTGCACGAGTGCCTGTGTGAGCATGTGTGCCTGCACGCGCATGTGTGCCTTTTTGTGAGCACGTGTGCCTGTGCGTGAGCACGTGTGCCTGCGTGTGCACGAGTGCCTGTACGTGAGCACGTGTGCCTGTGTGTGAGCACGTGTGCCTGCGTGTGCACGAGTGCCTGTGTGAGCATGTGTGCCTGTGTATGCACAAGTGCCTATGTGTGAGCACGTGTGCCTGCGTGTGCACGAGTGCCTGTACGTGAGCACGTGTGCCTGTGTGTGAGCATGTGTGCCTGTGTATGCACAAGTGCCTATGTGTGAGCACGTGTGCCTGCGCGTGTGCACGAGTGCCTGTACGTGAGCACGTGTGCCTGTGTGTGAGCATGTGTGCCTGCACGCGCATGTGTGCCTTTTTGTGAGCACGTGTGCCTGCGCGTGTGCACGAGTGCCTGTGTGAGCATGTGTGCCTGCACGCGCATGTGTGCCTTTTTGTGAGCACGTGTGCCTGCGCGTGTGCACGAGTGCCTATGTGTGAGCGCGTGTGCCTGTGTGTGAGCACGTGTGCCTGTGCGTGAGCACGTGTGCCTGTGTGTGAGCACGTGTGCCTGCGTGTGCACGAGTGCCTGTACGTGAGCACGTGTGCCTGCGTGTGCACGAGTGCCTATGTGTGAGCACGTGTGCCTGCGTGTGCACGAGTGCCTATGTGTGAGCACGTGTGCCTGCGCGTGTGCACGAGTGCCTGTACGTGAGCACGTGTGCCTGTGTGTGAGCACGTGTGCCTGTGCGTGAGCACGTGTGCCTGTGTGTGAGCACGTGTGCCTGCGCGTGTGCACGAGTGCCTGTACGTGAGCACGTGTGCCTGTGCGTGAGCACGTGTGCCTGCGCGTGTGCACGAGTGCCTGTACGTGAGCACGTGTGCCTGCGTGTGCACGAGTGCCTGTACGTGAGCACGTGTGCCTGTGCGTGAGCACGTGTGCCTGTACGTGAGCACGTGTGCCTGTACGTGAGCACGTGTGCCTGTGTGTGAGCACGTGTGCCTGTAACGTGAGCACGTGTGCCTGTACGTGAGCACGTGTGCCTGTGTGTGAGCACGTGTGCCTGTACGTGAGCACGTGTGCCTGTGCGTGAGCACGTGTGCCTGTACGTGAGCACGTGTGCCTGTACGTGAGCACGTGTGCCTGTGCGTGAGCACGTGTGCCTGTGCGTGAGCACGTGTGCCTGTGCGTGAGCACGTGTGCCTGTGTGTGAGCACGTGTGCCTGCGCGTGTGCACGAGTGCCTGTGTGAGCATGTGTGCCTGCACGCGCATGTGTGCCTTTTTGTGAGCACGTGTGCCTGTGCGTGAGCACGTGTGCCTGTGCGTGAGCACGTGTGCCTGCGTGTGCACGAGTGCCTGTACGTGAGCACGTGTGCCTGCGCGTGTGCACGAGTGCCTATGTGTGAGCACGTGTGCCTGCGCGTGTGCACGAGTGCCTGTACGTGAGCACGTGTGCCTGCGCGTGTGCACGAGTGCCTATGTGTGAGCACGTGTGCCTGTACGTGAGCACGTGTGCCTGTACGTGAGCACGTGTGCCTGTGCGTGAGCACGTGTGCCTGTACGTGAGCACGTGTGCCTGTGTGTGTGCCTTGTGCGTGAGCACGTGTGCCTGCGGTTGTGCACGACTCGTGACCTATGTGTGAGCGCGTGTGCCTGTGTGTGAGCATGGTGTAGCCTGTGGGTTGTGAGCACGTGTGCCTGTTCGAGTGCGTGAGCAACGTGATGCCTGTGGCGTGAGCACGAAGTGAGCCTGCGTGTGCACGAGTGTGCCCTATGTGTGAGCGCGTGTGCCTGTGTGTGTGCGTGTGTGCCTGTGCGTGAGCACGTGTGCCTGTGCGTGAGCACGGTGTGCCTGCGTGTGCACGAGTGCCTATGTGTGAGCGGCGCGTGCATGTGCCTGTGTGGTGAGCATGTGGTGCCTGTGTGTGTGAGCACGTGTGCCTGTACGTGAGCACGTGTGCCTGCGTGTGGCACGAGTGCCTATGTGTGAGCGCGTGTGCCTATGTGTGAGCGCGTGTGCCTGTGTGTGAGCACGTGTGCCTGTACGTGAGCACGTGTGCCTGCGTGTGCACGAGTGCCTATGTGTGAGCGCGTGTGCCTGTGTGTGAGCGCGTGTGCCTGTGTGTGAGCACGTGTGCCTGTGCGTGAGCACGTGTGACTGCGTGTGCACGAGTGCCTATGTGTGAGCGCTGTGTGCCTATGTGTGAGCGCGTGTGCCTGTGTGTGAGCACGTGTGCCTGTGTGAGCGCGTGTGCCTGTACGTGAGCACGTGTGCCTGCGCGTGTGCACGTGTGCCTGTGTGAGCATGAGTGCCTGTGTATGCAGCAAGTGCCTATGTGTGCAGCGCGTGTGCCTGCGCGTGAGCGTGCACGAGTGCCTATGTGTGAGCGCGTGTGCCTGTGTGTGAGCACGTGTGCCTGTGTGAGCGTGTGCCTGTGTGTGAGCACGTGTGCCTGTACGTGAGCACGTGTGCCTGCGCGTTGTGTGTAGCACGAGTGCCTGTGTGAGCATGTGTGCCTGTGTGTATGCACAAGTGCCTATGTGTGAGCACGTGTGCCTGCGCGTGCACGAGTGCCTATGTGTGAGCGCGTGTGCCTGTGCCTGTGAGCACGTGTGCCTGTACGTGAGCACGTGTGCCTGCGCGTGTGCACGAGTGCCTGTGTGAGCATGTGTGCCTGTGTATGCACAAGTGCCTATGTGTGAGCACGTGTGCCTGCGCGTGCACGAGTGCCTATGTGTGAGCACATGTGCCTATGTGTGAGCGCGTGTGCCTGTGTGTGAGCACGTGTGCCTGTACGTGAGCACATGTGCCTGCGCGTGTGCATGAGTGCCTGTGTGAGCATGTGTGCCTGCACGCGCATGTGTGCCTTTTTGTGAGCACGTGTGCCTGTGCGTGTGTACGAGTGCCTGTGTTTGTGAGCACGTGTGCCTGTGCGTGTGCACGAGTGCCTGTGTGAGCACGAGTGCCTATGTGTGCATGTGTGCCTGTGCGTGAGCACATGTTCCTGTGTGAGTCGTGTGCCTCTGTGTGCACATGTGCCTGTGCGTGTGCACGTGTGCCTCTGTGAGCACGTGTGCCTGCGCGTGCACGTGTGCCTGCGCGTGCACGTGTGGGTGTGTCCCCACCAGTCTCCAGTGCTCAGCCTCCGTGACCCCGGGGCGGGCAGGCTGGTCCCGAGGCAGGGCTGGAGGCTGGCCAGCAGTGCTGCCCGGCCCTCCCCGGCCCGCTCGCCTCTCCCCACAGGTGACAGGAGCCCACCCCTCTCTCAGTCACCGCAGAGCCCCTGGCGGGGTCTTCCTGGCCGCCACGGTCTCATCTGTGCCACTTCACATGTGTCCAGCCGTCCACAGCCCTAGTGGGGACCATCGGTGGCAAGCTCGGGGCCGGCTGGGGACGCGTGGCCCCGCGAGACGCAGGAGGCCCCACAGGTGGACGGGGCTGCCGGGCCGGGCAGCGGGCAGCAGGCGTCCCTTCAGTGTGCAGGCCCACAGTGGACGTCCCTCGAGCGGAGCCAGCAGAGGCCACCTGCCTCCTCGTGTGTTGTGAGCCGCTGGGACCCAGAGTCTGGCGGTCACTGCTGGGTGGTGGCCAGAGGTGCTCCTCTGCACCAGCAGTGCCCAGGACGCCCACCCCAGAGACTGCCCTGGCCCCAGTGCCCACGGCACCCAGGGAGCTACGCTCCGGGCAGCTGCCGGGGTCTGTGGCGGACCCGAGCCTCCCGTCTGGGAGGTGCAGACAGCCGCAGCCCGTGTCCAGCCAGCGCGCTGCGAGGTGGGCAGCTCGGCTCCTCCCCACAGCGGCCACTGCAGTCGAGGGCTGTGGTGCATCCCTGGGCCGATTAAAGGGTGCGGCGTGTCCCTGTGCCCAGAGGGCACGGTGTCCACGGGTGCCGGTCAGTGGACAGAGCGGCGATGTGTTGCTGCCACCAGGCCAGGCGAAGCTCGCTGCGGGAGCCACAGGGCTCCTGTCACTCAGCGAGGACTCACCCCCTTTTGCTGTCTGCTTCCTTTTACTTAATCAACCTCTTCGGTGGTGCCGGGAGGGACGCCAGGGCCTCGCCAGCCCCGTTTACTTTTTCTTTGGGGATGGGGTCTTGCTAAGTTGCCCAGAATGGCCTCCCGATTGCGTCCTCCTGCCTCAGCCTCCAGAGTCTTCAGGATGACGGGTGCGGCCACTGTGCGCGGCTCGCCCATGGCATTGGTCCAGCCCTCGCCACGTCCCGAGGCCCGGGCCTCTGCTCTCCTCCTCGCCACACGGGACCTCGACTCGCAGGGCCACAGTGCAACACGGGGCTCAGAGGGCCCCGCGCCTGGCGCACAGAGCCGGCCCCTGGCTCTGCGGGCGCCACTGTCGAGTGCTTTCTGTGCCCGCCGTGTGTCAGACTCAGGGCGCGGGCCCACGGAACATCCACCACACAGGCTCCGTCTGCCACGGCCTCCAGCGTCCACGGACGGCTGCGTCCAGTGCTCTGTGAACTCGGCCTTGGCTCCTTCCGCGTTTGGTCTGCCGTTGGCTCTGCAGCCGGCCCGCGCCCTCGCCGGACGCCGTCCCTGTCCTGTGGCCTGGCCCCCGTGCGCAGGTGCGTAGGGCCGTCGCAGCCCAAGGTTCTGGGCTGCCCGCGAGGACGGGGCCAGGGCTGCCCCAGCCAGGACTCCGCGCGCGTGGTAGCTGGGGCCACGGGGCTCTCTCCTAGTCCCCCTCCCCAGGGTCCAGCCCAGTGGGGCTCTGGGCCTTTCTGAACACAGCAGGCCGCGTCCTGCTGCGGCCGCTCAGGCAGCCGAGGCTGACCCAGCGCCCGGGCAGCCCAGGCCGTGCCGCCGCCGCCCGCCCCAGAACCTGCCCCCCTCCGGGCGGAGCTGCCCCCACCGTGACCCCCCAGCTGGGCTCCACTGTGCAGCTTCCTGTCCCTGGGGCTCGGGACTCCAGGGACCTCCGGGTGACCTGCAGCCTGTGTCCCTTGTGTCTGGCCTCTGTCACTGACAGTGTCCTCGGGGGCTCACCTGTGTGCCCTTCACCGTGGGCCTGGACCGCGTCCCGTCCCCAGATGGCCACGCTGCGCACCCACCGTGGCTAGTGCGTGTGCGTGGTGACGTGGCAGGAAGAGCGTCCCCGTCCCCACAGGCCCTGTCCTGCGGGTGGTCCTGTGGGGAGTCCTAAGGGGAGTCCTGGTGGCTTTTCAGGGAGTGGCCACAGAAGCACAGGCTCTGTGACAGCCGGGTGGGCGCTGATCGAGGGCACCTGGCCAGGGCCTGTGCCACACTTAGACTGTCAGCCGCTAAACCATGAGCTCAGCTAACCTTCTCTCTCTGTAAAGTCACCTGCCTCAGGGATTTCACGACAGTGCCGTGGAGCTCACTCACACGGGATCCTGGGAAAGAGCAGGGGCTGGGGTAGAAGCACGGAGTCCAGCGTCGTCTCGGTGGCTGTGGCTGATGACGCATCAGTGCTGCTTCCTGGGTCGGGACAGACGGGACACACGGTGCAAGAAAAACACAGCAGGACCTCGGTACCGTCTTCACCATTTTCTGTAAGCCCTGAACTGCTTTGAAAACTAAAGTTTATCTTTCTAAAAAATCAGAAAAAGGAAGTGAGAGAGAAACTCAGGAGATGCCGCCAAGTGCAGTTTGGGGCCTCATCGGGCTGATCCTAACCAGCAGCGGCAGGGGACGCCTCGGAGGCCTCAGGGCCACTGATCACAGGCAGCTGCTGGGCGGTGACAGGAAGTCCGCCTGGGCTCGCGGGCGCGGTGGGCAGTGGCCACTGCAGAGCAGCTGCGAGATGGCCGCAGGGAAGGACGGGGGGGTAGCAGCAGGCGGGGCCCTTGGGCAGCAGCGGGCAGAGCCGGGGTCCTCCCGTCCCCCCACTGCAGGGCCTCGGAACTTCCCTCCGCACATCGCGGAGCTTCAGGCCTCGGCCGGGCGGCCCCGGTCACTGCTCAGTGTCCTGACCGTCCCTGGCCTGTAGGGGTGCTGGACCTCAGGGCGTGCTGAGTCCAGCTGCTGGGGCCACTGCTGGACACGGCGACGTGCAGGGGCATGGCCTTTGGCCTCCTGCAGCATCCTGGCATCTGGCTGTCCTTGTGTGTCCCCAGCATGCGGTCAGCGCCACCTCTGCACTGAGGGCCTCCCGTGCGGCCACGGCGGGCAGGCGCAGAACAGGCGCCCGGTGTGGGTCAGCACCAGCACAGGCAGGGCCGGTCTCCCAGCTCAGGGTCAGCTCCCAGAAGCACAGCTTGGTGCCCCCGCGTCCACCTCGGCCTGTGTCGGTCACAGAGGGCCTTCCCTGAGGCTTCCGTCCACGGTGAGCGGGTGGGGTGCCCAGCTTGCCTGGGGTGGTCAGCCTGGCCCCTGCCCCGGCTCTGCAGGGCGGCAGACAGCACGGGCAGCGCCCCGCCCTCGCCACGGCGGTCAACCCACGCGGGAAGGCTCTGCCAGAGTGGGTGACAGCTGTGTCCTGCTCATGTCCCAGTGCCCACGCCTGGCAGCCCAGGCTGAGGCAGGAGGATCGCGAGTTCAAGCCAGCCTCAGCCATGGCGAGGCACGTAGCAGCTCAGGGAGACCCTGCCTCTAGTAAAATACTAAAGAGGGCTGGGGGTGTGGCCCAGGGGTCGAGAGCCCAGAGTTCAATCCTGGTACAAAAAAAAAAATCCTCATTGTGAAAACAATGACGAAGCAAATCTTGACAACACCAAAGGCACGGAGAAGACGGCAGCCCTGTTTTGCACTTAAATGTGACAGCCTCTCGGCCGGGGCTTGGGTGAAGCAAGGCCCGCCGGCGAGGCCTCCTCACGCAGTCCCCGTGCCTGGGCGCCCAGGGCGCTGAGGTCCTCCGCGCTGGGTCAGGGCCTCCTCCAGGGGGAGCGGCCCGAGTGGACGGGCCGTGTTGGCCCTGTGCTGCAAGTGGGGACCTAACGAGCCTGGGACGAGGCAGGCTGACCCCTTCCCCTCCGCCTCGCTGGTCACGCAGCCCTGAGAGCGCGACGCTGGGCGGAGAGCTGGACGCACCCCCAGAGAAGGTCCCGTGCGTTCTCGGGGCCTGGCCGCGTTGCCAGGTCACCGAGCATCGGGGACGGAGCCAGCACGGGGGACGCTGCTCCAGCTGCAGGCAGGACTGAGGTCTGACAGGGAGAGCAGGCGCCCGGCGCTGGAGGCCGAGGCAGGAGGCCCGAGCTCAGGGCCAGCCCAGGCCGGTTGACCTGGAGCTGGGCTCCTCCCTCCTGCGGCGGGCAGGGAGGACAGGCGTGGCCCCGTGCCTGGCCTGTGCTGCCCCAGAGGCAGGGCCCAGCCTCCTGATGACGTCGTTAGGGATCGTCACTCTCTACTAAGGCCACTGAGCTGAAGACGCCAAGACTCACCTGCCCAGGCGCGGCTCTGGGGTGAGGCCAGGGCTCTGCATTCAGGCCGTGCGGCTGAGCCGTCCCCGGTGGGCAGCCCCCGTCCCTCCCAGCCCTGCCCATGCCCTGTCTCTGGACGCTCCTGGCAGTGGAGTCCCCCGTGGCCCTGTGCTTGGCAGTCACAGTGCTCTCTGGCCTGTCCGCGCCCGCAGCAAGTGGGGTAGTGACACGGACACAGTGACCGTGGTGCATGGGGACAGCAGGGCTCGTTGTCCTCGCTGCGCCCCCGGCCTGGACGCAGAGGGGGACCAATTCAAACGGAGGAGGCAGGAACGACGGGAGGACCCTGAGGACCCACCTGGACAGTCCCAGGGGACAGCAGGGACAGCCATGTCACACCTGGCAGCCAGGGGACAGCAGGGACAGCCATGTCACACCTGGCAGCTGGGAGGACGGGCCGCAGCGCCACGTGGAGGGCGTCCGCTGGCCTCCTAGCACCGTGTGCTGTGACCAGCCGTCCCTGGCAAGGACTGGAGTGCAGGAGCCCTGTTTGGGGAGATGGCCTAAATTGCGGTTGACTATGGGCCATGGAGTTTTGGGCATTGCCGCCTTCCGTAGTCTCACGGGACTTGGCCCGGGATCATGCGGGACTTGGCCCGGGATCTCGAGTGACTTGGCCGAGATTGCTGATCGGTGTCAGCGCCATTTTTGGTGGTGTGTGGTGCGTGTTAGTCGTTGTTAGAGCCAGAGAGAAAAGTTATCAGAATAAAAAGCTGTTTGTCTCCAGTTTGCCTCTGAACTTCTTCCCGCGGCTTCGTTGCTCCAAGCGGCCATCGCTTCAGGCGGCAACACAGGAGTGTCCATCTAGGCAGTCCCTGGCCAGCCAGGGTGGCCGGGTCACCCTGGTTGGAGCTCCCACGGGGCAGCCCAGGGGAGAGGCTCAGACGCTGCTCGGGGCAAAGGTCAGCGGGCGATGGGCAAGTTGCCCAGCCCCAACCTGGGAAAGCCGCAGGGCTGGCGTCCAGCCAGGGACCCACCCTCGGCCCCTGCCCGGCTCCGTGCCACCCCAGCTGCTGGAACAGAGCCTGGTGGCGTCCAAGAGGCCCAGGGCCAGGGCCGCCCCGAGCCCGGCTCTCGGTGGCTTCTTATCTGATGCCCTCTCGCTGGCCCTGGACAGCCAGGGGACGCAGAGGCCACATGCGGTCAGTCAGGACACGCCTCTCCCAGCCACCAGCACCATGTGACCCCCCGGCCGCCCTCCCACGGCCCTGGGCTGAGGAGCGTCCCTGCTCAGGACACCGCGGGTCTGCGGCAGCCCAGGCCAAGGGCCAGCGGGGCAGTGTGGCCCCCGGGCCTCGCCCAGACCAGAGCCTGGGTCCCCCTGCCCAGCGCCAGGCTGGACAGGAGCAGCGAGCCCGGCGTCCTCTCCTGTCCTGGTCTCAGTGAGGACATTGGGTCCCCCCGCAGGGCCCGGGCTCCCGCTGCCCCCGCCCCACGCCTCCCACCCCTGGCAGGGGCTGAGCCCGGGACCCTGCACGTCCCTCCCGGAGCTCGCGAGCCCTCCCCTGGCTCCCCCGCCGGCGGGCCCAGCGCTCTTCACCCCCCCCCGCTGGGCTGCGCTGGCCTCGCAGGGCCTCAGCTTCCCCAGGCCACTCTTTTTTTTTTTTTTTTTTTTTTTTAATTTTTAGTTGTAGATGGACACAATCTCTTTATTTTATTTATTTATTTTTATGTGGTGCTGAGGATCGAACCCAGGGCCTCACGCATGTGAGGCAAGCGCACAACCACTGGGCTACAGCCTCGGCCCCCCAGGCCACTCTTGGCGCTGGACGGAGCAGGGCAGGTCTGCGTCCAGCCCACCACGCCCACCTTCAGAGCTCAGGTCCACACTGTGGAGGTCACCCTGACTAGACTCAAGCTGTGTGAGTGTGTGTCAGGTGTGTGGTGTGTGCGCCTGTGCGTTGTGTGTGCGCCTGTGTGTGTGCCTGTGTGGTGTGTGCCCTGGGCGTTGTACGTGCACCTGGGCAATGTGTGTGCCCCTGTGTGTTGTGCGTGCCCTGTGCGTTGTGTGTGCCCCTGTGTGTTGTGCATGCCCCATGCGTTGTGTGTGCGCCTGGGCGTTGTACGTGCACCTGGGCAATGTGTGTGCCCCTGTGTGTTGTGCGTGCCCTGTGCGTTGTGTGTGCCCCTGTGTGTTGTGCATGCCCTGTGTGTTGTGCATGCCCTGTGTGTTGTGCAAGCCCTGTGCATTGTGCGTGCCCTGTGCATTGTGTGTGCCCCTGTGCGTTGTGTGTGCCCTGTGCAATGTGCGTGCCCTGTGCGTTGTGCGTGCCCTGTGCATTGTGTGTGCCCCTGTGCGTTGTGTGTGCCCTGTGCATTGTGCGTGCCCTGTGCGTTCTGCGTGACCTGGGC
Organism: Tamias sibiricus; assembly: GCA_025594165.1. Classification (NCBI taxonomy): domain Eukaryota; kingdom Metazoa; phylum Chordata; class Mammalia; order Rodentia; family Sciuridae; genus Tamias; species Tamias sibiricus. Next base: position 1,841,425 of record CM046673.1, on the reverse strand, counting down.
GTTGTGCATGCCCTGGGCGTGTGTGTTGTGCGTGTGCACCTACAGGTGTGCGAGCCCTGGTGTGCAATGCTCCCTCCACGCAGGCCCGGCTCCTGGGCTCCTTCTGTGCTGTGGAAACGCCCGGCGTCCACTGCCGCCCGGGGTCCTCAGGGTGGCCATCTGCCATGTGACCCGCCAGGCACAGCCCAGCCTTGGCTCCAGCCCTGGTGGACGGCGGCAGGGCCACCGCGATGCCCTGAGCGGGCGTGGCCGGGTGCGGAGCTGCCGCAGACACGGGGCGCCCAGCCCGCGGCCACCCGGGGGTCCTTCTGCTGGTGGCCGTGGCGCTGGCCCGGCTGCGGGGTCTCACGCCCGCACGCCCCGCACACCCGCACACCCGCACACGTCCGTGTTTTCTGTTCCCTTTGACGTTGAACGAGAGGCGTCCCGTCCTGTCACCTGAGTGTGTCGGGGACGGCCACTGAGCTCGGGGCGTTTCTAACACAGCCGGCCACCGAGCCTGGGGACGCCCTGCCGGACGTCACCACGGCCCGCGTGTCTCAGGAGGCCACGGCCACATGCAGGTGCCCGCGTCCCCCCGCTGGGCCTGTCTCGGCAGTGGCCTTGGGTCTGTCCTGGCCTCCACCCCTGCAGGGCCGAGGCCAGGCCTCCGCGAGGGGGGTCTGCCGTCACCCCAGGGAGAGCAGAGGGTGCGGCCAGGCACACACCACAGCACACACCACAGTCACACGCCACAGTCACACGCCACAGTCACACGCCACAGTCACACGCCACAGTCACACACACCACAGTCACACACCACAGTCACACGCCACAGTCACACGCCACAGTCACACACACACAGTCACACACACCACAGTCACACGCCACAGTCACACACCACAGTCACACACCACAGTCACACGCCACAGTCACACGCCACAGTCACACGCACCACAGTCACACCACCACAGTCACACGCCACAGTCACACACCACAGTCACACACACACACAGTCACACGCCCACAGTCACACACACACAGTCACACACACCACAGTCACACGCCACAGTCACACACGCCACCACAGTCACACACAGTCACACGCCACAGTCACACACAGTCACACGCCACAGTCACACACACACACCACAGTCAAACACCACCACAGTCACACACAACACCACAGTCACACACAGTCACAGTCACACCACACAGTCACACACCACAGTCACACACACCACAGTCACACACACCACAGTCACACACCACAGTCACACACACCACAGTCACACAACACCACAGTCACACACACCACAGTCACACACCACAGTCAAACACCACAGTCACACACACCACAGCCACAGTCACACACCACAGTCACACACCACAGTCACACGCCACAGTCACACACCACAGTCACACACACCACAGTCACACACCACAGTCACACACAGTCACACACACCACAGTCACACACACCACAGTCACACACGCCACAGTCACACACACCACAGTCACACACACACAGTCACACACACCACAGTCACACACCACAGTCACACACACCACAGTCACACACACACACACCACAGTCACACACACCACAGTCACACACACCACAGTCACACACACCACAGTCACACACACACACGCACACAGTCACACACACCACAGTCACACACACCACACAGTCACACGCCACAGTCACACACACCACAGTCACACACACCACAGTCACACACCACAGTCACACACACCACAGTCACACACACACAGTCACACACCACAGTCACACACACCACAGTCACACACCACAGTCACACACACCACAGTCACACACCACAGTCACACACCACACAGTCACACACCACAGTCACACACACCACAGTCACACACACCACAGTCACACACAGTCACACACACCCACAGTCACACACACCACAGTCACACACCACAGTCACACACCACAGTCACACACACCACAGTCACACACCACACAGTCACACACACCACAGTCACACACCACAGTCACACACACACCACAGTCACACACACCACAGTCACACACCACAGTCACACACACACCACAGTCACACACACACAGTCACACACCACACAAGTCACACACACCACAGTCACACACCACAGTCACACACACCACAGTCACACACCACAGTCACACACCACAGTCACACACACCACACACACACCACAGTCACACACCACAGTCACACACACCACAGTCACACACCACAGTCACACACCACAGTCAAACACCACAGTCACACACACCACAGTCACACACCACAGTCACACACCACAGTCACACACACAGGTCACACCACAGTCACACACACCACAGTCACACACCACACACACACCACAGTCACACACACACAGTCACACACCACAGTCACACACACCACAGTCACACACACCACAGTCACACACACACAGTCACACACCAGTCACACACACACAGTCACACACCACAGTCACACACACCACAGTCACACACACACCACAGTCACACACCACAGTCACACACCACAGTCACACACACCACAGTCACACACACCACAGTCACACACCACAGTCACACACACAGTCACACACCACAGTCACACACACCACAGTCACACACACCACAGTCACACACCACAGTCACACACACACAGTCACACACAGTCACCACAGTCACACACAACACAGTCACACACACCACAGTCACACACACCACAGTCACACACCACAGTCACACACACCACAGTCACACACCCACAGTCACACACACCACAGTCACACACCACAGTCACACACCACAGTCACACACACACACAGTCACCACACACACACCACAGTCACACACCACAGTCACACACCACAGTCACACACCACAGTCACACACACCACAGTCACACACAACACAGTCACACACACAGTCACACACACCACAGTCACACACCACAGTCACACACCACAGTCACACACACACAGTCACACACACCACAGTCACACACCACAGTCACACACCACAGTCACACACACCACAGTCACACACCACAGTCACACACACCACAGTCACACACACCACACACACAGTCACACACACACAGTCACACACACTCACCACAGTCACACACACACACAGTCACACACACCACAGTCACACACACCACAGTCACACACCACAGTCACACACACCACAGTCACACACCACAGTCACACACACCACAGTCACACACCACAGTCACACACACCACAGTCACACACACCACAGTCACACACACCACAGTCACACACACCACAGTCACACACCACAGTCACACACCACAGTCACACACACCACAGTCACACACACCACAGTCACACACCCACAGTCCACACACACAGTCACACACCACAGTCACACACACCACAGTCACACACACACAGTCACACACCCCACAGTCACACACACAGTCACACACACCACAGTCACACACACCACAGTCACACACCACAGTCACAACACACACAGTCACACCACAGATCACACACACAGTCACACCACACACCACAGTCACACACACACAGTCACACACACCACAGTCACACACCACAGTCACACACACCACAGTCACACACACCACAGTCACACACCACAGTCACACACCACAGTCACACACACCACAGTCACACACACCACAGTCACACAGTCACACACCACAGTCACACACCCACAGTCACACACACACACACACCACACACACACCACAGTCACACACACAACAGTCACACACCACAGTCACACACCACAGTCACACACACCACAGTCACACACCCACAGTCACACACCACACACACAGTCACACACCACAGTCACACACACCACAGTCACACACACCACAGTCACACACCCACAGTCACACACACCACAGTCACACACACCACAGTCACACACCACACACACACACCACAGTCACACACCCACAGTCACACACACCACAGTCACACACCACAGTCACACACCACAGTCACACACACCACAGTCACACACCACAGTCACACACACCACAGTCACACACACCACAGTCACACACACAGTCACACACACCACAGTCACACACACCACAGTCACACACCACAGTCACACACACACACAGTCACACACACCACAGTCACACACACCACAGTCACACACACCACAGTCACACACCACAGTCACACACACCCACAGTCACACACACCACAGTCACACACACCACAGTCACACACCACTCAGTCACACACCACAGTCACACACCACAGTCACACACACCACAGTCACACACCACAGTCACACACCACAGTCAACACGCCACAGTCACACACACCACAGTCACACACCACAGTCACACACACCACAGTCACACACCACAGTCACACACCACAGTCACACACACAGTCACACACCACAGTCACACACACACCACAGTCACACACCACAGTCACACAACACCACAGTCACACACACCACAGTCACACACACACAGTCACACACACCACACTGTCACACACCACAGTCACACACACACCACAGTCACACACCAGTCACACACCCACAGTCACACACCACAGTCACACACACCACAGTCACACACCACAGTCACACACACACACACACACCACAGTCACACACACACAGTCACAACCACAGTCACACACCACAGTCACACACACCACAGTCACACACCACAGTCACACACCACAGTCACACACACCACAGTCACACACCACACAGTCACACACCACAGTCACACACACCACAGTCACACACCACAGTCACACACACCACAGTCACACACCACAGTCACACACACACAGTCACACACACCACAGTCACACACACCACAGTCACAACACCACAGTCACACACACCACAGTCACACACCACCACAGTCACACACACACAGTCACACACCACACAGTCACACACACCACACAACACCCACAGTCACACACCACAGTCACACACCACCACAGTCACACACACACACACAGTCACACACACCACAGTCACACACCACAGTCACACACACAGTCACACACCACAGTCACACACACACACACACAGTCACACACACAACAGTCACACACCACACACACGTCACACACACCACAGTCACACACACCACAGTCACACACACCACAGCACACACACAGTCACACACCTCAGTCACACACACACAGTCACACACCACAGTCACACCACAGTCACACACACCACAGTCACACACCACCACAGTCACACACCACACAGTCACACACACAGTCACACACACACAGTCACACACACCACAGTCACACACACCACCACAGTCACACACACACACACAGTCACACACCACAGTCACACACACCACACACACACCCACAGTCACACACCACAGTCACACACACACAGTCACACACCACAGTCACACACACACACCACACATCAACACACACAACAGTCACACACACACACACACACACACCACAGTCACACACCACAGTCACACACCACAGTCACACACACAGTCACACACCACAGTCACACACACAAGTCACACACACAGTCACAGTCACACACACAGTCACACACACCACAGTCACACACCACAGTCACACACCACAGTCACACACACACAGTCACACACACACAGTCACACACCACAGTCACTGTCACACCACAGTCACACACACCACACACACACACACCACAGTCACACACAGTCACACACACAGTCAGTCACACACCACACGTCACACCACAGTCACACACACCACAGTCACACACACCACAGTCACACACCACAGTCACACACCCGACAGTCACACCACAGTCACACACACACACACACACACCACACGACACACCACAGTCACACACCACACACACACACCACAGTCACACACACACACACACCACCACAGTCACACACCACAGTCACACGCCACACAGTCACACTACACACAGTCACACACACCACAGTCACACACCACAGTCACACACACACGTCACACCACAGTCACACACCACAGTCACACCACACACACACACACACACAGTCACACACCACAGTCACACACACACCACAGTCACACACCACAGTCACACACACCCACAGTCACACACCACAGTCACACACACACAGTCACACACACACAGTCACACACCACAGTCCACACACAGTCACACACCAGTCACACACACCACAGTCACACACACCACAGTCACACACCACAGTCACACACCACAGTCACACACACACACACACAGCACACAGTCACACACACACCACAGTCACACACACAGTCACACACCACACACACACCACAGTCACACACCCACACAGTCACACACCACAGTCACACACACCACAGTCACACACCACAGTCACACACCACAGTCACACACCACATCACACACACCACAGTCCACACACCACAGTCACACACCACAGTCACACACCACAGTCACACAACCACAGTCACACACACCAGTCACACACACAGTCACACACCACACACAGTCACACACACCACAGTCACACACCACAGTCCACACACACCACAGTCACACACACACAGTCACACACCACAGTCACACACACCACAGTCACACACGCACACCACACACACACCACAGTCACACTCACACACAGTCACACACCACAGTCACACACCACAGTCACACACCACACACACACCACAGTCACACGTCCACAGTCACACACCACAGTCACACCACAACACACCACAGTCACACACCACACGGTCACACCACAGTCACACACTACACAGTCACACACACCACAGTCACACACCACAGTCACAGTCACACCCACAGTCCACACACAGTCCACACAACCACAGTCACAAGCAACCACCACAGTCACACACACACCACAGTCACACACCACAGTCACACACACACACGACACCACTGTCACACACACCACAGTCACACACCACACACACACCACAGTCACACACCACAGTCACACACACACAGTCACACACCACAGTCACACACCACAGTCCACAACCACAGTCACACACACCACAGTCACACACACCACAGTCACACACAGTCACACACCACAGTCACACACACCACAGTCACACACCACACACACACCACAGTCACACACCACAAGTCACACACCACAGTCACACACCACACAGTCACACACCACAGTCACACACACAGTCACACACACCCACAAGTCACACACCCACAGTCACACACCACACACGTCACACAACCCAGACAGTCACACACACCACAGTCACACACCACAGTCACACACCACAGTCACACACACACACGCAACACCACAGTCACACACCACACAGTCACACACACACACACCAGTCACACACACCACAGTCACACACACAGTCCACACCACAGCACACACGACCACATTCACACACACCACAGTCACACACCACACACACACCACACAGTCACACACAGTCACACACAGTCTGTCACACGTCCACAGTCACACACACAGTCACACACACCACAGTCACACACACCACAGTCACGCCACACCACAGTCACACACACCACAGTCACAGTCACCACAGCACACACCACAGTCACACACCACAGTCACACACACCACAGTCACACACAGTCACAGTCCACACACCACACACAGTCACACACACCACAGTCACACACACCACAGTCACACACACCACAGTCACACACACCACACTGTCACACACCAGTCCACACACCACAGTCACAACCACAGTCACACACACCACAGTCACACCCACAGTCACACACCACAGTCACACACCACAGTCACACACCAGTCACACACCACAGTCACACACCAGTCACACACACCACAGTCACACACACCACAGTCACACACCACAGTCACACACTTACCATCAGTCACACACCACAGTCCACACACCACACACTGCACACACCACAGTCACACACCACAGTCACACACCACAAGTCACACACACGCACAAGCACAGGTCACTCACAGTCCAACACACACCACACAGTCACACCACACCACAGTCACACACCCACAGTCACACACACACAGTCACACACCCACAGTCCACACACACACCACACCACGACACTGTCACACCATTCACAGTCACACACCACAGTCACACACACCACAGTCACACACACACACACACACCACAGTCACACCACCAGTCACACACAGGTCCACAGTCACACACACAGTCACACACCACAGTCACCACACCCACAGTCACACACACCACAGTCACACACACCACAGTCACACACACACACAGTCACACACACCACAGTCACACACACACAGGTCACACACACACAGTCACACACACCACAGTCACACACCACAGTCACACACCACAGTCACACACACACAGTCACACACCACAGTCACACACACCACAGTCACACACACCACAGTCACACACACCACAGTCACACACACACAGTCACACACCACAGTCACACACCACAGTCACACATCCACAGTCACACACCCACAGTCACACACACACTCACAAACACCACCACAGTCACACACAGTCCACAGTCACAACACACACCAGGCACCACAGTCACACACCACAGTCACACACACCACAGTCACACACCACACACACCACAGTCACACACACCACAGTCACACACACAAGTCACACCACACACCACAGTCACACACCACAGTCACACACCCACAGTACAAACACCACAGTCACACACACCACAGTCACACACACCACAGTCACACACCACAGTCACACACCACAAGTCACACAGTCACACACACCCCCAGGTCAGTCAGTCACACACAGTCACACACCACAGTCACACACCACCACAGTCACACACACACAGTCACACACCACAGTCACACACCACAGTCACACACCACAGTCACACACACCACAGTCACACACCACATAGTCACACACACCCGACAGTCACACACCACAGTCACACACCACAGTCACACACACACCAGTCACACACCACAGTCACACACCACAGTCACACACCACCAGTCACACACACCACAGTCACACACACCACAGTCACACACCACAGTCACAGTCACACACCACAGTCACACACCACAGTCACACACCCACAGTCACACACCACAGTCACACACACCACAGTCACACACAGTCACACACACCACAGTCACACACACCACAGTCACACACACCACACCACAAACCAGTCACACAACACCACAGTCACACACCACAGTCACACACCACAGTCACACACCACACAGTTCACACACACCACAGTCACACACCACAGTCACACACACACCACAGTCACACACCACAGTCACACACCACAGTCACACACCCCACAGTCACACACACCACAGTCACACACACACAGTCACACACCACAGTCACACACAACACACAGTCACACACACCACAGTCACACACCACAGTCACACACCACAGTCACACACAGCACAGTCACCGCCACACACACCACACCACAGGCACCACAGTCACACCACACCAGTCACACACACAGTCACACACACACAGTCACACCACCACAGTCACACACACACACACAGTCACACACCAACAGTCACACCACACAGTCACACACACACACACAGTCACACACACCACAGTCACACACACAGTCACCACACACACCACACCACAGTCACACACCACACAGTCACACACACACACACATCACACACACAGTCACACACCACAGTCACACACCACAGTCACACACACACAGTCACACCCACAGTCACACACACCACAAGTCACACACCACAGTCACACACCACAGTCACACACACACAGTCACACACACCACAGTCACACACACCACACACACCACAGTCACACACCACACACAGTCACACACCACACACCACCAGTCACACACACTCACAGTCACATCACACACCACAGTCACACACACCACAGTCACACACACCACAGTCACACACACCACACACACACAGTCACACACACACACACCCACACAGTCACACACACCACAGTCACACACCACAGTCACACACCCACAGTCACACAACACCACAGTCACACACGTCCACAGTCACACACACACAGTCACACGCCACAGTCACACACCACAGTCACACACACACACAGTCACACGCCACAGTCACACACACACAGTCACACACCACAGTCACACACCACTCACACACACCAGTCACACACCACAGTCACATCACACACAGTCACACACCACAGTCACACACACCACAGTCACACACACACAGTCACACAACACACACAGTCACACACACCACAGTCACACACACCACACATCACACACCACAGTCACACACACAGCACAGTCACACACCACAGTCACACACAGACACACCAGCCACAGTCACACTCCACAGTCACACACACCACAGTCACACACACCACAGTCACACACCACAGTCACACACCACAGTCACACACACACAGTCACACACCACAGTCACACACCACAGTCACACACAACCACAGTCACACACCACAGTCACACACCACAGTCACACCACACACACACCACCAGTCACACACCACAGTCACACAACCACACACGTCACACACCACAGTCACACACACACAGTCACACACCACAGTCACACACCACAGTCACACACACCACAGTCACACACACCACAGTCACACACCACAGTCACACACCACAGTCACACAGTCACACAGTCACACACCACAGTCACAACACCACAGTCACACGCAAGGCACACACACTGCCACAGTCACACACCACAGTCACACACACCACACAGTCACACACACCAACACACAGTCACACACCACAGTCACACACCACACACACACCACAGTCACCACAGTCCACACCACAGTCACACACAACACAGTCACACACACACACACAGTCACAAACACCACACACGCACACACCACAGTCACACACCACACAACACACCACAGTCACACACCACAGTCACACACCACAGTCACACACCACCACAGTCACACACCACAGTCACGCACACCACAGTCACACACGCACAGTCCACACACCAGTCACACACACCACAGTCACACACACCAGTCACACACCACAGCACACCACAGTCACACACCACAGTCACACACCACAAGTCACACACCACAGTCACACACACCACAGTCACACACCACACATGCACACCACAGTCACACACCACAGTACACACAGTCCAGTCACACACCACAGTCACACACACCACAGTCACACACCAGTCACACACCACAGTCACACACCACAGTCCACACACCAGTCACACACCACAGTCACACACACACAGTCACACACCACACACACCACAGTCACACACACACAGTCACACACCACAGTCACACACCACAGTCACACACCACACATTACACACCACAGTCACACACCACAGTCACACACCAGTCACACACCACAGTCACACACCACAGTCACACACCAGTCACACCACAGTCACACACCACAGTCACACACCAGTCACACACCACAGTCACACACCACAGTCACAACACCACACACACCACAGTCACACACACCACAGTCACACACCACATACACACACCACAGTCACACACCACAGTCACACACACCACAGTCACACACACCACAGTCACACACCACAGTCACACACCACAGTCACACACCACACACACACACGTGCACACACAGGTCCAGGAGCAGTGGCCCTGCGCCTGCCCTTCCCCGTCCCCCTCGGGTCCTGCGGCCTGGGCATCTTTGCTCCGTGCAGAGGCAGCAGGTGCTTGGCCGCCCGCATGTGCTCTGGCCTGCGTCCTCTGTGGCCTCTCGGTGGCCTGGGCACTCGGCCTCCCTCGCCCAGGACCCTCTCGCCGCCCCCGCGCCCGCCTATGCCAAGACGCACTGCCGTCGGGGCCAGGGACCACTCAGGGCCGGGGGCCACCTTGGGCCGGGAGCCACTCGGGCCGGGAGCCACTCGGGGCCGGGAGCCACTCGGGGCCTGGGGCCACCTTGGGCCGGGGGCCACTCGGGCCGGGAGCCACTCGGCTGCCGCGTCCACTGGAGCGCGAGGTCCCCGTGGGGCTGGTGGAGGGCCGCGGCCTCTCGCCCAGCCTTGGCTGCGGGGTCAGGGCAGGGGTCTTCACAGCCTGCTCCCCCCCCCGCAGCTCGAGGTGGGGCAGGGGACCTCGTCACCTCCCCGAGCATGGGGCGGCTACACTGATGCGGGTGCTCGCTCCGTGCCAGAACAGGCCTGGTGGCTCGGAGTCCCCGCAGCCAGCTCTCCATGGAAGGCCCTCCCATCTGGGAGGTCCCCAAGTGTCCCCAGGATGGTGGCCAGCAGGCGGAGCTGCGGGCCTCAGTGGCTGTCCCCACACTCCCTGTCACCAGGCAGGGCTCGGGAGCCACCCGGAGGAAGCGGCCGTGTCCCGAGGGCCCGTCACCGTCTGCCCCGCCCCTCCCTGGCCCCTGCGCAGCCTGACCACAGTGTGGAGGTCCAGGCAGGTGCCAAGCGTCCAGCCACCGCCCATCCTGGTCACCTGAGCTGCCGGACCCGGTGACCGGGGGACAGCAGCCAGCCTCCCCCGCGGGTCTGCCCCTGGCTAGCGCTGGCAGCTCTGAGGTTTCGCAGTAGCTGGCCGCATGGCCACGTGGGGTGCCCAGCCACCCCGGCCTTGCGTCTGGACCTGGCTGGACAGAGCCGCGAGCCTCGCAGAGTGGGGCACGAGTGGGGGGCAAGGGGACCCTCCTGGGCGGGACCTCCCAGGGGCCGCGTGCGCCCGGTGTTTTCAATCTGCGCCGCCGCCTCCTGGCCATCTGTCTCTGGGCGAGCAGCAGGGGGACGGGCCACTGGCCTGGGCCAGGCAGGTGGCCTCCCATCGGGGAGAGTCCTCCCCGGAGCCAGGAGACACAGTTTGAGGCCAGCGCCGACCCGTCCAGCTGTGTGGCCAGAGGGCCTTGCCCACGGGGTTTCACCTGGACACGTGTGGCCGGGTGGCCCTCGACGGGTGTCCTGCCTGGGGCCGTGGGGCCAGAGATGCCCTCAGCACCCTGCAGCGCAGGCCAGGCGGCGTCCAGGTGCCGAGGCAGGACCGCGGTGAAAAGGCGGCTGGCAGGTGCGTCCACCCAGGTGGACACCTGTGGCCGCTGTCCCCTGAGCTGAGCTGGACGCGCTGCCGTGGGCTCCCCGGCCCCGGAGGCCAGCCGCTGGCAGTGCAGGGCTGGAGCCGCCTCGGGCTCACGCGGCAGGGCCACCAGCCGTCGCCGCGGCCTCGGGCTCATGCGGCAGGGCCACCAGCCGTCCCCGCGGCCCTCGGGCTCACTCGGCAGGGCCACCAGCCGTCCCCCAGCCTCGGGCTCACGCGGCAGGGCCACCAGCCGTCCCCGCGGCCTCGGGCTCACTCGGCAGGGCCACCAGCCGTCGCCGCGGCCTCGGGCTCACGCGGCAGGGCCACCAGCCGTCCCCGCGGCCTCGGGCTCACTCGGCAGGGCCACCAGCCGTCCCCGCGGCAGGGCCTCGGGCTCACGCGGCAGGGCCACCAGCCGCCATGGCCTCGCCAGCCCCTCAGGCCATGCCCAGGACACCCTGTCCCAGCGGACCTCCCTCCGTGTCCGGCCTGAGGGGACACGTGGTGCCCTGGCCCTGCCCGTGCAAAACGTCTGCCCAGCTTGAGGACAGCTGCCCACAGGGCCCTTGTCCCACAGGTGTGGCATGTGGACACAGGGGGCCCGAGTGGCCATGTGCGGGGTCCACTGGTCCCCACGCATCCAAACCACGCAGTGGTTCCCACTTCCGCTTCCTTAAGAGCATGGTGTCTGGATTCTTTAAAGACAAAGATGCCACCCCCAGCCATCTGCTGCCCGTGCTGCCCGGGGCCACCGGCATGTCTTCCAGCCCTCCTCACCATCAGCTGCCCGGCCCAGCACCCTCACAGCAGGCAGGGCAGGCACCTGCTGGGCAGAGCGAGGACTAGAGCTCCTGTGTACACCTGTGCTTGGAAGACTTAAACTCCCAACACCACTGAGCAGACGCTAGCTCTTCCAGAATCTTCTGGAACTGTCTATAAGGTTCTTCCTTCCATCTTACCTAGCATCTCATACTGCAATCATGATCTTTACCCACTTTTCTAATAATCAGGATCACCCTTGATCCTTGGCTTCATCTTCCACTTCTTTGGTTACCTTTGGTCAACTGTGTTCTAAAAACATTAAATGGACAATTCCAGAAATAAATAAATCCTGGGATTTTTAATTGTTCTCTGTGCTAAGTAGCAAGATAAAAATCTCATGCTATCCTCCCCCCATTCTGCCCAAAATGTGATTATCCTTTTGCCCCGTGTATCCATGCTGTATATGGTACCCTCCCATTAGTCACTTGGTAGCCATTTCATCGTCAGATCAGCTGTAGCTGTAGCACAGTGTTTGTGTTCAAGTGATCCTTTTCATACTTAATACTGGTGCCAACGCTCAAGACAGTGATGCGGGCATTTTATTAGAATCATAAACCATATTTTACAATCTTGTATTTTCATAGTTATTCTATATCTTTATGCTTATTCTGCTTTATTTTTGGTCGCAGCTTTCCGTCTGCCACAACACCCAGCCTGTGACTGCACCTTGTCATGGGCATGTAGATGAGGGAGAATCCACGGTGCACACAGGGCTCAGTACGCTCTGAGGTCTCGGCCGTCCACTGGGGGTCTTGCAGCCTGTGACTGCACCTTGTCATGGGCATGTAGATGAGGGAGAATCCACGGTGCACACAGGGCTCAGTACGCTCCGAGGTCTCGGCCGTCCACTGGGGGTCTTGCAGCTGTGACTGCACCTTGTCATGGGCATGTAGATGAGGGAGAATCCACGGTGCACACAGGGCTCAGTACGCTCCAAGGTCTCGGCCGTCCACTGGGGGTCTTGCAGCCTGTGACTGCACCTTGTCATGGGCATGTAGATGATGAGGGAGAATCCACGGTGCACACAGGGCTCAGTACGCTCCGAGGTCTCGGCCGGTCCCTGGGGTCTTGCAGCCTGTGACTGCACCTTGTCATGGGCATGTAGATGAGGGAGAATCCACGGTGCACACAGGGCTCAGTACGCTCCGAGGTCTCGGCCGTCCCTGGGGGTCTTGCAGCCTGTGACACTGCACCTTGTCATGGGCATGTAGAATGAGGGAGAATCCACGGTGCACACAGGGCTCAGTACGCTCCGAGGTCTCGGCCGTCCACTGGGGGTCTTGCAGCCTGTGACTGCACCTTGTCATGGGCATGTAGATGAGGGAGAATCCACGTGCACACAGGGGCTCAGTACGCTCCGAGGTCTCGGCCGTCCACTGGGGGTCTTGCAGCCTGTGACTGCACCTTGTCATGGGCATGTAGATGAGGGAGAATCCACGGTGCACACAGGGCTCAGTACGCTCGAGGTCTCGGCCGTCCCTGGGGGTCTTGCAGCCTGTGACTGCACCTTGTCATGGGCCATGTAGATGAGGGAGAATCCACGGTGCACACAGGGCTCAGTACGCTCCGAGGTCTCGGCCGTCCCTGGGGGTCTTGCAGCCTGTGACTGCACCTTGTCATGGGCATGTAGATGAGGGAGAATCCACGGTGCACACAGGGCTCAGTACGCTCCGAGGTCTCGGCCGTCCCTGGGGGTCTTGCAGCCTGTGACTGCACCTTGTCATGGGCATGTAGATGAGGGAGAATCCACGGTGCACACAGGGCTCAGTACTCTCCGAGGTCTCGGCCGTCCCTGGGGGTCTTGAAAACCCTTCCCCAGAGGATGAAAAGGGCCGGCAGAAATAACGAGATCGTAACAATAACAGCAGCGTCCGAACCACGAGGCCAGCTGGGGGGAGGCACAGAGCCTGGCAGTGGGGACGTGAGCTCCGTGCAGAAGGTGGCCAGTGTGCGCCCTTTCAGCATGCCTGGAGCCTCGGAGTGACCTGTCCACCTCTGGAGTGTCGCCGCCTGAAGCGATGGCTGCTTGGAGCAACGAAGCCGCAAGAAGAAGTTCAGAGGCAAACTGGAGACAAACAGCTTTTTATTCTGATGACTTTTCTCTCTGGCTCTAACAATGACTAACACGCACCACACACACCAAAAAATGGCGCAGACCCGATCAGCAATCTCGGCTCAAGTCACTTGAGATCCCAGGCCAAGTCCCGTGAGACTACGGGTGGCGACAAAGGCCAAATCTCCATGGCTCATAGTCAACCGCAATTTAAGCCATCTCCCCAACAGGGCTCCTGCATTTTCCCCCTTTTTGTTTTAAAAGAGGTAATGCTCTAGGACGTCTATGTGCAACCAACATTCTTACCCGTCATCGGATAATCAAGGCTGTGCCCTTGACTCCTGTCTTAGGTTGATATGTCGGCCACATGAGACTGTCCCGTGCGACTGTGCCTGTCTTAGGTTGTCCCCCTCCGGGGATCTTACCCGTCATTGGCTAACCAGCCATCCAATGGAGCCCTTTAGGATCGACTATATATGATGACTAACAGCCGTCCAATTGTGAGGAGATGTTGCGGCTTTAAGGCGACAAGCCTTTGGTGATGAGCCAAATTGCATAGCATATCAAATTGTTTTTTAAACAAATCAGCTGCCCTAAGTTCCATCAAGTAACACACTGAATTCTCTGGACAAATACCCGCAAGGCATTGTCCCGTTAAAGTCCCAAACAATGAAAGATCAAAATGTCCATTTGTTATAAACACGTTGATGTAGGAGGCCCATGTATGTAGAGCAGAGGCCACACAGTTGGTGAGGTTGTTTGATGCTTGAGCAGCAGGGATGCTTGCGGCAACCGCGATCCCTGTCTAGACAATGCCACCGGCAAATCTTCAGGGTCAGGGCATTATTGAAAGAGCAAACCGCAATTTAAGCCATCTCCCCAAACAGGGCTCCTGCAGGCGAGGCCACCCAGACGGCCGCGAGGGACAGTTGCTGACCTGACGGCTGGCCCCGATGTCGGGCGGGCCCTGGAACGGGGCTCCAGGGAAGCGCTGGCACTGCCCAGGTGCGTCGGCGAGCACCTTCCGCGGCGGCTCGGCTCCGTCTCGGCCTCCCGCGAGCCTCGCTTCTGGGATCCGCGGGGCTCGCCTTTCAGGAGGGGCCACCCGGGGTGACTGCAGGGCCCCGGGGCCGCGTGTGGGACCTCGGTGGCTGTCACGACCGGGGTTGTCCTGGCGTGGAGTGGGTGGAGGGCGGGGACACTGCAGTGTCTGGGACGGCGTCGGGTCACTGCGCCCAGGGAGCCCCAGGCCAGAGCAAGCCGCTGGCCGCAGCCCCCGGGTCTCGGGCCTGGGCCAGCCGGGCCGCGGTGGCTGAGGCAGCTCGTGGGAGGCCTGGGCTCCAGCCCAGGAGCATGGCCGCCGGCCGCCCCGTGCGTGGTGGAGACCTGCTGGTCTGTGGAGACGGCCAGCGCGCACGGGAGGAGGCCGCAGGGACCTGGGGAGGGAGCCAGCCCCGGCCACGTGAGCCTGGCCGGCCCGGGGTGGGACAGGAAGCCGCCTGGGCTGGCCGGCAGGACCTTGTGGCCTCGGCAGCCCGCTGCAGAGTGAGCCCCTGGACAGGGCCACGCAGGGTGGCCAGCGCCGGCCTCTCAGCCACACCCGGGCACCAGGATGAGAGGCGGCGGGCGGGGTGCAGCCCTGGCCCTGGTCACCAGCCCCTGGGCTCTGCCGGCTGCGGTTCTGTCCAGATCGCAGGAGGGACCGTGCTGCCCTGCAGGGCTCGCTCCCAGGGACCTCCGTGACCCGCGCCAGTCTGCTGCCAGCCCCAGACAGCTCCCGTCTCAGAAAGCCGCGGTGCCCCCGCGGGCCGTCCCCCCTGCCCACGGCCCTCGGCCCTCTAGCCGCCAACCGCCGCCTCCTGCAGAGGCCAGGGGCTGCCCAGCTCCACACCTCCTCGACCCCCGCAGCCACCAGCCTGGGCCTGGCACTGCGGACCTTGGCACAGCTGGGCCGCGTCCTCAGGGGAGGGCACAAACTGCAGGCGACACACCCAGGTCCTCACGGGTGGACGCCAAGCCCCCACGTTGGAGGCCTTCCTGCCCTTGAGGGAAAGCAGCTGGAGGCAGCGGCCGCCTTCCCTGGCCCTGGCCGAGCCTGGCCGTGCTTGACCGTTACGAACAGGTGCGTGTCTCCCACGGTGCTGGGCTTGGGCCAGGGCCGCAGGAGCTCTGGGCACGCACTGACCACCAGGCACACCCGGCTCCTGGTCACCAGCCCCAAGGCCTCTGTTGACCCAGGACACGGAAAGACTCGCCCTGGGGCAGCTTTGGGTCAGAGCCAGATGCCCGTGTGCCCGCTCTGTGCCGTGGGCGCCTGCCTGCTCCCCGGGGAGCCGAGGCCAGAGGTGGCCTGTCCCCGTGTCCTCCTGCGGGGCTGCGGCTGGCCCTGGGGGCCCTGGGGGCCGAGTGGCTGTTTCTAGACTGTCCCTGGCCTCGGGCACCCAGGCTGGGGCCCGGTCCAGGCAGCCGCCCCCGCTCCTGACTCCGCCTGTCACCTGTGACGCGAGCTGTCTGCCCGTCCCCGTCCCCCCAGCCTGGCGGAGGCCGGGAGGATCTGAGGAACTTTTGGTTCTGTGGTGTCCACTGTCCTTCTGTCCCGGGGTGCCCACCTCTGCGTGGATGACCTGGGGCCCTGGGAGTGTCCGGTGGGCCTTGCTGTGGGCGGCTCTGGCTCTGCGGCTGCCCCAGCTCCTGGACCCTGGGCGGCGGGAAAGGAAGGGGAGCGCAGCTCCGTGCCCCGGGACTCGCGGGTTCACCCCTGCCTGCCTCTGAGGCCGGGGCACGGCCATGGGCTCACGCTGGGGCACCCCTCGTAGCTTCCTGGGGCCACCAAGCAGGACCTTCCTTTTGGGGGCGTGGTTAGGTCAGAACGCCCAAGCCCTGGCCGGTGCCCGCTGCAGGCAGGAAGTGCCACCTCTGGTCCCGGTGCTCGTGGGGACGGGGCCAGCACCCTGGCAAGGGCAGCCCAAGGGGCGGGGCCACCCGCCCGCTCTGTGCTCTCGAGCGTGGCCAGCTGCGGCCTGCCGCGGGCTCCCCGTGGGCCTCCTCTCCTGCCCTCGTGTCTCCTGGACCCTTGAAACGCCCCCCAGAGGCGCCCCGGGGAGCCCCACAGGTGAGGCTGGGCCCAGCTGCTGCCCCCGAGGCCTGGCTGTGTCTCAGTGGGACGAGGCCAGCTGTCGTCCCGTCCCCGGCTCCCATCCTGCTGTCCCAGCCGCTGGCCTCCAGGCTCAGGGTGCCCCTCCCTGGCCCCAGAGGTCTGCCAGCAGCCGCTGCCGCTGACTGCTCTCAACAGAGCGAATCGGAAGCTCACGGCCTCCAGCCTCCACTCGGGCCTCCTGGAGCCCTGCGGGGCCAGGCCTCGGCTTCGTGCAGCTCTAAGTGGGACCAGGGGGCGGATGAGGCCGAAAGCCTCCATCAGTAACTGGGGAGTGGCTCAGGGGTGGGGTGTGGGCCTGGCATGTGCAAGGGCCCTGTTGAGTCCCAGCAGCGGAGAAAGCCAGAGAAGAGCAAACTCCGTCGTCCACAGGTCATGTCTTGACACGTGTGTGTGCGTGCGCACGCCAGGGCCGGAGCCAGGGCCTCGTGCACGCTGCCTAGTGCTCTGCGGGGAACCTCACCCCAGCTCGTGATGCAAGATTTCTTTCTTTTTCTTTTCTTTTCTTTTCTTTTTTTTTTTTTTTGTTTTGTTTTGGTACCGGGGATTGAACTCAGGGGCACTCGACCCCTGGGCCACACCCCCAGCCCTTTTTTGTATTTATTAGAGACAGGGTCTCACTGAGTGGCCAAGTGCCTCGCCATGGCTGAGGCTGGCTTTGAACTCGCGATCCTCCTGCCTCAGCCTCCCCAGTGCTGGGATGACAGGCGTGGCCACCGCGCCCAGTGTATGATGCAATATTTCTTAAAAGTCAGAATCGATGCCTCCTCAAGTCCACAGGGAACGCTGACTGCGACGAGGGCCCGCCCGCCCGCCCAGCCCCTCTGCACGCCACCTCCTTCCTCGCTATCCTGCATCCATCTCTGGGCTTCTGAAACCCTGCCTGTCGCCTCCCGAGGCCCAAGCTTCCTGGTGTCCCTTGATCTGCCCCAGGCTGAGCAACGCACCTTGTCCTGGCCCAGCCCCCACGCCGGACGGTCCCAGTGACAGTGACGAGGAGGTGGCTTACGTGAGGCTGGTGGCAAGGGGCGGCCACGTGCCAGCACCTGTGGGCTCCTTTCCCTTCTGAGTGGAGCCTGAGCCCCTTCTCCTGCCGCGGAGGACGGCAGGGCCTGGGCTGCAGCCAGGCTTGGGTGTCACCACGTGCTGCCCACGCGGCAGGCCACGTGGGCACTGGGAGGGCCAGGCCCTGCCCCGTAGCCTTGCAGAGGTGAGGCTGAAGTCCCTGGGGTGACATGGGCACTCCCGCTGGACATGGCGACGCCCCGGGCCACTCCCACACGCCAGCCAGCCCCAGGCCCGCTCAGCACCTTGGCCCGGAGCCCACTGGCCAGCCTCTGCCGGCCCGGCTGGTTCTCCAGGGAGCCCGGGAGCGGGCTCCAGGCCTGGTCACAGCGGGGAGACGGGCTCCTGGCCCTCCTGCCGCCGCCTCGTGTCCCTCGGGCTGTCCCCGCCACCTGCCCGTGCTGGGGGAGGTCGCAGAGCTGGGACGTGGGGGCCGGGGGCTGGGGGCGCGGCTGCGGGGGAAGAGCGGCTGCCCGCGGGCCCTGCACCCCAGGCCCTGAGGACAGCGGGCACTCCTGCAGCCCAGCTGCCCGGAGACCAGGCAGTGGGGTGGCAAGCTCAAGGCAGCCTCAGGCCGCTCGGGGAGACCCTGCCTCAGTGAAAAGGAAGGGCCGGGGCTGGGCTCCGCGGCAGAGCGCCCGCCGTGCACGCCGAGGCCCTGGGCGCCACCCTCGCGCCACCCCCAGAGACAGTGGAGAGAGGCGAGCCGTCCACTGCGAGCACGAAACCAAAACAACAGTAAAAGGGCAGGGGTGCGGCTCAGAGCACGCCCCACCAAAGAAACCAGAACCGAGCAGCCCGGGTGTCCGTCAGCAGTGGACAGACGCGGCACGTCTGGAATATCATGCAGCCTCGAAGAAGAAGGACACCACCAGCTCCCTTGGACGAACCCGGAGGACCGGGCACTCTGTGGAATGAGCCCAAGGGCTGCTGTGAGCGCTGAGGGTGCCGTGGCAGCAGCACCCCGGCCCCTCGGGGTGAGGACGAGGACCCAGGCTGGGCCCCGTGTGGCCTTGCAGGAGACACCCACCTCCATCCCGTGAGGGCCGCGGGCACCAGGTGGGCGCAGGCCCAGGCTCCGGGCCTGGGCAGGACTCTGGTGCCTGACAGCCCCTGGCCACGGTCGCAGCACCAGTGGAGGACCCCACAGTCCACCAGGGCTGCCCGCACCCCACGGAGGCCCGAGCGCCAGGGCACCCGCCCCGGCCCCAGCCCGCAGAGCCCGGCCACCTCCCTGCAAGCCCTCAGGAGCGGCAGCGCGGGCCAGGCAGCCAGAGAGGACCTGCCGGTCACACCCCGAGATCCACGGGGCCGTCGCGTCCGCACCCTCGCCCGCCCGCCTGCACGGATCCACCGCGGGCCCCTCCTGTCCCCGCCCTGGCCAGCAGGCTGACCCTGGGCCAGTGGCCTGAGGTCCCCCACACCAATCGACTGGCGCAGGGTGCAGTGGCCGGGGCTCCGCAGGCGCGGCCACAATCTCCAGCATCGCAGTGACACGGCGACCGCTGCCCGGCCTCCAGGAGGGAGGCCCTGCCCGCACCGCCGTCCACGGCCCCCGCCCTGGTGGCAGCTGCGCCCTGGCCGTCCCTGGGCTCAGGGACAGCCTCAGGCCAGACGAGGCAGGGTCTGCGGGGTGTCCCGACACCCCCGTGTCCACGCCTGCTGGGCGCCTGGCCTCCCTCGGGTCTTGGCCTTGACATGGACGGCAGGCCTGCAGCGGGCGCGGGCAGGTGGCGGCCCTTGCTGCCAGCTTCTGGGACGTTCTGGGGGTCAGCAGAGTGACAGCTCCACAGGCGTCCACACCCTCGTCCCGTGTGGCACCTTCCAGGGCCGGGGGACTCTGAGGAGGACCAGGGGAGGTGACCTCTGAGCTGGGGTCACCCAGGGTCACACAGGGTCCTCCTGAGAGGAGGCAGGAGGGCCAGGGTCAGAGGGCCTGGCGGACACCGCTGCTGGCCCGGCGCTGGAGGAGGGACGGGGACTCTCCCTGCCTCAGAGGCCAGCCTGCCACACCTGGGCTGGCTCTGACCTCCAGAACCGTGAGAGGGAGGATGGACGTGGTTTCGTCACCCTCCCTGGTGACGTGTCACAGCGCTGCAGTGTTGTCCTGCAGGAGCCACCTGAGCGGGGGTCGACCGGGAGGGTCTTAACGCAGCCTCTGCTGGGGGCCGTGACCAGGAGCTTCCCCAGGGCACGACGCGAGGGGCTTTGGCAGGTGTGTAGGAGTCCACTCAGGCCCAGAGGGAGGACGACGGCCCTGTTGGGGCGGGAAGGCCAGGCCTGTCCTCTCCTCGCCACCCACGCACCCTGCCCATCAGCCCCGAGCCGGTGCTCACGAGGCCTCGCTGTCCCCTGGCCTGGCCCAGGGCCGATGACAGCATTTCCTCAGTGCTGGGAAGCGCAGAACAGGAGGGACACGCTCCGCGGCCTCCGCCCCTGCCCGCCCCTGCCCGCCCCTGCCCGCCCCGCGCCGGCTGACGCACTCTCACATGGCCACGGCCACCCGCAGCCCCACGGAGCCTGTGGGGGAAGGCCGCGCCCTGGCCTGCCGCGGTGGACAGAGGGCGGGCCTGTTCCCCAGCCGCCCCGCCGTCACCCTGGCATCGCTGGCCGCGTGACCATCAGGCCGGGGTCCTGCCCGGGGGCTCCTCCCAGCCTCGCGGGCCCCTCATCCACCCCTGCTCCAGCGCGGGGAGGGGACCTCGCGGTCGGAGTCACAAGACTGCCTTCCAATGTCCCTCAGAAGCATGACCCACTGCCCCCTCCTGCCACAGGTCGTGGCTCACCCCCGCCCCCCAGGCCGCTGTCCCCACCCTGCCCCGTGACTGTGGCCCGGGAGACGCGGCAGGACGGGAGCCGGGCTCTGGGTGTGGGTGGCGAGCCGGGCAGTGCCCGCGCCCGCCGGCTGGGTGGGGAGGTTTCCAGGTCCCTTGTCTGGCCCCGGCCCCGACCTCAGATGCCCACCTGGTGCCCCGGGTCGGCACCGCCCCGTGCCCTCCTGCTGGAAGCCCCGACTGGCTGGGGCCGGGGCGTGGCATTGCCCAGGCACACCAGACAGGTGCCTTCTGGGCCTTTCTCCGGTCACCGTAGCGTCTGCTCCTGATGCCGGGCACCGTCCGCAGACTGAGCCACGGTCTCTCCCCGGACACTGCGGACGGGCCAGGCCCTCAGGGTGCTGAGCAGGGCCCTGCTGCCACCACGGGCCAGCCAGGGCGTGACACCACGTGTCCAGTCTCTGGTGACGTTCCTGCATTGGGCCGCGTGAGGGAACAGCGGGGACTGTGCAGGGCCGAGTTAGAGTCCGGCACCGGCTGGGCGCGGTGGCCACGCCTGTCATCCCAGGACTTGGGAGGCTGAGGCAGGAGGATCGTGGAGTTCAAAGCCAGCCTCAGCAGTGGCGAGGCACTTGGCAACTCAGTGAGACCCTGTCTCTAATAAAATACAAAAAAAGGGTGGGGAGGTGGCCCAGTGGTCGAGTGCCCCTGAGTTCAATCCCCAGCACCAAAAAAAAGAAAAGAGACCGTCGCTGGCTCCGAGGCTGCTCTGAAGACCCCACAGCGCTCGCCGTGCCCCACCCGGCGCCCCAAGAAGCCCCTCCCGCTGCAGCCACCCACGAAGCTGCCCGCGGGGACCTGGGGCTCTCCCGAGCGAGGCCCCGTCCTGGGCCAACCGCGGGCTCTCGTTCCTGAACACCGTGTGCCGGGGCTGCTGTCCTCGCCGGTGGCCAGGAGCTCCACGTCCCCGCATGGCGTCCCCACGTCCTGTCTGGTGGCTTTGTATTCCTGACTTTCTGAGGACAGGCCGGGCGGCCGGGGCCGGGGAGGGCTGGGCAGGAGCTGCTGTCCCTCGGAGGCGTCCTGCTCCCTCTGAGGACAGGTCGCTGTGCCGTCCCTCCTCCCGGCCACCTCTGACTCGCCGCAGCGCCGCCTCCTGCTGTGACGGGCGATGGCACGGCCGCTGCAGGAAGCCACCAGCCCCGGAGCTGGAGTCCCTGTGCCACCACAGAGGCCTGTCACCCTGGGAGCCGGCACAGGAAGCACGGGGACCCGTGACAGCACAGCCGTCTCCAGAGCTGCTCCTGGCCCAGCGTCCAGCACCCAGCAAGACAGGGGAGGCCACGGGGCTGTCCCCACCACCCGAGCCAGGCCAGCACCGGGAGGGCGTCTGCCCAGTGTCACTCCTGCCGTCCCGAGGCAGAGACTCACAGGTCCAGGCCTGGGCCACGTGGGGGCCGGGCTCGGCTGGGGTGTGCCCAGTGGTCAGTGCGTCCCTAGCCTGGGTGAGGCCCCGGGCTTCATCCTCAGGGCAGAGAGGACAAGTCGACTCCCCAGGGACACCCGGTGGCTTCATCCCGACCCATGCCAGCTGTGCGCCAGCCGTGTGGCATCTGTGTGCCAGCCATGGTGCCAGCCATGGTGCCAGCCTGTGACAGCCATGGTGCCAGCCGTGCGCCAGGTATGTGCCAGCCGTGTGGCATCTGTGTGCCAGCCGTGCGCCAGGTATGTGCCAGCCGTGCGCCAGCCGTGGACCCGCCGTGCGCCAGCCGTGGACCCGCCGTGCGCCAGCCGTGGACCCGCCGTGCGCCAGCCGTCCCGCTGCGGAGCTGGTCCGCACGCCAGCCGTGGACCCGCCGTGCGCCAGCCGTCCCGCTGCGGAGCTGGTCCGCACGCCAGCTGTGGACCCGCCGTGCGCCAGCCGTGGACCCGCCGTGCGCCAGCCGTGGACCCGCCGTGCGCCAGCCGTGGACCCGCCGTGCGCCAGCCGTGGACCCGCCGTGCGCCAGCCGTGCGCCAGCCGTCCCGCTGCGGAGCTGGTCCGCACGCCAGCCGTGGACCCCCGTGCGCCAGCCGTGGACCCGCCGTGCGCCAGCCGTGCGCCAGCCGTGGACCCGCCGTGCGCCAGCCGTGGACCCGCCGTGCGCCAGCCGTGGACCCGCCGTGCGCCAGCCGTGGACCCGCCGTGCGCCAGCCGTGCGCCAGCCGTCCCGCTGCGGAGCTGGTCCGCACGCCAGCCGTGGACCCGCGCCGTGCGCCAGCCGTGGACCCGCCGTGCGCCAGCCGTGGACCCGCCGTGCGCCAGCCGTGGACCCGCCGTGCGCCAGCCGTCCCGCTGCGGAGCTGGTCCGCACGCCAGCCGTGGACCCGCCGTGCGCCAGCCGTGGACCCGCCGTGCGCCAGCCGTGGACCCGCCGTGCGCCAGCCGTGGACCCGCCGTGCGCCAGCCCGTCCCGCTGCGGAGCTGGTCCGCACGCCAGCCGTGGACCCGCCGTGCGCCAGCCGTGGACCCCGCCGTGCGCCCGTGCTCCCGCCCGCGAGCGCCAGCCGTGGACCCGCCGTGCGCCAGCCTGGCCGGCTCCCGCTCCCGAGGCCTGGCGTCAGCGTGAGGCCGGGTCCTCCGCCCAGGGCCTCTCCAGCCCTGTGTGGCCATGTGGCCTGTGCTGCCCACTCACTGGGCGTGAGAGGCCATCTTCCGAGTCCCTTCAGGCCGTCCCAGGACTCGCTTCCTGGGCAGCCAGCCCCGGCTGGCTCCGTCCTGCAGGCTCCCTTGCCCAGCTGGCCCCCAGGACCACCAGGCGGCCCTCCTGCCCCCCGCAGGAGGCGGCCCTGCAGCCTGGCCCTGTCCTGAGGCTGGCCCGCCCCAGGGCCACACGCAGGGCAGTGTTGCTGGCGCGTCTGCCTGGGGCCCTGGTGACGGTGGCACCCTTACCAGCGGCAGCCGAGGCTCCTGAGACGCTGAGCTGCCAGGCGGCCCCTCAGGAGGCGGGGCCTGGGGCTGGCTCAGGCCCCCTCCCCAGCTGGGGCTCCCTCCTGGGTCCCCACGGCCCTGACAGCAACACGCAGGAAGGGCACAGCCCTGCTGGAGCGGTGACTGCCCCAGGGGACCCTGGCTGTGTGGTGTCGTGACCGGGGTGTCTTGGAGTGGCGCTGGCCAGGGACACTGCCCAGCACCTGCGGGCCAGGACCCACCCGAGCCACCCAGGTCCAGGGCCCAGTGCCCGGGGAGGCCCTCCCTCACCCCCGGGGCTGCGCCAGGCTCGCAGACCTCTCCCCGGGCCTGGCCTGCCTCCGCAGCGGCCGCCCTCCTGGCCTGGGCGGGCGCGGGCCTGCTCCGTGGGCTGCGGCAGGAGAGGGCCAGCCGCGGCCTGCCCTGGACCTGGAGAGCGCTGGCTCCCCTGGCAGGACATCCCCGGAGAGCCTCGGTGCCGCCTGCAGCCTGCAGGGGCAGCCGTCCTCCAGCCGGGACCTCGCCCTGGCCACCCGCTGCTGCCAGCTGGGACCTGCCCCCCGCCAGTGCCGCTGCCCCCGGCACATTCCTCACATTCCTGCCCTGGGCAGCCCTGCCAACTCCGGCTCACGTTCCCTCTTCTGTGAGAAGACAGCCGGGCGGGCGCGTCTGGCTGGTGTCCCCCGCCTACAGGGGGGCCTGTCCGCTGTGACAGCTGTGCCTGGAATCCAGGACCCGGCATCTCGTGTCTGGCTGCCGCTGCTTCCTGGGCAGTGGGAAACCACCTCGGGCAGAGGGGCATGGCGGCCCTGAAGAAGCCCTGTGCCCTGCAGACCCGGAGGGAGCCAGGGGCCGCCTGCCCCTGGCCAGAGTCCTGGGCCCCGGCCCTGTGGCCCGAGCCACACCAGCCTCGGGTCCCTGCAGAGCCAGGACCATCCGGGCCTGCCACCTGCCTCCGGCTTTGTCCCCAGGGTGCCAGACAGCCCCCGAGCAGGTCTGCACACCCTCTGGGCTCTGTGGGCACCCAGTAGTCTAAGAATCCTGGCAAGGGCTGGGGTGTGGCTGGGGGTGGGGCTCGGTCCCTCCCCAGCACTGCGACAAGAAAAGGAATCAGCCGGGCGGTGGGCCACGCCTGCCATCCCAGCACTGGGGAGGCTGAGGCAGGAGGATCGCGAGTTCAAAGCCAGCCTCAGCAATGGCGAGGCACTTAGCAACTCAGTGAGACCCCGCCTCTAATAAAATACAGACAAGGGCTGGGGACGTGGCCCAGTGGTCGAGTGTCCCTGAGTTCAATCCCCGGTACCAAAAATAAAAATAAAAGGGATCTCGACACTGACAAGACCCAGGATCTAACTGCCCTTGGCACCGTCCCTGCCCTGGGGCCTCCGGTTCCTCCGTCTCCTCTGCTAGGACAGAAGCAGGAGGTGGCCCTGCCGTGGAGGGCTGCGCCCAGGGCAGGAGGGGATGGGGTGGCACCTGTGCAGGGCCAGGACCTTGCGGCGCCCCCTGGGCAGCCCTGTCAGAGCGGCGGGGAGGGCAGCTCAGGCCTCGGAGAGCCCCGGCCACGCACAGCCACGGGCAGGGCCAGGGCGTATGCTCAGGCCCCCGGGGTCCCGGCGGCCTTGGCCTGTGACCCCAGGCCCAGCACCGGGGCTCCAGGCTCCCCAGACACCTGCAGGGACTGCCCAGAGCCGCGCTGTGACAGTCCTGCCCAACGCCCCGGAGCCCTGCGCCAGACGCTCGGGGTGCGGGCGTGCGGAAAGGGGTGCCGCTCCCTGGGCCAGCGGACGCCAGAGCCCCTGCCTGGGGGAGACCTCGACGGGGCCCTGGAGGGGGAGGTGGTCCAGCCCTGGCCAACGTCCCTTGCGCTGCGTGGTAGGGCTGGAGCCCGGCCCGGCCCTTTTTAATCTTACTTTGAGACAGGTCTCACCGCATCGCCACGCTGGCCTTGAACTTGAGGTCCTCCTGCCTCGACCTCCCCAGCAGCTGAGGTGACGGCTGGCCCCGGTTCTAGCCCAGCGGCTCCTGCTCAAGCAGGAGCAGAGGTGGCCCCGGCCTGGCCCCCGGCCCCCAGCAGCTGGACTGTGACCGCTGTTCCTAAGCCCACCTCTGCAGTCGGCAGGTGGCCCTGAGTCAAGCCTGGGACTGACCTCTGCAGCTGAAGCCCGGAGGCGGAGGGCCCGGCGCAGTGACGGCCACTCGCCTGGCTGGCCCAGACCGGGCTCCGTCCCGGCTCCATGGAAAACAGCGTCCAAGCAGGGCCGGGCTGGGGCGGGGCTCGCCCAGCACCTGAGGCCGGGCCTGGTCCTCGGCACCAGGGAGAGGCAGCAAGCCCGGCGCCGTCCACCTACAGCTAGGCAGGGCTTGAGGAGCCAGACGCCGGCCTGGGGCGGCCTCTGCGGGCACACAGTGCCCTTGAACGTGCTGCTCTCCCGTGTTAAGGAATCGGCTCTGGGTGACGCTGGGACCACAGGGCGTCGCCTCTGCAGCTGCCCCCGCGGGTCCAGCCCGCGTGTCCCAGAGACGTCCAGAGACACCGTGGCTGTGCTGGGCGCTGGGCTTCTGGTCTGCTCCCTAGAAGGCCCGGTGGGCCGGGCTGGAGTCCAGCCGGTCTGCTGCTCTGGGTGGTTCGCGGCCCTGGGCGGGCGGTTGGCCTTTCTGTGGAGACCCACGGGGTGTGGCTCCCAGCCCTTGGCCCGAGGCCAGCCCAGGGCTGGTCAGGGCTTTATTTTTAGCAAACCCCTCCTGGGCTGTGGGCAGCTCGAGGCCTGAGCCTGCCTGCCGGGGAGGAGGAGGCCGCAGTCAGGAGCCTGCACCAGCCGCTGACCCTGGCCAGGCCCTGAGACCCGCTCCTCCTTCCCACCGGCCCCGAGGCCATGCCCACTGCTGGGGCCTCCCCCTCTCCCAGGCAGGCCTGGCCAGGTCGCTGCCGGCCATCACGGCAGCCTGTGAGGAGCGCGCCTGCTGAGTCAGGCGGCCTGTGCCCGGCCCTGGGGCCTGGCTGCCCTGAGTCAGGCTGCGCTGGCACCAGCCGCAGCGGGCGGCGGTCAGGAGGGCGGCATGTGTGGCCCCGATGCAGCGTCCGAGTCACCCCTCGGGTGCGCAGGTGCAGGGCACGAGGTCCACGTGAGCGCAACGCGTGCCCACCTTAGGACCCTGGGCAGACACGCAGCTCACACACACGCCCCGTGCCCACGCAGCTGCCGCCCGCCACGCCACGCCCACGTGGGCACACGCACACACAGGCACAGGCGCCTGAGAACACGCGTGCACACGCCTCACACGCAGGTGCAGCCTGCGGGAGCAGCCAGTCAGCCCAGAGGAGCCTGGCCACAGCAGCCGGGCCGGAGGGCGCACACCAGCCCTCACCAGAGCCCAGGCCAGGGAGGCCGCGCTGCCCCGGGTCCACACGTCCCCCCACAGCAGAGCCTTGGAGGGAGGCCTGTGGCCCCTCCGGCAGCCTCTGGGCAGAGCTGCTGGGGGCACCCAGCAGAGCCAAGGGCAGCCTGTGCCTGTGTGTGTGTGTGTGTGTGTGTGTGTGTGTGTGTGGCCTTGTGTGTGTGTGTGTGTGTGGGCCTTGTGTGTGTGGCCTTGTGTGTGTGGCCTTATATGTGTGTGTGTGTGTGGCCGTGTGTGGCTGTGTGTGTGTGGCCTTGTGTGTGTGTGTGTGTGTGTGTGTGTGTGTGTGGCCTTGTGTGTGTGGCCTTGTGTGTGTGTGTGTGTGTGGCCTTGTGTGTGTGTGTGTGTGGCCTTGTGTGTGTGGCCTTGTGTGTGTGTGTGTGTGTGTGGCCTTGTGTGTGTGGCCTTGTGTGTGTGTGTGTGTGTGTGGACGTGTGTGGACGTGTGTGGCCTTGTGTGTGTGGCCTTGTGTGTGTGGCCTTGTGTGTGTGGCCTTGTGTGTGTGTGTGTGGCCTTGTGTGGACGTTTGTGGACGTGTGTGGCCTTGTGTGTGTGGCCTTGTGTGTGTGGCCTTGTGTGTGTGTGTGTGTGGCCTTGTGTGGCCTTGTGTGGCCGTGTGTGTGGACGTGTGTGGACGTGTGTGGGGCCTTGTGTGTGTGTGTGGCCTTGTGTGGCCTTGTGTGGCCGTGTGTGGACATGTGTGGCCTTGTGTGTGTGGCCTTGTGTGGCCTTGTGTGTGTGTGTGTGGCCTTGTGTGGCCTGGGCACTGCAGGCTCACATCCCCTTTCATCCCTCCCCCCCCTCCCTCCCTCTCCCTCTCCCCCTCCCTCTCCTCCTCTCCCTCCCTCACCCCCTCCCCCCACTCCCTCCCTCCCCCCCCTCCCCCCCCCTCTCTCTCCCTCTCCTCCTCCCTCCCCCCCCTCCCCTCCCCCTCCCCTCCCCCCTCCCTCCCCCTCCCTTTCCCCCCCACCCCTCCCTCCCTCCCCCTCCCCCCCCCCACTCCCTCTCCCCTCCCTCTCCCTCCCCTCCCCTTCCCCCCCCTTCCCCCCACTCCCTCTCCATTCCTATCACATTCCTGTCATTCCTAGGGATGCCAGAGCAGGTGCTAGGTGGACAGGTGTGGTGTGGTGCTGTGGGGACAGCCTGGTGTCCCTGTGCTGGTTGGCTGAGGTTCACCTAGGGAGGCTGAGGTGGCTTCACTGGGGTCTTCTGTCCCATTAAAAGGCCACTTGCAGCACACTGTCCTCCCTCAAGGAGGCCATTCTGGGGTGGCCTGTGTCCCCACAACATGCCCCTCAGGGGACCTTATTTGGAATCAGGTGTTTGCCAATGTCATTAGAAGGGGGCAGGAATATGGCCCTGTGCAGTGACAGGTGTCCCTAGAAGAGGGTCCCTGGGGCAGGTGACCTGGAGAAGACAGGCAGAGACTGTGGCCACGGCCAGGGTCTGGAGTCTGGGGACAGGGAGGCTGCGCACCAGGCCCCTGGGCCACGGAGGGCCGCCCTGGGCCACGGGTGCAGCGGCCCTGGACACTGCAGGACACCTGCGTGGGCCCTGGGGAGAGCCCGGCAGGCCCAGTGGACCTGCTGCTGGGACCTCGGTTGTGTCCCAGAACCCGGGCGGGTGCCGCCTGGCAGGAAGAGCCCGCTCCTCCCTTCCCCAGGTCTGGGCCTCTAGGACATGCGGGTGGTCACCGGCCACCATGCCTGTGCCCTGGGCACGGTCAGTTCCCTGTGAGGTTTGCTGAGGGACAGAGGAAGGGACGGAGCAGGCCAGGTGCCCGAGGACCGCCCACCCCAGGGCCACTCTGGGCTGTCTAAGGGTGGTGGCGTCACAGCTGGGGAGCCCTGGCCTGGAGGGATGGAGGCAGCACCTGCAGGGCCCCGAGGCCACCCAGAGAAGGACCTCCATGTCCAGAGTGCCCAGGGGTCCCTGGACAGGGCAGGGGTCAGAGAAAAGCCAGACCCCATGGTCCTCCCTCCAGGAAAGCCCCTCTGGGAACCCTCAGGGTCACAACCACGAGCCTCGCCCTGACCCAGGTACAGGGGCAGTGCAGATGCCACGTGCCCTGGGCCCCCAGCCGTGTGGCCTCTGGGGACACAGGACTTGACCAGTCCCTGGAGGGGCAGCAGGGCACCAGTGGTCAGGCTTCTGGGAGGGGCGTGGCCTGGGCGTGGCCGGCTGGCTCAGGTCCCTTTGCTCCGCAGCTCCAGGACGCTGGCCGCTGGCCGGCTGATGGCAGACCATGTCAGCCACCAACAACACGGCGCAGGCCCGCAAGCTGGTGGAGCAGCTCCGCATCGAAGCTGGGATCGAGCGCATCAAGGTGAGCAGGGACAAGGGACACCCAGCGGGTGGCCATGCCCGGGCCCAGCAGGGGTGGGGGTCTGCCCTGCCCCTGCGCCTGGCTCCGTGACCACACGCTTCAGGTCTCTGAGCTTCGCTTCACAGCAGAAAGAGCCGGGGCTGTGACTGAAGGCGTGGTGGCCCTGTTGGTGGCCGCCGTGACGGCCGTGGCACTGGGGCAGGCGGGCGCCCCCTCCGGCCCCACGCCGGCCGGGCCTCTGGGTTGTTGGGGACAATACCGCAGCCGGCTCCCGGGCTCAGCCCCGGAGGCCAGTGCAGAGCAGGTGACCCGTGCTGTCCGCGCGGCTGGGTCCGCGCCCTCCCAGGAGCCCAACTCGGGGGCCACTGGTGTGGCAGCAGGACAGGCCGCAGTTGCCACTGTCCAGCTCCGGACTTGTGAAGCCGCCCCACGAGCAGCCCCGCCCCTCCCAGCCTCACGCCCAGGCCCGCTCCTGCCTCTCCGGTCACTGGTCACGCTGTGGCCTGTGCTCTGGCTCCCACCGAGCCGGGTCCTCAGCCCGCAGCAGGGCCGCCGGGTCACCTCTCTCCTCCCGCCTGCTCCCACACCCGCGTCCCCCTTGCAGAGAGCAGCGAGCTCTCCCCAGGGGCTGCTTCCTGGTGGGCTGGGCCCTGCAGCCAGCAAGGACCAAGAGCATCCAGGACAGGCCACAGCCGCCCACTGCGCTAGCCAGAGCAGGGCCAGCAGCCAGGCTGCACGCGGGCAGTGAGACCCTGTGTGCTGGCATCTGGGGTCACACAAGGACTCGGATCCCGTGGGATAACACCCTAAGAACACAGGTCTCAGCAGCATCCTGCAGGTCGGCAGTGCACAGCTGCCTGTGTAGCGCACTCCGATGCTGTGTTAGGCCTCGGCTCCTGTGGCTGTGCGGCCGCCAAGTCTGGAACCCCAGGAAGGGGTCTGCTGGCACCCCAGGGAGAGCTGGTGCTTGTGCTTCCATGAGGGAAAATCTGGGGTAGGGCCCCTCCTCCTGGGGCCTCCACCAGGCCCTCATGGCTTCCACTGATTTGACGAGGCCCACCCACACCGTAGAGGGTCCCCTGCTTCATTCAGCATCAACTGACTAAAATGATCATCAGAGCAGGTGCAGTGGCCTCACCTGTCATCCTGGCCACTCCGGAGGCTGAGGCAGGAGGATCACAAGTTCCAGGCCAGCCTGGGCAACTACAAGAACCCTGTCTCAACATAGAACAAACAGGGTGGGGTGCGGCTCAGAAGTCAGCATGGCCTGGCTGTGGAAGGCCTGGGTCCCTCCCCAGTGAAGGGAAAAATCACACTGGAGACCCCCGTGCAGCCCAGAGATTGATTCACCAGAATTATGGCTGGTCGGAGGTAGAAGAAGTACAGGGAGAGGAGAGTCAGGGAGGGGGAGTGTGCGAGCTCTGGTGGGAGAGGGGAGTCAGGGAGGAGGGAGTGTGCGAGCTCTGGTGGGAGAGGGGAGTCAGGGGGAGTGGAGCTCTGGTGGGAGAGGGGAGTCAGGGAGTGTGAGGGGAGTCAGGGAGGGGGAGTGTGCGAGCTCTGGTGGGAGAGGGGAGTCAGGGAGGGGGGTGAGTGTGCGAGCTCTGGTGGGAGAGGGGAGTCAGGGAGAGGGGAGTGTGCGAGCTCTGGTGGGAGAGGGGAGTCAGGGAGGGGGAGTGTGCGAGCTCTGGGGAGAGGGGAGTCAGGGTGCGAGTCAGGGAGGGGAGAGGGGAGACAGGGAGGGGAGTGTGCGAGCTCTGGTGGGAGAGGGGAGTGTCAGGGAGAGGGAGTGTGCGAGCTCTGGTGGGAGAGGGGAGTCAGGGAGGGGGAGTGTGCGAGCTCGAGCTCTGGTGGGAGAGGGGAGTCAGGGAGGGGGAGTGTGCGAGCTCTGGTGGGAGAGGGGAGTCAGGGAGGGGGAGTGTGCGAGCTCTGGTGGGAGAGGGGAGTCAGGGAGAGGGGAGTCAGTGTGCGAGCTCTGGTGGGAGAGGGGAGTCAGGGAGGGGGAGTGTGCGAGCTCTGGTGGGAGAGGGGAGTCAGGGAGGGGGGGAGTGTGTGCGAGCTCTGGTGGGAGAGGGGAGTGGGGGGAGTGTGCGAGGGGGAGTCAGGGAGGCGGCTCTGAGTGTGCGAGCTCTGGTGGGAGAGGGGAGTCAGGGGAGGGGGAGTGTGCGAGCTCTGGTGGGAGAGGGGAGTCAGGGAGGGGGAGTGTGCGAGCTCTGGTGGGAGAGAGGGGAGTCAGGGAGGGGGAGTGTGCGAGCTCTGGTGGGAGAGGGGAGTCAGGGAGAGGGGGAGTCGAGCTCTGGTGGGAGAGGGGAGTCAGGGAGGGGGGAGGGGAACGTGTGCGAGCTCTGGTGGGAGAGGGGAGTCAGGGAGGGGGAGTGTGCGAGCTCTGGTGGGAGAGGGGAGTCAGGGACAGGGAGTGTGCGAGCTCTGGATGGAGGGTCGGTGCCTGGTAGTGCTGGCGGTCTCTGGAGCTGTCGGCTGGGGCAGCTGCCGTGGGGGTGGACACGGTGGGGCTGGACTCGGTGGGTCTGGAGCTGTCGCAGTGGCTGCCTTTCTCAGCAGGGACGAGCTGTTGTTGTGTCAGCTCCAAGTGGACGGGAGTTTAAATAGGGATTTCTGGTGGGGGTGTCCCAGAGCGACCTTTAACGCTATTGGCTCTTTGCCCGGGGAACAGGGTGACCTCAGCCCACTGGCTCCTGCCCGGGGAAGAAACAAGGCTGCTTTTCTCAGGACACGGAAACTGGGGGCGGGGGTAGCCATCTGTCACCCAGCACCACACGGAGACTGCTCATGGCCTCTACGAATCACCTCCCAGCACCATCTAAAGCGTTGAACCCCACAGTGGCCCCTGGCTGGCCAGGTGGACAGCTGCCTCTGACCAGCACGGATTCCTGCAGGCGTCTGGTCTCAGCACTGGGAAGTCGTGGGGAGGGGGTGGCCGCACCTGGTGCTCCCTGGACACACAGACCCACCTGCTGGCCAGGCGGGCACGGCCATTGGAAAGGGACCCCAGGGCCCTTGCGCCAGCCCAGACCCAGCCAGGAGGGCGGGGCACCTCCCACGAGGCGTCCGAGTGCTGCGGAGTCCCCCTGCGAGGACAGACCTGCGCACCCAGCGCCTGGTCGGGTGGCTCTCCTCCCGCGAGCCCTGCCAGCCCCCGGCGGCGGGCGGTGCCTCCTGCCGGTGCCACGCGCCAGCTCTTCGCAGGGTCTGGGGCTCTGGGTGCCGAGGGTGGCTTCTGACCGACGTCTGGCGTGGGGGCCAGCAGCCACCGTGCTCCCAGAGCTGCCGAGGGCCGCGCTTGGTGTCTGGGCCGCAGCTTCCCCTGGCCAGCTTGGGGGAGCCCAGCGGGCTCCAGGGACCAGGCTGCAGCACCCGCGGGGTGCCAGGGCAGGCCAGGATCGAGAGCAGGCTGACGACACCACGGACAGAAACCAGGGGCTAAGAGCTGGGCGCAGGCTGGCGCACGCCGGGCGTCCCGGTGGCTCTGGAGGCTGAGGCAGGAGGATGGCAAGTTCAAGGCCAGCCTCAGCAACTTAGCAAGGCTCCGTCTCAGAAAATAAAAAGGTCTGGGGTGTGACTCAGTGGCACAGCACCCCTGGGTTCCATCCCCAGTACCAAAAAAAAAGCAAATGTTTAAAACAAAGAAAAAGAGCCTGCGGAGGGTCCCCGAGTCCCACGGAGACAGCAGCACCGTGAGGCCAGACAGAAGGCCCTGATGCTGGGGACCTGGTCTGTGGCCACCGCAGCCCAACCCTCCAGCCCTGCTGGGCGACACAGTGGGCGGGCCAGGAGACATGGGCGCGTGGCCACGGGGCAGCGTCTCTCCAGTGACCGGAAGGGTCAGCCCCATCAGGGTCCCCGAGGCCCCTGTGGCTTCCGGCTGCAACAGAAAGAGACAGCTCGTCAAGGACCCAGAGGACCCACTGGGTCGTGCTGACGCCATGAGGTCCCTCCCTGGGTGGTCTGAAGTGTCACCCGAATCCGGGGCCCATCTCCTCTGATCCCTCTGTTCAAAGCCCAGTCCTGCCTACGGACGCTCAGCTCTTTATCTATTATCATTATGTCTTAAATATTTTGTAAAACTGTGGTGAAAAGCCAGGCGCGGTGGCGCACGCCTGTCATCCCAGCACTTGGGAGGCTGAGGCAGGAGGATCGCGAGTTCAAAGCCAGCCTCAGCCATGGCGAGGCACTTAGCAACTCAGTGAGACCCTGACTCTAATAAAATACAGAAAAGGGCTGGGGAGGTGGCCCAGGGGTTGAGGGCCCTGAGTTCAATCCCTGGTATAAAAGAAAAAAAAAAATTAACAATGTGGTAGAGGCCACACAGCGTAGGACTTCCACTTGGAGATGGTGATTTTCTTTTCTCGCGCACTGGGGACGGGACCACGGCCTCACACCTGCTGGGCAGGTGCCCCACCACCGAGTGCACTACAGAGTGACATTTGACTCATTCACAGTGTCACGCAGCCATCACCTCTGTCCACTCCCAGAACTCAGAGCCCGCAGCAGCCTCTGTCCCCCAGCCCTGCACTGGCCAGCCTTGTCGCTGGTCCCAGGCTGGGCCTGTGTGTGTGGCTCTCCCTGAGCACCAGGCCCTCAGGGCCCTGCTGAGGTGGCTCCTGCTGGTGGCCGTGGTGTGCGTGGCTGGGCCGTGCGGCCGCTCCCCGGACCTGGGGCGTGTGTGGCGCTGTGCCCGCGCCGTGCCAGCCCTGACCGCCTCTCCATGCCCCGCGCAGGTCTCCAGAGCCTCCTCGGAGCTCATGAGCTACTGTGAGCAGAATGCCCGGAGCGACCCGCTGCTGGTCGGCGTGCCCGCCTCCGAGAACCCCTTCAAGGACAAGAAGCCCTGCACCATCCTGTAGTCCCCGCACCAGCGCCAGCCGGGGCCGAGCCCCCTGCGAGACGCGGTGGCCGGTGCTGCCCGGCTGGGCCACGCCACGCTGGGCGCCCGGCCCCGCCCGTCACCAGCACTGGCCGGCCTGTGCCCGCGGCCAGCGGCTGTCCAGGGCCCTCCGTGTCGCGGGCTCGGCAGAGGAGGCCGGGAGGGCAGCTGGCTGTGGGCGCAGGGACTGTCCAGGCAGCGGTGCCGTCCAAGTGGGCATCTGCCAAAGTCCACGCCAGGCTGCTAGGATGTGCCTGCGCTATCAGCGGAGGCCGAGCCGGGGTGGGTGACACTGGCTCCTTGAAGTTTGGGGGCGCTGTCCCTCCTTCCACTTACAGAAGTGTCACTCCCCATACCGAACCCGCCTCTCACGGCCGACCCACGCCAAGCTGTTGGGAGGACGCACGGGGGGGACTTCCGGGGTGGGAGGGGCTCGTCTGTTAACTGCACCCTGTGATGCCACACGTCACTCCCCTGTGTGGCATTTGCTGCTCGGCAACACCCTGTCCCTGGGGCCACCTGTCACAGACAGGTTTTGGGGCTCTGCGGTGGGGGTGGTCGTGGACACCGGGCAGCTGGTCTGGCGTGGCAGGCCCCGGTGTGCTGCCCGGTGGCTCCCTGGACTGTCCCACTTCCCCACTCACGGTGGCCATTTCTCAGACAAAAGTGCAGGCCGGGCGCCTGGGCCTGGTGGGGCAGCCCTCGCCCGGAGCCTGGGACGCGCTGCCCAGTGACCTCCACTGGCCCTCGGAGGCCTTCAGAGGCCAGGCGCGTGGGCCCAAGCAGGGCAGTAGCAGCTCAGCTCCCCCGTCCCGTGTCCCCGCGCCGGGAACCCCCGACCTTTGGTGTGCGGGAGGGAGCCCCCGGGTAGGGAGCCCTGGGTTAGGGTGACACTGGGGTAGGGTGACACTGGGGTAGGGAGACACTGGGGTAGGGTGACACTGGGGTAGGGAGCCCTGGGTTAAGGTGACACTGGGGGAGACCTGGGTTAAGGTGACACTGGGGTAGGGAGACACTGGGGTAGGGAGACCTGGGGTAGGGTGACACTGGGGTAGGGTGACACTGAGGTAGGGTGACACTGGGGTAGGGAGCCCTGGGTTAAGGTGACACTGGGGGAGACCTGGGTTAAGGTGACACTGGGGTAGGGAGACACTGGGGTAGGGAGACCTGGGGTAGGGTGACACTGGGTAGGGTGACACTGAGGTAGGGTGACACTGGGGTAGGGAGACCTGGGTTAAGGTGACACTGGGGTAGGGTGACACTGGGGTAGGGAGACACTGGGGTAGGGAGCCCTGGGTTAAGGTGACACTGGGGTAGGGTGACCTGGGGTAGGAAGACCTGGGTTAAGGTAACACTGGGTAGGGTGACACTGGGGTAGGGTGACACTGGGGTAGGGTGACACTGAGGTAAGGTGACACTGGGGTAGGGAGCCCTGGGTTAAGGTGACACTGGGGGGGAGACCTGGGTTAAGGTGACACTGGGGTAGGGTGACACTGGGGTAGGGAGACCTGGGGTAGGGTGACACTGTGGTAGGGTGACACTGAGGTAGGGTGACACTGGGGTAGGGAGACCTGGGTTAAGGTGACACTGGGGTAGGGTGACACTGGGGTAGGGAGACACTGGGGTAGGGTGCCCTGGGTAAGGTGACACTGGGGTAGGGTGACCTGGGGTAGGAAGACCTGGGTTAAGGTAACACTGGGGTAGGGTGACACTGGGGTAAGGTGGGGTATACTGGGGTAGGGTGACACTGGGGTAAGGTGACCTGGGGTAGGGTGACACTGGGGTAAGGTGACACTGGGGTAGGGTGACCTGGGGTAGGTGACACTGGGTAAGGTGACACTGGGGTAGGGTGACACTGGGGTAAGGTGACACTGGGGTAGGGAGACCTGGGGTAGGGTGACACTGGGGTAGGGTGACCTGGGGTAGGTGACCTGGGGTAGGTGACCTGGGGTAGGGTGACACTGGGGTAGGGTGACACTGGGGTAGGAGACACTGGGTAGGTGACCTGGGGTAGGGTGACACTGGGGTAGGGTGACACTGGGGTAGGTGACCTGGGGTAGGTGACCTGGGGTAGGGAGACCTGGGGTAGGGAGACCTGGGGTAGGTGACCTGGGTAGGTGACCTGGGTAGGTGACCTGGGGTAGGTGACCTGGGGTAGGTGACACTGGGGTAGGTGACCTGGGGTAGGAGGGGTAGGTGACACTGGGGTAGGTGACCTGGGTAGGTGACCTTAGGGTAGGTGACCTGGGTAGGTGACCTGGGGTAGGTGACCTGGGGTAGGGTGACACTGGGGTAGGTGACACTGGGGTAGGTGACGTGGGGTAGGTGACCTGGGTAGGTGACACTGGGGTAGGTGACACTGGGGTCGGGTCTGCACACCTCCCTCCCGGCAGCCCTGGAAGCTCAGGGTGCCACGGGTGGGGCTCTCTAAGGACAGCCACAGGCGCGGCAGGAGGAGAGGCCTGGGCACCCTCTGGGACCCCGCAGCCACTCGGGAGCTGTGTCTTAAGCAGCGGGGACGCCTTGTGGTCCTGGGCCCAGGAGCCCGCGGTGGCCCTGTCCCACCAGGGCACTGGCCCAGGGGCAGGGCAAACAAAGCCAACCAGGCTGCCCCCATGACCCCGACAGACACCAGTCAGGGGCACGTGCCAGGAGGGTCCCGCCCGCTGTCCTGCAGGCCAGTGGCAGCCCGCAGCCTCCAGATGCCCGCCCTGCCCAGGCAGCCCCCGGGGCGGGGCAAGGCCTCCTGTGGAGGGGGCAGGGCGCGGGGCACCGGGCGGGACGTGGGTCAGTAGACGCCCGGCCTCGTGGGCCCTCCAGGACCCTCCCCGCGGGCTCGCGGGCACAGGCTCAGGGCAGGCCTCTCCCCGCGCCCGGCTCTGTGGCTGGTCCAGGGGGCCGGGGCTGGGGACCCGCGCACAGCCTGTGGTTGGCAGAAGAGGGGAGCCGGCGCCCGCCCCACGGCTGGCGGGAAAGCAGAGCCAGCGCCAGGGTCCCAGGGCCGGTGGGCGCGTCGGAGGCCCTGGAGCAGCCTCCGGGGAGGCGGGCAGGGCTCGTTTCTGGGGAGGACCTGCCCAGCCTGGCCGTCTTGGCCGCTGCGAACCACGCACCGTTTCTCTCAGAAAGAAGCCTTAACCCCTGGAGCTGGCTCCTCCCGCATGGCTGTGCCTCCTCCTCTGTCCCCACGTCCAGGTCCCCAGCCCCAGGCTCCCACGAGGACAGCAGACCCTGAGCCCCGCGTTGGCAGCACCCGTGGCCAGACCCCTCTTCCCCCCACGCGCCCCACCAGGGCCCAGGGACGGGCACTCGGAAGCCCAGCCCAGGCCCACGGGATGTCCCCACGCGGCGGGCGGCTGGGCCCTGGGCTGAGGGTGCTGAGTGTGGGGCGCCGGGCTTCAGGGCTCGGCCCCCTGAGGCTTCCTAGGCCGGTGGCCCCAGCCCCGTCCCCAGCCCCACAGGCGCCTCAGGGGGCCGGGACGTGCCTGGGCCGGGCCTGCAGGGAGGGCGATGGCAGAAGGTGCTCCTCTTTCTTTCTGCCCTGTCCCTCTGACGGCCCCGCGGTGGCCTCCTCCGGGCAGACGCTGGGCCCCAGGCAGCGTCCCCAGCTCCACGCTGGTCCTCGACTGGCCCAGTCCTGCCGCCCCAGCTAGGGACAGGGCAGGACCGGCCTCAGACCCCGCTCCAGCCCAGGGGCAGGACGGCTACGGCCGGGCCGCTGCACCTGGCCCTGCCAGGCGGCCCCCAGGCCAGGTCAGCGGAAGCCTCGGGCCCCACCCGGCCCTCTCCCGTCGTGCTCTCCATTGCCAAACGCCCCGGGACCCTCCGTGCCCAGCAGCCCCGCCCGCTCTGCACCCCGACGTGGGGGCTTGTTCCTCAGCGTGTCCATGCCGCGTGCAACCCTCGTGTCCAGTGACCCGCACAATAAAGGCCTCGCGCTTTCCCC
Source organism: Tamias sibiricus (assembly GCA_025594165.1). NCBI lineage: Eukaryota > Metazoa > Chordata > Mammalia > Rodentia > Sciuridae > Tamias > Tamias sibiricus. The sequence continues at coordinate 1,800,902 of CM046673.1, read as the reverse complement.
ACGGCTCCGGCCCTTCCCTCCTCCCTCCCCGGCCAAGGCTGGTGAGGGGACCTGCGCCATCCCCCTCCTGTCACCTCTGGGGACGGCAGGAGCCAGGCACAGCCCTCACTGGACGGATGCCGAGGCAGGGGCTGTTGAGGAGCTGCTCGCCTGGCCCCTGGGGCTCGGGGGTGGCTTGTCTGGGCAGGGCAGTGCTGTCCTGGGGCTCAGGAGGTGGGAAGGCCCTCCGCCCGCCCCTTCAGCCTGCCCTTCACTGACCCGCAGACCCCAGGCTCCACGTCAGTCTGACTCCTGGGCAAGAGGCCAGGGGGGAGCCGGAGCCCAGCGCCCGCCACGGCTACCAGAGAAGCTTCAGGGTGCAGTCTCTGAATGGGCCACCCTGGCACCGAGCAGGGCGGCGTTTCTGGGTACAGACTTGCACTTCCGCTGGGTGAAGATCACCCCGGCAGGCCTCGAGGCGGCTCAGGGTGGAGCCAGGGAGCCCGGCAGCTGCCCGGGGGCGTGGGGGCAGGGCGCAGAGCACAGCGCACCTGTGACCACAGGACCCTGGCAACCCGTGCCCATCCTCAGCCCAGTGGGCACACGTGGCCCTTCCCAAGGAGCGAGGGGCATTCTGACACCTGCCCCAGCATGGGCGGGCCTGAGCAGGGGCACCCCGTGCAGACAGCCGTAAGGGACGCAGGCTGCAACACCCACCCAGCAGGTCCCTGGGGTCTCAGATCCACCGACAGGAAGCAGCAGGCGGGAGCTGGGCTGGGAGGGGCAGCGGTCAGTGCTGGAGGGGGCAGAGCCCAGTGTGGGGAGCGGGAAGTTCTGGAGACGGTGGTGGCCGGCTGCACGGCCCTGGAGCCCTGTGGCCGTGCACCCTGATGCCGAGCTTCGCACATGAACCCTGCATCATGTGTGTTTTACCATAATACAAGGCGGTTCCTGCAAATCAGGAGGAAGATGCTAAGAATCCAATAGACAGACCTAGAATATATGTGCAGGGAATATGCACCAAACAGGGTTTACCAGCCAGGCACGGGCCGCACCTATGACCCCTGTGACTCAGGAGGCCGAGGCAGGAGGATTGCAAATTCAAGGCCAGCCTCAGAAACTTAGCAAGACCCTGTCTCAGAATAAAAAATAAAAAGACACTTTGGGAGGCTGAGGCAGGAGGATCGCGAGTTCAAAGCCAGCCTCAGCAATGGCGAGGCACTTAGCAACTCAGTGAGATCCTGTCTCTAAATAAAATACAAAAAAGGGGCTGGGGGTGTGGCCCAGTGGTCTAGTGCCCCTGAGTTCAATCCCTGGTACCACAATAAATAAATAAATAAATAAAAAGAGCTGGGGGTGTGGCTTCCTGGTAGAGCACCCCTGGGTTCAACCCCCAGTACCAAAAATAAACTTAAAAATCAGTACTAGCAGCTGGGCATGGTGGCGCACGCCTGTAATCCCAGCACTTGGGAGGCTGAGGCAGGAGGATCCGAGTTCAAAGCCAGCCTCAGCAATGGCGAGGCACTTAGCAACTCAGTGAGACCCTGTCTCTCATAAAACACAAAAAAGGGCTGGGGATGTGGCCAGTGGTCGAGTGCCCCTGAGGTCAATCCCCAGTACCAAAAAAAAAAAAAAAAAAAAAAAAAAAAAAAATCAGTACTGACTGATAATTCACTGAAATGATCAATTTTTTTTGCTTCAAAATTCATCCAGATTAACAAAAGTTGTTGGGTTCCCTGCCGGGGAGGCAGGAAGATATGGGCTGTCACATGCTGCCAGGGACCTCCAGGAGGTGAAGGCTTCCAAGGAAGTGCACGAGAACCCCAAGAACCTCTGCTTCTGAGAGTGGGGACTCACGACACTGCTTGGAACGCAGGTGAGAGCCAGCTGTGGTTCACTTACTGCGAGTCACAGTCACAGACTCGGTTTCTTGTGTGCAGCCTTCAAAACGTTTATGATATTAAATTTGGAAATCACAAAATGTAAAAGTCACCATTTCAACTCAGGAGGCTGAGGCAGGAGGACCACAAGTTCAAGGCCAGCCTCAGTAACAGCAAGGCCCTAAACAACTTAAAAATAAAAAAAGGGCTGGGGATGTGGCTCAGTGGTTAAGTGCCCCTGGGTGCAATCCCTGGTACCAAAAAAAACAAAAAAGAAATGAAAATTTAGTAGTCATGAAATCACAACCATCTAGTTCTAGAACATTCCATCACCCCAAAAGAAGCCCCCTCCCCAGCCCTGTACCACGAACACGTCCTGGACTTGCCTGCCCTGGACGTGTCCTGTTACTGGGTCACACCCTGTGGCCTTGTGTGTCTGGCTCTCACTGAGCACAAGGTCCCCAGGTCCCTCCAGGCTGCAGCTGTGTCACCTGGCTCCGGCCTGGGCGAGGTCGCTCCAGGCGGTGGACCAGGTTGTGCTCGCCTGGGTGGCTGTCCTGCTGGAGGTGCTGGGGACTGAGCACAGGTGCTTCACCGCTGAGCCACACCCAGCACTTTTATGTTGTGTTTTGGGACAGGGTCTCACTAAGCTGCCAGGTTGCGTCAAGCTTGCCATCCTCCTGCCTCAGTCTGCACCCGCCTGCGGCCCTGGGGACGGTCCCTGGCCTCCTCCAGCTCCAGAGCCAGCAGCGCAGCGTCTGCCAGGCTCTCTGACTCTGGCCCTCCTGCCTGCTCTAGGGAGGACCTTGTGGTGACCCTGGGCCTGATGACCAGGTGGCCTCATCGCAGGGTCCCTAACTTGATCCACCTGTAGAGTCCCCTCTGCCCTACAAGGTGACATCCGCAGTCTGGGGGCTGGGTGAGGGTGTCAGGGCTGTTTCCTGTCAGCCGCAGCCTGGGTTCCCCAGGGCCGGGCCAGCTGGAGGGTTTGGGCTTCGTCCCTGGGGGAGTCCGCTGGCCCAGGTTTGGGGTGAGCCCAGACAGCAGAGCCTGGGGCTAGGGCAGGCATGGGAGGGCGTGGGGAGTCGGCTGGCTTGGCCAGCTGGTGGCCTCACCTGGGGCCATTCCCACAGACTCCCCAGAGGGCATCCTGGGGCCGCTGGGTGGGACAGGGGAGGACAGACCCTGGGCGTGGCTGCCAAGCGCAGGGCTGAGGCCCAGGGGCAGGAGCTTGGGCCTGTTTCCTGGCGGGGGCCGTGCCGAGCTGGGCCGAGAGGCTCCGCGGGAGGCCACGGGGACCTTGGTCCAGTAGTGGCCGCCCATCCACAGGAAATGAAGCGCAGGGCACTTTCCCCAAGCACCACGAGCATCTCAGGACAGCACGGCGGGGACCAAGTGAGCGCCCAGGGTGACTCACAGGTCACGCCCTCCCGGCCAGCCCCGCCCACACGCCCGCCAAACCTCAGGCCTCTGGAGGGCTTTGTGTCAGCTTTCCTATGACACAGAGGGAATGTCACAACGGACTGAAGTGACCAACACGCGGAGTCGTAAGTAGGCACCTCAGTCATCCGACCAGGCAGGAGGCAGCGTGGCGGGCGCCAGAGGGCTGGCAGGGACGGAGCTGGTGTCTGGAGACGGTGGCGGGGAGGGCTCGCGGCCCGCGGATGAAATGGGCACCTCCACAGTCACCTCTGGAACCAGGAGGAAGGAAAGAGGCCTTTCCCAAGGTCCACTGAGTGGCCGAGCCTGGGGCTGCGGAGCCTGTGATGGGGCGCCCTGGGACACCTCTCAGCTGGCCTGACCCTGCCCTGGGCCGCCCATGGTGGCTGGCCCCAGGGGAGTCCTAGTGCCCAGAAGGTCTTGGAAGGAGAGTCAGCCCATCAGGAGAGTCAAGGCGGGGCCACCGAGTGCTGGCGGCAGGGACGTAAGGGAGCCCAGCCGGGGGCCCCACAGGCGCAGCGACAGGAGGCAGGCGCCCCGGGCAGGCTGCGTGAACCCCAGAACAGACGGGCCCGGGCAGCGCGGGAGCAGGGACGGCCCAAAGTCGTGCGCGTCCCAGCCCCAGCACCTGTGGCTTGGGGTGACACAACCTCTGCAGGTGGCATTGAGTGGGGACCGTGCAGGATCGTCCTGTGCCACGCTGGTGCCCTGCGTCCTTGCCCTCACAGGGTCAGAGGAGGGGCCTGGCGGGCGGGGGCAGGGAGGCCACGGGCAGGAGTGGGGCGGTCCAGCGGCTGCCGGGAAGAGGAGGCCACCGGGCAAGGCGCACGCGCACTCAAACCACAAGATGTCCTGGAAAGGCCGGACTGGGGCGGTCAAAGGGCCCGTGGTCACCAGGGCTGGGGGTCAGAGGGGAGAAGTGAATGGGGGGTGCAGAGGGCTCCGGCGCTGCCGTCCTGGTGGACACGTGTCGGTGTCCACGGGGCCAAGCTCGACAGGGGCAGCACGGCGGGCCCTGAGGTGCCGTGGACTGGGCGGTGCGGTGCGGACAGCGGCCCCCGCGCGGCAAAGAAGGCCCAGCATGGTGAGGCCTGAGGGGGCGTCCAGTGGCCTCCCTGACGAGGTCAGTCACGCGTCCAGACTAGGCACAGTCGGCTCCAAAGTGCGGAGAGCCCCACTGGGCAGCGTCCTGCCCTCAGGGGTGGGAAGGCCAGAGGCCGAGAGCCCCACTCTCCACTCACCCCAACCAGCCCGGCCCCGCCGTGACTGGAAGTTGCTTCAGACCAGGAGAAGGCACAGACGTCGAGGGCGTGGCACAGAGCAGAAGCACCCAGCTCTGCCAGGACCCGAAACCCGCCCGCCGGGACCTCCGTGGGACCCGCCGCCGGCTTCACATCCCTCTGTGGGAGCTGCCCTCTCCTCAGACCCTCCTGGGGCCAGTTCCTGTCCCTCCTGGCCAGGGCAGTGTGGCATCTGGGCAGCCAAGGAGGCAGGCTAGAAGCGGCCTCCCCCAGGGATCCAGAGAGACGCCCCAGGCAGCAGGACACCAGCACAGCGGGCGGGGCGCCTGCTGCCCAGCGGCCCCCAGAGGCCAGCAGGGAGCTCCCAGGGAGCGGCCTGCCTGGGGACACAGCCTCCTTCTCCCCAGGGTGTGTCACCCAGGGAAGTGCTCCAAGCCCAGACTGAGAAAGGCATTCTCTGTGCACCACAGGCTGTCACGCCCACGCGGACGCGGGCCAGGGACAGGTGTCCAGGGTCCCCATCCAGCTTGCTCTCACTTCCAGTCCTAGGCGACCATGCCCAGCTGGCACCCAGACAACCCTAGTGTCCAGTTCCACCCAACCTCAGAGAGACGAGGAACTGGACTGCACAGCTCTGGGACTCTGCAGCAGTGGCGGTGACACTGCTAGTCTGAACCCTCAAGGGACAGGGAAGAGATGAACTTCAAGGAGGAGAAATATGAGCGCCAACCCCAGGGCAAGCTCTGTGTGCCCTTCCAGGTGGTGCCCGGCGCACCCCAAGAATTGGAGGAACGTGGGGCTGGGGCTGGGGCTCAGCGGTGGAGCGCTCGCCTAGCACTGTGCGCGGCCCGGGTTCCATCCTCAGCACCACATAAACATCAAGGCACTGTGTACAACTAAAACAAATAAGTAAATTGAAAAAAAAAAAATTAGAGGATGTGCAACCCCCCAACAACCCTTCCCCACCTCAAGCCCCACGGAGCCACCTCTGGAAAGGCGGTGTCCTCAGACCAGGCTCTAAAATTTCACGGGAAATCTCAGCGCCCACTGCAGGGCAGAGTGGCAGCTGTCCATCTAATAGGTGTAACAGGTTGGCTGGGCGGGGGTCAAGGGAATGCTGGTCAGCAACATCCCCCACCTGCAGGGCATGGTGGAGGCCGCCCTCGTCCCAGCACGCTGCTGTCATGTCTACCTGCCAGCCTCATCCTGGCCCCCTCTGGAGCCCCCACTGGGAACAGAGTGAGGGGAGGTGCCCTCTGGTCTGGCCTCCTTCCTGACACACCCTCTTTACTCCCAGAAGCCACCTCAGGCCGGACAGCGGTCCTGGGTCAGCCCAGGACCAGAGCCCACTGTCTCCCCACTGCTGCCCGAGGGTGGAACCAGGTGGCTCAGGAGCAGGTCTGAGTGCCCGAAACCATGCACACAAGAGGCAGAAAAACAGCCCGGCGTGGTGGTGCACGCCTGTCATCCCAGCACTTGGGAGGCTGAGGCAGGAGGATCGCGAGCTCAAAGCCAGCCTCAGCAATGGCGAGGCACTTAGCGACTCAGTGAGACCCTGTCTCTAATAAAATACAGAAAAGGGCTGGGGATGTGGCCCAGTGGTCGAGTGTCCCTGAGCTCAATCCCCAGTACCCCCCCCCCCAAAAAAAAAGGCAGAAAAACCAAGCAGGAACAGGCAGGGCAGGCTGTGCCACCAGCCTCGCTGTGGGACTGCCAGCAATGCGTGGCTCCTGCATTTCCTGGTCTGCAAAAGGAAGAGACCAGAGTGGCCAAGGCTGTTGTGAAGGTAGTTACTACGGAAAACGTAAATAACGAGCAACCAGGGAAACTGGCCGAGGGTCTTAAGACATCGTGAGCGACGACCCTCGCTTTCTCCTGAGTGACAGGAGCATTTCCTGCCACCAGCCAAGCCTGAACCCACTGCCCAACCTGCTCCTGGGCCTTTCCCCGCGCGGGACTCTCCGCTCCGCACAGAGCAGAGCGGCGCCCCAAGCAACCTGCACCACGAAAACGGGCTTTTTTTTTTTTTTTTTTTTGTACTGGGGATTGAACTCAGGGGCACTCGACCCCGGGCCACATCCCCAGCCCTTTTTTGTATCTTATTAGAGACAGGGTCTCACTGAGTTCTAAGTGCCTCGCCATTGCTGAGGCTGGCTTTGAACTCGCGATCCTCCTGCCTCAGCCTCCCAAGTGCTGGGATGACAGGCGTGGCCACCGCGCCCGGCCCGGGCTTTTAAAAAGCAAGAATCCACCGCCAGCTGCAGAGGCCACTGCCCCCCCGTGCCGGAAGGGCCGCCCCGAGGCTCCCGGAGGCCACGGAGCCCACCTGCTGCAGGTGGCCGGGCGCAGCGGGCGCCACTTCCGCCCTTGCTCCAGCGCTTCCTCCGCTTCCGGCTGTTTTCTCCGAAGAGCCAGCGCGGGCCCCGAGGTGTCCTGCTTCCTTTCTGCGAAACCAGGGCCTGGCCGCCGAGGACGCGGCCCTTTTCTCCGAAGGGGGAACGGCTGGGTCTCGGCACCTCTGCCTGCCTCCCAGGCTGGCCTCGGACCCTGCCTGGGGACGCCCCAGAGGCCAGGGGACGTGGCCAGGACGCCCGGGGGATGAGGAGCCCAGTGGCCTAAAGGTCACTCGAGGTTTCAAGGGATGGAGCCTGAGACGCCCGGGGGGATGGAGCCCCGTAAGGCCATCTGCGGGCCAGGGGACGCCTGAGGGGTCAGCACTGCTGACTGGGCGTTTGCCCGGGAGACCAGAGGCGCCCCGCCCCTTGCAAGGCTCCGCCCTGTGCGGCTGCGCAGAAGGCCCCGGAGAGAGGCCGGGGTGGGACCTCAGAACCAGACCCCAAGACTCGCTACTGATTGGTCCAGTGCCCATGACGCTAAAGGCAGAATGCGCAGGCGCCCGGCGAGAGGGGCGGGGCCTTATGTATTCTGGGGGCTGTGCAATAGAATGAGGAGGGCGTGTCTGTACCTGTGCTCACTTTCTTGCTTTTTTTTTTTGTACCAGGAATTGAACTAGGGGCGCTCCACCGCTGGGCCACATCCCCAGTCCTCTTTTGTATTTTATGTAGAGACAGAGTCTCACTGAATTGCTTAGGGCCTCACCATTGCTGAGGCTGGCCTTGAACTTGAGATCCTCCTGCCTCAGCCTCCTGAGCCACTGGGATTATAGGCGTGCACCCCAGCGCCAGGCCCTGCACCCACTTTCAACCAGTACACGAGCTTATTCGTTACTTCTAATTAAATCCCTTCCATGATAAATTATAACACGGTCTACTCACATTGGAGTAATATACCGCTATTTTTAGTATAGTACAAATATTACATGAGGCATATTAAAATTTTTAGTATTTTTTAAAAATATTTATTTTTTAGTTATAGTTGGACAAATTTATTTTATATCTGGTGCTGAGGATCAAACCCAGTGCCTCACGCATGCTAGGTGATAGCTCTACCTCTGAGCCATGACCCCAGCCCCCTAGTATGTTATTTTCTATATATTACATGGCATACCAAAAATTACTTATTTATCAAGTTTCAAATTTAACCGTCTTATATTTTACTCAGGACCTACTTATAAGCATTTGTCCATTATGTGACCACATGTTCATGCTGACCTCGGTCCTGCGAAGCTAAACTCCAGGGCAGTAGGCACCTTCGGGTTTTGTTCCTCTTGGCAGCGCCCAGCATGGTCTCCTGAAAGAAGGTGGCTAAATTAGAACACCCATGTTTTTAATCCATAGAACCTGTGAACATTTTTAGAATTTGCAGATGGGATCAAGTTAAGGACACTGAGGTGGGAGATTATCTTGAATTCTCTGGGGGCTCAATTTCATCATGGTGATAGGGGACAGACAGGTGTGAGTGGCGGGAACACAAGGTTAAGGGACTAAGTCCATACAATGGGCCCACTGTGCTGACCCCCAAATGTTGTCCTTTCCAAGAAGTAATTTCCCTGCAGCCCTGCCTGGCTTAAGTGCACAGGCTGTGTCACATTCCTCAGCAAACTACCTGTTATCTGCAGGAGAAATGCAGGCCCTGCAGGCCCGAAATACTGTTGATAAGAGGGACCCCCGGTTACCCTGAAGGAGGGCTCGGTGGCTCTTTTCACAGGCCAGATCCTGAAACTCAGGGAGACAAGGATAAATCCTTCTACCCATAAAATCTCTAAGAATCTGTGCTTAAGGATCCAATTAGAACTGGTCAAGATGGGCCAAAATGACCCCAAATGACCTAGAGTTGTCATGGCAGTGGGGACTTGTTCGTCTGATGTCATCTTGCTGTCAAAGTCAAGAGGTGGACCTGGACTCTCTGGAAACTTCTCTGGGATCCCAAATAAAACGGAGTGCAGGAGAGGCACACTGTCCCTCTCCTGAGAGGACCCACTCTCTCCCTTGAGCGTGTCCCCTTTCCCTTTCCCTATCCCTTTAATAAACCCATGCCTGTTACTCTGAGTGACATGTCTGAAATCTTTCTGACTTGATCACAAGAATCAGGATTTTTTTTTTGGGGGGGGGTTCACGCTGCCTCAGTTTCCTGGAAGACCCAAGGTAACAATGGGTCTTCACAGAGGGAAGCAAAAGGGCCGGTCCGAGAGAGACTGAAGGCACTGTGATACTGGCTGTGCAGATGGAGGGGCCGCGAGCTGAGGGGTGCGGGTGCCTGCAGGACCAGAAGAGACAGAGTGTCCCCCGACCATCCTGCAGAGGCTGATGCCGATTCTGGACCCTAAAAGCTGGGTCCTTTTCCCTCTCCGACTGTGGAACCAGGAAGGAGCCCAGCAGGACAGGGCGTGAAGGAGACTTCATTCTTGGCCAAGAAAAGGAGAAGTAGGAGACAGACTTGCCAGTCAGCCCCCGCCCCTCAGGGCTCTGGAGGCTTCAGAGGCAGGCAAAGAAAATGAAGGGGAGAGAGAGGCTCACAAAGAGGAGGGAGCGCACAGCTTCCCTGGACGCTAGGTGCCACCTCTGTGCACTCCTTCTGTGGGTCTTACCAGTGACCATCATGGTATTTGTCCACTGTCAGGGCAGATGGGCCAGGGCCACCTAGCATGCACAAGAGATTCTGATGAAGTCAGAGCTAGTCTGGTGTCCTCTCTGACAGTCACTTCTATTTAGCCAGTCTCGGTCAGCCCACGTGAAGAGGGACAGATCCTGTCCTCAAAGATGAGTAAGATGGGGCGAGGCAGAAATTCAGCGAGATCACCTAGAAGGGTAAGAACAGGAGGGTCAGAATCAGAGACTGCAGGAGGCACGACTCAGGGACATGGGCACCTCTAGAGGCTGGGAAAGGGGACAAGGATGCCCGTTGGAGCTGCCAGGAGGGACCAGCCTGCCCACATCTTCGTTTTTAGTCTGCTGAGATTGGTTATGTGCTTCTGACCTCCAGATTGTAAGATAATAAATTTTTGTTAATTAGCCGGGCGCGGTGGCCACGCCTGTAGTCCCAGCACTGGGGAGGCTGAGGCAGGAGGATCGCGAGTTCAAAGCCAGCCTCAGCAATGGCAAGGCACTTAGCAACTCAGTGAGACCCTGTCACTAAACAAAATACAAAAAGGGCTGGGGATGTGGCCCAGGGGTCGAGTGCCCCTGAGTTCAATCCCCAGTACCAAAACATAAAAAAAATAAAATAAATTTATGTTATTTGAAGCCACTAAGTTGGTGGCGCTTTGCTACAGCAGCCATAGGACACTCATACAGTGCCCAGAAAATATGTGCTGCACGAGGGAAGGGACGGTGAAGGAACACACAGGCAGCTCTGGAATACAGTGTGGGTCAGAGCCAAAGTCAGGAGCCGGTGCTGGCTCCCGTGTGTCATCTGTTACGAGACCTGGGCCTCTGAGATGTCCCAGGCCTCCACGTCCCTGGTCTGTAACCTGGGGTGGCTCTGCCAGCCTCACAGAGGACGAGGAGGAAGGACGTGCGGCTCCAGCCAGACCTCTCCCGGGTCCCCCGGGACCAACAACCCCTCCACTGCCAGGGCCTTGTGCTAGGATGGTCAACTCTTTCGCAGCCTCACGGTGACGACCACCCCGTCTCCGGAAAGGAGGCCCAGGGAGGTGAAGTAGCTGGCCCAAGGTCATCCAGCTGTTAAGGCGGAGAGTGTGGAGGGAAACGAAACCACCAGGGAGGGGACCCCAACCCAAGCACCCTCTCCGCGCAGCTCTTCCCACTGTGGCCGTCAGAAGCCCCAGACAGGGGATTCGTGCCAAGGGCAAGACATGTTCTCAGCAGGCAGACACGTGACAACCCAGAAAGGAGGTGAAAGGTCAGAGTCTGGAGCGCCCCACCCCCGCCCTAGGCAGAGTCAGGTGTCAGCAGTCGTGGATTCTGGGAGGAGGACGGTCTGGCTCACCTGGACCGAAGACACGCCCTTACAATCTTCCCTGACGAGAGATATGGGGGTCTCCCCACCCCGCGGCTGCCCCCAGGCTGGGTGTCCCCGCCAGCCCGGTTCTGTGGGAGGCCAGCCACGGGTCAGCCGAGAGGAGCACGAGGACAGGGAGGAGGCGGAGAGGCGGGGCGGGCAGCCAGGGAGGAGGAATCCCCAAACTGGCTAAAAATAGCCAGGGAAATTATTCCAGCTCCTTCCCAAAATAGAAGGCAGCCTCCCCGCCCAACAAAAGGCCAGGCGCTGGCAGCGGGAGGGGGCGGTGAGGAAAGGTGGCGGCGGCCGCCCCTCCTAGACAGCACCCCAGGCCGCTCTGTGACCTTGCCCGCAACCATCCTCCGGGGTTGGGTGCGGAGGTGGCACGGAGGGGCTGGCTGGCCTACCCCGCTCCGGAGGAGGTGGGAACCCTGGAAAGTGGAGCCGCCCCTTCTCCCTACCCCAAGTCCCGGCCCGGCCCGGCCCGCGGACCTGGGAAACCGGAGGCCCAGGCTACCCGGGCTAAAAATAGCGCTCGCCTCCTCCCAGGCTATATTTAGTCTGCTAGCCTTGGCGTCCGCACAAAGGCAGCCGTGGGCACACCCCACCGGGCAGCCCGGGCGCCCTGGCTCGGGTGCGGACACCGCCTCTAGCCACCACAGAGGCCAGAGATGGGGCGAGACCAACGGTGTGGACAGATCTGGCTTCAGCTCCCGGCTGGCTGGGTGGCACAGGACACCCACAGGCTCTCTCCGTGCCCGACTGTGCAGAAGAGAGGGTGACATGCGCGCGGGGGGGGGGGGGGTCTGGGTTCCAGAGAGCTCTAGAAAAAGGATGCTGCGCCTCTGGCCACCACACCCTGCAAGATGAGCCCCGCGCCAGGACTCTGCCAGGCATGCGTGAGGGGCGGCCGCGCCCGGCCTCGGTTTCCCCCTGGAATGGGGAATCGCATCGCTCAGCCGGAGCGCTCAGCACGTGTGGTCACTACAAATACGTTAGTGTCACTTTCATTTCTCCAAGTCCCCCTCCCGCGCAGGCCGGCTCCAGGAACGCAAGGGGCTGACGTCACCGCAGGCGGGGTCCAGCCTCCCGGCGCGGCCGACGCAGGCGGGCGCCGCCGTCACGGGCGTTCCTGCGCCAGGGAATCCCGGCCTCCGCGCGGGGGCCGGCGGAAACCCGTGACGCAGGCGCGCGCGGGCAGGCGGAGGGCGGGGCGTCCTCCCGCGCCGCCCCGGGAGCGCGGCCCCGCTCCACCCGCCGCCAGCTGGCCGCGCGCGCGCCGCGCTCACCCGCCCCGCGCGTGCACGCCCGCGCGCCACGCCTGGGCACCGACGCTGGGGCGTGCCACGAGCTCGTGGGCATGCATGTGCAGGCCCGGGACCCCCGGGCACAGCCCACGTGGGGCTGCCCTGCTCGGGGGTGGGAGACTGGCGCGCAGCTCCAGGCCCGGGAGAGGAGGGGACGGGCGCCCGGCCCAAGCCTGCTCTCGCCGGCCCCACACTCGGGCTCCCTGCAGGTGTCCGCGGCCTGTGGGCGTGGGGCCGTCGCGATGACTGTGCGGCTGCTCATCGTCTCCCCACCAGTCTGGGAGCTAATTACCGTCAGGACGAGACGGGTTGGCTGGAAAGATGAACAAATCGCAGTGTCTGCAGCGCGTCTGGGTCTCCGGGGCCTGCGGCGACGGTCGGGTGCCCAGGCTGTGGGGCGTGGCGGGCGCTGAGTGGGGTCCAGGACGACCTTGGACATCGCGCGGGTCCTAGCGGGTCCGGGCGAGTGGTGGTGTCCCAGTCCGCGGTGTCTGTGAGCGAGCGCGACATGTGGCAGGCAGGCTGGTCTCCCATAAGTAAAATGGGTCTAATAATAGTACTCCCCCGGGAAGCCAGGACCTGGCAGCCCACGCCCTGAGTTATCCAAGAGTAGTGAGGACCGCCCGAGACCTGGGGGTGGGTGCCCACCGCAGTTCTACCCCTCTCACCGAAAACTGAGGACGTCCTAAGCCTCCGTGCTCCTGTGAGCCCAGAAACCCAGGTCCAGGCTGATGGACGGAATTCTCTCTGAAGGGGAAGAGAGCAACCTGGAAGACCTCTCCAGAGCGAACCAGACCCCAAAGGCCCCAGTGTGTGACTCCGTTGATGGAAACACGGAAAGTGGACTGCTGGGTGCAGGGCTGGGGGAGGGGGCCACGTGACTACTGCTCTTGGGAATGGGGTTTCCTTTTGGGGTAATGGAATGTTCTGGTGTCAGACGGTGGTGAGGCTACACAACTTGTGACTATGTTAAAAACTGGTGCACTATGCACTTGAAAAAGGTGGATTTATGGCATGTGAAGTTTGCCCTTTTTGTAAAGGATAGAAAGGAGTCCAGGTGCATTTATGCTGAGTAGAAGGACAGACTGAGACAGGCTGGGGAGGTGGCACGGTGGCAGCATGCATGAGGACCAGGGTTCCATGCCCAGCACGGAAGGAAGGAGGGAGGAGGAGGGAGAAGAGCAAGGCTCCACACTATGATTCTGCTTATCTGACTTTCTGGAAAAGGCTGAACTGCAGGTCAGTGGTGGCCAGAGGCTGGGCGCCAGAAGGGACCCGCTACAAGGGGAAGGGAAGGGACTGCGGGACAGGGAGAGCCCTCTCATCCTGATGGGATGGTGTCCTGCGGACCTTGGTCAAGACTCCTCAAGTTGTACGCGTTAGCCGGGCGTGGTGGCACACGCCTGTCATCCCAGCACCTGGGAGGCTGAGGCAGGAGGATCGCGAGTTCAAAGCCAGCCTCAGCCATGGCGAGGCACTTAGCAACTCAGTGAGACCCTGTCTCTAATAAAATACAAAAAAGAGCTGGGGTGTGGCCCAGTGGTTGAGTGCCCCTGAGTTCAATCCCTGGTAACCACAAAAAAAAAAAAAAAAAAAAAAAAAAAAAAAAAAAGCCTGATCCACAGCAAAGGAGCAAAACACAAGGGCCCTCCTAATCATTGCCGCTGTTGTGGTTGTGCATGTGTGATGTGTGTATCCAAGCCCCATGAAACTAGGTCCCCAAATTGGAGGTGTGAATACCTGGGACACCCAGAGTCCTAGAGCATCTCTCCCCACACCAGCACACAGTCAGTAAACCACACGCCTTCAGACCCACAAACACAGGAACACACAAGCCCATAAAAACGTGCACACACAGTACACATGCATATAAACACAAATTCACATGTATGTGTGCACACACAGGCACCTACCAACACGTGTGTACAGATGCAGTTACACACCACAAAAGCAAATACACCCACGTTCATGCAAAAACACATGCGTGTGCACTTGCACGTACACATGCAACACAGCTGCACACACACACCCCAGCAGGGCAGGGCTTCCGTCTGAAGGAAGGGAGCAGCATCTCCTGCAGGAAGACCGAGTGTGACCGTGTGCCCTCGCCTGTCTCTGCGTCTGTCTGTCAAGGTAGGTGTCCCTGGCTGCCTGCCCCTGGCTGTGTCTGTCTCCAGGACTCAGTAACACCCCGTCCTCCCACCCTGCTGACCCCACCTCCTCCTCCTAGCAGGGTCCCCCACCTTCCTGTCCCCACCCTTGTGGCCGTGGGAACCTGCTGCTCCTGGCTGCAGGGAATGGGGACAGTGCTGGGCATCTGTTTCTTGTGATCTGCCTCCCCCCTCCCCCACTGCTCAGGAAGGCCCCCCCGGCCTTAGTTTCTCCTGCTGTGAAATGGATGTTTTCTGGGGGTGTCTGGGAGCTCTTTCCCAGGGCCCCCACCCTGCACAGCCTGCCAGCCCCAGCTGTGCGATGTGTGGAGCCTTCTACAGGCAACAGCCTCGACCCTGGGAGAGTCTGAAATAATGGAAAACATTTACAGAGAGGGTGTGGGGCTCACCACGCCTGGGAACCCCTCCAAACCAGGCCTGGACACCCTGTGGCCTGAGGAGGCAGGCCAGGAGAGGGAGCGGAGAGGACAGCAGGTGTGTGCTGACCCAGGCGGAGGCGTGCGGACACCTGGCTCTCGCTTCTGCAGATGAGCGGATTAACGTGAAGCCAGCTGCTTCCGGGCCAGTGCACCAGTGAACCACAGGTGTGTGCAGATGTGAGCTCACCCCCGCCCTCCCCGCCTGTCCAGGACAGCAGCTCCAAGGATCTTCCGCTTTTCCACTGCTGTGCAAGTGCCTGGTGTGTAACAGACACTCTGTGGGCACCTGCAAATCGACGTGTCCATGCATTCACACACTAGTCCACTAGACAGACAGTGACCAGCACCCGCTGTTAGGCACTAGGGACACAGTGAGCATGGCAGAAAAGTATCTGTTCTGCGGAGGGCGTGGGTGGACGTGGCCCCCCGCCTGGACCATTGCCTGTGCTAATATGCGACACACGAGTGTGAGCCTGTGTGTGAGCACACACACTGGTGTGCAGGGCCAGTTGACAGCAGCATGGCTCGTGCGACTGCACACACGCACACACACATGTGCACAGACCCGTTGTGGCTCTGCGGCGGGCATGCACAGGCCGGGCCTGGCTGTTCCCTGGATGCCCGCCCACCGGCCCAGCCCATCTTTGAGAGTGCCCAGGGCCGGGTGGGGCTGGGCGGGCCGGAAACCTCTCCCAGCTGCTGTGCCCAGTTTCAGGGAAGCCAAGGACTGGCACCCTGCCCATGGAGACTGCCTGCCCTTGCACCTGCCCCCTGGGCTTCCTGGAAGGCCCCAGGGGCCCAGCCCCCAGCCCTGCTTGCCTGAGTCCACCTCACACACCTGCACAGAGGAGGGGGTCTGCAGTCCCTGAGCCCCCTCTCCTCAAAACCCCTCAAAGTCAGAGCCAGGAGAGACTCTGAATGTGTGTCCCAGGTATTTTTGCCCCAAATCTGGGGGCCTAGTTTCACAGGGCTTGGACACACACCTTGCACACATGGGGTACACTAAGGCACACAGAGAGGAGCCTGGGAGGGGGTGATGCCCTGCATGCTGCTCCCCCTCCCAAATTGGCACATGCACACTCCCACAGGGTGGGTGGATCTCTGGGCACAGTGGGTGTGTGCAGGGTTGGGGCTCCGCAGAAAGTGCTCCCCCCTTTCTCTCTGTGCTGGGCATTGAACTTGGCCTCCCATGCATGCAAAGCACACACCCTACTGTGGACTGTGCCCCAGCCTCACAATGAGCATCTGAACTTGGAAATGGGTGCTGTTGCGCCTGCATCGAGGGCTCTATCCACATGAGCCTGCAGAAGGCTGTTTGAAAGTACAGGACATCTCCGTCAGGGTCATTTGAGAGTCTGCCTGTGCCCAGCAGGCCTTTAAGAGGCAGGGCCTGGGCACACTAGTTCTTTGCATGCCTGAAGGCATCTGCTCGGCAGGAGTTTGTTTGCACGGAATGCTAGCACACAGTAGGTGTTGCATGCAATGCTTTGGGGTCTGCATCTGGCCGGCCTTGTATGCTAGAAAGTGGCTGTGCACAGTGGGCCCCGCACGCATTCAGGGGCCTGCCCACAGCGGGCGTTTGTACGGGAGAGGCGCTGCACACAGTAGGATCTAGGTGGCGGCCGCAGCACCGCAGCACCGTGCGGCTGAGCACGAACCCGGGCTCCGCGCCGCGCGGCCGCGGTCCCCGCCCCCCCACCCCCCGCGCCTGGCCGGGCAGGTCAGGCGGCTCCGCCGGGGCGTTGGGCGGGCGGCGGGCAGGGAGGCTATTCCGGGCTCTGGCGCGGTGCCCGGGCCCTGCGCGCCAGGCCGCCCGGGGAAGGCGCCGCTCACAAAAGGAGGGTCTGTGCAGACGCCCCGCCTTCGGCCCGGCCGCCCGCCGCCAGGGGCTGGGGGAGGGAGACGCCGCCGGGGCCGCCGCCGGCGCGGACCCCCCACCCGCCCCACGGCGGGGCGGCCGCAGACACCGCGCCCGGCGGGCCCCAGAGGGAGGCTGGCACGGCCCAGCACGGGAGGGGTCGGCAGCTGGCGCTGGGGCTCCGAGCGCTCAGGCTGCGCACCCAGGGCCCAGAGGCGGCGCTGGCGAGAGGAGGGGCTCCTGCGGTGGGGACCTAGGGGACAGGACCCTGCCTTCGCCGACTTGGGCATCTCTCGCAACCGCCTCTGTCTCCAATTATCCGATTGAAGGACGGGGAAGCCGGGAGTCCTGCTGGGGAGGCCTGGGCCGCTGCCCCTCTCCACGCCCGGATCGCCTGGCCAGAGGGGGCGGCGCGGGAAGGTGTGACAGGGCCCGGCAGCGCCGCGTGCCGAGAGCTCGTGCACGCTCCGGTGGCCACGCCGCCTGGGGGACCGTTCGGCTCTTCCTTTTATGGACGGGAAACGGAGTTGCCGTGGCCAGTCAGGGGCAGAAACGAGATTCAAACCCGAAGCTCCACCGCGGCCCCTCCCTGTAAGACCTGAACTCTGCCCTTCCACACCGGGGAGCCCTCTGATAGGCATTTATGGCGCGCCAGCTGTGTACGCAGTGGCACAAACACCGCCCCACGCGCCGCACGCCCGTGATCACAGGCTTGCTCCCACGTGTGCACTCACGTCTGGAGTTGGCACACCCAAATGTGCACGGGGGTCTTTGCCTGCTGTCCAGCGGCGCCCCTCACCCCTGAGCCTGGGAACAGCCGCCTTAGGAGGAGGGGTGGGATGGGAACAATGCAGGGAAAGAATAGGGAGGGGCCAAGAGAGTACACCCACCGCTCCCCCAGACCCAGCCTCCTTGTGGCTGCAGCCTCCCAGCCTCCCTGGGAGTCCCTGAGTGTCCCTGCAGGTCATTGCAGGTCTCTGGAGGCAATCCTGGTGGGAGTGGGTCCCTGGAAATTTGCACAGTTCTTTGTCACAAGGTGCAAAGTCCAGTCCTGTGGACCTCACTACACTGGGGCTAGGGGACACACGCTGGTCTCTGAGGTCCCTCCTTGCAGGATTCCTGGACTCCAGGTTTGAGCACTGGGGTCAGAACATCTACCAGAGTGGCCACACCCTGGGGAGAGAGGTTTGGAGAGGAGAGATCACCCGGTGGAGGGGACCCTGTGGACAGCAGCTAGGAGCTGAGGACCCCGTGCGGAGAGGTCTGTGGCCTCAGGGCCAGGACCGACTCTCGGTGGAGGTTCGCAGAGGAGGGGCCCTGGAAGAAGGACAGAGGACCGTGTGGGGGGGATCCCCACAGGCTCTCCCAGGCCCTCTGGATTCCCTGAATCCTAGAAGGGAGAGCTGGGACCCAGCACAGAGGTCAGATGCCTGGGATATCACATGACTGGGCAGATTCCGAGGGTGCCCAAGGAGAGTCTGAGAACCACTACCCAGGGCCCAGGAGGGCTGGAGTGGGCACAGTGGTCAATGCCTGCCTGATGCCCCAGGCCCTGGGTTCCATACCCAGAACCACATACAAAAATAAATACACGAGACATTTTTTAAAAAGATAGTTAAAAAAACAAACAAAAATCATAATAATTAAAAAGCCGGGCGCGGTGGCGCACGCCTGTAATCCCAGCACTTTGGGAGGCTGAAGCTGGAGGATCGTGAGTTCAAAGCCAGCCTCAGCAATGGCGAGGCACTTAGCAACTCAGTGAGACCCTGTCTCTGATAAAAATACAAAAAAGGGCTGGGGATGTGGTCCAGTGGTGGAGTGCCCCTGAGTTAAATCCCCAGTACCCCCCCCCACAAAAATAATAATAATAATTAAAAAAAAAAAGGTTGCAGAGGACACTGGAGTCCACAGATGGAGCTGGGGTTGAGGGAGATGCCACCATGTCCCCTTGGCCACCCTGGACAAAGCCTGGGCATTTCCCTGTCCCTCCACCCAGGTAGGGGCCTTCTCACAGGCAAGATCTGGGGACCCCTCCGCACAGGTGGGAAGCACCAGGCACCCCAGCAACCGCTCTCAAACGTGGAGGGTGAGGTGTTGGGTAAGGAGCCCCCGGGGCCCCCCATACAGCAAGCTCTCTCACCCCGGTCGGCCGGGGGAGGCCCGGCAGCCAGGTCCACCCCACCTGTCCCCTGCTCCCTCCCAGCTGGCCTGGTGGGGCCCACGTGCTCGACCCCACTGGAGGTGCTAGCTGGGGACGCCTGGCCCGGCTGGGTGCGCTCTGATTCCTTCCGGATGTGCTGAGCCCCTACTGTGTGCCAAGGCCTGTGCCAGTGGCAGGAAAATGAGGAAGGAAGCACACAGTGGGGCTCTGTGTCTGCTGAAGGTGAGGCCTCAAGCTGAGGCTGGGGGTGAACTGCGTCCCCGGAGAGGAGGCAGGGCTCTGACACCAGGTGACCCACAGACAGTGTCTTCGCCACCATATGGAGGACGAGGTCGCTAGGTGGACCCCGACCCCAGCATGGCTGGCGTTCTCACGAGAAGGGGAAGCTGGGCTGGGGGTGGCTCCGCGGGGAGTGCCGGGGTCCGCCCCAGCTCTGCAAAAACAGGGGGTGTGGACGGTGGACCCGTATACCA
Organism: Tamias sibiricus; assembly: GCA_025594165.1. NCBI lineage: Eukaryota > Metazoa > Chordata > Mammalia > Rodentia > Sciuridae > Tamias > Tamias sibiricus. The sequence continues at coordinate 1,781,613 of CM046673.1, read as the reverse complement.
ACACGTGCAGAGGCGAGTGGGCGTGATGCCCAGGGAGAAGATGGCCACCACCAGCCAGGTGGCACCTGAGGCCACCAGACACTGGGGAGAGGCCTGGGACAGAGTCCCCCCGCAGCCCTGCCTGCCCTTGACCCTGGATTCTGGCTGTGGAACTGCGAGAACAGCACAGGTGTTGACGCCCAGCTGTGCCCCAGGACGCTCACAGCGGGCGTGGCGTGCCGTGTCCGTGGTCATCTGCAGGCCGAGTCCCGGGTGTGTGATGGTGTGACACGGCTGCCCATGCCGAGAGCCTAGAACACCACAGCCCTGGGGCCGTCACCGAGGCCCTGCTCCAGGAGCTGGGCCCGGCCACTTACTTCTGGGCAGGCAGAGCTCCCTCCACCACGGGCACCTCTGCCCTCCGAGCGGGCAGGTGGGGGTCTGGGTGTCACCCAGCACCAGCTGGCCAGGGGTGCCCAGGCCAGGGCTCACGCCCGGAGGCCGGTGTGCTCCGCGTAGGTGCCCCTTCCCAGGGACACAGACAGGTGATCTGAGCGGGGACGAGGTGGCGCCTGGGCGCCAGCCACGCTCTCCCTCGCTGCCGACTCCCGCGCCACGCTGGTGCTAGGCGTGTGTTCACTAATGCTCACGGCCCCAGGGAAGGCCCAAGGACCCGCATCCCCACTGCAGGGGTCAGGCCGCCGAGCCCAGGAGCAGGAGAGCTTGCCACGGTCACGCGGCTGCCACCTCTGCAGGGTCGGGTTCCCCGAGCTGGTGGTGTTATGGACATGGCCAGCACCCAGCACTCTGAAGGCCAACGTGTGTCCCTGAGGGACAGAACAGTCTGTCCTAGGCCGGGACACAGAAGGTCATCGGTGTGTGGCGCTCTCCTTGTGAGCGGCTGGAGTCTTTGTGCCCGTGCATTTCTGCAGTGCCGCCACATGCCAGACCCCAGCTAGGTGCTGGGCACTGGGCGTGAGAGGAATGACCATCTCCCACCCCACCCCCGCCCGCAGCCTGGCACAGACGCTGGACAGGAAGCAGGGAGAGGCCCAAACGTGTCCTGACGCGTGGCACAGGTGCCAAGCAGGGCAGGTGGGCAGGGCTAGTGAGAGCCAGCAGCGTCTGGTCTGGGGGCTTCCCAGAGGAGGGGGTGTCTGAGGAAAAACAAGGGTGCGAGGTGTTCGCCTGGGCAAGGGCAGGGACGGCGCGTTCTCCATCGAGGACCCGGGTTAGGGTTAGGGTTAGGGTGCGGCGTGTGTGTGGCTGGCGCACGCGGGCGGCCCTCATGGCCAGGAACCCTGTGCTGACCTGCGGCCGCAGGGTGGCCTCAGACCTGGGCAGGTGCGGGAGCAGACGGGCCACGCGCCTGCGGCCCCGCTGGTAGGCAGCGCCTAGGACGTGGACCTGGGTGCCCGCGGAGAGGCGGGACTGCTCCGGGCAGGGGCTTCCTTCTGGGCGACGCTGAGAGCGCCCTGGAGTTGGGGCGGCGGCTGGGGTCCACGCGGGCGGGGGCGCCCGGCGTCACCACACTGGGGCCCTGAGAGTAAGGAGGACTGTGCCGCAGTCCCCTGTGTCAGCACCTAGAGCACCTATGCCACGTGTCCCGTGGGGGTGTGGAGACGGGGAGCCGCTCACCTGCACACGCGCACACGGCGGTGCTTTTGCGTCACACAGGCCCTGGTTGGGTTCCGCATTCAGGTGCTGTCCAGTCGCCGCGCCCCTCTGAACCCCGTCTTCCTCGTGTGTGACACGCAGACACAGAGGGCACCTGCCCTGCAGGTCCTCACAAGGCCTAGGAGATGACAGGGGACAGCTAGGCCCCGCAAGGTCACCCACCACAGGGTGTCCGCGCAGCGTCTCGGCCACGCTCTGGTCTCACGCCCACCCCCAGCCTGGCCCCCAGTCCAGGGATGGGGGTACGCCTAGTGCCTCATGGCCCCAAGGCCACCCCTGCTGCCCTGGAGGGGGTCAGGGAAACAACCAGAAGCCCACAGAGGGCTCAGGCGTGGCTAGGAGTGCCCTGTGTCGGTGCACCTGCACACACACACACACACACACACACACACACACACATGCACACAGCAGGGTGGGGTCCTGTGCTAAGGGAGGCAGTGTCTCGGACACACCTGGAACAAGAGCTCAGACAGGCCATGTCACCTGCCCAAGGGGAACGGGGAGCTGGGGCTGGGGGCCCTCTGCCTGGAAGTGTGGGGGTGTGTGGGGTGCGACAGCCCGCAGGGTGTTGTGGAGCTGTGAGCGCGGCTGGCGTGCGTTTAACTGCGCAAGATGGGCGGGGCACGTGCGTGTGTGCGTGCGTCTCACACCTGCCCGCCTGCCACCTGCCACCTGTGGTTGACGGTGCCAAGTCTGTCCTGCTCATTGTCCAAAGAACACGCACGGTACCCTGGCAGCCCACCCGAGGGCGGGAGCCCAGGCCAGGACTGAACCTCCGTGACCTGTGGCAGAGCCCCCCCGACAGAGGAGTGGGAGCCGGGGGTGGGGGGCTGGGGCTGGCCGGCCAGACAGCTCAAGATCCTGGCTGGGCCGTGGCCCCCACCCTAGCCTCAGTGTCTGAGAAATGGGACAACATCTTCCTCCCGGGGCCACAGTCAAGTTTAAAGGGTTTTTGGGGACACCTAGGGAGGAGTTAAGAAATGCACACTGTTATTAACTCAAGGAAAGGCCACACGTGGGGTGGGTCGGAGGACCTTGGGACACTATGGATGGCAGTTACTGCGAGGTAGAAATGAGGAGGGAATTCACGCCTAGAGCCCAGCTATGCTTCTGCTAGTATTTGGGGCGGTGGAGACAGCTGGGGGCTTCGGGATTTGAAGCCGGGATCAGCGATCACAGCCCCCGCCTCACCGTCTTCATCTGCAACATGGCGGGACAAAACTTCAGAACTTGAAAACAAGACAGGATCGGAGCAGCTCGGGCGGATCCCAGGCACATGATCAATCCAGTAATCCTCACCTGTCAGGGATTGATCTCAGGGGCACTCGACCCCTGGGCCACACCCCCAGCCTTTTTAGTATTTTATTAGAGGCAGGGTCTCACTGAGTTGCTAAGTGCCTTTCCATGGCTGAGGCTGGCTTTGAACTCGCGATCCTCCTGCCTCAGCCTCCCAAGTGCTGGGATTACAGGCATGCGCCACCGCGCCCGGCACCTCATTTTAATTTTTTAAATATTGTCTGGAGATGCCCATCTTGCCTTGGAAGGCTGCCCTCTCCTGCCCCACGCAGGCTCTGCCAACTCCCAGTCAGCTGCAGGGGTTGAGGATGATCCTGGGAACCCCCCGGGGTGTGGTGGCAGGTGAACACCAGCAGTGTGACCTCGGCTGGTGTCCTTCGTGCCTACTGTGGGGTTGGGGAACAGCAAGAGTGAAGCTGGTCAAAGAAGGAGGGTTTCGCTTTATCTCAACTGTCAAGAGGCAGATGACTGTCCCCGTTTCAGAGGGGAGGCCCAGACACTGAGAGGTTGCCCGGGGCTGAGGGTCCCACCACCGGGGCCCAGTCATCCCACATGCCACGGGGGCCCCGAGGTCATGCTCAGATGGGACAGGAGGCCCAGGGTGAGAGGGTCAGAGGTCACAGGGCCCTTGTGCAAGGCCAGGGTCAGGGAGGACAGGGCTGGTTCCATGGCCACAGGCAGAGCCAGAAGCACCAGCCACCTGGGCCTGCAGGGAGGAGCAGAGCTTGGGATCCCTGACCTCCACCCCAGTCCTCCGGCCTCCAGCAGCCTCGTCTCCTGCTCCCTCTCCCCAAGTCCCCCCCACCCCGCTCCTTGGCTGACTGTGGGGGCGTCCCCCAGCTCCCCTGCCCCTCAGGGTGCCCCCAGCTCCCCTGCCCCTGGGGTCCCCCAGCTCCCCTGCCCCCAGGCTCTGGAAGGCTTACCTCGGTTCCTCCCACCTCCAACTGGGACAGGGTTCCCCTTACCTCCCCCACCCCCACTCCCGCGCCTTGGCCCGATCCTCCGCGGCTCCCACGCCCCCGCTCCCCTCCTCCCGGCCGGGACTTCCCCCTCCTCCCCGCGGGGCTCCCCCGGCCCCGTGACTCCCGGGGACCGCCGGGGCTTTCCTCGGTGCCCACGCAGGGCTCGGTGGAAAGGTCGCGGCCTGTGGGCAGGCCTCCCCCGCCGCGCCCCCGCGCGCCCACCCCGCAGACGCGGGGCGCGAGGACTGAGGCCGGAGCGCGGGGGGGCGCGAGGCCCGGGCGGGGGCGGCGCCGCGCTGCGCCCGGGAGAACCGGCGGGCGGCTTGCAGTTTCGGTTCAGAGGCAAAAAGCAGCCCGGTGCCAAGCCCCGCGGGCCGGGAGGCCGACTTCCTGGGGTATTTTTCTGCTTGTTGATTTTACTTCGGGAAAAGAAAAAAAATTTTTTTCTTTGGTGCAACTTAAGAGGCCCATCCTGGGGCGGTGGGGGCAGGGGGCGCGCCCAGAGACCGAAAGGCAGCCCTGGGCCCCGCCTGTGTGGTCCCAGGTGCCCCCGTGACCTCTCTGGACCTTGGGTTGCGGTGGTGGCTGCGCAGTCAGGGGCTGCAGCCAGCTCCCCCCACGCCGCCCCCAGGGTGCGTCAGTGTGTGCCCAGGGCTCGGGGTTGGCTCCAGTACGGCCGGTAACAGCGGTGGCACGGCGGCCAGGTTTCGTAATAAACCGGTCTCTTAATTGCTACAGGGCAGGAGAAGGAAAAAAAAAAAAAAAAAGAGGCAAAGATTTGTTGGAGTTGGGTGGTGGCGCCTGCTGCAGAGAGAGAGGCACTGTTTTTGCAAAGGAGCCTGGAGCTGCTAATGGGGACTTAAGTAACACTTCCTGATGTGCTGGGAGGGGGACGGAGGGAGGGGTGCTGCTGGAGCTGCAGCGCTAGGGGGCGGGTCGTCTTCCTTCGCAGAAGCCGAAAATACACCAGAACCCAGAGGCTTCAGAGATTTATTACAAGGCCATCATAGTAGAAATAAAAACACGTCTGTAAGCATCGGCTCTCTCAGTGGTTGAGTAACAAGTGCAAGTAACAAAATAGATAGTCTCTGTCGTTTGCAGACTGGGAGTTCAAGGGCACAGAGCGGCATCAGCCCTGGCTCCCACGAGGGTGTGGGCCCTCAGTCCTCCAAGTCACGTTTTGCAGATGTCAGCCACAGTCTCAAGGAAGGTGGGGGACAAGGAGTCCCGCCCACCCTGCAGTGTGGAGTCCAGATCCTCCGGGGGGGAGGCAGCAGCGCCCCCCTCCAGCTTCTGCTCAGGAGACCTGGGCTCCAGGGTCCCCTCTCGCTCGCCTGGGTCCCCTCTTCTCTCTCAAGACCGCCTCTGGCGCTGTTCCTGGGTAGCCGCAAGCCGTGTGGTGGCCGCACACTCCCCTCTCCTGGTCCTCAGTCTCAGTGACTCTGCCCCCGATGGTCTCATGGGTTGGGTTGGTCTGGGGGATTTGTTCTGGGGGGAGGATCAAATGTGTTTTATTTTTTTGGCAGCAACTCAACAGGTCCTGATGCTGGGAAGGCCTCAGCGCTCCTGGAGAGAGATATAGGGGACCCACTGGTTATTGCCCCGGCTCTCTTCGCAGTAGCTGGCTACCTCCACCAAGCCGTGGCTCTTCCAGGCGTCTGAGTGAGGGTTCTGTGGGAGGAAAGAGGAGTGGGTTAGTGGGAGCCCCAGGAGGAGGTGGGGAGACTCCCTCTCCTGGGGCCCCCTTGGGGAAAACAGGCCAGCTCAAAATAGCTGCCTGGGTGAGGAGGCCAGGGGCAGGGCTGCCCACGGGACATGCCAAGCATGGCTGAGCACTGAGCTGGTGCAGGACTGGTCAGCCCGACTTTGTTGACAAACACGGGCCCAGGTGCCCTGCGGGGCGGGGCAGGGACCCAGCTCACCGTGACCAGGAGGCAGTGCAGGTCCCGGGCTTCAGTGGTGCCCTGCACCTCGGTGGGTTCTCCCAGGAGCTGTGCTAGCCGCTGCATGCCAGACACCCTCATGATGTCAATGTCGTTGTCACAGCAAAAGGACTGGATGAGGGTGAAGTGGATTTGCAGGGCAATGTCATCCTCTTCCTCCTCATCAATAGCCAAGAGACACAGGACCACACTGTCAGGGTCCCTGAGGGAGTCCGAGAGAGAGGGGGTCAGGTGAAGATCATGGAAAGGCCACCAGGCACGAAGAGTTTGCAAGAGCAAAGTGAAACTGCAGGATGCAGAGACTGGCATCCGCATGCTGACTGTGGGGACACGAGTCAAAGTAATGGGGGGATAGGACGGTTCAAAGGGAGGGGGGCTTGCAAACGATACACTGTCATGTCAGGATGCTGCAGCCCCTTTCCCCCAAAGAGCCGAGAAACCCTGAATCCATAGTGGGGGGCGGGGGACTCGCTAAGTCTCAGCCCCGTGCAAGACAGGGGCATAGGGAACCTGCAGAGCAGAGGGGCGCCCCCACCGCACCCAGCCTAGGAAGGGGGTCTGACTCACACATTCATCAGCTTGGCTGACTCGTACACCCCCACCGTCAGGCGGTCCTGGCGCTGGGCGGCCACCAACAGCTCCTCCACCGCGGCGGTCACCGTCTGCATCCTGAAGCCGGGGAGAGGAGAGTCAGCGCTGGGCGGGCTACCTAGCGCCACGGCACAGCCCATCCCTTGGGCGGCGGGGGCCCCAGGTACTTACTTCTGAGCCGCGTTGTCACACGCCACGAGCTCTTCCAGCGTCATGTTGCAGTTATAATCCACAGTGGACGCAACCCCACGACAATTCCCAAGGAGAAATTGCAAAACCTGAGCCAGAGAGCCCAAAACCTTCCCACGGAGCCGGAACTGTCCAAGACCTTCGGGAAGCAGCAAAATTCCCGTAGTAAAAATAGGCGAAGAAAAAACAGCAAAAGTCCTCAGCGAAAAATAATCCACGGGGCCGAAGACTCAGCATCCGCACCCTAGCTTGGCGATTGAGTCCGTGGCCACCGGCGCCGCCTTTTATAGACTTGTAAGGCAGGGGCGTGGCCTCGACGAGACCACTCTTCCTTTCTATTGGCGGAAAAACAAAGGCCAGAGCAGCGAGCGCTGCGGTTGGTCAGCACCTTGGAGGGGGTGGAGCGCCGCGCTAGGCTGCCCCACGTGGGGGCGAGAGCTGGGAGGAGGGAGCGCGGGGGGGGGGGGGGGGGGGGGGGGGTGCCGTGAGTGCCAGAAGAGAAAAAAAACAGAAGTTTTCTCCTGATTTCCCGGCAGCCGCGCCGCGGTTCGGGGCGCGCGCGGGATTTCCAGCGCGCGAGGCTGCCTGGACTTTCGCGGGGCGGGGCGGGGGGGACCTGGAATCCCCTCTCATCCCCGGAGAGTCCCGGGGAGCTTTTCCCAAGCTGTGCTGGGGGACTGCATGGGAAGGCGCTCAGTTTGCACACTGATCCCTCCCAGGAGGTCATGAGGAGGGTCTCTCCTGGCTGTGAGTACCCCACCTCTCTGGGGAACGCGGCACCGACCTCACTGGTTGGAATGTGCATTGTGTAAGATTAGGAGCATACAATAAGCACTCCATAAGTTTGGTAGTTCTCAGGAGGCCTCTACAAAAGCGAGGGCTGCAAAGGCAACAACCTCTGGGTCCCCATCTGCCCCCTAAGAATGAAAGCGCACCGGCCTCCTGGGGCCGGAGGGAGCATTAAGTAAAGTGTACACAGCGCTCGATAAATGTCATCTGGAGGTCGCGGTAGGCACCTGGAAGGCCCCACATGCAGGGGCTGCAAAGCCCTGGGCACCCTGGGGAAGAGACCGGGCGCCCCCCTCCCCCCGGCACCCCGGGCAAGTTTCAGGGTGGGGTGCGCGTGGGAGGCGCAGGTGGCGCGGCCTGCAGGCGCTGTGCTGGCGGGTCCCGCCCCCTGCCGGCCGCCCCGCGGTCCACCCTCTGACCGCGGCTCCCCGCCGGCTTGCGAGGAGAAACTGGGCCCGGGAGAAAGCCTGGGGGCAGCGGTTCTGGTTTGCGCTGCACGCTGATGACTGGGACTTGGTCGCAATGATGACGGTCACTTTCGTTTCCTCGCCCCAAGGTGGGCGCTAGTCGAGGGCCCCTTCCCTGTGTCGTGGGTTATGCATTTACTCGAGGAGCTGGGAAGCCGAGGCTATGCTTCTTATGCAAAAAGGGAAACCGAGGCCTGGAGAGGCTGTCGCTGCCCAGTGGGAGCCACCCGTGTGGGCCAGGCTCTGCACGAGCTAGGCGGGCAGACCCACGTGGGACTGTCTCCCACGGCCCATCGGGGGCTCCCGGTGACTCACATCTGCGTCCCCTCCCCCGCCAGCCTCCGGCCTGGCCTCGGCCCGGCGGCTCGGTTCCCCCGGTTCGGCAGCCCGTGGGTCCAGCTGACGCATCGCGCCGCCTCCGCGCCGCCCACCGCGGGGGTGCGAAATGTCCCCGGCTCGGCTCGGCGAGGCGGCGCCACCTGGTGGCCGCCGATGTCCCTGCGCCCGCAGAGCCGGAAGAGGGGGGGGGCGGGGTGAGGGAGGTGAGGAGGGTCCCCGCAGCACTTGGCATGAGCAGCGCGTATTTTCTATTTCGTAGACGCAACATTTTATTTATTTTTTTATTTTTTGGTACCGGGCATTGAATTCAGGGCACTGGACCACTGGGCCACATCCCCAGCCCTTTTTTGTATTTGATTTAGAGACAGGGTCTCACTGAGCTGCTTAGCGCCTCTCTGTTTTGGAGGCTGGCTTTGAGATCCTCCTGCGTCAGCCTCCCGAGCCGCTGGGATTACAGATGTGCCACCCGGGCCTGGCTGATGCAATATTTAAAAAAAAATCAAATATACAACCTTTTGCCTGGGAATCTTTATTATTACTGTTATTACTATGGTAAAGCTTGTGTGTAAGAACATTCGTGATTTCAGCCACTTCTAGCTCTGGTGGGAGGGTCTGCTCTGGACCTTGGTTGCAAAACAGGCTGTCCCATGTCATCACCAGCTGTCGCTGGAGCCCAGCTGCAGCTTTTTTTTGGCTTCTGGGGAGGCGATGCTGGGCCGGCTGGGGCACTGAACCCAGGGCCTTCCTGCACCCCGAGGTCAAGCGACAAGCGGATGCCGTCTCTCTGTCTGATCTGAGTGACACCTGTCCAGAGCAACCCCAACACCATAGGTGCATGCCCATTTAAGCCTATTGGCTCTTGCCTGGGGAAAAAGAAGCATTCTGCCTTGTCAGACATCTTGTTAAATAAAACTGCTCACAGCCACTTCTAAGGGTCTGCCCAAAACAGGGTCCCATCATCACCAGCCGACCCACAGCTTTTTTCTTCTGGGTGCTGGGGACTGAACCCAGGGCCTCCTGCACCCAGGCAAGTGCTCTCCTGCTGAGTGACACCTGTCCAGGTAGGTGCATTCCCATCATGCCTTGCAGACTCGTTAAATAAAAACTGCTCACGGCCCTCTGCCAGTCCCTGGCATGCTCGGACCACCTTTCCATCCGCATGAGGTTGCCTATCCCGGCTGGCGGAGAGCAAGCACGGTGTGTGTCCTCCGTGACTCCCTGCTCCGTGCGCAGAGACCTGGAGCTCGTCCCTGAAGGAGCCTGCGCCAGGACGTCCTCTGCTCTAAGGTGAGTGACAGGGCCCCATCCTTTGGAAGGACCACCCTCATCCCTCCATGGACGCTTGGCTTGCTTTGGCCTATGTGGACACCTGCTTTTGTGAATAAAGTCTTCTTAGACCCAGGGCCAGGTGTGAGGGCAAGGCAGGCCAGGCACTTGTCTTGGGCACAGAAGTTCAGGGATTGGCAAAGAGCTCAGAGCCTCATGGTAACTTTTTTTTTTTTTTTAATTTTTAAAACATTTTTATTTATTTGCTTTTAGTTGTACACAATGCATTTTATTCAATGCGTTTTATTTGTATGTGGTGCTGAGGATTGAACCCGGGTCGCCCACATGCTAGGCGAGCGCTCTACCGCTGAGCCACAATCCCAGCCCCCTCATGGTAACTTTTTTAAAAAAACTATTTTTTTTTCAGCTGTGGTTGGACACAATACCTTTATTTTATTTATTTTCAAATATTTTTTTAGTTGTTGATAGACCTTTGTTTCATTTATTTATAGGTGGTGCTGAGAATCGAACCCAGTGCCTCACACATGCCAGGCAAGTGAGCTACCGCTCAGCCCCAGCCCCAGCCCTATGTATTTATTTCTGTGTGGTGCTGAGGATTGAAACCAGGGCCTCGCTTGTGCTAGGCGAGTGTTCTCGCCACGGGAGCCGCAACCTCAACATGAGAGATTTGTGATGTAATCGTGCGCGTGCGTGTGCTGGGCACCAACTCTACCACTGAGCCACGGCCCCAGCCCTGGTGGTGGCTTTTGAAGATTCTGCATTACAATGTGGCCTTGGAGGTTGAGTTTTCACCCTAGGCTCTGCCCTGACCATGCCTCTGGGTGCCCTGATGACAGGTGACCCTGCCCTTCCGGGAACCCGAAGCCCACCCTCTGCCTGAGGGGAGTCTTGCCTCTGCACTGGGGAAGCTCGACCACTGTGTGAACCAACCGTGCGTGGGCCTTGAGGATAGGGGTGACAGGGCCCGCGGCCCACTGGCTCCTGCAGGCCTGTGGGAGGCCCCGTGCGATCCTCTGGGCTTTGCAGAGGGGGACGGAGGCTGGGAAGACCATCTCAGTCTCCTCCTTCCCCAGGAGGTGCCCAGGTCTCTGAGCACTCCCGAGCCCGGGCAGAGCTGGGGAAGGGCAGCTCCGGTGTCGGCGCTGGACGGGGAGGGGGGCTGTGGGCACCATGGGTCACAGCAGCCAGCCAGGCCAGCTGTGTGGGGTGCACAGGGCTTGCCTGGTGCAGACCAGATATGGCATGGGGTGCAGAGTCGCTGGGACAAGGGCCAGGCCTGGGGCAGGCTGCTGGGCTGTGGTGGGTGCGCTAGGAGGGGCAGGGACACCCCTCTCCCAGGACTGTGCAAGGCGAGGGACGGAGCTGGCTCAGGGGTGAGTCTGGTGGGGTGCAGAGAAGCTCAGGAGAAGGAGTCCTGGGGGCCGGGTGTGGCTCAGAGGTAGAGCCAGGCCTCGCATTAGGATATCACAGTCCTGGGGCCAGGCTGGGGCTCAGCAGGAGACAGAGCGCTTGCCTAGCGTGGGAGAGGCCCTGGGTGTGATTCTCAGCACCAAGTATAAGTAAATAAAATAAAGGTCCCAGCACTCGGGAGGCTGAGGCAGGAGGATCGCGAGTTCAAAGCCAGCCTCAGCAGTGGCGAGGCACTTAGCAACTCAGTGAGACCCTGACTCTAATAAAATACAAAAAGGGGCTGGGGACATGGCCCAGTGGTCGAGTGCCCCTGAGTTCAATCCCTGATACCAAAAAATAAATAAATAAAATAAAATAACATAAAGGTTCATCAACAACCAAAAAATATCTTTTAGATGTTCTTAGTGGTCATACCTTTATTTTATTTATTCATTTTGTTTTACAAGGATATTCTCCATCACGGCTGAGGTTCGTAGTGCCACCTTGGCACTGTGCCCCCACAGAAGTACTGTGTCCCCTCCCTGATTCTTAGGGCCCTGCCTATGGCACCCGAGCCCGCCTGGGAGGCCGGGTGAGGGTGCTCCCGCTGGACAGGTGAGGAGGAGGCCACCTCTGGGGAGGCGGCTGGGACAGAGGAGCTTGAAAGAGGGACCGCAGGGCGGAGGCCGTCCTGCCTCGCGGAGGAAGGCTGTCTCCCAGGTCCATGCTGGGGGCCTGGGGGGGCCGTGAGCAGGCGAGGCCACGGGGGCGCGTCCTCAGGGGCCAGTGTCCTTCTAAGAAGAGGACGGAGACCCGAGCCTGCTGGCCCTCCACCCTGTGAGGACGCGCTGGCCGGCCGCCAACCAGAGGAGCCCTTCTGGGCCCCGGGCGTTGCCTGTCCATCCTGGCTCCGGCCTGCAGATGCGGAGGGGTAGGTCCTGGTCTTGAGGCCCTGCGGCTCACAGGGCCGCCCCAGGCAGCCGGGCTGACCGGACGTGGAGGGCGGGGCCTGCCCAGGCTCGAGTCCCAGCCCCTCCCGGCCAGCTGCGGGGGCCTGGGTGCATCGCTGGCCCTCGCTGGGCCTCCGTTTGCCCCTCTGCGTGATGGACACTGGAGCTTCTCTGGGGTGGTCCGCATGTTCGGGGTGCGGTGGGCGCCTCTGGCCTTGCTGGGGCTCCCAGTGAGGCGCCCTCTGGCCTCAGGTGCTGGGTGGGGTGGGGCAGGCAGGGCTGCGCCCCAGGAGCTGGCCATGGAAGGCTGCTGGTCACTGGAGCTGAGCTGAGTGGCCTCAGCAGCACCTGCCTGGGCGGGGCAGGACACCAGGGGCCCTGGTGCGACTGGCCTCAAAAGCCCACTTCTTTGAAGTCTCCAGCCTGTGGCCAAGGTCACCTTGCCCCTCCAGCCTCATCATGTACGCTTCTAGACAGCAGGGCCTGGCCAGCCCTGGCCAGCTGGCCACCCTCCTAGGACCCCTCCCCTGCGAGCGCTGCTTCCTGTCTCTGTCACTTTAACAGACCCTGCTGCTCGCACCTCCTGTCTGTGGGTCTCCTTCCCTGAATTTGCAAGACGAAGAACTTATGAACCCTTGAGTCTCAAATGTGTACCGAGGGGGCCACAGGGCTACTTCAGAGGGGGCTCAGGGTGGCTCCTCTGAGAAGGTGACATGTGAGCCGAGACCTGTGGCCTGAGAAAGCCAGGCTTGAGAGGCTCTGAAGGAAGAGCACTCCAGGCAGCGGGCACAGCCGTGCAAAGGCCCTGGGGCAGAAGGAGCCTGGCGTGTTGTGTTGGAGACCCAGTGAGGAGCCCCGTGTGCTGGAGCAGAGGGTGGAGGGAGGAGGAGGAGGGGGGCCGCCTTGGGGGCTGCAGGCAGGGTCTGGGTGGGCCTCCGGGTGTGGCCAGGAAGCCACTGGCAAGTCTGAAGTAGGGAGAGGGCGGGCTGTGACATCATGTTTTCTTGCACAGATGAACAAGAGGAGATTCCTGTCCCCAAGGAGAGGTTTCCGGGTGGGGGTGACTCACCCTGCGAGGGTCCAGACGTTTGTAAGGCAGGAAGGGCTGGGAGGAGGTGGGGCCGCACGCCAGGTGGGGGTGGCTGGCGAGGCCTGGGAAGGCTGAGGCTCCTTACAGGGCAGGGTGGGGGACTCTGGCTGGAGGTCGGGCCAGTGCTTGAGGTCTTCTGCACTGCAAGGCCTCTGTAGGACACCCTCCCACCTGGCCTCCCAAGGGCTGTGTGTCCTTGAGTTGGTGACTCAACCTCTCTGAAACTCCCTCTTTTCATGGGAAAGTCAGGCTGTGGGAAGGATTACTCAAAATGGCGTTTTGAGAATGGCTTTGGCATGGGTGTTCCATATGTCTTTGGCTACCTGAAGCCACCCATCTAGCCGGGCGCGGTGGTGCACGCCTGTAATCCCAGCACTTGGGAGGCTGAGGCAGGAGGATCGTGAGTTCAAAGCCAGCCTCAGCAATGGCGAGGCACTTAGCAACTCAGTGAGACCCTGTCTCTAATAAATACAAAAAAGGGCTGGGGGTGTGGCCCAGTGGTCGAGTGCCCCGGAGTTCAATCCCCGGTACCACAAAAAAAAAAAAAAAAGAAAAACACATGAAGCCACCATCTGTCCCTGGACACCCTTAAGCCACCCCTACCCCCGGTTCTCCCCGCCACACCAACTGCCAAAAGCTAAGTTGTACCGCGTGCCGGCCTCCTCCACTCGCCCTCCAGAAGGGAAGCGCCACTGGAAGCCTCCGGGTGTGTCCTCTGCGCCCTGGCCCATGCCCTCTCGTGCCCGTCCTGTCCTCCCAGTGGCCTTCCCCTGGCCACTGCGGCGGATTCCCTCCACGGGCCTCACACCCTGCCACGCCCGCTGGCTTCTCTGCTGCGGGTGAGGCAGGGCCGCGGGGAGCAGCCTGCGCTGCTGGTCCCTGGTTTTTCTTCCTTGCACAGAAACCGCGGGGCACACGCGGCACTCCTGCTGGTGGGGCGGCTCCGCCAGGCCCCGCGTGCTGCCTGGTGCCTGGGGCACCAGCTGCGGGCTGGCAGGGTCCCAGCACACAGCACGGTCCTTGAAGACCAGATGGAAGAGAAGCCGTGAGGCCCACCGCGGGCAGGCGCTGGAGGAGGAGCCAGCCAGCCATCAGCGGGGGCGCAGGGGAATGTCACAGCTGGTCAGAGCCCAGAGGACGCTGCGTTATAGGCTGTCAGGATGCCAGGGCGGACTCCGCTCAGCAGAGGCACCGACCTCAGGGCTGCCACCCCTGCCTGCTCTCTCCCCAGGTTCTGGGGATTGAACTCAGGGCACTCGACCACTGGGCCACACCCCCAGCCCCTTTTTTTGTATTTTTATATAAGAGACAGGGTCTCACTGAGCTTGCTAAGTGCCTCGCCATGGCTGAGGCTGGCTTTGAACTTGCGATCCTCCTGCCTCAGCCTCCCGAGTGCCAGGCGTGGCCACTGCACTGGCTTTTCTTTCTTTCTTTTCTTTTCTTTTAAATATTTTTTTTTTAGTTGTAGTTGGACACAACACCTTTATTTTCTTTCTTTCTTTATTTTTATGTGGGCTGAGGATCGAACCCAGCCCCCGCACCTGCTAGGTGAGTGCTCTCCCACTGAGCCCCAGCCCCAGCCAGCTTCCTTCTTTCCTTCCTTCCTTCCTTTCACTGGGGATGAAACCCAGAACCTTGGAAGCACTGCACCCCTTGAAGGGCAAAAATCACACCGGGGACAGCCGTGCAGCCAAGAGATTTATTCAACAGCCTTTGTGGCTGGTCGAAGGTCGAAGAGGTGCTGGGAGAGGGGAGTCAGGGAGAGGGAGTGTGCAAGCTCTGGTGGGAGAGGGGAGTCAGGGAGAGGGAGTGTGCAAGCTCTGGTGGGAGAGGGGAGTCAGGGAGAGGGAGTGTGCAAGCTCTGGACAGAAGGTGGGTGCCTGGTTGTAGTGGCTGGGATCTCTGGAGCTGTCGGCTGGGGCAGCTGCCGTCGGGCTGGAGGTGGTGGGTCTGGAGCTGTCGCAGTGGCTGCCTCCTCTCAGCAGGGTGGAGCTGTAGTGTGTCCCAGTCTCTGAACGGGGCCCTCTATAGGGATTTCTGGTGGGAGGTGCACCAGAGCAGCCCCAACGCCATTGGCTCTTTGCCCATGGAACAGGGCGACCTTTAAGCCTATTGGCTCCTGCCCTGGGGAAAAGCAACATCCTGCGGGGAATGAAACAAGGTTGCTTTGCTCAGGATGTGGTGACCTCTGGGGGAGGGTAGCCCATCTATCACCCCTGAGATACATCCCCAGCCATTTTAATTTTATTTTGGGACGGGGTCTCTGCAAATTGCGGAGGCTGTCCTCCTACTTGCCATCCTCCTGCCTCAGCCTCCTGAGTGTCTGGAAGGACCGCTGTGTGCGACCATGCTCATCTGACCATTTGACTCTCTGCGGCTGCGTAGAGTCTGACCGCCTGCCTGGTCGGAGGGTCCCTCTCTGCAGTTCAGGGCTTCCCGGGACCCTCAGTTCAGAGCAGCTGACTCAGTTCACAGACCCCACAACCTCTTCTCAGGACCTCTCAGCACCCAGAAAAGTGGTCCCCTCGTGTTGACGATTTCACTGTTGCAACAGGACACACATTCCAGTCCACCAAGGAAGGTGAGGCCCTAAGCCGAGTCCATGAGGGTCCCGAGGGAGAGCGTCTGGTCACTGTCCCCCAGGAGCCCAGGGCATGCAGCTCTCTCAAGCAGGGGAACCCGGCCCAGCCTCCTCGCCCACCTGGTGAGCTCTCCTCTGCAGCCGTCCCCAGAGAGCCTGGCCCAAAGCCCCTCCTTCCTCCTATTGTCAGACTGGACTGCCCCAAGCCACAGACTCCGAGGGACATTCCTGGGGCCTAGAGGTCGCCTCCCAGCAGCTGGGGACAAAGGCCAGCCTCTCTTTGGGCGAGGCTAAATTTCTTCCTACACGATGGGGTGAGCCCCCTGTGCTGTCTTTGGTATTTTACAGAAGTCCACACTTGTGGAATCCCTCCGAGACAATGAAGCAGGCAGGACTCCAGAGTGGCCTGAGCCGAGCCTCCGTGCCTCTGTGGCAGTGACCTTTTGCCTGTCGACACAGCCGGGCCATGGGGTGCCCAGGAGTGAGCCGAACGTTGTTCCAGGTGTGTCTGTGAGGGGTTCCGGATGGCAGCGGTAACTCCCCCCTGGAGTGGGTGGGCCTCGTCCAACCTGGTGAAGGCCAGAACGGAAAGAAGGGGCGGGTTCTCCCGGAGCCAGAGACCCCTCCTGCCCCATGGCATTGGAGCAGGGACATCAGCTGTGTCCTGCCTTCAGACTCCGCGGGTTGGAGCACGGCTCCTCCCGTCTGAAGCGCGGCTGGAGTTTGATCTGCTGTGAGGCGTCCAGAGGGTGGAACTCCCACCTGGCCACAGTGCTCAGAGGCAGGGCCTTGGGGGTGGCGAGGGTCGGAAAAGGTCCCTGAGGTCATCGGTGTGGAGCCCCTGCATTGGGTCCTGGTGGCTTCACAAAACAGAGAAGGAGAAGCCAGGTGTGGCGGCCGCAGCGGTCATCCCAGCGATTCTGGAGGCCGATGCAGGAGAGTCACAAGTTCAAGGCCAGCCTGGACAACGCACAAAAGAGGCTGGAGGTGAGGTTCAGTGGTGACTCTCACCCGGCACGCGTGAGTCCCTGTGTTCACGCCCAGTACGAGCGGACACTCAGACACACACACGCACACACACGTGTACATGCAAACACACTCATGCACACGCATGCTCACACGTGCATATACACTTGTGCACACACGTGTGCCCCTACACGTGCACCTCCACATGTGCACATACACACACGTAAGTGCACGCGGACACACTGCATGCACACTCGCGTGCGCACACTCCTTTCTCCCAGGGTGCCCTGCACGGGCTGCTGGGGACCAGAACCCCGAGACCCCAGAAGCCCCTCGTTGTGTCCTCGGGCGTGGGGGCCGGAGCCCAGGCGTGCCCGCTGCTCAGCCACATCCCAGCTGCTGCTGCTGCTGCTTCTTTTAAATATTTATTTATTTGCTGTAGTTGTACACAACGCAATGCATTAATGTTTACGTGGTGCTCAGGATGGAACCCGGGCCACGCATGTGCGAGGCGGGCGCTCTGCCGCTGAGCCTCAACCCCAGCCCCTTCTTCTTCTTTTTTAATGAGACAAGGTCTCATTAAGCCGCGGTCCTCCTGCGTGGCGTCCCTGGGACGGCCGGGCCCCACTGCGCTGGCTGGCCTGGACTCACTGGGTGGTTTCGTTCGTTTCTTTGTGATCACCAACAGTGAGGACTTCCAGACCCAAATCAGTCCCTCCCTCTTAGGTGACGAGGCCCTGAGACAGCTGCTGGCCACAGCCTTCGAGGACCACAGCTCTCAGTCCAGCACCTGGTGAGGAAAGGCAGTGTGGACAGTGTGGCCAGCAGGGGCAGCCCTGAGCCACCAGGCCAGCAAAGCTGCCCCTCCTCCTGACCCACGGACGGTGATGTAAGAAGAGCGTACTGTCCCCACCCCTCTAGTCCACGACCCCCTCATCCACAGCCTGAACCCTCAGAGGGCCAACCCTATACAGGCGGCTATTTTCCTATGCACACGTGCCACGACAAAGCTGAGCTTATGAATTAGGCACAAGAGATCAGCAACGGCAACAAAACAGGACGATTCACTATGATAAGTATAAATGTGTTTTCTACACCGGCGCGGTGGTGCACGCCTGTAATCCCTGCACTTGGGAGGCTGAGGCAGGAGGATCATGAGTTCAAAGCCAGCCTCAGCAATGGCAAGGCACTTAGCAACTCAGTGAGACCCTGTCTCTAATAAAATACAAAAAAGGGCTGGGGATGTAGCCCAGTGGTCAAGTGCCCCTGAGTTCAATCCCCGGTACCAAAAAAAAAAAAAAAAAAAAAAAAAGTATAAAATGTGTTTTCTCCTCTCTCAAAATTTTATTGCACTGAACTCACCCCTTCCTGTGTATTGGGGGCTGCTTGTTATGGAGCACAAGCTGACCTATACACTGATGTTGCAGTACGCAGAGTTTCCTTCTTTAATGTGCCCACTGTTTAGGCCACAGCCCTCCCATCCCACACTCCCTGCCTTTCTTCCTCATGCCCGCCACGGGCATGGCTACTGATCGTCTGTGTCCCCGCCTCCCGCCTCTCTGGCCCCACACAGGATGCACTTCCCTGCAGGCTCCCATGACAGGCAGCTGCTGGCCACCCTCAGATTTCAGCTGGGATCTGGGTTCAACCCCAGGTTCCTGAATTCTGATACTGGAGTCTAAGTTTAGCTTTAAAAAGGCTCTGGAATCAGGGCCCCCAAAATGCAGACCCCAGAATTCAGGTTCCAGGCTCCCAAATCAGGGCCCCCAAGACCCAGACTCCAGAATTCAGGACTCAGAATGTGGACCCAGACCTAGGGACCGCCCGCATCTAGACTTGGGTCTAGACTGGATCCAGGATCCAGTCCTCCAAGATCCGGACGCAGGAATTCAGGACTCAGGCTGCGGAATTCAGGTCCTGGGAGGTGCTCAGGGCCGGGCCGGAGCCAGCGCAGACGCTGGGCTGCGATTTTGAAAATCTGGCGCCAAAATTCAGCGCGGGGTGGGGGCAGCGGCGCGGGGTGGGCTCTCGGGGCCGCACCTGCCCGTGCCCAGCTGCGCCCGCGGTGCCCAGCGCCGAGGCCCAGGCCTCCGGGGACTCGGCGTGCACCCGGGAGCGGGGCGCAGCCCAGACCTGGCCGCCCGGCTTCCAAGGTCCGGCCCCTGCCCGGAGGGGACGAGGTGCCACGCAGACCGTCCGGCAGGGGCACCGAGCGCAGCGGCCCGCGTCCTCGGAGGGCCGGGTGGGCGGGGTCGCTTCCCGGCTGCCGTCTGCGGGGGTCCCAGAGCTCTCTCACGCACCACCACCGGTGACAGCGGCACTGTCTCCAGACACTTTGGTTGTCATGGCTGAAGGGGTGGCTCTGCCTCAGAGAGGTGGAGCCCAGGCTGCACAGTGAACGGGACCCCTTCACCGCCCGTGGGACCGCGCGGCTGGAGAAAGCCGGCTGTGGAGACTGCCCCGGTGGAGTCCGCAGAGGCCACGGTGTGGACTAAGCTCCTGCCCCAGAGAAGCGACCAGACCACAGTGGAGTCGTGGGGATGGGGCCACGCAGTCACACTGCACTCCAAGCAGCCAGTTTCCCAAATCACCCAGATTCCAAGCAACCGAGCAAAAGGGCCCAGTCGACCTGAGCAGGCACGCAGAGCCATCCCCTGCTCGGATCCCCAAGGGAAGTCATTTTGCAGCCACCAGTGCCTCCTTTCTGCTCATAGAGCCCTGGCCTCCCTCTGTCCCTACCACCACTACCTTTCCTGGCCTCTAGTAGTACTTTTCTTCCCCCCAGTACCGGGAGGGGACCCATGGCCTTGTGCCTGCTAGGCAAGTGCGCTACCACTGAGCCACACCGCCCCCCATGAGGTTAACTATTTTAGCTTCCACGTATGACTGGGAACATGCAGTATTTCTCTTTCTAGCGCACTTCCATGAAGTGCTCCGGTCCACCTGTTTTGCCAGCCGTGGCTCTTTTTTCTTTCTGGTACCAGGGATTGAACTCAGGGGCACTCGACCCCTGGGCCACATCCCCAGCCCTTTTTGTATTTTATTAGAGACAGGGTCTCACCGAGTTGCTAAGTGCCTCGCCATTGCTGAGGCTGGCTTTGAACTCGCGATCCTCCTGCCTCAGCCTCCCAAGTCCTGGGATTACAGGCGTGCACCACCGCGCCCGGCACCTCATTTGAATTTTTAAAATATTGTCTGGAGACGCCCATCTTGCCTCCCAAGTGTTGGGATTACAGGCGCGCACCACCGCGCCTGGCTCGAGCGATGGCTCTTTAAGGAAGGCCTCGAAAGGTCTTTTCCGCGAAAGCCCAAGCGGGAGAAGTCTGGAGACTACAACTCCCGGCGTGGCCCTCGCCTTCCCGGCGCCCGGAGACTACAACTCCCGGCGTGCCGCGCGCGGGGAGGACGGACCACAAGTCCCGGCGTGCCGCGCGCGGCGGCGGGTGGCGGCGGCGCCATCTTGCGCAACGCGGATTGAATGAGCGCGCCGAGCCCGGGCCGCCGTGGGGAGCCGCGCAGGCCGCGAGCCGCCGCCGCCATGGCCTCGCCGCTGCCCGGCCGCGCGGGCGGGCCCGCCACGCCGCTGTCGCCCACGCGCCTGTCGCGGCTGCAGGAGAAGGAGGAGCTGCGGGAGCTCAACGACCGCCTGGCGCACTACATCGACCGCGTCCGCGCGCTCGAGCTGGAGAACGACCGGCTGCTGCTCAAGATCTCCGAGAAGGAGGAGGTGACCACGCGCGAGGTACGCGGCTCCCGCAGCCCGCCGCCCCGGGGAGCCCCGCCCGCGGCGGCCAGAGCCGCGGCGCCACCGGGGGTCGTGGGCGGGGCGGCGGGACCCGCCCCCCTGGAGGCCGCGGGCGGCGGAGGGTCCCTGCGCGAAGGGTGCTGGCGTGGGGTCGGGGTCCGCGGAGGGTCCCTGCGCGAAGGGTGCTGGCGTGGGGTCGGGGGGGTCCGCGGAGGGTCCCTGCGCGAGGGGGTGCTGGCGTGGGGTCGGGGTCCGCGGAGGGTCCCTGCGCGAAGGGTGCTGGCGTGGGGTCGGGGTCCGCGGAGGGTCCCTGCTCGAGGGGTGCTGGCGTGGGGTCGGGGTCCGCGGAGGGTCCCTGCGCGAAGGGTGCTGGCGTGGGGTCGGGGTCCGCGGAGGGTCCCTGCTCGAGGGGTGCTGGCGTGGGGTCGGGGTCCGCGGAGGGTCCCTGCGCGAGAGGTGCTGGCGTGGGGTCGGGGTCCGCGGAGGGTCCCTGCTCGAGGGGTGCTGGCGTGGGGTCGGGGTCCGCGGAGGGTCCCTGCGCGAAGGGTGCTGGCGTGGGGTCGGGGTCCGCGGAGGGTCCCTGCGCGAAGGGTGCTGGCGTGGGGTCGGGGTCCGCGGAGGGTCCCTGCGCGAAGGGTGCTGGCGTGGGGTCGGGGTCCGCGGAGGGTCCCTGCTCGAGGGGTGCTGGCGTGGGGTCGGGGTCCGCGGAGGGTCCCTGCGCGAGGGGTGCTGGCGTGGGGTCGGGGTCCGCGGAGGGTCCCTGCGCGAGGGGTGCTGGCGTGGGGTCGGGGTCCGCGGAGGGTCCCTGCGCGAGGGGTGCTGGCGTGGGGTCGGGGTCCGCGGAGGGTCCCTGCGCGAGGGGTGCTGGCGTGGGGTCGGGGTCCGCGGAGGGTCCCTGCGCGAGGGTTGATGGCGTGGGGTCGGGGTCCGCGGAGGGTCCCTGCGCGAAGGGTGCTGGCGTGGGGTCGGGGTCCGCGGAGGGTCCCTGCGCGAGGGGTGCTGGCGTGGGGTCGGGGTCCGCGGAGGGTCCCTGCGCGAGAGGTGCTGGCGTGGGGTCGGGGTCCGCGGAGGGTCCCTGCGCGAGGGGTGCTGGCGTGGGGTCGGGGTCCGCGGAGGGTCCCTGCTCGAGTGGTGCTGGCGTGGGGTCGGGGTCCGCGGAGGGTCCCTGCTCGAAGGTGCTGGCGTGGGGTCGGGGTCCGCGGAGGGTCCCTGCTCGAAGGTGCTGGCGTGGGGTCGGGGTCCGCGGAGGGTCCCTGCGCGAGGGGTGCTGGCGTGGGGTCGGGGTCCGCGGAGGGTCCCTGCGCGAAGGGTGCTGGCGTGGGGTCGGGGTCCGCGGAGGGTCCCTGCTCGAGGGGTGCTGGCGTGGGGTCGGGGTCCGCGGAGGGTCCCTGCGCGAGGGGTGCTGGCGTGGGGTCGGGGTCCGCGGAGGGTCCCTGCGCGAGGGGTGCTGGCGTGGGGTCGGGGTCCGCGGAGGGTCCCTGCGCGAGGGGTGCTGGCGTGGGGTCGGGGGTCCGCGGAGGGTCCCTGCGCGAGGGGTGCTGGCGTGGGGTCGGGGTCCGCGGAGGGTCCCTGCGCGAAAGGTGCTGGCGTGGGGTCGGGGTCCGCGGAGGGTCCCTGCTCGAGGGGTGCTGGCGTGGGGTCGGGGTCCGCGGAGGGTCCCTGCTCGAGGGGTGCTGGCGTGGGGTCGGGGTCCGCGGAGGGTCCCTGCTCGAGGGGTGCTGGCGTGGGGTCGGGGTCCGCGGAGGGTCCCTGCGCGAGGGGTGCTGGGGTGGGGTCGGGGGTCCGTGGAGGGTCCCTGCGCAAGGCATGTTGGCTGGGGTCCGCGGAGGGTCCCCTGTGGAGGGGTGCTGGCTGGGAGCTGTTCTGGGGGCCTCGAGGGGACCCGCCCACCAGGGTTGGGGAGGTCCTCAGGCAACCCAGCAGGCTGCCCCCGTTTCCCGGGGAGGGACCTCTGCCCTCCGTGGTCACGGATTCCCTAGTGAAAGGTGCAGCCTGCGGCGGTTTTGGGCCCCAAGCGTTTTGAGGGTTCTCTGAGGGACAGGAGCAGAGGGAGTAGACTGCCCACGGGGAAGGAGGCCTGGAGCAGCAGGTACCCTGGGGAGGGTGCAGCCTGAGCTGCCCTCTAGGGAGGGGTCCTGGAGGAGGGGACTGGGGTGAGCCTGTGCCCTGAGGCGTGGGCACCCCATGGGGGTGTGAGCCAGGGTTGCCCCGTGGGACTGAGCACAAGCTTGTGGAGGAGGAGCCTGGGCACTCCACTGGCCTGGGCCTCTGAGGGCCAGCCCCCACCCCCGGACCTGAAGAGGGGCTCCACTAGTGGTGTCCGCTCAGGAACTTTGAAGGGATCCTGAGGTTGGAGCTGGGGGGTGGGAGGCTAGAGTGGGGTTGGGGCCTGCAGTCGGGTGGGGATCTGAGGAATGGGCTCTGATACCCGGTTCCCACGGGGAATCTGGGTGGCCCTGAGCTTGGCTGGAGGACAGCATGGGCCTGGAGGCAGCACTGGGCTGGGAAGGAGAGGTAGGACTGGGTCTCCACCCAGCCCAGAGGGAGGCTTTGGGCTGGGGAAGCCCTGCCCCCGGGTGGTGAGGGCTGTCTCCCGGTCCTGGGTGGGGTGTGTCCTGAGGTGGGGATGCTGTCCCCCCACCCCCTGGGACCTCTTTTCTTCTTCCCCCTGGCCAAGTGCCGTCCAAGGGCAGGAGCAGCACCCACCACTTGGTTCCTGCTCTGAGGTCTGGGTCCCTGAGTCCCAGGGTCTCATTCTGAGAGCTGCCACTGAAACCTGGATTTACCAGGGCCTTGACTTCGCCTCTGGAGAGGGGGTGAAGTGGGGGGCTTCTGGGAGGAGCTGGGTTAGGGCTGGGGGTTTCTGGGAGCTCCCTCTCCCTGGTGGTGGTTGGTGGGGCCACAGCAAGCCATGAGACAGAGGACAGCCCCGGGCACGTGTTCATTGGTTGTACTGGCTGGAGCTGGGGACGTGGTTGCTCAAAAAACAAGACAGCGTGTGGGGTGGAGGGAGGCGGAAGGTGTGGTGGTGGTGCCACCCTTGGGCTGCCAGCCTGGGTTCCCTGCCCGTTTTTTTTTTTTTTTTCCCGCCTGTGCTGGGGATGGAACCCAAGGCCTCACACATGCTGGACAGGGGCTGACCAGGGATCACTGAGCTGCGTCCCCAGCTGGCCCTCTCAAAACCTTTTTTTTTTTAGTTGTAGCTGGACACAGATGCCTTTAGTTCTTCGGGTGTGGTGTTGGGGATCGAACCCAGCGTCTTGCACGAGCAGGCGAGTGCTTCACCTCCAAGCGCAGCCCCAGCCCCTGCGGGTGGAGACAGGCCTCCCGAGTGCCCAGACAGGCAGGCCGCTGCTCAGCCTGCCCAGCTGCTGGGGATCCCATGCCAGGCACCTGCTTTTTAATCTGCCTGGCCTTGGACAGCCACTCGGCCTCTGAGCCTTGGTCTTGCCATCTGTCCAGTGGGGTAGAGTTGTCCTGACGGGCATGGCCGCCTTCCTGGGCAGCGCCTGTCACCCTCAGGACAGGAGGCCAGTTCCTGCCTGGCAGATGGGCTTGGCACTCAGGGCCGCAGCTGGTCTTTTGTCTTTGGCCTCTGTTGTCCCTTGAGCCTTTGGCTCTGGCGAGCATGCAGGAGGTGCTGCACGGCCACTGGACAGGCCACCGAGGGAACCCGGCCCAGCAGCTGTGTCCAGGCTGTGGCTTCCGTGTCTGTTCTCAGCCCTGTAAATGGAGCAAGGGGGGCTGTGCAGTTCTGGGGACAGCTGCTTGGGGCTGATGGTGCCCCGTCACACTACAGCTGGTAGTGCCCGTGCAGGATGCTGGGGGTGGTCCTGGGGGTCCAGAGGGAGTGACTCTGGGTGGCGGGAGGCCCCTGAGGGGACTGGGTGCCCACAGGAGCCCACTTCACTTCTGCAGCGCCTGGCGGGAGGCTGCCTCCAGGGCCTGCGTGGCAGAGGGACCAGCGGTCCTCGCAGCTGGAGGACGTGCCGCTGAGCCCCGGGCCTGCCTGTCGCGGTGTCAGACTGAGACCTGGAGGAGGTGGACTCTGGGCGTCCCCCACCCGGGGCACCGCAGAGCTGGAGGGGCTGCCCGTGGGTGGCGGTGAGGCCGCCTGAGCCCTCCTGCCCCGCACGCCGTGCCGCCTCCCCGCCTGGCGGAGCCGTGCTGCGCTCGGCGCTCGGTGCTGGGCGGCCCGGCGGCCTGGTGGTGTTGGTGGAGAGCCGGCGACGCTGTGGACGGCCACGCGCGCCAGTCCCTGCAGGCTCCAGATCAGTTTGTTGGAGAAGGGTCTTGGGGTGCCGGGGGCAGGGGAACCCGTGCCTGTGCAGGGGTGGGGTTCCTGGGTGTGGGGGTGGGTGCCGCAGGGGTGGGAGGAGCTTGGCCTGGGCTTTCTTCCGCCTGCCTGGTGTCCTGCTGGGGACTGGGGGTCAGTCTCCAGTGACTCTCCGGCTGAGTGGCGCCACCCCGTGTCCGTGCCACCCGGGGAAAGCCCACCGGGTTGTCTGGACCCCGCCTTTGGGCTAGCACGTGACCCCACATTTGCTGGGGCTCCTCAAGCTTGGCAGGATCCCACGAAAGACGAGAGGAATGACCGGCGTCCTGGCGCCCAGTGCGGGGCGAGTGGCCCTGCTAGGAGTGCACCTGTTCCCGGCTGAAAGGGTCTTTGTGAGCTGTCCCCACCCTCACGGCCGTGTGGGTCAGGCAGACCAGATGGCCTCTGTCTCCTGCGCTCAACTGTGGCTGAGGTGACCCCATCGCGGGCACCGTGGAGTGAACGGTGGGCAGGCCGTGTGCCCGCGGGGCTCCCTGTGCACGCGGCGAGATGCGGGTCTCTTGTGGCTGGCCTGCTCAGGGACCGTCCCTGCTGTCCAAGCAGGTGGGGCGGAGGTGGCGCAGCCAGGGCAGCGAGCCAAGGCCCTCCGCAGCGTCCGTGCCCGTGTCTGCCTGGGGCTCTGCGCAGGACCCCACGTGGGCGTCCCGTCTCTGCGGGCTCCTCTGACCGTTTCCCAGACTTCCGGGTGCCCTGGACAGCCTCGAACAGGACGGGTCAGGGTCTGTAGGCTGCCCTCCCTCGTGGGTGAGGTAGATGACATTTTGATGGAAAGTTTTTTAAAATGACCAAAATTTGAAAGCCCAGGATGGACAGAGCCGCAGAGCGTGAGCAGCGTGGCGCTGTGGCGTTCCCAATAATGCCACTCGCAGGTCCCCGTGGGCCCAGCACTGAGCGCGACCTTGCTGAGAACTGGTGTCCGGCGTCCTGGGAGTGGCGCGGGAGCGCGGGGCTGGAGCAGCCAGCTTGCAGTCCTGAGGGTGGGAGTCTCGTGTGACACCGCGTGCCAAGCAGGCTGCCCGGGAAGAGGGCCTTCTGAGAGGCCTCGCGTCCTGAGGTCCACGCGTGCTTGGTGGGCTGCCTCCTGGACCGGGCAGCACTGTGCCATCCACTCCAGCCTCAGGCCGGGACGGTCCCTAGTGCCTCAGATCTCCTGCTAGGCCCCTGCTCCCAGTAGCTCCACCCAGGACCAGGCCTTTAACACGTGGGCCTTTTGGGGACATTTGGGATCTGACCCCAGCACCCTCCTCTAGGTGTCCCGTCACACCCGCCCTGGGCTGGGGAGGTGGCGTTGGGGGCAGAGGGCGAGGGTGTGCGTGTGCACGTGCCCAGCTGGGGCCGGGTGGCACTTCCTGTCAACCAGAGTCTATTCTGCAAGCCAGCGCCCAGGGAAGGAGCAGAGGGTGCGGCTCCAGATGAGCCGGGCAGCGGCCTGGAGAGCGCGGCCAGGCCTAGGAGGTAGGGCTTGCTCGGCCACCCACATCCATGTCCCGCAGAGCTGCCCTGAGCCAGGTGGTGAGGAGGGGCCTTCCTGGCTGAGCCGAGGGCTGGGGCCCGCCCTGGCGTAGGTGGGCCACCCTGAGCCGCTGCCCGGGCGTGGGAGTCGGGGGGCTGAGTCCCACTCTCTGGGTGTGCCTGGGCATCCTGGCTTGACCCTTCAGAGTCCCCTCGATCCCAAGCAGCCTGGCACAGTCTGGCCCACGCCCCATCAGCACAGGCCCCGTGGTTGCGTGTGGGCACCTGGCAGCTCTTCTGTGGTCTGAAGGCAGCGTGTCCTGCCGGGCACGGCCCCGCGTGGGCTCGCGTTCAGGCGAGCAGCTGCTGCGTTCCAGTGCCCAGGGCTGGGCGGCCCTCCAATGCCCAGGTCTTGTCTCTTTTCTCTTTTTCTTTTTTTTTGTACTGGGGATCGAATACAGGGGCGCTTAACCACTGAGCCCCATCCCCAGCACTTTTTTATATTTTATTAGAGACAGGGTCTCACTGAGTTGCTTAGCGCCTCCCTAAGTTGCTGAGGCTGGCTTTGAACTTGCGATCCTCCTGTCTCAGCTTCCTGAGCCGCTGGGATTACAGGCGTGTGCCATCGCGCCCGGCCTCCACTGCCTGGTTCTAGAACATGCTTCTTACCCCAGGAGAAGCCCAGCCTTCCCAGCCCTGCACCCACGAGCCCACCGGGACTCCCCTGTCCTGGGCGTGTCCTATCACTGGGTCACACACACTGCGGCTTTGCGGTTCTGGCTGTCACTGAGCACCGGGTCCTCAGGTCCATCCATGCTGCAGCTATGTCACCTTCCTCCTGCCTGTGACCATGGACCATGCTGGGTCCATCTGCCCATCTGTCAGCGGACGCCCGGGCTGTGGGCTTTGGTGGTGGTGAGAGCGCTGAGGGAGCGCGTGTGTGGGCCCTGGCGGGCTCTCCCTGTGGGGTGCACCCTCGGGAGGGGCCCCTGGCTTCCCAGGGAGGAGCCGCCAGCCTGTCCCTCACCTGTGGCTGTCAGTCTTCGTGATTGGCGTGGGGTGTGAAGCCGAGCGCTGTGGTTAGGTTCCCATGCTCTTACACACATTAGCACGTAGCTTTGTGTGTGCAGGAGGTGGCAGGGCACAGAGGCCAACAGACGTCCAGTCCTGCTCCCAGCTGGCACACGGGGCTGGGACAGGGACAAGCCACGTGGGGGGTGGCCAGCTGCGGGGTAGCTGTGGCCACAGTAGGTTGATGGGACTGAGGTGGCCTCAGAGGGCTGCTTGTGTGCCCAGTGCCCCCAGAGGCCCTTCGCTAGGGGTGGGCACGGGTGGCCGGCTCCCGTCACCAGCTGGGCTTTGAAGCCGGTGTCCCCAGTGGCCGGCTCGGGCAGCCCTAGAGGAACCCTGCCCCTGCCTGGCCTGCTGCTGGCTCGTGCGGTGTCTGGAGAGGCGCGGCGCTGGGGTCTCTGGTCCCAGGCTCAGCGAGGAACCCACGCTGAGGACACCAGCACAGCCCCCGAGGGGCTCCCCCACCCCAGGGTGGGGGGTGGGGGGCCTTTCTGGACGGGAGGGCGAGGGGCCTGCTGCCTCTGGAAAGGGGGCCGCTGCGGCTCAAGGGCCGGCCAGCGCCGTGGAGGGAGGAGGGAGCTGGCCCCTGGCTCAGGTCAGAGCCCCGTCCACAGACGGCAGGTGCCATCCTCAGGGTGGCGTGAGGCTGAGAGGGCAGCGTGGCGGGGACGCGGCTCACGAGGTGGGTGTGACCAGGAGGCCGAGGGACCCCGCTCTCCAGATGCAGACATGCACCCCAAGGGCGCGGCCCCCGGCCCTGCTTCAGCCCCACCCCACCTCAGCCACGCCAGGTCTCCAGGGACCCCTCCTCAGCCACGCCAGGTCTCCAGGGACCCCTCCTCAGCCTCACCAGGTCTCCAGGGACCCCTCCTCAGCCACGCCAGGTCTCCAGGGACCCCTCCTCAGCCACGCCAGGTCTCCAGGGACCCCTCCTCAGCCTCACCCCCAGCCCCACCCAGGTCACCCAGTGGGTGAGAACACTCACTAATGGGGAGAAGGCACTGAGGACCCGTCGTGTCCCCTCTGAACCTTCTTGCACTGTCTCACGTGCACTTTGGGGGACCCCTTACGTCCACAGCATAACAGGGCCCGAGTCCCCTGTGGAGGGGCCCAGGCCCAGCAGAGCAGCCCGCGCGGTCTTGGTGGCCAGGCACTTCTGGAGAAGAGGAAGTGCCTATCAGACTAGTGGCCCTGAAGTGGGGCAGTGGGACCTAGGACCAGGTTTTGGACACACTGGTGGCTGTCATGATGGGGAGCTCCTGGCGTGGAGCGGACGGAGGCCGGGGACACTGCTCAGCACCCTCCAGTGCCTAGGACACCACCTAGAGAATCACCCTGGCCCTTGTGCCCAGTGCCCAGGGAGACCTGGTCATGTGTCCCCCAGTTCTTGGACTTTGGAAGCTGAGAATGAGAACGTACGAGACGTGGCCGGGACAGCCGCCAGGGCCTCGAGTAGCCAGTGGGGTTGGCCCTCGCTGTCCCAGAGGCCAGGCTGGGTCCTTGTCCTGGGGGTCAGGTTCCTCTAGGCAGGAGGTGCTCCAGGCCTGGGTGAGTCCAGGGCCTCTGGGCTGCGGCACCTGGGCGCCGCCTGTTCCTGGGCTGGGGCGTGGGAGGGGAGATGGGTCACTCCAGAGGGGTCACGGCGTGGGGACTCCTGGGCCTGAGCTGTCCAGCTGTCCTGTTGGAGTCTGCCCCTTGCTGTCCCCTGCCGGGGCACTCTGCCCCCGTGGCCGCCTGTCTGCGGGGCCCGCTGAGCCTGCATGGCGCTGTCTCCGCAGGTGAGCGGCTTGAAGGCGCTGTACGAGTCGGAGCTGGCCGATGCCCGCAGGGCCCTGGATGAGACGGCCCGGGAGCGCGCCCGGTTGCAGATCGAGATGGGCAAGCTGGGCGCGGAGCTGGAGGAGGTCCACAAGAGGTAGGAGGGCCGGGCGGCGGGCTGCTGGGCACCCTGGTGGCTGGGGTGGGGGCTGCGGCCACCGGCCTCTCCTGGCCTTCACACAGGCGTGCTCGCCGTCACACCCCCTCACTCAGACCAGAGGACCCTGAGGGCAGTAGTGAGGGCCTCCAGACACGTGCCTTCCCTTCCCTGTCCCTTGGGCAGGCCTGTGTGACGAGGTCTCGTCAGCCTCCGGTGTGTGACCCTGGGCTTTTGGTGGGGAGGCTCAAGCGGCTGCAGGAGGCTCGGCTTCCTCAAGTGGCAGCATGGCCCGGAGCTGGGCTCTGGGCACCCCACCCCGCCACCGCAGGTCCTGGAGCTGGGCTCTGTGGGCACCCCACCCCACCCCGCCACCACAGGTCCTGGAGCTGGGCTCTGGGTGCCCCACCCCACCCCACCACCGCAGGTCCTGGAGCTGGGCTCTGGGTGCCCCACCCCACCCCACCGCAGGTCCTGGAGCTGGGCTCTGGGTGCCCCACCCCACCCCACCACCGCAGGTCCTGGAGCTGGGCTCTGGGTGCCCCACCCCACCCCACCACCACAGGTCCTGGAGCTGGGCTCTGGGTGCCCCACCCCCCCCCCACCGCAGGTCCTGGAGCTGGGCTCTGGGTGCCCCACCCCCACCCCACCACCGCAGGTCCTGGAGCTGGGCTCTGGGTGCCCCACCCCACCCCACCGCAGGTCCTGGAGCTGGGCTCTGGGTGCCCCACCCCACCCCACCACCGCAGGTCCTGGAGCTGGGCTCTGGGTGCCCCACCCCACCCCACCACCACAGGTCCTGGAGCTGGGCTCTGGGCGCCCCACCCCACCACCACAGGTCCTGGAGCTGGGCTCTGGGTGCCCCACCCCACCCCACCACCGCAGGTCCTGGAGCTGGGCTCTGGGCGCCCCACCCCACCCCACCACCGCAGGTCCTGGAGCTGGGCTCTGGGCGCCCCACCCCACCCCACCACCGCAGGTCCTGGAGCTGGGCTCTGGGTGCCCCACCCCGCCACCGCAGGTCCTGGAGCTGGGCTCTGTGGGCACCCCACCCCGCCACCGCAGGTCCTGGAGCTGGGCTCTGTGGGCACCCCACCCCACCCCACCACCGCAGGTCCTGGAGCTGGGCTCTGGGCGCCCCACCCCACCCCACCACCGCAGGTCCTGGAGCTGGGCTCTGGGTGCCCCACCCCGCCACCGCAGGTCCTGGAGCTGGGCTCTGGGTGCCCCACCCCACCCCACCACCGCAGGTCCTGGAGCTGGGCTCTGGGTGCCCCACCCCACCACCGCAGGACCTGGAGCTGGGCTCTGGGTGCCCCGCCCCACCCCCCACCGCAGGTCCTGGAGCTGGGCTCTGTGGGCACCCCACCCCGCCACCGCAGGTCCTGGAGCTGGGCTCTGTGGGCACCCCACCCCACCCCACCACCGCAGGTCCTGGAGCTGGGCTCTGGGCACCCCACCCCACCCCACCACCGCAGGTCCTGGAGCTGGGCTCTGGGCGCCCCACCCCACCACCGCAGGACCTGGAGCTGGGCTCTGGGTGCCCCACCCCGCCACCCCACCGCAGGTCCTGGAGCTGGGCTCTGGGCGCCCCACCCCACCCCACCACCGCAGGTCCTGGAGCTGGGCTCTGGGTGCCCCACCCCCCACCCCACCACCGCAGGTCCTGGAGCTGGGCTCTGGGCGCCCCCCCACCCCACCCCACCCCACCGCAGGTCCTGGAGCTGGGCTCTGGGCGCCCCACCCCACCCCCCGCCACCGCAGGACCTGGAGCTGGGCTCTGGGCGCCCCGCCCCGCCACCACCGCAGTCCCCTGCTCTGAGCAGGAGCACAAAGGCGGCTCCCACGGCTCCTCCCGAGCTGCTGTCATCCTTCCGCTCTGTCCCAGGCCTGGGTCGGCCCCAGAGGCCCCTGTGGGCACCTGCCACCCACTGCTGGTGGGGGATCATGTGGCCGTCCTGGAGGGGGGTTGCTGGTCTGGGTGTCCCCAGAGCTGGTGGTGCCTCGGCCACCTGGCTTGGAGACAGGTAGCGGGTGGCCTGAAGAAGTGGCAGCTAGCGGCCCAAGAGCCCTCGTTGTGTCCAGGTCGAATGGTAGCCAACGTGGTCATGGGGCCTCGTTGCTAATGTACCTGGGACCCCATAAATGGTTGTGGGAGTCCTACCCCTTGTGGGGCCCCTTTGCCAGGAGAGGTCACCTTCCAGGTTGGCCCAGGCACCCCCCACCCACATGCCCAGGAACCAGGGCTCCAAGGGACCATCTGAATCCTCCCAGTGGCCACGAGCTGGAGTCCAGGCATGAGCACGGACACAGGCCTTGCACGATCCATTTGGTGCCCTGCCTGTCCCTGAGCTGACGGCTGACCCCAGGTGGTGCCCTGGGCGGCCACCAGCTGCCCACCGCCTGTGAGCCTGCTCTGTGGTTAATGAGCAGGCCGGAGCCAGGTGCCGGGGCCGCGCCTGTCATCCCAGCCACTAGGAGGCTGAGGCCAGAGGTCACAAGGTCCAGGCCAGCCTGGGCAACTCAGCAAGACCCTGTCTCAAAAAGGTTGACGTGTGGCCGAGCAGTGGGCACTTTCCTGGCCTCGCCAGGTCCTGGGTTCTGTCCCCACTGAGGGAGTTCCTAGGAGCTGTGAACACCAACGCTGCGTGGTGCACCCTGGGGTCCGCACCCCGGGAGCCACCCTCGGCCTCTGCACCGTGAACTCCCCAGTCAGCCCAGGCCCGAGGTGCTGCTCAGTGGCGGAGCACTTGACTGGTACACGTGACGCCTGGGCTGCACCCCAGCACTGACGCGGCAACACTGAACCTTACAGTATGTGAAGTTCACCTTAATTTGGGGGGCGGGAAATCGTTTTCAAATAGTTTAAGTCCCTGGGCCTGACCTCTGACCTGGGCCTGGCCTCCAACCTGGGTGTTCAGGATCCTGATCTGCAGCTCCCGCAGAGCCTCGTCCCACAGCCACCAGGGGGCTCTCGGCCTCCTCTGGCCAGCGCCCAAACTCAGGCGCCTTCCTAACAGGTCAGGTCTGGTGTTCTGCTGGCAAATCAGTTGCCAAAGCACCACGGTGACAACAGCAGGTGGCCTCGTGAGGACTCCACCGTGAGCCAGACTCTGTGGCCTGGGGGCTCTTGGACCTGGTTGGAGCCTCGTTGGCACCTTGGGCTGCTCAGAGGAGGGGCTGCCCAGTGGCAGAGCCCTGCTCTTGGTGCAGGCGGCCCTGCTGACCCTGACCCTTCCCAGCCGACTCCTGCTCCTGGCCTCCTGGCCGCGTTGCCCATCTCCATCCTGCAGGCAAACGCTTTTTCTCCCAATAGCAATCATGGCCCAGCTCCCCGGTCCCCAGGGCCGCCTCGGCCTCCTCACTAGCCCTGGCTTCCTGTCACCTGTGCCCTTGAGCACAGTGGGCCCAGGAGGGAGGGTGACGATCAGGTACGCGTCCACCAAGCTGTGCTCGGTCCTGGCTTCTCCAGAGCCCCCAGAAGCCCGCTGCAGGGACTCTGGGCACGCGGCCCTCGGCATGGAGGCTGCAGGGCCGAACCTGAGCTGCAGCCCGGGCCGCCCAGGACCTCGTGGAGGTGGCGCAGGCCTGGAGCCACCCCTCGCCAGGCTCACGTGGTACCCACAGGGCACCCCAGGGCAGTCATGCCCCGTCCTTGTTGAGGACACGCGGTTCCCTGGGGAGGAGGGTGGATCTTCAGTTCCTGAGGCGTTGCGTGCCCGAGGACCGCGCTCTGCGCCTGTGCGGCCTGGTGTCCCAGCGGGCAGGTGCCAGCAAGGCACCGTCTCCACCCCACCTCGTCCAGCCTGCGTCCAAAACACAGGGAAGGACACGAGCACCCCTGCTTCAGCTGTGTGGGCAGCTCTGCGCGGCCTGCCCGCCACCAGCCCCGAGAGGCACAGTGTGTCCCCGTGGGGCATCACGCCAGGGCCAGGGTCCTGTGACTGCGTGGCCTTCTTGGCCCCTTCAGCTGGCCACGCAGCCTGCCCATCTCACTGGCCCTCTTGACCTGCAGTGCCAGCAAGAGGGAGGGAGAGCTCACGGTGGCCCAAGGCCGCGTGAAGGACCTGGAGTCCCTGTTCCACCGGAGCGAGGCAGAGCTGGCCGCCGCCCTCAGTGACAAGCGCAGCCTGGAAAGCGACGTGGCGGAGCTCCGGGCCCAGCTGGCCAAGGTAGGGCGCGGCTCCTGGGCCCTGGGGATCCGCCTGGAGGCCGCGGTGTCCCGCAGCGGTGTGCGGCAGGCAGTGTCCTCAGCTGGCCACTCTGTCCCAGGCAGAGGACGGGCACGCGGTGGCTAAGAAGCAGCTGGAGAAGGAGACTCTGATGCGCGTGGACCTGGAGAACCGCTGCCAGAGCCTGCAGGAGGAGCTGGCCTTCCAGAAGAGCGTGTTCGAGGAGGTGAGGCGCCGGGGGGCGGGGCCAGGTGCCGGGGGCGGGGCCAGGTGCCCAGGGGGGACGGCCTTCAGCCTCGGGCTCCCTGCAGGAGGAGCTGGCCTTCCAGAAGGGCGTGTTTCGAGGAGGTCAGGTGCCCCGGGGGCGGGGCCAGGTGCCGGGGGCGGGGGCCAGGCGCCCAGGGGGGACGGCCTTCAGCCCTGGGCCCCCTGCAGGAGGAGCTGGCCTTCCAGAAGGGCGTGTTCGAGGAGGTCAGGCGCCCGGGGGCGGGGCCAGGCGCCAGGGGCGGGGCCAGCCCGGCTCCAGCGACCTCTGTGCCTCCGCCTCTGCCTCCACGCAGCCCTCCTCTCCTTGCCTCGCTAAGGACGCTTTCTCATTGGATGTAGGGTCCCTGAATGATGTAGAGTCTCTCCGCTGGCCCGCGTCCACATCCACAAAGACCTGTCCCCATACTCACAGTGGCGGGCACTGGGATCGGGGTACAGATGTGTCTTTGGGGGCCACCGTTCAGCCCACCTAGGGCCTCCTGTTCCCTCCCCACCACCTCCTAACGTGGTCCCCAGTTCCTTAGGACACTTGGGTTGAGGGGCCCCGGGCTGGTCAGCCAGGTTCCTGGGTCCTCTGGGGTGGGGCCGTGGTGCGGGGCCCGGCCCCTAGGATTCTGCAGACCCCACCCCTCACGGAGCCCACTGTGCTGTCACAGCCCAGTGGAATCCTTGGGCTGAGCTGGGCCAGGCCGCTTGGGCACTGCTGGGAAGAGCAGCCAGTGGGAGGGATGCCCGTGCAACTGAGGGCCCGTGCCCGGCTCCGGCCAGGCCCAGCGAGAGCCCCACTCACCACACGGGCCTGCGTGGTGGGCTGCCGAGTGTGGGAACCTGTGAGGGGAGTCCCGAGGGAGCCTGGGCTCCTCAAGACGCCCAGGAGGGAACCTGAGGGGGGACCCGAGTCCCTGCAGGAACCCTTCAGGGCACCCGTGAGGGGACCCGTGAGGAAAGCCACGAGGGATGCTGAGCCTGTGAGGGGACCCGTGGAGGAATCCTTGAAGGGTGCTGATCCTGGGAGGGGTCCCCTAAAGGAGCCTGAACCTGGGAGGAGACCCGTGAAGAAAGCCATGAGGGTCCCCGAGTCTGTGAGGAGACCCGTGAAGAAAGCCAAGAGGGTCCCCGAGTCTGCCGGGGGACCCGTGAAGAAAGCCATGAGGGACCCTGAGTCTGTGAGGAGACCCGTGAAGAAAGCCATGAGGGTCCCCGAGTCTGCCGGGGGGCCCGTGAAGAAAGCCATGAGGGTCCCCGAGTCTGTGAGGAGACCCATGAAGAAAGCCATGAGGGTCTCCGAGTCTGCCGGGGGGCCCGTGAAGAAAGCCATGAGGGTCCCCGAGTCTGTGAGGAGACCCGTGAAGAAAGCCATGAGGGTCCCCAAGTCTGCCGGGGGGCCCGTGGAGAGGCCCCTGAGGGAAGCAGTGAGGAGATTCCTGAGAAGATTTAGGAAGATCCCCTTGAAGGAGCCACTGAGGGGGCCCGTGGAGAGGCCCACGCAGAGGCCTCTGGGGAGACCTCCGAAGACCGCCTGTGGTGGCCTTGTGTGGGCGCCCATGAGGCAACCTCTAAAGGGACCCGTGCAACCTGTGAGGGGACCCACGAAGAGACCCCCGAGGGCAGCCGTGGGGAGACCCCCGAGGGCAGCCGTGGGGAGACCCCGAGGGCAGCCGTGGGAGACCGGAGAACGCGGCCCCTGCAGGGATCCACGCGGGCACCCAGGAAGGGCTCCTGCGGGCGGTTCGGTCCCTGAGGGGCGCGGAGGAGTGCCCACACGGGGAGCTGGCGCGGGGGGCGGCGAAGGTGGGTGTGCTGCCCAGGCACTCGGGCTGGGGGCTGCGCTTCCCTCAGACGTGGCGCCCTTGTGAGCCAGCGCCCACCAGGGGCTGGGTCCTGCGCCAGGGCCAGTTTCCTACCGCCCGGGCTGCCTCCCTGCGCACAGCTGCCCGGGGCCTGCTATGCCCACGGCCCAGCCCTGTGGAGGCCCAGCCTCTGAGACGGGCTTGAGATTCCTTCTCTTTCTTTCTGTGTGGTGGGGGTCCTGGTGTTGCACCCAGGTACTCTACCACTGAGCCACCACCCCAGCCCTTCGTTTGATTTTGAGGCAGGGTCTCACGAAGCTGCTCGAGATGGCCTCAAACTTGCAACCACCTGCCTCCCCTCCCAGTCACTGGGGTGATGGCATGGCCTCTGCACCTAATGACGTTTTCTTAGTCGCTGATGGACCTCTATTTATTTATTTATTTATTTATTTATTTTTTATTTTTTTTTTAAATATTTATTTATTTGCTTTTAGTTGTACACAATGCATTTATTTGTATGTGGTGCTGAGGATCGAACCCGGGTCGCGCACGTGCTAGACGAGTGCTCTACCGCTGAGCCACAATCCCAGCCCCTATTTATTATTTTTTTAATATTTATTTGCTTTAGTTGTACGCAATCTGTTTTTACGTGGTGCTGAGGATCGAACCAAGGCCCCACACGTGCGAGGCGAGCGCTCTGCCCCTGAGCCCCAGCCCCAGCCCTGGACCTTTATTTTACTCCTTTCTATGCAGTGCTGAGCACCCACACCGGGTGGCGAGGCCCGCGCCTCTCCCTCTGAGACCTGCCCGACAATTTGTTTTTCCTAAAGAACAACTTTTATGAGAAATGATCCCCACATGACATGAAGTTCACCTTTTCTTAAATAGAGAATTCAGTGTTTTTAGAATCTTCAGAGTTTTACAACCCTTCCTACTAATTCCTGAACATTCCACCAGTCCAAAAGGAAGCCCAGCCCATGAGCAGCCTGTCCCTCGCAGCCCTGCACCCACAGTCCACGAGTCTCTGAGTCTGCTGTCACTTGTACGTTGGGCCCTCAGCAAGGGGTCCTCAGCCCATCTGCACTGCAGCCGTGTCACCTGGCCCTTGCTTGGGGCCGAGTGACGCTCAGGTGGATGGCCACGCCGTGTTCCTCATTCACCCGTGCACATTTGGGCTGTGTCCACTCTTTGGTGGTCAGCAGGGTGGCTCCCGTGAGCATTGTGAGCAAGCAGCAGGGAGACGCACCTGGAGACCCTGAGGGACCAGGCCCGGGGTCCCTCGTGGAGCTGCACCCCAGCCCTTTTTATCTAGTTCGAGGCGGTCTGGCCAAGCTGTCCAGGCTGGCCTTGGACTCTAGGCCCCTGCACGGTGGGGCATTTTTTTTTAATATTTATTTATTTATTTGCTTTAGTTGTACGCAATGCAATGCATTTATGTTTACGTGGTGCCGAGGATCAACCCGGGCCGCGCACGTGCTAGGCGGGCGCTCTGCCACTGAGCCACAACCCCAGCCCACGGTGGGGCATTTTTAAGCGCTCACTCAGGCTTTGCGCTTGGGGCGGGACAGGGTTGTGGGCACAGTGAGGCTGGGGGCTGCTCCCCTGGGGGCCTTCCTCCTGGGGTCTCTGGCCACCTCCCAGCCACGGTGCTGCAGGGTCGCAAGTTCTGTCCCCATGCAGGAGGTGCGGGAGACGCGGCGGCGGCACGAGCGGCGCCTGGTGGAGGTGGACAGCGGCCGGCAGCAGGAGTACGATGTGCGCCTGGCGCAGGCCCTGGACGAGCTGCGTAGCCAGCAGGACGAGCACGTGCGGCTGTACCGCCTGGAGCTGGAGCAGACCTACCAGGCCAAGGTGCCCGGCCACGCCCACACGCCCCGCCCCATCCACCCTGGCCACGCCCACACGCCCCGCCCCATCCATGCCCGGCCACGCCCCCCACCTTGCCCTGCTGCACCCTGGCCTCACCTGCCCATTCCTCTCCCTTAGCTGGACCACGCCAAGCTGAGCTCCGACCAGAATGACAAGGCGGCCAGCGCTGCGCGCGAGGAGCTGAAGGAGGCCCGCATGCGGGTCGAGTCCCTCAGCTACCAGCTCTCCAGCCTCCAGAAGCAGGTGAGGCCCGAGTCCTGCCGGGGCTGGGCAGGGCCCGGGCAGCCCTGAGTGCTGAGCACTGCCCGCCCTCTGTCCCCACCCCGTCCCCACTGTGCTGAGGGGCCTGCTCACCTACTGTCCAGAGGCAGCCTCAGAAGAGGGTGGTGCACAGGCTGGGCTGACCTGGCCACCTGCCCCTCCCAGGCCAGCACTGCTGAGGACCGCATCCGAGAGCTGGAAGGGGCCATGGCTGGGGAGCGGGACAAGTTCCGGAAGATGCTGGACGCTAAGGAACAGGAGATGACGGAGATGCGTGACGTGATGCAGCAGCAGCTGGCCGAGTACCAGGAGCTGCTGGACGTCAAGCTGACCCTGGACATGGAGATCAGCGCCTACCGCAAGCTCCTGGAGGGCGAGGAGGAGAGGTGGGCGGCAGGAGCGGGCAGCCGGCGATGCTCGGCCTAGCTTTCCTCGGGCCACCAGTCATACCTCCCCACACTACCCATAGGCTGAAGCTGTCCCCAAGCCCGTCCTCACGGGCCACCGTCTCACGGGCCACCTCGGGCAGCAGCAGCAGCAGCACGTCCACAGCTGGGCGTCCAGGCCGGAGCAAGCGCCGGCGGCTGGAGGCGGAGGAGCCCCCGGGCAGCGGCTCCAGCGGCATTGGCTCGGGCAGCAGCAGCAGCAGCGGCTTCCTCCTGGCCCAGCAGGCCTCTGCCACTGGCCACGTCAGCATCGAGGAGATCGACCTGGAAGGCAGGTTCGTGCGGGCTCAAGAACAACTCGGACAAGGTGAGCTGCTGGGCGGGGGGCGCTCTGGGCCTGGTCCCTGCGGGCGGCAGGTCACCTGTGTGCCCTTCCAGGATCAGTCCCTGGGGAACTGGAGGATCAAGAGGCAGGTCCTCGAGGGCGACGAGATTGCCTATAAGTTCACCCCCAAGTACGTGCTGCGGGCTGGCCAGACGGTCACGGTAGGTGCATCGGCGAGCGCAGGCGGGAGGGTGCTGCAGAGTCCAGCCTGCCCCAGGGTCAGCTGCGGGTCGTGGAGTGGCGGTGCCAGGGCCGAGTCCCGGCTTTTGGGGCTGGTGGCCACGGGGGACTTCAGACCCCCCCAGCCCGACTGCCCAGCTGCTGTGAGCCCGGGTGTCCTGCGTCCTGGAGGACCGCCACCCGGCGCAGGCCCAAGTGGGGCTGCAGTGCCTGGGCAGAAGGGCCGCAGGCTGGGGGCCACGTGCCGTCCGTTCCCGGAGCCAGGGGTGACTGACTGAGCGGGCGTTCTTGGGTTGGCAGGTGTGGGCAGCTGGTGCGGGGGTGGCCCACAGCCCCCCCTCGACACTGGTGTGGAAGAGCCAGAGCAGCTGGGGCTCCGGGGGAGCTTCCGGACGGTGCTGGTCAACGCGGACGGCGAGGTGGGTGTGTGCCTGTGTCCCTGCGCTGCCCGCCGCGGGCCGCAGCCGGGTGCAGCCTGGGGTCACGCCCGCAGCACGGAGGCTGCAGCCTAGCAGCGACTGTTCCCCGGACACCCTGGCCTGGTGTTGATGTGGGCGGCCCTCACCTGGTGCAGGAAGTGGCCACGAGAGCCGTGAAGCAGTCCTCTGTGGTGCAGGAGGACGAGGACGGGGAGGACGAGGAGGAGGAAGCCGAGTTCGGCGAGGAGGATCTCTTCCACCAGCAGGTAGTGACCCTGGGCCCACTTGCGCCCGGCAGCGCACCCAGTAGGCGCACACGCACACGCACATGTGCCTGGCTGCGGGGTCAGGCTCCGCCTCCCGGGTCTGCGCCACGTGGGGAGGCTGGGTGGTGGTCTTGCCTCCCTCCTCCTGCTGTGTGGATTCTGTGACATCAGGGCAGCTGGCTGTGGGGTCCCCAAGGCATGGGGTGTCCCACCTCCCCTGGCTCGGGTGCCAGTTGCCTGCAGAATGCCTGGCACCAGGGGTCGCAGCCACGTTCAGTGCTCGTGTTGTAAGTACCTCTGGTCTTGGACGTGGACGAGTAGCGCAGGGGAGTGGAGGAACGGGAGTTGGGGAGCCAGCCCCCTGCAGTGGCCCAGCTGGGCCCTCGGCTCCTTCTGTGAGAGTACGGGCACCAGTCTCCCGCCCAGCCAGGCCACCTCCGGCTCAGCCTCATGACTGCCACCCTTGCTTCCTTCCTCCCAGGGGGACCCACGGACCACCTCGAGGGGCTGCTGCCTGATGTGACCGGCACTGGGCCTCTACGTTCTTCACCTAGAGCCACTGAAAACTATTTTTCTATCATTGGCTTTTATTAGTCTTTGGTCTGTTTCTAGCTGATTTTATTTTTTTTTTAATTTTTTGGGGGGTACTGGGGATTGAGCTCAGGGCACCACTGGGCCTCATCCCCAGCCCTTTTTTGTATTTTATTAGAGACAGGGTCTCACTGAGTTGCTAAGTGCCTCGCCATGGCTGAGGCTGGCTTTGAACTCGCGATCCTCCTGCCTCAGCCTCCCAAGTGCTGGGATGGCAGGTGTGGCCCCTGCGCCCGGCTTGAGCTCATTTTTAAGCAAACTGCCAGCTCACGGGGTCAGCGTGTCCTTGACCTCACCTGGGGACCACCTCGCCACTTTAGCACCGGGGACCCTGAGGGCTGAGGGCTGGGCCTGGGTGCTGTGGAGTGGCAGACCTGGCCTGGGGGCTTGAGGTGGACGGAATATGAAACTGTAGGGATTCTGTAGCTGTAGGGTTTCTTGAAGGCTTTTTAAAAACCAAATTCAGAATCCAGGTCCTGACCTCGGGGGCGGGACACTGTCACTGTCACATCAGGTTTTGGTGGCTCCACTTCAGTTACCTGAGGCCATCCAGGCACCGAGTGCGTTGAAGCAGGGGCTGGCCGGAGCTCGGGACGCACTCTGGCGGTAGGGTTTGTTCTGGTCGCTGTCCTGTTGGTGGGCAGCAGGCAGGGACTCCCTGACTGGGCTTCTTGGGCCTCCATTCTAAAGCTTTCCAGTTGCCCCCTGATCCTGCAGGGCTAGCAGGACAGGAAAGGACACTCCCTGAGACTGGTCAACACAGTGTACAGAAAGGGACACTGCTGGCCTCAGGAGCAAAGGCCACGAGATTCAGAAGAGCCGGCTGTGTGACAGCCCGTCCCCAGCCCTCCCAGAGGAGCGCAGCTTCGGTGTGGGTCCCCGGCCTGGAAGGGGCTGGGCTAGAGGCCGTTGCTGTCTCCTGTGAACACTCGTGCACACGTCTGTGCTGGAGCTTGTGACTCGTGAAGAAGTGATTCTCAGACACGCAGTGGAAATGGCCTGCCTCCACGGCCCACGCCCCACAGCCTGGCTACTCCCGCCCAGCAGCCCTCTGCAGTCACCATCCACCTGCTCCTGCGTAGACACAGAAGTTATTTTTTTAATGGATATTTATTTTTTTACATTTGTCAGTACACAGGTCGCCAGGACCCCACTCCAGGGGCTCGTGCCAGGGCCACCAGGACAGGCAGATCACCTCCCAGGGATGGCATGGGGGCGGAGACCTGTCTCCATGAGCACCCAGTCCTTCACATGGCTGCCACCTCAGACGGTGCAGCTAGAGTTAAGACACTGATGCTGAGCCGCATGCTGCGCTGTCCCCAGAAAACAGCCCTTCCCCAGAGTGGGATCCTGCCCTGCAGTCCGGGTAGGTGTGGCGCTGCTCTGCTCACTGGCTTTGGTTGCCCTTGGGAACGGAGCCCCAGGCAGGGAGAGCACCACTGGCTGCCACCCTTGCTCCAGAACCCTCTAGCTGCCTGGTTTTCAGAAGCCCCTGGCCACACACGTGGTGACCACTTACCTGAGCAGTTCCTGGGAAGGCCGAAGCAGGGTGGGCGGCTCTGTCAGCGCACTGGGTACCAGTTCCTGCCCTGGCTGACCTCTGCCTGCCAGGGCTCCCTGCTGGAGCCAGCTACCCCCAGAGTCTGGGCGCAAGACTGCATCGTGGAGCCTGGGTGCGTGACTGGCCCAACACCCTGAAGGCCAGGCTCAGGGCCCACTCGCCCACCCGGCAGGTCTGGTGCCGAGGGGCTGCTCTTCTGGCCACCCCAGGTGTTTCTAGCCCTGGCCCTGCCCCAGGCGAGCCACAGAGCCCGGCTGACAGGCGCGCCATAATTTCAAGTCGACAGACCTGGGGGAAAAGTTGCTCTGCCCGACGCCAGCGCCTCCGACTACACTGGACACTGGGCCGCGGGGACTGTTGGGAGCTGCTTTGCTGGTTTTTGAGATGCATGCCAAATGTGTGGGTTTTGCTTCCCTCCCGCCCCCCCCCCCCCGTGATTTGTAATATACATTTTACGACTGGGAACTTTTGTACAACACTCCAATAAACACTGGTTTTAATCAGCGTCAGAGTCGGGCCCACCGAGGCGAGCGCCGCGGCCCCGCCCGCCGCGCAGAGCTCGCCATTGGCAGGTGTAGACGGCTCCCACTTAGGTCCCGGGGCTCAGCATGCGCCCACTGCATGGTGCGCACGCGCGGGGGGGCGGGGCCTTGGCACGGAGCGACCCGGGGTTCCGGCTGCGCGCGTGCGCAGAGGGCCCGCGCGGCCTTGTGGGAGTTACGGTGCGGGCTCCGTTTCCCGTGGTGCTCCGGGTGACCCGCCTTCCGGCGGCTGTGGGTCGGCGCGCGTTGCCGCGGCCGGCTGGACTGCGGAGCCATGGAGAGCGGCTTCGGCTCGGATTTCGGGGGCTCCGGTGGCGGGAAACTGGACCCGGGGCTCATCATGGAGCAAGTGAAGGTGCAGATTGCCGTAGCCAACGCGCAGGAGCTGCTGCAGGTGCGGGGCCCGCCGGGTCCGAGGGTTGAGGGTGCCCCGGGGTGGCGTCGCGACTGAGGGTCCCGTTTGTCCA
The DNA here is from genome assembly GCA_025594165.1 of Tamias sibiricus. Taxonomy (NCBI): domain Eukaryota; kingdom Metazoa; phylum Chordata; class Mammalia; order Rodentia; family Sciuridae; genus Tamias; species Tamias sibiricus. The sequence goes on along the minus strand of CM046673.1, from coordinate 1,739,443 downwards.
CAGAGGATGACCGACAAGTGTTTCCGGAAGTGCATTGGGAAGCCGGGGGGCTCCTTGGACAATTCGGAGCAGGTAAGGCCCCCGCGGGGTCCGGGCCTGGGATCGCCTGGTCGCGTCGCGGGTGGCGAGGCCTCTGCGCGTGCGCGCGCGGAGGGGCGGGGGTGTTGCGCGTGCGCTGTTGCAGCCCAGCGGCCTAGAGTTGGGGCGGGCGGTCCGCGGCACACAGGTGCAGAACCGAGCCGCGGGTCCTCTCCCCGCCCCCAGAAGTGCATCGCTATGTGCATGGACCGATATATGGACGCCTGGAACACTGTGTCCCGCGCCTACAACTCGCGGCTGCAGCGGGAACGAGCCAATATGTGATCAGGAGGCGCGGCACCATCCCGGGAATCCACCCGCGGGAGTCGCCTACCCGGTGTCGTACCCATCAACGAGCTTTCCGAGGCGGGGCCAGCATGTGCATACCGCCCGCCCATGGTTTACGAGGCTGGCGCAGTGCAGGGACAGTTGAGGGGTGCCTCTGCCAGCGAGTGCAACTTGGGTCTGTGCCCCTCCCAAGGCCTGGGAGTCCACAGCCTCTCGGAGTACCCCGGTCAGCCTCCTTTCCTGGGTCCAGAGCCCTTTGTCGGGACCTTGTTGCGGTGGGGGGTGGTCAGGCCCCACCCAAGTGTGGTCTCTAGAGGGTGCACCAATAAATTGCTGACTGGAGGACAGAAAACCCCATGCATTTTCCTTCCTGGGGGTTCCGTGGGAGGAGGGACCGTATGCCCCTGAGCCACCTGCCCAGAGCCGGCCTCAGCCTTCCTTGAGGGGGCCTGAGTGCGCCCTCGTTGCTAGGGGCTGCTGGTTCACCGGGTGTCGCCGGACACCGCAGGTGAGGCCCACAGCTGGTTAGGGAAGCTGCCCTTGCTCCCCTTCCTTGAACCTGGGGGAAAGGCTGCGGATAGGTCGGTGCTGTGCCACGGAGGTGCTGAGCCAGTGAGCGGGGACAAGCGGCTGTGTTTATTGGGACAAAGTACACAGTCCAGCCGCCCCCCATGCACCTCATGTCCCCGAATCCTCTCTGCAGCCGGTGGGCAGTGTTTCCTCCTCCCATTTTCAGGCCTGGGGCTCGACAGCCACGTGGTGGTCACTCCTCGATGTTCTGTCCTATCCAGCCTCTCACGGCAGCCACCCGAGTGTAGACGCCTGGGAAGTGGGGTCGACCACAGCCGTAGCCCCAGCTGGTGACCCCAGTGAGCACCCATCGGCCAGAGGGCTCCCTGCAGGCCAGGGGCCCCCCAGCATCACCCTGTGGGAGAGAAGAGAGGGACGCTCAGGCCAGTGTCTTGTCTGCCCTTAGGCAGGGAGGGCCCATCTGACTTGGTCAGCCCTGGACAACGGGCCACTACAGGAATGGCTCAAAGTGAGTGGCTTCCTTGGCGCCTCACTCATCTGGGAAAGGGGTCCACGGTGGTCCCTGGTGCTGCTGCGGGTGTTTAGGACGGGGCCTCTCACCGCAGCCTCTGCCCTGCCCGCTTGTCCTTGTCCGCAAGACCCTGGGGTAGGGCGTCCGAGTGGGGGGGGTGGCGGGACCTCCTTGCTGGGCTCACCGAGCAGCTGTCCGCGCCGCCCTGCGGGAAGCCGGCGCACAACATGCGGCTGCTGATCTGCACCGGGTAGAAGCGGCGGCACGTCTGCTCGCTGAGGAGGCGCACAGCCGCCTTCTGCAGCTGCCTTGCCATGGAGCCTGCGAGCGGAGCGGCGAGAGCCGGTGGGGACGCGCGCCTGGCCCGGCGCCCCGCTGCCCCGCGCCCACGCGCGCCTACCTCCCTCGCGCACGGAGCCCCAGCCGGTGATGACGCAGTGCGCGCCCTCGGGGGGGCCGCGGCGCGGGCTCTGGCAGGCAGATGGGCCGCACCAGGCGGCTGCGGCGCACCGGCCCCGCCAACTCGAGCAGCGCCACGTCGTAGTCGAGCGTGTAGCGGTTGTAGAAGGGGTGCTTGAAGATGCGCGCCACGCGCTCCAGCTGCCCCTCGGCGCCGCTCAGGAACGGCGTGCCCAAGAAGGCGGCCCACTGCTTGGGGTCCCCGTAGCTGTGGGATGCGCCAGCACAGGCCTCGGCTCAGACCTTGGTGCAGGCCCTGCCCCCGCACCTGCCCAAGGCAGTGCCTCTGGAAATGGGGCCTTTTGGGGAAGGGGCCCCACACCTGTGATACCACCGGCTGGACCCATTTTCAAAATGGTGCTCTGAAAGGGGGCTTGTGGGGGCCACGAGGTCTCCTGCCACAGCCTGCTCACCCCCTCCCACCCCAAGTCCTGCGGGGGGAGGGGGGCATGCCCTGAGCGGGGCTTCCCCTGGAGCACGGGCCCCTCCCCTGTCACCTCCACTGAGCACCTGCCACGGAGAGGTCCCTTTGAGGACAGGAACCCAGGCGGAAGGTGAGGAAAGGGAGTGTGACATCCCTGTGGGCTCTGCGCGCCAGGTGTGGACCACCGGATGCCCTGGAAGGGGTGACCTGGCCAGCAGAGGCCCGTGGGGAGGTGGGCATCCAGGCACTGGCGCTGGCGGCCCGGTGGGAGGGGTCGCGGACTCACACGTCGAAGCAGTGCGCGGCCGACAGCAGCCACCTCGCGGCCACCAGCACGGCTCCACAGCGGTGCTCCCTGCGCCGCAGCCACAGGCTCGCCTGCCACGGCCACTCCCCACGACCAGCTGCGGTGCCGCCCACGATCCTGGCTAGCGCTCTGGCCGGCGACAGGCCGCAGCCTGCAGGGAGGCAGAGCCAGGGGTGAGGGGCACCACCGGGCGGCCTCGGCAGCCCCGCTCGGGGCAGAGGAGCAGGCACTGGGGGCCGCCCGAGGACGCCGGCCTGGCTCTAGGTCCTGCAGGGCCTCTCGGGCACGTCTGATGACACTTGAAGTGCGGGCTCCAGGCTAGCTCAGGGGTAGGGCAGCACCTCCTCCTGGGCCAGGGTCCACCAGGCCAGAGTCCCAGCCCATAGCCACCTTCCTGTGTCTCAATCCCATGGGCACTGAGTCCCCTCCTGCCCTGGGGGACAGCCCTGTGGTTCCTGATGCCCTGCGCACCCCCTCTTTGCCAGGATCTCTCCCCCATCAGGGTATGCCCATCACCATCCCTACGGGGGTGGCATCCCTGATAAAGTGCTCCCTCAGAACAGGGGTCTCGGGGGCTGCAGAGAACCACCGGGCCTGTGCTTCCTGCAGGGCACTTTGCCGTGGCAAGACCCCTTCCCTGCCCCCGCGCCCCCCGTGGGTCCCTGCCCGGAGCTCTGGGGAGCGTCCTGTCCCTGCTTCACACACACGAGGTGTCCAGGAGAGGCAGGTGGCAGCAGGAAGCAGGGCAGCCTGGGGCTGGCGGCAGTGCCCCCTCCAGCCCTCTGGACCTCGCCCAGAACCAGGTGGCCTGGGGAGTCCTCGGGAGTGCTGGTGGCCTGCACCGAGGGCTGTGTCCCCCCACGTAGGGGAGTTCTTTGCCCCTCTGGGGACCCAGTTAGGCCCTCCCAGGCTGCAGCTAGCGAGAGGGTGGAGGCTGGCTAGGTCAGCCCAGGCCCAGGAGGCCAGTGTTGGTGAGGAATGCTCATTGCCCTGGACGCAGAAGAGAGCCCTCGTGTCCCCTCCCCAAGCCATCTCTGCCTTCTGGCTCACGGAGAGATGGCACTGTCCAAAGCCTCGTCCCGAGTGAAGTGCGCCCTGCGCCCAGGGCCGCCGCGCCGCCCAGGCTCAGAGCTTCCCATAAGGGCCCTGTGTCCACACGGGCAGGACCCGGCTCCACCTGCAGAGCAGACCCGATGTGGCCAGGGTGCCACGTGGCTGCGCTCTGACCACCCTGCATCGTGGCTGGCTGTGGTTCCGCCCTCCTGGGCTCCATCAGACTCGCCCAAGGCACTGTGTAAACGCGGGGCGTTTAGGGGACAGGGAGGACCTGCCCGCCAGATGCGTTGTGACAGCCCCGACGGGCGGTGGCCATGGGGGGCCTCCCCTGCTCACACACCTGACTGGAGGGAACCAGGGGAAGCACGGCAGGGCGGGGAGTGGACGGCGGTGGGAAGGCCTGGCGGGGCGTGGGGGCAGCGGGGCCAGGAACAGGTGCAGGCGGGATTCTGGGGAAAGGCGCGGCCCTCCCCTGGCCTTCCCCCAGACTGGACCGCAGCCCTCGTGGCTGGTCACCCGCCCAAGTCAAGGGGGCTCGCTGGCTGGCGACCACCCAGTGTGGTCGCCCCCAGCACCCAGCGCTGCAGGCCGCAGCATCTCCAGGCCTGGGGGGCTCCCACAGAGGGTGGGCTTTAGCCGTGACCCTCAAACCCCCGCGTCTCGCAGCTCTGGTGACTGTCAGCTCCCGCCACAGAGCAGAGAGCAGAGGCCCGGGGCCAAGCGTGCTGCGCCTGGCGCTGAGGTGCCCCCTCAGCCCCCATCTCCGCCACCAGCTGCCCCACGCCCCAGCGTCTCCGCCTGGCTTGTTGCGCCCTCACACCTAGCCTGATGTCAAGTGCCGTGTCCCGGGGTCCCCACTCCTGCTCCGGGCAGGGTGTGCCAATGGCTGAGTGGAGACTGCTGCGTGCAGACCCCCGCAGCCTCGCGCCCCCGGGGCCCAGACGAGCTTCTTCTTCAGAACAGAAGACGGGTGGCCCGGGAGGCCCCTGTATGCTGCGTCAGCCAGGGCCCTGCCAGGGCCCTGCCAGCGCGAGTCAGACCCCCTGAATTTCCATGTTGATACGGAACCCCAGGACCCCAGACGTGGCCCTGTGTGGAAACGGGCCATCAGCACCGCCGGGGCACGGTGGCCAGTGCAGTGGACAGGTCAGGACACAGGGAGAAGGCAGGGCGGGGGCTCGGGGCCGAGTCTCGGGCTGTCCCATCCTGGCAGCCCTTGGGGCCACAGCCACCACCACCAGCCTCACTGCTCCCTGTACCTGGCGGCTGGGGGCGCGTGGTGGCCTCAGGGGCGTCTGGAGGCAGCGTCTGTCCGCTGGTGGCTGAGCTTGTGACGGACACTGTCATGGTGGCAGGCTGGACAGTCGCCCTGCTGCTGGCCCCGGGGGCAGTGGGTCTGCTGGTGGTGACCCCCGGGACTGTGAGGCTGGCTGTCGTCCTGGGGAGGCGGCTGGAGGTGGCCAGCGTCTTCCAGGTGGAGGGGGCAGGCGTGGGGAGGGAGCCAGAGGCCATGGTGTCCAGGATCCAGCCCTTCAGCCTGGTGATGCGCGCGTACACCCCGGGCTTCTGAGCCTGCGCGCAGCCGACACCCCCAGCTCACGATCCCGGCCAGGTAGAACACGCCCGGGGCCTCCTCGCAGGCCAGGGGTCCCCCGGAGTCGCCCTGAAGGAGGACACCGCCCCGCTCCATCAGACAAGGGTGGGCGTTGCCGGGCCCCGAGGAGGCCTGGCTGCTGCCCCCCGGACGGCCACTGGCCACCGTCCTGCTGCTGTTGAGTGGGAACAGAAACTGCAGGAAGCTCCAGGAGCAGCCACGGCACCCTGCCGGAGCGCGCCTGCGCCTGGCCGCCGCCTTCCCTGCGTCCAGAGGACTGTCCAGCTGAGCCTGTCCACAAGCCTCCGCGCCTCTGCCCCATGTAAGCTGGCCACATACACGTAGAATAAAGAGATAGAACGACAGATGCGACACTGTCTGGCACTCGCTCCGTTAGTGACTATAGACATGGAAATAAGTAGAATGAACATTCTTAAAAAATTTTTCTTAGATGTTGATGGACCTTTATTTTGTTCATTTATTTATGTGTGGTGCTGAGAATCGAACCCAGGGCCTCACACAGGCCAGGCAAGTGCTCTACAACTGAGCCCCAGCCCCAGAAGGAACCTTTTTTTTTTGGTACCGGGGATCGAACTTGGGGGCCCTCGACCCCTGGGCCACATCCCCAGCCCTTTTCTGTATTTTATTAGAGACAAGGTCTCACTGAGTTGCTAAGTGCCTCGCCATTGCTGAGGCTGGCTTTGAACGCGCGATCCTCCTGCCTCAGCCTCCCCAGTGCTGGGATTACAGGAGTGTGCCCCCGCGCCCGGCTCAGAACGAACATATGTTTAAAAGAATGGCTATGCAAGTCTTGTTGTTCTTACAACGATCCTAGAGGACAGGTATTGCTGTGATCAGATGGGTCTGAGGTCCAGAGAGGTTGAGTAACTTGTCCAGGGTAACCATGGATAAAAGGTCGAGCCAGATGCCCAGTGCACTGGCACATGCCTGTCATCCCAGATGTTCAGGGGGCTGAAGCAGGAGGATCTCAAGTTTGAGGCCAACCTGGGCAACTTAGTGAGACCCTGACCCCAAATAAAAATAAAATAAGGGCTGGGGTTGTGGCTCAGTGGTAGAGCGCTCGCCTAGCTCGTGCGCAGCCCGGGTTCAATCCTCAGCGCCACGTACAAATAAAGGCATTGTGTACAACTAAAATAAATAAATAAATGTTTTTTTTAGAAAATAAAATGAAAGGGCTGGGCATGCGGCTCAGTGGAGAGCGCTCGCCTAGCATGCGCGAGTCAGCCCCCTGGGTCCGATCTCCCAATCTCCCTTCCCCAGTCTGTAAGGCAAGGCCGAGGGACAGGAGGGGGATTTGGACCCAGATTCCAGAAGCTGGGCTGGGCTGGGCTGGTTAGGTTTTCCTTTCAGGTAGTGGCCACTTTTTTTTTTTTTTTTTTTGGTACCAGGGGCTGAACCCAAGGTGCTTGACCACTGAGCCACATCCCTAGCCCTTTTTTATTTTTTATTTTAAGACAGGGCCTTGCTAAGTTGCTGAGGCTGGCCTTGAACTCTCAACCCTCCTGCCTCAGCCTCCTGAGCCACTGGTGCCGCAGGTGCCCTGCCCTTTCTTTCATCCTTTGCTTTATTGACTCATCTTTGTACGGTCCCAGGGATGGACCCAGGGCCTGGTACCTGCTGGGCGGGGGCTGCACCACTGAGCCACATCCCACAGCTCAACCAGTGTCCTGTGATGGGCACCCAGATGCCTCCAGGCGTCCTGACTCAGTGCCCGCTGCAGGGAACCCCTTCACGAGGCTGCAGGCAGGTTGAGTGCTGCCACAGCCAGCCCCGCCCGCAGGCCTCCGACCCACCTGGCAGGAGTCCACTTTGCCCTCCAGGAAGCCGGCGCAGAGCATGCGGTCGGTGAGGGAGAAGTTGTAGAGCGCGCTGCAGGCCTTCTGGTCGATGATGCCCACGGACGCCTTCTGCAGGGTGTCGGGCTTGGTGGCTGCGGGAGGGACAGCCCACTGGTCACTCAGTGACCACTGATCCACGCCTGGCCCAGTGCTGACGCGGGGGCAGAGGGGCTGTCCCCAGCTGCAGATGATAGATGGGGGCCTACAGCATCGCAGCTGGTTTAAAGTCCCGTGGGAGGAGGGGGCTGATCCAGACCCCAGCTCCGAGCCCCCGTCTCTGCCCTGCCTCTCTGGGACGGCCATCCCCGGCGTTCTGAAGGACTCTAGGGCGGGAGCTGTGCATGGTGCGGCAGTGGCCAGCACACCTCCTCCACGGTAGCGGCCTCCGTTGCCACCGCCCAGCTTGGCCACTGTGGCACCTGCCTCCGCACACAGGCACCACGACCCAGTGTAGGGACGGGGTGGCTCGGGCTGGGCCAAAGGCGGGCACGGGCCCTGAGCAGGCGGCCGGGGACGGGCGGAGAGGCGACCCCAGCCTGCCCAGGCCGGCCTGGAGAACAAGGCCAGCTCCGCAGGGTGGCACTCACCGTTTCCCTCCCGCGTGTTTCCCCAGCCCGAGATCACGCACTTGCGGCCCACAGGGAACTGCTGGATGGCCAGCGGCAGGCAGACGGGCTGGATGTACTTGTTGAAGACCAGCGGCCTGGCCAGCTCCAGCACCGCCACGTCGAAGTCCAGGATGCCGGGGTTGTACCGGGGATGCAGCGCCACCCTGCGCAGCCCGAGCTTCACGGGGCTCCCGCCCACGCCCAGGAGCGACGCGGTGCCCAGGTGGGCCTGCACGCGCTCGGCCTTGGTGCTGCGAGACAGGGGCCGCGATGCGCCCAACCCCAGGGCAGCGAGGGGTGGGGAGGGGTCATGGGAGGGACGGGCACAGGGTTGGGCACCGAGCTGCAGGGCAGGGAGTGTGGGGCAGGAGGGGTGTAGGGGGAGGAGCTGTGGGTAGGGAGGGGAGGTGGGTTGGGGTGGAGGGGAGGAACTATGGGTGGGAACAGCCTGGGGGGGAGGGGCGGGACTATGGGTAGAGAGAGTGGTGGGAGGAGCTATGGGTAGACAGTGGTGGGAGGGGCTGTGGGTAGAGAGTGGGGGGAGAGGCTAGAGATAGAGAGTGGTGGGAGGGGCTATGGGTAGAGAGTGGTGGGAGGGGCTATGGGTAGAGAGTGGTGGGGGGGGGCTGTGGCTAGAGAGTGGGGGGAGAGGCTAGAGATAGAGAGTGGTGGGAGGGGCTATGGGTAGAGAGTGGTGGGAGGGGAGGGCTAGGGTAGAGAGTGGTGGGAGGGGCTATGGGATAGTGGTGGGAGAGTATGTAGGGGGGAGGAGCTATGGGTAGGACTATGGGTAGACAGTGGTGGGAGGGGCTGTGGGTAGACAGTGGTGGGAGGGGCTATGGGTAGAGAGTGGGGGAGAGGCTAGAGATAGAGAGTGGTGGGAGGGGCTATGGGTAGAGAGAGTGGTGGGAGGAGCTATGGGTAGACAGTGGTGGGAGGGGCTGTGGGTAGAGAGTGGGGGGAGAGGCTAGAGATAGAGAGTGGTGGGAGGGGCTATGGGTAGAGAGTGGTGGGAGGGGCTATGGGTAGAGAGTGGTGGGAGGGGCTGTGGGTAGAGAGTGGGGGGAGAGGCTAGAGATAGAGAGTGGTGGGAGGGGCTATGGGTAGAGAGTGGTGGGAGGGGCTATGGGTAGAGAGTGGGGGGAGGAGCTATGGGTAGAGTGGTGGGAGGGGCTATGGGTAGAGAGTGGTGGGAGGGGCTATGGGTAGAGAGTGGGGGGAGGAGCTATGGGTAGACAGTGGTGGGAGGGGGCTGTGGGTAGACAGTGGTGGGAGGGGCTATGGGTAGAGAGTGGGGGGAGAGGCTAGAGATAGAGAGTGGTGGGAGGGGCTATGGGTAGAGAGTGGAGGGGAGGGGCTATGGGTAGAGAGTGGTGGGAGGGGCTATGGGTAGAGAGTGGGGGGAGAGGCTAGAGATAGAGTGGTGGGAGGGGCTATGGGTAGAGAGTGGTGGGAGGAGCTATGGGTAGAGAGTGGTGGGAGGGGCTGTGGGTAGAGAGTGGTGGGAGAGGCTAGAGATAGAGAGTGGTGGGAGGGGCTATGGGTAGAGAGTGGAGGGAGGGGCTATGGGTAGAGAGTGGGGGAGAGAGCTATGGGTAGAGAGTGGAGGGAGGGGCTATGGGTAGAGAGTGGAGTGGGAGGGGCTATGGGTAGAGAGTGGGGGGAGAGGCTAGAGATAGAGAGTGGTGGGAGGGGCTATGGGTAGAGAGTGGTGGGAGGAGCTATGGGTAGAGAGTGGTGGGAGGGGCTATGGGTAGAGAGTGGAGGGAGGGGGGCTATGGGTAGAGAGTGGTGGGAGGAGCTATGGGTAGAGAGTGGTGGGAGGGCTATGGGTAGAGAGTGGTGGGAGGGGCTATGGGTAGAGAGTGGGGGGAGAGGCTAGAGATAGAGAGTGGTGGGAGGGGCTATGGGTAGAGAGTGGAGGGAGGGGCTGTGGGTAGAGAGTGGAGGGGAGGGACTATGGGTAGAGAGTGGTGGGAGGGGCTATGGGTAGAGAGTGGGGGGAGGGGCTATGGGTAGAGAGTGGGGGGGAGAGTCTAGGGATAGAGAGTGGTGGGAGGGGCTTATGGGTAGAGAGTGGGGGGAGAGCTGGCTAGGGTAGAGAGTGGTGGGAGGGGCTATGGGTAGAGAGTGGAGGGAGGGGCTATGGGTAGAGAGTGGAGGGAGGGGCTATGGGTAGAGAGTGGTGGGTGGAGCTGTGGGTAGAGAGTGGTGGGAGGGGCTATGGGTAGAGAGTGGAGGGAGGGGCTATGGGATAGAGAGTGGTGGGAGGGGCTATGGGTAGAGAGTGGTGGGAGGGGCTATGGGTAGAGAGTGGTGGGTGGAGCTATGGGTAGAGAGAGTGGTGGGAGGGGCTATGGGTAGAGTGGAGGGAGGGGCTATGGCTGATAATGGTGGGAGGGAGCTATGGGTAGAGAGTAGGGGGAGGGGCTAGGGGTAGTGAGAATGGAGGGAGGAGCTATGGTTAGAGAGTGGGGGGAGGAGCTATGGGTAGGGAGAGTGGGGGGAGGAGCTATGGGTAGGGAGAGTGGAGGGAGGAGGCTATTGGTAGTGAGAGTGGAGGGAGGAGCTATGGGTAGGGGAGAGTGGAGGGGGAGGAGCTATGGGTAGGGAGTGGGGGGGGAGGAGCTATGGGTAGAGAGAGTGGAGGGGTAGGAGCTATGGGTAGGGAGAGTGGAGGGGAGGGAGCTATGGGTAGAGAGTGGTGGGAGGAGCTATGGGTAGGGAGAGTGGTGGGGGAGGGAGCTATGGGTAGGGAGAGTGGAGGGGAGGAGCTATGGGTAGGGAGAGTGGAGGGAGGAGCTATGGGTAGTGGAGGGAGGGAGCTATGGGTGAGAGTGGTAGGGGGAGGAGCTATGGGTAGGGAGAGTGGAGGGGGGGAGGAGCTATGGGTAGGGAGAGTGGAGGGAGGAGCTATGGGTAGGGAGAGTGGAGGGGAGGAGCTATGGGTAGGGAGAGTGGAGGGGAGGAGCTATGGGTAGGGAGAGTGGAGGGGGAGGAGCTATGGGTAGGGAGAGTGGAGGGGGAGGAGCTATGGGTAGGGAGAGTGGAGGGGGAGGAGCTATGGGTAGGGAGAGTGGAGGGGTAGGAACTATGGGTAGGGAGAGTGGAGGGGGAGGAGCTATGGGTAGGGAGAGTGGAGGGAGGAGCTATGGGTAGGGAGAGTGGAGGGAGGAGCTATGGGTAGTGAGAGTGGAGGGAGGAGCTATGGGTAGTGAGAGTGGAGGGAGGAGCTATGGGTAGTGAGAGTGGAGGGAGGAGCTATGGGTAGGGAGAGTGGAGGGAGGAGCTATGGGTAGTGAGAGTGGAGGGAGGAGCTATGGGTAGTGAAAGTGGAGGGGGAGGAGCTATGGGTAGTGAGAGTGGAGGGGGAGGAGCTATGGGTAGGGAGAGTGGAGGGAGGAGCTATGGGTAGGGAGAGTGGAGGGAGGAGCTATGGGTAGTGAGAGTGGAGGGAGGAGCTATGGGTAGTGAGAGTGGAGGGAGGAGCTATGGGTAGGGAGAGTGGAGGGAGGAGCTTTGGGTAGGGAGAGTGGAGGGAGGAGCTATGGGTAGTGAGAGTGGAGGGAGGAGCTATGGGTAGTGAGAGTGGAGGGAGGAGCTATGGGTAGTGAGTGAGAGTGGAGGGAGGAGCTATGGGTAGTGAGAGTGGAGGGAGGAGCTATGGGTAGTGAGAGTGGAGGGAGGAGCTATGGGTAGTGAGAGTGGAGGGAGGAGCTATGGGTAGTGAAAGTGGAGGGGGAGGAGCTATGGGTAGTGAGAGTGGAGGGGGAGGAGCTATGGGTAGGGAGAGTGGAGGGAGGAGCTATGGGTAGGGATAGTGGAGGGAGGAGCTATGGGTAGTGAGAGTGGAGGGAGGAGCTATGGGTAGTGAGAGTGGAGGGAGGAGCTATGGGTAGTGAGAGTGGAGGGGGAGGAGCTATGGGTAGTGAGAGTGGAGGGGGAGGAGCTATGGGTAGGGAGAGTGGAGGGAGGAGCTATGGGGTAGGGAGAGTGGAGGGAGGAGCTATGGGTAGGGAGAGTGGAGGGAGGAGCTTTGGGTAGGGAGAGTGGAGGGAGGAGCTATGGGTAGTGAGAGTGGAGGGAGGAGCTATGGGTAGTGAGAGTGGAGGGAGGAGCTATGGGTAGTGAGAGTGGAGGGAGGAGCTATGGGTAGGGAGAGTGGAGGGGGAGGAGCTATGGGTAGGGAGAGTGGAGGGAGGAGCTATGGGTAGGGAGAGTGGAGGGAGGAGCTATGGGTAGTGAGAGTGGAGGGAGGAGCTATGGGTAGGGAGAGTGGAGGGGGAGGAGCTATGGGTAGGGAGAGTGGAGGGAGGAGCTATGGGTAGGGAGAGTGGAGGGAGGAGCTATGGGTAGGGAGAGTGGAGGGGGAGGAGCTATGGGTAGGGAGAGTGGAGGGGGAGGAGCTATGGGTAGGGAGAGTGGAGGGGGAGGAGCTATGGGTAGGGAGAGTGGAGGGGTAGGAGCTATGGGTAGGGAGAGTGGAGGGGTAGGAACTATGGGTAGGGAGAGTGGAGGGGGAGGAGCTATGGGTAGGGAGAGTGGAGGGAGGAGCTATGGGTAGGGAGAGAGTGGAGGGAGGAGCTATGGGTAGGGAGAGTGGAGGGAGGAGCTATGGGTAGTGAGAGTGGAGGGAGGAGCTATGGGTAGTGAGAGTGGAGGGAGGAGCTATGGGTAGTGAGAGTGGAGGGAGGAGCTATGGGTAGGGAGAGTGGAGGGAGGAGCTATGGGTAGTGAGAGTGGAGGGGAGGAGCTATGGGTAGTGAAAGTGGAGGGGGAGGAGCTATGGGTAGTGAGAGTGGAGGGGGAGGAGCTATGGGTAGGGAGAGTGGAGGGAGGAGCTATGGGTAGGGAGAGTGGAGGGAGGAGCTATGGGTAGGGAGAGTGGAGGGAGGAGCTATGGGTAGTGAGAGTGGAGGGAGGAGCTATGGGTAGGGAGAGTGGAGGGAGGAGCTATGGGTAGTGAGAGTGGAGGGAGGAGCTATGGGTAGTGAGAGTGGAGGGAGGAGCTATGGGTAGTGAGAGTGGAGGGAGGAGCTATGGGTAGTGAGAGTGGAGGGAGGAGCTATGGGTAGGGAGAGTGGAGGGAGGAGCTATGGGTAGGGAGAGTGGAGGGAGGAGCTATGGGTAGGGAGTCAGGGACAGGGATGGAGGGGAGGGTTTAGGGACAGGGAGGGCAGGGGAGGAGGATAGAGGAGAAGGTGGCTGTGGGTAGGGAGGGCAATGGCGCAGGGGTGAGGCTAAGGGTTGGCAGTGTGGAGGGGGTGTGGCTACAGAGGAAGCTGGGCCCTCAGGCTGCTGGACAAATAGTCCCCCCAGGGCTCAGGCGGGAGTGAGCCTCTGGGCTCAGCTCTCTACATCAGGAAGAGCCCTGTGGCTTTATGAAGGTCACAGATGGCTGGCTGTCTGGCAGTCTGCCCAGTGGGGAGGGAGCCCTCCTCCCACCCCGCAGTCCCTGAGTCCTGCGGCCTAGGTCCCTGGGAGCACTCATCGCCCCTTGCTCCGCAGCTCGGGGGTAGGCACAACGCTGGGGGCGGAGGGCGCGGCCGGGCCTTACTGGTTGAAGCAATGTGCGGCAGACAGCAGCCAGCGGTCGCCCACCACGGTGGCTCCGCAGAAGTGCCGTGGACCTTCCCTGAGGCTGACCTGCCAGGGCACCTCCCCAGACGCAGCCCCAAGCCCACCCACGATTCGGGTGGGCTTCTCCATCGCGGGCCGGGCCCCCGCACTCTGCCAGGAGACAAGAGAGAGGGGTCAGCGCCGTCCTCTGCTGCGGACACAGCATCCTGGGTCCGGAGGGCCCCGGATGCCCGCGTGCAGCTGTCTGGCTGGGTCACCCCATCTGCGGATGCAGCAGGTGGTGACAGTCCTGTGGGCCTCCCAGGCACCAGGCGCAGGGCCACAGAGCAGACTCTGCAGTGGGGTCCACACGGCCCAGGGCCCAGGGCGCTCACCGGACAGTGGAGATGGTTCTCTGGGATCTGGGGACAGGGTGCAGGTGACAGACACAGAGTGGGCGTCATGGGCTCAGAGCCAGGCCTAGCATGCCAGCATGTGGTCAGCCAAGGCTGGACCGGTCCCGGGCGGTGCCGGTCAGGGCCTTGTGGGAAGCTCTGCGCCCAGGCTTCTCCAGGCAAGCTTGGCCATCTGTCCTCCTGGGCCCGGCGCAGTCGCCAGCAGAGAACAGGGTCTCAGCGAGGACAGCCCCGCCAAGGGTCCTCGCCAGCGAGGACAGCCCCGCCAAGGGTCCTCGCCGCCTACACCGCCGTCACCACGCAGCCCAGCGGCCCCACCCAGGAGCTGCACCGCACCCTCACATCCGGTCCAAGAGGGACAGTGCAGGTGTCTGAGTGGATGCAGGGACACACACCTGGAGTGTCCCCCAGCCAGGGACAGGGGCAAGGTGACACAGCGGCAGCGTGGAGGGACCTGAGGACCTGGTGCTCAGTGAGAGCCAGACACACAGGCCACAGTGCGTGACCAGTGACGGCAGAGTCCAGGACGGGCTGTGGATGGTGGGTGCAGGGCTGGGGTGTGGGGGCCTGCTCGTGGCGTGGGCTTCCTTTGGGGGGTTGGAATGTTCTGGTGCTCGTGGAACTGGCTCCGAAAGCCACGGAACTACACACTGCAAGAGAGTGAGCTGCATGGTGTCCTCAGAAAAGTGGTCACAGAAACAACAGGAGCCGGGCGTGGTGGCCACGCCTGTGATCCCAGCACTGGGGAGGCTGAGGCAGGAGGATCGCAAGTTCAAAGCCAGCCTCAGCAATGGCGAGGCACTTAGCAATTCAGTGAGACCCTGTCTCTAACAAAATACAAAAAAGGGCTGGGGATGTGGCCCGGTGGTCGAGTGTCCCTGGGTTCAATCCCCAGTACCAAAAAATAAAAAATAAAAAATTCTAAGTGTGAAGCTGGAGGATGACCAACCTGCCAGCTTCCTGTTCCTGTGTGCATGGCAGACATCAGCAATCAATCACCAGTCTCCTTCCCACTGGGCGCTTCAGAAAGCCAGCACCAGCCAGTCTAGCCCTGCAGGCTCTGCCTGGGAATTACCTTGTGGTCTAGGAGCTGTGACAGAGTCCAGGGCTGCAGGGCTGGTGGCCTGCATGGGCTTGGCTGTGGTGTCACCCGCAGGGCTCTCGGGGCTGGTCAGCCAGGCAGTGCTGGGTGCAGCAGGGACGGAAGCCACTGTCGGGGCTAGAGGCTGGCTTGCCACCGAGGTCGCCTCCAGGATCCAGTCCCGCAGCCTGGTGACCCGGGCGTAGACCCCTGGACGCCGCGCCTCCGCACAGCCGATGCCCCAGCTCACGATGCCAGCCAGGAAGAACCTGCCGGACGGCTCCTCACAGACCAGGGGGCCTCCGGAGTCACCCTGGAAACAGGAGCCCTCAGCACCGGCCGGGCGCCCCCAGCCCTGACGGCTCGCTCTTAGCACGGCTGCCCTGTTGTGGCCCAGTGGACAGGGACACTGGGCGGCAGCCCTGCCCTCCTCCCTCCACCGCAGGGGCGAGGCCCGAAGCTGCGCTGAGCCCTGCGCGGAGGGGGTCCTGGGCCGCAGCCTCAGGAGAGCCGGAGGGGCGGCGTGGCCAGCAGGGGGTGCTCCCAGGGGACAGGTGGGGGGCTTGGGCAGCGCGAGGGGCGGGGGCCACAGCCGTGTCACCGCGAGGGGCCCCGCACCTTGGGCACGCACTCGGTAGGCTCAGCAGCGTGTGGCCCGCGACAGCCAGCACCACGGAAGCCCACCCCCACACCGGTTTGCAGTGACTCCCCACAGGACTGTCCATCGGGCACCCGACAAGCTCTGTCGCCTCACACTCTTCCTGGGGAGGGGACGGCAGAGCCTGGGGGCTCACCTGGCAGGAGTCCACCTTCCCGTCCAGGTAGCCGGCGCACACCATCCTGTCGGTGAGCGCGGGGCCGTAGAGGCCGGCACACAGGGCCTGGTCCAGCAGCTCCACCGTGGCCTTCTGCAGCACCTCTGGCTTGACCACTGCCCAGGGGGAGAGGCAGGCTGAGAGCGCTGGTACCCGGCAGCCACCCCCAGCCAGGAGGCTGAAGACTGTCCCCTCTCCCAGCCTGTTTCCAGCTGTCAGTGGGGCGCTAGGAGCACCCCGCTACGGCCAGCAACACGAGAGGCCCCCAGCTGCAGAGGCCCGGAGAGCTCCCCCCTCGGCCTCCTGCGGGGTCCCGGCTGCCCTGTCCCCTCGGCCAGCATCCACCCGCCTCAGACGCCGGGTGGCCACGGGGCCTGCGCGGCTGCTCACGGCCATTTCTCCTCGGCGCCCGGGTCCCTCTGTCCCCACCCTGCTGAGATTTGTCCCCACCCTGCAGCTGGCCTGTCCCAGCTCCAGCGTGCTCTTCCAGGGGTGCCTGTCCCTGCAGAGTCTGCCTGGCTCTGCTCGGACCCTCACCCGAGGACGTCCTCCGCCCCGCAGCCCCACCTGCCCTGCTTTTCTGGGTTGTGCTGGCCTTGTCTTGTTGTCCCCTGGACGTGCCCAAGGCAGCAGCCACGGGCCACCTGCCCTGCTTGAGTGGCGGTCTACGTGTGTCAGCGTGAGAGGAAGCCGGGCCCGCTCCTGGGCTCTCGGCCGCCGCTGCCCCTGTGCTCCCCGCTGCCCCCCACTGTCCCCTGCTCCCCTGCTGCCCCTGTGCCCCCTGCTGCCCCCTGCTGCCCCTGCTGCCCCGTGTTCTGTTATTTTATTCTGTCTCGGGCCAACCCTCGGGTCCCCAGGTCCACCTGGCCTGGGGACCCGGTTCCGGAGGCTGCAGCCTCCCCGGGGTCCCCTTCCTCGCCTGCTCCGCACAGGGCTGCTCCGGGCCGGGCCGCGCCTACCCAGCCCAAGCCACCGCAGCCGGCCGAGCTCGCAGCTGTCCCTCACGCGCTGGCCCCTGCTGCCCACGACGGCCTGCCAGCAGGCCCTGCCCTGCCAGCACGGCCCGACACCCTGTCGCGTGTGGAGGCACGTGGAGGCCGCCTACTCCGGGGCACTGGACAGCACCCCAGTACCGGGGCACCAAGACAGCAAGCCAGGGTGGCCTAGCAGGGCTGTGGCCAGCAGGAAGCTGCTCCCCGGGCGGGGGCAGAGCTCACTGGGGACGGGACTAGGAGGGACGACGGGGAAGGGCAGGTGCGCGCTGGCGGCTCGACTGCCGGGAACCTGGGCATCGGGCGATGCAGTTCGTCACAGCCGAGCCAGCAGCCACACCCGTGGTCCCAGTGGCTCGGGAGGCTGAGGCAGGAGGCTCGCAGGCTCAAGGCCAGCCTCAGCAACTTAGTGAGGCCCTCGGCGACGCAGCAGGACCTTGCCCGCCTCAAAATGAAGCACGAGGGCCTGGGGTGGCCCGCGGCGGGGCGGTGCTTACGGAAGCCCTCCTTGAGGTAGCCCCAGCCTGAGATGAGGCACTTCCTGCCGGGCGGGAAGACGTGCGTGGCGGCCGGGAGGCACGCGGGCTGGATGTGCCTGCCCAGGGGCAGGGCCCGGGCCAGCTCCAGCACGGCCACGTCGAAGTCGGCCGTGTCCGGGTTGTAGGCGGGGTGCTTGGCGATGCGGACCACCCGGGAACGCACGGCGCTGGCCTCCGAGCCACTCAGGTGGGTGGTGCCCGTGAAGGCCACCCACTGGGACGGGTCCTGGAATCTGCAGGGACAGAGCCCAGTGAGAGGCCACCAAGGACAGGACAGTGGGTGAGGCAGGAGAGGCCTCTGCCCAGGGGAGGGTGCCCCAGAACTCAGTGGGAGCTGGCCCTAAGAGCAGCGTCCTCGACTGTCCCGATGGCCAGGCGCCGGGCCGGCCGAGCGTCCCAGCACCTTGGGAGGCTGAGATAGGAGGATCGAGAGTTCAAGGCCAGCCTCAGCAATTTATTGAGGCCCTGTCTCAAAAAACACAGAAATAAAAAGGATCAGGAGTCTCAGTGGAAGAGTGGCCCCCGGGTTCAGCCCCGGTACCACACGCACGTGCACGCACACGCACACACACACACACACGCACACACACGTGCACGCACGCACACACGAAACCGAGCGCAGCACAGCCCACACTGGACGCGTGCACACTCTCGCTGTCCCGAGGGGCGGGGCGGGGACCGGGGCTGCGAGGACAGCTGCCACACGGCCTGCGCCGGGGACCACCTGGCCTCGGCCGGCCTGATGCACACGCAGCCCAGCGCCTCGGTGCCCATGGAGGGCCCCAGACCCCCTGCACTGGGCAGGGGCAGACCTGGCCAGCCACCTCGGTGAGGGCGAGGATGGAGCTGGGGACACGGGCCCTCCCCACACACGCTGGGGACACAGGGACCTCCCCACACCATGGGGACACGGGGACCTCCCCACACCCTGGGGACACGCGGGGACCCTCCCCACACCCTGGGGACACGGGGACCTCCCCACACCCTGGGGACACGGGCCCTCCCCACACGCTGGGGACACGCGGGGGACCTCCCCACACCCTGGGGACACGCGGGGGACCTCCCCACACCCTGGGGACACGGGGACCTCCCCACACGGTGGGGACATGGGGACCTCCCCACACCATGGGGGGGGACCTCCCCACACCCTGGGGACACGCGGGACCCTCCCCACACCCTGGGGACACGCGGGGACCCTCCCCACACCCTGGGGACACGCGGGACCTGGGGACACGGGGACCTCCCCACACCCTGGGGACACAGGCCCTCCCCACACGCTGGGGACACGCGGGGGACCTCCCACACCCTGGGGACACGTGGGGGACCTCCCCACATCCTGGGGACACGGGGACCTCCCCACACGGTGGGGGACATGGGGACCTCCCCACACCATGGGGACACGGGGACCTCCCCACACCCTGGGGACACGCGGGCCCTCCCCACACCCTGGGGACACGGGGACCTCCCCACATGCCATGGGGACACGGGGACCTCCCCACACCCTGGGGACACGTGGGGGACCTCCCCACATCCTGGGGACACGGGGGGACCTCCCCACATGCTGGGGACACGGGGGGACCTCCCCACACCCTGGGGACACGGGGACCTCCCCACACCCTGGGGACACGCGGGACCCTCCCCACACCTGGGGACACGGGGACCCTCCCCACACCCTGGGGACACGCGGGGACCCTCCCCACACCCTGGGGACACGCGGGGACCCTCCCCACACCCTGGGGACACGCGGGACCTCCCCACACCCTGGGGACACGGGGACCTCCCCACACCCTGGGGACACAGGCCCTCCCCACACGCTGGGGACACGCGGGGGACCTCCCCACACCCTGGGGACACGTGGGGGGACCTCCCCACATGCTGGGGACACGGGGCCCTCCCCACATGCTGGGGACACGGGGACCTCCCCACACCCTGGGGACACGGGGACCTCCCCACACCCTGGGGACACGCGGGGACCCTCCCCACACGCTGGGGACACGTGGGACCCTCCCCACACCCTGGGGACACGCGGGCCCTCCCCACACCCTGGGGACACGCGGGGACCCTCCCCACACCCTGGGGACACGGGGACCCTCCCCACATCCTGGGGACACGGGGACCTCCCCACATGCTGGGGACACGGGGACCTCCCCACATGCTGGGACACACGGGGACCCTCCCCACACCCTGGGGACACACGGGGACCCTCCCCACACCCTGGGGACACACGTGGGACCCTCCCCACACCCTGGGGACACGGGGACCCTCCCCACACCCTGGGGACACACGGGGACCCTCCCCACACCCTGGGGACACACGGGGACCCTCCCCACACCATGGGGACACACGGGGACCCTCCCCACACCATGGGGACACGCGGGCCCTCCCCACACCCTGGGGACACGCGGGGACCCTCCCCACACCCTGGGGACACGCGGGGACCCTCCCCACACCCTGGGGACACGCGGGCCCTCCCCACACGCTGGGGACACGCGGGGACCCTCCCCACACCCTGGGGACACGCGGGACCTCTGCATTCGCTCAGGGGGTCCCAGGGCCTCACAGCCACAGCGGTCGGTGGAACCGGGGCAGGAGGGACGAGAGCTGGTGTTGAGGGGACAGAGCGTCAGCCTGGGGACAGGGAGGCTGGTGGGGACGGGGCCCTTAGGAACGACTGGTAAAGGGACAGGAAGCCACTGTGGCCAGGTCCCCAGGGCGGGGCTGGCCGCGGCTCGCTCACTCGTTGAAGCAGTGGGCGGCGGACACCAGCCACCTGGCCCCGATGACAGTGGCCCCGCAGAAGTGCTCCTTGTCCTCGCGCAGGCTGGCTTGCCAGGGGAACTCGCCGGGGGCCGCCTCCACGCCGCCCACGATCCTGCCGGCCGCGCCCCAGGCCGGCTGCAGCCCGCAGTCTGCAAGACACAAGGCTGTCCCCACGTGGCGGTCCCCAACCTCCTCTGCCCGCGCAGGCCCTGGGAGGGGAGGCGTCTCGGGAATGCGCAGTCCCCACAGCCGGCACTGCGCGGGTCCTTCTGCCGGCGCCGGCAGCGGGGACGATGGGAGCCCTCTGCCACCTCCCCGCCCGGTGCTGGCCCTCGTGAGTGGCCCCGGGAGGCCCTGCCCTGGTGTCCCTCGCGGCCTCTTCACAGGCCCAGCAGGACGCCAGCCGGGACTTGGCTGGCCCACCCCGACCCCAGGCCCGAGTGTGGCGCATGTGGAAATGGGGTCGGTGCCCGTGTGGCCAGGAAACGCGCCCTCAGGGCAGAGCCCAGCAGATGGCATCCCCACAGAAAGGGTGACTTGACCACAGACACCAGGGCACGGCGCAGAGGGACGAGGGACCGCGGGAGCCACCCTGGGCCACCCCTGGAGGCCACCTGCAGAATTGCACCAGGCGTGGGAGGAACGCGGCCAGCAGAAGCCCTGGACTCCAGGCCAGGCGACCGCCCTGGCCGCGGCTTTGGTGTCACGGCTCGGGAGGTGCCGCTGGCCAGCCCCAGCCACTGCCCAGGGCCTCCTCCTCGGCCGGTCCTCACCCTCCACCGCGAGCTGATGGCCCCTGGGCTTCCAGCCTCTGCGAGTCCTGGGGACTCGCGGAACCGGAGGGGCCTCGGGGACCGCCCCCAGCATGGCCAGACTCACCCAGCCTGCACGGGTCCACAGGCTGAGGGCACCCCCGTGGCCACCGTCCCTGGCCGGGCAGCCCTGGCCTCTCTGTTCTAGGAGCTTTACAAGCTCCAAGTTTTTTTTTTTTTTAATTCCGGTGGTGCCAGGAAGGACCCCCAGGGCCTCGCCCACAGTGGGCAAGTGCCCAGTGCCCAGCGCCAGCCAGCAGGGCCTAGCCTGCCATCGCCGTCTCACACCCGAAGTCCCTCAAGACCTGACACTTCCTGAGCCCAACGTCACGACCAGGCAGAACCCCACGCCGGGCACTGTGTCCAGATGATGACAGTCATGTGACGTCACCCTCAGGCCATGCGTGAGGTGTGCATGAAGCACAGCTGGGCTTTGTGTGTGGCCGTGTCCCCTCCCGAGTCGCGTCTCCTATCTACAGGCAAACACCCGAACCCAAGATGTCCGGCCAGGTCACTCTGGTCCAAGCCTCTCAGGAAGGCTGCGTAGCGTGCGGTTAGGAGGGACGGCTCCTCCCAGCTCCGTCCCTCCCGCCCTCTGGTCATCCCTGTGGCTCCCACGGTCCCCTGCAGTGGACGCCGGCTGCAGCGTCCCCTCTTCCTTTCTTACCATATCGCGTGGGCTACAATCGCTAGAAAAACGTTGGCTACTCTTGCAGCACGTTTTCTACGTCTCTGGCTTCAATCTCTGGGAGCCCTCTCTACAGGACAGAGTCCAGCTGCTAGCCTCCGGCTCCTGCAGTTTGGGCAGGACCCACCCTCGGCCCCGCGCTGCCCAGGACCCTCCCCCACGCCCTGGGCCTGTGCCCCCACTCCCTAGCCGGGTTGGCACACGCCACGCCTCCGTGACCACGTGCGTTGTGCGCTGTGGACGCAGAGCCGGCGTGGGCCCTGGGAAGGGGACGTGCCCTGGAGCCCGGCCGCAGACTGACCGCAGTGCGCCTCGTCGGACCCGTCGGAGCAGTCCACCCTGTCGTCGCACTCGGGGTTCACTCTGTCCACACACTGGTGGTCCTGGCAGGAGAAGGAGCTGGCTGGGCAGCGGCCTGAGGGCAGAGAGGACGGGTCCACGCTGGCTCCCAGCTGTCCACCGGGGCCGCCGCAGCAGGACACTCCTCTCAGCTCTTGGTCTATCTCTGGACAGCCAGTGGCCCTCTTGGAACGAGAACGGGAAGTGACCAGGGAGCGTCGTCCCCCGTGATGAGCTCTTTCCTGGTCGCGATTTCTGTGGTCTCGGTGATGGCATCCGAGTGCAGGCTGCGGGGCCGGCCAGCGCCGTGGCTCGACCAGCTGCCCCGCCTGCCGCCTCGCCTGGCCCCTCGTGGAAGCCAGCATGACGGCCCTGGCCCACGCTGCCCTCTGGGCCCAGCCTGGTGCCCCTGCCCGGCCCTGCACAGTGGCCCCTCCTCTGGGCCGGCCCTTCCACGGCGGCTCTCCCCGTCCAGGGGCCTCGCTGGGCCGCACACTGCCGGCCCGTGGGCAGGGAGGCCCGTTCCTTCCCGCTCTGCTCAACCAGGCCCAGCGGGAGGCCTCGGGCAGACGCTGCCCCGAGGGGCTCGAGGGGGCCGTGGCCACCGTGACGCGGTGCACACCAGCCGGCCAGCCTGGGCCAGCGGGGCCCAGACCACAGGGCCACAACGGATCACCCAGGGCCGAGATGGGGAGCAGCGGAGCTGAGCAGGCTGGGCCCGAGTCTCCCAGGTGGCCAGGACAGCAAGACACTGGGCACGGCCCCCGCCTCCGTGGGGCTGCGTAGGGGGTGCCCGCCCGCCCGCCAGAGCCCGCTGCGTCCCCCCGAGGCTGGCTGAGCTTGCCCGTCTCCTGGGGTGACGCTCACAGCAGGGCCCCACGGGCTGCCCCGGGCGTCCAGGCCCCACACCGGGGCTCTACGTCCGTGGTCCCCCCACCAGGCCAGGCCAGCACACCCCAGACTAGATGCCACTAGAGTCCCAGGTGGCCCAGCATCACCGGGGGCAGAGTCACCCCTGGTGAGACCTCTGGGCCAGGGGTCCTTGGACCACCAGAGGCCCTGTGTCCCCTGATCACTGGCCCTCCATGGCCCAGGAGCTGCCCACCGTCACCCCAGGCTGGGTGGGGTGAGGTGCAGGCCCAGGAGCCATCTGCCCGGTGCGCTGGCCCGTGTGACGGGAGGGGACTGAGTGTCCGTTGCTCGATCAGGGTCAGCACCCGGTTGCTGTGACACGGAGCTGGCCCTTCTCTGGGGCTCCTGGGCCCCGGTGCTGGGCAGTGACCCTGGCCTCCACCTCTCTGGGCCAGGAGTGCCCAGTGCTGACAGCATGGCCGTCCCCAGACGTGGCCCAGGGTCCCCGTCCGCCCGGCCCCTGAAGCTAGCAGCATGTGCCCTCACAGCAAGGGCGGCTGGGCAGCGGACGCGGGAGGCCCCCGACGCCACCCCGGGTTCCACACTGGCTCCCACGGGCACCCCTCCCAGGGCCAGCGCCGCGGGGCCTGTCCTCAGGGCCCCTCCTGGCCCCTCGCAGGAGGCTGGCCCTGGACAGGGGTGGTCTGCGGACTTGGGGGGCGGCTGGCAGCGGCAGCCCACCTGACTTTAAGTCTCTTTCCGTCACCGTCCCGGGTCCCCCGCGGCTCCCTGAGGAAGAGCAGAGGAGAGAGGCCGGCTGGGGGCGGGGGTCCCCGAAGCAGCCCCCGCGCGGGGCCAGCAGCCGCACCCCTCCACCCAACGCACAAACCCAGCGCCCACGCGGCCCCAGGAGCTCTGCCAACGGCCCTTCGTGGACGGGGCAGACGGGGGCATCTCTGTCCCCGAGGGGAGTTCCATGGACAGTGCTGCAGTGGGTCACCACGGCCTGGACGGCACGTCGGGTTGGCGGGAGGGACCGTGCGTGTCCTGTACCGCAGGTGACAAGTCTGGCCTACGGCCCTCTGTGGGTTCGAGCACTGCGTCTGCCCCTGTTTCTAGGGCACGGGTGGCGACTGCCCGCCAACGGCCCCCGCCTGTTGTGGCCAATAAAGTTTTATCGGTGCACGGCCCCAACGACGTTCCGGTCTCCTGTAGAGGGACGGCTCCCTGGGAAGTGACTCAAGCCCAGGGGAAGCCTGGAGCGGCCGGTGCAGACCCCCGGGTACGAGGCCCTCCCACAGTGCTCGCCGGGCCTGTGGTCCGAGTCAGAGGCAGGAGCGCTGGCTGCGGCCGGCCAGGGCACGGCCACACAGGCCAGGCCCGGTCCAGCCACTCCACAGAGGAGATGAACTAGAGCAGTGACACCTCGAGTAGTGACGCGACGCCTCGTGTAGTGGCGCGACGCCTTGGGTAGTGACGCGACGGCTCGTGTAGTGACGCGACGGCTCGTGTAGTGACGCGACGGCTCTTGTAGTGACGCGACGCCTTGTGTAGTGACGCGACGGCTCGTGTACTGACGCGACGGCTCGTGTAGTGACGCGACGGCTCGTGTACTGACGCGACGGCTCGTGTACTGACGCGACGGCTCGTGTAGTGACGCGACGGCTCGTGTAGTGGCGCGACGCCTCGTGTAGTGACGCGACGCCTCGGGTAGTGACGACGCCTCGGGTAGTGACGCGACGCCTCGGGTAGTGACGCGACGGCGCGCGACGCCTCGCGTAGTGGCGCGCGCCTCGCGTAGTGGCGCGGGCGCGACGGCTCGCGTAGTGACGCGACGCCTCGCGTAGTGGCGCGACGGGTAGTGGCGCGACGGCTCGCGTAGTGGCGTAGCGACGCCTCGCGTAGTGGCGCGACGCGACGCCTCGCGCTAGTGGCGCGTGGCTCGCGTAGTGGCGCGACGCCTCGCGTAGTGGCGCGAGCCTCGCGTAGTGACGCGACGCCTCGCGTAGTGGCGCGACGGCTCGCGTAGTGGCGCGAGCCTCGCGTAGTGGCGCGACGGCTGACGCGCGACGCCTCGGGTAGTGACGCGACGCCTCGGGTAGTGACGCGTCGGGTAGTGGCGTGACGCCTCATGTAGTGACGCACACCTACAACGTCCTGGCAGAGCTGGGCGTGGCCACCCCGGGAATCCCAGAGGCTCGGGAGGCTGAGGCAGGAGGCTGACAGGTTCAAGGCCAGCCTCAGCAATTTAGCGAGGCAATCAACAACTCAGCGAGACTCTGTCTCTAAATAACATAAAAAGGGCTGGGGTGTGGCCTGGTGGCCTGCTCCCGGGTTCCGCCCTGGCACAACAGCAGGAAGAGAACTGTGCAAACACCCTGCAGTCAGCACTGGTGCACTCTCTGCTTTGGGGCCATTAGAAAAGTGAAAGGAGTTGATTAAACACGAGCACTTCCTGCATTTAAGAAGAGACAGGGTCTCTCTGTGCTGCCCAGGCTGGTCACAAACTCCTGGGCCCACGCAATCCTCCAGCCTGGGCCTCCTGAGCAGCTGGGGTGACAGCCGTGCCCAGCGCGACCACAGGCACTGTGACACCTCTACAGCTGATGTGGAGGCCATGGGGCTGCTCCACGGCAGCCGGGTGGGTAGCACACACAGCGCGGACCCCCTGGGCGAGGAGCCGGGGCTCGGGGCTGGAGGCTCGCGCGGTGCTGGGCAGGACAGGCAGCCCAGGCCCACCAGCGGTCACTCCCGGGACGTTCCATTTAATCTTGTGGCGCGTGGCTGGCCAAGGGCCCAGACGTGGACAGGGCTGGCCTTGGGCACAGGTGGCCCGGGCGGCCTCCTGGCCGGCAGCGGCTGGTGCGCGCGTCCCACTCACCTGTGAGCTCGGCAGACACGATGGTGCCGTAGGCGGCCAGGGGGACGCCGCGCCCCCGCAGGCTGGCCCGGAGGCCCCGCTGCAGCAGCTCCTCCTCCAGGTCCAGGCCGGCCGGCCGCAGCGCGCGGCGCAGGAAGTGCAGGCGGAAGCGCACCAGCACGCTGGCGTTGGCGGCCCTGGGGGCGAGGGCGGGCTAGGACTCTCCCGCTGCCCCCGCGCCCGCCCCCCGAGGCCGCTCACCGGTAGCCGAGCACCGTGCAGCCCGCGCAGCTGGCTTCCAGCGCCGTCTCCCGGAGGCTGCTCACGAACTGCGGGGAGGCCGGGAGGCTGCGGCTGAGGCCCAGCGGGCAGCGAGCCCGACCCGGCCGGACCAGAGCCGCCCAGCAGGGAGGGGCCCGGCGGAGAGCGGCGCCCTCCAGAGCTCGGGGCCGCGCCCGGAGCCGTGACCAGGCCGGGCAGGGGCACGCGGCCGCTGGACGCGCCCGTGGTCAGCCACACTCTGGGACGTCGCTCAGCCAGGAGAGCAGAGCCCACCCTGGGCTGGCGACGCAGTCAGGGCAGGCCCCGAAGAGCGAGCTCACCCCGGCCCAGCGTCACGAGGCCCCCAGCAGAGGGTGGGGACAGCACAAGAGTCCCTGAAATGAGGGACGCACAGCGCAGTGCGCCCCCTGGAGTGTCCCCGGCCAGAGCAGCAGCAAGGTGACACCCTGCAGTGGACGGACCCGAGGACCTCGCACCCTGAGAGCCAGACACAAGGCCACAGTGTGTGACCCAGTGACAGGAGGGTCGCCTCTGACACGTGATCGTCCTGCCGGCTCCCCGCTGAAGCCCTTCCCGAACACAGGCACTGCCCGTGGCCGCCCTGTGCTCAGAGCACTCGTGTGCAGGCTGTGTGTGCTCTGTGTGTGTGTTTGTGGGCTGTGTGTGTGTGCAGACTGTGTGCACATGTGCTCTGTGCGTGCGTGTGCACATGTTGTGTGTGCATGTGCTGTGTGTGCACACATTGTGTGTGTGCGTGTGCTGTGTGTGTGCACACATTGTGTGTGCATGTGCTGTGTGTGCACACATTGTGTGTGTGCATGTGCTGTGTGTGTGCACGCATTGTGTGTGCATGTGCTGTGTGTGTGTGTGCACGCATTGTGTGTGCATGTGCTGTGTGTGCACACATTGTGTGTGCGTGTGCTGTGTGTGTGCACGCATTGTGTGTGTGCTGTGTGTGCACACATTGTGTGCTGTGTGTGTGTGCACGCATTGTGTGTGCATGTGCTGTGTGTGCACACATTGTGTGTGCTGTGTGTGCACGTGTGTGTGCATGTGCTGTGTGTGCACACATTGTGTGTGTGCACTGTGTGTGCTGTGTGTGCACACATTGTGTGTGCATGTGCTGTGTGCACGCATTGTGTGTGCATGTGCTGTGTGTGCACACATTGTGTGTGCGTGTGCTGTGTGTGTGCACGCATTGTGTGTGCATGTGCTGTGTGTGTGCACTGTGTGTGCACATGTGTGTGCATGTGCGCACACATTGTGTGTGCGTGTGCTGTGTGTGTGCACGCATGTGTGTGCATGTGCTGTGTGTGTGTGTGCACACATTGTGTGCGTGTGCTGTGTGTGTGCACGCATTGTGTGTGCATGTGCTGTGTGTGCACACATTGTGTGTGCGTGTGCTGTGTGTGTGCACGCATTGTGTGTGCATGTGCGTGTGTGTGTGCACACATTGTGTGTGCATGTGCTGTGTGTGTGTGCGTGCTGTGTGTGTGCACGCATTGTGTGTGCATGTGCTGTGTGTGCACACATTGTGTGCGTGTGCTGTGCACGTGTGTGTGCATGAGCTGTGTGCACACATTGTGCATGTGTGTGTGTGTGCACGCATGTGTGTGTGCATGTGCTGTGTGTGCACACATTGTGTGTGTGCATGTGCTGTGTGTGTGTGTACAGATTGTGTGTGCGCGCGGGTGCAGACTGTGGTGCATGTGTACACATTTTGTGTGTGTGTGTGCTGTGTGTGCACACATTGTGTGTGCATGTGCTGTGTGTGTGTGTACTGTGTGTGCGCATGTGCTGCTGTGTGTGTGCAGACTGTGTGTGCTGTGAGACTGTGTGTGCGCATGTGCTGTGTGTGCACACGTTGTGTGTGCGCGTGTGCTGTGTGCTGTGTG
Organism: Tamias sibiricus; assembly: GCA_025594165.1. NCBI lineage: Eukaryota > Metazoa > Chordata > Mammalia > Rodentia > Sciuridae > Tamias > Tamias sibiricus. The sequence continues at coordinate 1,711,838 of CM046673.1, read as the reverse complement.
CACACATTGTGTGTGGGCGTGTGCTGTGTGCAGACTTGTGTGTGGGCGTGTGTGTGCAGACTGTGTGCATGCGCGTGTGCAGACTATGTGTGCACGTGTGTTGTGTGTGTGCGTGTGCTGTTTGTGTGTGTGTGTGCTGTTTGTGTGTGCGTGCGTGTGCACACGTTGTGTTGTGTGCATGTGCTGTGTATGCACACATTGTGTGTGCTCCGTGTGTGCAAGTGTGTGCAGACTGTATGCGTGCGTGCTCTGTGTGCATGTGTGTGCACACGTTGTGTGAGTGCGTGTGATGTGTGTGCAGACTGTGTGTGTGCGCGTGTGCTATGTGTGTGTGTGCGCACGTTGTGTGTGTGTGCTGTGTGTGTGCGCACATTCTCTGTGTGCGTGTGCTGCGTGTGTGGACTGTGTGTGTGTGCTGTGTGTACACGTGTGTGCACACGTTGTGTGCGCATGTGCTGTGTGTGCAGACTGTGTGTACGCATGTGTGCAGACTGTGTGTGCACGTGTGCTATGTATGTGTTTGCATATGTGTGTGTTTGCTGTGTGTGCACACGTTGTGTGTGTGCTGTGTGTGTGCGCGTGTTTACACAAATTTTGTGTGTGCGTGTGCGCAGACTGTGTGTGTGCACACGTATGCTGTATGTGTGAGCGTGTGTGTGCACGTTGTGTTTGTGTGCATGTGCTGTGTGTGCACACATTGTATGTGTGCATGTGCTGTGTGTATGCGTTTGTGTGCAGACTGCGTGTGTGCGCACGTGTGTTGTATGTGTGCGTGTGTGTGTACACATTGTGTGAGTGCATGTGATGGTGTGCAAACTGTGTGTGCGCGCGTGTGTGCGCGCACGTGTGTGTGTGCTGTGTGTGCACAATGTGTGTGCCTGTGCTGTGTGTGTGCATGTGTGTGCACACGTTGTGTGTTTGCTTGTGCTGTGTGTGCAGACTATGTGTGTGTGTGCGTGTGCTGTGTGTGCACACACTGTTTGCATGTGCTGTGTGTGTGCATGTGTGTGCACACGTTGTGTGTTTGCTTGTGCTGTGTGTGTGCAGATTGTGTGCTTGTGTGTGCATATGCTCTGTGTGTGCATGTGCTGTGCGTGTTTGCACACATTGTGTGCGTGCATGTGCTGTGTGTGCATGTGCTGTGTGTTTGCACACATTGTGTGCGTGCATGTGCTGTGTGTGCATGTGCTGTGTGTTTGCACACATTGTGTGCGTGCATGTGCTGTGTGTACATTGCTGTGTGTTTGCACACATTGTGTGCGTGCATGTGCTGTGTGTGTGTGCGTGTGTGTGCGTGTGCCGTGCTGGGGCAGAGCCCAGGGCCTCGCCTGCGGCCATCTCCCCGCCCCTAGCTGGGCCTGCCCTTCCTGGGAGCAGGGCCTCCCGTGTGCGTGTGCATGTCTTGAGGACCTGCAGCCTCTCCCCAGGGGCAGCTGTCCTCCCTCCCCTCCTGTTGGGGACAACGTCTCCCGAGGGAACTCCAAGTCCTCCGCCCAGCCAGACTCGCTCTCCCCGCCCCCACCCGTCTCCACCTTGCCCATCCAGGGCACAGCACCCGGCCTCCATCCTGCCCAGCCTCAGCCTCCATCAGGGCCTCCCTGCCTCCCGACCGGGGTGTGCTGTAGGCGGCGCCCCGCGCCCTCACCAGGGTCTCCAGCACGGGCGTGAGCGTGCGGTAGTAGTCGGAGGTCTCCTGCAGCAGGGAGCTGGCGTAGCGGATGCCCCGCAGCTCGGCGCTGTGGTCCACGTGCACACCCTGCGTGGGGAGGAAGGCTGCGCAGGCCGAGCCGTGAGCGCCGCGGGCGAGCTGCCCGGGCCAGCGCCTGCCGAACCCGCGCCCGGGCGGCCTGGCTGCCGGGCCCTTCCTGACCAGCTGCCCAACATGCCCTCAGCTGTCCGAGCGCTGTCGGTGGCAGCAGGTTCTCAGGTCCCCGGGGCCCGGTACCGGGTCCTGCCCTGGGAGGTGCCGGAGACTCGAGTCCCGCCGCCTCCTGAGGGCCTGAGCAGGCCGCTGCCCCGAAGTCCTCCAGGAGCCCCGGCCCACCCGTGGGACTCACTGGGCCCAAAGAGCAGGACAGGGACAAGAACAGGTGGCACTTGAAAGCGAGGCACAGCAGCCCGAGGCCAGGAGGTGCGTCCCGTGGAACCTGGGCCCGGGGCCGCCTGGCCGGCGGGCGACCACAGGAGCTGCGCAGGGTCCTCTCTGCCCGCCCCATGTCACCGGGGTTCCCCGGGCTGGCAGGTCTTTGCTGAGAGTCAGGACACACTCCCAGCCACCCTGCCGGCCGCGTGTCCTCGCCCAGCTGCCACCAGCGAGGGACCCCACCCGCTCCCTGGGCCGTGACTGGCACGAAGTCACAGACCTAGTAGAGAAAGGTCCCTGGCCTCACCCGGGCCTCCCGGCCTCACCCGGGCCTCCTGGCCTCACCCGGGCCTCCCGGCCCGCCAGGGACTCTGGCTGCCTGGGGGGCCGCATGTCCCTGCAAGAGCACTGCTCAGTGCCCGGAGTTTCCTGCAGCTTCTGCTGCCAAGAAGGCCGGGCGAGGCCACGGGCACCTGCCTCCCCCCAGCGTGCGCCTGTTTCCTGGAGCAGGTGTGAACCTCGCTCCCCGATAGCACACGCACGTGTGAACCTCGCTCCCCGATAGCACACGCACGTGTGAACCTCGCTCCCCGATAGCACACGCATGCACACACACACACACAAGGTCCAGTCTGTGCTGCCCTTGGCACCGGTGGCCATCGGGGTCTCTGTCACGCGCCAGGGGCTGGAAAGCTTCCAGGTTCCAGCCTTTCTTCTGGTCTTGGTACCGGGCATGGAACCCAGGTGCCTGACCGCTGAGCCACGTCCCCAACCCTTTTCATTTTTATTTAGAGGCAGGGTCTTGCTGAGTTCTTTAGGGCCTCACTAAGTTGCTGAGGCTGGCTTTGAACTTGGGATCCTCCCACCTCAGCCTCCCAAGCCACTGGGAGACAGGTGTGGCCACTGCGCCCCGTTCAGGCATGTCTTAAGATGCTGACAGAGGGGACAGACACAGGGTCACCCACTCACTGTCCTGCCAGGCCAGAGAGGCTCCCCAGACCGCTGTTTGTCCTCATGGTCTTAGAGAACAAGCGTGGCGGTCCCTGTCCACACAGACGCCACCTCATGACCAGCCGGCCACCACCTGCCAACACTGCTCTGGGGGGACTGACCGCGCCAGATGTCCCTGTCCTGTGGTGGCAGCCACAGGCCACAGGCGGCCCCTGGGCAGCGGCCGTGGCTGGAGGGACTGGGGAACTGCACCGGGGCCGCTGGCCGGGGCGGCCACCCCCACCCGGCCTGGACAGCAAGCGCGGCCCGACGGTGGCCCTCGCAGGGACCTTCTGGAGGACTCTGCCTGCAGCACGTCCCGCCCCGCCCCAAGTGCTGCCCCGGACCCAGGACGGCGGGTGGGGACCCCAGCGGGGACACACGTCACGCCGCCCAGGCCCTCCGGCTGTGAGCTCGGCGGTCACCCTCCTGGGGTCTGTCCACGCCTCCCGCTGACGCGGTGGGCAGGGCCCTCTGGGAAGGGGCCGCTGCTCAGCCCCCAGGATGCCAGCCCTGCCACCGCCCTCTGTCCCCACCTCGCCCCCGAGGGCCCCCAGCTGGGGACGCAGGCCTCAGGCCCCGCCCACCCCGGAGCGGAGGCCCCGTCCCGGCTCTGAGCCGTCCCCAGAGCTCCCCGGGTGGCCCCCGAGCGGCAGCCTCCACTGCACGCTGGACCTCGGCCTCGACCCTGGCCTGGCTCAGGCCCCACCGAGCCGGCTCCTCCTGCAGGCCCCGGCTCAGGCCCCCGTCTGCGCTCCCGGCCGGCCACGCCACTCACCCAGAAGGGCTCCCAGGGGAAGGACAAGCACGCCGGTGGCCACTGCCGCGGCCAGCGCTGCTCGGCGGCACGCAGGGTCGGAGGCCGGGGCTCCCTCGGCCGGCCCAGGCAGCAGCTGTGGCTCCATGGCGAGGCGGACCTGGGCACCGCGGAGAGACGGGTCAGAGCTCAGGGCGTCCCCCTCGCCGAGCTCCACCCAGGGCGGCCAGGACCCTCGGGAGGACATGCAGGAGTGTCCTGCAGAGGCTGCGACCAAAACTCAGTGGCTTTGAGGGACGCAGGTGTGTCATCTCACGGTTCCAGACACGGGGTAAGACAAGGCTGCACCTCCAGGGCAGGGACGGTCCCCGACCCTCCTCCAGCTCCCGAGCCCAGGAGGCCCAGGCAGGGAGGCCCAGGGAGGGAGGCCCAGGAGGCAGGCACAGGGAGGGAGGCCTAGGTAAGGAGGCCCAGGCAGGGAGGCCCAGGCAGGGAGGCCCAGGAGGCAGGCCCAGGGAGGAAGGTCCGGGGGGGGGGGAGGCCCAGGGAGGGAGGCCCAGGGTGGAGGCCCAGGCAAGGAGGCCCAGGCAGGGAGGCCCAGGAGGCAGGCACAGGGAGGGAGGCCCAGGAGGCAGGCCCAGGGAGGGAGGCCCAGGGGGGAGGCCCAGGAGGCAGGCACAGAGAGGGAGGCCCAGGAGGCAGGCCCAGGGAGGGAGGCCCAGGGGGGAGGCCCAGGCAGGGAGGCCCAGGAGGCAGGCCCAGGGAAGAATTCATGGCCAGGACCTGTCCCTGGACCAGCAACGCCGTTGTTCTCCTCGTCCACCCCCGGGTCCCTCCACTCGCCCTGTGGCCGCCTGCCGGGACTCCCGACGGCCTGTGCACTCGGGCCGGCCATCGGTCCTGGCGCCCGTGGGGCCCCGGGAAGAGGCCTCCGACCCGCCCTGGGGCCCCGCCCAGCGCCGGCTCGCTGGTGGAGGGAGGCGCCAGCTCTGTGGGTGCTGGTGCCCTCGGGTGGGCGCCCGCCACCAGCAGTGGCAGCTGCACGGGCACCGGGCCAGCGGGGGCGGGGCCTGAGCGCTGACGGGGGCGGGGCCTGGGGGCCAGGGCCAGCGGGGGCGGGGCCTGAGCGCTAACGGGGGCAGCGGCCTGGAGGCCACGGCCAAGGCCAGCGCCTCTGCCCGTGAAGGACCGGGCAGCTCTCGCCCCTCGAGGCCACGCAGAGCTGGAGCCTGGCACCAGGGAAGCGTGTGTCCAGCCAGCGCCCCTCGTGCCACCTCGATGACGCTGGTGGCACGTGGGTCAGGAGGCCAGCAGCCAGGGAGGCCTCCACCCACGGCCAGAGAGAAGACCGAGCCGCAGCCCACCGACCCCAAGGAGCTGCGTCCGGCGACGCGTGCCGCAGCCGGGAGTGGCCCTGCTCCAGCCTCCGGTGACCCACGGGCCTGAGCAGGGGCCCCGCTCAGCCCAGAGGCCCGAGCCCGAGCCCACGACCGAGGTGCGCGTTGCTCCCGGCCCGACCTGGCGGCTCCTCCACGGCAGAGGCCGCAGCACAGGCTGCTCAAGGCCAGCCGGGCGCCGCGGCCTCCTTGCTCTGTCATTCAGTGCTGGGCTGACCGCAGGGGCACCTGAGCCACGTCCAGTCCATTTTATTGTTGGCTTTGAGGCAGGGTCTTGCTCAGTTGCCGAGGCCGGCCTCTCAAACCTGCCATTCTCCTGCCTCAGCCTCCCAAGTCACGGGACGACAGGCACGGCCACTCTGCCCGGCTGTCTTTACTTTTTCTAAAGACCTCCATTGGTTCACCTTCATTTCCGGCGTGGGGTAGCCCTTCAGCCAGAGGACAGTGACAGTGCCCTGTTTGTCAGAGAACGAAGGATCTGAGCCCTGGCTACTTCTCCAGCACTGGTTTTTAAAGCCTTTTTCTGAGTTCCAGACACTCAGGCGGCTGAGGCGGGGTATCGCTGGAGCCGGGAGCGCAGGCCGGCCACACAGCAAGGCCCTGTTGTGGTCAGCGCCTGGCCATGTGCTCGAGGCCCTGCCCCTCCCCCGCCCGGGAAAACAAACCAGGAGAGAAAAGAAAACTTTGAGGCACGGGCCACCCTCGGCACTGGGAAGGACAACCGCGGTCCTCGAAGGTCAGCTGCTGACCGCTGTGGCCTCGGGTGTAAAGGCGTCTCACTCCTCCCTGCTCTGCGGGCCGCTGTGCTGAGCCCTTGGTGTCCGCGGGCGGGTCCAGGGGCCTGGGATGTGGCTTTGCCGCTTTCCGCGGCCCCCATTTGCTCCCAGGGGTCCTGTCCCGCAGGAGGGTGAGGCACACTGTGGCCAGCGCCTGCCCCAGCTGCCTCTGCACACGGGCAGGACAGTCCTCGCTGGCCCGCTGCCCCCAGGACCCCAGTGGGGCCCTCGGAGGTGCCCCCAGGGGTTCGGCTGCGGTGGAGGCCGCGGGAACCTGGGCAGGCCTGGTGCCAGGTCCCAGACAGCCCCTGCGGGCTCAGAAGCAGACGGCCGGCAGGCTGGTAGGCTGTGTCCCTCCCGGTGAGACCAGGGCCCAGAAGCGTGGTCACAACATTTTCCAGCTGTTTCTGTGAAGGTGTTTTTAAGACACCATGAGCAGCCGGGCGCGGTGGCCACGCTGTCATCCCAGCGTCCCAGGAGGCCGAGGCAGGAGGATCGGAGTTCCACGCCAGCCTCAGCAAAGGCGAGGCCCTGAGCAGCTCAGTGAGACCCTGTCTCTACTCAAGTACACAAAAGGGCTGGGGACGTGGCCCAGGGGTCGAGTGCCCTGAGGTCAGTCCCCGGTACCACACAAAAAAAAGCCACTCCGTCCAGGCCCTGGGCAGCGGCCTGCCCTGCGCCCCTGGGCCTGCAGCCCCGCCGCAGGAGCCCGACCTCTCCAGGTGGCGACACAAGCAGGCTGTGTTCTGTCCCCAGTGGAGCAGTGACACCATCTTCATGGTGGTGCTGGGGTGACCCCACAGATGCTAGGCCCTGGGGGTGTCCCCATCGGCTTCTCTTGTCGGGGCCTCCTCCCCAGGGTGCGCTCAGTGACCCCTGCTATGACACATGGACCCACGTGGGGGACAAGCAGCCGGGGACAGGGGTCACTCACGGCCAGGCGCCTGCGTGCGCTGCTGGTGGCTGCTCTGGGGACCGGCCTCGCGGTCCCCTCCTCAGGGTGGTGTGGCCCTGCTGGGAGGCCGCCAGGGCAGGAGGCCGAGGGGCCGGCTGTGGCACTGGCCGTCACCTCGCCCTGGGTGGGACGCTCTCCCAAGAGCCCCTCGCTGAGAGCCGCTGGGGGACTGTCCCACGGACAAAGGCCCCAGGTCCCGGGCGCCGGGGCGGGGACTGGAGCGCGGGTGAGCACGGCCACCCAACGCCGCCGTCCTGCCCCCGCTCTGAGGACGCTGTGTTCTCCCCGTCCCTCCTGTCATCACCCGCGCTGGCTGCGGAAGGGACCCCGCGGCCATTCAGCAGGGAACAGACGCGCCATTGATTCAGCCACCCCGGCACTCAGGGCCGGGATGTGGTGGACAGGCAGCGGGGGACAGGTTCCCACAGGCCGGGCCTCGAGGACAGGCCCCAGGGACGTGCACCCGGCCGCCCCCGCACAGAGCCCCGACTCCGGCAGGCCGGGACCGCTGGGCGGCCTGTGCGCAGGCGCTGACCGAGCCCTCCAGCCTCCTCGATTTCCCTCGGGACGGACTTTCCCTAGGACGCCCAGGCTGGCTTCAAGCCAGCAATCCCGCCTCCACCCGAGGCCCTGGGACTGCCTGGGCCACATCTGGGGACGCGCGTGTGTCGTGGCTGGGGAGCCCGGCCTGCGGGGCGGAGGCGGGGACGCGGCCCTGCGCCTCAGGGTCCTCTCCAGCGAGAACTCGGCCATCCACTGCCCACCAGCCTGGCCCGAGGGAGGCCTGGGCCCACCTCGGCACCACGTGAGAGTGGTGAGCGGGACCGAGGCCGCGCCATCGACCACTGGGCTTCACTGGAAAGGAGGAAGCCAAGAGCGCCCTCCTCCCAGCAGGTCGGGAGTGGCCGCCTGGCAGGTGGCGCCTGGACGCGGTCCATCCGGAACCCACCCACCGCCGCCCGCATCAGGGCCTCCCGCACGGCCGCCCTTGCCCGTGGACCCTGCCCCCGCTCCTCCGCCCTGCCCACCACCGAGGCCGGCAGCGGCGCACATCTGTGCCGAGGGTGGCCATCGTCAGCTCCGCGGCCACGCAGTCTCCACCCCAACCCCTGACCGCCACGGACAGGACCCCAGCAGCCCTGCCCATGTGCCAACAGGCTGCGCAGTGATCCCACCAGGCCTCCTTTGCGAAAGCGGGCAGGTGCCAGGCGCAGTGGCACAGGCCGGGAACCCCAGCCACTTGCGAGGCTGAGACAGGAGGCTCGAAAGGTCAAGGCCAGCCTCCACGACTCAGCAAGACCCTAAGCCTCTCAATATCTATAAAGGGCTGGGGAGGGGGCTCAGGTGCTGGAGCGTCCCGGGGCTCAGTCCCAGCAGACACCAAATAAAGTAAAGTAAGATACCACGGAACAGGGCAGGCCCAGGCGGGACGCGGCCTGGTCCAGCAGCCGCCCGCCCTGACCTCCGGTCCCCAGCGCGGGTCTGACCCTGTCGCCTGAATCTCGGCACCACCCGGACTGTTCCGGCCCCGGCCTGCACTGGGGCCAGAGTGGCCGTTCAACAGGCAGGTCCCGTCACCCCTGTGCCCGTGGGCGTGAGCCACAGGGTTCGGGTTACCCACGAGGTGCGTCTCCCCGCTGCGCGGTTCCCAGGGCGACGCTGCGCGGGAGGCGGCCTCACGGCGCAAGAGCGCAGCGGGAACCAGTCGCGACCTAGAAGGCCGTGCGACGTCCAGCCCCTCAGAGCCGGGCAGCAGCGGCCACGCACAGCGTGCGAGGGCTCTCACAGACGCAAGGCGAGGGGCGCCTGGGCGCTGCGGCTCGAGGACGCGCAGCTCGTGCGTGGACGGGGTGGAGGCCAGGCCTCCCACGTGCTGGGCAGGTGGCTGCCACCGAGCCACAGCCCACGACAGCTGAGTCCCGTTAGAGGGGACAAACAAGGGGCTGGACGCAGACGGAGGGGGTCCGGCCCTCGAAGCCGCAGGTGGGGATGGGGAGAAGGGCCTCTGGACCTCCGGCCTCTGCTCTCCGGGGCTGTGGGCAGACACGAGCCCTCGGGGAGCTGGCGATGCCCCCCTCAGCCCGCAGCGTGGACACCAGAGAAGACGGCGGAGGAGAGCAGGAAGCAGGCGCCAGCTGCCGAGGCCACTGGTGACAGGGCCGCAGCTTCTCTCCAGAGGCAAAGGGCACCTGGCCGGGCGCCAGGGCCTCTGCCTGGGTCCCGGCGGCGCAGGAGGCTAAGGCGGGAGGCCCGCTTGGGCCCAGGAGTCCTGCTGGTCCTGGGCAGCAGCGGGAGCAGAGGCAGGAGGAGAGGAGGCGCAGAGGCCCAGGCCCAGGGCAGAGGAGCTGCCGGCCAGCGGGCAGGGCGTCCACAGCCAGGCTCCCCAGCCAGCCCAGGCACCGCCTCACATGGACTTCTGCCCACAGAGTTGACGGAGGGCGTGCCGGGGAGGACGGGGCTGGTGACACAGAAGACGTGTGAACGCGTGGGAACCTGGTGTGCACGTGCGTGTGTATGGGTATGTGTGCGTACGTGTGTTTTGTGTGTGTACACGTGCATGTGTGTATGTGCGCGCACGTGTACACATGCTTGTGCATGTGTGTTTGGGAATGTGTGCATGTGAGTGTGCATACGTGTGTGCTTGTGTGTGCATGTGTGTGCGCATGTGCATGTGTATCTATGCATGCGTGTATGGGTGTGTGTGCACATGTGGGTGTGTGTGCATGTGTGTGCGTGCATATGTATGGGTGTGTGCGTGTGTGCACATGCATGGGTGTGTGAATGTGTGTGCATGTGTGCGCACATGTGCGTGTGTGCGTATCTGTGTGTGCATATATGTGTATGGGTGTGTGGGTGTGTGTGTGCATGTGTATGGGTGTGTGCGTGTGTGGACGTGTGTGCGCACAAGTGTGTGTGTGAGTGCGTGTGTATGGGTGTGTGTGTACGTGTGTATGTGAGTGTGCGCACGTGTGTATGCATATGTGTGTATGGGGGTGTGTGCACGTGTGTGCGTACGTGTGTATGCATATGTGTGTATGTATGTGTGCACGTGAGTGTGCATACGTGTGTGCATGTGGGTATGGGTGTATGTGCACATGAGTGTGCATACGTGTGTGCACATGTGTGCATGAGCATATCTGTGTGCTTGTGTGCGTATGTGCATGTGTGTATCTATGCATGTGTATGGGTGTGTGTGTGTGCAGGTGTGGGTGTGTGTGCATGTGCGTGCATGCATGTGTGTGCATGTGTGTGCACACATGTGCGTGTGTGCACATGTGCGTGTGTGCATATCTGTGTGCATATGTGTATGGGTGTGTGTGGGGGTGTGTGCGTACATGTGTATGGGTGTGTGCGTGTGTATGGGTGTGTGCGTGTGTATGGGTGTGTGCGTGTGTGGACGTGTGTGTGCACGTGTGTGTGCGTGCATGTGTATGGGTGTGTGTGCACGTCTGGGTGTGCACGTGTGTATGGGTGTGTGCGTGTGTATGGGTGTGTGCGTGTGTGGACGTGTGTGTGCACCCATGTGTGTGCGTGCATGTGTATGGGTGTGTGTGCACGTGTGGGTGTGCACGTGTGTATGGGTGTGTGCGTGTGTGGACGTGTGTGTGCATGTGTGTGTGCGCGTGCTCCACACTGAGCTGTGTCTCCAGTCCTTTACGCTTTCAGACAGGTTGCGAGGCTGGCCTTGAACTACCATCCTCCTGCCTCGGCCTCCTGAGTCACTGGGACCACAGGCGTGGCCCTCGCACCCAGGTTCCGGCTGAGGTCCTGAGGGTTGGCGTCCACATGTGACTTGGGGAAGGGGGTGACCTAGATTGGACCTGGAGAGTCCCCAGAGCCCACGTGGCAAAGGCTCGTCCAGCCCCGTGCTGTCGGCTGGGTGGTCCTGCGGGCTCTGCAGCCTCCACTGAAGACCTCCCTGCCACTGCTGGAGAGGACAGCACGGGCGCCGGGAAGAGCTGACCCTGGCGGGTGGCCCGTGCCAAGCGTCTGGGTCTGCTGCCAGCCGAGGCCCAGGCCCAGGAGTGCCCTGCCCGTGCCCGTGGTGGTCCCTGCCTCAGCAGGGGCTGGGGGTAGGGAGGGAGACTTTAGGGGACAGTGCGTCCCTGTGGGGAGATGGGGCGCACTGGGGACGGTGGAGCTGCTGGGCTGTGACGGTGCCCACGGCCCTAACCGTGCACTCAAGCCCGCAACGCCGGCCAGGCTGCGGTGACCGAGAATAGAGAGGCGGCCACACCCCAGAGAGCGGCACGCGAGGAGGGGTGCCGGGAGGTGACCCTGAGGCCACCGGCGGGGGACACAGGACTCTCCGTGCAGAAGCACCGGAGTGTGGAGGCAGCAGCTGACCCTGGCTCCACAGGGACGCCCGGGGAGGCCAGGCAGGCCCCACCCCTGCCCGCACGGCCTGACTCCAGGTCCCACAGCCAGACGCGCGCCAGCGCTGGACCCCGCCTCGCGGGCAGGGTCACCTCCCGGCAGCTGGCAGCCTGGGCAGAGCAGGCAGGGGTGGGCACAGCAGCGTCCTTTCAGACAAGCGCGGCTCAGAAAGTTCCAGAACAGCCGGTGGCGTCTCTGCGGGCACTGCCCTGGGTGGCCGCTGGCTCGGGGCCCGCGCCTGGCTGAGTGATGGCCCCAGACGTCCGTGTGCCAATCCCAGGACTGCGGACAGGTCGCCTGAGGCAGTCAGCACTCTGCAGATGGCATTAGCGGAGGGCCCCGGGCGGGGTCACCCAGGGCCACCACAGGTCCTCCTGAGAGCAGGCAGGAGGGCCAGGGTCAGCCTGGAGGACGCTGCGCTGCTGGCCTGGAGCTGGAGGAGGGGCAGGACCGTCCCTGGGCCTCGGGGCCAGCCTGCTGCACCTGGTCTGGCCAGCAAGGCCATTTCTGGCTGTGGCGACAGCTGCCATCCCCACGGCTGTGGTGCCCGTGGCCCTCGGGGGGCTGGGCAGGCCGATGACTGCTTGAGGGTGGAGCGGACCCCTCTGTCCTGGGGCAGCTGGCGGGTGCTGGCCACGGGGAGGCCTGTGTCACGTCCCCTGCGACCTGCCGGCACGGCCTTGCTCCTGCAGGTGCTCAGTGTGGCCTTGGGCTCTGGTTCCGGGGCCCGTGGGGTCAGCTCTGCCTCCCGGCCTCCTTCCTCTGAGGAAGGCCCGCTCCAGGCCCGGCTATTCCGCGAGGCGTCCACCAGGTCCCCTCCCTGGGCCACCAGGCTGCCAGTCACACTGCCCACTCCTCCCTCCCCAGGAGCAACGGGTCCACACTGGACACAGGACGGCCAGTCACTGCCACCCAGGGGCAGATACCGTGCGAGGTCCAACCAGAGCAAGCTGCAGGGACAGGAAAGGACGGAGGGGACAGGAGGGACGGCTCAGGGGACCGCCTCAGTCTGCAAAGCTGGAAACGGATGGTGAAGATGCCCAGGCCCTGGACTCTGCTCACACACGGGCGGAGTGGCGGGTCCCCGGAGGCCACCTGAGCACCAGCACAGGCTGAGGGCCCAGCAAGGACCTCAGGAGGCCGGCCCGGTGTCTGCGGGCCAGAGTGCGACGGTGACGCGGGGGAGGCACAGGGTCAGGGAGCGGTCATCCAGCACGGCCTGCAGGAAGCTTCTAGCTCCCGCCAAGCCTCCAGGACAGGCAGACGCGGCCTCCTGCACGCGGCCCCTGCAGAGGACTTGGCAGACATCGGTGCAAAAAATAAATAAATAAGTGTGCCTTTCAGTGAGTGGAAACCGGAGCTCCTCTGACGAGTGCCTCGGTGGTGTGCCGCCATCTTTGCAAAAAGTCAACTAAAATCCCCCAAGTAAGCTGGACACGTGGCCGCGCCTGTCATCCCGGCACTGGGGAGGCTGAGGCAGGAGGATCGCGAGTTCAAAGCCAGCCTCAGCCATGGCGAGGCACTTGGCCACTCAGTGAGACCCCGTCTCTAATAAAGTACAAAAAGGGCTGGGGTGTGGCCCAGGGGTCGAGGGTCCTGAGGTCAATCCCTGGTGCCCCCCAAAAGAGAGAGAGAGAGAGAGAGGGAACGGATGCCGCGAGCAGCAGGCCCCTCGGGTCAGGCGCACCAGGGCTCTCCTCCCTGTGTCCCACCCTCAGGGCCCGCCGTTGGGGCCTCTCCTGACACGCCTCGCGTACACCCAGGTCCCTGGAATGCTGTCATCCACTGCGACACCTGGGGTCGGCCTCCACTGCAGGGACTCGCACAGGCCCAGGGCCTCCCGCCTCACCTCCTGGGGCCTGTCCTTAGCCTGGAGCTGCAGCTCAGCCCGCCTGTGCCTCCTGGCCCGCACCACCAGGCAGGAGCTCCAGGCTGTGCCTGCAACCCCCCTCCTGCTGGGCCGGCCCCAGGGCCTTTGCACGTGTGCCCTCTGCCTCACCTGGCGGCGCACCACTGTGCCCCCTCCGGGTGCTCCTCCTGGGGGTGGCAAGCTGACCCCATGGGCAGGCTCCGCTGCGGAGGGGCCTCCATCTCCGCCCTCCCTGCCTCTGTGGGTAGTGACTGATTCTGGAAAAGGGAGCCGGGGAGAGGACAGCGCAGTTCTCTAGGAGCGTTGGCCTGATGTGGCTAAGAGGGCACTGCTGCCCAGCGTGGCCGGCCCTGCAGCGCCGGGGCTGCGGCTCGCTCACCGAAGCTGGCCGGCCGTTCCTGAGAGCTAAGCCCTGGAAAACCACCTTCAGCAAGACGAGTTGGAGCAGCGGCCACGCCTGCCGCCCAGCAGTTTGGGAGGCTAAGGCAGGAGGATGGCACATTCGAGGCCAGCCTCTGGTCATGCCTCTGCCTTCAGTAGTGGTCTCATCTACTTGGTGCAAGCACAGGGTCAGCTGCCCGACAGGCCCTGGGGCTCACTTTTGACCAACCAGTGCCCACGGCCAGCTTGGCCTCAGCTCTTCCCCCCGCCTGGGCCCCCTGCTGGGCACTTAGGCCACGTGCCCACCTCCCTGAGTGGCTCTTCCCTCATCTGATCCCAGAGGGTCATGATTTCCAGAAACCTCCATCCTGTGGCCTCCGTGTTCAGCCCACTGTGGCCGCAGGCTGAGCAGGCGGCCAGCTCTCCTGTCCCCACACCCAGCCGGGGACTCCCCCTCCGCCCAGTGGTGGCCTGGGAAACTCAGCCAGCCCCTCCTTGTCTCCTGTCTGCGGAGCTCTAGTTGGGCTTGTGGGAAGAGGTGTCCGCGGAGGCATCCGCAGCAGACTCGGAGCGACACCCCTGCCCCTCCAGCTCCAGGGAGCCGGGGACACGGGGCGGGGCCAGGAGCCGCCGCGGTGACCGGGGACACAGGCCCAGCAGGCAGCGACCCCCAGGTTCATCCCGGGGCTAAACGCAGGCTGGGCCGGCGCCACCCGAGCAGCAGAGCCCTGTGCGGGCCAGGAGGCGCGAGAGCTGGGTGCCAGCTTCCTCCTTGGCACCTGGGGGCGCCAGGGCACCCCGCATTTGCTGTCCCTGCGGACACACCTGGGGGAGCCACCCCCCAGCCTGGGGCACAGGTGCCTCTGCCGGGGCGGGAGCTGTGGCAGGGTCACCAGGGCTACGCTGGGGGAATCCGTCCCCTGCCCTGCCTGGTTCCTCACCCTGACCTTCACGGATGAGGACAGAAGCCCAGGCCCAGAGGGCCGGGCTCCTCCTCCAGGGCCTGTGCGGCAGGGACGCCCTCACCTCGCCCCCGACTGCGCCCACAGCCGCGGTGACAGAGCAGTCTTCACGTTCCAGGGTGCGACGAGGGCACAGCGGCCCTGGCGAGGCCCTCCATGCTCAAGTCTGACCCTCCCCACCAGGAACCAACGTCCACTTCCCACAAACGGTCTCTGAGGGCCGGGCACAGGGCCACCTGTCATCCCAGGGCCCAGGCGGCCAAGGCAGGAGGATGGCAAGTTCAAGGCCGGCCTCAGCGACTCATCAAGAGCCCGTCTCCAAATAAGACTCTGAGAGGCCTGGGGACGAGGCCCTGCGGCAGGGGACGAGGCTCTGTGCAGAGCCCCGGGTTCAACCCTGTACTAAGACCAGCTTCTGCTGCCGACGGGGCAGGCTGCCCGGGACGCGCCCCACCCTGCGCTGGCCCCACACCGCGTGCAGGGCCCTTCGCCAAGTGTCCAGGCCCCCACTGGCCAGACAGGAGGACCAGGAAGGGGACGCCACCCCCACCATGGCCACAGCCTCACCTGGCCACCCCCAAAGCCGTGGCCCTGTGGCGCCATCACGCAGGACCTCTGGCAGGCACCAGGCCTCGCACCCGGGCCTCGCGCTCGGGACACAGCGCAGCACAGCAGCCCGGGCACGCGCACACGGCCACACGCACACGGCCACACGCATGAGACACGGAGTCACACACAGGAGCACGGTCACAGCCACGCAGTCGCGCGTGGCCACCGCACGCCCGCTCGGGGCCACCGGCCAGCAGGACGGGCGCTGTGGCTGGCGCTGCCGCGCCTTCCCTGGCGGAGGCCGAGTCCTGCCAGGCCCCCAGTCCTCGGGCCCCCCAGAAAGTGCTCTCAGGGACGTCCGGAGCTGGGACCTGCGGCACCTCCTCCTGGGGCCAGCCCGGCGCTGAAGCCAGGAGCCCCCTGCGGGCAGCCGCAGCTCCTGGGGCCGCCCCACACCCTGGCACGTTGCCCCCGCGGTGCCCAGGCCCGCCCGGGCAGGAGGCGGGCGGGCCACAGCCCCCGGGCCTCCCCGGCGCCCCGGCTCAGCCCAGTCTGCGGGGAGACGCGACCGGGAGCGCGGGCGCCTGCCCCGCGGACCCGCCCGGCCTGCACAGCCGCCCTGGCCCCGTCCACGCCTGGGGCCCGGCCGCTGCGGCCTGGCGTCCCGCGGGAGGCGGCCCGACTCACCGCTCAGCCGGGAGGCGCCGCGCGGCGAGGCAGGGCGGCACTGGGGCAGCCCCGCCCGGGCCCGCGGGCCCGCCTCTGCCCGCCCCCTGAGCCCTGGCCACGCCCCTTCCTGAGAATCCGCGGGAGCTGGGCCGGGGCGGAGGCGGCCAGTGAAGAGGTGCCTGTGCCTGGCCGGTGGGCTGCCGCGGGGCGGGCGCCCCTGAGCAGGCTGAGGACTCCAGGGCTCCGAGGAAGCAGGGACAGCGCTGGACAGAGGACGTGTGTGCGAGTTACACACACGTACGCTTTCTCTGGTGCTGGGGATTGAGCCCGGGATCACTCAGGTCACACTAAGTTGTTGAGGCTGGCCTTAACTTGCGATCCTCCAACTTGCGATCCTCCTGCCTCTGCCTCCCAGTCACTGGGAGTACAGTTGTGTACCACCGCACCTGGCAACGGTTCTTTTAAAATAAACATTTTATTTTAGATTGACACAGGTCGTGAAGACAGCATACAAACCCCACACCCCACGCCAGCACATTCAGGCTGCATTTGCTACAATGAACAGACAAACCTTGACACATTGTATCAGCTAATGTCCATCTTTCTGGGTGGTGGGCACTGGGGATTGAGTCCAGGGGCACTTCTCCACTGAGCCATGACTCCAGTCCCTCTTGTTCTTCTTTTAATGTTGTTTTTAGTTGCAGTGGACACAATACCTTTATTTTTTATTTATGTGGTGCTGAGGGTCAAACCCAGAGCCTCACCCATGCCGGACGAGCACGCTGCTACTGAGCCATAGCCCCAGCCCCTTTCTAGTTTTGTTTGGAGATGGGGGTCTCACTAGCTTGCTTAGGCCCTCATTAAGTTGCTGAGGCTGGCCTCAATTGTGATCCTCCCGTCTCAGCCTCCAGAGCGGCTGGGATGGCAGGTGTGCGCCGGCGCTGGCAGCACTCAACCTGCTCCTAGGGCCACTTTCTTCCACGTGCTCCCTCCGTCTGGACCCCGTCAGCTCCCACGTGACTTCAGTGCCCGTGTCCCCTGGGCTCCCCTGGGCCGAGGTAACTTCCCAGACATTCCTTGCCCTTGGGGCCCTGGACAGTTTGGGGTGACCAGGAGTCGGGTGGGGCCCTGCATGGGGTCTCCTGGTGTCTTCCTCAGGACCAGACGGTGGCACAGTGCCACCGCTGTCTGGCCACCCGCCTGCCTCCAGCTTGGTCCCGATCGTGGCCCGTGCTCCCGGGGCAGGCTCTGGCCTCAGGACATGCTGGGCTGCTGGGAGCCGCCTTGGGACGGCTGTGGCCACGTCTGTGACCACAAGATGACTGCAGACCACAGAGCCGTCTGGCGGGTCGGTGCGGTGGGTGCCCCCACCGAATCTCTCCCCACCATCGGGACAGGCACCACATGCTGGCTGTGGCCCAACTCCTGGGCCAGGCTCCCTGGCCGTGGGTGCTGGACGCTGGACAGGGCACACCCGGGCCCCAGGACCCCTGAAGCAGCGTGGCCGCCCCCGTGACAGAGGCAGCTGCAGCCCAGGAGCCCAGGCCACAGGCTCAGGAGGCCATGGGGACAGCAGGGCTCCTTCCTGTCCAGGCCCCGCTGCTGGCCCCTGGTGACGCCTCACCAGCCCCTCCTGCCGTCCCCAGACGCTGCCCCGCTGTGCCTGGTGACTGCCACCCTCAGCTGGGCACCCAGGGACTGGAGACCCTGAGGGCCCCTCTCCTCCCCCAGCTGCTCCTCCAGGCAGCCCTTCCTGACGCTGCCCCGGGACCAGCTGGCCCTGCCCTGGGTGACCCGACGTCCTCTGGGCCAGCCGAGGCCCTGCCCCTCCTCAGGCTGCGCCACCTGGGGCGGCTCTGGGTCTCAACACATGGGACACATGCCTGTCCCCAGCACACGGCGGGCGCTGAGGGCCGGGGATGCAGGGAAACAGGTGGCGGTGGACGGGTGGCCGTGGGGAGGCAGGCCGGTGTGCGTGGTGGGGACAGGCAGCTGCCCCTCCTGCGGCCTCCCCTGCCAGCTGCCCCAGCTGGGGGCTCTGGGGCCCACGCTCCTGCCCTGCAGGCTTCTACAGGCCAGCGACCACCTGCCCAGGACCGGGCGCCCCTCACGGGCAGGCCCGCTGCCACTCAGCAGGCCCCGTGGCGTGGGGGCTGCCAGCTCACGAGGGGTGGCACAGGGCCCCAGGTGCCCGAGGGGCCACCCTCCCTGCAGGTGGGGCCTGAGCCGGCCTCACCCCACGTCCCACGTGGCGAGGACGAGGCTTTCTGTCCACGCGGGGGCTGGCACTGCCTGCCTCTGGGGGCGGGCGTCCACGGCAGCCCTGGTGAGCGGCCCGAGGCCCCTGCCCTTGCCCAGGTCTCCATGACTTTAGGCAAACAGTCTCGGTTTGAAGGTCAGAAGACAATCTTGTCACGTGTGAAAATGCCACAGGACAACTCGGGATCGTGACCCTCCTGAGCAGCGGCAGGGCCAGCTGCGGCCCAGGCACCTTCCCTCCCGAAGTCCCTCAGGCGCAGTCGCGGCTGTGCGCAGGGCCACCTCCCGCCCGCAGGTCACAGCAGGTCACAGCAGGCCAGGCGAGTATCAAAAGCCACGTTTAATCCTGACGCAGCAGAAGCAAGGGAGAGGCTGGGGGGCCGGGGCGGAGTTCCCCCCGGCCAGGCCGCCTGGGCTGGGCTGCCGTCTGCGTGCACGGGCCGCCTGCCCAGCACCTCAGCGTCCAGAGGAGCCAGCTGCCCTTGGCCACCCCGCGCCCCTCTCCGCGGGACAGAGGGCTGAGATGCCGGGCTCCTGCCAGGGAGGCCGTCCCCCTTGTCCTCCGCCCGCTGGCCGTGGGTCTGCAGCGTCGCCCTGGGAGGGACGGCAGGCCACGTGGGGAGGCGCGCAGGTGCAGGACGCCGGGCTCCGCCGCCTTCCTGGCCCTGCAGTGGGGACGTGCGGCGTGCCAGGGCCAGCGGCACACCTGGGCCGTCAGGCGATGAGGTAGAGGGCAGAGGCCAGCTCTGGGTGTCCCTGCACCCTCCGCAGCCCCTCCACGGCCTGCGGAGGGCGCGCCCGCTGTGGCTGGAGGTCCCCAATGCGGCAGCGGGCCCTCAGCCAGTCCTGCCTATCCAGCTCCAGGACGCTGGAGCCCAGCTGCCCCGCCAGGGCACTCGCGTGCCACCAGCTGCCACAGCCCAGATGGGACAGCCACCTTGACGACAGCCTGAGGCCAGGACTGCCCACCCCCCCGCCGGCCACGCCTCAGGGCCCCTCCCCACGGCCCCTGTCCCTCAGGCCAGGCTGGAGCCCCAGGAGCCAGCGCCCGGCAGAGCCTGCGGAGGAGCCAGCCGCAGGAGGGGAGCACCAGGCCCGCGGCCGCGGCAGACCTGCCCGGCCCAGGGCACGAGCACCTGTGGGACCGCGGAGGGGCGGCGAGGGGCGGCAAGGCGGGCGGGCGGAGCAGGCCGAGGGCCAGGGCGGGCGGAGGGGGGGCGGGGCCTCCCCAGGGACTGAGCACCATGATGGGGGGCCCGGCGCAGGCCTGTCCAGTGTGGCGGTGGCCACCCGCTCAGCTGCAGGTGAGCCAGCCCCGTGTCTCGGCGTGGCGTGGCCGCCTGCTCCCTAGGCCGAGGCCCCAGGCTGGGCTGTGGGGCTGGGCTGGGCCTGGCCCATGGATTCCGGGGTGCTGCTGTCCGGGTCCTTGGGCTCCTGGGCAGGGGCTGCTGGCCCCATCTCCTCAGGTGTGGACGGGTCCTGGGGCTGCTCGGGGGGCAGGGGCGACCCGACTGGCTCTGGGCTGGCAGGCTGCGGGGGAGAGCGGGGCGTCCGAGTCCTTCGGAGGCTGTGGACTGCCCGCGGGGGCCGGTGCCCACTGGGTCTGAGGTAGGTCTTTCTGCAGAGAGGAGAGGTCCTTGGTGACAGGGACAGGCGCCCATAGCAGGGCCTTGGCAGGGGCGGCAAACACTGGAGGCCCACAGGTGCAGGGCAGTGCAGGTCAGCAGACTGGCCATCCCAAAGGTCCTCAGTGGAGGGCTCGGGTGCTGGGACTACGGGGACAGCCCCACCCACCGCCACAGGGCTGCAGGGGCGCAGCGGCTCCGGGGTCCAGGGCAAGCCGCTGCAAAGCCTCACACGAGGCCTGGCCTCTCCCTGCTGCCCTGGGCCTCCAGGGGCCGACCCCTCGCTCTGGGGGCAAAGCCAACCGCAGGACGCCCCCTCGGGGCACAGGCACCAGCCTGGGTCCCGGGTGAGGGAGGGTTGGTGGGCCTCAGGGCCGCCGCCTCGCCCCGGGACCCCCGACACAGGAGCCCCACCTGAGCGGTGCGGCCACCCAAGGAAGGCCCCGTCCTTGACAGCAGAGGCCGTGGCGCTGTGGCCCTGGCCGGGCGGCGCTGTTCCCCGACGCGGCCTCGCGGGGAAGCGGCAGCATGGGCAGGGGCACACCCAGGCCCCTCCGGGCGGACGGGCGGGCAGGGGTCTTACTCAACTGCGACCCTAGCAGGCGGGCTACGCTCGCAGGCGGGGCAAGCTGGTATTCACCGCAAAGCCGCTGCCCGTCCAGAAGGCGCCCAGCTCCCCGCGCCACAGCGCCACCAGGCAGCTGGTCAGCAGCGTGCAGGGCACCAGGTAGAGCAGGGCCGGCTGGCCGCGCTGCATGAGCGCCAGCGCCACGAACGTCACCAGGAGGCCGATGCCATAGGCTGCGGGGACAGAGGGCGGGTCACTTGGCCTGGCCAGGACCCTGCTGCCGCTCCCTGGGAATGCGCTGGGCAGGGCAGGACAGAGGGCAAGGCCGGGAGGGCACGGGGACGTGGCTCTGGGCAGTGGGGCCGCGGCTGCTCTGGGCGGGGGTGCAGAGCCGGCCTGCGAGGTGCCCCCTCCCTGGCCGGGCTGGCAGGGAGCCCACAGTGTGCGGAGCCAGGGACGCCACGCAGGTGCCCGGCCACGCCTGGGAGACAGTCCACACTCACAGCACGGGCACCTCGTGACAGAGCAGACAGAGGGACACGGAGGAAGAGCACATGGGCCTGGGGAGGCGAGGGGACGGTGAATCCCAGGACCAAGCCCAGCTGCCCAGGTCCTGGCCCTCGGGAACAGGAGACTCAGGCCCAGGGGCTGCAGCTGCCCAGGACCGGTGCCTACCCACGGTGCAGGCCACGAAGTAGACCCTGGAGGACTGCGCCTGGACGTCGAACCTGTGGCAGTAGGCCACCAGCAGCCCTGCAGGGAGGACAGGGACGCCTCACACAGGGCCCAGGCACACGGGGCTCCCACCTGGGACCACGGAGCACCCCCAGGGCCTGGGCCTGGCATGTGCCACAGCAGCCGCCCACCACAGAGCCCGAGGCTCCACCAGCCCCTGGGCGGCGAGTGGACTGCGGGAGAGCGGCACGCGGCGCAGGGCGCGGCAGGGAAGGACCTGCCTCTGTCCCTGGCAGGAGCCCCGCCCACGCCTCAGGCCCGGCCTGCCTGCCCCCACCCACTCCCACGGCAGGTGCCAGCCCAGCTCTGGGCTGCCCTGCACGCCACCTCTGGCACCGCCGCCCCAGTACCTGGCACCAGGATGTCTCCAAAGCCCAGGAGGGAGAAGGGCCGGTCACACAGGGCCAGCGGCGAGGCGTTCAGCCGGGGCACCTTCAGGACCATGGGCAGCTGCGGGAGCAGAGGGGACGCCATTCCAGGCCTGGCGCCCGCATGCCCCACGCCCGCCACCCTGGTCCAGCCTTAGGCCCCGGGGCCCCGAGGCCCACGCAGTCAGGTGACGCACCTTCTCGTGAGTGGCCGAGTCCGAGGGCCCAGTGGCCACCTCCACCATGATGCTATTCCCGCTCTGCACAAGACAGGGGTGTCAGGGGAGAAGGAGACGGGGGCGCGGGAGGGCGGCGGGCACCTACCTTGGTCAGGAAGGGGTGTCAGGGGAGGAGGTGGCGGGGGCGCGGGAGGGCGGCGGGCACCTACCTTGGTCAGGAAGGGCGTGACAAAGACAAAGAAGACGTCGTAGACGAACAGCACCAGCAGCAGCAGCGTGCAGGCCTGCGGGCGAGACGCGGGGCTGGCATGGCCGCCAGGCCCGGACGCTGCCCCCAGGGACTCGGGAAGGGGTTGTGGCCAGCCGCGGGCAGGGCCAGCAGCAGGGAGCCCAGACCTGAGGCTGCAGGGAGCTGGGAGCGACAGCTCTTTGCGAGCCCCGTTGTGAGGGGAGGTTGACCAGGGGCCCCGAGGCCACGGGCCACTGTGGAGCAGCGACGTGCCACCACCAAGGGCTCAGGACGCCCAGGACCGCCCCGCGGCCTCACCTTGAACGTGGGGAGGCGGATGGTTCTGAGCATGTAGAGGCAGAAGGCCACGCCCAGGGTGTCCTGCAGGACCCAAGCCCACCTGGAAGGCAAGGCGCCCTGCTGACCTGCCTGCCCCTCTGCCCACAGGGATGCACCTGGTCCTCGGCCACCAGGAGCCAGGCTGGAGACTGCAGGACAGCCCCACCCTCCTGCCTGGCCAGAGCTGGGCTGCCCGGCCTCTGTGGGGAGGCTGCTTGTGGGGGACGTCAGCCTCTGGGGGAGGCGCGCGGGGACCTGCAGCCGCTCTAGGCAGTGTTTACAGGAGAGGCGCTTGTGTCCAGCCAGCTCCACACAGCACCCCTGGTCCCCGGGAGAGCAATGGACCCTGGGGACAGGCCTAGGGACAAGGCGTGCAGTCAGGTGCCAAGGAGCCCTCCCGCCCTACCACGTCCCACGTCCCCATCTCAACCTGCAGGCTCCCCAGCCCCCCGGCACTGGGCGGCACGCCCTTCGCCTGGACGCAATGCGGGCAGCTTGGGACAGCTACTGCGGCACCCAGCTGCGCAGGGACTGGGGGTCCACCAGGGAGCGGGCGGCCTCGGCTGGGGTCTGGCCACACCCTCTCTGTTGACGTGGCCTTGGGAGCTCCCGCCCTCCTTGCAGGCCAGCCTGCTGGGGCTCCGGGCCTGCAGCCAGAGGCACCTGGCTGCTCCGAGACAGGCTCGGGGACCTGCCAGGTGGTGTCAGCCACAGTGGTGGGGGCGGGTGGGGACAGGCACAGGCACTCCCTGGCTCAGGGAAGTGGGGCCGGGGGTGGCTCTGGGCCAGCGCCCCCCTTCCCTGCCAGGGAGTGTCTGGAGGCCACGCAGGAGGACGGGGTGCTGGGGCCAGGAGGGTTCAGGGCGCCTCCGTCCAGATCCCAATCAGGGCCGGCGCCCAGCCAAGCCGCTGAAACTGGATGCGGGCAGCGGGCGCCACAGGGAGCAGGGGGCGAGGGAGCCAGGGCCAGCGCTTTCCATGGCGAGGGCTGAGGCAGCCCAGCTGGCAGGTGGCCGCAGGAGCCCAGCCCGGAGCACCTGAGGACAGCGGCCGCCCGCCAGGGCCTCAGGGAGGGCACGTACTGGTCCTCGTTGCGGAAGACGCCCCACACCATGCTGACGGCGACGCAGAAGAGCGCCAGGAGCAGCAGGCGGGCCTGCGGGCGCTTGTGCAGGTAGGGCAGGTTGTTGTCGGGGACCCTGGGGAGGAGCGCCCGTCAGCCCAGGGCCCCCCAGCCCTGCCGGCCGCTCCGCAGGGTCCTTCCGCCCACCTCCCGCCCTCAGGCCGACGGCGCAGGAGTCCCGTGGGCAGTGCAGGGCCTGGAAGGGCCACAGAAGCCCTCCTGCCCACCCCCCTCCCTCGGCACTGCCCACTCCAGACCCCAGCTGCTGCCCAGGAGTGCCCGAGGGCCAGCCCAGACCCACGCCCGCACCCGGCCTGGTCTACAGCGGCCCTCGCGGGCGGCACCCGGGGTTCTGGCCCTCAGCCCGCCAGGGTGCCCCGAGCAGGGCTGGACTGCTGCCCACTGCTGTCCCACAGCCGAGGCCCCTGGAGCCAGCTGAGTGGTGCCTCCCTGCCCCTCACAGTGACCCTGAGCCTGGACGCCTACGGCCAGGCGCCCAGGGCAAGGGACTCCTGCTCGCGCTGCGTCCCGTGCCGCCCTAGCCCCTGGGACTCTGCTGAGAGCCTCGTGTTGGACAGCACGTGAGAGGGACGCCGTCCAGGGTCGTGGGGACCTGAGGACCAGGGCCCCCCTCCCAGCCCGCCCTGCTCAGGGACCCGGGCCACACTGAGTGTGCGCCTGCTGTGTGCCCTGGATGCAGACGGGGGCACAGGAGGGGTCCTGGCCATCAGCAGGCAAATCTGGAGCTGCAGGGCCAGGGAGTGGACGCCGGGTGCCTGAGGGCCGGCTCTGCGTGGGGGCCCGGTACGGGGCTCACCTGCACTCGCAGAAGGGCAGCCTGCGCACGCAGGGCGCCAGGCAGCTGTAGAGGCCGGTGGAGGAGGCCAGGCAGAAGATCCCGATGATGGCATAGACTGCGGGCGGGGCGGGTGGTGAGGCTGGTGCCAAGCCCACCCGCCCAGGGGCACCCACAGGGCGGGGCGGCGCGCACCCAGGTGGTCGTAGAAGTGGTAGAGCAGCACCAGCACGGAGCAGCACATGACCACGAACACGCAGATCATGACGGGCGTCACGTCCACCGCCTCGTCCTCCTGCTTCTCGGGCCCGTCGTCTCTCTTGTGCTTCACGTACCTTCTTGGAAGACACCACAAGGTCACCAGGCACCAGGGGCAGGGCACAGGGGACTGAACCAGCTGAGAGCGGCAGGGCAGAAGGGCCGGCGGCCAGCCCTCGCGCTGGACAGTGGAGATGGCACAGGCCACTGGCCCGCTGGGTCAACTGCCACCTGCACTTGAGGGGCCACAGAGCAGGGGCAGCCCGTGGGTGACGCAGAGGCATGACGGCCCCAGGCTCCCCACACCCCGAGTCCCTGTCGCCCTCCTGGACTTGGTGGGGACACAACTGCCCCAAGGAGCTGCAAGTCTGGGCGGGGTCCTGGGGTGGCCTGCCTGCCACTCCCCACCTCCACCAAGTGCGGGAGCTCTGGACAGGTGACTGGTGGCACAGAGTGTTTCAGGGGTCTCGGTGATGGAGGACCCCTCCCAGCCCCTACCACCTGGGCTTCCCTCCCGCCGGCTCTGACCCCTGACCCGGCCCCGCCCCCTTCCCGGCCCCGCCCCTCCTCACTCACTTCCTCACGTCCCGGCTCCCGGCCCAGTAGCCCCCGATGGCAACAGTGCCCACGGCCATGATGAAGATGATGACCATGTTGTAGTCCAGCACTGGCTCGCTGGGCGCGTACAGCGCCACCCGCACGGCCTGGCCGAAGCTCTGCCTCAGGGAACAGGCCTGGCTGACCTTAGGCAGGGCCCCCTGACCAGCCCCCCCAAAGCCCAGGGGGTCCACCGTGTCCGGGGCCGTCCTCGCAGCGCCCACCGCTCCTGACCCGCAGCGCCAGCCCAGGCCTACCCTGAAGATGTCCAGCATGTCCTTGTGGCTGAGCAGGGCCACGGGGATGCCGATCTCCTCGTACTGGGTCTTGTTGCCTCCTGGGGGGACCTGGGCCCCGAGAGGGAGCACAGGTCACCTCCCTTCAGGGCTGACCTGCCTGCCAGGCCAGGTGGAAGGGACAGGGAAGCCAGGCCCCAGCCCGCTCCCTAAGGCCCCGGGAGGGCAGCCTCCCGCTGGCGGAGCCCTCAGCAGCGCAGGCCGACACTGCTCGCCCTGCCCTGCCCTGCCCTGCGCGCCACACGCCCCACCGCCTGGCCTCGCCCTCCCAGGGTCCCCCACGCTGGGCCCAGGGCGGCCCCCTGCTGAAGGAGCGGCGTCACCGAGCTGCAGACCACCCTGCCTCCTGCCACGCGGCTGCCCTGGACAGGGCACAGGGCCTGGCGGGGGGCTCTCCCTGAAGGTGACCACCCTCCCCCGGAGTGCCCCGAAGGCCATACCAGCTTCTCCTTGCTGACGATGAGCAGCCCGCGCGCCCCGCTGCCCTGGGCCAGGCGCACCTTCTCGTAGAAGGTGCAGTTCCCGCGGGCCACCAGTGGGATCTGGTCGCTGAAGCCGCCGGCCGGCAGGTCACCCGGGGAGCACAGCAGCGAGGCCGTCCAGCTGCGCAGCTGCAGGAGAGACTGGGGAGGCAAGGCCCTGAGTGGCCGCAGGGCGCCCCCTGGGGTGGGGCTCCGCCTGCCCACCGGCCTCCCGAGCGCAGCCCCACTGTGACAGAGGCTGCAGGACGGGTCTCGTGGAGCTCCCCAGGAGTTCTTCCGGGGACAACTGGGCCTGGTGGGGCTCCCCTTCAGCAAAAGGCTGAAGCCCGGCTCTGCCACCCAAAGCCAGGCTCCCATGCGGGGCTGACCCCTGAGCCTGCCCAGAGCCAGCTGCTGCCCACCGTGCGCTGCGGGCAGAGAAGACCTCCCTGCGTCTTGGTCCCTTGGGCGGGGGGCACACACAACCACACACCTGCACACGACACCAGCACACTCGCCGGCACGCTCACGTGCGCACACGCAAACCTGAGCTCACAACACACAGCTGAGTGCACAAGCCTGTGAGCGCCCACGCCCACCTGCAGGAGGCCCGTGGCGCGCGCGCGCACACACACACACACACACACACACACACACAGTGGCCGCTGCTTGGAGGACAGTCTGTTACAGCAACAGGTGGACAGGTGGCTGCTGAGAGGGGGACGCGGGCTTCTGAGGTGTGATCCAAGGGCCGCGCTGCAGGCCGACACCCTGCCCAAGCGCCTCCAGGGCCTAGGTGCTGCCGCCCGAAGCGATGGCCGCTTGGAGCAGCGAAGCCGCGGGAAGAAGTGCAGAGGCGAACTGGAGACAAACAGCTTTTTATTCTGATAACTTTTCTCTCTGGCTCTGACAACGACTAACACGCACCACACACACACACTACAAAATGGTGCAGACCCGATCAGCAATCTCAGCTCAAGTCACTCGAGATCCCAGGCCAAGTCCCGCGAGACTACGGAAGGCGGCAATGCCCAAATCTCCATGGCCCATAGTCAACCGCAATTTAAGCCATCTCCCCAAACAGGGCTCCTGCACCTAGGGTCCAGGTGGTGGCCAGAAGCAAAGCTGTGAAGAGGACAGCAGGCAGGAGGCACTCGTGCATCTGGGTCCCCAACCGTCCCCCTTCAGACCTAGGAGCCCTCTGTCCTGGCCCGCTAGGCTGAGCCTGGCACGCCCAGAGCAGCAGCAGAGGCCGGGCAGTCTCCAGGAGGCCCATCTCCCAGCAGGCCTCTGGGCAGCTCCCATTCACGACCACGGAAACTGAGGCCCAGAGGAGCTGGGGGGCTCACCGAGGCTCCAGTGGCAGGTGACCGCCTGCCCGGGGCCTGCGTCCCGCCTGTGGCCACTCAGGCTTTCCTACAAACCGGGCAGGAAGAGCTGCCGGGAGCCGGGCGACAGGCGCCGGGCGGGCACTCACCGCTTTGCCGAGGTCCTGCGGCAGGGGCGCCCACTGCGGGTTGTACAGGATGCAGTAGTCCTTGCCCCGGGGGGGCCCGCTCTCCTCCGAAAGCACGCGCACCATGCCGTACTCACAGGCCGCCTGCAGAGGGACAAGACGGGAGGTGGGCACCCGGGACCTGAGGACGCCTGGGGAGGGGCTTGTGCTCACAGGTGGCCGGGGCGCTCCTGCCCTCCCCGGCACGACAGAGAACACGCTGAGACACACACGCTGCACGAGCACACGCGTGTGTGAGCGTGTGTGTGCGTGCCTCCACGTGCACACGCGTGCTTGTCCTGGGTGCCGGGTGGCGCAGGACGAGCAGCGCGTCAGGCCAGCACTGACCACTGAGCGATGCCCCAGCTCCTGACGGACACGCCGTGTGGCTGGGGCCGGGGACAGCAAGGACAGGAAGGAGCACGCCTTCCCAGAGACCTGCGGGCACAGGTCTGTGCACCGACAGGAGGGCACTGGGGCTGTGGCTCAGTGGTAGGGCTCCCTGCCTGGCACGTGAGGCTGCGGGTTCGAGTCGCAGCGCTGTGTGAAGACACGACAGCACACTCCCGGCCACCGACAGACATCAAAAAAAAAAAGAACAAAAGCAGGATGGCCCCGCGTGGCCTCCCAGGGCAGGCAGGGCATCAGCAGCCGTCTCCAGGCCCTGGCGGTCACTGTGGCCAGGGGCCAAGGTCAGGACTGTGGGGCAAGGTGGGATGTCTGACAGAGCTTCCAGCTCTCCAAGAAACTGGCGTGGCCCTGGCCACAGGTGCGCATCACAGCTGCATGAGACCAGCACGAGCCGGCTCGCTGATGGCCCGCGGCCCTCCCGCTCCCTTCCAAGCCCCCAGGCGACCAACCGCCTTGCACCTGCTGCCACAGCGCCCACAGAGGCAGAGGGGCAGGACGTGAGGAGACCCCGGGAGATGGCCCAGTGGCCAGGACACAAGAGGGACCCAGCTGTGGGGAGGCACCTTTGCCCACTCCCGCCCGAGCCCCCGGCTCTGGGGCCTGCCTGAGCCTCAGTCCTTGGAGCTGCCACGCGGCCTCCTGTTGCCCTGGCGCCTTCCTGGCTCCCTGGAGCCCTGCCAGCACCTGACAGGGACAGTCCCTCTCCCGGCAACCTGTCACCAGGGATCTGAAAAGCCAGGGTGTGGGGGGGTATGCACGGCAGAGGGCTCTGGAGAGCTGGGGAGCTCGCAGGCTGCAGGGGGACAGGTCCCAGGAGAGGCCCGCGGCCTTCGCACAGCTGGGCACCTGCACACCTGGCTCCTGGGCATGCTCCTGCAGCCCCCTGCCGTGGCACACACACTGGTGTCTCCTGGGGACCTGCCACAGAAACAAGCAGGCAGCAGGCGCTGGCCTGGCGAGCTGGAGGGGTGCCAGCCTGCCGCAGCCATGGAGGCTGGCACGGCAAGGTCCCCCATGACACCAGGCCCCACAAGGCTCTGCCGAGGTGGAAGTGGGGAAAGGGAAGCACTGGCCTGGCCAGGGCCCCGATGGCTGCTCACCTGAGGACCTGGGACCCCCAGGTGGCAGGGCGGTAGAAGCCCACAGCCCCCATGGCCTGGTGCCAGCACGAGGCCCCAAGCCCTGCAGCCCAGTGCTGACCACGGAGCCCCAGCGCCAGCTCTGGCTCTGCTGGACTTGTTGTCTCAGGCAGTGCTGGGCCCTGGCGCCAGCCATCAGTAGATAGTGGCCCTGTCTGCCTCCCGGCTGCGGGCGTGTCCTGGGGGCAGTTCACGGCTCCGTGCTGAAGCTGGGGAGTGGCTGGGTGGAGGGCAGGAGGGCAGGGTGGCCCGAGGACAGCAGTTTCGTTCCCTGCCTGCCTGGTCCCACCCCACCCAACCACAACCCCTGGTCAGTTCCGCCTTCCAGGTTTCCCGCTGAGGACACCGTCAGCAGGGCCCCTGGTGCCCTCCCAGCAAGTTCTCACAGCCCCTGGCATCCGCTGCAGGACGGGGTGTGGGCCACAGAGGGTCCCAGAACGTGCAGCCCAAGCCGGCGCCTCCTGTCTGCAGTCTGCTCGGAACCAGCCGGTCCCTGAGCACAAGCCCCAGGCCCCCACCACACACCAGAGCTGAGCGGCTGCCACAGGACCACATGCCCACAGAGCCACACTCAGGGCCCTCCCAGGAGACAGCGCCACACCATGCTGGGGGATTGCAGGTTTCAGTGAAAAGAGTCTTTTGTGCAAAACAGAATTGATAGCTAGAACTGCTTCTCTTCAAAAAGGCCATTTAAGGGCTGGGGTTGTGGCTCAGCGGTAGAGCACTCGCCTAGCACATGCGCAGCCCGGGTTTGATCCTCAGCACCACATAAAAATAAACACATTGTGTGCAACTAAAGCAAATACATAAATAGTAAAAAAAAAAAAAAAAAAGAACACAAAAGTGTGGGGCTGGGGTTGTGGCTCAGCAGTAGAGCGCTCGCCTGGCACTTGCGCGGCCCAGGTTCGATCCTCAGATCCTCAGCACCACGTAAGAATAAGGCATTGTGTGCCAGGCGCGGTGGCGCACACCTATAATCCCAGCACTTTGGGAGGCTGAGGCAGGAGGATCGTGAGTTCAAAGCCAGCCTCAGCAATGGCGAGGCACTTAACAACTCAGTGAGACCCTGTCTCTAATAAAATACAAAAAAAGGGCTGGGGATGTGACCCAATGGTCGAGTGCCCCTGAGTTCAATCCCTGGTACCACACACACACACACAAAATAAGGCATTGTATACAACTAAAACAAATAAATAAAAATTAAAAAAAAAAAAAAAAAGAACACAAAAGTGGGGCTGGGGCCGGGGCTAAAGCTCTTGCCCCACGTGTGTGAGGCCCTGGGTTCAATTCTCAGCACCACACATAAACAAATGCACGGGCAGGATAAAGTCATCAACAACTCAGAGTAAACACAGGACAGGGAAGCGCACTCAAGGATCTTCCTCACAGCCTGCAGCACTGAGTTTCCACTGAGAAGCCTGTGCTCCCCTCAGCCACCGGGAACAGGGCACACTGTGAAGTGTCCCACCTGCTGCACTGAAGGACCTGGGAGGAGAGCCTCAGGGGACCCCGCTGCACAGGCACCCTGGGCTCCAGTTAAGCCCGCAGGATCTGGAGGCCAGAGAGCGCAGCCTGCCCAGGGCAGACCCCAAGATGCAGCCACCTGCACTCCTCGCAGCCATGGGCAGACCTGGAAACTCCCGCGGTGCACCACGGGTACGACACCACAGGGGAGCAGGCAAAGGAGCCTCCTGGGAGGGGAGGCAGGCAGCAGGGCACTGAGCAGCAGACACCACCGTGACCTCACCCTGCACCCACCACCACCTGGCAAGAAAAAGGATGTGACTGTGAGCGTCCCACCTGCCCAGGGTGTCACCAAGCAGTCCCCACCTAGGGAGAGCTGGTCTCAGGATTGTGCACCTAGATTCCAACGTCCACCCCCAACTCTACCCGATGCCTGTGACCTGTCTGGGAGCAGGACCTGGCACACCAGGGAAGGCAGCCGCTGTCCTCTGCTGCCATGCACAGCACCAGCCTCTACCACCTGGCCTTTACCTCTGCCTGGCCACTCCTAGCCTCCCCCCCTCCAGTCCTGAGGGGGTGTCCCGGCCTCCCTCCAGGTCCATCTGAAACACCTTTGTAGCGACGTCTTTCTGGTGTGTGGGGGACACTTGTCCTCAAGCACCGGAGCAGTGCATGCTGGGCCTGCCACTTCTACCTCCGAGCAGATCACAGTGCTCCGTCCCTGCTGCTGCGGGCCGACACGCCTCCTCTCACACCACTGCCACCCTCTGTGGTGTCCCCACAATGCTGCACCTCTCCTGCTCTCTCCTCATTCAAAGTATCTGGAGAGTGCAGAGTCCCTCCCTGAGATGGGGCGCCACGGGCACATCCAGGGGGCTGGAGACCAGCTGGGAGGTGGACACCCAAGACTGGACGGATGGCCGGGCACTGCAGGGCGACAGAAAAGACGGAGGGCAAAGGCCCTCAGTGAGCCACCTCTACTCAGGACGGCCTGTAGACATGGCCACAGAGGCCTGGTGAACAGGACCGGCCCCTGGACGGCTGGCATCTGCGTACAACTAGACCTCACACACGGTGAGAAAACAGTCCTGCCTGGGGGACAACAGACGGAGGGGGGCAAAATCAGGCACAGGGAGAAAGGCCAGCCGCTGGGGGCTACTGCAGAGACAGCGCTGGGCGAGAACCAGCGGGGTGCGGCGGCCAGGGGGGGGCGAAGACCTGGAAACCTGACATTCACTAGACAGCGTGGTCGGCCAGCTCGGGGCTGTCCCCGCCGGGACCCGACCCCCTGCGTGCAGTCGGTGCGCAGCCGCTCTGACCCGCACGCCAGGGCGGACGCCCCTCGCTGACCCGCAGCCCCGGCTCAAAGCGGAATCTCGCCCGCCAAGGTCAAAAGCAAAACTGGGGCAGGGATCGCCCCGCCGCTGCGGGCTCTCGACCCCTCTCCAGCTGCCAGGCCGGGAGGCCGCGCCGGACCGCTGGACGCCCCGGGCCCTGCCCGCGCCCGGCGGGGCTGGCCAGCGCGTGCCCACTCGGCGGGGGGGGACGCTGGGCTGGGAGGGCAGGCGGCCCGGCCGAGGCCCAGGCCGGGCGCGGCGGCAGAGCGGGCCGGGCGCCAGCTCCCGCCGGCTGGGAACGCGGCTGGGCGCGAGGGGCGGGCGGCCGCAAGGTCACGGCCGGCCCGGGCGCGCGGGGGACGGGCAGGAAGGGCCGGGCGGGCCGGGCAAAGGGCGGCAGCCGCGGGCCGCGGGGCCGCGCAGCCCTCACCTGGGCCGCGAGGAGCAGAAAGGCCGCGGCGAGCCGCGCCAGCGCCGCCGCCGCCATGTCCGCGGGTCCCGCCGCAGCCGAAGGCACAAGTTTCCCAGCGACGCCCCGGGCTCCGCGCCGCGCATGCGCCGTCCCGCGCCGGGTCAAAGGGCGCGGCGCCTGCGCAGAGCGGCCGGAGCAAGATGGCGGTGCGCGGGCCGGCGTGGGCGCGGGGCCGCGGGGGGACGGGGACGGGGTTCAGAGGGGGACGGGGACGTGGTGCAGAGGAGGACGGGGTGCAGAGGAGGACGGGGTGCAGAGGAGGACGGGGCCACGGGGACGGGGTGCAGAGGGGGACAGGACCACCGGGATGGGGTGCAGAGGGGGACGGGGCCACGGGGACGGGGTGCAGAGGGGGGACGGTGCTGTGGGGACAGGGTGCAGAGGGGGACGGGGCCACGGGGACGGGGTGCAGAGGGGGACGGTGCTGTGGGGACAGGGTGCAGAGGGGGACGGGGCCGTGGGGGACGGGGACAGGTTGCAGAGGGGGGTCGGTGCTGTGGGGACGGGGTGCAGAGGTGGACGGGGCCGCAGGGGACAGAGTGCAGAGGGGACAAGGACCCGGTGCTGAGGGGGATGAGGGGCTCCAGGTCAGCTGCCCATAGCAGGTGCTTATCCTGGATCAGGGATGGGGTGTAGGGTGTGGCACTGCGGGGTGGGGAGGCCATGGGGGTTTCCAGGGCTGCGGACCTCACACCTCATGCACTGTGCTTGTTCCTCAGGACAAAGAGAAGAAGAAGAAGGAGAGCATCTTGGACCTGTCTAAGTACATCGACAAGACCATCCGGGTGAAATTCCAGGGAGGCCGTGAAGGTGAGCCTGGGGTGGGGGGCTGCACCCTGCTTGGTGGTGGAAACAGACTTGCTGAGGGTCTGCCCCAAGGCGGGTGTTCCTGCACTTGACCTGTGCCACTTCAGGCAGTCAGACTCACGCAGCTGGAAGGGAGGGACTGGAGTGTTTCTCCTGGCGGTGGGGAAACTGAGGCTCGCAGGGGGAAACAGGCATAACCCAAGGCGGCACAGCTGGGGTTGGGACTCGGGACTGGCCTCCCGCGTGGTCCTGTTTCTGCAGCTTCTCCAGAGGCGCCCCGCTCCCTGGTCTCCTGGCTTCTGTTCCTGCTGCCCACACACCAGGGCCATCCCCTCCTCCCTACGGACACGTGTGCCAGGGCGTCTCTGGCTGTGCGTCCCCAGCCTCCCCCCATTCCAGGCAAGAAGCACTCCAGGTGGTGACAACCACAGTGGCCCCAGGTGGGGCCAGTGTCCCTGTGGCCGTCTCCACTGGTTGGGAACCACAACTCTGTGACCAACCCGCACATGGTGGCCAAAGGGACCTGTTAGGATGGGTTAAGCCTGCCCAGGTCCCACGGCCTGTGTGTGGTGCACGTTCCCTGCAGGGGTCCTGCCCGGCCGTGCCCCAGGCCCTCCCTCTGGGAAGCCTGCCCTGACCCGCAGCCCAGCTCGGCCCTCTGGTACGAGCCCCAGCAGTGCTGCCAGCGCCTGAGCCCTGCGCTCCCTGCCTCGGTGCTGAGCTTGCATCTGACCCGTGCAGAGGCTGGCAAGAGCGTGGCCCTCGAGGGCAGGAACCAAGCCACGCACTGTGGCCTGTGCTGAGAGCAGCAGTGGGCCTGGGTACTGGTCCCGGGCAGCTGCCCTCGCAGGGTCTCAGTGTCCTCGTGGCATACAGGCCTGCCTCCACCTGTGTCGTCCCCCCCCCCCCCCCCCCCCCCCCCCCGCCCATGTGAATTCGAGCGCACAGCAGGGCTGAGGCGGCCCCTCCCACAGCAGGCGCTGGTGGGCATCTCACCCAGGGCAGCCTCTCTGATGCTTGGCTCCATCTCCTAAGATGGAGATCCAGGCCCCCCATGAGGGGCCAGCTGGCATCAGAGCCTGGAACGCACAAGCCTGAGCGTCCAGGCGCGGCCACGGCCACCTCTGAGCTGAGCCACGGGCGCTCCTCGGCTGGCCTGGCCGTGCAGTGGGGCGTGGCCCTTGCTTCTGGGGGCTGCCTTTGTTTTCTGTCTGGGTAGCAGATCGCCACTAGTGCAGTAGGCTGGACCACACAGGTTCGTCATCCCACAGAATTTGCTGGCTGAGAGCCCAGCGCCCAGGCTCAGGTCTCTTTGGGGCCTGCGCACACAGACTCTAACCCCTTCCCAGCCTGCTGGGCGTGAGCAGAAGTCGGTTCCTTGTACTTGTAGGCTGGGCCCTGGGCTTGTGATGGTCCTGCCTGGACCTCTTTGCGCGTGGCAGCTTGCTCCTGAGGTAGGGGTTGAGCAGACATTTGTTCAGATTGTGGGCCAGCTGGAAAATGTCTTTAAGAAAGTGCCTGGGTCTTTAAGGCCCGCCCTGATTAGGGCAGGCCCACCCACAGTCGTCTTCCTTGGGTCAGCTCCAAGTCCTCTGCTCGTTGTCATGTGACCTAACGTTAGGAGAGAGGCCCCGTGGGAGCCCCAGGGCCGAGCCCAGAGTTGGGCCCAGTGTTACGCAGGTGTGCCCACCAGGTCAGGGACCAGGGCTCCATTTGGAGACCTGCCCGCCAGCTGCGTGCTCGCCTGTGGTGGAGGCCGAGGCGCAGCGTCCCTGGGTCTGCTGCGGCACGCCAGCAGGCGCCTGCACAGAGGAACCCAGCCCAGAGCCAGAGCCCAGCACGGGCATCAGGGCCACCTCGCCCAGGCGGGAAGGCCCAGCAGGGTCGGGGTCAGGGTCAGGGCTCCTGTGTGCAGCAGGAGGTGCTGAGTCAGCAGGCGCCACCCCGTGCGCTGACGCCACCTCCAGGCAGGCAGGACAGCCACCCCTGGAGGACCCCTGGGAGAGGGAGCCTGGACAGGCGGCGCCAGGCCCGGGTGCTGGAGGGAGAGGCCAGGGGCCTGCGAGCAGGCGCGGAGCGCAGGGCAGCGGGCGGGCCCGAGAGGGCGCGTGCGCCTCCTGGGGCAGCCCTGCCCCCAGGCGCCCTCGGGCCCTGGTCCTCTGGGGACGCGTGAGGGGACGTGAGGCCGACCTTCTCTTTTCGTCTTTTGTGGTCCTTACAATTTTCGAGTGGTGGGAGAACGAGCGAAAGAGGGGTACGGCGCGGCGGTGAGGACCAGGTCCCTGGCTTCACGGCAGGGGACAAGTGTCCTGGTGCTGCCTGCCAGGCCCACCTGCCTTCAGCCACTTCCCGGGGAAGGCAGAGCCCCGAGCCCGGTGGCGACCGAGCCCGGTGGTGACGGACGCCGGTGGCGACGGAGCCCGGTGGGTGGCGACGGAGCCCGGTGGCGACGGAGCCCGGTGGCGACGGAGCCCAGTGGTGACAGACGCTGGTGGTGACGGAGCCCGGTGGCGACGGAGCCCGGTGGCGACGGAGCCCGGTGGTGACGACGCCAGTGGCAACGGAGGCCGGTGGTGACGGAGCCCGGTGGTGATGGACACTGGTGGTGACGGACGCCGGTGGCGTTGGAGCCCGGTGGTGACGGACGCCAGTGGCGTTGGAGCCCGGTGGTGACGGACGCCGGTGGCGACCGAGCCCGGTGGCGACGGAGCCCGGTGGCGACCGAGCCCGGTGGCGACGGAGCCCGGTGGTGACGACGCCAGTGGCGGACGGAGGCCGGTGGTGACGGAGCCCGTGGTGATGGACACTGGTGGTGACGGACGCCGGTGGCGTTGGAGCCCGGTGGTGACCGAGCCCGGTGGCGACGGAGCCCGGTGGTGACGACGCCAGTGGCAACGGAGGCCGGTGGTGACGGAGCCCGGTGGTGATGGACACTGGTGGTGACGGACGCCGGTGGCGTTGGAGCCCGGTGGTGACGGACGCCGGTGGCGACGGAGCCCGGTGGCGACGGACGCCGGTGGCGACCGAGCCCGGTGGCGACGGAGTCCGGTGGCGACCGAGCCCGGTGGCGACGGAGGCCCGGTGGCGACGGAGGCCGGTGGCGACCGAGCCCGGTGGCGACCGAGCCCGGTGGCGACGGAGCCCGGTGGCGACGGAGCCCGGTGGCGACCGAGCCCGGTGGCGACGGAGCCCGGTGGCGACGGAGGCCGGTGGTGACGGACGCTGGTGGCGACGGAGCCCGGTGGCGACGGAGCCCGGTGGTGACGGAGGCCGGTGGCGACCGAGCCCGGTGGCGACGGAGCCCGGTGGCGACCGAGCCCGGTGGCGACGGAGCCCGTGTGGCGACGGAGCCCGGTGGGTGGTTTCGACGGACGGACCGGTGGCGACGGAGCCCGGTGGCGACGGACGCCGGTGGCGACCGAGCCCGGTGGCGACGGAGCCCGGTGGCGACCGAGCCCGGTGGCGACGGAGGCCGGTGGCGACCGAGCCCGGTGGCGACCGAGCCCGGTGGCGACGGAGGCCGGTGGCGACCGAGCCCGGTGGCGACGGAGCCCGGTGGCGACCGAGCCCGGTGGCGACCGAGCCCGGTGGCGACGGAGGCCGGTGGCGACCGAGCCCGGTGGCGACCGAGCCCGGTGGCGACGGAGCCCGGTGGCGACCGAGCCCGGTGGCGACGGAGCCCGGTGGCGACGGAGCCCGGTGGCGACCGAGCCCGGTGGCGACGGAGGCCGGTGGCGACCGAGCCCGGTGGCGACCGAGCCCGGTGGTGACAGACGCTGGTGGCGACCAAGCCCGGTGGCGACCGAGCCCGGTGGCGACCGAGCCCGGTGGCGACCGAGCCCGGTGGCGACGGAGGCCGGTGGCGACGGAGCCCGGTGGTGACGGAGCCCGGTGGTGACGGAGCCCGGTGGCGCTCGCTCTCCAGGCACTTGCCGTCTGCCTGCTGCCACCCTGCTGGCCGCGGGCTGCCCTGACAGGAGCTGGTGGCAGCTGTCACCTAGCCCTCCTGGAACCCCCTTGGGTCCCCATTCCTGCATCGCACTGGGCAGCCCTGGCCGGAGGGGACACCTGCCGGCCACCCCGGCCCCTGTCCTGGGCCCGCCGCTGACCCCAGCCTCCTTCTCCCCTTCGGTGCCTGCAAGCCAGTGGAATCCTGAAAGGCTTCGACCCGCTGCTCAACCTCGTGCTGGACGGCACCATCGAGCACATGCGAGGTGAGCCCGCGGGGGGCGCACCCGGCCTGGCCCGGCCTGCTCGTGGGGCCTGGAAGGCCGTCTGTCGCCTTGGGGCGTGGGAGACCACCGCCAGTTGTCCCTGGGCCTAGGCAGCCCGCGGTGCTGGAGCGGCAGGGCCGGGTAGGGGCCTCCCCGGGAAGCCGCCTGAGCCCTCCCAGCCCTCCCCCTGGCCTGTCGCACGGGCCCGTCCCCCACCCAGAGGAGCGCCGCAGTCCCTGGTGTCTCCTCCTGGGGGACCCCTGTCCTGGCAGCCCAGAGTGCCAGCCCTGCCGTGCCCACCAGCCCAAGTCCCCAGCTCAGTAAGGCACTTAGGGGACACCAGGACCTTGGGGAGGGGAGGTCTGGCCCCTTGTGACCAGAAAGGATATACTCTCTCGTGCCCTTTGTGGTGATCCCAGCAGTTTGGGAGGCAGAGGCAGGAGGATCAAGGGTTCGAGGCCAGCCTCAGCAACTTGGTGAGGTCCTGCCTCAGAATATAATAAGGGCTGGGGTGTGGCCCCGTGGCCAAGCACCCCTGGGTCGATGCCTGGTGCCTGGAGGAGAGCGGGGGCTGGGGCTGAAGCACTCGCCTCCCGCGTGAGGCCTGGGTCTGCTCCCCAGCGTCGCCCCAAGTAAGCTCTCTGCGCCTTCGGCGACCGAGGCTGCAGAGTCGTGCCTGGGAAAGGCCCGGCCCCACACGGCCCCAGGTTCAGCCACCCGAGTCCCCTGGCCCCACACGGCCCCAGGTTCAGCCACCCGAGTCCCCTGGCCCCACACGGCCCCAGGTTCAGCCACCCGAGTCCCCTGGCCCCACACGGCCCCAGGTTCAGCCACCCGAGTCCCCTGGCCCCACGCGGCCCCAGGTTCAGCCACCGAGTCCCCTGGCCCCACGCGGCCCCAGGTTCAGCCACCGAGTCCCCTGGCCCCACGCGGCCCCAGGTTCAGCCCGAGTCCCCTGGCCCCACGCGGCCCCAGGTTCAGCCACCGAGTCCCCTGGCCCCACGCGGCCCCAGGTTCAGCCACCGAGTCCCCTGGCCCCACGCGGCCCCAGGTTCAGCCCGAGTCCCCGGGCCCCACGCGGCCCTAGGTTCAGCCACCCGAGTCCCCTGGCCCCACACGGCCCCAGGTTCAGCCACCGAGTCCCCTGGCCCCACGCAGCCCCAGGTTCAGCCACCGAGTCCCCTGGCCCCACGCGGCCCCAGGTTCAGCCACCCGAGTCCCCTGGCCCCACGCGGCCCCAGGTTCAGCCACCGAGTCCCCTGGCCCCACGCGGCCCCAGGTTCAGCCACCGAGTCCCCTGGCCCCACGCGGCCCCAGGTTCAGCCACCCGAGTCCCCTGGCCCCACGCGGCCCCAGGTTCAGCCCGAGTCCCCTGGCCCCACGCGGC
Source organism: Tamias sibiricus (assembly GCA_025594165.1). Lineage (NCBI taxonomy): Eukaryota > Metazoa > Chordata > Mammalia > Rodentia > Sciuridae > Tamias > Tamias sibiricus. Next base: position 1,673,513 of record CM046673.1, on the reverse strand, counting down.
CCCAGGTTCAGCCCGAGTCCCCGGCCCCCACGCCCGTCTGCCAGGGAGGCTGCGAGGTGTGCCCGGCTCTGGTCCCGTCCCGCGTCAGCAGAGGCTGCCCCCCCCAGGGCCTGGCCGCCCGCAGTGGCTGCCCGTGGGGGAGGCGAGCCGCGGCCAGGCCCTGCGGGGGCCCTGCCGACGCGCTGCGTTGCCCGCAGACCCCGACGACCAGTACAAGCTGACGGAGGACACGCGGGCAGCTGGGCCTGGTGGTGTGCCGCGGCACCTCCGTGGTGCTCATCTGCCCGCAGGACGGCATGGAGGCCATCCCCAACCCTTCGTCCAACAGCAGGACGCCTAGCGGGCTCCGCGGCCCCGCGGGCCAGACGTGGATCTCCTAATAAAATGCCAGCTCAGGCACGCGGGCTCTTGGGCTCTGCCAGGCGGCGCCGCGGGGTGGCGGGGCACGCGGGCTCGGGCGGGGCTGGTTCTGAGGGTCGCGCGGAGCTGCCCGTGGCCCCCAGCTCGCCGCCCACCTAAAGCTGCCCCCTCCTGTGGCGGGCCCCACCTGTGGCCCTCCCGGCCCTGCTCCTCGGTGTCCTTGTCAAGACTGCCCTGCACGCTGTCCCACGGAGTCTGATCGCCCTGAGGCCAGCAGTGTGCCAGGAGCTGGGGCAGGAGCTGGCCGCTGATGACAGCCCCCGGCACAGGCTGGCCAGAGTCCGGCCCTGAGGGGACTGTGACCCCCCAGGCCCCAGCAGCTGGACATCTGGCCAGGCCAGCCTCTACTGCCCCCCATCAGAGGTCTCATCCCTTGTCCACAGTCCCCAGCTGGGCCAGGAGGGGGACTGCTGGCCCGGCCACAGGCCACATCCCCAGGGAAGGGCAGCCCGCCACGCCTCTGCCAGGGGCGGACCCTGCGCCCAGGTGCCCACGGGGCCAGGACGCCGAGAGCTCAGGCACTGGCACCCCTGCCCACAGTCCACCCTCTGCTCCTGGGTGGCAGGCCCCGGGAGCCTTGTGGGCAGCGGCTGGGCTGGTCAGGTTCACCGAACCCCAGCTGTCCCAGAGGGAGCGAAGCCGGCCTGCACCCCAGCCCCCACCCGCAGCCTGACGCACGGCCTCACCCTCTGCGGTCTCCCGTCCTGCCCCGACTCCCACCACTGCAGGGACGCTGGCTTCCTGGGGCTCGGGCCAAGCTCCCCAGGAAAGGCCTCCAGAGCTGGCTCTGTTGCAGCGACCAGGGAGCGCCTCCACCTGACTGCCCGCTGCCCACCCCAGGGAGCGTCTCCACCTGGCTGCAAGACAGCAGTGCCCGCTGCCCACCCCAGGGGGCACCTCCACCTGGCTGCCCGCTGCCCACCCCAGGGAGTGCTGCCTACAGCCAGGGCCACACCACTGCTTAAAGTGGGCTCAAGGACAGCCCCAGACTCTGCTGCTCTTAGCAAGGAGGGGGACGCTACCTCTCCCCCCCAGTGCGACAGCGTGGCCGGGCTTGGTGGCCACGCTGCCACCCCCAGCTATGAGGGAGGCCGAGGCAGGAGGACCACAATTGCAGGCCAGCCTCTGCAGCTCAGCAAGGCCCTGCCTCAAAATAAAAAGGTCTGCAGATGCAGCTCAGTGGAAGTGGCCTGGGTTCCACCCCAGCACTGCAAAGATAGGTGCGCGAGGAGGGGAAGAAGGTGCCTGAGCCACTGTGCTTCAGAGCTGCTCGCCACACAGCGAAGGGGCGTGGAGACTTGTGGCGACCTGCAGAGTGTCAGTGCAGCTTCAGCAGGATGACCTGCACAGTATCAGACCACTCGGGACAGTGGCTTTTAAAGACCTTCTGCTTCTGTGCACTTAAATATGTAAGAGAGTGGGGGTGCCATGGGCACACCTCTAATCCCAGAAGCTAGGGAGGCTGAGACAGGAGGATCACAAGTTCAAGGCCAGCATCAACAATTTAGTGAGGCCCCATCTCTAAATAAAAAATAAAAAGGGTTGGAGCCGGGCGCGGTGGCACACGCCTGTAATCCCAGCACTTTGGGAGGCTGAGGCAGGAGGATCACAAGTTCAAAGCCAGCCTCAGCAGTGGCGAGGCACTTAGCAACTCAGTTGAGACCCTGAGTCTAAATAAAATACAAAAAAAAGGGCTGGGGATGTGACCCAGTGGACGAGTGCCCCTGAGTTCAATCCCCGGTACCACAAAAAAAAAAAAAGGGGGGGGGTTGGGGGGTGTGGGTCAGTGGTCAAGCACCCCTGAGCTCAGTCCTCAGTAGCAGGCAAATAACTAGGTGTGCAGGAGTCGCTCTGGAGGCCGCAGGCCCGCCTGGGCCCAAAGACGGCGTCGCAGGGAGTCACCCCAGCTCCGAGCATCTTGATATTTTAACAGGAGAAATTCAGCATTTAATGCTTTATCTTAATATTACATTGAAAAGTTAATATTTTACAAGGCGTCAGAGAAGGGCAGAAACAGAAAAGGGGACTCTGAGGTCCAGGAGAGGCAGGCACAGGCGGGGGGGACAGGGAGAAGAATGAGGACACTGTGGCGCTGGCTGTCCGGGCCGGCAGCCCCAGCCCTGCGCCGTCACCGTAGCCATGCCGTCAGGCCGGCCGCTGAGCCCCGCCGGGGATCCCACCCTTCCAGCTCCCCGCTGTGGTCAGCGCGGGCCTCGGGGCTCCTTGCGGGGGCTGCGCCCATCCAACCAGGGGCCGGGCCTGCTGCACGTGGCCATGGTGATCACAGCCCTTGGCTTCCAGGTCCTGGCCGAGAAGCCTCAGGTCCTGTCCACAGAGGCTCCCCCTCTGGGAGGCACAGGCAGGCCCCACCTCGACCCCGGATCCGCCAGAGACCCCAGGACACGGCGCCTCACAGAAGGTTCTGATGGTGGAGAAGATCCTGACGTTGCTGACGGTCAGCTCCCCCACACCAGCTGCCGAGGGCTCAGAGTAGCTCCCCCGACTGCCAGGTGGGGCCTCTTGTCCTCCCTGGTTCAGAGGGTGTGGCTGCGGCTCAGAGAGGCTGATCAGCCCTGGAGCCACACAGCCTGGAGGAGGCCGGCTGCCTGCAGCAGCGCCCGCCACAGCGTCCCCTGCGCCACCTGCGACTCAGAAAGCGAGGCCCAGATCTGCTGGGAGGGGGCGGGGAGGCTGGGAACAGAGGAGAGGACGCCACCCTGGCACAGGAGCTGGGAGCCCCCAGTCCAGAGCCCCCTCGGGGACCAGAGGAGCTGTGTCCTGCGGGACTCTGCCACAGCCGCCTGGCACACCCGGGCTGGGCGCTGCTGTCCTGGACGCAGACCAGGCACAGAGTGAGGGGGGAGGCTCTAGGGGTCTGCGGAGGCCTTGCAGGACCCCGGGGTCTTGGTCCCGCAGGGGGGCACCAGGGCTGGAGTCGTCGCCACGCCTGTGTCCTGACTCCCGTGCTCAGAGGCCTGCGTGCACAGGAGCGAGTCCTGCTGCTGCTCCGCCCCGGCAGGAACGCCCAGGGCCAGGGTTCCCCGGGCTCCACAGCCATCAGGTCTGTGCTGGCCCAGCCTGGCTTTGAGAGCAGGCTGTGTGGGCCACGCCTATGATCCCAGTGGCTAGGGAGGCTGGAGGCAGGAGGATTGGGAGTTTCAAAGCCAGCCTCAGCAACTCAGAGAGGCCCTGTCTAAAATATGACAAAGGACTGCAGATGTGGCTCAGTGGTCCTGGGTCCAATCCTGGGTACCAAAAAGGAAGTGGAGGAGGAGGAGGAGGAGGAGGAGGAGGAGGGAGGAGGAGGAGGAGGGAGGAGGAGGAGGAGGAGGAGGAGGAGGAGGAGGAGGAGGAGGAGGGGGAGGAGGAGGAGGGAGGGAGGAGGCGGAGGAGGAGGAGGAGGGAGGGGGAGGAGGGAGGAGGAGGAGGAGGGGGGGGAGGGAGGAGAGGAGGGGGGGAGGGGGGGAGGAGGAGGAGGGGGAGGGGAGGAGGAGGAGGCGGGGGAGGAGGAGGAGGAGGGGGGGGGAGGGGGGGAGGAGGAGGAGGGGGGGGAGAGGAGGAGGAGGAGGGGGGGCGGAGGAGGGGGGGAGGAGGAGGCGGCGGCGGCGGCGGCTACCCGCAGAGGCTGCAGAGGTGTGGGAAAGGCCCACGGTCTTGGCCCAGGAGCCAGGACAGGGAGGCAGAGCCAGAGCTCCTGGCCTCCCAGCCCCAGGCCGCCACCCCAGATCAGCAGGGCCCACACTAGGCTGCCCCCCCCCCCCCGCCCCCCCTCAGGGCCTGCCCTTCGCCCCCTCAGGAGCCAGCCCGGGGAGGCGGACACCCACCTGCCCCGGAGGTGAGCGCCCTGCAGCGCACGAGGCCTGGCTCCACCCCAGCCCCCAGAGGTCCAGTGAGGTGGCCTCAGTCCGGAAGCTGGAGGAACACCACCCCACCCGGAGCCTTCCAGAGCCAGGGAGGAGGGGACACTTCCCAGAGCACAGCCTGAGACCAGCATAGCCCCACCCGAAGGAGAAGGCCCCAGGCCAGCATCCCTCGCCAACACCAGACAAGGTCCTCGCCAGAGATCAGCAGATGGACCAGCCATCCGCACGCAGGGCGGTGCGTGCAGTCGCGCCGCCTGGGCCCGCTGCCCGGAGCCTGAAGCAAGAGGACGGCAAGTTCAAGGCCAGCCTGGGCAACGTAGCAAGACCCTGTCTCAAAATAAAAAGTAAAGGGGCCGGGGTGTGGCTCAGTGGGACAGAGGCTGGCTTCAGTCCGTGGTAAGGAGGAGAAGGAGAGGCGTGTCGTGACCCCGAGACCACCCGTGGGGTGTCCGGGAAGGCAAGGTCGGCTCAACCCCCGAGGCCCACGCTGTGCCCACAACAGCAGGAGGACCCCGCCTTCCTGCAGATGCTGCGACACCCTGCACATCAAGATCCGGGCAGTCGGGTTCAATGGGAGCGTGTGCGACCCAGTGAACGGCCGAGACCCCCACAGCTGCCGCCATGCTCAAGGGTGCGACCGACGCCCCAGGCCCAGGACAAGGCCAGGGTGCCCAGGCTCACGGTCCTACCCCACGCTGCCGGGGGCTCACGGTGCCAGAGGCAGAGGTGTCTGGAAGGAAGGTGTGACCTGAGGACCCCACGCTGGGCCTGTCCCCGGGACGGGAACTGAGTGTCGCGCCTCAGCAGCCCCCCTGGCTGATGCTGCTTGTCCTTCCTCCTCTCAAATCCCTCCAGCCTGGCAGCAAGTCCCACCCGTGTTTCCCTGAGCTCCTGGCCCTCGGGTCCTGCAGGGCCTGCCTTGCATCCCTCCTGTCCTGTCCCTTCTCGTCCCCTCGCTCACTCACCTCCACTCCACCCAAGCCACGAGGACCTCCCTGCAATCTGGAGCACGAGCTCATCCTGCCTCAGGGCCTTTGCACACACCGTTCCTGCTCCTGGGAATGCGCCTCCCACACATCCGCCTCCCCAGCTGTCCTCCGGGCTGCCCTGTGGAGGCCTGGTCAGCAGCGCCCGCGCTGGGGGAGCCCCAGAGGCTGGCGAGGTTCTCCCACCCGAGCATTGCGAGCAGACCCCCAGGCCACTGCGTGGAGCGGCTGTGTCTGGATGGGGACCTGAAGGGGGTGGGAAGGCCTCGCGAGGCGACCGGGGGAGACTGGCGCAGGCTGCCGGGAGGTGGGCCTCGCTGCTGACCTCGCGAAGGGCGGCCGCTGCTCCAGAGACGCGGCCACTGCGGGTGAGGCGAGTGGCCTCCGGGGCTCACCTCCGCCTGCTCCAGGGGCAGGGCCGAGGCCAGGGGCCCCAGTTCTGGACGTGCTTGTGTTTGACGTTCCCGCCGTGGACTGTCCCTGCCAGCAAGGGCCACTCCAGAGTCTGCGGGGGCCACTGTTTCTCCTTTGGTTTTTTTGTTTTTTGTTTTTTTCCTACCAGGGATTGAACTCAGGGGCACTCGACCCCTGGGCCACCTCCCCAGCCCTTTTTTTTGTATTTTATTAGACAGGGTCTCACTGAGTGGCTAAGTGCCTCGCCACTGCTGAGGCTGGCTTTGAACTCACGATCCTCCTGCCTCAGCCTCCCGAGTGCTGGGATGACAGGCGTGGCCACTGCGCCTGGCCCCCGTTTCTCCTTTCTTTCCTTTTTCTTTCTGGCAGTGCTGGGACTTGAACCCAGGACCCGTGCACACAAGACAAGGGCAGCTATTCGTTTCTGTGTGCACTGGAGGAGAGATTTCTTAAATGGTGGGTGAGTGAGATTCATGCTGAGCTCTGGTGGGGGGCGGTTGCTTTTTTTGGAGACAGTTCTTGAAGTTCCTGCCTCTGTACCTAGAGTCATCCCACACGGCCACACAAAGCCAATCCCTGTCTAGAACCCTCTGTGGCTCTCAGCCTCCCTTCAGGTGACCTGAGTGCCTCGGCTACAGTCCGTGCAGCTTGCAGGTGCCTGTTGTTGACGGCTCAGGCAGGCGGCAGGTGCCACGTGCCCATTGCCACTCCCCAAAGCCACGGGACTCATTAGTATCAGTCCCACTTTACTGATGAGGCTGTTGGGGCTCAGAGAGGGGCTAACCCCTAGCCTGAGGTCACACAGCCAGAACCAGCCAAGCTGGAGCCTGGCCCCGACCCAAGGTCCCAGTTCCTTCACGTTTCCTCTAGCAACCAAGGACTCCAGCCCTGTCACAGAGGGCAGCCACCTGGGGCCACACCCAGGCTCCCAAGCCACCTGCCCCCAGCTGACCCCCACCGGGGGCCTGCCACCACCATTGCTCTGGGGAGACGAAGAGAGGGGGGACTTGTCATTCTAGCAGGAGCCAAGGATCTGCCGGCCCACCCCGGCCTCCCAGCCTCCCAGCCTCCCAGAGGGGGTGCGGGGCTGGGGGTGTGCGGCAGTGCCTTCCTGCCCCAGCCCGTTCAGAGCCGCCTTCCCTCCAGGCGGTCTGTCTCCAGGGCGATGTCCCATCACAGGTGGCCGCGGCTTGGCAACCAGCTGCTGCCCCACGGCCTGGGAGGCTGGAACCTGCCCGCACCCCCCACGCTGCCCGTGGCCCCCACCCAACAGGGACCCATGGGGTGCAGGGGCCCAGAGAGGGTGAGGGACAGCCCGAGGTCGCCAGCGCCTGAGGGGCTGGCCCCGGGCCTCACCCAGCCAGAAGCCAGCTCTCTGGCTAAGTGCCCACTGAGTGCCAGCCCACACCCAGCCCCAGGGCCAACTGATTCCCCCTGGGGACAGGAGGTGAGGCCAAGGGCCCCGGGGTAGAGCCACCGTGCAGGGAGCCCCAGCCCGGCCCCTCCTGCGTCACTGTGTCCCCATGTGCCACCGTATCTGTGGGCTGGAGGCGCGCAGGGGGCCACCAACAGAATAAATCAATAAATCACAGGAAATCTCGGGATTGCGAGGAGGCTGGGAGGAAGGGCAGAGGCAGCAGGGCGATGAGTCAAGGGAAGTGGGGAGACGTGGGGAGAGGACAGCCTGTGCGGGCCGGGCTCCAGCGACGACCCCGCAGCACAGACCGCCACCCCGCACCCAGTGCTGTGTGACCTCGGGTGGTCACTCCCCCCTCTCTGAGCCGCTAAGGCTGATTCCTGCATCTCCGGGCTCTTGGCAGAAGGTCTTCACCGAGGGCCGGCTGCGCGCCAAGCCAAGCCCGGGGCAGGAAGCCCCAGGCACGGGCCCCCCCTTCCCCTCTTGGGGGTGCACACTGAGGCTGGGGATGGAGCCACCGTCCCCCAGCCAGGACGCGGCAGGACTGGGACTCGAATCGGGCAGCCAATGTCCCTGACCCTCCCTGAGGAAGCTGCCCTGACCTCAGCCCAGGTCGGGCACCAGCATCAATGTGGCCACCACCCATTCCGCGGGTCCCCGGGCCCCACCGCAGGAAGCCCTTGTCCCTGCAGCAGGAGCCCCAAGATGCAGGAATCAGCCTTAGAGGCTCAGAGAGGGGAAGTGACCAGCCTGAGGTCACGCAGCACAGTGGCAGCACCCACCTGGGGCGTGGGGACCATGGAGAGAGGTCGTGTCCTTTTTCTGGACCTCTCTGAGACCACCCACCTCCTGCCTGGTCCCGTGGGGGGGCCCTGGCCTGTCCCCTCACTGGGACGAATGGCACTTCTGAGCCTCTGTTGGCTCATCTGTGAAATGGGGACAGGAGCAGGCCGGCGGGGGGCAGGGGGATGGGGCAGGGGGATGAGGCCAGAGCAAGGCCTGCTGGAAGGGAGCTCAGAGGCCGCGTGGGGGGCCGGTCCCCTCTCTGTGCGGCACCCCCTCCTGGGCCCCACACTGCCTGAGGGGCAGCCCCGTCCCTGTGGGCGGCCCGTCCTGGGGCCTGGGCTCCCTGCTCTGCCCCAGGGCTTGTTCCCACAAGGGAGCCTCCCCGCAGGGAGGGGACAGAGCTCAACCCCCACCAGGATGGCCTGGAGGAGGCCCTTCCCTGGGGCCAGCTCAGGCCCCTCAACCCGAGGTCCCCGGCCAGGGGCACCACAGCCCCCAGGCCCGCCTCCTGCCTCCCAGTGCCTGAGCTCTGAGTGCGCCAGCCGCGGGGCCGTCCCACGCGGGGAGCTGCGGAGAGCGGGGACAGCCCAGCAGTGCGCACAGCGCGCGGGCAGGCCCTGGGGCTGGAGGACAGGCCTGTCTGAGGACGGCAGGGTGGCGGGTCGGGGTCCCGGCACTGAGCGAGGGCCAGCCCCGGGGCCACGGGGACAGCAGGCTCTGGAGCCAGCGGCCAGGGCCAGGCTTCCTCTGGGGACCACCTGCGGAATGGCCTGCGGGGGCGGGCCACGTGCAGGTGCAGCGGAGCGGCTGGTGGCGGCTGGTGGCGGGAGGTGGCCCGCGTTTCCCAGGACAGCGGCCCCCACCCAGGCCCGGGGAGGGGACGGGGCCCGGACACCGCGGGCTGCGGTCCCCACCTGCGCCCGCGCGCGCCCCGCACACCTGCGGCCGCCGCGCCAGCCGCGCGCCCCCGCCAGGAGCTGGGCGGGCGGCGGCGCGCACGCGGGGGCGCGCACGGCGGAGCGGCGGCGGCGGCGGAGTCGGCTCCGGGCGGCCCTCGCGCCGCAGCCCGCCGTGTCCGCGGCGGAGCCGCCCAGGTGAGTGGCCGCGGCCCGGGCCGCAGCCGGGGACGGCGCAGGGTCGGGGGCGCCGCGCCGCGTGTCCCTCCGCCGGGCCGCGCTGCCCAGGCCCCGCTGCCCGGCGACTCCGGCCGGCGACCTCGCCTGGACCCCCGCCCTCCCGCGGCGCCGGGCTGCGGGGCGGGGGCGCGGGGACAGGAGACGCGGGGGCCGGGGCCGGGGGCCGGGGCGCGGGCGAGCCCCTGTCCAGCCGCTGCCCGCGGCGAGGCGGGCTGTGCCCCCAGACCCGCCCTGGGCCTGGGCCTCGGGTCGCGGCCGCCGGCCCCCGAGCGCCATTCAACAAGTTGGGGGGGCGCCTGGCTTCCCCGGGCTGGGGGCCGCGGCCTCCGCTGACCGCCGCTAGCGGGGCTCGGCGGCGCTGGGCAGGAGCCGCCGGAGCCCCCGGGCATGCCCCGGACCGCCAGAGCCCTGCCTGCACAGCCGCCTGGGCCCCCGGGCTGCGCGGGTGTTGGGAGGGGGCCTCGGCCGAGTGTTGGCAGGGTGACCATCGCGGGCAGGGGGTGGCCGGGCCACTCTTTGGGACAGCAGAGCCGGGAGGCCAGGAGCAACCCAAGAGGGCTCCCTGGAAGAGGTGCTGGGCAGGGGAAGGGTGCTCGAGGGACAGGAGGCAAGGGCTGGAAACAGGTCCAGGAGTGGGGACGGCCAGGCCAGGATGCTGCGGTCACACCCCCACCGCGTCCCCACTGGGCAAAGCCACAGAGCCCAGAGCCCACCAGGAGACCCCATGGGCTCCCTGCTCGCGGCCCAGGAGGGCCCAGCTCTGCCCTCCACCTGCTTTCCTGTCCCTGCCTGTGCGCGCCTTCCAGCAAGTGACATCTCTGAGTGGCAGCTTCCCATCTCTGAGGACTCTCCTCCCAGGGGTCCTGCCCGGTGGTCCTGATGGCCCTGGTGCCCCTCACCTGCTGGGCCTCAGTGTCCACCTCTGGAACGGGGTCCTGCCGCCCACCCCCAGGCGCAGCGCAGCATCTGGGCCCTCGCTGGGCAGGGTGTGAAGCAGGTCTGAGGCCGCGCTGGTGCCTCTTCCCACGGCACCGTCACTTGGCGCCCTGACTCCCCACCTAGTCACCAGGTGGAGAGCCTCTTCACTCGGGTGGGCCCAGCACGCCACCCACCACCCGACCTGTCAGTCTGGGCCTTGGGAGAGGAGGAGCTGGAGTTGTGTGGGACCAGGCTGACATCAGACCTGGGTGCCAGTGCCAGGCCAGGGATGCCGAGGGAGGGAGCTGGGCCCACTCTGACCCTCTGTCTCCTTTCCTCCAGAATGAGCTTCATAACCCCTCAGCCTCGGTACTAGAGCGTGCAGCAGGCACTGGGAGCCGCTCCAGGGCTGGGGCCTTCCCCTGCACAGGGCGCCACAGCCCCCACACAGGCCGGCAAGGAAAGTGGGTCGGGCGGGAGGCCCCCAGCCCCCAAGGGTCGACAGCAAGTAACAGCAGATGGAGACTAATTAGGGCTTAATGAATGTCACGGATGAAAGCCCCGGGAGGGCCCCGATCTAGGACAGAGGCCGCCTCAGTCCTGGGGGACCCGGACTGTGTCCCCAAAAGCAGACCTTGGAGAACAGTGTCGTGGGGGGCTGGGCCCGGCACCCACACCTGGTGGGGAGCTTCCAGGACCCCAGACCCTGCCCCCCCACCGTGGGCCTGGGGACAGAGGCAGCTGCTGGCCTCTGCCTGCCCCACCCAGAGCAGCCTCCCCGGCCTTGCCCTGGAGGCTCCAGTGTTCCCTGACCTGAGAAGGGACAGGGACAGGGCAGGGCGTGTCCCGAGTCACCTTGGGGACCAGGGGACTGAGCTCAGCTCAGAGGAGCGGGTAGGCTGGGGGGCTGCGGTCACCCAGGACAGGGAGGGCGTGCCCTGCCTGAGGGCCTGGCCACCCCCTGGGGCCTGGGACGCCCCCTCTCCTGGTTAAGGGTCAGCTGCCAAATCGGTCCCCAGGATCCACAGAGGGGGACAGTGGGGGCTGGGAAGAGCCACCTTGGGGACAGCTCAGGAGTCCCCGGGCAGGTCCCCTCTGTCTTCTCAAGCCCAGGAGGCAGGTGCGGGGCTCTGCGGGGGCCAGGCCACCTCCCCTTCAAAGCCCCTGCCTTGGGAGGACCCAGGCCTCCCTGGGCTGCATCCTGGCGCCCGAGGCCCCAGGGACAGTCCCGTCCCCTCCTCCGTCTCCCAGACCCTCTGACTCTCAGCTCCTGCCTCCTCTCAGGAGGACCTGCGGTGACCCTGGGGACCCCGGCCCTGCCTCAGCCCCTGCGGCTCGGCTCTGGGAGGTGCCACGTCCCCGGGCTGCGGGGACGGGACGGCCTGTTCTGGGGACCGCTGGCTCACTTTCCCGCTGAGGCCCCCGCAGCCGTCCACGTGGGGTCTCTGGGAGGGCGGTATGGTGTGCCCGGTGGCCCGCGCTGGCCGCGGGGCAGGCCTGGGCGCGAGTCCCAGCTGCCAACCACAGCCCAGAGGGTGAGCCCCGGAGAACGTGCCCGCACACAGCCGGCGCCCATTCAGTGCAGCTGAAGGAAGGAGTGGGGTGGCATGGCTCCAGCCCGCGCCCCTCGGGGACAGGGACAGGCGACGCTGCTGTGTGGAGCACTGCAGGAGGCCCGCGGGCGGCGCAGGGCGTCTTGCGGAGGCGCCAGGGCAGCTGCGGGCGGCCAGGCTCCTCCCTGCTCTGCGCTGGAGGGGCAGGTGGCAGGTGGCAGCTCTCAGCAGGAGGCCGCGGACCCTCTGCCGCAGAGCCCGGGGCAGGCCCCCGGGGCAGGTGTCCGGGCTTGGAGGGTCGCCCTGCCTCAGCGCAGGCCCGGCTCCAGCCCTGCCCTGGAAACAGCTCCGGGCTCCGGCACCGTTCCCCAGGGGCTGCCCGGCCCGGCTCAGCCAGCGTGTGCTGGGCTGCGGGAACCCGTGCCCGGTGCCACCGCTGGGCGCCACACCCACCTCCCAGGCCACCCACACTCCCAGGCCAGCCCCCACGGTGACCACGGCTCCCGCTGCCTGGTGACCAGCCTGTGTGCTGAGCGTTCGTCCTCCGCGGGTCGCGGTCGCTCCCTGGACCCGAGGCCTCGGGCAGGTGTGCCGGGCGGTGGCCCGCAGGGTCCTGTGGGCAGGCGGCAGCGCTGCCAGGGGTCCGGCCCCCGTGGGGCGGGGGCAGAAGGTTCTCGGCACCAGCCTTGGGCTCCAGCTTCGGGCCTTGAGCCACAGCTGGTCCCCACTGCCGTGGCCAGGGAACAGGGTGAGGAGGTGGCAGCCCGGGACACAGCTGTCCCTCCTGCCACTGCAAGCCACTGCAGCCGAGGCCGGAGGGCGTGTTCTGTGGGGCACCACCTCGCCTCACGGTGGGCGGGCTGCTCACGGGCAGGGATGTCGCCCGAGTGGGGGCAGACGCGGGCATTGGCAGGGCACACGGGAGCTGGGACGGCCTCTGCCGTCACCCAGGACAAGGCGCAGCAGCCACGCCGCAGGCCCGTGGGTCCAAGGTCCCAAGAGGGCGCCCAGGGCCCGGCCTGGGGCTCGGCGTCACTCCACTCCCTGACGCTTGCTGACCCAGGTGGCCACAGCGTGGCTGCGGGGCCTCACTCGCCCCCGGCCACTCCTGGCTGGAGAGTGGGCAGGGGCGGCGTCCCCGGGGCACAGGGATCCTGTCCTGGAGAGCTGGGTGGGGACGCGGACTGGCGTGGGGTGGGCGTCCGCGACAGCCCTGGGCACTCGCTTGCCCTCTCTGGGTCTCTGCTGAGCCTCCCTGTGTCCTGCTGCTCTGCAGGGCTCTCCCTGGGACAGTCCTGACCCAGGGGACGCTGGACGGTGTCCAGGGGCATGTGGGCATGCTCACGGGGGGGGCCTGGCGCGGGGGGGGGGGCCGGGGCAGCGCTCAGCCCCAGGCAGCTCCCAGCACCCTCCAGAGGCGGCCAGCCCGGGATGGCAGTGCCCAGGGAGAGCGCCCAGTCTGCAGGGTCCAGGGCCAGACGCAGGAGGCGTGGGGTCGGCTGGGACGGTGGCCTGGCGGTGGCGGGAGAGGCCGAGGGGGTGGGTCTGGGGCACATCTGGAGGCCAAACCGACAGCACGGGTGGCCGATGGGCAGGGTGGCCCCGAGGGCAGCGCCTTGTGTCTAGAGTGGAGCTGGGCAGCTCAGTGCCACGGGCGTGAGGTTGGGGACTCCCCCAGGACACGGCGTCGCCCTGGGAGGGCTGTGGCGGGCGCTGCAGGCCCGGCTCCCGTGGCCGGCTGGGGCAGGGCTGACTCTGAGGCTGCAGTCCCGCAGGGAGTCCCCAACACCCCGCAGAGGGGATGGCAGGGCAGGCCTGTGGGGACAGGCTCAGGAGACAAACCAGGTCACAGCTTGAGTGGCCCCTGCCGGGCAGGCAGTGGCTGCAGCCCGGAGTAATTATGCAGCGAGCTCAGAGGACGCCAGAGGCCTTGTGCCTGGCAGGCCAGGGCCAGAGCGGGTGCGGCTTCCCGCGAGGCCACACAGCACAGTGGAACTGAGCCACCCGCTGGCATATCGGTGGCTCCGACCCCAGCTCCCCACCTGCCCTGTCACCCTCACTGTGGCCTTTGTCCTGTTCACAGTCTGTGGGAGCTACCTAGAGAAGGAGCCGGGGCGGTGGTCACGTCAGCCCTGCTGCCCAGGGGCTGCTGCAGCCCAGTGGCGGGCACCTGCCTGGCCTGCGACCCTGGGCTCCAACCCTGTGGCAAAGGAGGGTGCCAGAGGTCAGCAAGAGCTAGAGGTGGGGGACAGGATGGCACGAAGCCTTGCGGGTCGTTGCCAGGGAGGAGGGAAGGGCAGCAGGGCGCCAGGTGGGGCGGGGCCTGGGCCCTGCAGGGACTCAGGTCAGTATCTGTTCACAGGGCACTGGCCTGTGCCCTCCCTGCACCCCCAGACACCCCCTGCCCACGGAACCCCAGCGCCGTGCCCGCGACACCCTGCCCGAGCACCCTCAGGTCACCCCAGCCCTGCACTGGGCGGGAGCCCAGCTGCCTCCTCTGTCTTTCCTGCCGAACCCGAGGGGAAGTGGGGTCTGTCTTGCTCCGTGGTGTCCTGGGCCTGCCCGGCACACGGGGCCCCTAGACACGTGTTCTCCCTTCCTTCTTCTCTTCTTTTTCTTTCCTTTTCTCCTTTCCTGGCCCTGGGAAGTGACGCCACCCCAGCCCTTTCCATTCTCACTCTGAGACAGTCTCCCAGCCCGCCCAGCCGGCCCGCAGGTGCCGACCCGCCACCTCCTCCAGGTTGCTGGGGTGCCCGGCGTCGCCCAGGCTGGCTCACCTGACGTTCTTAGGGAACCAGTGGTCAGATCCCTGTGCTCTGTGGGCCTGAGGTGACTTAAGGTGCCTGGGTCCTCAGCGTTCCCATCTGTAAAGTGGGGTGGCAGCGAGACCCCCCCGTGGAGCTCTGTGGGAATGACGGACAACCAAGATGGAGCCAGGGCTGGTGCAGAGCCGGGCTGTACAGCAGTGCCATTAGCAATGTCACCACCATCACCACCACCACCACCACCATCACCATCAACAATCATCATCACCACCACCATCATCACCACCACCACCTCACCACCACCATCACCATCATCATCATCACCATCATAATCATCACCACCACCACCACCACCATCACCACCACCACCACCACCATCATCACCATCATCATCATCACCACCACCACCACCACAATCACCATCACCACCACCACCACCATCACCACCACCACCACCATCACCATCACCATCATCACCACCACCATCACCACCATCATAACCACCACCATCACCACCACCACCACCACCATCATCACCATCATCATCATCACCACCACCATCATCACCATCATCATCATCACCACCACCATCATCACCACCATCACCATCATCACCACCCCACCACCATCATCACCATCATCATCATCACCACCACCACCACCACAATCACCATCACCACCACCACCACCATCACCACCACCACCACCCATCACCATCACCATCATCACCACCACCATCACCACCATCATAACCACCACCATCACCACCACCACCACCACCATCATCACCATCATCATCATCACCACCACCATCATCACCATCATCATCATCACCACCACCATCATCACCACCATCACCATCATCACCACCACCACCACCATCATCACCATCATCATCATCACCACCACCATCACCATCATCATCATCATCACCACCACCACCACCACCATCGCCATCATCATCCACCCACCACCACCATCATCACCATCATCATCATCACCACCACCATCACCATCATCATCATCATCACCACCACCACCACCACCATCATCATCATCACCACCACCACCATCACCACCATCATAACCACCACCACCACCATCACCATCATCATCACCACCACCATCATCACCACCACCACCACCACCATCACCATCATCATCATCACCATCATAATCATCACCACCACCACCACCACCACACACACCACCACCACCATCATCACCACCATCATCATCATCACCACCACCACCACCACCACAATCACCATCACCACCACCACCACCATCACCACCACCACCACCATCACCACCACCACCACCACCACCATCACCATCACCATCATCACCACCACCATCACCACCATCATAACCACCACCATCACCACCACCACCACCACCATCATCACCACCATCACCATCATCACCACCACCACCACCATCATCACCATCATCATCATCACCACCACCATCACCATCATCATCATCATCACATCACCACCACCACCACCATCGCCATCATCACCACCACCACCACCATCATCACCATCATCATCACCACCACCACCACCGTCACCATCATCATCATCATCACCACCACACCACCGCCATCATCATCATCACCACCACCACCATCACCACCATCATAACCACCACCACCATCATCACCACCACCACCACCACCATTCACCATCACCATCATCATCATCATCACCACCACCACCACCATCATCACCATCATCATCATCACCACCACCATCACCACCACCATCACACACCACCACTACACCACCATAACCACCACCACCATCACCACTACAACACCACACCATCACACACCACCACCACCACCACCACACCATCACACCACTACACCACCATAACCACCACCACCATCACCACCACCATCACACCACTACACACCACCATCACCACCACCACCATCACCACTACACCACCACCATCACACCACTACACCACCATCATCACCACCATCACACCACTACACCACCATAACCACCACCACCGTCACCACTACACCACCACCATCACACCACTACACCACCTTCACCACCATCATCACCACCACCACCACCACCATCATCATCACCATTACACCACCACCATCATCACCGTCATCAACACCATCACCACCACCACGACTATCACCATCACCACCATCATCATTTTCTCTTTCTCCTTCTCCCTCTTCCTCTTTCTTATCTTCATGGTACAGGCAGACACCAGCAGTAAGCAAGGCTTTGATTGGCATTCCAAGGAGACTGGGGTGGGGACTTGGGCAGAAAGTAACCAGGACAGTGACATTTCAGGTGAGAACAAAATGAAGTCAGGGAGAGAGGGTGCAGGGAGGGCGCTCCAGGCAGGGGCGCGGTCACACAAAGGCCCTGGGGCAGGATGGAGCCTGGTGAGTTGGAGGCTCAGTGAGGGCCCGTGGCTGGAGCAGAGGCAGGGAGGGCCGAGCAGGTGGTCCAGGCTCTGTGGCTGTCAGGAGGCCAGGGTTTCATCCTAAGGTGTGACGCTCTCTCCAGCAGAGGACAGACAGCCACTCAACCTGCCAGGACCAGAGACCTGCTGCCCTGAGGCAGAGCCAGGGAGCCCGGCCCCCAGAGCAGCCTGCTCGGGCTCCGCGTCCTGCAGCCAGGCCAGGAGACAGTGCGTGGCCGTGGCCGCGAGCTTGGCACAGGGTTCAGATCAGGAACCGCCAGAGGCCCGAGGTGGGCAGATGCCGAGGGAAGGTCGGCCCCAGCACTGCGGTCCTGTCCCGGGACGGTGTCCCCACACACTGCCCACAGCAACGGCAAAGAGGAGAGTGACCCAGAAAGACAGCCCCCAGGGAGTGGCGGAGGGGAAGGATCCCACCGCCCAGTGGCCGTGCAGCCCCCGAGCCCCGCCGCCCTCCGCTGTGAGCCCCGCTCCTGCAGACCCGGCCTGGGCTCCAGCTTCCTCCACGCAGCGACAGCTCCTTCCCGCCGCGGGTGGGACTGCTGGTCTCCGGGCATTGGCCCAGGGCCTGTCCCAGCTGCCCACACCTAGCATTCTGCTGGACGTTTCGTTTCACTGGTCCCGAAAGGCACTGCCCCTCGTGTGATGGTGACCCTGGTGGCTCTCCTGCACAGAACTCTGTCAGGGTCTCTCCCCAGGCACGGAGTCCCCAGCATCCCGCGCTGACCAACTAGAATCAGATCACTGGTTTGACCCCTCAATGATGGTGGTTTCGGGTGGGTCCTTCTCTCCCCCCCACCCCCAGCTACTGAGGGCTCAGCTGACTGTCTCTGCTGGTGCGTATAGATCTCCCCGCACTCCACGGCAGGTCGGGACACCGCGTCTCTGACTGAGCCCCTGTGGATGGACACCCAGCTTGGGTCATCCATTTTTGCCCGAGTACCTGCAGATCTTCCTGCGCGTCCTGACGCGGACCGCAGCGTGCTTTCACAGGCCCCTGCTGATGGACACTCGGGTGGGTTCCACTTCCTGCCTCAGGAACGCTGCAGGAATCCCACCCGTCTACGCCCCGCCGTGAGTCTTTCTGCAGGGTGCGTGGGTGCTGTTGCAGTCTCGGGTCAGTCTTCCGGGGTGACTGTGACCAATCACCAGGAACCGGTGGCTTTGCGACAGCAGGAGCCCGTGCCTCCTCAGCGCCAAGCCTGGACACCCACAGTCGTGGTGCGCGGGCTGCACCCCCTCGTGGTTCCTGGGCAGGGCCTTTCCTTGTCCGTCCCAGCAGTGCAGGCCTTGGTGTCCCTGGCTGGTAGATGTGTCACTCCAGTCTGTCTGTCACCTGTCCACCTTTCTCCACATTTTCATCCACATTACCCTCTTTTTTTTTTTTTCCTTCTTTTTTTAGTACAGAGATGGAGGCCGCGTGCACCACCCGAGCCGCACCGGGCCCGCTGCACTCTGGAGTGGAGACGGGGTCTTGCTCGGTGCCTTGCTAAATGGCCTGGTCTTGCGTCCCTGCCTCAGCTCCAGGTCACTGGGGACGACAGGCGTGGCGGGGGCACTGGCCTGCAGAGGTCCCTCTTACGTAGACCCTGGCCGTCTCGCAGGGCCTGGGCCCACGTGGCCTCCTCTCCCACCTGCATGGGGTCTCAGCCAGCATCTTGGAACCGGGCAGCCGCTGCCCTCTGGTGTGGCAGATGAGGCTCTGAGCCTGGTCCCACTGAGCCACATCTGAAGGGACATGGGAGGGGAAGCCAGGGGCCCTGGGGGCTTCAGCTGCTCAGATGCCAAAAATAGCTACCTGGCAGCCAGGGAAGCAGCTGGGCGGCGCGGGCAGCTGCCATCTGGCCGCTCCCGCCCACCTGACCCCATCCCGACCCCTGGCATGTGCAGCCAGCAGGCAGCGGGCAGCAGGCAGCTGTGATGGCCAGGAAGGTGCCACCTCCAGGCTGCTGGGCCTGCTGGTGTCTGTGTCTCCTGGCCCCTGAGGCCCTCCCAGCTCACCCCCCCACCTGCGCCCCACGCCCTGTGCCCGCCCCGCACGCCACCGCAGGGCCTTGGCACTGCCGGTCTCCAGCCTGGAGCTGGCTTCCTGGCCGCCGCGGTCTCTGAGCTTCCCGGGGGCTGCGCGCTGCGGGCCTGGAGCACCTAAAGGGTGCTCCACGGCCCCGGGGGCAGAGTCCAAGCCAGGGCCCAGGGAGACTCCAGCCTCTTCAGGCTCCCGGGGTGCCAGGCATCTGCTGGCCGCGGCCGCGTCACTCCAGCTGTCTCCATCTGCATGTGGCTTCTCCCCGTGTCACCTGTGTCCACATTCCCCTCTCGTTTAAGGACACGGCATTGGACAGAGGTCCACCGTCCCCCTGGTGGCCTCCACAGCCCCGCACACCCACAGAGACCCTGCCCTCAGACACCCAGGGCGAGACCCAAAGGAGTGTTCCTGGGGACACGACAGTCCTCACGGAGCCAGCTCAGGTCCAGGCTGGGGGAGGGCGGGACAGTGGACGGGCACTGACACAGGTGGAACTCCTAGCTGGCGAGGCTCCCGTCCCCTCCTCCCAGGGACGAGTGCCCAGGAGGGCAGGGGCCCTGTCTGACTTATACACCAGGTGCTCAAGCCTGGTATAGAGCAGGCACTCAATACATATCCACTGAATCTCATTTTATGTATTCACAGTGCTGGAATCCAGCCGGGGGCTGGGCAAGTGCTCTCCCGCTGAGCCCCAGCCCAGCCCAATAAATGTCTGTTCAAGCAGAAATAGTGACACTACATCTGTGAGCCCCTCTCCAGGCCAGCGGCCCTCTCCTTGGCAATATTCTTACTGAGACGAACACCACAGCACGAAGCTTCACCGGTGTGGTTCTAGACCATCCCATGCCCCAAAGGAAGCTCCATCCCCTGGGGCGTCGCCCTGTCCCCCAGCCCCGCACCCAGGAATGCACACCCTGTCTCTGGTGCGGCCTGTTCAGGACGTTTCCAGCCAACGGGGTCACACACTCCTTTGGGAGTGGGTCCTTTGTTGTGTGGGTCCTTGTCGCTGAGCACAGGTCTTTGAGGGCTGTCCACGCTGCAGCGTGTGTCGGGCCTCGCGGATGCGCAAAATCGCGCTCCAGCTTGTGCACGGCCACGCCGTGTGCCCATTCCTCACCGTGGACGCCTGACTGTCCCCATCTTCTGGTAGGATGCCAAGGCAGTGAACGTTCGTGTTCGGGCCTCGGGACACGCGCTGCTCCTGGGTGCAGATCCCCGGGAGTGGGGTGCAGCCCCCGCGGTAGGCGGCGGCTCCCGGGCCTGCAGGGGCGGGCGGCTGGGCCCGGGTCGCCCGCGCGGTGCTCACGCCGCCCCCCCGCCCGCCCTCCCGCAGGTGCGCTGGAGAATGGTGGCACGGCCCTAGGCCCAGGCTCCGCACCATGACCTGCTGGCTGCGCGTGCTGAGCCTGCCCCTGCTGCTGCTGCCCGCGGCGCCGCCCCCGGCTGGGGGCTGCCCGGCCCGCTGCGAGTGCGCCGCCCAGACGCGCGCCGTGGCCTGTGCGCGCCGCCGCCTGACCGCCGTGCCCGAGGGCATCCCGGCCGAGACGCGCCTGCTGGAGCTGAGCCGCAACCGCATCCGCTGCCTGAACCCCGGGGACCTGGCCGCGCTGCCCGCGCTCGAGGAGCTGGACCTGAGCCAGAACGTCATCGCGCACGTGGAGCCGGGCGCCTTCGCCGACCTGCCGCGCCTGCGCGTCCTGCGGCTCCGCGGCAACCAGCTGAAGCTCATCCCGCCCGGCGTGTTCACGCGCCTGGACAACCTCACGCTGCTGGACCTGAGCGAGAACAGGCTGGTCATCCTGCTCGACTACACCTTCCAGGACCTGCGCAGCCTGCGCAGGCTGGAGGTGGGCGACAACGACCTGGTGTTCATCTCGCGCCGGGCCTTCGCGGGGCTGCTGGCCCTCGAGGAGCTGACCCTGGAGCGCTGCAACCTCACGGCGCTGTCCGGGGAGTCGCTGGGCCACCTGCGCGGCCTGGGCGCCCTGCGGCTGCGCCACCTGGCCATCGCGGCGCTGGAGGACCGGAACTTCCGGGGGCTGCCCGGGCTGCTGCACCTGGAGATCGACAGCTGGCCGCTGCTGCAGGAGGTGGCGCCGGGCAGCCTGCAGGGCCTCAACCTGACCTCGCTGTCCGTCACGCGCACCAACATCAGCGCGGTGCCGGCCGCCGCGCTGCGCCACCAGGCGCACCTGGCCCGCCTCGACCTGTCGCACAACCCCATCGGCGCCGTGCCGCGCGGCGCCTTCCGCGACCTGGTGCGCCTGCGCGAGCTGCACCTGGCGGGCGCGCGGCTGGCCGTGGTGGAGCCGCAGGCCTTCGCGGGGCTGCGGCAGATGCGGCTGCTGAACCTGTCCGACAACCTGCTGTCCACGCTCGAGGAGAGCGCCTTCCACTCGGTGCACACGCTGGAGACGCTGCGCGTGGACGGGAACCCGCTGGCCTGCGACTGCCGCCTGCTCTGGATCGTGCAGCGCCGCAAGACCCTCAACTTCGACGGGCGCCTGCCGGCCTGCGCCAGCCCCGCCGAGGTGCGCGGGGACGCGCTGCGCGCGCTGCCCGACTCGGCGCTCTTCGAGGCCTTCGTGTGCCGCCGGCCGCGGATCCGCGAGCGCCGGCTGCAGCGCGTCACCGCGGCCGCGGGCGACGACGTGCGCTTCCTGTGCCGCGCCGAGGGCGAGCCGGCGCCCAGCGTGGCCTGGGTGACGCCGCAGCACCGCGCCGTGACGGCCGCCAGCGCGGGGCGCGCGCGCGTGCTGCCCGGGGGCACGCTGCAGCTGCTGGACACGCGGCCGCAGGACAGCGGGACCTACACGTGCGTGGCCAGCAACGCGGGCGGCAACGACACCTACTTCGCCACGCTGACCGTGCAGCCCGCGCCCGCCGCCAACCGGACCCTGGGCGAGGCCCGCAACGAGACGCAGGTGGCCGCGCGCTTCCCCTGGACCTCACGGCCATCCTGGTGTCCACGGCCATGGGCTGCATCACCTTCCTGGGCGTCGTGCTCTTCTGCTTCCTGCTGCTGTTCGTGTGGAGCCGCGGCCGCGGGCAGCACAAGAACCACCTGTCCGTGGAGTACTCGTTTCCGCAAGGCCGACGGGCCCGCGGCGGCGGCTGGCCAGGGCGGAGCCCGCAAGTTCAACATGAAGATGATCTGAGCCCCGGCCGCTGCCGAGCCCGACCCCGGCCTGACTGGCAGACTGATTTTCACCTATGCATTTTCCAGAGGGGGAAGGGGCAACTGCAAGTCAGCTAACTGGAAGAACTTCCCCCTTTTTGTAGACACCCAACCACAGGCCGTTTTTCATCAGGAAGCATCTTTTGCAGTTTCTCAAGTGTTTTCTAAAGGTTACGATCCATCTTCCCGCCCCTGCTGTGGTCGCTGGGCTGTGGGTGGGCTGGGGTGGCTCAGAGACCCCCAAGGTCCCTATGGCCACAGTCCTCAACCAGGAGGGCACTGACGCTGCCCCAGGGCTCTGCCCTCCCGGCCCTGCCCACAGCTCTCACATCTGGGGAGAGTCTCCACACAGGCCCAGAGAGCCCCAGGAGCCCCGTCCCCAGAAGGTCCATGCCGGGCATGCCCAGACACTCACACCCGGCGGCACACGCTGGGGGTGGGACACCCCACGCCCAGGCGCGGGCCGCGGGCACCAGGCCACACAGGGCCACAGGTCTCCTGCGGGAGCGGCTCTCGGCCGGACACAGCCCCGCAGCCCCTGCGCCCACCCTCCCTCCCACAGGACCCCGCCGCTGCCCGGGGACAGCGGTGTCCCAGCTTCCGCCACGGCCCTCACGGCTGGCCTGACCTCCCTGGCCTGGCCCTGGGGACCCTCTAGACAGAAAGCTGGAGGGGCCGTCCACCCTGAGAGCCCCGGGCCTCCAAGTGTCCCCAAGCGTCAGGGGCAGCAGCAGGTAGGCCGAGCCGGGTTCCTGCCCAGGAGGCCGCCCGGCCCGCTCGCGGGCAGCAGAGGACAGGGCCCTGCAGCCCAGCAGGAGGTCACAGGGCTCCCAGTGAGGCGAGGTCTCAGCTCGTGACTGAGGACCCCAGGCTGCGGTGTCCTCTGTGCAGGCCTGAGCCCCGCCCGCGTCCGGGCCTGTGAGGGCCTGGCGGCTTCCCCTGGGCGCAGGGCCTTGGGTCAGGAGCCCCCCAGGGCGGAGGCCGGCTGTGGGTTACGGTCCAGACGCAGCTGGGGCACAGGGCCGGCGTCCCTGGGCTGTGACTGGGCACGCGGGAGCCTGGCCCTGCCCGCGAGGGCCAGAGGAGAGCGGGTGGAGCCCTGCGACCCCGCACGCCCCGCACTGGGTGGCGAGGCCACTTCTGTCCAGGCCTCCTGACCTTGGTCGCCATGGAACACTGAGGCCCTTAAACGACATCAAGTGCCTTCAGCATCCTTCGAAGATAGGAGGGCGCGTGCCGGCGTCACCGGGGGCCACAGTCAGGCCTTGGGTCCCCACCCCTCCCCCAGCACCCGTAGGAACCGCCGTCCCCCCCTGCCCCGCGCCCTGCTGTGTCTGAGATCCAATAAAACTGACCCGATTTTAATAATAAACTCGCTCGTTCTCCTTCCCGGGGCGGAGCAGGGGCGGGAGGCCGGGGCTGCTGGGGTCCCTGGAGGAAGCTCCCAGCTCCAGCTCCAAAAGGATGCAGAGAGACTGTCGTTGGAGACCCCTTCAGGCCCACGCTGTCCCCAAGCTGTTCCAGGCCTGTGAGCCGCGCCATGACCCCGACTTACAGACGGACAGAGGGACGGCTGGAGGGTGGAGGGAGTGAGCCCCCGGCCATCGGGGACTCGGGACCGAGCCCAGGCAGGGCACGAGGAAGCAGGACTCCCGGGGCTGCGGGAGGGGGTGTCGCCTCCTCTGGGGGCTGGCCCGGGGCAGAGCCCAGCCCTGCAGCACCCGCGGGCGCTCGCACCTGCCCCCTGGCGGGCGGACACGGAGGCCCAGAGGGACTCGCCTAGAGCCGGGGCTCAGGCCCACCTGTCCTCGCTCTGGGAGGAGGAGGACGGGCCAGGGCGACCCCCGCTGCTCACTGGGCCTCAGGGTCCCTGTGTGAACGGGCAAGGAGGGCCCAGCCTTCTCCAGAGGCGCAGGGCTGGCACCGCCTCTGTGGCCTCTTCCCTCCCTCCTGTGGCAAGAGCAGGCCCCACTTCAGGGCCCACCCGGAGGCCGCCCAGCCCCTGTCCAGGGCCGATGAGCCCCTGAGCTTTTCCTCTGTCACCCATGGGGGAGGGGCGGGGAGGCCCCACTGCAGAGGAGGCCTCCTTCTACAGAGGGTGAGGCCCGGCTGAAGTGGAGGCCCACCTCAGTGGCAGCTGGAAACCCAAGAAGGCAGCCCCGGGGTCTGCGGGCCCCAACCACAGGGGCTGAGGTGCCGCGCCTGGGCCCGGCTGGGCCTGACCACCCCACCCTGTTTCCCCCCACAGCAGTGGGCACAGTGGCCGGCAGCCCAGCGCTCCACCTCTCCACCCCACCGCCAACAGGGAGGCTCGGGGCGCCATCCCCACCAGCCAGGGCCTCTCCCAGGCGGCTCCCGGCCCCGGCCTCGCTGCCCTGCTCCGGCTCAGGAGCACTGCCCTGCTCCCTCCTCCCCTTCGGTGCCCTTTGTTTTCCTGACCTGAGAGTTTGCTTGTGGTTCCAGGGGAGGCTGCTGCGGCTGTGTGCCCCAGGGCAAGCTGCTGCCCCTCTCTGTGCCTCGGTTTGTTCAAGGCTGACCATCCTTACGTTCCATCAGGCTCCCTCCCCTAACGCTCCCATAAGATTCCCGCCTTAAGACAGCACAAATGATGCCGGGCGCGGTGGCGCACGCCTGCAATCCCAGCACTTGGGAGGCTGAGGCAGGAGGATCGCAAGTTCCAAGCCAGCCTCAGCAATGGCGAGGCACTTAGCAACTCAGTGAGACCCTGCCTCTAATAAAATACAAAACAGGGCTGGGGATGTGGCCAGTGGTCGAGAGCCCCTGAGTTCAATCCCTGGTGCCAAAAAACAGAGAGAGAGAGAGAACAAGGCCTTGGCCTCCGCCTCTGAGGCTGTCTGTGTCACCTGCAGCCCCAGGTGAGCACCTCGGCCCGGCCCTCGCCTACATCCCTTCCAGGTTGGGCGGCCCAACCACCCCCACCAGCTCCAGGCTCCAAGGGGCAGGGGCGGGTGGCCTTGTCCCCTCTGCCCTTGTCCCCCGGGCATGGCCCTCACGCAGCCTGCAGACCCCCGGCACGGCCTGGCACCCACACCGTCCCAGGTGCCAGGATCAGGGGACCCTTGACCCTGAGCCCGTGGATGGGGGAGGCCGAGGAGAGGAGGCTCCAGCTGGAAGCGCCTCCGCAGGCCGGCCTGTGTGAGGGGCTCAGGCGAGAGGGGCCAGCCCCGGCCTCCCCCGGAGCAGGACGCCCCGCTCAGACCGGCAGGACCGGCAGCAGGACCGGCAGCAGGACCGGCAGCAGGACCAGCTCTGCCTCTCCAGGGCGGGCCCGGGGGCCTGGCGAGGCCTGGCGAGGCCTGGCTCCACACGCACGCGTCTTCCACCTGTGAGCACTGAGGCCGTGGGGGACAGGAGGTGACAGAAGCCGGAGCTCCACGCAGGAAGTGCCAGCCTCTTCTCCTTTGTGGCTGACAAGGTCACCAGCAGGGTCCTTGCTGGGGTGGGCAGTTTGGGGACTGGACGGGGCTAGCCGTGCTGGCCTCAGGGCCTCGTCCCATCTCGTCCCCTCCCCCACCTGCTGGTGGCCTGGGCTGTGCTGGTGCCCCTCCTGCCTCGCCAGGGGCAGGCAGCAGGCCCGGCTGGGGGAAGTGAGGCGCAGGCCGTGCCCGGTCAGTGCTTCCTGTTGGCCCCAAGCCCCGTGCAGACCCTCCCGGGAGGCCGCGGGCCCAGCTGCGGGATCCTGGCCCAGGGGCCGGTCCTGGAGGTGGGGCTCCTCAGAGGCTGAAGCAGCGACCCTCCAGGGTTGGGCAGGGCGACCAGAGAGTGCAAGGAGCTCACTGGTGCCACACAGCACTCGCACGCGCCCGCTGCCTTCCGCAGCGTGGCCCTGAGCCACCGCAGACCCGGAGCCCGCCCGCCGCCCCGGTCAGCTCAGCCCACCTAGGGCAACCGCGGTGGCAGCCCCGCTCAGGGGCCTGGGCTGGGGGGCGGGGAGCAGCAGGGAGGGGAGGGGGCGGGGGGACTGTGGGCCTCTGCCCTCAGCAGACGGTAGGAATGGTCACCAGCCCAGAGCCAGGTGGGAAACTGGGGGTCACCTGTGCTGGGTGGCACGAGTCTCCTCTGAGACCGGCCTCCTCTCCTGCAGATCGGGGGCGGCACCCCACCCCACGGGACGGGTCGGCTGGGTACTAGTTCCATTCTAACCAGGCACGGGGCCACACCTGTCATCCAGCAACTCTGGAGGCTGAGGCAGGAGGATCAGCAGCTCAGCAAGACCCGTCTCAAGATCAGAGAGAAAGGGCTAGGGGTGCGGCTGACGTGGGTGCTTGCCCAGCAGGCGAGGCCCCAAGCCCTTTTCCCAACACCCCCAATAAACAAAAGGACACGTGTGTCATTCTAGAGGTGGGGAGCCCGGGGGGGGGAGCCCGGGGGGGCCCCGGGTGAGGCGCCAGGGCCCACAGCCTGCGGTCCTCAACCCGCCCCTTCCCCCCACAGGGGAGGGCCGTGCCCACCTGCTGCCCTCCAAGTCCTGCCGCCCCCGGACACCTGCGTCCCTCTCCTCTGACCCACAGAGCCCACCCCCACCCCCTGCCCAAGAAGACCCTGGCCCAGACCCAGTCCCTGCCCACCCGCAGGGTCCCTGGCCCCGGCTGTGCCCGGGCAGGGCAGCCGTGGAGGCCCCTCCGGGCGTCGCACAGGGAGGAGGTGGGCCAGGCCGCGGGGCTGGCCTCGGATGGGCCCGGCGCCACGCAGGGCCGCTTCATCACCACCCGCACAGCCCCGAGGCTGTGCAGGCCGCACCGGCTGCCCGGCAGCTGGAGGCCCTCCGTGGCATTGGCGAGCGGCTCTGAGCCCAGCTCATGGGTGGCCACCCGGGCCCCTGCCAACCGGGCCACAGCCTCCGCCCGCTGGACAGCTTGCCCTGCGTGGAGAGTGGGGAGGCCTCTACTACCGTGTGGTGCGTGTGGACGGTGGGGCGTGGCACGTGCTGGCTGCCAAGGTGCGCTGCGCCTGCACCCAGCGCACTGCCAGCGTGCCCTTCCCTCCTGGGCACCATCCAGGATGTGCCCAGCCTGGTCCACATGTCCACTTAGCAGCTAAGACACGAGTGGACACCTGGAACCAGACGTGGGCCTTCACCTGGTGCCACCTGGAGTTCTGTTAGCCCCTCCCTCACCGCTCAGAGCCCAGGGCCAGCTTCCCTCCTGCCCAGGCCGTTCCTCTACCTGCGAGTTAGAAGGCTCTCGGGTCCAGGCTGGGCACCAAGGCTACGCCGAAATCCCAGAGGCTCCGGAGGCTGAGGCAGGATCACCAGTTTGAGGCCAGCCTCAGCTACTTAGCAATACCCTAAGCAACTCAGCGAGACCCTGTCTCAAAACAGGACTTTAAAAGGGCTGGGGTGTGGCTCGGTGGTACCCCCCACCCTGGGTTCAACCCCTGGCACCAAATAATAAGCCATGAGGACTTCCACCCCCCACCCTCTCCTGAGGTCCCACTTCCCTGAGGTCCCCTGGCCACTGCCATCCACACAGGGCCACCTGCTCCCGGGAGCCCTGGGCCGCCTTTGCCCCAAGCCTGGTCGGGCTGAGGCAGGCAGGGAAGGCTTCAGGAAAGGTCCACTGGGCGGCTGAGGGACGGGTGGCCAGGGTCTGACGGCCCCTCTGACCCACAGGTGCCCAAGCCGGGAGCCGGGGTGCCCGTCAGTGGGGCGTGGAGCTGCAGGGCTGTGTGGCCTGCTGCCCGGGGGCGCCATGCCCCTGGCGCCCTGGAGGGGTCCCGTGGCCCAGTGGCTGGCCGAAGTCAGCGCCCAGCGGCCGCGGGAGTGCACGCGGGCGGTGGCCCTGCTGTCCCTGCAGCTGAGCAGGCCCTGGAGTGCCTGGAGCGCGGGGCGCGACCCTGGGGGAGCCGTGCCCGGAGAACCTGCTGCTGGCGCCCCGGGGCTGTGGCGCCGGGCCCGCGCCTGCTGCTGGCTGACCTGGGCCGCGTCTGCCCGCAGCCCCTGGGGTCCCCGGGCGCCCATGCCCGCAGCTGGGCCGCCTGCTCCGCACCCTGCGGGGCCGGCCACGCCCCTGGCCACCCCGCGGGCAGCCCTGGGTGGCCCAGACGCGGGCGGCGCTGCAGACCCTGCTCTGGGGACCTGGGCTCGAGCTTCGCGGCTGTGGGGCACCGCTGGGCCCTGGCTGCGGGTTCGCCAGGAGCTGCCCGGCCTGGGGGACTGGCTGTGCTGCGAGTAGCTGGCCCAGGCCACCGAGGCCTCGCTGGGCCACGCCCTGGAGCTGCTGTGGGACTGACCTGTCCCAGGCCTGCTGGAGAAGCAGCACCTCTTCCCAGGCCTGGGGCCCGGCCAGCGTGTCCACGGGAGTCCAGGCCAGCGAGGAGCACAGGGTGCCGCTCCCACCAGGGCCCCTGCCAAAAGTCCCAGCCGATGTCCTCTGAGCCAGCAAAGCACCTCCCGGCCTCACCAGGGCCTCTGTCCTCTGGAAGCCCCGCTCTCCCTGCACCCCTTACCACCCACCTAGCCCAGGCAGCCCCCGGGGCCTGGGCCAGGCCTGGCACACAGTAGGTGCTCAGTTAGCAACACAATACTGGAGTGACTGGACAGAGGCCAGACTCATCAGCAAGCCTCGAGAACGGGGTCTCTGCTGAGGCCTCTGAGGGCCCCTCCTGGACCTCCGTGGTGCCCCTCCACCCCACTCCCCAGCAGTCCTGGGAGGTCCCTCTCAAATCCAGAGAACCAGAAACCTGTCCCGCCCGAGCGCCTCTCATGGCCACCTAGGTTTTGTGGGTACACACGGGTCCCCAAAATTCTCACCTGCATGCTGTGCACCCTGGAGGTGCTTGGCCAGCCCTGCCCCTGCCCCTGCCCCTCCCAGCTCCCTCCTGCAGTTTGCTTCAGACTCCTACTGCCACATGCCAGGCCCAACTCCCTGCTTCTCTGCCTTTCACCACCCTGGTGGCCTGGGAGTGTCCCCACCATCGTGCCAACAGATCAGTACCTCACCAGCCAGATCCACCTTCGTCCCTGGAGCCTTTCCTCCTCTGTAAAAGGGGCCCCCTCACCGGGAATGGTAGTGCACACCTGTAATCCCATGGCCTAGGAGGCTGAAGCAGGAGGATCCCAACTTTGAGGCCAGCCTCAGCAACTTAGCAAGGCCCTAAGCAACTTAGACTCCGTCTTGGGCTGGTGCGGCTCGGGATAAAGCGCCTCTGGGTTAATTCCTCAGTACCCTTTCCAGCTGTTCCCCCTGGGGTCAGGAAACCTCCCAGCAGTGGCACTGCGTGACCAGCAGGGGGCACGACAGCTGCACGGATGGCCGAGAGTTACCCAAGGGTCTGTCCAGGGTCTGCACTCCTTCCTGCCATGTCTTTGGCCTTGACCCTCAACTTACCAGCCCACCAGCCAGGGTGGACTTCTGCCTGGGCCTGCCCACTTCTGCTCAGGCACAGAACCCCAAGAATGCTACTCCCAAGACACCACAGGGTGAGGACCCATGGGCAACTCCCACAGCCCCCTAGTCCACCAGGACTGCCCCTTGAGGGATGGTGGCAGCCTGAGCACCTGGGTCCCCAGGTGGGACCACCTGACCTCCCAGGCAGACTAAGGGGAACCCAGCTGCAGGGCACCAGTCAGTGGCACTCAGGGGCCCTCAAGAAGAGGGGCTGGAGAGGACGCTCCGCGGTGGAGCACCCTGGGGTCCGATGCACAGCAGCCCCAAGCCGTCTAGGGGGCCAGAGACTGTGCCGGGAACCTTCAATCACCCCCCTGGGCTGGACCAAAGCAGAGCCCAACGGCCTGATCCCAGCTTGACAGTGTGGGGCAGCAGGGCAGACTCAGGCCTTGCTTTGCCAACCCCTGGCTACAAGGTGACCCCCAGCCCAGAACATCCCCCAGGGCCTAGCCCCAAGTTAACACCACAGAGCCGAGGGAGGTGTGACCACTTTTATTGGGATTTTCGAGAGCAACAGAAGGGCAGGTTGACACCTGTCTCTCCAGGTGAAGAGACCTAAGACTGGTTCCAAAGACTCCAAAGAAGAAACTCCTCCAATACAGATAATCTGAATCATCTTAAACCAGCAATAAAAAAGTAAAATATAAAATTTTTATTTAGAATTAAAGCAAATACTTCAGTATCACAAACACAATATTAAACTTCAAGAAATATACCACTAATTTGGAGTGAGCGTTTATTTGCACAATTACGACATGCGGACAAACCAGGAGAGACGGAGGAGTGGGACGTTCGCACCCCAGCACAGCTGCCAGGCCCCCACCCCCCACACAACTCTGGGGGGCCTGCCTTCCAGGGCCTCCGTCTCCAGCCCGCTGGGCCCTGAGGAGCTGGTGGCCACTACTCCTCCTCTCCTGAAGACTCTCTCTCGAACGTGTAGGCCATGAAGCAAGCGTCGGGTCTCTTGGGGACAAGGGGATGCCCTGGTCTCACAATCTCAAAGCCCAAAAAGCTGAAGGTCCGGAGCAAAGCGGCTGTGGGGGAAAGCACTGTCAGGACTCTGCAGGGCCGGGCACCACAGGGCCTCCCAGCAGGGCGAGGGGGGTGGCAGGCAGACCCAGAGTCCCCACCAGGTGCAGGCCAGGGCACAGGTGTGGTGTGCGAGGCACCCCGGCTCCCCCTACGCCCTGTAGAACCAGGGCAGCAGGCCGGTCACCTACCTCTGTCCTCGCGGTTCTTATGGAAGCAAATGAAGACATGGTCAGCATGAAGCTGCTCCTCGGCAAACTCGAGAAGAACTGCAAAACTGAGCAAGCACCGCCGTCAGCACCCTGCCCACCCTCTGGCCCTGTCCCTGTCCATGTCTCCTAGGCCTCATTTACAGTGGACGCCTGGCTCTGCCCCTGGGTTCCCAGAGGGCACTGTGAACTAGGCCATTTGTTCTCTGGGCACAGCAGGTGCTAAACAGGGTCCTGACCCCTGCCCCTGGTGCCCTGCAAGGGCAACTAAGAAAGGTCTCCAGGCACTGCCACCAACCTGAGAGCAAATACCTCCATAGGGAGACCTGCACGTGCCCCGTTTAAGAAGCCCCCCTACACACCAAGCCGGGTGCGGTGACCACATTTGTAGTCCCAGCTCTTCGGAGGCTGAGGCAGGAGAATCGCGAGTTCAAAGCCAGCCTCAGCAACAGCGAGGCACTTAGCAACTCAGTGAGACCCTGTCTCTAATAAAATACAAAAAAGGGGCTGCAGATGTGGCCCAGTGTTGAGTGCCCGAGTTCAATCCCCGGTACCAAAAAAACAAAACACCTCCCCCTGCCCCAAGGGAGCCCCACCTGTCCTTGCTCCCCTCGGGCAGAGCACCAGCTGGGATCTCGATGTAGAGGCTGCTGCTGCTCCACACTGCTCTCCAGTTAATGTGTTTGGCATCCGTGAGCCTGGACTGGACGTTAAGAATTCTCGTCTTGTTATTCGACGTTAGTTCCTCTGTTACATTCAGCCGATTATCCTGTCCCAGGAGAGAGCGCAGTCTGCTATTTTGGAAACCCCACATCAGGTGATGGATCACCCCTCAAAGCAAAAGCAATACCCGATGGCTGCCTGCTGACAACCTGGAAGACCCAGAAAGCACCAAGGCCTCGGTCACCCAACAGTGCTAATACCTGGGCCTCAAAGCCTCTCAGGGAGGTGGCTGAGGTCCAGGTAGGGCCAGGCTGAGGCTCCAATGGGAGCCATAAGAGCGCTTGCTGCTTGGGGCCTCCTGTGCGCCACGCGTGGAGCAGCAGCGGCTTCTGCTTAGGCCTAGACCCCCACTTGGGAGCTACACTCTGGCTCTACCTCACCCCAGATTCTGGCTAGCCCACGGAACCCAAATACTTACAGAGTAAAATAAGTTAGCTGAAAGATTGTGATCCCTCTGACTATTCCCTCGCCCACCTGGGATCTTCAGGGGTGGGTGAGGGACATCAGGAGCACCACCGAGGCCCTGGACCCAGGTTACTACAGCAACTGAGAGAGACCCTAGAACTGGAAGAAAGAGGCTGGTTAAGGAGGCAGCACTGAAGTTCTCACCGGAGTCCCAGGAGGCCACTCAACCAACTTTGTCTTTAGCTGGCATTCCAGAGCCCACTACTCTGCTAAACTGTCCCTTCCCTAGTCGTGCCTCTGGGCTGGCTGGTGTCTGCCTAGGCTTTCCACCTGGGCAAGAGAGACAAATTTGACTCCCAGGAGAAGATGCTGATGCCCATAATTCTTTTTCCGCTCTGACCATCTCAGGATGGGCACTCTAGCCCAACCCGGGCCCACCTCGCTGAAGTTTCACTTCCCGTTTCTAACCTCAACACTTCAAGCTTCCCCTTTTCAACTTCACACTCCAGCAAGAATCTGAAAGTCTAGCTCTTCTTAAAAAGATGGGCAACGAAAGGGAACTTCCCTCTCGCGCCCAGACCTTTTGTTGTCAGGCTCAACCCGCCAGGGCTCCCAGGCCATTCCTGTTTTGATTCCAGCCCTTGACAGACGGCCTGGCTCCGCCCTCTGGCACCCAGGGCTCAGGCCTCCGCGTTGCGTCACATCGCTGACTCGCCTGGCGCCCCAGGGGGAGGTTTTCACAATTGCGCACCCGCAGCTCAAGCAGCCATTTGCTGCGCAGTGTAAACAGCCCCCAAATCGCCTCCATTTTGCACAGCTTCGATGCGGGGCCTCCCAAACCGCAGCCCCACCAGCACAGAGGCTCCGTTTCCCAGCCACGGGAGTAACAACGCCCGCCTCGGACGCCATCCAGACGAAGCACGGCCAGTACCCTGCCAGCCGCAGTCCTCCGCTGCCTGCGGCACCGCGCTCACGGAAGCGGCCTGGATCGCTCTTCCCGGGAAGCGGTGGCGTTCGTCGCCATGCGCTCCGGGGTACTGTCCCGCCGCGACACCCCTCCCTGCCGCAGCGGTCACAGCAGAAAAAGGCCCGGAGCACCGTCTACGTGGGCGGCCTCGCCCGGAGCCCGTCCAGGGCCTGGGCCATCCGGACCAACTCGCTCCGGAGCTTGAAGCAGAGCCCACGAGAGCGGCCTTCACAGGGACCCGGCTTAGGAGAGCGAGTCCAGCCCCGGAGCGCCCACGGTCCCCGCAGCCGGCCAGGAGCGGCCGCCACCAAAAAGTGCAGATTCATGCAACTGGCGGCCCCGTCGGCCTCGGGAAGCCCAGCCCCCAGCCTGACCCCGCCCCCGACCCGCACCAGCGCCCCGAAACGAACTCCCCCACCCAACCCCAACCACCCCAACCGACCAGGTCGCCCCGACCCCAACGGGACTTCCCGAGCCCCCACCCCTCCGCAAGCTCACTCCCCTCCCACCTCCAAACCCGACCTCGGGCTACTGCCCCCACAGGCGACGCTCCGTTCCGTGCACTCCATCAGACGCCGCTCGCCCCCAAAGCGGAGGCGCCAGCAGGCGCCCTCCAAGCCCCACCGCCTTAATCTCGGCCCCCTACACCCCTCCCCCACGCCAGTCCCCAAGCTGCGTCCCCCGAACACAACCCGAGAACCCTCTCCCGATCCGACTCCCATCCTGCGACCAAGACTCGCGCTCGACCCGCACCCCACCCTAACCCAGTCTTCATCCTGCCACCCACAAAACCGGGCGCCCGACACCCGCCTCCAGCGCGCTCAGGCCGGGGGCGCCCCGGGCCGGCCCCGCCCCCGCCGCGGAGAACCCGCCCCGGCGCGATTGTGGCCTGGACAAAGGGGCGGATCTCGCGCTCCCACGACCTATCTGGCGCCCCGAGGCCGGGCCCCCCGGGACCTGCGCGGACGGCGTTTCTGGAAGCTTCGGGCGGGGGCGGGCGCTCACCTCTCGCTGCTGCGGCCGCCGCGGCTGTGCAGGCTAAGTAGCGGCATGGTGCGGCTGGCGTGAACGGTGGCGCTGGGTTTATCCCCTTCCTTCTCTCTGGCGAAGCAGTGGCTGTTGAGGATCCGCTGCAGGGAGGATTTCACCATCCGGCCGCTGGGGTCCGAAACCAGGAAAACCTCCGCTGCGCCTCTCCGCGCCGCCGCCGCTGCTCGCCGTTCGCAAAATGGCGCCGCTGCCGCCGCCCACCTTTATAGGCGTCACATCTAGGCCACGCCCCCCACGCCGCCGCGAACGCAGCCGCACGAGGGGGCGGAGCCGCGGGGCCGCCGGGAGAACTAGATGCTCCCGCCCCTCTCGGCGTCTGATTGGTAAAGGACGAGGGGCCGCAGGCAAGTCCGCGACAAAAATTGGTCGGTTCGCTTTGGGTCCCGCCCCCGGCCGCTGGCGTCACTCAACGGGCGTGAGGTGGGCGGAGCCGCCGTGGCGTCGGGTGCGCGCTGTGCTCCCCGCCCCACTCCGTCACCACAGCCCGGCCTGGGGCTGGGGACGCGCGTCGCCCGTTTTCTGGGGCACTCTCGGTGGCCGCATGTCACTCTGGTTCCCCGTCGTCTCCTCTGGGGTCCCGTCACCCCCGGTGGCTCCGGGCGACGCAGGCCCTCGAGGTCCTTGGGGTCCCGGGGGCTCCCATCCCCCATAGCGGGATTCGGGTCGAGATGACCTTGTGATGCTCTGCCCTGGGCGTGCTTCTGCTCGGCGTTGCGTGGAAACAGCTCACAACTTCAGGGCAAACCGGCAGGAGATGGTCCAAGCTAGTGACGTTTTCGTGTAAAATTTGGACTTTGGCAGGAATTTCACTTGGCACAAATAAATTAAGAAAGATTTTATGTGTGTGGACCACAGTTTGCCCCAAGCAAAATTAGAATTCAGGAACGTTTCCTATTTATGAACCAAAATTTGGATTTGCTGAGTAA
Organism: Tamias sibiricus; assembly: GCA_025594165.1. NCBI lineage: Eukaryota > Metazoa > Chordata > Mammalia > Rodentia > Sciuridae > Tamias > Tamias sibiricus. Next base: position 1,638,870 of record CM046673.1, on the reverse strand, counting down.
AGATATTATTTCTCTTGCAGTTAAGTTCGGTGAAGTACTTCGTGTGAGAACTACAATCTGGACTTAAGCAAAAATATTTTACCTCCTAGTTAAATTAAGAACGCATTTCATGTATGAATTAAAATTTGCATTTAATGAGCAAAGATGGAACTTCGTGTGGTTAAATTCAGAACGTATTTTGTGTGTAGACTAAAAACTTGGGTTTACTAAGCAAAAATACTTCGAAGTTAAATTCAGTAAAACAGTTCCTATTTTATGTATGAATTAAATATTGCTCTTACCAACCCCCCCCCCAAAAAAAAAATACAATGCTACTTCTTGCAGGCCCCACCTTGTTTTGCAGGTCCTACTTTGTTTTATTTTGGTGCTGGGAACTGAGCTTAGAGCCAGCCTCACACATGCTCTACCACTGAGCAGGATCCCCAGCCCTACCAACAAAATAAACAGGTAAATAAAGCCCCCTGTTCCAACTGATGGAACAGGAATCACAGCCTTTGGGACAGGAGTTCCTGGTGTTTCTCCTTTGCTGGCAAAGCAATAAAACCTTGCTTGGTGGTGCATGCCTGTAATCCTGGCTACTGGGGAGGCCAGGGCAGGAAGACCACAAGTTTGAGGCCAGCCTCAGCAAATTAATGAGGCCCTGAGCAATATAGCAAGGCTCTGTCTCAAAATTAAAAATAAGGGACTTACCCAGGTTTGGTGGCGCACACCTGTAATCCCAGCACTTGGGAGGCTGAGGCAGGAGGATCCAGAGGTCAAAGCCAGCCTCAGCAATGGTGAGGCACTTAGCAACTCAGTGAGACCCTATCTCTAAATAAAATACAAAAAAGGGCTGGGGATGTGGCCCAGTGGTCGAGTGCCCCTGAGTTCAATCCCCAGTACAAACAAATAAATAAAAATAAAAAGGCTGGGGATGTGGCTTGGTGGTAAAATATTCCTGGTTCAGTCCCTAGTACCAAAAATAAAAATAAATAAATAAAAAGTGTTTGGGGGTGCTCCCCCACTGAGCCACAGCCCTAGTATTGACTATTTTTGGTGGGGGTTGGATTTAACCCAGGGACACTTTACCCTTGAGCCTCATCCGAGCCCTTTTTATTTGAAACAGATTTTTTAAAAAATATTTCATTTATTTACTTTAGTTGTGCACAGTGCAACGCATTTATGTTTACGTGGTGCTGAGGATCGAACCCGGGCCGCTCTGCCGCTGAGCCACAACCCCAGCCCCTTGAAACAGGGTTTTGCTAATTCGCTGAGGCTGGCCTGGAACTTGCCATCTCCTGCCTCAGCCTCCCAAGTTGCTGAAAAGATGGCGGGCACTGCGCCCGCCACAGTTTTGGTATTTAAACTCCAACGGAAACTCTGGGGAGCCATGTGGAATCGAATAACTCCTACTTGTCCGTGGTCTTGGCAATGCTTGGTTCTCACTGTGTTTCAGGCCAGAGTCTATTTGAGTTAGACGCAGCCTTCCCCAAGGGGCCCTCAGTGACTAGAGACTCCCAGGAGAGGTGGCGAGTCCCCCCAGGTGCCCTTCCAGGTGGGGGCCACTGGTCAGAAGACAGGGGTACAAAGGTCTGGTCTGAGTTTCTGCGTGCTGCCCTGGGCAGCAACAGGACAGGCACAGGACAGGCCACTAGAGGGATCAAGGATCGCGGAGGACAGGGTGTGGAGAGCGGGAGAGCAGGTGGTCTTCCTGACCGTCCGCTGTCGCTCCCAGCCGCTGCCGTGCAGGAGGTGGAGGAGGTGAGGACCTTGCTGTTTCAGGTTGTCCTTTTCAGTGCCACCACCGAGCCCGCTGCAGCCCAGCCTGCGGGTTTGGAAATCTGTCTTTGGACCCTGACTCCCTCCCCAGGGCGGGCAGATGGCCAATTCTGGGCCAGGTGTCCAGGGCCAGCCCTGCTCACAGGGTCATGGCTTGCTCACGCCCCATGACTCAGGCCAGAAAGTGACCCTGGGACCATCTGCCCAGTGGGTGCTCCGCGTGGCCAGGGGAGCTCTGGAGTGACATTTGGGCCACACCCGGGCCACACAGAGCCCCGGAGCCTGCAGGAGGCTGGGGTGGGGGCATCTTTCTCTGGGGGCGACTTGGTGCAGTCTGTGGCCAAAACGACTAATTTGGCATCTCTGTGGGTGGAACGAGGAGCCAGAGTAACTCGGCAAGAAACAAGGGAGAGCCGTGCCAGGGCCAGGAGGCTGCGGGCAGGTGGGCGGCCGTGGCCGGGGCCTAGTGTGCCCATGCGGGCGGGCCGGCTCCAGGCCGCCCTGCGTTCCTGCGGACCTTCCCCCAGCAGCCGGGAGCAGGAGTGACGGGGCGCCAGCGAGAGCCCGGCAGCTGCTCCCCTCTGCCCCGGCCGCCCCTGCCCGAGATCTCCTGCAGTGCCCCGAGGCGCCCGCCACGTCCCCGTCCAGCACGCCGCGCCAGCTCCGAGACTGGACCCCAGTGGCCGCCGCAGCCCCTTGGTCTCTGGACACGTCCTGGGCACTGCAAGCGCTGAGCAGAGTCCCCGCCTCCACCCGTCCAGGCCAGGAGCTGCCCGGTCGTGACGGCCACCAGTGTCCCCAACATTCATTGCCCGCATCCCTGGGGGCACAGTCACCCCGCACACGGGTGAGGCTACAGGATCACCTGAGGGAGCAGGTGTGGGGGTGAGGGAGGGTCTCCAGCCCAGGGAGCCCGGAGCCCTCGCCTCTGGCCAGGCCGCTGCGGGCCTCATCTCCTTTCCCTGCTGGCCGTGGCCCTGCAGAGGGGCAGCCCGACTCACCAGGCCACACCAGTTAATGCTCTGGGTGACAAAGGTGTCCTGCTGGTGTCTCCTGCCGGGACCCAGGGCCACACTGGATCTGGTGGGAGGGGCCTTGTTGGGAGCAGGGCTGTGGAGGGTGAGGCACCCCTGAGGGGACCCCAGGCTTTGGGGTGCTTCCTGGAGGTGTTGGTGCGGGGGGGATGGCAGGGTAGTGAGGGCCTGGGGCAGGGGTGGCGGCGGGGCCAGAGCCGCTGCTCAGCAAAAGTTTATGATTAAAAAAGAAAAAGGGCTGGGGCTGGGGCTCAGCGGCAGAGCGCCCGCCTCGCATGTGCACGGCCCGGGTTCGATCCCCAGCACCACGTAAACATAAATGCGTTGCATTGTGTACAACTAAAGTAAATAAATAAATATTAAAAAAAAAAGTGGCTCAGGCAGTTTGGTCAGGTGAACAAGGGCTCTCTGGTTGTCCATGTTCTAGTCACCAGAATTTGTGAATATGTCGCTGCCTGGGGCAGAAGGGACTCAAGTATGACCACGGGAAGGCCCTGAGCTGGGGTCACCCAAGGTCACCACAGGGTCCTCCTGAGAGCAGGCAGGGGGGCCAGGGTCCGAGGCCCCGGAAGACGCCGCTGCTGGCCTGGCGCTGGAGGAGAGACCAGGCCTCTCCCTGGGCCTCAGCGTGCTGCGCACCTGGGTTTGGACTGTGACCCCAGAGCTTTGAGGGGTGCCTGCCTGCAGGCGGAGGCCCTGCGGTGGCCAGTGCAGCGGGAGCAGGCCGCCCACAGCTGGAGACCCTGGCTGGCCATTGAGGCTGTGTCCGGGCTGGCGCTCACTCTACGTGAGCTGCATCTGAACGGCGCAGCCCCAGCGGCCCGCGCCACGTCGCCCAGGTGCTGAGGGGCTTTGGCAAGAGGGACTGAGGCCTGCAGCTGGCTTTGAAATGAGAGTTGAGGAAATAGTCTGGGTGCAGCTCTGGGGCGAGCGCGTGCCCATGCGCGAGGCCCTGGGTTCCATCCCAATGTCACCCAAGACTCAGCACAGCAAAGTGCCATGGTAGGTCCCAGTGGCCGGTTGCAGGTGCCCATCCAGTTCTCAACTTCTGTGTGCATGTGACGACTTCACTAAGTAAGCGTCAGGCTGAGCCACCCCAGGAGGGGACCCCGAGCCCAGACTCTTGAGTGCCCGCGGGGAGCCCAAGCAGGCCCGCGTCTGCTGCCGGGCGATAAGGCCCAGGCCCAGGCCCTGCCACCGCCTCCTTGGCCCCAATGACACAGCAGCCACCAAGTCAGAACGGCGTCCTCCAAGGTGATGCTCTTTATTTCACCCATTTTTTAAAATTCTGCGTTCCTCTATTTTCTTTTCTTCTTTATTTTAAGTTGTTGACAGACCTTTATTTAATTTACTTCTATGTGGTGCTGAGGATGGAGCCCAGTGCCTCCTTGGTGCCAGGCAAGCACTCTGCCTGCCACTGAGCCCCAGCCCCAGCTGCTCCTCTATTTTCAGGAGTTTATTTTGCAGTTTTCGTTAAGATTTGTACAAAGGTTTCAATTTTGAAAACAGAAAAAAGGATCGATCACATGAGCTCCGCAGCTCCGGTACTTCCTGCCCCCCACCCCCAAGGCCACACCACTGTGATCACAAGCTTCCTCTTCTTTTTTTCAACAAATGTTATTGCTTCATTTTCTTTCTTTCTTTCTTTCTTTTTTATATTTATTTATTTTTGCTGGGCGCCGTGGTGGCGCACGCCTGTCATCCCAGCACTTGGGAGGCTGAGGCAGGAGGATCGCGAGTTCAAAGCCAGCCTCAGCAATGGCGAGGCACTCAGCAACTCAGTGAGACCCTGTCTCTAAATAAAATACAAAAAAGGGCTGGGGGTGTGGCCCAGTGGCCGAGTGCCCCTGAGTTCAATCCCCGGTACCCCCCCCAAAAAAAAGTGCATTTGTTTTTATAGAACTCCAAATATTTTAACAGCTTTATGAAATGCAACACACATGCCATGCCAAACACCCAGAGTGCACAGCAGTGCTACGACCTTCGCCACAGTCCCCTCCAGAACATGCCATCACCCCAAGAGGAGGCCCGTCCCCCGTCCCTCCCAGCCCTGCACCTGCAGGTCCACAGGCTGTCCCTGGACACCCCCGTCACTGGTCACACGCTGTGGCCTGTGTGTCTGGCTCTCCCTGAGCACGAGGTCCTCAGGCCCCTCCACGCTGCGGCTGTCCCCTCGCTCCTGCCCATGGCCGAAGACACTCCAGGTGTGTGTGGACCACGTTGTGTCCATTCTTCTGCCCGTGGACGCCTGGGTTTTGGGGGCTTCCGCCTGTTAGGTAAGGTGCGAGTCTTGTTCCTCTGTGCCGGGGCTGGAGCCCAGGGTCTCGCACTCCAGGCCAACCCTGCACCACTGAGCCACACCAGGCTTATTTTTTTTTTAATATTTATTTATTTGCTTTAGTTGTACACAATGCGCTTACTTTTACGTGGTGCTGAGGATCAAACCCGGGCCGCGCATGTGCTAGGAGAGCTCTCACCGCTGAGCCCCAGCCCCAGCCAGGCTTATTTATTTTTTTTTTTTAATTTATTTGCTTTAGTTGTACACAATGCGTTTTATTCAATGCACTTTATTTGTACGTGGTGCTGAGGCTCGAACCCGGGTCGCCCATGTGCTAGGCGAGCGCTCTACCGCTGAGCCACAATCCCAGCCCAGCCAGGCTTATTTTTTTAAGAAATAAAATAAGAAGAAACCATCAGCTGTCGTCCAGATGTGGAGGAATCGAGGCCGGCTGCTGTGGGCCACGCGGGCAGCTCCTGACACGGGAGCCGGGCTCCCAGGCTCCCGGGCAGTCCTCGGCAGGGGAGTGGCACGCAGTGTGGCCCCTGGCCTCTGAGAGGAAGGCACCTGACAGCTGGCACGTGCCTGGGCCTGAGGACAGGCGGTGACAGGAGCAGGCACAGAGGACCGGGCTGCAGGGCCCGCCCGGGAGGTCCCTAGGGTCTCCCAGCCTCAGGAAGCAGCATGGCGGGCGCAGGGCACGGAGCGGCCGGAGCTGGCGAAAGGGACCGAGCTTCAGTGCAGGTCAGCGGGGACTTGCTGGGGGTGGACGCGGGGGGGGGACAGCAGCCCAGCCCTGAGCTGCCCATGCCCCGCACTGCGCCCCGGCCAGGCAGGGCAGGTGACGTCTTGGGGTGCCTACGGGCCGCCCCTCCCAGGGCAGAGGGAAGGCTCTGGAAGGCCAGGCTGCAGCAGGAAACGCCCCAGCGTGGGGTGACCCAGGCCAGGGCCACCTCCTCAGACACCTGGGCAGCAAGGGCTCTGTGCCCACTCGGGCGTCCTTGGCCTTCGTGCCCAGCCTCTCCTGAGGCAGGGTCTCCATCAGTCACTCTGGGCTGGCCGAGTTGCTGAGCCCCATCTTGACCTTGGGTCCCTGCCGCAGCAGCGCCACGTGTCGTGGCCCCAGCCTCTTGGCAGGCTAGGGCCAGGGGTCACAGCCAGCTGAGCAGCTCAGTAAGGCCCCATCTCAAAATGAAGGGGGGCCGGGTGCGGGTGGCCACGCCTGTCATCCCAGCACTTTGGGAGGCTGAGGCAGGAGGATCGCGAGTTCAAAGCCAGCCTCAGCAATGGCGAGGCACTTAGCAACTCAGTGAGACCCTGTCTCTAATAAAATACAAAAAAGGGTTGGGGATGTGACCCAGTGGTCGAGTGCCCCTGAGTTCGATCCCTGGTACCACAAAAAAAAAAAAAAAAAAAAAAAAAAAAAAAAAAAAAAGGGGAAAGGGGATGTGGGGGTAGAGGCTGGCTCCTGGCACGGAGGCCCTGGCTCTGTCCCTAGGATTCAGGGGACGGGACCGGGGAGCTCAGAGCGGCTGCAGACGCAGGCCAGCGCGACGTCCTGTCCAGCGGACAGCTTGGTGCTGACCCATCTGTGGCCCACGGGGAGGCCCGGGGCCACCAGGGAGAAAGGCCTGGGCGGGGTGAGGGCAGCCCCGCCTCCCTCCCACCCGGGGAGTCACAGTCTAGAAGCTCCTCTGCAGTGTCAGTGCCGGGAGTGACCGGCTAGAGGACTGCCCAGCCCCAGGGAGGAGCCCCTCCGCAGCGCTGGGACCTGTGGTGGTGTTAGCAGCACGTTCTGAGAGAGGTCCCGGGCATGGGGTCCTGACCCCCAAGAGGACAGCCACCTCGGGCCCCCTGGCCTCCCACAAAGAGGTGACACCGTGGGAGATGGAGGACGGGGACCGGGCACTCCTGTGCGTTGAAGTTAGATGTGAGCCAGGGTGGTGGCCGGCCTGCCCCAGCTGCCGGGGACTGAGCAGGAGCAAGGCCGGGCCACCAGCCTGGTCACGAGCCGGACCTCTCAGCACAGGATGGCCAGGGCTGCTCGGCTCGGCGGGCACCTGCTTCCTTCCCCAGGGAATCGCGTCAAAGGGGTGTTCTTATTAGAGAAATTAAAGAAGCCGGGCGCGGTGGCCACGCCTGTCATCCCAGCACTTGGGAGGCTGAGGCAGGAGGATCGCGAGTTCAAAGCCAGCCTCAGCAATGGCGAGGCACTTAGCAACTCAGTGAGACCCTGTCTCTAATAAAATACAAAAAGGGCTGGGGGGCTGGGGTTGTGGCTCAGCGGCAGAGCGCTCGCCTTGCACGTGCACGGCCCGGGTTCGATCCTCAGCACCACGTAAACATAAATGCATCGCATTGTGTACAACTAAAAGTAAATAAATAAATATTTAAAAAATAATAATAATTAAAAAAAAAAAAAAAAAAAAAAGGGCTGGGGACGTGGCCCAGGGGTCGAGTGCCCCTGAGTTCAATCCCCGTTACCACACACACACAAAAAAATAAAAATAAATAAAAAATTAAAAAAAATTAAAAAAATAGATAAAATACAAAATAATGGCTGGGGGTGTGACTCAGTGGTTAAGCGCCCCAGGATTCAATCCCAGGCATCAATAATAATAACAATAATAGTGATAACGGCAAAAGAGTTTTGTCAGCTGGCCTGGGAGCGAGTGGTGTCTTTGTTCCTCTGTGCAGTGCAGGACCCTGGGGTGTCCTTGCTGGGACGCAGGCCCTCCAGATGCACCCCAGCAGAGGCGGCTGAGGTGAACCACACAGCTGCAGCCTGCAGCCACGGGGCGCCCACGTGCCTGGCTCCAACCTCGCCCTCCCCCCCGGGGGAAGCGCCCCCCCCACACCCCCCCCCCCGTCCCAGATGGGGAGCTGAGTCCCCGCGCCGGGCAGCCTACAGGTCCCAGGTCCACGCAGCAGCCTGGCCCGGGCTCGGGGCCTCCTCCGTGAGGCCCTCCCTGCTGACCCTGGCCCCGCCCTGCACCCAGCCAGCCCCACCCCACACAGCCCTGCCCCGGGAAGACTGTGGCCCCGCTGAGACAGCAGTCAGTATGACCGCGGTGCTGTCCCCTCTGGACACCACTTCCCCTGGTTGTCACCAGTGGCTGGTCTGGTGGTGGCATCGCCCTGAATGGGGTGGGGTCACCCTCTGGCCAGTGCCTGCCTGGTTCCAGGGGTGGGGGTTGGGGACACCCCGGTGGTGATCTCGGCCCCCCCTGCTCCACAGTCCTCCGTGATTGGTCAGCCCAGCTGTCCCTGGCCACCTGTCGCTGTCTGTCTCGTGCCACCCCCCATACTCCATCCCGTGCTCCGGGCCCAGCGTGGTGGCTGTGGGTAAGAGGGGCTGGGGGAGGCCACGTCCAGGGCCCCGGGGGTCTGCCCGCCCGTGGCTGCCGCCCCACACACCTGGGGTCTCCCACTCCCGATCCCCTATGAGCTGAGCCTTCCTCCTCTGCCCCTTGGGGTCTCCTGGCCCCAGGGAAGGGCGACCTCCTGCCTGGGGCTGGGGACCCACTAGAACTGGAAGCCGGAGGCCATGGGGACCTCACAAAGCAAGGTCTGGGGATGACCCCAAGCTTGGTACCACCTCTGCCCGATGGCCCTCACAGCCTCAGTCTCCTCACCTGCTATGTGGGAATGGAGGCCCTGAGAGGAGGCAGGGCCGTGGGCATGCTGGGACAGGAAGACCCCAGGACCTTCCTCCCCTGCCCTCAACCGCTGTGGCCAGGGCCAGGTGGGTCCTGGCTGCTGGGGCTTGGGCCCCTCGGAACGTGGGGACCGGTGAATCTTTGAGTGCCGGGATGGTCAAAGAGAGCCCCCGTGGGAGCAAGACCTGGGAGGGGCTCAGACACTGGTCGGCCTGTGCTGCTGGCTTCGGACACCAGTTAAAAATAGTCCGTGGTCTCAGCGAACATGAGCTGGCCCTGGGGCCCAGGGTCCTGGTGTGGGCTGAGTCTTTGACTCATTGCTGTGTGACCCTGGGTGGGTCCCAGTCCTCTCTGAGCTCCAGCAGCTTTGCTGCCGCACTCAGGGGATGCTGGGCCCAGAGAGATGGGCCATGAGGAGGAGGCCTGGGGGCCTTGCAGGAGGCCACTGGGCCAGCGAAGGCTGCTAGAGAGAGAGGGACCAGCGAGGCCTGGGAGGTGGGAGGAAGGCTGGTGCAGGCCTGTCCTCAAGGGCCCCAGGTGGCAAAACTCCTTTTCCCAGCCCCAGCCTGGGCCCACTGCGGCCCCAGCCCTCATGACGGCCAGAGCCCTGGCGGAGCTGGACGGAGGCCTGGGCAGCTGCCTGGCCGGCGCGGACCTCTCTGCTCTGGCCGACCCCTGCCCAGGGGACGAGTCTCCAGGTATGCCGAGCCAGGGGCACCCCGCGGGGACCAGGGACGAGTCTCCCTCGCTGGGCTGACACTGCTCCCGGAGACCCCCGGCCCAGGGGCACTCTGCGGGGACCAGGGACGAGTCTCCCTCGCTGGGCTGACACTGCTCCCGGAGACCCCCGGCCCATTTCTGCCTCGGGGGTCTTTCAGGAGCCACAGGACAGGTGCCAGGCCACGTGGGTCTGGCTGAGCCCCAGTCTACCATGAAGTGCTGTGTGCTTTGGGCAAGGCTGCCTCTGAGCCTCCTCATGGGCAGACCGGGGCCAGCACTGTCTGCCGGAGGGCAGGGGCTTCACCTGGGGCCGTGCCACTTGACCAGCTCTCCATTCCCACCAACAGAGACCCCCAGGCTGGGCAACTCCAGCACCTGGCTCGAGGTGAGTACCTGGGCCCTTGGGTCACAGCCCAGGATGCCTTTAGAGTTGAGGACAAGCTGACCGAGGGGTGGGTTTCCAGACCCCACGGGGGGGCTGGGCTCCCTTTGAAGAAAATCCTAGGGAAAGTCTGGCAATTCCCACAGGACTCTCAGGAGGCTGCGACAGTGGGAAATGTGGCCACCAAGCCCAAGAAGATGGAAAAGGAGCCTGTGGTCAGGGGGAGCCCAGGAGCTGGGAAGGAGAAGCTGAAATCTGGAGCAAGTGGGTTTGCAACAGGCATGGCGAGGCAGGGGTGGGTACAGATTGGCGTGGGCAGCAGGCTGAGGCCTGGGTCACTGAATTCAGGGGATCAAGTGACCGGATGCAGTGGGGGCTCCTGGGTGTCTGTGGCAGGCAGGGCCTGCAAGGGCAGGGGCCTCGGCTAATTCAGGGCTGCTGCGGGCAAGGCACCATTCACTGCGCGCCTGCAAAGCCAGAGCTGCGGCATCCGGGGCCTGGCTCTCCCGCGAGGAGCTGGCGCAGGACGCAGGTCTGTCCTGCTGCCGCGCCGCGGGAGGGCGCTGCGGGCCCGGAGCCAGGGCTCGGCCAACGCTTCCCCTGCAGCCCCTCGGAGCGTCCCGGCGCGTAAGAAGGCGCAGGCCGTGCCGCCGCCGCCCGCCCTCGGCGAGGAGCCGCCCTGGGGAGACGTGACCCTCAACAAGTGCCTGGTGCTGGCCTCCCTGCTCGCGTTGCTGGGCTCCGCCTTCCAGCTGGGCCGCGGTGAGCCCGCTCCCCGGGGCTGGGACGGGGGCTGGGGTCGACCCGCTCCTCGGGGAAGGGCCCTGCGCCCAGGGGCGGGGCCTGCGCGCCTCCTCTCCAGGGCGGTGCTCTGGCAGGCGCCCTCCCCCTGGGTCCCTCCCCCAGCTCGGAGGACCCCCCTGGGACCCTGGCGGAGGGCCGCGCTCCCCTCCCTCTCCCCCGGCGCTCACCCCTCGCCAGGCTGGGCCTTCTCCCCAAACCGTGCCCGTGGCGCTGGGCCACCCCTTCCAGCTCACACGGTGCCCCCTTGCCCCGCACTGGTGCCACGAGCGGCCCACCTCCATGTGCCCCTTTCCTAGCGCTCTCCATAGGGGAGGGTCCTAGAAGCCCGCGCGGGGCAGGCCTGAGACCTCGCGCTTTCTAGGGTGCAACTGGCAAAAGGGAGGTGGGGGCAGGAGTGCCCTTGGCAGCAGGGAGCCCCCGTGAGATGGCACAGCCTTAGGCAGATTCTGTTGTCTGGGGCGGGAGCTCTAGGGTCCAGGGAGGCTGGCAGTGGGCGGGGTGACCCCTCCTAGGGCCCAGGCTGACCGGCTTTCCCACCCTGTCCCCCAGACGCCGTGATTGGGGAGGGGACTGCCCCCCCACCGGCCCCTGAGCCCTGGGTCCCTCGGAGTTCTCCCCCTAGAGAGCCGGCGCCTCCGCGGGTAAGCTTTCCGGCGGCTGCGGGTGGAGTGGCCTCGTCCAGGGGAAAGGAGGCGGGGCCTGCGGGTGTGAGCGGAGGCGGCCCCAGCACCCCGCGCTGCGCACCTTACAGCCTAAGCCGGAGGTCTGGGCGCCCCCATCGAGGCCACCCGCTCCCCAGGCGGGGCCACCAACACTCCAGGGGAAGACAGAGGGCAGTCCCGAGGTCCCCATGACCAAGGAGGATGCAGAGAAGGCTCCAGGGAAACCTGGGGAGGCCACAAGAGAGGCTGCTGGGGAGGAGCCGGAGCCCCTTGTGGACCGAGGGCCCAAGGAGAAGCCGCGGAAGGAGAGGCGGGGGAAGGAAGAGAGGCCGCCCAAGGAGAAAATCCGAAAGGAGAAGCCAAGGAAGGAAGAGAGGCCGCGGGCCGCCAGGGAGGCCCGGGAAGCCCTGCCCCGACGTTGGGAGGCACGCGAAGGGGGCCATCGGCCCTGGGCGAAGGACCCCAGGAAAAGGCAGGGCTGGGTCCCCCGGAGGCACCCCGAAGGCGAGGAGGACCGGCATCCGGGCCGACAGAAGCACCGTGCAGGCAAGGGGCGGGGCTGAGCCGGGCTGGGGTCCTGAGTCCTGGGACCCATCTCGACTCCCCCCAGTGGCCCCGAGGCTCCAGCAAAATAAAGCGAGTGCTGCGGCCGACGCGTCGCCTGCTCTTTGTGCCTGGACCCCATGTCTGAATGATGGGGTCCAGAACTTGCAGCGCGGGCAGCCGGCCATGAGCCCCCAGGGGTGACCCAGGCCCTGCGCTGGAGAAGCGAGAAGGCAGAGGACCCCCACCGTCCCCCGGCTCCCAAACACGCTTGGCGACCCCCACCGGGTGCATGCTCGTCTTTATTGGGGCGATGTTTGGGGTTTGAATAAATATGGGGAGGGGCGCTGGCTGGGGCGCACAGGATTCCGTGCAGCGGGGGTCACCGGCAGCCGCACTCGGTGGCCACCATGTTGGGCACGTGGTGAGCGCTAATTCGCTCCTCGGACAGACTGATGAGGAGTTTCCCCGCGTAGGCAGTGGGCACGCAGCAGGGCGGGCGTGCCAGAGCGGCCCCGCGGGCCTGCATCTTCAGCAGCAGAACCACGTGGTTGCCGTAGCGCGGGTTGCGGTCGGACTGCGGCCAGCCGCACGCACCCTGGCAGTTATTGGCCTGGTAGGTCTCTGGGATGAGCACAGAGCGTTCGGCGCGCAGGTCCACGCTGAGCTCGCGCAGCGCGCACGGCCCGTCCACTGCGCCCGTGGCCCCGGCACTCCGCTGCGCCCGCGCCGAACTGCGCTGATCCTGCCTGCGCCACTCGGCGCGCAATCCCTGCAACGCCTTCAGCAGCAGCAGCGCACGCAACGGGTCTCCGGGGCTGCCAGGGCCTCTAGAGCCACCGCAGTCACCCGGGCACAGCTCCAGCAGACGCGCCAGCAATGGGGGGGCTGCGGGCGGCAGGCCCGGGAGTGCGCGCAGCTCCGCGGCCGCAGCCTGCAGCTCGACGGCCACTCGATGCACCAGGCCGGCGGCCCAGGGCGCTGACGCGAGGCCCTGCAGCGGCCCGGGGTCCCCAGAGGTGGCTGCAGCGGGCGGCAGCAGCAGCAGTAGAGGCTCCTCGCCATCGAGGAGGCGCTTCAGCGCCGCGGGGTCCGACAGGTTGACTAGGCCCTGCGGGAAGCCGGCAAGCGCGCCCGGGTCCAGGGCCAGGCGCCGCGAGGAGGCTCGGGGGGAGGAGCCTCGCAGCGCGCGCACCAAGCGCGTAAGCGTCTCCAGGAAGGGGTCTGTGCTGGGCGGCAGCTCCTCGGGCTCCGGGGACGACCTGGAACCCGCAGTAGGGGGCGAGGTAGTCTTGAGGGGTCCAGGCTGTGCCGCCCCCATTCCCCCATGCTCCCTGCTCCATGACCGGCACGCACCTGGGCGGCGGGAAGGGCACTATGTCCACCTGGCCATGGGCGGGCAGCGGCGCAGGCCCAGATGGCAGCAGGAAGAGGGCGGGGGTCATCCGCGTGAAGCAGTGGGGGTCGGAGCCAAACACAGCAGGGTCTGCAGCTGGGCGGTGCTCAGGGGGCCACCTGTGGTGGGCGGGCACTACTAAGGCTCAGGGATCGGCGCCAAGGCAGCCGCCCCGCCCAGTCCATCTCTGCCTACCGTCTCCTCGGGGCCGGAGGGTCAACGTGAGCCCAGGGCTGCTCCAGGCTGCCGCCGGCCGGTCCACAGCCAGCACCAGAAAGCGCGTGTCCAGGGTTGGACAGAGGCCCTGTGGGGATGGGGCTCGGCCTGTCTGGGTGGGGCGCTGCCGCCCCCAGCCTGGCTGTGCACGTCCCGTCTCCCCAGTTGCCCATAACCACCCTTCTCTCTGGCACTCACCCTCAGTACCATTAAACACAGACTTAAGGAAAAAAAAAAGCCAGCCCCCTCCCTTCAAACAGAGGGCTCCTGGTGGCCCAGGACCCCAGGACTGCCCCATGCAACTCCCAGTACCTGGGCACCTGGCAGCCCAGCCCCGGTGACAGTGACCTCAGGGCCAGGGCCAGGCCCCAGGGTACAGCACCAGCAGCGCCTGCTCCTGGGGACTGGCTCTTCCAGGGGGCTCCTGGAACCTCAGCGAGGGCACTGGTTCCCATGTCACTGCATCCAGGACAACAGGGACACCTGAGCCACTGAGCCCAAGTGCTTCCCAGGCCTGTTGTGCACAAGAGCCTCCTCCCCTGCTGCGGCCTCTGCCAGTCTGTTGGGAGCTAGGTCTAGGGTACTGTCCACTCTCCCTGGATGCCAGGAGCAGGGACCTCATCTAAAGGGACAGGAGTGGCCCTTTTCATCGCTGCCTGCTATGTCTGGGAAGGAGACCACAGCGGGGCCGGGGTACAGCTGAAGGCTGTGGGTAAGGCTGTGCCCTGGGGTTCCTTGGGTCAGCTCTCCAGGGTACCTGGAGAAGCCCCTGGGCTCCTTGGCTGTGGGGAGGGCCTTCCCTGCTGACCTGGGAGCTCTGTGGGCAGGAGGGTGCCTTCACTGGCACCGTGTGGGGGTGTCGGGGAGCCAGGGTATCAGGAAACCCACATCCCTGTGGAGCAGACCCACAGCCTCCTCCCAGGGAGGGCCCCCATGCCCCCTCAAAGCCCTGCCTACATACCTTCTGCCAGGTGCAGGACCAGCAGCAGACCCCTCCGTTCCCCCAGCCAGGACCCCAGGCGCTGCAGAGTGGGCAGGGCAGTCTGCACATCGCTGAGGTTGCAGACCCCAAAGGTCGCCAGGTCTTGGGGTCCCCAGCGGGACCGCCCAACGGCCTCCAGGAAGGTGTGCTCATAGCTACTCAGGGTCCCCACCACCTGCAGGGGGCCTCTGCTCCCATTGCTGGTCCTGCTCAGTGTCACCAGGCATAGGGGGTCCTGTGGGCCACCAGGCTGCCGCATCCAGTCTTCAGGGAAGATGAAGCCCCCCGCTGGCTCCTCTCCTCTGGGGACCTCAGCCCTCAACACAGCACCCAGGGCCACCGCCAGGGCCAGCTGGCTAAGGGAGGGTGGGCGCCACATGGCGAGTGCCAGAAGGGACTGCTGGCCTGGCTTATATGGTGAGCCTGGAATGTCTGGGAGCAGGCAGGCTGTCTGGCCTTGGAGGTGACCTTGGGGGACAGTGCCCAGCACCCACAGAGAGCAGCCTTCTCAAAGGGCCTTCTGTCCGGGCCAGCCACCTATCTCACTCTCACCAGATAGAAAGCTGTCCTTGAGGAAGGGTCCCTCCTAAGGACAGAAACCCAGTGCAGGGCCCCACCCCCACCCAAGGCCTGCAGCAGTGCTGTGGGCTCAGGTCAGCTGGGGCTCCCTTGTCCCCACAAAGGCACCCCAGCTGGAAGCCCCAGAGTGTCCGCCAGCACCCTCCACGTGTGGCAGGCAGGGGCACCACGCCACAGCCCTCCCACCCAGCAGTGCCCCAGCAGTGCACTAGAGACACAGGGAAGCCGTTTAATGGGCTCTGGGAACAGTAAGTACAAAAGCTCACGACTCTTTTTTGGGGGAAAACAGGAAGCCAGATACACGGGGGGGGGGGGGGGGGGGGGGGGCAGCTTTTCAGTTGGTTGGAGGAGGGGGAGGGATGTTCCCTGGGCCTTCGGAGGGGAGAGGGGGCCTCAACATCGGAGGCATAGGAGCTGGGGGGTGCACCCCAGGATTTGATGGATGAACTCCAGGAGGCTGAGGGTGGACCCCAGGAGCTGCAGGATGGACCCCAGGAGGCTGGGGGTGGACCCCTGGTGCCTGGGGATGTATCCCAGGGGCTGGTGGGTGCACCCCCGGAGCCTGAGGATGAAACTGCGGGAGCAGGTGGATGTACTCCTGGGGCCTGGGGGTGAACCCCAGCCGTTGGGGGAGGGTGGACCCCTGGGGCTGGAGGGTGGACCCCTGGGGCTGGAGGGTGGACCCCTGGGGCTGGAGGGTGGACACCTGGAGCAGGGGGATGGACCCCTGGAGCAGGGGGATGGACCCCAGATGTTGGTGGGTGAACCACTGGTGCAGGGGGGTGGACCCCGGGAGCTGGAGGGTGGACCCCGGGAGCAGGGGGGTGGACTCCAGACGTGGGGGGGTGGACCACTGGTGTGGGGGGGTGGACCCCAGGAGCTGGTGGGGGGCAGCTGGGGAGGCCCAGGGGGCCCCGAGGGTGCAGGCCCAGTGGGGGGCATGGGTGGCAGGGGCAGTCCTCCTGGTGGAGGTGGGGGCAAGGACTCTGGCAGTGGCGGCCGAGGAGGCAGACCATTCATCAAGGGGGGTGGAGGACGCTTCACCCCAGGAGGCCCTGCAGGGAGGCTGGGTGGGGCTGGAGGCTTCTCCATCTTAAAGTGGAACTGAAGGAAGAACTGGAGAGACGCGTGGGCACCCATCAGGCCCTGTGGCCTTGGTGTGGTCCCATGCAGCACCCAGGCCCAGGCCCACCCAGGCCCCATGAACTCACCTGCTTGGTCTCCCTGTTCCAGTGCGTCCAGAACTTGCCCTCGGCCTTGTCTATCTCTCGGCTCGGCACCTAGGCAGGCAAGAGGCCACAGAGGGCTCTGGGCCCAGGCTTCAGGACCCTGGGCCCAGGGCCACAGCCTGGTGGGGCCCGTCTGTGTGCGAGAGGGCTTAGTTCTGGCCTGCACCAGACGGGGCCCACCCCCAGCCTGTCACCCACCAAAGCTGCAGCCTGCAATGCCGACTCATGTCTTTTATTTGTTGTGGCCGAGTCAAGGTTCAAGACACAGCTGTGGTCACCCCTGTGACAGCCTGGCCCCAGCAGAGGTCACAAAGCCGAGGCCTCACAGCTGAGGCACTCGCCCACCCTGGGGTCCCCAGTTCTTCATGGAACAGTGGCAGTCACAAGAGGCAGAGCCCCGACAGGCCAGTGCCCACTCTGGAGGTGCACCTCCGGCCTGCATTGGCTAGCAGTGACCCACCTGCCCTCTACAGACCCTTCCTGCTCTCACCCCTCATGGGGGAACAAGGAGACCCCAGAGGGCACGCTACCTTGAAGGCGATGGTCTCGTAGGGCTCGGCAGCCATCAGCAGGTACTGCCAGCGCCGGTCCGGGGGCTCAATCCGCTGCTCGTAGGCAGACATGAAGCGGTGGCGAGGCATGATGCCCTCGGCGATCTCGGGGTAGTCGATCTGTGGGACGCAGCCCGTGGCAGCGCTGCCTTTCAGGGCCTGCCTCTGTGGCCCTCCCTCACTCCCAGCCCCAGACCCCACCTCACCTGGAACAGGAGGCTCTGCTGGCCCATCTCTGTGTCCCTCTGCTTGGTCACTGCAACAACGGGGCTCTTAGGTCCAGGGCACTGGTCCTCCCCGAGGCTAGGAGACCCTGGGGTGGTCTAATACTGCCCACCACAGGGGAATGGGTCCTGGGGAGGTCCCTGTGCCTGGCAAGGGTGGCAGGACAGGCTCTGCCACAGGAGGGCACAGGTGCGCAAGGCAGAGCAGCCCTCCCCGCCAGACTCCCTGAGAGCGTGCCAGGCAGCGCGGTGCTCCACCAGTGTCTCCTGGGAGCCTCCCGGCAGGCCGCCTCTCCCAGACACCAGGGCTCTGGGCCACCTGGATCCCAGTCCTGTGCATGGGGCAATGAGCAAGGGAGGAAGCCGCCACACTGCGTGTGGCAGTTTGTGCCCCAAGAAAAGCTGCTGTTGGAGGTGGCAGCAGAATCCCAGAGCTGAACCCCCATCGTGGCTCCTTACTACACAGCCAGACCCCTGGCAGTGGCCTGCTGCGGGGCCCTGCTCCAGCGGGCCTTGCTCACCAGGCAGACTGCCCAGGGCCTTTGCTCTGTGGGGCCTACTTAGAGGACCAGCTCACAGGACATGCCCAGTGTTTAGGAACTGCTGAATGGCCCGTCGCCTCCCGACTCCTAGGAGCACGATTCCCGTGCTCTGCTGGTCACGCAGCCAGCTCTCCAACCCAGGTCACCCATGGCCCTCTCCTCACGGACTCCCCAACAAGCTGCTCCTGGAGAGGTTCCTCCTCTTCGTTCCCCTTCAGAGGCTACGAGGAGCTCACCCTCAAGTTCAGGTTGAAGGAAAGGGCTACCTGGCTCACCATCCCCTCCTGCTGCTTTCCCTTCCCATGTGCCCCTGCAAAGCCCCAAGGAGCCCAGAGACACCTAAGACCTGAGGGTCTGGGGCACACACAAAGGTGGTGCGGCCAGCTGGGGAGCGGTCCCCACTGGGCCAAAAAAGGGGGCTGTTGGCGGGGGAGGATAGGGATCAATGCTTGTCAAGTCCTGGCAGGAGAGGCGGAGGCCACGACAGCAGCTGCGGCCTGCTGGTCACCCCCACAGACACACCTTTGTAGCCCGGGCGGCCAATCTTCACAAACTTCTTCACCTCCACCTTGACCTTCTCAGGCGCTGGCTGGGCAGGGGCCTCCTTGGCCTCCTTGGCCGCTCTCCGGGCCCTAGAGGCAGGACAAACAAGTGCTGCAGCCCCTGCCCTGACCTTGGAGCTCCTCCACAAGGCCAGGAGACAAGGGTGGGAGAGTGGGGAGGGCCCGAGGTTAGATTGGAGCGGGCGTCTTTCTGTCCCTGTCACAGTCCCAGGCCCACTGGCCTGCTGGGAGTCCTCCAGAGCACACCAGGCCTCCTGCTCTTCTCAGAGACCCCACTCTTTTTGTTTTGCTAGCTGTGTGGACAGCGCGCCTTCATCTGATCTGTTTACGTCCATGCGGTGCTGAGGGTGGGACCCAGTGCCCCATACAAGGAGGCAAGCGCTCTGCCACTGAGCCCAGCCCCAGCCCCACTCCCGACCCAGCCCATCAGGTCAGACAGCGGCAGAAGGTGCACCCCGTCCCCCGTCGAGGACGCACCTGCCCTGTCTCCCACCCACATGGTGAGCCCTCCCCCGGCCCTGCAGCATGGCCGCCTACAGACCCCGGAGCTGCGCTCGGCGCCCACTGCAGGGAACAGGCACTCACAGGTTCGTCTGATGCTTCTTCCCCTGGGTGTGCGCAAGGTAGCTGCCCTGCAGAGGGAAGGGACGACGACAAAGGCCAAGTAAGGACCCAGCAGTCTTCTGAAGGCGTGGGCGCGGGCGGGCAAAGGGATGAGCAGGCCAGCCCGCCACCGAGGCAGGGAGCAGAGGGAGCCAGGGGCGGGCAGCACCGGCTCCAGGAGGCCACACCAGGTGCGGGGACGGGGTGACGCGGCCCAGGGAGTGCACACGTGCGGCGGCCCAGCCTCGAGTGTGCACCACGGGGGTCTGTGGGGGCCTGCTGGGTGTGCTCGTCTGTGCTGGCTGCAGCGTGGTCAGCAGCGCAGCCCTGGCACCCTCTGACCCAGCACCAACACATCTGTTAAGGTTCTCACTGTGATCTGGCCCCTAGTGGACGCTGGGCTGCGTCTAGGAAGCGTGCGGCTGTCGTGACCAGGGCGCTCTGGCACTGAGAGACGCTGCTTAGCACCCCAAGTGTCCAGCCCCCGTGTCCACGGCACCGAGAGAGGCCCTGGCGTACAGGACGGTCCGTCTCAGCAGTGTGCAGACACGCAGGAGGCAAGGCAGAGAGCCTGGTCGCTGCTGAGGAGAGCAGAGCAGGCAGTGCTCCCCCACCACGCTCAGACAGCTCACAGCCCGCACCAGCGACCGGCAGCCCCCTCGTGGCTCCCAGAACCAGAGAGAGGCCCCTGCTAACTGGGGACACCTGCACGCCACACAGCGTGGGAGCCCTCCAGAGCACCCCGCGCCTCTCGCTCGCTCAGACCACTCCTGAGCCAGCCCCTCGGGTTAAGCTGCGGGCAGAGCGTCCGCACCTCCTGGCCTCACAACAGGGGGGCCGGGAGGGCTCCCAACAGACGTGCAACAGAGACCCCCGCAGGCCAGTGTGCAGGACACAGGTGGTGACAGAGGGAATGTGACCTGCGTCTTCAGCGATGGAACAGGCGCCCAGTGAGTGGGCTGTCAGCTGTCTAGCGGGGTCCTAGGTGATCCCCTCTGCCCTCCTCTCAGAGCTGACAACAGAGAGAGACGGGACGCAGCAAGCATGGAGCTGGGCTTCCCAGCACGGCAGAGGCCGGCTCGAGAGAAGCGGAGGCAGAGTCAGCGCCAGGGAGGCTCTGGGACCTCTGCTGGTGGTCAGAAAGCTAAGCCCAGCCAGACGCTCAGCAGGGCAGAGAGAACACACCTCGTTGTTGTGAAGCGTCAGGCAGAGCTTGCATTCGTACGATCCCAGGTGGTTCTTCATGAAATACGGGTCCTGAGGAGGAGACAGGCGCTGTCAGAGGAGGCTCACTATCTGTGGCCGGGGCAACGGGGCCAGAGGCCTGGGACTTGCTGGTCCCCCCTCAGGCCAGCAAAAGCCTCAAGTGCGGCTCTGCCCAATGGTGCTGGTACACTTCAGAGCCCTGGGTTCGTGATGGGGGTAGGGGCCATCCAGACAGAACCTCCTCTGTGGCCAGAGAGCCCTGCAGGACATGCCCTTTCTGGCTGTCCTACAAAACCCAACTTCTGTGGGGCACAGTGGCCACACCTGTAATCCCAGCAACCCCAGAGGCTGAGGCAGGAGGATCTCGAATTCAAAGCCAGGCTCAGCAACTTAGTGAAGCCCTAAGCAATTCAGTGACACCCTGTCTCTAAATAAAATACAAGAAAGGGCTGAGATGTGGCCCAGTGGTCAAGTGCCCCTGGGTTCAATCCCCAGTGCCCAAACTGAAACAACAAAACCCCGACTTCCGCACGGGGTGCCAGCACTCTCGGGGCCTACCTTGTTGATGTCGATGGTCTCCAGGGCCAGCTGCCGGAGGCGCTCCCTGCGGTCTCGGTTGCTCTCGGAGGAGGAGGCCACACCCCCACTCCCCGTCTTCCCCCCAGGTCGATGCTGGAAGTCCATGGTGAAGGCCTTGAGGCTTTACTGAACAAGGGAGAAACCTGCAGCGACAGAGAGGAGAGTGTGTGATGGTTCAGGTCGCCTGCCAGAGCTGTGGCCAGGACTTCCTGGGGCAAGCAGGAGGCCGCCCTCACCCTGCACCCTACAGGAGTCTCATCACCCTGGGCCCATGGTGAGCCAGGCACGTCAACAGAAGAATGGAGACTGTCTTCAGAGACTCCATTTCAGGGGCCTAAAGGATTACTTAAAGGATTGAGGGCACACCTCTCAGTGACTGTGGAGGTCACCCCAGCCTGGGAGTACAGAGGCCCAGGCCAGGGAAGGCAAGATCACTCACTGCACACAGTTCTTAGCGCCTCCAGGAAGACTTCCTGATTCACCAAAGCCCAGTCCACTCCCTCCCTCTGGCTTCTGTCTTGCTACATTTTTTCCTTACAATCTAACTTCTATTCCTCTAGCTCTTAAGATTAGCAGGAGGCCAGGAAGACAGTTATCTTTGGATCTGCTCTGCCGAATCTGCAACATATATTCAAGAACTACTTGTAGCTTTTTGAGTCCTAACCACCCTCTTCAAAAACCTATACACCACCCTGAGTCACCATTCCCATATTCTATCAGGTTCACTCAAACTCTTAACTCCAGGCAGCTTTTTCTGGTCACCCAACATTCCATCTAGACAGTTCAATGACTGCCACAAACCCCTCAGTTAGGGTCGAGCCCAGATACCCAGTGTATGATAGCTCTTAAAGACATCGACATCCTCATCCTCATCCTCATCCCCATCCCCCTCAACTGTGCCTTTGTAATCATATATGACAAAAGGGACTCCACAGGTGGAATTAAGTGAAGGGGCCATGAGATGGGGGATCATCCTACACTATCTGGGACCCAGCGTCAACAGAGTCCTCAGAGAGGAGGCAGGGAGGCCAGAGTCAGCGAGATACTGGAAGATGTTGCATGGCAGCTCTGGAGATGGAGGAAGGGGCCAAGAGCCGAGGGTGGTGGGGTCTCTAGGAGCTGGAGGGGGAGGGACATGGACTCTTCTGGAGCCTCAGGAGAGCCCAGCCCTATCAAAGCACTTTATGCCCCAACTGCTCAGCACTGTGTAAACAAAGCCACTTCCAGACAATCAAGGTCTCAGAAGAAAAATAAAAATCATGCTTTTTTTTTTTTTTTTTTTTTTGGTGGTACCGGGGATTGAACCCAGGGGCACACGACCACTGGGTCACATCCCCAGCCCTTTTTTGTATTTTATTAGAGACAGGGTCTCACTGAGTTGCTAAGTGCCTCGCCATTGCTGAGGCTGGCTTTGAACTCGAGATCCTCCTGCCTCAGCCTCCCAAAGTGCTCGGATTACAGGTGTCATATGCTTTTTTTTTTTAGAAACTAACAGGCCTTGGGTTCTGAGAGAACAAAGAGTTGGTCAAACTGAAAGTTAGGGCAGGGAACCAAATTCCAGGACAGCAGACTGGACCTGTTTGCAGCTTGAGGACGGCTAGTCCGAGGCAGAGAAGGAATATGGGAACCGATCTGCTCAAATACATGGGAAATGCAACCAACGTGCAAATGAGACTGGAGGTTTAAAGAAAAACAAATGGTACAAGAACAGCAGTGGAGCCATTCCTGGTACTTGTCCCGGCATTGGACAGCAGACGCAACCTCGGGAAACAACGCGCCCAGACGCCCAGGCAACTCTGCAAGACCCCAGCTCAAAGTTAAAAAAACACGCTGGGGTGTAGCTCCGTAATACGGCGCTTACGGGTTCGAGGACAGCTCAGAACAAGGGCAGACGACCGGACAGCGGCCGATCAGCCCCAAGGTCGGGCTGGAGGCTTGAGACCGCACGACCGTTACGGGAAGCGAGGAGGCCTGAAAACGGACGCATCCAGGGGAAAACCGTTCTGCGCAAAAGACGAGGCGAGGGGAAGCGCCGGCGGGACTAGGGGGGTCTCTGGGCCGAGAGGCCGCCCGGGGCGCAGGTCCCGCAGGGCGCGGTCGTCCGTGCTACGGGAGCTGCGCGCTCTCGGGCTCCGAGGCCGCCGAGATCCCGGGGCCGGCCACCACCGCGCAGCGCGCAGCGGCTCCGAAGCGCTTCCGCCACTTTGGCCGCGCCCCGCCCCAACGGGCCTCCCGAGAGAGCGTCCCGTGGCCGCGCGGCCTGGCTCCCACACCCACCCCGCTCCGGCGAGCGCCGAGGCCCCGACGGCCGCCGCACTCAACCCGCACCGCTCCTCACCCGGGCCCCAGGCCGCGCCACCGAGGCCTTTCCGGCGACCGCCGCGACTGCTCTGTGCGCACGCGCAACGCGTAGGACGGAGCCACTTCCGGGGCCAGCGGAGCGGAGCCTCCCATGCACGCATGCTCCGTCCCCCCAGCAACCCGGATGGACAACGGGGAGGCGCGAGGGAAAGAGGGCGGATCTAAATGCGGGCTTGACGAGGAAGGGCGCGTGCGTACAACGTTCGCAACGAACTCTCGGCCCCAAGTCGCACGATACTGGGTGTCGAGAGAGGGCGCCCTGAGACGCAGCCGGAAACGCTATTGTTCCCTCCACCTGCGCCAGTACACCTCGGAAAGGGGAACCGCCTGTCAAAGGGGTTGCTGTGAATCAGTTTCTGTCCCAGGCTCAGTGTGTTTCGTGACTTTATAAAGGCGGCCAAGCTCCCCGACGGGCCCTGCGTCCTCCTGCACGGCGCCGCACGCCAGCGCCACGCAACGGCCGCAGAAAGGATGGGCCGCTCGGCGCGCGCAGGCGCACTAGTTCCGTCTGTATTTCCGGGACAGCTCCCTGAGACTTTTGTGGCACGGGTGCGGCGCGAGCAGGGACGGCGACGGGAGGAGGGAGAGGCGCGCGCTCCGCGCTCTGGCTCCCCTGTCCCCGCGGTGCTTGCCATGCGCTACAACGAGAAGGAGCTGCGGGCGCTGTCCCGGCAGCCGGCGGAGCTGGCGGCGGAGCTGGGCATGCGGGGGCCCAAGAAGGGCAGCGGTGAGTGGGCCGCGCCGGGGCGTCTGGCCGGGGGTTTCGCGTCGGCGCTGAGCCCGCGCTGAGCCCGCGCTGTGCCCGCAGTGGCCAAGCGGCGGCTGGTGAAGCTGGTGGTCAACTTCCTCTTCTACTTCCGGACGGACGAGGCCGAGGTAGGGGCGCGGGCGCCGAGGGGGGGCCCGCGCGGGCGGCCGGCGCTCACGCCCGTGTCTCGCGCAGCCCCTCGGAGCCCTGCTGCTGGAGCGCTGCAGAGTCGCGCAGGAAGAGCCCGGCGGCTTCTCCATCAGTGAGTGTCCCCGGGGCGGCGTCCCAGCCCCGGTGTGGGCAGGCAGGTGCCCTCGGAGCCGCTCTCCGGCCGTCTTTAGGCGTCCCGGGTCCTGGCTCGTAGAGCTTCGCCCCGTTGCGTCTGCTCTGGAAGAGCGGAGGCGTCGCCTGCGGGGTCCGCTCTGATGGCTCCCATCAGCCAAGACCCACTCCAGACAGGGTCGCCTGCGCTGAGGGCTGGAAGGAGTCCGGGGGTCCACTTCCGTCTGGCGGGCGGGAGGGGTGACCCCGCGTCGGGCAGAGGAGCAGCTGCTGGGCCCTGGCCAGGCAGCAGGGTGTGGACCGTGTGGGGAATGACGGGCGCCCCCGCACCCCTGCGTCCCCAGGCTTCGTGGAGGACCCAGAGAGGAAGTACCATTTTGAGTGCTGCAGCCAGGAGCAGTGTGAGCAGTGGACGGAGGCACTGCGTCGGGCCAGGTGAGCTGGGGGACCGCTGGGAGGCAGGGCTCGGCAGCCAGAGGGGTGGAGGCTGGGGGACTGAGCCAGTCCTGACCTCTTCCCAGCTACGAGTACATGCGGAGAAGCCTCATCTTCTACAGGAACGAGATACAGAAGATGACGGGCAAGGTGTGTGGGGCTGGAGGCGGCAGGGGCAACCAGTCCTCAGGGCCCAGCTCATGGCCACCTGTCCCCCCACAGGACCCCCTGGAGCAGTTCGGCATATCCGAGGAGACCAGGTTTCAGCTGAGCAGCTTGCCCAGAGAGGGGCAGTCGGCTTGTGTCAGCTCCCAGCCAGACGGGCTGGAATGACCCTGGGCTGGGCCTCTGCCCTGGGTTTCTGGCCTCAGCTGGGTCTGCAGCGGGAGGTGCTTCCGCCTGAAGATGCCCAAAGCCCGAGGGTGGGTGGGGTGGACAGGAACTGTCTCTTTTGAGAAACTGCACAGCTTGCCCCTCCCTCCCATCTTGGGGTCGCCCAGATCAGTCTAGCACCGCAGTGCCACGTGCCCCTGCCTCGTCTCTCTGGTGCATCCACTGAGGACCTAGGGGGCCCTGATGGGCACAACTCTGCTGTCTCATGCCAGCTGAATGTATGTACGAAGCTCTGTGAAGCTGTGAATGGGGAGGGTCTCCCTCTACCAGCTGTGAACTTGATTCCTGCTGATGTCGCAGGCCCTGGCGCTGGTCTCCAGGCCTCCAGGCTTGCCCTGTTCAATAAAGGTACCTCTTTTCCAGACCAGGTGGTGTTGAAGTCAATGGGAAGAGGAAGGGGACCCAGACAGCTTAGAGCCCTCACCTGAGAAAGTGAGGGGGGAGGGGGTCCTTTCCAGGTCCCGATGTGAGGACACCTGTGCAGAGGGCTGATCTGGAGTGGGGACAGTGGCAGAGGCCCCTGCCCAGGGTGGAATCGGGAGGGGCACTGTGTTCACCAGAATCCTGGGTGACCCTATGGCCCCCCCTGGGTGCTGGCAGACCTGGGCTTGGGTATGACCAGAAGAGACGCGAGCATTTTCCTACCGTGGCTGGGCTGCAGGTCAGCTCTGTGATCCAAAGGACCACACCTAGCATGCACGAGGCCTCGTGTTCAAGGCCCAGGACCGACCGAAGAGGGTGGGGCAGGGCAGGGCCTTCACAAGGCAAGGTCCCCTCTGCCACAGCCAGCTCCCACAGCTGCTACTACCCTCATCCAGGAGTGAAGGGTTCCCCAGTAGAGGAACGACATGCATCACTGCCCCGTCACCACAAAGAAAGGATGGCATCCAGACCAGGTCCAGGTGAAAACTGCTTTATTACAGCGCCCAGAGGTGGAACAACGCAGTGGGCGCCAGGGTTGTAGCTGGCCATGCGCCCAGCAGGTACAAAGTTCACTACAGAGTCAAGACGAAGCTGCGCTGCGTTACAAACAAGCCTGGCGAGGGAGGCCCTGTGCACAGACGTCACACCAGGACAAGGAGGAGGGTGGTCCAACAGGGTGACGGGTCCTAGGGTCGTGGATTAGTGTAGATGCTGACCAGCAGGCGGCCTGCAGGGCCCTGTCCTTACGGCTTCCTGACAATTCCTGAGCGGGAGCCACGGGGCTGCTCCAGGGCTTCCCTGCAGCGGCCGTCAGCGCCCAGCAGTACCCGCCCCCAAGGTAACAGGCGGGTGCCCGCACCACACTCGGGCACAGCCCACTGCCCCACACCAGCCTCCCTGGGTGCCAGCACTTGGGCAGTGGTTCAGTCTGGGTGAGCATTTGAGTGCAGCAGGGGCCTGGGGTGCAGAGAACAAGAGGCTGCTGGCCCAGGGTTAGCTAGCGGGGCCGCTGGGTCACATGCCTGTCCCCTGGTGGACTCAAGCAGGAACTTGCTCCCATGCTGGGCACACCTGAGGCCCAGTGGGGCTCAGTGGCAGGCACGTGGCCACAACGTGTGGTGTTATCTCCGACACTCATGTATGTGCAGATAGGGTCAGAGAAGGGTATTTAAATGTGGTGTGTGAGCAGGAGTCCACGTTGTCATGGCCTGCCCGCACCCAAGCCACCGCTACCTAGGGAGGCGGTGGGTGGAAGCATACAGTGTTAAAGAATGTGTGTATTAGACCAGGGACTTGCTATGTGCGGACTTCACTTCTGTCACCCTGTGGCACCCTGGGGAGCTGTGGTGAGAAGTGACCCTCAGTCACCACACCAAGCAGGGCACTGCTGTGCTGAGGGCTGGGCTGGGGCCCCTGGGAATGAGGCACAGCACCTGCAGGCATGGCCACGAGCACCAACGTGGAGGGGTGGGGTCACCAGCACCATCTGCAGAACTCACTGCTGGGGTGGCCAGGTCTGGGCAGGCTTCAAGACCAGCCAGGGGTCTGCTCAGGCTTCACAGAGAGGCAGGGACTCCCTGGAGGCCCATCAGCCCTGGCCCATCTGTGGCCACACCGCGTGTCTGTTCCTCAGCACCATCGAGGCTGCCGGAGGGGCCGGCATCACCTCCAGACCTGCAGGCCAGGGCCCAGAGGTGCCAGGCCCAGAGCACCCACAAGAGCACAGCAACAGTGTGTCTGTGTCGGGCACGAGCCTTCCTGAGGGTGTGGGTAGGCACCTCTGAGGCGCACTCTGCAGGGCCTAGAGTGAGGCTGGCCCTGGAGCCCGTGCCAGTTTTGTGCATTTGAATAAATATAAAGGTTTCTTTCCCCTTGCTTTTTCTTTTCTTAAAGTTCACTGTGCATTATACAATCTAAAAATAAATGCAGTCAAGTCTATGAAATTTATAAATTTTCATCACATCTCTATAAAATACTGTCACTCTTCAGTGTGACTCTCTCATATACACAAACACCAGGGGACCCGCTGCGGGCCCGCCCCATGTCACCCAGCAGGGTGCCACAAACCAGAACAACAAAGGTACAGGAAAGTGACCGCACTGGGCGCGACACCCAGCGCAGAGCCTTCAGGAGCACCAGTCAGAACCCGCCTGCCGCGGAGCTGTGCCCACTGCCCAGCAGGCCAAAGGCTGGACCCTAAGCCAGAAGGGTGACAATCGGGGGTGTTCACAGTGAGGGGCAGAGGGCGTAGGGGCAGCAGGCTCAAGGGGCTCCAGAGGAAGGCAGGGCTGCAAGGTCAGTGCCGGCCACCAGAAGAGGGCCTTCTCAGGGGCCTGGCCACAGAGCCCCTGCTCAGGACCGGGCAAGCCTTTGGTACAGGAACCATGGCAGGAGCTGGGGAGGGTGTTTCTGAGGGCTGGTTTTGGCGTTGGTCAGTGTCCAGGACAGCACCGAGAGGTGGAGGCAGGCACGGGCCTGGGGTCGAGATAGCACCGGGCAGGCTGTCGGCGTCTCCGCGGCGGGCACCGGGGTCCGCGTGGCTAGATATAGACTCTCTCATAGACATTTATACTTCTCAATAGGTTGCCTTTGACGACTCAGATGGAATAAAATAGTCAGAATTGTTTATACTTTTTAAAAAAACGATAAATACTTTATCTAAAACTATCGACAGTACAAACTGGACCGTAGCAGCACCTCCTGCGCGTGCCGCCGATTCACAGTGGAGCTCCTTGTCCCTGTCCTGTCCCCGCCGTCCAGGTGGGGCCCAGCAGGCCAGCGAGCACTGAGCAGCAGGCGCGTGGGTCCACACCGTCCTTGCATAGTCGCGCGGTTGAGGTAGAAGTCCTAGTTACCTGCAGGTGGCACAAAGTGGGAGAGCAGCCTCGTTAGCAGCCCGATGGGGGAGCCTGGCGCTCACCAGGCCAGCCCGAAGGCCTTCAGAGCAAACCCCACTCCGCCGGGGCCGCCCTGCAGGACACCTCTGCAGACGGACAGAGGCAGGCGTTCCCTGTGGGCAAACAGGGTGCCTGCCACCCAGACGCTGCCACGGCCAGCCCCAGCCTTCCTCCAGCTTGGCCACCCCGAGGACACGGGCTCAGGCCGACCGCAGCCACCCTGCTGCTGGCACTTCTCAGACGGGGCTAGACAGCCTGTGCCCAGCCCAGCGGGCAGGGTCCTGTCTGTCTCTGCTTCCATACCAGTGGGGAGGGGGCAGGTCGTCTCCTCACCCAGCGAGCACACCCTCGCCCCCAGGACGGCAGGCTGGGCCAGCTGCCCTGAGGTCTTGCAGCTGACCCAGGGATGGAGTGGACACGGGCCCCTCGGCTGTCGGTCAAGCCGCAGCACTGCTGTAGCCACACGAGTGGCCGGGGCTGGGCCTCTGTTCCCAGCGAGCCCGACAGCCCCGCCTGGCTGCCCTGGCTGCCCGGAGCAGGGGCTGGAATCCCAGCAGAGTCTCAGTCTAGAACTGCAAGGCCCCCCGACCTTGGGACCTGTGGCACACCAGGGGCTGCGTGTGCCTGGGGTCTTCCTACTTCCTGTGAGGTGTGTGCAAGGACTCAGACCAGGGCCCCATCACGTGCCCTGGCTGCCCGGCAACTCCACCAGGCACGGTCTGTCAGTCTTGGCAGGGCTACCCCTGCCACCTCTCAGCCTTGAGGGTCACCTAGGCCTGGGATGAAGAGCCCCACTCCCTACACCTGAGCCGCAGCCGTTCTCTTATCTACTGGCTGGCCATGGCTGGAGCCACAGGAGAGGAGAGCCCGCGTCCCTCAGGACCCAGCAGCAAGGCCCTGCGAGCTCCTCAGCAGCTCCTGCGCACCGAGGAGGCCCTCGCGCCTGGAGCGCTCCCACTGCAGGCACCTCCCCCGGCCCTCTGTGGCGCCCTGTGGCCATCTGCTGGGCCTGGGCCTCAGCCTCGGGAGGGAGGGCGGGTTCTCAATGCACCGCCCTGCGCGGCTCTAGCCTTACCTTACAGAATAGGAACTGCTAGCTAAGCAAGTCTTTATCGAGGCTTAACCCCCGAAAGGTGCGCGGCATAAGGAGGCGGCATGCCAAGGGAAACCCACACAGCGGACGGCCCTGTGGAGCTGGCCTGCGGGATGGCGGGCGTGGCCTGCGCCAGGGCCAGCCGGGGCAGAGGCTGGTGGTGCACCGTGAAGGAGGGGCGGGAGACCTTGTGCGGGAGGGAGGCGAGCTTGACAGACAGAGAGGCGTTAGCAGGCTGCAGAGAGGTGGCCGAGGAGGAGGGTAAGAAAGCTTTGTTAGCCGGGATGGACGCTAGGTTCTGCAGAAGCACGGGCTCAGGGTTAGAGGCCAGCAGCGCGGCAGGAGGAGGCAAGGCGACGTTAGGAGGGGGGGCATGGAGGACAGGCGGCCCCACAGGGGGCCGGCCCAGGTGCTGAGGAGGAAGCGGGGCAGGCGGAGGCGGAGGGGGCGGCCGAGGCTCGACCGAGGCCGGGGCCTGAAAGGAAGAGGCCGAGGTGCTGGCCGCCGCCTGCAGCGGGCTCAGGCCCAGTGTGGCGCTGCTACACACAGCCCCGCTGCCGACACTGGCTCCGAACGGATGAGCAGAGGCAGAAGGCACCGTGTGGTTAGAGACACCTGCAACAGGAGAGAAAAGAGCTTCAACAGGCGGCACGGCCCAGCCCAAGCAAGAGGAGCACAGCCGCAGGGGGGCCGGCAGCGGGCGGCAAGCAGCGGGCGCAGCGCAGGCACTTACCTGCAGCCAGCCCAGGCCTGCCCCTCGGGCCAGCGCCCGCCCACGCCCAGCAGGGAGCTCTGCTCCAGATGGCTGCGCCTGGCCTGGCTGCCTCCACCCAGGGTCTGCCACAACGGGTGGGTCTGCGTAGGCGTGGTCGGGCTCCCTGTTGCCCAAGGCCAGCTCCCAAGGCCAGCTCCCAGGCCTTGCCACAGGGCCTGGGAGTGGGCACCCTTAACCAGGTGGCCTCCCTGGCAGAAAGGACTGCCCTAGTTATGCACACCGGGCTCTTCTGGAAACAAGAGGGACGCGTTACAGAAAGAACCTGAGGCAGGCTGAACTGGCCAGAGTCCTCCAGCCTTGTGACAATCACTGGGTTTCAAGAAAAAGGACGCCCGGCGGAGCCTGCCGGGGGTGTAGGGGCTGCATGGCGCAGCCCGCCCTCTACAGGGACCCACGCAGCAGCTGCGAGGACCCACGAGCTCCTGGGAGGAGCCCTGCCTGGGGCAGCTGGACTCAGGAGCCGGCCTCCGCCTACCTCCAACGGTTCCGCCAGCCACCCCAGAGGAGAAGCTGCCCATGGTGTGGGAGTTGGTCAGTCTGGTTGCGGTGGACGACACGTGTACCAGGCCCGCGGCGGCCGGCACGGAGCTGAACAAGGACTGTAGCACGGAGGAGCCAGCCACAGAGCCGAGGTTGGCCTGCAGGGACATGGGGCCCAGGGTGAACTGCGGCCCGGGGGCGAAGGTGCCCAGGAAGGGGCGGTGTGCCTGGGTGGCGGGAGCTGCGCTGGCAGAGGACACTGCGGTGGCAAGGCCAGGGCCCCCCAGGAGGCCCCCAGGAGGCACGGTTGCAGCGGAGATGAAGAGGTTGTGGCCGTTCTTGAAGTCGAGCTCGCGGTCCCGGCCCTTGCTGGGCCTGCTGCCGTGTGGCAGGGCAGCCTTGTCCGTGGGCCCGCACGAGGGCAGGCCGGGCTCCATGGGCTCCTTGCCGGGGCCACCCTCGCCCTTCAGGCCACCTAGGCCCTCCAGCTGCCTCTTGTTGAGGAAGGGGTTGGCCTCCGAGGGGCCCTCCTTGCCCCGCTGGGAGGGGAAGCTCAGTGGGGCGCTCAGACCAGCCGCTTCGGGGCCCTTGTGGGAAAGGGCAGCACCGTCGCTGAAGCCGTGTAAACTGAGGTCCGCGGTGAGGCCCCCGCTGAAGGCCAGGCCGTTGGGAGGGTTGGCGCCCGGGCTGAGCCCATCTGCCGCCGCCAGCGAGCCAGCAAAGCCTTTCCGTGTGTGGGTAGCAAGCTTGGCGTCGGCCGCCATGGGCTCCTCTGGGGCTGGCCGGAAGGTGAACAGGGAGCCCTGGGCTAGCGCGGAGCTCGCCTGCAGGGGACTGTCTGCAGCCTTGGCCAGGCCGAGGTCGGAGATGGGCGAGAAGGTGGACTTCCACTTGCTGCTGTTGATGGGCTCACTCACAGGGGCTGGCTTCCGCCCCAAGCCACCACCTGACGGAGAGAACAGAGGTGTGAGGCCACCGAGACACTGAACATGGGACGGCACTCCTCTCAGGGAGGCTGCAGGGCCAGGAGCCCCTCGGACACACAGATGCTAGGATGAGCCAAGATGAGCCAGGGGCAGGCGGGGCAGGCGGAGGGTGTGAGGAGTGGCGCGAGGAAGCCGCAGGGAGTCGACCACCCTGCCTCGGAACAGCGCCCTGCTGTGTCCAGGGCACTCGGGTCCGACCACCCCGGGCAGAGGGCTGTGCAGGTGCACAGGGGAGGTCCGAGCCCAGGACTGGGGCTCTTGGGGTGGGGGGAGGCTGGCCGAGAATCCAGCTGGTCTGACTAACCAGGAAGGAGGTGAAGGCCCCCCTGGGGCACAAGGCGGCCCACACGACAGTCCTGCAGCCCAGGGTGGCCCCCAAGTGGGTGTCTACAGGGGAGCAGCTGGATGCTGGGTGACCCTGAGGGGTGAGGCCACATGCGTGGGAGGGACTAGCCATGACCTATTAGCCCGAGCCTCAGGCAGGAGCAGACAGGAGGAGGAATTTGCCACTCACCGTTTTCCAAGGTTTTGGGGGGAGATTTACTTTCTAAGGAGATCGTTGCAATTTTTCTCTCAATTCTGTTAAGGAAAACAACCACCATTAATGCCTGACATCCAAGTGCAGGTGCAGGACTGCTGACTCAGACGGCTCGGGGTGGTGGGACGGGACGGGCAGGTCCTGCTCCCAGGAAGAGCTGGGGCAAGGCCCACCAGGAAGGGGGGCTCCGCCGGCAGGGCCTCACGCCCTATGCTGGGTCACAGCAGATGAGAGAAGTGCAGCTCGCAAATCAGAGGGAGCACGGCCCGAGGGCTGGCACCGCACTGCACGGCCACCACTTGAGCTGCACCTGCTGGACAGGCCCCAGGACCCTGGGCAGCTGCTCCCCGTGGGGAAAGCCCTCGTCACGGGAGAAGCAGGATCCACAAGATGCAGGTCTATTGCACACAGCACTCGGCGTCATCACCTGAGGACACCACCAGGCTGTGCACACGGCACCAGAGCAGGGTGTGTGGGAACGCACACCTGGCCACGGGCAGCCGTCTGTGTGGAGAATGCTCACACCACACAAGACAGCAGAGCGGGCAGAGCAGCTCACAGGTCCAAAGGCACACGGGACAAGAACATGTGAGCAAGAGCCCAGATCAGAGGACGCCATGTTTAAGACCAGCCTGGGCAACTTAGAGAAATTAAAAGGGCTGGGGAGGAGGGTTGTGGCTCAGTGGTAGAGCGCTCGCCTAGCATGTGCGCAGCCCGGGTTCAATCCTCAGCGCCACGTACAAATGAAGGCATTGTGTACAACTAAAATAAATAAATAGATATTTAAAAAAAAAAAAAAAAAAAAAAACCGAGGCTGGGTATTGTGGCACAGACCTGTAATCTCAGTGGCTTGGGAGGCTGAGGCAGGTCAATCACAAGTTGGAGGCCAGCCTCAGCAACTTAGCAAGATCCTAAGCAACTTAGAGAGACCTTGTCTCAAAATTAAATAAATAAATAAAAATAAAAAGGACTGGGGATGTAGCTCAGGGGTTAAGGGCCCCTAGGTTCAATTGCCAGTACCAAAAAAAGAAAAAAAGAAATAAAATCAAAAACAGCATCACCATATAGCCCAGTAACTCCACTGCAAGGGACAAGGTAAACTGAAAACCTATTTATAAACCAAAACCCGTACGTGTGTGCTCAACAGCAAGAGTCACAACAGCCAAACATCCACTGATTAATAAACAGACATACTCAACTGTCCACGCCCACCTGAAGCGTCCAGTGCCCATGGCTGTGAGCAGGAGCCAGGGGGCAGCTGCAGTGTGGATGGTCCCAAGGACCTGGTGCTCACTGAGAGCAGACACACCAGGCCACAGCATGTGACCCAGTGACAGGAGACGTCCAGGACAGGAGTGCAGAGATGGCGCGTGGATCTGTGGGTGCGGGGCTGGGAGGGACGGGCCGTGCTCAAAGCACTGGGCATCCTTGTGGGTCGAGGGAACGTTCTGGACCCAGTGCCCCGTGAGTGGACAGAAGGTCGCTCAGGTGCAGCCCGTCAGTGGGAGACGCCGTGTGAGAACTGCAGCGCACAAAGCTGCTGCTCCCGGGAGACCTCGGCACCAGGTTCTGAATAGTTTTTAGTTGTTGATGGGCCTTTATTTCTATTCATAGGCTGTGCTGAGGATCGAACCCAGGGCCTCACACATGCTAGGCAAGCACTCTACCACTGAGCCCCAGCCCCAGAAACTTCATTTTTTAATTTAGGTTTTTTTTTTGGATGGACACAATACCTTTATTTTATTATTTACTTATTTTTTTTTAAATATTTATTTATTTACTTTAGTTGTACACAATGCATTTTATGTTTACGTGGTGCTGAGGCTCGAACCCGGGCCGCGCACGTGTGAGGCGAGCGCTCTGCCACTGAGCCACAACCCCAGCCCCTATTTACTTTTTTTTTTTTTTTTTTTTTTTGTGGTACTGGGGATTGAACTCAGGGGCACTCGACCACTGGGCCACATCCCCAGCCCTTTTTTGTATTTTATTAGAGACAAGGTCTCACTGAGTTGCTAAGTGCCTCGCCATTGCTGAGGCTGGCTTTGAACTCGCGATCCTCCTGCCTTAGCCTCCCAAAGTGCTGGGATTACAGGCGCGCGCCACCGCGCCCGGCTCCTATTTACTTATTTTTATGAAGTGCCTCACCCGTGCTAGGAAAGTGCTCCACCGAGCTACACCCCAGCCCCTGCTTTATTTTATTATTATTATTATTATTATTATTATTATTATTATTTATTATTTATTTATTAACTTGTGGATGCGAGGCAAGCGCTCTACCAGCTGAGCTGTATCCCAGACCAGCCCCTTCATTTTCAATGTTGAGACAGGGTCTTGCTCAGGCTGGCCTCCAATTCACAGGCTTCTGCCTCAGCCCCGAGGCCCTGAGCCACAGGCGTGCTGGCTGGCAGCTCTGGAGCCTGCGGCGGCACTCCTGCCTGTGCTGCACACCCTGCCTTGGCCTCCCCCGAGACTGAGTGGCCTCGGCACACGTGGGCACACTGGGCTGACCCTGAGGGAGGTGGCTGGGCAGGGCTCAGCAGGGCAGCCTTGCCTGCCTGCCTGAGAGCACCGTCCTCTGAAGCCAAGGCCTCCCAGGTCAGGAGCCCCTCACTGGGATCTCGCTGCCCGCCCCCACTCACCGGGTGCTGCTGGGCTCGTCCTCAGAGCCCGGCTCCTCATCGGAGGTCAGTGGGGAGTAGTGGGCCCCGTTGGTCTGGCTCAGGGGCCGCTCCTTCTTGAGCACGGGCGGCTGGTCGTGGTCCTGGTAGGGGATGGGGGAGCTCTTCAGGGAGTTCTCAGGGGACGAGATGGCCGTGATCTCCAAGGGCTGGTTGATGTTACTGACCTGAGGGCAAAGAGAGGCAGACGCTGGGACAGAGCGACAGCGCCACACACAGACCCCAGAGCGAGGGCCTGAGGGGCGAGGCTGCTGATCCGCCCCCGGGTTCTGGGGACAGCGAGAGCACGTCCCACACCTCCCGAGGCATCTGAAGACCTGCCCAGCCATGGTCACTGTCCAGGCACCTTCCCACCTGGTACTGTGTCCCGCTCTCGCACAACTCTGGCTGCGGGGGCCCAGGGAGCTGGAGTAGGCCCCGCCAGAGGGGACAGACCAAGCTTTGCTGAAGCCGTAGGGGCCCCTGTCTCTGCCTCCTGGACACCCACTGTCCCTCCAGGTGTCGTTGGGGCAGGTGCTGCCTCTCTGGGACCCCACAGCCTGTGCCCACCTCTGCCAGTGCGGCTGCCCTGGGGCTCACCATGGAGCTGAGGTTGAGGGGGGACCCTGAGGACTGTGTGAAGAGGCCCGCGACAGACGGCAGGGCCCGGCGCTTAGGAGACACGCCTGTGCTCAGGCTGGGCGTGCCGGCCGAGGTGCGCTTCCTCCGGCCACGCTTCCGGCTGTCCTGCCCGTGGCTCTGCCCACAGTCCCCGCGGGCGCCTGGGGCCAGGGGGCTGTGCTTGGTGGAGGGCGACAGCTTGGTGCCGGCCCCGCCGGCCGAGATGGTGAACACGATCCTCCTCTTGGCCTCGCTCTCTGGGTCTGAGAAGCCGGAGTCCGAGGGCATGTCTCCCTTGCCCGCCTCAGGCAGCAGGCCCTGGGCAGTGCCAGCGAGCCGGGGGCTGGCAGACAGCTGGTGGGCAGGAGAGGCGGGGCCCGCGTTGCGGGGCGGCACCAGCAGAGGGGGGTGCTGAGGCGTGGTGCTACGGGAACCCACAGTGGTGAAGAGGCTCCCGGAGCTGGAGGACTCCTCCAGGGCCAGCGGCTCAGACCCCGAGGGGAGGGGAGCAGGGCTGCCCGCCAGCACCCCGCTGATGGCCACCGAGCCGGCGTAGAAGCCTGCCAAGGAAGGAGAGGGTTTCTCAGGAGGCAGGACCCCGGGCCCGCCGAGGGGGACCTAGCGTGCCCTGATCCTGGTCAAGGAGGAGGCGGGAGAGCCCACAAGCGGCCTCCCAGCTGCAATCTGGGGGCTCCAGAGGCTCCTCTCCTGAAGGGTGAGGGCCCCAGGGTCCAGGGTCTCAGGGGAGAGGGAGCCAAGGGACGCACCAGGCTGTGCCCTGCCATCTCCCAGCCCCATGTCTACTTTGGGACTTGCTGCCACCAGCAGCCACACGCAGGGTGGACGTCCCCACAGCAGTGTGGCCTCTGCCCATGTCCTCTCCAGACCCAGGCCTCCCTCCCGCCTGCCTGAGCAGGGTGGTCTCAGGCCTCCACTGACACCTCGCAGGACCTGGCCACAGCGGGCCCAGCTGGTCCACGTCCCTCTGAAAGCAGTGGACAAGGGTGCTCTGTGGCCCTCGGCACGAACACCGTGCAGGAAGAGCCCGTGTGCGGTCCTCCGCCTCTGCAGGAGGGCGGCTCTGGGCTCAGCCTCAGGCCACCTCAGGACCGTGTGTGAGCTGCTGCTGGGACCTCCCAGGGCCAGGAGCCGTGGCTCTAGTTCTGCCAGGGAGTCGGGCAGGAGGCGCCGGGGCAGCAGTGGTCAGCCAGAGACAGCTTCTGGGCACTCACCACCCACAGGGGCCTGAGAGAGCCCCCACCCAGCCCCGGCTCTCCACACTCGGTGAGCGGGAGATGGCGAGGGCGTGCCTGCTCTCCAGCTCTGGGGCTGCCACTGGGAATGGGTCAGGAGCCTGTGGGGACCCCGCCAGTCCTGGGGAGCCCAACAGGTCCATGTGCAGCCGCCCCACGTCATGGGGACAGAGTGGGTGGATGGCAGGGAGGAGCTGGAGGCGGGTAGCTGTGGAGTGCTCTGGACTCCAGGGCCAGGGGCTTCCCTAGAACCGGTGAGGTGCGGCTGTCCCCAGCAGGCTCGCAGCCCACTCGATGGCCTTTCGTGGAACCCCTACCTGAAGCTTCTAAAGGCCACCAAAACCCCCTCCCAGAGCAAGCTCTCGTCCAGCTGGCAAGCAACCCCGGGCAGCGGCGCTGCCGTGGCGTCTCCATCAGCGCCAGGCTGTGGACCAGAGCCCCAGCACAGGGCAGGAGGATGTGCGGCGGGCGGGGAGGCTGCTGCCCTGTGGGGACGCGGGCCTGGCCTCTACACCTGCAGGCCTCGCTCGGGCACTCAGAGGGACCACAAAAGCTCTCTGGCCCGCACGGGAGAGCAGCAGAGCCCCACGTCACCACAAGGGACGGGGCTGGAGCGAGCGCTCCCGAGGCAGAAGCAGAACCCAGACGGATGCTGGGCAGCCCCGATGCTGACGCTGAGGCGACTTGCTGAGCCAGTCCCACGTCCTGGGCCAAGCAACCCCGACCTTCAAGCTGGCAAAGGACCAGGGCAACACCTGGCTGACATGGGGGACCTCACAGGTTCACATCTGTCACAGGCCACCTCTCAGTGCTCAGCCACCTGGGCTCAAGGTCAGAGCTGCACTCTGGTGGCCACAGCCAAGCCTGCACTGCGCGGAGGTGCTGAGGCCAAGGTGACCTGACCCGTGCAGCAGCTAGTGAGGCCCTGGTCCACAGTCCCTACTGAGACCCCACCCACCCCAGCACCCCAGGACCCTCCTGCACAGCAGGCCGTAGCAGTGGCAGAGGCCTGGGCACGTAGGTCCCAGGAGCAGCCCCCAGGGGTTACCTGTGGGCGCCAGGGAGAGGCTCCTGCTTCCCGCTCCGCTCCCAGCTGCATGGGCGTTAGCACCATTCTGCTTTTCAAGTGTGGACGAAGACTCTCGAGGCTGCGGCACAGGGCTGGGGGTGCTCCTCTGTGAGAGAGACCACAGCAGCTCAGCAGGCTGAGCAGGGCAGAGAAGGGATGGCAGAAGGGGCTCCGGGACCCAGCCAGGAAGGCACTGGGCCAGGAGGGCTGCGGGCCAAGTGAGACCCAGGGGAGAAGAGACTGTGGACGCCCTCCTCTGGAATGGGAAGCCTGGCATCGTGCAGCGTAGCAGTCGCTCATTTTTACTTTGGGTTGTGGGGACGGAACCCAGAGGCGCCTAGCCACTGAACCACATCGTGATTCTCTGTTCTGAGACAGGGTCTTGCTAAGCTGCTGAGGATGATCTAAGACTCGTGTTCCTGCCTCAGCCCCCTGAGTGACTACGGTCACCAGCATGCCCCACCGTGCTTGGCAACGGGGAATGATCTATCAAAGCAAGGAGGGTGCACCATAAAACAAACGAGAACCCCGAACCCCACCTGGCCACACGTGGCCCCCAAGGCACCAGCCCTGCTTACCACCCTCTCAGCACGGCTGGGCAGCACCACGCTGGCCAGGGGGATGCTGACCGGGAGCTTGTTGGGCTGCACGGTGCTGAGCGGGATGCTGATGGGCAGGCTGGTGATGGTCTCCCCGTGGCTGCCATAGGCTCGCTCCTTCACGCTCTGCCGACAAGTGCCAGACGGTCACCACTAGCCCGGCCAGAAGCCAGGCCCAGCAGGCCCCAACCCAGGAACATACCCTTCAAGACACCACCCCACCCCCCACAGCCCCGCAAGGGACAAGTGGCATCCCTCTCCAGCTGGCAGCCCCCACAGAGCCAACTGTCTGCCATGGGGACGGCACCTCTCAGGCCCGTCGGGCTTCCAGCTGCTGAGCCCGAGCCCTCACCTGTGCAGCCACAGCCTCCTGGACACCCCGAGGCCCACGCACTCCCGCACCTCTCCCAGACCACTCCTCCTCCCGCAGTGCTGGCTCCCCAGTCGAGGCCCACAGGGCACCGTCCCACCGCCCCCTGCCCCGCCCCCACACTGCACCCAGGCAGGAGGCTCCCACCACAGGGCCTGGGGCAGCGTCCTCCTAAGCTGGGTCCACGCCCATCAGTGCTCCCAGAACCCTCTGTCCCCGAGAGTAAAGAGCTGCCCAGGGGAGCCGGACAGAGCCATGCCTACCTACCTCTGCAAATTACGTCCTGGGGCCTGCCCAGGCCACCCGCCCCCATGTCCTCAGCCCAAGGTCAGACTGGGCAACCCACTCTGCTAACAGAGGTGCTCGGGGTGGCTCTGCTGAGCACCCCCAAAGCCCTGCCTAGCCTGCCTTGCCCAGCACTTGCTCGCAAAGCCCGGAGGCCGAGGCTCCCAGGAGGCCAGCACCTCACCTTCTCACTGCCCTTTTCTGCTGCAGTGGGTAAGGCCCCTGGAGAAGGGGGCCGAGGGTCCTGAGGGCTCAGCTTCATGCTGCTCGACAGGCCAGGGCTCTGGCAGGGGAGGCTGCTCTCCTTGGCGTGCTCCGCACTGCAATGGGGAATGACGGCTCAGGAGCCCCCTTGGAGCCGCAGTGCCCACGCCTGGCAAACCCCCGCTCTCGTCCCCAGGCGCGCAGCCCCTCCACTGCACTCACCGCGGGTGCAGCTCACTGGCAGCCAGCTTGGCGGGCCCGGCGTGGTCCTGGCTCAGGTGCCTCCTGAGCACGATCTTGGCTGGGGAGAGCCTGGTGTAGTCGGGCAAGGCCAGGCCTGACAGCTTCTCCAGCCGAGGCCGGCCGCTGTGGCTGGGGGTGCAGGGCACGACCTCCTGGTCCAAGGGGAGGCAAGGTACTGGGGGGTGTTCTGCTTGGACGAGGGCCGGCTCAGTGCGCCACAGAGCTCGTAGCTGGTGGCGTGGCCGTTCATGGAGAGCTCTGGGCTCATGCTGCTCACGGGAGGCAGCGCCAGCCTGGCGCAGTCCAGCTCTAAGTGCAGCCTGCTGGCCTCCGCCTCCAGCTCGCGGCCCAGGGTGCCCTTCCCGCGCAGGTGGAGGGACAGTGCGTCGTCGGGCGGCACGCAGGACTTGAGCTGCAGGAGCTCCTGCTGCCGCTGGCTCTTCTCCAGCTCCACAATGCTGATCTGCAGGCGAGAGGCAGCGGTCAGGCCAGGCGGGAGGGTGGCCCGGCCAGCCACCACCTACAGGGACCCTCCCAAGGAAGATGCACAAGCTCCCAGGGAGCTGCCAGGACGCCACAGGTACACGCAGGGCGAGACAACCCAGGCAGTGGAGGTCTAAGGACGGGGGGGGTGGCAGATAAAATGACACGTGGACGTCACGGATAGGCCAACGTGTGCTCGTAGAGAGGAAAGCATGTTCTTCCAGCAGCCACAGGAAGAACGGTGGCCCGTTCTGTTAGGACAGATCTGTTGTGCATAAGAACGTCCAGCAAGGGGCTGGGGTTGTGGCTCAGCGGCAGAGCGCTCGCCTCGCACGTGCGCGGCCCGGGTTCGATCCTCAGCACCGCGTAAACATAAATGCATTGCATTGTGTACAACCAAAGCAAATAAATAAATATAAAAAAAAAAAAAAGAAAAAAAAAGAAAAAGAACGTCCAGCAAGGCCGTGAAGGACAGGCCACGCCCGGACACGCAGCCTCTCCTTCCAGTGGCGAGGGGACACGCTCTCCATGCAGGCTGTCCACTGTGGTCCCTCACCCCGCTGCTGACGTGCCACTGAGCACACAGGAGCCAGTCGAGACGGGAGGGGGACCACGAGGACGC
Source organism: Tamias sibiricus (assembly GCA_025594165.1). Taxonomy (NCBI): domain Eukaryota; kingdom Metazoa; phylum Chordata; class Mammalia; order Rodentia; family Sciuridae; genus Tamias; species Tamias sibiricus. Next base: position 1,598,543 of record CM046673.1, on the reverse strand, counting down.
CCTGAGGGCCCTCCAGGCCAGCCTGCACACAGGCCTGGTGTGGCGGGAGGCAGCAGCTCCTTTTTCTCAGAGTCTTTGAGACGTTTCTCGTCACGTGGCCTACCCTGCCTCTGCCAGAGAAGCCGGGACAACACGTGTGCTATCGTGCCCGGCTGCTCCCGTTTCACGGGACATGCTAGCCAGCTAGGCTGGCGGGCCGCAGAGGTACTCGACGGGACACCGCAGGAGTGCAGCAGGCCACGTGCCATGGAGCCTGCAAATGCCGGGAGCTCACGCTGAAGGAGAGCCTCCAGTGTGTCCCAGTGCCTCATGAGGAGCATCTAATGGTGACGTCCAGCCCAGGGACCTCTCAGGCACCCGGAGCCCGCCCCGGAGGGTACAGCCTTCGGAGGGGTCAAGCGCTCAACTGCACGGCCTCTCCTCGCCCGTCCTCACTGCCGCCTGCAAGTGCTGAGCGAGCCGCCAGCTCTGGGGGCGTGAGGGGAAGCGGCCTGCGTGCGGCCCCCGCCTGCTACGCTCTCGGAGTGACCACCTGCCCCGTCTCAGGGTCCGTGCTGGTTTGTGAATGAGCAGGATCTGTCACTGACCACTCGGTAGCTATTTATGAGGAAGTGCCCAGGAAACCGGAGGTTTGGGAGGGTCCCTGCAACCAAGGCCACCCAAAGGGCGGGAGTGAACTGGTACCCAGCTGCCATGGCACCAGTGTGTGCCCAGCAGGGACCCAACAGGACAGACGCGGGGTGTGACAGACTGCCACAGCATCTCTCGGGGTCGGCCCACCCTCCCCAGAGCCCACCTGCAGCTCTAGGCAGTGCCTCTGCTTCTCGGAGATCTGGCTCCGCAGGGCCTGCTTCTCCTTGCGCAGGTTCTCCAGGGACAGGGAGGACCAGTCCAGCTTCAGCTCCTCACACCGGGCCCGGAGCTGCAGGCACAGGGACACGGAGTCTTGGCAGCAAGCCCAGCCCAGCTGGACCCCGACGGCGAGGAGGCCGGGAGTACTACTCTTGGGACAGGGTGCTGGGCTGGCCCTGCATGCCCGCAGCACTGCCCAAGTGCCAGTGTGGCGTGGCAGGGCTCTCACAGAGCCTGTGGCACACAGCATCACCAGCCCACAGGGGCAAGCAAGGGAGTGCCCTGTGACCCGGCAGGGGACACCCTGAGCAGCAAGGCTCCTAGAGGTCCAGTGGTACATGTGAGGTACCCCCAGGTGGCAGGGCCACCAGGCTTGCACCCAGCTCCAGGGGCCCAGGCAGGAGCAGGGTCTGAGCCCAGGGTCCAGGAAGGCCTATCTGGGTCAGGACATCAAAGCCTCCCGGGTCTCAAGGAACCCAGATACCCTGCTCCGCAGACTGGCCAGAGCTGTGGGGAAAGGCGAGCTCACAGAGGACCTGAGTTCCTCCGTGGCTGGCCCGTCAGTGACCAGCCTCTGGGCCCACCTGCCAAAGGGCAGCTCAGCAGCCGAGCCCTCCCCCAGCCCGGGGCCCGACGCGCGCACCAGCTGCAGGCTCTGGCTGCGCAGCTCCCTGTTGTCCTTCTGCAGCTGCTCCGACTGCTCCCGCAGCTGCTGGTTGTGAGCAGAGATCTCCTTCTGGGCTTGGATCAGGTCGTTGTAGGTCAGGGCCTTCACACCCAGCTGGGGACACAGCAGGAGCATGGGTGGAGGAACGCTCTCCCTGGCCGCCTGAGGAGCCCACGGCGGCCAGGGACCACAGGGGAGGGACTTCTCATTTCCCTGGGGACACTGGGGGGGGGGGTGGTGATGCTGGTGGCCGCAGAGAAGACAGAGGTGAAGGGAGTGACCGCTCTGCAGCCCTGCCTCAGGACACAGCAGCAGCAGCGCCACGTGGCTCCAAGTGGGCCTTTGCCGCAATGGCCGAACGCCACCACGAGGCAGGAGGGCCAGGAGGACACTTCCCTGGACCACACCGCACCCCACCAAACCCGGGTCATAACTGCTAGGACGGGGCCAGCATGGCCTTCAGGCCACTACCTCATCCAGTTTTTGCTGGAAGAGTCTCCTGATCTCCTCCTTCTGGGCCTGGCAGTGGCCGAACAGCTGCTGTGCAGTGCCCAGCAACTGGGCATTCCTCTCCTGCAGGCAGGGGACAGGCAGAAAGGCAACACCATGAGGGGACAGTGGAACCAGCACAGCAGCAACGGAGCCCCACGCCCAGGTGCCACGGGCCCACGCACCTTCTCCTGGTCCAGCAGCTGCTGCAGGTTGGCTTTGTACTGGGGGGTCTTCGTGTAAGCCAGGAACTGCAGGTACTGGATCTTGAAGGACTCTGCAGAGGCACGACAGGGCGCTCGAGGGCAGCACGGAGGGCGGGCGGGGCACCAGGGCAGCCCTGAGAGCGAGTGCCTAGGCTCCTCCCACAAGCATCGGGCCCCGCCACTGCCCAGGCTGTGCCCCCAAACCATGGCAATGCCCCCTCCCTGTGACTCATCTCAGCACCCACACCACAGGGGTGCTGCAGAGCAGGATGGCCCCGCGCTTTCCTGGCACCTGGTGGGCACAGAGCCCACCTGAGCGAGGGCTGTGCTGGGCTCCTTGCCTTGCAGTGACTGTCTCTAGGATGGGTGTCCTGGGCACTACAGGGTGCTTAGCAGCACCCCTGGCCCGGCACCCCAATGTCTCCTGAAGTGAGTCAGCCTCAGTGACTCACACAGGCCCACCTGAGCCTCTGCTGACCCATCCAGGAGGTCCAGCAGGGGTCACTGGGGAACACAGGTGATGAACCACCTCTGCACCCAACCCCAAGCTGCATGGGAACCATGACCCACAGAACCCTCGACCCATCCTGGAAACACTGCAGGCCCAGGGCCGCTGCCCAGCCCGGCCTGCTCTGGGGCCATGCCAGCTCACCTAGCAGCTTCTGTAGCGCGGGTGGGGTGGGCGCCACCAGTAGCGGGTTGGGGGAGTGCCGCTGCACGCTGGGAGGTAGCTGGTAGAAGGGGCTGTGAGGTGACCGGCAAGCATCTGCAGGAGAGAGCCGCGTCCAGGCGTCAGCCACTGAGCGCCTGCCCTCTTGGCCCTACTGTCCCGGGCAGTCCTCCAGGTCTGCAGAAGCAAGGCTCCAGGTGTCGCCTGGAGGCCAGAGGACCCGCCCAACAGCGCACCGTGGCAACACTGCCACCACCCACGGTGGCCATCTGGCTGGTGGCCCACTCCTGCCCTGGACACCACCGTTCCTGCCTTAGCCTTTTGGGGTGGAACCCAGAGCCTGTGTGTGCGAGGCAGGCGCTAGCCACTGCTCCGGGTCTGCGCTGGCAAGAATGAGATGAAACGTGCCCACGTACTACAGGGCCTCGATCAGGGCAGGAGGGCGCTGACCTGTGCGTCCCTGCTACAGTCAGAGCCACCCCGGGCAGGCGGGCCGCTCACCCTGGGGCGAGGAGGACGCTGTGCGGGACACGGTCTGGCTGTGCAAGAGATCCAGTGCACTTTGGCCCTTCTTGGGCCTGCGCTCGGGGTTCGCAGTGCTCGCTTTCTTGGGGCGCCCGCGCTTTCGGCCAGCCATCTTCCGTCCTTTCTTGTTCAGCTTCTTCTTCCGGGCTTTGGAGGGAGATGGCTTTTTGACAGTGGTCACCCCTGCTTTTTCCTCCTCAGCACCAGAGTCCTGGGGGCAAAGAGGAGAGGCAATGGCAGGAACGCAGGGTCTCGCTGATCACCAGACAGCACCAGGGGCTGCAGGGCGAGGCCACGGGGCAGCTGCTCTCAGCAGGGCCGGGCACCCGGGGAGACGGGGGCACTGCCTCCCCGGCAGAGGCAGGAGGCTAGTACTGAGTCCCACGCGGCCTTCCCTCGCACCAAGTGTCAAGCAGCTGGCCTGAGCCCTGGGGGAGGAGGGCACGTACCCTGGGGGCCTCAGAGGGCCCAGTCGCCTTGCCCTCCGGGGCCTTGGTGGGCGCGGCCGCCTTGCCCTCGGGGGCCTTGGTGGGGGTGGTTGCGCTGCTCTTGTTCTCTCGCTGCTGCCGCCGACGAGCTGCCTCCTGCTCCTCCTGGAAAGAAAGTGGGGACAAGTGTCCAGAGGCACTGGCGCCCCTGGCTCCTTCCCAGTGGCACCTGGGCGGGAGCGGGGCAGCGCGGCACAAGACCCAGGCTGGCACGCATGGACCCCGGAACTCCACAGCAGCAGGTGACCTCAGCCACCTCCCGTGAGGAGAAGCCAAACACCTCAAAGACGAGTCCCCCAAGAGCAAGGCCAAGTGCAAGGATGGAGCCCCGCCCCAGAAGGGGGGACACAGAGGTCCACCTGCGGGCTACCCGCTGCCGGGGCATCTGTTCCTCAATCAAGAGGCGCTGGCACTCTGCAGTCGAGAGGAAAGCACCTGGGACAGCTCCTGCACGCTCCTGAAGACCCACATCCCAGGAGGGACACTGCCCAGAGGGCCCCCACATGCTGGGCCAAGGACTCCTCTGACTCTCCAGAGGGAGAGAGCGGAGGGTCATGCACAGGCAGGCAGACCACAGCAGGCGGGCCTACCCACCTCTGGCCTGGCAGGTCGCACAGGGCAGCACCACAGGCCAGCAGCCTGCGCACGAAGCCCCCTCCTCAGCACACGCAGGTCACCAGACATGCCCCGCCCACCCTGGTGGCAGTGAGGCCCAGACACACAGGCAGAGGGCGGCAAGGGGACACAGAGACCTGGACCCCGGCCCGGGTCCCTCAGACCTGGCTGCCGCACACAAAGCAGCACACCCCCTGGGACGTCAGGAGGGACAGACACCAACTCACCCTGAGTTTTGGATTTTTCAGACTAGAAAAATAGTTTTCAAGCTAAAAGGAAGAGGGAAAAAGAACACTGATTACAAGTGAGTCCCAAACTGCCAGGACAAAGTGACACCCAGAGAACCTCAGGCACGCTGGACAGCAGGCGGCAGGCAGGACTCAGCACATGGCTGCCCTGACATCAAGCCCAGTGTGACACAACCCAAAAAAGCCACTGTCCCTGCCACTCCAGACAACGCCAGCCCCACCCTCAGCCCCGAGTCTGTCTCCTGCAGAGACAGGGAGGGGGTGGCAGAGGCACAGGACCAGCCTCCCGGACACTGGGTGATGGAGCCGGGCGGGCCATCGCTGCCCTTGTGCCGTCCGGAAGTGAGCCCAGTGGGGGCGAGAACCAGAAACAACAGCAGCCCTGGCCCGAGACCGCTTGCTGCCCTCCTGCTGAGGCCCACACAGGCTCCCTGGGGGACCAGCGCTGGGGAGGCAGTGGTGGCTGCACAGCTCCAGCACACGGGGGGCACAGCACCCAGGGCCGGGGGCAGCGCGTCAAGAACTCACTATGGTGCGGTCGATAGTGTGCAAGTAGTAGGAGACTGGCTTCCCCGTCCACGACACCGAGCCCTTCAGGGGCGACAGCTCCACCACGCGCATGATGGTGCCGATGTCTGCAGGCAAGCAGCCCGGGTCAGGCCCGGAGCGCACACCCCAGGCCGCCCTCCCCCAGAGGTGCCTGTGCTCCAGAGCCCCCAGAGCCGAGAAGGGCAAGGCAGCACCCTGTGCCTCCTCCGTCCTGCGCAGCCATGCCCGTGTTCCCACCAAGCCCAGGCTGGCCAGCAGCTCCAGGCCTGGCCTGGGTGCCAGAGGTGGTGGAGGAGTAGCACCTGACCCAGAGTCCAGGGACCTGGGGGAGCTTATCAGGAACAAGGCAAGGGGCTTGACCGAATGGGCCAGAAAGCGCCTGCAGAGGGTCTGGAAACAGCTCAGATCACAGCTGGAAGAACACCAGCACCTGTGACCACGCAAACCTGAGTGGAGAGCTCTGCTCAGAGGACGAGGGAGGGGCCCACAGGGTCCCCTGCGTGGGGCAGCTGGCAGGAGGCACCCTTAGCCCTCCACGCCAAAGCCTGTCCTTGTCCACAGGCCCTGATCCTCCACCACCAGCTCGGAGCCACAGGTCTCATCTGGGGTGACCCAGCTCCCAGGGCACACTGGACCCCATCAGGCCAAGTGTGGACGCCACGACTCGGGGAGTCGTGAGGCAGATGGAGACCAGGACACTGTGTGGCAGCCTGCAGTGCCCTGCCAGCCAGAGAAGGAGCCGCCCCATGTCCCCGGTGCCAGGGAGACCGAGTCTAATGCACATCTGTGCTTAGAATGCCCTGGTCAGCCATGCAGCAACGTGAGGGCTTCTTACCACTCAAGTTTCTGCTGTTTATTCTGAAGTTCAGAGGTGCGAAGGGTTTTGAGGACACGATTCTGCCACCTGGAACACAAGGAGACTGCTGCCACTCGTGGGAAGGCAGGCATACAAGACCCAGCCTGCAGCTCGGACGAGTCCTGCCCGCCCACGTAGAGGAAGGGAACCTAGGCCTGGGCTGTGGTGCCAACCTGTCCCAGAGGCTCCGCCTTCAGACATGCCCTGCAGCCCTCCCTCACACAGCCCTGGAGTCAGTCCCTGAGCCTGCGCCTGCGTGGACGGCACACCGAGCCTCGCATCTACACAGAGCGCTGGGGCCCCATGGTCTCTGACAACCAGGCACAAAGAGGGCCTGGGCGCCTGGGGCTGCCACAGATGGAGGAGGCAGACGGACAGGGAGCGGCAGTGCTGCGGCCCACCTCCTCCTGGGGGGCACCCGCTGGGACACCAGTGTGTGCAAAGCAGCTTCTCTAAAAGCCACCACAGGGCAGGGTGTGAAGGGCCGGCAGGGGGCCCAGGATGGGGAGGCCCTGGCAGGGCTGGGAAGCCTGGGTGGGTGGAGAGCACCAGCCACACAGGCAGCGCCGTCTGGCTGTGCCCTGAGAGATGACAAAGTCCAGGGGCCACAGAGCCACAGGGGAACCCTCAGCCTCACCAAGTTCATTGCTAACTGTGAATGCTAACACTCACTGCCGTCACTAAATGACTTTTCACATAGGATTTAAAAAAAAAAAAAAAAAACAGGTAGTAGATGTGGGGCTGCTCTGGGAGCCAAGCTGCGAGTCCGTGGGCAGTCCCGGGGCTGAGCCGGGGCCTCCCCTGAGCTGCACCAAGCCCTTCTGGTTCACTAATTTTACATGGTGCTGAGAATCGAACCCGGGCCGCGCACGTACTAGGCGAGTGCTCTACCGCTGAGCCACAATCCCAGCCCTTTTTTTTTTTTTTAAACTTCATTTTCAGACAGGTTTTCTCTAAGTTGCTAAGACTGGCCTTGAACTTGCAATCCTCCTGCCTTGGCCTCCAGAGTCCCGGGGTGGCAGATCCAGCTACCACACCCAGCCCACACCGTTTATCATAATAAAAGTCAAATAAAATCAAAGATAAAAACGTGAAAGTTAAATTAGAAAATTCAAACATCGTCCAGCTGAGCACGTCTGTGCACACACACACTCGCAGGACACTGTGCCCAGCAAGGAGTAAGACCCTGATGAACAGGGTCGTGTCACGGCCATGGAGCCAGCTCAGCGGCTGGGGGCACCCTGGGACCGCACGAGCTGCAGAGCGCACCAGTGGCGGCGGCCGGCTCCCCACGGCACTCCCAGGCCAGCAGCAGGAGCGGGCAGCTGCACCCCCACCCCACAAGCACGCTGGCAGCAAGCATCGCCAGTGACCACCCTTTGTACGTGCCCTGCGTCGCCCAGGCCCCATGGGACCTGCAGAGGCGCATGAGGGCCTTCTGAGGGCACTGTTGCCAGGAAGGGCTGTGACCCACCACAGCTGGCTACGAGGGACGGGTCGACACACGGGGAGGGGCAAGTGCAGGTTGCGGGGTGCACCACAGGCCAGCAGCCCAACACTGGCACAGGCGCAGTTGGGAGAGACGGTGGGCCTGGGTGTGGCCCAGTGTGCGGTGGAGCCCCAGGTCCACCCCCAGGGCCGCAGAAGAGAACACAGGTTAGAATGGCAGAGAGCAAGTGACGTCGGCAGCCACCAGGCAGCGCCCACAGGCGAGCGCAGATGGAAAGGCCGCTGCGGAGGCGAACAGGAGTCTCTTCCATCGGAGGGTGCTGGCAGCACTTGACAGTGGTGACCCCAGTCCTCAGGAGGGACTTGAGGGCCATTCAGGGACACAGCGTGGCGTGGCCACCCCTGACCGTACAGCAACTCAGGACAGGCCCAACCCAGGCCTGCGCTCACAGGCCCTGCACACACCAGGCCCTGGTGCTGGTGCCTCCAGCAGCTGGGGACCATCTGGCCGAGGCTGCGCTAGCCTGTCCACTGGGCCTGCCTGACAGGGGACGACAGCCCTGGAGGAGAGGCCCCAGTACTCTCTCCTGGCCCAGGGCCTCCCGAGAACCCAAGCGACAGGAAGCAGGCTCAGGGGCCAGGACGCTGGGGACTGAGAGCACAGCAGACAGCACAGAAGCCACAGGCAGCAGAGGCAGGGGCGCAGCCGCAGCCTGGAGAGCGCGCAGGGCGAGGGGGATACCGAGAAGCTGTTGGGAGCTGGGGACAGAGCTCAGCTGGTAGAGCGCCTGCCTTGGGCACAGGCCCTGGGTGCAGTGCCCAGCACAATAAAATTTAAAAAGACGAAGCAGTAGCTGTGCCATCAGCGACACTACAAAGAGACACCGTGCCCCCTGCAATGCAGGCAGAGTCCATGGCTTCTCTGACAGAACTGCCACTGGGGCCTGGGAACTGGCCAGTCTTGCCAAGGAAGACTCCCAGTCTGCCTGCCTGCCTGCCTGCCCTACTATGCACCTCGGGCACTGAGGAGTCGAGTCCACAGCACTGACTCACTTGTTCAGAAAGACACCCCAGGCCAAGATCTCAAACACAGTGAACCCAGCCCTCAGCAGGTGCTGTCTGTGCTGAGCCCATGACGCCAGGGCCTGGGTGGAGGGGCGCATTACCTTCCTTCATGTTTGCAAACCGCTCCTTCAGCTGGTGATCCACCTCAGGACCAAAGGCAAAGTTATTCACAAATATAACACTGCAAAACAATGTTCCAGTTGAGTCAACCACAGATCCACTCCAGGTGCAGAGTCCCAGCGTGGCGACGGCCTGCCTCCAGCCACCTCCAGGCGCTGCCCACACCCACCTGCCACCCGCCAGAGCAGAGCAGAGCTCAGGGCCAGACGAGCTCGCGTTCCGGCCAGGCCCTGCTGAACCCTGGCAGCCGGAAACCAGAGTGTCTGGAAGCGCCCCCTAGCGACCACACCAGCCAGGGCACCCCTGAGGACTGGACAAGTACAGGGGGAGCAGGACAGCTGTGATCAAGGTGGAGGGCCGTGAAAGCCAGGCGGGGAGTGAATGCAAAAGATGGACACAAAAGTGGACACTCCGGCACCAGCACACAGAATGCAGAGACGGGCGGCCACGCGCCCACGCTGGGGCACACTGGAGACCTACACCGGGACCAGCACAGGGCTGGGTCCCAGGGCCGCCCACTGCTCCTGCAGGCACTGAGCATGGACAGTCCAGGAGCCAGAGGTAAGCCCAAGTAGGTCACGAGAGGGAGATGGCAGTGGGGCTGGGGCCACAGAGAAACACACTCCACACCCTCGACGAGGGGCCGTGATGCCACTCCTCAGACAGGACGAGGTGGCCAGTGACCCAGACCCAGATGGCCAGCATAAGGAAGGGGCTGGACGCCCCATGCCCGTGGGTGCCCGCACTGGCCGTACCTTGTGTTGGCGATGCGCTCTCTCCACTCCTCCGAGAGGAAATCGCCTCGTTCCAGCTGAGAAAGAAAAGAGCCAGGTGACTCCCCACGTGGGCATCGGGCAGGCCCCACAGCCGTGAGCCTGCCCGACGGCTGCGAGGAGCACCTGGAGGGAGCAGCCTGGGGGGACACAGGAGAGGATGAGGCCCCGCGAGGTGACACCTGGGCTGGAGCAGGCCAGGCGCCAGAGCAGGGCAGGGCCAGCGTCCATGCTGGGCCTGGAGGTGGGTGGACAGTGTGGGTGGGAAGTGGTGACAGCCACACCAAGGAGTGCGCTCGAGAGCTGGCAGGCTGGGTCCACGCTCACTGGAGCCACCCGAGGGCCTCCTGCGGCGCCTGCGCCCTGGCTGGGCCCTCCAAGGGCACACTGTGAGTCTCTGTGCCAGCCCCGCTCAGGCCTGCCCGAGGCGGCTCCTGGGGCTGGGAAGCCTGGGGCGCCCTTCCTCCCACTCGGTGCCCACAACGCGCACACAGCCGGGGATGAGGCCCGTCAAGGGGCCTCTGTCCGCTAGCCACACATCTGGCCCAGCACCAACTGACCGCGCGCGGTGTCCCCACACCCCCAGCGGCAGGGTGGTCCTTTCTAGGAGGGTCACACTCTTTTCTGGCTTCCCAGGTGCCAGAGGCTCGGGAGGGGTGGAGATGGCTGATGAGTCACAGCAGAAGCTCCCAGCTGACTCCCCGCATCTGGGAGGCGACCAGGACCCCTGTTGCTCACACAGCGCCCACAGCCCTGTGTCCCATCCAGAGCATCTCAGGACAGCAAGACACTGCTATTCTGCTGTGACAAGGTCACCACCCAAGACAGCAGCCACACACCCTGCGTTCTGCAATGAGCACAGAGGAGCCGCCAACCAGAGGCGCGACGCGCCAGAGCAGTGGGAAACCGAGCAGGACGGCCACCCTGAGCCTCTCCAGGGGCAGGGAGGGCACTGCACTGTCTCCAGCCGGGCCTAGCGTCGCCCCTCTTCCCTCCCTGCACACCCATGGAGCCCTCCGCACCCCCTGGGTCCCCAGACGCATCAGGAGTGACTCAGGCTACCTGGGGAGGTAACTCAGGAGGAGTTACCTCAGTGAGCAGCCAAGGCTTCCTGCGTGCCTCTCGTCACAGTCAGCATGTCACAGGTAGAAGCGCCAAGTGACCCTCACCCCAAACACCCTAGGGACTAGGTCTGTGTGCTCCCAGGTGACGATAGTCCACACATCGGCTTGCTGCTAGCAGTGCAGCATGTCCCGTGACTCCCCGAGAAGACCCTGGGAGCCCTGCCGGACCTCCCCAGCTCCCCACTGGCCCTGCTCGTCCTGTCAATGTAAAGCCACAGCAGCGAGGACAGTCACGTGCTGAGTCCTGGGAGCCCTGGATGCCAGCGCCGCCAGCCTGAGGGGCACTGCTCCTTCACGGCCATCCCCTGGCAGGCCCCTGCCCACAGGCGGCCTTTCCCCGGCTCCAGCCCGGCTCTGGGCCACGCTCTCTTGAAGGAAGAACAGCTAGAAGGTGTCCCAGACTGCAGGCCCCAAGGTGGGAACCCAAAACTGGCCCCAAGGTCTTGGGGTCCTGCTGATGCAGACAAGGCCAAAGGGAAATCCAGGCAGCGGGCGTGGCGGGGGGCAGAGGCAGCGCTCACGCTGCAGGGCTGGGCTGGACACAGCCCTGGGGCCTCTGCACACCGTCCTGGGCACAGAGACCGCTGTCTAGTCAGCGAGAGGGCGGGCTGGGCGGCAGGGTGGGCAGCTCTTCGTCTGCAGGACAGGCCCAGCCTGTGGAGTCTCCGCATGCAGGAGACTCGGGCAGCCACAGCTAGACCCAGGGAGGGCTGGAACCTCCCTCTTGGTGGGCGAGGGCCCCTGACAAGAGGGCATGTCCGCGAGTTGACCCTGTGGCTTGGCTATTCTGCCTACACACAGAATAGCCACCCCATCAGCATGGACACAGCACAGACTATACCAGAGCCCACTCCTGACAGCACCTGGCACACAGGGAGGCCAGGGTGGCCTTGACCCAGAGCAACCCAGGGTGAGAGGCCAGCGCCTGCAGACAGCTGCGGGGCCTCCAGGGCCGCAGCAGCCAGCCCTCCCCGCGGACAGCTCTCACCGCCCCGCGCATACCCGAAGGGCAGACCCCACGCGGGCAGACCCTCCTCTCGGAGGCGGACCACACAGTGTCCCAGAGGGTCTGCATTCTGAACACACGACATCTGCTGAGCACCAGGCCCACCACAAAACGCCAGTAACGCAGGAGAGGCTGGCCTGGTCTCTGCCCCAAAGCTGGCTCCGGGGCTCTGGAGTATAGCCGGGGCTCGTCGGCAGAAGCTGAGAGAGCCTCGAGCAGCCCCAGCCTCCAGGGCGCGAGCGGGACTCCGCTGCAGCCTCGGGAGGGCGCAGGTCGGGAGACCAGAGCACGGGGCAGTGTGTGCCCAGGCCCAACAAGGAGCTGGGGCAGGCACCTGGCCCAATATGCGGTTCTGGGCCTGGGGAGGTAGGCTGGCTATTTTGGGCTCCTCCTGGCTTGTTTCCTCTTCCCTTGAGGAGTAACAGAGGACGGCTCACAGCTTGCCAACCGGGCACCGCGTCAAGGCCAGAGAGCTGCTCAGAGGCTTTCCAAAACTCGGGACACAAGTTCCCGCCAAAACTGCCATTGAAAGAGCTCGCGGCATCCTCCAGCCACGCCCCCCGGGGAAGCCCTGCCTACAAACAGGACGCTGCCAGACATGAGGGCGCGTGGACGCTGGAGGCCATGGCCAGCAAGATGCCGGCTGCCTCTGCTCTGGTGTTCGTGGCCATCGCCCAGGCCATGAGGAAGGGAGTCCTTTTCCCCAAATTCTGCTCCTGGCCATAAGTCAGGAGCCACCAGCATGGACAGTGAGCACCGAGCCCCTAGGAGATGCCGACGATGGAGACGGGCCAAGGGCCACAACACGTCTCCAGACGCAAGCTGACTCCAAGGCCCGGCAGACAACCTCCATGAGGACGAGACGAGGAGGAAGGGGACAGCCAGGACCTTCACCCCCGTCCCTCTCTTCCTCGGGGATAAAGCACAGGAGGCCACCAGGGGTGCGGCTGGGGTTCTTTCTGGGAGTCACGGCAGGGAGACCTTTAAGTTCTATGCAATTGGAGCGCCCACCAGAAATGTGGCGCACACTGTGATCTGATAACGTGCATCGCAGCAAGTCTCGAGAACCTGGTGACCCACGGGGAGCTCTTAGCTGGGTGCCAGCAGACACAGGCCCTAGGTGGCAACAAGGGTCCTGGGAATGGAAGCTGAGCGGCTTGCTACCTCCCCCACCCCAGGGAAACCCAGAAGCCCTGGGACGTGGGAAGGCAAGAGGCTCACAGGTCCCGCCCTCACCGCTCAGTGAGAGGAAAATGTAGTAAAGGCTGTCGCCAAGAAAAGAAGGCGGGCTGCATCCCCTGCCAGGAGTGCAGGGCCTGGTCCAGGAAAAACAGGGCAGAAGCAGAGGAAGGGCTTCCTAGCTCAGTATGAGGCTGGCGTGGCCACCCGATGCCAGACCCCCAGCAGCTGCAGGAGAGGACTGCACATGGCATCGCTGGCAGCACAGGGCACAGCCTCAGCCAAAGGAAGCCAGGGCCAGCTGGACTTGCCTGACCATTGCCAGCAGCAGGCCACAGGCAGGGTGCAGCTCAAGGCAGAGCACTTGCCTCTAGCGGACGTGAGCCCTGGGGTCATCCCCAGCACTGAAAGAAAAGACTTAAAAAGCAACAGCTTAAGATGAAAAATGAGTGTCCCATCAGCTGGCCCCTGGCCAGAAGGGCCCACACACCCACCTGCACATGGGCTGTGACATGTCCCCAACACTCTCAGGAAGGGACACAAGGAGGGCCCTGAAGAGCAGCCAACCTGTGCAGCAAGGGTGGGGTAACTCCACCACCCCAGGTGCCTCCTGCGAGCACAGCCAGGGCGGCGGAGCTGGCCACCCCGAGGCAGCCCTCGGGACTCGAGGACGAGACGGAGGGGGCCTTCTGGGTGATGCCAGGCTGCCCTCATGCCAGAAGGCTCACCCAAGTGCCAGTCCTCCTCCTGCTAGGGGTCAGGGTGACCACACACTGCCTGAAGGATGGAGGGCCAGGGCCGGAGAGGCGTAAGGGCGAGGCTCCCACGTCACCGAGCGGGAATGGGCAGGGCCTGGGTGGACGGGGTGGGGGCAGGGGGTGTAGCCGCAGGCATGGAGCGATGGCACTCACTGTGTATTCTGCATGCTTTTTTCCATACCATTTCATCCACTTCCTGAACTCTCGGTCCATGGTCTGGAAGGAACACGTACCAAACAGCCCGTCAGAAACCCAGGGGGCCAGGAAGACACAGGAGGCCTAAGGCACCCACCCACCCAGGCGCCTGCAGAACCCAGGTCTCATGCTCTGCAGGCCCTCCCTGTCGGGTGGCAGTTCCACCTGCAGCACAGCCCTGCTGAGACGCACCCAGGGTGCTAGAGCAACGGCTCGGGAACACCCACACCAAGCCCAACTGACTCAGCCCTGGGCAGAGGCTACAATGGGGTGGCTCCAAAGGCCCAACCCTCCACTGCTGAGAGGGGGATGGCCGAGGGAGGGGAGGGGCAGTGAGAGTCAGGTGTGCAGAGGGGAGGAGGTAAGCACGATTCTTCTGCCAGGAGGGGAACGGTCACCTCCTCCCAGAAGTCATGGAGTGCAATCCCAGGACAATGGGACCAAGGGCATAGGGGCCTGCCAAGGCTTCTCCCTGCACCACAAGGGATGTGGCACTTGAAGGAGGGCTGCTGTTGCAAACACACGCACCTGATCCAACCTGCAGGGACTGGCGCCAGGTGGGCAAGCCCTGGAGGGCAGGGACTAGGCACACCAGGCCTGTGCTCAGGGGGCCCCCTGGCCCCAACGTGCCCACTCACCTCCGCGTACTTGGCTGGGATGTCTGCTTTCTCCACTCCGTAGTGATGCTTGCAGTTGGTGGCTGCAGCAACCTGAAGGACAACCTGCCCCACACCTTCAAGCAGAGAGTCGTATCAGAGGCCAAGGGAGCCCGCGGGAGGGGCGCGGCCACCTGGGGACTCCACCAGGTGGACCCTACTGAGGGGAGGCCACTTCAGAGTCGGGGACACAAGCTACATGATCATGTCCACTGATACCAAGAGTCGAGGCCACGCAACTCCTCAGAACACTCGGACCTCTGAAGTCACTTGGAACACCTCACATGAGCTCCCACCAGACATCTCAGCTCCATCCACTCACCCAGGGCAGTCCTCTGGGCCCCCAAAGCAGAATCCTCTCTGAGGACCCTGCACGGGTCACTGCTCAGAAGGCACAGCAGTGCCTGGAAAGATGCTCCTCTACCTGTCACCCAAAGTCACCATGGCATGTATCCTGGCAGGCCCGAGACACCCTCAAGGAAGTCCAACGTGACCCAACTCAGGGACGCCTGGGGACTGGAGATGCAGCAAGGTCCCCCCAAAGATGGAGATGGTGTCTCCAATCACTGTCATCTCGGAGCATCCCTGCAGGGCCAGCACACCTAGTGCCTGTGGGGAAGCGAGCGCTGCGACTGCTGGCACCGGGGCCCTGCGTGTCACGGTGCCGATGCAGCAGGGCCTGCAGCACCACCTCTCCTGGCGTGGAGGCCAGTGCTGCGTCTCAGCCTGCTGTCCGGGCGTGCACGGCGTGTTCCAGTAACAAGGAGCATGCTACTGGGGTCCACGTCAGCAGAGGTGGCCAGAGCCGGTCCTGAGAGTGCAGGACTCAGTCTCCACAGGGCCAGGCCTCAGGCCACACCTGTCATCCCGGCTGGTCAGAAGGCTGAGGCAGGGATGCAAGTTTGAAGTCAGTCTGGGCAACTCCGTGGGACCCTGTCTCCAAATTTAAACAAAAAGCAAACAAAACAAAACAAGAAAAGCCGGGCATGATGGCGCACGCCTGTAATCCCAGCAGCTTTGAAGGCTGAGGCAGGAGGAGGCAAAGTTCAAAGCCAGCCTCAGCAACTTAACGAGGCCCTAAGCAACTCAGCAAGACCCTGTCTCAAAATTAAAAAATAAAAAGGGGGTGGGGGTTGTGGCTCAGTGGAAGAGCGCTCGCCTCGCACGTGCGTGGCCCGGGTTCGATCCTCAGCACCACGTAAACATAAACGCATTGCATTGTGTACAACTAAAGTAAATAAATAAATATTAAAAAATAAATAAAAAAGGCTGGGTATGTGGCTCAGTGATCAAGCACCCGAGTTCAATCCCTGGTAGCAAAACAAACCAACCAACCCAGCGGGGATGTGGGTCAGTGGCAGCGCACCCTGGGGTCTGATGCCCAGGAGTCCAGAGGACAGACACAAAGCATAAGCCCTCCAACAGACACTGGGATCTGAAAGATGGCATCCCCTCCAAAATTCATGTGGACACTTAATCCCAATGGTAAGGTGTTAAGAGGTGGGACTTTGGAAGGGGACGCCACCCTCATGGATGGTGTCAGCACCTTATTTGGTGCTAAGGAGGCTGGAAGGGGGAAGCTAGGCCCTTCCTGCATCCCACCTCCCGCCCTGTGAGGACAGAGCAAGAAGCAAACCCCAAGCCTCCGCCTGCACCTGGTGGAAGTGAGGCCCTCGGAGCACTGACCACAGAGCTATGACCCCGACGGCTGAGGTCCCCATGCCTCTGGCCAAGTAGCAGTCCCACAAGCCATGTTAAGTGCAGGCAGACAGAGTAGAAAGCCAGCACAGGCCAAGCAAGGGTCAAGGACAGAGCTCTGGGCCTCAGTGGAAGACCCTGGGCCGGGAGCAACAGGTGTGGTTCCGGGAGCCTCTTTCCTGGGTGCGAACACTCAGCCAGCACCGTCCTCCCTGCTAGCTCCTCTGCAGGATGTGCACACAGGCATGGAAACGGACGACAGCTCTCAAGTCATGCAACCCAACACTCACCACTGCCCAGGTCCACAAAGAGGTCGTCCTCAGTCATCTTGATCTCATCAATCATCTGGGCCACCAGGTCAAAGGAGGTCTCCCCATACACCTCCGGGGAGAAGGGCTCGTAGTTGTTGAGCTTCTCAGGGTCGGTCACCGAGTGGTTGTAGACCTGCTGCAGGATGTGCCGCAGGAGCCCATTGGACGGCCGGGTGTTCAGCTTCATGGGCTGGGTGGTGCCCTTCCACTAGGGGACACAAGGTAGCACCACACATGTCACACACACCGCCACAGGCAGACAGCAGGGCCCACCGAGACTCAGGGCTGGGCTGGGGCTCAGTGGTAGAGCACTCGCCTAGCACGCGTGAGGCCCTGGGTTCCATCCCCAGCACCACAAGCGCCGTGTGTGTGCCTGCTGTGTGGAGTGTGTCTGCGCGTGTGCAAGTGCCCACCTGACCTTCCTTTGCTGCAGCTGGGAAAGAGGGCGTGGGCCACATTCTGTCACCCTCCTGCTCGACCAGATGGCCTGCGGCAGCCCGCGTTCCAAAGAGCACTCCCTGACTGGAAGCTCATCCGGGCTCGCGGCCGCCCCTGCGCAGCCTCTGGCTCCAGGCTCGCTGCTCCCCAGGGGCACCACCTCGTGCAAGAGCACCTGTGCCCTAGGCCCAGGCACAGGCACGCCTCCTCGCAAGGCAGTGGTGCGGCCTCATCACCTCGGGCTCTGCAGCCATAGAAGGGTGTCCACCTGTGTCTAGAAGATCATTAGCCACGAGCTGCTTCAAGAACCAAAACCAGCCAACTAAAGGGAACGCGGTGGCGCACGCCTGTCATCCCAGCTCTTTGGGAGGCTGAGGCAGGAGGATCGCGAGTTCAAAGCCAGCCTCAGCAATGGCGAGGCACTTGGCAACTCGGTGAGACCCTGTCTCTAATAAAATACAAAAAAGGTCTGGGGATGTGGCCCAGTGGTCCAGTGCCCCTGAGTTCAATCCCCGGTACCACAAAAAAAAAAAAAAAAAAAAAAAAAAGAAGAAGAACCAAAACCTAGCCACTGGGGCTACCACTCATGCAGGGGCCCAAGACCCTGGGTGTGGCGCCAGCCCTGCAGTGTCACTGAAGGCCCAGCACCCCCGCCTCCTCACAAGAGGGCACGGCACGCCTGCGGCTCTGCTCCAGGCTCTGCTCACGGCTTCACAGCCCCATCTCCAGGACCCAGCCCAGCCTCATAGCTATGTGAAAGCCTGCGCCCGGCGCCGGCCACACAATGGCCCCTCTCGCACAGTTAGCTGATGTGACTCCCCTCCCACGGTCAGCAACGGCCAGCCAGCTACCCGCTGCGAGCTCCCCAGAGTGGCACACGCTGCGTGGCCAGCCAGCTCCGTGGACATCTCAGCCTGGCTTGGGAGGGACATGGAGGCCACACCCCGGCACACTTCTGCCTCCCCAGTGGACACACCTTCCAGGAGGAACCTGTCTGTCACTGTATGTCCCTCGTGAGAGCTGAGCATCTGTCAAGAGGCCCCACACCAGGGAACCTGCCCTCTCCAGAGCGCAGGCCCCCCTGGACGCGGGAAGCGGGAGCCCTGCTACAGGGTCCCAGCGTGTCTGCGGGTCGGGGGCTGGCGAGGTCAGACAAACCATGCCACAGCGGGGCCTGGATGGAGGACACCTGTCGCGGGCTAGCTAGGGGCACAGGGGCAGTGTGTGAGGGTGCGCGTCAGAAAGCAGAACCTGCCTCTGCGCTGGCGTCAGCAGCGGCGCCCCAGTGCTCCAGGGTCTGCAGGGGTGGGGAAGCAGCACTGCCAACACCGCCCAGGGAAGGGACAGCCTGTGGGCAGTGGGGCCACCTACCAGCTGGTGGATGCTGTCGATGGCACGGTTGTACTTGTCACACAGCCTCTGCATGCTTTCAAAGCTGAAAAAGGCAAGGGAAAGGCAAGGCTGTCACTGGAGCTTGGAACACGACCCTGGGTCTCAGACAGGCGCAGTTCAGGAGAGCCAGACCCCTCGCAGGGAGCCTCGGTTTCCCACCCGGTGAAGGGGCGCGGGCCCAACACAGACGCATCGGCAGCAACCCAGCCAGGAGTCGAGGGCTAACCAAGGCCTTGCTGAGAGAATGTGCCAAGGACAGCGTGGCCAGGTTTGGGCCCACACATGAAACGCGAGGTCAAAGTGGGCTACCAGGCATCAGTCAGAAAAGACTGTTGTCCAGCAGTAAGACCAGGCCCTCACACCCTGCAGCCAGGGGAAGCTGGCAGGAACCAGCCCGGTCCTGTGGTGGCCTTGTGGGTCTTCCTTTCCCTAGTTGGGGAAAGCCACCATCTTTCCTGAAGGTCTTCTGCCCGGGGCTCTGGAAGCCACCAGGCACGGTACGGGGGCAGCTGCCAAGGGACAGCGCACCTCTGCAGAGGCAGCACCCCTCTGCACACCAACACTGCTTCTGTCTAGGACCACCTTCTGAAACTCCTGACACGCTCCAAGATGTGAGAGCACGTTAGAGACGTGACCAGAAAGCGGAAGGAGCCCAGGGCCGCCGCCCAAGCCCAGCTACTTCACTCCAGGTGCCATCTGCAGCCCCTGACCACCCACGTGCACAGGGGTTTGTCTGGTTTGGCTTTCTGTTGTTTGGTTTGAAGTGCCGGAGATCAAACTAAGGGCCTCGTGCGTGCGGGGCAAGCCCTCTACAGCTGGGCGCATCCCCAGTCTTCACAGACATACCCACAAGCTTCTGCTCGGTCTCCTGGGCTAGAACACCCAGGCAGCTGCGACCAGCCCTCCCAGAGGAGCTGGCGAATAGTTCCCACGGAAACCTGCTCTTCACGGCATGCCCAGCAGGGTCCAGGATCAGGGACGGTGCCTCACACCCAGTGCCCACCACAGCCCCCTCTAAAGAAGGAGTTGACCCAATGACCGAAATGCCAAGGGGGAGGCCGGGGTCATAGCTCAGTGGTAGAGCGCCTGCCTAGCACATGTGAGGCACTGGGTTCCATCCTCAGCACCACATTGGAATAAATAAGTAAATATATTAACAAAACAAAACACCAACGGGGAGTCCTGCACCTGTGGAAAGGAGGTGGCTCGCGGGACTCTTAGCCACCAGCCACAAGTGGTCTCCTCTGCGAGGGTGACTGTGGGAGCTGGCTAGTCAGCCCTCGGCGCAGAGACAGGGTGGGTGCCCGACACCCACCAGCCCCACCTTCCACTGCACCCCCACCCCTGCCCCGGAGGAGCCCGGTGCTGCCTCCACGTCTGGGTGCGTGTCACACTGCCTCGTCTAGCAGGAGTCACGCCCGGCCTGCACTGCAGGGCCAGCAGGGCCGCTGGAGGAGGAGGACGCTCCACTGGGGCGCGCACCCACGCCCCCCGCTCTTGGGAGGGTGAGGCAGAGGAGGCTGGCACGGGCAGCAAAGGGTGGCCCCACCTCAACAGCAAGCACGAGCAAGAGATCCAGGATCACGGCTGGCACGACCCCCGCCACGCCTGAGGAGGCCACGGAGAATCAGCGACACAAGGACGGTCATCTGAGACCTCCAGCAACCGCAGCTCCACAGGGCCAGGCCCCGAGAGCCTGCTCCCCCCGAAAACTAAGATGAGAAGAATGAAACAAGGGCTGGGCTGAGGCTCAGCAGCAGAGCGCTCGCCTGGCACGTGCGCCGCCCGGGTTCCAGCCTCAGCACCACATAAAAATAAAAATAAACCCGTTGTGTACAACTAAAGCAAATAAATAAATATTAAAAAAAAAAAAAAGCCAGGCGCGGTGGCGCATGCCTGTAATCCCAGCACTTGGGAGGCTGAGGCCGGAGGATCGCGAGTTCAAAGCCAGCCTCAGCAACGGCGAGGCACTTAGCAGCTCAGTGAGACCCTGCCTCTAATAAAATACAAAAAAGGGCTGAGGATGTGGCCCAGTGGTCGAGTGCCCCTGAGCTCAATCCCTGGTACCACAAAAAAAAAAAAAAAAAAAAAAAAAAAAAAAACCAAACACTAACAAGAGCTAGGCAACCAGGGACCCAGCCACACAGGCCAGCGCTCTCGCCAAGGTCCGCAGCTGGCCACCACACTGGGCAGCCTCCTGGTGGCCACCGTGAAGCCAGCTCACTCTGGGGCAACTCCTCACCTTGGCCAGCCCCGCCTGTGCCCATGGTGGGAAGGACAGGCCCAGCGTCCTGGGCCATATCCTCCTGTAGCCCTCAGGGTGGAAGAGGAAGGCCACCTCCTCGCGTTTCTGTTTTCCGGATTCCGAGCCCCACATCTCGCACCCCACCTCAACAACCGTAAGCACTCAAGACCAGGGACCTCCCCCACATGCACCCAAGGCCACACCTGTGACCCCAGCCCTGGGGAGCGGAGGCAGGAGGATGGGAGTTCGGTCAGGGCTGGCCTCAGCGAGGTCCCAGCACCTCTGGGTCGGTCCCCAGCGCCAACAAGAGAAAAGCACACTCACACAGAAGCCAGGCGTCCCACGCTCACGTGCCAGCACGCGGGGAGCACGGGTCTCCAAACGCCCTGCGGGGCAGGCCCGGCAGCCTGGTGAGGGGCAGCGGGGCCCACTGCATGCTTACGGGGCCGTCCACCAAGGGCTGCGGCACAGGGACAACACAGCACATCTGGTCTCTGGCCTGGCTCCTGACAGAGCTCCCCGCCCCCAGGAACACCCTCAGGGACAGCCGTCAGCTCCTGGTGGGCTCCGGAAATGGCAGCAGCAGAAAGCACAAGCTGCGGCTGGAAGCTGGGTGGTCTCGGTCCCACGTGCACCCACCAGAAATGTCGGGGCGGCAGGTGGGATTAACAACCATACCTGCAAGGTGAGGCCTCCACAAAAACCCTGACTACACGGGGGAGCGTGTGCAGGTGAGGGGTGGCGCACCTGCTCCACAGACAGAAGCCCCAGGACGCCCGGGGACCTCCCCTGGGCACCTCCCATCTGGCTGCAGGTGTGAGGGGTGGCGCGCCTGCTCCACGGACAGAAGCCCCAGGACGCCCGGGGACCTCCCCTGGGCACCTCCCATCTGGCTGCAGGTGTGAGGGGTGGCGCGCCTGCTCCATGGACAGAAGCCCCCAGGACGCCCGGGGACCTCCCCTGGGCACCTCCCATCTGGCTGCAGGTGTGAGGGGTGGCGCGCCTGCTCCACGGACAGAAGCCCCAGGACGCCCGGGGACCTCCCCTGGGCACCTCCCATCTGGCTGCTCAGCTGCACCTTTCTCCCTGTGAGCCATCCTGGCCAAGACGGAGCCTGAGCTCGGCCCCAGAAATGCCCACAGGCGAGGACGCGAGGTGGCTGACCCGGAGCCTGCAGCACCAGGTCGGCGTGGCCACCCCTGTGAGCCAGCGCTCGCCAGGCCCTGCCATGCAGGGTGGAGGCAGCTCCATCCCCTGCCTGTTCCCACACCCAGGGTGAGGCACGGGCTAGGGAGGGTCACTGAGGCCGCCCTGCTGGCCAGCAGCTCGAGTCCCTTCCATGATGGACGGTGAAGGTGACGTCAGACAAAGAGCACCAGATGCTGAACCACGGGGGGCTCGTGGTCTCTCCAGGCTGGACCTGCCTCGAGTGGGCCTTCTGAGCGCCCAGGCAGCTGCCCGTCCCCTCGGCCCACCGTCCTCTCTCAGGAAAGGCCAGGGCTCCAGGCAGGCGCTCCAGGGACGCCCTGCCCTGCCCCCACCCCCACCCCCGCCCTGGGAGAGTGCTAGAAGTGACCACCACCAGCGACAGCGACGAGTTCTGACCACACCCAGCCCAGAGGTCTGCAGGGCTGGCGAGCCCCAGGCTGTGCCAGGGCTGGCGAGCCCCAGGCTGTCCAGGCAGGGCAGCAGCCGCTGGGCGTGCGCTGACCTCGGGCAGGCGGCTCCTGCTATAAAAAGAACAACTGCTGTCTCGGGGTGGCGTCACACACACCAATGCCAGCTTCTGCGACCTGGAGTTCCCAATCACGTCCTCGCTGACAGCCTTGGCCAACGCTGACAAGCACTCCCCCGACCGAAGTCACCCCGGAGGCCACAGCCGACTCCACAGGGAGGTCAGCATCAGCACGTGCCATCTAAGAAGAGGTGCCACTCCCGTGGGCTGTGGTCCTGGACGAACCGCGTCCCCTCATGGAGAAGCACCCAGGCACAGTCCATTTACCTTTTGGTGTCGTAGTCAATCAGGACGTAGTTCTCCATGGCAAGCTTGAGGTCTGGAATCTCTTCACAGACCCATCTGAAACACAAACGCGACCACAGAGACACCATTATTCAGACCCCTTTTTTACACTCCCCCACCCCTTTTTTTTTTTTTTTTTTTTAAAACCAGGGATTGAACCCAGGGGTGCTTTATAACTCAGCCACATCCCCAGCCCTTTTTATTTTTAATTTTGAGACAGGGTCTCACTAAATTGCTTAGGGCCTCATTAAATTGTGGAGGCTGGCCAGCAACTTACGATCCTCCTGTCTGAGCCTCCAGGGTTGCTGGAATTACAGGCCACCACAACCAGCTTACACTGCTTCTTGAACACTACTCGGTCTCAAATATAAAAACAAAATCTCGGGCTGAGGCTGGGGCTCAGCAGCACAGTGCTCACTTAGCACGTGCGAGGCCCTGGGTTTGATCCTAGCACCGTATAAAAATAAATAAATAAAATAAAGGTATTGTGTCCAATTACAACTGAAAAATAAATATTAAAAAATAAATCTCTGTGTTGGGGCTGTAGCTCACTGGTAGAGCGCTTGCATAGCATGTGTTAGGCACTGGGTTTGATCCTCAGCACCACATAAAAATAAATAAAACAAAGGTATTGTGTCTATCTACAACTAAAATTGTTTCTCACTCTCCCATGATTCAACTCAAAGTGTGAAAGAGAGAAGGAAGGCATTATTTATAACAAATGCAAAGTTTATGTTGAAGTTAATGTGAATCACGCTAATAAAGGTTTCAGAGTGAAACGGATTTACATGTTATGATAAAAATATATAAGAAGCCGGGCGCGGTGGCTCGCGCCTGTAATCCCAGCACTTTGGGAGGCTGAGGCAGGAGGATCGCGAGTTCAAAGCCAGCCTCAGCAATGGCAAGGCACTTAGCAACTCAGTGAGACCCTGTCTCTAAATAAAATACAAAAAAGGGCTGGGGATGTGACCCAGTGGACAAGTGCCCCTGAGTTCAATCCCTGGTACCACTACACAAAAAAAAAAAAAAAAATATATATATATATATATATATATAAGATTTTTTTAATTACTGTTATAGGATCTAGAGAACAAATCTGCTCAAATTAGGGTGCTCAAAAAGCAACTTACAACTAGATACTTAAAAAAAGCTGTTATCTAAAAAATTAAAGCTAGCCCAACAACAACAATAGTGCTTCTCAACACACACTGCAAGGGAGAGAGATGGGAGGGCCTGCGGGTGAAGAGACAGGACCTAGGTGCCGGCCCACTGCAGGGCGGATTCCTGGACCCCCTGCAGTCCCATCAGGGCAGCACCCTGCAGACCCCACAGACAGCCAGACAGAGGCAGGGCCATCTGAGGAGGCACACCGCCCTGAGGGTGCCATCACCAAAACCCAGAGGGAGAAGCCACCCCTCCAGGTCCACACCCCTCAAGCCACTTCATCTCCTAACCAAGTGCCTTCCAGTAAAGCAGACTGCGGCGCAGAGGGTTCCACGGGTGAGTCCACCCACACGCCAGGAGAGGGCCACTGCGGAGGACCGAGGTGCAGGCCTGCTACCCCAGCTACTAAGGAGGACCCTAGGCCTGGGCAACTTAGCAGGACCCTGCCCCATGTCTGAAAGGAGAACCCCGGGCTTCAAACCCCAGACTGGGGAGGGGAAGAGGGAGAAGAGAAAACACCCTCCTACCAAAACCCTTTCAGTTTCAGGAGGTAGGCATCACCCAGATACCAAAACCAGAAAGAGGCAAAGGACTAGGAAGACACGCTACAAGAAGGAAGCGAGCAGCCCAGCAGCCCTGATGGACCGCAGAAGTCCCGCAACAGTCTGGTGAGCCGAGCTCGCCCACGGGGACCAGGGGCCGGATCCAGAGAGGAACGAAGACGAGGCAGGACCGTCTCTACAGAGCAGAACGCGCACCACGACACTCAGCCTCTCAGCAAGCTGGAGATGCAAAGGGACTCCCTTGGTAAAGGACACAGGGTCAGCCCAGCTGCCTTCCCAACTCTGCTCTGCCTGTGGGTTCCCAGGAAGGCCACGGGGAAGCCACAAGAGCACACAGTGGCCCTCGCCGCCTCCAGGAAGCAGTCCTCTCAACAGCGAGTCCAGTTTCCAGCACTCAAGATCAGCCTCACTGTGTCCGCTACCTGAGGCAGGGGTGACCCCCCAACCCCTCAAGAACCAAAGCCCCTGGGGCCACTGGGCAGTGCAACCATCCTAGCTCCTCCTGGGACCCCTCAGTGTGCCCCAGGGTCATCAGGCCCTCTTCACCCTCAGCTGATGTGTTCACACTCACGTTGAGCCTGGGGTCCACTCAGAGCAGAGGCGTGCCTGCCCTGTGTGCCACCTGCAGGCGCTGGGTCCCAGCCCCAGAACCACACAGCATGCGCACGCACACAGGCACAAGGATGCAGAAGGTTCAGAAAGGCTGCAGCTGCCCTTGGGCACTGGGCACATGTCTGGGTCAACAGGCGAGGACTTGTGCAGCCACTCCTGGTCCACATGTCCTCCAGGCCAAGAGCACAGAGGGAAGCAGAGGCTGGAGGAGGCGGCTCAGCAGACCACGGCACCATCCCAGAACCCCACGCAGACAGAGCGCCCCAGGGAGCACACGGCTACCAGAACCCAGGGGGTGACACGGTCACAAGACCCACCTCAACGTGCAGAAAGGAATTTGTTTGTTTGCAGTGCTGGGGTTGAACTCAGGCGTGCTCTGCCATAGAGCCACCCCCCACTTTTTTTTTTTTTTTTTTTTTTAGAGACAGAGTTTAGCAAGTTGCCAGGCTGAACTTGAACTTGCAATCCTCTTGCCTCAGCCTCCTGAGTAGCTGGGATGACAGGCCTATTCCACCATGCCCAGCTAAAACTAAGTATATTTATATATACTTCCAACACGAAATTCAGAAATTTTGTTTTGTGCTGCCAGGCATGAAAACTTAGGGCCTCACACATGCTCTATCATGCTAAGCACATGCTCTATCACTGAATTACATCCTCAACCCTAAAAATTGTTTCTAAATGGCACATTTTAAAATAGCATTAAAACATATACACTTGGGGCTGGAGTTGTGGCTCAGCGGTAGAGCGCTCGCCTACCATGTGCGCAACCCGGGTTCGATCCTCAGCACCACGTAAAGACAAATGCATTGTGTACAACTAAATCAAATAAATAAATATTTTAAAAATATTAAAAAAAAAAAAACATATACACTTGGGGGTAATCTCATGAAAGATATGCACGACTTCTACATCAAAAGCTATGAAATACTGCAAAAAAAAGCTAAAGACAACATATAAAAATAAAGAAATATATTACAGCTAGACACAGTGGCACATGCCTGCAATCCCAGAGACTCTGGAGGCTAAGACAGGAGGATCCCAAGTTCAAGGCCAGCTTCAGCAACTTAGCAAGGTCCTAAGTATCCTAGCGAGACCCCATCTCAAATTAAAAATAAAGGGGGCTGGGGTTGTGGCTCAGTGGTTAAGCACCCCAGGGTTCAATCCCCAGTACCAAAAAAAATACACTACAGTGGGCTGGGTGCTGCTCAGTGGTGAAGCACCTGCCTTGTACCTGTGAGGCCCTGGGTTCCATCCCCAGCACTACAAACAGAAACAAGCAGGGGCTGGGGCTCAGTGGTAGCACACTTGACTGGCACATGTGAGGCACTGAATTCAATTCTCAGTACCGCATATAAATAAATAAAATAAACGTCTATCCACAACAAAAAAAAATTAAAAAAAAAACAAGTTGGGCTGAGGATGTGGCTCAGCTGTTAGAGCACTTGCTTCACGGGCACAAGGCTGGGAGCTCCATCCCTAGCACCACCACACAAGCAAACAAAAAAAGAAAAACAAGCAAACAACTCTACTTGTGGAGGAAGACGCCTGGAGGCCGTCCAGCTGGTCCTTCTCCCCAGAAGCAGATGTAGACTCAAAGCTAGGACGTAAGAGCCCAGCAGGCCTCTCCGGGAAGCAGACGCGCTGCCCCCATATCTGACACGGGCAGAAAGCAGAACCGCCAGGCAGGTTCTGGAGGTGCTGAAGAGGCCTCCACAGGCCACTCCCTACAGTGCAAGGTCCCAACAGCTGGTCCAGAGGCCCTTGTTTGGGCCCCTGGTGAGGCCAAGGGAGGACAGAGCCTGGGGACAGAAATGGGTTTCAGCGCCTCTGCCCACACTACAAAGCCCGGCACCAGCACCCTACTCCCTGGTCTCCTGCTCCCTGCAGATACTGTACGGACCCAATAAAACAATACAACAGAAAATCACTATCACACACAAAGCTCAACCACGTTCAGCTCGTGAATGGAGAGGTCACAGCCGTGTGGCACAGGTGATGGCTGCCCAGTGCTGCACGTTTAGGCTGGGGCCCAGTAAACAAAGTCCCAAAAGATTGGCACTCTAACCTGCTGAGACCTCAGCCATCGCTCAGCATTGAGGTTCTCCCCCTGACCAGGAAGGGGCCCCCTCTGAAATCCCCTTATCTCAGTAAGATAGACCCCCCCAACCGTCTCCACCCCTCCCTGAAGCCTCCTGTCTCAGAGGTCAGGTCAGGAATGTGACCACACCTAGGTGGATTCTGTCAAGCCCACAGACAGATGTGGGCTCCCTCCAGCCCAGCAAGGCTGGCCCCACTTCTCCCTAACAGGCACTCTGTCCCCCCAGAGCTGCCTGAGGGCACCCCTCCCTCTCCCCCAGAAGGTGCTCCCCTTTCATCAACCGTGTGCGCCTATGGCTCAGCAGCTCGGCTGCCCTCGGCCCCGCCCATGTCCACTCATTCCAGGGAGCCGCGGGAGAGCAGAGCCGTAGCCAGAGTGTCATGGGGGCAATGGGGCCACAAGACAGGCCACAGGTGCAGCTTTGCTGCAGGCCTGAGGTGGAGCACCCCGACAGGAAGTGGCTCCACGTTGCGCGCGTGGGTGAGCCAGAGGGCCACACGCGGCACATCACTGACCACAGAGCTCCCAGGACACAGGCAGCTGTCCGCCTTTCTCCCTGTCCCCACCTGTCGCTGGCTCTTCTCTGCACACTAGATATGTTAGGGCGAGGGGCAGCCCCGGGCCAGGGCTAGTCAGCACAAAACCCAAAGCGCGGGGACTGAAGGGAGCAGCGGGGAAAGCAGGCTGCTCAGAAAGGGAGGCACTGAGGCCCGCCAGCCCAGTCCACCTGGACCCCACGGGAAGCTGCGGCTCAGGCCACACACTGGAATGAAAACACCACGGCAAGACCTGGGCACGGCCGGGCACAGTGGCACACACCTGTGATTCCAATGACTTGTGAGGCCGAGGCAGGAGGGTTACAATTTCAAAGCCAGCCTTGGCAACTTAGTGAAGCCATAAGCAACTTTATGAGACCCCGTCTCAAAATTTAAAAATTAAAAAAAAATTTTAAAAAAAGCTGGGGATGCAGCTGAGTGGTTAAGTAGCCCTGGGTTCAATGCCTGTACAAAAAAATAAACAAGGGGCTGGGGCTCGGGCTCAGCGGCAGAGCACTCGCCTCGCACGTGCGCAGCCCGGGTTCGATCCTCAGCACCACGTAAACATAAAATGCACATGTACATGTGTACAACTAGAGTAAATAAATAAATAAATATTTAAAATAAATAAATAAACAAACAAATAACCCAGGCATGGTCAGGCACAGTGGCACATGCCTGTAATGCCAGTAACCCAGGAGGCTGAGGCAGGAGGATCACCCGTTCAAAGCCAGCCTAGGCAACTTAGCAAGACCCTACCTAAGACAAGATTAAAAGGACTGGGGATGCAGCTAGTGGTGGAACACTCTCCTGGCATGCACAAGGCCCTGGGCTCTACCCCAGGGACTACAGGAAAGAGAAAACTCCTGGCTATCGAATCCGTCAAGGGTGGTGGCCACAAGAACAGAGCAATGGCGCCTGGCTCTTGGGCATGCGGGACAGCACAGAGCCATCTGTGCCTCCTCGAGGCCTCTGCTGTGAGTGCCCCTCTGCAGGCCTGTGACCACCAGGCCGGGGCCTCCCAGTCTGGACTCCCACCCAATACGACAGGTGCTCTGCAGCTCCCAGAACTCACCGGATAGTCTCGATGATCTCATGAGCAGCATCGTGATGTTTGTCCTGAAAAAGACAAAGCGGCAGCTTAGCCCGTCTACCTGATTCCCTCCAGGCACAACAGCAGGGAATGGAGGTGGCTACTGGTTTTCCCTGGTGACCACACCATGGCATCCCACTTCCTTCATTTCTCCAATGATGGGGCTCCTGAGCGCACCCTCAAGAAAGGCCGAGTCGATGCCCACCCGCTGCAATGGCAGCCTCCCGAGTTGCGCCTTCCCAGGGGCCACTCCAGCCTACAGCTACCGCCTGCCTGCGACTCTGCCTCCACACAAGCCCAACAAGGGACTTGTAAGTCGCTGAGCCCACAGAGACCTGTGGCCCATCTGTAAACAGGGGTCACCATCACAACACACGTGCACAGCCATCCCAAAACCCAGAAGTGCCACACCTGAGACCAAGCCCACCAGCCCAAACCCACCTCCCATCCCTGCACTCCTCTGCACCCACAAAGCCAGCACCCCAGCTGGGGTGGCCCCTAGAGCCCAGGAGCATGGCCACTATGTGCATATAATACACAGGCCCTACATGCTGATAAAATAGGCAAAAGGATAAAAAGGAGGAGCAGCACCATAGAGCCTGTGTCCCCACCAGCCTGGTCTGGAGACCCCACAGCACCTGTCCACTCTCAGGCTCGCCATACTCCCTTCCAAAACACACAGGACCAGGCTCCCCACCCGCTACGGCAGTGGACATGCCTGAAGATCTGCACCCAGCCCCTCAAGAGGTGGGCGGGTCTCTGCACGTGTACACCCACCCGCACACGCAGGTTCTCTCCTTGATGCCCCTGGGCCCAGACTGAGAAGCTGCAAGACAGAATCTGGGCGTCGCCAGACCCAGCCCACAGGGCTCTCCTGGGCCCTCTGTGCCTCACAGCACTCCGTCCACAGCCACTCCCCATCCACTCCCCATCAGCCTGGAGCTGGCCGCCACGCAGAGCACCCGCAGCATTCCCCAGCCTGTCTCCAGGGCCACTCTGCTCCAGCCCAAGCCTCCAGATCTCCTGGCCACCTCACTCCACACCCCCAGTGGCCACAGGCTTTCCCAGTGCACGCCAGGCCACACGTGAAGGTGCACTTTTGAAATGCAGCTGCTGTAGGCTGAGGGCCACAAATGCCACCACACCCTGCATCTCCAGGTGGGGCAGAAAGGGACACAGAATCTCAAAGACAGCTTCGCAGTGCACGTGCTGAAACATTCTATACACGGTGAATGAAATAAAGACACCACAGGTCACCAGGAATTCACACACGGCTCTGTTCTAAGTCCATGGAGCTATTTCTGCTACTGCACACTGGGTCTCCCTGTCCCTCACTCGCCCCAGGGGGCTGACCCAGCTGCCTGGACCAGCCCTGTCCCTAGGTCACCCAGACTCTCCTGGGGCACCTGGAATGCATGAGCAAACCAACTAGAATTTGAGCCTGACACCTGGAGTACCCGAGCCACACGGGGGGTGGGGCGCAGAGGGCCTGCAGGCCCTCATGGCCCTGGGGCCAGCACCACCCGCAGCTGACCAGGCCCCGTGCAGTGCTACCAACTGGCTCATGCTGAGCAGCTCAAAGCCACAGCTCCACGCCTGTGCCTGCTCAGCCCGGGCCACAGTGTTCAGTGCTATACAGCAAGGGGCCAGCGCCTCCCCACAGGGAAGCCTGGCCAGAAAGGACAGCAAGTCTGAAAGGACCTGGACAGGGCCAAGCACACCTGAGCACTCGGGCGCATCACACGCCTCCCAGACACACTGGAGCCCTGCTTCAGAGTACCTCTGCTGAGACGGAGCGCTCATGGCACACAGCTGGCCCATCTGCAGCACGAGGTTTGGGTGGTGAAAAGCTCGCCTAGCACGCTCGAGGTCCTGGGTATCAATATTCAGAACCTCAAAACACATACCAGCCCAACGCAGTGGCACACACCTGTAATCCCAGCAGCTCGGGAGGCTGAGGCAGAGGATCACGAGTTCAAACCTAGCCTCAGCAACTTAGCAAGGCTCCAAGCAACTTAAAGAGACCCTGTCTCTAAATATAATATAAAAAGGGTTGGGGATGTGGCTCAGTGGTTGCTGAGTGCCCCTGGGTTCAATCCCCAGTACCAAAAATAAATAAATAAATAAATAAACAAATAAAAAATAAAAAAAAAACCCCACACTAATAAATAAGTAAACAAAGTGTACAATTCAGGCTGTGGTGCAGCTCAGTGATGGACGCCTGCCTAGCGTGCACAAGGCCCTGGGTTCCATCCCCAACTCTGCACAAAAATAAAAAATGTGTCAATTCTATTCAGCTGACATATCCGCAGAGTTGTGCAATCATCACCACATTCCAAATCTAATTCCAGAACATTCTCATGACCCCAAAAAGAAACCCTTCTGCCAGCAGTCACCCCGTCATCTCAGACATGGTGTGCACACAACTGACACTCCATCTCTGCAGACGCTGCTCTGGAATGTGCCAGTGGAGTCACACTTATTATGTGGCTTTTCTGCTACACACCTTTTTTTTTTTTTTTTTTTTTTGGTGGCACGCCTCCCAGTGCCAGACAAGCCCTCTACCACCAAGCTACATCCCAGCCTGAAGCCTTCTCTCTTAAGGCAAAGGTGGGGGGCCTTCTAGTCTCCTGATTTTTTTGTGGGGAGAGTGTTGGGGAATATACCCAGGGATACTCTACCACTGAGCCACATCCCCAGCCCTTTTTAGTTTGAGACAGAGTCCCCCTAAATTGGTTAGGATCTAAAGCCGGGCGCGGTGGCGCACGCCTGTAATCCCAGCACTTTGGGAGGCTGAGGCAGGAGGATCGCGAGTTCAAAGCCAGCCTCAGCAATGGCGAGGCACTTAGCAACTCAGTGAGACCCTGTCTCTAATAAAAATACAGAAAAAAGGGCTGGGGATGTGGCCCAGTGGTCGAGTGCCCCTGAGTTCAATCCCTGGTACCACAAAAAAAAAAAAAAAAAAAAATTGGTTAGGATCTAAGTTGCTAAAGCTAGCCTCAAACTTGCAATACTCCCAATTTACGGAGATTACTGGTGTACACCACACCCAGCTCCCCAGCCCTTTTTATTAGGAGACGGGGTCTTGTCACATTGCCCAGACTGGCCTGGAACTTACAATTGACCTGTGCCCAGCAACTCCCCTTCTGGTGCTATTAATAATATTCTCCAATTCACTGAGGATAAAGCTATAAACCTTCACTGACCCCCATTCTGTCCACAGAAAGCCCTGACATGCATACTCCAGATGCCCTGGTCCAGCTCAGCTGCGACGCTTCTCAGTGACTCACGTGGCTCCAGGAGAGGGAGCCCCAGGACACCTGGTTTGTGAACAGCCCTGGTCTCTGGATTCAGGGACGAACCCTGGCTGTTGTACCCCTCCCCAGGCCCAGGGTCTGGAGCTCCTCCTTCTGAGCAACTGCCCAATCTCTTCTCACTGAAAACAACACAGCAGCCCAAAGAAGAAACCGAGAATGTCTTCCAGGTAAAAATCTACCTGCGCAGTACAATGGGACTAGGCACGCCGGGCAACAGGCACACGGGGCTTCTTGTCCCAGTTCTCAGTTCTGGGGAACATCCACGACTTCCCTGACAGAGGCTGGGGATAGGGCTCAGTAGCAGAGCACACAGCACAATAAAAAATACTTCATTAACAAACAAAATTGTGGCTGGAATTATAGGTCAGGGGTAGAGCGCTCACCTAGCATGAGAGGCACTGGGTCCGATCCTCAGCACCACATAAAAATAAAATATTGGGGGCTGGGATTGTGGCTCAGCGGTAGAGCGCTCGCCTAGCACGTGCGCGGCCCGGGTTCGATCCTCAGTACCACATACAAATAAACACATTGTGTACAACTAAAGCAAATAAATAAATATTTTTTAAAAAAATAAATAAAATAAAATAAAATATTGTGACCTAAAGCTAAAAAATAAAATCACTTTTTTTTTTTTTTTTTTTTTTTGGTACCAGGGATTGAACTCAGGGGCACTCGACCACTGGGCCACATCCCCAGCTCTTTTTTGTATTTTATTAGAGACAGGGTCTCACTGAGTTGCTAAGTGCCTCACCATTGCTGAGGCTGGCTTTGAACTCGCGATCCTCCTGCCTCAGCCTCCCAAAGTGCTGGGATTACAGGCGTGCGCCACCACGCCCGGCTCAAAATCACTTTTTTTTTTTTTTTTGGTACCAGGGATTGAACTCAGCGGCACTGGACCACTGGGCCACATCCCCAGCCCTTTTTTGTTATTTTATTAGAGACAGGGTCTTACTGAGTTGCTAAGTGCCTCGCCATTGCTGAGGCTGGCTTTGAACTTGCGATCCTCCTGCCCTCAGCCTCCCAAAGTGCTGGGATTACAGGCGTGCGCCACCGCGCCCGGCTTAAAATCACTTTTAAAAAAGGTATTGTGAGCCGGGCGCGGTGGCACACGCCTGTAATCCCAGCACTAGGCTGAGGCAGGAGGATCGCGAGTTCAAAGCCAGCCTCAGCCATGGTGAGGCACTTAGCAACTCAGTGAGACCCTGTCTCTAAATAAAAAAATACAAAAAAAGGGCTGGGGATGTGAGCCAGTGGTCGGTGCCCCTGAGTTCAATCCCCGGTGGTATTGTGTCCACCTACAACTAAAAAAAAAGAAAAAGAAAGAAAACGCAGGCTAGGGGCCGGGTTGTGGCTCAGTGATAGAGCACGCCTAGCACGTGCACAGCACGGGTTCGATGCTCAGCACCATGTGAAAACAAAGGCATTGTATACAATTAAAACAAATAAATTTTTTTTTTTTTTTTTTAAATGCAGGCTACCTGGACAAGCACTGTAAACCACAGCAGCAGATCCAGTCACCAAGACTGGCCACAGGACACATTTGCGGTTGCCAGGCCACACAGTGGGATGTGCTGGCAAAGGAGGCTCCGGCCCTAGGCGCAGCAAGCAGGACGGCCACGCAGGATGACGGGCTTTAGTTTAAGACTTTACAGATTGCTATTTCCCAAACTCTGCATCTAATATTTTGGGGCTGAGGCTGACGACAGGTAACTGAGCCCTCAGGTAAGGCAGACCACAGTGCCACAAGGGAAGGTGGTTCACGACACAAGGTTGCTCCTTCCAGGGCTGCTCGCCTCCCCCGATTAGGGCAAGGGCACAGGGTTCCCGCAGACACCACCGCATCTCCACGGACACACGGGGTGGGGGTGATGCAAGAAACTCCCAGGTGTCATGGGCAGCAGGCGTCTCCTTAACCAGGAGCACCCACATGGAAACCACACCCACGACAAGGAACCCAGGTCAGGGAGGAGGCCAGGTGAGGCTCCTGGCCCTGCCACCCGTCTGTCCCCAGCAGGTCCCTTTACGAGGGCCACCTGCACACGCTCACGGCTGTTCTGCATCCATTCTGAGGCAGGTCCTGGTCCCAGGGTTCCTACACCAGACTGCAGAGCAAGGTGCTCGTGCCAGAGCAGAGATCAGCAAGATGACAGGCGAGAACACAGGCAGGCTGGGGTGCGCTCCTCAGTGGACGGCTGCCCAACACATGGGATCCCCTAGGTCCACCCCAGCACCACAAAAAAACAGAAAAGAGTCCCCGACAAGAATGACATGAAACCAAGCACAGCCTTCTTCTGCAGGCTTGTGGTCCCCAGACAGTGGCCCAGCCTCAGGCCCTGGTGCGCACAGCAGGTCCTCCAGCACGCCTCCCGCTGCAAGGCCTCCCGCCTGCTGACTCCCTTCCCTGAGCCCCAGCAGCTGGGATCCTTTAGGCCCCACCACCCTGCCAACCCTCAGAGAGGGGCTATGGCCCCTCAGCCTTCAGCATTTGGAAAAGCCCAATTAGACCTAAAAGGCAGTAAAGCCCCCCTCCACACCCCAGCTCCCAGATCTACACAGCAACAGGTATTGCCCCCACACACCTCTGACCTCCCCTCCTCAGCAGAGGCTGCAGACTCAGGATAAGTGCTTTAAAGACTCATGTGCTCTCTGGCCAGGGACTGGATCCGGGGCTGGGCAGAGCCTCAGGAAAAGAGCTACTGCACCACGGAGGCACCACGGAGGCACCACGGAGCTCGGTTCCCTGGGGAGCAGGAAACAGGCTTCCAGAAGCTGCAGAAGCAAGTTCAACCAGCCACTGCTTTTATGTTTCACTAGTTATAACAACTATTCTTATATGGTCCCCAAAATAACATCGCACCACAAAAGGATATAGAAAAGCCAGCGGTGGCGGACAACTCCTGCAATCCCAGCTCCTAGGGAGACCGAGGAAAGGGAATGGCAAGTGTGAGGCCAGACTGGGAACTTAGAGAGACCCTATCTCAACATAAACAATAAGAAGCACTGCAGATGTAGCTCCGTGGTTAAGCACCCTGGGGTTCAACCCCCAATACTGGAAAGAAAGAAAGGCAAATGACTACTCCAACTAATTTCCTCAGGGTGGGACTCCTGCGTCACGATCTCCTCACACCTGTGATTCATCGGGTTCCTGGGGAATGCTGGCTGCTCCCTGAGGAACATGGCCGGGATGAATCACCAGGAAGGCGAGCTTGCCCGGGCTGCGGCCCCGTTCAGCACCAACTCTGACCCGTGCATGACAAAACCACAGCTAAAAATACTCTGGACAGCCAGACCGGCAGCTACTGCTTCTGAGCCACAGTACTTCATGACCAGGAAACCCAAAGCCAGCAGACACTGGGGCCTCTGGCCAAGGATCACCAGCCAAGGAGCCAACCCAGCCTGGTCCCAGAAACAGGAAGGGGCCACAGGGATCCCACTAGACCCTAACTCAGCTCCAGAGGAGAAGGGAGAAAACCAAAGACAGGCGCCCCAGCAGGGAATCTGCCAAGAGACCCTGATGAGGAGTGTAGGCCACGGTGGGCTCTGGTTTTTTTGTTTGTTTATTTTAGGTTTCTTTTTTTCCTTGGTACTGGGGATTGAACTCAGGAGCACTCGACCACTGGGCCACATCCCCAGCCCTATTTTGTATTTTATTAGAGACAGGGTCTCACTGAGTTGCTAAGTGCCTTGCCATTGCTGAGGCTGGCTTTGAACTCATGATCCTCCTGCCTCAGCCTCCAGAGCCACTGGGATTACAGGTGTGTGCCACTGCGCGCTCAGCCATGGTGTGCTCTGGAAGGGCAGGTGCTGTCCCTCACACCTAGGTGGGGCAGCATGGCCCTCGACCTGGCTCCAGATATGGGTAACCAATGCTCCCAAGGCTGCCTATGCCATGTGACACTGCACAATAGTGGGTACAGAGGAAGGACATCCCAGAGCAAGAGGCCACAGGGATCTGAGCACTGACATGCACCTGGCAGACTGAGGCGTATTAAGTGCCACACACACGCTGCATGTCAGACCTGAAATGAAAACCTGCTATGGAATGAACTCACTCCATGAGTTCTTATTTTCAGAAGGGGTCTCACTATGTTGCCCAAGCTGGCTTCAAACAAGCGCCGCCTCAGCCTCCAGCTGGGCAGCTGGGACAATGGGCACAGCACTGCACTTAGCCAACAGAACTTTTTTTTTTTTTTTTTTTTTTTTGGTGGTACTGGGGATTGAACTCAGGGGCTCTCGACCCCTGGGCCACATCCCCAGCCCTTTTTTGTATTTTATTAGAGACAGGGTCTCACTGAGTGGCTAAGTGCCTCGCCATTGCTGAGGCTGGCTTTGAACTCGCGATCCTCCTGCCTCAGCCTCCCAAGTGCTGGGATGACAGGCGTGCGCCACCGCGCCCGGCTCCAATCAAAACATTTTTTTTTTTTTTTTTTTTTTTTTTTTTTTTTTTTTGGTACTAGGGATTGAACTCAGCGGCACTCGACCACTGCGCCACATCCCCAGCTCTTTTTTTTTTTTTTTTTTTTTTTGTATTTTATTAGAGTCAGGGTCTCACTGAGTGGCTAAGTGCCTCGCCATTGCTGAGGCTGGCTTTGAACTCGCGATCCTCCTGCCTCAGCCTCCCAAGTGCTGGGATTACAGGCGTGCGCCACCGCGCCCAACTCCAACAGAACATTTTTTTTTTTTTTTTTTTTTTTTTTTTTTGGTACCGGGGATTGAACTCAGGGGCACTTGACCACTGGGCCACATCCCCAGCCGTTTTTTTATTTTATTAGAGACAGGGTCTCACTGAGTTGCTAAGTGCCTCGCCATTGCTGAGGCTGGCTTTGAATTCAGGATCCTCCTGTCTCAGCCTCCCAAAGTGCTGGGATTACAGGCGTGCGCCACCGCGCCCGGCTTCCAACAGAACATTTTTAACTTGACCCTGAGCCTGGAGTCCACAAAGGGCCCTTGGGCCTGGCCCACATCAAGGCAACAAACCCCAGCAGAGCTGCCCTTTCTGTAGGCTGCGCCCCTACAGGAAGGAGGGCAGAGCAGCACGGGAAGGAGGACAGGAGCACTGTCTGCAGCTCCAGGGCTGCCGAGACCAGACAGCTGATCCAACAACTGCCCCTCTGTGGCCACTGCACTGCCCTGCAGGTCCTGGGCAAGTAAACCCGAGGTCTCTGATGAGAGGCTGAGGCCGCTGGAGCAAGGAAGTGGAACACAGGACACAGCTCACGGCCAGGCCCCCCGACATCATAGGAGAGGTTCCGAGAGCTGGGCCAAGGCCACAGGCGGCATGAGGGGCACAGGGTCAGGCCTCCCTTCTCCCAGACAGCCCACATAGAAGTGGCACCACAGTCCCTGCACACCAAGTGGCAGCAGGTGTGGCAGAGGTATGGACCACCACCCTGCCTGCAGACGCCAATTGCTTTCTGCCTGGGCACAGGCCTGCCATTAGCACCACCCAGCATGAAGGCCAAAGGCCTCACCAGGGCCCAAGACCTATGACCTGCACATGCACACTTACAGAGTCACTCAGCCACGAGCAAGAGGTGACACACACTGCAGCACACATGGACCTCAAGGAGGACCTCATGCTCAGTGAGAACCAGACAACAGGACATAGTACGGGACTCCACTGACAGGAGCCTCCAGAACAGTAAGTGCCCAGACTGGACGTGGACGTGTGGGGGCCGGGCTAGGAGGGGACGATACACTAAAAACAATAACTTGTCCGCTCTGGGGGAGCACTGGAGGCACTCTACACTAAGTCACTTAGCCACACCTCCCAGAGTCCTTTGGTTGGTTTGCTTTTGCGCTGGGGATTGAACCTGGGGCACTCAACCGCTAAGCCACATCCCTAGTCCTTTTATTTTTTTTTTTTTTTTTTTTTTTTTTTTTTTTTTTGTGGTACTGGGGGTTGAACTCAGGGGCACTCGACCACTGGGTCACATCCCCAGCCCTTTTTTGTATTTTATTTAGAGACCGGGTCTCACTGAGTTGCTAAGTGCCTCGCCATTGCTGAGGCTGGCTTTGAACTCGCGATCCTCCTGCCTCAGCCTCCCAAGTGCTGGGATTACAGGCGTGCGCCACCGCGCCCAACTCCAACAGAACATTTTTTTTTTTTTTTTTTTGGTACCGGGGATTGAACTCAGGGGCACTTGACCACTGGGCCACATCCCCAGCCGTTTTTTGTATTTTATTAGAGACAGGGTCTCACTGAGTGGCTAAGTGCCTCGCCATTGCTGAGGCTGGCTTTGAACTCGCGATCCTCCTGCCTCAGCCTCCCAAGTGCTGGGATTACAGGCGTGCGCCACCGCGCCCAACTCCAACAGAACATTTTTTTTTTTTTTTTTGGTACCGGGGATTGAACTCAGGGGCACTTGACCACTGGGCCACATCCCCAGCCGTTTTTTGTATTTTATTAGAGACAGGGTCTCACTGAGTTGCTAAGTGCCTCGCCATTGCTGAGGCTGGCTTTGAATTCAGGATCCTCCTGTCTCAGCCTCCCAAAGTGCTGGGATTACAGGCGTGCGCCACCGCGCCCGGCTTCCAACAGAACATTTTTAACTTGACCCTGAGCCTGGAGTCCACAAAGGGCCCTTGGGCCTGGCCCACATCAAGGCAACAAACCCCAGCAGAGCTGCCCTTTCTGTAGGCTGCGCCCTACAGGAAGGAGGGCAGAGCAGCACGGGAAGGAGGACAGGAGCACTGTCTGCAGCTCCAGGGCTGCCGAGACCAGACAGCTGATCCAACAACTGCCCCTCTGTGGCCACTGCACTGCCCTGCAGGTCCTGGGCAAGTAAACCCGAGGTCTCTGATGAGAGGCTGAGGCCGCTGGAGCAAGGAAGTGGAACACAGGACACAGCTCACGGCCAGGCCCCCCGACATCATAGGAGAGGTTCCGAGAGCTGGGCCAAGGCCACAGGCGGCATGAGGGGCACAGGGTCAGGCCTCCCTTCTCCCAGACAGCCCACATAGAAGTGGCACCACAGTCCCTGCACACCAAGTGGCAGCAGGTGTGGCAGAGGTATGGACCACCACCCTGCCTGCAGACGCCAATTGCTTTCTGCCTGGGCACAGGCCTGCCATTAGCACCACCCAGCATGAAGGCCAAAGGCCTCACCAGGGCCCAAGACCTATGACCTGCACATGCACACTTACAGAGTCACTCAGCCACGAGCAAGAGGTGACACACACACTGCAGCACACATGGACCTCAAGGAGGACCTCATGCTCAGTGAGAACCAGACAACAGGACATAGTACGGGACTCCACTGACAGGAGCCTCCAGAACAGTAAGTGCCCAGACTGGACGTGGACGTGTGGGGGCCGGGCTAGGAGGGGACGATACACTAAAAACAATAACTTGTCCGCTCTGGGGGAGCACTGGAGGCACTCTACACTAAGTCACTTAGCCACACCTCCCAGAGTCCTTTGGTTGGTTTGCTTTTGCGCTGGGGATTGAACCTGGGGCACTCAACCGCTAAGCCACATCCCTAGTCCTTTTTATTTTTTGAAATATTTATTTATTTATTTTTAGTTGTACACAATGCCTTTAATCTTATGTGATGCTGAGGCTCGAACCTGGGTCGCGCACGTGCTAGGCGAGCGCTCTACCGCTGAGCCACAACCCCAGCCCCCTTTTTATTTTTTGAGACAGGGTCTCGCTAAATTCCTTAGGGCCTCAGTAAGTTGCTGAGGCTGGCCTTGAACTTGTGATCCTCCTGCCTCAGCCTCCGGAGAGGGATTACAGGCGTGCCTACTGCACCCAGGTTCATTTTTTATTTTGAGACAGGGTTCCGCTAAACTGGTAAGGCTGACCTGCAACTTGTGATCCTCCAGCCTCAGCTCCCTGAGCGGCTGGGGTGACAGGCAAGGCCACCACACCTGGAAGGGTGGAGACCTTCACAGGGCTAGCTGAGGTTGTGCCAGAGGCCTATCTGACATGCACATTCCTACAAAGCCCAGAAAACCAAAACAGGCCAAAGCAACAAACAGAACATCTACCCAACCAAGCACTCAGGCAGCCGGCCTCGAACAGAACATCTACCCAACCAAGCACTCAGGCAGCCGGCCTCGAACAGAACATCTACCCAACCAAGCACTCAGGCAGCCGGCCTCGAACAGAACATCTACCCAACCAAGCACTCAGGCAGCCGGCCTCGAACAGAACATCTACCCAACCAAGCACTCAGGCAGCCTGCCTCGCCCTGGAAATGCAGGCCTTGAGGCACCACCGACCCTCAGGGTCCTCCTGTGGCTTACAGGCTATCAAGCCGCACCCCTGGGCTCCCCCACTCCAGAAAAGACAACCACAGCTGTCTCCAGACATCACATGTCCCCTGGGACACAGCCCCATCCCCACCCAGAACAGCTGTCTTAACCTTTCCAGAGTCAAGGGGCAGAACTAATGGCTCCTGCCCGAGCGCCCGGCACTCGGTGCCCCTGGACAACATCACGCAGTCCACGGAGGTCCTGTGGGAAAGGGGCGTATCCTCAGTCACCTGGGGCTGGGCTGCACGAGGACAAGGGGACATGGGACCTCCGGTCTCCTACGAGTGTGCTGCGTCCACCTGTGGCCACTCCAGGACACACAGCTCACAGGCAGAGGCCGGGCTCAGGGTCCCCTGCAGCTCCCACGGCCCCTGCACACCCCAGCGCCTGAGCCCTCCTCCTGCTGGCCCAGTCCCCACCAGGAACAGTGAGCAGTGTGGCCTGGACGTGAGTGACCAAGCACCACGCCACATGCATCACCAGCTGTGTCACCGTTTCCTTCTCCACCAAGTCCCCCGCCACAAAGAGCAGGACACCCACCCACAGAGGCAGCCTCAGAAAACACCTTGAGTCATTCTGCCCACGACTCAGGGCCGCCCACCAGCTCCGGCACACTCATCACAGGGGCCACTCGGCTGGGAAGCTGTCTCCAAGGCCCACAGCCTAATGAGTCACCCAGGGGAAGGCCACCCAGCAGCCCCCAGGCTCCTTTTCTGAACTGCCTGCCAGGCAAGTAACCAAAAATGCCACTCTGTCCTTCCCCACAGAAGGGTCTTCCTGCATTAGAAATGCCACCATGTAGCCGGGCGCGGTGGCGCACGCCTGTAATCCCAGCACTTGGGAGGCTGAGGCAGGAGGATCGTGAGTTCAAAGCCAGCCTCAGCAATGTCGAGGCACTTAGCAACTCAGTGAGACCCTGTCTCTAAATAAAATACAAAAAAGGACTGGGGATGTGACCCAGTGGTCGAGTGCCCCTGAGTTCAATCCCCGGTACCACCACACAAAAAAAAAAAAAAAAAAAAAAAAAAAAAAGAAATGCCACCATGAGCTCTCGGTGACGAGGGGCTGAGAGGCCATCCAGACCCTGAGTCAGTGCAGCACCAGCGCTGCCCCTCCCCGCTGCACCCCTCAGCTTAGTCGTGCAAACCCAGCTTGAAGCCGGCCACTGCTGAGTGTGGACAGTTGAGGCTGTTGCCACTTCCTCCCAGAAGCCTGTCCTCCAAGAAGCCACCTGTACCTCCCCAAGGGCCACACTGGCAGCCCCTCCCTCTGGGACCTCTGATGACCTTCTATGTGGCACTATAATTCTGATGACCTTTTCTTTTTCCTTTTTAACTTTTAGTTGTGAATAGACACAATGCCTTCATTTGCTTATCTTTATGTGGTGCTGAGGACGGAACCTCAGCGTGCCAGGCAAGCACTCTACCACTGAGCCCCAGCCCCAGTCCTTTTTTTTTTTTTTTTTGTGGTACCAGGGATTGACCCCAGGGGCACTCAACCACTGGGCCACATCCCCGGCCCTTTTTGTATTTTACTTAGAGACAGGGTCTCACTGAGTTGCTAAGTACCTCGCCATTGCTGAGGCTGGCTTTGAACTCACGATCCTCCTGCCTCAGCCTCCCAAAGTGCTGGGATTACAGGAGTGCACCACCGCGCCCGGCTCCAGTCCTTTTTCTTAGTCCTTTTTCTTTATAACTGAACTACCTTGTTGAACATAGTGGTCGTGACTGTCATCCCAGTGACTCAAGAGGCTGAGGCAGGAGGACCCCAAGTTCAAGGCTGAACTTGGCAATTTAATAAGACCGTTTCAAAATAAAAATACAAAGTTCTGAGAATGTGACTGAGTGGTTAAAAGCCCTGGGTTCAATCTCCAGGACAAAACAATAACAACAACTGAACTACCGGGGGCTGGGGTTGTGGCTCAGCAGCAGAGCGCTCGCCTAGCACATGCTGGGTTCGATCCACAGTACCACGTAAAAATAAATAAATAAAATAAGGATATTGTGTGTATGGTATTACTGGGTTCGATCCTCAGCAGCACATAAAAATAAATAAATAAAATAAGGGTATTATGTCCAACTACAAAAAGAATTTGAAAAATTTTTTTAAAAAATCAAACTACCAGCCGGGCGCGGTGGCGCACGCCTGTAATCCCAGCACTTTGGGAGGCTGAGGCAGGAGGATTGCGAGTTCAAAGCCAGCCTCAGCAATGGCGAGGCACTTAGCAACTCAGTGAGACCTTGTCTCTAATAAAATATACAAAAAAGGGCTGGGGATGTGACCCAGTGGTCGAGTGCCCCTGAGTTCAATCCCTGGTACCACAAAAAAAAAAAAAAAAAAAAAAAAAAAAAAAAAAAAAAAAAATCAAACTACCTTGGTTATGTAAGGTTCTGGAGACTAAGGAACACTGTCTTGTCCCCTGTGCTGGGCAGGGCACTGAACATGTTCTGCAGGTGCATTCAAAAAGAAGCACAATGGGCTGGGGTTGTGGCTCAGCAGTAGAGCGCTCGCCTACCACGTGTGCGGCCCAGTTAGATCCTCAGCACCACGTTAAAATAAAGGCATTGTGTACAACTAAAACAAATAAATAAATATTTAAAAAAGAGAGAGAGCGAGCATGGGACCCGGGGCTGGGGCTCAGCAGTAGTGCACTTGCCTGGCACGTGTGAGGCACTGGATTCGATCCTCAGCACCATATAAAAATAAATAAATAAAATCAAGGTATTATGTCCAACTACAACTAGAAAAAAGAAGCAGCAGCACAGACAAATGCAGGCCACATTTCAAAAGTGTTGTCACAGGAATACTCTGACCAGCCCAAACCTTGCGCTTCTGAAGCAGTCACCTTCCTGACGCAGCGACCATGAGACCAGGGCTGCAGTACTGCCCCCGCTCCTGACACAGCAGGACTCTCCAGTGGGAACGTGGCAGCTAAAAGGAAGCACTGTAGCCAGGCGTGGTGGCACACACCTGCCCATCCCAGGGACTTGGAGGCTGAGGCAGGAAGATCCCAAGTTCCAGACCAGGCTGGACAACTTGAAGAGACCTTGTCTCACCATAAAAAATAAGGGCTGGGGGTGTGGCGCAGTGGTGGTGCGCCTC
This sequence comes from Tamias sibiricus, assembly GCA_025594165.1. Classification (NCBI taxonomy): domain Eukaryota; kingdom Metazoa; phylum Chordata; class Mammalia; order Rodentia; family Sciuridae; genus Tamias; species Tamias sibiricus. Next base: position 1,555,202 of record CM046673.1, on the reverse strand, counting down.
TGTGCTCCTGCCCAGTCTGGAAATAGGAAGAGGCACCACGAAGCTCTCGACTCGTGCCCACGAGATGTCAATCCCTCCATCCCTGCCATCTGCTGCCCTCAGACAGGCCGCGTGATGACCATGGCGGGAAAGGCCCATGATGTTCAGGCACTGGGCCAGCCCAATCAATGAGGTCCTGGCCCCAGAGAGGAAACTGCAGGCCATGAGGCCCGCCTGCCACTGTGAAGCCAGATCCTGCCAGGCTGAGCTAAAGGTTCTATTCACACGGGGTGGGGACAGGGCCACTGTCACTGGGTGAGCTTTCACCTTAGTACCAGGGGAAAAGGACAGGGCAACCTGGCAGCAGCACCTGCCCAAGCCGCCAATGTCAGGTTCCAGTGGAGTTCCTAACTTTTTGCTTCCCCTTTTTTGGTACAAGGGATTAACCCATGGGTGACTTACCACTGAGCTACATCTGCAGCCTTCTTTATTTTGAGAGAGGGTCTCACTAAGTTGCCCAGGTGGGCCTCTAATTTGCAATCCTGCTGCATCAGCCTTCAAAGTCACTGGGATGACAGGCGTGCACCACTGTGCCTGGCTAGATTTCTAAACTTTTTATATTTTTAACTTATTTTGCTATGCTGGGACTCTACCCTAGGACCTCTGTATGCTAGGCAAGTACTCTCCCCCTGAGCTACACCACCAGCCCCTCTTACAATACCCCCAAATGGGAACTTTTAGCATGCAGAATGGCAGCCATCCACTCCCACAGGCCCAGCAGCCCTGATCTTAAGCATCCTCAAAATGAGGGAAAGACTTCAGTTTATGTAAAAACCTGCCCACTGAGCCAGGCGTGGTGGCACACGCACTTGGGAGGTACGCACTTGGAAGGCTGAGGCAGGAGGATCGTGAGTTCAAAGCCAGCCTCAGCAATGGCGAAGCACTTAGCAGCTCAGTGAGACCCTGTCTCTAATAAAATACAAAACAAGGGCTGGGGATGTGGCCCAGTGGTCCAGTTGCCCCTGAGTTCAATCCCCAGTACAAAAAAGAAAAAAAAAAAACCTGCCCACTGAATTTCAGAACGCCTTTACTCTAATCAAGAAAAACTAGGGGCTGGAGTTGTGGCTCAGCGGTAGAGCGCTCACCTAGCACTAGTGTGGCCTGGGTTCAATCCTCAGCACCATATAAGAATAAAGGCATGGGCCGGGCGCGGTGGCGCACGCCTGTAATCCCAGCACTTTGGGAGGCTGAGGCAGGAGGATCGCGAGTTCAAAGCCAGCCATCAGCAATGGTGAGGCACTTAGCAACTCAGTGAGACCCTGTCTCTAAATAAAATACAAAAAAGGGCTGGGGATATGACCCAGTGGTCGAACACCCCTGAGTTCAATCCCCGGTACCACAAAAAAAAAAAAAAAAAAAAAAAAAAAGAATAAAGGCATGGGAGCCAGGCATGGTGGCGCATGCCTATAATCCCAGCACTTTGGGAGGCTGAGGCAGGAGGATCACAAGTTCAAAGCCAGCCTCAGCAATGGCAAGGCACTTAGCAACTTAGTGAGACCCTGTCTCTAAATAAAATACAAAAAAAGGGCTGGGGATGTGGCCCAGTGGTCAATGTGCCCCCGAGTTCAATCCCCGGTACCACAAAAAAAAAAAAAAAGAAAGAAAGAATAAAGGCATGTGTACAACTAAAACAAATAAATATTAAAAAGAAAGAAAAACTAGAAAAAAAGAGTCAGCGTCCTGCTACTACAGGATAAACAAAACTGTCCTCTTGGCCGGGGCGCAGTGGCGCACGCCTGTAATCCCAGCACTTGGGAGGCTGAAGCAGGAGGATCGCGAGTTCAAAGCCAGCCTCAGCAATGGCGAGGCACTTAGCCACTCAGTGAGACCCTGTCTCTAATAAAAATATAAAAAAGGGCTGGGGATGTGGCCCAGTCTTTGAGTGCCCCTGAGTTCAATTCCCGGTACCAAAAAAAAAAAAAAAAAAAAAAAAAAAAACTGTCCTCTCCACTCAAGGGATACAGCGCAACAAAAACCAAAAACTGCAGGCTGGAGATGAGCTCAGTGGCAGAGCCCTTGCATGGTATGTGTGAGGCCCTGAGTTCCCAATGCCAAAAGAAAAATAAGTGACTATTTGAGTGGAGGAGAAACCCACAATGAGATCTGGCTGAGCACAGTAGCACACCGCTGTAACCCCAGCGACTTTGGATGTTCTGGCAGGAGGAGCCCATCAGTCTGGGCAACTCAAACTAAAAAACAAAAGCAGGTATGGTGGTGCATGCCAGTCATCTCATCGACATTGGAGGCTGAAGCAGTAGGATCACAAGTTTGAGGACAGCCTCAGCAACTTATCCAGACCTTAAACAACTGAGATCCTGTCTCAGAATAAAAAGTGAAAAGGACTGGGATGTAGTTCAGAGATAAACCACCCCTGGATTCAATTCCCAGTACCAAAAGAAAAAGAAAAGGAAACATCTTGGGCAAGGGGTGTGACTCAGTGGTAGAACACTTGCCTAGCAGGCACCAGGCCCTGGGTGTGACCCCCAAGGGCTGGAGAGATAACTCTGAAACCCAGAACAACTTGGATGAGGTTTAGATACATTTTGCTGACTTAAGGCACTAGAGCCAAAGAGCTACACACCGCTGGTTCATTCATCTGACTTTATGGAAAAAGCAAAACCATCAGCACAAAACAGTCTAGGAGGCCAGGAAGTAGGGGCAGATATGGTGGGCAAGACAGTGGTTATGAGACCCAATACAATTTGTCAAGACTCGCAGAACTGAACTCTAGAGTGAACTACACTACATGTGAGCTGAGAGGGGACAGAAGCTAAATCTGACCCTCCTGTGGCCCAGTAGGAAGAGTGCTCCAAGAGGGAGAGCTCTGCTGTGAAAACCGTGGAGTGTCCCTCCCGGGATGCACACCCAGCGGCCCAACTGGAAAAGCCAGCCAGCACAGCCCACCCTCCACTCAGGCCGCAGCACCACACCTCCAAAACCGGGCCCAAGCCAATCTTCAGGCCCTTGGGAGTCAGGAGCCCCAGGGTGCTAGGCCCCATCAGGTCTCTGCGGGGAGAAGGCGCCAGGTCCCCTGCAGGCCCGTCTCCGTGTGCACCCAGAAGCACCCCTAATCCTGCCTGCTTCAAGTCCCACCCACATGCAAACTGACCCCGAGGACCAGGATGCTGATGACACCCGGGAATCCCTGGACTTCTGGAACCCCAGGCAGCAGCTTTGTAAATTTCCACTCAGCCTATAGTTTTATAAGAGCCCCTAAAATTAGGGGGACAACACTCCCACTTTACAGGATAGCTCCAGTCCTCCCCACCCCAAGCAGGGAAAGCAAAGCACTCCCAGCGCCCAGGGTCACAGGGTCCTGCCCCAGTGGTCAGGGGGACAGCACTTCCAGCTCGCGCGGTCGCCCCATCCTGTCCCCGGGGTCGGGGACAGCACTCTCAGCTGCCGGGATCAAGGGGACAGCATTCCAGCTCCCGGGATCAGGGGGACAGCATTCCAGCGCCCGCGGTCGCCCCGTCCTGTCCCCGGGGTCGGGGGTCAGCACTCCCAGCTCCCTCGGTCGCCCCGTCCAGTCCCCGGGGTCAGGGGACAGCACTCCCCCAGCTCCCGGGGTCGCACGGTCCGGCCCCCGCGCGGCCCGGGGCAGGTTCCGACCCGACCCGCGGCTGACAGCGCCCGGCCGCCGGCCCAGCAACGCCCGCCACGGGCACCGGGCAACGGCAGCCGCGCGGGGCAGGCGGAACGGCCGCCGGCGACGAGGACCCGGCGGGCCTGGCCGCCCGCGCCGGGCGGCGCTGTACTCACGTAGACCGGCAGCGGCCACGGGTAGACGGCGGGCTCGGCCCCCACGGGCGACTTGAGCCTCAGCTCCAGCTTCTCCCCCATGTCGGCGCGCGCGGCCGCCGCACCATGCTAGGCGGGCGGTTGGGGAGGGCGGGGCGCCGCAGGGCGGCGGGCGGAGCGGGGCGGGCGCGGCGAGGGCGGGGGTGGGGCGGCCCGGGCCTGGGCGCCGCCGCCGCGCTCCCGTCCGGCCCCGGCTGCCTCTTTGTGGTCACAGGCCCGGGGCCTCCAGCGCCGCCGCCATCTTGGGCCGGCGTGAGGCGAGCACAATGAGCCGGGGGCCGGGCGGAACCACTCGCCGCGCGCGCGGGGGGGGCCGGCGCGAGGAGGCGGTGCGCTGACGCCGCCCCGCCCGCCTCGCCGCGCGCGCCACCCCTCCGCCCGCGCGGCCCCGTGGGCTCGCCCGCCCGCACGTGACCACGCAGGCACGCACGCTCGTTGGCACGTCCTCGGCTGCCCTCGCACGCCCCCCGCCGGCCGGAAGCGGGGACCCCGGGAAATCCAGCGGGCGGACCCTGTGGGGTGGCGAGTTCGAATCCCACCTCCCCACATCCCGCAGCTTGCAACTTGAGTGCGTCTTCGGTGTGGAACACGAGCGCAGGGGCCCACCCCAGCTGCCGGCACAGGACTCCCTCACGGTAGTGCCGCATTCTGCGTACCAGCCGCTGCACACACTCAGTACTGGCCCAGTGAATGAGATGAACGTCCTTTCGACTTCCTTTCTTTTCTTGTGGGGAGCTGGGGATTGAACCCAAAGGCGCACTACCACTGAGCTGCACCCCCTGCCCTTTTTGTTTTATTTTGGGACAGGGCCTCACTATGTTGTGGAGGCTGGCCTCTAACTTGCAGTCCTCCTGCCTCAGCCTCCACAGCCACTGGGCTGACAGGCTTGGCCCCGCACCCAACTCAAGCATGTTCTAGATGTCACCTTGAAAGTTGTTTTGTGTGAGGTGCTGGGGAGGAACCCAGGGCCCTCACACACACTATGCTAGGGCTCCACCACTGAGCCACACCCAGACCCATGGAGATATTTTAAATTTTAATGAAATTAAACGTTTAAACCAGTGGACTTTAAGACATAAGCCTCTTAAATAAAAATGATAGTAGGAGGCTCTTGTTTTGGACTAAGCTCCAGCCTTGGATACGAACACACTGGGCTAAAACTCAAAATGGGTCACGATCTCTAAAGTTCACTTTGCCAAAGGGAAACTAAGTTGTTATCTGACCTTCCCAGAAATCAGCAGACAAGAGATAAGAGCTCAATTTCCCCAACCCCACAGTCTCAGGAAGTCCCCTCTGCCTTAGTCCCCCTAATCAAAGGAGAGCCACCTGCAGAACCAGGTGTGGTGGCCACGCCCGAGGTGAGCCCAGCTACTGGGAAGCCAGAGGCGGGAGGACCCGCCCAGGTTGCAGACCAGCCTGGGCAACTCAGCCGACCCCGTCCCGCAGAAGGAAGGGTTGGGGTGCCACAGGCTCAGTGGTGGAGTGCCTGGCTCTTCCCCCGCACCACACAGGGACAGTCACCGGCAGTGACCTGCGTCACCTGGTTGTTTTTCCATTTTTCTCTTGTTGTACTGGAGGTTATACACGGGGACGCTTCGCCAGTGAGCTACCTCACAGAGAAGTGAGATTGATGTCTTATTTTGAGACAGGGTCTAAGTTTTCCCAGGCTGGCCTTGAACTCGTGACCCTCCAGGAGTCTCCAGGATGACAGGGGTAGCCACTGCACCCTGCAAACAAGGAAAATAGCCTTGAGGTGTCCTCCACCCTGGGCGTTTGGCTGGCTTTTTTCTTTCAGCTGTTACCTACCTATAAATCCAATCTCCTCTAAGCCGAGCCTGGTGGCACACACGCCTGTAATCCCCCCAGCTCTGGAGGCCAAGGCAGGAGGATCGCACGTTCTAAAGCCAGCCTCAGCAAAGTGTAGTACCCAATTTTCAGGAAAAAAGTCTCACGAGCCACTCATGTAATAGACAATGAAGCTTTATTCTGGCCAGGGCCACCAACTACGTCCAGCACAAAGCAGGATAGTAGAAAATGGCACCTGCTCATAGCAAGGGCAGGGTTTATAAAGCAAGGGTTAATACGTCCTCAGGCCCTCAGGTGGAGACGGCTTAAGGGTGGGTTAATGGGCCATCAAGGGTGGGTCAATGGGCCATCAGGAGAGACAGTCCAAGTCCAGTTTAAGTCTCCTTTGCTTATAACAGGAGGTGCTAGCAACTCAGTGAGACCCCATCTCTAAATAAAATACAACAAGGCGTGGTGGCGCACGCCAGTAATCCCACCCCCGCTGGGAGGCTGAGGCAGGAGGATTGCGAATTCAAAGCCAGCCTCAGCAATGGCGAGGCACTTAGCCACTCAGTGAGACCCTGCCTCTAAATAAAATACAAAAAAGGGCTGGGGATGTGGCCCAGTGGTCGAGTGCCCCTGAGTTCCATCCCTGGTACCAAAAAAAAAAAAAAAAAAAAAAAAAGATCTCTTCTACCCAGCTTATTGGACCGCTCTGGAGTGGCGCGCAAGGCCAGCTCATCTTCAAACTGTCCTGATTTTATCTTTAGACAACCTCTGGCTCTGACGAAGACCCTCTCCTTCACCCAACTTTGGGACAGCCTCCTCCAAACTCTTGTCTGGCTTGACCTTGGGCTCCCAAATTCTTCCTTGTCAAGTCCAGGATTAAAAAAAAAAAAAAAAAACCCTGCTAAGTCGGTTGAGCCAGGGACTCCTGTCCTGCACTGGGGCTCATTCTCCTCCTCTGATCAGAGTCCTTGCCCCAAACACCTCAGGAGAGGGCTCCCCGCCCTGGCCGCCTGCCTTCCGCGGGAGCCTGGTCAGGTGGGCCCAGCAGAACCCCCTTACCTCGGAGCTTCCTCTTAGTAATCTTCCATCCACTGCCCCCCTCCTCCCTGCTCCTGGAGTGCAAATTCCCAATTCTCCGGGTTGCATTATTGAGAGTCAAACTCGACCTCTCTCCCCCACCGCTAAAACCCCATCCCAACAGGCCCCTTCCAATGGAAGTCCTCGTGAGAACGGGCCTGGCTGCCCGGGTCTGGCTCTCAGCGGCAGCATCCGCGCTCCCCGCGCCCAGCCTGCCCTGCAGATGGTGGACCTGGCAGCCCACACGGTGGCATGCGTCAGGTCCTGAAAATACATTTTCTATATATATGCCGGCTCCGCGCTATTTCTGGAGGTCTGAGTCAGAGCTGGGGACCGAGGGGGGCTGGCATTGGAGAATCTTGCTGCCAAGTCACAGCTTCCCAGGACCGGGAGAGGCTGGCACCTGCTCTTTGCAGGCAAGGTGCCTGAGGGTCAGACAGGCGCAGGACTGACCCCCAGTCTCACAGGTGACAGGGGGGAGGGCAGAGGTGTGGGTCCAGAGGAGTCCTAGCAGCGGAGCAGGCCCTCAGACAGGCCCCGGGGGTCCTGCTGCGGCAGCTTCCCTTGGCTCCCGTGGCTGCAGGGCGCCCCTCACCCAGCCCAGCTCAGAACCTGGCGAAGGGCAGAGGCTGGGGACTCTACGGGCAGACAGGAGGGCTCCCGAGCACCCCCCGCAGTGGACTCTGCCCACTGCAGACTAAAGCTTGGAAACCACAAGCCACTATGGGCTGCCTTCCTCTGAGTGGTCCTGGTCAGGTGCCTGGGTCACCGCAGGGCAAAGCTGGCCCACACAGGGAACGGGCTGCGGAGAGGGGGGACAGCTCTTTTGTCCAGCAAGGACACAATTATTTACTCTAGCTGAGCTTGGTGGCACCTGGAGACCGAGCTGCTAGTAGGAGGCTGAGGCAGGAGGGTCACTTGCTGGAACCCAGGAATTCAAGACCAGCCTGGGAAACAGAGAGACTCCTTCCCAAAACAAATAAACAGAACAACAGCTCACAGGCAGGGCGCGGGGGCACACTCCTGTAACCCCAGCACTTGGGAGGCTGAGGCAGGAGGATCGCGAGTTCAAAGCCAGCCTCAGCAATGGCGAGGCACTCAGCAACTCAGTGAGACCCTGCCTCTAATAAAATACAAAAAAGAGCTGGAGATGTGGCCCAGGGGTCCAGTAACCCTGAGGTCAATTCCCAGTGTTCCCCCAAAAAGAAAAAACATGTTTTGTGGTCCTGGGGACTGAACTCTGGGGTGCTCTACTGCCAAGCCACACTCCCAGACCTTTTGTTGGGGGGTGGGGTGCCTTACCATTGCTAAGGCTGGCATTGATCCTGCCTCAGTCCTCCCCAGCTGCTGGGATCACAGGTGAGTACCAGCGCCTAGCTGATTTTTCATTTTGAAACAGAGTTCTGGTAAATTTGCCCAGAATGGCCTCAAGTAGTTGGGATTATCAACAAAGTTTTCCAGTAGGTTCCCTGAAGGCTGCGGGAGGCTGAGGAGGGCAGACACAGCAGGAACCAGGGGGGAGACGGGGTCTGCAAGTAACACAGCCTGAGGCTCAAGTGGGGGTGACCGGAACCCCCAGTCACAGGGCTGGGATGGCAGGCTTCCTCCCCGCCAAAGGACAGCCCCCGCCTCGCACATGCACACGTGTGGCCTGGTTCCAGCCTCAGCACCACGTAAAAAATAAATGCATTGTGTGCAACTAAAGCAAATAAATAAATATATATATATATATATTAAAAAAAAAAAAAGCTCTAGAGACAGGGGTCCCCACTCCCTTCTGCTTGCCAACCCCTTCCTGGCCTTGGAAACCAAGAGTCAGGGCAGCTGCTCCTCAGGAAGCGAAGGGAGGCTGGCCTCCACAGGCCTGGGAGAGGTTTTAAGCTTTCACCCTCAGGAGTCAGCCAGGCTGGTGCCCAGGGGGCCTCTCCCCTCCCTCCCTCCCTCCCTCTCCCTCCCCCTCCCCCCCTCCCTTCCTCCCCCTCCCTCTCTCTCTCCCCCCTCCCTCCCCACCCTTCATCCCTTTCTCTCCCCCTCCCCCTCTCTCCCCCTCCCCCTCCCTCCCTTTCCTTCCCCCTCCCCCTCCTTCCCTCCCTCTCTCTCCCCTCCCCCTCTCTCCCCCTCCCCCTCCCTCTCCCCTCCCTCTGTCTCCCCTCTCCCTCCCCTCCCTCCTTCCCTCTCTCTCCCCCTCCCTCCCTCTCTCTCCCCCTCCCCTCCCTCCCTTTCTCTCCCCCCCTCCATCAGTCCCTCCCTCCCTCTCTCTCCCCCTCCCCCCTCTCTCCCCCCTCCCCCCCTCCCCCTCCCTCTCCCCCCCCCTCCCTCTCTCTCCCCCCTCCCTCCCTCTCTCTCCCCCTCCCTCTGTCTCCCCCTCTCCCTCCCCTCCCTCCTTCCCTCTCTGTCCCCCTCCCTCCCTCCCTTTCTCTCCCCCCATCTCTCTCTCCCCCCTCCCCCTCCATCAGTCCCTCCCTCCCTCTCTCTCCCCTCCCCCCCTCCCCCCTCCCTTCCTCCCCCTCCCTCTCTCTCCCCCTCCCTCCCCCACCCTTCATCCCTTTCTCTCCCCCTCCCCATCTCTCCCCCTCCCTCCCTCCCTTTCCTTCCCCCTCCCCCTCCTTCCCTCCCTCTCTCCCCCCTCCCCCCTCTCTCCCCCTCCCCCCTCCCTCTCCCCCTCCCTCTGTCTCCCCTCTCCCTCCCCTCCCTCCTTCCCTCTCTCTCCCCCTCCCTCCCTTTCTCTCCCCCCCCTCCATCAGTCCCTCCCTCTCTCCCCCCCCCCTCCCTCTCCCCCTCCCTCCCTCTCCATCCCTGTCTATCCTGCTCCCCCACCTCTGCAGAGCTGGGATGGAGCCCAGGGCCTCCCTCATGCCAGGCAAGTGTCCACCACTACGCTGCACCCCCAGCCCTTTTTAATTTATTTTGAAACAGGGTCTCCCTAGGTTGCCCAGGCTAAACTTGAACTTGGAATCCTCCTGCCTCAGTGTCCCAGTAGCTGGGATCACCCTCCTGCGCCATAGCACCAGGCTCCCCTATATCTGCAGAGAGACCTCACGGATGCCTCGGCCTCTGAGCCTGGCTGACCTCGGCTCACAGACAGCTGGCCCTGCCACTCCCCCCAGGCACCCCACCACATTCCTCACTAGCAAGGTGATCTAGCCCAGCCCAGGTGTGACCTTGGGCCCAGGGACTCTGGAACTCTCCTCCCCCCAGCACTCTGGCTGTTCCCTGGGCTCCGCAGGCCTCAGGGCCCGCCCTGCACTCTGGTCCTCCAGGTAGGCCACCCTCCCCCACCCCACATGGTGACCTTGGGTGAATCCTTTAACTTCTGCTGGTGTCCTCAACTAGGTGGCCTAGGGTTGTCTGGCCCTGTGCTCTGCCCACACCTGTCATCCCAGCAACTCGGGAGGCTGACATGGGAGGATCCCAAGTTAGAGGCCAGACTGTGCAACTCAGTGTGTCTCTAAATCAAAAATAAAAAGGGCTTAGACTGTACTTGGTGATAGATGGTCCCTGAGTTCAATCCCCAGTCCCACTAAAAAAATGGTGATTTAGCTGGGCGCGGTGGCACGTGCCTGTAATCCCAGCACTTGGGAGGCTGAGGCAGGAGGATCACGAGTTCAAAGCCAACCTCAGCAATGGCGAGGCACTTAGCCACTCAGTGAGACCCTGTCTCTAAATTAAAAATTCAAAAAAGGGCTGGGGAAGTGGCCCAGTGGCCTAGTGCCCCTGAGTTCAATCCCAGGTACCAAAAAAAAAAAAAAAAAAAAAAAAGTTTGATTTGTCAAGTCTTTGTCACCACCCTTAGTCAGGTGTGAAGGACCTGGTGGCTTCTGGAGGCTGCTACAGGTCAGGACACTGGAACAGAGACTGGGACATATTTTTCATTCACATACTTGAACCCGCTGATATGATTTGAGGCCCAGACTTGACACTGGATGTCATCCAGATGCAAACTTGCATGGGAGAGGCAAGTTGGTAAGAGGAGGCCCTCCCTCCATCCGGGCCCTCCCTGCTGCAGGCCAGTGGGAGAGAGTCCAGGGGGCTCCCCGTCCCGGGCTGCCGAGAGCTCAAGCCTTACCCCCGTCTGAAACTCAACAAGGTCAGGGCCTGGAAATGAGGGGTCCCAGGTGTATTTGGCAAGACCTGCAGGGCTAGAATCCCAGGCCCAAACGCTGGCCAAAGAGGGACGTTTCAGCACCACGGAGAGGTCCCTTGCTGCCCAGGTTGGGCTGAGGAACTGGGCGCTCTCCCAGGCTCTGCGGCTGGGTCCCAGCTTGACTTGCCCACAGGTGCCTTAGGGGTCCTGCCTGTCTTCTTTGTTATTCTTCCTTGTGGTGCTGGGGGATGGAAGCCAGTCCTTCACCTGTGCCAGGCCCTGCTGCCCCCCAAGCCACGCCCCAGCCTTCTTAGACTTGAACTTGGGGCTTGAAATGTTCATCTGTGCCCCCCCATTTTTATTTTTTAATTTTTGCATTACTGGCATTATTGAACTACTGAGCCACACCTCAGTCCTTTTTATTTTTTATTTTTTTATTATTTATTTATTTATTTTTTTGTGGTACCGGGATTGAACTCAGGGGCACTCGACCACTGGGGCCACACCCCCAGCCCTTTTTTGTATTTTATTTAGAGACAGGGTCTCACTGAGTTGCTAAGTGCCTCGCCATTGCTGAGGCTGGCTTTGAACTCGCGATCCTCCTGCCTCGGCCCTCCCAAAGTGCTGGGATGACAGGCGTGCGCCACCGCACACCGGCTTTTATTTTTATTTTGATACAGGTCCTCACTAAGTAGCCGAGGCTGGCCTCGAACTTGTGATCCTTCTGCCTCAGCCTCCCATATAGCGGGACAGCAGCATGTGCATCTGGTCTGGCTGTTTGCACGTGTTTCTGTCTTTCCAAGTTTCCATCTGCAGGTGACCTTGACGGGGCCTACGGATCTGCAGTCCTCCCTCCCTGCCAACAGACATGCACCCAGGCTTCCTCTCTTGCAGAGGGTGAGCACACGGTCTCAGGAGGAAGCAAGTGAAGAAACAGGAGCGCAGCAAGAGGGATCTCAGAGGGACCCGGGGCCCTCTTCTGAAAAGTCGGCTTTTAAGGCTCTGGTTCCACGTGCTGCTGAGTGGGACTGCTCCTAGTGGGGACGGGGCATGCCCAGACAAAAGCCGCCCTCTGAAGCAACCCTCACAGCACTGCTCGGTGGCACTGGCTGCGCCCACACTGGCGGCCATCGGCCTCCAGAGCTGTGTTCATCTTGCAGAACTGGAACTCTGGGCAGGGACGCTGTCACACGCCTGTCATCCCACAACTTGGGAGGCTGCGGCAGGAGGACTGCAAGATGACACCAGCCTGGCATTTCAGTGAGACCCTGCCTCAAAAACTAAGGGGCCTGGGGCTGGGGTTGTGGCTCAGCGGCAGAGCGCTCGCCTAGCACATGCGAGGCCCGGGTTCGATCCTCAGCACCACGTACAAATAAACGCATCGTGTACAACTAAAGCAAATAAATAAATATTTTTTAAAATAAATAAGTAAATAAATAAAACTAAGACTGAAACTCTGTTCCTGTTAAACACTAATTCCAGGCTGGGGCTGGGGCTCAGTGGTGGAGTGCACTTCTTGTATGTGTGAGGCCCTGGTTCGATCCTCAGAACCACATAAATAAAATAAAGGTGTCGTGTCCACCTGCAACTGAAAAAAATATTTAAAAACAAACAAACAGGGCTGGGATTGTGGCTCAGCGGTAGAGCGCTCGCCTAGCCTCAGCACCACGTAAAAATGAACACATTGTGTATAACTAAAGCAAATAAATATCAAACAGACAAACAAACAGACAGACAGACAGACAGACAGAAAAGCCCCTTAGATCCTATTCTCTTCTCCCAGCCCTTGGCAGCACCTTGACTTTCTTCTTTTTCTTTTTCCTTTTATTTTTTGTACAGGGGCATTTTACGAGCTAGTTACATCCCCAGTACTTTCTTCTTTTTTTTTTAGTATTTATTTATTTACTTCAGTAGTACACAGTGCAATGCATCTACGTTTACGTGGTGCTGAGGATGGAACCCGGGCCGCGCACGTGGGAGGCGAGCGCTTTGCTGCTGAGCCCACAGCCCCAGCCCTACTTTTTGTTTTTATTTTTATTTTTATTTATTTATTTATTTTTGGTACCAGGGATTGAACTCAGGGGCACTCGACCACTGGGCCACATCCCCAGCCCTTTTTTGTATTTTATTAGAGACAAGGTCTCACTGAGTTGCTAAGTGCCTCGCCATTGCTGAGGCTGGCTTTGAACTCGCGATCCTCCTGCCTCAGCCTCCCAAGTGCTGGGATTACAGGCGTGCGCCACCACGCCTGGCATTGTTTTTTATTTTGAGATAGGGTCTCACTGAGTTGCTTAGGGTCTCCATAAGTTGCTGAGGATGGCTTTGAACTTGAGATCCCCCTGTCTCAGCCTCCCTCCCAAGTTGCTGGGATCACAGACTTGCACCACTGTGCCCAATTATTTTTTAATTGTAGATGAACACAATAACTTTATTGTATGTATTTATTTTTATGTGGTGCTGAAAATCAAAGGCGGGCCTCACATGTGCTAGGTAAGCACTCAACCACAGAGCCACAAGCCCAGCTCCATGCCCAGTTTTTTTTTTTTTTTTTTTTTTTTTGGTAACAGGGATTTAACTCAGGGCACTGGACCACTGTGCCCCATCCAGCCCTTTTTTTTGTATTTTATTAGAGACAGGGTCTCACTGAGTGGCTAAGTGCCTCACCATTGCTGAGGCTGGCTTTGAACTTGTGATCCTCCTGCCTCACCTCCCAGGTGCTGGGATTACAGGCAAGTGCCACTGTGCCTGGCTCGTGCCCAGTTTTTTTTGTGTGTGTGCTTATTTTTTTGTTTTTGTTTTCATTTTTTTAGATGTTGATGGACCTTTATTTTATTTATTTCTATGTGGTGCTGAGAATTGAACCCAGTGCTTCATGCATGCTAGGCAAGTGCTCTACCACTAAGCTACAACCCCAGCCCCGTGCCCAGTTGTGTGAGTGTGTGTGTGTGTGTGTGTGTGTGTGTGTGTAGCTGGTGATTGAAACCCGAGCCTCAAACATGCCAGGTAAGAACTGAAGCCGGGCGCGGTGGCACACGCCTGTAATCCCAGCACTCGGAGGCTGAGGCAGGAGGATCGCCAGTTCAAAGCCGGCCTCAGCAATGGCGAGGCGCTAAGCAACTCAGTGAGACCCTGTCTCTAATAAAATACAAAAGAGGGCTGGGGTGTGGCCCAGGGGTCGAGAGCCCTGAGTCAAATTCCCAATCCCCGGTACCAAAAAAAAAAAAAAAAAAAAAAAAAAAAAAAAAGAAAGAAAACAGGAAAGAAAACAACAAAACAGGACAGAACTCCTGGGGTGTGCCCTGGGCACTCAGGGAGCGCCGCGGTGACCCTGGCCGGGCCCTCCGAGCCGCCTCCACTCGCTCAGCCGCACCAGCCGCCCTCGGTTCCGCCACTGCTGAGCTGGTTCTGTCCCTTCACTTGACAGGAAGACTTTTCCCAAAACTTCTCCTGGCTGGGAAAGGTCGCTCAGCTCTCCTGGGCACCAGCGTTCCTGCGCTGCCTGGCGGACGGTGCGCGGACGGCTGGGTGGAGGCTGGGTGGAGGCTGGTGGAGGCTGGGTGGAGGCTGGGTGGAGGCTGGTGGAGGCTGGTGGAGGCTGGGTGGAGGCTGGCTGCACTGCGGCGCAGCCTCGAGCGTGGCCCGGGTCCTCTACCTCCTCCAGGCTCCTCCGCAGGCGCTGGCTGTCGCTGCCCCCTGCTGGCCGCCGTGAGGGTTGCAGGCAGCCGCCCGCGCCGGGTCAGCACGAATGGGGTGTTCTGGAAACTGTTATTCAGTCTTCCTGCGCTGAATTATTTTTATTTTTATTTTTTGGTATCGGGGGTTGAACTCAGGGGCTCTCGACCACTGAACCACTTCCCAGCCCTGTTTTGTATTTTATATAGAGACAGGGTCTCACTGAGATTGCTTAGCGCCTCGCCATTGCTGAGGCCGGCTTTGAACTGGCGATCCTCCTGCCTCAGACTCCAGAGCCGCTGGATTACAGGCGTGCGCCCCGCGCCCGGCCGAAACACTTCTTAAGCGCGTATTCATACAGCACACAAAAAGACAAAGCTGCTGGGCGCGGGGCACACGCCTGTGATCCCAGCTCTTGGGAGGCTGAGGCAGGAGGATTGGGAGTTCAAAGCCAGCCTCAGCAATGGTGAGGCTCATAGCAACTCAATGAGACCCTGTCTTGAAAAAAAAAAAAAAAAAAAAAAAAGCGAGCTGGGGATGTGCCCAATGGTCGAGTGGCCCTGAGTTCAATCCTGGGTACCAAAAGCAAAGCAAAACAAAACAAAACAAAACAAAAAAAAAAAAAAAAAAAAAACGAGCTGGGGCAGGGTGTAGTGGTGCATGCATGCCTATAATCCCGAAGCTCTAGGCAGGCTGAGGCAGGAGGATAGCAAGTTCAAGTCCAGGCTCAACAATTTAGCAAGACTTTAAGCAACTTAGCAAGACCAGACCCTATCTCTCAATAAAATATTAAAGGGTTTAGGGATGTGGCTCAGTAGTTAAGTATTCCTGGGTTCAATCCCCAGTACCAAAAAGAAAAAAAAAGAAGAAGTGGCTGGGTTGTGACTCAGCAGTAGAGCTCTTGCCTAGCACGTGCACTGCCCGGGTTCCATCCTCAGCACCACCTAAAAATAAAGGCATCGTGTACAACTAAAACAAATAAATAAATATTTTAAAAAATGAAAAGAAAAAAAAAGCTGGAGTGCCGGGCGCTGTAGCGCACACCTGTAATCCCAGCACTTGGGTGGCTGAGGCAGGAGGATCGAGAGTTCAAAACCAGCCTCAGCAATGGCGAGGCACTTAGCAACTCAGTGAGACCCTGTCGCTAATAAAATGCAAAAAAGGGCTGGGGATGTGGCCCAGTGGTCCAGTGCCCCTCAGTTCAATCCCTGGTACCAAAAAATAAAAAAGCTGGAGCTGGCCGGATGCGGTGGCGCACGCCTGTAATCCCAGCACTTTGGGAGGCTGAGACAGGAGGATCACGAGTTCAAAGCCAGCCTCACCAATGGCAAGGCACTTAGCAACTCAGGGAGACCCTGTCTCTATTTAAAATACAAAAAAGGTCTGGGGATGTGGCTCAGTGGTCGAGTGCCCCTGAGTTCAATCCCGGTACCACAAAAAAAAAAAAAAAAAAAGCTGGAGCTGTAGCTCCATGGTAGTGTTCCTGCCTACCATGTCCCCCGCACTGCAAAAGATAACAACAACAACAACAAAAAGAACACAAGGGCTGGGGTTGTGGCTCAGCAGTAGAGCGCTGGCCTAGCATGTGCGCGGTGGCCCTGGTTCCAACCTCAGCACCAAGTAAAAACGCATTGTGTACAACTAAAAGCAAATAAATAAATATTAAAACAAACAAACAAAAACCCCAGAGCATTATAAGCCATGAACACAGATATGGGCATGAGATCTCTTTTCTCTTTCTTGTGGTGCTGAACTGAGGGACACTGCATCACTGAACTCCATAACTATTATTTTGTTTTGAGACAGCATCTTGGTGAGCTGCCCAGGCTGGGCTGGAGCTTGGGACCCTCCTTTGGAGTCATTAGGTCACAGGTGTGCACCACCACCATGCTGGGCTTGATTTTTTTTCCCCTTTTTTGGTACTAAGGATTGAACCCTGGGGCACTTAACCACTGAGCGACATTTCCAGCACTTTTTATTTTTAATTCAATTCAATTCAATTAATTTATTTTTGCTACCAGGGATTGAACTCAGGGGCACTCCACCACTGGGCCACATCCCCAGCCCTTTTTGTATTTTATTAGAGACAGGGTCTCACGCCATTGCTGAGGCTGGCTTTGAACTCGTGATCCTCCTGCCTCAGCCTCCCAGGTGCTGGGATTACAAGCGTGCACCACTGCGACCAGCTTCTTATTTTTTTATTTTGCTAAGTTGCTTAGGCACTGCTAAATTTGCTGGTCTTCAAATCGTGATGCTCCTGCCTCAACCTCTCCAGTTGCTGGGATGATAGGTGTGTGCCAACATGCCTGGCCTGGCTAAAATATTTTTTCTAAAGATAGTTTTGTTATGTAGTCCAGTCTGGCCCCAATCTCTTGGGTTCAAGCCATCCTCCTGCCTCAGCCTCTGAAGATGCTGGGACTATAGGCATACACCGCTGTGTCCAATTTTTCTTTATATTTAAAGTGGCTAATTTGTGGTTGAAACAATCTTTATAAAATCCATTCTGATGGGTTTTTTTTAAAAATATTTATTTATTTGCTTTAGTTGTACACAATGCAATGCATTTATGTTACATGGTGCTGAGGATTGAACCCGGGCCGCGCATGTGCGAGGCGAGCTCTCTGCTGCTGCTGAGCCACAACCCCAGCCCCTCTGATGGGTTTTGATTTTTTTTTTTTTTGGTACTGGGATTGAACTCAGGGGCACTTGACCACTGGGCCACATCCCCAGCCCTTTTTTTTTTTTTTTTTTTTTTTTTTTTTTTTTTTTTTTTTTGGTGGTACAGGGGATTGAACTCAGGGGCACTTGACCACTGGGTCCACATCCCCAGCCCTTTTTTTGTATTTTATTAGAGACAGGGTCTCACTGAGTTGCTAAGTGCCTCGCCATTGCTGAGGCTGGCTTTGAACTCGCGATCCTCCTGCCTCAGCCTCCCGAAGTGCTGGGATTACAGGCGTGGCCACCGCGCCCGGCTGATTTTTTTTTTTTTTTTTTTTTTTTGTTAGTGTGGCTGTGATTGAACCCAGGAGTCCTGCACACTAAGCAGATGCTCTGCCATGGAGCAGCAGCCCAGACACGGACTTTTTGTTTTATTGTGCTCTTTGGTTGGACTGTATGCTCGATGTAAGTCGGTCGTATTTGTCCTGCATCTGTATGATCCGAGTTTGTGGCTTGCTCTTCTACTTTTTCCTAAAGGGGTATCCCTCAGGGCGGGCACTCGGTGTAGCCCAGTTGCTGTGGCGTCCAGTGCCCCTTCCTGCGCCTGGCACACAACAGGCCCTCGACGGATGTGTATTGAATGAGTTACTTGCCTTGGAGCGGCAGCTCTGGCCTCAGTTTCTTCCTGTGGGCATGTTAGTCCCTGTCCTGTCCTTATTTCAGGATTTTGTGAGGCTGCAGGAGACACGGGATTGGTTCGCCGCGTGGAATTTGGAGGTTCTCAGGCAACGTCATCTCTTAGATTCAGAAAAGGCGGAGCTAGGTTCTTTTCCAGGAACTGGACGGTTGAGCTCCACGTGGGCGCCCGGCCCACCAAGGCTCCGCCCACCACAGACCACGCCCACAGCTGTCACTTAGCCCAGGGGCGGGACTGGGCGGACCCCCCCATTTCAGGGGCGTGGTTAGACACAGAACGAGGAAGTGACTGGAGTGACGTAGGACACTGACCAATGAGAGGGCAGAGCCTGAGCCTGAGGGGCGGAACCAAGAGGCCGAAAAGGGCGGTTTTCGCATTGCGATTGGGGGGGGGGGGGCGGGGGGTGACTGTCGTCGTCAGGGAAACGGAGGCGAAGGGGCGGGGCCTCGGTGAGGCGGGGCTTCCTCAGACGGCCCGGCTGGGACCCGGCGGCCGCCGTCAGCTGACCTGCCGCCATCTTGTCCGCCATTTGCCAGCGGCTAGGCTCCGGAGCGCGGGCCTTTGGGCAGGGGGTCGTCGCCGCCGTCCCGGTTCCCGGACCCCGCCGCCGCCGCCCTGGCCTGGGCACCTGCCCCGCCGCGGCGGCCGGCAGCGCAGTGCTCCGCGGGCGGCAGGCGCGGTTCCCGGGGCCCCGCACGGCGCCGGGCCGCGGACCCTCTGGGGCCAGAGCCCGCGGGCCGCCGCGATGGCCCTCAAGATGGTCAAGGGCAGCATCGACCGCATGTTCGACAAGAACCTGCAGGACCTGGTCCGCGGCATCCGCAACCACAAGGAGGACGAGGTGAGCCGGCCCGGCGCGGGGCCGCCGGCCTGGTCAGCCCCGGCTCTGCGCGCCCTGCCCACGGGCCTGCCCAGCCTGCAGCCGGACCCGGGCTCCGGCCCCCCGGCCTCGGGGCGGCGGCGCTGCGCGGCCTCTCCCCGCCCAGCCTCCGCGTGCCCCGAGCTGCCGTCTCCGTCCACCCGGGCAGCATTGTTCTCGAGGCGGCGGCCCGGGCCTGCCGTGCCGCCCGGAGCCTCGGTCACCCACTCGGGGGTCTGCACCCCTCCCCTCGGTGGTTGCCCAAAGAGACCTGGTGGTGCCCGAGCACAGGTCAAGTTGTGGGGCCTGGTCTCTGCACCTAGGAGCCCTGGGGATCCTCCTTGGAAGCCAGGGGGAGGCAGGGGATCCGAGTGTGCCCCCTGGGGAAACTCCCGGTCGGGGAACCGTGTCCAGGTTGCTCCCCGCGGCCAGGTTGGGGACCCTGCCAGGTGTCAGGGCCTTGCCTGTGGGCCCCAGCTCCTAGGGCTGTCTCTTCTGCCCCCATAAGGAACAGCCCAGGAAATGCTGGAGTGGTGAAGCAGGCTTTGAACAGGAACCAAACACCAGCCGGTGGACATGGTCTCCCAGAAGTGAAATTGTAACTGGGCATGATTTCCTTCCCTCCCCTCCCTTCCCCCAGCCTGTGACCTAGATTAAGGAAGAACAGGAACATGGAGTGGCCACCAAGAGCCTGGCTCCACTGACGGATGCCCAGACAGGACGGTTATGCCTGCAAGCCCAGGTGGCAGAAATGAGCCGGTCCTGCTCGCTGTGCCCTGCACACCAAGGAGCTGGAAGTTAGGAACTGCTCCAGGTGCCCCCAGCCCAGCTCCTGGCTGGAACCCGAGGTCTTGTGACCTCCTGGGCAAGCAGGCTGGTTTCTCCCTCAGCGTACACCCCTTCCCTCCTCTGGCTGCACTTGGCTCTGCGCCCTCTCAGCGCCCTGGCTGCTAGGTTACTGTGTGCAACCAGCTTGGATGCCACCCCTGGTCTCTGATTAGGTTGAAGGGGTAGCTGGTTGGCATACGGTTTATGTACTGAGTGTAGCTAGCCAAATCCAAAGTGTGTTCACACCCTCCGGTGGCTTTTTCTGCCCTGGTAAGATCTCCTGGCTCCTGTCCCTCCATCCCATTCTGTGGGTGTTCCTGGACAGCTTGTTTGGCAACCTTGAGGATGGGCCACACACTCTCCAATTAGGGAGTGGTACCCCCCAACCCTGTTCTGGGGATTGAACCTAGGGGTGTTCTGCCACTGAGCTACTCCACAGCCCTTTGTATTTCTTATATTTAGACAGGGCCTCACTTAGTTGACCAGGCTTGTCTCAAACTTGCTCTCCTTCTGCCTCAGCCTCCTGTGTAGTTGGAATGACAGGCATGTGCCACTGTTTGGACGGTGTTTTTATTATTATTATTTTTAATACCTTTATTTGATCTATTTACTTTTACGTGGTGCTGAGGATTGGACCCAGGGCCTCACATGCGCTAGGTGAGCACTTCACTGCTGAGCCACAACCCCAGGCCAGCTTTATTGTTTTTTTAAATGGAATTGTGCTCTGTTGCCCAGGCTGGTCTTTTTTGTTAGCTTGTTTGTTTTTTGGTGCTGGGATTGAACCTAGGGGTACTCTACCACTAAGTCACCTCCTCAGTCCTTTTGTTGTTGTTGTTGTTGTTTTGTGGTACCGGGGATTGAACTCAGGGGCACTCGACCACTGGGCCACATCCCCAGCCCTTTTTTGTATTTTATTTAGAGACAGGGTCTCACTGAGTTGCTAAGTGCCTCGCCATTGCTGAGGCTGGCTTTGAACTCGCGATCCTCCTGCCTCAGCCTCCCAAAGTGCTGGGATTACAGGCGCGCGCCACCGCGCCCGGCTTCCTCAGTCCTTTTTAATTTTATTTTGACATAGGGTCTTGGTAAATAGCTGAGGGTCTCACTAAATTGCTAAGGCTGGCCTCAGACTTGGTGACCCTCCTGCCCCAGCTTCCCCAGTTGCTGGGATCACAGTTTGACACAGGATTCTAGACTGGTCTTTGGCTTGCAATCCTTTTGGCTCAGGCTCTGGGGTAACTAGGAGTACAGGTGTGGGCCACTGCACCAGAAGGGGGCCTGCTTTTTTAAATTTTTTTATTTTTTGTGGTACTGGGAATGGAACTAAAGGAGCACTCAACCACCACTGAGCCACATCCCCAGCCCTATTTTTATTTAGAGACAGGGTCTCAATGAGTTGCTTAGCACCTTGCTTTTTGCTGAGGCTGGCTTTTTTTTTTTTTTTTTTTTTTTTGGTAGTTAGACAGCATGCCTTTATTTTGTTTATTTTTATGTAGTGCTGAGGATCAAACCCAGTGCCTCACACATGGAAGGGAAGCACTCCGCCACTGAGCTACAGCCTCAGCCCTGAGGCTGGCTTTGAACTTGTGATCCTCCTACCTCAGCCTCCCCAGCCCCTGGGATTACAGGTGTGCCTTACCTTTCTTAGCAGGGGCCTAGTTTGGAGGGAGGTGTGCCTTCCTTCCTTGGTAGCCCCCCATATTGTGGGTCAATCCCAAAGTCTTGCACATGCAAAGCACACACTCTACCACTGAGCTGCACCCTCAGTTTGGAGCCTTATTTCTTCATTTAATTGGCAGGAAATGATAGTGCCTTTTCCATAGGCAGGGTCGTTATCAAATGGGACATCGGTGGTGGAATTGTTTTTTTTTTTTTTTTTTTTTTTGTGGTACCAGGGATTGAACTCAGGGGCACTCGTCCACTGGGTCACATCCCCAGCCCTTTTTTTGTATTTTATTTAGAGACAGGGTCTCACTGAGTTGCTAAGTGCCTCGCCATTGCTGAGGCTGGCTTTGAACTCGCGATCCTCCTGCCTCAGCCTCCCAAAGTGCTGGGATTACAGGCGTGCGCCACCGCGCCCGGCTAGGAATTGTTTTTATTTATTTTTTTAGGTGCCGGGGATTGAACCCAGAGGCACTCAAACACTAAGCCACATCCTCACCCCGTTTTTGTACTTTATTTAGAGACAGGGTCTCACCTAGTTGCTTAGGGCCGCACTAAGTTGAGGTTTCCTTTGAACTCGTGATCCTCCTGCCTTTGGAGTTGCTGGGATTTCCGGCGTGGACACCATGCCCACCTGGAAGGGCTTTTAAAGGGGCACAGGGCCTGGCTGGGCGGGGTGTTCTCAGAGTCCAGGTTTCTGTGTGTCCTCCACCCTGCGCTGACTGGTTGTACCTGTTGGGTGTTGCTGGCAGGACCTGCGGAGTCTGGGGTCCTGGTTCCTCAGAAGACCATGCTCCTGGTCTCAAGGGCATCCTCCAGGGCTCACAGATGCGGGTGTGCCACAGCCCCGGGCAGCTGCAGTGCCTGTTCCCCTTTAAAAAGTGGCTTCCTCGGGTTGGGGCTGGGGCTCCGTGGTAGAGCCCTTGCATAGCACGTGTGAGGCTCTGGGTTCGATCCTCAGCTCCACATAAAAACCAATAAATAAAATAAAGGCATTGTGAAAAAAATTCTTTAAAAAGCGGCTACCTCGTAGACTGCCTCCTGGCGCTTTCCTGTTGCCATTGCCCCGAGCGAAGACTTCCGCCCTGTGCTTTTCCGTATGGTTTTCCCAAGAAAGTTTCCTTTGGATGGTGGCTTGCCTCAGACAGGAGTGCAGCCGTCTTCTAGTGTCCTCAGCTGCTTCTGGCTGCACAGGTGTGCTTTGGTGTGTACCTCGGGGCTCCCCGGGGCAGCGCGTTGCCGGCAGGTTTGCCTGGCCCCTGGCCGAGCCCCCGCTCCCCTACGCTTGCTGTGGGGTGCGGGCGAGCCCCTCTGACACGCAGCTCAGTGGGGTCAGCAGTGCCATTTGCTCTGGGCGCAGTCTCAGGCTGGTGGCCTGGGTCCTCGGGTGGCCCCGGGTCTGTGAGGGTGTGCTGCGGGTGCTTGTCCCTCTACTGCCTTGTGCCTGGCTCCTGCAGGCTCCCAGCGCCTTCCCCTGCCTGGGCGGGGTCTCTTCTCTAGCCCCTCTGGGTGGCACCCAGGTGCCTCTTCTTGGCCTCTGCCCGGGAGGCAGGGTGGTGGGCGCTGGCTTCTCTGCACCTCAGTGCGGGAGGGCGCCGCGCTGCCCACTGCACTCCAGCCAGCGGCTGAGTGCACAGCGACCCGGGCAGGCCGTCTGGGGTCACGGCCACCCTGGCCTTGTCAGGTTCCCCGTGACGGCAGGTGCAGCCCGAGGGTGCTTTTGCCCAGCCCTTCAGGGACGTCGGCAGCACATCCAGGCGTGTGCAGCCCTGTTGGGGCCAGCTGCTGCCGGGGCCTGGATGGAACGTGTACCTCACGTCCACTGGCCCACTCCCCAGTGGGCTACCAGTGACTGGCACCTGGGTCGGGGGTACCCACCCGCTCCCGTGGGTGTGGCCCCAGGTGAGCCTGAGCCTGTGCGTCTGCCCCCGCCCTCGTGTGCGCCCTCCTGTCACAAGCCTCTAGACCTCTTGGTGTCCCCTGTCCAGCTTCTTTGCTCAGCCTGGGACGTGAGCCTCCCTGAGGTTGTGTCTCCTTGTGCCTGCCCCTTCCTGGGCACGGGCTGCCTGTGTTCAGGCCCTGGGCTGGGACTGGCTCTGCCCGCCCATTGGGCCCTTCTGCGGTGCCATGCCCTCCAGGCAGTGCCCATGCCCTCCAGGCAGTGCCTCTTTCCCCGTGGCCCAGGCGTCCAGGCTGCCTGTCTGGCTGTCTCCTGGCTTCTGTGCTGCAGCCCTGGAAGCCATAGCCCCACAGTATTGGTCTCTCCCTGCCCTGGGTCCCTGGGTGACCTGACTGTGGTCAGCTGGACACTGGTCTCCAGAGAGAGCCTCATGCTAGTCCACGCGGGTACACTGCCTCTGGATGCAAGATGGGATCAGCGGAGGACCTTGAGCTGGGGTTACCCTGGTCATCTGGGACCCAGGGTCACCCCAGGGCCCTCCTGAGAGGAGGCAGAAGGGCCAGTCAAAGCCTGGAAGACGCTCGCTGCTGGCTCTGGAGCTGGAGGCGGCGGGATGCCCACTCGCTGGTACCCAGGAGGGACTAGCCCTGCCACCCCTGGACCCACCGCGGCCTCTTCCCGAGGCGCACCGAGGCAGGCCGAGCCGCTGCTGTCTGCCTGACTCTAGGTGTGCGCAGCCAGAGACCATCGCGGAGGGTCGGCAGAGTCCCGGAGCCGCCGCGTCCCCAGGAGGCCAGCTGTGGGGATGCCGGAGCTCCCAGGCCAGAAGTCAAGGGGATGGGAGTGTGTGGTGCTGGCCTCAGCTGGCCATGGCTGCTGTGGGTGCCTGGTGCCACCACTGCCTGCGAACGGTGCTGCCTGTAGAGGTCGTGCTGGCCGCGCGAGCAGTCTCGAGGCTCTGCAGCCAGCTTTTAAGACAGAAAGGGAGCAGCAGGCGGGGCGGGGCGTGCGGCCTGGCTTTGAGGCGCCTGCAGAACCGCAGAAGCAGCAGGCGTCCACCTGGCCAGCGCCTCCCGCGGGGCCTTTCCTGCAGCACCCTGAGGGCCTTACTTTAGAAGCTGTTCTGTGTTTGTCTGGTCCTGGGGCCAAGGGACCTGCGTGCCTTTGCTCCTCACCTGTGTCAGCTCCACCCCCGGCGTTGCAGCTCCTGAGCTGCACCTGACGCCAGCATGCCTCCCCGGTGGTCCTCTGGCGAGGTGGCCCCTGGTTACTGGTTCCTGTCCCTCTACACACTGCCCCTCCCCTCTGGCCTGGCTCCCTCGTCTCAGCTCCAGCTCAGAGCTGGGTGCTCTGACCTGCCCGTCTAGCTGTCACCTGCACGTCCCCGCACACTTGGCGTGCCCAGCTTGTCTCCCCATCCCTCTGTCCTCTCTCTTTTATAGGGGGATTGTTACCAAGGATTGGCTTCAGGGGCACTCAGCCCTGGGCCCCATCCCCAGCCCTATTTTTTATTTTATTTAGAGACAGGGCCTCACCATTGCTGAGGCTGGCTTTGAACTCGAGATCCTCCTGCCTCAGCCTCCCGAGCTGCTGGGATCACAGGTGTCGCCTGGCTTTTGTCCTCCCTCTTTCCTGAGCTGAGGTGGGAGGATTGGAAGTTTGAAGCCAGCCTGGGCAACTTAGCCAGGCTGCTGCAAATCACAAATAAGGCGTTGCTCAGGGAAGCACTTGCCTGGCACGTGGGGGCCCAGACGCAGGGAAGATTGAGTGTGGGTGCTTGTGTAGGTGATATTTTGAGCATGGCGTGAACTGACACTGGGGGAGGGAGAGGCCGATGCTGTGCTGCCTGGGCCTCAGAAGTGCCCTTCCTGTGGCCCGGGGCGCTGCTGGGGCTCTCACTAGGGTGACGCCATGGGAACCTGACCAGAAGCCCTCTGGGGTCTGGCTTAGGCCAGCACTTAGTACATGGCGGTTGTTGGGTTTCATTTGAAAAAGTTCTTCAGTGGTTGATGAGCCTTTATTTATTTATTTTTTTTATTTAACGTGGGGCTGAGGATGGAACCCAGTGCCTCACACATGAGAGGCAAGCGCTCCACCACTGAGCTCCAGCTCCAGCCCCTGGCTGTTATTTTTTTTTATTTTTTATTTTTTTTTTGTGGTACCGGGGATTGAACTCAGGGGCACTCGTCCACTGGGTCACATCCCCAGACCTTTTTTGTATTTTATTTAGAGACAGGGTCTCACTGAGTTGCTAAGTGCCTTGCCATTGCTGAGGCTGGCTTTGAACTCGCGATCCTCCTGCCTCAGCCTCCCAAAGTGCTGGGATTACAGGCGTGCGCCACCGCGCCCGGCTCCCTGGCTGTTATTTTTTTAAGGTTCATTTTCACACCTGAGAGAATGATAAAAATGCCACATTTGTCCCAGCGGCTGGGAAGGCTGAAACAGGAGAATTGCAAGTTTAAAGCCAGTCTCAGCAATGGCGAGGTTGCTAAATATAATACAAAATAGGAGCCAGGCGCGGTGGCACACGCCTGTAATCCCAGCACTCGGGGAGGCTGAGGCAGGAAGATCGCGAGTTCAACGCCAGCCTCAGCAATGGCGAGGCACTTAACCACTGTCTCTAATAAAATACTAAAAAGGCTGGGATGTGGCCCTGTGGCCGAGTGCCCCTGAGTTCAATTCCTGGTACCCAAAAAAAAGCCGCGCTTGAGCTGGGCCTTCCTTTCCGGAGGGTGCTGGGACGCTCTCTCTGAGCTGGGCCCTCGGTCCTTCTTCCTTTCTTGTTTTGAGATAGGGCCTTGGTAAGTTGCTGAGGCTGGTCTGGAACTTGTGACCCTTCTGCCTCAGGCTCCTGAGTTGCTGGAATGACAGGTGTGGCCACCAAGTCACACTAAGGTCTTTTCTTTTGGTCCCAGCAGTCACTGTCCTCAGTCAGGGTCCCTCCTCAGGACCACGGCTCGTGCTGGGCGTGGGGCGTCCCGGGCGCTGCCCGGTGCCGAGCCGCAGCTCCCATCATGGCAACCACTCCTGTCCCCAGATGTGGCCATGTTCCCTGAGGAGGGAGTCCCCCCGTGGAGAACCTGCTCTGGAGCTCTGGCCGACCCTTGTCCTGTCGACGAGCGTGGAGGCCGGCAGGTGTAGGGCCAGGGACGCCGAGGCAGCCTCCGGTCACCTGCGGTGCAGCTGCTCTGTGCTGAGCTGTCAGCGAGGCTTCCTCAGTGCTCTCCTTTGTCCCCCAGCTAAACCCTGACCAGGGCTGAGGACCCACTGCTTTGCCTAGGCCTGCAGTGGACACAGACCTCATGGTACCCCCCCAGCCTCAGGGAATAACCGTCCAGGTGGTGCCTTTCCATCCCTTCATCATCTGTCCCCAGAGCTGCTTACATGAGCCACACGTGCTGAGGTGGTGTCTGGCGGCACCCGGTTCATTTGTTTATTTACTTATTTTTTAGGGAGAGAGAGAGAAAGAGGAGAAGAGAGGAGAGGGAGGGGCAGCAGTGCCCAGTGCAGAGG
Source organism: Tamias sibiricus (assembly GCA_025594165.1). Taxonomy (NCBI): domain Eukaryota; kingdom Metazoa; phylum Chordata; class Mammalia; order Rodentia; family Sciuridae; genus Tamias; species Tamias sibiricus. Next base: position 1,528,621 of record CM046673.1, on the reverse strand, counting down.
CAGCAGGCTGGGGTGTGGCTCGGGCCACTCCTCAGGTGGACCTGGCATGCGGGACCCGCTCCTGCACCTGGATCAGAGCAGAGGAGCCGTTGAGCCTGCCAGGCACGCACCTCCCCAGACAGCAGGCAGCAGACAACCCCCCGCAGGCAGCAGAGCCTGCCAGGCACGCACCTCCCCGCAGGCAGCAGACAACCCCGGAGCCTGCCAGGCACGCACCTCCCCGCAGACAGCAGACAACCCCGGAGCCCTGCCAGCGTCGGAAGACGCGGCTTCATCCCAGGAATCCGCCTGGACTTAGTTCATCCAGGGAGGGCCCGCGAATCAGGTTTTAGTTGTAAATGGACCTTTATTTTATTTATATGTTGTGCCCAGGGCCTCACACATGCTAGGCAGGTGCTCTATGACTGAGCCACAACCCCAGCCCCACCCTCCCACCCCCAGAATCAGGTTTGTTTATTTTTTTTGGTAGCAGGGATTGAGCCGGGAGCACTTCACCACTGAGCCACTTCTCTAGCCCTTCTTATTTATTTTTTATTTTATTTTATTTTATTTTATTGTGGTACCGGGGATTGAACTCAGGGTCACTCAACCACTGGGCCACATCCCCAACCCTTTTTAGTATTTTATTAGCGACAGGGTCTCACTGAGTTGCTGAGTGCCTCGCCATTGCTGAGGCTGGCTTTGAACTCGCGATCTTCCTGCCTCAGCCTCCCCAGTGCTGGGATTACAGGCGTGCGCCACTGCACACAGCTCTTATTTATTTATTTATTTATTTATTTATTTTTTTTTATTTTTTATTTATTTATTTTTTAATTATTTATTTGCTTTAGTTGTACACAATGTCTTTTATTCAATGCATTTTGTATGTGGTGCTGAGGATCGAACCCGGGTCGCCCACGCGCTAGGCGAGCGCTCTACCGCTGAGCCACAATCCCAGCCCTCTTATTTATTTTTTTTAAACTTTTTATTTATTTATGTTTTTGGTGGTGCTGGGGCTTGAACTCAGGGCCTTGTGCATGGAAGGCAAGCACTCTATCAGCTCAACTATGTCCCCTGCCCCCCCCCCTTTTTTTAAAATATATATATATATATATATATATTTTATTTGCTTTTAGTTACACAATGCGTTTTATTCAATACATTTTATTTGTACGTGGTGCTGAGGATCGAACCCGGGTCGCCCACGTGCTAGGCGAGTGCTCTACCGCTGAACCACAATCCCAGCCCCTGCCCCCCTTTTTTTATTTTGAGACAGGGTCTTGATAAGTTGTTTAGAGTCTCATTAAATTTCTGAGGCTGGCTTTGAACTTGTGATCCTCCTGCTTCAGCCTCCCGAGCCCTTGGGATGACAGGTCTGAGCCACTTTTGACCAGCGAGAATCTAATTTTTTTTTATATCTTTATTTTTATTTGTTCATTTTTATGTTGTGCTGAGGATCAAACCCAGGGCCTCACGCGTGCAAGGCAAGTGCTCTAGCACTGAACTACAATCCCAGCCCAAGAATCACATTTAAGGAAAGCTCCCCAGGGAATTCATCTGTGCAGCTAGGTTTGAAGTAGCCGGTTTGAGGTTCCCGTGGGAAGGAAGTGTGTATCCTGTGTTCCAAAAAAGTCCCCGTAGATCAACAGGAGCCACCACACAGCTGCACTTACGGGCACATGAGCGAGCAGAGGCAGCTAAGGAGTTCCAGCAGGTTGCATCTTTTTTTTGTTTTGTTTTTTTTGTTTGGTACCAGGGATTGAACTCAGGGGCACTTGACCATTGGGCCACATCCCCAGCCCTTTTTTGTATTTTATTAGCGACAGGGTCTCACAGAGTTGCTAAGTGCCTCGCCATTGCTGAGGCTGGCTTTGAACTTGCGATCCTCCTGCGATCCTCCTGCCTCAGCCTCCCGAGTGCTGGGATTACAGGCATGTGCCAACGGGCCTGGCCAGGTTGCATCTTGAATTGCTTTTGTGTTTCAATATGTAGCCACTTACACTTTACACCTTAAAGTATTTCTAGTTTATGGTTTTGTTGTTTTTCTTTTGGTCCTAGGGATTGAACCTAGGGTGCTTAACTACTGAGATACATTCCCAGGCCTTTTTGAGACAAGGTCTCACTAAATTGCTTAGGGCCTGGCTGAATTGCTGAAGCAGGCTTTGAGCTAGACCCTCTTTCCTCAGCCTTCCGAGCCACTGTGCCCAGCTAGTTCACATTGTTGACGTAGGTTCATCCCTTGGTATCCTTGAGGGCTTGATTTCAGGACTCTCAGGATACCAGGAATCCAAGGATGCACAAATCCCTCATATAAACTGGACACAATGGCACTGGCCAGGTGACTTGGGAAGCTGAGGCAAAAGGATCACAAGTTTGAGGCCAGCCTTAGCTGTTAATAAGCCAGTATCTCAAGAAAGACAGGGAGCCGGGCGCAGTGGCGCACACCTGTAATCCCAGCACTTTGGGAGGCTGAGGCAGGAGGATCGCGAGTTCAAAGCCAGCCTCAGCAATGGCGAGGCACTTAGCAACTCAGTGAGACCCTGTCTCTAAATAAAATACAAAAAAGGGCTGGGGATGTGACCCAGTGGTTGAGTGCCCCTGAGTTCAATCCCTGGTAACAAAAAAAAAAAAAAAAAAAAGAGAGAGAGAAAAAGAAAGACAGGGACTGGGGACGAGGCTCAGTGTGAAGTTCCTTGGTGCAGTTCCTGGTACCCTTTCACCACAGTCCATATTTCGACGCCGTGTAGCTTTGATTGAAGCACTTGAGCACTGTGGTGGGTCGTTTGTGATGTGGTGCTGGGGGCACCCAGCGCCCCCACCTGCCAGCTTAGCGGTGCCACTGAGCCGCGCCTTGCCCCTCCGTGGTTGTCACTTTGGGATCTCTGCGGTTCTGGGGTTTGTTTCCTCCCTGCTGCTCCTTCTCTGCTGAGGCTCCCAGGAGCTTTCCTGACCCCAGCGTGCCGTCCTCTGCTCCCCGGAGCCTGGCCGCCTGAGCTGGCGGCTCTGCCTTCTCCAGTGCCGTCCTGCAGCCAGCTGCTGTTCGTTGGCTCCTGTTTCCTGAGCGCAGGTGCTTTCCTGCTCCTTGCTTGGAGTGTTCTGGGTTATTTTCTGGGTACCGTGAGTGTGTTGCTGGGAGTGGACTTAGACGGGGCCTCCTGCCAGGGACTGGAGGCACGTCCTGAGAACCTTAGTGAACTGGTGTTTTGCTGGAACCCTTGTCTGCAGTGTTGTCCGGTGGACCCTGGGATTGGAGTTGCTGGCCAGGCAGGCGGTCACCTTTTTTTTTGTACCAGGGATTGAACCCAGGGGTGCCTAACCATGGAGTCACATCCCCAGCCCTAATTTATTCTTTCTTTCTTATGTTTTATTTTGAGACAGGGTCTTGCTAAGTTGCTTCAGGCCCTTGCTAAATTGCTGAGGCTGGCCTTGAACTTGTGATCCTCTTGCTTCAGCCTCCCCACGCATTGAGCTTACAGGTGTGTGCCATTGTACCAGGAATTAAACTCAGGGGCACTCGACTTCTGATCCACACCCCCAGTCCTATCTTGTATTTTATTTAGAGACAGGGTCGCACTGAGTTGCTAAGCGCCTTGCTATTGCTAAGGCTGGCTTTGAACTCGAGATCTTCCTGCCTCAGCCTCCTGAGCCGCTGGGATGACAGGCCTGCCACCGTGCCCAGCAAGCAGCTCCACCCTTGTCTAGCCAGTGTGAGGGTCCTGTGCGTCTCACATCTGCTTCTGTCTTGGTTCCTTCCAAGCCATTATCTGTTCTGGTCCTTGGAGATGCAACAAAGGGGCATCCATGGGCCAGGCAAGGAGCCCAGGAACCCCCGAGCGAGCGGGATTTGGTGATTTGAAGCATGTTGGAAGTATCCGGTGACGCTTGTTCCACTGCTCTAGGTCTGGATTATCAAATATTCAGATTATCCTGTGGCAGAGAGGGCACTGAGTAGCCGTGGCCCTCCTCCCCTCTGCCTGGTCAGGCCGTGGGCCTGCGATGACGCGACAAGCCGCCGTGCTGCTGGGCTGCATCCACAGAGCAGCCCCAGAGGGCGTGCGGTGGCCGCACAGGGACTTGGACCAGAGCTTGTTGTCCCGTCCCCGTGGCCTGGCCCCAGGGGAGTGGCAGGTCTTGGGGTGTGTGTTGGAGGAGCAGTGAGCCCTGCGTCTGGGGTGGCAGGACGGGCTTCCAGCAGGTGCAGCTCTTGTCCCGTCATCACCCCAGGGGGTGAGGGGCCTGCTGCTCCAGGAGCGCTGGGCTGGGGGGGCACAGCACCCTGCCCGTCGACCAGTGAAGTCACCCCAGGCCCATGGGGCCTCTGCTCTCCTCCTGGACTGACGCGGTGACCTCTGTGCTCATCTCGTGGTTGCCACACTCGGAGGAGCGCGCTGGCTGCGCGCTGGCCCCGGCCCTCCCCCCTCCGCTGCTGGGTGTGGGGGTGTGCAGAGCTGGCAGCCCGCGCCGAGGGCAGAGGCACGCGGCAGGCGGAACCCTGGGAGGCGTGACAGGCCCAGGTGCCTGCTGTCCACTGGGGAGTGGACATGTCCACCGTGTCCACTCGTGTCAGAGTGTCCTGTGACCCCCAGAGCATTCCGTCACCCCCGCACTGTGCGTGACAGAAACCCTGTCCTCCTGAGCAGTCACCTGCACCCCTCCCCGCCCTGGGGTCTGTGTCCTGTGCCCGGCTCACCTGTTCCCACACTGTGCCCGCTTGGTCTGGCTTCTTCCCAGGTGGTCCTTGTGGACTGTTTGAGGTAGATCGGGAGGGGCTTGTCCCAGCAGTCCCCGGAGTTGTTAGCCGCCGGAAAGGGATTGCAGCCTGGAACGGCAGCGCCGCGGGAAGGAGTCCGGAGACAGGATGGAGACGAAAAAATTCTTTAATCTTTCTGTCTCTGTCTCTTGTAATTTCCAGCACCACATACACACTCTCACAAGAAACCAAGCACGTACTCTTACAAGAAACTACAATGTATCTATACAATAGCGATAACCCTGTCCTTTCACTCTCACAAGAAACCAAGCCACGTACTCTTACAAGAAACTACAATGTATCTATACAATAGCGATAACCCTGTCCTTTCTCTCTCTGGTCTCATCCCATGCGCCCAAGCAGGAATGGTGCTTGCTCGATCTGCCGAGTCACTCCTCAAATCTCTCGAGATCTTGGGCCAAGTCCCGTGAGGACTACGGAAGGCGACAATGCCCAAAAATGTCAATCTGCTGAGTCATTGCTCAAATCTCTCGAGATCTGGGCCAAGTCCCGTGAGACTACGGAAGGCGACAATGCCCAAAAAATTTTCTATGGCCCATAGTCAACCACCGCAATCTTAGCTATCTCCCCAAACAGGGCTCCTGCATTTCCCCCCTTTTGTTTTAAAAGAGGGGATGCTCTAGGACGTCTATGTGCAACCAACATTCTTACCCGTCATTGGATAATCAAGGCTGTGCCCTTGACTCCTGTCTTAGGTTGATATGTCGGCCCATGAGACTGTCCCGTGCGACTGTGCCTGTCTTAGGTTGTCCCCCTCTGGGGATCTTACCCGTCATTGGCTAACCAGCCATCCAATGGAGCCCTTTAGGATCGACTGTGTAAGATGACTAACAGCCGTCCAATTGGGAGGAGATCGGCTTTAAGGCGACAAGCCTTTTGGTGACAAGTCAAATTGCATAGCATATCAAATTCTTTCAAATCAGCTGCCCTAAGTTCTATCAAGTAACACAGTGAGTTCTCTAAACAAATACCCGCAAGGTACTGTCCCATGAAGTCCCAAACAATGAAAGATCAAAATGTCCACTTGTTATAACACGTAGATCTAGGAGGCCCCATGCATGCAGAGCAGAGGCCACACTGCTGGTGAGGTTGTTTGACATTTGAGCAGCAGGGATGCTTGCAGCGACCGCGATCCCTGCAGCTGTAGAAGCAGCCGTCTTTTTTATGTCTAGACGATGCCACCGGCAAATCTTCAGGGCCCGCTATCTAGAGACTGAAGCATCAATTGTTAAAGGAAAGGCAGTGCTATTCCAGCACTGAGTCAAGAGGCGAGTTGTCAAACTAAATAATAGAATTATTAGATTGGAAAAATAAGTTGATTTCTGCTCACACACATTGTAGCCTGTGCTCCCACAAACATAAGCTGGCAAAATATCATATTTAGAACAAAACAAAGAAAGACTGAGGGTAATTACTGCATTAAAGATAGATTAAAGAAAAACTAAAAGCACTTTGGAGAAATAATTTGTTAGCTGGAACTCTCGAGTTTCTGCATACACAGCAGTCCTTTACCTGTTGAAATAATTGAAATTAATCATTTATTAAACAAATGAAGTTAATAACAAATAAGCAACCTCATGTCAAAACACCAAAATATCAGGTTATACAGCACTAGTCATATTTTTTGCTAAAGAGAAGTCCCTGGGACACCTATAAAACAAAATTGAAGGTACCTTCACTTATTAAATTATTTACCCATTTTGAATACTCTTAAATTTAAATGAATTAGAGTTATTTGGATCCATATATATATATATATATATTCACAAGCGCTTTGTTATTTTTGATGTCACACTGGACAGACGCACATACAAACATATATTTGTGACGTCACATTAACATGAAATTTAGACAAATACACAAATAAACACATATATAAAAAGTAAAAAAAATATATATATAAATTGTGTGCACACTAAAGAGAGATCTCTTCGTCCCAGCCGGGAGGAATGACACTTAAGTTGTGACATATTTTGAAGGACTCTTTTAAGGGAATCATTCCATATCTTCATCATGGTCCTCTTGATTTTGTACCTTTTTTATTAATCTTGATTCCTCAACAACTTCATCTTGATCCTTTTGATGTGGTACCTGCTTTATTAATCTAGATGGTATCCATATTGGAGAGGATTCATGCTTTGGAAAGACACAAACAGATCCTCTCCCCCAAATTAATACTGGATCCGGACCCTTCCATGTACCTGAAAGAACATCCTTCCAGTAAACCAAAGGTTTATGTTGTTGATGTGGGTTCCAATGTCTGTCTCCAGCAGAATAACCATCAGAGTCTAAAGTTAAAAAATTTAAAGTAAACAGGGCAACTGCCAATCTGTCCTTAGGATTTTTTCAGTTTCCTTCTTTCTGTTTTAACAACATAACTTTTAGTGTGCGGTTTGCTCTTTCAATAATGCCTTGACCCTGAGGATTGTATGGGATGCCTGTTTTATGGGATATGTTGAATTTTGCGCAAAACTGTTTGAAAGATGAGGACGTATAAGCGGGACCATTATCTGTTTTAAGCATTTTGGGGATGCCCAATGCAGCAAAAGCTTGTAAACAATGAGATGTGACATCTTTAACTTTTTCTCCGGAATGTAAGGAAGCAAAAATCATGCCTGAGCATGTATCTATGGTTACATGAATAAATTGCAATTTTCCAAAGCTTGGCTCATGAGTAACATCCATCTGCCACAAATGATTGGGCATTAATCCTCTAGGGTTAACACCAAAATGAGGATTGGGCAAATGTGTTATACAAGATTTTACAATCTTTTACAATTGTTCTGGCTTGCTCCTTTGTGATTTAAACCTACGTTGCAAGGTGGTGCTGTTGACGTGAAACTGGGAATGAAATAAAGTAGCTTGTTGTAGTGCTGAAAGTATAAATATTGTTTTTTTGTAAGTTCATCTGCCTTTTGATTACCTTCATGGAGGGGGCCAGGCAAATTAGTATGTGCTCTAATATGGCCTACGAATAGAGGTTCTTTTCTTGCCCACAAAAGTTTTTGTATCTGATAAAACAATTTAAAGGCTGGAGTATGAGGTGCTATTGGTCCTGCTAACTCTAATTTTGGGACAGCTTGTACAATATAGTGGCTATCTGAAAAAATGTTTATGGGCTGGTCTCTAAAATTTTCCAGAGCTCTTACCACAGCTTCCAATTCCACTAGTTGAGCTGATTTGTGTGCAGTTATGTAAGTCATATTTTCTTTTGTAGTGACTACTGCAGCAGTACCATTTGAGGACCCATCTGTAAATACATTAAATGCCTTAGGAATAGGTTGATTTTTTATTACCTGTGGAAATATAATAGGATGATTAATACAAAAAGATAATATAGGAGACTTAGGAAGGTGATTATCAAAATTTGCAGAGGTAGAGCATCTAGCTATAGCCCAGTCATTATCATTGAAGCATAAATATTCAATCTGTGACGATGAATAGGGAGTAATAATAGTAGCAGGGTGAATGCCAAATATTTTAGTAGAAGTTTTAAGTCCTTGAAGAATAAGTTTAGCCACCATGGAGGTATATGACTCAATTATGCTTTTAGGAGAGACAGGCAAATGTATCCATAATAAAGGCCCTTGTTGCCAAAATACTCCTGTCGGTGTATATTGTGAAGAAATAATAATCAATATCAGCGGTTGAGTTAAATCAAATCTGTCACAATGAGCTCTTCTATGGCTTTTTCTACTACCTTTAAAGCTTTCCTAGCATCAGGAGTCAATGTTCGCGGTGAGGATGGATCAGGGGCCCCTCGAAGAATATCAAATAAAGGTTTTAATTGGCCAGTAGTGAGGTTTAGTGTAGGGCGAAGCCAATTAATGTCTCCCAGTAGTTTTTGGAAATCATTGAGGGTGGTTAAATGTTCTTTATTTATTAAAATTTTTGGGGGTCTAACAAAAGTATCCATGATTTTAAATCCTAAATATAATATGGGAGATCTGGTTTGAACTTTTTCTTCTGCTATATATATAATCCGTATTTTTTAAAATTTTCTACCATGTCACTGAATATATTAAATAAGATTTTTTGATTAGGGTGGGCCAGTAAAATATCATCCATGTAATGTAGACACATGAGGTTTGGATATTTATTTTTAATGGGTTGGATAGCCTTGTCCACATATATTTGGCATATGGTGGGGCTATTAGCCATTCCCTGCGGCAAAACCTTCCATTGATATCTCTGATCAGGGCCATTATTGTTAATAGAAGGAACTGAAAAAGCAACCCTGGGGGCATCCAGAGGATGTAGGGGAATAGAAAAGAAGCAATCCTTTATATCAAGACTAATAACATGGAAATTTTTTGGAATAGCTATAGGATTCGGAAGTCCAGGTTGAGTAGGGCCCATGACTTGCATGGTTTTATTAATTTGTCTAAGATCATGTAATAATCGCCATTTTCCTGATTTTTTCTTGATCACAAATATGGGGGAATTCCAGGGAGAGGTGGAATGTTCTATATGTCCTGCTTTTAATTGTTCCTTAACTAGTAGGTGGGCCGCTTGTAATTTCTCTTTAGATAGGGGCCACTGAGGGACCCACACTGGCTTATCAGAAAGCCATGGTATTTTCAAAATTATTTTCTCAGTGGCCCCAAAGAAAAATGTCTTTTTCCTATATGATAATGATTTCTTTTAGGGTTAAGCTTACCCTGTACTTTTTGATGATTTCTTTTAGGGTTAAGATTACCCTGTATGTTTTTACATTTAACACCTGCAGGTTTGGTTGCAAGGTGTACTCCCATTTGTTGTAAAATATCTCTTCCCCATAAAGTAACCGGTAGATTAGGTAAAACATAAGGCTGAAATGTGCCTTTATGTCCTTCATCATCCTCCCATTTTAAAATTACCGCACTTTTTTCTGGGAGGTTATTATATCCCAAGCCTCTTAAACTGGTTGAAGCTTTTTGTAGAGGCCAGTGTTTGGGCCATTGACGTAAATTAATGATGGAAGAATCAGCTCCAGTATCTATAAGACCCTCCATTTCTATTCCTTGGATTCTTATTTTACACATAGGCCTCCTTGTACAGTCCCGAACCCAGCAAACCATGGGTTTTGAATCAGTGGAACAAAATCCTCTATTGTTCCTATTTAGAGGCATATTCATTTTAAAAATGAATTATGTAAATTTGGAAGGAGGAGCAGCTGAGCAATTCTATCTCCCTGATTAATAGAACTTATACTTTGGGGTGAGCTAAGCATTATTTTTATTTCCCCTTTATAGTCTGAGTTTATTACGCCTGGGGTCACTTGCAAACCTAATAAGCTTTCAGGACTTTGCCCGATAATAAGTCCTACAGTCCCTGAGGGAAGAGGTCCCCTGACTCCTGTGGGAATCAGTTGAACCCCCATTTCAGGTGTTAACACTATTCGGGCGGTGGAACAGAGGTCTAATCCTGCATTTCCTCCTGTTCCTCTGGCGAGGGAGTGGATGGGTAATAGGGATTGTGTCGGGGAAGCATCTGAGTGGATGCTTGAGGATACTCCTCCTCCAATGCCTCGTACATTTGTGGGCCCCGGGGCATTGGGCCCCGTGCCCTGTTTTTTGAATTCCTGAACAAAGGATTTCCATGGATGTCAAATTTTGAATAGCATTTATTGGCCCAATGATTTCCTTTCTTACACCTGGGGCAGCAACCTGGAGTACGGTATGAATTTGGTCTTATTTCTCTTTGGAGATTTTGCCTAGAATTAGCCTGATTGATTATGATAATTTTGCCTAGAATATCCCGATTGATTATAATGTCTATGTTGAGCCCTTGTAAAATTTTGAGGGGCAGCATCTCTCACAGCTGCTGCAATCACATTCCCTGTGACAAAGGCATCATTTACATCTTTACATAGTTGTATATATATGGAAAGATCCTTTTTATTTTTCCATGGCCTGATGACTTCCTGGCAATATTTATTAGCATTTTCGTACGCTAATTGAATAACTAATGGCATAACTTGATCAATGTCTCCAAAAACTCTACCTGCAGTTCTCAAAAGTCTATCAGCAAATTCAGCATATGGTTCATTAGGTCCTTGAATTACTTTGGACAAGCTACCTTGTAGATCCCCAGGTCCTTGTACAGTTTTCCATGCCTTTAAGGCAGCTGCATTTATCTGAGCATATACTCCTGGGGTATAATGTTTTTTGATCCTGTATGTCTGCAAATTGCCCTTCTCCTGTGAGCATTTCTATATTATGGTCTCCAAACCCTGCATCTGCATTTCTTTTAGCTGTTTCTATACAAAGTTCCTGAAATTGCGATCGCCAAAGTAGAGGACACAAGTTCCTCCACTTGATGATCCCTTATCTTGGTCTTCCTTAATTTCCTTTTATTCATTTTTCTCAAAATCACCTTTAGTTAATTCCTCCTCACTACTACTACTCTCATTGGTCCTAACTGACTCAGTAACATCCTGAGTCCCAGGTTCAATTGAGACCATGTATCCTTGAAATATCTCTAATAAATCTTGAATAGCTTTAGCAGCTCGGATCTTTGTAATTTTGGGGACACTTCAAAATACATCTCTCAGTGCATTGATGAAATCAAGCAGGGTCTTAGCTGAAGCAAGACAACATCGCGGTGAAGGCCAATGCAGTCTGCAAGCTGACGTATGTAAGTGCCTCCCTGAGCCTGGGCGCCCAGCCCTGGCCTGCAGCCTGCACCCTGCCAGGCTTCTCTGTGTACTCAAATACACCTGTCCACCATTCAGCTGCCTGCGTGCGTGTTGTGCGTGTGTGTCTGCCTGTCACACTCACTGCTGCTGTCTCCCCCAAGCGCCAACTCCAGGTCAGGCTGTGTTGACTGCAGGGCTGGCAGGGGCTGGGTGTGGTGTGGCGCTGGCCTAAAGGAGCCCCGCCCTCTAGGAAGGCCTGGAGGCTGAGTGGGTGGAGCCAGGCTCTGAACCTGCCAGGCTGCCCTGTCCTCCTACCTGATTCCTCCTCAGAGATGGGGAGGGGCTTGTCCCAGCAGTCACCGGAATGGGCACTTGTAGACTCCAGCTGTTGCAGGAGCCCGGAGCCTTGGGTTGGGATTCACAGTTGGAGTCAAGGCCGTGTTGCATTGTAGCGTCGTTGCTAACCTGTCCCTGTGGATTCTGAGTGTCAGCAACTGTGCGGGAGCCCCGGGTGTGTGGGGAACTTGGTGGCTGAGACTGACTGGAGCTCGCGTCCCGTTAAGCCTGCTCCTTGTCTCGCTTTGGCTTGTGAGTAAAAATTCCCGTGCCTCCTTCTTAACAGTTGCAAATGTTAGGGTACGACATCAGCTGGGCTGCCTTCAACATCATCGAAGTGATGAGTGCCTCCAAGTTCACATTCAAGGTGGGTATGGGGCATTGGGTGGGTGTCTCCCACACCACCATCCCCCAGGGCCCAGACGTGGGGCTGGCACAGGCCAGTGGCGCAGTGTCAGCTGTCCCGAACCTCAGCCTCATGCTGCACCCCAGGGGGTGAGCTCGGGCCCTGGAGGGTTCACTCGTTTTAAAAATCCTCAGGGCCGAGGCGCAGCTCGGGGTGGAGGCCTTGCGTAGCCTGAGCGAGGCCTTGGGTCCGCCCCAGTACTGCACGCCAGCGCCAGCCCTGCTGCAGTTGGGTATATTAGTCCATCTTGCCCAATTGTCCAGGCGTGGAACACCTACAAAAGCTTAAGTGGAGGAGAAATTCACCATTTATGGTAACTTTGAAACAACTCTTGAGTGATTCTTACGTTTGCAGAGTCGAAACTTGGGACTTAATGGGTGAAAGGAAACTTATTACAAATAGACCAAAATGACACAAACTACTAATGACCTACCTATCCCAGGTCCACTGGCTGTTTCCAGGCAAATGTCATCCCCCCAAGTTTTGTCATTTATTAAATACATGTATGTGAAGTTTTCCTTTTTGTTTTAAATAATATCAACAAAATGTTGGTTCTGTGAGTCTGAACTGAGTGTATATTTTAGATGACAAGTTAGATTTGTGACCCTAAGAAAAAATCAACAATTGATCTTGTCTGAAGATCACTTCGTTACCCTGTCCTTGTGCCTCTGAGATGTTTTCTTTTTTCCCCTGGTACTGGGGATTGAGCCCAGGGGTGCTGTACCACTGAGCTACATCCTCAGCCCCTTTTTAAATTTTTATTTTGAAGACAGGGTCTCACTAAGTTGCCCAAGCTGGCCTTGAACTTCTGATCCTCCTGCTTCAGCCTTCCAAGTTGCTGGGATCACAGGAGTGCGCCATCACACCTGGCCAGTTTATTGACTGATGTTTCTTGTGTCCTGGGGATAGGACTTGGGGCCGCACACATGCTAAGCGGGTGCTCTCTGAGCCGAGCATTCCCCTTACCACTGATAACTTTAGTGGAGAAATGAAATACCAGGTTTGTCAGAACCGGTGTGGTTGCCCATGCACGCGTGTTTAAAGCATTCTCTGCACTTGTGAGTGACTCTGGGCATCTCTGCAGCCTGCTGAAGAGTGGTCTGGGTCATCACCAAACTCGCACTCAGGACTTCCTGCCTGGTTCCCAGGAGGAGTTCCGGGCTCAGCAGTTCCATCGTGTTGAGAGCTGGCAGGGTTTGGGCGGCCCATAGAAACGGTGTTTCAGGACTAGCTGCTCCCACCTGCTGGAGCCTCCTTGAGCTGTGTGGGGCCTGGCTTGTCCAGTGCACTTGCCACAGCCCCCAGCACATGGGCAGAGGACACTGCTGGCTGGAGTCTCCAAGAGGCTCCTCATGTCTCTAACGTTCTGTCACTCAACTCCACAGCGAATCGGCTACCTTGCTGCTTCCCAGTGCTTTCACGAAGGCACAGATGTCATCATGCTGACGACAAACCAGATACGCAAGGTAGGCGCCCACCCCAGCCACGCTGGCACTCCTGCCTCCTGTGGTGTGGAGAGAGCCTGGAGGGTGGCCTTGAGGCCTGTGGACCCCGGAGCCCTGGCTTCTCCAGCGGCAGCTCGGCCCCTGAAGACCTGCATGCACGATGGTCTTGTTTCCTTGACTTAGCGCAGAGGTGAGCTCTGGAGGCTCCATCTGGAGGCTGGCCTTGGGGCGGCTCCCTTTCTTGGTCTCCCTCTGATGGCCCCTGGTGCTGGGGTGGCCCAGGGCACTGAACCTCTGCACTGAGCCACATCCCCAGCCCTTTTATTTTTTATTTAGAGACAGGGTCTCACTGAGCTACTTATGGCCTCGCTAGGTTGCTGAGGCTGGCCTTGAACTTGCACTTGTCCAGTTATCCTGCCTCAGCCTCCTGAGTTGGTGGGGTGATAGGCAGGGCCACTGTGCCAGGCTCCCCTGGGTTCTTTTAAGTGTGGTGAGGTAGGTATGGAGCTCTTACCTTTCTGGGTGGCCGTGAGACCACAGAGGAGTCACTCCTCCCCGGCCCCCGAGCTTCTGGCCCCAGGACGGGGCCGCAGGTGTGAGCACCTTGGAGGCCCGCCCTCTCCGTGGTGCTGGCCCCGCCAGGTCACACTGACATCAGAGGCTAGACCACGCTCACAAGTGACCGGGGCAAGGGCCGGACCCTGGGCAAGTGTGGGGTGCTGTTGACAGCACAGCCCGAGGTGCAGATCTGAGCAGATTGGTCCTACTGAGCGCATGGTGCGGGGGAGGCCAGCTCGCGCCATGGATGAGGGCACGGCTCCTAGGTGTGGCCTGTGGGGACTGCAGGGTCAGGTGCCCACGTGGGGCCTGGGCCATTGGGGTTTTCTGCGAGGAAGAGGATGTGGGTTGCCAGATGCGGAGGGGTGGGATGCAGAAAGCGGGGTGGTCCCCGCATGCGTCAGCTCGCCCCGCCCCTCCGTCCTGGCTGTGGGTCGGGCCTGTGGTGCCGGGCACCTCCGGCCTCACTTTCTAACAGAGCTCACGACTGGCTCTGGCACCAGAAGGTCTAGGGAGTCGCTGTTGTCCCCGGATGTCCTGGTTCAGATGCAGTGGCTTCTGAGCAGCGGCTGCCACCTCCCGATGGGCTCTCAGCTTAGTTCACAGGAGGTCACCACACAGCACGTCTTGGGTGTCTGTGCCCGTGCCTTTCTTTTTCTTTTTTTCTTTTAAATGTAGGGTTTATTAAGTGAGGAAAAAAGAGAACTCCCGCAGGTCCAGGGGACCAATAAGGGTCGCCTCCCCTACTGTGTTGTTTTTGTTGTTGTTGTTTTTTTCAGTACCCTTAGTTGAAGGTGGACTCAGTGACTTTATTTCGTGTGTTTTTTATGTGGTGCTGAGGCTGGAGCCTAGGGCCTCACACCCGAGGCAGCGCCACCTCTGAGCTGCACCCAGCCCCCTGCTGGTGCAGTGAGCCAGGACTCTGGGCCGCAGCTCCTGGACCACAGGCCCAGGGCCCAGGAGGGCTGCTGTGCTGGGGCCGGGACCGGGGCCCAGGGCTCCTCACAAGCCTCTCAGCAGGCCCCCTTCAGCAGGCCCCTCAGTGTCTGGTGCCCCGTGGCTCTGCTGAGTGAGGCTGCTCTGCAAGTCAGGCTCCTGGGGCCGAGGGCTTCGCCAGGGTTGCTGACGCGTTTCCACCCTGGGCCTGGTGGCGGGCCACGCCTGGGTCTCCTGTGCCTACCGTGGACGGTCGGCTCTCGGCCCACCCTGGCTCACGTAGGCATGGAGCTCCGGCCCCTTCAGCAGGCAAAGCCCAGGGCAGCGCGTGGCGCCCAGAGTGCCCTGCATGGGGAGCGTGCGCTTGGTGTAGCAGTGAGGCCCTGGGAGCTGCTGCCTGCTCCCTTGCCCGCTCCCTAGTCTCCTGCTCTTTCCTTGTTCCCCTGGAAGATGAGTGTAGCCTCCGGCCAGCGCTTCCAGCAGACGCCGAGGGCTTCTTCCTGGCTGTCCTGGGGGGCAGGGCCCTAGGACTCTTCCTGGAAGTGCTGTGGCTTGATGTGCCTCGTGCAGATTCTGCCCCAGGGCCCTGGAGGCAGAGGCAGCTGGGCCGGAGCTGCACCTGGCATGCTAAGCGGCTCCTCTCCCCTCTCAGGACCTGAGCAGCCCCAGCCAGTACGACACTGGAGTTGCGCTGACTGGCCTGTCCTGTTTTGTCACCCCAGATCTTGCCAGAGACCTGGCAAATGACATCATGACACTGGTGAGTTTGCCATCCTGCCTGCAAGCCCTTCCCTTTGTCCCCTGTTTGGGTGCCTAGAACTTGGGGTTGAGATGTCCCACTCAGAAAGCTTTTCCGTGTGGAAACAGGTGAGGTGGCCCACCTGAGGTGGCCTGGATGAGATGGGAGCTCAGCTGCTGTCACTCCTGGCGGGACCTGCCCTGGGGTCACTTGAGTCCCTGCGTTTCTGAGTTGGACTTGAAAATGACCCTGCTGGCAGGAGGAAGCCGGGAGTCCAGTGTGCCAGGCCGTGGGCGCCGTCTCCTGCTGAGCTGTGCAGCCTGGCTCTTCTCAGGCGCCGGCCAGCCCAGTGTGGTGCCCTGGGACTCCCCTGCGCCCTGGTGTCGTCCAGTGGGACTCCTCATGGCACCAGTCAGCACTAAGGCAAGCCCGGTGGCCACAGCGCCCCGGTACCGGCCACGCTGGGGTCTGCTTCCTTCCTTTGCCACATCAGGATGTGGACAGTGGCGCTTCCCACCTGGCGTAGGTCCCATGTGGTCAGCCTTGACTGCGGGATGTGTGGGTGCCGGCTGAGGGTGTGGAGCCTGCTGCAGCTGGCTCAGCGTCTAGATCAGGGTCAGCACACTCTAGCCCCAGGCCAGATCTGGCCGGCTGCCTGTTGCAGACCAAGTTTTAAAAATAAGTGACTGACTTGCCAAGCAGGATGGCCGCTGCCTGTAGCCCCCGATACCCAGGCAGCAGGGCAAGAGGGCCACTTGAGCCCAGAGGCTTGCGGCCAACCTGGGTAACCCTGGGTAACCGTGAGACCCATCTCAAAAACAAGGGGAAAAAAAAAACAAATTAAGCCAGGTTCTGGTAGCACCTGGGCGAACCTGTGCTGCTGTCCTGCCCAGGCCAGCCATGGCTGGGCACAGGCAGAGCCTCAGGACGGAGGCCATGGAGGCTGCAGGGCCAGAAACATCCCCTGTCGGGCCTTTCCAGACAGCTGAGCCTCCTGAGGAGCTGGGGCCTCCTGCAGCGCGAGGAGCTGAGGGTGGGGCGAGGCGGAAGGGACAGGAGACGCCGCAGGCAGGGGGAGTCCCAGGAGGGGGGGGGGGCAGCATGGGGACCCTGTGTGACCCTGTGTCTCTCGGCAGATGTCGCACACCAAGCCGTACATCCGGAAGAAGGCGGTGCTCATCATGTACAAGGTGTTCCTCAAGTACCCCGAGTCGCTGCGCCCCGCCTTCCCTCGGCTAAAGGAGAAGCTGGAGGACCCCGACCCCGGTGGGTGGATCAGAGACCAGGGGTGCCCAGCCAGGCGCCCGGGAGTGTGTGAGGGCATGTTATGTGGGTTTGTGGGGTGCGACCCCATTAGAAGCCCCTTGTTCCCTGTGCTCTGACGGCCGCTGGACACAGTCCACAGCTCCTGAGGCCCGCCTGGCCTGGCCCGGCAGGCAGGAGGCCACTGCAGCCAGCCGGCAGCAGGCACTGCCGAGCTCGGGCACTGCTGGACCCGGGCAGGGGTGGGAGCAGCTGGGTGACCCCATCAGAGCAGCCTGGTGTCCTGCAGGGTGCCACCTCCCTCGCGTGGGCTCGTGCCTGACGTTCGCACGCGGTCACTGATCCCGAGCCTTGTGGCGGAGAGCCTCGCTGCTCAGGAGTGGCACGGCAGTGGGGTCCCTGTAGGTCTGTGGGTGCTCGCTGCCCCAGGGCCCACTTGGAGGTTGGGGTGGAGAATGAGGGCGAGGGACCCTGGCATGGCCTTTACTGCCACGTGTCACCCAGGGCTCCAAGGGCGTCTGGCTGGGGATCAGAGCATGTGGCGTGGGTGCCTGGAGGCGCCCGAGGCTGTGGGGTCCCTGGCACGTCCACGCAGTCCCTGCGGGCTGTGGTCAGCGGGACGAGTCAGGCAGCCTGCCTCCAGTGTCCCACAGCGAGGTGGTCACCGGAGACGGCTGTCCCAGGCAGAGGGCTGGATGGACCTCAGAGGAGCTGAGAGCAGGCCCAGACTGGGGGTTGTCACAGGTGACTGAGCCCCGCAGGCCCCGGGGGAGCCTGGGCTCAGGGTGCAGGTCAGGAAACGGAGGCTGTCCCGAAGGTCAGCTGTGTTCACATTCGCTGGTCTCCTGGCCTTGGGCATAGATGGGCAGGGCCTGGGCAGGGCAGCACAGAGCCAGCCCTGGTTCAGGAGAGCACCACGCCTGGCACGGGGTGCTGCAGGCCGACTTCCTGTCCCACGTGGGCAGCGCGGGAGGGCTGAGCTGAGCCACTGTGCCCCTGGGATGGTGGCTGGTGGCTGGAGTCCAGTGCCCTCCTGCCCTCCACTGGGGGTGAGGCCGGAGGCTGCGCTGGAGTGTCCTGGGCATGTGCCACGTGGTGGAGTGCCAGGCTCTGGCCATCCCACTCATGCTGGCCTGGGGACCACGGATCCAGCTCCTTTCTCAGAGCACCTCGCGCTCCTGTCCCTCCACCAGGGCAGGGGCAGAGCCAGGGCCACACCCTGGGTCCTCGCTTGGTGGGAGCTGTGGGCCTTCAGAGCTTCCTCTCTGGTCGTAAAGGCTGGGCCACGATCTTCAAAGCAGGAAGGGCGTTTTCATTCAGGGGCTGCTGGAGGCTGCACCCAGGGAGCTTTACCCCCGAGCTGCACCCCTGCCCTGCTCATCTGGAGACAGGGTCTCACTCAGTTGCCCAGGCTGGCCTGGGACTTGCCAACCTCCTGCCTCAGCCTCCCAAGTGGCTGTGCTGACAGGCGTGGCCACCATGTCCACTAATGTTCTTTCTTTTTATATTTCTGCTTCTTTCTTTCTTTTTTTTTTTTTTTTTTTTTGTGTGGTACGGGGATTGAACTCAGGGCCCTCGACCACTGGGCCACATCCCCAGCCCTTTTTTGTATTTTATTAGAGACAGGGTCTCACTGAGTTGCTAAGTGCCTCGCCATTGCTGAAGCTGGCTTTGAACTCGCGATCCTCCTGCCTCAGCCTCCCAAAGTACTGGGATTACAGGCGTGCGCCACCGCGCCCGGCTTTTCTGCTTCTTTCTTTGGTTTGCATTTTGCTTTGTTTTATTTTATTTGCTTTTAGTTTTACACAATGCTTTTATTTTTACGTGGTGCTGAGGATTGAACCCAGGCCGTGCACATGCCAGGCGAGCGCTCTAATGCTGAGCTACAACCCTAGCCCTATATATATTTTTTTTAAATATTTATTTATTTGCTTTAGTTGTACACAATGCAATGCATTCATGTTTACACGGTGCTGAGGATCAAACCCGGGCCGCGCACGTGCTAGGCGAGTGCTCCACCACTGAGCCACAACCCCAGCCCCCTCTATTTTGTTTTTTTGTTTCCATTAGCTGTAGAAGGACACAATACCATTTTATTTATTTATGTATTTGTTTAATTTAACTGGTGCTGAGGATGGAATCCAATACCTCGTGTGCGAGGCAAGCGCTCACCACTGAGCCATACCCAGCCCTGGTTTCTGCATTTTTTTTTCTTTTTTTTCTTTTTGGTACCAGGGATTGAACTCAGGGGCACTCGACCACTGGGCCACATCCCCAGCCCTGTTTTGAATTTTATTTAGTGACAGGGCCCTCACTGAGTTGCTTAAGGTCTTGCTTTTGCTGAGGCTGGCTTTGAACTTGCGATCCTCTTGCCTCAGCCTCCAGAGCAGCTGGGATTACAGGCGTGCACTACCGTATTGGGCTCAAAGTTCTTTTACGAACACTATCAGATTTATAGAAACATGGAAGAAATCCACAAGAATTCTGACCCACGTGCCTTCGCTCAGCTTTCCAAACCCCTGCCTGTGTCTTCAGAGTGCAGCTGTTGAAACAGGAGCACCTTGGTATCACATGCCCAGTGCTGCCTCCCTCCTCGGCCCTGGCACAGCATCTGTCTCAAGGAGGCTCAGGGACCCCCGCGTCTGCCTCCTGATGCCAACCACCCCTCTAACTAGTGACACATTTGGGGGCTCCCACAAGCCACCCATGTCCGACCCTTTGTCCTGTACAGCCAGGCCTCAGCACCCCGAGGCATCCCCACTCCCAGCCAGAGGCCCGGAGGACTGGGGCAGGGCACTTGGGGCCCTGCACAGGCGTGGCAAGCCACTCACTGGCCTGCCAGGCCTCAGCTCTCCCTGCGCCTCGCCCCTGTCCTCCAAGGTGGGGCTGGAAACTCAGGGCTCCAACCCCCAGCCTCCCACCTCACAGGGGTCTTTGTGCACCCGGCCCTGGCTCCTGGAAAACAAGGACATCGCTGCCGCGGGGTCCAGGGTTTGGGAACCCCCGGATCTCAGCAGAAGGCTGGGCGGGCTGCTGTTTCAGAGGACTGCGGAGCCCCTTGTGAGCCAAGTCAGCCCTTGTGTTGCATGACCTTGACGCCAGCAAGCTGCCCTCCATGGGTGCCCCGCTCAGGGTTCCATGGGCTCTGGCTGCTGGCTTGGGTGGCACTGCCAGGGCTGCCTTGTGCCAAGCACTTTCTTGAACTTGTTACCCGCGGGCAGCCAGCCTGGGCCGGGATGAGCACTGGGCTCTTCCTGGCCTCTGCCTGAGGGGACCAGCCTGCGGTCGGCGCTGGCATCTAGGCTGGGCGCACGCTAGGCGGGGCTGCCAGGTGGTGGCGCTGTGAGGCCACGCTTGGCTTCTCCCCGGCCTTGCCAGCGGTGTTGGCCCTGGTGGGAGGCACCGAGACCCTCGCCCCACCACCAGCCCCTTCTCGTGGCTCCTTCTGTTCCTGGGCGCAAGGCAGACCCACAGACGCTCCCTTCTCCTGCGGGCCATTGTGGTTGTCACCGGAGTGCCTTGGTCCAGGCCAGCTGCTGGGTGTGGCTCCTGTGCCCCCGGCGTGGCCCTTGTTCCCAGCACTGCCTGTCCTTTCTGCCTCTCGCCGGGCGCGCCCCACCGTTGTCCCAGCAACCCTGGCTCCTCTGTTGGTGGAGGCACTTGGGAACCAAGGCCTGGGGTGGGTGTCGTCCTGGAGCCCCTCTGCACACAGGGCCAGAGAGCGCCTGTATGTCCACGCCCACCTGCGCACGTCCACCCATGGCCATGCTGGCGTCCCATGCCTGTTCACAGTCAGCGGGAGTGTCCTTGGACGGCTAGTGCCAGCCCTGCAATGCTGGGCTCCTGTTAGCCAGGACAGCCCATGTGGGCGAGGACTTCTTAAAGACAGGGACCTTGAGGACAGGGCCCTGTAGATGGGCCCTTGAGGACAGGACGCTCTATGCTGTTGATGTGGTACCCTCTTGGTTCTCAGGGGTCCAGTCTGCAGCTGTCAACGTCATCTGTGAGCTGGCTCGGCGAAACCCCAAGAACTACCTGTCCCTGGCCCCGCTGTTCTTCAAGCTGATGACCTGCTCCACCAACAACTGGGTGCTCATCAAGATCATCAAGCTGGCAAGTGCTCCTCCCTGGGAGTGTCTTCCTGCAGGGCTGCTTGAGCTGGCAGTGACGCTACCCCTTCTGTCCCCACAGTTCGGTGCCCTGACCCCTCTGGAGCCAAGGCTGGGCAAGAAGTTGATTGAGCCTCTCACCAACCTGATCCACAGGTGGGCCTCCCCTGCGTGCCTGGCGCACAGCTCGCACGGCCAGGCCCACCCACAGGCCCGGAGCAGGAAGCCCAGACCCAAACCACCCTCAGCCCTTGTGCAGCCTCCTGGGCCCAGGCCTGGCCCTGAGGCCACCTTCCTGAAGAGGAAGGACATCGGGGATGTGCCTTGGGCAAGTGCCTTGGGCGCCTGGCGGGATCACCGTGTCTGGATGTGTCGTGGCAGTGCATGTGGCCCTGGTGGGCCTCCTCCAGCAGCCTAGCTGTGCCTGGCCGTGGCCTGGCTGCACCCTCAGGCAGCCCTGGCTTCTGAGCTGTGGCCTTGAGCCAGCTGGTGGGCCCCGCACCCTGGACTCCAGCCTGTGGCCTTCTCTGCTTGGGCTTCTGTGGTTTGGGCTGGACATAGCACCCCGGGGATGTCAAAGTGGACCAGAGTCTTGCTGTCCGCCCTCCCCTCACCTGCCCTCCCAGGCCCATCTTGTTTGTCCAAAGTCCTGGCTGCTGTGCTGGCCACCACCTCCTGAGGGGTGGCGTGGGGCCTCTGCTGGCCATGTGTGCTGACCTGCTGCTCTCCTCAGAGTGCCAGGTGGTGCTGTGCTGGAGACCTGTGGGTAGTGGGGACACTCTGTGGGTACCACAGGGTTGACTGGGTGGGGAGCAGAACCCCAAGCCCTCCAGGCCTGGCCACCTTTGTTTATAAAGTGGAACCTTTGTCTCTCTCACCAACAGAGAGGCTAGACGGGCTGTCCTAGTGTGGCGGGAACAGGGTCCCTGCTGGGTCTCAGCAGCCCAGGCTGCGTGATGGCGCTCCCAGGGCACTGTGCTGCTCTGGTGGTCAGCCGTACTCGTGGAGAACCAGCAGTGTCTCGGCAAGCCAGAGCTCTGGCCACACCCTGCGGTTGAATGGTGGTCCGTCTATGATGAAAAGGAGCAGGGAGAGGGAGGCTGAGGCGGCCATGAGGGAGGGCCGCTTGCCAGCTGTCCCCGGGCAGGTGGCTCTTGATGGCTGTCACTGTGTGGCTGGGCTGGGCTGGGCTGGCATCAGTGCCCTCCCTGTGGAGCCTCCCACGTGGGGTCTGAGTGGCCCCTGGCCTGGCCCTCATGCTGCTCCCTTCCTCCCCAGCACGTCCGCCATGTCCCTTCTCTACGAGTGTGTGAACACCGTGATTGCAGGTGAGCCACGCCACCTCCCTGGGGGGCAGCATCACTCGGGCAGCCCTGTGGGGTGCTGCCAGGCTGGGATGAGGCTGCCAGGCCTACCCCCCGAGTGTCTCCCTGCTGGGGCTCAGAAAGGGAGAGGGTGGAATGGCCACAGCTACCAGTTCAATGTAGCCTCCCCTAGAGTCAGGTGGCCCACTGTCCCCTTGACCCCGGTGTCCATGAAGGTCTCTGATGTAGCTCACGGCCCAGCCCTCTTTGGGATGTGAGGGGCTTCCCATCCATGGGGGCCAGAGCCCAGTCACCCAGCCCCTGTTGCCTGTGATCAGCACCCTGCTGCTCTGGGCCCTCCTCAGGCCCCTCCCACGGAGGGACCCAAGACATCCTGCCATTTGACCTTGGACACTGAACCTTGGCTTCGGCAGTTAAAGATTGCACAGGGGCCGGGCGCGGTGGCCACGCCTGTAATCCCAGCACTTTGGGAGGTTGAGGCAGGAGGATCGCGAGTTCAAAGCCAGCCTCAGCAATGGCGAGGCACTTAGCAACTCAGTGAGACCCTGACTCTAATAAAATACAAAAAAAAAGGTCTGGGGATGTGGCCCAGTGGTCGAGTGCCCCTGAGTTCAATCCCCGGTACCACAAAAAAAAAAAAAAAAAAAAAAAAAAAAAAAAAAAAGATTGCACAGGGTAGGGCCCGCACTCCTGCTCCTGGCCAGCTTGGGGGGACTCTGGTTGCCCTTAGAGTCATGCGTCTGGGTCCAGTGCCCAGGTGGCCATCAGCTGGAAGGCCCTGCGCCCTCTCCTGCTGTTCCCTGCTGGAGGAGCAGAGCTCTGGCTGCTGGAAGCGGCTGGCCACCACCTGGCTCCCTGTGTTTCTTGCAAACGGTTGTTAAAGCTGGTGGCCCGCCGGGCGCGGTGGCGCACACCTGTAATCCCAGCACTGGGGAGGCTGAGGCAGGAGGATCTCGAGTTCAAAGCCAGCCTCAGCCATGGCGAGGCACTTAGCGACTCAGTGAGACCCTGTCTCTAAATAAAATACAAAAAAGGGCTGGGGATGTGGCCCAGTGGTCGAGTGCCCCTGAGTTCAATCCCCGGTACCAAAAAAAAAAAAAAAAAGAAAAGAAAAAAAAAGCTGGTGGCCCATGAGGATCGAGTCTCGCCGCCCACCTGGTGGGATGCCCTGGGCCGCGGGCTGTGGTGCACTGGCTACCTCTCACGCTCCCGAGGCGTCTGACGTCCCGTGATCTCCTGAGACGCTGGTGCGCGTCCTGTGCTCCACGCTGGAGCTGCTGGGCCCCTTCAGAGAAGAAGTGGCTGCGCCATGGCCAGGGAGGGCCAGTGGGCATTTGGGCAAGGCACAGGCAGGCCCGGGGAGGATGGAATGGGGCCAGGAGAACCAGGTGGCCCTGACGGTGAGGTGGAGTTCTAGCTGCAGGAGGCCCCATGTTGCCGGGGCCTGTGCGTCTGGAGCAGTGGCCTTGGTGACAGGCTTGAGCAGCACACGGGGCCGCCGCCCGGGTAGCTCCTGGATGGGGTGTCTGGTGCCCTCAGGACTGTGACCCACGTTTTTGGTTCATGTGATTCAAATTGGCCAAGGGTAGGACCAGGGCCAAGGGCAGCCCAAAGTTACAAACAAGATCAGGGGTTCCAAGACCTCCCCAGGCCTGGCGCCCTGCTGGGGGTCCCCAGGTCTCGGCAGCATGTGGCCCTTCTCCAGCTGCAGTTCTTACAGAGTCAGGACCCAGGGCAGAGGCCAAGGTGGGGACGGCACGTGGAGGGGCGTGGAGGCCAGGCAGGGCCGCCAGAGTCTCCTCAGGGAGTCCTGCGGGCCGGCACATGCTGAGACCCTTGGACCCCGGAGGCGGCAGCGGCTGAGCGGAAGCCACGCTGTTTGCCCCAGGGTTCAGGCCCAGGAGCCCCTCCAGACAGGGAGGGTGGAGGCCCCAGGCCAGGTCCCCAGACTCCCTGGCCAGCCTCGCAGCTCGGCCTTGGGCTGCTCGGAGACCTGCTGAGCCGAGGGGCTCCCGGGGCACCCTGCTCATGGGCACCTGGGCCAGGGCGTGACTGGCGCGGTGTCTGTTGCAGTGCTCATCTCTCTGTCCTCGGGCATGCCCAACCACAGTGCCAGCATCCAGGTACGTGCCCACACCTGCTCAGGCTGAGCTCCGCCCGTCCTCGCCCTCACCCACCCAGCACATCTTGCCCTGTGTGACCCGCCTGCCCAGTCCCAGCCTGGCCCTGTGCACCTTTGTGGGGTGAACACAGGGGTGTCAAGGGAACCGTGGCCCTGTGTTCCCAGTGACAGGCAGCGCTGCCCCTTGCTGCCCCTTGCTGCCCTGGAGCAGACTGAACAGCTGAGCTCCCTGGGGCTCTTGGCCCCTGTGGCACCCGGGTGTCCCTTTCTTGTCACTGTGGAAGAGAGCCATCCTGCTGCTGAGCGCCCTCAGTCTCTGCAGTCATGGGCACCATTGCCCAGTGCCTCGGGGCTGCCAGGCTCCTGGTGGGCCTGGAGACCCCTGGGGTGGTCACCTTCCGGCTTGTTCTAGTCATTGAAGCGTAAAGGAGGTCGCCGTGTCCCAGCCCCTTCCTAGAGGCACGTCCTGCTGAGCAGGCCCTTGTGGAAGGGCCCTGGCCTCGGGGAGGCAGGCAGCCTCGGGGGTGGGAGGGCCCCTCAGCCAGGTTCCCCTGCGGGGAGAGGGACTCAGCTGGTCTTCCTCCTTTCAGCTTTGTGTTCAGAAACTCCGGATACTGATAGAGGACTCGGATCAGAACTGTAAGTCCCTCCCTCCAAGCTCGCGGGACCTCTGTGGAGTGGGGCTCTGGAGCCTTAGGAGAAAGGCGCCCAGATGTTGTGGAGGCCACGGGTCCCCACAGACTGCCTGTGGGCACACCAGCACCCGCCTCAAGACAGACACTGCCCCTGCCCTGGGCCCGGGCAGCACTCCCGCCCTCCCTGTGTGGTGGGCAGCCCGCCCTGCATCCAGCCAGGTTCTCAGGTGGCTCTGCGGGCTGCCAGCCTGCCGCCCAGCCCAGGGAACACAGGGACCCCGTCTTGTTGCAGTAGGACAAGCGGCATGTGGCTCCCAGGGTGCTGCCGTTCTGCCGCCCGCACTGTGCGGGGGCTTCTGTTGAGAATCTGGCTCAGGGGTACCATGTGGCCCCTGGGCCCAGGTGGCAGGTGGTGCTTCAGGTGGCTTCTTCAAGCTGGGGTTGTCTCCGCGGCTCTGCTCACCTCTGCTGCGGCTGACCTGTGCAGGGGCAGGCGGGCCCTGTGCGGTGGCCCTCACGACGGAGGCAGCCGCAAGCCCGTGCACGTGGACAGGCTGCTGTTGGAGCGCCTGGATTTTTGTTTTTGTTTGTTTTGTTGGTACCCGGGATTGAACCCAGGCATGCACAACCACTGAGCCACATCCTCAGACCTTTCTAGTTTTTGAGACGGGGTCTCGCTCAGTTGCTCAGGGCCTTGCTAAGTAGCTGAGGATGGCCTTGAGCTTGTTGGCCTCCTGTCCAGCCTCCGAACTCCTGGTTTAGGGGTGTGTTTGCTCCGCTCCTCAGGCTCGGCCTGTCTTCTCCAGGGCCACGTATGGGCAGTGCACAGCAGGGCCTGTGCCTTCTGGTGGGCGTGGGGTGTGGGCGGCCTTTGCCGTGGCTGGAGTCCTTCCCTGGTGGGGTGCGACTCCTTCCCGCTCCCCTCAGAGGCCCTTTTCCCCACAGCACCGTGCAGAAGGCCCTCGTGTTCTGTGGCAGAGCCTCGGCCAGCCCCTGGGGGCCACGCAGCTGGGAGGCTTCCCTGGGACCCTTCCCCTGTGTCCATGGCTGATGCTCCCCTCTCCCCACAGTGAAGTACCTGGGGCTGCTGGCCATGTCCAAGATCCTGAGGACGCACCCCAAGTCTGTGCAGGCCCACAAGGACCTCATCCTGCAGTGCCTGGACGACAAGGATGAGTCCATCCGGCTGCGGGCGCTCGACCTGCTCTACGGGATGGTGCGCCTCAGCTGTGTGCCAGCCCCGGGGGCACGTGGGGCTCACGGGCCCCGGCAGGGTTAGATGGTGGCCAGGGCCTGTCTGGATTTCGGGCAGGGTGGGCAGGCTCTGGGTGCGCCGCGGTGTGCCAGCTGAGCTTCCTCCTCGGGAAGCCCTGGGGTGGCTGCCCAGCGTAGGCTGCGGGTTCCACCTGGCGCGAGGCAGCGCGTGCCCGCTGAGCGCAGAGCCTCGTCCCCCGCCAGGTGTCCAAGAAGAACCTGATGGAGATCGTGAAGAGGCTCATGACCCACGTGGACAAGGCTGAGGGCACCACCTACCGGGACGAGCTGCTCACCAAGATCATCGACATCTGCAGCCAGTCCAACTACCAGCACATCACCAACTTCGAGTGGTGCGTGCCGCGCCTCCGCGAGCCCTGCAGGAGGGCCGGTCCCTGGTCCCCGCCGCCGCTCAAGGGCTCTCCCTGCAGGTACATCAGCATCCTGGTGGAGCTGACCCGGCTGGAGGGCACCCGCCACGGCCACCTCATCGCTGCCCAGATGCTGGATGTGGCCATCCGCGTGAAGGCCATTCGCCGGTTCGCGGTGTCGCAGATGTCTGCCCTGCTGGACAGCGCCCACCTGGTGGCCAGCAGCACCCAGCGGAACGGCATCTGCGAGGTGCTCTACGCGGCCGCCTGGATCTGCGGGGAGTTCTCGGAGTGAGTGGGGCGGGCACTGGACACCGTGGGCCCCAGAGACGCCGGGATGTGCCAGCATATCCCGTCCCCAGGCTTCCTGCTGGGCCTGCCCGCCTCACCCTCCACTGACGTGCGGGTCTGTCACCAGCTGAGCCTCGGGGTTGCCACAGAGAGCTGTGTCTTTTTTTTTATTTTTTTATTTGCTTTAGTTGTACACAATGCAATGCATTTATGTTTACGTGGTGCTGAGGATCGAACCCGGGCCGCGCACGTGCTAGGCGAGCGCTCTGCCACTGAGCCACAACCCCAGCCCAGAAATCTGTATCTTGATAGGATCTGTCACTGCTGCCCTGTTGCCCCTGCAGGGTCCCCGTCCCTGTCCCCACTGCCCTTGACCACTCTCTGCCCGGCCCCCGTGGCAGCTGTTTGCACTGTCCTGGGCCTGGGGGTCTCAGTGAGGCCCCTCACCTCTGGACCCCCAGGAAGGGCCGCAGCCACAGACATGGGGCTCTGCCATTTTCTCACGGGGAGGAAGGTTCTGATCACGGGAGGGAGCGCAGCAGGGGCCAGGCGCTTGGCCTGTCCTGTCCTCTGACTGCCTGGCACTTCCGGGTTTCCCCTGTGGCCCAGGGACTTTCCACGTGGCCAGGCCGCAGGGCTTGGGCTGTTCTTTCCTTTCCCTCCTGTCTTCCCGGCTGCCCTGTGGGCGCCCTGCCTGTGCCGTGGTCTCTGGCGTGTCCTGAGACGTGCCACGTGGCTCCTGGTTCTTCCTGGTCCCACCTCAGCCCCCGCTGCCCCCTGTGTGCGTGGCGGCTCCCTCACTGTGGCTGTGTCCCCCAGGCACCTGCAGGAGCCTCACCAGACACTCGAGGCCATGCTGCGGCCCAAAGTCACCACGCTGCCTGGCCACATCCAGGCCGTGTACGTGCAGAACGTGGTCAAGCTGTACGCGTCCATCCTGCTGCAGAAGGAGCAGGCGGGGGAGGCGGAGGCCGCCCAGGAGGTCACGCAGGTCATGGTGGAGCGGCTGCCCCAGTTTGTGCAGAGCGCAGACCTGGAGGTGCAGGAGCGGGTAAGGCTGGCGTGGCCGTGGGCTCTGCGGGGTAGGCCCTGTCCTAGAGGAGCCCTGCACAGCCTTGCAGGTGGCCACCAGAGTCCCGGGGCCTCTGCTGCTTCACCTGGGCCAGCTAGTTGAGTGCGGGCACAGCAGGAGGGCAAGGTGCAGGATGTGGCCTGGGCAGGGGTCCCGGTGCAGGGGGCCCTCCAGTGTGTGTGCACCGCCAATCGGTCCACTAGGCCAGTCCCATGGTTCCTGCCTGATGGCCGAGGAGGCGGAGCCAGGCTGTGCCCGAGGCTTGTACGCAGACCCTGCGGGCCGAGGCATTGACCAGGCCAGCTCTGTCCCTCAGCGTGTGGTCACTGACCCAAGCTGCCTCGTCCAGTGTGTCGCAGCCTGAGCTAGAGCTGGTGCCGCTACATGGCTGCCTTGGGGCAGACGCCATGGCGCCTCACCTGAGAGCGAAGCCCCCTTTGTCACCACCACCCCACCTTAAAGAGACCGCTGTGAGGGTGGGCGGGCTCTGGCCAGGGCTCCCGAGGGGGTGGGCAGGCATCACCAGCCCGGGGTCTGCCCCCAGTGCCCCGCCTGTCACCGCCATGCCCCCTAGGCGTCCTGCATCCTGCAGCTGGTCAAGCACGTGCAGAAGCTGCAGGCCAAGGCCGTGCCTGTGGCAGAGGAGCTGAGTGCCCTCTTTGCTGGAGGAGCTGAACCCAGTGGCCCCTAAAGCCCAGAAGAAGGTCCCGGTGCCTGAAGGGTGAGCCCACAGGGAGCTGGGGGCAGTGCGCACGGCTGGGCCTGAGTGGCCTTGGGGCCGGCCTGCACCCTGGGAAGGAGGGCGCAGGAGGGTGGGGGCTATGTGAGCCGGTGGCGGGGCAGCCTAGGCCACTGGGCAGGGCGGCTGTGCCCCTCCCTCTATCCCCTAGGGTGGGAGTGGCCTGACCTGTTTTGGGTCCCCAGGGTACAGGGTCGCCTGGCTCCTGGCCCTGCTCTGGCTTCCCAGCTCTGGCCTCTTTCCTGAGGGGACAGCGGTGTCCAGGCCTCGTCTGGCCTGTGTGGATGACAGGGCTGCCACAGGCTGGACACGCGGCACCCGCTGCCGAGGTGGAGGCCTGCAGCTGCGTGTGCCGCAGTGGCCAGCTGTGAGGGTGGCTGTGCCATGGCCTCCCTGTCTGCACAGCCTGGACCTGGACGCCTGGATCAATGAGCCGCCCTCGGACAGCGAGTCTGAGGACGAGAAGCCCAAGACCATCTTCCCCGAGGACGAGCAGAGGCACGCTCGGCACCGGCCGCCTGAGGTGGACGAGGAGGAGCTGGCCCGGGTGAGTGCGGCCCCCTTGTCGGGCAGTGAGGCAGGTGTCCGTGTCAGCACAGGCTCCCCACGGCCAGGCCCGCGGGTCGGCCCTCTCAGGCCAAGAATCTGTCCAGCTGCCCTCCTGGGGACCCCGAGTGGGCAGCTGATGTTAAGGTTGGGCTCTGACGGCCAGGGGCCGCCTGGTGCCTCCTTGGTCCTGAAGCTTGTGAGCCCACCTCGTCCTCTCCTACATGGGGGACAGGGACCACCTCTCGCAGCCCTCCTCACCTGGGCCCTGACGTGTGCTCCGGGGCGAGCTTCCTTGGGGACAGCTGGGCACAGGAGCCCTGGCTCGGACCAAGACAGACCAGGCCCCCATCCTGGCGCCGCCCCTCCGGGCTGCGTCCTCACCTGCCGGCACTGCTCACTGCATGCCTTCTCCCTGCCCCCTCGGGCCATGGTTTCCGTGTTGGTAAAACCTGACAGACAAACAGAGGTCAGCTTCCCACAGGGTCTTGGGGGCCCTTGGATCTGGCCCAGTGCCTGGATGCCCTGCTGTGTCTCACTTGTGTCCCTGTGTCTGGTGTCCACAGCGTCGGGAGGCCCGGAAGCAGGAGCAGGCCAACAATCCCTTCTACATCAAGAGTTCTCCGTCCCCGCAAAAGGTGAGGCTGGGCCAGACGGCGTCCCTGTCCTGGAGCACCCCGCCCAGGCCTGCCCCCGGGAGAGCCAGCCTCGTCCTGGCAGACCTGCTCAGCAGAGGCCGCAGGCCGCAGACTAAGTGGGCCCTTTGGCAGCACCGAAGTTGGGGCCAAGAGAGGGTGCAGAGCTGAGGCCTCTGGGCGGGAGG
This sequence comes from Tamias sibiricus, assembly GCA_025594165.1. Classification (NCBI taxonomy): domain Eukaryota; kingdom Metazoa; phylum Chordata; class Mammalia; order Rodentia; family Sciuridae; genus Tamias; species Tamias sibiricus. Next base: position 1,498,282 of record CM046673.1, on the reverse strand, counting down.
CGCCCACCCTGTGGGCCCTCTGGCGCTGCCGGAGCTCTCGCCATCCTGCCCCCCCAGCCCCCACGGGCACCACTGATACCCTGGCATTGCTCTTGCAGAGGTACCAGGATGCCCCGGGCGTGGAGCACATCCCTGTGGTGCAGATCGACCTCTCGGTCCCTTTGAAAGTCCCAGGCAAGTGTGCTGGTTTGCAGGTGGCACGTGGCACGTGGGCTGGGGGTTTCCTGCTGCCCTCCCTGCAGAGCCCCCGCTCACCCCCGGGCCTGCCCACGAGGCCGGCCCTGCCGCAGGCGGGTGAAGTGCGAGGCTGGGGCTGAGTGCGCGCCCCGCAGGGTTGCCCACGTCTGACCAGTACGTGAAGCTGGAGGAGGAGCGCAGACACCGGCAGAGGCTGGAGAGAGACAAGAAGAAGAAGAGGAAGAAGGAGAAGGAGAGGGAGAGGAAGGGCAAGCACCGCCGCCACAGCTCGCTGCCCACGGAGAGCGAGGAGGACATCGCCCCTGCCCAGCAAGTGGACATCGTCACCGAGGAGATGCCCGAGGTCAGCACCGCCCACCCAGCACGGGTGCCACGTCCCTGCCAGCCCTGCTGGCTTCGTGTATTTGAGCCCCTGCTGCTGATTTCCTTAGTGACAGTGGGCCACCAAGCCAGCACTGTCCTGTGTGCCCGGGAGAACAGTGTCCTCCTCATGCCTGCCTCATGAGGCCAGCAGCCCTTCTGAAGCCTCCTTGGGGGATGTGTGTCACTCCATGACCCCGCAGCCCGGGTTCGAGGCTCTGCTGTCCTTCCTGCATAGACACAGCCCTGCTGTGGGTGGCCCCGTGGGTGGCCTCGTGGGCGTGCACCTGACTCTGGGCAGTCTGCTATTTGGGGCTGGATTCCGCCAGCCCATAGTTGCTGGTTAACTGGACACTGAGTTCCTCTGTCCCCCCAGAATGCTTTGCCCAGCGATGAGGATGACAAAGACCCCAACGACCCGTACCGGGCCCTGGACATTGACCTGGATAGGTGAGCGGGGGCGGGCCTGCTGGTGCCCCGCAGGATGCAGCATGGGGGGGCGGGGACTCCCCGAGTGGTGCCTCCAGCCAGCACCCCCACCTCGAGGCCCACTCCTTGGGGCCTGGGGGAGTCCCTGGGCCTGGCCGGAGAGTGCACGGCTGTCACGGACGTCACTGGGCAGGCCTTCGGAGGCCGGGTCACCCTGAGGCCTCACTCGGGTGCCGGGGCAGGAGCAGTGCCCACTCTGTGACCTCGGGAGGCCAGAGTGCCGCAGCACCTCATGACCACGCCTCCCCCTCCCAAGGCCCTTAGCCGACAGCGAGAAGCTTCCCGTCCAGAAACACAGAAATGCCGAGTCCTCAAAGTCCCCCCAGAAAGAGGATGTTCCTGTGGTAGAAAAGAAGAGCAAGAAGCCTAAGAAGAAAGAGAAGAAGCACAGAGAGAGGGAGCGGGGGAGAGAGAGGAAGGAGGAGAAGAGGGTACGCTTTGGTGGCCCAGCTCGGCCTCTCCTCTGCAGCCCCGAGGTCTTGGGCAGCTGGGGGCAGCAGGTGCTAGCAGGGAGTGGCCATGGGAGTCGGGCTCAGGCCATGGGGGGCGGGGACATAGAGCAGGACCTCACTGAGACCAGGGCAAGCAGGAGCGGCAGAGAGAGAGGCCTGTATCCAGTCCTGGGAGACCTCCACCACCCAGCCGGTGGCACTGCTTGGCGCCCTTGTGGGCGTTCTTGTAGAAAATGGTGGAGTTGTTGCGTGCTTGTGTTTGGTGCTGGGGTTTGAAGCACGCACGTCACCACTGAGCACAGGTCTCACAGAGTTGCTAAGTGCCTCAGTCTGCTGAGGCTGGCTTTGAACTTGTGACCCTCCTGCTGGGACGACAGGCCTGCGCCTCTGCACCTGGTTGAAGTGGGCGGGTCTTGAAGAACTGTGGGCGTGGCCTCCCCCCCCCCCCCCCCCCCCCCCCCCCGTGGCCCTGCACAGCGGCTGGCCCGGCTGTGGCTGCTGGCGTCTTGGCTGGTGGAGGGTGGCTCTGCACGTGGGTCCCCACGGCCTTCCCTTAGGGGAGCACCAGGCTGGGCTGCGCCGGCCCTGTGTCCCTGCAGCCACAGACAGCCCTGGGCTCCTCTGGCCCCGCCCCTCCCCCACGGCCATCCCGGGCTGCTGACAGCTGTCTGCTGTGGTTTCAGGGCGAGGACCTGGATTTCTGGCTGTCCACCACTCCACCCCCTGCCACTGCCCCTGTCCCGGTCCCATCCGCGGTAAGAGGCTGACGCGGCCTGTGCTGGCCCTGACGTGTCTTCAGGCCCTGCGCAGCACTGTGTGGGAGCACGTGGGGGTGTGGGTGCAGGCCTGGGCCCAGCACCGCGGCTCTCCTTGGCCGGGCCTTGCGCCCCTCCCCTCTCCTGGCCTCTGCACTTGGCTGTCTGCAGCTGCCCGCCCTGTGGGACCCCGTGGTGGGCCAGGAGGAGTGAGGCAGGAGCGCTGTTGCCAGCCAGGTCACTGGAGGGTGGTCCCCAGCTCGCCTGGCTCCCCTTGAGCGCAGCCCTCCCAGCCTGGCACGCCTGGCCCTGACTGCTGGCACCCTGCAGGAGGAGCCTGGCGTGAACGCCCTCACTGCCCCGAAGGATGAGCGCGAGGGGCCCGGGACAGAGAGGCCTGGGGACCAGGAGGACGACGCGGAGCGTGACACGGAGCACGATGCAGAGAGGGTGAGGCGCTGCAGCAGCCGCAGGGCGGGCAGGGTGCAGGTGGGCACAAGGCCCCGTGGGCATGGCCGGGGCCGCTGAGGCCTGGGGGTGCCCGGCCTGGCCCCATGGCCCCGTCTCACAGCGCCTTTCTGGGACCCGTTGTTACCGTTCTCTCCCCCGGTGCTTGGGGTCGAGTCCAGGTCCCCCCACCGGACGGGCGCTCTGCCCTGAGCCGCCCTGGCCCGGCCACTGCCCTTCTGTGTAGGGGCAGGTGTGGAGCTGTGGCTCCTGGTCCTCGAGCTGCCCCCCGCCCTCGTGTGGGTCACGTTTTAAGTGCGTTCTTAGAGTTGTGTGGCTGTCACCTCTGCTTATACAGCATTCTGTCACCCCAAGGAGGAACCCAGTGCCCGTTAGGTGTCCCTGCCCCTCCCAGTCCTGCACCCCAAAGCCCCATTCTGTCTCTGGATGTGCCCATCCTGGACCCTTCCTGCCGGTGGCCGCACACTGGGTCCTCTTGTCCCTGTTCTCACTGAGCAGGAGGTCATCGAGGTCCTGCCCCGCTGCTGCGTGTCACCTCCTGCTCGTGGCCAAGTGCCACTGCAGCCTGTGGCTCCTGTGCACACAGCTTGGTGCGCTCACGGCTGAGTGGACCTTGGAGGGCTGTCGGGCCACCGTGCCCCCTGACGTGTTTGCTGTTTGCCATGCGTGTCCCCGTCCCCGTCCTCGAGCAGCACCTCCCGCTGCCACCCCGAGCTCCCAGGCCCTCGCCTCAGCCAGGTCTGGCCTGCTGTGGTCCCGTGGACCCCGAGTGAGGGCGAGGCTGAAGGGTGTGCCTCCGCGGGAGTCAGGGTCAGCCCGGCTCCCTTGTCCAGCAGCCCTCCAGGCACAAGAAGAAGCACAAGAAGGAGAAAGGGGAGAGGTCCAAAGACAAGAAGAAGTCCAGAAAGAAGCCGCCAGAGCCTGAGGTGGCCACGGGGGAGCCGGTGGAGAACGGCGCGGCTGAGGAGGAGCCCCTCCCGGTGAGGCTCTCCGCTGTCACCCTCCCGAGTGGCTCCTGTGATCTCCACTGGACTGGAGAGACCCCGCGGGTTCTGGCAGCCTGCCCACGGGGGGCTGAGGTGGGCGGGGGCTGAAGGCGGCCTGCGGTCAGGCCCAGGGCCCCACCTGGCGCCTCTGGCTCCGCAGAGCTCTTCACGCCCAGGCAGCACCACAGCCCCAGGTCCTTGTCACCTGCTGACCAAGTCTCTTTTCCCCAGCCCATGTCCAGCTACTGCCTCCTTGCCGAGAATTCTTACATCAAAATGGTGAGTGGTGGTGCTTCCCGGGGCGGAGGGGGCCAGGAGCAGAGGGTGCTGGGCAAGCCTTGAGGGACAGGTGGCACCTCCAGGGCCACCAGAGGCTCCCAGGGAGGTGTCACTAGGCAGTGAGCCCAGACCTCACTGCTGGCGCGTGTGTGGACAGCTAGCTGTGGCCAGGCTGCCCAAGGTCAGCCTGTGCTTACCAGAGATGCCAGGTGTGGTGGTGCACGCCTGTCATCCCAGCCACTCGGGAGGCTGAGGCAGGAGGACAGCAGGTTCCAGGCCAGTCAGCAGCTGAGATCCTGCCTCGAATAAGAGAAGAAGGGCTCCAGGTGCAGCTCCACAGCACAGCACGCCTGGGCTCCATCCCAGTGCTGGAGGAGAGAGGCGGGGCTGGGGCTGGGGCAGACCTCCCTGGCAGTGCCAGTTTGGGGCCTGAGGCCTTGCCCCCCGCCCCACCCTGCGCTCACCGGGCATGGGTGCTGGTGGTTGGCAGAGAAGCTCTGTGACAAGCTGGTGGCCCTCAGTCCTGTCCCTGGGCTTGCTTCCTGCAGACGTATGACATCCAGGCCAGCCTGCAGAAGGACAGCCAGGTCACTGTGTCCGTCATCCTGGAGAACCAGAGCGGCAGCTTCCTCAAGAGCATGGAGCTCAACGTGCTGGACTCCCTCAACGCCAAGATGGCGCGGCCCGAGGGCTCCTCTGTCCACGACGGTGTTCCCGTGCCCTTCCAGCTGCCGCCTGGTGAGCCCGCCTGCCCACCCCACGTGGCCTTCTCTCCTCCCCACCCCGGGGCCTGGGCTGCGGCCCAGATCTCAGGGTGCTGGTGGCGGCAGCACCCAGCCCGGAGCACCCGGAGTCCTGCAGGCCGCAGCATCGCAGCCTGGGGCAGACGCCAGGCCTTTACAGTCTGCCACCTGTGGGACCGGTCAGGACCAGGTCCAGGCTGGGGCTCTAGTGGCCCTCATTTCCTCCCCATATCCGTGGCCTCCCCGAGGGGCGGAGCGGGGAGCCAGCTCCCGGCTAGCCCCGGGGATCAGGAGCCAGCCCCAGAGGCAGCCCGGGCCGGCGCGCCCTGCTGTGGCTCAGGCCTGCTGTTGGTCCCCCCAGGCGTCTCCAACGAGGCCCAGTTTGTGTTCACCATTCAGAGCATCGTCATGGCCCAGAAGCTCAAGGGGACGCTGTCCTTCATCGCCAAGGTGTGCGCCGCTGGAACGCGGGTCCTCCTGGGTCTCTGGCTGGCGGTGCACAGAGCCCTGCTGGCACCGTGCCCCCTCACCCTGTCCCGCGAGGGTGCGGGCCCCCAGGGCTAGAGAGCCCCATGCTGGGTGTGCTCCCCACTCACCCCACTTCCTCCTCCTCAGGATGCCGACGGGGCCACCCATGAGAAGCTGGACTTCAGGCTGCTCTTCAGCTGCAGTGCGTACCTGGTCACCACGCCCTGCTACAGGTGCGGCCCTCCTGCACAGCGGAGCCCCCCAGCCTGCCGCCTGCGCACGGGCTCCCTCCCGAGGCTGCCCCGCCCCGTGTGCAGAGGACATCTCCCGCTGTGCGGCTGTGCCTCGCTCTCCTCTCAGGAGCACACCAGGCAGAGTGGACGAGGGTCACCTAAGGGACCTCATTTTGCCTCAGTGACTTCTTGTAAGACCAGGTCTCCAAATAGAGCCACATTCTGAGGCCGCAGGGGTTAGGACACAGCGTGGTCCTGGGAGGCGTGGCCAGTCCCCAGCACCTCATCTCCTTGGAGGCCTCCCAGGCCCGGATCACAAGGGCAGTACCCCCAAGCCTCCTGGGTGCCAGGGCCCAGGTCCTCCCCATTTCGTCACTGGCCTGTTCTGTGTCTTTCCCACAGTGATGCCTTTGCCAAGCTGCTGGAGTCAGGGGACCTGAGCATGAGCTCAATCAAAGTTGATGGCATTAGCATGTCCTTCCAGAATCTTCTGGCAAAGATCTGTTTCCACCACCATTTTTCAGGTAAGGGACGTGAGGTGGTTGGTTCCGGGCGCAGTGTGTACACGCAGGTGGTCCCCTCGCTGGCCTGGTGCATGTCACGGAGCCTGCCCTGGCCCACGGCAGCCCCTGCTCACCTCAGCCAGCGCCACGTGGCCTCTTGGAGCCAGGCTGAAGGCCACCGGGGGAGGGACCCACCTGGAGGGACAGGGCACCCTGCTGCTCTCTTGCAGTGGTGGAGCGCGTGGACTCCTGCGCCTCCATGTACAGCCGCTCCATCCAGGGCCACCACGTCTGCCTCCTGGTGAAGAAGGTGAGCTGGGGACGGCTTCTGCGGCCTCCTGCGCTGCCGGCGCTCCCCCAAGCACCTCCCTGGGGCCTCCTCCCTCGGGACCCTGCTCCCCTGCGCTGCCCCCTCCACGGTGGCCCTGCTCCTGGGGACTGGAGCGCAGGAGAAAAAGAAAACCGGCGGCCAGGCCAGTTCAGGGCTGCTTGAGTTGTCTCCACCCCAGGCCCTGCCACCCCTGGTCCCCATGGCATCGGGGGCCGCTCCCGCCTCTGGTGGGAGCGCAGCGTGCTTCTCGGTGGGGTGGGCAGCACCAGCACCTGGCCTGCGAGCCCGGCTCCAGCCCGGCTCCACCAGCAGCGCGGGGCGCAGCGCACAGGTGCGGGCAGTGCTGGCACGGTCTCCCCTTCCAGGGCGAGAGCTCGGTGTCGGTGGACGGGAAGTGCAGCGACCCCACGCTGCTCGGCAACGTGCTGGAGGAGCTGCAGCGCACGCTGGCCCAGTGCTGAGCCAGGGACGGCCACCGCAGTCCGCACTCTCGCCTCTCCCGTCCTGCGCACTGTCCCTGTGCCCAGCGTTGGTCGGACTCCACTGTCAGCTCTGTAGACGCCCGAGATCCTGTGTTGTGTTGATTTTTTTTTTTTTTTTTTTTTTTTTTTTTTTTTTTAATTTTTATCCCTCTTTGTTTTGAATCTGTCCATTCTCCGGCAAACCAGCAAGGGGCTTCCCGCTCTGCTCCACGCCCTGGGCAGGGGCTCACTCCTCCAGTGTGGTCATGGGGCTGCCAAGGAGCCCTCGGGACCACCTGGCCAGGGCTGGGGGCACCGTGGGGAGGGTGCTTGGCAAGCAGGTGGAGCTGACCTGGGCCCGTCCTCCTCCCGCACAGGCCCTGCCTCTGCTCTGTCCTCAAACATCCCGGCTGGTGGCATTTGTAAGGAGGCGAGCAGACAGCCATCACCATGCTGCTCTCCCTAGAACCGTGGGTCCCCTGCAGAGGCCAGGCCTTGGGCGTGAACCACTGACCACGGAGACAGGACCTCTTTTCTCCTGTTCAGTGGAACCACGTCCCAGGCTGTCTGGGGACCGGGGTGGAGTCAGGTGACCCGCGCCCCTCTGCTCATCACTGAGCACGCGGCAGGCTGCCTCCACCTCGACCCAGTCCCGAGGCCTCGGTGGGGCTAGAAGTGCCGTACCTAGGCTCGTGTCCAGTGGTGGTGAGTGTGTGTCCCAGATGTCCCCCGGGCTGGATCTCCTGAAGAGCCCCCTCCCGCACAGCCACAGGCAGGGTGCGGGGACCTGGCCAGGCCCCCCAGCCCCCGCCAACAGCCGGGCAGTGGGTGTGAGCCAAGTTCCCGAGATGATGGCTCTCCATGACATTTTAACTGTTCCTTTTGATGGAAACTGTCACTTTAGCATGTAGGGTAATCTATTATGGAATCTAATACCGTGATTCTAGAACTTCGAAACTGTATGATGTGTTACATAACTATTTGCTATCGACATTCCCGTATACAGAGACATATCACGCTGCTGTAATGATTGTGTCAAGATGATCCAATAAAGTTGCAGAACAGACTCTGCGTGCCTCCTGCGTGTGCGCCTCACCAGGGTCGGCATCTGGGTTGGGGTTGCAAGGCACTGCAAGAGGCTCCCAGGCCTGGGGTGGTAGTGGGGTAGGGAACCTCCAGCCTCCACCCACGGAGCACTGTCACCTACTCTTCCCTGGGGAAGCCACAGCTGAGCTGTGGGGAGGGCCAGGATCGGAGGCAGGAAGGGGCTGGCAGGAATGCGCCAGCCCTGCCTGTCAACTTGTGTTCCTCTTGGCCACACTGGCACCATGTAGACCAAAGACAAGTCAAGAGATGCCACACTGGCACAGACCCAGCCCAGCACCTGACCCACACCAGGGCTGGCCTCTCCCCCAGGCTCTGCTGTCTGAACTGCCTGCCACCTGTGCGCCTCTTTCCCAGGACTCCAAATGTCCACTTCAGCCCCTGATCAGGAACCTTAAAGGGGCCCCAAAAGGTAGCCTTAGGGTCAGTGTCGGTAACTACATGACGTGGTCGGTGACCAGCTGCTCAGGTGGCATGATTCCCAGTGGCTCTCACACCCCGAGTCTGGAAGGCAAGCTGTGAGGAGCCTGCCACAGGCAGCTGCACAGAAGCCGCACACGTCCTTCCAGACCTGCAGACCCTGCCTTTGCACGGCACAGGGACACCTGTGGGCACGTGCTCACAGGGCCTGCCGTGCAGGGTGCAGAGCAAGGGACACCTCGGGCGGCTAAAGGCAGCCGTGAAGCCATCCCAGGAAAGGAGCGTGCGCCCCGCCAGCTTACGCAGGAGTAGGCGTGCGTGCCAGCTGCTCCCCTGCAGCTGCCCTTCCCTGGGAGGGCCGTCGGGGCCTGTCTACTCCCCAGCTGCAGGGGAGTAACACTAAGAAATGATGCAGCAGGGACCATAGTGGCTACTGTGCTCCTTTGGCCTGTGTCCAGCTTAAGTGTCCAGAGGCCCCAAGCAAGTAAAGCTGGCCTGGCTCTCCCCCAACACAGCCCCATCTTATGCTTTCAGAAGAGCCCATGCCTTCCCGCGAGCCTGCCCACGTGTTCAGGAGCGAGGGTGGGCTGTTTGGGAATCCCTGGACCTGACCGTGGCCCCACGGCAGCTGGCCCAGGCTGCCTGGTCCTCCGGCCTGTGGACCCGAGGCCGGAAGCCGTCATCCTCAAGGCAGGTGCTTTGAGGCCTCCCCAGAAGCCCCCTCAATGGCTCCTGCCTGGCAAGAACTACTCTTGGATGAGAAATGTCAGGGAAATTTAATCGTCCTGTCCAACAGCTCTGAGACCCGTCCAGGGGCCGGTGCCATATACAAGCCCATCCCCCTTCCCTGCCCCCACCCTGGGCTCTCGGGGCTCGGGGGACCCGAGGCAGCAGCAAGCCTGGGTCAGGCACAGGTGACAGTCCAGGTGAGTCCCTCGCCCCACTGCAGCTGGGGCAAGGTGGCGGCCTCAGTGCCGGGTCAGACACTCCGAGGCATCTTCCAAGGTCAAGTTGGCCAGGTGCTGTGGCTCCAGGCACGTGAAGCTTGGCGATATCAGGCTGCGGGGGACAAATGGCCTCAGCCTTCCTTGCCCGCCCCCTGCCTCCCTCCCTGATGGCCAGCCAGGAAACGTGGTCCCCGTGTGTGGATGGGGCCCTGCCTGTTCTGACGAGAGTGCCAGGTGGGGTTCCTGCTGTCCCTGACACCGTGTGACTGGGGCTGTGATAGGGTGGGACTTGGGTGTGGCTCTCTGGTTGGGGTGCACCCCGCTCCCAGGTGGCTGCCTGCTTCCAGGCCACCTCCCTCCCCAGTCACTCACAAGGCTGGGGAGGTTCTGCACGTCCCAGGCGAGGAGATGAAGGAAGTCATTTGTTCATGAAATGCCCACTTGGGTGGTAGCAGAGCAGGTCCGGCATATTCCAGGTGCAGAGAGAGCCCTGCCCATGGTACCCACCGGTCCCCCAGCCCAGAGGAGCCCACTGTGCCCACCCCTCTAGAAGTCCAGGGCAGTCTTACCTCACGTTGGTGGACTGTCTGAAAGACATGGCAGGGCTCCCGTTAGACCCCGCTCTGGGGCTGAGGCCTGCACGCGGCTTTGCCCACAGCTCTGCCCCGAACTCCAGCTGAGCTCGGACGCCTTGGCAGGATGCGGTGCCGCCCCACATACTCACCCCAGGGCACTCACACAGGCACACCGCTCTGACAACACTCCAGTGGGTTTGAGGAGGGACTTACTTGTGCCAATTATTTCTACAATGACAGCCGGTTTGGAGTCAGGAGACTAAGTGTCCTCGATCAATGTGACCTCCCAGAGCCCACAGACCCGACTCACATGTAACTGAGAAGGCCATGCACAGCTGTCTGCCACTGTGATGACGACCTGCGGGGACATGGGCCTTGGTGGTGGCATGCCCCCAAGCCCCAGGCCCTGCCCTGCCCTGCCCTGGTGACGAGCCCAGGGTCCCATGGATAGCAGGGCCCTCAGCACAGGCAGGGGCTGGCACCCGGGCCCTACTCGCAGTTGTAGCCAAAGCAGATGACATGTGAGTCAGTGCAGTTGTTGCAGGAGATGGTCTCATACTGGAAGATGCCTGCAACACAGGAGACGGCCGCAGGCTCCCCTGGGTCTCCCAGCCTGAGCCCCCATCCTGGACGGCTCAGCCTGGACCCAGGTGCACTTACCACAGTGACGCTGACAATCAATGCGGCCTGCGGGAGAACAAGACAGCTCGTGCTCACAGACCCAGCCTTGCCCAGGGGCTCAGGGTCATGCCTTGGCCACCTGGAGCACAGGCACACCTGGGTTTCGTGAATGTGTGTCTAAGACCAGAGGGAGGGGCCCCCAAGGTGGCTCCCAGAGGAGGGCAGCTGCTGACCAGGCTCCTCCCAGGAACTAGTTCAGGTGGAGCCAGGGCATTTACCCACAAAGCACTCTCAGTGACCCTGAGGGGCAGGTCCACCCTGACAGCTGTCCAACTTCCCCTCAGCCCCAGGCCAGTAGTTGCCTGCTCTGAATGCCAGTCTCCAGCAGTGCTCAGCCCTGGAGGAGCTACGGCCCTGGCACTCTGACAACCTCTCCTGGCCCTCCCCAGAAGCCAGGCAGTGTGCCCACGGTCGAACCCTCCTCTACTCACTTTCGATGATTGCGTTCTGGATGAGATGCACCTGGTCCCGGAAGATGCTTCGCAGCTCATTGGGGAAATACCCTGATGGGGCAGGCAGAGAAGGGCGGTCAGGCTCAGGCGGTGGGGGCAGGGGGCGAGCCTTGCCCCAGTTTCCGCCCCTTACCCGGGAAGTACATCTTCCCCTGGTACAGCTGATCCATCCTCTGGTACACGGCTTCCGCCACTTGGTCCAGCTTTTCCCGGGCTGCGGACGGGAGGAGGAGGCAGGTGAGCGGCCCGGGCCGGGGATCCCGCCTAGCCAACCCCGCGCCGGGCTCCGCGCTCACTGATCTCCGCCGGGATGGCCAAATGCAGTTCCCTCATCGTGTCCTCGCTCCAGTCCGTGAGCAGAGCCCCAGAAACGGGGATGTCGCCCACCCACCAGGACTTGAGGTTTACGTGGTGGCGATAGAAGGAGAACTTCTCTGAGAAGTTGTCGTGGCAGTGCAGGCAGCCACCGGCCAGCGTCGCGGTCATGCCCAGATACAACAGCAGGGCCATGGCCCGCCCCGCCCCGCCGCCGGCCAAGCGACGGCGCCCCCCCACGCCACGCCCCTTCTACCGCGCACCAACCGACGGTGCCCCCACGCGCCACACCCTCCTGTCGCGCACCAACCAACGGCGCAAACCCGCCCCCAGAGCAAGCCCCGCCCCCACGCCAGGCCCCGCCCCCGGCCTCAACTGGCGATGTCTGGCACAGGTCTCTCCTCAGGACCCGCCTACAAAACGCCACTCACAGAGAAGGCTCCACCCCCATATTGGTGCGCCCTCACATACAGCGCATCACGCATGCGCCAACGCGGGAGCCAGCTCCTCCTCTTGGCCAGGCCTTGGCTGAGGCCCCGCCCCGCGTTACTACCACATAAGCCCCGCCCACAGGCCTCCAGCCTGTCTCCAGCCAATGGTGGTTGCTAGGCAACGGTAACGCGGCCCGGCCGGCCCTCGGTCAGTACCCGCGCCTCCATTCCGGGCTCCCCCGGCGGTGACGCAGCTCCTCCATCCGGGCTCACGCCTGGAGGGGAAGTAGGTCCGGCTCCGAGGGTGCGGCCGGGGCGGGGTCTTCGACGTGTCCCTCCGCCGCGTGTCCCTCCGCGGGCTGCGGCCAGGATTCGGCGGCCAGAGACCGGAGACTGAGGGGAGGCGGGAGCTCGGAGGCGGACGTGAGGCGACCAGGTGGGTCCTGGCGGCTGAAGGCGGGCGGCGGGAGGCCGCGTGCTGGCGGGGCGAAGGCGGGCGCCGGGCGCCGGTCCTGGCGGCTGAAGGCGGGCGGCGGGAGGAAGCCGCGGCGGGCGCCCGGTGAAGCTGTAGGTGCAAGCCGCTCGCCCCCCGCAGGACCCACGGCCCCAGCGGCCAGCGGCCGCCCTTGCCCTGCGCTCGAGGGCTTGAGTTTAAGTGTCCACGGCTTTTATAAAAAGGCCTGGGAGCCGGTGCGGTGGGCACGCGTGTCATCCCAGGTCCTGGTAAGGCTGAAGGCAGGAGCACTCCAAGTTCATGGCCAGCCTCAGCAACTTAGCGAGACCCTGTCTCTAAATTAAAAGGGGAGCCGGGCGCGGTGGCGCACGCCTGTCATCCCTGCGGCTCCGGAGGCTGAGGCCGGAGGATCGCGAGTTCAAAGCCAGCCTCAGCCACAGCGAGGCGCTAAGCAACTCAGTGAGACCCTGTCTCTAATAAAATACAAAAAAAGGCTGGGGGTGTGGCCCAGTGGTCGAGTGCCCCTGAGGTCAATCCCCGGTACCAAAGAGGAAGCAACCCCAAGCCAGAAAGCACCAGAGACATGTGGGGTTCAGAACTCAGAAAGGCTGGGAACAAGTCTCACTGTATCAGCTGTTGAATATGAGCAGCCATCCTGCCAATTAAACCTGTATTAAAATGTGGGAGGGGATAAACAAGGGAAGATAATATGTGCAAAGAAGTGAACTCTACCATCTGAAATTGACTGACTCTGAGACCTGTTTTCTTTTTTCTTTTTTTTAAATATTTATTTATTTGCTTTAGTTGTACACAATTTGTTTATTTGTACGTGGTGCTGAGGATCGAACCCGGGCCGCGCACGTACTAGGCGAGCGCTCTACCGCTAAGCCATAATCCCAGCCCCGTCTGAGACCTGTTTCTTGCTGTCTCTATTTCCCAATCTCCCTGTCCTCCCTTTCCAGTCGCACCCCCACCCCAGCCCCGGTGCTGGGGATTGAGCATAGGGGGTTCTACCACTGAGCCACACTCCCCTTTCCCTTCTTCTTCTTCCTTTTTTTTTTGGTACTGGAGATTGAACTCAGGGGCACTCCACCACTGGGCCACATCCCCAGCCCTCTTTTGTATTTTATTAGAGACAGGGTCTCACTGAGTTGCTAAGTGCCTCGCCATGGCTGATGCTGGCTTTGAACTCGTGATCCTCCTGCCTCAGCCTCCCAAGTGCTGGGATTACAGGCGTGCGCCACCGCGCCCGGCTCCCTTCTTTTTTTTTTTCTTTTTTTGGTACTGGGGATTGAACTCAGGGGCACTCGACCACTGGGCCACATCCCCAGCCCTTTTTGTATTTTATTAGAGACAGGGTCTCACTGAGTTGCTAAGTGCCTCGCCATTGCTGAGGCTGGCTTTGAACTCGCGATCCTCCTGCCTCAGCCTCCCAAGTGCTGGGATGACAGGCGTGCGCCACAGCGCCTGGCTATCCCTTCTTATTTTTTTTAAAAAATTTATTTATTTGTACTAGGGATCGAACTCAGGGCACTCGACCACTGGGCCACTTCCCCAGCACTATTTTGTATTTTATGTAGAGACAGGGTCTCTCTGAGTTGCTTAGCGCCTCGCTGTGGCTGAGGCTGGCTTTGAACTTGCAATCCTCCTGCCTCAGCCTCCCAAGTACTGGGATTATAGGCGTGTGCCACCCCGCGCCCGGCTCCTGGGGCATCTCTTAGTAGCCTCGTTTTATAAAAGAAACACTTAATGAGGCCTCCCTGAAGTCCTTGCTGTCCCCAGTGTCGTCTAAGGACAGTCATATTGGCCTGTGTGTTATGACCCCAGGGCCCTGTACCACTCAGCTACATCACCAGACCTTATTTTTTTTTTTTTTTAATATTATTTTAAAATGGTCTCACTGAGTGAGTGGCCCCGGCTGGCCTGGACCTTGGGATCCTCCTGCCTCGGCCTCCCGCAGAGCTGGGGTGGCAGCTGTGCCACTCACCTGTTCACCAGCCAGTAGAACTCTGGAACAGGTTGGAGACCCCACCTGTCTGGACTCTGTTTTCAGAATTCACTGAACTCGTCGACTGATGATAGAGTGAGAACAAAGCAAAAATTCAGTAATTCCTGTCCCCGTTCCCTACCTGTGTCCTCCTTTTCCCAAGGGCTACATGGAGTGCCCCCCCCTCGGGTCAGGCCTGTTGCATGGCATTTTTCATCTTTTTTTTAATTTCTGGGGCTTGACCCCGGGGCATGTTACCGCTGAGCCACATCCCAGTCTTTTTTTTTTTTTTTTTTTTGTGGTACCAGGGATTGAACTCAGGGGTACTCGACCACTGGGCCACATCCCTGGCCCTTTTTGTATTTTTATTTAGAGACAGGGTCTCACTGAGTTGCTAAGTGCCTCGCCATTGCTGAGGCTGGCTTTGAACTCGCGATCCTCCTGCCTCAGCCTCCCAAGTGCTGGGATTACAGGCGTGCGCCACCGCGCCCCGGCTCCACATCCCAGTCTTTATATATTTTATTTTGAGTCAGGGCCTCACTAAGTGGCTTAGGGCCTCTCTCAGTTGCTGAGGCTGACTTTGAACTTGCTATCCTCCTGCCTCACCCTCTCGAGTCACTGGGATTCCAGGCATGTGCCACCACCCCCAGCTAGCTCTAATTTGACTATTTTGCTTTGTTTTCCTTCTCTGGTGTGTGTGGTGTTGGGATTGAACCCAGAGACTCCCGCGGGCCAGGTGCGCTCTACCCCCAGCCTCATCCCAGGACCCTCTGTTCAGTATTTATGGTTCATATTTTCAAGCGGTGGGGCCTTTGGGTGCTGCTGAGGCTGGGCTCAAGGGCTGGGCTCCCTTGACGCCCTGCCTCAGCCCCCCGGCAGCTGGGCCTAGGGCAGTGTGCTGTCTCCCCTGGCGGCACAGCCTTAAAGTGTCAGAGCAGTTTTCCCTTCCTGGCCCGACTGAACGTAAGGCACATAAGGTCCCATGGTTCCCTGTCCCCATAGATGCTCCCAGACATCCCACGCTGGAGCGGCGTGTTTGTCACAGCTGACGTCCGGGGACAGCCAGTGTCACAGCACCGCAGGCAGAGTCCTTATCCAGCACCGCCTCAGCACTGGGCTGCACCTCCCCGGCCTGGCGTCCCGTCCCCGTCCCCCCCAGCTCTTCCCTTGGTGGCCTGCCATGGGAAGCTCTGCTGTAGAACCTGGGTGTCTCTTGCAAGCCTTCCAGGGTGAGCTCCCAGTGCCAGGTGTCCCAAAGGACCCGTGACCAGCTGGACTCGAAGCTCACTTCTTTCTTCTTCACCAGGAGCACCAGCAGTCCCCTGGAGTGCTGGGGTTTTCTTGCCAGCTTTGGTCCCTGCACTGCTGTTGACCAACCCCAAGCAGAAGTGTCCCTTGGCTCTCTCTGGAGCCAGCCGTCAGTCCCCAACCCTGTCGAGCCTTTCGCCACCTAGAGTGGAGCGCAGCGGGAGGGCACAGGCCGCGACCCCGGCTGCCGAGGAGGCTGAGGCCGGAGGCCTGTGAGTTCAAAGGCAGCCTCAGCAATTTAGTGAATCCCTAAGCAATTTTTAAAAAATATATTTATTTATTTGCTTCAGTTGTACACAATGCGTTTATTTGTACGTGGTGCTGAGGGCCGAACCCGGGCCGCGCACGTGCTAGGCGCGCGCTCTAACCGCCGAGCCACAGCCCCAGCCCGGAATCCCTAAGCAACTTAAGGAGACCCTGTCTCAGACATGAATAGGGCTGGGATGTGGCTCAGTGCCCCAGGGCCCAAGGAATGTGGCCTGTGTGTGGCGTCCCCACCCAGGCCCCAACTTCCCTGGAAGGCCGCTTGCTCTTGGGTCAGCACAGCTTCCTCTGAGCTCCTGATCACACGGCCCTCAGGGTTCCCCATGGGTTTACCGCGGGAAGTTCTAGGCATTTCCCGGCCGCAGGGGAGGTTCCTTTTCTTCTGGAATTCAGGGGTTCAAGTGCTTTAACCAGAAAAGGCAAATCGGACTTCAGGAATCCAATTCTGGGCCAGAGTCCTTCGCCCCACCAGCTCCAGTTCTAGAATCCCACAGGATGCACTCTGTCGCCCTGGGACTGCCTGGGCCTCCGCCTCCCTGTTCCCCTTTTCTGTTGTTCCCTCCCCCAGTAGCAGGGGTGAAGGGTGTGGGCCGGGCAGGTGCTGTGCCACCCAGCCACTCTTCCAGCCCCTCTTTCTTCGTGTGTGTGTTTTTGGGTGTTATCCGTGACAGCAGCACGCATCACAGTTCACGTCGCGCACAGAGCTCGGGTGTCCCTCTCCGGCTGTCTTCGTGGTTTTGCCTGGGTTTGCTGTCTTCTGTGGCACTGGGGCAGAACTCAGGCCCCGCCTCGGGCATCCCAGTCCGTTGTAGATCATTTCCCGACAGCGCCTCACTTAGCTGCCCAGGCTGGCCTGAAGCTTGCCATCCTCCTGCCTCAGCGCCCGAGTCGCTGGGACGACGGGTGTGGCCGCTGCGCCCAGCTGCGACCTGAGGTCCGTCCCCACTGTGGCCAAGTCTCATTGTTTAGCCCTGAGGAACCGCTGGCCTCTGTTCCAGGACCCAGGGGTCTGCTCTGGGCTGAGGGCTGTGCTGGCATGGTGGCCCTGCCTCCTGGCCGGGTGAGCACCTGTCCCCGCCTCGGCCCTGCCCTGTGTGGGGCCGTCCTCGGGCTGCCCGCCCGGGGCCCCCCCCCCGCAGCCTGTGTCTCCCCCTGAGCTTGTCTGCCTTGTGAGGCGTCCCGGGCGCAGCTCCTGCTCCTGCACCACGCGTGGCCCTGGGAGGGGCACTGGACTGGCCACTGCGTCCTGTGTGGACTGTGTCCTCTGCATGTGGGCATTTGGGCCAGACCACTCCCTGTCCGGAGCGTCCCGGGCACCGTGGGTGCTGGGCTGTGTCCTGGGCCTACACCTGCCCCAGCCAGGAGCACCCGGTGGTGACCAACCACAGACACCAGCCGTGGGCCGCGGTCCCAGGACGGGGCAGGGCAGCTCAGGCCACTTGGGGGGCCACAGGTGTTTCTGGCCCTGACAGCTCACACCAGACACCTGGAAGGAGAAGGATGTGACCGGCCACACAGGGGTCCCTCCCGGGGTGAAGATGGGCGGGCTGGGTGTCCTGGTGAGGAACAGGCCCTAGGGCCCTGGAAGCCCAGACAGTGTGAGTCGCCCTTTCTTTTTTTTTTTTTTTTTTTTTTTTTTACTACTATTTTATTTATTTGCTTTAGTTGTACACGATGCGTTTATTTGTAGTGGTGCTGAGGATGAACCCGGGCCGCGCACGTGCGAGGCGAGCTCTGCCGCTGAGCCCCAGCCCCAGCCCCTGAGTCGCCCTTTCAGCCTGGGCTGTGGTGCTAGTTGCAGGGGCAGCCAGGCAGTGGGTGGCCCAGACCTGTGCCCAGGGACATGGGCGGGGCCAGGACACCGAGGACCCTGGAGGGCTCCCACAGCAGAGGGTGACTGCTCCTTGAGGACAGGTTCCAACCCAAGTTGCTGCTGCTGCCAGGGGACACCTGACCACATCTGGGGACGCATGTCTTCACAACTGGGGGCACTCCTGGCTGGAATGGTGGGGACCAAGGATACTGCGCAGTGCCCTGCAGGATGCCCACCAGAGGATGAGCCCACCCCACGGCCACGGTGCCAAGGGGGCCCCTGGCCTAGTGGAAAATGTGCCAGATTGGCATCTAAGGGTCCAGGCTGAGCCCAGACCTCAGACCTGCCTGCCCTGAGGGGGTGCTGGCCTGGGGCGGCGGCACACCTGTGGTCCCGCAGCTTGGGCGCTGGGGCAGACGCAAGTTCAAGGCCAGGAAGACCTCGTCTCAAAATAAAAGACAGGAAAAGGCTGGGATGCAGCTCAGTGGCAAAGCGCCCCTGGGTTCAGTCCCCAGCACCATTAAAAATAGAAACAAAGAAAGGCAGTGGCCTCATCCCTGACCTGCAGAGTGGCAGGTGTCCCCTACCCTGCAGGAGACAACCAGCTCCCTAGAGATCTCCCTCTGGCTCCCAGCCTGTGTTAGGTGAGCTCATTAATAAATAGGCACTTTTAATTAACCGTCATCATTTATATCAAATAATTAGTATTAAGTAAAAGCTAATGCTGGGGCTGTGGCTCAGTAGTAGAATGCTTGCCTGGCATGTGTGAGGCACTGGGTTCCATCCTCAGCACTATGTAAAAATAAACAAAATAAAGGCATGCTGTCCATCTACAAGTGTAAAAAAACTGAAGAAAAAAAAAAATAAAAGTAAAAGCTAAATTGAGAGGGTGATGCATACCTGCCGTCCCAGCTGCTTGGAGGCTGAGGCAGGAGGATCTCAAGTGTGAGGCCAGTCTGGGCAACTCAGCCTTATCTCAAAATGAAAGGGCTGGGGTGCAGCACCGTGGTAGAGCACCCCAGATCCAATCCCTAAAACTGCAGTTAAGAAAAAAATAGCAAAAAGTCGGGAGCAGGAAGTGCTGCCTGGGCCCTGGCCCGTCTGTTGTGTTGGTGCCAGGAGTGGAGCCCAGGACCCTCTGTGCTGGCACAGCTGGGCTACCAGGACGCACCTGCCAACAGGAGCTGCTGCCTTGCTGCCTTCTCTCCTTTTTTTCTTTCTTCCCTCTTTTTGCAGTGCTGGGATGGAACCCAGGGCCTGGAGCATGCTAGTCAAGGCCCCACTGGGCCACACCCAGACCCAGGAGCGAGGCTAGACTGTGGGAGGCAGCACTGGGCCACCTCCGTTCACAGGGCAGAGTTTAGGATCCAGGCATCATCTGGCCAGATATTAGGTTGCCAGGCCAGAGGCCAGTGTTGCACACTGATCAAGAACATACAGCACAAACCTCTGAACTTGGGCCTCATCCCCCACAGTGGTGGTAGGATGTGGAAACCACCGGAAGGAAATGGACGACTGTGGGCCGCACTTCAGCGGGGAGGGGTCACAGCAGCTAGTTGGCTTAGAGGAACTGTGTTGTATCTTGTTTTTATTAGGAAAGGAAAAAGGGTGTGTGCTTGGGCAGAGGAAGTTGTCATCTTACCTTTCTTTCTTCTAGAAGCTTCCAAGTGTCATTCCTGTGTCATCCGTTTGTGGAAAACGAGGAATATCAAGAGTCATCGCCGCCCAGTTCTGAGAAGTGTTGGAAGCACACTACTAGAAGGTCAGAGAAAAGGAGCCGGCGGCAGGGACTGCATGGGGGAGCGGGGAGCCGCCGCGCCCAGCCTGGCCTACAGCAGCCGGCCATGGGCAGGCTTCTTCCTGGACCTGTCGCCCTCTGGGTCACAGGGCGAGTGTCCCTGGTAGGAAGTGGTTGGCCTTTGACAGGCGCCTGTCCAGGTAGTGTGCAGAGCAGCATTTCACCCCCAAAAGAAGATGCTGTCCCAGGCTCCGAGGAGCCGGAAGCCACCCCTCCACCGCCCCCGCTTCTAGAGCAGTCATAGCGGGTCCCGGCCCGGGCAGATGGCGTGAGGGCTGGAGGGCGGGCGGGCCTCTGGGGGGAGTCGGGCCTGAGCAGGGCCACAGGGCCTCTCGCCTGCCCCTGACCCCAGCCCAGCCCAGGGGACGTCTCCTCCAAAGCTGCAGTCAGCCCAGAGCCTGGTCGGTGTGCGACCAAACCATGGCCGGGAAGGCCCTAAAGACCGTCCGGGCTCCCTGGTGGCCCCACCCCTGCCCCTGCGCTGGGCTCCTCCTGTCCCGTCCAGGTGACAGTGTGGGAAGGAGCCCAGCGCTGTTCCCGAAGCCCCTGCGGCCTGGGCAGCTCAGGCCGCGGGTCCTTGTGCTGCTGTGGTCCTGTCAGCGGTGCAGACTGCTGACAGCTGAGGCCTGGGGGCAGGACCAGGCGCGGCGAGGCGGGCGCTCTTCCTGGGCCGGTGCTTAGAGACAGGTGGGACCTGTGAGGAGGCCCTGCCAGGCCTGGTGGCCGCGGGCATGGGAGTGACTGTTGTGGGCACCGGAGCCTCCTCGCCCTGCTGCCCTGGCGGGTCTCTCCTGCCCGGTGGCAGGAGAGGGCGGTTCTGGGGTGGAGGTGAGGCCCTGCAGGGGCCCTGTCTCAGCCCACCTGAGTGCGTCCTGGGCGGCCCCACCAGGAGTAGGAGGCCCCGGAGGGCCCGGGAGTGGGAGCTCTGCAGGGACAGCGTAAGGTGGCCAGCAGGTCGGCCCTTCCGTGGCAGAGAAGAGCAGGCAAGGGCTCGTTCCTGCCCCGCAGATCCAGGTGCCTGCAGCACGGCTCATGGGGAGCCGCGGCGGAGACCCGGGGACCTGGTGGAGGAGCCCAGGGCCTGGAGGTGGCCGCTGGGGTGGCGTGGCATCTCTGCCTGCACAGCCCGCAGCCCTGGCTCTGGGCCGTCCACCTGCAGCGTGTGCTTGGGGTGCTGATGGGTCCCCCTCCTTCTGACCAGGGCTCACTCAGGGGATGCTCCTGCCGGGTGACTGGGCCAAGGCTGGGACACTGGTGGTCTCCTGACTGGTGGAGGCCAGGAGGACGTGCACGCGAGGTACGCGGTGCTGAGGAGGCCTCTCTGGGCCTCAGTTTGCCCAGGAGGAGGTGAAGTGCCTGACGGGGCGGGCTGGTGGGGAGCGTGACCCTCACGTGCTCATCCGGGCCCAGCCCCAGCGCCACGAGAGACGAGATGAGGTAGCTGTGAAGCGTGGCGCCCTGGCCAGGCCGAGCAGGCGGCAGGGAGCCCTGAGGAGGGCCCAGGCGCTGCCGAAGGAGCGACGGGGCCTGGCCCGCCTGCCCTGGGACGGCAGAGGGAGCGCCCCGTGCCTGCGCCTGTTGGCACAGGTGCCCGCCCCGCCCCGCCCCGCGCCTCTCGTGGCTGCGCGCTGCCGCTGGCCGTGCTGAGGTCGGGGGTGGCTTAGCCCCAGGGAGCTGCAGCTGAGGCCACGCTGTCCTGTGACAGCCCTGACGAGGCGTGACTCGTGCGCGTGCCCTTCACCTGCTTAAGGTGTGCACGTCAGCAACTCAGTGCAGTCTCAGCTGTGTTCCAGAACACTCCATCACACCATCGCAAGCCCCCTCCCCACCCCTGCGCCTGCGGGTCCACGGCCGTCTCTGGGCTGCTGTCCTGGAGTCTCCTGTCACCGGGTCGCACATGGTGAGCTTGCCTGACTGGCTCTCGCTGAGCACCAGGACCTCGTGGGAGGACGACGTCTGTCCGTCCATCTGTCTGTGGACGCCTGGCTCCTCCGGGGCTGTGTGGCCGGGCGGCGTGGGCAGGGCGCGTGGGCTCCTGCTGCAGGTTCCTCAGCCTCCGTCCCCAGCTTGCAGGTGCTGGTCCCGTGGGCTCCTGCCACCCTCTTGCTGCGGTGGCCGTGCCGTGTCACCGTGTGGCAGGCTGGGGGCCGACTTCCCCACACCCCCCGCCACGCTGTGCTCGCTGGTCACACTCCTCCCTCGACACCTGCCGTCCTACGGGGGGTGCAGCTGGCTCGTCCCCTTCCTGGCCTGAGGCACGCAGCCAGCCCTTCCCTGCACCCACAGCCCCAAAGAGACCTGAGAGCCGGCACCTGGGCGACACGGCAGGGACCGCACAGTGACTCTGCCCTGCTCTGCGTGGCGGCTGCTCGGCTCTGGGCTTGCTGCTGCCCCAGAGGCCACCACGTTCTGTGGCTGAAGCGCTCCCCGGCAGCTCCCACCTCCAGGCTCCGGCCCCGGCCCTCCTGCGTCCTCTCGTGAGGGCCCGTGTGGCGCTGGGCCTGGACAGCCCTCAGCCGCGCCCCAGTTCAGAGCTCTCGCTGCTGGGACCTCCCCCGACTGCCAGATCTGGCCGTGGGCTCTCCGTGTGTGGCGGGTGTGGCGGATGTGACGAGGACCCCACCGAGCTGTGCCCCGCCCTGTTCATGACCTATTTTGAGACAGAGTCTCGGATGCTGAGGCTGTGCCGTCCTCCGGCCCCAGCCTCTCCAGGGTTGGGATGAGAGGTCTGGCCCGCTGCGCCTGCCTCCTCGAGGTTTCTGTATGTAGCTGCGTGATGTCCCCAGTTTATGTCTGCCTAGAGCCTCACAGTGGGACACTATTTGGAAGTGCCGTCTTTGGAAATGTGACTTAGTTAAGGTGAGGTCACCCTGGAGTAGCGTGGCTCCTGTCCAGGACTGCAGCAGATTCACTGTCTGAGCCCTGAGGTCCAGGTCGGAGTGGGCAGGCCCAGCTCTCTCGGAGGCCCTGGCAGGGTCTGTCCAGTCTCCTCCATAGCGCATGGTCCTCGGTGTCCTTGGCTGTGGCCTTCTTCACGTGGCTGTGTCCACTGTCTCTGTCTTACAAGGACACTGACCACTGGACTCAGGACCACCCAGCTAGTCCAGGCTCCTCACCTCAAGGTTCAGCTTCTCCCACTCAGTGGCCCTTTTGTCTGAAGCCTGGTGCTCACCTGTGACCTCAGCAGCGTGGCAGCTGAGGCAGGAGGTCGCGGTTCCAGGCCAGCCTCCGCAGCTCAGCAAGACCCTGCCTCAAAACAAAAGGGGCTGGGGTCACAGCTCAGTGGCAGAGTGCTTGCCTAGCATGTCCGAGGCCCTGGGTTCATTCCCCAGCACCACATAAAAAACTGAATAAACAAAATAAAGGTATTGTGTCCATCTACAACTAAAAATATAAAAAAAAAAAAAAAAAGAGAAAAAGAAAAAGAAGAAAGAAAAATAAAATAAAAAGGGCTGGGTGTGGCTCAGAGATTAAGCACCACTGGGTGTAGTAAAAGATCATCGGTGAAGGTTGGGGTATCGGATGTGGCAGCTCCTGGGATGGCCACCACCAGGAGACCTCAGTTGTCCTCACAGGCAGCCTGTGGGTCTGGCCTGCCAGCCCAGCCAAGGACACAGCTGCCCTAGGCACCACAGGGCCCTCCCTCTTGGTACCCCTGCTCTGGGGCCTCGAGGAGCAGGCAGCCTGTTGGTGAGGCTGCTCTACGCTGGGTGCTGGCCCCGCCCGTGCCCACAGCGCGGCCTGCAGGAGCGGCAGTGGCCCGCACTCCTGAGCCTCCGCTCACTGTGTTTCAGATCCGGGAAGAGCCGTGGGCTGGGTGGCCTCCACCGGCCTGCCACGTGGACGATCCTGCCACCATGTCCAGCCCCTTCCTAAAGCAAGTCTTCAACAAAGACAAGACCTTCCGGCCCAAGCGCAAGTTTGAGCCGGGCACCCCAGCGCTTCGAGCTGCACAAGAGGGCCCAGGCATCGCTGAACGCGGGGCTGGACCTGCGGCTGGCCGTGCAGCTGCCCCCGGGCGAGGAGCTCAACGACTGGGTGGCCGTGCACGTGGTGGACTTCTTCAACCGCGTCAACCTCATCTACGGCACCATCAGCGACGGCTGCACGGAGCAGTCCTGCCCCGTCATGTCGGGCGGGCCCAAGTACGAGTACCGCTGGCAGGACGAGCACCGGTACCGCAGGCCCACGGCGCTGTCCGCCCCCCGGTACATGGACCTGCTCATGGACTGGGTGGAGGTGCAGATCAACAACGAGGACGTCTTCCCCACCAACGTCGGTGAGTCGCCCCGCCCCCTCGGCGCCGGCCACGCCCCCTGTGCACGGCCACGCCCTCCAGGGCCCGCCAGCTCCTGGCCAGGCAGGCAGGGCCCAGCTCCTGGCCAGGCAGGGAGGGCCAGCTCGACCAGCTCGGCCCTGGGTCGGCCCAGCTGTGCTCCGCATGCTGCTCTGGCCCTGCTCTGGCTCCGGGTTTGCGGGTGTCACAGAACTGCACAGCTTTGCCTCCCTGGTCTGAATCCAGAGCGTGGCCAGGTGGTACCTCGCCACCCTGGATTTCACAGCACTGGGCCGCAAGAGCAGGGAGAGGGCCGGGGCTTCCGCCGGCCTCCTTGAGGCCCACTTCATCTAGAACCACAAGGAGCCCTCCCCAGGGCCGGTGACAGTTGGGTCCCCTGAGAGAGACCCGGCAGGGACCAGCAGGGAGTGTTTGCAAGAGGGAGCATGGAAGGACAGGGTGGCACTGTGGCCTCAGGCTCCCGTGTGACCAGCGGGTGGGGTTGGGCCCAAGCTGTATTTTATTTTATTATTATTATTATTATTATTATTATTATTGGTACCAGGGATTGAACTCAGGTGCACTCACCACTGGGCCACGCCCCCAGCCCTTTTTTGTATTTCATTAGAGACAGGGTCTCACTGAGTGGCCAAGTGCCTCGCCATTGCTGAGGCTGGCTTTGAACTCGTGATCCTCCTGCCTCAGCCTCCCAAGTGCTGGGATTGCAGGCGTGGCCACCGCGCCCAGCCCAAGCATTACTTTAAAGACACAAACCCTGAGTTCCCACGAGCTTGGGCAGTGGGAGGAGGTGGGGATCCGCAGTGTCCTCCTGCCTACCTGGGCAGGCCACTGCTTGGTCCTTCCTCCCCTCTGCCTCCATCCCCCTCCACCAGGTAAGGGACAGCCTCCTCCTCTGCCTCCTGTCAGAGCCTCCTCCAGACCCTGGGCATGTGGACAGGAGGTGTCCTCCTGCACCTCAGTTCAGCCTCCTCCTCCTTGTGGGTGGAGCCCGGCCCTCCTGCCTGGCTCTGATGCACCCCAGGCCCCCTCTGACTGGGGGCCCCACGCCTGCCCGAGGCCACCGCCCACCACCAAGCCCCTCTGCTCTGACAGGGAAGGCCTCCCTCATGGCCTGCCGTAGCTCACGAGGGAGGCTGGGGCTTCTTGCGCCCAGCAGGGCTCAGACTGCACGTGTCAGAGGCGGCTGCAGAGGAGGCCCTGTGGGTCTCCTTGGGCCATGGCCACGTGCCACACACAGGTGCCTCGAGACCACTGTGTGCCCTCGCAGCTCTCGTGCGGAGGTTCAGCCTGGGCGGAGCCAGGAGCCTCGGCTGGCCCCTGAGGCCTGGGGAGTCCTCGTCCCCTTCCTGCAGCTCCAGAGCCGCAGCGCAGTGTCTTCCACGCCCTCTGACCCCGGCCCTCCTGCCTCCTTTCAGGAGGACCCCGTGGTGACCCTGGGTGACCAGGCTCGGGGCCTCCCTGACCCCACCTCAGAGCCCCTCCTGCCACAGGGACTGCGTACACAAACTCTGAGGGTTCTGACGTGGGACGTGTTAGTGACTTCACTCAGTGACCCCTGGCCCCAGAAGGCACAGTGCTGTCCACCTGCCAGTGCATCGCAGGCTCTAGTATGTGTGGTTCTGGACAGGTGGTGGCCACACCTAAGACCCTCGTGGCTGGGGAGGCCGAGGTGGGAGGCCGAGGCAGGAGGATGGCAAGTGCAGGGGTGCTTGGTGAGGCCCGGGTGCCGGGGACCTGACTCCGTGCGGAGGTCCTCAGCCACCAGCTCCAGAGAACGTAGAAGGGCCAGCGGTGCCGCTCAGCTCCGGGCCTGCCGTGGGGTGCGGGCTGGACGCCGTGCCCTCCGCAGCGGGCCAGGCGATGCTCAGTGGCCCTGCCGGGCACCTGGCCCACCTCTGCGTCCTGTGGCCAGTGCTCCGGGTGGTTCATGGACAGAGTCCTCTGGGACGAGGGCAGGGAGCCAAGGTGGGCATAGCAGTGGGGGTTCCGAGGGTGCTTCCAGGTGGGGGCAGCCGGCACAGCCCAGGTGCTCCCCGGGGCCCACGCGCGGCTGCGGAAGCGTGCTGGGGGCCTGGGGCAGGGTCGGGCTGGGTGGCCCGCCAGGGCTGGGGCCCTGGGTCTGCAGCCTGCTGCCTGTCTGCGCCTGCCAGGTACGCCGTTCCCCAAGAACTTCCTGCAGGCCGTGAGGAAGATCCTGTCGCGCCTCTTCCGCGTCTTCGTGCACGTCTACATCCACCACTTCGACCGCATCGCGCAGATGGGCTCCGAGGCCCACGTGAACACCTGCTACAAGCACTTCTACTACTTCGTCACCGAGTTCGGCCTCATCGACACCAAGGAGCTGGAGCCCCTGGTGAGCGGGGGGGGGGGGGGGGCTGGGGCAGATGCCACCGCCACAGAGCCAGGGGGCAGGGGCCCGCCCCGCGTGTCCGGGTCTGTGTGGCGCCCTCGCGGGCTGTGTGTGGCGCCGCCGGGCTCCCTGGGGACGTGGGCACCCTGCCTCAACAGGCCCCCGGGGGGAGTGCCCACTGCCCGCCGCTCCACCTGGTCGGTCCCCGCACCCTCCGGAAGGCAGAGGGCTGCGCCCGGGGCTGCGTGCGGTGCCCGCTGTGGGCTCACTCTGCCACAGAGTGCCATCGGCAGTCACAGGTCGGGCTCCCAGCAGGGACCAGGATGGGCCTCAAGCTGGACCCTGCGGCTCTTGTCGGCAGCGTCCGCCCACCTGCCCCCTCTGGTGCCAGGTGTGCCCTGGGGCCCGCCCACCCTCCTGGCTGCCTGGCTGCAGGTGGGCAGCTTGTGGCTCGGGCTTTGCCCGGGCGTGCTCTGGGGCCCTTGTGCCCGCCGTCCAGGTGTCGGCGTCCTCCAGGCGCCCGCGGCCCAGGCGGAGACTGGCCTGCCCTCCGTCTCGTTCCTCGTCGGCTGGGCGCCTGCTGCGCCTGCCCTCGGCCTGGCCCCTGTGTGTCTCCGTGCCTGACGCCCGCCTCTCCCACAGAAAGACATGACCGCCCGGATGTGCCGCTGAGACCCTGGCCGCCCCCAGGCAGGAGGACGTCTCTGAGGCCGCAGCGCCTGTCCCCGCAGCTGAGCACCCGAGGGCTTCGCGCCTCTCCGGGGTGGCCAGGACAGCCGGGCAGCGCCCTCCTGCCGCAGCCTCAGCCCTCCTGCCAAGAGGAGGCTGAACGTGAACTCGGGAATTCTGCTTCGTAGCAACCGGGAAGACCACTGTGTGCGGACCGTGCCCTCCCGCCAGCTGGTGGGGCTGCCCACTGCTGCCCGCCTCCAGGCTCCTCAGAGCCGCCCCAGCCCACGCCCTGCCCCACCTGGCCTTCAGGCTTGTAGTCTGGCCCAGGAGGGAGGCCGGCTCTGCCTTGGCCACTCTTGGCCTCAGAGCAGCGTTCCACGTCGTGCCCACCTGCAGCCCGCTGCCCTTTCCCAGAGGGGCACGACTGGACCCGTGCCGGCCCTGGGCAGGGCTTCCTGTGCCCATGCCCCTGCCCCGCACCGGGGCAGGGTCCTGTGGTGGGCAGGGCTTCCTGTGCCCATGCCCCTGCCCCGCACCTGGGCGAGGGTCCTGTGGTGGGCAGGGCTTCCTGTGCCCATGCCCCTGCCCCGCACCAGGGCGGGGTCCTGTGGTGGGCAGGGCTTCCTGTGCCCATGCCCCTGCCCCGCACCTGGGTGAGGGTCCTGTGGTGGGCAAGCCCTCGTGTCCCTGCCGTCGCGTTCACGATCTCTTTGGCAGGGGCACCGGGGACTGGACCCAAGGGGCTTGACCACTGAGCCCCAGCCCAGCCCTCTTTGCTTTGAGACAGGGTCTCGCCAAGTTTCCAGCTGCCCTTCTCCTGCCTCAGCCTTCCAAGTCACCAAGGTGACCGGCGTGGCCACCACCTGGTCACGATGTGTTTTTTTTGTACTGGGGATTGAACTCAGGGGCACTCAACCACTGGGCCACACCCCCAGCCCTTTTTTGTATTTTATTAGAGACAGGGTCTCACTGAGTTGCTAAGTGCCTCGCCACTGCTGAGGCTGGCTTTGAACTGGCGATCCTCCTGCCTCAGCCTCCCAAGTGCTGGGATGACAGGCGTGCGCGCCACTGCGCCCGGCTACGATGTTCTTAAAGGTGTTTTTCTAACTAGTAACTGGTGACCCTGGGGTGTCCTTCCACGCCACCAGCCCAGGAGTAGCCCCTCCTGGACGTCTGCACCGACTCTGCCCGGGTGCAGGAAGTGGCCTTTCTTCAGGTGCCTGAGAACTTTCTAGAGAAACCCTTTGTGCCGCCCCCGAGGGCCCCAGGACCAGCCCCAGGCCGCCCTGTCCCCCTGGAGGCTGTGCAGGGGGCACGACCACAGGAAGCCTCCCTGGCCCAGCGCCACCCCAGCCACACCCTCCCTCCTGACCCACCACTGCCCAGCCACAGGGGTTCTGTCCTCCCTGGTGTCTGGGAGGCTCTCGCTGACACTGTCCTGCCTGATGCGGAAGCTCGGAGACCCAGCACCACCCGGACGCAGCCCTGGGAGGCCACTATCCCAGCAGCCCACACACCAGGAGGCCCTGAACCCCACTGGTACTGCCCTCACCCCATCCTGCCCTGACCATCTCCCTCTGGACGCGGAGGACACGGGCACCCCAGCTGCTGGGTGTCCTTGACATTTCCCAGCAGAGGAGGGGCTGGGCTGGGACAGCACCACCAGGGCCAGTGGCCTCTTGTCCCCCCAGGGGCTCCTCAAATAAACAGAGGCACATGGCACTGAGTCTCCTGGAGGCTGGGGAGGCGACGGGTGGGCAGAGGAGCAGCGGCTGCCGAGAAGGCCTGCAGCGCCGGGCGGCCTGGGCTTCTGGCTGGCAGCCACGGCGTGTGGAGGGAGGTCTGCGCTGGCCAGCTCTGGCCTGGCACCTGACACTTTTTTTCTTTTTTTTTTTTTTTTTTTTTTGGTACCGGGGATTGAACTCAGGGGCACTTGACCACTGGCCACATCCCCAGCCCTTTTGTGTATTTTATTTAGAGACAGGGTCTCACTGAGTTGCTAAGTGCCTCGCAATGACTGAGGCTGGCTTTGAACTCGCGATCCTCCTGCCTCAGCCTCCCAAAGTGCTGGGATTACAGGTGTGCACCACCGCGCCCGGCTTTTTTTTTTTTTTTTAATATTTTTATTTATTTGCTTTTAGTTGTACACAATGCGTTTTACTCAATGTATTTTATTTGTATGTGGTGCTGAGGATCGAACCCGGGTCGCCCACATGCTAGGTGAGCGCTCTACCGCTGAGCCACAATCCCAGCCCCAACACTTTTTTTCTTAATGGTCCTGGGGATCGAACCCAGGGCCTGTGCATACAAGGCAAGCACTCTACCATATCCCCAGCCCTCGGACACTTTATTTTTTCTTCTTTTCGGGGTGCTGGGAATGGAACCCAGGGCTTTGCACATGCTGGGTAAGCACTCTACCACTGAACCACACCCCAGCCCTTTATTTTATTTTGAGACGGGGTCTTGCTAAGTTGCCCAGGCTGTCCTGGATCTTGCAACCCTCCTGTCTTGGCCTCCTAAGGTGCCCTAAAACTTTCATATGTAAAAACACGTGGGAGCCAGACGCGGTGGCGCACGCCTATAATCCCAGCACTTGGGCGGCTGAGGCAGGAGGGTCGTGAGTTCAAAGTCAGCCTCAGCAACATCGAGGTGCTAAGCAGCTCAGTGAGACCCTGTCTCTAATAAAATACAAAATAGGGCTGGGATGTGGCTCAGTGGTCGAGTGCCCCCAAGTTAATCCCTGGTACCAAAAATTTTTTTTTTAAATGTGGGGTGGGAACAACAGTCTTGGGACCCCTGTCAGTGTGCCATGTCTGTGGCCTGTGGCCTGTGCCGCTGACCTGGTGGACCAGGGAGAGGCCACAGTGAGGCCCTGGGTTCAGCCGGCTGGGGATAGGATGGAAGTTGGGCTGCCACTTCCTGTCCCTAGAGGACGCAGGGCCCAGGGACCGGCACCTGCTGCTCAGCTCCGCCACAGCAGTGGGGCCGGGGCTCCGAGGCCCCAGCGAGGAGGCTGCATATGTCTGTCCCTGGGGGCTGTGGCGAGTGCTGGCTCTCTGTGATTGGAGACAGCCTCACTCCTGTCCTGAAAGCCACCAGCAGCACAAGGACAGGAGCACGCCTCTGTGCTGCTGGCTGTCCTCATGCGGGGGAGGCGGGGGCGGCCCACGAGGGCAGAGGACTAGGGCCTCTGCTCCTTCCTGGCTCCTCCACACCTGGGCCTCCACCTGGTCAAAGCCAGATGGGTCTTTGATGTCACATAGTGATGCCACATAGCAATGTCACATACTTAGCCACGGCCACCATGTCCCTGCATGGGGCCAGGCAGGCCCTACCCACATAGGCTGGACCACCGGGACCCCTCTCCAGTGCCCCTGGGGCAGGTGGAGCGCAGTGGCAGGGCCCTGACCTCAGTGCCTGGTGCAGGCAGCCCCAGCCACTGGGCCTCACCGCCAGGGCCTCTTGGTGTCCCCTGGGGAGCAGTCTCCAGAGCAGGCCGCGGGGCGGTGGGCAGGCAGGTCCTCTGGGTGGGTCCTGGGCCCTGCAGGGTGCTGAGCAACAGTCCCTGCCTCCACCCTGCAGGCCAGGAGCACCCCTCGTGACAGCCAAACGTCCCCAGAAGTGGCCCAGGGTCCCCTGGGGGCAGAATCAGTCCCATTTGAGAGCCACGGGATCAGGGTTCCCCACACACCCCGAGACTGTCACCACAGTGAACAGCGGCCACTGGCTGGGCAGCTCTGTTCCTGGACAGGATGCCGCCCCCGTCCGCCTGGGCAGCCCTGCTGACCGCGCTCCCCAGGGCTTGGCCCGCGGCTCTGCCTGCCCCTGGAGCCCTGGGTCACGCCGCAGCCCGGCCACTCCCACGCCTGCCGGCTTGCGTCCTCTGTCCCTTCCTGAGGCTTCCTGGGCTCACCTGTCCCCGCAGGAAACAGGCCGGTGCTGCAGGGGGTGCTGGAGGGCAGCAGGGCGTTCTCCAGGCCAGGCCCGGCCCCGGGCGGCAGGCTGCCTGATGGCCGCCCGTGCCCAGAGCCCGGCGCTGGGGTGCACCGCGGCCTCCCCGTTCCTGAACATTCCACCACCCCAAGGAGCCCGTCCCCACGAGCCCGTTCCCAGACCTGCACGAGTCCTCATCCGTCTCCAGGCCCTCCTGTCCCTGGTCACACGCTGTCTGGCTGTCGCTGCACACAAGGTCCTCGGGTGTCCACGCTGCCGCTGTCCCCTCGCTCCTGCTGGTCATGGAACAAGGGCGGGCATGCCGCGTCGCTGTTCCCCGCTGGCTGTGCCTGTGGGTCCCGTGGCTGCCCCGCGCTGGCTTCACCGTGCACTTCTGCTGACCGCCTGGTGGCCGCCCAGGGGTGTGGCCCGCACGCCTGGACACTGCTGGGGCCGCTGCCTTCTTTCAAAGCCAGTTAGTGGGCGGGAAACAGGCACAGCTGGCAGCTGCCACCCTCCTCCTGGGAAGGCAGCGAGAGTGACGTCCGGGCCCCAGGTCACTACTCTTGTCACTCCGCCGCCCTGCTTCTCCGGGACAAGGCTGGAAAGCAGAGGACACAGGGTCAGGCTGTGTCACCTCCCAGCCCTCTGGGCCCAGGCCCCCAGTGCTGATTCACCAAGTTGCTGGAAACTTCTCTGGCCATGCACCGCTGCTGCCCTGGCCTTGACCTCAGTGTGTGACGGGCATGAGGCTGGCCGAGGCCCCCCAGCCAGGTCCCTGGAGGGCCATGACGCGGGAGGCTGCCAGGGTCTGCACAGGGCCTGTGGTGGCACAGCCCTGGCACCTCCCCAACCTACACCTGTCACCTGTCCCCTGGGCCGGGCAGGCCATCTGCCGAGACTCCTGGAGCAGAAGCTGGCCGGCGCGCTGTCCACGCCGTGTCCCCCACAGGTGCCGAGGAGCCAGCCGCCTGGTCGCTTGTTCAAGCAGCCTCGGGAGACGAAGGCCCTCTGGCGCAGAAGGGCAGCAGGTGGAGGCTGTGTTGTCTCTGAGGCTGTGACCAAGCAGGTGTGGCAGCACAGGCGCCATTTGACACTTGTGAAGGTCCCAGGGCTGGTTCCCCAGAGGGGTGACCTCCAGAGCCCTGCAGCCCCTGCAGAATGCTGCTGTCCCTGCGCTCCCCAGGCCACACGCTCCACCCTCCCCGCTGTCCTGCTGCTTCCTGTCCCTGTGCAGCTGAGACTCCAGGGGCCTCCTGGGGTGGACCCTGCAGCGTCCGTCTGTGTCTGGCTCACCGTGTCCCCTGGTCCATGCCTGCTGTGCTGTGTGTCAGAGCCTCAATCTCTCTCTCTCTCTCTCTTTTTTTTTTTTTAATATTTATTTGCTTTAGTTGTACACAATGCAACGCGTTTATGTTTACGTGGTGCTGAGGCTCGAACCCGGGCCACGCACGTGCGAGGCGAGCGCTCTGCCCGCTGAGCCCCAGCCCCAGCCCAGAGCCTCAATCTTTCTGTTTGTTTGTTTGTTATTCCTCTTCTCCTTGCTGGGGATTGAACCCAGGGTGCTCTACTACTGAGCTGCAGCCCCAAGCCTTTTTATTAATTTTATTTTATTTTCAGACAAGGTCTTGAAAAGTTGCCCAGGTGGCCTGGAGTTTGTGACCCTCCTGTCTCGACCTCCCCCAGGGGCTGGGTGATAGATGTGGCCAGCACACCCAGCTGGCCATGCTCATTTTCATGGCTGAGTGGCACACCACTGCTTGGAAGGACCACATTTAAACTCTTAACTGGTGAACAGTTGCAGTGGCTTCCACCTTTGGGTTACTGTGAATACTTATGCTATGTACACAGGTGTATAAACACAGGCGTAGCTTTCCTATGTTAAAAATACTTCAAAGGGGCTGGAGTTGTGGCTCAGCAGTAGAGCACTTGCCTAGCATGTGCGAGGCCTTGGGTTCAATCCTCAGCACCACATAAAAATAAATAAATAAAATAAAGGTGTTGTGTCCAACTACAACTAAAAAAATACATATTAAAAAATATAGTTCAGCTGGGTGCGATGGCACACGCCTGTAAGCCTTGGGAGGCTGAGGCAGGAGGATCGCGAGTTCAAAGCCAGCCTCAGCAACGGCGAGGCACTTAGCCACTCAGTGAGACCCTGTCTCTAAATAAAATACAAAAAAGGGCTGGGGATGTGGCCCAGTGGTCGAGTGCCCCTGAGTTCAATCCCTGGTACCACACACACACAAAAAAAATTTTATATATATATATATAGTTCAAAGAGCTGAGCGCAGTGGCACACGCCTGTAATCCCAGCAGCTTGGGAGGCTGAGGCAGGAGGATCTTGAGTTCAAAGCCAGCCTCAGCAAAAGCAAGGCGCCAAGCAACTCAATGAGACCCTGACTCTAAATAAAATACCAAATAGGGCTAGGGATGTGGTTCGGTGGTTGAGGGCCCCTGAGTTCACTCTCCAGTACCGCCCCCCTCAAAAAAAAACTTAAAAGAAATGAGGGAGGCCAGCAGGGAGGGAGGGAGGAAGGGGAAATTCGTCGTTGCTAGCTCAGCGTGAGAAGGTTCAAATGAAAAGCCGCGGGGCAGAGAGAGACTTGTCACTCAAAAAACCAAAGCCCCAAGTGTGGAGCGAGGGGCAGACGAGCTGTTTTCCAGCTGTTGGGGTACTGGAGAGGGTGGAGCAGGTAGGGGCCTGCTGAGATCAGCCTGGCCATCACCAGGCAGGGAGCAGTTGGCTGGTCATTTGTCACCGTCATGGGCAGCCAGAGCCCTGGCCTTCACCCACATGGCCCTGGCTGTGTTCTGTTTCCCATGACAGGTACAGGTGAGGGCCTGAAAATCTAGAGAAAGGCTGGATTCCACCAGGGTAGAAGGAGTGAGTGTCTGGGACCAGCCCTGGAGAGCACCAAGGTGTAAAGGGCCGAGAGCGGGGCTGGGGTGAGGCTCAGAGAGGCAGCACTTGCCTAGCGCATAGGAGACCCCGTGTTCCACCCAGCACTGCAGAAAATAAGAATTTAAAAATAAAGGGCCAAGAGCTGGGGCTGGGGCTCAGCGGCAGAGCGCTCGCCTCGCACGTGCGTGGCCCGGGTTCGAGCCTCAGCACCACGTAAACATAAACGCGTTGCATTGTGTACAACTAAAGTAAATAAATAAATATTAAAAAAATAATAATAAATAAAGGGCCAAGAGTAGGCCGATGGCCTGGTGGGGGGCTCGGGCAGTCGATACTCAGAGGAGAGAGGGGAAGCCAGCTGCCCCCCACCCCGGGAGGGGCTGTTTCAGGGAGGGATACGCCAAGGAATTGTAAGTCAAGGTGCAGACATCTCCAGAAATGAGGGTGACGAGGTGAAGGCAGGACCTCCAGGGCCCAGGGAACGAGCCAGCTTCTTGTGCTATCAGAAGAACCTCACAAAAGCTCAAGTAAGACAGCGACGAGTCTCTCCAGCTGTGAGCTGGAGCCAAAGGAGACAGCGCTCCGGGACCGTAGTCCCAGGCTGGCTCCAGCAGAGGACACAGGTGCACAGCTCTCGTGGCATCTGTGTGTGGGCCACTCTTGACGTCCTGGCACGTAGAGGGTCTCAATCGCCCTGTGTGCTCCACACACCTGGGCACACCCTGGAGCTCAGCACCAGCACCTGGGACTGGTGTTCAGCATGCTGACAACGTCGGCATGACCCTGTTGTGGTAGCGGGTGTTGAAGGCAGGTGCAGGTGGCAGGGAGGGGCCCTAGTAGCATTTTCAGAGCAGGGCAGGCTATTGGCCTGTCTAGGTGGTTTAGTGACCCTGTCTTTTTCGCTCTTTTTGGTTCCTCTGCTGACCACATAGTCTCAGGGGTCGCACTGCCTCCCCAGACTCCTGACTTCATCTGTGCTGTCTTAATTCTGTAGCCTTGAAGACCAGTTCACTTTTTTTTTAATATTTATTTATTTACTTTAGTTGTGCACAATGCAATGCATTTATGTTTATGTGGTGCTGAGGATCGAACCCGGGCCGCGCACGTGTGCGCGGTGAGCGCTCTGCCGCTGAGCCACAACCCCAGCCCACCAGTTCACTTTTAACTCCCGATTTTCTGGCATGTCTGTTATCCCATGGTGTGTGCAGAGATGTGGTGTAGTGTTTCAGGGCAATCGGCTTGGCTGTCTGGTGGTGGTCTGAAGACAGGTGCAGACAGCGAGAGTGCTTCTGTGTATCTCTGTGATGAAATATATATATATATCAGGAAAAAATGAAAATCAAAGAGAAATGTAGACTATTTATTTATTTATTTATGGGACTGCAGATTGAGCCCAGGGCCACGTTACCACCCACACATCCTCAGCCCCTTTTTTTTTTTTTTTGGTATCGAGGATTGAACTCAGGGGCACTCGACCACTGGGCCACATCCCCAGCCCTTTTTTGTATTTTATTAGAGACAGGGTCTCACTGAGTTGCTAAGTGCCTCACCATTGCTGAGGCTGGCTTTGAACTCGCGATCCTCCTGCCTCAGCCTCCTGCATGCTGGGATCACAAGCATGCGCCAGCACCCAGCTTCCCAGCCCCTTTTGAGACAGAATCTCACTGAGTAGTTGAGGTTTCCTTAAGTTGCCAAGGCTGACCTTGAGCCTGAGATTCTTGCCTCTGCCTCCCAAGCAGCTGGGGTGACAGGCGTGGCCCCTGCCCAGGTAGAATATGGACCTTTTAAGATCTCTTAAGGGATGTCAGAGGCGGGGATCAGGGGTAGGGGCAAGCTGCAGGAGCCACACTCCTGTGTTGGCTGCAGACAGGAGACCCCCCCAGTGCTCCAGTGGGAAGGAAGTGGGGTTCAAGTTCTCGAGGGTCCCAGTGGGAGGTGAACGTGGGGCTTGGGGTCTTAAGGGCCTTGCAGTTGGCTGAATAACATCTCCCAAAGATGTCTACGTGGTCATCCTGGAACCTGTGAACTGGTCCCTCCGATGACAAGCGGAACCAGCCAGGCGGCCTTGGGCCCCGGGCCTTCAGCATGTCCACCCCTACAGCCACCCTGAGGATGCTCCAGGCTTGGCACGCAAAAGGTACCTTCCGTGGTTGTCCTCGCACAGGGTCGCCAATGTCGGTTCTGACATTCGCTGGCGGGCCAAGAGGAGGGCAGGGGAGGGCTGTCCGGGTGGTACTGGGGGACACTACGGCCTGGCTGCTGCGCCCACAATGGTGGCTCAGAGCCTCACTGCCTGCCCCTGCAGCAAGGGTAGGGGTCCTTGAAAGGGATGTTTCCTGGCCACCTGGTCAGAGCTGCTGGAGCTGGTCCCCTGGGGAAACAGGCGCAGGAGGCCGAAGGCCTGGCCTGGAGTCAGTCATACAGCCAGGCATAGGGAGAGGTTGACCTCGTCCAGACCCGTTGACCACAACCAGGGGCCCAAGGTCTCTGCCCCCATCTAGAGGCCAGCGAGGCGCACCGTGCTGTTCGCGGTCCCTTTAAGAGGGTCTCGGGCCTCCTTGCTCGGGCCCCGACAACGACTGTCTCATTGGCTAGACTGTGGGCGTTAGTCACGCCCTTCTCACTAGGTCCCTGGAATCCTATTGGCCCAGCGCTCAGGCACCGCCTCTCACGCCGCAGGAGCCGAGAAGACCCGTGGGTTCGATGACGCAAACGCGTTGCTTTGGCAACCGCTCCCCGCCCCCGGACAACCGGACCCTGGGCCTTCTAGCCAACGCGCATGCGCGCAGCCACTGATTCCCAGGGCTCGCAGGCGGTTCCCCAGAGTCCGCGGTGTCGCATCTCCCGCCGCCCGTCACCCTGGGGCGGAGAGCGAGCTGAGCCCCAAAGAACGTCCTCCAGGAACGCACGTCCACGGAGTGGAGAAGGGTGTGGTGGCGTGGAGACCCCGCAGACGGGACAGGCTGGTGGCCTGTGGCCTTGCTCGCCCGGAAGGCGCCAGTCACTTGCCCGGTGGTAGGTCGCTGGAGGGTTCCGCAGTGCAGCAGATCCACGCAGGCAGGGCGAAGGCAGCCTGAGCCAGACCCCGGCCCATCCTCATACCGCAGCCCACGCAGCGCCTGGTCTCCGCGCACTGCCCTGTCCCCAGCTCTGGGGGGACCTGCTGCAGTCGGGGACCAGCTGGCTGGACCTGCCTTGCTTTCCCCCTCTGCAAGATGGGAATGGGGAATGCCACCATGTTCCTGCCTGGATGAGTCTCCTGTGGCTGCTGCAACAAATCAGCACAAGTTCAGGACCTTGAAGGGGCCCCAAATGATCACCTCACAGGTCTGGGGCCCCCCAGAACTCCTGAAGCCCCGGGGAAAGTCCGCATCCCCCTCCTCCAGCTCCAGGGCCAGCAGCAGTGTCTTCCAGGCTATCTTGACTCTGATCCTCCTGTCTCTTCTCACGAGGACCCTGTGGTCACCACAGGGTGACCCCAGCTCAGGCCCTCCCCTGATCCCACCTGTAGAGTCTCTTCTGCTGTGAAAAGTGCCAGTCCCCTCCCAGGATCTGCACAGGTACCCTGAAAGCACCCTCTCCAAACTAGGGGATGTGCTGCCACTGGCCCCTGGGACTGGGTGGGCAGCCGAGTCCTTCCTGTTCTCCCTGAGAGCCACACAGGCGTCCTGTGGGCTTCATCAGTGGGTAGTAACTTGGAGGATGTGGCAGGAGGAAGTCAGATGACAAGCTAGGTGCCTGGTCCTCACTTACTAAGGCAGGGTGGTGGCCTCTGCCCATTTGCTGGGCCAGCTCTATCCAGGCAGGGCAAAGGCAGCCTGAGCACATAGCCCTGCCCCCATGCCTCCTTTGGGGACTGTGCAGTGACCAACCCCCAGAGAGTCCGGACACGTGATGCTATCCGGTCAGAGCAGGACAGGCCCCAGGACAGCCCAGCGGCCCACCTCCAGTACAGGACAGCAGGCCCTGGCTCCATCCCCAGCACTGCTGAGCCGCTGGAATTGAGCACGCTTGAGTCAGATAGCAGGAAGGGACACTTACAGCCACTTGCATCAGGCGGCCCCATGGCCAGGAATGCCAGCTCAGCGGGAGGCCTGTGATGGCCCTGCCATGCCCCTCACTTAATTGGAGACCCTCCTTGGGGCTGTGGTCCCCATACCTGGATGGGGTGGGGTACAGTCTAAGCTGGGTGCTGGGCCTGGACACCCTGGTTCCACCTCCGGAAATCCAACCTCTCAGTTGGTAACTGATCCTGAGGGTGCTGCCAACTGGGCTCTCCCACACCTACCAGTGCCTGAGGGCAGTCCTGCATCTCCTCAGCCTCGCTGGCCAGCTCTAAGCCAGCCGTCCCCCCTCAACGGAGCAGCGCAGTCTTGCGAGGAGGCTGCAAGTCCTAGCCATGTGGGCAGGTGCCCCATGCAAAGCAAGACTCCCTGTGGATCACGAGGACAGCCACACTGGCTTGTGTCTTGTGGGCTGACAGCAGTGCTAGAAAACGAGGACTTCAAAGATGTGCCAGTCTCAGGGCACGGGAGCAAGAGGACGCCCAGGAGACGGAGGCTGAGGAGTCAGGCCGAGCTTCGGAGACCACGTGGTCAGCCGAAACAGTGGCCGACAGAGCAGGGTCTGCCCCATTCTGAAAATAATAGAATCCGAGGGCCCCAGAAGAGAAGGGCAACTCCAGGCGAGGGGCCAATGTGTGTGGGATCCTCACCAAAGCAACGTGCAGTCCCCCATCTTAGCAAATGCAGGGCACACATGGTGGGGACAAGGTGGCTGTGGCCTGGCATCAAGCACACGGGACTTGCCGCACTTGAAGCCTGATGGAGGACGCGGGCCCCGCCTCTGGGCGTCGGGCGTGGGAGACCGAGTTCCTGCTCAGCCCACGGGCGCCCCCAAAGCCCCTCCCATTCTCCCTCTGCTAAGTCAGCCTGGGGTCTCTGTCCCCCAGTGCTGCCTCCCTTCAGACACTAACAGGACTGCCCCGACCCACCCCCAGTAAAGTCTTGCCTGTGCTGAAATCATTTCCAAGTCCAGGGCTCATGTGTACAGCTCAGGACCCAAGAACCTGGGATGGGGACAGCAGCACCCGGCCCGCACATGGTGCCCAGGCCCAGCACCGACTGCTAGTCCCACCTGCTTTGCCTGCCCAGCCACAGGCTCAGTGCCTGTCTGCGGCGCCTGCCCTCAGGGACACACCACACTGTTTCTATGCTGCAGGAGGGGAAGGGTCTGTACCGTCACCCTCCAGTAGGGTCGCCAGACAGAACAGGCGAGTTTCAGATCAGTCAGGAACACTCCTTCACCTGGGTGTATGGACACACGGGCTTACTTATGCTGGGCCGTCTGCAGGCCGTCTGTTGTCCACCTGAGATCCAGACTCGCCTGGGCATCGCCTCCTCCTCTGCTGCCTGGAGCTATGCACAGGGTTCCCTTCCTGGCTGTGGGGCATGGGCAAATGACCGAGAAGGTGACAGGCGGCACAGGAGCCCAGGACATCCCGGGTTGGCCCACAGGAAATGGAACTCATCCCTGGGCATTTTGTGGAACCCAGGCCGTTCTGCCAGGGTGCAGGCACCCCTGGTCATGGGACACCTGGCAGCCCAGCTAGAGTGAGGGCCAGGCCAGGCTGGCTGGGGTCTCTCATGGGAAGAGGGGGTGTCTGGGCTGACAACCAGCGAGGGAGACGCAGGTGCACGTGGGCCCAGGAGGGACGCAGAGTCCCGGGCGG
Source organism: Tamias sibiricus (assembly GCA_025594165.1). NCBI lineage: Eukaryota > Metazoa > Chordata > Mammalia > Rodentia > Sciuridae > Tamias > Tamias sibiricus. Next base: position 1,459,119 of record CM046673.1, on the reverse strand, counting down.
GGAGGGCCCTGGACCCACCCACATGGCCCTGTCCCGAGCAGTCTCCCAGCCCCTCCCACCACCCTGGCTCCCTGGGCCTCATCTGCCCCCAGAGCACCCTAAAATGGGATGGGGTCATGAAGGAGCCCTAATTAGGAAGGGCTGTTGTAGCTAGCTGGAAGCCATAAGTTCCACCTGATATGTATGTGACGCACCTGTAGGCACCCGCAAAGCTGAAGGTATATAACCGGGTGAAAGTGGTCCGAGTTAGGAGAACGGAGAATTCAGTCAGCCGGGCAGTCACTCGGACTCGGTCAGAAGAATCAGAGCGGCCAGAACGTAGGCAGAGCAGTTACAGAAGAGAAACCAGATAGAAGAAGTAATGACTGGTCAGAGTTAGGCCGAGGCTCCCAAGGAAGACAGAAGACAGAAGACAGAAGAAAGAAGAGAGAAGAAAGAAGCTCTAATCTTTCTCTAAGCTAAGCTCTATCTTTCTAAGACAAGAAGAAAAGCTCGCTTTAATCTTTCTCTCTAAAAATCTTTCTTTCCCTCTCTAAGCTCTAAGAAAGTAGAAGTAAAAGTAGTAAAAGCTTAACTCTGCCCCCGAGAGTTTTTATCCCGGTTTACGGTACCAGGCAGCTTACAGGGTCAAGGCCCTGCACAGTCACCTCTCCCTTGCCTCAGGCAACGATGCTCCTTGGCGCCCAGGTCGGGCAGGGCTGGGCTGCCAGGGCACAGCATGAGGCTGAGCCTGGGTGGGGGACATGCGGGCTCACAGCCCAGGCCTCAGCCCTGCCTTCAAGGAGCCCCTGTGGCTTTAGCAGGGTGGGCACAGGGGCAGGGCTGGGCCCTGGGGAGACTCCCCACAGGAAGCCGAAACTCAGCCTGCTCCCAGCCGGGGAGACTCCTTGGCCCTGGAGGGCGCTGCCCCCGGAGAGGAAGGAAGGAAAGAAGCAGCCCTCCCCAGCCAGGCCTGGTGCTCTCCGGGGGGCCCAGGGGCACGGATGGCACAGGGGTGCCTGGTGGCAGCACAGGGACAGGGGCCCCAAGGCGGTGGGAGGCTCTGTTCCGGTCCCTGGAGACCCTCAGTGTGGCTCTGTGAGTGGTGAGGCTGGGCTGGAGGGGCTCGGCCCGAGCTGCGGGAGAGGAAGGGCAGGACAGGCCGGAGGTGGGCACCCCACCCACCACGCGAGGCGCGGGCACCCCAGAGCTGCTGCCCCGCCCCGCCCCGCCCCCTTCCTGTTTGTTCTCATTTCGGGGCCCGCACCTCCCAGGACCTTCTGCTCTGTGGCCTCAGGCTGGCAGTCCCCAGGACAGCCCTAAGTCTCCTCCAGGGTGGCCATCTCCCCTGGGTTGTGGCGGGTACCCTCCTGAGCCTTGCCAGTGCAGCCTGCCTGCCCCGTGGCCCTGTTCTTTGTCCTAGGTGGACCTGCCCTGGCCACGTCCATGGCCCAGCTCAGCCACACTCAGGAAGAACCAGGGCCCAGCTTCTGACCCCTGCCAGGAAGCCACGCCTCCCCAGACAGGTGGGGGTCTTCCTCTCAGGCTTGCCAGACCCAAGGGCCTGAGGCAGAGCCAGCAGCCCTCCTGCTGCCCTGGCCACCATCGCTCGGAGGCCCCTGGGCACCCAGCACTTCTGGGAGCTTGGCTTGTAAACAGGGCGTCTGTGGGGAAGAGGCATGGCTGGCTGGGCTGGCAGCCAGCCCCAAACAAGGCAGGGCAGGCCAGGGCCGGGCTGAGCGGCAGCAAGCAGGCCAGGAGGCCGCCCTTCCTGTTCCCGCTGGCTGCCCCCACCAGGTACAGGCTGGGCCAGGGCTTGGCTGCCTGTGGGAGGGGCGCCTCCCCCTGGCCAGGACCCCCACCGCAGGTGCTGGACTGAGGGCTTGGGCCAGTCTGTAGGGGTCTCCACCCTGCCCATGCCCGGGGGGACGAGTGCCGCGAGAGCACAGGTGCGCCTGCGTGCTCAGCCTGCCGTGGGAGACGTGCCCCGGGGCACACGGGGGCCTCGAGTGCACCCTCCCGGCACCCACACCCCACACGCCACCCTCACAGCTCCCGCTCCTCGGGTGGGACTTGGCTCACCCAGAGGGTGGACCTGGGGTCTCGGCTGGGTGACTCTGCAGCATCCAGGATGTCTGGGCACACGTGCAGATGTCATGACTGGGGTGCCCAGGTCTGGAAATGGAGGCCAGGGATGCTGCTTGGTAGCCTGCGTGCCCAGGACCCCATCCATATAACCACCCAGCCCCCATGTCCACTGTACCCAGGGGGAACCTGGGTAGAAGGAACTCAGGGCCAGGGGTCATCTGCCCAACTCTGAATTTCCTCCATTTTATTACCTGCAGAGGAGGACTCCCGCGGGGACCCCTGCTGGGGCCAGGAGGGTGGCAGACGCTATCGTGATGCGCAGTACAGGGCCTGGCTCAGGTTTGGGGAACAGGGCCCCCATCCACTCAGGCTCCCAAATTAGGCCAATATCCGAGCTTGGCTGGACTAGAGCCAAGGTGCTGGGCAAGACCTCATTCCAGGGCTGTTCCCTGTGGCTGGCATGAGGGACAAACTCACGTGGGTCCCCACTCGAGGGTGGACACGGCTAACCCCCAACCAGGAACACACATCACAGTCACACGCCAGGAAATCTGCAGCTTGCTGTTGTGAGCTGAGCTGTGTCCCCAGAAAGATCTGCGTGTCCAGAGTCTTGTACCTGTGAGAGGGACTTCATCTGGAAACAGGGTCTTTGCAGAGTAAAGATGAAGCCCGGAGGGCTGGTTCTATCCAGGTGGGCGCTGATGCAGTGACAGTTGGCCTTAGAAGAGGCGCGCTGGGCCAGGAAGACGGCTACAGGAAGACAGAGGCAGAGGCTGGAGCCGTGCAGAACAGGCCGGGCTGCCCGAGTCCCGGGGGCTGGGAGAGGGAGAAAGGGTCCTCCCTCGGCCCCTGGGGGGACCGTGGCCCTGTGCCCCCCTGGATCTCAGACTTCGGGGCTCCAGACACCACCAGCTTGTGGCATTTGTTACTTGAGTCTTTGAGAGCCCATACACCTCCCGGGCTGAGCCAAAGCCACGCAAGGTGAGGGACAGCCGTTCAAGGGGAGTGGCCCTGGCGTTTCCTCCCACGGGATGGTGGTGTGGGAGAGGTGCAGAATCCAGCCTGATCTCCTGGGGTCCTCTGATGTCCCCAATGCTTCTCACCCACAAAGCCAGCCATCCCATACACCTACACAACCCCTGGGTGCACACTCACATGCACATGCCTGCACACACGTACGGTGAGCATCCCTATGTTGGGGTCCTGGACATGCGGGGACAGAGCTAAGCTCTTCTGGAACTGACACTGGAGGGGGCAGGGGCTCATCCATTCCTGTCCACACACACAGGCACAGTCATGTGAAAGCAGAGCCTGACCCTTACAGAGAAGTCCCTGACCTGGACCCAGGAGTGGGAGGGGACAGCCAGGCAAGGAGGATGTGGGAAGAGGAGGGGCTGAGGTGTCTCCTGGGCAAGCAGGCCTAGCAGCCCTACACAGACACACACAGAGCAGCCAAGGGGGACAGGGGCTCCTGGTTGACCATCTTCTTTTGCCAACATTTGTGGGACACCAACGCTGGGGCTGGCTGGGGACTGAGTGGAGAGCCCCCTGTAGGTTCCTCCAAATGGCCCTGTGGCTTCAGCTGGGGTCTTTGGGTAAGCAAGTGGACAGAGGCTGCCCAGCAGGAAAGGGGCCTGTCCAGCTTCAGGTCAATGGGCTCCAGCATCTCTGAGCTCAGGGCCTGGTTAGGACCAGCAGAGACAGGTTGTGGAGGCTTCTGGAAGGACAAGCCGGGGTCTGGAGAGGAGGGACTACTGGGGTCACAGCTGGCGAAGCCCCTCAGTGCCTAAGGCAGGGACCTCAAGAGGTGCTGTGCGGTTGCAGAGGTGGCAAGGTGCAAGGGCAGGGGCTGATTCTACTTGTCTGGCTCGGCTTTACCTCCTGTCCGGGCCTCCCGCACCCCAGCAGATCCTTCCCAGTCCTCCCTGATATGCTGTTCCAGGACTGGGGACCGGTCCTTCACAGACCCCAGTCCCCACCTTTGGTGCCTACTTCCTGGGGTGGAAGTGGCCCAGCCGGGGTAATCCTGGTGGGACAATGCAAGCTTCGGAGCATCAAGGAACTGCAAGAGAAAGTCACAGCAGGGACATCGCTCAAAGGCCTCAGTATCCTAGGCCCGGGCTAAGGTTAGGGGTGTGGCCCTGCGCGGGGCCAGACGGAAGGACCCGGATCAGTGCCAGAGTTTCGCCGGACAACAAGCTTCAAGCAGCGTAAGACAGACCCACGCAACCTGACGCTACCAGGAAGGCTGCCTAGGTTCCGCGCCAGCAGCCCAAGAGCGCCATAGGCGGACTGCGCAGGCGTGCGCGAACGGGCGCGAGCCTAGAGCGCGCAGCCGCACTCGGCGGCCGCTCCATGCTCCACCTCACTGAACTCGGGGGCGGGGCCTGGGCGGGGCCTGAGTGGGGGCGGGGCCAGGCCGGGCAGGGCCTATAAAAGCGCCGGCGGCGGCGGCGCGCCCGGCTCCTCTCGGCGGCGGTGGCCCAGGCGGAGGAGTCCGCGGTGGCGGCGGTGGCGGCGCTGTTCCCCGCGCGGTCCGCGGAGCGGGGTCCGGGTTGTTCGACGTCGGGCGTCGGCGGCACTGCGGCCCCGGCCCGAGCCCGACCCCGGTGAGCGCGGCCCCAAGGACCTCAACCCGAGCGCGAGGAACGGGCCCCACGGAGCCCCGGCCGCCTCCAGCCGGCCGCGCTCCCTGCGGGCCGGCTGCCACCGCTCACCGCCCTCCCTTTGTCTGCTCCGCCCGCAGGGTCCCCTCCCCGGCCGCCCCCCGCCCACGGGCCGCCCCCCGGGCCCTGTGTCCCCTCCCCCGCTGGCGGGGCCCGGACGGAAGATGGTGCAGAAGAAAACAGCCGAACTTCAGGGCTTCCACCGTTCGTTCAAGGTGAGGGCCGGGTCGGTTTGGGGGCGCTGCCAGCTGGACCACTGGAGTGGCCGGTGGGGACAGAGCTCATCCCGGAAGCTCGTGCGGGGTTCTCTGCCTGTGCCTGGGGCTGCCCCCAAACGGGTGTGCGCTGAACTGGGTGGTCAGCAGGCCCAGGCCCTGTCCCCTGCCGCGGCTCGCGGGGTTTCTTCAGGAACCCCAGGCAGGGCTTGGAGCCCCCTGCCTGGTGGTGCTGTGGCCCCCGGAAGTCCTAACCAGGTGTGTGCTGGTGGTGGTGGGATCAGCAGACCACAGCCCAGTGCTCTAGCTCGCGTGTGGTCCCTCCTCCTGGAATTCCCGGCCGGGCTGGTGCCCTCTGCAAGCCCCAGCTGGTTGTGCGTTGGTCGGATGGGGTCAGCAGGCCAGAGTCTCGTCTCCACCTTTGTTTGGCTGTTGGGAATCTTCCTCCAGGAATTTCTGGCTAGGTCATTGCCTCTGGCTCCCACCTCCAGGTGCCCATGAAATGGGGGAGTGGATTGGATACCCCTCCCAGACACCCCAGACCCAAGCACTATTTCCTGTCGGAGTGGGAAGTTTCAGCAGAGGCCCAGTGGTGGCTGCGGCTGCTGAGTCCTGGTCTCAGATGAGCGAATCTGGGGGCGGTGAGGAGGGCAGGTGCTGGGCAGGGGCCCCTGTGGGGCCTGGCCCAGGGGACGCAGTGATGTCAGCTTGCCCGCCCCACCCCACAGGCCGGGTTATGTAATGGCTTCCTTGGGCTTCCTTGGGCAGGGACCTGTTGCCCCGTAGAGAAGGCAGAACGTTTGTGTGGTGTGGGTACAAAGGCACCCACACCAGTGTGGGAGGAGCATGCAGAGCCTGGGGAAGAATTCCCAGTCCAGCCAGTGTCCCTGGCCAGCTGCCCCACCCCTGCCCCACATGCCTGTCATCCTTGTTTCCCTCTAGGGCAGCCATGGCATGGCCTGTTGGGAGTGTCTGGGACTGGGCAGTACAGGGGTGGATCTGAGATGTCACCTACAGTGGTCTCTACCCCTGTGGGGCTGGGTGTAAGTCAAAATGGGGTCAGCACAAGGGGCCAGGGAGGCAGCCATAGCAAACCTGAGCTTTCTGGATGGTTCCAGATGCCTCCTGCCAAGGCCAGCTGACTGGAGGCCCCTAGCCAGACCCACGCTGCCAGGACTGTCAGCATCCCTGCTAGGAATTAGGACTGTAGGAGCGCCCAGGGTGGCAGCTCCTGCTGCTTGACAGTCCTGACTGTGAGCGGCCCCCAGGGGCTGCGGGCCCTCCACTGGAGGCGTCTCTTCCACAACCCCAGCCCGCCTCGCTTGTAACCCTCAGCCCTTGCCACACAGCGGGAAGGCCCATCTGCCAGGCCTCTTCAGTTGAGGTTACGTTTTTGGGGGTGGGTGTTAGGGTTTAACTGAGGGTCTTGGCGTGCTAGGTGAGCACTGAACCCCATCCCCAGCCCTGTTTTCTTCATTTTAAGTGCAGATGTGTAGGGTCCGAGATCATGGCAGGGTCTCTGGCATAGGGGTGTCTGTACCACTGTCCTGGCCCCAGCAGACCTGTCCCTCCCCTCTGTGGCTCTGGCCACTCCATCGTCTCAGCTTTCCTGAGTTGGAGGCTGCGACAAGCACAGGGACCATGATCAGAGAAGGCCAGAGGCTTACACTGGGTCCTGCAGCCCTTTGAGTCCTTTCACCCTTAGGAGGTTCTGAGAGTTGGGGGCAGCTACCCCTCCTGCCTTACCAAGACAGCCGTCAGGTGGCAGGTGCCACGACTCCTTTGACCTGGAGTCTCAGGTCCACCCTTCCTAGTCGCCCCCTTGTGTGGCGGCTGCTCTGAGCCCCGCGTGCCTCTGCAGGAGCCTTACGAGAACGCTGAGTGCTGGATGCACGTGCCCACCTCCCTGCAGGGCTGGCGGGGTGCCCCCTCCTCCTGCTGGCCTATCAGCTTTCTGCCAGGGCGGGATGGGTGGGGAGCAGGGAGGGCCAGTGCTTGCTTTTCATTCCCACCCACTGCCTCCGTGCCAGGCGGCTTCCTGGCCTCTGGTTGCCTTTTCTGCCGCAGGGTCCTTTGGAGTCTCCTGGAGTGATTTCTCTACCACATGACCCTCCTGTCAGAGCCCTGCCCAGTGGTCTCAAGGCCCAGAAAGGGGCAGTGACTTGGCCCAGGTCTCCTTGCACCAACGTTGGCATTACTCGGCCCCCATGGTGTGGCCCATGCTGCCTGCTGCCTGTTCCCAAGGTGGTGGGGACTAAATGAGAGCTAGTTTACAAGGGAACCTGGCCGGTCCTCAAACTTCCCAGCTTGCAAGGCCTGTCCCCTCATGCAGGGGACCTCAGGCTAGAACTGGACCATCCATTCTGTGGAGACATTTGTTCCAACACTCTTCTGCTTGGGGACCAAGAAGAGGCTTCTGCGACATCGTCTTCACTAGTCAGGGTCTCAGGCCTTCTCTCCTGTCCTGTTCTGTCTCTTACCCAAGCCCCAGGCTGAATTTGGATCCTGGCCTCCACTGGCTCATCCCCAAAGGGGTGGGCTTCTTAGCTGAGGGGGCTCCCTCCAGGGTGTCAGGCTGACCTGGACAGTGCAGACTGTGGGCTAGCCAGAGCCTGGCAACTCCTGCCCACACGTCCCTCACCTGTAAGCCCCTGGAGCCAGGAGCGGTCCAGCTGGACTCTGGCCACTGCAGGTGTGGTGCTGTGTTCCCCAAGGTGGGTTGATGGTGCTCAGAAGATAGGGAGTGTTTGGATGCTCAGAGCAGTTGTGGGAGGGTGTTCCAGGTTGCACAGCGCACAAGCACAGGTGTGGAGGGCTGAGATCTGTGTAATGGCAGAAGGGCCGGAAATGGCCTTAACCCAAAGGCCAAGAGCCATGCCCAGGTCACCCACATAGGGCTCATCTACTCTGATGCACCTGGGGGTTGTGGGAAAGCCAGCTGGAAGTCCAGCCTGGCGGCCCTGCCCTGCCACTGCCTGGCTGCTTTTGGTCCCCACAGACCTGCCCCCAAGGTCAGCCCTGAGTCCACGCGTCTGGGGAAGCTGTCCACACTCTGGGGATGAGCAGACTGAGGCATGGGACATGGCTTGGGTCTGTCAGTGACTCTGTCCTGGGCTGGGGGTAGAAGGCCAGGCAAAAGCAAGGCTTCTCCCACGTGCGCATGGACCGGGGTCTGGATCATTCTCTGGGGTGGGGTCCTGGGCACTGTGGGGTATAGAGCACCCACCTGGCCTCCACCACCTGCAGTGGCCACAGCCATGGGTGTCCCAGATACCATTCAGTGTCTCCTGGGGAGACTCCCTGAGTTAGGTGATCGCATGGACCCCGAGAAACCTTATCCATGGTCACGGGCCCTGCTGAGCCCAGGGTGCCACACACATTGAAGCCACATGCTGAATGGGGAGGGAGAGGGGTCAGTCCGGGAGGCTGGGGTCCTGGCTCATACTGTCTGCCCATCACTTCTAGTGTGAGCAGGCATGGGACTAGATCTTCTGTCCTGGGCAGCGAGGGGCTCTTGCCTTGGCACTGCTGACACCTGGGTCAACAGTTCTGTGTGCTGGGGGCTCTGGTGACCTGGGCCTGAGTGCTTTCTTCTCTCCTGTCCTCTCCAGGGGCAGAACCCTTTCGAGCTGGCCTTCTCCCTAGACCTGGCCCACCACGCGGACTCGGACTTCAGCCCCCAGTGTGAGGCCCGCCCTGGTAAGGGCTGAGGGGGGAGCCCTGCGGCCATGGTGAGGGCTGCCCTTGGGAAGGTGGGTAGGCAGGGCGACCCTCTGAGCCCTTGGGCTTCCCGGCACAGACATGCCCACAAGCCAGCCCATCGACATCCCCGATGCAAGGAAGAGGGGCAAGAAGAAGAAGCGCTGCCGCGCCACCGACAGCTTCTCGGGCAGGTTCGAAGGTGAGTGCGGCAGCCGGCGCCGGGTGCCGGGGAGCCGGCACCAGCCAGCAGTCCTTACCCGCTCCCTGCCACCCCCCAGACGTCTACCAGCTGCAAGAGGACGTGCTCGGGGAGGGGGCCCATGCCCGCGTGCAGACCTGCGTCAACCTCATCACCAACCAGGAGTATGCGGTCAAGGTGAGCCTCTCCCCACTCCCGCCCGCCGGCTGGCCAGGCCTGGCTGGTGTTCAAGCTCCAGCGACAGCCCAGGGAAAGCCAGTGTCTAAACGTGGCCTGGGGCCGGCAACGCAGGCCACCCTGAGAATGTGGGTCAGCCCTCATATCTCGCCAGGAGGTGGCAGCGAGGGCTGGCCCTGCCTACCCCACACCCAGGTACCAAGAGCTGCTGCTAGAGTTGCTACCATGGGCTGGAGGCCCTCACACCCAGCCCCTAGCACCCGGGCAGGACCAGGACAATGGTGCAGTGTCTGGGGCCCAGCAGGGGGCTCTGCACTTGGGGAAACCCATGCAGGACCATGAGGGCTTCCTGTGTTCCCCCCTCCCCCAGTTCATGTGGCGTTTTGAGCCCTGGGTATGTCCAAGAGGGCTGGAAGGAAGCAGAGTCCAAATGAGGCCCTGGCATGGCCTTGGAACCTGGCAAGGCAGGCTGGTCAGACCATGTTCTGAGAAAACCTTCAGGCTTCCTCGTGACTCTGCATCCGGCTCCTGGGCTGGGCGGGGTCACAGCAGGGCTCCTGCCCAGGAAGGAGGGCCAGGTGCTCCCTGGAAGTGGGGCTGGCTGGAAGCCTGTGGGCCTGGTGGCCATCGAGGCCCTGCCAGTGGCTCCTGCGTCTGAGGCTCGGGGAGGAGGCAGGGGGCGCTACCCCGTTGGAGTAGGGAGGTAGGAGCCTTGCCTGGCACGAGTTCAAGGAGGCTCTTGGTGTCGTGCGAGGGCCAAAGAGCTAGTCCCTGCCCTGGAGCTCTTGGGCTGGGCGGGCGAGTGTGGGAAGTCAGGCCTGCACACAGCTCCCTCTGGGCCTCTTCCTGGCACTCTGTGGGCAGCCTTCCTCTCCTTGTTGGACGGGGTAGTAGACCAGGTCACACTGCGTGGCCTCTTGGTGGCTCCTGTCTGCCTCCCCAGTGCCTTGCCATGACCTAGAGGGTTTGGGGAGCCCAGGGGGCTTCCTGGTGATGGTGTCAGGGCTGTGTTGAAACCTAGTAGTGGTGGGAGGGGGTGTCCTGGCTGCAGGAAGCAGGAAATATTGGGACTCCGGCTGGGTGGGGCAGAGTAGCCGCATTGCCCTGGGGTAGTTTGGAGAATGTCCTGCTCTGTGCGCACAGTGCAAGGGAGCCCTGCCAAGAAGCACGTCCCTGCCAGGAGGGACTGCTCTGCCCTCCAGGAAGTGGGGGTCTCGGCCCGCTTCCCCAGGGGACAGGACGAGGTGCAGTCTAACCCGGGCCTGGGAGCGCCTACCCTCTGGACTTGGCGCCCAGCAGTGGACTGAGTGACAGTGATGTCTCGAGACCTCTTGCTGGGACAGGTGTGTTTGTCACTAGACATCGGGACAGTGCACTAGCAGCAGGTGCACTCCCATTCCCCCCAGCCAGAGGCTGCAGCGGGAGGCAGCTCCGGGCACCTCTTGAGAGAAGCACGGGTGTCCATCCTGGGGAGAGGACCCCAGCAGGGCCTGGGGACTGCTGCCACACACCTCTGACCCCACTCCCCTGACAGCAGACGTGGCTAGGGCACATGGAGAGGCAGGACCCTCCAGTCCTCTGAGCTACCGGGAGGAGAGGGCATCGGCTGCAGCGTGTGGCTGGCTTCCCGAGACTCTGGGGACCTGGGAGGCTGGGCCAGCTAGTGGCTAGGAGGCTGACCAGGGCTGGCTCGAAAGGTGCAGGCTTCTGGAGCTGGTGGGGCCATCTGCCTAGTCTGGCACGAAGCCAGGGAGGCAGGGCTTAAGCAGCTGCATGGCCAGTGGGACTGGCTGGGCTGGCAGCCAGGTGCCAGAGGCCTCCCTAGTTCCACGGGTCATGTGGGAACCAGCCGTCTGGGAGCAAAGAACTGGTGGGCCAACTTGTCCCAGTGCCCCTGCCCCTACAGGTATTCTGCAGAGGCCCCAGCCCCAGATGTGCCTCTGACCCGCCGCTCAGGGTGGAGAGCTGCCCCCTCTGGCCTTTCCCTCCCTGGTGCTGCTGGCTGAGGCGGCACCGCACTTCCTACCTGTGCTGACATCGCAGTCTTGACTTCTAGCAAGTTCTGGGCCACGGAGGAGAGCTGTTTTCCAGAGGGGCTGATCTCTTTTTTGTGTGTGTGTGGTACCAGGGATTGAACTCAGGGGCACTCGACCACTGGGCCACACCCCCAGCCCTTTTTTGTATTTTGTTAGAGACAGGGTCTCACTGAGTTGCTAAGTGCCTCGCCATTGCTGAGGCTGGCTTTGAACTCTCGATCCTCCTGCCTCAGCCTCCCAAAGTGCTGGGATTACAGGCGTGGCCACCGTGCCCAGCTTCTTTTTTTTTTTTTTTTTTTTTTTTTTTGTGGTACCAGGAATTGAACTCAGGGGCACTCGACCACTGGGCCACATCCCCAGCCCTTTTTTGTGTTTTTATTAGAGACAGGGTCTCACTGAGTTGCTAAGTGCCTCACCATTGCTGAGGCTGGCTTTGAACTCGCGATTCTCCTGCCTCAGCCTCCCAAAGTGCTGGGATTACAAGCGTGAGCCACCGCGCCCGGCCCCAGCTTCTTTTTTTTTTTTTTTTTTTACTTGTAGATGGACATGAGTGCCTTTATTTTATTTCTGTATTTTTTATGCTGTGCTGAGGATTGAACCCAGTGCCTCACAGGTGCCAAGCAAGCGCCCCACCACTGAGCTGCAGCCCCAGCCCCGCAGGGTCTGATCTCGGATGGGGGAGCTCCAGGCAGCACTGGGCAGGCTTCTGCCGGGCGAGTCCGTCCTCTCACCTGCTGGCGTGTCTCCCCACCTGTTTCAGATCATCGAGAAGCAGCCAGGCCACATTCGCAGCAGGGTGTTCCGGGAGGTGGAGATGCTGTACCAGTGCCAGGGACACAGGTAAGGTGACCTGCCCTCACCACAGTGCCAGTCCCTGAGCCATCTTTCCATGGATGAATGGGCCCGAGCACCCAGTCACCCCAGGCAGGATGCTGAGCAGGCACTGCTGGGCAGTGTGGGCAGGTCCAGTGGCATGGGAGGCCGCCCCTCCTGGGCTAGACACTGGGTGCACAGGGGCCTCAGCCTCAGGAAGCCTCAGCTCCTCTTCTGCCCCTACCCAGGAATGTTCTGGAGTTGATCGAGTTCTTTGAGGAGGAAGACCGTTTCTACCTGGTGTTTGAGAAGATGCGAGGTGGTAGGTAGGGGCTCCTGGTTGGGGGGTGGGGGTGTTGGGAGACATTTCCAGCTGCATCCTCAGGGATGGGGGTTTGGGGACACCAGGAGGAATCTTTCAGGGGTGGAAGTGGATGCTAGACATTGGCCCAGGGACCTGGAGGTGACCATGTCCTCCCTTGGCATGGCCTTGCCCCAGGTTCCATCCTGAGTCACATCCATAAGCGGCGACACTTTAATGAGCTGGAGGCCAGTGTGGTGGTGCAGGATGTGGCCAGCGCCTTGGACTTCCTGCACAACAAAGGTGGGTGGTGGGGCTGACTGTGTACCTGCAGACTGCAGAGTCCTGGGGTTGCCACCTGCCTGGGACTCCCGAGATGCCCCCACGCCTAACCCCCTGCTCCACTTCCCTCAGGCATCGCCCACAGGGACCTAAAGCCCGAGAACATCCTCTGTGAGCACCCCAACCAGGTAAGGCAAGCCCCCACCCGGGTCCTGTGGGGTCACCCCTGGGAGTGCCCTTCTCTGCTTGCCGGGGCTGGACCCTCCCACAGCCCTCTGGTGATCCTCCAGGTCTCCCCCGTGAAGATCTGCGACTTCGACCTGGGCAGTGGCATCAAACTCAATGGGGACTGCTCCCCCATCTCCACCCCAGAGCTGCTTACCCCGGTGAGAGTCGAGGGCTCCCCATGGGGGTGCAGGGAAGGGCTTGGTGCGCAAGCTTGCATAACCTCGTGGTGCCTGGGCCGGCTCCATGGCTCATGTCATTGCTACCTCTGAGCCCGCTTCCTGGCTTCAGGGCTTCCGCTTAGTAACAACTGCTGATTGGCGGTGCAGGGGGTGCCACGGGGTGGGGCGGGGGCGTGTTCCCTTCACCTGATGTTGGGGGTGTGCCAGACGAGTTCTGGGCACTTGCTGATTGGGCGGGGTGAGCTCAGGCAACAACTGCTGATTGGCAGGCCGTGGGTGGGGCGGGGCCTTGGGTGGGCGGAGGTGGGGCAAGGCGAGTTCTGGGCACCTGCTGGTTGGGCGGGGACTGGCTCCAGCAGCAGCTTTTGATAGGTTGGGCTGAGGGAGGGGGTGGGTCTTGCTGACCACACCCCCTTGGCCTGGCAGTGCGGTTCCGCTGAGTACATGGCCCCAGAGGTGGTGGAGGCCTTCAGTGAGGAGGCCAGCATCTACGACAAGCGCTGCGACCTGTGGAGCCTGGGTGTCATCCTCTACATCCTGCTCAGCGGCTACCCGCCATTCGTAGGCCACTGTGGCAGTGACTGTGGCTGGGACCGTGGGGAGGCCTGTCCTGCCTGTCAGGTATTCCTCCCTTGTATGTCTCCTTCCTCCCCCGTGGCTGCCCCTTGTGCCCCAGGCGTCTGCCCCTGGTTGGGTCTGCAGGGTAGTGCCAGGCATCCTGTGTTCCCTAGCCCGTGGGAGGGGATAGGCACACCGGCAGAGCTGAGGATTTGGGAATTGGTGCGAGGTCTGTGGTTGGGGCCTTCTGTCCACGGGTGAGGCTCATGCTTCACGACCTGATGTCCCTGGGGCCAGGCTCCCCCAATGGCCTTTTTGTGAATCAAGCTGTACCTGGGCAGAGCATTCAGGCTACTTCCAGACACCTGTCCCTCGCTTTACTTTGGCCCCCAGGCTCCCAGCCATGTCACTGGAATTAGGACCTTGGCACGCTCTAGCCCTGCACCCTGCACTCTAGGTGGCTGACCCAGCACCTTGCATGTAGTGGGTTCTGGGGACCCTGGCAGAGCTGTCAGTCTGTGGCATCCAGACTTGCCCATTGAGGTGACGGGTGTGCTTGCGGGCTACCAGTGACCAGCACACCCTTCCCCTAGAACATGCTGTTTGAGAGCATCCAGGAGGGCAAGTACGAGTTCCCAGACAAGGACTGGGCCCACATCTCCTTCGCCGCCAAAGACCTCATCTCCAAGCTGCTTGTCCGTGACGCCAAGCAGAGGCTGAGCGCTGCCCAAGTCCTGCAGCACCCCTGGGTGCAAGGGGTGAGCTTCAGGGGCTGGGAGGGACACCAAGCTCCCCGAGCGCACCTTCCTCCGATGGGTGGGCAGTCTCACAACAAGCACATGAAGCCCAGAGGGTTCGGCATGGCCACCCGAGCTGCAGGGCCCGTCTGCGTCTCCTGGGCTGCTTGGCAGTCCTGGGCCAAGGGCTGTAGCTGAGATCCCACTGCTGCCCTGGCAGCCCTGCAGGGGGCGTGCAGGAGCAGCTGCTCAGAGATTCCTGGCCTGGTGGGCCCTAACCCCAAAATCCACAGGACAGCCACAGTGCAGCAAGCTGCAGTCAGCCAAGGGACAGGTGGGCAGTAGCCTCAGGAGCAGAGCCCAGCCCAGCCAGGGCAGACTCTCTACCTGCCGTTTGCCGTCCAGGGCCCCTCCCTTTGCCCACCCTAGGAGGGGCCTTTAATCTGGGAAGGGCCAGGCACTTCTCCCGGTCAGGGGTCATTAGAGCCCAGCAATACCCCGAGAGAGTGAGACCACCTGGTGCCAGGCTCTCCTGGTAGAGCTGGGATCCCTTGGAATTCCATAATCAAGGGGCAGCTCCAAACCCTTCCAGGAGCATCCAGCACCCGCAGAGCTGAGGACGCAGTGGGGGGCTAGGGGTGGGCTTGGGCTGGAGACTGTCAGGAGGGGTGTTTATTTGGAGCCACTGGCCTCCCCCCCACTGGTGGGCCCCGCCCCTCTGCCTGGCTCCGAGCTGCAGGTTCCCTGGAGGGGGGGTCTGGAGCACCGGCATCCAGATGTGTTCCTAGTCCCTCTGGTAGTGTCCAGGTGGTGGAGGGTGGACCTGGAGCTTCCCTTGACAGGACCCCCATTTGCATTGGGGACACAAGAGCCAGCAGGGGACCTTGGGGTGGGTCTTGTTTGGTCTGGTTTGCTTTCTAGCCCCTGGTTTGCTGTCTTGTTGCAGTGTGCCCCAGAGAACACCCTGCCCACGCCCATGGTCCTGCAGAGGTGAGGCCAACAGGGGCTTGGGGCGTGGGGGCTAAATGAGTCCAGGTTTTCACGAAAGCAAAAGATTCTTTGGGTGGGGAGTGGACACCTAAGCACTTGAATGTCCTTGTACCAGCTGGCCTCATAAAGGTCCTACTGGGATCCTGGCACTCGGGGGCCTAAAGGAGTGGGGCGGGGACTCCAGTCCACTGGAGGAAACCGAAGGACCTGTGTTTGCTGCTCGCCCTGCCCTGTCCCGCAGGAACAGCTGTGCCAAAGACCTCACGTCCTTCGCAGCCGAGGCCATCGCCATGAACCGGCAGCTGGCTCAGCGGGAGGAAGACGAGGCTGAAGAAGAGGCCGCGGGGCAGGGCCCTCCTGTTGTCATCAGACCTACCTCACGCTGCCTGCAGCTGTCCCCCGCCCTCCGAGTCCAAGCTGGCCCAGCGGCGGCAGAGAGCCAGCCTGTCCACCGCCCCCGTGGTCCTTGTGGGGGACCACGTGTGACCCCAGCCCCCTCTCTGTACATAGGTCACCCCCTTTCCCATCAGACCCAACAGGCTTTGGCCTGGGGCCGGCCAGGGCCCAGGGGCTGCCCCCCTCTGCTCTGGCTGTGTCTGGGCCCCGCTCAGCTGGGGGTGTTTTATAGAAGGTTTTTGCTGTTGGTTTTCCTTTCTCCCCTCGTTCCCCTCCCATTTTTTGTTTTTGTGTTTTGTTTTTATTTGTTTTTTTTTTTTTTTTCCTTTTGACGGTGTTAAAAGCAAAGCAAGTGCCGCGGGAGGAGAGCGGAGGGCCGTGGCTGGGGGCTCTCCTGCCCCCTGCCCCTGATGCTCGCCGGCACTGGGAAGGGCTCTGTGCCCCTGCCCAGTCACCTGTGCCCCCCGCCGCCTCCTCATCGCCTGCTTCCAGCCAGTTTGCCATCTTCCAGTGCTGGGGGGATGCACAGGGCCCCGTCCCACCCCTCCCCACCCTCAGCATCTTCAGGGACAGCCCCTCCCAGTGACAAGCAGAAGCCCCTTAATCGCTCAGCACCAGGACTCCCTGGCAGCCGGGGCAGGAGCGAGGGCCTTGTCTGTGGAAGGACTGGGCTTCAGCGGCGGGCAGCACTAGGTCCCCACCCCTGGCCATGCTCGCCTGCCCACCCACCCCGTCCCCTGAGAGCTGACAATCGGGGCTTCTTCCCAAGCTGTCCGGGTGGATCCCTGCCAGCTGGACTTGGTCTCTGACCTTGACCTTAAGCTGCAGCTGGCACGGGGACATGCCACTGCTCCCTCCCGCTCCCCTGGGGCTGCCGCTGGAGCCCGACCACGTGGGTGGGGGCAGGACAGGTGCCCTGGGCCAGCTTGGCCCACTGTCTCCCACCCCCAGGGCACCTCAGTGCCCCTCCTCAGGGCTCAGTCTGACTATGCCCACGTCCTGCCCCACACTGGCTCCGGGTCTGACCTTTGGAAGCTCTGTCACCCCTCCCTATCCCCAGAGCTGGGCCAGACCCAGGGGTACCCCAAATCCCTCCCATCCCCCACTCCAAGGGCAGCGACTTGTGTGTGCCCACCTTCAGGAAAATGGCCGCAGCTTGGCCTCCCTAAGGGGCAACCAGGAATGGCCAGGGAGGGGCTGCCGGGTGCCCCCCAGCTCTGGCCCATTGCGCCTGGTCAGCCGGCGGGGCGTCTGGGAGTCTGCGGCTGGGTCCTTGGCCGTGAACTACTATGCAATACCAGTTCCCATTTTCTACGTGCACGCGCAGCCCTGCTGGTCAGGGGGGCAGCAGCGGGGGCGCTGGGCCACTGCCTGGTCCAGTCCAGGCCTGCTCAGGTGTCTTGGGGCAGGGACTGGGCAAGCCCCCTGGCCTCAGAATCCGTGGTCGGGATCGTTTGTCGCCTTTAGTTAGCTTTTCTAAACCATCATTTGACTTGCTTCCCGTTGAAGAATACTTGAATGTCGGAGGGGCCTCACCGGCGGGGGCTCAGACACTGCCCAGCCCCTTGCCGTCGTCACAGCCTGGTGGCCTGCGGGGGCGACGTCCCGCCCCAGCCCTCTGCCCTCTGTATCTGTGGACCGACCTTTCCAAAGACCGGGAGGGGTGGGCGCCGCCCGGCCCCGCCCCGTCCTCGCCGCCGGCCCTGGGGACTCTGCCTGGCGGCAGCTGTCACACCCCCCGGGAGGCGGCGTCCTCCCTCTCCCGCTGCCTCCACGCCGCCCCCGGAGCCCTGGCTAGAGCCGCTGCTGAGTGAGCGACGGGTCGGAGCGGCCAGACCCGCTCCCGCGCGGCGAAGAGCTGGACCGCGGAGCGGCGCGACGCCGAGCACTTTACCTCCAGCGCCAGGTGAGGGCTGAGCCCAGGGTCCTGCACACCAACTGTCCACGCCAGGATTTTGTATTCTGTTTTGTAAGGATTTAATAAAAACCGTAAAACTGGCCCGTGCCCGCGCAGCGCGCTGCCCCGGCCGCACGAGGCCCTGGAACCTGGAGGGGCGGGCGGCGGCGGCGAGCCAGGCTCCTCCCGCCTCGGGGCCACCGCGGCACCCAGAGCTGGCCCGAGTCGCCACGCGGTGACGGCGGGCTCCCCGTGTGTCCCGGGGTTCCTGCAGCATGGCAGCTGCGAGCCCCGGCAGGTGGCCGCCTGGCGCCTCGGAGCGCACTCAGGTGTAGGAGGGAACAACACACGGTGGCCCCGCTGGTGGACACTGGCAGCCACCCTGCACAGGAGCTCCGGCATCAGGGAGTCAAGCCCTCCCAGCGTGGCCGTGCCCTCCTCCTCTGAGGTCCATCCCCGCAGCTGTAACCAAATTCCTGCTGTATGCAGGCCTCTGTACCGGGATCAAGGGCAGAAGAGGGCAGCTGGGCGGACCAGGGCTGGCTGTAGGTCCTAGCGGGACAGAGCGATCAGGGAGGGCTTCCTGGAGGGGGAGCACGGGGCAGGCAGTGAAGCCCAGTGGTAGAGTCCAGCTCCACCCAGGTCGCTGCGGGCCTTGGTTTGCAGATCCATCCAGGAAGGGGTCTGAAGGGGTGGCCACGCCTGTCATCTCAGCACTGGGGAGGCTGAGGCAGGAGGATCGCGAGTTCAAAGCCAGCCTCAGCAGTGGCGAGGCACTTAGCAGCTCAGTGAGACCCTGTCTCTAATAAAGTACAAAAAAGGGCTGGGGACGTGGCCAGGGGTCGAGTGCCCCTGAGGTCAATCCCCGGTACCAAAAAAAAAAAGAGGAAGGGGTCTGAGGGTAGCCAGGTGTGGTCACGTGCCGGTCCTCCAAAGCCCAGCAAGGCCAGGCCCCCGTGGGATCCATGACGTCACCACGAGGGCCTGGGGGCCTGGCGCGATGGGGCGTGGCCCATCTGAGAGGCGTGGTCATATGTGGGTGGGGCAAGCCGGCCGGGGTCCTGGCCGGGGTCCTGCGCTGCCAGCAGCGGGGGTGCGAGAGGGCGTGGAAAGGAGGAAACTGGCGCCCGCAGACCCGCAGGGGGAAGGAGCCGTGGGGCTGCGCCGACGGCTTGGGGAGGCTGAACCCCCAGGGGGCCGCCCCCGAAGATCTTCATTTTTGTTCATTTTTGCCGTGCTGGGGATTGCACCCCGAGCCGCTCTGGCTCTGAGCCACGCCCCAGTCCTTTTCATCCTACTTTGAGAGGGTTCGCAGGTTCTCGCTGAATTGCCCAGTCTGTCCTCCTGCCTCGCCTCCGGAACCGCTGGGAAGAAGCAAGCGCCACTGCCCCAGCTGGGCTTTGTTGAGACACAATCCGCACTTCATGTTTACTCATTGAAAGTGCGCACTTCCCAGTGCCTCAGGAGGCTGAAACAGGAGGATGCAAGTTCAAGGCCAGCCTCTGCAACTTAGTGAGGCCCTAAGCAATTTATTGAGCCCCTGTCCCAAAATAAAAAA
The DNA here is from genome assembly GCA_025594165.1 of Tamias sibiricus. Taxonomy (NCBI): domain Eukaryota; kingdom Metazoa; phylum Chordata; class Mammalia; order Rodentia; family Sciuridae; genus Tamias; species Tamias sibiricus. The sequence goes on along the minus strand of CM046673.1, from coordinate 1,440,118 downwards.
TAAAAAGGACTTGGGATGTAACTCGGTGGTAAAGTGCCCTAGGTTCAATCCCAAGTACTGAAAAAATAGAATAAAGTGTTCTTTTCAAGCCTGGTGTGGCCGAGCATGCCTGGAATCCCAGCCTCTTGGGAGGCCCAGGCAGGAAGATCACAAGTTTGAGGCCAGCCTCAGCAATTTAGCAAGACTCTGTCTCCAACAGGACTGGGGGGCATATCTCAGTGGTAAAGGCCCCTGGGTTCACTCCCCAGCACCACAAAAATTAATAATAATAAAATAACAAAGTGTGTATTCCAGTATCTTTTAGCACATTCACAGGACTCTGCAGACACCCCCTCTAATTCCAGACATTCTCAACATCCCCACAGCACACCCCATTCCCATGAGCAATCACCCCAGTCCCCACACCCACGATCCACATCCTCTCTCCGGACTTGCTGGTTCCTGACTCCTCCCGTCAATGGAGATAGCACGCGTGGCCTTTTTGTGTCTGGTTCTCTCTCTCTCTCTCTCTCTCTCTCTCTCTCTCTCTCTCTCTCTCTCTCATATTTATTTTTTAGTTGTAGTTGGACATAATACCTTTATTTTCTTTATTTATTTTTACATGGTGCTGAGGATTGGACCCAGGGCCACGCATGTGCTAGGTAAGCACTTCCCGGTGTCTGGTCCTCTATATTTCTTTCTTATTCATTTACTTATTAGTACTGAGGACTGAAACCAGGGTCACTTTACCACTGAGTCGCATCCCCAGCCTTCGTGTGTGAGTGTGTGTGTGTGTGTGTGTGTGTGGTACTGGGGATTGAACCCAGGAACTTGTGCATGTGAGGCAGGCCCTCTACCAGCTGAGCTGTATCCCCAGCCCCCCTTTTTATTTTTTGAGATAAGATGTCAGTAAGTTGCTTAGGGCCTCGCTAAGTTGCTGAAGTTGGTCTCAAATCTGCAATCCTCCTGCCTCAGCCTCCTGAGTTGCTGGGATTACAGGTGTGCACCACTGTGCCCATCTTTGCTTTATTATTTAAAAAAAAATTTAGATGTTGATGGACCTTTATTTTTATTTTATTTTATTTATTTATTTATTTATTTGTGGTACTGGGGATTGAACTCAGGGGCACTTGACACATCCCCAGCCCTTTTTTGTATTTTATTAAAGACAGGGTCTCACTGAGTTGCTAAGTGCCTCGCCATTGCTGAGGCTGGCTTTGAACTCGTGATCCTCCTGCCTCAGCCTCCCAAAGTGCTGGGATTACAGGCGTGCGCCACCGCGCCCGGCTGGACCTTTATTTTATTCATTCATTTTTCACATGGAGCTGAGAATCAAACCCAGGGCCTCACACGGGCTAGGCGAGTGCTCTACCACTGAGCCACAACCCCAGCCCCACAGGTGTGGTTCTGACAGGACGAGGCACATCACGCCTGCACCCCTTACCCGGCTGGGACGTGTAAGCCACGTGCTGGCCGCGCCCAGCACCTGGAGGTAGAGACTGGCCTGGGACCGTGGGGCAGCCTGTCACGCGGCCTGGAAGAGGCTCCGGGTCCCTCCAGTTCCAGGGCTTCCCTGCCACTGCTCAGGAAGACCAGCCGTGGAGAGGGCGGCTGCGCCGGCTGAGAGGAAGCCACAAAAATAGAACCTAGAGCAGGCTGGGCGGACAGGCTGTTCCTGGCAGGCAGCAGGGGGCAGGCAGCGGTCAGTGTCATGGCCAGGCGGCGCGGGCACGACGTGGTGCCACCTGGGAGGCAGGGACTGGGCATGTGGCACTGCCATGCCCCTGCACACACGTGTGCACTGCAGGGCCTGGTGAGGAACAGGGAACCCGGCCAGGGAGCCCCGGGGTGGGGCGCGGGCAGAGCTGGGCCCGCCCTCCTGGCTCGCCCAGTGGCTGTGAGCAAAAGCCGCGGGCCAGATCCTCAGCTGGGGCCAGGCGCAGCTGTGGCACAGCGCCCCGGGCTCGACCCCGGGACGGGAGGGAGACGGATACAGGACCGCGGAAGCCGGCAGAGCACCACGCACACAGTAAGCGCTCAATAACTGGGCTGAGGAACGGCTTGTCCTTGGAGGCCACAGGACCCCGTCCCTCCCTCCCCGACTCTCTGTGCCCGTCACCGAGGGCCACCCCGCCCTCTCCACGGGTCTCCCCACTCCTCTCCCTCCTTAACTGTCCCATGTCCAGAGGGGGCCCTGTGGCCTGGCGGCCCTCCGCCTCCCCGCTTCCCGCACAGCGTGGGAGCCAGCACTGGTGGGGGCGTGGCCGGGCCCTGGCCCTGGCCTGGTGTCTGGGGGCTGTGTCCACCTTGCACACCTGGCTCAATCGGCGAGTTGTCTCTCGGCTCTGGGGACTCAACCCAGGGGCTCTGCCACAGAGCTGCACCCCAGAACACCTTCTATCACTGTGTACTGGTTCATTTATCATTTTTGATATTTATTTATTTGCTTGTTGTTTTTAGTTGTACACAATGCCTTTGTTTTTACGTGGTGCTGGGGATCGAACCCAGGCCACGCATGTGTAGGCTACTGAGCCACAACCCCAGCCCCTTTATTTATTTATTTTTTAGTTGTAGATGGACACAATACCTTTTTGTTGTTGTTGTTGTTGTTTGTGAAGGGCAAAGGATCACACCGGGGACAGCCGTGCAGCCAAAAGATTTATTCAACAGCCTTCATGGCTGGTAGCGAAAACCGGAGAAGAGGTGCTCTGGTCGATGGTCGAAGAGGTGGGAGAGGGGAGTCAGGGAGAAGGGAGTGTGCAAGCTCTGGTGGGAGAAGGGAGTCAGGGAGAGGGGAGTGTGCAAGCTCTGGACAGAAGGTGGGTGCTTGGTTGCACCGGCTAGGATCTCTGGAGCTGTCGGCTAAAGCAGCTGCTGTCTGGCTGGAGGCTGGAGCTGTCAGCTGGGAGCGGCCGTCGGGCTGAAGGTGGTCGGTCTGGAGCTGTCGGCTGGAGCAGCTGCCATCGGCTAGAGGTGATGGGTCTGGAGCTGTTGGCTGGGGCTTCCTCCTCTCTGCAGCGACGAGCCGATGTTGTGTCCATGTGTCTCTCTCTGTCTGTCTGTCTGATCTGAGTCTCTCAGACAGGGCCTTATATAGGGATTTCTGGTGGGGGGTGCACTAGAGCAACCCCAAACACCATTGGCTAGAACAGGGTGTCCTTTAAGCCTATTGGCTCTTGCCTGGGGAAAAGAAACATCCTGCCTGAGGAAGAAACATCCTGCCTGGGGGAAAAAACATCCTGTCCGGGGAAGAAACATCCTGCCGAGAATGAAACAAGGTTGCTTCTCTCAGGATGTGGAGAACTCTGAGGGCGGGGGAGGGTAAGCTATCTATCATTCCCCCCTTTTTGTTTTCTTAGGAAGTGGGACGTCGTATGTCAGTCTGGCTACTTCCTGCTGAAACGGGGCGACGTGGGGTGTTATGGGGGGGGTATGATAAGACAGGTAGGTCAGGCTTGAGGGTGAAAAGGATTCCCAGGAGGTTGGCACCAAAAAAATGAATTCGCCCTGAGGTGATGAGAAGTGACAGATGATCCCTAAGGAGAAACTGGTTAAAGGTTGAGAACAAGAAAGACATAAGCTGTGGAGAAGAAAGAGCTGCAAAGGAGAAGATCATCTACATATTGCAAAAGAGTGGAGTCAGAGAATTCAAGGTCTTTGAGATCGGCAGCTAGTGTCTGTCCAAAGATATGAGGGCTGTCTCGAAAACCCTGAGGGAGGACTGTCCAGGTCAATTGTTGGGACCGTTGAGTATCAGGATCAGTCCAGGTAAAGGCAAAGATGTCTTGTGATTCCTGAGCTAAAGGGACAGTGAAGAAGGCATCCTTAAGGTCAATGACCGAGAAATGAGTAGATAAAGAAGGAATTAGGGAGAGAATGGTATAAGGATTTGGGACCAGAGGGTGTATGGGCCTAACAGCCTCATTGATGAGACGAAGATCTTGGACTAGCCGGTATGACCCATTGGACTTCTTGACTGCCAATATGGGAGTATTATATGGGGAATGGGTGGGTCGGAGAAAGTGTTTCCGCAGAAGGTCTGAGATAATAGGTTGGAGACCTCTGAGGCTAGTGGCTGGGAGTGGGTACTGGGCTCTATTAGGGAAACACTGGGGATCTTTAAGGTGTATTCGTATAGGGTCACAGTGAGCAAGGGATGGAGTCTGGGTATCCCAAACTTTGGGGTCTACCAGATGGGAGGGGGCAGGGTAACAGGAGGTTTCTGCATCAGGCTCTAAAATGCTAAGAAGGAAGACAGAGGAGGAGACGGAGTGAGACGAGTCGGGGAGCAGAACTGAGCAAGGCAGGTCAGAGAGCACAACTGAGGCCTGAAATTTGACCAGTATATCTCGGCCCAATAAAGGCACAGGACATTGAGAGATTACTAGAAACTGGTGGGGAAATGAATGGAGGTGGAGGCGGCAAGACAGCATGGGAGTCTTGTGGGGGTGAATGGTGTGTCCCTCTATCCCGACAACAGGGGACGATAAGGTGGTGGGCCCCCAAAACTCCCTCAAGACCGAGAAAGTGGCTCCTGTGTCTAGTAGGAAATTTATGGGGTGGCCATCAACAAGAAGGGTGACCCTAGGCTCCTGTAAGGCGATGTCAACTGTCGGGAGAGGAAACCCAGGGCCCCGTCAATCTTCTGCAGCTAGTCCAAGCAGGTCGGGTTCCATGACTGATCCAGTCCCCCTGCGGGAACTGGGGCAGTCAACACCCCAGTGGCCCATCTTGGAGCATTTAGGACATGGGTGCATAGGGGACCTGGGGTTGGGGCAAGCTCTAGCCCAGTGTCCTTCGTTCCCGCACTTGAAACACGGCCCTGGAGGTCCCCTCTGCGCGGGGTAATGGCCCCTTGTTTGTGAGGCCCGAGAGTCGGTGCCCTGTAAAGCCTGGGCCAGCATTTGAAATCTTGCTCGTTCGGCCTTTTCATAGTTCTGAAACCTACGGCGTTCAGTATTCTCATCTCTATTATGATAGGCCTTAAAGGCCATGGCCAAGATCTCGGTCTGAGGTGTTGCAGGTCCTTGCTCTAATTTTCTCAATTTAGCCCGTATATCGGGGTAACTTTGGGACAAAAAATAAGTCATAAGGACATGACGTCCCCCTGGAGATTCAGGATCTAAATTGGTGTATTGTTGGAGAGCTTTTGTTAGTCGATCTAGAAATTCAGAGGGGGTGTCTTCCCTTTTTTGTATGATTTCCTGCAGCTTGTCAAAATTAACTACTTTTTGTGCTGCACGCTTAAGACCAGTTAGTATACAAGTGGAAAACTGATCTCGCAAGGCCACGTCCCCTGGGGAATTATAGTCCCAGTTAGGGTCCCTTTCGGGGACAGCCTGAGGTCCAATGAGATGGTTAGGGTTGGTTCTATGGTTCTCATCGGCATAGGCCCGTGCCTGCTCCCAGACTCGCCTACGCTCCTCAGGGAGGAGGGTATTTGCCAAAATCATATAGATGTCATGGAAGGTAAGGCTATAAGCTTGGAGGACCCATTGAAATTCCCTGAGGTATGTAGTGGGGTCAGTGCTATAAGAGCCCAATCGTTTCTCGATTTGCACTACCTCGGTCATTGGGAAGGGAACATGGACACGGACAATTCCTTCTGGACCCGCAACTTCCCGGAGTGGGGTCAGGACTTGGGCGGGAGTAAGTGACAGAGGGTGAGCAGACATTGTGCGAGATCGCGTAAGGGGTGGGCTGGAGGAGGAGGTGGCAGGAGTGTGTAGAAGTGGGGCTGGAGGGGCCGAGGGAGGCGGAGAGGTTTCAGATTGGTATGGGGGCGGCTCATCCGCGGGATCGAAATCAAGAAAGGAGGGGGATGGTAGGGGAGCAGCCGGTTGGCAGGCTAGGAGGCTATTGTTGGAGCTGCTGTGGGTACAGAGTGAGGGATTCGAACGGAGGAGGGAGAAAGCCTGAACATACGGAATCTCTGCCCATTTTTTTGATCGCTCGCAGAAGTTGAAAAGATCTCTCAGTATAGAGGGATCCAAGGACCCAGAAGCAGGCCATTTGTTTTGGTTATCTAAGGGGTATGTGGGCCAATCTTGGGTGCAAAACTTGGTAAGTCTTGTTGGTTGTATATCGGGAGTTAGGCCAAGAGTGGCTAGGTTGTTTAAGAGGCACTGTAGAGGAGAGTCGGCTGGGAGGCGTCGGAGTGGGTACAAGAGTGACAAATAGTGAGTGATAGCAAAACCAAAGAAGAGAGCGAGGACAAGAGCAAAGAAGAGAGTGATCGGAGAGTAGTCAGCCAGGAGGGATAGGAGTAGGTCAGCCAGGAGGGGTGAAGAAGCAGCAGCAGAAGAAGAAGAAGAAGCCCCCATTTTCCCGTTCCGAACGGGACAGATATATTGTCCTGAGGAGCGTCCTCCTCAAGATATATATATCAGAGAGATCCAAGTCTGTGAGACCCAGTCGTCACTGGAGTCAAACAGAGATGGGGTCCAAAGGGACCGAAGAACAATGGGTCACCCTGCGCAGGGATTTTCCGTGTCCCGTCCTGGACGGGAAGGAGAGACCCAAGTCCGGAGGCCAGAGGCCGAAAAAAGGGCTTTCTTCAACTACTCCCAGGAAAGGGAGAGAGAGAAGAGGGAGATAGAGAGAGAAAGAGAGAGAGAGAGAGGGAGGGAGCGAATGGTCAGTTCCCACTGTACAAGGCCTGACGGGTTTAGGCACACTGGGGATGAGGAGACCTACCCAGGAAAAGGAGAGAGAGAGACAAAAAGAGAAAGAGCTCCACGAGGTCCACTGTGACCATGAAGGTCTAGGTGGGGTGCGATCCTCCCTGTACAGGCCACCAGCGGGGCTGCCGGACGATCAACGGTCAGTTCCCACTGTACAAGGCCTGACAGGTTTAGGAGCCCTGGGGATGAGGAGACCTACCCAGGAAAGGGAGAGAGAGAGAGAGAGAGAGCTCCATGAGGTCCACTGTGACCATGAAGGTCTAGGTGGGGTGTGATCCTCCCCGTACAGGCCACCAGCAGGGCTGCCGGACGATCAACGGTCAGTTCCCACTGTACAAGGCCTGACGGGTTTAGGAGCTCTGGGGTGGGGGGGGCTTACCAATCCGATGACAGGTGGTGGATGCGTCGGAGCGGCGATCAAAAACCGGGCGAAGGCTGAGGCAGTTCCGGGTGATTATGCCCTCCGGCTCAGATAGGATCCGAGTCACGGCACCAATGAAGGGCAAAGGATCACACCGGGACAGCCGTGCAGCCAAAAGATTTATTCAACAGCCTTCATGGCTGGTAGCGAAAACCGGAGAAGAGGTGCTCTGGTCGATGGTCGAAGAGGTGGGAGAGGGGAGTCAGGGAGAAGGGAGTGTGCAAGCTCTGGTGGGAGAAGGGAGTCAGGGAGAGGGGAGTGTGCAAGCTCTGGACAGAAGGTGGGTGCTTGGTTGCACCGGCTAGGATCTCTGGAGCTGTCGGCTAAAGCAGCTGCTGTCTGGCTGGAGGCTGGAGCTGTCAGCTGGGAGCGGCCGTCGGGCTGAAGGTGGTCGGTCTGGAGCTGTCGGCTGGAGCAGCTGCCATCGGCTAGAGGTGATGGGTCTGGAGCTGTGGGCTGGGGCTTCCTCCTCTCTGCAGCGACGAGCCGATGTTGTGTCCATGTGTCTCTCTCTGTCTGTCTGTCTGATCTGAGTCTCTCAGACAGGGCCTTATATAGGGATTTCTGGTGGGGGGTGCACTAGAGCAACCCCAAACACCATTGGCTAGAACAGGGTGTCCTTTAAGCCTATTGGCTCTTGCCTGGGGAAAAGAAACATCCTGCCTGAGGAAGAAACATCCTGCCTGGGGGAAAAAACATCCTGTCCGGGAAGAAACATCCTGCCGAGAATGAAACAAGGTTGCTTCTCTCAGGATGTGGAGAACTCTGAGGGCGGGGGGAGGGTAAGCTATCTATCAGTTTGTGTGTGTGTGTGTGGTACCAGGGATTGAACTCAGCTGCGCTCGACCCCTGGGCCACATCCCCATCCCTTTTTTGTGGCTAAGTGCCTCGCCATTGCTGAGGCTGGCTTTGAACTCGAGCTCCTCCTGCCTCAGCCTCCCAAGTGCTGGGATTACAGGCGTGACCACCGCACCCGGCTCGACACAATATCTTTACTTAATTTATTTTATTTTCATGTGGTGCTGAGGATCGAACCCAGTGCCCCACACGTGTGAGATAAGCACTCTACTGCTGAGCCATAGCCCCAGCCCCCAGTTCATTTATTTTCGTGGTGCCAGGGATTGAACCCAGGACTGCTAACCACTGAACAGCATCCCCAGCTCTATGTTATCTATTTATCTCAAGACAGGGTCTTGCTAAGTTGCTGAGGCTGGCCTTCAACTTGCGATCCTCCTGCCTCAGCCTTCAGAGCCACTTCTTATTTTATTTTGGCACAAGGCATTGCTGAGTTGTCCAGGGGAGCCTGGACCTTGTGACCCTCCTGCCTTGGCCTCTCCAGTCGCTGGGTGATCACAGGCGTGCACGCCTGCACCCAGCTTGGACCTCTTTTTTTGGGGATTTTTTATTAGAGACAGGGTCTCACTGAGTTGCTAAGTGCCTCGCCATTGCTGAGGCTGGCTTTGAACTCGCGATCCTCCTGCCTCAGCCTCCCACGTGCTGGGATGACAGGCGTGGCCACCGCACCCGGCTCAGCTTGGACCTCTTATTCAGTCTCTCAGAATCCTGGCTTCAAGAACCACGTATTATGGAACTAATTAGAAAAAATCAAAATATAAAATTAAAAACCAAAAAGGAACGAGGCTCCATGGAGGACGCGGAGCCCAGCACACGCCGCCCCGTTGCTGCCTGCCCAGGACAGGGGTGCTGAGCACCTGGGCCCGGTGCTCACCACAGCCCCACCTTCCCTGTGCCGCCCAGACCTGGGCCAGTGCCATGCCCAGTGGCCTGAACCAAACGGACCTTTACAACCCGGGAGCTGCCCCCCCCCAGGCACCACAGGGGGTGACAGGAGGGTCCGCTCGGTCCTGCTGCAGAGTCCTGTGGCGCAAGATCCTCCTGAGAGTGTCTCCGGAACATTCTCAGGGACTGAACACAGTTTCTGGCCAACCGTTCCTGGAGCAGGAGCCTCGGTCTCAGGGAGGGTCCTTTGACGTGTTTTAATAACCTCGCCTCGGGCTGGGGTTGCGGCTCAGCGGCAGAGCGCTCACCTGGCACGTGCGTGGCCTGGGTTCGATCCTCAGTACCGCGTAAACATAAATGCATTGCATTGTGTACAACTAAAGCAAATAAATATTAAAAAAAAAATAACCTCGCCTTTTAGTGAAGTTAGGTTGGTAGTGAAACGTGCATCTGTAAAAAAGAAAGAGTTGAGCCAGGCGCGGTGGCGCACGCCTGTAATCCCAGCACTCAAAGGGAGGCTGAGGCAGGAGGATCGCGAGTTCAAAGCCAGCCTCAGCAATGGCGAGGCACTTAGCAACTCAGTGAGACCCTGTCTCTAATAAAATACAAAAAAAGGGCTCGGGGTGTGGCCCAGTGGTCGAGTGCCCCTGAGTTCAATCCCCGGTACCACAAAAAAAAAAAAAAAAAAAAGGGCTGGGGTGTAGCCCAGTGGCAGAGCACCCCTGGGTTCAACCTCCAGTAGTGAAAAAATAAATTTAAAAAAAGAATAAAATATAAGTCCTGGGGTGGGGTCCCCACACGTGGGGTCACTGGGGTGGGCACCACCTCTGGTCTGCGACCCTGGAATGGTTCTCATACCACGCCCCGAGATGGCCCTCCACAGCTCCATCTGATATCTGCTACCAGGGTATGTCACCCACAATGCTCACAGCCAGCAGGGGTGACCTAAGGGACACTGGGAGGTGGCAGTGTGACCTCCAAAGTCAGGTCCTACAAACACCGTGGCTCCCACCTTCCTCTGGGACCAGGAGCTCCGGGGAGGGCCAGCTGGGTGCTGAAGACCCAGGAGCAGCCAGCAGACACGCTCCGGGCCAAGGGCTGGGCCAGCATGCTCTCCTGCAGTGACCAAACCTCCCTCGGGGACCAGCCACACGTCTTGCAAAAGGTGCACCTTTGGCCAGCACTAGGGTTCTGGGTAGCTAATCTGTCCACCCTCTCAGTGTCTCCTGACCGGCAAACTAGATTCAGAGGCCAAATAGGGTCAAGGTGATGTTTTTGGCTTGACTATTTCTTTTCTTTCTTTTCTTTTTTTGGTACCGGGGATTGAACTCAGGGGCACTCGACCCCTGGGCCACATCCCCAGCCCTTCTTTGTATTTTATTAGAGACAGGGTCTCACTGAGTTGCTAAGAGCCTCACCTTTGCTGAGGCTGGCTTTGAACTCGTGATCCTCCTGCCTCAGCTTCCCAAGTGCTGGGATTACAGGCGTGCGCCACCACGCCCGGCTGACTATTTCTTTTTCTTTTCTTTTCTTTTTTTTTTATTTGGTGGTACCAGGGATTGAACTCAGGGGCACTCGACCACTGGGCCACATCCCCAGCCCTTTTTGTATTTTATTTAGAGACAGGGTCTCACTGAGTGGCTAAGTGCCTCGCCATTGCTGAGGCTGGCTTTGAACTCGCGATCCTCCTGTCTCAGCCTCCCAAAGTGCTGGGATTACAGGCGTGCACCACCGCGCCCGGCTTCTTTTTCTTTTTTAATATTTTATTAGTTGTAGGTGGACACAGTAACTTTATTTTATTTATGTGGTGCTGAGGATCGAACCCAGGGCCTCACATATGCTAGGCAAGTGCTCCTCCACTGAGCCCTAGCCCCAGCTTTCTTTCTTTTTTTTTTTTGTGGTACTGGGGATTGAACCCAGGGCCTTGTGCATGCAAGGCAGGCACTCTACCAAACTGAGCTACATCCCCAGCCCCAGCCCCGGCTTTGACTATTTCTTTTCCTTCTGTTTTGCATGCTGGGGATGGAACCGCGCCAGGCAACTGCTGGGCACTGAGCTGAGCTGCACCCGAGTCCCTGGTTTTTTTTTTTTTTTTTTTTTGGTACTGGGATTGAACCCAGGTTCTACCACTGAGCTATGCCCCAGCCCTTTTCCCTTCTTTTCCCTTTGTATTTTAAGTTGCCCAGGCTGGCATCCCTTTTGCGACTCTCCTGCCTCAGTCTCCTGAGTTGCATAGGCTATGGAGAGGGAAGGGACACCTGAGGGAAGGGGAGCTTCTGTTCTGCATCCAAGGCCACCACCAAGGCCTGAGGGCGGGAGGAGGCGGAGAGACCCGGCCCTGCCCCGCCCCTCCAAGGCCCCGCCCCGGCCCCGCCCTGGACCGGCCCCGCCTCCAGGGAGGCCTGGCCCCGCCTCCAGGGAGGCCTGGCAGCTTAGGAGCACACCGAGCTCTGCCGGCAGGGGAGGCGGCTTTCCGCAGGCAAATGCTGTCAGCTTAAAATGATCCTCATGCTGAAGTGTTACCATTTGGGGTGTCACGTCCCCATCTCTTGTGGCCTCCCCCTGAATTTTGTGCTGCCCCGTGATTTTTTTCCCTCCTCAATGTCAGGCATTTTGGGTGTGAATTATTCCTCTGTGACAGTCCCAGTGTCCCTGCGCTGGAGGCCCGGGAAGGCCGGAAGGGAGGACGATGACACCCCGGTTTGGTGCCTTAGGGTCTCAGAGTTGACACCCTGGAGCAGCCTTGCAGCGAGCCCTCTGGGGGCCACTGCCCACGCGGGGCGGGGCTGTCCCAGCACCCCGTGAGACCCTCAGACTGACCCTTTAACTTCAGTCAGGCCAGCCGAGCCCCAGGGGGGGAACAGGAAGAGCTGCCCCAGGCCAGGCGCAGCGGCCACTCCTGTCATCCCAGCGACTGGAGAGGCTGAGGCAGGAGGATCTCAAGTTCAAGGCCAGCCTGGGCAACTTAACCAGACCCTGTCTCAATAAAAAAATAAATAAATAAAAAGGGCCGGGGTCAGCGCGGTGTGGACGCTGGCCCGCATGTGTGGACCCTGGGCTCGTCTCCAGCGCCGCGAGAACCGCCAGGAGGGCAGCCTGCTTCCCGCAGCTCACCTTGACCAGAGCTCAGCCTCTGCCTGCACCAGGGCCTCCCGTCCTGCTGCATGGCTGAGGCTGGCTCTAAACTCCTGGGCTCCAGGATCCTCGGGCCTCAGCCTCCGGAGCAGCTGCGGCCACAGCAGTGTGCCCTGTGCCCACCTTGTTCTGTCCTGAACCAGCTTCGTTCATTGACCCAGGACAGCAGCATCGCCCGCGGCCAGGCACACATGTCCACCACAGCGCGGTCACGCGCTCACTCTCCACCGCTCAGAGGACCGTTCCCTCGGAAAATCCCAAGTCCAAAAGCCAAGGAAGCAGGGTCCTGCCCTTGGGATCTCTCGTAGCTTGAAGAACTCACTTTGGCGGACATTTAGCAAGACAGCCTGTGCAGTAGTCAGCGGACTCTCCACTTTATGAGGAAGGAATCCAGTGACGTTCACCTCAACAGTGAACAGGGGCCATGCAAGCTTTTTTTTTTTTTTTTTTTTTTTGGTAGCAGGGGTTGAGCCCAGGGGTGCTCTACCATGAACTGCACTCCCAGCCCTTTATTTTGAGAGCCTCACCAAGTTCACAAGGCTGGCCTCCAACTTGAGATCCTCCTGCTGCCTCAGCCTCCTGAGCTGTGCCCAGTGGGTTTTCCTCCTTCTTTTCTTTTCTTTTTTGGAATGGGGGATTGATTGAGCCCAGGGGCGCTTAACCACTGAGCCACATCCCCAGCCCGTTTTACTTTTTATTTTAAGACAGGGTCTGTCTCTTTTTTTTTTTTTTTTTTTTTTTTTTTGGTACCAGGGATTGAACTCAGGGGCACTCGACCCCTGGGCCACATCCCCAGCCCTTTTTTTGTATTTTATTAGAGACAGGGTCTCACTGAGTGGCTAAGTGCCTCGCCATTGCTGAGGCTGGCTTTGAACTCGCGATTCTCCTGTCTCAGCCTCCCAAAGTGCTGGGATTACAGGTGTGCGCCACCGCTGCCGGCTGAGTACCTGCTTTTGGCCTCACCTGCGCTCCCCCTGCAGGTCATGGGGAGAAGAGGCGGACAGGACAGGCACGGGCGCAGCGGTGCTTACAAGGCTTTGGTGCCATTCCACACAGTGGGCCCAAGGTGGCCAAGGGCAGGGCCAGGAAGGCTCTGTGGAGCACCTGAGACCCTTCCTCAAGGGAAGGAGTCAAGGCTTCCCTCTCCTCCCTCCCCTCATTCCTTCCTTTCTGGTCCTGGGGATTGAACCAGGGGCTCTCCCACCGGCCCCCCACCCTGGGTCTCACCAAGTTTCCCAGGCTGGCCAGGAGCCTTCTGCCTCAGCTTCCTGGCTGCTGGGACTGCAGGCCTGGCCCCTGCGAAAACAGCTAAGATTTTCATAAAGTGTGTAAAAGAGACTCGAAAATAACCTCGTCCGCTGGCTCCTAATCCACAGGTCTCCGTGGGTGTGGCTGACCTTGGGTTTTCCAAAGTTATTCCTTTATTGTTCATATATTTAGAGTGAAAGAATAAAATAAGCTTTTGGCTGGGGTGTGCCTTAGTGGTGGAGTGCTTGCCTAGCATACAGGAAGCCCCGGCAACAGGAAAATAAATTAATTTAAAAATGAAACAAATTAAAAACATTTTATCCGCAGGCTCTGGCTGCATTGTCTGTGGTTGTAAAGGTTCATGGTCAGGCCTCAAGTCAATTTCTGATTCCAAAGCCAGAGGTGGTGAGCTGGCAGGCGGGACTCCATAAGACCCAGCTGCAGAGGCTGATGGGAGAATGTTCTGGAAGACGGGGCTGGATCAGGGCCGTGCAGTTCCTCTATGGAGGCAGATGGAGGTTGTCCCCAGCACATGGGGATGGTTTCCACCCAAGAGGTCCCTGATAACTGGGCACAGTGGTGCACTTCTGTAACCCCAGCAACTTGGGAGGCTGAGGAAGGAGGATTGCAAGTTCAAGGCCAGCCTCAATGATTCAGTGAGTCCCTCAGCAACCAAAAAACAACCCAATTGTAGCCCCTGGATGGCCACAAATAGATGCTCTGAGAGACCTCCTGCTGGAAATTTGGAGAATGGATTCTAAACAGAATAAGAAGCCGAGAAAGTGCAAGCTCTGGGCTTTGGGTCCGTCATGGAGCTGGCTGAGGAGGACGGGGAGGGGAGCAATATGGAATTTGTGGGGACAGTGCAAGATAAAAATGCAGGCCCCCATTCAAAAACTACAGGTCTGGGCTGGGGATATAGCTCAGTTGATACAGTGCTTGCCTTGAATGCACAAGGCCCTGGGTTCAATCCCCAGTACCACAAAAAAAAAAAAAAAAAAAAAAAAAAAAAAAATCAAAAACTACAGGTCAGGTGCCATCGCTAGCAATGCAAACCACAACCACTGTAAAAAAGCTATTTCGAAGCTCAAGATGGGGACAGCACAGCTGGGGGGGAGGCCACCCTGGGAAGGCCCAGTTCCTGACCTGCTTGGAGGTAAAGGACTGGATAAGGCCTGCACAGGAGAATGGCGGCCCTAAGGGTGGGACGTGTGCTGGCGACTCCCTGGGTGTCACTGGCCACAGTCCCCCCCTCCATGTGAGTGGGCAGGACAAGACCCTGCAGTCTCCCTCTACTTATGAGGTGCCAAATGATCAGGTAGGGACAGGTGGTGTCACCCCAGCCCCTACAGAGATGGGCCAGCGCTGACCTCCTCTGCCCATGGCTGCTGTGGGGCTCCAGCTGACTCACGCGCCTCCCTGGTGGGGCGAAGTCCTCGGGGGTCTGGCCTGGCTTGCTCTGGGGACCCCTTCTGTGCTCTCCAACCTGCACCTTGCACTGTGGGTGTGGCTGGAGGGGGACACTGTGGAGCCGTCTGTAGCATGCACAGAGCACCCCCACCCGCGCCAGCTTCCCTGGGCCTCAGTGCCCCTGGGCAGCGGAGCCCTCTTCACACCACAGGCAGCCCATCTGGGTCTGGGGTCAGGGTGTGGGGCTCAGGGACTGGGGTTTAGACCCTGGGTCTCCAATCTGGGATTTAGAATTTGGAGTCTGGGGTAGGAAGGTCCTGGGTTCAGAATCTTGGGACTGTGGCCCAGGGCTTAGGATCCCACGTCTGGAATTTGGGCCCCCAGGATTCAAGTCTGATGTCCCTGGTTCAGAATCTGGAAAGTCTGCGACTTGATGTCCAAGGTCCAGGGTCCAGAATCTGGGGCCTGCGGTCCCAGTTCTGGGATCCTAGGTGTGGAGTCCCGGGTCTGAGCTCTTGGGTCCCGGCTCTAATTCTTGGCCCGGGAGCCCGTCTAGGTTCTGGGAACAGGATCCAGAGTCTGGGGTGAGACCAGGAGTGCAGGGTCTCGGTTCCCAGCCAGAGTCCCAAGCCTTCCCTCCCACCCTCGCTTCCCGGCCCCTCCTCCCCTCCCCCTTCCTTACTGCCCCCTCCTGTCCTCCTCTCTCTCTCACACCTCCCCTCCCTCCCGCCCCTCCTTGGCTTTCTCTCGCGCCTTCTCCTCCCCCTCCCTCCCCTCCCCATCTCCCCGCCCCTTCCCCATCCCTCTGTCCCGCCCCTTCCATCTCCCGACCCTCCCATCGCTCCGCCCCTTCCACATCCTCAGCCCCGCCCCTTTATTTCCTCCGCCCCGTCCTCCCATTGCCCCGCCTCTCCCACCGCCCCGCCCCTTCTATCTCCTCCGCCCCGCCCCTTCCATCTCCCGCCCCTCCCACCTCTCCCCACCCTCCTATCGCTCCGCCCCTTCCACATCCTCGCTCCGCCCCTTCCATCTCCTCAGCCCCACCCCTCATCTCCGTCCCGCCCTCCAACCGCCCGCCCGCCCCGCCCCCATCGCCCCGCCCCGCCCCGCCCCTGCTCCCCCGCCCCCCGCCCCTCCCCCGCGCCGCAGCGACAAGATGGCGGCGGGTGGCAGCGGCGGGCGCGCGTCGTGCCCGCCGGGGGTCAGCCCGGGTGCGGGGGGCGGCCCCGGGCCCAGCGCCAACGCTGCGGCCCCGGCCCCCGGCAACGCTGCTGCCGCCGCCGCCGCCGCGCCCGGGCCGCCCCCGCCGCCGCTGCCGGGCCCCGGGGCGGACGCGCAGGCCGCGGGCGCGGAGCGCGAGGAGGCGGCGGGCCCGGGCGCGGGGGCCGCGCTGCTGCGCGAGCCGGTGTACAACTGGCAGGCCACCAAGCCCACCGTGCAGGAGCGCTTCGCCTTCCTCTTCAACAACGAGGTGCTGTGCGACGTGCACTTCCTGGTGGGCAAGGGGCTCAGCTCGCAGCGCATCCCTGCGCACAGGTGGGCGCCGCGGCCGCGGCCGGGCCTGCACCCTGCAGGCGCCGGGTCCCCACGGGCGTCCGGGCCCCGCGCCGGAGCTCCGGGACCCCTGCGCCCCCGCGTCCCCACCGCCGTCCGGGACCCCTGCACCCCAGAACCCCTGCATCCCCGGGTCCCCACCAACGTCCGGGACCCCTGCACCCCCAGAACCCCTGCACCCCCGGGTCCCCACCGCCGTCCGGGAACCCTGCACCCCCAGAAACCCTGCACCCTGGGTCCCCACCAACGTCCGGGACCCCTGCACCCCCAAAAACCCTGCACCCCCGAGTCCCCACCAGCGTCCGGGACCCCTGCACCCCCAGAACCCCTGCACCCCCCGGTCCCCACCAACGTCCGGGACCCCCTGCACCCCTGGTTCCCCACTGCCACCCAGTTCCTCTGCACCCCCAGGACCCCTGCATTCCCGGGTTCCCACCGCTGTCCGGGTCCCCTTCACCCCCAGGATCCCTGTGTCCCCAGGTCCCCATCGCCGTCCAGGACCCCTGCGCCGCCGTCTGGGCACGGGGGAGCTCAGGGGCCCTTGCACCCTTCTTCTGGGCCTTGCTCCAGAGCCAGTCCAGGAATCCTTGCATCACTAGGTTCTGGGCTCTGGACCCACTGCCCCGCTGGTGTCCCCAGCCGTTGGCTAGGACCTGGACCCGAGCCGCCATCCTTTTGTCCAGGCCCTGTGCCACAGCTGCCCTGGAACCCCTGCACTCCTCAGTCCTCAGACCCCCCTCTTGCCCTGCACTAGAAGCTCCGCACCCTCCACCCAGACCCGCCGGGCCTGCTACTCTTGCTACCTCCCAGATACCCCTGCCATATCCAGCCTGCCTCCGTGCCTGCAGTCCCCTCCAGCTTTGGGCCTTGGTGATCCCATGCCCTAGTTGTCCTGCAATCTCCCGGCACCCAGAGGGCACCCACCATCTCTGCCTCAGGACGCCAGACTGGTCCCCTCCCTCCCCATTCAGCTGAGGTCCGCCTCCAGGCCCTCAGAGGCCCAGGCTCCTGCATGCCTGTCACTGTCCTGAAGCTCTGTATCTGCAGGTCTCCTTTCTGGAAAAGGAGGTGTTGGTCCAGGTGCAGCCCCTAGATGCCCCCACTGCAGGCTCGCTGGGCCCCCCCATTTTGCAGGGTGGGGGTTCATCTGGGAGAGTGCTGGGTGGTGTGCTTGGCCTGGAATGTCCCTCCTCCCCACCTCTCGGGCCTGTGGCTTGTTCTGGTCCTGTGGCTAGAGACCCCTCTTGCTACCTCTTCCTGGGTATTGCTGTGCATCCTGTCTCCTCTGGGTTTCTCCTGGAGGGTCTTGTTCATGGAGGGTCCCAGGACCTTCCCGTCTGTATTGCAGGCCTCTGCTGACTGCCACAGGGACTGGGCCTCTCTCCTTCCCCATAAGTTGAATGAGCGGCTGGTCAGTTGGTTGTCTGCGACGCCTTCCCTGCTTGTCCCCCAGCCCCTCACAGTCATCCTGCCCTGACAGCCGGTCGGATTCTGAGCAGTTGTCTTCAAGGGTGCCGCCTGCTCCCTCCTGACCCGCACCCCTGCAGGGCAGGGCCCGGCTCCTGCCCAGTTGCACAGGAGTTGGAGACTCGCACTCGGCGTTTCTTGTTCTTTCTTTTTATATTTTTATCTTTTTGGCACTGGGGATCGAACCCAGGGGTGCTTAACCTCCCAGCTGCATCCCCACCCTTTTTATTTTTTATTTTGAGACAGGGTCTCACTAAGTTGCTGAGGCTGACCTCCAACCTGTGATCCTCCTGCCTCAGCCTCAGCCCCCCAGGGTTTCTGTTTGAGGGTGCTTGTGCCCCCACCTCATGCCGGCCGATCTTGGCACCTGTACCTGATTGCGTTTGAGGGTTCATAGGTTTGGTTACAAAGTGGGGACTGTAGAGATGGGTGTAAGACCTCCAGAGAGAATCAGGGGAGAGGTCTGTGGCTGCCAGGGTGGTGAAGTGGGAGGGGAGTACAGGGCTCCGGGTGCGGCCATGTGCAGGCCTAGAGGAGCGGCGGTCAGAGCAGGGGAGCAGGGGCTTCCTGGTGAGCCGAGGAGCTTGCGGACGGCGGGCACTGGGTGCTGGACAGAGCAGACGCCTCCTGATTTTATCTTTGTCAGGACTTTTTTTTTTTTTTTTTTTTCCCCCCCGCAGAGCTGGGGAGGGGGCCAGAGCCTGGCCCCTGCAGCCAGTGTCCACCACTGAGCACCCCCGCCCTTTCCTTTTGAGATGGGGCCTCCAGCTTCCCAGGCTGGACTTGAACTCGCCTCCACCTCCCGAGCAGCGGGGATGGTGGTGTGGCCGCCACACTGGGTTGGCGCCTCTTTTCCACAGTGGAGGGCGCTAGCTGGTGCTGGCTCTGGACAAGCTGTCGGTGGGCGGTTCCTGCTTGTTCACTGAGCCTCTGAGGCTGGAGTGTCGTCAGGGCCTTTGCTTCTGGCATCTGGAGTCTTTGTTGGGAGTCGTCTGGGTAGAAAGTGGACATGGGGGTGATGGTCCCCACGGGCTGGCTGTGGAGCCCTGGGGCCCCCTCAGGTGTCTTGCCCCCAGCCCCTGCAGTCGCCCAGGACGAGGAGCGTCACGTGGCCAGGCTTAGCCTGTGGTCTCACCGTGTTTGGGGTCCTCCGGCTGTACCAGCAGTCTGTTTCTCCCTGTTGCTGAGGGAGGTCTCTCTGCGGACTCAGAGGGCTGGGCCGTGGCTTGCCACCAGCTGGCTCGGCATTCCCCGCTCCTCGTGGGCCGGGCCTTTCCTGGTCAGCGCTCGGGGAAGGGCTGGTGCCCCCCGGGTGGCTCGCGTTCCGCATCTTCACTTGCCGTGCCGCAGGTGCAGGGCCTCCCCGCCTTCCCAAACTCGGGAGGCTGAGGCGAGGGCCTGGGCCTTGCAGCCAGCCTGGGTGGCCCTGCGAGGCCCTGTCTCCAGTAAGAGGGCTTGGACATAGCTCAGCGGTAGATGCCCGCTCGGTCCCCGCACCAAAGAGAACCACCAGGGCCGGGGGCGGAGAAGCCCCGAGCAAGCAGGGCTCCACAGGCCCAGGCGGGAGCCCGGCAGTGCCCTCAGCCGGGGCTGCGCTGAGCCTCCCCAGGCCCGCGGGTGCCCAGCCAGGCCGCCCGCTTCTCCTTGGGAGGATCTGACGGGTTCATCTGGACCTTTCTTCGTGTCCTTTTGAGTAGTGGCCACCCCACGCCCGTTGCCTTCCCTGGTCAGCGCAGCATTGTCCCCACAGTCCCGTGACGCTCTCCTGTGCCCTGGGTCTGCGGTGCCCTCCCTCTCCCTCCCGACTGTGTGACTCCTGTCTTTTCTCTTGGTCGGGATCCGTCTGCACCGCCCAGCCCTGGTGGCCTTTTGTGAGGCGCGACCCTTGGCTTCGCGGTGTCCTCTTTTTCCCGTTTCATGGGTTTCTGCTCTGAGTGGAGTCACCATTTCCTCCGTTCAGTTTGCTTGAGCTTCCCTCCTCTCGCGTCCTGGTGGGCGCTGCCAGCCCTCGCAGGCCGGGCAGCGTGCAGGCCCACCTCCCAAGTGCTGCGTGGCTGCACAGGCCCGCCCGGGGTGTCCCCACCTCGGTCCACTCGAGAGAGTCCCTGGTTTCCCTGCTTCTTCTTTGACCTTGGCAGTTCAGGGCTGCCCTGCTGGGTTGCCAGGTGTCCGCGCCTTCGGGACGTCGTGTTGACCAGCGTGGCCTGCGAGTGGCGGGCGGGGCGGGGCGGGGCGGGTTCGGGCAGTGCCCGTCTCCTGACGCGGGTCCCGGGTGCCTGGGCTCTTCCTCAGGACGTCTGCCGCTCTCCACTCTCAGCTGTGACTCCTGTTAAGAGCCAGGGGTGGCGCCTGGCTGGGACTCCAGTGACCAGGAGGCTGAGCAGGAGCGTAGCAAGTTTGAAGCCAGCCTCAGCAGCGTAGCAAGACCCTGCCTCAAAATGAAAGCTAAACGGGGCTGGGCGGGCGTGCACTGCGAGCCTCAGCTCCCGCTTCAGCCCAGGACCAGAGGTGAAGGACGGCCACGATGCCCGCGTGCGCTCCCTCCCGGCCCGCACTGGGGCTCTGTCCCCGGGAGCACTAGCTTCTGTCCCCTCAGTCCTCATGCGTGACTCATGTCCGTCCTGGACTCTGCCATCACTGGCCACACGCTGCGGCCTGTGTGTCTGGCTCTCACTGAGCACCAGGTCCTCGGGTCCCGCCACGCTGCCGCTGTGTCACCTCGCTCTGCTGGTGGCCGAGGACACTCCAGGTGTGCGTGGCCATGCTGTGTCCCTTTGCTTGTGGGTGGACGCCTGGGCTGCTCCGCCAGTGTGCTGTGGCCATGGTCCGCTGAGGACCCCACACTGGGCCAGCCCCTGCTCCACGTGAGGCCTGCGGAGGCTTGTTTGCAGATGGGCTGGGCAGGGCCTGGGGCAGCGGCCAGCAGGGTGGAGACCTGGGTCCGGGAGGGAGGAGCAGCCCTCAGAGCCGGCGCCCTGCAGCAGGGAGGGGCACTGGGTGGTTCCCTGGAGGCTGCGGCCCAGCCACTGGAGGGTGTGTGGTGACGGGGCTGCTGGAGCCTGCGTTGCTCGCACTGTGACCCAACTGGGAGGAGCTGGCGCAGGCTTCCTGTTCCCAGGGGTGGTGTGGAAGTGGGGTGCCGAGCCCACCCCAGCTGTCAGCTCCACCCCCAGGAGCCACGGTGGGGGCCAGCCCAGGGGCCTATGCACAGGACCCAGCAGAGCCCTCTTGAGCCTGGTCGCAGTCTCCTCTAGCCCCACACGGGCCACACCGGTGGGTGTGCACCTCTGGCTTTCACGGAGGCCCAGCCTGTCCTGCCTTCTGATGCCCTGTTCCCCTGCTGTCTCCTGGCCCCCAAGCCCTCCCCAGCCTCCCGCCAGCTCAGGCTGACCAGCCCCTTGGTCCCTGTCTGCTGGACAAGGAGCCTTCAACAGGTGCAGGACTGAGTGGGGGATGGACAGGTGGGGGCAGCAGAGGTCCCCAGCACAGTGGCCAGGCCCAGGGGCCAGAGTCCTGCGTGGGCACCAGTGGCTCACAGGCGCCCGCTCTCCTGCTCAGGTTCGTGCTAGCTGTGGGCAGCGCTGTCTTCGACGCCATGTTCAACGGGGAATGGCCACCACGTCCACGGAGATCGAGCTGCCCGACGTGGAGCCCGCTGCATTCCTGGCGCTGCTCAAGTAAGCTCTGCCTTCCCTGGGGCGGCAGGCGCAGAGCTGGGCGCAGGCCTGGGCGGCTCCAGAGCCACAGCGGGGTCCCTCCGTGAGCCCGGGCTGGGCCGGCTCGGGCCCCTCGCTGTCTCCAGTCCCCTTACTCTCTGTCCTGCAGTGCTGGAGCGCAGGCCCGTGTGCCGCCAGGCGCTGGCCACGGGCGCACCCCAGCCCCTGGGGTTGGCACTTCAGTTGAAGCAGCCCCAGACCTTGGGGAGCCTGGCCTCGCAGTTGGCCTGGTCAGCATTGGGTTCTCTGGGCAGCGCCACGGGACACAGGGCGGGGACAGGCAGCACTTGTAGGTAACGCCGTCTCGTCCACGCTCCACGGACACAGACGCGGCCGTGGTTGGAGCTCCTCACGTCTCCCTGCGGCTGAGGACTGTGAACGGGGCTGGCCAGCTGCCCAGTGTGGTGTCCCCTGGGGGCCCAGGGGGCAGACGGCAAGTCCCAAGCCAGCCTGGGCAGCCTGGCAAGGCCCCGACTCCAGACGGGAAGTGAGGGGCTCAGGTGGGGCTCAGTGGCCGAGAACCCTTGCTCCGTCCCCAGCACCGAGAAAGACAGACAGTCCCCCTGGGGTTCCGGCCCTGCGGGGATGGGCCCCACCTGCACTGCCCAGGGTCAGCCCTGTGTTCAGAGCTGTAGCCATGCGTCCATCCAGTCCAGAACCTGTGTGGCCACCCTGTCAGCAGCCCCCTGCCCCTCCTCTGTCCTGGGCTGTCCTGTCACTGTCTTGGAGAGCTGCCGCCTGCCTGGCGCGGAGGCCCTGCTTCCTGTGCCGGTTTCCATGCACTCCTGGCTGTGTCAGGGAGACTGAGTGCGTCCTGTGCCCTCGTCTTCCCGAGGTGCTGGCTGGGGCGCGGGGCCTGGCCCGTGCAGGGCGGGCTCCCGTGGTCCACACCCCAGCCCACTTGCACTTTTTCTGCCAACCCCAGCTTGGGCCTGCGGTCAGTGTGGTGGACGTGGTGATGGCGCCATGCGGGACCCGGCTGCCTGCGGGTCCTGCCACTCCCCAGAAGTGGCCAAGGTGGCAGCCTGGGAGGGGGCCGCAGAGGAGCACCGTGCAGTGCTCACCTGTGTGTGGCAGGGTGCTGCCGCCCGAAGCGACGGCCGCTTGGAGCAGCGAAGCCGCGGGAAGACGTTCAGAGGCGAACTGGAAACAAACAGCTTTTTTTTTTTTTTTTTAATATTTATTTATTTGCTTTTAGTTGTACACAATGCGTTTATTTTAACGTGGTGCTGAGGATCGAACCCGGGCCGCGCACGTGCTAGGCGAGCGCTCTGCCGCTGAGTCACAGCCCCAGCCCAACAAACAGCTTTTTATTCTGATAACTTTTCTCTCTGGCTCTAACAACGACTAACACGCACCACACACCACCAAACAATGGTGCTGACCCGATCAGCAATCTCGGCTCAAGTACGCGAGATCCGGGCCAAGTCCCGCGAGACTACGGAAGGCGACAATGCCCAAATCTCCATGGCCCATAGTCAACCGCAATTTAAGCCATCTCCCCAAACAGGGCTCCTACAGCAGGGAGTGCTCCCAGGCCACGTGCCCAGCCACAGAGTGCTGCCCGGTACCCATTCTGGAAGGTTCCGGAAGGAACCTTCTGGCTGGTGAGCTGGAGTGGCTGGACCCTGCCCTCCCAAAGGGTCGAGGGCACCTGAGCACCCCCTCGGTGGCTGTGTCCACCCCTCAGGTTCCTGTACTCAGACGAGGTGCAGATCGGGCCGGAGACGGTCATGACCACGCTGTACACCGCCAAGAAGTACGCGGTGCCCGCGCTGGAGGCCCACTGCGTGGAGTTCCTCAAGAAGAACCTGCGGGCGGACAACGCGTTCATGCTGCTCACGCAGGTGGGCGGTGCGCAGCTTGGGCACGGCCGCCCTGGGGGCGGGGCTGCGGCCAGCCAGGGTGGCCGGGGGCTGGCAGGGAGAAGGGGACCCGGCCTGGGCACACCTGGGCAGTCGCTGGGGGCCAGGGTGCACCAGGGAGGTGCAGGGGCCTCTTGGAGACTGGCAGGCTGGGAGGCTGGTTGGCGTGTGGCTATGCAGACCAGGCGGGCGATGGTGGGCAGCCCTGTGGGGCTGCAGGCACAGGCCTGGCTGGCCGTGATGCTGTGGGTGGTGGGCCGTGCAGGTGGCCCTGCCAGGGGGCTTGGGCGCCAGGAGGGCACTGGGTGCCTGCAGGTGCTATCCTGTGGGTCACAGCTCGGGGCACAGGGGGCGGGGCCGCAGACCCCAGCCGGGTCTCCCTTGGCCTGAGCCACACACCTGCCACAGCTCCGTTCCTTTGCAGGGTGGTGGCCGCCCTGACCCCTTCCTGAGGCAGAGGGCGGAGCACTGCCCAGGGCCCGGGGCGAGGGCTCTTGCGGCTGAACTTGAAATCGCAGGAGGGTGTGGGGAGGCGCTGCCCAGGCCGGCCCCCACTCCTGGCTCGAAGCGACCTCCCCTGGCCTCCTGAGCAGCCGGGCCCCAGGCCTGCGCCTCGGGTGCCATGGGCTTCGGTGACACCCATGTCCCTGTTGCCAGGCGCGCCTGTTTGACGAGCCACAGCTGGCCAGCCTGTGCCTGGAGAGCATCGACAAGAACACGGCAGACGCCATCACTGCCGAGGGCTTCACCGACATCGACCTGGGTGAGCCCCGGGCTGCCGGGTCACCTGGGGCAGGCGCAGGGCCAGGTGGGGCGGGTCATCTCCCAAAGGGCCTGTGCAGCTCAGCAGAGGGCTTGCTGGCGAGGACTGGACACTTGTCCTGGGGTCACCACGATCCTGGTCTGTGCCTGTCCCACCCACTCAGTGGGCCAGCAGCCTTCCTGCAGAGAGCCAGGTGGTCCCCGTTTGGGGATGACTGGGTGAAGTGGCCCTGAGTGCTTGACTGCCCTGGGGCACACGCTGCTGCCTCCCCAGGACGGGGTGGGAGGCCACACGCCCAGAGGACGTCGCTGCAGTGCGGGCCGGCCGGGTTCCCCGCAGCCAGACCTGGGCCCCAGCCGCGGGCTCAGCCTGCCCGCGGTGGGCGCCCGGCTCACGGCCCCTCCTGCCCGCTGTAGACACCCTGGTGGCTGTGCTGGAGCGCGACACGCTGGGCATCCGCGAGGTGCGGCTGTTCAGTGCCGTCGTCCGCTGGTCTGAGGCTGAGTGTCAGCGGCAGCAGCTGCAGGTGACGCCCGAGAACAAGCGCAAGGTGCTGGGCAAGGCGCTGGGCCTCATCCGCTTCCCGCTGATGACCATCGAGGAGTTCGCCGCAGGTAGCCGTGCGGGCCCGGCCCCAGTGCCCGCCCTGGGTCCACCCGGGAGCCTGACCAGCAGCCCGGGCGCTCCTCTTGCTCATGATGGCGGCCTCCAGGTTCATCGGGAAATACTGGGAATGCGAGCAGCTTAGAGACGGGCAGCCTCGTGCTGCCCGCCTGGCCTCGCTGCCCGCAGTGCTGCCTGCTCCCTGCCCCTGAGGTCCTGGTGTGTCCGGCGACACTGGCTGGGAGGGCAGGTCTGCACGCCGCGGGCGCATGCTCTGGTCTGGCTCGGGCCTGTGTCCACTGCATGCCAGGGCTGGCCACCCTGCGCTGGTCGGCGGGCCGTGGGGTCCCCAGCTGCAGGGCAGAAGGAGCCATTCGTAGCCACGCCTCTGCCCTCGTGTGGACACTCGGGAGGCCCCGTGGCTGGTGCAGACTGTGTCCCGTGTCACCAGGTCCTTAGAGTCCTGCTCACCCGAGCGTCTCAGGCCATTTCAGGGCAGCTGTGAGGAGAGGGCAGGGTGGGCTGGCACGGCGCTGCTTTGGGCGAGAGCTCAGAGTGTCTCGTGTGTGCAGAGTGCCCGCCGTACGCCGGGCTCTGGCCTCGCCAGGACACGGCGGCTTCAGCCAGCGCCGCCCGTCCTGATCCCTGGCCAGCCCGGCTGTCCCGCCCACTCCCCCCCGCCTCCTCGAGGGCCGCGGCACCTGACCTGCAGCGTGGCCCTGCCGCCCAAAGCTCCATCCCTCTTGTCTGCCGCCCGCCCTGCACCCACCTCCTCCTAGGGCCCACCCACACCTTCCGGATCCAGACCAGAATCCTGATCTTCCCCAGAGTGTCCTCTCTGCCTTCCTCATCCCCAGAAATGACCCTGTGGGTCGGTCACCTACCTACTGGGCCAGACCCCTGAGAGCTGCCACCAGGGTCTCCAGGCCCCCTTCCAGCCCCCACTCCAAGGTCAGTGCCCTTTCCCCAGGTCCTGGGCCAGGGTGGCCAGGACACCACAGCAGCGCCCTCACCTTTGGCCTGCTCGGTAGTGAGGCCCCTAGGTGACTCGGCTGAGGAGCCTTCTCCCCCGCAGTGGGCACCCGCGAGGGCAGGGACACTGGTTCTGCTGGGCAGGAGGAGGTGCAAGGGCTGGATCTAGAGTAAGTAGTGGCCTCTTGCCCACGCAGACTGGGGCAGTGCCAAGCCCCTTGCCCCTTGCCCACTCCAGCCTTCTGGGAGAACGTACCCTGCAAGTCCTGCCCGCGGCATTCTCTGTCCACTTGGGCCGCTTGGCCGTGAGCCTGGGCGTTCTGTGTGGAGCTGTGCAGTGCCGCGGTCACTCTGAGCGCTGTGCAGCGGGGGTCTGGTAGAGCCAGCTGGGAGGACAAGACCGGCCTGGCCTCCCGCGCTTTCCTGGAGGTGGGCTGCAGAAGGGCAGGGCTATGAGGCTCCTGCTGTGCCTGCCTGTCCCCTCCTACCCCCTGTGGCCTCTGGCTGTCTCTACCTGTGTGTGGCCATCGCATGGGTCACCCGTGTACCGAGCGAGGCCTGTCCACGTTCACTTCTGTTGGAGCCCAAGTGTGACCCGTCGCCCTCCTACCACATCTAGCATCTGGGTCTTAGCCTTCTGGACTCTTCCCTGGCCCTGGGCCTGTCCCGGACAACTGGTTGTCACCCATTAGAGCAGGTTCTTGGAGCAGGCATTCAGGGCCCACCCAGGAGCCAGGCGCCTGGGCTGTGACCCCTCAGAGGTGCTGCAGGGGCGCCCTCTGTGGCCAGGACCTGGCCACCTCCGCTGTGAGTGGAGGTGGTTCCCAGGACCGTGGAATGGGGCAGCCCCTCAGCTTCCAGCCAAGTGGGCAAGTCAGCACTACCCTGGGCTGTTCGTACCCGCTCCCAACTCCAGGGCAGCAGGGCTGGGGTGGCCCCCCCACTCCTGCCCCCCCCCCCACCCCCGCATTTGGAAGTCAGGTGCCACCGCTTTGAGCGGAAGGGGCATGCCCTTGGGCCTCCTGGGCCTTGCCTCCCCCGCCCTCCCCACCGCCAGCCTACCAGTCCCTCTGCCCTAGGCCCCGCGCAGTCAGGCATCCTGGTGGACCGCGAGGTGGTCAGCCTCTTCCTGCACTTCACCGTGAACCCCAAGCCCCGCGTGGAGTTCATCGACCGGCCGCGCTGCTGCCTGCGGGGCAAGGAGTGCAGCATCAACCGCTTCCAGCAGGTGGAGAGCCGCTGGGGCTACAGCGGCACCAGCGACCGCATCAGGTGCAGCCTGGGAGGGAGGCGCCAGGCCAGCCAGGGGGCTGGGGACCGGGGCTGGGGACAGGCGGCGTGGCGCGGGCCCTGCCCCACATCCCATGGGGTCATTTCTGTTTGAGGTCCGCTGGGAACTCCCTGGGTGGTTTTTTTTTTTTTTTTTTTCCCTCTTTTTCTCGGTTCTGGGGATTGAGCTCAGGGGCACACGACCCCTGGGCCACACCCCCAGCCCTTTTTGTATTTTGTTAGAGACAGGGTCTCACTGAGTGGCTAAGTGCCTCGCCATGGCTGAGGCTGGCTTCGGACTGGCGATCCTCCCGCCTCAGCCTCCTCGTGCTGGGATCGCAGGCGTGGCCCCCGCGCCCCGCCCCCCGCGGGTTCTGACCCAGCTGGTCACCCTCCGCAGGTTCTCAGTCAACAAGCGCATCTTCGTGGTGGGCTTTGGCCTCTACGGATCCATCCACGGGCCCACCGACTACCAAGTGAACATCCAGGTGCGCCCCGCCCGCCTGCCCGTCCCCTCCCGTCCCTCGGCGGCCACGCCCCGCGCCCCGGCCACGCCCAGCCAGACCCTGGCCCCGCCCAGGCCACGCCCACAGCCGGGCCTAGGCCCTCCCCGCGCTGCTGGGTGGAGGCCTTCCGGCCCCCCGGCCCGCGCCAGCGCCCCTTCCTGCCCCCAGATCATCCACACGGACAGCAACACCGTTCTGGGCCAGAACGACACCGGCTTCAGCTGCGACGGCTCGGCCAGCACCTTCCGCGTCATGTTCAAGGAGCCCGTGGAGGTGCTGCCCAACGTCAACTACACGGCCTGCGCCACCCTCAAGGTGCGCCCGCGGGCGGGCGGGTCAGCAGGGCCCTGGGGCGGCCGCTGGCCGCGTTGAGCAGCGCCTCCTGCTCCGGGCCCTTCTTGCCAGCGCTGTGGCCTCGGGTCTGCTTCCTTCCTGGTAGAGACCCCTCCGGTGGAGGCTAGGCCACCTGTGCACACCCAGGTGTCCCCTCCCTCGGCAGCTGGGGCCCCTGTGAGCCCTGGCCTCATTGTGCCTCCCACCCCCTACAGGGTCCTGACTCCCATTATGGCACCAAAGGCCTGCGCAAAGTGACCCACGAGTCCCCCACAACAGGGGCCAAGACGTGCTTCACCTTTTGCTACGCGGCTGGGAACAACAACGGCACGTCAGTGGAGGACGGCCAGATTCCTGAGGTCATCTTCTACACCTAGGCCTCCCCACGCCATGTCCCGTCCACGGAGGGCGGCCAGGCCCTGAGGTCACCTACACCTAGGCCACCCTAGGCCATGTCCTGTCCATGGAGGACGGCCAGGGCCAGGCCCTGAGGTCATCTTCTACACCTAGGCCACCCCCTGCCACCACCCGTCCTGTGGAGGACAGCCAGGCCCCGAGGACATTGTCCACACTTAGGCCACCCCACAGTGTGCCCCCAGCCAACCTCCCTAGGCCGTGCATCCACTCCCTGTCCCTTCTCAGCATCACAGAAGGTGACCATGTGGCCACTTGTTTAGAGGCCCTGGGGAGGTGGCTGGCCGGGGCGGGGCTCTGAGAGACAGTCCCTCAGTCTCGGGGGCAGGGCTGTGCCTGGGCCGCCCGCGTCAGCAGCCAGGGCCCAGGGTCGGCGAGGTCCCGGGTGGGCTTCGCCACTGCCCTGCAGCTCAGGGCCCTCTGACCAGCTCACTGACCCCAGGCCTGGGCCGAGCGTGTCCAGCTGCACACGGCGGTGCCCTCGGGCCGTGTCTCTGCGCAGAGACCTCGTGCGGGAGCCCTGGGGCCACTGGTTTGGGCCTTTATTCCCTGCTCTTGTCTGCTCACTGGGGACCCTGGGGCTGCCTGCCATGCGCCCGAGGCCACGCTGACCCCTTGCTGCTGCTTCCCCACCTCCAGGGCGCTGACCCAAGTCCCAGGGAGTAGGCCCAGTGGGCCGGGCTCCCGGGCCATCCCGGAGGGCCACCCCAGCCCTGGTGGGGAGCCGTGTGCTGTTCCCCGCTCTGCCCCGGGAGGGCCGCCTCGGGATGGGCCCTGTGGCCCAGGGAGGCCTCCACCCTGTGTGCCTGAGGGCAGTGCCGCAGCGGGCGTCCAGCGCCCGCCTGCCCTGCACGTGCGGCCACCCTGGCCCTGGCCCTCCTGGCCACAGAGCCCACGCGGGGCTCTGGAGGTGCGGCCACCCACCCCCACGTGCACCCCGTGATGCCTCCTGGAACCCACGTGCTCCCCAAAGCCATGGAAGGTGTGCCCTCCTCACACCGCGTCCCCAGATGATTTTTTTAAATAAAGGAAAGAAACGCACCGCCCGAGCCCTGGGTGCTGCTGCCGTGCCCTGTGGTTTGCCCAGCCGGCGGGCACCTGGCCTGCCCCGCACACTTGCCAAGGGCCTCTCCCCAGGACCAGGCCAGGGAAAGGGCTGAGCAGGGAGCTGGCCTCTCCCGGCCGAGGGCGGGGGTTCAGGGCTTGTGCCTGGGGACCCAGGGACAGGTCCTGGGGGAGGAAACTGCAGCGGCCACCGGGGGGCCCACGCAGCAGCTGCTCCCAAGCCTTTGGGGGGCTCCAGTCCCGTGGACAGTAAGACCCCAAGAAGTCCAGCAGGAGAGGCCGCGGGAGCCTGCGGGCGGGGCAGAGCCTGGCGAGGTGTGCGGTGTGGCAGCAGGTGTTGGAGGTGGGCCCCTGGGCGGCAGGAGCGGGTGGCACCAGACCGGCTTGGAGGGCACCGCCGGGCAGCCAGGAGCCGCGGACACCTGGCTCCCCCGAGTGGACCGTGGAGGGAGGAGGCACCTCCAGCTGAGGACCAGCAAGCAGCCCAGAAATGGAGGTCACCAGAGAGCTGAGTCTTCAAGACAGGCCGAAGCGGGCGAGAGAGAAGGGAGAGCCTGGCGGGGCGGAAGGCTCCAGTCAAAGCCAGCCTCGGCACAGCAAGGCCCTGAGCAACTCAGTGAGACCCTGCCTCTAACAGTACAAAATAGGGCTGGGGGTGTGGCTCAGTGGTCGAGTGCCCCCAAATTCAATCCTCTGCACCAAAATAAAGACTGTAGGAACACATCCACATTGCTGCTGTAGACTGGAAACACACAGGGACCAAGGGCTTTTAGCTGGGCACAGTGGCCACGCCTGTCATCCCAGGACATGGGAGGCTGAGGCAGGAGGATGGTGAGTTCAAGGCCAGCCTCAGGCTCTGTCTCAAAATGAGGGCTAGAAGGACTGGGGGTGCAGCACACTGGTAGAACACCTTGGGTTCCACCTCATACCCAAAAAAAAAAGTCAAAAGAAGATGCTAGAGTTGGATTCAACTCTATCAAAGATGGCACTAAATGCAAATAGCTTTTATTTTATACTTAGGTTCTCATTTATTTTAATTTTTTTAGTTGTCAGTGGGCCTGTATTTATTTATGTATGTGCTGTACTGAGAATCGAACACAGCCCCACACGTGCAGGCAGGCGCTCTACCACCAGCCCCAGCCCCAGCCCCAGCTTCTGTTCCCTCAGTTCTGGAGAGGGGCCCCAGGGCTCTCCACCACTGAGCCACACCCCAGCCCTTTTTTAAAAAAAATATTTATTTATTTGCTTTAGTTGTACACAATGCAATGCATTTATGTTTATGTGGTGCTGAGGATCGAACCCAGGCTGCGCACGTGCGAGGTGAGCGCTCTGCCGCTGAGCCACAACCCCAGCCCCCCCCCCCTTTTTTTTTTAATAATTTTTAGTTCTAGGTGGATACAATACCTTTATTTACGTGGTGCTGAGGATTGGACCCAGGGCCTCACACAGGCTCTATCGCTGAGCCGCAACCCCAGCCCCAGCCCCCCTTGTGTTGATTTACTTATTGTTTGTGAAACAGGGTCTCACAGCGTTGCCAGTCTGGCCTGGACCTTGCTGTCCTGCTGCGGCCACCAGGCTGCAGGGTGGCCTGCAGGGTTGACGTTGGCATGTCCCCCCATGCCCAGCAAGTCCTCGTGGATTGAGCCACACAGGTGAGGTGCAGGACAAGGACTGCCACTATGCACAGCAGGGACAGCAGGTGTGATGTGACTGACGGGGCGCTACACCCCAGGCCAGCAAAACTTGAGTCCTGCACAGTAGGCCGCGACCAGGACCAGAGGGCCTCTCAGCGCAGTTCCAGACAGTGACCCCAACAGGCAGAGGTGGCCAGAAAGTCCCCACATTCACACAGAGACAGCATCATACAGAAGTTGGGAAACACTGAGTGATTTTGAAATCATACCAACACGTGAGGACCCTACTATAGAACTGACAGGTGTGGCCATCGCGCCCACTGATTTTCTTTCTTGCTCTTCGTCCTCTTCTTAATTAAAATTCTCTAAGTCCTTATTTTTTGTTTTGAAATGATGTCAGATTCATAGACATTGAAGAAACACCACAAAGAATTCCTGACCCGTGTGCCTTCCCCTCAGCTTTCCCAAACTCCCTGCAAGTGCTGGCTCCCGGGAGGAGAGTCGGCTCCTGCCCTCTCACGTTCTCCCGTGCTGGGATCAGAGGCCCGGCTCAAAACTTTTTTTTTGAGACGAGACCAGGGACTGGGGTTGTGGCTCAGCAGTAGAGCGCTCGCCTAGCACGTGCACAGCCCGGGTTCGATCCTCAGCACCACGTAAACATAAATGCGTTGCATTGTGTACAACTAAAGCAAATAAATAAATATTAAAAAAAAAAAAAGCCAGGTGCGGTGGCGCACGCCTGTAATCCCAGCACGTGGGAGGCTGAGGCAGGAGGATCGTGAGTTCAAAGCCAGCCTCAGCAATGGCGAGGCACTTAGCAACTCAGTGAGACCCTG
The DNA here is from genome assembly GCA_025594165.1 of Tamias sibiricus. Lineage (NCBI taxonomy): Eukaryota > Metazoa > Chordata > Mammalia > Rodentia > Sciuridae > Tamias > Tamias sibiricus. The sequence continues at coordinate 1,408,505 of CM046673.1, read as the reverse complement.
TCTCTAAATAAAATACAAAAAAAGGGCTGGGGATGTGACTCAGTGGTCGAGTGCCCCTGAGTTCAATCCCCAGTAACCACACACACACACACACACACACACACACAAAAGACGAGACCAGGGCTGGGGCAGTAGCTCAGTGGCAGAGCGCTTGCCTGGCATGTGTGAGGCCCTGGGTTTGATCCTCAGCACCACATGAAATAAACAAAGATATTGTGTCCATCTGCAACTAAATACACACACACACACATATTTAAATAAAAAATAATAATAAGCCGGGCGCGGTGGCGCACGCCTGTAATCCCAGCACTTGGGAGGCTGAGGCAGGAGGATCGCGAGTTCAAAGCCAGCCTCAGCCATGGCGAGGCACTTATCAGCTCAGTGAGACCCTGTCTCTAATAAAATACAAGACGAAGAAGGGTCGGGATGCAGCTCAGTGGTGGCATGCCCTGGGTCCAATCCCGAGACTGGAAAAACAAGCCAGCCCATGGTGAGGAGAGGTCGTCGCAGAAGTGACAGCCCATAAGAGACGCAGAGGGAGCTCCAGGGGCCTAGACGCCAGGGGGGAAGGCGCCTCGGGTGAGCAGAGGTCACTCGCCCGGGCACCAGGTGGGCGGGTGCTGCAGCAGGGTGTTCTCTGGGCGCAGGGCGCGTGTGGGCTGAGGCCCGTGGGAGGCAGGCAGCTCGGCGCTTGGTGATGAGCTGGGGCAGGCCCCGAGTCTCCCCAGGGGAAGCCTGTGTCCAGGTGGTCCAGGGCTGAGCTGAGGCGCACCGAGTACTGGTCAGTCCCTGCCCATGAGCTCAGCTGCCCCAGAGAAGAGGCCTGTGCCCTGCACACTAGGCCTGCTGGGACGCCTCCTCCTTCACACAGTGGGCGTGTGGTAGGGAATCGCATCGACAGCCACACCCCAGGGCCCCACATCTGAGCCTGGCGCAGCCCTGCTGAAGCGCAGGCAGGCGAGGAGACAGAAGGTCTCAACCAAGCAAGCGAAGCCCCAGAGGCACAGAGAGGAAAGGGGAGGAGAGGGAGCGTAGGGGCCACTTGGGCTGCTGTGACAAGCTGCCTGACCAGGAAAGTTGTAGGGAAACACTTTGGAGGTCCGAGAGCACAGTGTGGCACCTGCTTGGCCTCAAAGCAGGGTGGCAGGAGTGTGTGCAAGAGTGGCTGATGGGTGTGTGCAGAAGAGGGCAAAGTGCCAGAGGTGACCTTGTTGTGCAGTGCCGCTCCTGCAGTGACCAGTACCATCCCTTGACTCCCAGCTCAGTCCAGGGGCCTGGGCCAGTCTCTTGAAGACACGATCCACTCTGGGGCCTGGAGCCATGGCTGCCTGCGTGGCTCTCTGAGGGTCCAACACCTCTCAGCTCTGTCATGTTGGGCATTGGAGTTCAGCATCAGGTTTTTGGGGACAGACCACAGCAGAGAGGGAGAGAGGAATTCCACTGTGACACACATCTGAATGGGTGGGGTGCAGCTTGGGGCAGAGTGCTTGCAGGGCATGCAGAGGCCCTGGTTCACCCCTGCACTGAGAAATGATCAAACAACCTGAAAAGAAGTCATTGGACGGTTTAAACACAGACAAGATGCAAAAGAAGATTAAAAGGTTAAAAGAAATTGTCCAAACTGAAAAGAGAGAGGAAAGCATGGGAAAAAAAAAACAGAAGGAAGCACTGGAGAACTCTGCCGTTGTCACATAAAGTGCCGCAGTTCACAGGAGAGGTAGTTGAAGCCAGGGGAAGGGGGAGGCAGGAAACGTCTGAGGGGTGGACGGCTGGAAGACATGGAGCCACAGATCCAACAGCTGTACCAAGAGCGCGCTGGAAGACATGGAGCCACAGATCCAACAGCTGTACCAAGAGCACGCTGGAAGACATGGAGCCACAGATCCAACAGCTGTACCAAGAGCACGCTGGAAGACATGGAGCCACAGATCCAACAGCTGTACCAAGAGCGCGCTGGAAGACATGGAGCCACAGATCCAACAGCTGTACCAAGAGCGCGCTGGATGGGGAGAGCAGAGGCCACCGCCACATGGCTGAAGACCCGGGACAGCGAGCAGCCAGACCAAGAAGGGCCTGGCCACAAGGGACTCCTCACAGAAGCCCCAAGTCATGCTAAGAGGCCAAGAAACAAAACAAAACTCAACTTAGGGGCAGGGGTTATGGCTCAGCGGCAGAGCGCTCGCCTCACATGTGCGCGGCCCGGTTTCGATCCTCAGCACCACATAAACATAAATGCATTGCATTGTGTACGACTAAAATATATATATATATATATATAAAACCTCAGAAGTTCATTCCCAGCAGAAACCACCCTTTCCTAAGGACCGAGGAGCGAGACTCCTCAGGCATGCACAGCTCTGGGTGGGAGGCAGAGAGGGAGATTGGGGAGGCACAGGGCACCTGGCAAGGTGTGTCTGAGACTGCAGAAGGAGTCCAGGGAAGGAAGTGTGTGCTCAAGCCACGTGGAAATGAAAACAGCACAGGAGGGGTGGAAACAGAAGCCATGGGACATCTGGCTTTGCCATCAGTTTCGAAGGCCTCTGCCCAGGCTGGGCCCTCTGGCCCCGCCCCCAGCTCCCAGTCCCTTGGTCTGGGCGCAGGCTGTGGTTCATGTGCCCACCCTCTGAGTGTCACCTGCAGAGCGGGGTGCAGGGCCACGCCTGTCATCCTAGCGACTCAGGCACAGCTCCCCCCAGCAGGCTGCACCCTCCGAGCTGCCCTGCGGGGTGGGAAGGGACCCGGCTCACCAGGTCTCCAGGAGTGGAGAGGCCTCTGCTGTCCGGGTGCGGGCTCTGCAGGTGGCCCACCGTCAGTTTTCAGGGAGGCTCCCAGAGCAGGTGGGGATCACCCTGCTGGTCCCTGTCCTGTCTAGGGCCTGCTCTGGCTTGCCTTCCTCAGGGCCCCTTCAACGTGGAGACCCAAGTCCTCTTCCTGGGAAGCATCCTGGGACAGCAGGGTCAACGGCCGGCCACCTCCTCTGTGCCTAGTGAGGACACAGTTCCTCTTTTCCTGGCTGTGCCTGGCTTTCCCTCCCGGGGGCCTTTCCCAGTTCTCAGTCCTGTTCCTAAGCACTTGGGGGGCGAGGGCGCGGCGGGGCTCCCTGCAGCCACGCCCACTCCCGGGTGCTGGGGCCGCTCCCTCCGCCAGCTGCCAAGGAGGCTGGAACCCACTGGGGTGGGCCCCTTGCCACTTGCGTGCGGGCGGCCTGGGGTGGCAGGTGGCCTGAGGAGGGGCTCTCTGCTCCATTCGGAGCCAAGGGGAGGCCTTGCCTGTTCCGTTGGGTGCCGCACGCGGGTGGCGGGGGACCTTCTGTGGCTCTGCCCGCCAAGGCCATAAGCTCAACTCCCGCCTTCCGCACCCTCCCCGGCCTCCGCTTGCCCTTGGAGTCAGCAGGCAGGCTCCTGGAGTGGTTTTGCTTTTCTTTTATTTTTTAAAAAAGCCCTAAATTCTATGGCTTCAAGGAAGCGTCAGAGAAACGTAAATGCCATTTCTGTACACTTTGTAAAGCAAGTACTCCTCCCGACCCCTGCTGGGAGGCCCGCGCCTCCGCCCGCCGCACCTCCAGGGCCCCCACCACGTCCAGGTGCGGGGCGGGGGCTTTAAGGCGTGTCTCCCACGGCTGCGCCCCTGCGGAGGCCGGGAGACCAGAAGCAGCCGCCGGCAGGCAGCAGGGGCCCAGGTGGCCCCTGCGCCAGAGCGGGGACAGAGGCCACCCACCCTCGGGGTCTCAGGCGCCTGGGCACAACTTCCGAGGGCAGGTGCGTCAAGCAGCACCCACCTGGCAGGTGTGCCCACCCAGCGCAGGCTGGGCTGCAAAAGGCTGCCAGGGCCCCGGAGCCAGAGCTTTGGTGCAGCATTTTGGTTGGGGGCTGGCTTCCGCCGCAGCCCCGCCCCCACCTTCCCCTTTGGTTTGGGGGAGGCCTGGGGGTGGCCTCACCCCGGCAGCACTGGGCCCCCTCCTGGGTGGCCTGGCAAGATGGCCCCAAGCGCCCCTCCCAGGCTGGGCCTGCCCCCCCTCGAGAAAACGGCCTTTGGATCTAGGGAGACAAGCTGGGCTTTATGAGGCTAAGAGTGGGCAGCGAGGCCTGGGGGCCTCCAGGGTCACACGACTCATCACCACGGAGACGCGGGAAGGGCTGGGGCAGGGCAGGCCTCTGCTTTTTTTCCTTGTTTCCTTGTTTTAAATAGTTAATGCTCTCGAAGGGGAGGGCTAGACACAGCTGTAGACATTTCGGCCCAAGTCCTAAGTGAAGGAAGTGACCCCACGTCCTGGGGGTGGGGGCCTGCGGTCCACGCGCCCTGCGGTCCCTGCAGTCCGCCTTGGCTTTCGAAGGGGCTCTGGCCCCAGCCACCGTGGAGAGCCACCGGGCCTCCTGGACAAGCTCAGCCAGAGGCTGCGCGGAGTAGGTGCAGGCGCTGCAGGCACCGGTCACTTGTGTCGCTGCAGGGATTTTCTCTTCCTCCTCTTGAAGAAACAGCAGCACCTGTGGGAGGTCACCAGGAGGTCGGGACAGGCCTGAGGTCATGCGCTCTGCCCCGCCCCTCCCGAGGCCTGCCCCAGAGCTCACTTGCTCTGCCCCGCCCCTCCCGAGGCCTGCCCCAGAGCTCACTTGGTATCATCTGTCACTTCCGCCTCTGCGGGGGCTGTGATTGGGGCATTGGAGTGACCGGCTGTGGGGTCATCTGCATTCAGCTCTCCATTGGTGGAGTTCAGCGCCTGGTGGGCGGGGGCAGTGGGGGAGTCATGCCAGCCGCCTGGCAGCTCCCTGGGATGTGGCGGGGCCCCGGGCCACCCTCACCTGATTTTTGTTGTGTGGCTGGGCTTTGTCCCGGTGCTGCGGCTGGGTAGGCAGGTCGGTGTGGACGGTGCCAATGGGTGTTGGCTGCGGGAGCGGGTGTCAGGATGGCCCGGGAGGCCCGGCTCTGACGCCCTAGGAGGGTGTTCTGACCCACTACCCCTGCGCACAGGTGCACCCCAGCACAAAGGGCTGAAGCCCCCTCCTGCAGGGGGTTTCCAAGCCCACTGCCCAGCACCACCTGCTAGGGGCTTCCTGCCGGCCACCCGCCTCACCTACTAGGACCTGTCCGCCCTGCGCAGCGCCACCTACCAGGGGCTTCCCGGCCCAGTCGTACTCATAGTCGAACACGAAGCCACTGCGGTCAAAGAGGTCGGTGAAGAGCTTGCGCAGGTAGTCGTAATCCGGCTTCTCAAAGAAGTCCAGGCGCCGCACATAACGCAGGTACGTGGCCATCTCCTCTGCAGAGAGGGCAGCGGTGGGGATGGAGGAGAGGCAGGGCAGGGCGCGGGCTGCAGAGGAGTGGCGGGCGGGCCTCTCACCTGGGAAGCTCTCGCACAGCACCTCGATGGGTGTGGCCCTCTTGGTGTCCCCGATCTTCTGGTACCGCTCCTTGAGCGTGTCGGCCTGCAGGACGCGCGGTCAGCCGCCGCCGCGACGCCCCGCCCCCCCCCGCCCTCCCTCCCCGGCCCTCCGCACCAGCGCCCACCTTGAGCCCCTGCCAGGGCAGGCTGCCCCGCAGGAAGTACATGAACATGTGGCCCAGCGCCTCCAGGTCGTCGCGGCGGCTCTGCTCTGCGGGGGACAGCAGGCTCAGCGCGGCCCCGCGCGCCCGCCCCCCGCCCGCGCGCGCGCAGCTCACCCTTGCCCAGGTGCGTGTTGATGCTCATGTAGCGCGCCGTGCCCGTCAGGCTCTTGTGCTCGCGGTACGGGATGTGCTTCTTGGTCTCGGGGTCGATGTACTCCTTGGCCAGCCCGAAGTCGATGATGTGGATGGCGTGCTGCCGCTTGGTCCCCGGGCGCCCCACCAGGAAGTTCTCGGGCTTCACGTCGCGGTAGATGAGGCTCTTGGTGTGCACGTACTCCATGCGCGTGATCTGCGGGGCCGAGGCTCAGCGCGCCGCCCCGCCCCGCGCCCCATTCCCCCCCCCCCCCCGCCGCGCCCCGCCCCCCCCGCCCCCGCCGCGCGCCCCCGCCCCCCGCCCCCCCCGCCCCGCGCACCAGCTGGATGGCGATCATGAGCACCGTCTTGAGCGTGAAGGTGCGGTCGCACAGGTCGAACAGGTCCTCCAGGCTGGGCCCCAGCAGCTCCAGCACCATGGCGTTGTACTTCCCGCACGGGCCGAAGTAGTAGACCTGAGGGACGCCCTCTGCCGAGGGGACACAGTGCTGCGCGCTGGCCGGCCGCCCCCGCCCGCCCGCCGCGCCCCCACCCGGCCGCCCCTACCTGCGGCGCTGAGCTGTTTGTAGAACCGGTACTCCAGGTGCAGCTGCGGGGCCCGGGACTTGATGGGCTCCTGCGGAACACGAAGGCGCAGACGGTCACCCAGCCCGGGACCGTGGGCCTGGCTGGGAGGGGGGGGGAGGACCACTCACCAGTTTGATAGCCACGTACTCGTTTGTATAGAGGTTCTTTCCTGTGGGGACAAAAGGCCGTCAGGGCAGCAGGGCCCAGTCCTCCCCACCCTGCATGCAGCTCCCACACACCCCGAAGCTGGTCCGCACCCCACCTCTGTTCGCAGAGGGCCCCAAAGGAGGCAGAGGCATGCCAAGGCTGCAGTCTCCAGGCAGCGCCGCTGGGCAGCAGCCTCGCCCGAGGCTGGTCAGGGCAGAGCCCTTCAGGCTTCAATCCCAGGAAACCGCAAGACACGCCGCAGCAGGTCCTGGCAGCCTGGGCTTTCACTTCCGGATGGGGTGGACGGCGGTCACCAGGCCTGCCCTAGCCCTGGGCCCCGTGAGGACGGTGTGACCCCAAAGTGGCGACTTTGTCTAGCTCCTGGCGGTAACCTGCCACGTGCCCCAGGCGCACCTACTGCGCGAGCAGACGCCCGCCAGGCCCTCAGGCTGCCGCCCCAGCAGAGCGCACCCACGTGCCCACCTACACCGTCAACATGGAAGGCCACTTCTGGCCCTGGCACCCCCGCAGCCCCGTCCTGGCCTGGCTCTGTCCACTAGGCCACGTGCTGTGTCAAGGGCATAGGGCCTTCCTCCTGCCTCGGTCCTGCTGCGGGAGGGGCCGCCATGGCTCTCCACCCACTGCAGCTGGGCGGCCTAGGAGGCCCTGGCCATTCAGCCTTACCAAGTCTCCAGGTGGCCCGCAGGACCTCTAGCCTGCAGGATGCGGAACTGCCTGCCGTGAGCAGGTCGTCCCCACCGGCTGCACACTGACCCGGCCTGGCCCCAGGTTCTGGTGACCAAGGGGCTGTCCATCAGCAGAGTTCCACACAGGCCGAAACCCACGAGGAGAGCAATGGAGGTGGCCTGCAGGCCCACGCCCCAGGCGGGGGGACTCTAGGACACAGTGCCCGCCAGAGGCAGCCCGCGGCACCAGGCCACGTGCCCAGGGTGCGCACCTGCTCTCTGCCCTGTTCACCCCGGGAGCCGCCTGGTGGTTTCTGGTTTGGGGCCTCCTGGCGGCTAGTGCTGCCAAGCAGCCTCCCCGCAGCCGGGCGGCCATGCGCCCCAGGGGAGCGCCGCACCCTGCCCTTCACTGTGAGCTCCGGGTGCTGTTGGGGCCTCTGCCCCTCACAGGGTGTCTTCCGTCCTGCCGTGCAGCTTTGGCTGGCTCATCTGTCTCAGGACTGGAGACGTTCCACAGGGCATCCTACCGCTGAGCCGTGTCCCCCAGACTTCCTTAGCTTCTACTTTGGGGCAGGGTCTTGCTGGGACGCCCAGCTGGCCAGGAACCTGCGACGCCCCTGCCTCGCCGCCCGGGCGCGGGCAGGACAGGTGTGGCCCTGGTCTGCAGACGGCTGCTCCGCACACACCTCCTCACGGTCACGCGGGCCTTGGCAGAGCTCTGAGGACAGCGCTTCAGCCCTCCTCGGTGACCTTCTTCCTGTGCTCAGCTGAGGAGCCCTCGGCGGCCTGGCTCCGCCTCCTGACTGCGGGTCGGGCGGCGTGAGAGCCCAAGCCGCGGGGGTGCCTGGCTCGGGGGCACGTGCACGGGCGCCTGAGGTCTCCGGACTTGTGGCCCCAGGGGCTCAGTGCTCTGGCTCTGAGGGCTGCACGGGCTACTGCGGTGGCCCCCGCCACACATGCAGGAGGCAGGACACTTGCTGAAGGACCCTGGGGCGTGCCACCGAAAACACGGACACCTCCCCACCTCCCTGACGTCCTGCCGAGACTCCAGAGTCCCGAGTCCAGGCCTTGTGGGGGGCCTTTTGCAGTCCTGATGTGTCATCGAGGAGAGCCACCAGGACCATGCAGCCGCAAGCCTGCAAGACCGCATCCCTGTGCCAGCGTGGGGCCAGCACCCCACACCGCAGGGCCCCACCTGACCCGAGGAGGAGCGGGACGCAGTTAGAGCAGGGCAAGGAGAAAAGGTGCCACAGGCGTGGGCATTTCACAGTGCTGTGGCTTGGACACGCCCCTGGACTCCCGGACTCAAGTGCGGAGACTTGACCTCCAGGGCAGGGGTGTGGCGGGGGTTCTGGGCCCACAGCCCCCGCAGGGAGGGAGGCCTGCACCATCCACTGGAGGGCGATTGCAGCAGCCAGGCTCAGGCCGGGCCTCTCAGCCATGGAAGGACACAGGAGGAGGCCCTCGCCGGAGGCTGGCCTCTGCCATTCACCATGGAAGGCCTGGCCTGCGGGCTCTGCTGCAGAAGCACGAAGCAAACAAACAGCCACTGCAGACAAGTCCAAGGAGGCTGGGTGCAGTGGTCACGCCTGTCATCCCGCGACTTGGGGGCTGAGGCAGGAGGATCACAAGTTCCAGGCCAGCCTGAGCAACTTAGCAAGGCCTCTCTCAGGACAAGATTAAAACAGCGGCGGGGGGCGGGGGCTGTGGCTCAGCGCGCACGTGCGCGGCTGGGTTCGGTCCTCAGCACCACGTAAACATAAATGCATTGCATTGTGTACAACTAAAGCAAATAAATGAATATTAAAAAAAAAAAAAAAAAACAGCGGTGGGGGGGGGGGCTCAGAGGTAGAGCCCTGAGTTCAATCCCCAGTAACAAAACACAAAAAATGTAAATAGATTTTTTGGTGCTTTGCTCATGCTAAGCCCCTGCACTCAGATTTCAAACAAGTGAAACCCAGAACAGCGGGAGGTGGGGGGCCAGAACTCCTCACGTGGAGGCCACCGTGGAAACAGGCCTGGGGTCTTCCTGGACACAGACGGACTCCATGACCCTGCCTCCCAAGGCCAGGGCAAGACAGGACGCTGTGTCCACCACAGCCTAGCCAGGGAGACACCACGTGTCCCTAGCAGGACAGCGGAGGACGCCACGTGCTGCTCTCTGCAAGCAGGTGGCCTCACAGCAGCCCCGTCACTCAGAGCACGCTGAGCCTCAGGGCTCAGGAGGCCGAGGCAGGACAGCGAGCTCCAGGCCAGCCTGGCACCTAGCGAGGCTGTGTCCCAAACAAATGGCAAAGGCGAGGTCTGGAGCTGGGGCTCAGCAGCAGAGCACTTGCCTGGCCCGTGTGAAGCACTGGGTTCCATCCTCAGCACCACACAAAGATAAATAAATAAATAAAATAAAGGTATTTTTTAAAATAAAAATCTTCAAAGGTGAAACACGCTGAGCCAAAGCAGCTGGACAGGCCCACACTGCGGCGTCAGCCTCGGTGGGCAGCCCCGACCCAGGCCGCGCGGCACAGGCTCCTCTGCAGACCTGTCTGTCTGGCTCTGCTCCCCACCACGGACAGAGCCTCTGGCAGCCACCGTGTCCCCAGAGGAGCCCAGGGACAGCCGAGTGTGTGGAGCGTGTGCGTGCCGTGAGCACACTGCGGCCCGTGTCTGAGGCCTGCACCTTCCCGCAGGGCCTCCCTCCCACTGAGAACCCTGGAGCCTGACTGCAGGCAAGGAGGCCACGGGGCAGAGGCTTCTGCAGAGCTGAGCAGGCTGGGGACAGGGCGGGTGTCAAGCTGGCCACCTGGCCACTGCCTGCTGAAGGGAAGGAGGGACACACTGCCTGCTCAGGAGGGAGGAGGGGCTGCCCACGGGCACAGAGCAGACGCCGACTGGCGCTGGCCGCGCTCACCTGACCACTCCCCTGAACCCCACATCAGCCCCTCGAGAGGGGAACTGTCATCCACCCGTCAACAAGTGCGGAGGCCCAGGTGGAGGGGTCATGGACCCCAACCTACAGGTAAGGAACACGCGTGGGGCCTGGGGTGTCCACCACCCGTGTCCTGGGCCCCAGGCAGCTGCCACAAAGGTGCTGTTAAGGCAACGCCCACTGCTCTGACAACCTGGGTCTGAGGAGGCACAGCCCGGCATGGGGCGCACACAGGCTGGCCCTTAACTGCCCTCTGCCGGCCCTGCTCCTCCTCAGGGACCTGACGCCCCTCACTACAGGCACTGCTGTGGGGCAGGGCCCTGTGCTTGGCCTCTCCCACAGGCCCCACCACAGATGCCACTGCGTCCTGGGGCCCAGGCCCTCGGTGGCGCTGGAGGAGCTCGGGCCACCTGCTGAGAGTGGGGCTCCAAGGGCGTGGGTGCTGGCCACCAGGGCTCAGCGGGAAGGGAAGGGGTCCACACCGCCTGTGGGCATGCTGGGCTTCCAGTGATGGCCCTGGGGCCTGGCCGTGCCGAGCCTGGTCTGAGGGTAGAACCAGCCATGGCCCCGACGGGGCCTGGCCAGAGCTCTCCTGAGCTCACCACCGAGCAAAGCCGGGCCTGCAAAGTGGACGGGCCTCTGTCCAGCTCAGCACCTGGGCTAGGGCGGGGGAGTCAGCACGTGAAGAGCACGGAGCCCCCCAGGCCTGCACTCGGCACCCCCAGGCCTGCACTCGGCTGTTGTGACTCCGCCCCCGGGAGAAGAGCTGGCCCAGGTCCCCGCCCCCTGCGGCCCCGCCTCCCGGCCGCTGCAGCGGGTGGCTCACCTAGGCGAAGCTCCCCGAAGTTGCCACAGCCTATCTTCTTGCCAACACGGAAGTTGGGGCCCACCATCAGGACCCCCGAACTGGTCCCCGAGCTCCGGACGCCGTGGCTGCTCCGGCCTGCGCCGGCCTTGGACATTCTCCGGCCCTCCTCCAGCTCCCCTTTCCCTCCTTTCTTGTCAAGATCCATCAGTTTGTGGTACCCTGGCCTCTCCACGGTGACTCTGCTGCGTGCAAAGCCCGCCTGTGAAACCGGAGGTCACTGCTCTGCGCTAACACGCCATGGGGCCAGGGCGTGGGCGGCGGCGGCGGCTCCCGGCCAGGAGCTAGTGAGACGAGGGAGCTGTGGCGGGCCCTGCCGGGGCGCTCATCTCGGGGGCCTTGGGGTCGCGTGTGGGGAGAGGCATGCTGCTGGCAGGTCCCACGGCCTCAGACCTCGTAGCGCCCAGCTGTGGAGAGACAGAAGCACGGGTCAGGAAGCAGGAGGACACGGGGGCAGTGAGCAGGCTGAGGACAGCACCGGAGAGGCCCAGGTGGCTGGTGCTCTGGAAGGGTCTCTGAAGGTCTGAGCGGGACAAGTGGCAGCCCTGCCCCAGACCCTGGGAAGCACCTGTGTGCACCCGGCCCACCAGAGACTGGCGGTGAGAAGTCAGAGGTCACAGCAAAGGTGGGTGGACTCGGCCCGGGGCAGGCCTGGGAGCTCCAGGGGTGCTGGAGTGGCTGGGCCCAACAGCCCAACCAGTCCCCGTCCGCCACATGCGGAGAGACCACTGGCCAGGAGGCTGGCGACATGTGGCAGGTGACAGAGCCCTGGGAGGCTGAAGCCAGGAAGAGGTCCCCAAGCCAGAGCAGAGGGCCAGCCACCAGCTCCTCTCTGGGCCGGGAGAGCAAGGGGACAGGCAGGACGACAGCAGACGGCGTCCCGGGCTGAGGCGTGGGCCTCGCTGCCTGACCTCAGCTGGCGTCCGGCATGGCTGGCAGCACTGGGGAGGTGGCCTGGGAGGGACGAGAGGCCTCCGCTGCACGGCTCCAGCGAGGAAGCAGGAGGAAGCGGCTGGCAGTGTGGGGGCGCCGCACAGCGTGCCTGGCCCTCCGACCTGCCTGTCCTCCCCTGGGCCTTCCCGGCCAGGTTCCAGGTCTTGCACTCCCATCGCCAGCCTCCAGCTGCTGCCAGCCAGGGCCACCAACTCCCAACGGCTGTGAAAACACCATCTGCGGAGCTCCCTCCGCCCAGCGAGGCCCTGGGTCAGATCCCAGCACCGACACCCCGCGCCAAGCTCCACTGCTGCAGGCCGCACCCCTGAAGCAGGCCACGGCCAGGGACCTGCAGGGGCGGGATCGCCTGCTCTGGCCTCTGCACCCAGGGCTCACTCCTGCCTGCGTCCTCCACCCCTGGCCCACCTGGCAGTCAGGGAGCCAGGCACCTGAGAAACCAGCCCCTCAAGACAACTGCGTGGTCAGGCAGAGACGCAGGGCAGGGGCGGGAGAGGACGGGGCGCGGCACTCACAGGCCACACCTGTACGGAGCACACCTGGCCCACACCTGGCCCGACACAGCCACCTGCACGTGAGGGGCCACCCGGGACCCCAGGTGGGCTCCCCTCCTCTAGCAAGGACCCTCCTGGGGTCGGCAGGTGATAAAGGGGCCACTCAAGAGTGACAGACTAACCCCCGCCACCCCACCTCACTGCCTCACAACCCCTGGTGCTGTCCACATCAAAGGGCTGGCCAAGCCAGGCGCGGTGGCGCACACCTGTAATCCCAGCACTTTGGGAGGCTGAGGCAGGAGGATCGCGAGTTCAAAGCCAGCCTCAGCAATGGCGAGGCACTCAGCAACTCAGTGAGACCCTGTCTCTAATAAAATACAAAAAAGGGCTGGGGGTGTGGCCCAGTGGTTGAGTGCCCCTGAGCTCAATCCCCGGGTTCCACAAAAAAAAAAAAAAAAAAGAAAAGAAAAGAAAAAGAAAGAAAGAAAGAAAGAAAGCTCAAAGCCAGCCTCAGCAATGGCGAGGCACTTAGCAAGTCAGTGAGACGCTGTCTCTACTAAAATACAGAAAAGGGCTGGAGGGCTGGGATTGTGGCTCAGTGGCAGAGCGCTCGCCTAGCAAGTGTGCAGCCCGGGTTTGATCCTCGGCACCACGTGAAAATAAACACATTGTGTACAACTAAAAGCAAATAAATAAATATTTTTAAAAAATCACATTAAGGGGCTGGGGTTGTGGCTCAGCGGCAGAGCGCTCGCCTCGCACGTGTGCGGCCCAGGTTCGATCCTCAGCACCACGTAAACATAAATGCATTGCATTGTGTACAACTAAAGTAAATAAATACATATTAAAAAAAAAATCACATTAAAAAAAAAAAAAAGGGGCCGGGCGCGGTGGCGCACGCCTGTAATCCCAGCACTTTGGGAGGCTGAGGCAGGAGGATCGTGAGTTCAAAGCCAGCCTCAGCAATGGCGAGGCACTTAGCAACTCAGTGAGACCCTGTCTCTAAATAAAATACAAAAAAAAAAGGGCTGGGGATGTGACCCAGTGGTCAAGTGCCCCTGAGTTCAATCCCTGGTACCAAAAAAAAAAAAAAAGGGGGCTGGATATGTGGCCCAGTGGTCAAGTGCCCCCGAGTTCAATCCCTGGTATCACAAAAAAAATAAAAAATAAAAAAAGGGCTGGCCAGCTGCAGGTGGACCAAAGGTTCAGGAGCCACTTCTGGGTCACAAATGGGGACCCAAAGTGACACGGCCACAGGGACATAAATGACAGGGGGCAGCCTCAAGGTGGGCACAACTGTGAGGCTCCTCAGAGACCCAGACATAACTATGTTGGCACCTCCAGACTGCCCATCCCTCAGGGGCAGAACCCTCCTGGGGACAGGTGCCGGTGCTGGCAGGAGGCTGGCGTCCCTGCCAGCTCCTGCCCAGCAAGACAAGACAGGCTGCACTCAGGGCTCCTGAAAGCCAGGCCGCACCTGGGCCTGGGTCCCAGGAAAGGTGTTTGGGCCCAGGACCCAGAGGGCCAGTGCCCAGGCTGCCTCCGGCCACCCTGCAGGGAGCCCTGGGTGGACGAGTGTTCCTGTACCCGCACACCCCTCCCTCCCCAGACCCGCACGTCTTAGGCCACACCTAGGAGTGTCTGTCTGTTGGCCACTGACTCGTGACAGCTGCAGCCCCACCAGGACCCCTGGCTTGGGTGACTCCTCCCTTGGGGGACTGCCACTGGCACCCCAGGTGGTCAACAGCAGCCCTGCTGTAGGGACCATGGGGACAGACGGGGGGGGGGGCGGACTGACCATGCACAGCACCAGCTCTCTGGACGCAGCTGCCACCACCTGGCTGTCACCACCCAGCATAGCAGCAGCATGTGCAGAACATGTTACTGGCCCTCAGAGTGGAAGCAGGGCTGGTCAGAGGGGAAGGGGCCACCTCTCCAGGACCAATGGACCAATGGGCTCCCAAAAGCACACCCCACAGGTCAGGGCTGTGCCCAAGAAGCGTCACCCAGCCTTAGCTGGCAGTCCAGCCCGGGGAAGCCAGGGCGCAGGCCGTGTCCCCAGGGCACCCAGGCTTGGAGGGCTGCAGCCTTCACTGTGGCCTCAGGGTTAGAAGCAGAAGCCCTGGACAGGGCTGCCACCTCCCAGATGGCCTGCCTGTGCCAGCCACTGCGGGGGCCACAGGGCCCTGCCCACTCCCGCTCGACACCGGCTGCCACCACTCAAGTCCTCCTGTCGGGGCCTCCTTACCCCACCAGGGAAATGGCCACTCCCTGTCCAGCTGAAGGGCAGACCCGAGCCCCTGCATTCAGTGCCACTGAGGCCACACGTCAGCCACTCTGCCCTCGGGCAAGCAGGAAGGGCTGGAGAGATGCCTGGGCAGCCACTACAGAGGGACACAGACCCCAGCAGGCGGCTCCCCCAGCCTCCAGGGCTCGGGAGTCCCCGCTCTGCTCTGACCCCACTCCGGGGGGAACACGGAGCCCCGCCTGGGTGACACTCACACCTCAGGACACAGCCAGGCGGACCTCGGCTGACCAGAACCAGAGGCCGATGGAGGAGCAGGTCCCGCGCTGGCCACGCTGGCGCACACAGCGGGAGCCAGCCCAGGCCTGCCGGTCAGGCAGCGGTCAGCGCACAGGGGCCGCACACCCCGCGGAAACAGCCGTGGGCAGGCTGGGGACGCGGGACACAGCCAGACCTGCACACACGGAGCTGGTGGCTACGCAGAACGCCAGCGTCCAGCACTCTATCCTGACCTGTGGACTGTGCCGTGAGCTCACACGCACTGCCGTGCCCGCGACCCGTCTCTGCACTCCCGTCCTGGACCCTCCTGTCACTGGGTCACATACTGTGGCCTGTGTGTCTGGCTCTCACTGGGCACAAGGTCCTCGGGTCCCTCCACGCTGCAGCCGTCCCCGCGTTCCTGCATGTGGATGGGCAGCACGGACACCTGGCCGGCGGGCAGCCCTGGAGCGCGGCAGGACCGTGTGGAGACGGGAGGTCTCCAGAGCACTGCCCCCTTCCCACAGCCGCCCACCCGCGCCCTCCACGCCCTCCTGGTGGCCTGGTGCAGAGCTGCAGAAGGCTTGCTGACCGCCTCTGCGCAGATCTGCACCTTCCGCCAGACCACACGGGCAGTCAGCCCCACAGTGCTGGGCACGTGCAGACGCGTGGCCGGGCCTGAGCCAAGGGCGAGGACACGGCGGCCCCGCCCTGCTCTGCACAACTCGCTGCCTGCCTGCAGGACCAATCGCCTGGAGCCCCCGACCCACCCAGCATCCAAACTGAGCGCCCTCCTGGACACCTGGGGTTCTTCACAGCACAGGGGTCTCCCAGGAGGCCTTGTCCTCCCCCTCTGGAGCTGCCCTGCCCTGAGTGGGGACCTGGTGCCACAGGGGACACTCAGCGCATGGAGATGGAGGCCAGTCCTCAGCAGCACCTGCAGGCGTTGCTGGCCGATGCTGGAGCCTCCTGGCATGGCTGTGCTGGCACCAGAGCAGACCACAGACGGTGGGACCCCAGCAGGGCCTTCCCGGGGAAGCACAGGGCTGGCAGCACTATGCCGGAGCCTGCATACCAGGGGCTACTTCAGGGGAAGCCATGATCTGCACCCAGGCCGGCAGGACGCCCAGGAGCCGGCCCACCAGCACCTTGGGGCAGGGGCCACATCCTGACCAGGAGAGCCCCGCCCACCCAGGAAGACCAGGGGCTGGACTGGGCCTGTCCCAGTCTGCCCTTCTGCTGTGGGCGCCTTGCTGCCAAGGAGACAGGAGTGGCGGTGGCAAGGCAGCTGCAGCTGTACCGGGGGTCCTCGCGGCAACGGCCAGGGCACAGCCACACCCAGTGCAGACTGGAGGGGATGGGCAGCGGGCAGCAGAGCGGCTCTGCTGGGAAGGCCGCGCTTGGTGAAGCTCCCAACAGGAAACAGCGCCACACAGCCAGGCCCCCGGCTCTCGCCCTCCCTCCCGGAGGTAGCTGCTCCGCCCGTCATCCTGTGTCCCCCAGGCCCCTCCTGGCTGTCAGGGCGGTGACACTGGGGGTGCTGCTGCATGCATAAGGCTGTTCCCAGTGAGCTTGGACCCGTCCATTCTGGACCAAGGAGCCTGGACTCCAGGGAAGAGATGGGAACCCAGGAAGGGAGACAGGCCGAGGAAGGAGGCTAGAGCACGGCTGCAGGAGCGCGCTCGCAGGGCCAGGACGAGGCGCCAGCAGGAAGCCCGGCCTCTAGGTGAGCGGGAAGAGGAGGTGCGGAGCAGAGCGCTCCAGCTGGGCCAGGGCGGAGGACCGCCTACGGGGGCGGGGCAGGCCTCACGCCTGGGGTGAGACAGTGGGTGGCTGGCCAGAGGGCCTGCAAGACACAGGCAGGCGCAGGCCCTGGGGGAGCCTGGACCTCAGCAAGGGCACAGCACAGGCACTGCCCTGGCGTGGCGACCACAACAGCTGCTGTTTGCAGGGTATGTGGGAGCACGTTGTGCTTCAGTTTTCCCGTACATTTAAAACTGCTCTAAAAAATCAAGCCTGTCAATCAACAAGAATGGAAGAAAACTTGCAGAATCCACAGCTGGTGGAGCGCGACACCCCCGTCCACGAGGGCCCCACCCGCAGCGGCGGGGACAGGCTGCCGTGCCCACGCGTGTGCAGCCACAGGGCCCCACTGCGTCCTGTGGCCCCCACAGCCCGGTGACCAGCACCCTGTCACAGCTCCACCAGGTGCCACGCCATGCAGAGTCAGAACCTGCTCAGAGCAACAGAGACCTCCCCAGCTCCCCTCAGAGTCGCCCGAGCCCAGCACCCGAGAGCGTGCCCACCATGGTGGGACCCAGCGGTGGCGCAGCAGGGCCGGGTGATGGCAGCACTGAAAGCCAGGCCTACAAGACTGGGGCTGTGCCCTGGGCGTCCCCACTCCCACGACCTTCAGGAAAAGGCAGATGTTCACACCAGCACCACAGTGGCTCTAGGACCCGCTCCCTGAGGCCACTCCCGGGGTCACAGAGAAGCTGACTCCAGGGAAAACAGAAAGGCAAGATACTCGGGCCCCTGGAATCCGCACAGACAGAATCTGCACAGTGCATCAGAGCTGTGAGCACTGTGGCGTGGGGGCTGGCAGGGCACCCCAGCTCAGGTGGCGTGGTCACCCCAGTGGTGGGGCTGCCACAGGGCAAGGGCACAGAAGCCACCGAGGCCAAGCGGCTCCGTCTGCACCCTGCCCGGGTACACAATGGGATGCCCACAGCCTTTCTCTCCACCAGCTGGAGCCAGCTCTCCTCCTAGGCCTAGCAGGACACCCCAGATCACACCTGCCTACCCCATGGGCACCAGAAAGGTGACAGCACCTGGGAGAGCCCAAGGCCCCTCCCAGTACAGAAAGCGGGACCTGGGCTGGGGCCAACTCCTGCCAAGCACCGAGACCTGCAGGTCCCGGGGCGCCCTCCGGGGGGCCGCCTCCTCTCTCCGCCTGGCTGCTCCTCTCCACTGGCAGCAGCGAGCTGGGCGAGGCCCTCCCGACTGGTGCTCTACCCACTCCCTGCTGCACTCCTCGGGCCTGTGCACTCCCTAGCAAGGGGCACAGGGTTGTATTTTGTTTTGGGGGTACTGGACTGAATCCAGAGCTCATGTTGATGAGGCAAGCACTGGACCACTGAGCCACACCCCAGCGGCTGGCCTGGACTTGCAGCCCTCCTGCCCCCGCCCCAAGGGCTGGCATGACAGTGTGACCTCTGAGCCCATCTATTGCCCACTCACCCCACGGCCAGTGAGTCTGACCTGCTGGGTCTGCCCTACCGACACAGCCAACCACAAGCCACCTCCGCGGGCCAGGGCCACCTGTCCTCTCCTGTAGCCCCTCCGCTCAGCCCCATGCCTGTGCAGCTGCCCACTGACAGGCAGAAAGCCCCAGGACACCTGCCCAGGTTGGTCTTGGGTCCTCCTCCAAGTCTTCATGCCCAACCCCACCTGGAGAGGCTGGCTCTAGGACCCCGTGCAGACCCCCGCACTGCCCTGGCGTCGCCTGGAGCTAGCTGAGTGGCAGGCCAGCACGTCGCACGGCCTCTCAAGGGGAGCCGGAGCAGAAGCAGCCTGTGCCCAGAAGCCAGGGAAGGGCATGGAGCGGGGCCAGGCCCCACTCACTGCACCATGTGCCCTCAAAGCACTGGGTCCTCTGGGCCAGGTGGGCATGCTGACCACAGCCTGGGTGGACATAGCAGCCAGACAAATGAGATGCCCACGGGCCTGCCATCCCCATGTCCCCTGGGCCCACGTACCCTCCATACAGCCAGCGATGCCCTGATGGCCACTGCCCGTTGTGCCCAAGCTCCACAAGGCAGGAAGGGTCAGCGGAACAGACAGGTCGTCCACCCCAAGGGACAGAAAGCACAGCCCAAAGGACCCCCGCCGCCCCAGGCCTGGAGCCTGCTGCATCCCCCACAGGCAAGGGCTGCCTCGGGTACAGACCTCCTGGCCAAGCCTGGCCCAGGCAGTGCTGGGGTGGCGCCACCCACCAGCAGCACAAGGTATCAGCCTCTCCTAGGACACTCTGACCCAGCAGGGTGACCTGCGAGGAGGCCACACCTTGGAGTGTGGGACATGGCAAGATTTGAGTCACCTAGGACAGAACAAGGGGACCCTCAGCCACGAGGCACATCTTGCCTGGGAGTGGGTTCTGGGGTGAACGGAAATGCCACCATCAGTCCCAGCTGGGCTGAAGTGAAGCTAAAGATACCCGGGGAGGGTGGGTCACCAAGCCCTCTCCCTGCCCTGAATTAAACCCTGCCTCTCCCCAGCCCTGGCCCACAAAAGAGCTCTCCCCACGCCAGGCTGCCCCCAAGGGTGGAGCTTCGGTGCACAGGCTGGGGAGGACGGCTCTTGCCCACTGGTCTGGCTGGGCAGAGGACAGGGCCCAAGGCCAGCCTGTGATGCTTACTGCCCAGGCAGCCGACCAATCGCAGGGCAGAAACAGGAGCCTCCTCGACTGGACATGGCTCTGGGCGGGCACAACCTCCCCATGGAGGCCTGCCCAGGAGTTACCTGCCCTGTTCTTTTTGGGAGTCTCCATCTTGCCAGGCCCCAGCCAGCTCCCCAGCTGGAGGTACCAGGGCCCCTTCTCTGCCTCCTCCACTCAGTGATGTCACAGTCCCTGGCTGACATCACCAGCACAGCTCCCAGTCCAGAGCCAGCACCAACCTAAGGGGCACAGGCCAGGGGGGTTGTCACTGGGAGGAGAGAGCAGCCAGTCTGGATGCGGACCCCAAAAGCACCTGGACGCAGGAGGGGCCTCTGACACGGAGGGGAAGATGAGATGCCACAGGAAGCAAAGTGGCCACCAGGGACCTACCGCGGACCTGGTCCCAGCAAGAGCTCCTGGCACTGCCTTCCCTGCAACTGGGGGCACGTGAGAACTTCTACAATAAAAAAACTAAAAAGAAACAAGGAGGCAGAGCCAGGTGAGCAGGAGGGCAAGGGAGGGATGGCAGCATCTGTCTCGTGGGTCACAGGGGAGAGCTGGGCCATCCTGCTCCTGCGGGTCACAAGTCCCAGCAACTGCCGACGGGCCAGGCTTAGGAGGCCGCGGCCCCAGCTTCTGGGCCTGACCTCCTCTCCTCCTCAGCTCGTGGACTTCAACGTGGGCGGCACCCTCGGGCTCAGGAGGGCAGATGCTCACCAGTCTTGGGGATCCAGGGAGCCCCCACACAGAAAGTCTCACCCAGATGACTCTGCTCCCAGGGGGCCTCGGGCACTGCCTGGGGCGCCTGAGGGTTAGAATGGGGAGCTCCTGGCACAGAGTGGCAGGCGGCCAGGGATGCTGCTCGGTCCGTGCAGTGTCCAGGACATCACCCAGAGGACGACCAAGCCCGGGGTCCACAGTGCCCAGCAAGGCCCGTAGGCTAGGGACAGGTCCACACTCACCAGGTGCTACAACGTCACAGAAAGGACTGAGCAGACACAGAACCGTCGCCCAGACCCCGCAGCACAAGCGATGTGCGTGAAGGGCACGGCAGCAGCCGCGAGGGCGCGGGCCACGGCCAGGCAGCAGCCCCCCTCTTCTCGCTGCGTCCCGCACGTCCCTGCACACAGGTCCCTGCACACAGAACCCGGGTCACTCCACGGCAGGAAGCAGTCCACACGGCACAGACGGCAGGGAAAGCTGTGGCCCAGCTCTCACGGCAGGTGGTGGTGGTTAGGCAACACCTGGCCAGCCGGGTCTCAGGGTAGCAGTGAGTCGCCTGGGGCGGCCAGACACGTGCTGGCAGGGAAGGACTACCCCGTCACAGTCACAGTCCCACCGGGAGGAAATCCTGGGGTCGGGGGAGAGGAGGGGTCCAACTGAATCCTTCTGAAGTGTAGGCACAAAGGAATTTTTTTTTTTTTTTGTACTGGGGATTGAACTCAGGGGCACTCGACCACTGGGCCACGTCCCCAGCCCTTTTTTTGTATTTTATTTAGAGACAGGGTCTCACTGAGTTGCTAAGTGCCTCGCCATTGCTGAGGTTGGCTTTGAACTTGCCATCCTCCTGCCTCAGCCTCCCAAGTGCTGGGATTACAGGCGTGTGCCACCACGCTCGGCTTGTAGCCACAAAGGGCTGCGAGAAGTTCTGCACTTTTTAAAACACTACTGAAGTGCACACTTTTAATGGATGGATTATTATTTTTTAATATTCATTTTTTAGTTGTAGTTGGACACAACACCTTTAATTTTTTAATGTGGTGCTGAGGATTGAACCTGGGCCACGCACGTGCTAGGCGAGCGCTCTGCCGCTGAGCAGCAGCCCCAGCCCTGCACTGGGGTTTATATTTGTCTTCCGTGCTGTAACCGAACCCAGGACCTCACGCAATACCTCTGATACCACTGCAGGTTCACGGTTACTGATTTTTTTTTAAGTTGTAGATGAACACAATACCTTTACTTTATTTATTTATTTTGGTGGTGCTGGGGAGTGAACCCGGGGCCTTGTGCATGCCAGGCAAGCGCTCTACCAACTGAGCTGTATCCCCAGCCCTATTTTACTTATTTTTATGTGGTGCTAAGGATCAAATCCAGTGCCTCACATGTGCTAAGCAAGTGCTCCACTGAGCTGCAACTCTGGCCTATTTGTTTTTGTACTAGGGATTGAACCCAGGGGCACGCTACCCACTGAGCTACACCCCCAACCTTTCTTGAGACAGGGTCTGGCTAAGTTGACCAGGCTGGCCTGGAACTCACCGTCCTCCTCTCTCAGCCTCCCGTGCAGAGGGGAAGACAGGCGTGGCCTGTTTCTATAAGACCCCGGGTGAGTGTGAAACTTAAGTCTGAGGGAGCCCCTGCCCTGGCAAGGTCACTAAGAGCCCCCGAGTGCAGAAGGACGTGGGGGATGCCACATCAAGGCCAGAACTGACCCTGTGGGGCAGTGCACAGAGGGCCGGGTCCACAGGCTGGGCCTCTGCTGGGGCAAAGAGCCGTGTGATGCGTGGACTCCAGATGGAACTGCTAGGAAACTGGGCACAGCACTGACCAGTGCCCAGGGGCCACTGCACAGGCCAGGACACTATCTGAGAGCCTGTCGCCATGCAGGACCCGAATCCCCCTAAACCACTGGCTTCTGCATCTCCTCCTGGGGCGGGGTGTGCGGCTAGCGCTCGCTGTGGGATGGGGTGCGCGTGTTTCACAGGAATGCAGACGGGCACCCACGGGAGGCGTGAGACGTGGGCTGGGGGTCAGAGAGGAGCGGCAGAGCTGGGGAGCACTGCTAAGTCACCCACTAGCCCTGCCCCAGGGTGCAGCCCAGGCTCCTGCTCCCAGCAGAGCCCACCCCTGGCAATTTACAGACCTGACCTGGTCAGGGAGGCGCAGGGCTCACCTCACCTGTGCATGAGCACCAGAGCTCTCCTACAGCCCCAACACCTTTTCTAGACCATTCTAGGGGCAATGAGGAGGGCTGCCCCAGCACCATCCGCCTGCAAACCCCCCCAGCCTTTCCGGCCATAAGAAATCCGGGACCTGTTGGCTGGGGCTTCCTAATTCCCAGAGGCCCAGGTTAACTTGCAAAAACTAAACTTCCAGAAGCCAGCTGTGCACTCCCCTGCCAGGAAGGCCTGCGGGCTCTGATGGCCCCTCCCGGGGGTGATGTCTGAGGCCCCAGGAGGATGGGCCTGGCCCGCCCTCCCATGGGCAGCCAGCCCCTCAAGGCCCTAGCTACATGCCCCTCAACCAACCAAGGAACTCAAAAGGCCAGCCAAGGAGAACAAAGGAGACGCGGGCAGCCTCTGCCTTTCCCAGGGTGTGGTAAGCACAAGCCACCTGCCTAAGTCAGGTCACCCAGAAAGCCCCCCTGGTAGGGTAGGGTCATGTGGGCAAGCTGGCCTTGCCCAGGTGGACCACAGACCAGTATGGCCACCAGGGACCTGGGGACAGGCTCTCATGCACACCACGTCCCTCTCACCTGGAAACTGGGGGAAATCAGACAAACAAGGCAGAGATCACTATGCGCCCCAGACATCCTGGGGCCACCTCAGGAACACGGTCCCTGCGGAAGGCGAGCCTCCTCCTGCGCTGCCTCCAGACCACGTCCTTGCCCGGTTTCAAAGACGGGGCTCCTCCCGCGCATCTACACGGGGCTGTGGGGGATGAGTCTGGGAGCAGGGACCTCCAGCTACCTGGAGAGCGTCCTTGAGGACCAGTGGTCTGAAGGCCCCAAGGGGAATCACGAATCAAGGTAAGACCACGACCTACAGTGAATCGTCTGCAGGAGCAACTTCTGCTTCTCAGGAACTGGACAGCCCTGGGGTCTTCTCCCAGCCCACCCTTGGATCCCACAGCAGCCAAAGGTGACGCGGGGTCAGCCTCAGGTGGTGCCCGCACTGCCTGTACCCTGAGGGCTGAGGCGCTCACACAGGCCTCCAGCACAGGCGCTGGGAAGCCGAGGCCCAGTCAGAGAGCGAGAGACCCCAGACTGCCCGGGGACGCCTCCGCTGAGGGGCTCTGGGGCTCCGGCTTCTGGCAGCAGCTGCCCGCTCCAGGTCTGCCACAACCTCTTTCCGACTCGCCACCAGGAGGCTCCCGGGCCACCCACCAGGTCCGCAGCAAGGTGTCCTCATGTGGCACTGGCCGCCGGGCAGCCCTCCCTCCTGCCCCCCGACCGGGGCAGCTCAGGATGGCGCTTCTCTGGAGAGGGGAGCGCGCCTCTGCCCCAGGAGGCCCTCGGAGCGGCAGGCGCTGCCTCTGCACACCCCGAGGAGCGGCAGGCAGAGCCTGGCGGTTACTTAACAGGATGTGGCCTAGAGCGGCCAGCCATCCTGCAGGGCGCCGGCAGGTGGGGGAGCCTCAGGGAGGCCCTGGGTTTCTCTCTGAGGGGGCCCTGAGGGTGTTCTGGGGGAGGGGACCCAAGGCAGGCTAAGCAGGGGCACCTCGACCCCTGGGCCCTACTGTGGCTACTTCCTGTGTGTAAGTGTCCCGCCGTGGACACTAACGGGCACGAGCGGCAGCTTTCCGGGGGCCTGCGGCACTGCCCCGGCCACCCCGCCTGCTCTCGGGCACCCCACCTGCAGCAGGGACCTGGGGCCTCAGGGACACACAAGCGCTCTCACAGGAGCCCGGGGAGTGGGAGTGGCAAGCAGACCCTGGGCAAGAGGAACACCGCTGGATGGAGCCTGGATCCCCTAGAAACCAGCCAGGCCTGTGAGGGACAGCAAAGGACACGGAGCAGAGGGGACAGACCTGATGGCCGTGGACTCCGGGCTCAGTGCTGACTGCCTGCTGCCCCACAGGCTTCCTGCGTCCTCACTCTGTCCAGGATGGAGCCAGCTGGTGACAAGGTGTGGCAAAGCAACATGGCGTGTAGGTGTTAGGATGGTCCTACTCCCCCACAGGCTGGCAGGACGCCAGCGTATGGGGACACACTGGGCGCCTGCTCAGAGGTGATCAAGGACTCAGCGTCCCACCCACACCCAGTGTCAGCAGTCAGAGAAGGTCTCATTCGGAGACTGGGTTGCCAGACGAGTTCAGAGCCCAGCCACCTTAGGTCCAAGGTGGCTACCCGAACATCCAGGTATAGTTTTCTGTTTCAGGAGCCTGCGAGGTCCTGCTAGGGTCCACCAGCCTCACCTTGAAGTCCAGCCCTAGCCTTGGGCCCACTGAGCAGCTGTGCCCTGGCCAGGGCCCTAGAATGGGGTATGCTCCAAAGCCACAAAGCCAGGCCAGCTCCAGGAGAGGGCCACCTGCACAGCCACAGTACCTGAACACAGGTAAGGGAGAGTTGGCACTACTGGCAGGAGCAGGGAAAACACCAAGAGGACAAGAGACGCGTCCTCACAGCTCCACGGGACCAGCCTGGCTACCGTCTGGACTGCCACAAAACACAGCCCTCCTTGCTTCCACGAGTACCATGGGCACCACAGGCCACCGCCGCAGCCCCGGTGCTGACTAGCCTCACCGACCCTGGTCCTCCACCACCCCAGCAGGAGGGCAGGTCCCCGTGGAGGGTGCTGCAGCGCAGCCACCTCAGAGCCAACACGGCACGAGTACCGTGAGACGCGGCAGCGAGTGCAGACTGAGGGGACCCTCCACCACCAGGTGACTACCCTGTGAGCATGGGGACGTGTCTGTGTCTGCTGCTACAAGCCAGCACCAATAGTCACTCAACAAACGTGTCCTGGGAACACTCATAGACCAGCTGAAAGAGGCTCTTCCAGCATACCTGAGGCCCAGCTCAGGAAAACAGGCCACAGCTGAGCCTGAGTAGGGCCACCAAACCCAGCTGGACACTGCATAGGGCATGAGGCCCCAGCTACTGCCCTGCCATCACCACAGCACTGCCCAGGTCTCCTGGGCCCAGGGCTCCTTTGCACGGACCCTCTCTGTTCTCCAGGTCAAAAGAAAGCCAACCAACCTACTGATGCTGACCTGTCCAAGGTCATGGAGGGGAGGAAGAGGCCACATCCAGGCCTGGTCACACAGACACTCAGATCCATCAAAACACACAGCCTGGCCTCTCCAGCCTCCTCCCCAGCCCCACCCACCACATGGCCTCAGGCAAGGCCGCCACAGACTGTGAGCCCCCTTGCAGAGGGAGAGGCTGCTGGCTGCTCCTGTGGGGTCTGTGGGGACCCAAAAGGGACAACAAAGCCACACATATGTTCCTCTGTGGAAACTCCCAGGGGAAATGCCAAATGCCAGCATAGCTTCTGTCCCAAGTAGCTGTGAGTACACGTGTCTGGCGACAGGGCTGGCCAGGGCCCCAGGGCCTGTTTCTCAGATGGGCACCAACCCACCCATACGTTCCCACGCATGCAAGTGCCTCCATGTCTGTCTGGCACACACATAACTGCCCTGATTCCCAAATTAATGGCTGGCATGCTGGCTTCCCCAAAACTGGCATGAGCAGATAGGGAGACTTTCAATTTAAAAAAAAGCCTCACCTACTTCCTTTTGCAACCCAGAGGTAATCACTGTATAATTAAAAAGGAGGAAGAGAAGTAAAGTAAGAAGACGCAGGAATTGGTAATTCAAACAAATCTGTCTGCACAAAGTTCCGCACTGTCATCGACAGCACCGCAGCCGGCTGGCCTCCCAGACGGGTCCAAAGCCTACAGTAACAATGCATCCCTCATTTCCCAGAGGAACTGGGGTGATCACACCAGACAGAGGCTGCCTGACACGCTAGCAGGTCCTGCTGCACACCCGGCATGTTCAAACCAGACCTGTGGCAGGATGGCCACTGCAGACTCCCCAGCCACGGAGCGAGGAGGGGAACAGGGCCTGCTCCTCCTAGAGCTCACCCCACCCACCCACTGGAGACTCAGCTGGCCTCTGAGCCCCAGATCTGGCCTTCCCCTGGGGCCCCAGTTCCCCTGCAGGGGGCCCTCCCACACATGGCTCCCAAGCAGCACCAGAGCTCAGCATAAGGGGCTGAACACGACATCTGAGCCCAGGAGACCAAAGCAGGCGAGTGTGTGCCTGCATGCGCTCTGGGAGCTGCCTGGGAAATTCATCAGTCAGCGCCACCCAGCCTTGGTGGAGATGCAAGTAGAAAACAAAAACAAACTACCAGGGACAACCACAAACTTCCCCCTTTCAAACCTGTGGGTCCTGTGCACAGTCTGCACTCTCCCCAAGGCTCCTGGGGCAGGGCAGGGTGCTCAGCCCCAGAGGACATCCCCAATCCCTTTAAGAGAGGGCAAATTCCCCAGAGGTGGTTGGGTTTCCCCCTAGACTGGGAGGCCCTCCTATCTTCCCACTGGTCTCACGCCCACAAGCTCCCAGATCCTCTGGCCAGAGACACCCAATGAGGACCTTGTCTGTCCCAGTGGTGCAGAGGCAGGACCACAGAAGAGGAAGGCCCAGTGGATTGGGGCTCAGACAGTGGCCCAGGCCTGTTTCTCCATGAAGAGGACAGAGAGAGAATGCTGGCCTCCACCTACACATACACACCCTCCAGGGCTGCTTCCTGCAAACAATGCCATCCAGGGGGCCTCAGAATAAGAACCAGCTGCCCCCAAGCCGGTCTCGTCCTGAACAAGTCTCTCCACCCCAACCTCCAGATCAAAAGTCATCCCCCCCCAAGAAAGTTGGGGCAGAAGGTCTAGGCAAGGATCCCAAGGGCCAGCTCAGACATCTCACCCCTCCCTCCCTGATCCGTGTGTTTCCGGAAAACAAAGCCAGTGGCCAGGGCGGAAGGCGGAGGACGCTGCCAGCCGAACTGGGAGTTCCCCAACAGCACCCGCAACAGGTTCCCCAACAGACCCCTTTCCTTGCACCAAATCCACGGGCTCTGCACCTCAAAAGCTCCAGGACCACACAGTGAAGGTGGGGCACAGCAGAATAGGGAAGGACTGGGAGTGAGGAAGAACAAGGAGCCAGGCCTGACAGCAGGGGGCCATGGGACCAGGCGGGCAGGGGCCCTCAGACGAGCAGGCGATGGAGAAACACCTATGGGTGGGTGGTGGGATTGAGTCTTGGGATCAAGAGAAGGGACAGCTGGGCTGGGAACCACACGGGGACGCGCAGGATCTGGAGTGTGGGGGTCAACAGGGTAGGACCTGGAGTATGGTGGGCACGGACAGAGCCTAGAGATCCAAAGCAAAGGGTCGGTGGGGTTGGGGTCCCGGGATCCAGGCGCGAGGTCCGCGGGCTGCAACAGCTCCCCGGCGTGGAGGCGGGGTCACCGGGCGGGGCGGGGGCCGGATCTCGGGGTCCGCGGGACCTCCGGCGTGAAAGCCGGGTCACTGATGGTCACCAGGGCCCGGAGCTCGGCGGGTAAAGCGCACGGCGGGGGTCCCCGGCGCGGTGGCAGGGCTCCCAGGGGCGCCGAGCTGGGGCGGGGCTGTGGGGTCGCGTGGGGCGGATACCCGGCGGCGGGCGCGCGCGTAGTTACCTGCGCTCCGCCTGGGGCCCGCGGGCGGCGGCGGCCGGCCTCAGCAGCGCGGCGTCCCCCGCTCCGGGCCCCGCGCGCGCTCGCGGTCCGGCTCGGGCTCCGGCGCCCGTTCGGGCCCCCGCTCCGGCTCCCGCGCCGACGGGGCCGGCCTCGGCATGTTCGGCGGGAGGGCCGGGCTCGCCGCTCCGCCGCGCCCGCTCCCGGGCCCGCGCGCCTTACGCCGCCAGCGTCGGCCAGCGGGGGGCGGCGGCC
The DNA here is from genome assembly GCA_025594165.1 of Tamias sibiricus. Taxonomy (NCBI): domain Eukaryota; kingdom Metazoa; phylum Chordata; class Mammalia; order Rodentia; family Sciuridae; genus Tamias; species Tamias sibiricus. The sequence continues at coordinate 1,380,581 of CM046673.1, read as the reverse complement.
TGCGCGCACCACTGCGCAGGCGCGGCTGCGGCGCGGGACGCGCGCGCCGCGCACGTCACAGCGTGGGGCGGGGCCGGGGCGGGCGGGGCGATGGCGCGTCTCTTTGCGACAGCGCGGGCTGCCGCGCGACAGTCGCTGCGCCTTGCGGCCGCCCCGAGGCTGCTGGGCCTTCGTCCTCTGGGACGTCGGAGTCGCTCGGCCGCGGGGGCTTGCGCAAGCGGGGAAAGCGGCCTAGCGGATCCCAATCTCCGGGGGGGTGTGGCTTCCGCCGCCCGCCCGCCTCGCCGTCGCCATGACGACTCTTGTCCTGGCGCCACCCCGCCGCCGCGTCTGTGACGCCACGGTCTCGCCATCTGACGTCATGACGGGTGGTGCCGCGGGGCGTGGTTTGCGTGGGCGCGCCGGGAGTCGGCGCCGTCCGGAGGGTCTTGCTGCCCCGCGGCGAGCGGTCACACGAGGGCCCGCGGCGGCGGGGAGTGCCGCGTGTGCACCAGGAACGGTGGCTACCGCGGCGGGGGCTGCCCGCCGAGCTGAGCCGTGGCCACGCTGACCGGGAGGAGTGGCGGTGTCAACCTGCAGCGGTCACCGGGGCCGCCGTCCGAGCGGGCCGCTGGGCCTGCGGTGCCAAGAGCAGGCCGCGCGGCCCTGGAGCCGTTTGGGAAGCGCTTTCCCCTGCACCGTCTGCCTGCTTCCGCCCCGAGGAGGGAGCCTGCGGAGCGGGCCTGCCCCGGGACGGGCCCTGGAAGCAGGGCTACCGGGCCTCCAGAAATGGCTCCTGGTGTCCCCACGTACCCGCCGCTTCCCGGTGGTGGCGGACACGTACCCATTTACCTACTCGGTGCCTGCCAGCGGCTCTGAGGGTAGAATGGCCAGCTGGGATCTTGGCAGCGTGTCCCCAGGATTGGGGAGGCACCAGAAATAAACGGACACGGTGGTTTCCCATGTTTAAAATGGTGTGTGGAAGGGCACCTGCGCAGGGTACTTTCTTGGGCCAAATGACCAGAGCAAGCCAGACCCTAAAGGCTAAATGTAATAAGAAGGGTCCGTGGTCTCCTGCAGGTCCGTAGCCACTGAGAACTGCAGAAAAGAGTTCAGCCCAGTGGGAAGTGTTCTGGGGGCCAGCCCTGGGAGGTGTAGGTAGCAGGTGTTTCTGCAGCATTGAGAGAGGCTGGCAAGCAGCCCAGCGTCGGCCCTGGGGTGCCCACGGCTGTGGCCCTGTTAGCCTTTGTTGCTTGTTTATCTTCTCCCAATCTCCAGTTCTGCCTGCTGGAGTGCACACAGTAGTTGCTCAATCTTTGTGAGTGACTGCATATGGTGAATGGATGAATGAACAAACTCCGCAGCCCTCCCAGAATTTTTTTTTTTTTTTTTTTTTTTTTTTTTTTTTTGTGTGGTACCAGGGATTGAACTCAGGGGCACTCGACCACTGGGTCACATCCCCAGCCCTTTTTTATATTTTATTAGAGACAGGGTCTCACTGAGTTGCTAAGTGCCTCGCCATTGCTGAGGCTGGCTTTGAACTCGCGATCCTCCTGCCTCAGCCTCCCAAGTGCTGGGATTACAGGCATGCGCCACCGCGCCCGGCTCCTCCCAGAATTTTGAGAAAGACAGCCTTTTATGTTCTCAGACTTCTAGTGCTTTCTCTTCTCCCATCCTTGACTTTCAGGAAAACCTGCCTTCAAGCACTCAACCCCAAAATGGGTGCCTCCTCCAGGGCCATTTGCATTTTAAACCTCAGTTGTGGCCATGCTTCTGCAAAAGAGTGACCATGCAGCTGGAAGAATGCAGGACACAAGGTCAGGGCTGGGGCTGTACCAGCCAGAAGCTGTGTGACTCAGGGCCAGTCACTCACCCTCTCTGTCCTCTGCATTTTTGTAAACGTGGGATAGGGCCCAGGGGTACATCATAGGAATCCACAAATTAATGAATAAAAAACTGCTGGCACAAGACCAGAAAATGTATTTTATTTTTGTAATATTTATTTATTTGTTTTAGTTGTACACGATGCCTTTATTTTTACATGGGGCTGAGGATCGAACCGCGCACGTGCTAGGTGAGCGCTCTACTGCTGAGCCACAATTCCAGCCCCAAGAAAATATATTTCTAATCGTGGGCTATTTGAAAAAGCAAATGGTGCAGGTGGTGGGGAACACCTCCTGTCATCCCAGCGAGGCAAGAGGATCACGGGTTCTAGGCCAGCCTGGGTAACTTAGTGAGGCCCTGTCTCAAAATAAAAGGGCTGCAGATGTGGCTCAGTGGTGGAGCTCCCCTAAATTCAGTCCCCAGTTCCACACAAGAAAAAGTGAGTGGCTTCTGTGCTTCCCGTTTTGTTGCTGCTGATGCTGGAGGAGGAACCCAGGTGTCACACATGCAAGGCAAGTGCCCCACCACTGAGCTGCCCCACCGCTGTTTGGGAAATGGTCTTGCTGAATTGTCCATTTGCAACGCTCCTGCCTCCGCGTCCTTGGTTGCTGGCGTTACAGATGTGCACCACCATGCCTGGCCCTCACTTGGTCCACTTCAGGGGTGCTCCATACTAACACAAGGCCAGGGCTGGGGCTGACATAGGCTGGTCGGTCATAGGGAAGCTGGCGGGTGTGTGTGTGTGTAAACAGCCCCTTTGGGGGGTCTTCGGGGCCCACTGTCTCCGCCTCGTTGTTGCTGTGCCCAGTGTCCAGCACCAGCCCAGGCATAAGCAGGTGCCCTGGCTCACATTTATCAAACCAAGTTCAAGTGACGCAGGCCTCCTTCCCCACCTGGTGTGGGGCCTGTGCTTGGCGTGGGAAGCCCAGGATGCAGGTGACCAGTTGCTCCTTGGGACCCTTGCCTCTGCTGATTCGCATATTCCCATTTTCAGGATGTGGAAACAGGTTTAGAGAAAGTAAACTAAGTGCCCACCGTGCCTGGGATTGGAACCTCCAACGCTGCTCTTACCTGGCGAGAGCACTGCCTCCCAGCGTCACCTGCGGTGGGGACAGCACAGGGCCCGCCCCGCCACAGTCACACAGCAGCTGCAGGATGTAGGGCTCTACCCAGACTGGAGAGCACGCAGGACTGGCTGGGGGCCAGGGTTCCTGTGTTTAGAGGTTTGAAACAGGCCAGAAGACGGGCTGTGAGGGCACAGGGTCGAGCTGGCCACCAGCTCTGGCCGGCACAGCAAGAGCCCGTCTGATCTCCTCCCGTGAATGTTGCGGGTAGCGGAAGTGTTGGCCCGCTGGTATTGCTGGCAAAACAGATGGCGGACTCGGCCTGGTCTGGCCTCTGGAGCATCTGCCCTCCCGTTGTCTAACAGCACAGGGGGCTGACCATCCCCATTTACCTGAGTTTTCTGAAGCATTGGGATTTCAACAGGAAGTCCAGCAGCCCCCCGCGACAGGCCCCGAGCGTGGGCATGCAGTGCCTTATCAAGGACCCCCAGCAGCTGCAAGGAGGGCGGCCGTTCACCACCATCCCTGAGGCTAAGGTCGAGGGGTGAGTGATGTTATGGACACCGTGTGTCCCCCAAAGGCTCACGTGACAGTGCAGGAGTGTTCAGAGGTGAAATGGTTAGACTGTGACCTGGGGGTGGACTGACTGTTCTGATGGATCGTCTGAATGGAGCACTCGGTGGTAACCACAGGCAGGTGGGCATGGCTGGAGGGCGTCGGGCACTGGGGCACTCTTGGGGACTGGGTTTTGTCCCTGGCTCCTCACAAGCTCTGCTTCCCCCCCCCCCCCCCCACACTCCATCATGTTCTGTCTCAGCTCCGCCCCAGAGCAGCAGTCAGCGACCATAAACTGAACCTCTGAAACTTGAGCCCCAAATACAGTTTTCCTCCTCTAAGTTGTCACAGCAGCGAAAAGACAAAACAAATGCTAGCCGGGCGCGGTGGCGCATGCCTGTAATCTCAGCACTTTGGGAGGCTGAGGCAGGAGGATTGCGAGTTCAAAGCCAGCCTCAGCCATGGCGAGGCACTTAGCAACTCAGTGAGACCCTGCCTCTAATAAAATACAAAAAAGGGCTGGGGATGTGGCCCAGTGGTCGAGGGCCCCTGAGTTCAATCTCTGGTACCGAAAAAAAAACAAATGCTGTCCCCTCCATAATTCATGTCCACCTGGAACCTCATAATACGAACTTATTTGGAAACAGTGTTGTCCTGGATATAATTGCATTAAGTTGAGGTCGTAGCTGGATGCGGTGGCATACACCTGTGACCCCAGCAGCTCGGGAGGCTGGGGCAGAAGGATCACAAGTTCAAAGCCAGCCTAGCAACTTAGTGAGACCCTGAGCAACTTAGCAAGACCCTGTCTCTAAATAAAAATATATAGGGGCTGGGGTTGTGGCTCAGCGGCAGAGCGCTCGCCTCGCACGTGTGCGGCCCGGGTTCGATCCTCAGCACCACGTAAAGATAAATGCATTGCATTGTGTACAACTAAAGCAAATAAACATTTAAAAAAATATATATATATATATATAAAGGGCTGGGATGTGGCTCAGTGGGTTCAATACCTGGTTAAAAAAAAAAATGAGGGCTGGGATTGTGGCTCAGTGGCAGAGCGCTCGCCTAGCACGTGCGCGGCCCGGGTTCGATTCTCAGCACCACATAAAAATAAAGGCATGTGTACAACTAAAAAAGTAAATAAATTAATATTTTTTTTAAAAAATGAGGTCATAAGCTGGGTGCAGCGCCCGCGCCTGTCATCCCAGCTACTCCGGAGGCTGAGGCAGGGGGATCACAACTTTGAGGCAAGCCTGGGCAGCTTAGCAAGACCGGTCTTAAACTAAAGGACTGAAAGTGTTGCTCAGTGGTTAAGTGTCCCTGGGCTCAATCCCCAGTACCAAAAATAAAATGAAATTTCAGTGGTCCTGAGTCCAGTGATGGATATCTCTAGAAGACACACAGAGAAGTCACTCGGACACAGTCAGAGATGGGGCCAGTGCAGCCACTATCCCAAGGCTGCCTGAACCCCAGGAGCGGGGAGAGACGGGAAGCACCTCCCCCAGGAGATGCAGCTGCCGTGCTGCCGCCTCTGTTGCCAGCCAGGAGGGGGGGACTGAGCCCATGGCCGCCGCCCCCTGGGGGGCCGCCCCCCTGGGGGGACTGAGCCCATGGCCGCCGCCGCCGCCCCCTGGGGGGACTGAGCCCATGGCCGCCGCCCCCTGGGGGGACTGAGCCCATGGCCGCCGCCCCCCACCCTGGGGGGGACTGAGCCCATGGCCGCCGCCGCCCCCTGGGGGGACTGAGCCCATGGCCGCCGCCGCCCTGGGGGGACTGAGCCCATGGCCGCCGCCGCCCCCTGGGGGGGGGGGACTGAGCCCATGGCCGCCGCCGCCCCCTGGGGGGACTGACCCTGGGGGGGGGGGACTGAGCCCATGGCCGCCGCCCCCTGGGGGGACTGAGCCCATGGCCGCAGCCCATGGCCGCCGCCCCCCTGGGGGGACTGGGGGGACTGAGTGGCCCATGGCCGCCGCCAGCCCCAGCAGACGCCCTCTGAGAGGCTGGGCTAGTCCCGGTCAGCACCTCGTGGTCTGGGTCAGGTTGGGAGCCATGGACAGCAGGAGTCAAGTGACTCACGCCCAAGGTGGCCTCTCATGACACGCTGTTTTCCTGAATGTGTCCAGCGAGGAAGGGCCCAGCCAAGTCCCGGAAGGGCATAAAGAGGCAGGGAGGACTTGCCCTGCAGCTGCTCTCCGCCAGGTGCCTGGCCTCAGTCTCCTCTGCACGAGGACGGGGTGGGCCTGGCCCAGCCTGCCAGGTGGACCTGCTCACAGGAAGCTGGCCGGAGGGGCTGGTGGCCTGGGGGTGTGCGTGCGCAGGAGGGAGGAGCAGAGTCCCTGGCCGTCCTGGCCTGGGCATCTCCAACACCCCAGCCCACGCTGGACGCCACTTCTGAAGCTCCCCTCGGTCTCCCCGCTCTTAGCCGCTCCCTCCTCCCTGGAGACGCAGGCCACAATCCTGCGGGTCCGGCACCAGGGCTGGAGGCGGAGGTTTGTAGAGCAGGGGGCACCCCCTGGGAAACAAGGCTGCCTGGCCCAGCTCCCAGTGTCTGGAGGGCACCATGGAGAGCAGGACTGCTCGTCCAGCCCGCACTCCACCCGGTGTGAGGCTAGCCCGGGAGGAGCTGGGCCTGGGCTGTGCGGGGGCCACTGGGCCTGCCTGTCCCCTAGACAGGGCATCCAGAGGACAGGTGCCCTCCACCGTGCCCTCTGGGTGAATGCATGTGTGGCTGGTTGTTGTCGCCTGAAACAGGGCTCCTACAGCTGGTGTCCAGTGCATGCTGTGGCCTGCAGGGCGCAGGTCCATGTGTGCTGCAGGTGGTCCTCTGTGGGGACACCCCACCCGTCCTCTTCCTCAGCTCCTGGGTCAAGATGTGACCACCTGCTGCAGCACGTGTTCCCACCCGGTGCCCGTCCAGGTTCCCCCCCACAGGACTGCCTGATCGTGACCTTGAGCTCCAGACCCGCGAGCCCAAGCAGCCCTCCCTTCCCCCACGAGCACCTGTGTCACGCAGGGCGCACCTGGCTGGCCGCGGGCTGAGCCTCGGTGCCAGGCTGGCGGTCTGGTGAGCCTGTGGAGACGAGCGTGCTGGGGAGGGCACACGTGTGTGCACGGGGGGCGCTCCTGACTGGGCTCGCGGGCGTCGCCTGGCCCGGGGACAGGCCCGCTCCAGGTGCTGCTTCCCAGAGCCGCCAGGTGTGCTGCAGCCCTCTGGGAGGTGGCCTTCTCTGGCGATGTGTCCTTGGCTGTTGCTCCAGTGGCCTGGCACAGTGGTACTGAGGAATTCCGGGAAGTGACAAGGTCTTCCCTGTGTCCCTGTCACTGAGGCCAGCTGTGGAGGGCAGCCCACAGTGGACGAGGTGCCCAGAGCACAGGGAAAGCGACCTGTGGCGGACACGAACGGGGCGGCCCTGTTCCCCAGCTGTCTCCCGCCCGACATCTGGCCCTAGGCCAGCTCTGCGTGAGCCTGGTGGTGCTGCCCTGGCACCTAGGCCCAGGCAAGGGGTGGCCACAGGTCACCAGTAAGGGGACATGAAGGAAAAGGCAATCCTTCAAAACTGTGGTGGCCAGACTCTGCCTCTCCCCATCAGAGACCGCGGCTGTGCTGGGACGAAGCGTTCCCTGCAGTGTGCAAGGCCCTGGCTCCCTCCCAGCACTGGACAAAGGACAGGGACCAGAAAGACCCTGAGTGCGCACCTGTGCTCCTGCCCCTGGACATGCAATGGCCTGGGCCCCCCCTGGGACCTGCCAGCCAGGGGCCGGCGCCCAGTGCAGGCCCTCCACGGGGGCCTCCAGGACCATGAGCCTTCCCTCAGCCTGTGTCGCCTGCTGCTCAGCAGCGGCCGCAGCGGCAGGCTGACCGGGCTGCGGGCAGCTCGGGGAAGAGCACCCGCCTGCCCTGCTCCAGGCCCTGGGTGCGAGGAAGGAAGGGAGAAAGGGGAGGGAGAAGGCAAAGAGGAGGGAGGGTGCGAGGGAGGGAGGACCTTCGCGTGGAGGGACCGAGCTCCTGGGGCCAAGGGGAGCTGCAAGGTGGGCAGACTGCAGCCGGGGCGCACAGAGATGGCCTCAGGAGGGACCTGCAGAGACGGCCTCAGGAGGGGCCCGCCCAACTGGAAGCCAGAGGGCAGGGCGCAGTCCCCACAGCCACAGGACAGGGATGTACAGGAGGGACCAGGACCAGTTCAACAGGATGGTCCCCCGGCCTGAAGAGTCCCACCAGCGGCAGTGGCCACCAAGGGTCCCCAGGGCAGCCAGGCCTTGTCCCTCCATCACGATTGATTTCCTCATTCCCTGGACCATCCTGGACCCCAAAGGGACAGGGCACTCGCAGAGAAGCCTGTGTCCTGCCTGGTTCCCAGTCCACAGCCATTTTTTTCATTTGCCGGGCTGTTTGTCAGGGGCTGGCAAACGGCCATTTGGAGTCTCCCATGAAGACAGACGGGGGGGATGGACAGGGGACACTCAGGAATAACTGGAGGAAGACGTGTTTCAGGGACTGTAATGGGGGTTCTGGGGCTCTGGCCTGTGGTGGGGATGGGCTGTGGAGGCGCAGGGAGGCGTGGTCGGGGCAGTCTGGGCACTCTGGGGCGAGGTCTGAGGAGCCCAAGGGTGCCCCAGCACCAAGTGGCGTGGCTGCAGCCACTGCACAGGGGAAACAGGTGGAGGATGAAGGGCAAAACTCACACTGGGGACGGCCGTGCAGCCAAGGGATTTATTAAATGGCCTTTATGGATGGTTAAGGGTAGAAAAGGAACAGGGAGCAGAATCAGGGAGAGGGAAGAGTGCAAGCTCTGGTGGGAGAAAGGAATCAGGGAGAGGGGGGGAGTGTGCAAGTTCAGGAAGTGTGCAAGCTTTGGTGGAAGAGTGTGCAAGCTCTCAACGGAAGGTGGGAGTCTGGTTGCACCGGCTGCAAATCTCTGGAGCTATTGGCTGGGGCTGGGGCAGTTGCCGTAGGGCTGGAGACGGTGGGTCTAAGGCTCGTGCAGTGGCTGCCTCTTCTCTGTCTCGGAAGTCTTCTGTCTCATTGTCTTCCGCTTCTTGTCATCCGTCTTCTCATTGTCTCACTCTCTTCGTCTGGCTCTCAAAAACTTCCGATGGACGGGAGTTTATATAGGGATTACTGGTGTGTGGGGGGGTGTACCAGAGCGAACCTTAAGCCTATTGGCTCTTTGCGGGGTGTGTGGGGTGAGGGTAAACTTTAAGCCTATTGGCTCCTGCTCGTGGTGTGAGGGCAGCTTTCAAGCCTATTGGCTCCTGGCCATGAGGTGAGGGCAGCCTTCAAGCCTATTGGCTCCTGCCGGGGGATGATGAAACATCCTGCCCAGAGAACAGAGCAATCTTTTGGCCCTCTGCCTGTGGAACAGGGCGAACTTTTAGTGACCTTTAAGCCCATTGGTTCCTGCCCATCTAACAGAGGACAGGCAGGGGTCTTGGTGACAAGCCGAGGCTGGCAAGGGGCTCGCCCGTGTCCTCTGGGCACCCAGCACTCCTGACCACAGGCACACACGTGTGAAGATGGGTCCTCAGTGGCTGGGCTGCAGCAGCCAGGGCCAGGGGCCAAGCGGCTTGCACAGCTGGAGGCTGCAGGGCCTGGGCCGTGGTGAGGCAGAATGGCTTCCTCCTCAGCCTCGAGGCGAAGTCTGTTCAGTTCCCAGCCTTGGAGGGGCTGGAGACCCTTAGTATTTGCTCAGAAGAGCCTCCAGACCGCTGCCTGGGGGGACCCCAAGTCTCTTCCTGTTTAGTGCTAGGAAGGGGACCCAGGGCCTCACACATGCTGGGCAAGCCTCCCCCCACTGAACCGCGCTTCCAGCCTTTCTTACCGTGTTTTTGTGTGTGTGTGTGTGTGTGTGTGTGGTACCGGGGATTGAGCTCAGGGCACTCGACCACTGGCCACATCCCCAGCCCTTTTTTGTATCTTATTAGAGGCAGGGTCTCACTGAGTTGCCAAGTGCCTCGCCATTGCTGAGGCTGGCTTTGAACTTGCAATCCTCCTGCCTCAGCCTCCCAAGTGCTGGGATTACAGGCGTGCGCCACCGCGCCCAGCTCTTACTGTTTTGAGACAGGGTCTCACAAGTTGCCAGGATGGCCTGGAACTTGCAGTCCTCCTGCCTTGGCTGGGACGAAAGGCGTGGCCCCTGGGTCGCTGGAGTACCCCTTTTATAAAGAGCCCAGTCACCCTGATGACCTCGGCGTGCCTCATTGCACGTGCAGACTCCATTGCCCAATAACATCACCTGAGTCCTGGGGCTGGGACTTCACCACGCGTACAGGGACGAGATGCAGTCCTCTGCTTGCTTCTGGGTCCCGTCTGTGGGCCTCGCGTGTTCCCATAGGGTCCCCACGTGGGTCTCTGCAGGCAAGGCCTGGTCCTCACAGGCCGCCTTCTCGGGATGCCCTCGGCTCCTGCCACGCCCACACGCCCACGGCGCTCTCCTCAGGGCCGCACCGCGGTTTCCTTGTCTGTAAGACGCTTTCCCCAACGGAAAACCTCGAGCACAGAGGAGGGAGGACACGGAGGGACCCGGGTCCCCGTGTGGACGTGGAGACGCTGGGCCCTGCACACTGGAGGCTAGCTCTGCCGCCAGGGAAGCGGGCATGGTAGGGGCACCTCGAGGACTGGACACAGGCCAGGCTCACCCTGGCCACTGCTCTGGGATTCACTGGTGGATGGGAAACCTGGGGACACACACATAAGCGTCACACACCACAAACAGCCCCTGCTCAGTCTGATGCAAAAAAACAGGGTTTATTTCCAGAATATTTCCACATAACAAACCCACCAGCCTCAAGGTGCAGGGCTGGCAGGTGGGGCAGGTGCTGCTGGCAGTTCAAGGCTCTTCCCCACGGTGGCCGAGTCACTCTGCCACCCAGGGGCACAGCCACAGGCAAGGCAGGCTCCCATGGGCAGAGGCTGGCTGGGGTGTCGTGGGGTTCTGGGGACCGGGCCTGCCTCTGCACCTGGCTGCCTTCACCTCTGCCCTGGGGCAGAGGACACGGGTGCCTGGCACTGGGTGGCCCCTGGCGGGGCTGGCCAGCCCACACAGAGCTGGGAGGGGCCTGCCCTGCGAAGAATAGACGGCAGCACAGAAAGGCCACCAGCACAGAAAGGCCACCGAGGGGAGTCTTGCCCAGATGTCATCAAAGGGGCTACAGGTCTGCGCAGGGGACGCTCTGGTTCTGTGGTCTTTGATGACCTTGTACTGTAGGCGGACACAGCCCCTCTAGTTTATTTATGCATGTTTAGTGTGTGCTGAGGAGGGAGCCCCGCACCTCACCTGTGTGAGGCGAGCGCCCCACCACCGAGGGGTGGGAGGGAGGGAGGCAGGCGTCCTCCAAGGCACAGTCCTGGGGCCCACCCTGCCCTCCCACAGGCCGCCCAGGTGCTTCCTGGGACACCTGAGCAGGAGGCTGGCCTGTCTCGCCCCCGCTGCCCGGAGCGAGGCCCTCAGCTCGCCTGCTCTGGGAGGCGCGCCCCTGCCTGGCCCTGGGTGCAGGGTGCAGACTGGGCACGTCCGAGGAGTTCAGGGACCTGACAGCCACGGTGGAGCTCCAAGACCCTGTCCAGGCAGGACCCGTGGGGAGGAAGGCTGGGCGGCAGCGCAGGTCACTGGGCAGGTGGGATCTGCCTCTGGGCGCCCCAGCGGGCTGGTCCTTGTGAGTCGCTGGCTGCAGGTGGGCAGGTGTGTAGGAGGATGACAAGGACACGGAGGGCCGAACGTGCACCGGGCCCTGCCAGGCCTCTTCCTGGTGGCACCAAGGTGCCACGCGCAGCCCGGAGTGAGGACGTTGTCAGCAGCTCTGGACGGACAGTGGGCACCAGCCTGCTGCTGCTGTCCCCCGGGGCCCTGTGGCTGGGCCCTCTGAGACCTGGAGACAGGCCACGCCTGCCACTGTGGTGCTGGGTGGGGGCCACGTGCTCTCAGGAGCTGCCAGGCCGGGCTGGCCAGGAGCGCTGCTGTGGGGCAGGAGGAATACGGGGTCCACGGGCCCTGCTGGGGAGGGCCCGGGGACAGACGCCTCAGGCTCGCGGACCTGAGGGGGCAGCAGGAGTGGGAGTGGCTGAGGAGGCAGGGGCAGCACGGCCAGTGGCTCCCCTAAGGCCACTGGCTGCCACTGGCCGGGTAGTTGGGCACGGTGGGGTACTCGGGAAGACTGTTCCCCGAGAAGTTGTTGAACTGGGCCTCCCGTGAAGGGGGGTTTCGCCAGGCGCCCGTGCTCCACTCTGTCTGCGCCTTCTGGAAGTTTCCGCCAGTCCCACGGTAGATTCTGTGCACCTACGAGGCCAGAGGAACGGAGCAGAAAGGTCAGAGGTCAGTGGTGTGGCAGGGCCACCTTCGTCCCTGAGCATCTGCGAACGCGGCCTGGGAACACAGCCACACCGGCTCCGTCACCACAGCCTCGGCCACTGGGGAGACCCCGAGACGGGCAGCACGGCCTGCAGAGGCCAGGACGAGGCACGTGTGGACACGGTGGACAGGGGCAGGCATGCCGCGCGCGCCAGCACAGCGAGAGGGAGGGACGCCGGCGGGAGGGCACCCAGGCAGCTGTCAGAGAGCAGGCTGGGGCAGCGGCCTCCAGAGGGCAGCAGGCCCCCGCTGGCGTCAAGGAAGCCGCGAGCAGAGCACCCACCTCTCCACCCGAGGAGCCCCAGCCCTCATGGCGTGGGCCAGGGCCGGGGGACACCATGCCTGCTGCCGCAGGCCCAGCTGAAGTAGCGGAGCCTAGAGGCGCGGGGCGGCGGGGGGCGGGCAGCCTCAGCTGCTGGGCAGGGCTGCTCCCCCGGGGCAGGGCGGGGACCTGGCCAAGCCCTGGGCACAGGTGCAAGTCCCCACCGACAGCCTCGCCTCGCCTCACGGGCGGCCCTCGGCGGAGGCAGCAGTGGGCTGGAGAAGACCGGGCCACTGACCCACCTGAGGACCGCCTGTCCAACGTGGCCACAGGCTTTGGGCACGGCCGCACCCTCCCCAGGGACCAGGGTCTCCCCACTGCAGAGGGCTGCGCCTCCGGCACCCTGGGCTGCACCACCTCCCCAAGTGGGGGTGATTTCTTTTTCTTTTTTTTTTTTTTTTTTTTTGTGGTACCAGGGATTGAACTCGGGCACTCGACCACTGGGCCACATCCCCAGCCCTTTTTTGTATTTTATTAGAGACAGGGTCTCACTGAGTTGCTAAGTGCCTCGCCATTGCTGAGGCTGGCTTTGAACTCGCGATCCTCCTGCCTCAGCCTCCCAAGTGCTGGATTACAGGCATGCGCCACCGCGCCCGGCTCTTTTTCTTTTTTTTAATGTTTATTTATTTGCTTTTAGTTGTACACAATGCGTTTATTTTTACGTGGTGCTGAGGATCGAACCCGGGCCCCGCACGTGCTAGGCGAGCGCTCTACCGCTGAGCCACATCCCCAGCCCTCTTTTTCTTTTTTTAAAAAATATTTATTTACTTGCTTTAGTCGCACACAATGCCTTTATTCTTACGTGGTGCCGAGGATGGAAGCCGGGCCACGCACCTGCTCTGAGGAGCGCTCTGCCGCTGAGCCCCAGCCCCAGCCCAATGCAGGCAATTTCAATAGGCGAAAACCAGCTTTCCCGTCTAGCCGTCCTCCAGCTGGGCCTGGTGGGCTGTCTGCCCCTCTGTGCGTCCCTCCGTCTTAGCACCCAGCCTGCCTTTGGGTGCAGCCCAGAGCCCGCCCTGCAGCCTGAGGCCAAGCTCGGGAGAGGCTGGCCAAGAGTCTGGGGACCTGCCCTGGGCCTCCACCCTCCCTGACAGGAGGCTCCTGGGCCTAAACCCTGGGGCAAACCGCACGGCATCCACTCAGCCCCTGACGCCTCTGCGTCCTGGGGCAAACCGCACGGCATCCACTCAGCCCCTGATGCCTCTGCGTCCAGGGTTTCAGCACGAGCCGGGCAGAGGGGCTGCATGTCCCCCGCTGGCCCCAGACTCTGGGTCTCTGTGAGCTCCTGGTGACATTCTACAGGTGTGTTGCTAGGGACCAAGTGCCCCGCAGGACTCCCTGGAGGAGACTCTGGAGGCCCTGCCTGGTCTCCTCCACTTTCCCGGCCTCAGTGAGGGGAGAGGAGGGGCAAGGGCTGTACATCCTAGGACCCGGGACTCACCTTCATGATGGCCACGGCCATCATGGCGGCCGACACAGAGAACATGCCGGCTGACAGCAGCATGACCACGGCGGCCCCGATGCTGGTCTGGAAGAAGTTGATGGCTGCCAGCCAGCCGCTGCGGGGACAGGGGGCTTCAGCACGCACACCGCACAAGGCACGGGCCCTCACGTGCAAAGAGCTCAGGGAGAAAAATGGAACCCGTGGAAGAACGGGCACTCGAGGGCCACCAGGTGACCAGTGCCACCCGCAGTGTTCAGTGACCAACTGGGGCACGGTCACCCGAGGTGCCCTTTTCCTGCCACCACGTGGCCAGCTCATGTGCGTGAGAGGACTGAGGATGAGGGTGCCGCCAGTGCCCTTTGTGGAGGGCCAGGGGCACCGTCCAGAGGGTGCGGCCGCCCTGCGCCTCTCGTCCCCCTCCCCTCCACGTTTTTTTACATTAACCAAGTGATACAAAATCACCATGTTCTGCCAACGCCAAGCGCCCGCGGCTCCCACGCTGCGGTGAGGCCTCCGCGGGCTCTCCTCCTCTTGCTCTCCCCTGCCCTGCCCGGGACACTCGTGGGAGCGGCGGGCAGCTAGAGGAGGGAGGGGCAGCTGGGCCAGGGGCTACGCCTGGTGTGAAGAGGTGGGCTGGGCCCAGAGGCCCTTCCTAGGGCCCCTAGAAAGGCTCCCCGCGAGCTGCACCGCGAGGCCCGCCCGCTCACAGCAGCCGATGGCTTACCACGCGCCCCATCCTGAGAAGCCTATGGCCTGGATGACCGTCAAGACAAACTGGGCTCCAAAGATGAAGAAAAACGCCATGAAATTAAAGGAGCTGTCGGCCCTGAAGGGGACAGAAAGCGTGACCACGACTGTGGTAGGCCCTGCACACCGTGGACAAGCTGCTGCCCGCAGCACAGTGCAGGGACCCTGCGTGCCCGGCCGTGTCCAGGGCTGCAGTGGGGAGGGCGGCCTGGGAGGGCAGGGACGCGCCTGCCGCGCCGTCCCGCTGCCAGCTGTGCTCCTGCGGCCCCACAGGCCTGCGCCAGCCCAGCGCGGGGCGTCCGACCTGTCTTCAAGAAGGGCCTGGGCCTTCCGGACCCGGAGTCTTGGGCCAGCACGACACATGCTCAGGTCACTGCAGGCGGGCCAGCTGAGGGCGATGGCCACAGCAGAGGACACACATGGGCACAAGTGGAGACGGCCCAGCGTCCACCTGTGACACGGGCAGCACCTCTGTCCGCAGAAGGACAGACACACGTCGTGCTCCACGTACACCAGGAGCCTCGGCTGGGGCAGGGCAGGGGACACGCTGCAGTGTGGACAGACCTGAGGGCCTGGTGCTCAGCCAGAGCCCGCCACACTAGGCCACGGCGCATGACCCAGCCAGAGGAGGGTCCAGGACAGAGGTCCAGGTCGGAAGCAGGGCTGGGAGGGCTGGGGGCTGCTCGTGGGGACAGGCTCCTTTGGGGACGGCAGCCTGCTCTGGAGGGAGGTGGTGGCACTGGCAGAGCCTGGGGAGCATCTGCAGCGCCCAGCACACTCGAGGCCACGGCAGGTGGGTGCGAGGGGCACCTGGGCTGTCATTATGTGAGCTGGTGACCACTGGATGGGGCCTGTGGGCTGCAGCCTGCCAAAGTGGCACGGACCTGTCAACCCAGTGGTCTGGGAGGCTGAGGCAAAAGGACTGCAAGTTCAAGGGCAGCCTCAGCAACTTAGTGAAGCCTGTCTCCAGATTAAAACAAGCAAACAAACAAAATGGGGCTGCAGTGGTAGCTCAGGGGTAAAACGCTTGCCTGGCATGTGTGGGCACTGGGTTTGATCCTCGGCACCACATAAAAATAAATAAATAGAATGCATGTGCTGTGTCCATCTACGACTTAAAAAAAAAAAAAGGCCGAGGAGTGACTCAGCGGCAAGCCACGCTGGCACCACACTAGGCGAGGAGCGAGAAGAGCAGTGCCGACCACTGGGCGTGGTCCCGGGAAGCCCAGGTTCCCTCCGCACAAGGGAGGGGGCCACAAAGGTAGCCAGGACACCCCCACGGACATCGGGGCCACCCACCCTTCAGAGAAGGCAGACAGCACCAGAGGCGTCCACAGACCCCAAGAGGGGACAGGCACGGCAGACCTGGGGCATGGCTGACCCTGGCCCGCGCCCCCACCCTACCGGAAGGCCTTGTAGGCGGGCCGGAACCAGCACACGTAGCTGCAGGGGCTGAAGAGCAGCAGCCAGACCAGGGCCAGGCCGAAGTTCGCCCCCGCGCCCCCGCCGATCCACCACGCCAGGCACGCCACCAGGTTCACCAGAAGGGCCACGCAGTAGACTGTGGGGAGGGAGGCGTGCTGGGTGCAGGAGGGCCGGGCCACCGGGGCCTGCGGCCGGGACCCACCTGGAGCCCCACGCCCGCCGCCCGCCCACCCTGCGCCGGGCCGGGCCTCACACATCCACAGGCGGTAGATCCTCTTCACCAGCACCTGGTGCTCGATGGGGATCTCGTTGGCGAAGTCCTGGTAGAAGCAGGGCTTGAGCGGCAGGAACCGGGGCAGGGGCGGGAAGTTGTTCTCCTTTCCTGCAAGGAGAAGCCGCGACTGCCATCGTCCCCCAGGTCGGCCGCAGCTGTGTCCCAGAGCCCAGCACCTGCTGCCGACCTGCAGAAGGGCCTGAGCGGGGGTCACCCAGGGTCACCACAGGGTCCTCCTGAGAGGAGGCAGGAGGGCCAGGGCCAGGGAGCCTGGAAGACACCGCTGCTGGCCTGGAGCCCGTGGAGGGGGCCGAGCAGAGGGCTGTGGGGTCCAGGGGCCAGAGGAGGGGCGCCGACCCTGTCTGGGCCTCCCGAAGCGGCCTGCCGCACCTGGGTGCCAGGTGGCCCGGCCAGATCCTGGCCAGAACTCTAGGGCAGACGTGGTCGCAGCTTGTGGTGCTTTCGTTCTTTCTGTCCTTTTAAGTGCTTGCAGTGGTGGACGGACGCGACACCTCTGTTGCTTGTTTTCTGTGGTGCCGAGGGTGGAACTCAGCGCCCCACACGTGGGGGCCAGCACTCTGCCCCAGCCCAGCCCAGCCGCTGGTGCGACATCTCAGGGTGCTTGCGCCACCCAGCGGTGTGTCCCAACACCGTGACGTCTGTGGCCAGGAGGTCCCAGCAAGCGGAACTTGACAAAGCCCACAAACCTGGGCAGCTTCAGACCACTGGAACTGACACTCTCAGTCCTGGAGCCTGGAGTCCAAGATCCAGGTCTGGGCAGGGCCATGCTCCCTGCGCAGGCTCCAGAGAGGCCCTTCCTGTCCCTTGGCTTGTGGGCATGTCACTCGTCTGTCCCACTCCACACAGCCGTCTCCCTGTGTCTGTCCCAGTTTCCCTTTTTTTTTTGGGGGGGGGTACTGGGGATTGAACTCAGGGGCACTTGACCACTGGGCCACACCCCCAGCCCTTTTTTGTGTTTTTTAATTAGAGACAGGGTCTCACTGAGTTGCTGAGTGCCTCGCCATGGCTGAGGCTGGCTTTGAACTCGCGATCCTCCTGCCTCAGCCTCCCGAGTGCTGGGATGACAGGCGTGCGCCACCGCGCCCGGCTCAGTTTCCCTCTTTTTACAGGGATCACAGTCACTGGACTAGGCCCACCCTACGGCAGCAGGACCTCATCCTGTCACCTGCACAGACCTGTTTCCAATCGAGGCCCAGGGCAGCCCAGGGCCAGGACCAGGATAGGATGGGTGCTCTGGGGTGCGACTCGCAGGTGGCATGTGGGCGGACCCACTGCACATGCACGGGCCACATGCTTCCTCTGGGTGCCCTGCTGCTGGCAGCAGCCCTGAGTGCTGAGGGGCCAGACAAGCAGGGACAGGAGCAGGCCCGCCTTCCCGGGGCTCCCAGCGAGACGCTGCTGCAGAGCACCGAGTGGGTGCAGAGCGCAGGAGGCCCAGCGCCACGGGCCTCCCGGACCTCCATGCTGCAGCCCAGCGGCTCAGGGAGAGGAGCCAGGCGGCAGGCACAGCCAGGGCAAAGGCCCTGGGGTGGCCAGAGGGCAGGAGGTGGCGGGAAGCCACAGAGGAGCCTGGCGCCCTCCTCCTTTCTAAGCCAGAGTGCACAGGAAGTGGCCCAAGGAGTCACGGGCAGAGAGTGCAGAGAGCGGGCCTCTGACGACAGGCTGGGGCCGGGGCTCCTGAGAGAGCTGCTGGCGTCCCTTCTGCGCAGGGACCCCTCCCCGTGGCTCCTCCCGCCCCTGGGTACTCACCCCGACATTTCTGCTCCGGCCGGCCCGGCGGGGGCCAAATCCTGCAGCCACCTGAAAGGACATGGGACGTCAGGGCCACCTGACGCCCAGCTGCAGGCCCAGGGCCACCCGGGAGAAGTGCCCACTGTCCTGCGCGCCTTCCCGCAAGGCCAGCCCAGCTGGGATCCTGGCTCAGCAGGGGCCACTGCCCGGATGTGGGGCAGCCAGTCACCACTTCCCTCACACAGCTGGGCGTCCCCCGCGCCCCTCCCCGCCCTCTCTCCTGCCTCCAGCTCAGCCGGCTCTAAGCACCTCAGCAGCCCCGGGCCCGGGCGGCCACAGCTGGTGCTCGAGCAGGGCCCGGCGCTCTGCAGGCCTCCTGGAAGCAGGCGGGCCCAGGCGCATGGGCCCACCCGGCAGGGGCACGTCCTGCGCTAGCTGAGTCCTCCTCTGACTGCCCGCCGGGCAAAGCGGCAGTGCCACCCACAGCGGGCATCCGTCTCCCCAGGCTCACCTCTGCCCCAGCCGTGCCAGAGACCTGCCGCTGGCCCTAGCCCCGCTTGGCCCTTCCCTCCCAGAGGCCAGGTGGGCTCACAGCCAGCACAGGGTCCTGTCTGCTACTGGCAACCCCAGGCAGGGCTCCCTGCCTGCCCCGGGGTCCTCAAGGACACGCACGTCCTGGGTCCTGGGTCGGGTGAGGCGCGTCCCCGGGGAAACAGACAGGTGTCTCCAGACCTGGCTCCAGTGCACCCAACCATCTGGGACACTCACTGGCCCTTGGGGGTCTTCCCCACCACCCATGAGACACAGCAGATGGGACAGCCCAGGAGGGGCCACAGGTAAGCTGACCCTGACCTGGTCAGCGTTCAGACACTGCTGGAGATGCCCAGAGGCCAGAGAGGTGCCGCCTGGGGACCTTGTCAGAGCCCCCAGCTCCCCCGGCAGAGGCCTCCCTCCACAAGTCCCCTGGCCCGACACGCAGACCTTGCCCAGCCCCACCTGGCCCCAGGCTCCCTCCCCGGTGGTCACGCGGGTGCTCTAAGCGGGCAGCAGCTTGGTTCTGGGTAGTTTATTTGCACACATCGAAGACGTTTCTGACACAACCACGGAGACCGTCACACAGCCACGGAGATTCACAGAGGCCCCTCCCCAGGGCCCGCTGCCCCTCAGCCGTTGGGCAACAAGCCCTGGCCCTCCGGCTAGAAGGCACGGGCAGGCGGTGGGCATCCTCGGCACAGACAGAAGGCAGACCGCAGGGGAGCCCCGCAGGCCCAACGCACCGAGACTGGGCAGAAGCAAAGAGCCTCCAGCACAGGAAGGCGCAGGGCTGGGGTCGGGGTCCAGGCTAGGAGTTGGGGTCCAGGCGGCGAGGAAGGCGCAGGGCTGGGGCCGGGGTCCAGGCTAGGGGCCGGGGTCCAGGCTAGGAGTCGGGGTCCAGGCTAGGAGTCGGGGTCCAGGCTAGGGGCCGGGGTCCAGGCTAGGAGTCAGGGTCCAGGCTAGGAGTCGGGGTCCAGGTGGCGGAGGAAGGCGCAGGGCTGGGGTCGGGATCCAGGCTAGGAGTCGGGGTCCAGGCTAGGAGTCGGGGTCCAGGCGGCGGAGGAAGGCGCAGGGCTGGGGTCGGGGTCCAGGCGGCGGCACTGGCCCTCCAGCACCCCGCGGAAGACCTGGAAGCGGTGGTTGAGGCCGGGCTGGGCGTGGAGGCGGAAGCGTGTGCCCAGGGCGCCGTCAGGCGAGGGCGCCCCGTAGAAGACCCTCTGGATGCGGGAGTGGACGAGGGCCATGGCGCACATCACGCAGGGCTCGCGGGTGACGTAGAGGTCACAGCCGGTGCACACGTAGGGCAGGCCATCCTCCGCCAGGTCCTCCAGCTTGCGCAGGGTGCCTGCCCGCACAGGCTGGGCGGCGGCCGGGGTGAAGGAGCAGTCTGGGTGGCGCCTGAAGCTGCGGGTGCCCCGGCCCTGGCCCTGGGCCACCAGGTCCACACACACCATGACGGCGTGCAGCAGGGGGCTGCCCACGCGGCTGCAATCGTGGCCCGTGGCCAGCACCCGGCCCGAGGAGGGGTCCACCACGACGGCACCCACAGCCCTCAGGCCTTGGGCCGCTGCCCGCCGGGCTGCCCACACCCGCCCGCGCCATGTGGCTCTGCATCGCCGCCCGCTCCTGTGCCGAGAAGAGCTGCCCGGGCCAGGGCGCTGGTCACCTGCCTGTCCTCGTGGAAGGACGTGGGCCAGTGTGCCTGAGCCTCCTCAAACTGGCCCCGCGTCAAGGGCGGCCAGGCGGGCACAGGCACCAGGAAGGGCTGCCCGAGCCCCTGGGGGTCCACCGCCGGCCTCGGGAGGAGCTCGGCCAGCGAGCGCGAGCCCGCGGCCGGCCCCGCCAGGCACAGCAGCATTTCCAGGGCGCCTTGGCGGCGCCGCACCCGCTTGAGGTGCGGCTGGGCGGGCAGCGGGTGGACGGCGGCCACCTCCCGGAGCAGGCGCGAGGTCTGGCGCGGGTCGAGCACGGGCGCGGCGAAGGCCAGCACCAGCTCCACGTCCCGGGACTGCTGCTCGGACAGGACGGGGAGCGCCTGCCACGGCGCCGGCTCTCTCTCGGGGCTCCTGGCCTCCTTCTGCATGGGGCGGGTCCGCGGGGCCCAGGGCTGGCTCCATCCCGCGCGGCGACTGTGGGAGAGACCAGCAGAGCGTCATCCGTCCTGCGAGCGGGCAGCAGAGCGTCCTCCC
This sequence comes from Tamias sibiricus, assembly GCA_025594165.1. NCBI lineage: Eukaryota > Metazoa > Chordata > Mammalia > Rodentia > Sciuridae > Tamias > Tamias sibiricus. The sequence goes on along the minus strand of CM046673.1, from coordinate 1,360,070 downwards.
CGAGGCGTGGCTCCAGGGCTGAGCAGCCCTCTGCAGGCGGGGGCTCCGTCACGCGCACGCGCACGGCCCACCAGCTCCTGGCTGCACAGTCCAACCTGCCTCTGGCTCTCCAGTGACAGGACCTGAAGCTGACCGGCCAAGGGGCCTCCCGCCTGGCGCACCCGTCCGCACTCGGGACCACGGAGCCCTGCGACTGCCAGCACCAGCTCCGTCTGCAGCACCTCCACCCCTGATGGCCTGTGTCGCTGCCGCCACACACCCCTGGGCAGCACCAGCCTGCCAAGGCCGTGCAGCAGTCAGAGGTTAGAGCCTGAGCAGCCAACACGTGGGGGATTCGGGGCGGGCGGGCAGTTCTATGCCAGGAACAGAGACCTGCGACGGCCAGCAGGCCTCAGAGACCCAGTCCCAGGCCAGAGAGCGGCGATCTGCCACCAGCGTCAGGTGCAGACCCTTCCCCAGCCAAGCCTCCGATGAGAACGCAGTCCTGCTGACCCCTGGACTCCAGCCTGGTGCAGGCTTCTGACCACAGAGGGGCTGGGAGATGGGCGTCACTGCATCTGCTGACCGCGGTGGCCGGAGAGCTCTCCAGGCTGCTCGTGACGGCTGCCAGCCTGGCCCAGAGGGTGCAGGAGAGGCCCTGAGCTGTGCGCCACAAATGGCACGGCCTCCAGCTCTGACCATGGCCCTGCAGCTGGAGTGGCCTCAGGTGGACCTGTCCCAAGGCTCCCACCTCTTGCAGGCACAGAGGGAGCCCCAGAGGAAGAAGGGCTCTGTGGGTCAGGCCAGGCGGGAGGCAGGACTGTGCTGCCTCCACAGGTGGCGCCGGGACCTGTGGGGTTCCTGAACCACAGGACGCTGTGCCGAGGGCTTCTCAACGACGCACCCCACTCATCCGCACTGGAGACTGGACGCAGGGCACCTGACCACTGAGCTACACCCTGCATCCCCCCATCTTGTTTTTTAGATTTAGAGACAAGGTCTTGCTAAGTTTCTCAGGGCCTCACTAAGTTGCTGAGGCTGGCTTTGAACATGAGGTCCTCCTGCCTCAGCCTCCTATTTGCTGGGATGACAGGTGTGGCCACTGTGCCTGGCTTGTGCCAAGTGCTTTCTTACAAAGCCATACCTGCTGTCATGACCATCCCCACCACTGTCACCCCACAGTGTACAGCAGGAAAGTGTGGCTGTGCGAGCATTCCCCCGGGGAGCAGCAGGGCTGGCTGGGGCCCTGGCTCCTGGCCTGCCCTCTCCAGGGTCAGACAGCCAGGACAGGGCGGCAGTGCCAGGGACAGCGAGCCTGCGGACACCCCCAGGGCTCTGCACAGGGAACATGGGGATGGCACTCTGGCTCCCAGACCTTGGCATGGGCCCAACATGACGCCCTGAAGCCACCTGCTTGGCGGGTCAGGTGCTCTGCCCGTGCCCCAGGGCCACGTCCGCCCCCAGCCAACTGCCCCTAACAAAGGTGGCCCAGCCTGGCACCCGAGGAGGCTCCCTCAGCACTCCCGAGGGTCTCAGCCTGAGTCCAGGGAGGCAGGACCTGGAACAGAGGTGGCCGGGTTGCAGGGGCCAGCTAACGGCCATGCAGCCGCCCTGCAGGCCTGCGGCCACATCCTCAGACGCTGCAATGGGGCTGCGGCTTGGGCTGCCCACCTCCCTAATGGGAGGGGCTCTTGGTCCTTGACTGCCCATGCAATAGGGGTCCTCCCAGCAATCAGGTCTCAGGTGGTCTTGGGACCCTGCTACACAGGCTGCACAAGGACAGCAAGCAGTGCCCAGGCCAGCATGGTGCCCTGGTCTGCAGTCCCGCCTACTCAGAGGCTGAGGCGGGAGGAGGCCTGAGCTCAGGAGGTCAAGGCGGTGCTGGGTAGCACAGCCACACCCCACCTCCACACACAGGAGGAGACACTGCCCCAGATCACGACCCAGGGGCCCGAGAGCCACAGGGACAGCGACATTCCAAGGCTGGGCCTCGACCAGGACAGTGCTCAGACAGCGAGACAGAGGTGTGGTGTCACCATGGCCCAGAGAGGAAGGGCTGGCCAGAGCTCACAGGAAGTGAACCCACAGCAGGGACACAGAGCTGTCCTCCAGGACCCAGTGGCCCCACACCCTTGAGCCCACACAGTGGATTTCAGACACTTGATCTAAAAGGAAGAGATTAAACGTTCTTGTTTATGTGTTTGTGCTTGCATGTTTTCTGTTAAATAGTGCATCTCATTAGCCGCAGGCTCACGTCTGTCATCCCAGCTACTAGAGAGGCTGAGGCAGGAGGATCACAGGTTTGAGGCCATCCTTTTTCAACTTAGCGAGGCCCTGCCTCAAAATAAAAAATAAGAAAAGGGCTGGGGATGTGGCTCAGTGATAGAGCACTCCTGGGTTCAATGCCAGTAATAGGAGGGGGAAAAACACACCGTGAAGATGAATTTAAACTCTCCTTACTTTTTTAAAATGTGACTTCTGAAAAACACGGTGCTGGGCTGAGGTGTGGCTCAGGGAAGGCGCTCGCCCGCATGCACCAGCCCTGGGCTGGATACCAGCACCAGGGGAAAAGCGCCACCACCCTCAATGTCACCTGTGTCCGTGTGGTTCCCAGAAGAGGGCTGGGCTGTGGCTCAGCGCAGAGCGCTCGCCTCGCACGTGCGCGGCAGGCCCGGGTTCGAGCCTCACACCACATAAACATCAATGCATTGCATTGTGTACAACTAAAGTGAATTAAAAAAAAAAAAAAAAAAAGACCAGAAGAAGGGCCTCAGCAGACGTGAGGGGGGTGCCACAGACGGTGGTGGTCTCAAACACACTTGCCCAGACCCCACTGCCCTGTTAGCGCCTTGGCAAGCACCCCACCCCCCGCCGCCAGCAAGATGCGGCTGTCATGCCACATGACGGGCTGCCTGGTGCACACCTCAGTGGCCAGGAGTCCCAATGACGGAGTCCAGCACCTACCAGTCACCCTGCAGGGCACACTGGGCCTACCTTTTTATTTTAACTACTGGGGTTGAACCCAGGGGTGCCCCACTGAGCCACATGCCCAGCCCTTTTCATTTTATTTTTTATTTTTAGTTGTAGACAGACACAATACCTTTATTTTACTTATTTATTTTTATGTGGTGCTGTGGATCGAACCCAGGGCCTCACATGTGCGAGGCAAGTGCTCTGTCGCTGAGCCACACACACTCCCAGCTCCCTTTTTTATTTTAAGAAGGGGTCTTGGGCCGGGCGCGGTGGCGCACGCCTGTAATCCCAGCACTTGGGAGGCTGAGGCAGGAGGATCCCGAGTTCAAAGCCAGCCTCAGCAATGGCGAGGCACTTAGCAACTCAGTGAGACCCTGTCTCTAGTCAAATACAAAAAAGGGCTGGGGATGTGGCCCAGTGGTCGAGAGCCCCTGAGTTCAATCCCCAGTACCAAAAAAAAAAAAGAAGGGGTCTTGGGGCTGGGGGTTGTGGCTCAGCGGCAGAGCGCTCGCCTAGCACATGCGCGGCCCGGGTTCGAGCCTCAGCACCACGTAAACATAAATGCATTGCATTGTGTACAACTATAGCAAATAAATAAATATTAAAAAAAAAAAAAAAAGAAGGGGCCGGGCGCGGTGGCGCACGCCTGTAATCCCAGCACTTTGGGAGGCTGAGCCAGGAGGATCACGAGTTCAAAGCCAGCCTCAGCAATGGCGAGGCACTTAGCAACTCAGTGAGACCCTGTCTCTAATAAAATACAAAAATGGGCTGGGGACTTGGCCCAGTGGTCGAGTACCCCTGAGTTCAATCCCCGATACCAAAAAAAAAAATATTGCGATCCTCCTGCCTCAGCCTCCCGCTCAGCTGTGACGACAGTGCGGGATGACAGGCGTGCACCGTGAACAGCTCGCCCTGCACTCTGCACCCTGGTGAACACACAGAAGCAGAGGCGCGAGGCGCGGGTGGGAGCAAGAAGATGGGAAAGTGGGAGTGGTCCCTTGCAGGCGTGGTGCCCCCCGTGACTGCTGCCACCAGAGGCCCCACGCCAGGCAGCGTCCACAGCAGGCTCCCAGCAGCCATCTGGATCCTAATTCTGTGCCTCAGACAGACAGCCTGGGCCACAATAGGTCCACTGTCTGCAGGGCAGAAGACAAACACAGCCTCATTTGTCCCCCAAGACTACAACCTCTGTCCGACAAAAAACAAAGCAGGCAGCACAAGGCAGCGGCCACAGGGCCACACAGGCCAGCTCCAGGAAGGGCAGCCACAGACCACGGCAGGGCCCTCTGTGCTTCCTGCTGCACTGCCCCTCGAGGCTGGCTGACAGCTGCCCAGGGCTGGGGCAGGCTGGGTCCAAAGCGCTCCTTCCTCACCTGCCCTGGGCGCAGGAAGCCAGGGACGGGGACAGCAATTCCTTCAGCAGCTGAGGACACTGGCCATGTCTTGGGGCCTCTGTCCCTCCGCTCACAGCACCAAGCCTAGGCAGGCAAAGGTCCGGCAGGAGAGGGCAATCAGCCCCACCTGGCCTAGCTCTATGGGGAGGTGACACACTGCTTCTTGGGGTGAGTGTCATGGTGAAAGCCCCAGCAAGTCCTAGGCTGGGAGGCCTTGTCCTGCCTCCCAGAGGAGGAAGAAGTCAGGCCCGACTCCAGTGTGTCAGGCCAAGAAACGGGGTCCTGGCCCTGCCAGCTCCCGCCACCAGCCCAGACGAGCCTGGCCAGGAGACCGCCGCACCAGCACTGACCACCCTGCGAAGCAGGAACCCAACCACTGTTGGGCAGGACATCAGAGCAGAAAGGGACAAAGCACACAGTAGGCCCAGCACTGTCCTGAGACACAGACAGAGGCGCCAGTGGCCCGAGCACCGCAGGAGGGGTCCAGGAGGGCTCCTCGGAAGCTGCGGCCCTCGCCTGGAAGACAGAAGGCAGGGAGGGAAACCCCAGCAGCAGGGCTCAGCCACACCCTGAGCAGACACTCGCCTCAAACGCATTTTCCAGGACGCAGTCCCGTCAATTACGGGAGGTGGGGGGGACAGCATCTGCTCCCTATGTGAATGGGGCCTTCACATAAAACCACAATACTCCTCTAAGTGTGAGTTGCAGACAAGTGAATTGCCTTTTCAGTACAAACATATATTTTCCATGCAATATTTGAGATATGCTTATGCTTAAAAAGTATCTGTGGCCGGGCGCGGTGGCACACGCCTGTAATCCCAGCACTTTGGGAGGCTGAGGCAGGAGGATCGCGAGTTCAAAGCCAGCCTCAGCAATGGCGAGGCACTTAGCAACTCAGTGAGACCCTGTCTCTAATAAAATACAAAAAAGGGCTGGGATGTGGCCCAGTGGTCGAGTGCCCCTGAGTTCAATCCCCGATACCACAAAAAAAAAAAAAAAAAAAAAAAAGTATCTGTGGAAGCCAGGCGTGGTGGCGCATGCCTGTAATCCCAGCACTTGGGAGGCTGAGGCAGGAGGATCGCGAGTTCAAAGCCAGCCTCAGCAAAGGTGAGGCACTTAGCAACTCAGCGAGGCCCTGTCTCTCATAAAATACAAAAAAGAGCTGGGGGTGTGGCCCACTGGTCCAGTGCTTCTGAGTTCAATCCACAATACCAAAAAAAAAAAAAAGTATCTGCAGAGCCTTCTCTGATCAAAAACTGGAGAGCCTCAGGTCCCTGGTATGGACTGTGGGAGAGAACCCAGGCCAGCTTATAAAAAGGCCCTGAAAATTCACATTTCCAACAGCAGCAATGATGTCAATTCCGAGGCTGTATAAAAAGACTGGGGTGGGCCAGATGTGGTGGCCAGGCCTGTAATCCCAGCACTTTGGGAGGCTGAAGCAGGAGGATCGGTTGTTCAAGGCCAGCCTCAGCAACTTAGCAAGATCTTGTCTCAAAATAAAAAATAAAGCCGGGTGCGGTGGCGCACACTACCTGTAATCCCAGCACTTTGGGAGGCTGAGGCAGGAGGATCGCGAGTTCAAAGCCAGCCTCAGCAATGGCGAGACACTTGGCAACTCAGTGAGACCCTGTCTCTAATAAAATACAAAAAAGGGATGGGGATGTGACCCAGTGGTCGAGTGCCCTGAGTTCAATCCCCGGTACCACACAAAAAAAATAAAAAATAAGCCGGGCGCGGTGGCGCACGCCTGTAATCCCAGCACTTTGGGAGGCTGAGGCAGGAGAATCGCGAGTTCAAAGCCAGCCTCAGCAATGGCGAGGCACTTAGCAACTCAGTGAGACCCTGTCTCTAAATAAAATACAAAAAAGGGCTGGGGATGTGACCCAGTAGACGAGTGCCCCTGAGTTCAATCCCCGGTACCACAAAAAAAAAAAAATAAATAAATAAAAATAAATAAATAATAATAAATAAATAAATAAATAAATAAATAAAAAGGGGGCGCTGGGGGGGGTGGGGTCAGTGGCAGAGCGCTTGCCTAGCATGTGTGAGCCACGGAGTTCATTCTCAGCACTGCATATAAATAAATAAAATGTCTGTTAACATCTAAATAAAATAAAAAACAAATAAAAAGGTCTGGGTGGAACATTTGTCTGAAGGCAAACTCGAGATAGGCGGGGTGCACCAGAGGGCGGGAAGTAGGTAAACAAACAGCCCAGGGGCAAGGAACTGCCTGTGGTGACCCTGGGCTGTCAGCACCAGAAACAGCTGGGACGAAGAGGGTCTCCAGAACCGGTAAAGGAGTGCGCGCAAGCGCACAAAGGCAACGCGGGTCTTGGGTGGGGGCTAGCGACCCTGCACGCACGCGCAGTTGCTGCCAGCTCACAGCGCACGCACGCCCACCCGCCCGCCCGAGACGTGCGCAAGCTGGCCGGGCCCACCTCCTCGTCCGCCGCACGGCCGCCGCCGCCCACCGCCCAGATCCCCGTCGCCGCGCCTGTGCCCCCCTCCGTGGGAACCTGGGCCGGGAAAACTCGAGTCCTCGGACCGCTGCTCACCTAGGGGAGACCGCGCGAGCGCTGTGCTTCGCCAAGTCCTAGCAACCTGCTGGCTCCGCCCTGTCGCGCGGAGCACGCCGGGAGCGTAGTTCCGGGGGCGGGGCCTGCGCGAGACCGAGGTGGGGCCGGGACCACAGCCCCCAGAAGGCCGCGCGCGGGCCCTGGCCCCGCCCCGTCCGGCGCGGCGCCCACGTGGCGAGCCGAGGAAGCGGCTGGGCGGCGCCGCGCGGTCTCTGGTTGCGTGTCCCACGCCCGCCTGTGGCCCGCGGAAACCGTCGGAGTGGGGCGACTGAAGCAGTGGAGGCGCGACAGCCGTCAGCCGGCGCTTCGAGACCCCGGTCCCCGACACCGGCCGGGCGCCAGGTTGCAACTGTGCCCTTCGCTGCGCCGGGGTGACGGCGGCCGCGGTTTCCCTCCTGCACGGTGGCGGCGGAGACCTCCTGGGCAAGACGTGCGCGCTCTAGAGCAGCTCCGGGCCTCGCTTCACTGAGCAGCTTCAACGCGGCGGAGGCCTGGGGCCTTGGGGTTGTCGGCGGTCATGGCGTGGGGGAGGCCGGGAGGCCGCTGCCCTACGGCGGGCGGTGCCCGGGACGCCTCCAGCGCCGGCAGAGCAGAGGTCGGGTCCCGCGCTCAGTGCCGAGGACCCAGGGTGGGCACGTCCAGGTGTAGAGGGCAGATGAGGTGGGCTAGTGCACCCTGCAGAAGCGCGGTGCTTCTCGCCGAGGCCCTCGGGCGGCCCGGGCGCGGGGTGGCTGCACGGGGACACGCCCGGCCGCCGCGCGCCCTCTGCCCGAGGCCGGCGCCAGGAACTGTTGCTTTCAGCCAGCCGTCTTAGTTTTCTAAATAAAAACCCCGACTAAAGTGAGCTCGACTTGTTCTTTTATTTCACTTAACTACACATCTCTATCCTCGGATGTGTATCTGTAGCTAGCTGAAAGCCCCTGTTTTAGTGATTATTTAAAAAAAAATACGGCCTTTAATTGACAAGCCATTGAAAGCAAAGAGCAGATTCTCTGTACATAAAATGGATGTTGAAGCTGTAGGTGTGACTCGGATAGCGCGCTCGCCTGGCATGTTGCAGGTTCCTCAGAGGATGAGAAGATGTACAGGTAGAGATGTAACATGGTAAGGAGCAGCCACTGTGGAAAGGTTTTGCAGTTCCTCCAAATGTTAATCGCAGCCCTTCGCTGTGGTCACACCTGTCATCCCAGCAGCTCTGGAGGCTGAGGCAGGAGGATTATAGGTTTCAGGCCAGCCTCAGCCACTTAGCAAGACCCTGTCTCAAAATTTAAAAAACAAGCCGGGCGCGGTGGCGCACGCCTGTAATCCCAGCACTTTGGGAGGCTGAGGCAGGAGGATCGCGAGTTCAAAGCCAGCCTCAGCAATGGCGAGGCACTTAGTAACTCAGTGAGACCCTGTCTCTAATAAAAATACAAAAAGGGCCGGGGATGTGACCCAGTGGTCGAGTGCCCCTGAGTTCAATCCCCGGTACCAAAAAAAAAAAAAAAAAAAAAAATTTAAAAAACAGATCTGCGGGTGTAGGTGACTGGTAGAGTACCCTAAGTTCCATCCTCAGTAGCAATAAAAACCAACAAAACAAAACGAAGAGTTGAAGGGGGTATCACCAAGACTTGTGTCGATTCAAGCATTCTCCATACCAGCTGAGGTGGTGGAAGGAACTAGGCCGGGCACAAATGAATAGCAAATGTGCCCCGTCCACAGGGTGGGACCTCATCAGCCCTGGTCCAGACCCCAGCGGAGGTGAGACACCACTGTTGTTCCCAGGATGGCCACTGGGGCAGTAGGCCTCACCGCAGACCTGGACCCTGGGTGGTATCCATGTTCTGACCACTTGGTGCCCAGCCCTTCATCTGGGCAGAGCACCCCATTTTTCTGTGGTGGACTGTCCCGCATGCCTAGTGCCTGTGGCTTGCAGGATGCCAGTACTCCTCTGTGGAGCAGCTCCCTCCTCCTGACCACAGCCATTGGTTCAGGGATGGACATGGGACTTACTTTGACCAATGAGAGCCAGCCCTGGGACTTTGAACTATTAGCCAAGTGGAATTCCTCTCATGCCACAGGGTATAAACCCAGGACTGGCTATAAAGTCATTTTTGCCACACAACAGTTGAACTTGTATGGGAATGAAACCTGAACAGAAGACAATAGAGCCCAGGAAGAGAGGTCAGTGCCAGCAACATTGTTAACATCATAGCCTGGTGGGGTGGCCACGCCTGTCATCCCAGCACTTGGGAGGCTGAGGCAGGAGGATGGCCAGTTCAAAGCCAGCCTCAGCAATGGCGAGGCACTTAAGCAACTCAGTGAGACCCTGTCTCTAATAAAATACAAAAAAGGGCTGGGGATGTGGCCCAGTGGTCTGGTCAAGTGACCCTGAGTTCAATCCCCAGTAACACCAAAAAAAAAAAACATTGTTAACATCACTAAAGCACCTGGATCCAGCTATGCCTGAATTAGCATATCCATGGCTTTCCTCTGTATGGGAGGAAAGCGATTTTTTAAAAATATTTATTTATTTACTTTAGTTGTACACAATGCAATGCATTTATGTTTACATGGTGCTGAGGATCGAACCGGGGCTGCGCACATGCGAGGCGAGCGCTCTGCCGCTGAGCCACAATCCCAACCCCGAAAGTGATTTTAATTAACTAAATATACATGGAAGTCCCACAAGAACATGAGACTCAATGAAACAGCAAGGTGATTAACACATGTCACCCTGAGCTACAAAAAAAGTAATATGGGGCTAGCATATACCTGTAATCCTGGTGATGGAGAGGATGTGGCAGCAGGATCACAAGCTTGATGCCTGTCAGCCGCTTAGCATGAACCTGTCTCAAAATAATAAAAGGGCTAGAATATAGCTCAGGGGTAAAGTGCCCATAGGTTCATTACAGCACACACACACACACACACACACAAGCAAGCTGGGTGGGATGACACACACCTGTGATCCCAATGCCTCCAGAGGCTCGCGAGTTCAAAGCCAGCCTCAGCAATGGCGAGGCACTTAGCCACTCAGTGAGACCCTGTCTCTAATAAGAATACAAAAAAGGGCTGGGGATGTGGCCCAGTGGTCGAGTGCCCCTGAGTTCAATCCCTGGTACCAAATAAAAAGAACGATGAATGCCTAGGACTTTGGGCCGCTGGGCAGGGGACCAGTGCGTGGTGAATGCACGCTGCCTTGCTGTGCAGCAGAGGCCTCTCTAGAGCTGGGAGTTGCTCTGAGCAGTTCTCGTCCTTCCTCCCTCCCTTCCTTCTTTCCTTTCTATGCTAAGGACTGAACCCAGGGTGTTTTACCACTGAGCTACATAGTACACTCACAGGATTTTGGTGTTTTTTACTTTTTGTTATTATACTGGGGACTGAACCCAGGCCAGGGGTGCTTAACCACTGAACCACATCCCCAGCCCTTTTTTTTTTTTTTTTTTTTTTTTTGGTACCGGGGATTGAACTCAGGGGCCCTTGACCACTGGGCCACATCCCCAGCTCTTTTTTGTATTTTATTAGAAGCAGGGTCTCACTGAGTTACTAAGTGCCTCACCATTGCTGAGGCTGGCTTTGAATTCGCGATCCTCCTGCCTCAGCCTCCCAAAGTGCTGGGATTACAGGCGTGCGCCACCGTGCCCGGCTCCCAGCTCTTTTGATTTATTTATTTATTTTTTATTTTAATTTTTTTTTTTTTTTTTTTTTTTTTTTTTTTTTTTTTGGTACTGGGGATTGAGCTCAGGGGCACTTGACCCCCGGGCCACATCCCAGCCCTTTTTTGTATTTTATTAGAGACAGGGTCTCACTGAGTTGCCAAGTGCCTCGCCATTGCTGAGGCTGGCTTTGAACTCACCATCCTCCTGCCTCAGCCTCCCAAAGTGCTGGGATGACAGACGTGCGCCACCACGCCCAGCTTTTATTTTTTTTTTTTTATTTTTGGTTAGAGACAGGATCTTGCTAAGTTGCTAAGGCTGGTTTTGATCTCACCATATCCTGCATCAGCTCCCAGCTGAGGGGGATTACAGGTGTGCACCACCATGCCAGGCTCACTTTTGTTTTGTTTGTTTTTTTGAGACAGGGTCAGGCTGAGTTGCAGAGCCTGGCCTCAAACCTGCAATCCTCCTGCCTCAGCCTCCAGAGTTGCTGGGATGACAGGCCAGCACCAGTGCTCCTGGCTCTCTGCCCTTTACTGGTTATAGTTTCCTTTATCAAAGGGGAAGTGCGTAGTTTATTTTAAGCAGATGAAAGGGAGTGAAGGCATTTTTTTCAGCATTGGCTGCTTCTCATTTTTTTTTTTTAAATATTTATTTATTTGCTTTAGTTGTACACAATGCTCAAAATAATCAACGTGCCACGGTGGCTCGAAGAGGGGTGGCCTGTTCGGGCCGCCTTCACCTTCTTCCTCATCTGTATTGTCTTTCTCTCCTAGGCAAATTTGAGTCATGATTTCAAAGCCCAACTGGGATAGAACCCCTTCCTTACTAACATGGTTCATCTTCCAGAATCTTTAAAAAGGAACATAATTTTCTAGACACACTAGGTGTGCCAGCCGGGGTTCTGTCACTGTAGCCGGTACCTGAGCTGAGCAGTTCATGCAAAGGTTCGGATGGGCAGAGTGCACATACCTGCAACCCAGTGGCTCTGGAGGCTGAGGTAGGAGGATCACAAGTTCAAGGCCAGCCTCAGCAACATAGCAAGATCCTGTCTCGAGATGAAAAGAGACAGGGGCTGTGGCTCAGCGCAGAGCGCTCGCCTAGCACGTGCGCGGCCCGGGTTCGATCCTCAGCACCATGTAAACATAAATGCATTATTGCATTGTGTACACTAAAGCAAATAAATAAATATTTTTTAAAAAAAAGATGAAAAGAGACAAAGGACAGGGGTGCAGCTCAGTGGTCGAGCACCTCTGGGCCCACTGCCCGGCACCAAAGGTACCGAGAAGAAAGGAAGGGGTGTGTGTCAGTCAGCTTTCTGTGACTGCGACAAGCTCCCGGGGTGACAAGCTCCCGGGGCCAAGCTCAGCGGGGCCGTCAGCGGGTCCAGGGGTCTGTTCTGTTCGCGGTCTCCAAGGCCCCGTGTGGGGCAGCTGGTGGCGCATGGTCAGTGGCGCTGTGCTGTCCTGCATGAGGCACCCAGGCCGGAGGCCCGGGGCGCCCAGCACTCCGCTGCGGCTGGGAGGCCAGGCGGAGGCCCCTGGCACCAGACCTCACCTCCGAGTGTCCGCCCCCTCAGGAGCGTGCCCAGGCTGGGGACCAGGCCTCCCACACAGGGGCCACCCAGGTCCACAGTATAGCAACAGGTTAGAGTTCAGTGCCCAAAGGCCACGGCGTCCCGACTCTCCTCACTGCAGGCTTGGTGACCGCGGCAGTCAGCCACCATCCAGGTCAGCCATGAAGCCCCGTCCCACAGGCGGCCAGAGTGCGCCGAGGCAGGGGTCTCCCCTCGGCTGCTGCTCACCCCCAACTCCCCGAATCTGCCACAGCCGTCTCCACGGCCCAGGCGTCTCCCGGGGGCGCTGACCCCCAGCTGGGGTCTTCCTGGTGTGGCGCTGGGGTCCCTCTGCTGAAGTCCACTGGCACCAGGGAGAGGCAGGTGGCCGAGGACAGAGCTGCCCTGGGAAGGTGTGTCAGCAGACTGCCCTCCTGGGGCTCACAGGGCAGCCACCGGTCACCTCCCGCAGAAGGGAAAGTGCGCAGGTGTCACCAGCTCTAAAGCCGCGCCTCTGTCCACAGGCCTCCCCCTTCATGGACGCACAGTAGGAACGCCGCCGTCTGCGTCCCAGAGCCGAGGCACGCAGCAGAACTCACAGTGCGGAGATGGAGGTGCTTTGGGGGGCCCAGCCTTGCCCTGTCACCTCCCCTGTCCTCAGACGCTGTAGGGGAGTCCTGTTTCTGAAAGGACAAGCTTCACTCTGCTCTCACCCTACAGTGGCCTCGAAATGAGGCCTGGGTCCCTCCCAGTAAGTGATTCTGCCACAGGTGCCAACTGGGTGTCCCCACTCCATTTCAGTGCTGGCACACACTACCTGGGTCCCCGAGACACCTGGCATCAGATGGCGGCCCTCAGCCCCACCTGGCTCCTCTGTGCTTCCAGGGCCGGCTTAGGGCAGCCTTCCTGAAACCCGCCTTGGGTTTGGCTCCTGGTGGGAGGAAGCCATTTACTGGTTTGTTCTAAAGGCTGTTTCGAGAGCCAGGCGCAGTGGTGCACACCTGTCATTCCAGCACTCGGGAGGCTGAGGCAGGAGGATCACGAGTTCAAAGCCAGCCTCAGCAATGGTGAGGCACTTAGCAACTCAGTGAGACCTGTCTCTAATAAAATACAAAATACGGCTGGGGCTGGGGCTCAGCGGTAGAGGGCTTGTCTCACATGTGTGAGGCCCTGGGTTTAATCCTCAGCACCACATAAATAAAATAAAGGTATAAAAAAAACAGGGCTGGGGATGTGTCTCGTGGTCAAGTGCCCCTGAGTTCAAGCCCTAGAACCCCCCCAAAAAAGACAGATAAGGGGGAGCTGGGGTTGTGGCTCAGCGGTAGAGCGCTCGCCTAGCACGTGCACGGCCCCAGGTTCGATCCTCAGCACCACGTGAAAATAAAGGCATTGTGTACAACTAAAGCAAATAAATATTAAATATTAAAAAAAAAAGAAGAGAGATAAGGGGCTGGGGCTGTAGCTCAGTTGGTAGAGTGCTTGCCTCATGTGCACAAGGCCCAGGGTTCAATCCCAGCACCAAAAAAAAAAAAAAAAAGAAAGAAAGAAAAGAAAAAGACAAAAGACAGACTGTGGGGAGATGAGAGTTTCTATGACCACCTCGGGGCAGAGAAGTCCTAGCTGCAATGTCAGGCCGTGGGGAGGGTTAGAGGCCAGGAACATGGGTGAGAATGAAACAGCACATCATGATATCACAGTTCTACCGTAAGTCCCATTTATCTATTTTGGTGGTATTGGGGATGGAATCCAGAGCCTCACACATGCTAGGGAATCACTAACTGCAGAGCTACACCCCAGCCCTTTTTATTTAGTTAGTTTTTTTGAGTACAGGGATTGAACTCAGGGGCACTTGGCCACTGAACCACATCCCCAGGCCTGTTTTGTACTTTATTTAGAGACAGGGTCTCACTCAGTTCCCTGGTGCTTCACTTTTGCTAAGGCTGGCTTTGAACTCATGATCCTCCTGCCTCAGCCTCCCAAACTGCTGTGATCACAGGCGTGCGTGCACCACTGCACCTGGCCATGATCCCAATTTTAAAATGGGGATGCAGCTCAGTGGTAGCACTCATGCTCGGCAAGTGTCAGGCCCTTGGTTCAATCCTCAGCACCAAAAATGAAAGCCAGAGCCGGGCGCGGTGGCCATGCCTGTAATCCCAGCACTTGGGAGGCTGAGGCAGGAGGATCGCGAGTTCAAAGCCAGCCTCAGCAATGGCGAGGCACTTAGCAATTCAGTGAGACCCTGAGTCTAATAAAATACAAAAAAGGGCTGGGGATGTGGCCCAGTGGTCGAGTGCCCCTGAGTTCAAGCCCCGGTTCCAAAAAAAAAATGAAAGCCAGGATCAGTGGTCAAGCCTGTGCTCCCAGCTCCTCTGCAGGCTGAGGCAGGAGGACTGCAAGTTCAAGAACACCCTTGGGAACTTAGGCTCTGTCTCAAAATAAAAAATAAATAAATAACCAGAGGTGGAGATGTATCTCAGTGGTGGAATGAACTCGGTTCAATGCCCACTACCACAAAACAGACAAATATAATACAAAAGACGAGGAGCCAGGTGTGGTGGCGCACGCCTGTCATCCCAGGGGCTCGGGAGGCTGAGGCAGGAGGATCGTGAGTTCAAAGCCAGCCTCAGCAACAGTGAGGGGCTAAGCCACTCAGGGAGACCCTGTCTCTAATAAAATACAGAATAGGGCTGGGATGGGGAAAGGGAGGAAACAGACACACTGCCACTGCCCTGTCCCCTGGGCTGTGTCCACTGTCCTTTGGCTCCTTTTAGGGCTTGGCTGACTGCGTGGGTCTGTCCTCCCCGGCACTAGGACTGACGCCCCAGGACAGGGACTGCTCCTTGCAGCCGTCCACTGATTCAGGACCAGCCACGGTCAGGCCTGCCCAGCCAGCACTCGTCCTGCGGCTGCAGCCTGGGAAAGGTGCCGGCCCCTCGGGCAGCCGCGGCCCTCGCCTCCCCGCCAGGCGGCCAGCGGGCGGGTGTGCTGGGGAGCCAGCGCTGTCCGTCCTGGCTGCCCCTTGCTTGGCTGTGCTTAGAGGGACCTTACGACGCAGAGTGTCCGTGTCCACTGTGCCCCTTGCTCTTGCCCAGACGTAGTGACTGCTTCAATTTGGAAGGACACATGGGGTCACCCGCGTGTCCCCAGGCCCTGCACCAGAGGGAGCCCCCACCCACGGGGATAGGGTGGGCACTGTTACCGCCCACAGGCGGAAGGCCACCTCACCCTGTTCGGAGCCTCAGGCTGGACAGAGCAGCAGATGTGATGGCGTAGGTGTCCTTCCTAGACCAGGCCCACCCAGCACGCCAAGGAAGGGTCCTGTCTCGGCGTCACTGCGCCAAGCTCAAAGGTCCTGCACTCATCCTGCGGGGCTGCGGTGTCAAGTCAGTCCCCTGTCCACGCTGGACTCCGGAGCAGGCTCCCACTGGGCCGCAGACTCCCCAGCCTCCAGTGTAAGCTGCCTGTCATGGCCAGCCACAACGCCACGGGAGGAAAACTCTCGGAGGCAGAGTAAAGATACTACTACTTTTTTTTTTTTTTTTTTTGGTACCGGGGATTGAACTCAGGGGCACTCGACCACTGGGCCACATCCCCAGCCCTTTTTTGTATTTTATTAGAGACAGGGTCTCACTGAGTTACTAAGTGCCTCGCCATGGCTGAGGCTGGCTTTGAACTCGCAATCCTCCTGCCTCAGCCTCCCAAAGTGCTGAGATGACAGGCGTGCGCCACCGCGCCCGGCTAAGATACTACTACTTTTACTTCTACTTTCTTAGAGAGAGCTTAGAGAGAGAAAGAAAGATTTTTCTTCTTCATAGAAAGAGCTTAGAGAGAAAGATTAGAGATAGCTTTTTCTTCTTCTTCTTCTTAGAGCTTAGAGAGAAAGAGAGAGAGCTTGAAAGAGACAGATTTCTTCTTTAGAGAGAGAGAGCTTAGCTTTTAGAGCTTCTTTCTTCTTTCTTCCTTCGGGAGCCTCGGCCTGACTCTGACCGGCAATTACTTCTTCTATCTGGTTTCTCTTCTGTAACCGCTCTGCCTACGTTCTGGCCGCTCTGATTCTTTTCTTCTTCTTCGACCCAAACTCTTCTTCCGACCAAGCGACTGCATGACTGACTGACTGAATTCATTCTTCTCCTGACTCCGACCACTTTCACCCGGTTATATACCTTTAGCTTTGCGGGTGCCTCACGTGCATTTACAGGTGCGTCACATACATACTTATTATCAGGTGGAACTTATGGCTTCCAGCTGACCGCAATAGCCACCTCCCTAACTGGGGCTCCTTCACTCCAGCACCTGGCCTGACCTCTTCTCTGCCTCCCACTCAGCACGTGGGCTTCGGTGAGAGCAGTGACCCAGGGCTTCAGGGGTGGGTGATCCCGGGACGCAGGGTGACTTGGGTCCCTGCCATCCCCGGGCCTCAGGGTCTCACCCTGGTAAATTCTGTCCTGGGGACCCTGGGCCACATCTGGGGACCTGCGGTTGTCCTTGCTGAGGGTGCCCCTGGCCTGGAGGTCAGGGCATTGTTCAGCACCTGCAGGGCCTAGGACGCCACCAGAGAAGGAACCACACGTCCCTGGTGTGAACGTGAGACCCCACAGGCCAGCAGGGAGGGCCCAGCCCCAGGGGCATCCCCCGCGCCTCACTCCCACAGTGCGGGCGCCTGCCTGGCCTCACCTGTGCTGGGGACACATCCCACCACTGAGCTGTGCCCCGCCCTTTTTGTTTTTTCTTTTGAGACAGTGGCCCAGGTTGGCCTGGAGCTTGCAATCCTCCTGCCTCAGCCTCCTGGGTTTCTGGGATGACAGGCGTGGCCACCGAGGGCTTCCGAGATCCCCAGCACCACATGAAAATAAATAAATAAAATAATGGTGTTATGTCTGTCTACAACTAAAAAAAATTTTGAAAAAAAAGAGGGCAACAAGTCTGCATGCTGCAGGCCACCTGTGACAGAGAGAGAGAGAGAGAGAGAGAGAGAGAGAGAGAGAGAGGAGAAGGCCCAGGAGCAGCAATGTCCCAGAGCAGGAGACGGAAGTCCCTGCTCAACAGAGATAGAGGCCTTAGCTCACGACTCCTTTCCTTTCGGTTCTGCTCCGACCCTCAAGGGATCTTCTCACTCAACCCACTGATGTGGTGGCTCGTCTCCTCCAGAAACGCCTTCATGGATTTTGTCACTGTGACAAAACACCTTAGACACATCAACCTAAATGGAAGAAAGGTTTATTTTAGCTAATAGTGTGGAGTTTTCGGTTTGTTATGTAATGGGTTTTCCGTTGATGCTTTGACTATATCCCTTGTCACTTTGAAACTTTGTTTTACATGTTTTTTTTTTCTTTTTCCAATCGTCTTCTCCTGAACTTTGCCTCCTTGATCTTCTTTTTTCCTAAATTTTTCCCTGATCTTCTTTTCCCTGATCTCTCCTCCCTAATCTCATTTTCTCTCAATCACCTCTTTTAACCTCCCCACCTTTCCTGCTGATGGGCATAATCACAGCCTTTGGAACAGGATTCCCCTTTGCTAGCAAAGCAAAAAACCTTTTTACTTTTTCTCAAAACTGTGTCTCAGCCGGGCGCGGTGGCCCACGCCTGTCATCCCAGCACTTGGGAGGCTGAGGCAGGAGGATCGCGAGTTCAAAGCCAGCCTCAGCAATGGCGAGGCACTTAGCAACTCAGTGAGACCCTGTCTCTAATAAAATACAAAAAAGGGCTGGGGGTGTGGCCCATGGTCGAGTGCTGCTGAGCTCAATACCCAGTACCAAAACCAAAAAACAACAAAATAAACAAACAAAAAAACCCCCCTGCGTCTCCTTATTGGATTGTCATTGGGGACAAGGACAGCTGCTTGGTGCTGTTGCTCTCTGCCTGTGGCAGGCCAGGCCATGGTGGCGGGAGTGCCTGGCATAGACCAGTTCACCTCATGACGGCCAGGTAGTAAAGAGAGAGAAAGGGGCTTGGTCCCTGTATCGCTCAAAGGCACACCCCGGTGCCCCCACTCCCTCCTATAGACCTGCTACCTCAGACAGTGCCAGGGGCTGGACACCACGCCTTGCTCAGGTGGCCCTCGGGGGCCTTCCAGACCCAAGCTTCAGCTGGGGAATTGGTTGAGACCTTTGATTCCTATGACCAAGTCATCTCCCAGTAGGCTAAATGTCTCAAAAACCGCGGGGAACAGGGCTCGCAGGGCCTCAGGGCTGGTGCCCCACCCGGCACTGAGCCCCTGGAGCATTCTGTCACCCTTCCTGGGGGTTGGGAGTCACTCTCTTCCCCCAGGACAATCCATCCATTGATGTGTCAGGCAGCACGGGGACAACTGGGAACCCCACGGGGACGGATGCCTGGTTGCTGCCCTGGGAGCTCACAGTCTGAGGAAGAGTCGGCAACTGGACGCTAAGCAAGAAAACAGCTGGATAAAAGGGCCAGGGTGGCAAGGACCACGACGTCAATAAAGGCAGACTGCACACTCGGGGAGGCTCTCTGGGGAGGTGACCTTTCTCAGAGCCCGGGGACAAGGAGGTCTGTGTGGCTCTATGGGGAAAGGGCACCTCAGGAAGGAGGCCCCTTAGCCCCTGCAAGTGTCCTTGACTTAGGAGCAGGCCTGGCAACTCGGTCAGTGTGACTGGGACAGCCTGAGTAAGGCCGGAATGGGCGGGGCCAGGCTGGGTCTCTGGGGAGAAGAAAGGGGTGACTGACCTTTCGAAAGGTTCCAGCTTCACAGCAGTGGCTTTACCTTTCACTTAGTGCCCTGGGGTGGGCGGGTGGGGCAAGCCATGCTAGGTAGGGAGCTGAGCCTTAGGGCCACCTGCTCGGTCACTGGAGCCTCCCTGCATGTTTCTTGTGGCCACATGAGTGGAGTGGGCTTTTTGGGGTGGGCTGCCAGCTCCGGTTGGGGAGGGCTGGCGGGAGAGATGGGCTGAAGGAGGGGACTGGACACAGGTGGCTTCCTGCTCTGGCATTCAAAGTCAAAGGAAGCGTGGAGGAGCCTGGTTTTGACCTTTAGCCACGGGGAGAATCTAACCTCAGGCTGGGAGCTTCAAGGGGCAGACCGAGAGGTGGATATTTAACCACCCCTGGGAAGTGCGTGTGTGGGAGCCCCAGGCAGGGGAGCCTGAGCTAGTGCCCAGTGATGGGGCAGCGCCCTGGGAAATGGTTAAGTGGTCAAAACCCACCCCTGGACTGCCTGCAGCCTGAGCCTGCGTACTCTCTAGCAGCTCAGGCCTGACTTGCAGGATGGGGCTCTGGTCGGGAGGACTAAATTTCCTGCCCTGAGCCTCAGGCTGACCTCTGTAAAGGGCAGCCAAGGACAAGAGCTTCTGCGGAGGGCGGCTGCTTGAGCAGCAGTGGGGCAGAATTCTGGGTTGGAAAATGCAACAATGGGGCGCAGGCCTGGAAGTTAGGGTGCTCCCTAGGCCCCACATCCTATAGAAACTCAGTCACCAAGGTCAGTGATATCTGAATGCCATATGTTAAAAAGGCAAGAAATCCATGATAAGGAATCTTTTAAAAGTTCACCTGACAGCAGGAGTGGTCATGCACTTGACCCATGCTTCCTCACTGCCTCACCCTCGTCAGGGACCTGCTTCCAACAAAACTTTACTAAATGAAATTTTATTTATTTGGGCTGGCATAGTATTTCAGTGGAAGAGCCCTTGCCTACCATGTGCGGGGCACTGGGTTCGAGCCTCAGAACCACATACAAATAAACAAATAAAGGTCCATCGACAACTAAAGAAAAAACCCAATTATTTATATATTTGGTGTTGGGGATTGAACCCCAGACCTGGTGTATGCTAGCCATGGACTCTGTCTCTGTGTTACATTGTGATTCCTCCCAAAAACTGTATTTTCAAGAACAGGCAGTCAGCCCATAGATCCTAGTTGGGCAATTTAAAAATATAATGATGGACAGAGCCAAGGTACATGCCTTCAATCCCAGTGACTTGGGAGCCTGAGGCAGGAGAATCTAAGTCTGAGGCCAACCTGCTCAGTTAGAGAGACTGGGTCTCATAAGAAAAGGTAAAATGGGGCCTGGGATTGTGGCTCAGCTGTAGAGCGCTTGCCTAGCATGTGCGCAGCATGTTCTATCTTCAGCACCCCCCGGGCCCGCGCGCCCTCGTAAAAATAAACACATTGTGTACAACTAAAGCAAATGAATAAATATTTAAAAAAAAAAAAAAGGTAAAATGGGCTGGGGATATTGCTCAGTGATAGTGTGGCCCTGGGTACAACTCCCAGCACCACCCCACAGAAAAACTTCATCTGAGGGCATAGTTCAGCAGCAAGCATGCGCAAGTCCCTGGGTTCAATTGCGCATATATGTATACATAAATATATGTACATATATAAGCCAGGCCTGGTGGCGCACACGCCTGTCATCCCAGCACTTGGGAGGCTGAGGCAGGAGGATCGCGAGTTCAAAGCCAGCCTCAGCAATGGCGAGGCACTTAGCAACTCAGTGAGACCCTGCCTCTAATAAGATACAAAAAAGGGCTGGGGATGTGGCCAGGGGTCGAGTGCCCCTGAGTTCAATCCCCGGTACCAAAGGGAGAATAAAAAGAATTAAATATATGTACAAGTATACACGTATGTAGAAATATTTGTTTTTCACTACTGAGGGTGGAACCCAGGGCCTCCCACGTGCTAGGGAAGGAGGAGGAGGAGGAGGAGGAGGCGGGGAAACAACAAATGAATGAACGCCCGGACCGCAAGCCCCGCTCACAGCTCCACCCCCAATGCCGGCCCCGCCCCCCGCCCCCGGGACGCGCAGCTCTCCGCTCTCGGCGCTTCCGCGCGTCACTTCCGGGGCGGTGGCGGGAGCGAGGCTCACTTCCGCCCGCGGGGAAGCGGCGGCGGCGGCGGCGGCGGCGCAGGAGGCCGGGCCGGGCGCCGAGAGACCGAGGACGTACGGGCGGGCGGCCGGGGAGCCATGGAGCGCGGCCCCGGGGCCGGGGGGCGCGGGCCGGGGCGGTGAGTGCCGGGCCGGGCGGGCGGAGCGGCCCGGTGTCGGCCGCGGCCGTTTGGGGAGCCGGGCCGGGCCGCGCGGCGGGGGACGGCCAGGTGGGGAGCCCCCGAGACCCCGCACTGCTGGTGCGGCCGCGGGTCCGGGGACCGGGTGGCCCGCGGGCGGCGTCGCGAACTGCTGCCCCGCCGTCCGCTTCCCCAGCCCTCGGCTTGGGCGAGCGCCCTCTCTCCTGGGGCTCGGCCCCGGCTTCGGGGAGCGCCCAGCCCAGCCGCGGACTCGTTCCTGCCCGGAACCTGCCCGCGTCGGCCCCCGGGCTCCACTCTCACCACCCGGCGCCCGCCTCGCCCCCGTCAGGCGGCTTCCCGGTCCCTGCGCCGTCGCCGGGGGCAGCCAGGGCTCGCTGCACAGCCCCTCACCGTGATGGCCACTCCGGCCTGGGACTCCTCCGTGGTTCCGCCTTTGCCCCAGGATGAAGTCCAAACTCCACCGCAGGGCTCAGGGGCGCGGCCTGATGCTGCCCTGGCTCCCTCCGGGACCCCTGCTGCTCACCCCTCTTGTGCCATGTTCTGCCTTAGCTCGAAGCCTGCGGTTCCTGGAACCCTTTCACCTCCAGGACTTAGTCCGTGCTCCTCCACCTGTCCAGTCCTCTGACACCTGGTCACTTGAACCTCACCTTCCTTCAGGCAGCTTTCCCGCTCTGGCTGGCTGGGTGAGGTGCCATCGCAGGCAGTCGTATGTAGGTGTCTTAAAGTGTTGCAGTTATCTGGTTGTTGGTCCTCATAAGACCTAGCTGAGGGCTGAGCAGGGTGGCATTCACCTGTAATTCCAGCATCTTGGGAGGTGGAGGCAGGGGACCGCAAGTTCAAAGGCAGCCTCAGCAATTTATACTCTGTCTCAAAAAATACAGAGGACTGAGGGTGTAGCTGAGTGGCAAAGATGTCCTGGATTTGAGTCCTCCCCCTGGGTTTGAAAAGAAAAAAATAAAAAGGCCCTACTGAGATGCATGTTGTGGCAATAGTTGGGGTTCTGGGTGCCGGGGGTGTTTTGCCAGTAAATGTGCACTGCCCGGTTCAACCCATCAATGGCACACAGGAGGTTCCGGCATCTTGACTTGAGAAGGTGCTGGGCCTCTTCCTTCCCAGACTGGCGGACCCTGGAGGCACTTGTCGTCTTGCTGTGGCTTCCTCTCCTCCTTATGCCCCTAACACTTGGCATCCTTTCAGCAAATTGTTAGTGAGCCAAAGCACACAGTTACTGGTCCTGCCCCCCTGGTGTTTCTAGTCAACTGGCCAGGATCTGGCTGCACTTGTGAATACAAGCTGTGGTGAGTGCCACGGAGACTAGCCTGGAACCGTGAGAGTGTGGGAGAACTCCGGCAGGTGTGGAGGACCCAGAGAGCACCTGGAGTGAGGTGGTGGGGAGGAAGGTGGCCAGCAGGTTGGGGGGTGACAGAGGGTGACAGAGACCCTAAGACAGGAGGTAGTTGTGTGTTCTGAGGACTGAGAGCAGTAGTGAGACCTGAGAGGTGAGCCGAACTGCAGGTTTGGCAGGCGGTGTCCAGAGATGTGATCTGGGAACAGCCGGGGTCCACAGGACACCCTAGAAGGAAAGTGGCTTGGCAGTCTGATTTGTGGTGTGAGCTAGGCGTGGTGCACATGCCTGTAATCCAGCGGCTTGGGAGGCTGAGTCAGGAGGATTTTGAGTTCAAAGCCAGCCTCAGCAATTTAGCAAGGCTCTAAGCAACTTAGCAAGACCCTGTCTCTAAATAAAATATAAAAAAAAGGCAGGGGATGTGGCTCAGTGGTTAAGTGCCCCTGGGTTCAATCCCTAGTACCAAAAAAAAAAAAAAATAGATTGGTGGTGTGAAAAGATGGATGTCCTGGAGAGGGGCGGTGCTGGCTGAAGGGAGACTGCTAAGGGTGGAGGCTGTTGTCCCAGTGTAGGGCGGGGTGCTGGAGGAGGGGAAAAGCTGTTGCTGGTGGGGGCAGAAGGCAGGTAGAGCCAGCAGTCCTGGGGACAAACTGGATTGGCTCTGGAGGGTGGAGGGAGGTGTCAGGAAGGTAGCCATGTTTCTGGCTTTGGGCTTGTCCAGCCTTGTCAATCTGCAGGAGTGCTAGGGGCCTCCCACCTGTTTCCTGAGTTCTCAGCTAAGCCTTTCTGCAGGACTAAGCCCCCCTCCAGGCCACCCATGACCAGCAGAACACCCCTGCTGGAGAGTATGTTGAAGGTGACATTTCTCAGTCTTGACGTTGTGACATTTGGGCCTGGGTCATTCTCTAGTGGGGCATCCTGGCCAGCAGCGTGCTGGGCAGCTCCACTGTATTCCAGGAGCACCTCCAGTTGCCGCAGTCACAGATATCCTCAACAACCCCAGAGTCCCCGGGGTGGGGGTCACCTCTGTTTGAGTGCCAGCACCATGGACTCTCCCCCTGGAAAGTACTCTCATGGGAGGTTTGCCTACTGCCTGGAAGTCGGGCTTCCTCTGTGTCGTTGTCGTCGTCTCCTCCTGGCTCTCACAGCTTTCCTCCCTGTGCCACTGCATCCTGGTGACTGGGATATGGCTCCCTCCAGACCCTGCCCATGTCTCAGTTCCATAGGAAGCAGATGTATTTCTGCCCCCCACCCCAGCTGTATCTACGGCCTGCAGTTTCATTTGCACTAGTGTGTGCCCATCTGTCCCGAAGGCCCAGTGGTTTTCAAATGCTGTGGCTCAAAAACTGGGCACAACTGGGTGTTCTCTGTGGAAATTGGGCTGTGTGGTTGTTACCCTTGTTCTGTTTGCAAAGGAAAACACAGTGGGTGGGTAGGTTTTTCTTAGACCCGTGTTTCTTCGAGTCTGTGGTCTGGACTTCCTACGTGGTGGAAATTGCTTTGGCACTTTAGCTGTTGTTGGTTTGACACATTTCATGGCGTCCTGCAAGAGGAGCAATGTCTGAATTCCCAGTCCAAGCCAGGAATTGTCTTCCATTTAACTCTTCCTTTCATTCATGTCCCCTGTGAGGCAAGTGGCCTCCACATTTGTCCAGGAGGACACTGAGGCCCAGGGATATTCAGTGAGTCACTGAGGTTGTGGAGCCCCAAGGTCACAGTGCTGGAGAAGGAGTTCCAGGCTCCCTGGGCCCCACCCTCCCACCCGCCAGCCCCAAGCACAGGGAAGAGCCATTGTTCCCAGCTCAGTGGCCTCTGCCCAGACTGAGCCTTTGTTTGTTGATTTCCTCTCTGGACCCCAAGGTCCTGTGAGATCACAGGGACGATGGCAGGGAGGCACCTGTGTGCTCCTGGGTCCCTTCAGTGGAGACCCGTGCACGCCTCAGCTCCCTTCTCTTCGGGGGTGGAGGTGAAGGGCTGCACAGGGACGAGCTGGGAAAGGTCTGGGCGGCAGGGTGGACAGAGTCCTGGGGGGGAGGAGGTCTCCCTGGGCTCAGAGCTAGGGGTGTGTGCGGGCGGGGTGGTCTGATGGCCTGGCACGTCCTCAGGCCATTCCTGGGTGGCAATGGCAAGAGTTGGGGATTTCAAGCTGAGGAGGGGCACGGGAGGCTCCTTCTGGGGTGGGCTGGGCCTGCGCCTGGCCCGAGGCTGCCGGTGTAGCAGTCTGAGCAGGAGGGGATCAGACTGGGCCGTGAGGATCTGCGATGGATGGGATTTGGGACCGCACTTCCCCATCTGGCACAGGACGGGTCCCCAGCTTTCCTGAAGGAGCCCACGTTTCTGTGTCCCCTGCAGGGTTTCCCACTGCACGCCGACATGGAGACCTGTGGCCGCAAGGCTCCTGGGGGCTCAGCTTGGACGGCGATGGGGCTGGGCTGCAGCCTCCTAACGGGGCTCTTGTCTGGGGTGGTGGCCTGGGAGACGCCCTCCCCACTGCCTGCATCTTGGAGCACCCCTGCATCTCCCCTGCCGAGTGAGGCTGGGCAGCCTTGTTGGTGGGCGCCCCGGAAGAGGCCCAGTGAGGGGCCCGGTGCCCGCCATGAACGGCCTGTCAGTGAGCGAACTCTGCTGCCTCTTCTGCTGCCCACCGTGCCCTGGCCGCATTGCTGCCAAGCTCGCCTTCCTGCCTCCAGAGCCTACCTACTCACTGGTGCCTGAGCCTGAGCCAGGACCTGGAGGGGCTGGAGCTGCCCCCTCAGGGTCCCTGAGAGTCTCTGCGGGCACCCCAGGGCGCTGGAAGGTCCACCTGACCGAGCGTGCTGACTTCCAGTACAGCCAGCGTGAACTTGACACCATCGAGGTCTTCCTGACCAAGAGTACCCGTGGCAACCGCATCTCCTGCATGTACGTGCGTTGCGTGCCTGGTGCCAGGTGAGAGCTGGAGGGTGTTTTGAGCTGGGGTGGGGAGCAGGCAGGCACCTGGCCCAGGATGCTCCATTCTTGGGTTCCTGTTTTCTACCCAGGGTGCTTAGAGTGGTGCTTGGCATGGTTGGTGGTAGCCTCCCCAAGTGCCAGAGCCAGGGTGAAAGGCCATTTAGTTGGCATGGCTGTGGGTTCCCTTATGCTCCCTCTCTTGATTCCTGTTGCCAAAGGAGCTACTGCCCAGATTTGCAGGCCTCCCACCCGTGGCTGCTACAGCAGCACTGCGGCCCTCAGTGCCAGCTCTTGCATGTGCAGTCCCCAGGGCAGGGTACCCCCGCCCTGTGCTGCCTCTTGGGGATGAGGACCCCCAGGCCCAGGTTGGGCAGGCCAGGTGATTCAGGTGGTTCAACTCCTTAGTGGCTGCCTTGCCACCTCCTCTCAAGGGTCATATCTCCCAAGCTGCAGCCAGAGGGGTGAGGCAGAGGTGGGGCAGTGGGCCTTCTTACCAGGCAGGGATCTGAGTCCAAAGGGCAAGCTGTTACCTTTGTGCTGGGCTGGTACTGCCAGAGGAAGCTGCCCATGGGCCAGGGCCAGGCCCTGCTTGGTGTTTGCTCTTTTTTAGACATTTATTTTTAATTTTAATTTTTGAATTTATTTATTTATTTATTTATTGGTACTGGGGATAGGACTCAGGGGCTCTGAACCACTGGGCCACACCCCCAGCCCTTTTTTGTATTTTATTAGAGACAGGGTCTCACTGAGTGGCTAAGTGCCTCGCCATTGCTGAGGCTGGCTTTGAACTCGCGATCCTCCTGCCTCAGCCTCCCAAGTGCTGGGATGACAGGCGTGCGCCACCACGCCCGGCTTGACATTTATTTTTTAGTTGAGGATGGACAGAATACCTTTATTTTATTTTTATGTGGTGCTGAGGATTGAACCCAGTGCCTTGCGCACGCTAGGCAAGCGCTCTACCTCTGAGCCACAACCCCAGCCCCCCACCTCAGGTCTTACAGGATGGGCACAGGCCTCTTGAACTGTCTTTATTGTCTATTCATGTGTGGGGTTTGGGGTGGGGTCCAGCTCACAGCAGTGCAGCTCCTGGTCTAGGGAGGTTCCTAGCAGTGGCAGGAGCGTGAGCCACCCCAGGGACTATCAAGGCCATTCCAGGAGCGTTTCTGCAGCAGAGATGGCCGCTGTCCAGCAGGGCTGGAGGTGGTAACTGCTGCAGCTTGCCAAGCTCATGTTGTGGGTCCTCCTTCAAATGGTCAGGGAAACAGTAGTGTCAGGGGTATACCAGGGGCAGGTCCAAAGTGAATTCTCAAAAGAGGGCATTGGGAGATCTGGGCATGGTGGTGCATGCCTGTAATCTTAGCGGCTCCAGAGGCTGAGGCAGGAGGATTGCAAGTTCAAAGCCAGCCTTAGCAAAAGCAGGGTGCTAAGCAACTCAGTGAGACGCTGTCTCTAAATGAAATACAAAATAGGGCTGGGGATGTGGCCCAGTGGTCGAGTGCCCCTGAGTTCAATCCCCAGTATCCACCCCCACCCCAAAATAAGAGAGGGCATTGGGAACTGTCTCCAGTTGAGGTTCCAGGTGTACCTTCGTTGAGGCCCCTCTAGGCCCAGTGCTCATTTTTTCATGGAGGAGGTAGAATTTGAAAAGAACTCCTAGGGGAGTAGTAAGACAGCAGTGGTAGGGAGGTTCCAGAGGAAGTTGCAAACTTTATTTACAAAGTGGGCTTGAGGGGTCTGGGATGGTGGCTCAGCGGTAGAGCGCTCGCCTAGCACGTGCGCGGCCCGGGTTCGATCCTCAGCACCACGTAAAAATAAACGCATGGTGTACAACTAAAGCAAATAAATAAACATTTTTAAGTAAAACAAAAACAAAGTGGGCTTAGGATTGTCTCCCAGCTGAGGTGGCATGTACACATTCTTGGTTTTGGCCTATTAGGACCAGTGCTTGCTTTTTTTTTTTCCTTTTTTTAATAGATGGACACAATGTCTATTTTATTTTGTGTGGTGCTGAGGATCGAACTCTGTGCCTCGGGCATGCCGGGCGGGCGCTGTACTCTGAGCCACAGCCCAGCGCCAGTGCTTGTTATTGCTGAGCACGTGCAGTTTAGAAACAGCTTCTGTGAGCACTAGTGAGAGGCCAGTGGCGGGGTGTCCTGGGGCAGGTCTCTGGCGCATGGCTCACCTGGGCCCCTGTCCTGTTTCAGCCCCAGGTTCACTGTTTTAGCCCTTTTTGGCCTTGTGCGTTATGGCTGAATATGTGTGATTAAAAGCAGCTTGAAGGTGCAGCAAGGAAGCGTTGGTGTAGGGAGGTTCCAGAGGAAGTTTCAGACTTAGTTTTCAAGGTGGGCAAGGCCAGTGTCACCATGCTCACTTGGGCTCATGGGTCCTGTGCTCATTTTGGCTGAATGTGTGCAATTTGAAGAGAGCTGGAGTTTCTCTGAAGCATTCCTTTCAGAGGGAAGCCTGACACCATGGCCAGCCGCCCCAGTGGGAGGAGCTGGCCATTCTGCAGCCCAGGTGGCTTGTGCCCTGGCCAGTGCCCCTGTCCTCTCCCTGTTGGAACTTGGAGGTGGAGCTGGGACATCTTTCCCTGCCTTACCCTCGCTGGTTGTGTGGCCATTTGGGAGGGAAGTAGATGAGGTGACAGGTGCGTCTGGCTGCCAGGAGGGACTGTCACAAGTCCTCTGCCGTGGGACAGCCTCCCCAGGCCAGGCCTGTGCTCCTGTCCCCCTGACCTGTGCCCCCAGGTACACGGTTCTCTTCTCGCATGGCAACGCAGTGGACCTGGGCCAGATGAGCAGCTTCTACGTGGGCCTGGGCACCCGCATCAGCTGCAACATCTTCTCCTACGACTACTCCGGCTACGGCGTGAGCTCAGGCAGGCCCTCCGAGAAGAACCTCTATGCAGACATAGATGCTGCCTGGCAGGCCCTGCGCACGAGGTGAGGGCCGCAGGCCAGCCGTCAGGCTCCCCGGGGAGAGAGGGGGCTGGCACCGGGTCCTGCTGGGGGACCTTCAAGAGAGGGATCTGCAGAGGCCTTGGGGTGTGGTTGCCCATCTCCCTGTGGCTGAGGTGGGGCCGGACTGGCCTGGGGGTTGGGGAGCAGCTGCTCTGGTCCTCACTGGACAGCGGCTTTCTACAGGGGGACGAAGCTCCACCTGCATGAGAAGCTGGCAGAGGCCACTGGGACCAGGAGGTGGTAGTGGGCTGTGTGAGGGGATAACTGGAAGCCTGAGGCCCAGGGCCCCTTAGGGAACTGGGCGGGCGTGTGGGCGTGCCTGCTCTGTCTGGATGGGGGCGTGACCGTGGAGCACAGCCTCACACTTCCCCCGGGCAGGGGGCAGGGGTCTTGCAACTGAGTCTGGAGGGCTCTGTCCAGCATATTGGAGCCCAAGTTGGTGGGGGTCTCAGTGGGTGTGGGCCTCAGTGCACACCCGAGGCCTGGGCCAGCTTGGTCTCCACACTCTCGGCAGTGTAGTCCCTCTGTCCACACCTGGTCTCCTGGTCATTCAGGTCCAGGCAGTCCTCCCTGCCCCACCTCACTCGAGCTCACTTATACACACACCCCTGTCCCTCACCCAGTGTTTGCAGAGTGCAGCACTGCTGCGGGGGGTGGACAGTCCAACCCCAGCCTCCTGCTCAGGGCTGCCCATCTGGGCCCTTCCTGGCTGACTGGTTTGACCCGCTCTGGTAGGGCCCAGGTGCAGCACTGGGAAGTCAGCAGCCCGAGGGAGGTGGGAGCCCTGGTCGCCATGGAGATGTGACAAGCAGTCCCAGGGCGGGCCGAGAGCCCAGTCCCCTAGCACCTGGCACTGGGGACCCGGCTGAGCATCCCTTCCCCTGTGGCTCCTGTACAGAGTTCTCAGCTTGCGCACTTCTGTCCCCATTGCCTGAGGCGCTGGCAGTCTCAGCCCAGAGGGGGCTATGAGACCTGTTCCTCTGTCCTGCCACCAGCACTGTCCTCCAGGGACCTCTTCTCTGCCTGGGGACAAAGAGTGGCTCCATTCAGGACACGCTGTGTGTGTCCAGGCACTCAGCACATGGCCATTGTGGCTGGGAGCAGGCCAGTGAGGCTGAGGCAGAGCTCGGGGTCTGGGTACAAGATGGGGACCTAGGTGCTGGTGGCCTGGATGGGGAGGGTGGCCAGTGAGTCCCCATGTGGGAGCAGTGCAGTGCTGGATCAGCCAAGGCAGAGCAGATGAGCTGCACACTGACCTGTGGGGCTGTGGGTGGCAGAGTGGGGAGGGGCCAGGCCCAGAGGTGGCAGCTGGTGGTGGAAGGCCACCTGGGCCTGGCACCATTGTGTAGAGGAAGTGGCATCCACTTGCTGCAGCCACCTCCACAACTGCTTGTCTGTGTTGTACCAAGCCCATTGGGTACTGGGTACTCAAAGGGGCCCCAAACTGGGCTAAGGCATAGGGACACAGCCACCTAAGTTCCCAACAGCCAGAGGGGGTGGGAAGGGTGCAGAGAGGAAGACAGCCCCCCCGCCTCACGGAACATCAGCAACCAGGGGACCTGAAGCAGGCCCCAGCGTAGGCTGTACCTAGGTCTGCTCTGACAAAATATGGGGGGAGGGGCGGGAGTGGTCAGGTCCTGCTTGGCACCCCCAGCTCCCTCACCAGGTGTCTTCCCCACACCTCAAGTGCTGTGGTAGGAACACAGGGAAGGGGGGAGCTGAGGCTGCTGCCAGCACTGTACCTGCTTCTGAGAGGAGGGCAGGGACCTGCCTGGTCACTGCAGGGCTGCCTGAGGCCTAGGTGACCCTGCCCCCCCCACCAGGTACGGCATCAGCCCGGACAGCATCATCCTGTACGGGCAGAGCATCGGCACAGTGCCCACGGTGGACCTGGCCTCGCGCTACGAGTGTGCTGCGGTGGTGCTGCACTCGCCCCTCACCTCGGGCATGCGCGTCGCCTTTCCTGACACCAAGAAGACCTACTGCTTCGATGCGTTCCCCAAGTGAGCCAGGGCACGTGGGGTGGGCATGGAGTTGGGGGCAGTGCTGAGGGCAGGCTGGGGCTGGCTGGAGGCACAGCTGACCTGCTCTGGCTGGCCCCTCCGCAGCATCGAGAAGGTGTCCAAGATCACGTCGCCTGTGCTCATCATCCACGGCACGGAGGACGAGGTGATCGACTTCTCCCCACGGGCTGGCGCTGTACGAACGCTGCCCCAAGGCTGTGGAGCCACTGTGGGTGGAGGGCGCTGGGCACAACGACATCGAGCTCTACAGTCAGTACCTGGAGCGCCTGCGCCGCTTCATCTCCCAGGAGCTGCCCAACCAGCGCGCCTAGCGGCTACCTGTGCACCACTGCGCCGGGACCTCAGCAATAAGGCAGCCACCTGGACTTGTCCTGCTGTGGCCCTGGGGGCTGCATGTGGACCCCCAGGACTCCCCCAGGCAGCGGGCAGGCAGCCATGACCCTGCCCCGGCCCAGGGGCCATGGACATTGTACAGGAGATAGAGCTATGCTCTCTTCCTTGGAAAGCAAAAAGAAGAAAAGACGTGAAAACAAATTAAAGATTTAAGATTTTAGGGTTCCTGTCCTTTTCGTGGTTTGCATATGCTTTCCCCGGTCTTGGTGAGCTCCAAGAGGATCAGGGATTCCAGGGTTCTTGGCTTTGGCACGCACCTCCCATGGGCTTTATGGGTACAGCAGGAGGTCTGGGTGCTGGGGTGGTGATGAGGAGATACTGGCATCCCAGAGAGGCTGGTTAAGCCCTGTTCAAAGGCAGCCCTTGGCAAGAACCTGCTTGTGGTTAGTTGCAGCTTGCTCTGGGGGAGCCCATTCTGGACCCTGAAGTGCCAGGCTCCATATGCCCAGATATGGGACCAGGCTGCCTCCTTTGCAAACGGAGAACAGATTCTGAGGATATGGGCGGTTCCATGGATCTCCCCAGGGAGCCAGTCTTTGGGTCGTGGGGTGCGCTCCTGCTTAAGATCTCTCCAGTTCTGGTCCTTGCAGCCCATGCCAGTTTTTTTTTTTTTTTTGTACCGGGGATTGAATCCGGGGCACTCGACCCCTGGGCCACATCCCCAGACCTTTTTGTATTTTATTAGAGGCAGGGTCTCACTGAGTTGCTAAGTGCCTCGCCATTGCTGAGGCTGGCTTTGAACTCCCTATCTTCCCTCCTCAGCCTCCCAATTGCTGGGATTACAGGCATGCGCCTCCCCCCCCCCCTCCACGCCAGATCTTGCATCCTCCAAAGGGCCTTTTGTGGTCTCCCTGTCCTTTCGTGTAGGGCAGGAGCCCTAGAGTGGGAAGGGCCTATCACCCAATCCGGCCTGGGCACCGACTCAGCCTGTGCCGCGCGACCAAGGCCTAGATCTGGCTCAGCCTAGCCCTAGTTTGCGGCCCCTTTAAGGACCTGCGGTACTTAAACCCGAGGGTTGGGGGTGGAAACGGGAGCGGGGGGCGTGGCTTTCGGGTCAACGGCGAAGCGGAAGCGGAAGAGGCAGCGCGCGTCCGGAAGTGGGTGCGGCGGCCGTCGGACTGTGGTAAGTGGCTGCTCCTCGCGCTCCGCCGGGGTCCGCCGGGGCAACCTGTGCAACCCGTACCCGGCCCGCCGCTCCCTCGGCGTGCCGTCCGCGTGTCCCGCGGGAGGCCGCTGGGCTTTGGGAAGGAGCCCGCCCCGCGGTGGATCAGCCGACCAGCGCCTTGCGGCGTCCGGCCTGTGCGCGCCTCTGCCGCCGCCTGGCGCCCGTAGACCCGAAGCACCGGGAGCTGTGCGGGGCGCAGCTGTGCGTTCGGGCACCCGGCGGAGCGCTCGAGGAGCCCCGAGGTCGCCTGGAGCCGACTTGAAGGCGCCTCTCCCGCTCTGCTCCGTCCTACCGCCCCGTCCTGCGGGGGCGCGGGCGCCCGCTCTCAGTGTGCACGTACACCTGCGTGAGCGTCTGCCGGAGGCCGTCGGTCCTGGGGCTCCGGACGCGGCTTGGCGTGCGCTGCGCACTCCGTCACAGACCTCAGACTCTTCGTTTTAGTGGGTGCACAGGATTTTTCTAGTACCGATTCGTTTATCCTGTTTCCTGTCGATAGAAACGTGGGTTCTTAGCCGGCGCGGTGGCGCACGCCTGTAATCCCAGCACTCAGGAGGATCGCGAGTTCAAAGCCAGCCTCAGCAGTGGCGAGGCACTTAGCAACTCAGTGAGACCCTGCCTCTAATAAAATACAAAACAGGGCTGGGGATGTGGCCCAGGGGTCGAGTGCCCCTGAGTTCAATCCCCGGTACCAAAAAAGGAAAAGAAATGTGGGTTCTTTCAGCCTTCCGTAATGAGGAGCAATGCTTTTAATGTAGGTTAATTGTAATTCATCTTTTCTTACGTGTTTGCTTATTTCTGTGCTGCTGAGCTTGGAACTCAGAGCCTCTGCTGCCAAATATTGGTCCTACCACTGAACCACACACTCACCCTATTCTTGTCATTGTGCTGCAGCAGGAACATTTCTGTAGGCTACCTTCCTCACTGCAGAAGTGCTAGGTCAAAGGACATCATGCAGATCCCCGATGAAGGTGATCGTTGTCACTAACCCAAGTTGTCCCCTCCACACAACACAGGAGGTCTGGTGTTCCTCAAGCTTTGTTTTGCAGATCTGGTAGGCATAAAATAGTATGTCATTGTAGCTTTATTTGAAATTCCTATGATTAGCTTTTCAATAGGAATGTCAGATCATTTTGATGTTAGTAATCCCTACCACTATTAATATTTTAAAATTGGGAAATATGTCTTTCTTATAAACATGTATATATTTAAAAGCTATTGCTGTATTTCATATTATTTGCTCATTTTTGTATTGGGTCTTTGTGTCATTTTGGGGGAACAATTTATGTATTAGAGAGATTAGTCTTTTTTTGTCTGTCGAATGTGTATCCCCCAGGGCTGGGGCTGGGGCATAGCGGTAGAGCACTCGCCTAGCACATGAGCAGCCCGGATTCGATCCTCAGCACCACATAAAAATAAAGGCATTGTGTACACCTAAGACAAATAAATAATTTTTTTTTTTTAAAGTGTATCCCCCCATCTTTCATTTGTCTTTGTGGGTTTTTTTTTTTTTTTTAAAGCCAGGTGTTTAAAGTTGTTATGAGTCATTATTAGTTTTTCACCATGGCTCCTATGCTTTGTGTCATGCTCAGAAAAATGTTCAACTCCAAGACTACGAAACACTTGAAAGTTTCTTTTAAGAGATGTAATGACTTCTTCTATATTTATATATATACATATATATGTATGCATTTAGAAGTTTGTCTAATATTAGACAAAAAAATTGTCTAATATTAGAAAATACTTCTGGTAAGGAGCAAAACTTATTTCCGAATCACTTGCTTTGACTTAATTTTTCCAAGAACATTCTTTCCTCCACTGCCCTCATTGCGTGCTGTGCTGAGGCTCGTTCTGCCCCTTGCCTCAGCGTGCTGGAGCCCCCCTATCTAGCCACATCATGTCCAGAGGACCTTTCTCCCCTTGTCTTCTTGGGCAGGTTTTGTTCTGTTTTTTCTCTAATTGGGATTGCTTAGATATGTAGATTAAGTTGCAGTAAAAGTGCCATCTCAAATACTTGGTGCCTTGTATGCAATACTTGGGATGCTCCTTCTAGTAGGTGCTCTGTGATAGAGGGACCTGAGGGCTGGGCCTCTCTTCCTTCCCCAGCTGTGGATGCTTGTGGTTTGTGATGCCCTTGTTGGTTTGGGGTGGCTGGTCGAGCTCATCTCTGTTTCTTCAGTTCTTGCTGACAGGCACTTGTGGCGCACACGTGGGCAGCCTCAAGGCACTGTTTCCTCTGGTGCCTGCCCATTTCACTTGGGGCATGGAGTTAAGCTGGACAGTGAACTGCCTTGGTGCCTGGGCCCTACCTGCGCTCAGGATCTCACCCCTCTCCCTCAACCCCTTCCCACCCACCTTGATCTGGGTCCCTGGGAAGCCAGTGTCTATTCCAGGAAGCACCTCCCCCTTCTGCTTCCATCCCCAGGATTCCTGGGACAAGGGCCAACTTCCAGTTCTCTATTTTGTAGATTTTCCAGGATACACTTTTTTTTTTAAAAAAACACATGACAAATTCTTTTATTTTCGTATTCCAGGATACACTTTTTCATACCCCAACAGCAGCAGTGTCTCCTAGCCCAGAGGCTCACTCATGGGCCCTCCCTGTGTCATCTGTCATCGCCACACTTCAGACAAGATCTCTGAGGGCAGAGACCAGGCTCTGTTCCCTGGCCCACCAGCCAGGTGGTCCTATGGCCTAGACATGCTATGGTTCTCAGAGACCCGTGGGACAGGACCTGTCCAGGCAGATAGGCCTGCCCAGGAGTACACAAGCCCTCATAACTGGCCAGATCTAGGGCAGCACCCAATGCCGCCCACCTCTGGCTCCTCCCTAGGGACCTGAGCGCCCCAGACTGGCATTCCATGCGGGTCCCAGCACCTGTGGCCACCCCTGCGTCTCCTTCATTGGCATCTCCAGGTCGTGGTGTCTTCCCATGACTCTGGGCTGGCAGGACCCACCCCGTGGTCTGGGCTCTGCCTGGACATAGGGTGGAGAGGTTGGACGCTCTCTTAGGTCCTGTCCCCTCCTCCACTCACGGTGGCCTCTGGGGCCGTGCCACCTCCTTCAGGACACTGCTCAGGACCGTGAACCTGGCTGCAGGAACGCATGCTCCCCAGGAAGGGCTGGTCCGCCTGCTCACCTGGGTCCAGGTGCCTGGCCGAGGTCGGGGTGCAGGACCGACCTGTTGACCTTCAGCCCGATGGGCTCCCACCCCGCGTCACGTGGCCCGAGGGCCAGTCTGAGCTTCTGGTCCTCCTCTCCCATTTGGAAGCTCCTGCCACAGACCATGTGATCCTCCGCTGGCTCGGGGAGAGAAGCCCCGAGACCGCCCTCCAGTGCGCTCGCCCTGCCGCGGCACTCGTGGCCCAGAACCTGCTCGGAGCAGGCGCACACAGGCTCCGTGTATGTGGAAGGAAGCGGGTTCCGAGGCAAGGCCTTGGCCAGGGTCACTCAGGGAGTGCCCACCCAAAAGCTGTGAAGTGCACCACTCCAGGTGGTGCCCTTAAAAACCGCAGCATTGGGGGCTGGGGTCGTGGCTCAGCGGCAGAGCGCTTGCCTCGCACGTGCGCGGCCAGGGTGCGCGGCCAGGGTTCGATCCTCAGCACCACGTAAATAAAGGCATTGTGTACAACTCAAACAAATAAATAAATATTTAAAAAAGAAAAAAAAAAAAAAAAAAAACCCCTCAGTATGCAGCTAGCTGGTGCAGTGCCACATGTCTGAGCACTGAGGCCGGAGGACTGGGACTTGGAGACCAGCCTGGGGGACGCGGCAAGACCCCACTCCCCACCAACAAACCCCAAACCTCTGCCCACCTGACCCTGTTATGGCTGGACAGTTTTTAGGGCTTTACATCTTCAAGCAGGATGGGGGACTGGGGAAGTGACAGGCCTGCAAGTGGTGGTCCAGAGGCCCCACCCCAGTTTGTCCCAGCCTTGCAGGTAAGACCCCTCCTGTTGGCTGGCAGTGTGGATGGTGTCTGTGAGTGGGTTCCCAGAGGTCCAGGCCCTGGATTCAGCTGGAGCTGCCGGACGCATGTGCCAGCAAGAGCTGGGCCTCCTGCCACTGTGGAGGTGCTGGGCACACCTAGACTCCTAGCATGGTGCAGGAGCTCTGGGCCCGTGCTCCCTGAGCCATGTTCTAAAGCGTCACCTCCTTCCGCCCTCCATCTGAGAGCACGTGCCCCAAATGGAGGAAAATGGCCACTGCCTCTCACCAGGCCTGACGTCTCCGCTGCTCGCCACCCTGCAGGTGGGCCGCCACCAGGAAACGTAAGTACTGAGTTCACGCTGGAGTGGTGGTGACTGTGCACGGTTGTGGGCATACCCTGCCACTTACGTGGCACAGAATGTGCCATCATCTAAATGATCCCTCCAGCACCGGGCGGTTAGTCCCCCGCGCCTCAGCTACCTGGGTGGTAGGGACTCCGGTCCACGGGCAGGCACAGCAGTACGGGAGGGGTCAGTCGTGCCTGCAAGTGCTGGCGGTGGTGGTGGTGCCAGGGCTGGGCACTCACTGCCTGGGCGCCTCTGAGGAGACAGCTCCGCCACCTCCTCACCACTCACCCCTCCCTGCTCCTGCCGCTGCAGGCTGAGCGCGCCTGATGGCGGGACCCGACAGGTCGGGAGTCACCCCACAGAAGCGCCCATGGAGATGGGGCAAACAGGATGCGGTCCACAGGCGGGGCTTGCCCCAGACCCTGAGCCTGTGGCCTAGGACAGGCAGCTCTGCTCAGTGTCCCACAGGCACAGGGTCCCCTTCACCTAGTAGCTGACACTTGTTCTTTGTTCCATCACACACAGAGCAACTGTACACAGTCTTGAACAGGTTTCCTCGTGAGTATGTCTGGGCACTCAGTAGGAAGGTCTGGGGTGGGACATGTTCACACCTTGGTAAGCTGGACCCAATGCAAGAAGGCCTGTAAAGCTCTGTGCAGGAGCTGGACCTGGTGGCCACCTCTGTGGTCCCTTAGTCTGAGGTGCAGCCAGGAGGATCGCAAGCCCAAAGCCAGCCTGGGCAACTTAGCGAGACCCTGTCTCAAAATGAGGGGCTGAGGGTGGAGCGGGGTTGTGGCTCGGTGGTAGAGCGCTTTGCTGAGCACGTGTGGGACACTGGTTCAATTCTTGGCCCCGCATATAAATAAATGAACAAAATAAAGATCTACCAACATCCGAAACATACATACATACATATATAAAAAAAGGGGTGGGCGGGCTCACAGTGCCCCTGGGTTCAGTCCTTAGTACCACAAAACAAACAGGTGACTGGTGGCACATGCCTGTAATCCCAGTGATCTTGGAGACTGAGGCAGGAGGATCACAAGTTTGAGACCAGCCTCAGCAACTTAGCAGCGAGGCCCTAAGCAACAGACTGGTTCAAAATTAAAAATAACAAAGGCTGCGGATGTAGCTCAGTGGCAACGCACCCGTATTCACCCCCAGTACCAAACAGGAAAAAAAAGCTTGGCCCGGTGGCACTTTTGTCTTGCCAGCAACTCAGAAGGCCAAGGCAGGAGGACCCAGGGTTCCTGGCCTGGCTAAGCTACTTAGTGAGGCCTTCTGCAACTCGGCAAGACTGTGTGTCAAAACAGAAAAAGGACTGGGGGTGTGGCTGAGTTGGTGAAGCACCCCAGGTCCAGACCCCAGCACTACAGAAACCCCAGGCAACGCCGAGGTGAGCTGCGGACCACCCCAAGCTACTGGGTTTTCATTTTTGTTTCGGTGTGACCTAAGAGTTCAGAGAGGTTGGGGAGGTGGCTTGGAGGCCTGTGGCCCCAGCCAGCCTCCTGGTGGACAGCAGCCTGGCTGTTTCCTGGCTGCTCCCTCCACACCCTGTCCTGTGTGCCTCAGCGTGGGAGCCAGCACCCCACGCTGCAGTCTCACCTGTCTTCAGCCTTAAAATCTGTCGCGGGTTTGAGGCCCTGGAGACTTCCCTTGACCGTCTTGAGGACTGACCAACCAACAGGTGTCCTGTAAGAGGTTCCCTAACCTGGATTTGTCTTTCTCAGAATGAGATTAAGGGTTTGGGGAAGGACACCCAAAGGCAAGGCCCCTCTCACGTCCTGTCAGGGGCACCCCATGCCTGTGCCACATCACCTGCGACGTGGCCTTGACACCAGACGGGGTCTACAGGTTTGGTGGGCAGTTCCCATCCTCCCTCCCCGCTGTGCTCTCGGGAGACCAGTCTTGGCATGGAACCATCCTCATGTGTGGGACCCTGGGTACCCTGCTGTGGGTGCACCCCAGACACCCGTGATCCCCTCCCCAGTGACGCCTGGCTGCTGCCTGCTGGCTGAGCCGGCCCCTGGCCCCTGGGGCACCCCGTTTATGGGCAGGGCTGATGCTGCTGCACGGAGCCAGGCCCAGCCCGGCTCTCCCCAGCACCTGCAGCTGCTCCACATCTCAGTGTTGTGCCATGGGGCGACAACAGGACAGAGAGACTGCACAGGCAGTGTGACAGTGGGGTGTGGGGCCACCCCTGGACAAAAGCAGGCTCCTACCGTTGTACATGCTGGCTGGCTGGGTGTCACTGGGGTCAGAACAGAAACCTCATGGGTGGCGTGTGGCCCGTGGGGGCTGCTGCCTGCAGAGCGGCTGGCATGGCCACAGGCTAGGATCCTGGTGACAGATGGAAGCAGGGGATGTCCAGACAGGGACCCGCCTGGCCTAGGCTCAGGCATCCGCGGCTCCTCGGTCCCCCTAGCCTGTGGCTGTCCCTGGTACTGCTGCATGGGCCTGGGCCTTCCTCAGGTTTCAGCAGCACAGTCCTCAGGTGCCTGGTCGAGCTCCAGGTGTGGCCTTGCCGCCCTGTGGCCTTGCCGCCCTGCCAGAGCCCGCGAGCCCCTCCTGGCCGCCTCTGGACCCATAAACACCACTGGAAGGAAGGAAGGGTCATAGCTGCTTCCCTCGTTTTCTACACGAGTGCTTGGCTTGGCGCTCTGGGGGAGCAGCCACCAGGCACGCCGTCCTAATCACAGCAGATGGGGGCTGCTGAGACGCGGGGCTGAGGCCTGCCCAGGTGGGCCACCCTGTTCCACCTTCAAAGGCACAGGATGCCTCAAAGACACATGGCTTCAGAGCCCGAGCCTGGTGAGGAGGAGCAGGTGTCCGAGGGAGGGAGACTACTCTCCCACGCCCATCTTTCATCTCCTTACCTTCGTCTGTCCAGCCAGGGCTCCACTGGGAACCCCAGAGGGCTCCGCTGTAACCTTCTGAGGGACGCTAGCTGGCATCATCAGTGCCGGAAGCAAGGAGCTAAGGAGACTCAAGGGAAGTGGCCAGCAGAAGGGCTCAGCCACGCCTGGTTGGCTAGCTGGGGGGTGCAGGTGGGAGAGGATGGGCACAGAGATCCAAGATGGGGTCGGGGTCGCGGTCCACCCCTTGCCTAGCGCAGCAACTCTGATCTGTGGGACTACAGAGACCCGTCAGCAGTGGAACTGGCTCTAGGAGGCCGCTACTACCTCCTGGAGGCCCCCGCTGCCACTGCACAGCCTCCACCGCCCGGCGGGAGTTAGGAAGGGGCGGGAGCCTGCTGGCCGACTTCCGCGCGCCCGCCCGCGCCCGCCGCCTGGGGCCTGCATGTTTGGGGGACCATGGTCATCCGTGTCCCCAGCGCCTTCACTGCTACGAAACAACTTGGCCTGGGCGTCCTTGGTTGTTTCCAGGGGCCTCCATCAGCTGACCTGTTTTCCCGACCCAGTCACTGGGTTCTTAGCCCAGGAAGCGACGTCTGGGACCCCTGTGTCCCAGTAGGGCGGGGATCCTTGCTGTGGCAACTCGACCCCGGCCTGCCCTTCGCGGCCTCGCCCGGCTTCTCTTTTCTTCTCCCTACTACGGTCCTCCCCAGTCCCAGGGGGCAGCGGACGAATAACTCCGGAACCCAGCGCAAAACAGGAACCAACGCACGCAGGGTCGGCCTGGCTCCCCACCCTAGCGGACTCTGCCACGCGACACCTGGTGCCCGGGCAGGGGAAGGCCTGCGGGGCGCTGGTAACAGCGAATGGAGGACTTAAGAGAAGTGGGAGAGAAGAGACCGGGAGCGTGGTCAAAGCCCGGCTCCTGGACCGCGAAGCGGGGGAAGGGTCGCGCACGTGGCCTGGGGGCGGAGCTGGTTGCTTCCGCACCCCCACCGCGGCCACGTGCGGATCCGAGCCCTCCCCATCGCGAACGGGGGCGCGCCTAGGACGAAGGTGGAAGTGTCCGGGGAGGGGGCAGGCTCCCGCCGGCCGCGCGCCCCGGCGTGGAGTGGGCGCGCCCGGAGGAGGCGGGGCGCGCTCCGAGAGGAGGCGTGGTACGCCCCGGGAGGAGGGGCGTTCCGAGACGGGGCGGGGCGCGCTCCGGGGAGAGGGGCGTGCCGGAGTGCGGGCGGGGTTCACCAGCCTAGTTCCCCGGTATGGGGAGGGGG
Source organism: Tamias sibiricus (assembly GCA_025594165.1). Taxonomy (NCBI): domain Eukaryota; kingdom Metazoa; phylum Chordata; class Mammalia; order Rodentia; family Sciuridae; genus Tamias; species Tamias sibiricus. Next base: position 1,319,755 of record CM046673.1, on the reverse strand, counting down.
TTCTCCGGGAAGGGCACGGGACGCGCGCCTGGGCAGGGCGGGGCTTCTCGGTCTCGCGCCTTAGGATGGAGAGGGCGCGCTCGAGGCTGGAGACCCGGGCGATCTCCTGCGCAAGAGTGGGCGCGCCGGGGGGGCGGGCTCCTCTGGCCTGAGCTCCGCCCCCGGAGCCCGCGCGCGGCTCCTAGGGCGGTGGAGGGCGCGCCCGGCGGGGGGCGTGGCTGTGGCGCCCCGAGGGGGCGTCCTCCGGGCGGGGCGGGCCTCGGCCGCCCCCGCGGGCTCCGGTGCGTCAGGGCGCGTCAGGCGGGGCGGGGCGGGCCGAGCGCGGGCGGCGGCGGCGGCGGCGCGCGCCGAGCCTCCTCCTCCTCCTCCTCCGCCTCCCGCACTCGAGCAGCCGCTACCGGCAGGACGGGCTCAGCTCCCGCCGCCTCCGCTCAGCCCGCTGCGACTGCACCGCACGTCCTTGCCCGGCATGTCGGCGGCCGTGGCGTGCGTTGATTATTTCGCCGCCGACGTCCTCATGGCCATCTCCTCTGGCGCCGTGGTGCATCGCGGGCGGCCCGGCCCCGAGGGCGCGGGCCCGGCTGCCGGCCTGGATGTGCGCGCGGCGCGCCGGGAGGCCGCCCCGCCCGGGATCCCGGGGCCGCCGCCTCCGCCCGCCGCCGGCCCGGGACCTGGCGGTGCCGCGGCGCCCCACCTGCTGGCCGCCAGCATCCTGGCCGACCTGCGCGGCGGGCCCGGAGCCGCCCCGGGGGCGGCTCGCCCGCCTCCTCCTCCTCGGCCGCCTCTTCCCCGTCCTCGGGCCGCGCCCCCGGCGCCGCGCCTGCCGCCGCCGCCAAGAGCCACCGCTGTCCCTTCCCGGGCTGCGCCAAAGCCTACTACAAGTCCTCGCACTTAAAGTCGCACCTGCGGACACACACAGGTGAGCGCCGACGCGATCCCTGACCGCGCGGGGGTGGCCTCCCAAGCCCCCTCCCCCGCCGGGACCCCGAAACTGCGTGGCGCGTGGGGGGCGGGGAGGGGGGCGCGCCCGGGCCGCCGCCGCGCCGCCGGGAGGGCGTGGCCTCGGTGGGTGGGGCGCGCGGGGGGCGTGGCGGCCACGCGGTCGGGCTGCGAGCTGAGGGCGGCGGCGGGGCTCCGGCTGAGCCGGGCGCCGGCGCGGCGGGGGCCACGGGCGCGATCGCTCTCCCCGGCTGGCCGCCCCTGGGTCTCGTTTCAAGTTCCTTTCTGTCTTGCGTCCTGATGTGGGTGGAGGGCAGGTGGTTGGAGCATCCGGTCCCGAGGTTCTTCTTGGGCCTCCCCCTCCTCCAGCCTCAGTTTCCTTATCTGTGGAGCGGGGGGAGGATCCGGGTCTCTGCCTCCTGGGTGGCCGCGCGGGATCTCCCACGAGGGCGGCTAAGCTTCTGGCTCCGTTCCAGGGAGGGGATGCCTGGCACATTTTCTTTCCGTTCTCTATATATTTTTACGAGATGGAGGGCGCGTCCGGGAGTTGCGGGTTGGGGCCCGATCCTCGAGTGGGGCGGCACTGGGGAGGGATGCCCCAGTGCCACTCAGCGTGGTGCCCAGCTCTTCTGCGAAGGCGCGCGGGGTCGGAGCGGGAAGCAGTCCGGCCCTGGGCGGCTGGGGAACCCGCGTGCTATCAGCGCCCTGGTCATCTTCCCTGTCAGCCCTTCTCCGGGTTCCACCCACCGGGCTGGACTGGGAGTTCAGAGTGGGCGATAGAAGGTGGGCCGTGGTGGCCCTTTTGGGTCTGGCCGTTGGCGTGTTCATTCCTTCAGAAAGTGGAGGGAAAGCAAGCAAGGGTGGTGACTCGGGGCTGCATTGGGATGGGCTGTCCATCCTGTGAGTCTCTTAGCAGGGACGTATCTGCTCCAGATTGGGTTTCTCGCCCCTGTAAAGGATGCAGGGCCGCCTCCTTAGGGTCATTGTGGGGATTCCTTGGGGCTACTGGCACCCAGAGGGGTTTGTCCCATAGACTCTGACGGAGGGAACAGGGTTGGCCAGGATGTTGCCGCGGAGGTGGTCTTGGAGCTGCCTGTGCAGGTCAGCCCCAGGCGTTGCAGGGTCTCCAGTACCAACTGGGGACTGAGCTTCCACCCTTGGAGGCTGGAGAGGAGGAGGGAGTAGGGTGGTGGGCTCGGAAAGTGCCTGTTTCCTGCACTCTCACCCATTTTTCTGTTTTGTCCTCATAGCCTGGGGCCAGGACACTCTGCCCACCTTGGAGCCCAGCAGGAAAGAATATAGGGTGGACTCTACATTTAATGCCAGAGGTCTCTGCCTTTTGCTGAGAGGTTTCGGGGTGTGTTGGGCATGCATTTCTGCAGGAGAGACATTTGGGGAGGAGCTGTGAAAGTGGCAAGGGAATTTTGGGGACGGAACGGCAGATGCCTGTAGGCTCTGGGCTGAGGCTGAAGAGTGCCCTGGCTGCTTGCTGGTGGGTTCCTGTTCTGACCCTTCAGGTGAGTGGGACCCTGTGGAACCCTGCCTTGGACACTCGTGCTGCACACCCTCCTGTCCTGCTCCAGACATTACTGCTCTCTGATGGTGTGGCTCTAGCACTAGTGTACTGGTTTGGTTCGATTTTTTCCAGGCCATCTTACTTCCTGGGTTGGTTCAGGGGGAGTCCAGGCCACCACCAGTGTGGCACCCAAGGGATGCTTCTGCAGGCTCTTGAGGTGATGGCAGCACCTGCCCCTGAGCCCTCTGGGGTGTTGGCATGGTCAGCCTATGTGGAGTGAGAAATGGGGCCTGCAGTTGAAGTCGGTGCCCGCATACAGGCAGACATGTTATTGCAGCACCGCGTCTCCCCTGCGTGGTGGGGGAGGCAGGGTGCCTCCTTGGGTGGATCCTGAGTCCCTGCCCCCAACCACAGGAGGCGGTGGATGTCCTGTCCCAAAGTCCCCTTTATAATAAGCATTTGGTGGCTAGGAGGGCAGTCCTGGACCTGGGCACCTCTGATTTAACTTCTGGGGGCTGGACATCTGCGTGCTGGACCGCGCCTCATCACGGCCTCGCCCACTCCGGCACCACCGTGGGGTTAGTGCATACGGCCTCTTAATGGAAAGGACTTGGTTTCTGTAGTCCTCGAGGGAGGTCAAGGCGACTGTGGGGTCTGCTTGGGGAGCCAGGAAGGACTCCTTGGTCCTAATGCCAGCTGGGTTCACCCTGGGTGCAGTTGTTAGTCACCTGCTGTCTGCAGGGCTGTTGTCTGGGAGAGTCCTGCCCTTACCCACCTCTGCCTGGGGACTTTCTCCTGCATTAAGGGGACAGCAGTCTGGTTAGCTCTCGGCAGGAGGAAGGGCAGTGTGAAGCCATGCAGCCCAGGAGCTTGGCCGCATCTGGCCTGGGCTGAGGGGAGGCCAGGAGGAGCAGTAGGATCCTTTTCTCAGGAGGGCACCCCCTGATCTGTGGGTAGAGCCGGGACCACAGGCCCCTGTGTCCACAGCCCTCAGCCCTGTGGAGTGTCCCCTGTGTGGGGCGGAAAGGCCTTTGTAAGCTGTGGGAGATGTTGACGCCGTTGCGTGGATACCGAGAGAGCCAGGGATGGGGTAGGGGCGGGGGTGGGAGGAGAGGAGAGAAGAGGCAGGCTGTGGACTCCCAGCTCTTGGAGCATCCTCTGTCCCCGGCAGCCCCCCCCCCCCGCCCAGTGCAGGCTGCAGTGTGCCTCTGGGGGTGTCTGCCCCTGTCCAGCAGAGGAGCTCAGACCTGGAAGAGCTCTGCTAATCCAGGACCTCCCCTGGGCACGGAGATCTTCCCCAGGGGTGGGCTGACTGGGTGCCCAGCGAGCTGGGCAGCGTCCCTGGCGTCTGCCCATTCCACGCCAGGAGCACCCCGTTATGACAACTACTGGTGCTCCCTGGAGCGGCCCTTGCACCCTTCTCTAAGGGTCCTGTGTACCTAAGTCTGAAAGATGTCACTGAGTGTCTGCTGTGTGCCAGGGCCGTGCAAGGCCCTGTGGGAACGAAACCAGTCCCTGTCCTAGAACACTTTTTTTTTTTTTTTTTGGTGGTACCAGGGATTGAACTCAGGGCACTCGACCACTGGGCCACATCCCCATCCCTCTTTTGTATTTTATTAGAGACAGGGTCTCACTGAGTTGCTAAGTGCCTCGCCATTGCTGAGGCTGGCTTTGAACTCTCGATCCTCCTGCCTCAGCCTCCCAAAGTGCTGGGATTACAGGCGTGTGCCACCGCGCCCGGCCACATTTTTTTTTTTTTTTTAAAACCATCGAGCTCCATCCCTAGACCTTTTCACTTTTTTATTTTTATTTTAAGATAGAGTCTTGCTAAGTTGCCCAGGCTGGCCTCGAACTTGTGATCCTCCTGCTTCCGCCTCCTAAATTGCTGGGATAACAGGCCTGTCCTGTCCCAGGACTTGTGAAATGTCGCCGAGGGAGGGAGAGCTTTGCTGCCGTGGAGAAGCTCCCCAGAGGAAAAGGTTTCAGACCTGCAGCTGGCCTGGTGGGCGGGCAGGGAGCCTGGAGCCGGGCTTCCCTGGTGGGAAGAGCCGCTGGGCCTGGGGCATGGATTTTGAGGTGGGGAAGCCAAGGGCAGGCCAGGTGAAGGCTGTGTCGGATCCCAAGGACGGGGCTGGGGAGGCAGGCTTGGCTTTGCAGAGGAAAATCCGTTTATGGGGAAGGGATTAGGATGGAAAGGGCTGCGGGTGGGGCAGGTCTGGGAAGGAGGTGGGCCAACCTGCCACTTGGGGTCGGGAGGATGGGGTGCAGGAGAAGGCTAGGGTGACCCCGGCTTTCTGATAGGGAAGCTCGAGGTGTCAGCAGGGTGGTGACACTGCCCCAGCAGGAGGCAGATGGGGATGAGGACCTAGAAGGGAAGCGGCCCATCACCCAGGCAGAGCTGTGAGCGCCCATTGGGGCAGGCTGGCAGTGCTGGGAGGCGGTGTGCCAGGCCCAGGGGGACGGAGGTGCGCTCCCCCACTCTGCAGCCTCCCCAGCTGGTGGGAGGAGCAGGGCCCCCCAACTTTGTGGGGGATGATAACTATCCCCCACCCAGACTGCCTGATAAAAGCGGCCCAGATGGGCTGGGAGTTGGTGGATGATACCAGCCGAGGCTGGCCTCCCTGGTGGGGGCTGGGCACCTGGTAGGGAGGCTCGCAGTGGTGTGTCCCCTCACCCTCAGGCCCCAAGATCCCCCAGAGGAAGGTGCCAGTCTGGGTGTGAAGTGGACCTTGCTGGGTGGCCCAGGAGGGACAAGGGGCCTCGGGCTGGTGATGGACCTGTGTTCTCTTTAAGTCGGGGGAGGTGATGGCCCCTGCTTGGGGTGTGCGCCATTAGGGAGAGGATGAGCGCATTGGAGCTTGGTCCCCAGGACTGCTGAGGACCCCCGCGGTGCCCACAGCCCCCGCCCTGGCTCACAGTGGGGTGGGGGTCAGATATCACACCATGAGACACAAAGAGGCTCAAGGACAGAAAAGCTGACCAAGGGCACAGGTGGTGGGGGCCACCAGCAGGCAGGGGACCCTTGGAGCACAGCCCAGGTGGCGCCCTCAGCGCTGAGCTCTGGGAAGCAGGCACAGCCTGGGGAGCTGGGGGGCTGCAGAGCTGGGCAGCACACATGGGGTCTGGGGGTTCTGGAGGTGGCGTGTGGGGAAGTGAGGGAGGGAGGACCCCAGGGACGCGCCTGCTGATGTTCGGGCAGGAACAGCACAGTGACCCGGAGAGGCGGCTTGTGGTGTGGTGGGGCGCTTTGGGCTTGGGAGGTCAGGCAGCAGCAGTGGGTGGGTGGGGTGACCAGGGACCAGATGGTGGCGGTCAAGACCACGAGGCAGGTCTTTGTCTTCCAGCCTTTCTGCCTGGCTCCCAGGCTCCTTGGGATTCTGTGGGACCTCTTCAGGGGCCACCTCCTTTAGGAAGCCCCCACCCCTCCCTGGGTGTGCAAGGGGCCCTCCTCCACCCACTGCTACCTGCCGCTGGGGTGCCTTCCCCTTCCCCGTGTCCCTCCTGCAGGCCGCTCGGGGGCTGGCGCAGGGTTTCGGGATGCCCTGGCCCCGTCCGCCCGCAGTCCAGCGCCCTGCCAGCGGAGCCGTCTGGGCAGGGTGGCAGGGTGGCAGGGTGGCCTCCCCTTTTCTGACTCTGCATGGCCCTGAGGCAGCCCTGCTGTCCTGAGCTCACCCTGCCTGCCAGAGTCAGAGGGTCAAGTCCACCTTGGCTCCGCCCACCGTGCCTTTCCTGGCGGTCCCCACCCACCACATCCTCTGGCCACCCTCCAGTCAGGGAGCCGCGGTAACTTGGGGCTCTGGTGGACTCAGCTCTGAGCCCTCCCCCCTGCCCTGCCCCCACAGTTAGCCCACTCCCTGCGAGTGGTGCCAGAGGCAGGGGGACGAGGCCGGGCCAGGCGTGCCGCAGGCGGGGCCCGACTTGCGGGGGCGGGTGTGTCGCCGTGGTTGGCAGGCGCTCAGGAGGCGACCCTGGCCCGGGCCCTGTCCCTAGCGGGAGCAGGACCACGTGAGCGGGCGGGCTGGGGCTGCTGATGTCCCAGCCGCCACCAGCAGCTACGTGCGGCAGCTGTGTTCCCAGCGGCTGGGCGGGCTGGCACCACTCGCCGCCCCAACCTGCTGGTTGCAAAGTGGAACTGGGGGTGGGAGAGGGGCCAGGGGAGGCGGGACCAGCTTGCAGCCCTGAAAGGGGAAGTGAGCCACTGTCCCCTCTCCCCTCTCCCCTGTGGCCTTCCCTGCTGCTCCCTGCAAGATGGCGACAGGACGGCTTTCCTCCGGGGAGAGTGTGGCCCCTTCACCTCGCGGTCTTTTCCAAAGCCACCAGCCCACAGCCCATGACCAGACTCCCCCTCCCTGAGACTGTGACCCCTAGGAGCTGTCAGATCTGCCCGGTGGGGACTGGGGGTGGGGCTTCCTTCCTGGCTGCTGAGAGCTGCTTGGTCCTCTTGAGAACTGTGCTGCTGGCCGTCCTGCAGCTGCGGACAGCCCTGGACCCTGGGTTGTTAAAGGGAGACATGGATTGTGGGGGCAGCCCCAGGGACTTGGGGCTGCTGGTGGTCTCTGGAACAATTGCTCCCCACCTCCCATCCCCCAGCTGCTTGGGGTCACAGCCTCCAGGGATGTTTGGATGTGAGCGGGACCCAGAGGGCCCTCATGAGGAACTTCCCCGGAGGGCGGCTGCCGTCTGTCTGTACAGGGATCTGTCTCTACAGGGGCTGTGGGTGCCACAGGGAGGAGGGGGGCTGGAGGAGGGGGTTTTCTTTTGGCACCTTCCTGGTGGGGTGATGGCAGGTGCCCCTCACCAGCCCGCCCGACCATTTCTCCGCCTCTTCCTCAGTCCTCCTCCCCTAGAGCAGCCCTTGAGCTGCTTAGACCAGAGATGTCACCAGGTCATCCTGGTGACTCTCCTGCTGGTTCCCATTCAGCTCTGTACCCCCCACACTGGGCTCCGTTTGGGGATCTTTCCCTTTCCCTGGCGGAAGGACCCCTTTCTGTCAGGTTGTGCACCGACTCTTTCCTGGCACACCCCGCACTGGTGGGCTGCTGCCCTGGCTGTGAGGCCATCCCCCGAGGCTAGGCCTCCATGCCACCAGGGTGCCTGGTGCTTCATCTTCCTTCTTCCTACCGCAGGCTCCCTCCAGCGTCACAGGGGCCTCACGCATTTGAAGATTCCCATGCACACGCGCCCAGCTCTTTCCCTGTGCACCCCACCCTTCAAAACCCTTGAGCAGCCAGGCCCGGTGCCACACACCTGTCATCCCAGCCACCCAGGAGCCTACAGCAGGGGAATTGCAAGTCCCAGGCTAGCTTGGGCAACTGGCCAGACCCTGTCTTTAGAAGGGGGATGGGGAGCTAGAGGTGGGGCTTGGGGTACAGGGGAGCAGATGGCTGGGAACTCCAGCCTCCTGGGCACCCCGCATGTGGCCCAAGTGCATTCTTTGGGTATGCTTGGCCTTGAGTGCCAGAGCTGGTCCAAGGCCCTTGGGGTCTGGTGGACCCCCGCGTCTCAGGGGGACTGGCTTGTCCCTCCCCTGTCCTTGGAGGTCCCTGTTTTGTTGGGGAGACCAGACCATGTGGTTGTCATGTGCACGGAGTGTGGGGCGACCCAGTTCTGCAGGAAAGTGGAGGGAGGACAGGCGGGTGGGGATGGCGAGGCCTGGTCCCTGGTCCCAAGCAGGATGGGCACGCAGCCGGCTGGGCAGTGGGAGGGATTTGCAGAGGAAGTTGTCCGCCCCTGCCCAGCGCCATCTGTCTTCCAGGGGACAGGGCGGGGCTGGCCAGCTGTGGCCATGGGCTCTGCCCCTTCCCAGAGGCCCCGCCCCTGAGCACTGTGCCCTTATCTGCACAGCGACCCTCCTTGCCAGGGCTCTGGTCCTTCTCTGAGAGCACCGAGCGGGCTACACCGCCAGCCCCAGTTTCCACCCTGTGCCAGGGGTCGTGGAGACTGAGACCGAGGCCACCGTGACTGGCTGAGCCTGGTGGTTGGAGGCTGTAGGTGGCTCTGGGAGGGCATGGGGCGGGGCTCTTCATGGGTTCCTCGGTCCATAGAGGGGTCCCAGTGGTCATTGCGGGGCTTCGGCGTCACTTGCCCAGCCTGCTCCCTTCTTTGTGACCAGATGGTCATTTGAAAGAGGAGGGGTTTGGCTGGGATCTCTGCCCCTGGGAGGCTCCTGGCTATCCCACGGGAGGGGACTGGGCTGGGGGTACAGTTCTGGGTAGGGAATGGAGTGGCTCATTTGCATACGGAGCCACTCCCCCAACCCAAGTGCCGGTTCCCTGCAGGAAGCAAAAGTGAAACTAGGCGATCTTTGATCCTTCCTAAGTCCCTGTGGTCCCATCTTGGGGAGGGGGAGAAGCAGCAGACCTGGGGACACTGTCGCCTCAGGTGTCTCGGGTTCTGCGAAGGGACATCACAGCAGGTTCTTGGGACCATCATCTGTAGGCGTTTCTAGGACATCAAGAGGGAAACTGCTCTTGAGGGGTTCGCGTTAGACCCTGGGTGGGTGGGATTGGAGTCAGGGCTGTCTGCCCGCCTTATTTCTCCCTGTTTGTGGTGCTGGGGACGGAACCCAGCCCTGGCACGTGCCAGGCTCGCCCACTGAGCTCTGCCCTGTTTGCTCACTGCAAGTTCGCGGGGGCTGAGACGTGCCGGGCCGGTGGCAGCCCCTGCCACCCCCTCTGATGGCTCTCTGCCCTCTGTTCGTCCAGGTGAACGCCCCTTCGCCTGTGACTGGCCCGGCTGTGACAAGAAGTTTGCTCGCTCCGACGAGCTGGCCCGCCACCACCGGACACACACAGGCGAGAAGCGCTTCCCCTGCCCGCTGTGCACCAAGCGCTTCACCCGCAGCGACCACCTGACCAAGCACGCCCGCCGCCACCCCGGCTTCCGCCCGGAACTTCTCCGCCGCCCCGGCGCCCGCAGCACCTCGCCCAGCAACTCGCTGCCCTGCAGCCTGGCCAGCAGCCCTGCGCCCAGCCCGGCACCCAGCCCAGCCCCTGCAGGCCTGTAGGAGCCTCGTCCACCCACCCTGGGTGCGGGCCCCTGCTAGGCCTCGGCTTGGACCACCAGCAACAAGAGGACATGTCTGCCCTCCGGGGCCCACGAGGGGACCAACCCAGAGCCCCGGGCCCCTTCCAGCAGACCCTGAAGACGCCCCCTGCTCACCTCAAGAAGGCAAGGAAGGGCCTGAGCGTGGCCCTGGGTCGGCCTTGGTCTGTGTATAGCCACGATTGTGAACTGTCTTCCCAGCCAGCAGGCCCTCCCCGGCCCTCCTGCACCCGGCCCTCCTGCACCCGCTGTCTTGCCCCAGCCGTGGTGTGGGAGGGGCTGGTTGGGCCCAGGGGAGCTTCCCCTGCCCAGGCTTGTACCAGGGGCTAAGGGACGGGCCACTCCCTCTGGGTTGGGACGAAGTGTGCACAGAGCCATAGACGGACCAGGGGTTCCCTTGCACTCCTGCCTGTCCCTATCCCCACCCTACCGAAAGCCATTGGAGATGTTCAGGGAAATGGGGGTGCAGCCTGGCCACCCCTGACTCGGTTATTCAATCTCAGGTGTCCCTAGGTTCTGCCCATGGGAGGGGCAGCCTAGCACCCAGGCCCCAGGGAGGGGAGGTGCTGGGGTTTCCAGAGGGCTCCAGGACTGCCTGGGGTCCACAGGGGAACCGGGGCTCCCTGAGGAGAGGGCAGCGTGGGGTGCGTGTGCTGGGTTATTTATGCTTGCTGTCTCTGCTGGCTGGGGGTCTCGGCCCCTCTGGGTGTGTGTGTGTGTGTGAGTGAGACTGGGGAGGCCGGTGCCCTGTTTGCTTCCATGGGGTAGGGGCCCCGACTTTGGCCTTTGTGGCATTGTGTGACAGACAATCTTGTACAGGACCCTGCTGGACACTGGGCAGATGCAGCTGTCCCTGCCCTGCAGGTGGGCTGCTGCCCAGGCTGGTAGGGGAGCTCTGGGCTCCATCCGACCTTGGGCTTGCTGCCCTCAAGTCCCTCTTGCTCTTGGTGCCTGGAAGGAGGGGCCCCCTGAGCCCGGGACTGGAGGCAGGAGGCCCCACTATTCAGCCTCTGGGGATAGCTCGTTTTTTTTTTGGACCGGATAGAATATTTTTTCAGGCCCCAATCCCTTTCTTGTTTGGCCCTGTGGTGGTCCAATGTCCTCAGGGGTTGTGAGTGGGTGGGTGGGGAGTGGTCTTGGGGATAACCTGCCAGGCAGAGCCTCTCCAGGGTCTTCCCACTGCGGTTTGGATTTCCTTTTGGAAGAAGGACCCAGGATCTCCATGCTGGAGTGGAGAGGGACCCAGGCTTCCTGCCCCAGACCTAGAAAGGGTCATGTGTCCTGAGCCAGCTGCGGGAATTTGGCACTCCCACTTGTTAAGAACCTTCTGGTCCCCTGATGGGGGGGTTGGGTTTGGGGACTCTGGCCTCTGCCTGACTCCAACTCCAGGCCAGACAGTGGGAGGCAGGGGTGGGGAGGCAGGGTATGATGCCCTTCTGGAGCTGGGCTCGGAGGCTCTACCCGGTGCAGCCTGCCCCCGTCCTGCGCAGGGGTCCTTGCAGGCGAGGCGCATCTGTCTGCACACCATCCTCCGGCGTCAGATGCCTTAGTCCCTGGGGTGGGGGTGGGGCTGGGGCTCCTTTTTCCTTGTGTCTTGGGATGCGTCTTGCTTGTGACCAGCTCCCCCAGGGCCTGTCCCGTGCAGGGGTGGGACTGTGCTTCCAGGGCCTTGGAAGCTGGGAGTCCTCTGAAGCCATGGCCCGGCTCTGGTGTCTAGGGCCAGAGACTCCTGCCTGCTCTCCCCGCCACGCCACCCCGGGAGCTGGTGGTCTCTGGGACCCGGCTCCAGCCACTTAGATGTGGCGTCTGAAGGGCACGCAGGGTGGGGGGAGCCCCAGGGGACTTGTGCTTTCCGTGGGCGGCGCCCCTCCCCCACCCTGCCTGGCCTCGTCCTTGTATTTAATGAATTAAAGCCATTTTTAAAACCCTGCCCTGGAGTCGTCTGTGGTTTGTTCCCTCGGAGGGCTCCCGCGGGGGCGCCCCAGGCTGCCCTGCCACCGGGGAAGCCGGGCCGCGGGCCCCCGGGCGGGGGCTCGGGTGGTCGCGCCGCGCCGCTCCGCCCCCGGGCCGGGAGGGGGCCTGCCGCGCGCCGTCACCCACGCCTGTGCAGCTGCGCCCCCCGCCCGCAGGGTTACCTAGCAACGAGCGCGGTGACTCGAGCCCGCCGGGGGCGGCAGCAGCCTGCCCCCTTCCCCTTCCGGCTCCGGGGGGCGGTGGGGGCCGCCTGCGCCCCAGAGCGTGGGCGGACACGCCCTCCGCGTCGCGCCCCGCGGGCTCCCGGCCCCTGCCGCGGCCCAGGTGCTGCGGGCCGCTGTTCGCCGGCCTCCTGCTGGGTGCGGAGGCTCCCTTGCGGGCGCATGCTTGGTGCCCCCGTGGCACCGGGACGCCGGTGGGACACCCGAGATCTCAGAGCCCGGGGCCTCGGGCCTCTCCAGAGCCTGGCAGGCCCCCCCACGCACCTGCCCTCCTCGGAGTCCCGCCCAGGTGGGGCGCTGGCCCGCCACCTGGTGACCACCCTCGGTGCTGCGCAGCTGGCGTCCACTAGCCTTAACTCTTGCGCAGGGTCCTTCCTTAACACCAAGGGTCCGCTGCCTGGACACCGGCTCTTTGCCTTTCTGGAGGCCGGCGGCCTCAAGGACAGCCTCCCCTGCTCCCAGCCTGCAGACACCCCTGGGCCGCTCCCCTCCAGATCCTGCCCAGCCCTCCGCCCTGGGGCTAGGTTCCTAGGACGTAGGTCTGCACTCAAAGCTTTGTTCCTCCGCCTCTTGGCGCACTCTGACCAGGCTTCGCGCTCTCCATGTGGCCCAGAAACACCGCCGTTCCTGAGTGGCCTCTGGACCCCTGACCCACGTGGGTGACCCCGCCCACCCCCCATTTCCTGCGTTCTCCATACACACTCACCTGGGCTGCTTTCAGGCCCAGCCCCTGCGTGTCCACGCACCTCCCTGACCAGCCCCAGCCTGGTCTTGCCCTCAACTCCAGACAAACAGGTGTCCCTGCCACGTCCCCCACTCCGTCTGTGGCAGCCCCATCTTCACACCCATGGGGTCTTATGGACTTGCTTTCTTTTTTCTTTCTGTTTTGCTGTGGTGCTGGGGATGAAAGTCAGGTCCTTGCACGTGCTACAGAAGTGTTCTGCCAGTGAGCAGCACCCCACCCCCCTTTTTAAAAATAATTTTTAGTTGTCGATGGACCTTTATTTTGTTTATTTATGTGAGGGGCTGAGAATTGAACCCCGTGCCTCACACATGCTAGGCAAGTGCTCTACCACCAAGCCACACCCCAGCCCCTCTCCCCACTTTTAGGGCCTCACCTAGACCAGAGTGGTCACCTCTGCCCTAGTTCTCTGGTGCCCCCAGTGTGTCCTTCTCACAGTGGCCGCCAGAGGGGGCCTGTGAGCACCCAAGTGAGGTCCTCCTCTGCCTTCAACCCTCCACGGTAACCACCTCCCTTGGGGTCAAAGCCCAAGTCCTCCCCTTGGTCCAGGAGGCCCTGCACGACCTGCCCCATCATCTCCCTGCCTCCCCTCTTTCTTTTCTCCCCCTTGCTGCCTTTGCTGCAGCTACAAGTGCCTCCAAAAACCCAGGCCCAGTCCTGCGCCAGGGCCTTTGCATGGGTCGTGCCTTCTGCCTGGAACTCTCTTCTGCCAGATTTTCTGGGTGCTCACGCCTTCCCACCATCTAAGTACCACGTCCTCATGTGACGTCCCTTAGCCTAAACAGGAATTTCTCTAGGGAAGGTATACAGATGGCCAGGATGCACATGAAAGGATGCTCAGCAGCATTAAGCCACAGGAAAATACAAATGACCTCCACAATGAAAAGCCACTTCCAGAACAGCTAGAATCCAAAGACAGATAACTCCCAGGTGTTGGAGAAGATGGGGAGAAACTAGAGCGCTCAGGCACCTCTGGTGGGGATGGAACAGGGCCTCCTGCTTTGGAGACATCACTCTGGCCGTTCCTCAAGGTGAGTGTAGTTAACGTGTGGCCCAGGGAAGCCTTTCTTAGGTATCCACCCAAGGGAAATAAAAACACTTACGTGCAAAAGACTTGTACATAAACGTCCAAAGCAGCATTATCTACAACAGCTGAAATGTAGACGCAACCGGAATACCCATCCTTGGGTGAATGGATAAACAATATGGCACACCCCCGCACCAGAATATTACTCAGCCATGAAAAGGAACAAGGCTCTGACATGCTACAACATGAAAGAACCTTTCCCAATGTAACTTTTTTAAAAAAAATATTTGTTTTAGTTGTACACAATGCCTTTATTTTTACATGGTGCTGAGGATGGAACCGAGGCCGTGCGTGCTAGGTGAGCGCTCTACCGCTGACCCATAACCCCAGCCCCCAATGTAACTATTTAAAGCACACAATTCAGAGGCATTAAAGAGCATCACTGTTGTGCAAACACCAGCATTTTCTGTCTCCAGAAGTTTCTCATCTTCCTAAATTGAAACTGCCTCCATTCAGCTCCAACTCCCCAAGTCCTCCCTGGCACCCACCATGCTACTTTCTGTGTCTGTGGATCTGAGGGACCCTTGTGAGTGGAGTGTGTTGTCTGGCTTCTTTCACTGAGCAAAATGACCTTGAGGTCCATTGTACAATCCCACCAAAATGCACCGGACTATTCCTGCACACTCCCCATTAAGATGCGGGCTAAACCCACGGGCCTGTGAGTCTCTCTGTCACGAGTGGTTCCCCTTTTGTGCCATCTAGTGCAAGGCCCGGTTTACAGTCGGCACTCAGTATTTCCTGAACATACAGAGAGCGTGCAGACCAGGGGATTGACAGGGTTCATGTGGGGGAGATTAAGGCATTCACTGAGAGCCAACTTACTCCAGGGTGAAGTGAGATTTTGAGTGTGCACGGAGCGACGCACGCGTGGCTCTCCGCACTTGCACAGTGTAGGGAGACCCGCCCCCCGGGGACCGCCAGCTTCTCCAGTGGGTGCTTTTAGACTGTGCGCTAACTAAATGCAAATGAGATGCAAATGAGATGCAGCCGGGCCCCAAGGGGATTTCTCTAGTCAGGCGCGCCGTGGACAGCCCAGTCACCGCAGGGGCCTGGGGCCCAAGATGGCGAGGTTCTGCCGCGGCGGGTTGGGCGCCAGCGCCCGAGCGGCTTCCAGAGGCCACGAGCTGGACAACCCACGCTCTCCAGCTCTCTGGTGTCCCGGCACAGGGGCCCGCTACGCGCTGCGGCCCCGCGACGGCAGTCGTTTCTGAGCAGGCACGCCCGCGGGCAGCCCCTCCCGGGGTCCCTTGCGGCGGCGTCCCGGGGGCCTCCGGGGGCCTCGGAGCAAGATGGCGGCGGCGGGGTCCGTGAGGCGCGGGCGGCGACGACCGCGGCGCCAGTGAGGGGCCCCGGGCGGCTCCGGGCCGGGGCCCCCGCCGCGGGACAGACCATGCTGCGCTCCACTGGCTTCTTCCGGGCTATCGACTGCCCCTACTGGGCGGGGGCGCCCGGGGACCCTGCCGGCGGCCCTACTGTCACTTCCGGCACCGCGGGGCCCGGGTGCCCGGCGCGCCCGGCGGTGGCGGAGCGGCGTCTCCCGCAGCAGGTAATGCTCGCTCGTCCGCTCGGGCTCGGCTCCGAGCCCGGGTCTGGACTGCACCGCCGGGCCTGCCCGCTCCCCGGCCTCCGCCCCCGCCCAGCCCCCTCGTCGCACGCTCGCGGGGCGGGATCCCCGGAGAGCGTGCGGGCCTCCGGAGCCTCCCTCGCGGGAGCGCGACCGCAAACAGCGGAGGACGCGCCCTCCGGGCCTGGCGGGGCGGGGCGGGGCGGCGCGGGCGGGCCGCGGAGGGCCCCGGCCTTCCCGCCGCTGTCCCGGCCCTGTGCTGCTGTTTACTTCATGACACTTCCCCGGCCCCACCTTTGGTCGCAGACACCGGTGTTTCCAGTAGTTGTGTCCAGAGGGTCGTGGGAGCGCTTGCTGTGTGTCCAGCAAACGGATAGGGCAGAGAACGTTGGTGGACTAAATGTCGCACCCTCACGGTGACTATCCTGTCGTGGCAGCCTTTGGTGAGTGCTGCCAGGGATCAGGCAGGGTTTCCTGTGAGAGGTGGGAGATGAGGTGAGAGATCAGGCACTATGAGGATTCGTATTGCAGCGGAAGAGGGGCACTGCGCAGGGACAGGCTGGGAGCGGGGATCCAGCAGAGTGTGGGTCCTACTCCTCCTGGTGACCTCTGTCTCTCAGGAGTGGCTGTCCCCTTCCCTCAGGCCCTTATTTCTTACACCACAAGTTTCTTTATCCGGTGTTGTTTTCAGACATGTCTCACTTCTCCTTAAGATAGTGGTTTTGGGCTCAGGATCTTCTGATCTAAAAAGAGGAGCACCCTTCCTAGGTTAGATCTTAGGTCTGTTTTCCTTTGTCAGAGAAAAGAGAATGTTTTTCCATTTCTCAAGTTTCCCACGTAGCTTTGCCAAGAAGACCCACACCTGCACCCAGCAGTCTGCAGTGCATTCCTGGTCCAGCTCTGCACCTGGCACCTGGCACCGTTGCTGGGCCAGAGGCAATGGATTCAGAGCTGCATAAGATGCAGGCCTCCTCTCAGGAATTTGCTGTGCAAGAGGACAGTTGGTGTGCCCACAGATACCTTAGCCACAGGTGGGGATGGCTGGGGAGTGCATGTGGGAGGCTTCTCTGTGGCCGTGAAGCTCAGCTTCCCATGCCCTTTTTTACCCTGTTCAAATGCAGTTTCTTGACTTCATTCACGTACTTGCTGATCTTGAGTGATGTTCTGCAAGGGCAGCCTGACTTACGTTCCTCACCACTTAATCCACAGACACCCTCATTTTCTTTGTGTGTGCACAGTTCTAGGGATGGGACTCAGGGCCTGTACATGCTAGACAAGCACTCTGACCCTGAGCCACAGTGCATGTTGCCTTCCCGCCTTCTGAAGTCAGGAGTGTTGATTCCTCAGGTTGCCCCTCCATGCCACGTTAGCCTTTTTGGTAAGTTTCTAGACCACAATGGCCAGTTTGTTTCCCAAAAGTTCATTTTTTTTTAGTTCTTTGGTGATGTCCTGGGTGCTGCACAGTCCTACGGGGAAAACGTATCTGCTTACCCAGGCAGCTGCTGCATTTCCTTTTTGCTGGTGGAGAATGAATAGCCTTGTCCAGTTTCTGGTAGGGAGGAAGTGTCTCTGCCTTCTGGAAGGTACCTTGCCCCATCTCAGTTCAACCTTCATTTTGTTTGTTGTTGTTTTGGGTACCAGGGATCAAACCCAGGGCACTTAACTACTGAGCCACATCCCCAGCCCTTTTTATTTTTTTAAAAATTTGAGACAGGATCTCACTAAGTTGCCTAGGGTCTCGCTGAGTTGCTGAGGTTGGCCTTGAACTTTCAATCCTCCTGCCTCAGCCTCCCGGGTCACTTGGATTACAGGGGTGTGTCACCACGCCTGGCTTCAGTTCATTACCATGTCCACCTGGACTCTGTGGAGGAGCAGAGGAAGAAACAACCCTCTGCTGTCCTTCATTATCACCCAGCAGGTGCCAGTTCATTATGATCTCCATTTTGGTTTCTGAGCCCCTATTCTTTGCTAAGCACTTTTGTGTCCACCTTTGCTTCTGCAACAAGTGACAGGAGAACAAGCTCATGTCCATGTTTGCTTGGCCTCTCTGGGGGATTCCAGGTGGACAGGACAGTGGCCTCACAGAACTTTAGGCTTGGCCTGGGGGCCGAGTGGGGGTGGCAGGCGAGAGGACTAACCTGACCTGACATCCCTTATGTGCCCCAAAGCCCTGGCTTCCCCACTTCTGCTGAAACTCTCCCCCAGTTGACAGCATTCTTCTGAGCGAAGGAGTGAGTGAGAGGAGCAACAATGACAAGAGTGATTCTCAGGGTCTCTGGCAGATCGTCCCTCTCTGGTCTGCACAGCCACCCTGGGAGAGTGCTAGCCAGTGCACACTGGGCTGTGAGTGACAGCCATAAGTAAGAAACACAGTGCTTCAGCCAGGCTTAGGTATAAGTCTAGTAGGAATCAGCAAGGGTCGTCCTGGGCGCAGGCATTGACAGCACATATTCCAAGGAGTGGAGTGTGTCCCCAGGTGTAAGAGACTTGAGTCAAGGGCTGGGGCTGTAGCTCAGTTGGTAGAGTGCTTGCCTCGCATGCACAAGGCTTGAGTCAAGTGCAGAGAGCTTTCCAGAGTGCTTCCCGGGACTGTGCTTTCTGTAAGGAATAGGATTTGGTCAAGCAAGGCCAGAGAGTAGGGAGGGGACCAGGTCAGGGACTGGGTGTGTGGTTGGAGCAGAGGTGCCTCAGATCACTCCCAGGTAGCTGTCAGGGTGCTGAGTGCTGCAGGGCCTTGAGCTCCCTCCCCGTGCTGGCACTGCAGCCCTGGCCGTGGGCAGTGGTCTCCTGAGCCAGCCCAGCGGGCGGCCAGGCAGGGTTCCCTTTGGTTCTCACAGTGGGTGCTTGATCAGGCTGCATGTGTTCTCTGCACACAGGGGCTGTGGGATCGCCTCCATTTCACAGATGCGGAAGCCAAGGCAGGGGAAGCCCCTCACCTGTGCATGTGCCAGTGGGTGGGAGCCAGGCTGAGGACGGAGGGGAAGCCCTAGTGCTGCCTGCTGCCTCCCCTGGTCTTGCTGCCAGACCCCCAGTCCCAGGAGCTCCTGGTGCCCAGCGTGGCACTCCGTCTTGGAAAGACAGAATTACAGGACTTGTGGGAACACCTCCTCTTTGAAAGTTGGTGTCCCCTGGGGGAACTAAGGCCTCTACCTCAGGGAGGCCCAGCCAGGCAGGGCTGAGGTCAGGAGGTAGTGGTGCTTCTCTGCTGTCACAGTGGGCCCTTCCTCTGTGAGCTGGCTCAGGACAAGGAGGGGGCCTGGTAGTAGTACTGTCTCTAAGGCTGGGACCCTCTGGGCTCTCAAGTGCAGTGTAGGGCTGACATCCTGCCACCCTGCGCCCTCTTCTCAGAGGCCTAACATGCTGGGCACTCTCAGGACCCTGCTCCTCATGGAGAGTGAACTGCCTTAGACTCCCTCCCAGGGAAGACCCAGTTCTTTTTTTTTTTTTTTTTTTAAGCTGATTTTTAAAAAAATATTTATTTGTTTTAGTTGTACACAATGCTTTATTCTTTTTTTTTTTTTTTTTTGTGGTACCGGGGATTGAACTCAGGGGCGCTTGACCACTGGGTCACATCCCCAGACCTTTTTGTATTTTTTTAGAGACAGGGTCTCACTGAGTTGCTAAGTGCTTCCCCATTGCTGAGGCTGGCTTTGAACTCGCGATCCTCCTGCCTCAGCCTCCCAAAGTGCTGGGATTACAGGCGTGCGCCACCGCGCCCGGCTACAATGCTTTATTCTTATGTGGTGCTGAGGATCGAACCTGGGCCGCTCACGTGCTAGGCGAGCGCTCTACCGCTGAGCCCCAGCCCCAGCCCAAAGACCCAGTTCTTAAAGAAAACCCAGCAGAGGGCAGTGCTCTGCACATCAGAAGGCTTGGCCAGGACCTGGGGTGGGGTCTTCACTAGCCGGTGGTCAGTGTCAGGTCAGCCTGGATGCCTCCTTTGGGGTGGGAGTTGTGGAGCCCATTGAGGGAGCACTGGGATGCTGGGCGTCCAGGCTGATTTTCCTGGGTGGGGAGGGCTGTGTGTTGTAGGTGTGGAGCAACATCTCTGGTCTTTCCCTAGTTGATGATGGTGGTACTCCTGTCCTACCTCCCAGTTAGGACAATCACAAGTGTCCCAGACACTTGCAAGTTATTTGATGGACAGAGTCACCCTGCCAGAGAATCCCTGGTTGAGGGTGGTTTCTTGGGGAGGCCACTTTATTTTCTCTTTAAGCCTCTTCCTGTCCAGGGAACCTGAGTCCAGCATGGCCAGGCCTGACTCCAGAGGCCTGGACACAGCTTTGCCCTGCCCAGCAGAGGAGCTACTGGCCGGCCTCACTGCTGGCTGGCTCTGCAGTGCTGTCTCCATTCTCTGGAAGCTGGGGTGGAGGGAAGGCACCAGAGCACCGCAGGTGCCATGGGAGCACGGAGGGCTCGAGCCTCCCTCCCCGCAGCTGCACCGCCTGCCTCTGCTCACCCGCTTTTATCTTCTGGGACTGGGCGTGGCGTCTGTTTTAGAAATGCTGGGGAGCACAGAGAAGTCAAAGTGCTTCTCCGTTGCCACAGTTCCTCCTAGGCTAGAGGCGCAGGGCCTTGGGTTTGGTGTCTGTACAGCAGTCATGAGCACGCCTCGCATGCTGAACTGGACTCTGCTGTTTTCTGAGGAGTTTCCCTACCTGGGCCCCCCTGGACAGCCGGGGGGCTTTGAAAAACTAGTTTCCTGGCCACCCCAACCTGGAGCAGGACCTCTAGGCTTGGGCTTTTTAAAAAGACTTTCCTGTACAAGGTCACCTGGACACCTCAGGTCCTCTGCTTAGTGTGGATCAATAGAGCAGAGATCTCAAACTGCAACCCTGCGTCCCTGGTGGGTCCTGGCCCTTGTCTGGGGACATTTGTGGCTGTTACAACTATGGGAGCTCCTGGCCTGGAGTGGGTAGAGGCCAAGGTTGCTGCTCAGCACCCTCCTGTGCCCAGTGCCAAGGGGACACCCTGGTCCACCGTGCCAGCATCTGGCCAGGGCATGTAGAGACAGCAGAAACCGTGGAAACACCTCTTCCCAGCCTCGGTGCTCAGGGCGGGGCCTGCTGGGGCCGGCGGGGACCACCTGTCTGCTGGGAGTTGCCCAGAGGACCTGCAGGCCTCAGTGCTCACCCCGTCCCAGCCCTCACAGCTCCCTGCCTGCTTCAGGGATTCCAGATGAGAGGTGGGGTGGCGCTCAGTCACCGCGGAGACGGTGGAGTCCCAGGTGAAGGTATCTTAGCTTGGCTCCTTGTGGTGCAGGGCCTGGCTGGGCGGGGAGGTGGGCCTGACCCTTGCCTTGGCCGTCTCCTGCTCAGGGGCATGCAGCATGTGTGTGCCCTGCCTGTCCAGGCAAGAGGCCTACCCAGCACAGGTCAAGGGCGCTTCCCTCCTCCACCCTCAGCATCCCCCTGCACCTGAGCAGCAATGAGGAACAGGTGGCTTCAAGCTGAGTTGGGGGTGCGCAGGGCTGTGCTTACTCTTTAAGCTGTCCACATGCAGGAGGTTGCTGTGACCCGAAGTGCAGGAAAAACTGAAAGACTAAAAGGAATCGAGGAGAGGGAATTGGCTGGCCAGGGCAGGTGCCACGGAGTTCCTGGCACTTCACTGAATGTCTCTGGCTGGCTGCCTTTCTCATCTTTCCTTGGTGGCCCAGTCCCAGGGGCTCTTGTGGTGGTCATGCACTCTTTGAGGAAGTGGGTGTGTGCACCAGTAGTCCTGGGGGGGTTGCCTGGGCCCTGTGGCCCCAGCAGTTCTCCAGAAGCAGCTGCAAGGACACAGGCCTCAGGGCGGAGGTGCTGCTGGCTTCCCAGGGAAACTGCCCTGGGGGCCGCAGTGCCTTCCACAATGCCTTCCGTAACACCCAGGGCTGTCCCTGGCGCTCCCCTGGACTCAGTAAGTACTTGTGGGACAGACGGGGGTGGGGGGGGAGATGACAGGCATGGGGTGGGGGCAGAAGCCCCGACGCAGGCCGGTCTGCAGCAGAGAGCAGTGGCCCTGACTTAAGGGAGTCAAGCGGGCGTCAGGTTGTTGCTGACCTGGCTTTGCAAGGTGATGCCCCAGGAGTCTGCCTGGGTCTGGAAGTGGGGTGGGGGTGCACTACTTAGGATTCTGGACAGGGAGACGGACCACCACGAGGCCTGGAACGTTCTTATACTCTGATCCAGAGGGGCTGGCTCCTCCCAGGAGGAGAAGTGAGGCAATCCAGTGCTGCCGCGCCCGCGGGCCAGCAGGGCTCAGCGCTGGCATGCTGACTTGTTACCTGTCCTTCTCTAGCACAGGCCCTGAAGAGCTGCTGCGGCCCTGCTAGTCTGCCCAAAGTTGGGGGCAGGGGGCCTGTGCCAAAGATGGGGGGCCTGAGAGGCTGGTTAGCTCTCCTGTCTAGGTGCTGGGAGCTGTGTATCAAGGCTGGGGTGTGGCTCAGGGGTAGAGTGCCCCTGGGTTCATTCCCCGGTCACCCCCACACACGATTGTCCCTTGTCCTTTTGGTGTCTCTTGTCACCACAAAGGGTTGGGGCTCCGGGTCAGTGTTCCGTTCATTCATCTGATCTCTCCATAGGTGCTTGCCTGGGCCTGCCTGGTCAAGGCTGGGTCCTGCTCCTGGTTTAGCGCATGAAGTGCAGGGTGATGGTGGCTCGGCCATTTCCTGGGGAAGGGCATGTTTGGGGGCCTCTGGGACCGGCTTTCACTGTAGGCATGTCCTGGCAGTGCAGTTCTATGCTTGTCCTTTAGTCTTGGCACAGTCTGCTTGTCTGGGGAGACCACACGCACCCCCACAGTGGCTCTGAGGCCTCCGAGAGCAGGCCAGAAGAGGTGGGGTGAGGCCAGAGTCTTCACCTGGCTCCCCTTGTTCCCCTTCCAGGTGTGCCTGGCATGTGGGCACATGAGGCTGGTTCCCTGGGGAGGGTCTTGGACAGCTGCCTTGAGGAAGTGGTGGGAACAGGGAGGGAGTGGGGAGCCCCTTCTACTGTGCAGCCCGGGCCCTCTACGGTTCTGGTTGAGGGGGAGGGGCGATCCCCCTGGGAAGCCAGCCCTGTGTCACCCAGCACTTGCCTACTGTGTCAAGAATAAGACCTCTGATGCTCATTTGTGACCCTGGCATGTGGGCACACTTTTAAAACACTGGCCCCACTCCTGGGAACAAGCAGCCTTTGGAACCCTGGCCTGGAAGGCTGCCTTAGAGTGGGGTGGAGCGCGGCAGTGCTGGTCCCCGCCCCGGCTTCCCCGTGAGCACCTGAGCTCTCGGGTGTTGCCAGGCTGCGGGTAAAGGGAAGGTGGTCCCAGAAACCCCTACTGGGAAATGCACTTTAGGGTACTTGAAAACTACTGGGTTAGAAAGAGTGAGAGCTTTATGTTTCCAGTGTATTTATGTGAGCCATGAAGGTGACTCCCGCCCGTGATAGACGACCGGGAGAGGAGGGGGCAGTGCAGGGAAGAGCAGCCCCCTCCAGCCCACCCTGAAGACACCTTCCCGGCCAGCCTTCCCTCCCCCACCGCCTGCTCTGCCATTTGCTTCCTGGATGGTGGGTGGTTGGAATGGCAGCCTTGAGCTCTTGTTCTGACTATGTCCTTGTCACCACATCGTGCTATGAGCATTTTGTGGGCCCTTCTCAAGCCTGAGCGATGGACGTAGCTGCCTGCTGGGCACGGAGGGCAGCCCAACAGCCTGTGGAATAAATGAGTGTCCAGGGTAGCTCTTCGGCCTCTCTGTCCTTGCCTCTGGATGCTAAGCTTTACAAGTGACATGACAAGTCTGGCTGGGCAGCTTTTCCAGGTCTGTGGCTCCATCTGTCGGCAAAACCTGCCTTGGCTCTGTGGGGATTGCCTTGGGCAGGGAAGGCTGGGAGCCAAGCCCTGGGGCAGAGGCCCTTTGCCAGGGCTCTGAGTCCTTCAGGGAAGACTCCGGAGAGGCAAGTAGCAGGAGGCTGGGGGCACTTCTGAGGTTTGACACCCTCGTCACCGGCTGGGCCCTGTTCTGGGAGCCTGTGGATGGCCTTCTCCAGTGACCTACTGTGCCTGTCACCAGGCGTATGGGGTGCTCTCTGGAGTCAGAGGCGGTGTTGGTGCAGTGGGGCTGAGCTCCGAGGGCCCTGGCACCTGGCACCAGGGTGGAACAGGAGGGGGTCCTGCATGTGGTTGGGAGGGGAGGCCCCCGTGAGCCAGCACAGCCTAGGACGACAAATGAAGGCCTGCCATGGGGACCTCGGGCTACACTGTCATCCACTGAAGTGGCCTTCGGGGGTCACTGTTTGCCAGTACATATTCCTGGGAAAATCCAGAGTGGGTGGGTCCTCCGACACCATGAGCCAGTGGGCAGCTCTGGGGACTGTCCTTTTACTTGGGTGACCCAGCTGGCTTCCTGGGGCTGGATGAGACCCAGTGGCCAACAGCCCTGTGACTCTGTGTCCTAGCAGAACTCAGGGGGCAGGCCCTCGGCTGCTTCCCCTGTTGGCCCCACTGCCTTGTGGGGTCAGTGAGCCGTGACCGCCACCTGAGTGTGGCGCTGCCCCATGCAGTCTCTTGGCCTTTATCAATCTTTGGGCCTCAGGCAGAGGCTGGGAGAGAAGTGGAGATGGGTGATGGCGGTCCCTTAGACCCCCTGGGCCTCCCAGGCAGTGAGGGGAGACCTGGGCTCAGGATGCGGGGCTGCCCCCTCGCACTCCCTGCTTCTGCATCTGTGACCCAGCTCAGGGCATTTGCAGGCCGCGGTGAAGGCAGAGCTCTGGGGAAGTGCTGGGAATTCAGAGGAGGTTCTGCTGTCCATCTTGTCTTTTCAGAGTCTTCTGGTCATTCTGAGTGTAGTTAGAGCTTGCCCAGGCTTCCTGCACATTTGGGGAACCCAGGCCCCCATCCAGAGGCAGGTGGGGGTAGCAGGGCCAGAAAGCCATGGCCAGAGGGGGGGAGGGGGGGAGTGCTGGGTCCTAGACCCGTGCCCAGGCTCGAGCAGGAAGCAGGCGTCCAGCCCTCCTGGAGCTCTGCTGCTGGGCACCTCTGAGGAGCTGGTGACAGGGCCCCTGAGTTTGGACGGGGTCGTGCCGAGAGCTGGGCAGACGGCTGGAACTGTAGCAGGAGGAGCCGGCTTTGCCTGGGCATGGGGCCTTTGAAGGGATGTCCCTGCAGTCGCTGCCAGAGAGGCTCTGGCTTGGGGATTGTTGGGCCGCATGCCCTCCCTCCCTGGCCCTGGTGGGGTGGGGAGGAAGGGCACATCCTAGAGGAGCCTTAGGGCCTTTCCAGTCACTGTCAGTTGCCATATCCCAACTCTAAGAAAAATGCAATTAATCTTGTTTACCAAACAGTGCTTACCTCTCCAAATCCCTGAAGTTCTCATTTGCTTCCACCTGGATTAGCTCTCACAGTTGGCAGGTGCTGTCCAAGTCACCCTGGTGGGCCCTTCGCACTTCAGGGTCCTCCTTTTTAAAAAAAAAAAAAAAAATTATTTATTTGTTTTAGTTGTACACAATGCCTTTATTCTTATGTGGTGCTGAGGATCGAACCAGGCGAGCCCTCTACCGCTGAGCTACAACCCCAGCCCCTCAGGGTCCTCCTTTTTAAATCATGTTTATTTTGCCAGGCATGGTGGTGTATGTCTGTAATCCGGTGGCTCCAGAGGCTGAGGCAGAGGAATCACAAGCTCAAAGCCAGCCGGGCGCGGTGGTGCACGCCTGTAATCCCAGTACTTGGGAGGCTGAGGCAGGAGGATCGCGAGTTCAAAGCCAGCCTCAGCAATGCCGAGGCACTTAGCAACTCAGTGAAACCCTGTCTCTAATAAAATACAAAAAAGGGCTGGGGATATGGCCCAGTGGTCGAGTGCCCCTAAATTCAATCCCAGGTACCAAAAAAAAAGGGGGGGGGCTGGGGATGTTGCTCAATGGTTAAGAGCCCTTGGGTTCAATCCCTGGTACCAAAAAATAAAAGAAAATTGTGGTTTATTTTGTAGCACTAAGCCAAGCCATAACCTAGCCCAGGGTCCTCCTTTTTTTTTTTTTTTTTTTTTGTACCTGGGATTGAACTCAGGGGCACTCGACCTCTGGGCCACATCCCCAGCCTTTTTTTGTATTTTATTTAGAGACAGGGTCT
The DNA here is from genome assembly GCA_025594165.1 of Tamias sibiricus. NCBI lineage: Eukaryota > Metazoa > Chordata > Mammalia > Rodentia > Sciuridae > Tamias > Tamias sibiricus. Next base: position 1,294,591 of record CM046673.1, on the reverse strand, counting down.
CGCTGAGTTGCAAAGTGCCTCGCCATTGCTGAGGCTGGCTTTGAACTCGCGATCCTCCTGTCTCAGCCTCCCAAAGTGCTGGGATTACAGGCGTGCGCCACCGCGCCCGGCTGGGTCCTCCTTTTGATGTGTCCCCTGACCCCAGATGAAGAGGTGAGCCCCAGGTGTATCAAGTAGCATGCAAAACATTTTCCTAGACTGGCATGGAAAATGTTTTGCATCCTGTCACCCCAGCAACTCGGGAGGCTGAGGAAGGGGGATTGCAAGTTTGAGGCCAGTCTCAGCAATTTAGCAAGGCCATAAGCAACTTAGTGAGACCATGTCTCCAAATAATAAAAAAGGCTGGGGATGTGGCTTAGCGGTAAAGCACCCCTGGGTTCAATCCCCAGTACCAAAACCAAAAATAAACCTGAGGTAGCCTCTCCAGGCCTGACAGGTTCCTGAAAGGAGTCAGCCCCGTGAGGGAGGATCCAGGTGTGGAGGGGGCTCCTAAGGCAAAGGTCAGCACTCTGGGCCCCTGTGCCCAGTTCTGAACTGCAGGTGGGCTCCAGTCCAACCATGTCAGTTGTGTGCTCAGCCTATGGACCTGTCTGGGTCAGGACGTCACTTTGGTACCAACAGGGGAACTCAGGTGCAGGGACGAGCTCCAGGGCCTGGAGGAAATAGAGGGACAAAGGGGCTATAGCTGGCCTTGGCCCAGCGGGGCCCTTGCTTCACCTCTGGCCCAGTGCTGCTGGAGCCCCCTAGCGCACACCACTGGGGCTGGGCCCAGCCTCAGCTTGTGATGGGCCTGGACTAGAGTGTTGGCTGGGGCTGGGTGGGCTCGGGGACCAGCTCAGGGTCTGAGCAGCTCTGACCTCCTCCACCCTTCCCTCCGGATGGGACCCGCCTATTTATTTATTTATTTATTTATTTTGGTATTGGGGATTGAACCCAGGGACACTTTGACACTAAGCCCCGTCCCCAGCCCTTTTATTTTTTTTGAGACAGGGTCCTGCAAAGTTGTTCAGGGCCTCCCTAAGTTGTCCAGGCTGGCCTCAAACTTGTGATCCTCCTACCTCAGCCTCCCAAGTAGCCAGGATTACAGGCATGCACCACTGCACCCAGCTCTTTCCAGGACCTCTAGGAGCACTTTCCTTGGGTGGGCAGCTTTTGGGAGACCCTTCCTAGTCTGAACCAGTCAGTGGCATCTCCTTCCAGAACACAAAATGTCTGAAGTCCTATCAGTGGCTTTGAGATGGGCTAAAGAGTGGTTTGGGTGCTCTGTGCTGTGCCTGGGGCCCCAGGCCTTAGCCTGTGAGTACTGCATCTACTTGTAATCCCTGTGACTTGGGAGGCTGAGGCAGGAGGATTGCAAGTTCAAAACCAACCTCAGCAACTTAGTGAGGCCCTGATCAACTTAGACCTGTCTCAAAATAAATACAAAGGGCTGGGGATGTGGCTCAGTGATTAAGTGCCCCTGGGGTTCAATCCCTGGTACCAAAAAAAAAAAAAAAAAAAAAAAAAGCCCCAGGCCTTGATCCACTCCTCTCTCAATACCCCCTGGCCCCAGCTTGAGGGGGTGGAGCAGCCAACTGGGCAAGAGCAGTGGCCCTTCTTGTGCAGCCTTGTCCTCTCCTCAGTGGATGTGCTCAGTGAGTGCTCGCACTCGGGGTCCCCAGCTCCTTGGCCCCAAGATGGGAGGGCCCCACTTAGACCTGAGCGGAGGAGGGCAGCTGCACTGCCTGGTCCGGTGGATGTGGCAGGGCCTGCTGGGGCCGTGGAATCTGGCACTGTTGTGGCACTGCCTGCACACCCGGGAGAGACCCCTGCGGTACCCCGTCCGGCTGCTGGCCCTGGCTTTTCTGGTGTTGCTGCACCCTTCCCTCCTGCACAGCCGTCTGGAGTGTAGGTACATGCCTCGCTTCTGCTTCCTGAACACAATTTTTAACGTGGGTGAAAGCCGAACAAAGAGCCAAAACGTGCCACCCACCTGGGTCCCTGCAGAGTCCCCTCTGTCAGATAGGCACGGGGCGAGGGGCGGTGCCCTTGCTTGCTGTGGCTGCCACGGCAGATCCTCAAGTCTTGTGCGGGGAACGTGGAGGTGAGGGCTGGACTGCGCCCTCCTGAGGCCCCAGGGAAAGGCTGCGTCCCCTCCCCTCCAAGGCCAGCAGGGCAGCGCCTTCCAGTCTTTTTCTGACTGGCGCTTTTGCCTCCTCATGTGGACCCTATGGTGACCCTGGGTGGTCCCAGCTCAGGGCCTCCCCTGATCCCGCCTCAGAGTCCCTTCCGCCATGGGACAGACCCTAGCCACGACCTCCTGGGGGGACCACCTTCAACCTGCTCAGATGCCAAGGACGCTACCAGGTCTTTCCTACCTGGAGCAAGGCCTGGAAGGCTGGCCTGGAGGGATGTCTGCGGGTCCTGCTCACAGGGTGGCTGTGGACCGAGAGTAAAGAGGCGGGGTGTGGGTCAGTGGTCAGTGCCTTCCCAGCGCTGGTAGCAAGTACGGGACGGGCACGTTCATGTGCAGAGCGCGGCTGGGGGCAGTTCAGTCATGGACTGTTTGCTCGGCATGTGCGAAGCCCTGGGTTCAATCCCTAGTACTGCCCGCCAAAAATTTAAGATTAAGACAGGCCGGGTGCGGTGGTGCACTCCTGTAATCCCAGCACTTGGGAGGCTGAGGCAGGAGGATCGTGAGTTCAAAGCCAGCCTCAGCAATGGCGAGGCACTTAGCAACTCAGTGAGACCCTGTCTCTAATAAAATACAAAAAAGGGCTGGGGGTGTGGCCCAGTGGTCGAGTGCCCCTGAGTTCAATCCCTGGTACCAAAACAAAAAAGATCAAGCCAGAAGCAGACAGTGTTTGGTACTGGAGATGCTGGCCCGGAACTGGTACTGGGCAGCAGCCTATCTGTCCCCTTTTGTTACATGGCTCCGCGCTCGTCTCACTCTTATCAGCCTGTCTCAGCCGTGCCCGTCAGCACTGGACACAGACTAGATGAAGACACCATTGTACTTGTTGTCCGCAGGGCCCCCGCCCAGAGACCACTGGCCAGCTGGCATGATAAGGACCTGGTGGCAGCCTTGTTCCCATCGTTGGCTTAATTGTATTTGTGGAGAGGTTTAAAGGGCACAGGCTGTGCTCATCCTGGCCGACCCCACCCCCACTGCCCTTGTCTTTCACTTGGGCATGGGGCTGAGTGTGTTGTTCCTCTCCAGCCCTGGTGACTGGCACCTGGGCTTTCCAGTCTTTATTGTTGTTTGCTGTGGGGCCTCAGGCCGTGTGTCTGCAGGGTGGGCCTGGGGGAGCCCAGGCTGCTGCAGGCTGCACTCCGGGAGCCCCTCCCACCCCCACCTGGCAGCAGGGCTGTGGCAGACCCTCACTGCTCTGGACGGTCCAAGGCCTCCTGGGCACTTCATGTGGTGGCCTCCTGGCTGCTTGCACATCCTCCCTGAGCTGCCCATTCTCTTCCAGTCCCTGTCTCAGTTGTGTCCCCTTGACAGCTGGGTGGCAGTGCCCTGTGGAGTTGTGGTAGTTTGGCCTGTGTGTTTTTTCTCCCATCTGTCTCAACTTTGTGGTGATCTTTTTTTTTTTTTTTTTTTTTTTTTTTGTGGTACCGGGGATTGAACTCAGGGGCACTCGTCCACTGGGCCACATCCCCAGCCCTTTTTTGTATTTTATTTAGAGACAGGGTCTCACTGAGTTGCTAAGTGCCTCGCCACTGCTGAGGCTGGCTTTGAACTCACGATCCTCCTGCCTCAGCCTCCCAAAGTGCTGGGATTACAGGCGTGAGCCACCGCGCCCGGCTGTGGTGATCTTTTTCATGCAAGAGTTTTGTCAGGCTGTTGGTTTCCTATGGCTGCTAGAACAAGTCATCACAAAATTGGTGGCCTGAAACCACATAGCTGGCTAGGGATGTGGCTGAGCACTCACCTAGCATGTCTACAGCCTGGGTTCAGTCCCCAGTACTGCAAAAAATACATAAATAAAACAGATTTGTCTTCCTGCAGCTCTGGAGGCCGGAAGTCCTGAGGTGCAGGAGTGGCAGGCTGGTTTTTCCTGAGGCTGCAGGGAGAGCCTTCGTCCCGCCTTCTCCAGCTCCCGGGCCACGCTCAGCTGGCTGCAGTGCGCTCTTCCAGTCCGTCCGACTGGCCCTGCCCCATTTGTGGTGGTTTTCACAGTATTTGAACATGTGGTGCTTTCTCTTGTTACACCAGTGTGCTCACCTACACACACACCTCTTTCCTCACACGCCTCATGCAGGTGTGAGGTGGTGTGCTGGTGGAGGCTCTTCCTCCGCCCGTTGTGTTTGGCGCTGGTGCTTTCTTGGCTCTCACTTTCTCCCTAGTGAGGGCTGGCCTCGTGAACTTTGCCATGTGCAAGAGAGTTTGTGGGAGCTGCGCAACACAGGGAGACCCCAGCTCAAAAAAAAAAAAAGCTGTACACAGTGGTGCATGCCCATGATCCCAGTGACTCTGGAGGCCGAGACCGGCTGGCAAGTTTGAGGCCAGCCTTAGCAACTTAGCAAGATCCTGTCTCAAGATGAGGAGGACTAGGGGTGTAGCCCCTGGGTTCAAATTCACGCACATACATAAAAGGGCTGTGGGAGACACTGGTCCTCCTGACATGCACATACCACTGGGCGAGCAGAGCCCGTTGCCCGTGGAAGGCCTCACCCTTGTGTCCACTGCTGGGGCTGGTTAGTGGCCAGCCCAGAGCCTTGAACTGTAGGACTGTCTGGCCCACTACCCAGGTAGCCCTGTCTGCCACGTCTCCGTTGCATCGAGAGCTCATTCTGTGAATTCCTTGAGCTGAGCTAAGATGTCTCCAGGACAGTGCTGCTGTTGGCAGTTGCCAGGATCCTGACCTGCTTCCACCCCTCTGCATGGGACCCCAGTGGGGGCTGCTGGGACTTGGGCTGGAGCCTGGCTACTCGGGGAAGGCGGGTTCTGCTCTCCGCCCTGCAGAGGCTGGAGTGCGGCAGCTCTGAGGCCTGCTCACTGGCTGTTCTCTCCTCTCTCATCCTCAGGGCTTGGCTACGACCCTTACAACCCCGAGCTGCCCAAGCCCCCGGCACAGAGGGAGAATGGCACCCTGGGCCGCGGGGGCGAGCCCCACTCGGACATCCTGGAGCTGGAGCTGGTCAACCAGGCCATCGAGGCTGTGCGCAGCGAGGTGGAGCTGGAGCAGCGGCGCTACCAGGAGCTGCTGGAGACGGCCCGTGAGCACAGCTCTGCCGAGCGCAGCTGCCCCGGGGCCTCTGCCCTGGCCCCCTGTGGCCCTGCAGCCAGCCCCACCTCAGCCCTGGACAAGGGTGCCTTCCCGCTGGCCTTCAGCTACACCTCCGGCAGCCACAGCCTGCTGACCCCTGATGCCAGCTACCAGCCCACCCCACTGGCCACCCCTGCTGAGCCTGGCAGCAAGTATTCACTGGCATCTCTGGAAAGGGGTCAAGGCAAGGTGGGAGGGGGCAGCAGCGCCCTGGAGTATGTCCCCAAGGCTGTAAGCCAGTCCCGGAGGTATGGCCGCCCTGTGCCCAGCGGCAAGTACGTAGTGGACAACTCCAAGCCGTCCACTGACCTGGAGTATGACCCACTCTCCAATTACTCAGCCCGGCACCTCAGCAGGGCCAGCTCCAGGGACGAGAGGGCCACCAAGCGGCCCCGGGGCTGCCGTGGCAGCGAGCCCTATACCCCTGCTCTTAAGAAGCCCTGTGACACTTTTGGTGGCTGCGATGCCAGGTTCTCAGATTCTGAGGATGACACCACCCCAGCTGCAGCAGATGAGCCAGCCACAACCACAGCCAGCTCCCCTATGGCCGAGGCCAGTCCCCTCCAAGGCTGGCACGAGCCCCAAGAGCAAGGTCCCTGGGAAGCCATCCCCCAGGGAGGGCCTGGAGCCCGAGGAGGGCAGTCTGCGGGAGACCAAGGAGATGGCCGTTCAGTACGACGTGGGAGACCTCGGGCAGCCTCCACAGGGCCCCGGTGGGGCGTCCCCAGCCAGGGCCTCGCAGGGCCGGGGTGGCCCGAAGGAGGGCAAACCCAAGAAGAAGAAGAGTGGGACCTCACGAGCCCTTGGCCACAAGGACAATACCCAGAAGAAAGACAAGACTAAGGACAAAGACCGAGGGTGGTCTGAGAAGCCAGGTGCAGAAAAGAAGCGCCTGCAGACTGGCAGCCCCCGGCACAAGGCCGAGAGGCCAGAAGGGACCAAGAAAAAGCCATCTTCAGCCACCCCAGTGGCCAGCTCAGGGAAAGGGAGGCCTGACCGCCCCGGGCGGCAGCCGAGCCCCACCAGTGGGGGCCCCCGGCCCCCAGGACTCTCGTCCCAGTCCCCACCAGCTGCCAGACAGGAAGGGTGGCAGGAAGACGCCAGCGGGGAAGCTGGTGGAGCGCAAGGCCCGCTCGCTGGACGAGGGTGCCTCTCAGGACGTCCCCAAGCTGAAGAAGCGGGCCTTAAGCCACGCGGAGCTCTTTGGGGATGAGAGCGAGGAGGAGGGCCCTGGGCCCCAAGCCCTGCAGGCCTGGCCCCCTGCCCTCCCCAGCCTCAGCTCCGACTCAGAATCAGACTCCGACTCCAGCCTGGGCCTCGCTGCCCCGCAGCTGCGCAAACGTCTCAAGGCCTCCCCACCCCCCTCCCCTGCGCCTTCCTCCTCCTCCTCCTCCTCAGGGGCTGGGGAGGATGCAGAGGAGGACGTGGACTACTCGGCCCTGGAGAAGGAGGTTGACTTTGACTCTGACCCCATGGAGGAGTGCCTGCGGATTTTCAACGAGTCTACCAGTGTGAAGACGGAGGACAAGGGCCGGCTGGCCCGGCAGGTGAGGGGCACCGGGCAGTTGCAGCTGGGCTCCTGGTCGGGCCGGCCTTGGGGTTCAGTCCTGGCCCTGCGGTACTCAGCCCTGGCGAGGGCCCAGCAAGGGGACGTTCCGCCCTACAGCTGTTTCCAGACGACTCAAGCCGAGCCTCAGCGATGGGTACAAGCTGCTCCTTCAGCGCTGGCCTCTTAACTCATTTAAAATTCAGGAACCCTCGGTGGCTGCCTGCTGCCCCCCCGCACCCTCTCCAGAAAGAGGACCGTGGCTTACAGCCCGCCCAGCCGGGTTCCCGCGGCAGCGTTTGGACTGACCGTTCTGACTGACCGGCAAAGGGGTATCGGGCCCAACCCGCCCCTCGCCCTGCCCTCCTGTCCCCCGCCCCTTGCTTCTAGCCCCTCCTCCCACTCTGTCCTCTCTTCTCTCACTTCTCTCCCCCTCTCCTCTCTCCCACCTCCCCTGACGTCTGGTCCCTGTCCCCCTCTTTTCTTCTTCCTTCCCTCACTCCCCCAGAGTATTAGGGATTCCTGGTTCTCTGGCCAGTCCTGACCTTTCTGGGCCTCCTCATCCAGTGTCCCCACATCAGCCACCAGAGGGAGCTCTCCTAAACCAAGCTGGACTTGGCCCCAGCCCTCCAGGTACTGGCCTCCAGGGCCTGCCTGGAGTCCTCCTTCACAGTGCCTGAGCTCTGTCCTGTGCCCTGCGGAGCAGGAGAGGTGGGCCTGGGCTCCCGTGTGGAACTCACTGCGCTAGCCAGGATGAGGCCTGGCTCTGGGGCCTCAGCTACAGGACCAGCGAAATGTCCTGCCCGCCCCGGGTCTGTGGCCTGGAAAGGCACATTCTCCACTTGCTGGAGGGTGGTTTGGGGCATGGTGGGGAGGGGGCATATACCGGTGTCAGGTCCTCGAGGCCTGGTGGGGACATCCATGTTGAGGAGCGGCTGTGTGTTTCAGCCCCCCAAGGACGAGAAGAGCGAGGAGAAGGGGCATGCCGGCCTGACCACTCTGTTCCCAGGGCAGAAGAGGAGAATCTCGCATTCTTGCCAAGCAAGGCAAGGAGGTAAAAAGACTGGCAGAGGGAGGGGGGTGTAGCCCCTTTGTCCCTGGCACCTCTACGGACGTCAGGCCCCTGAGGTCCTGCCCGGGGAACTTGGCAGACTTGTTTCTAGCACCCACTGTCCTGGGGAGAGGTGCATCCTGCCCACGAAATGTCCTCAGATTCTTCCCAGCGCTGGGCAGGTGTCGCAGAGCAGAGGCGATGCCATGAGTCCTGGCCCCAGTGGGCTGTGATCTGGTGCAGGTTGCCCAGCCTCTGAGCCTTTGCTTCCTGTCCTGTAGCCGTGGGGGACAGTGAGTTAGCACTGGAAAACCTGGCTCCAAGGCCAGCAACCCGGAGTTCCAGTGGATTCTGTCATCAGGCCCCTTCCCGGGAGGAGGGGCCCAAGGGATTCAGGAAGCTGGAGTCCAAAGGAACTTTTTATCAGGCAGGATTGGATTGAAGCATTGCCCTAATCAGAGGCCCAGGGATTCCTGCCCTACCCTGCCTGTATAGCAGGACCCAGTGGCATGGCCTTGGTACTGGGGAGGCTGGAGCCAAGAAGGCAGGTCAGGCAGATGCTTCTGGACCTCGGGCAATGTGAGCTTGGGGGCCGAGTCCCTGTGCTGGTCCCCTGCAGAAGCTCAGGGGTGCCTGGAGGGGCCGCCTACCCACTCCTGGAGCCCCTGCTGCCTTGCTGGCAGCCTTCCTGGGGCTACCTGCTCTGGGTGCTCCAGACACGCAGCCGAGCCCCAGGATGTGACCTCCTCCAGGCAGAGCCCCCAAGGAGGGGCCCAGCGGTGCCCCCAGCCCGGCTCCCCACTGCCCAGGAGGTGTGCTACAGGCGGGCCCAGCAGATGCAGAGGGAGTCGGCCAACTGGCTGCAGGCCGCCCCCCGGCCAGCCGGAAAGCCCTCCTCCGTCCACATTGCTGCACCTGGCGAGAAGAGGAGGATCGCCCACGTCCCCAACCCCCGCTTGGCCACGGGTGAGTCCCCGCCCTGGCCCTGGCCCCTGGCTGGCAGGAGGGCGGGGGAGGAGGGGCTTGGAATGTTTCTTATTGGGTACAAGAGGCAGCCGAGCCCCAAGGTCACTGAGCTGGCCACCCCGTACCACTTAGCGACCTTGAGCACCGACCTTGAGCACCGTGGAGGGGCCCTCAGTTAGCCTGTCTGTAAACTGCGGGTGACAGCCCTCCATACTTCACTGTCATCTTCACCATCCTTCCTGACCCAACCCGCCTGGGATGTTAGAGGCCAAAAAACCAGCGGGGACTGGCCTGGGGTGCCAGGGTAGTGCCAGCCCCAGCCCAGGTGGCTTTGCATCTGCAGGTTCTGAGGGAGCGGGTGTGGCCTCTCTGTGGAGGCGGCTGTGTTTCTCAGGGGCACTTCTCCCATCATGACCACACTTCAGTGGGTAGGTGGGCAGCACACTGGAAGGGGAGACAGTCCTGTTTTGTGTGAGCCTCCTCATCTCTGCCATCTGCAGCCAGGAGGTCACCCTGGAGGCAGGTGACAGGTGGAATCACCTGGAGGAGTCCTCAAAGTACCACTTCTGAGCTGGGCACAGTGGCCACACCTGTAATCCCAGGAGACTGGGCAGGAAGATCTCCAGTTCAAAGCCAGCCTCAGCAACTTAGCAAGGCACTATGAAACTCAGTGAGACCCTATCTCTTAATAAAATATTAAAAAAGGGCTGGGGATGTGACTCAGTAGCTAAGCACCCCTGGGTTCAATCCCTAGTACAAAAAAAAAAAAAAAAAAAAAAAAAGTGCAGCTTCTGCTGGGTGGGGCCAGGGCAGTCTGAGCACCTGCCAGGAAGGAGGCCCTTGCTTGGGTGCAGAGCCCACCTTTGGAGCAGCCTGGTGGTTGGAGCCCTGCAGGTCTGCCCATCGTAGGGGCCCTTGCAAATCCAGGCTCCCTGCAGTCTGCCCCATTGCCCAGGACCTTGCTTAGAGAAAGCTCTGCCTGGGGGATTCTAACCTCCCCTCTCCAGAGCCGCTGTGTCACCACACCCTTTCCCAAGTCGCTGTCTTCCTGGGGTCCCCTACTCATATTTGATGGTTCGGGGGCACAGCTGTCACAGAGCACCCTGGGTAGCCGGGTGTGCCGGGTAGCCCAGTGTGTGCCGCAGAGCCTCGAAGCCGGCTGGCACCGGCCAAGGGCGAGTGTCAGCTGCAGAGGTCCATGCCCCGCTCGCCCATACCTCACGTCCTCCCTCCCTCACTGCGGGCTGGCCCGAGCAGCCCTGGCACCTCCCTGGTCAGGTGGGGCCCCACGTGGCCCGGCTTCCCAGGTGGGATGGGCAGGAGCCGTTCTGGGGCACTGTGGTCCCAGCTGTGAGGCCCCACCAGGGGCAAGATGGGCTGTGGGGAGAGGCTGCCCATCCAGAGCCTGACCTTGAGAGTGGGGGCACGTGCCCCAGCCTGTGCCCTCGTGCCCTTCCGCAGCATCGCCCTGGGTCAGAGCCGTCCAGATTCCCACCCTCACAGACCAGGCCCGGCCCAGCCGCCTTGCCCACCAGCCTCGGAAACAGCCCCTCCCCCATGGGCCTGCTCTCCTCCAGGGGCCGGAGACGGTTTGGTTTGTGACCTCATCAAAGGGACAGGCAGAACACAGAGGCAGTGCTGGGCAGGCAGGTGGCTTGTCATAATGACTGGCCGGGCCATACCTCTGGTCCTTTGCCCAGGAGCCAGGGCGTCCCCCTCAGACGTCAATGCCTCGGAGTCGGGGGCCGGAACATGTGGCAGAGGCCCAGTGTGCCCCTCGCCACTCACCAGACCACCCCGACGGCGACGTCGCCTGAGCCGGCCTCCGCAGCTGATTTCTGTCCCCCGTCTCAATGGACCCACAGAGGGCACACGGAGCCTGATGCCACTCCGCAGCCCGAGCGCCGCACCCCGGCCGCTGCCCCTGCACTCAGAGATGCACGTCCTGCTGGCCCTCAGCGACCGCCGCTGCCTGGTGCTGCGCAGCTCGGTGATGGGCATCCTCTCCTCCTGCACTCACGTCCCCTGCACCCCGCCAGCCCCCACAGGTGCCAAGAGGACCCTCTCGGCCAGCAGCAGCCAGGCCTCCCATGGCCCTGAGCCCGGCAGCCAGCCGCTGAAGACGCGCACGCTGTCAGGGATGGCGTCCAAGACCACCACCACCGTCACCCCAAGCGCGTCGCCCACAGTCCATCTCTACAGGTGAGCGGAGCCAGCCAGCTGCTGGCCACAGCCCCTGTTGGCAGCCTCTGGCTCCTTCTCAGCCTCTCTGGCCTGCTCCCTGATGCCAGGGGCAGGGTCTTCCTCCTTCCCGACTTCCCCTGGGAGGTGGTTTTTTTGTTTTGTTTTGTTTTGTTTTGTTTTTGGTACCGGGGATTGGACTCAGGGGCACTCGACCACTGGGCCACATCCCCAGCCCTTTTTTTGTAGTTTATTATAGAGACAGGGTCTCACTGAGTTGCTAAGTGCCTCTCTCCGTTGCTGAGGCTGGCTTTGAACTCGTGATCCTCCTGCCTCAGCCTCCCCAGTGCTGGGATGACAGGTGTGGCCACCGCGCCGGGCCACTGGGAGGTGTTTTGTACATGTGTTCTTATTTTATTTTTGTTCTGTTTTCTTCCCTCTGTGTGCATGTGCAATTAAATAGCCTTTAGGGTTTACATTTTTCAGTGGATGAACCAGAATCCTGGGCACGCTGGGCAAGCGCTCCACCGCCGACCTGCACCCAGCCCTCATGCACTGTTCTTAGAGAACTGCTGAGTTTGGGGAGTCCGAGCCCTGTGTGCCCTCCACCCTCAATCAGGTGTTCCCGTTGCTGGCACTGGCGTGTGGTGCTTCTGTCCCAGCAGGTGGCCTGTGCTGGTGCCTTCGGTGCACACTGCTGTCTCTGGCATCCACAGTGCACGGTGGGGCTCATGGTGGGCAGCACCATGTTGAATGTCCACCCCAGGACCCTCTGCTGTTTCTCTTTTTCTCCAGAGTCTAAAGAAGCCCATTATCCCAAAAGAGTTTGGGGGCAAGGTCCCCACCGTCATCCGCCAACGCTATCTCAACCTGTTTATCGAGGAGTGTCTCAAGTTCTGCTCATCCAACCAGGAGGCCATAGAGAAGGTGGGGCCCCAGAAGTGAGCGTCCTGTTGGCTGGCTGGGCAGGGCTGGCCCCTGGGGCTGCTGTGTCTAGCGGCTGGGGGCTAGGACCTTTACCACACACACCTCCCTGGCTCTCGGCCCTCTCTCTGGTACTGAGACCTGACGGTCCTGGCAGCTCCCGGGCCACCTCCTGAGCCTGGTGCTGGGGCTCTGGGGTGCCTGTCGGGGCCTGAGGGCTGAGTGCCCTGTGTCCTGTCCAGGCGCTGAATGAGGAGAAGGTGGCCTATGACCGCAGCCCCAGCAAGAACATCTACCTGAATGTCGCCGTGAACACACTCAAGAAGCTCAGGGGCCTGGTCCCCAGCACTGTGCCCGGGCTCCGCAGTAAGTTCTGGGGGCGGGGCTGCACGTAGAAGGCGGAGGCCTGTCACCTCCATCCGAGGGACTGGGGGCGGGGGCTGCGAGGTCAGGCAGGCCTGCGCTGCCAAGATCCTAGACAAAAGCCCCGGGAGGCCCAGGACTGCCGCCTGCGGCTGCCTGAGGCGGGGCTGGCACCTGCCCGGAGCAGCCTCTCCTCACTGCTAACCACCCGCCTCGGTGAGCGCGGCCTCGGATCCGAGGGGCCACCCGCTAATGGAGCCACTCGCAGCCTCTTCAAAGAAGAGGCCGTGGCGCCCGGGCTGTGCTCTGTGCATTAAGCTCTGGGGGGAAGAAAGAGCCGGGCTGAGACATTTCATTACTGCCTCTCGAGAGGGTGCATTAAGCAATCAGCTGGCGCGGCCCAGCTCGCGCTCGCCTGCCCCGCTGGCCTCCGGGCCCCCTGCCTCCATTAGCTTCTCAGCACGCACTCAGAGGTGTCTGGTGCCTTCGCAGGCCGCCAGCTGTGGTAGCACAAAGCCCCGGAGGAGCGCTGGATGACTGTTCGGTCAGCCCACCTCTCCCACGTGGCTCTCCACAGGGAGTGGAAGCCTTTCCTGGGGCACTGGGCGCAGGCAGCAGGGGCCTCTGCCCCAGCACTCTGGTGGGGAGGGTAACTGCACACAGCTGTGCCTCCTGGTGCTGGTGGGGGCCCTGTGGGCAGTGGGGACCGTCCTGGGCAGGGGCCCAGAGGCAGTAGGGAGCTCCGGGTGGCCGCCACCGTGAGAGCCATCGGGGTGGCCAGCCAGCCTCACACAGCCGTGTGTGCACCCCTCTTGTCCCTCCTCTCCACCCACTTCCTCTAGAAGCCAGTGGCCGGAGGGTTGTGTCCCACGAGGTGGTGCTGGGGGGGAAGTTGGCCGCCAAGACCAGCTTCTCGCTCAGCCGCCCCAGCAGTCCCCGAGTCGAGGACCTGAAAGGTGAGCGGCCCCGCCCCGCCCCGGCGCCCTCCCAGCCCTGGCCCAGCTGGCGGGCTGATGGGCTGCTGTCCGCAGGGGCCGCCCTCTACAGCCGCCTCCGGGACTACCTGCTCACCCCCGAGCAGCTGCAGGAGAACGGCTACCCTTTCCCCCACCCCGAGCGGCCCGGGGGCGCCGTCATCCTCACAGCCGAGGAGAAGAAGCCCAAGGACCGTGAGTCCCCTCCCGCTGCCTGGGTGAGGGTGCGGGCCGGCCAGCTTGCCGGCCGGCCCTCACCCTCTGCGCCCCCACGCAGCCTCCTGCAGAGTCTGCTGCCGCTGTGGTGCCGAGTACCTAGTGTCCTCCTCAGGCCGCTGTGTCCGCGAGGAGGAGTGCCACTACCACTGGGGGCGGCTCCGGCGGAGCCGAGGTGAGGCCCACACCTCGCCCCACCCGCAGACCCCACTGGGGCCCTGCTGTCCCGGGCAGGGCCCCCGCTGGCCACTCCTGACCCCCTGTTGGTTTCCTGTCCACTTGGTCTTCCTGTAACGATGTTCAAAGGCACGGTCCGCCCCCGCTGCCCTTCCCGCCACCTCAGTGAAAGTAGAAACACAGGCTGTTGCCTCCCTGGGAACAGAGGGTTCCTCCTGTCCTGTCACCCCCCAGTCCCCTTTGGTCCATCTGTGGCGGCCCCAGCACAGGTGCACGTGGCCTGCCTTGGGCCTCTTCACACCTGTGGCACGGCCCACTGCAGACCCCGGTCACTCCTGCCGGCCTGCACGGTCGGTGCCTGCTGCCTCCTGGCTTCTGAGCTCTGGGGAAGGACCCAGGTGCTGCAGCTCGGCCCCTGGGTGCCCTGTCCTCACTCCACAGTAGGCCTGGCTGTCACCCCAGGGAAGGGGGCTGGCATCCCTCTGCTGGGAAGCCCCGCCTGGCACAGGCGAGGCTGGGGGTGGAGGTGCTGGGGCCTCGGCTGTGCCCCCACCACGGTCTCTCCCCCGCAGTGGCCGGGGGCTGGGAGACGCAGTACATGTGCTGCTCGGCAGCCGTGGGCTCCGCCGGCTGTCAGGTCGCCAAGGTGAGTCCTGGCCAGCGTCCCCTCCCGGCTCCTGCCTTCTGATTCTGGACTGATTTGGGGTCAAGGGACGCAGTGCAGCCTGGCTGCAGGCCCTGGCACGTGGCCTAGTTAGCCAGCCCTTCCCACGGTGTCCTGGCGCTCAAGTCCCTGGAATCTGGGCCCCGCTGCCCTGCAGCCCCTCTGCCGCTCTTCCCAGCAAGCTCCTGGCCGCAGTCCCGGCGTGGGCTGAGGCCCACCAACTGGCGTGGAGCTCACCTGACCACGGATGGGCTTGGGGGTGACCAGAATGGCTCAGCCTGCCCCAGCAGCCCCTGGCCTGGCGGGCTCTGTCCCTGAGCCCCTTTCCCTACCCCCAGCAACACGTACAGGATGGCCGGAAGGAAAACCTGGAAGGCTTTGTGAGGACCTTCGAGAAGGAGCTTTCGGAAGACACTCACGCAGGGATCTATGCCCTGGACTGTGAGATGGTGAGTCCTCTGTGGACACAGGCACTCGTCACCGCCTGTGGGGCAGGGACTCTAGCCAGAGCAGAGCCGGCTGTGCCCCTGAAGCGTAGTTTCCTGGGGTGGGAGGTGCCTGCTCAGGAGGCTGCCCGGGGTGGGGGTGGGGGGGCGTGTCCGGGCCTCTGCTCTGGGGGCGCCGTGCTCCCCTGGCTGTGGGCCTCTGCACACCAGAGTGTGCCCAGGGCCCCTGTGCCTCTGGGGCAGGTGGGCTTACCCTCCGCTGAAGCCCTGCTGGGGTCTCGCCTGTGTCCCCTTCTGTAAGGGGGGCTCTGCCTCCACCCACCGGCCTCTGGGGGCCGAGGCTGTGCCTGAGGTGTCCCTTGGCTCCCGCAGTCCTACACCACGTACGGCCTGGAGCTGACGCGCGTCACGGTGGTGGACACGGAGATGCGTGTGGTGTACGACACTTTTGTCAAGCCCGACAACGAGATCGTCGACTACAACACCAGGTGTGGCCCAGCCCCAGCAGCAGGGCCCTAGCTGGCCGCCAGCCGCTATCCCCTCCCCACCACCTGCTCAGGCCACGGTCCCATCTGCCCCACTCCCCCCAGGTTTTCCGGGGTAACAGAGGCTGACCTTGCGGACACAAGCATCACGCTGCGGGACGTCCAGGCTGTCCTGCTGAGCATGTTCAGTGCCGACACCATCCTCATCGGACACAGCCTGGAGAGTGACCTGCTGGCCTTGAAGGTAGCGCCATCTGGGTTGTACCCAGGGTCCCTGTGGGTCTTCGTCAGCTCCCGGGCCCCGTGGGACGTGTGGGCGCTCCGCCCTACGCCTGAGGTACCCTGCCCGCCCGCCTGCCCCCAGGTCATCCACAGCACCGTGGTGGACACATCCGTACTGTTCCCTCACCGCCTGGGCCTCCCCTACAAGCGCTCCCTGCGGAACCTCATGGCCGACTACCTCAGACAGATCATCCAGGACAATGGTGAGTGGCCTGGGCTGCCCCGGGGCCCCCCTCTCTGGCAAGGGCGGCCAGTGACCGTGTCTGCCCCGCAGTGGACGGGCACAGCTCCAGCGAGGACGCCAGCGCCTGCATGCACCTAGTGATCTGGAAGATCCGAGAAGACGCCAAGACCAAGCGATGACTCCCGCCCGCCCACCCGCCGCCCACCCACCTCTCCTACAGCCCCGGCCCGTCCTTAGCCCCAGGCCTCTTCCAAAACAGTGCAATAAATCTCGAGAGCTAATGCTGTGCGCCTCGCCGAGAGACCGGAGCCCAGCAGCGGGAGGAGCCAGCGCCATGAGAGAGAGCGCGGAGACCAGCCCCGGAGCTCACCCCTGCCGCGGCCATGCCGTCCCCACACGCTTGTCCCTCCTAGGCCTGTCCTGTCTGAAGACTGCTGCTGACCAGGACAGACCCTGCCCTGCCAGGTCCCAGTTGTGTGTCCAGGGCAGTGGGACGTCCCTGCTCTCCGTGTGCAGTGACGTGGTCGGGGCAGGGCGGGCTGCCGTGGGCGTGTTGGAGACAGGGGTTCTTTTTTATTTTGTATTGTTATTTTTATTATTAATTTAAACCTGTTGACTTGCACAGTTACCTCCCCCACCGGAGGAACAAGGCCCTGGTGCGGCTGCCCTCCTGGGGGACAGGGGTGGGCTAGCCAGACCCGAGCCAGTGGCCCGGGTGCCTTTCACAAAGATCCAGCCCAGGTGGGCCTGGGTGTCCCGCCCTGGGCTCCAGGTAGCTCCTGCGCTTGGGTGGCCGGCTCCCAGAACCGCCCCCGCCCACCGAGACTTCCTTGACCTCTGAGAGCCAAGCCAGCCCCCGGGGCCCGCCAGCCTCTGGACACTGTCTTCCCACCGGAGCCCCGCCCTCCTCCCTGTGGGGTTCTCTGTACCCCACTCTCTCCCACCCCTGGGCAGGGACAATAAATGTTTGTATGGATTTTAGATTTCATGGTCTGGTGGTGCTCCTGGTGCCCAGCAGGACCTCCGCACACTCCCTGTGGGGGCCACCGTCCTGTGGCCAGGTGAGGAGAGCAAGTGGGCCTTGCCTCACCTTCATCAGATGGCTTCTCTGGGCCCAAGCCATCCCTGCTTGAGGACCCTGTCCTGGGGCAGCCTGCCCCACTTCCTGTCCCCTGCCTGAGGGACAGTGGTGGGGGTGCTAAGCAGGGGTCCCTGGGTCCCCGGAGCGGTACCTGCTGAGTGGGGAAGACCTGGCCCGCGGAGTGCCTCTCCGCCCGCCGGGGCCAGCCGATGCCGGAGACGCTGCGTCACCCTCAGCTGCACCAGCCGTGGCCGAGTGGCCCCACCTGTGCGCTGTGTGGCGTTGGGGTAAGAGCGGGCCCAGGACAATTAGGCCTTCAGTTTTTGTGTTTGGCGAGCCAAGCTGGAGTTTCCTGGACCAGGAAACGGGCAGGGACCTCAGCTTCAGGGCAGGGTGGAGGCCTGGGTCAGGACCCTTGTGGCTGCCCGCCATCCTGGTCACTTGGGCTGCCGAAGGCCAGGAGAGCAGGACCCGGGGCTAAGGACGTGGAGTACACTCTCCCAGCGCTTTCTGTCCCCAGGCTGCAAGGATAAAATGACTCCTGTAGCCCTGGGGTCCATGTTGGGGTACACAGCCCTGCAGGTGTCCTAGTTAAGTCAGGCCATCTTCACCCTTAGGGGCTGCTCTTGTGACCAAGTTGACCGTCCCCCACCTTCTGTAAACAGGCATTTTCTAAATAAATGGTGCCGATGTATTCACAGAAGGCTGTACCTGTGTGATATCCACTCCCTCTCCCCAGGACGCGCGTGGTGCCCCAGGGAGGCTGTGGGCAGGTGGGGAGCTCCAGAGGCTGGCAGACAAGCCAGCTCATGAGCTCATAACTGAGGGCCAGCTCCTCTTTTGCCTGCCAAACTCTGTTGGCCCTGGAGGCCTCAGACCTCCTGTGCTTGAGAAATTCTATGTCCCCACCAGGATGACCCCCTGTGGAGGGTGGGGAGATCTGGCGCCATAGCTCTCCCTAGCAAGGACTCTTTTTTTTTTTTTTTTTTTAAATATTTATTTATGTTAGTTGTACACAATCAATGCATTTATGTTTACGTGGTGCTGAGGATCGAACCCGGGCCGCGCATGTGCAAGGCGAGCGCTCTGCCGCTGAGCCACAACCCCAGCCCTAGCAAGGACTCTTTTAAAGGGTTTTTTTTTTTTTTTTTTTTTTTTTTTTTGGTACCAGGGATTGAACTCAGGGCCACTGGGCCACATCCCCAGCCCTGTTTTGTATTTTATTTAGAGACAGGATCTCACTGAGTTGCTTAGCGCCTCGCTGTTGCTGAAGTTGGTTTGAACTTGTGATCCTCTTGTCTCAGCCTCCTGGGCCAGTGGGATTACAGATATGTGCCACTGCGCCTGGCTAAAGGGTACCAGAAAAATCACTTAGGACTCCCCACACAGGGGTCTTTCTCATAACCAATGGCTGGTGTCAGATAAGTGCTTTTTGCACCAATGAATCAGAGGAGCTATTCCCTGGCACCCCTAGGAGTCGAGAAGCTTGCACTCTTTTTTAAGGAGAAGTGTGTGTCCACCGGGAGCCTCAGGAGGCCACCACTTGGGGGAGGGTGTGGGGCCTCCTGTGGTCCCCACTGCAGCCATCGTTCATTCATTCACCCAGCAGACGCACTGAGAGGAGATTGGGGGACACTCTGGTGGACACAGGCACCCTGGTCTTTTGGGTGGAGGCCAGGCCAGAGGGAGGGAGGCTGCCACAGGGGCCGGATAGGGGCGGGACAGGAAGGGCATGAACAGCCAGTCTAGTTTCAGAGAGTTCCTGAAAGTGAAAGACATCAAAAAGGGAGCATGATCATCTCCTGGACCCTACCCTGCACCCAGCTCAGAAGCCTCACTCAGGGATGTCCCTTGGGTCCCCTGGCTCCACCTGGGACTCCAGCGGGACGCTCCCTACCCCAGCCTCTCACCTCCCCCAACCCGCCCTTCTGGGTGGAGCGTGCTGGGGACACCCCGAGGCTTCCTCCTGCCCGCGGGGTGGCTCAGTATTACAACCTAGCCCCAGCCCAGGGCCAGCACGGCGCCTGCGCGGAGGGAGGTGCTCGGACCTGCGGGCAGCCAGGTGCGCGGCTCAGACGCGGCCGCACACCTCGATGACCTGTGTGCCCTGCACTCCAACCCCACACAGGCATGCCTGCAAGGCCCGTCTTGACGCGACTGGACACTAACTACCGGGACCTGCTTGAAGAGCCGCCCGATGCTTCCCTGCGGGATGAAGCCCCGCCCGCTCGCCGTCGGCCCGCCCTCCCCGCGCCCGTCCTCGGCCGCTCCCGTCGCCGACTCTCTCCTGCACTAGGATTGAACCCAGAGCGCTTCGCCGAGGAACCATTTTCTATTAAAACACAGTTTTTAAATTCAAAAAACTTTCAGAATTTTGAGAGAGGGTCTCAGTAGCTTAGGGCCGCGCTAAGTTACCGAGGCTGGCTTTGAACTTGCGATCGTCCGGCCTCAGCCCGCGCGCTGGGCCGACAGGCTTGGCTCCGCACGGCCCAATCGCGGCCTCCGGGCGCCCGGACACCGCCCCTCTCTGAGAGGTTCCGGGAGGCCCCGCCTGCGGCCTAGCCCCGCCCCCGAGCTTGTCCCCGCCCCGGCTGGCTCCAAAGCCAGGCCCCGCCTTCGTCCAGGCCCCGCCCCCGAGCTTGTCCCCGCCCCGGCTGGCTCCAAAGCCAGGCCCCGCCTTCTTCCAGGCCCCGCCCTCGTCGAGAGCCCGCCCCAGCCCCGCCCCCGAGCCCGTGCCGCCGTTGCTGAACCGTTAGCACCGGGCTAACGGCTCCACCGAGTCCACCGCCTGGCTACCCGGCGGCCCGCCCTAAGCAGCCCGGCCCCCCCACCCGGCCCGCGCAGGTGAGCGGCGAGTGCTCCCACTGCTGGGCGTCCTTGAGCGCCTGCGCGCCTTCTCTGGGTTTCGGCCCACTGAGGGCTTGGGTTGCAGCGGCTGGTACAGGGCACCCCCTAGAGGTTCGTGCATAGGACACTGGGACGGGGTGACAGAGAGCCTGGCGCCCACTGGACAGAGTCCCCTGGCCCCGGGCTGTGCTCTGCGCATTTCCTTGGGACTTGGGTTACTGGGCGGGCTGAAGGTGGGGTGGGAGGAAGCAAGCTGGGTGTCTCTGCCCCCAGGTACACTTGGGGGACTCTGGCCATCTCAGTCTCCTCCACACCCAGTCCCCACCCCTGGGTCTTCCCACCCCAAGCTGCGCTTCACCCCAGCCTCACTTTTCCTCATCTGGTGGATGGGCCCGGGCCCTGGCCCTGCCCAGTTCCCAGGAAGACCAGCGCTGGCCCTGAGCTAGGCCCTGCCCACCAGGCCCTGGGGACACCTGTGATCCCAGCCCTAGGGAGGTAGAGGGCTCAGCAGAGAGGGAGAGAGTAGAGGATAGAGGCAGTCAGAGACAGGATGGGGGACGCCCCAGGCAGAGGGCCAGCCCGGAGGAGGCTCAGGGCCAGGCCAGCACGGTCGGGGACATACAGAGTGAGGCCATCGGGGTGAGGTGGCCTCAGCTGTGCGGGGAAGGGGGAAGGTGCTTTGGCAGGGCTTGGGGAGGAGAGAGCGGCTGGGTGCGGTGGAGTGGGGCGCCTCTCGGGCTCGGAGGGCTGGGGACTCCTGGGTCTGTGTGGTTGGGTGGGGGATTACTTGGGGAGCTGCCAGGAGGGGCTGCTGGTGAGGGGTGGTTTGCATGGCCACCTGGTGGCTGGACCAGGGCCCCTGGTGAAAAAGTAGACTCGGGATTCCTGACCCTGTCAACAGGAGGGCTCCCAGCTGGGAGGGGGAGTGGCTGCACCTGGCTGGACCCTGCCCAGGCTCCCCAAGGCCAGACCCCTCCTGTACACTGCTGGGAGACAGGACACGACCCTGGGCCTTGAGCTGGGCTCCAGGGAGAGGGGCACGAGGGCAGCTGGGCAGCTGAGTGACAGGCAGGGCTGGCTTGGCCCAGGGAGCAGCGGCTGGTGGCTGTGGGGGTGCTGGAATCCCTCATCCTGGCTGTAATGGGGACAAACTTGGGGTGCCATCCGGGAGACTGGTGGATGTGGGGCTGTTGCAGGTTTGGGAAAGGTTTGGGACCCCTGGGTCTGAGGACACACAGTGGCAGAATCTTCTGAGCCCAGGGAGGTGGCCGCAGCTACACGTGGTGGTCAGTTTGGAGGTGGGGCCCTAGGCCTGAACTCCTTGAGGGCCCAGTAACAGGCAGCGTCCAGCCCCGGCCAGGGCCTCAGGTGTGACCCTGGCCTCGGGGCCTTCTCCCCAACAGCCCCACCAACGTGGGCCATGGTGCCCCCAAAGAAGACCTGAAGGATGAGGAGCACACAGGTGCAGGTCCTGGGGTGGCGGGAGGGGTGCCCGCAGGTGGGGGCTGGGACCCCCACACACCTCGGGCCTCGCGTGTGCTGACGTGGGCTTCACACCACCACTGAGTGGGGGACTCGGGATTCGGGGCTGCCCAGGCGGGCCCTGGGGCCTGGGGTCCTAAGAGCCCGTCGCCAAGCCTCAGTTTATCCGCCTGTGGACGTGAGTCCCCAGGCCCGCGCTGAGTGGAGGTGGCCAGGGAGGGGACACGCTCCTGGGACCCTGTGCCAGCACCCGCTGAGCACAGTGCAGGGACGGGTGGCACCCCAGAGAAGCCAGCTGCTTGTTTACGAGCCGCCCAGGCCCCGGGGACCCATTAGCCCTCCTGCCGGGACGAGGGAGAATCCGCCTGTCCCTGCAGCGGTCACCTGGGAGGTGAAGGCCAACGACTGGCGCTACCGCAAGCAGCTCAGGAAGAAGGTGTGCCTGCGCTGGCACAAGAACAAGCACAAGGTGGGCCGCTGCCCAGCCCGTCCCTGCTCCGCCACCTCCCGCCACCTGCGTGCGCCGCATCCTGATGTCATCTCGAGGACGCCAGCGCCCGTCCTTGCCGTCACCGGCTTGGTTCATTCCTGTGCCCTGCCCAGCGGGGATGCAAGTCACCTAACACACACCCGAAGTCCCGTGCCCACGAGGCTGCCCAAACCTCCCGCGGGCCGTGCCGGGACGCGGAGTCCCCGCTCCAGGACCGCGCTCAGCGGCTCCTCCGCCGCCCGCCGGTGCTCCGCGGGCCTGGCCCCGTGGACGCCTGACTAAAGCCGGCCGTGGCCCCTCAGGCGCAGGCGAGGGACCTGTCTGGGGTGGCGGGGCTGGGGCCCGGCGGCAGCGCCCCACGTGCCCGCCGGCTCTCTTGCAGACCAACGCCATCCACACAGCCAAGTACGGCGCCTTCTCCTTCCTGCCGCTGACCCTCTGCGAGCAGTTCCGCCGCGGGTCCAACGTCTACTTCCTGTTCATCGTCATCCTGCAGGTGGGCGCTGTGGCCTGGCACACAGGAGGTGCTCAATGTATGCTGCATGAAGGAGGGTGCACCTGCCCTCAGGCCCTGCTGGCTCTCGCTGACTCCCTCGGCCTGAGCTGCCAAGATGACTGCAGGGACAAGGAGGCGGGGTGCAGGTGGGGTCCCGAGGACTGGCCAGCAGGGACAGGCAGGTCAGATAGGGCCAGCATCCAGCGGGGAACCTCCTCTCCCCGGGGCACCGTTCCCAGCACCCCACCCATCCAGCGCCTTGCGTCTGCTGTGGGGAAGGTGAGATGCTCTGCTCTGTCCGCTGAGTGCTTAAGCATGGATTGAGCACCTTCTGTGTGCAGCTTCTAGGCTGGGCATGGGGTGGAGGGACCCAGCCGTGACCCTGACCTCTGACTGCAAGTGATCCAGGGCGTGGTGGGGGCTGGGGCACTGGGAGGAGGTGAGGACCAGCTCAGACCTGAAGGAGGACCAGGGAGGTGGGAGGCGGAGGGTGCCTGGGGAGCACGGGGCCACTGGTGACCGACGCGACCTGCCGTCGGCAGAGCATCCCTGAGATCTCCACGCTGCCCTGGTTCACCCTCTTTGTGCCCCTGGTCTGTCTCCTCGTCATACGCGCCGCCCGCGACCTCATGGACGACATCGTAAGTGGGGTCGGGTGAGCGGCCTGGGGAGGGGACCCTGGGGGAGCAGGCGGCTCTGACCCACCTGTTGGCCCAGGGGCGGCGCAGGAGCGACAAGGCCATCAACAACAGACCCTGCCGGATCCTGATGGGGAAGAGGTGAGGCGCAGGGCAGCTTGGGGCGCCAGGACAAGGGCTCCCGCGTGCCCGGGCCTGGCCATGCAGGGCAGGAGTCCACAGAATGGCTGGCCCCGTGGTGCTCCTGGGCCTCCTGGTCAAGTCCGATCAGGACCCAGGTCTGCACGTATTGGGCACCTGCCACCTACCCGGCAGGAGGCCAGCCCTGGGATGGGGACCGAGAGGAGGAGGCCCTGAGTGTCTGCTCCTCGTGGTGTGGAGCTCAGACCCAGGGAGGAGGAGGAGGCCAACCAGCTTCTGGACATGGGCCTCGGGGACAGGAGCAAGGACTGAAGGAGGCCGGGGCGGCCAGGGCTTGCGGAGGGCTGCGAGGAGCAGGGCGCGGCCGCGGGCTCCTTGCCTCTCAGCCTCCCGCCCCACAGGTTCTCCTGGAGGAAGTGGAAGGACCTGCGTGTGGGGGACGTGGTGTGCCTCAGCAAGGACAGCCTGGTCCCGGTGAGCCGCCTGGCCCTGCTGGGCCGAGCCCGGGAAGCCGAGCGTGGCTGCCACCCGCTGCCACCCTCTCTCCCTCCCCAGGCCGACCTGCTCCTACTGGCCAGCACGGAACCCAACAGCCTGTGCTACGTGGAGACCGTCGACATCGATGGGTGAGAGTCCCCGCATTACCAGGCCCAGCCGAGTCACCTCCCGGCCTCCAAAGAGGTGGGCGGCCGGGTCGCCTGGCCACGTGATCATTCAGGCTCCCGGGGGGACATGGGCACCAAGTGTGCTTCTGCAGCTGGCCGGGGGACAAGAGTACGCTGGGAAGAGGGACCTGCCTCGGCGCGGCACGTCTCGGGCCACTGCAGCCTCAGCCCTCGGCACAGGCTCCGCGTGGCCCTGGGCAGGCCTCACGGGGCCTCACGGCTGGCACAGACAGTGCAGCACAAAGTGTCGTCTCAGTGTCTTGGAGGAGGCGCCACCTGGGGTCTCAGCTGCTGCTCCCTTTGCATGGCCAGGGAGACCAACTTAAAGTTCAGACAGGCCCTGCCAGTCACCCACCAGGAGCTGACCAGCACGAGGAAGATGGCAGCCTTTGAGGGTGAGGGGCGCTGTGCCTCCTGGGCCTCTCTGAGCGCCCTCCTTGGGGTGGGCATGACATGGGCTCTGGTGGTGGGCATTGGGTGGGGTCTGGCCCTCGGCCAGCACCCATGGCTGTCACTGTGTGTTTCCATGTCCTGTGAGTTTGGCAGCCTTTGGTGGCTTCTGACAGGCTGGTCCCCCGCAGCCCACGTCACCTTCCCTCCTTGGTGTGAGACTAGGGGTGTCTTCGTGTCTTATGGTGGCACAAGTGGCTGCAGCACATTGTGGGGGCTGCGTTTTCTTTCACGCCAGCAGCACAGGTGTCGTGGGTGGTCCCGCTGAGAGCTGCCCTGGCCTGAGCTGGCTGGGGGCGGGGCGGGGTCCCGGGAGCTGGCTCCTGGCTCCCCAGAGCCTTCGCGCACACGCCTGGTGTGGGGCAGTGGCTGTCGGTGGCCAGTGGGGGACTGCCTGTTTCCTGCCTCACTGCAAAGGGAAGTCACTCTTGAACTGGCTCCTGACACCCAAGCACTGTCTCCCCGGCTGGCAGTGAGCCAGGTCGACTCCCTCCCTCTTCGAACTGTCCAGACAGTCCCGAACGCGCCTGGCACCCCTGACCCTGCTGACCACATGGGCACAGGCTCAGAGAGAGGCAGTGACCTTTAATCCAGCATGCCACCCCCACCCCTGCTGGTCCCAGGGACCTTGAGATGACTGGCGGGAGGCTCTCTCGGGGCCCCGGCCTGGTCCAGCTGCCGTCATTCCTGCAGGGCATGGTCCCATTTTCCAGAGGAGGAGGCTAAGGTTCAGGAAGCTGGTGAAAGGTGTGGGCTGGTGGGACTCCTCTGCCCCGGGCCTTCCCCCCAGGTGTTTCTGAGCCCTACATTTGGGACCAAGTCAGGCTCCCAGTCCCCAAGATGGACGGGGCAGGCAGGCGAGGACCACTCAGGAACCTGGCAGCCTTCAGCCCCTCCCGACACCCGTGGTCATCCCAGCCTCAGTGGACACTGCCCTGGGGTGGTGCTTGCACCTGGAGCCCCTCTGCTCAAACAGGATGAGACGGAGGACATCTGTGACAGTGGATGGCATGATGGGGACAGGCCCTGGCATCCAGGGGGAGCAGCATGCTGGATGCCCTTCCCTCCTTCCCACCTGTGCATTTACTGAGCACCTACTGCATGCCATGTGCCGGGCCAGCCCCTGGGGAAACTGCGTGACCGTGACGGAGGGTGGCTCACTGGCACTGATGATACCATCTCAGGCATAAAAGCCAGCAACACACCTAGGCCTAGAGCAGGAAGGGGGAGGCGGGGTGGGCTGGCCTGGAGGCTCGTGGCCATGAGGGGGTCCCAGTGTGCAAGTCTGTGGCACTGCGGGCCTGTGAGGGTGACCAGAGCCGCAGGGTGGCAGGAAGGTTTGCTGGCCCCAGTGAGGCAGGGAGCCAGGGAGCCAGGGGAGCCGGGCCCACACCTGGCCACGCGGTCTAGACTTGCGGGGCACCCTGACCACCTGGCGGCCACAGGTACCGTGCTCTGTGAGGAGCCCAACAGCCGGATGCGCCAGTTCGCGGGACTCCTGGAGTGGAAGAGCAAGAAGTACCCCCTGGGCATCGGCAACCTCCTCCTCCGCGGCTGCAGGGTCCGCAACACAGACACCTGCTATGGCCTGGTCATCTATGCTGGTATGGCGCCCCAGGGCCCTTGCCCTTGCTGTGGTGGCTGTCGGGGTGGGAGAGAGAGGCTGCCATGCCAGGCGCTGCCACCACCAGGGCCTGCTGGGCAACACAGGCTCCTGAGGCTCCCCTGAGCCGGGGCTCACAGGCTGACCATGTTGAGCCTGCACCTGAGTGCTTGTGTGTGTAGACGGACGGGTCAGTGGGTGGGTAAGCAGGTGGACTGGCCAGTCGGTGGGTGCACGATCGATGGATAAACAAATGGACGAACCGCGCTTGTCGTCCCGGAGACTCGGGAGGTTGAGGCAGGAGATCCAGGTTCCAGGCCAGCCTGGGCAACTTAGCCAGACCCTGTCTCAGAATAGAAGATAAAAAGGGCTGAGGTATGGCTCAGGGGTAGAGCAGCCCCTGAGTTGAATGCCTGGGATGGGGGAAATGGGTGGGGGCGGACGGAAGGGAAGATAGATGGATGGACAGGTGATGACCCTGCAGGTTTGGACACTAAGATCATGAAGAACTGTGGCAAGACCCATCTGAAGAGGACCAAGCTAGACCTTCTCATGAACAAGCTGGTGGTCCTGGTGAGCTGCCAACCACAGCCCTTGCAGGGGACACTGAGAAGGGCAGGTGAGGGGCCGGACACCACTAACAGAGCCCTGTTGTCACCTTCCTGGCTTCAGTTCCCTTCCTCTAAAAAAGTGTGCATCCTGACCCAGTGGGCAGGTCTTTGGGCCAGAGAACATTTTGTTAAAATAACAGTTTTTTGAAAAAATGTTTGGAGCCAGGCATGGTGGCTGTCATCCTGGCCACTGGGGAGGCTGAGGCAGGAGGATCGCAGCAAGTTCAAGGCCAGTCTGGGCAACTAAGCAAGACCCTGTCTCAAAATAAAAAGAGCTCTGGCTGTAGCTCAGGGGCAGAGCACTGGCTTACCAAGTTTTATGAAACTTGACTCTGACCCTTTCCAAACCTATGGGAAATAACAAAACGTTCACCTATGGTGTCCTGAAATTCAACAATTCTTAACATTTTGTCCAATCATCTTCGCTGTTTTTAAAAATTACTGTAATTTTAAAAAATAATAATAATAAAGAAAGAATCATAAAAAAGGCTGGAAAGACCCTGAAAATTGCCCTTCTGAGGTCCCTCCCTCCTCACCCGCCCCATGCCACAGCCCTGGGCCCCAGGGCTGGCTTGTCCTTTCAGGGGCTTGTCCCCAACTGGACCACGCATGCCCTCCTCTCCGCTCGCCCTGCAGATCTTCCTGACCATGGTGCTGATCTCCTCGGGCTTGGCCCTGGGCTTCAGTTTCAAGATGAGCGAGTTCAAAGAGAAGCACCACTACCTCTGGGCCATGCACACGCGGAGCGCGGTCATGGAGACCTTCCTGAACTTCTGGAGCTTCCTCATCCTGCTCAGCGTCATGGTGCCCATGGCTATGTTCATCCAGTGAGTCCTCCGCGGCCCGCCTCGCCCGGGGGCGGGGGCGCAGGGAGGCCGGCCGCGCCGCGTGACTGCGTGTGTTCACAGAGCCGAGTTCATCCACCTGGGGAACAGCATGTTCATCAACTGGGATGTGCAGATGTGCCACGGGCCGCAGAAGGAGCCCGCCAAGGCGCGCAGCACCAGCCTCAACGACCAGCTGGGCCGGGTGCAGTACATCTTCTCGGACAAGACCGGCACGCTCACGCAGAACGTCCTGACCTTCAAGAAGTGCTGCATTGCAGGCCGCGTCTATGGTGCGTGCGCGCCCTGCCTCGATGGGAGGCCCCGCCCGCCCCCAGTGGGCCCCGCCCCGCAGACCACGCCCACAGCCCGCCTGTCTATGGTGCGCCCCGCCTCGGTGGGAGGCCCCGCCCCGCAGACCACGCCCACAGCAGGCCTGTCTACGGTGTGCCCCGCCTCCGTGGGAGGACCCCTCGCCCGCCTGGAGGCCACGCCCATGGTGGGCCCCCCTCTGGTGGGAGGGCTGTCCCCAGTGGGACCCACCCAGGGTGGCCACCTCTACAGTGGACCCCGCCTCTGGTGGGAGAGCTCAGTCTATAGTGGGACCCGCCCTGGGAGGGCCCCAGTCTCAGGTGGCACCCCACCACAGCCCACCCACCCTGCCAGTGTCCATCACCCAGGGCACTGCTGTGCCCACACCAAACCTGAACCACACTGCCACAGACCTACGTGGCTTCTCCTGCCACATTTGGGGTCTCTGGGAGTCTGAGGATGGGAGTGGGCAGGGGGTGTGGAATTTGAAGCAGGGTCTCTCTCCAGGTCCGGATAACAAGAGTGCGCCCCCTCAGGTGAGCTCTGCTGCTGGCCACCTAGATGGTGGGGAGTGGGCAGTGGCCCGCCCAGACCCAGCTGGCCAGCCCCATGCCCTCCAGGAGAGCCCTTACCTGTGGAACAAGCTTGCAGACAGGAGGTCGCTCTACCACAACGAGGAGCTGCTGGGCATCGTTCAGAGGAAGCAGGACCGGGTGGTGCAGGAGTTCTGGCGCCTGCTGGCCATCTGTCACACAGTGATGGTCCACCAAGATGACAGTGAGTGGTGGGCTGTCCCCCAGCCTCACCTCCCCTTCTCCAGCCGAGGGGGCTTGGAGCCCTAGGGGCCCCTGAGGTGCCCCTGAGTGTCCCTGGCCTCAGAGCTGGCCCTGTCCAGCCTCCAGGGCTCTTGTCACTGGGCCTGGACCATGCTCAGTCCAAGCCCCAGGCCGCTCCTCCGGGCTGTGCGGGCCTGGAGCCAGACAAGATTGCTGAGCACGGGGATCGGAGGAAGAGGGTTCCCAGGAAAAGGACCTGCAGGCCTAGGGTCCAAGCCTCGGGAATCTGGTGTTCAGTGGGGAGGTCACGCAGGCCCAGACCCAAGTGACCACTCCCAGGATCAGAGACTGGTGTCCCACAAATATGCGCAAGCTCTGACCTGCCCATCTCCCCTCCACGTGAGATGGAGATGGGCCTGTGTGTGACCCTGAGGACCACCACCCAGTCCTGGGGAATGCTTGCTGCCCCCACCCTCCCTGACTGGTCCCCTCTCCCGCCAGACCAGCTGGTGTACCAGGCAGCCTCCCCGGATGAGGAGGCGCTGGTCACAGCAGCCCGGACTTTGGCTACGTGTTCCTGGCGCGCACCCAGGACACCATCACAGTGGTGGAGCTGGGGGAGGAGCGGGTCTACCAGGTCCTGGCCATGATGGACTTCAACAGCGTGCGCAAGCGGATGTCAGTGCTGGGTGAGCTCTGGACCCTCCCCACCTTGGGCTGGGGGTGGCAGGAGGGGAGCATTAGGGGCAGCCTGGCCTCTCCCCCTCCCCTGCACAGTCCGAGACCCAGAGGGCTCCATCTGCCTCTACACCAAAGGCGCGGACACCGTCATCCTAGAACGCTTACACAAGAGGGGTGAGGTGGAGATGACCACAGAGGAAGTACTGTTTGTGAGTCCCTGCTGGAGGGAAAGGGACAGGGACAGAGGGAGGGGTGAAGAGGAAGGGAGCATGTGGAGAGGGCTGCCAGCCCTTGGGGCAGTGTAGTTGGGCAGGTTGTGCACTGCACAAACCATTCTTCCCCGACTCCAGAAGCTGGGAGGTGCTGCTCTCCAGTGTGTGCCCACCAGAGAGATGTCTTCCTGTGATTCACACAGTGCTGCATGGGTGGGTGGGGCTTTGGCCCTGGGCGCCGCCCCCTTCCTGCCCTTTCTGTTGCAAGGCCTTCCTTCGTGGGTGAGAGGCTCAGCTCTCTTGCTGGCCTCTGCCTTGGTTTCTGCCTGGTTCTGGCCTGAGGTTTGCCCCACACCCAGGCACCTTGGCCCTGCACGCAGCCCTTCCTCAGCTTGGGACGCCTCTCAGCTGTTTGTGGCTCACGATCTCTTGGTCCTTGTGGCTCAGCTCCAGGCCCCCCCGCTGCGGGGACCTGCACCCCGCCGCAGGCCTCTGGCCTGGTGCTTATCTGTGCCCAGCCTGGGGCTCCCCGCCGTGCCTTCCTGGGGCAGTGGGGGAGAGTTAGGTGTCCAGTCTGTCCCCCTGGTGTCCAGCGCCCCTTGGAACGGGCAGATGAACTGAGGCCCAAGGCCTGCCTGACGCTCCCGACACCCGCGGAGCCCTCCGTGTCTCCATACCCCCGGCCCCTTCCACACCGGAGCCGCTCCTGGGGAGGGGCCTGGGCGCGTGAGGGGCAGCAGGAGCCTGTGGTGCCTGCCTCGGGCCCTCCTCGGACGAGTGTGAGTTGGCCTGTCCATGGGGGCCTGAGACAGAGGGTGTCCTGGCCCCTCGTGGCAGAGTCCCGGGGAGGGCGGGGGCTGGGGGAGTCCCGACCCAGGAGGGTCCAGGCAAGCAGAGTGCAGGTCCAGAGAGCTCCTCAGGCTCTGCAGGGTGGTGACAGGCCCCGCCGCCCCAGACCTTTGCAGAGGAGACCCTGCGGACGCTGTGCCTGGCCTACAAGAAGGTGAAGGAGGAGGCCTACCAGGAGTGGCAGCGCCACCACCAGGCGGCCGGCCTCCAGCTGCAGAACCGGGCCCAGGCCCTGCAGGGCGTGTACGAGCAGATGGAGCAGGACCTGGAGGTGGCCGTGCGTGGGGGCTGGCACGTGGGCCCGCGGGACCCCCCACTGGCCCCCGCTCAGGCTCCTCCCTGTCCCCGCCTCTCTGCCAGCTGCTGGGCGTCACGGCCATTGAGGACAGACTCCAGGATGGCGTTGCGGACACCATCAAGTGTCTCAGGAGAGGCAACATCAAAATCTGGGTGCTCACCGGGGACAAGCAAGGTGGGTGGCCAGCGCCCTCGGCCCCACCCACCTGTCCGTCTGGGCTCAGTGCTGTCCTCCGCATAGTCCCTGGGAGAGGGAGAAACCGCGGTGAGCAGCGTGGGCATCCCTGGTGCCCGCCTGTCGGGAGGCCTGCTGAGCATGTGGTGAGGGCGGCGGGGCCTTCGGCACCTTGTGTAGGAGGCTCAGAGAGCTCGAGACACCTGCCCAGAGGGGCCCAGCCACAGAGGTGGCCTGCAGTCCCCTGGGTCTCCACCCAGCTGGTGCCCACCGGGCTGCACCCATGCCTTGTGGACCCCTTCCTGCATACGATGCTAAAGCTGACACGTCAGGGCACGTAAGGACAGATATCCAGCGGATCTATCCTCACTTATCGTTCACTATGATTTTAAGAGATAAAGAAAATTTTGAGGTTCCTAAAAGCGTGGTGGGCCCCGGGCATGCGGCGCCTGACCCCCAATCTCGGCTCACCTCGCTCCCACCGCCCAGCCCCAGCCAGCTGACAGTCTCAGAGCTGGCTCTGGTTGGCTGACCTGGTGACGTGCCCTTCCTGGCGCCAGTTCCCAGGCGGGGGGTGGGGCGTGCCGGGTGATTGGCAGGGCTTGGCGGTGGGCTGCGGAGGGCGCTGAGCGGGCTGGTCCGCAGAAACGGCGGTGAACGTGGGCTTCGCCTGCCAGCTGCTGTCGGAGAACACGCTCGTCCTGGAGGAGCAGGACATAAAGTAGGCGGCGCGGCCGGCGGGAGGTCCGGGAGGCCCTGCAGGGCCGGGCGGGGCGCTGACCCTGGCCCGCCCGCAGCCGCCTCCTGGAGACCTGCTCCGACGGCAGCACGCAGACCGGCAAGGGCTACCTGCAGTCCGTGTCCCAGGCCAAGCTGGCCATGGTCGTTAACGGGGACTTCCTGGTCAGTGGCCTCTAGGGGTGGGCAATGGGGGTCCGTGGCATGGGGGAGGAACTGGGGGAGCTGCAGGCTGGTGGTGGGCATCCCAAAGAGCTCCGGGGGGGGGGGGCTGGTCAGGACCTCGAATGAAAACAGCGATTGCACGGAGGAGGCCGAGCAGGCCCAGCCCGGGCAGCATGGGACGGTGTCGGGCAGGGGGTGCTGGGCGCTCCTGGAGCAGGCACGGTGACGGCCTCCTCCGCGTGCCAGGACAAGCTGCTGCTGCCCTTGCGCAGAGAGCGCCGGGCTCGGGTCCAGAACAAGGTGGTGGAGGAGGTCGGCCAGGATCCCGGCCAGGCGAAGAGGGACTTCCTGCAGGCCCGGCGGGGCTCCCTCCTGTGGCACAGCTTTGGGACCTCCCCGGCCCCTCCCCAGTCCAGTGCTACGGGGACCCAGGAGAGCCCCCAGGTGCTGCGGGAGCGGGCCTTCGTGGACCTGGCCACCAGGTGCCAGACGGT
This sequence comes from Tamias sibiricus, assembly GCA_025594165.1. Lineage (NCBI taxonomy): Eukaryota > Metazoa > Chordata > Mammalia > Rodentia > Sciuridae > Tamias > Tamias sibiricus. The sequence continues at coordinate 1,262,853 of CM046673.1, read as the reverse complement.
CATCTGCTGCCGGGCGACGCCTAAGCAGAAGGCCCTGATGGTGGCGCTGGTCAAGAAGTACCAGAAGGTGGTGACCCTGGCCATCGGGGACGGTGCCAACGACGTCCACATGATAAAGAGTGGGTGGTGGGCAGCAAGGACAAGCTGGGGGCTGGGGCAGGTGCCAGGCAGCAGGGCCCGGCAAGGGGAGCTGGCAGCCGGTTAGGTGGCCGTGGCTGACCGGCTGCGTGTGCCCACAGCTGCAGACCTCGGAGTGGGGCTGACGGGCCAGGAGGGCATGCAGGCGGCGCAGAATAGTGACTATGCGCTGGCCCAGTTCAGCTTCCTGCGGCGCCTGCTGCTGGTGCACGGACGCTGGTCCCACGTGCGGGTCTGCAAGTTCCTGCGGTACTTCTTCTACAAGACGGCGGCCGTCGGGACGGCTCAGATCTGGTTCTCGTTCTACAACGGCTTCACCGCCCAGGTGGGCATTAGTGGGCACAGCCTGCGGGGAACGCCAGTCCCTCCGGGAGCAGCAAGGGGGCCCGCCCAGCGTGGGGCCTCCCCCTGGGCCAGGCCGGCCTGAGGTCACCCCAGGCTGCACACGTGGAAGTGCAGGGTCCGGGCCAGGGGCGGCCGCGGCCCCGCCCTGCTGGGGGCCTGCCGCGTCCAGGGTGGCGTGGTGAGGGGTGCCGTGCAGCGAGGCGTCTCCCGACTCGCCGCCCCTGGGGGCCGCCGAGGGGCGGGAGTGAGCCCCAGAGGCGGCGATGCTGGGAGCCGGGGTGTGCGGCAGCGTGGACTGATGTGGGAGCAGCCACGGCGGCGAGGCCCCTGCGAGCGAGGAAATTGCCTGGAATTCAACTGTTGCAGGCCAGGGGCTGCCGGGGCCATGCTAGGTCTGAGGGAGCCCCTCAGACGCACCCGGGATACGGGCTCGCTGTTGGCTTGACTTTCCGTGTGTAGGGACTTTGTTTTTAAATGGCATGGCTTGTTGGTGGCTGGTCTGCAGAAACCCGCAGGCTCCCCTGCGTCCCTGTGCCTGCAGCCTTGCCGACGTGGCTGTTGCTCCAGAGCTTTCCTCTGGACCTGTGGGCTCCTTCCTCCCTCCCTCCTTCCTCCCTCCCTCCTCCCTCCCTCCCTCCTCCTCCCTCCTCCCTCCCTTCCTTCCTCCCTCCCTCCTCCCTTCCTTGTGTGGCTCTGGACGCTGAACCCGGGGGTGCTCTATTACTGAGCCACATCCCCTGCCCATTTTTTATTTTGAGACAGGGTCTTGCTCAGTTGCTCAGGCTGGCTCTGAACTTGCAATCCTCCTGCCTCAGCCTCTGCTTCCAAATGTGAAGGCTGTTTTATTTCTCTTTCTTGCCTAATTGCTCTGGCTAAGATCTCAGTCCTGTGGTGAAGGGCAGCAGTGAGGGGGTGCTGCTGCCAGCTGTGGGGACACGCCCCCCTCCGCTCCCGCCCTCCGCTCCCGCCCTCCCCCAGCCTCTCAGCCCAGTCCTCCTCTAGCCCTAGAGCCAGGCTGGCCAGCTGTGCCTGGGCCCCGGCCGCGGGCATCTGAAGGCCGCCCTGTCCCCGACACAGCCCCTGCATGACGGCTGGTTCCTGGCGCTCTGCAACCTGCTCTACAGCTCCATGCCCGTCCTCTACATTGGCCTCTTCGAGCAGGTGAGCAGGTGGCCTTCCTCCCGCTGAGGGCCCAGACACAGGCCCCGGGGCAGGGCAGGGTCACCTCTCCCCGTCTCCGGAGGAGCCCCGTCTCGAGGGGAGTCTGTCCAAGGCGCCCTCTTGCCGGCGCCCTCTTGCCAGCGCCCCGTCCCGTGGAGCCTCGGGGACCCTTCTGTCCCACCCTACTTGCCGCGGTGTGACCAGTGGTGGGGGGTCTGTGCCCTCGGGTCCTCCCGCCCCTGCCCTGCCCCACGCGCCTCCGCCCCAGGATGTGGACGCCGAGCAGAGCCTGCAGACGCCGGAGCTGTACGTGGCGGGCCAGGAGGACAGGCTCTTCAACTGCTGGGTGTTCCTCCACGCCACCGCCCACGGCGTGGCCACCTCCCTGGTCAACTTCTTTGTGACACTGTGGGCCAGCCACAACTCGGTGGGGCCCTCCAGCTCCAGTGACTACCAGTCCTTTGCCGCCGTCGTGGCCCTGTCAGGCCTGCTGTCCGTCACCCTGGAGGTAGCGGCCCTGGGCTCCGCCGGCCTCGCTTCAGGGCCGTCCGGGTGGACCCGGCTCCTTGTCCTCAGCTGCGCCCTCCCTGCCAGGTCGTCCTGATCGTCAGGTACTGGACGGTCCTGGGCCTGCTGGCCGTCGTGCTCAGCCTCGGCTCCTACGGCATCGTGACGTGCGCCACTCAGAGCTTCTGGCTTTGGAGCGTGGCGCCCAAGACCTTCCCGTTTCTGTGTGAGTCCCCGGGGGTGGTGACACGGGTGCCTGCAGTGTGGGAGGGTGGCCAGGAACGGGACGGTCCCTGGTGACCGCTAAGCAAGGGGTGCGCGGTCACAAGTCCCCCGCCAGGTGTCCCAAGACAGGGGCTGAATCTCTGCAGTTTGTGCGTGGCGACCCCAGGGAGGGAGGGAGGAGGCCGGGCACCACGCGGGCCCTGCTGTGACTCCCACCCGCCCAGATGCTGACCGGAACGTGCTGGCCCACCCCTCGAACCTGCTGGTGATCCTTCTGAACGTGTCCCTGAACACGCTGCCCGTCCTGGCCTTCCGGGTCATCTGCCAGGCCCTCAGGAAGCCCCGTCGCAAGGTGAGGCAGGCCGGTGGCCCGGAGTCGGGGCCCAGCAGGACGCAGTCAGCTCCCTTGGGCAGGGAAGGACCTGGCCAGTGCCCACACACCGAGGCCCTGGATGCCCCCGGGGGCAGTGACCTCAGCACTCGACAGCCCGTGGAGCCTGACAGCCTCCTGCTGCCCCTTGCCTGCAGCAGGAGGATGAAGCCCCGCCCGAGGACACCGTCACCGTGGAGCCCCGGCCTCCCCTGCGCAGGGAGACCGTCTCGCGGCGCTCCAGCTACGCCTTCTCCCACCGGGAGGGCTACGCGGACCTCATCACCCAGGGCACGATCCTGCGCACGTCCCCCCCCGTGGCGAGAGCCCCTACGAGGACCTCTCCGACTCCTCAGTCCCCGCGGATGAAGAGCCGTCCCTGAGCTGCAGGGAGTCCCGGCTGCACAGGTGGAGGGACTCCATGATGAAGAGGCCGAGTCGGCAGCGCCAGGAGAGGCCGTCCCACACCGCGGCCGGCTCGTCCCTGACTGCTGAGCAGCTGGGTGCGGTTCCCTCAGGGAGCCACTCCACCCTCACCAAGTCGTCCTCGCCTGCCACCATGCGCAGGCCATCAGGGTCCACCCAGGAAAAGAGGTCACTTTCTGAAAAGCAGTCTCAGCCCTTCACAAGTCAGCAGTTGCCTTCGGGCCAGACGGTGGGGGGCCAGGCAGAGTCCCTGGAGGGGAGGCCGTCCTTCCAGCCTCCGTCCAGGAAGAGCCGCCTAAGTCTCTGGCAGAAGGAGCAACGCCCTGCCAAGGAGGCCGGCGGCGCCACTTCCCCCGCAGACCCACGTCCCTGGCAGAGGCTCTGCCGCCCACCATGGAGGAGTGGTCCCTGAGCGAGCAGCCCGTGGGGTGGAGCTGGGGTCCGTGGAGAGGGAGCCTCCCCCACGGAGCGGCTGCCCGAGCTCCCGGAGAGCCAGGCACTGCCTGAGCCGGCAGGGCAGCCAGGGCGGCCCCCAGAGGACCCCTCGTTGCCCTCCAGAGAGGAGCCAGCAAGCAGGAGGCCTGCGTCCAGTGACAGGGGACCACAGCTTTTTCATTTTCTAATAAATGAGGGTCCGAAGCCGGGCGCGGGTGGCGCACGCCTGTAATCCCAGCACTTGGGAGGCTGAGGCAGGAGGTTCTCGAGTTCAAAGCCAGCCTCAGCAATGGCGAGGCACTTAGCAACTCAGTGAGACCCTGACTCTAATAAAATACAAGAAAGGGCTGGGGTGAAGGAGCCCTAATTAGGAAGGGCTGTTGTAGCTAGCTGGAAGCCATGGGTTCCACCTGATATGTATGTGACGCACCTGTAGGCACCCGCAAACCTGAAGGTATATAACCGGGTGAAAGCGGTCCGAGTTAGGAGAACGGAGAATTCAGTCAGCCGGGCAGTCACTCGGTCGGTCAGAAGAATCAGAGCGGCCAGAACGTAGGCAGAGCGGTTACAGAAGAGAAACCAGATAGAAGAAGTAATGACTGGTCAGAGTTAGGCCGAGGCTCCCAAGGAAGACAGAAGACAGAAGAAAGAAGAAGGAAGAAAGAAGAAGAAGAAAGAAGCTCTAATCTTTCTCTAAGCTAAGAAGACAAGAAGAAAAGCTCGCTTTAATCTTTCTCTCTAAAAAATCTTTCTTTCCCTCTCTAAGCTCTAAGAAAGTAGAAGTAAAAGTAGTAAAAGCTTAACTCTGCCTCCGAGAGTTTTCATCCCGGGTTACGGTACCAGGCAGCTTACACTGGGGGTGTGGCCCGGTGGTCGAGTGCCCCTGAGTTCAATCCCCAGTACAAAAAAAAAATAAATAAATGAGGGGTCCACCCGACCCCAGGGTTGCTGGCGCTCACTCCTTACCCATGTGTGTTTCTTGGGCCCACAGGGGCCCTGCCGTGGGCCTGCCCCGGGCATCTGTGGGCGGCACCTTGCCCTTCTTCCTGGCACAAGTGCAGGCCCAGCCCCTCGCCCTCGCCTGGGGAAGGAGAAGGAAGCGGCACTGCCCTGGGGCTTCCTCCGCCCTCAGGGGAGCCGCCTCCCTGGGGACCTGGAGGGCTCGGCCCCTCTGGTTCAGCCGCCTGCTGCTTTCTGACCCTCTGCAGGGCTGTGGGGGGTCCGGCCGCCTGTGGCCCAGGAGCGGGGCTGGGCTGGGACAGTGGCCAGCCAGGGAGAGGGGGCCCCGCGCCTCGCCCCTCCCTTCCCTCCCACCCCTGCAGTCAGCAGCACACGCACCCAGGTGGGTGACTAGAAAATAATTTATTGAAAAACAAAACAAACCCGACACAAGAATGGTTGACAATGAGGAGGATTTTTTTTTTAAACTCTTAAGCCTATTGCCTGAGGGTGGGGGCAGAGAGGGCTCCTTGTCCTCTCAAACTGGGGGAGGGGACTGGGGATGATCCAGATGGGGTCTCCCCTAAGCAGCCCCTTCAATCTGTATTTAAAGGTTCTGGGGCCTCCTTGCCCCCCACAGCTGAGGCACCCCGCCAAAGCCAGCTCTTGAGGGTCTGACGGGGCCACCAGGAGGAGCCGGTGCCCAGGGGTCCTGGTTCTGGCCACACCACTGTGGGCTGAGAAGCAAATGGCCAGGAGCACCCCCACCCACCAGGGCCCAGGCCCAGCCCTGCAGCGAGGCCTTCTGTCCTGGGGGGCAGGCGCCCCTGCATGGGGCCTGTCCTAGGAAAGGGGCGGTCACCTCCTCTCGCAGCCATGCCCAGGAGCACGGCCTGGCCCCCTTCCCCAGCTCCAGGGCCCTGGGGCGTGGCTCGGGGCTCTGGCCTCATGGTAGTGGCCGGGTCACAGGCAGAGGGACGTGGTCCCAGAGCCGTTGTCCTCGGTGCTGGGTCAGAGGGGCCTCTGTCCTCCGGGATTCCCAAGAGGGCCAGGGGATGGGCTCCCCACAGGGCCACATGGCCCCCCTCCTGTCAGCCCAGGGCCAGGGAGGCTAAGTGCCTGGTGGAGTGGGGCGTCGGGCGTTCGGATCTGGGGACGTGGGCAGTGCCCGCCCCCATCCTGGGTGAGGAGACTGCACTTGATTGTCTTCTCCTGTGACAAGACACTTGGGAAATCCCAGTACAGTGGAACAGCGGGGTGGGGGCAGGATGGGCGACACCCAGGGCTCCCAAGGCCAGGTGCGGGCAGGCAGGTGGGGGAGGCCCGAGGTGAGGTCCCAGGCGCCGAGGCCCTGCCTGCTCTGGGACCTCCTGTCCTCTCCCGGGAGCTCCTCACAAGGGGAACAGAAACACAGAGCAAGCACGGAACAGCACCACTGAGGCACGGAGCACAGAGATGCGGCGTGAACCCCGGCCGCGGCCCCCCACCCCCCTTATTACATTATCAAGAAAGAGTACATTAGCCATGCATCAAATCAAACTCCATTGCGTCTTTTTTTCCTTCCTTTTTTTTTCTTAAATTACATTTAAACACAGAACACATAGAATAATAAATACTCTTATAAGACATGACTCCAAAAAACAGAACAAGCTAGAGATGGGAAAGGTACACTCGCATCCTCTCTTTTTCCAAAGACTCAGCTGCGCGAGCATCTGTGAGCCGCTGGTCCCTGCCTCGAAGCCCGCCCTCCACCCGACCACCGGCCTCACCGCCCTGACATTCAATACGTCTCCCATGGAACGGGTCAAAGAAACGACATGCCATCGTCTGCAAAATTATAATTTAACGGTATAAAGCTTCAAGTCACGTATTCCAAAAACTAGCTAAGGATCTTTTTTAATCACATAAACTATACATTAAATATTTTGAGGTATTTCAGAGAAAATTGTCAAAGGCTTGAAGGAATTGTGCTGGAGATTGGGTTCCCTGTGAGGAAAGTGATCTTTGGTATGGGACGACCAGGTGGGCATTGGGGACATTTGGGGTCCAGGCCCGGTGAAGGGGCTGGCTGAGCTCAGGCAGGACACAAGGGCCAGTGTGTGTGTGTGTGTGTGTGTGTGTGTGTGTGTGTGTGTGTGGTGGTGGTGGTGTCCGCAGTGGGCCCGTGGGGACTGGGGGTGCAGCCAGGCACCTGTGTTCTCAGAAGGGCGTGCACTTGGGCAGGCCCCTGCCCGCGAGTCCCAGGAGGCCAGGCTGGGGAAGGGAGCTGGAGACCTACCCATCAGAAACTGGGGGATGAAAGGGGAAAAGGGGGCCCAGGTGTTAGGGGCAGCCTGTGCTCCCCCAGAATTGTGTTCCAGTGCCCAGGGTCCACCGTGAGGCATAGGAGGTGTGTGTGTGCGTGCGTGTGTGCGTGTGTGTGTGCGTGTGAGTGACTGCCGTGTAGTGTGTCCATCAGTGCGTGTCTGCGCATGTCCTCACGCGGGTCACTGGTGAGTGGGGACGGGGGATTCTCACTTTGGGGATTCTGCCCCAACACCCAAAGGTTCTAGAAGCATCGTTCCGATGGGCTGCTAAGAAGCTGGGAGCACAGCGTGTCGACAAGGACAGGGACACTCCACACACATCTTTGGTTCAAGAAGAAGGCACTCATCGACCTCGCCGTCCTCTCTCCCTCTCATGCTTTGGCTCTGGGGCAGGGCAGCTCCTGGCCGGGGCAGGGCCTAGCGTCCAGCACAAGTCCTCGGGGAATCTTTGGTATCAGGCGTGATTTTTCCAATCACAGACTTGAACGTAGTGTGAGGTAGCCTTTACCTGGGGGTCATTAGAAATGTCTCTTGCATTCTCCAGGGAAAAGGGGCCCTCCCTGGGAGGCGGCCCACGGGGCCAGGGCGGGTTAGCCTCTGGATCTGGAACCCGGGGCGTGGGTTCCTGGGATCCTTCTGCGGGCCAGTCTTGGAGGTCACCCAGACCAGACAGGACGGGCGGCCCTCACTTCATTCCCCACCCTCCCCCTGTACTTTTTTTTTGGCAAAAAAATGGAGCAAGCAGATTCGGACTTCTTCCACGCGGTCCTCCTCTCCTCGGAGAGGGGGCGCGAGCGCGAGGGGCCCCTCTCGTCTCCCGCGGCGGGGTGCGGCGCCCCGGAGGGTCGGGGGCCGGGCGCCCGCGCGGGCCTGGGCAGCTGGCCCCCTCGGGGTCCCCTCGTCAAGGTGCCTGGAGATAAAGTGAACAGCCGGGGCGGGGAGGGGCGCCCGAGGGACCCCTGCGGAGCTGGCCGCGCCGGCTTTAAGGCAGGCGATTCTTGGCACTGGGAGTCCTGGCCGCTGGGGCAGCTGGTTCTCGGCGGAGGGCGCCGTCCTGCCAGCGGAGGGGTCAGCGTGGGGCGGGCGCCGCGGGGACCCGCGGGCTCGGGCGACTCCGAGGGGCCGAGTTCTGGGAGGGGACCAGGGGGCGGGGCAGGAGGGGCCGAGGCGGGGCGGGGGCCGGGACGGGGCGGGTCACCCCCAACGTCCCTTTTCTCGGTACCCGGTTCTGTCGACGTGTGCTTCTGGACCCGGCGGCGGCCCGGCCTCCCCGCGGCGCGGCCTGGGCGGGGCGGGCCTCCGCGTCCCCCGGGGCGGGCCCTGGGCGGGGCTCGGGTGCGGTCCCCTCCCCGGCGGGCGGGGCCTAGGCCTTGGAGAAGGTGGCGGCGGCGCCCGCGGGGCCCCCGGGGCCGGCGCCCGGCTCCTCGGCCCAGCGGTTCATGCAGCGGCGCCGCGCGTTCATGAAGAAGTTGCTGACGGTGTTGAGCTCCAGGCCGAGCTGCTGCGAGATGGTGACCTGCATCTCCTTGGACGGCCGCTTGTTCTCCTTGAAGATGGCGATGAGCGTGCGCCGCTGCAGGTCGGTGAACACCAGCCGCTGCTTCTTGGGCTGCAGCGCGCGCTCCTTCTGCTGCTCCTGCTCCTTGCGCTTGCAGGCTGCGGGCGGGCGGGGGACAGCGCGGGACGGGGACGGGGCGGGCGGGGGGGGGACAGCGAGGGACGGGGACGGGGCGGGGGGGGGGGGGACAGCGCGGGACGGGGACGGGGCGGGCGGGGGGGGCGGGGAAGGGCAGGATGCGGGAGCGCGAGGGGGGGCGGGCGGGGGACAGCGCCGGGAGACCGGGGCAGGACAGAGGGGCGGGCGGGGGACAGTGACAGGAGACCGGGGCAGGACAGAGGGGCGGGGACGGGGGACAGTGACAGGAGACCGGGGCAGGCCAGGAGGGGGCGGGAGGGGCGGGGGGGGACAGTGACAGGAGCCAGGAGAGGGGCCGGGGGGACAGGACAGAGGGGCGAAGGGCGGGGGGACAGTGGGCGGGCGGGGGACAGCGAGACCGGGGCAGGGCAGAGGGGCGGGCGGGGGGACAGCGCCAGGGACGGGGAGGACGGGGGGGGCGGGCGGCGGGACGGGGGGGGGCGGGCGAAGGGCAGGATGCGGGAGCACGAGGGGCGGGCGGGGGACAGCGCCAGGAGACGGGGCAGGACAGAGGGGCGGGGGGGGGGTTGACAGCGCCAGGAGACCGGGGCAGGGCAGAGGGGCGGGCGGGGGGGGAGACAGCGCCAGGAGACCGGGGCAGGGCAGAGGGGCGGGCGGGGCACAGCGCCAGGAGACCAGGGCAGGACAGAGGGGCGGGCGGGAGGTGGGCGGGAATCGCAGGGAGACAAAGAAAGAGTCACAGTGAGCGCCGGCCACAGGCAGGACCCTCCCCAGCCTCCAGTCCCCAAACCCCTCGTCCTCCCCTCCCCAGCAGAGGCTGCTCTCCCCAGCCCCCAAGGCTAGGTTTCCCCTCCTTTCTGCAGCCCCAACCTGCGGGGTGCTGGGGAGCCGGCAGCAACCGCGCCAAAGTCCCTCCACCAGGGCAGACCTGGGTGGGAAAGGGGCAGCCAGCCAGCCCCGCGCACCACCAACCAGCACCCAGGTTCTGTGAAAAGCGGGCAACATCCAGGCCGCCTCTCTGCGGGGCCTGATGGCCCTGGGGACCCCGTGCCAGGCAGACGTTGGCAACCGCAGCCCAGAGGCCCTCCCACAGGAGCCGCCGAGGCCTCCTTAGACGGCAGACGTGAGCAGCTGAGAGGGACGCAGGGCCTGGGGAGGGAGGGGAGCGTGCGGGGCCACCCCTCCCTCTCCCAAGGGACAGGCCCCTCTTCCTCTCCCGGGAGAAGGCCCCAGGGCCGCCCACCACCCACGGAGGCTGGAGAAGGGGAACAGCTGGAGCCCCGCTCACTCCCCGTCTCAGCTGTAAGTCCCTCCTCCCGGAGCAGGACCCACTGAGAGGTCAGGTGGGCGGCGTGGGCTCCCCGCAGCAGGGGCTGGCGAGGTGGGGGCTTCTGCTTCAACTTGATCAGAACCTGCCGCAGAGTGTGTCCCGCCCCAGGAGCCTCCTCCAACGCTTCCCCTGCCCCTCTGTGGGCCAGGTGCAGAGAGAGGCAGGAGGTACTACGGTCCCTGCTGCCAGCCCCTCCTCTGTGCCAGCCCCAAGGCACAGCAGGGGCACACAGCAAGGCTTTTGGCTCCAGAACACTTCAGACCAGATGTCTACTCACGTCCTCAAAAATAAGTGGGCACATTGGGCGCGGTGGTGCTGCCTGTGATCCCATGGGCGCAGCTGGCTGAGGCAGGAGTTCAAAGCCAGCCTCAGCAACTTAGGGAGGCCGTAAGCAACTTAGTGAGAACCTGTCTCAACATAAAAAAGGGCTGGGGAGCCGGCGTGGTGGCGCACGCCTGTAATCCCAGCACTTTGGGAGGCTGAGACAGGAGGATCGCGAGTTCAAAGCCAGCCTCAGCAATGGCGAGGCACTTAGCAACTCAATGAGACCCTGTCTCTAAAAAAAATACAAAAAAGGGCTGGTGATGTGGCCCAGTGGTCGAGTGCCCCTGAGTTCAATCCCCGGTACCACAAAAAAAAAAAAAAAAAAAAAAAAAAAAAAAGGGCTGAGACAGGAGGATCGCAAGTTCAAAGCCAGCCTCAGCAATGGCAAGGCACTTAGCAACTCAGTGAGACCCTGCCTCTAATAAAATACAAAAAAGGGCTGGGGATGTGGCTCAGTGGCTAAGCACCCCTCAGTTCAATCTCTGGTACCAATAAGTAAAATAAATAAATAAATATTCCATGCACTGTGACTCATTTCTTGAGGACAGGGTTTTGCCCATTTAGAGTGCGAAATGACACCATCCCGCTCTCTCTCTCCCTCTGAGGAGGATGCTCAGAGCTTCTAATTGACTGCTTCAGATTTTATGATTAAGCAAGATGGACACAGGTTATTGGATATTTTAGAAAATCATCTAACGGGAGGATGGAGAGAGTATCAAGAGAAATGGTTAACTGCAGAAAAAATCAACAAAGCAGGGAAAGCTATCAATATTGTCAGGGGGTGAAAGAAATGTATTCATGAAACAAGAATGTGGTGCTGCTAAATAAAAAGGACAATTAAAGAGGAAGAAAAATGAAAAAGGGGAGGCTGGGCTACAGCTCAGTGGAAGAGTGCTTACCTAGCACATGCAAGTCCTTGGGTTCAGTCCCCAGCACAGCAAAAACATAATAATAGTAATAGCTGGAATAAAACGATGTTATGCGAAGATTGGATGATAAAGTGAAGCAAATGTCCCAGAAAAGATAACAGATGCATCGATGAAGACTAAAATTACCATTAAGTTAGAGGATGAAGTTATTAGCAGGTTTGTCATCTGATCAAGAGGCACTGTAACACTAGAGGAAGAGAGGGTCAAATGATGTAAAATTAATTCCAGATTGAAGGACAAGAGTCTATCAGTTATTCACGTCAATAAGTGAGAAAAGGCACTGGCCAAGCTCCTCCTCGTGGAATTTCAGAGCACTGGGAATAACGAAAAAATCCTGAAAGCTTCTAGAAAGGGAAGCCAGATGTCATACGGAAGCTGGAGAGTCAGTAACCTTGGGCTTCTTGGAAACTAGGAGAGTGTGGAGCAGTGCTTCCAAAATTATTTTTTTTAAATCAACCCCAATGTTTTATTTATTTTTTAAAATTCCTTTTTTTAGATGTTGATGGATCTTCACTTTATTCATTTATTTATATGCGGTGCTGAGAATCAAACCCAGTGGCAGGTACTTTAGCACTGAGCCACAAACCCAGCCCCTCCAATGTTTTGTTTAACGTTTTAAAAGTCAGTGGTTAAGCACATTATCTATTTATATATTCATGTGCATCCACACACCTACAAAAATGCTTCCAAAATTCTGAGAAAAAAAATATATATTCCAATAGAATTGCCAAATTTCCAAACTTTAGGCATGAAGGCAAAATAAGGATGTAGTCCGACAGTCAAGAGTGTCAAGTTGACATTCTGCACACCATTTCTCAGAAAGCTACTGGAGGATGAGCTCCATTCAAATGAGGAGGTAAATTAAAAAAGGGAGATATGGAATTCAGGAAATGTGATCACACCTGGGTGAAAGAGAAAGGGGGCCCTGAATGATGAGGATAGGGATCCTCTGGAAAACCACCAGACAAAGCTATCACAGACCTTGCCCAGAAGGGCCTCCCTACTCACACTAGAGCAGGAGCCCCAAGGGAAGGGACAAGTGAGAAAAACCCTATTGGGGTTGGTTTTGCATTGTGTTGGGAGCGTGGGAAGAACTTGTGATTGGCAAGTATATAGCTCCCGGAACATGAAACATTTCTACAAGCAAGGCAACGGAATCCTAGTAGTCTACGTGGCTCGTGGCTTGGTTGAGGACAACATGCAAAGAAACCATAATAACCTTAGTTACTGAATATCGATTTAGGCAAAAGGTTGTATTTGCACCTATACTGAGAAGTTGTCAGAGGGTGTGTATGGGGTGGTTGGAAAAGATGGCGGGGACCAGGGCTGTAACTCAGTGGTAAAGCATGGGCTTATGTGTGAGGGACTGGGTCCCATCTCCAGCACCAAAATGTGTACACCTGGCAAAGTTCCCATGCAGCCCTGTGTGTGTGGAGCGGGTGGGGAGCCAGCGCGCGTGTTCACACTCAGCCCGGGCTTTTAGGCTGAGGGAGGCCTTTCTTGCACACCTGTTGTGCAGCCTGACCTCCAGTCACTAGCTGGCCACTCACCAGCCATTCACGAGACTTTGGTGTCACGCCCTTACACGGATCCTGTCATTCCATTCGTGTGACAAGAGTTCCACCGAGCTGTAATCGGTCCCCTCCCTGACTTGGACTTGAAGGCGCGCCCCTGGCCCCGGGTTGTGCCGCCGGGCCGGTGCCGGAAGGACCGCCGGCCTCCGCGGCCTCCAGGGGCCGGTGCACGAGGGAAGGCGCGCGTCCCTCCCCGCCCCTCCCCGTCTCCACCCAGCGCCTGACGGGGACCCCCGGCAGAGGCTGGGGGAGGGGCTGGCGCGCAGAGTCGCGGCGACCACTTCGCGTTCTGCCGATGGCAGCGGGAAGAGGCCCGGCGCCCCGCCCCGCGCGCAATCTAATCACAGCTCCGCGCAGCCCATCGATCGCGCTCGGCGGAGCTGCTTGCCCGGAGCAGCTTTGGTCGCGCGTCCCTTCCCCCACGGCCCCTGCGGAGCCCCGGCCCCCGCCCCCACGCCGGCGCCAGCGCTTGTCACTGGGTGGAAAAGAGGCTGCGAGGGGACTGGGGCGCCGAGGGCCGGGAGAAGGGAGCCCGACGAGAGGCCCGGACTCAGCCGCCTCTTCCCAAGCCACTGGGGCCTCCTCCACAGCCGCCTCCGTTCTCCTGCCTCCTCCAGGGCCTCCACCTCCTCCTCCAACATCACCTCCTGGGCCATCACCTCCTTCCCCATCTCCTCCTCCTCCACCTTCCCTTCCTCCTCCTCACCCTTCATCTCCTCCTCCACTCCCTCCCTTCACCTCCATCTCCTCCACCTCCTCTACCTTCTCCACCTCCATTTCCTCCACCTCCATCTCCATATCCTCCATCAACTCCATCTCCTTCTCCTCCTCCACCTCCACCTCCATCTTCTCCTCCACCTCCATCTTCTCCTCCATCTCCACCTCCATGTCCTTCTCCTCCTCCACCTCCTTCTCCTCCACCTCCTCCTTTGCCTTCATCTCCTCCTCCTCCACCTCCATCTCCTCCACCCCCCACCTCCACATCCTCCATCACCTCCATCTCCTTCTCCTTCTCCACCTCCTCCTCCACCTCCTCTACCTCCATTTCCTCCTCCTCCACTTCTCCTCCTCCACTTCTCTTCCTCCTCCTCCATCTCCATCTCCTCTTCCACCTCCATCGCCTCCACCCCCACCTCCATATCCTCCATCACCTCATCTCCTTCTCCTCCTCCACTCCTCCTCCTCCACCTCCATTTCCTCCTCCTCCTGTCCTCCTCCTTCACCTTCATCTCTTCCTCCTCCATCTCCATCTCCCCTTCCTCCTCCACGTCCATCTCCTACTCCTCCACCTCCATCTCCTCCTCCTCTACCTTCTCCACCTCCATTCCTCCTCCTCCTCTTCCTCCTCCACCTCCATCTCCTCCACCTCCATCTCCATATCCTCCATCAACTCCATCTCCTTCTCCTCCTCCACCTCTGCCTCCATCTCCTCTTCCTCCATCTCCTTTTCCTCTACCTCCCCCTTCTCCTCCTCCTCCCCCTTTATCTCCTCCTCTATCTTCTTCTCCTCCACCCCACTCTTCACCCCACCTCTATTTCCTCCTTCTCCACCTCCACTTCCATCTCTCCTCTACCTCCTCCACCTCTGCCTCCTTCACCTCTATCTCTGCCTCCGTCTCCTCCACCTCCATCTCCTCCACCTCCATCTCCTCCACCTCCATCTCCTCCACCTCCACCTCCTCCACCTCCATCTCCCCACTTTCACCTTCTCCTCCCCATCACCTTCACTTCCACCATCTTCTCCGTCAGTGCCAGTTCTTCCTCCCTCCACAAATGCCTTCTCATCCGCCATCTGTATCAGTTCTTCCACCATCGCCTCTGCCTCCATCACTTCCTTCACCACTGCCTCCTCCATCACCTACTTTTCAATCACCTCCTCTTCCACCCCCTTTCCATCCCCTCCTTCTCCATTGCCACCGTGTCTATCACTTCCATGGCCTTCTCCTCCATCTCTTCCACCTCCTCCTCTATCTCCTCCTCCACCATCAGCATCATTTCTTCCTCATCGTGCCTCCACCATCACCTCCACCACCTGCGCCAGCTCTGTCACCACCACCTCTCCCACCCTCGGCTCTACTGCCACCACACCCACCTGCACTCCTCCTCTGCCTCCGTGTCTCCCCCTCCACTGGCCTCCACCACCTGCCCCTCACCTCTTACCTCTGCCCCACCGTCACCTCCCCCAGCACCAGTCCCCTCTGTCCTGCCGCCTCCTGCACCTCTCTCCCCGCCGCCCCCGCCAGGCATCACCAGCACCTTCCTGCTCGCCGTGCCAGCGCTTGCTTACCGTACCAGAAGCCACCTGAACGGCCACGCCTCTACCCTGTCACTTCCCTTGGGCCACTCTGTCGGCCTCTGCTCATCGCCACCACCTGCCTCCTGTTTTCTTCACCTCCACTATGACCATCAGCAAGGGCAGCCCCCCCACGGTACTGTCCACAACTCAGAGCCCACCCAGGCCCACCCGTACTCGCCCAGCACAGGGGACATGTCCTGGGGCCCCTCGCCAGGGGGTCCCAGGCAGTGGTGAGGGGACAGAGAGGAGCCTTAGGTGGCAGCTGGAGCAGCAGCCGGGGGGACCATCTTGTGGGGTTGTGGGGACTGGGGGGACAGCAGACTTGCTGTGAGACCTAAGGGGAGTCGTTCCCTGTGCCTGTGAAAGCCTCAGTCCCCTCATTCGTAAAATCAGGAAGGACATCTGCTCAGCGCAGGCCAGCTGCCCTGAGTCCTCCCCATGGTCCTCAGCTTGCTTAGGCCTCCCATCCCACCCCCCTTGCACCAGGTCACCTCTCTGTCCTCACCTCTTCACTCAGTTCCTCCTCAGCCACAAGGGCCTCATCTGGCCCAGCCCCAGGGCCTTTGCACTGGCTGTCCCCTCTCCTCAGAGTGCTCCCTCGCCCCCTCCGTCTCCCATGCTGACCCCCCCGCTCCGTCCTGCTCTTGCCTCTTCTCTGCGGTTTTCCCTGGACAGATGTCCACGGACCCATCAAGGAAGGGGCCCCCCTCTCTTCCTGGCCTGTCCTCCCAGTCCCAAGGGACTGAGTCTCTGAGACTAAGAGCAAAAGATCCCAGAAGCTCTGATTTCAGAACATCCACCCACCTCAACCCTGTCCTGTAGGGGCCCCGGGCTGAGGACTAGGGCTGGCCCTGGAGGGTCCTGGGGGTCCCAGGTGGTCCAGCGGCCCTGGGAGGTCTCATCACCATCCAGAGGAGACTGAGGTCTATCCTGAGGCCCAGCCCACCCCAGGCCCAGCCCACCACCACCTGCCTCCTGTTTTCAACGTGGGCCTTTGGTCAGCGTCCAGCCTCAGTGGGGTGGCTGTCCCTTGACCTCCAGGAACAAGTCACGGGATCCAGAAGTCTCCTGGAGGGTGGGGGACACTTTCCCTAGCATGTCACCCCTTTGCCTGTGGTCCCCTGCAGTCCCCACTCGGTCCAGCAGAGGGCAGCCGTCCCTGCCCCGGCCTAGGGAAGGGTGGCCTATCAGCGGCACTGAGGCAGACAGAGGGCACGGGCTCGCCCCTCAGCACACCCCTGGGGCAGACGGAGGGCACGGGCTCGCCCCTCAGCACACACCTGGGGCGGAGGGCGGCCTCCACAGCCCCGCACCTCACTTCCCGCCCCTTTGGAGGGCTGCTGGGGGCAGCGACCCCAGGGCCAGGGAGGTGTTCTGAGGGCTGCTCCTGGGGTCCCCGCCCGCTCTGAACCTCACGTCTCCTCAGCTTTGGAGGGCTGGGGGGGTCCAGGAAAGGCCCGGGGAGGGGAGGCTGCGCCCGAGCTGCCGTCTGGGCCGCGGAGAAGCTGGGCTCCGCGGAGAAGAAGCTGGGCTCCGGCCCCAGATAAGGACCCTCCCACCCCTCGGCTCTTCCTGGGGAGGGGGCCAGTGGACTTGCCCCTCGGGGTGAGCGGCTCCTCCCCGGGAAGTCCTTTCCCTCCCCCCCTCGGAGCCTGGACTCTTAGCCACTGTCCTTCCCCTGCTCCGGCCTGACCCTGCGGGAATGGCCGAGGAGAGGTGGCTGCTCCTCCAGGACCCCGTGCCCCGGGGGGACTCCCCAGGCGGTGGCAGACTCCAGGGCCCTGCTGAGGGGACCCCGTGGGTGGGAGGTGCGTGGAGGGCCTGGCGGGCCTGGGGAGCGGGGTCAGCTCTCGGGGGCACCGGCCTGGGCCAGAGTCCTGGCTGCAGCTGGAGCGCCTGTTAGACCACAGTCCCGGCAGGTGACAGTCCCTTCCCCTCCTCCCCTCCCTCCCCTCCCGTCTCCACAGGCCCTGGTGGCTCTGGCCTGGGTAGCTGAGGTGCCACCTCTGCCTGCTCCCGGGCGGTGGGCGCCTCTTTGTGCTCCTGAGCAGGACCAGCCCTGGCTGCGGCCCAGGCCCTGCCTCTGCGGGCGGCCGGCTCTGCAGGGCTGCCTGTGGCCAGGCCGAGGGGGACCTCAGGACCGCGCAAGAAGCCAGGAGAACCTGCGGCCAGTGGGAAAGGGAGAGTCTGAGAGTCCCCGGGCTGCAGAGGGCCAGGCCGAGGCTGGTGTGGCCGGGAGGCAGCGGACGGTGACTGCAGTCACCAGGGCCTCCAGCCCCAGGGGTCCTCCCTCTGCTGCCCCTACTCTGGTCAAGGGGATGCTGGGCTGAGCTTTGAACACTCACCCTGGGCTTTGGGACACTGGTTTGTCACCAAGTGTCAGCAGCAACCCAAGACTCCGGGGCCCACCTGCAAGGGCCTGAGGTTCCAGGCCACAGCAGCCCTGCCGCTGCAGGCCCGGTCAGAGGCAGCCCCCGGGCAGAGCCCTGAGAGGAACCCTGGGGGGAAGGACCACCTGTGACCTCGGGGGGACGTGGAGGGGGCGTGAGTCTCCCAAACCCATCCTGAGCAGGTGGGGTGGAGCTGGCGCTGGGGCTGGGGAGGCTCACGGGGGGGGGGTCTGTGTGGCCACATCTGCAGTGGGAGGGCCAGTGCAGCCAGAGAGGCCAGGCTGACCCTGCCACAGGGCCCCAGTCTGGGGGACTTGGCGGGCAAGGCCCCGAGGCTGGGGGTGACAGGAAAGGCCACCGTGGTGCTGGGCGTCAGTGCGGTCCCTCAAGCCACCGAGCGCCTGGCCCGTGCTGTGTGCCCCCCGACCTGCGGGCCACCTGGGCCAGGGGTGGGCGCCAGGGAGCCGAGCTGGAGCCACCGGCCCCTCCTGCCACCCTCCGCTCCTCCTGGGCTCCAGCTCCACTGGGCAGACAACTCAGTACGCAGCCTGGTCCCAGCGGGGATGATGGCCGGTTTCCTTGGCAACGCGTTCTGCCCTGGCCACCAGCTCCAGGCCCCAGACGTGGGGAACACTGATGTCCCCCCACCTGGTGGTTCGTCCCTGCTGGGCTGAGCTGCCCTGGGCATCCCCCACTGGCCTCTTCCAGCCAGAGACCCAGGGACAGAGGTGACTCACCCAAGGTCTCCCTTTGTCCCCAGGGGAGCAAGTCTAGAGCAAACACTCTTTTTTGTCTAAGCCCTGCAGCCCTGGGCCAGCTAGAAATGGGGACCACAGGTGGACGGGTGTGCAGTCTTCTTCAAAAGGAGGGTTCAGAGCCAGGTCCTCGCACCAGGCTCTGCCCAGAGCTCCGGCCCTTATCAGTCCCCACCCTGCCCTCCCCACCTCTGCGAGGCAGCCAGGTGGCCAGGCCGCGGCGGTCCTGGTAGAGGCCCACTTCCCTCTCCTCCTCCTCCCCCCTCTCCCTCCCCTGATGGGATATTAATGGCTGCATTTCTAATTAGTTCTGGACCTTTCAAAGACTTATCAGGACCGTGAGGGTCGCGCCCTCCTGGGCTCCCCACTCACCAGGGCTCGTCTGGAGGCTGGACGCCTGGGCGGGCGCAGGGGAGCGCTCACCGAGAACACTCAGCCCCGACACCCCCTCCAGGCACCCTGCCCGGCAAGCCCGCCGGGAGGCCCAGGTGCCCAGTGCCCAGGTGCCCAGTGCCCAGGTGCGCGCCCGCACCCACACACGGAGCTCTGACTTTCAAAAAGACATCCAGTGCGACTCTCGGAAATGAATTTGAAAAAGATGGCCAGAAAGGAAACAGATAAGAAAAAGGACAAGAGAGGCCACCCAGGAAAGGGGACGGGCTGACCCAGCCTTGCAATTATTAGGAAATTAATCCACAGGTAAACTCGCGGCAAAGCGGCCGCCCCGCCCCTCCCGGCTCGGCTGCGGCCCTGCCTGAGGACGGACGGTTTAAACAGCCTCCGCCGGGCAGGAAGAGGAAGCGGTTAGATAAAGAATGGAAGGCAAATACTAGACTACCAGGTGACCGGTGACCGGCGAGACTCGGAGCCTCCCCGCACTGCCCGGCTCGCAGAGGCGGAGGGAGGCTCACGTGCTCGGAGGCTCTGGTTCAGGAGGTTTTCTTTTTTTTCCCTTCCTTTCTTTTTAATCAAACCCCAGACCTTGGAAAGAGGAAAGGAAAATAAAAACAATTGGGCCCGCCGCCTCTGGAAGTGGAGCCTCTGGGGAAGAGCTAGGGAGGGGCCTGCAGGAAGGAGGGAGCCCAAGCCTCTGCTCCGTCGGAGCTCGGGAACTGGCCCGCGGTGGCGCAGCCCGCCTACCCGAGGCTGCGGAGGCTGAGGCAGGAGGATGGCGAGTTGGAGACCAGCTTCCCCCACTGAGCTCCCCGTCTCAAGATTTGGAAAAGTGAAAGGCAGGGCGCTCTAGCTCGGGGCCACCGCCCCGGGGTTCGGTCCCCGGCACCGCAAAAAATAACGATGATAATTTGGGAACTGGTCCACGTGTCACCTGTTTTTTAAATAATGCAGCCTTTTTCCTTTAAAGAATCAGGGCACGCTGGGGCAGTAGAGGACGGAGGCGTGCGTTTTGCTCGTGGGGCGTCCTGAGCGCAGGACTCCGCCGCCCCGCGCTGGCGAGGAGGCCGCGAGCTCGAAGGCTGCGACCCCGGAGCAGACGGAGCGCTCCTGGGGTGGAACCAGGGCGCAGCTCCGGTGCGCCGCAGCCTCGGTGCGCCCCGAAGCTTGGAGCGGCGTGTGCGAGCCGGGCTTTTGGGGTCCCGGGACCTCCACGAGGGTGGAGGTGGGGACGCGGCGGCTCCCGAGCCCCGCGGGCTGAGTCTGCAGGGTGGCCCGGACAGACTCACAGACAGCCCGGACTCCCGTCCCCGCCCCTCGTCGCTGGTTCCCGCCGACGCTGAGAGCAGGCTTGACCCCTCCCGCGCCCCCGGCCTTTTCCTCAGGAGGCAGGGAGAGGTTGAAGGGCGGGCCAGGACCTCCAGCCACCAGAACCAGGTCCCCAAGCTGCGGGCCGCTGCGCCTGGGGGTCCGGTTCTCCGGTGTCGCGGGCCTCGCTGGGCCTCGCAGGCGCCAGCGCCCTGAACCCGGTGGGTCCCGAGTCTGGGTCCGCACAGCTGTCCTGCTCCATGTCCATCCTTGCCGCGGGTGTCCTGGACATCTACACCAGACCCTGCAGCTCCCCGGGCCCGTCCGTCCTGGGCGTCCCTGCTCGCCTTCCTGTGCAGCTCTGGGGCTCCCGGACGGCCTCCAGCCGGCCCACACAGCAAGACTCCAGGGAGAAGCCGGCAGTTTCTAGGCCCGCCCACCGCCACGACCACTTGGCAGAGGGGAAACTGAGGCTGCAGGTGCCCTGGCTCTGGGCCCAGCCTCTCCCCTCCCCACTGGGGCGGGCTTCCAGGTGACCAGGGTCCATATTTGATCAAACGCTTGATCCAGACCAGGTGCGCGCCTGGTGAAGCTGGGCCGCTTGCTGGCTACGCACAAAGCGCTGCAGGAGCCTGGCCTCGCTCCCTACAGCTGCCCGCCTTCCTGCCTCTCAGCCATTGTCCCCATGGGTCCCAGCAGCCAGAAGTGCCCTCCCCCTCCATGCTCTCTCCACATCTTAAGGGCTCCGGGGAGCCACAGAAGAGGGTGTGATGAAATGTGGGGGGAGTGGCGACTTCCAGGTGGCCATAAAAGGCCCCCTTAGCTGTGGGAGAGACGGCAGAGAAGGTGCACCTAGGAAACCTGCAGGAGGTGGCTGCAGCCGCGGGGGCCGGTGGTTCAGACTAGAGTGGGAATGGCTGATAGGGAAGAAACAAGCCTGGGCGTAGGAGAGAGGCTCAAAGAGGAGGTGGGCAGGTGCTGGGTTGGTCCTAGGACCTGATCCAGGGGACTTGAGAATGAGGGGCTGAATGTCAGCCCCAGCCTCCTGTGGCCAGTCGACGCCCAGACTCACCTCTGTGAAGTAGGGGACGTGGGTATGACTGCTCCTGCCAACCGGTGTCATGACAGAGACATCATCGTGCCCGGCAGTGGTGGGGCAGGGCCACCAAGGCTGGCCTCAGGCTCACCTTAGGGGGTTGGCGTTGGGGAGGGCAAAATTGTAGGGACCCTGGTTGACCCAGTTGGATGGGAGGAAGCTGAGGCCCGGCCCTGAGCCCCCCCTCCCCCACTCCGGTGGGAACTGTTGCATTCCAAGGAGCTGGAGGGGCAAGCCAGGCTAGGCTGGCGAGGGTGCAGGAAGGCCGACCGGCCAGTCCCCCGCCGAGGGGCCACTCGTGCCCCTGAGCCTCCCAGCTCTTGCTCCGGCCTCAGTCCAGGGGGGCTCCCCACTCCCCAGCCCCCCCAGCTCCAGAGTGCCCGCACCGCACGGCTGCAGGAGGTCGGGGTGCCGGGGCACCCCAAGCCGGGCCTCAGCTCCGCCAGGCTCAGCCATTAGCTGCGACCCCGCCACGCTTCTGGCCACGATGGAAGCTGAGGCTGCCGGAGCCCGCTCTGACTCACAGAGGGGCGCCGCTGGGAGGCTCCCTCCTGGCCCTCAGCCTCACTTGCTCGGCTGTAAAGGGGCACAGCACCTGCACCCAGCTTAGAGCAGTCACATTTCATCTCTTCCTCCAGATGGGAGTGGGGACCAGGACCTCGGGACCCAGGTGACCCTGCCCACCCCTGCTCTCCTCCCCTGCATTCCGCACCACCAGACCAGGCACTGTCCAAGTCTCATGCTCCTCAAGAAGGAGGGCACTGGTTGGGGACACCCAAAGTCACACTAGGCATCATGCGTGGCGACCCCTCCTGGATCCAGCACTTACAGCCCCTGCTCGGGAATCTCCCGTGGGCACCTGCAGAGTCCCCTCACCCCCTCAGGTCTGGAACCCGCAGACCCCCATCAGCACCCTGGCCCTCTCTCTGAGCTATCGTTTAATTCCGTCCATTTCTGAGATGGGGACACTGAAGCCCAGCGTCGTGCCCAGCGTCAGTCAGTTGGGAGGGAGCCCAGGTGACTCCCCAACACTGGTCCTCTGCTGCCTAGCAGGGCTAGAGCTCTTTTCCAGGGTGTCTGCAGGAGACACCCGTTCAGTGGGAGATAAGTTCTTCACAAAAGGAACAAAGTTGCACGCCTGTCATCCCAGCACTTGGGAGGCTGAGGCAGGAGGATCGGGAGTTCAAAGCCAGCCTCAGCAATGGCGAGGCACTTAGCAACTCAGTGAGACCCTGTCTCTAATAAATACAAAAAAGGGCTGGGGATGTGGCCCAGTGCCTGAGGTCAATCCCTGCCTGGTACCAAAAAAAAAAAAAAAAAAAAAAAAAGGACTGCGCTCTCCTGGGGACAGCAGCTGTCACCTCCGCATCGGGGCCTCTCCGTATCATATCAACCCTGACCTGGATGGTGGTGTAAGCAGACGGGGTTGATGTGCGGACAGTCCAGGAGCTTGGGGTGGGACCAATGTGCCCCCTCTTTTTCCTTTCCCCCCCCCAACTCCTCTGGACCCCCTGCAACCTCTCTGCTGGCCCAGCTCTGGTTTTGTCCCACTTAGAGGCCAAGATCCTACTGGCCCCGGCCCCACTGCCTCCTGCCTTGGTTTCCCTCAAGCTGGTCTCCACTGTCCTGGGGACCCCAGGCCCCTCCTCAGCACCAGTGAGGAGTGGGAGGAGGAGGAGGACACAGGCCCCCTTTTCAACTGATTCCATCTGATATTTTATCATATATCTGTATATTTTTCTGATCAGTTACAAAAAAAAAATACTTTTCCTCTGGAGTTGCAATTTAAACAATATTTGAAGACGGCCGAAGCTATCGACCCAGCCACGGTGATGAATTAGAGACGGTAATTCGAATTCATCGACCGCCCCACCCCTCCCCCAGCCCCTCTCCCATAATCACAGTTTGCGGGGGAGGGGTCTCTGCAAGGAGGAGACCCTGGAGGAAGCCCCCAGCCCAGAGGGAATGGGGCTGGGGGCTGCAGAATGGGCCTCGCGGGGACTTGCAGGATCCAGAATCAGCGCCGGAGCCCGCTCCACCACCCGGACGCACGTTTCACAGATGGGTAAAACGAGGCTCGCAGAGCCGGAGCCGGTCGGGACTCGGAGGTCCTTCGGGGACTTCTTGGGCGACTCAGTGAGACAAAGAGGCCACGATTCCCTCCTGGCTCCCCTGCCCCGACTGCGGAAGCAGGGTGGGGCGGGCAGGGGTCCTGGGCCAGGCTCCCACCCCTCTCTCTCTTTGTCTCTCTCTCTTTCTGTCCGTCCCCTGTTCCTGGTCTGTCTGCTTTTCTTTCTTGTCTCCTCTCTCCAGTTCCTTCTTTATTTTCTGCGTTTTGTCTCCTCCCGGCGATCTTCACCTCCTCCCCCTCCCCCACCTGTTTCTGTCCTCTTCCGACCTGCGCCCGACGTCCCTGCCCTCAGTCACCCTTCTCTCCCCCGCCCCGCCTGGGGCGGTTCGGGGAAGAGTGGCCAGCCGCGGCCAGAGGAGGACTGGGGCAGAAGTTCTGGGACAGGGCAGAGGACGTGGGACAGGTAGGAGGGTTTCGCGGCGCTGGGCCGGGCAGGGTGGAGGGAGGCCCGTCCTCCCTTGCGGGGCTGGAATTTTGCCGAGGGGTGGCTGAGCGCTGGAGGCCGTCGCCTGCAGGCCCTCCGTCCAGTGGGGACGCGTCCCGCCCGCCTCCCGCGCGTAACCGTGCGATTTGCCGCCACTTAACCGCTCTTCATTTGCGCAGCGACCGGAACTAAAGGCCTCGCCGGAGCCTAATTACCCCGCAGCCCTCGCCGCCTCGGCGGCGTCCCAGGCGGGTCTGCGGGTGCGCTCGCGCCCGAGCGCAGGGAGGTGCGAAGGTCAGGGCTGGGCCGCCCCCGGAACAGACCTGGGGACAAGACAGGTCCCGGCCCATTAGGGTCCTTCCGTCCAACAGCCCCCGCCCTGCCTGAGGCCGCGTGTGCCTAGCCCGCCTGGCCCCTCCTGTCCCCAGGCCACCGCCGCGGCCTCGGTTCTAACCAGCTTCCAAATGGGGGACATAGCCGCGGCTCCCCATTTGCTGCACAAGTCAGGGATGCCCTCCCAGAACTCCGCGGCCTCGCTTCACCATCTGCAAATCCACCTGCTGCAAGAAGGTCACGGAGGCGGTGGCCATGGGTGGGCGGAAGTGAGCACGACCAGGGCTGGGGCCGCAGGCCAGCCTCAACACCAGAGTGGCACTGCTCACGGCAGTGACCTCCATGCCAAGGCAAGGGGCTTCTGGCTTGGCCTGTAACGATCCCCTGTGGGCCCTCAAAATGCGCATCAAATACCACCGCGGGGTCATCTTCCATGGTACGTTGGCTGTGGGAGATGCCAAGACCGTGTCAATTCAGGGTGCACCTAGGGCGGTGCAGTGTACCCCAAATGTTTGTGCTGGGTTTGAGACAGCTGGTGGGCGTGGCGGTGTGGAAGACACCCAGCCGCTCACGCCTGGAGAGGGCCGCCCTTCCACAGAGCAGACGGGATGTGCTCTCGACCACCTGAGGTCACCCAGGCCCGCGCTGTAGGCCGCCATTGGGCGTTGATGTGACTGAGCATTCCAGTGAGACCACTCGCGAGACCACTCGCGAGACCACTCGTGAGACCACTCGCGCCACCTCGCGCTCTCTGTGTCGTGGGAACAGGACACAGTCCAACCCTCACAGGAAACTGTCCAGGTCCTAGTGGCCATTTCCAGCAACCTCCTGGGGGACTTAGTTACTTGCCACATTCAGAAGGCGCTTTATTTCCCCAAGGCCCAAAGTGGAAAATCTAAGGACCCCCACAAGAGGCCCCAGCGGGACACCTGGGTTTTCAGAAGGGGAAACCGAGGCACTGCGCAGGGTCCAGCCTGCCGGGCTGTGGGGAGAGCGGCTAGCAGGGGGCTGCGGGGCAAGGCCAGCTCCATCCCCCAGCTGGTGCCCCTCTTCCCGACCCCCACTCGGTGGGGTGAGCTGGGGTGCAGCCAGTCGCTCCTTGTCTCCTGGCTACCGGGGAGTCTTGCTGGAGCCCCCGCCTGCCCCCGCCCTCCCCAGCCCTCGCGCTGGAGAGCGATCGATGCGGCCTGGAGGCTGCTATTGTCCCTGTGGCAGGAGTGCAGCCCCCCCCTCCCCAACACGGCCAGGGAGAGACCTCCCCCCTAAGCAGGGCTCTCCTGCCCCCTCACAAACACAGGGTGGGTTTGTCCTGGTTCCTGTAGACCCAGCTGGCAGCAGGGAGGAGGGATAGGGTCCCAGGAGGCTGCTGCCTGGGTGGGATTGAGAGAGACTGAGTAAAGAGACAGAGAAGAAAGAAAGAGGAGGACCCGGAAAATCCTGGGAGCAAGCTAAAATAGAGCGCAGTTTGTCGGGACAGAGAGGTGGAAGTAGAAAGGAGAAAGACAGACCGTAAATGTGAGGCGGGGGCGCGCCCCAGCCAGGAGCCAACGCAGGCAGAGGCGGGGCAGGAGGCTATGCCGGGGTGTGAAGGCCTCTGGGCGGCCAGAGCTGAGGGTCCCGAGGGCCGCCCCTCCTCCGCCCATTCTCGGGTGACCTTTGCCAGCGGCCGGAGTGGGGGAGGGGGCTATCGATCGCAGGGGCTGAGCTACAAAGAAGAGAGCGCCGGGTCTGGGGCTGCGCACCGACTCTGGCCCGGGGCTGGGCGCTCAGCGGTCCCTCTTGGGCGCGTCGGGAGGAGGGGAGTGGCAGCCGAGCTGACAGCAGCGGCTTGTCGGGGACACAGCAGCACGCCGCCCCTCTCCAGGCGCGCGCTCGGTCGTGCACACACACACACACACACACACACACACACACACACACAATGAAGTACATTGAGCGATGCTTCAAGGAGCGGCCCCGACCCTCCCAGCAGTCCAAAAGGAACTAGGGACCCCTACCCGTTCCGGAAAGGGCAGCAGGCGACGAGGTGGGGGGAAACCGCACAATGCCTTTCTTCCCTATTGGGTCGGCACGGACCCGCAGAAGCGCAGACCGCGGTCTAGCCTACTGCGAGCCCGCCGGGACTAGCTTGGCGCACGGTAGGAGCGTGGGGAGGGGTCCGGGCGCTCCGCGGCCTCGCGGCTCGGCGCTGGGGGAGCCCCAGAGCCCGCGCGCTGGGGTCGGGCGGTGAGCGTGCGCCCCTACCTGCGAGGCGCAGCGCCGACATGCGCTGGAACTCCGGCTCCTGCAGCCACTTCCACATCCTGCGGAAGGTCTCGCGGCCAGACTTGAGCTTGCTCCAGGGCTTGGGGTTCCGCAGCAGGTCGGAGAGCGTGCCCTGAGAGCGGCACAGGATGCGCTGCGCGAAGATGGCCTGCGGGATGCTGTAGCGCTTCAGCTCCGCGGTGATGCGCTGCGCCACCTCCTTGGTGTTGAATCTCCTCCGCCGCGGTGCCCGCTCCGGGGCCGCCGCTGCCTCCGCCGGGCCCGCCGCCGCCAGAGTGCGGCCCGTGCGCCCCAGCCGCCGCCAGCCCTCCGAGCGGCGCCAGCAGCCCCGCGGCACCCCCCGCCGCCCCGCTCCACCACCACCTGCACCGCCTCCGCCTCCGGGCAGCCCTCGGGCCAGCGCATCCTCGGCTCGCCCCAGCAGCGCGGCGTGCGGCTCGAAGGCAGCGGGCGGCAGCAGCTTGTCCCCGGCCAGGTGGCCCGGCGCCCCGTAGGCAGCCAGCGGCGGCGGCGGCGGCGGCGGCGGCGGCTGAGGGGCGCTGTGCAGCGCCGGCGGTAGCGCGTTGGGCAGCGGCGACAGCGGCGACCCCATGGCGGGCAGCTCCTTGCCATAGGGCCCGTAGAGATGGCCCACCGAGGCGAGCGCCGCCACGCTTCGTCGCGCATGAGGGTGAAGCTGCCGCTCACACTAGCAGCCAGGCGTTTGCGGCGGGGGCGGCGGGGGCGGCGCGGCCGCCGGGTGCGGGTGCGCGTGAGGGTGGCCGGCGTGCGCTCCGGCCACGGCCGCAGCAGCCGCGTGCTGGTGGAACTTGTCGGCCACGGCTGCGAGCGGCGGCAGGTGCTGCAGGGGCGTGAGCGTTGTGGTAGGTGCCACCCAGACCCGGCGCCTCGCAGGCCATGCCCATGGCGGGGTGCAAAGGGCCCGCCAGCTCCCCGCGGAAGTCGGCGCCGCCGCCTGCGCTGCCCGCGCCGCCCGCGCCCCCGGCGCCCCCGCCGCCGCCGCCGCCGTCCAGCAGGCTGGCCATGCGCCGGCCACCAGGCCCGGGCGCCCGGGCGCCACCAGGCCTGCGGTGCTGTGCCGCCGCCGAGCGCGCGTGGCCCCCGGGCTCAGCAGCTCTCCCGCCTGCGCGATGGGCCACGCCGTGCAGCCCCCCCAGGCTCTCCAGGCTCAGCTCCATGCTCTGCCGCCGTGCGCTGGCCCCTCGCCGGCTCGGCCTCCCGCCCGCCGCGCCGCCGCTGCTCGGCGCCGGCCCGGCGCGCTCAAGGCCGCTGCATGGCCCCCGCCTGCTCCCCGGTGGCTGCGCGCGAGGCTGCCCGGCTGCGCGCGGCGCACGGCCCGGCCCGGCTGCGAGCACGGCCACCAGGATGTGGCGGGGGAGCAGCCGCCGGCTTGCCCGGGCCCGGGTCTGACGTCAGCGCCCCCGCCCACCGGCTCCCGCCGCTGCCTCCCGCCGCCTCGCTCTCCGCCCGCCCCGGCCCCTCGAGCGCCTAGCATAGCTGGAGAGGGTCAGACTGGCCGGAGTGGGCCAGACTCGGGGTCTGGGTTCGTATCCCTAAAACCCTCACAGCCCCTGGGGCCGCCAAGCCAGGAGAACTCCCGGTACAGTGGACGGGGTCTGAGGACAGCCCCGGCCTAAGGGAGGGTAGGGCCTCATCTCTGCGTCTCTGCTTTTTGTCTCTGTGGTTCTCTCCAGAGAGCCCCCAATGTGACTGTCCTGCCTGGGGACTCCACAGAGTGCCTGGGAGCGTGACGGCCCACAGAACCCCAGGATGTGGTGGCTTCTGCAGGCTCTACCATCGGGCACACAGGGAGCCACAGCGCCCCTCAAGTGACCTCTTTGGGGGAGAAGTGGGGAAAGAGGGAGGTCACAGTCTGCCTTGCCCAGATGTCAGACCTGCCCGGGGCCTCAGTCGTCCCAAGGTGCCGTGGAGCATGCAGCCCCTGGGTCCCGAAGGCCCTTCCCAGTTCCAGGGTCTATGTTCCTTCAGTCCCAGTGTGCCAGGAGCCTCCGCGTCACCATTAAAGATCTCCCGTCACCCTCCAGCCCAGAGAGGCTGAGGACACAGGTCCTGTTTCCTGAAAAGTCCCAGCCATGACCCCCATGTCCCTGGGATCTGCTCTCCGTCACCCAGAGACAGGTGAGGCCCAGGGTCCTCTTGGAACTGGCGCAGATAGGGAGGCTTCCTATAACCGGAGACCTCTGTGGACAAGATCCTCCAGGGAGGCGAGAGGAGGCTCCAGCTGCCCAGGCCAGATCTTAGAGGGTCCCCCACCCTGGGAGCCTGAGCCTGGCAGTCCTAGCCTCCTTCCTTCCCAGGACATCTGTCCCCCAGTGGCTAAGGGCAGCCCCTGTCCATTTTCCTAGGATGGGAAAGGGAAGGGTAAGCACTATTAGGACTTTATTTTGGAAACCCCATCACCCCGTCTCAGTAGGGGGAAGTAGGGCTCTAAGCTGAGGGGGAGGGGACCCTGTCCAGGAGTCCTTACTTGCAGCCCATTTGGGCAGCCTGGGACTTTCAAAATGATTCTCTGGCCCCTGTGGACGGGGCTCCACATTGGAGATTTTGCTTTCTGTACTGGGACTAGGTCAGACCCTGTGCCAGGCCCTTTCTCCATTTCTCTTCTGTGGTGGGGAGAAGGCCAGAGGGGGGTCTACACTATCCACAGGAGACAGAGGGGGAGGGGCTCTGTCTGGGTGGACTGGGGAGTAAGGGGCAGTGGTTTATGCATCACCTGAGGTTTGGGGGAGATGGTAGAGGGTAGAGTAATGTGATCCCACTCCTGGGGTGGGATAGGGCTGAAGGGGACCCCTATGAGTACTTAGCGTTTAGGATTGAGCATCTAGTAAGCACCTACAGTTTATCAGGCACACGCTCCTCACACCAGTTCCCTATAGTTCAGCGCCCCAGTTGTACCCCTTCATTCTGGTGTTGTCCAAAAGCAAACACCACCCCCAAAATACAGGTCCTTGGACTTCCCCACTTCAGGGCTCTTGTACCGTTTTGGGTTATAAACGTCACCACGCTTTTCTAGGGGGGTGGGGGCAGGGGCAGGTCCTGGGCAATCGAGTTTTCCTGGTACTCCACTGCAGGTCTGGGGCAGGGAGAATCGGCTGTGCAGAAGTCCCCAATTCTACTGAGGCAACAATCACAGATAATTAAAAATAATGGTGGGTCTAAAAATCAATCAACTGTTGTACAACTGTAACATCCTGGGCTCGGGGCAGGACAGCAGGGTTAGGTCTCTACAGTGGAAACAGAGGAAGTCTCCCTTCT
The DNA here is from genome assembly GCA_025594165.1 of Tamias sibiricus. Lineage (NCBI taxonomy): Eukaryota > Metazoa > Chordata > Mammalia > Rodentia > Sciuridae > Tamias > Tamias sibiricus. Next base: position 1,233,520 of record CM046673.1, on the reverse strand, counting down.
CCCAGATGGCGGCGATGGGCAGCGGGTGGGAGGCGTTGGGGATGATCTGAGCCTCCTTCTCTCTAGGTCTTCTACAGCTCCATCATTTCATTTTTATAACAAGCACCATGGCTTTTCAAATGGGGAAAGCCACCATTGGGAAGGAAGAGTTGGATGGGGCCTTTGAGATAGGGGCTCCCTCTCTTTCAGGGTTCCAGGCCACAGACCTCCGTCAAGCTCCGAGATTGGACGGGGCCTCCCAGCCCCTGGCCTCAGCCTTGTCCAGGTGTGTGCAGCCTTCCTTCTCAGGCTGGGGACATTGGGCTCCCTGGAGGACAGGGATGTGGCCCTTGGCAGAAGCTGTGGTTTCCCTGGAGAGATGGAGCAAAATCTTTGCCAGTCCCCAGAGGGGAGTGTGGCCCCTGGAGCCAACAGCCCCAGTATCGGCCCTTAGTAATTAGTGAAATAGAATTGAGCCGGCGCGGGGCAGGCGGGTGGCTGGGGCCTTGATCGATTGGGTCATTAGGCAAATTGCGGGCGGGGAGGGGTGTGCTGGATGGGGGCAGGGCGCCCCATCCCTGCTCCCGTGGGACCTCAGACAAGTCGCAGAAGCTCTCTGGCCTCAGTATCCCCTCAGGAAAATTGAGATGGACTCCTGGCGCCTGCTTATGCACCTAGAGGTGCCTCAGCTGTCGCTGGGCAGCCCCGGCAGACACCCATCCTCCCAGGGGCAGCCCAGGGCTGGGAGAAGCCGGGGGCTGCGGAGCTGGCCGGGAAGCACCGGTGGGGCTCGGGGCTGCTTCTGCATCTGACTCCAGGGGTCTCGTCGCTTCCACCTCCACGAACCCACTCAAAGCTCGAGTTTCACTGTCCCGCCTTCCCTGTCCTCCGCTCCCCTCCCCCGTGGCAGCTAAAAACATGGGGGCGGGGCCAGGCACCCGAAGTCCCCTCTGGCCTTCCCCAGGTGGCTCCGCCAGCGCCACCGCGGATTCCCTGGTTGGGTTTGTCTCCCGGGGACAGGAGAGTCACCAGCTGCTGTGACCCTTCTCCCCTTTTCATTGGAGCGAGGTTTTACCAAGTCACAGAGATTCATACCCGCTCCACCCGGCTGCAGCCCGAGACCGCCCGCCGCCCCCCTTCCTCAGCGCCCCAAACCTGCGGCGCCCCCAATCCCTGCGCCAGTCCGGGCGCGTCCCGCTCGCTGCCGCCGGGCTCCCGCCGCCTTCGTTCGGGCGGGGTCGGGGACTCCATCCGGGTGGAGGAGGAGCCGGGTTTTCGGCCCTGGCGGGGGCGCGGCCGAGACCGCGGGCCGCCCAAGGCTCCGCTTGCTGGACGGCCCGCACTGGAGGTCCCCAACGCCGCGGCCCCGGGGGGCGACTTTGGGCTTTCGCCCTGGAGGGCCCAGCGTCCCGGGATCCCTGCGCCCGGTCGGGGGCGCGGGGCCCGCGGCGTGGACGCTCCTGGGGCTCGCCCGCGACAGCTGCGCCGGATCGATCCCGTGTCCGCCGCGGCTTTTATTTTGCCGTCGCCCCCGCCGCCCGCGCGTGGCTCCCTCGACTCCTCGTCGCTCTTGGGCCAGGCTGCCCGCCGCGCGCTCGGCAGACAGCGCGCTTGTTGGCTTGAGGCCCCGGGACTGGGCGGCAGGGGCACCCGCGGGGGCAGCCTGGGGGCCCCGCGTCCTCGGCCCTCGCCCTGGGTCAAGCAATTAGAGGAGGGGACTCCACCCCAACCCTTGGGGCTGGGGAGGGCGCATGGGGACATCACCCTGCCGCGCCCCAGTTTCCCCATTCAGAGAGTGACACTGTGTCCGAGGTCCCGCGAGGGAAGGGCAGGTCTACCGAGATCTCTCCGGGCTCCCTCGCCCTCCGGCCCGCTTTCGCTTCCGCCGCACGCCGCCCGTCGGGTGCGGGTCCGGGGCGCTGGATGGGGGCCTGAGGCGCAGCCAGGTGTTCGTGGGGACAGCATTGCGTTCCCTGCCGCAGGCCCGAACCCCTCTTTTCTCGGCTCCTTTGAGCTCGTCCGGCACCCGCGCGCTCAGGAGAAAACTGCAGGTTTATGCTGCAGTCTGGGAAACTGAGGCGGGGCCGGCGGTGTCGCTGCGGTCTTCTGGGGGTGGGCAAGGAGCAGGACGGGTCAGAGGGCCCCTGGACTCCCTCGGCCTGGACTCCGCTGACGTGCACAGCTGGGCATTGCATGCGTGGACTTCCCCGGCGCAACGAAACCCGCGTGGAGCGCCTCTCTCAAAAGTCGCCCAACTTCCATCGCCGCCCTGGGAGCGCTCCTGGGCCACTAGCTAGTCCCCGTGCCGCTGGCTTGCGTGGCTTTCAGTTAAGCCCCGGAGTGCCCGGCAGGCAGGTCCTTTGACGATTAAAACAGTGGGGGGAATTATACATGTTATTCCCAGTGTTCTGCAGAAAGCAGCTGCGCATCTGGAGCTGGGCGCTGCAGGTGGGGTGGCTGAGGCCCCAGGCTGGGTGGGATCCGAGTGAGGGCTGCAAGACTGTGGCCCTCGGGGCCTTTCCCAGGCTCAGCCTTAGCTTGGGGTCCCCAAGCCAGAGCTCACCTGCATGGACACCCTGAAGTGTTCAGACCGTGCACCAGACCTTAGAAGCTGGAGAGGACAGGCCCTGGGACAGCACCCCACCCCAGATACGGAGACCTAGGCCCCATGCCCCGAGTAAGGACCCCACCACCCCTCCAGGGCACAATGCATGTGTGTCACCCTGGGCATTGATCCCCTCCAGGGCCATTCATTTGACCACACCCATGTCCTGACAGCAAGGCAACTTCACCAGGAAGAATATGAGGCGCAGGGTGGTGGGGCGAGCTGCTCACTGTAGTCAACCTCTCTGTGTGTCCCCCACCCCCACCCTGCCGCGACCCACCCTGGAGCTCCCAGTCCTGCAGGGACAGACGTGCACTGCAACCACGTCCCAAGCTCCTGAGGTCAGGACCAGGGGACAGCAGTCTCCCTTTCCTGAAGGCGGGGGGCCTAGACGCTGGGTTCTGAAGATACAGAGGAGCTGGGGGGGGTGCATTAGTGAATCCAGGGATGAAAAGACGCCTTGTAACTTGGAGCAGGGGGCTGGGGCCTGGCAGCGGCCTGGCCGCAGGCACGTCAGAGGCCTTCCTTAGGAAGTGTTTGTTGAGTGAGTCAGCGAGACCCAGCCAGGCACAGGCTGGCCGGGCAGGGTGAAAGCCGGGCCTTGAAAGCCAGGGTGACCGCTGAGGGGTTTGTCTTTGCAGCTGGGAAGCTGAGCAGGGAGGGCTCTAGGGGCTCTTTGGAAGATCCCCCCAGTCCAGTATGCACAAACGGGGCGTCAGGCCGGGCTGGAATGGAGCCACAGGGCCCTGAGCGGTGCTGTGGGCTGGACTGGGGGCTGGTTCCAAGCCACGGTGAGTCACCTGGGCGGGGAGGAGCTGCTCCCCCCCCTTGCTCAGTCTGCGGCTGCCTCCCGCCTCCCGGGGCGTCCCTCCGGGGTGCATTTCCACCTGCCTCGCCCGGCAGGAGTGCAGGGCCACTCGCCAGTCCCCACGGGTTTGGCTGCTGTGCCCGCCACAGCCCGCGAGCTGACCTGCAGCCTCAGCACGTGTCCGCCTGGTGCGCCTGGCCTGCGGGTGCTCTGCGTCCCTGTCTGGCCGAAGCCAAGGGGTCTCCCGCAGCAGGGGCCCAGAGGTGGGGTGCTGGAGTCTTGCTGAATTCTGGGGTGAGGTGCTCCTGCACCAGGTCCCTTCTGTGACACTCCCAGGGAACCCAGGACCCCCAGAGGTACTGGGGCCTCCCCAACCCTAGCCCTGAGCCCTACTCCCCAGGAGCCCTGCTGTGGAGGGGCAGGACCCAGCAACCCGTGCTCCCTGTGCTCCCTCCGGAGGGAGGGCAGGCCAGCCGTGGACCGCGGAGCTGGGGCTTCTTCCAGGGCCTCAGTTTCTGCCACTGGAAGGCAAAGGGGCCGAGCCTGATGGTGGGGATAATGAGGGCAGACTGGGGGTCTCAGAGCTCCTTCTCCTCTCCCCTCCTCCCCCTCCACCACCCCCCTTTCCCCTCCTCCCACCTACCCCCACCAGCCCTCCTTCCTCTCCCTCCCTTCCCCCTCCCTCTCCTCCTCCCTCCCCTCCCTCCTCCTCCCTTCTTCCCCCGCTGGCTGGCCACTCCTCCCTCCCTCCTCCCCCTCCCCTCCTCCCCCCCCTCCTCCCTCCCCTCCTCCCTCTCCTGCTCCCTCTCCTCTCTCCCTCTCCTCCTCCCTCCTCCCTCGTCCTCCTCCCCCTCCTCCCCTCCCCCCTCCCTCCCCTCCCCCAGTCCTCCTCTCCTAAGATCTTCCCTGCTGGCTGGCCACCCCCTCCTCCCTCCCCCCTCCCTCCCCTCCTCCCTCCCCTCCCCCCTCCCTCTCCCTGCTCCCTCATCCACTCTCCCTCTCCCTCCTCCCTTCCCGCCACCCTCTCCTCCTCCCCCTCCTCCCTCCCCTCCTCCCCTCCCCGCCACCCTCCTCCCCGACCCTTCCGCCGATCACCTCCCTGCTGGCTGGCCTCACAACGCCAGACGTCCCCAGCTCCTCCCTCCCCTCCTCCCTCCCCCTCCTCCTCCCTCCCCTCCTCCCTCTCCCTTCTCCTCCCTCCCCTCCTCCCTCACCCCCTCTCTCTCTCCTCCCTCCCTTCCTCCTTCCCCTCCCTCCGCGGCAGCCCCTCCCTCCTCTCCTCCTTCTCCCCCATCCTCCTCCCCCGGACCGGGGGGCGGGCCCACGGCCGCCCTCCTTACTCCCCTCCTCCCCCTCCTCCCTCCCCTCCTTCCCCCGCGTCCTTCCTCCCCTCCCTCCCTCCCCCGCCTCCTCCCTCCCCTTCTCCCCTCCTTCCTCCCCCTCCTCCCTCCTCCCTCTTCTTCCTCCCCTCCTCCCCTCCTCCCTCCCCCCTCCTCCTCCCCCATCCTCCCTGGGGGGAACCCCCCTCCTCCTTCCCTCCACTCCCTCCTCCCCTACCTCCTCCCTCCTCCCCTCTCCTCCTCCTTCCTCCCCTTCTCCCCCTCCCTCCTCCTCCCTCTCCTCCCTCCCCCCTCCTCCTCCTCCCTCTCCTCCCTCCCCCTCCTCCTCCCTCCCCTCCTTCCCCTCCTCCTTCCCTCTCCTCCCCTCCTCCCTCCCCCTCCTCCTTCCCTTCCTCCTTCCCCTCCTCCCCCTCCTCCCCCTCCTCCTCCCCTCCTCCCCTCCTCCCTCCCCTCCTCCCACCCCATGCTATCAGCTCTAACTGCTGTAGGCCCACCTCCCTAACGAGCACCCAGGCCCCTCCAGCAGTCCCTGGACAGTGCGCTCCTTAATTGCCTCCATAGAGCCCCCCAGGGCAGGGCGAGGGCTGCCCGCTGCCCTCCTTCTTCTGGTCAATCTGAAGAGAACGGAAGGCCTCTGATGTCACTGACCTCTGCAGCAGAGGCAGTCTCCGGAACCTTCTCCAGCCCCCTCCTCCGCGCCCCCAGGCTCTGCTCCCACTGGAGCTGAGAGACCTGGTAGGGTTGGGGGGTGATAAAATGTCACAGGCCAGCTAGGGGGTCCCCTGGGAGATGGCCGGGTGGGGGGCAACAGGCGTCCTTGGGGTCAGAGCTCTGGCCTGAGGGGACAGTGCTGGGCAGGGACTGAGCCGAAAGCTGGTCAACACTTTGGTTTTCTTTACAGACGGGCAGACTGAGGGCCCGGACTCCCAGGGTGGCACCTCTCAGCAACCTTGCAAAATCAACGACCTTTGCTGGTGCGGTGGCCACGCCTGTCATCCCAGCACTGCAAAGCCAGCCTCAGCAGTGGCGAGGCACTGAGCAACTCAGTGAGACCCTGTCTCTAATAAAATACAAAAAAGGGCTGGGGGTGTGGCCCAGGGGTCAAGAGCCCCTGAGTTCATCCCTGATCCCTGGTACCAAAAAAAAAAAAAAGAAAGAAAAGAAAAAAAGCCCTTGACCTGGAGTGACTGGCAGGCGCGTCCTTCCTGTCCATCCCCAGGTGGAGACGGCCTCTGGGACGGCCACTCAGGCACTCTGCACAGCTGTCCTGTGGGGCAGCCGGCCTCGAGCCTGCCCCTGTGGGTCTCTACCACCCAAGTCAGGGGCTTTGTCCCCATAGGTCCTAGGTTCCCTCTGAGCCTTGGTCTTCCCTTCCGTGGAGTGGGGATGAAAGCCTCCTGTGTGCAGGCTAGGCACCTGGAAGGCCTCAGGAAGGGCTTGTGACATGGGGAGCCACCAAGATGTGTCCAGTGCCCAAATAACAAGAGCCAGGCGGGGAGAGCCGGCCAGGGCCTGGGGGCGGAGGAGCCACGCAGGGCGGGGAGGAGGAGCCCACTGCGGGGATTGATCCTCCCATCGATCCTGGGGGAGCTGGAGCCGCCAGGCCAGCTCTGCCCCCAGGCAGCAGGAGGAGGCGGGGCGGCCAGGGAGGGGGGGCAGCTGCTCCTGCAGTCCACGGGCTGGGCCACAGGCCACCGCACAGGTGAGTGACAGGACCGGGGACAGGTGGCTCCAGGCAGCCTGGGCGTCCAGCCATGGCTGTGTGGCTTCCTCTGGAGTCCTCGGCTGGCGTCTGCACCCCTGGTTTTCTTGTCCTCCAACTTCCGGTGGGGGCTCTCCCCTGGTCCTTCTGGGGGAGCAGACGTGCTGGGGGTGCGCTGGGGGGGACACCAGGCATGCTCCTGGGGCAAGGCAGGTGGCCATCCCCCACCTGCGGGTTCCTGCGCGGTGGCCCCGCCCCGGCTGTGGTGGGGTGGCAGTGGGACGGCCTAGGCCCGGATCCGCGACCCCACGGCTGGCGGGGGGTCTGGCAGTGCTGTGCCCTGGTGACCTCGGTTTCCTGTCCGGAAGTGGGGTCGGAAGTGCTGGCCCTGGGCCTGGCTCATGTCATGGTAGGTGGCCATCTAGCTTAGCCGTGGCTCTGACATGAGGTGACCGGCTGGGACCAGAGGCGGAGTCAGCACTGTCCCCAGGGGGCCCGGCTGCTCGAGGCTCCGGCTGAGCGCCGCCGCGCTCTTTGCTCTAGGACTGGGAGCCCCGGAGCCCTGGTTCCGGTGCCTGCCGCCTGGCTCGGCCAGGCTCTGGAAGCTTCTCCAGCCGGCCTGAAGCTCCGGTGTTTGTGGAGACGCCTGGCTGGTCCTTGGGGGCTCGGGGAGGGTGTGGACCCAGGTCTGCCCCACCCAATGGCGGAGAGGGCTCCGGGCCTGGCTGGCCGAGGCGGGCGCTTTCCTGCAGCAGCGCTTTCCCGCCCGTCAATCCCGGGGCTTGATGATGTCGACGCCCCCCCCCCCCCCCCCCCCCCGGCCCTCCTCCAACCCCCTGCGAGCACCGCGGAGGCTCCAGCGCCCCCGCTGGCCGCTCAGCCTGGCCGGAGCTTCAATCCAGGCCCCGCCCTCCCCGCTGGAGCCCCTGGGTTGCCGCGGGCTGCTCCCCTTTCTTGGCGGGGTGCTGGGCCTGTCCTCACGACCCTCTGCAGCAGCTCCTCTCCCGCAGGAGGAGCGAGGTGCACAGGAGAGGAACCCCGCACAGCCCATTTGGGGTCCAGCAAGATTGGGCTGGACGGGGTTGCAAAGAGGCAAGGCAGCCAGAGGATGTGGGCAGAGTCAAGGCTGAGAGACGATTGAAGCCGATGAAGCCGGAAGGGAAGTTAGTCTACAAAACCCACATCGGGCTGCTCTAAACCCCTGCCACACAAGGGCCACAGTTTTGACTCTGAGCTCCCCAGCAGGCAATGCAAAAAGTGAAACGCTTCAAATATGCCCACGTCTGTGGCCACAGATACTTTTTATGGCCACCTGAAGGCATGGATGTGGGCCTGTTTGCAAGCCCAGGCAAGATGTGGTTGGCAGAATCTTAAAGTTGCCCAAGAGCTCTCAGCCCCTCTGCATTTCATCCTGCACAATGCCTCCCCTCCAGTGTGTGCAGAGCCTGCAACTTGCTGGCCACCAGTGGACTGTGGCAGAGGTGTTGTGTGGCGCTCCTGGGCTTCCTCTGTGTTGGACGTGCGGATCTCCTATGTGCAGATTTAACAGCCCTGGATCAAAAAACATTTGGGGGGCTGGGATTGTGGCTCAGCGGTAGAGCGCTCGCCTAGCACGTGCATGGCCCGGGTTCGATTCTCGGCACCACATAAAAGTAAACACATTGTGTACAACTAAAGCAAATAAATAAATATTTTAAGAAAACATTTGGGAAAAAATTATGTCTGTCCTAAGCATGTGTGGACTTTTACCTGGCCAGTATTCCTAAACAATGACATGTGACCACTGTGCACACAGTTGACATCAGGTTAGGCGTGACCTCAGTTGACGGGGAGGACGCACTAACCCTGCTATGTGGGCCCCGCGCCCCAGGGATCTGCCGTCTGCAGGGTGCTGGGCCCACCCTCAGGGTTGTCAAGGGTCGGCTGTGTAAGACCCCACCCTGGCAGACTAGAGGCAGAGGTCCTGCTGACGGGGGTCCCTGGAGGACCTGCCCCACGGCAGGGAACAGTGGGCACCCTCCACGTGCTGAGAGCAGCCCAGCAAGAAAGCCAGGCTGCAGTCCAGCAACCGTGAGGACTCGAATCCCACTGGCCACCGCCTGAGTTTGGACAAGGACCTTGAGTTCCAGAAAGACACTAGGCCTAGCCAGCCTTGAGGGCAGCATCGCAGGACCCGGAGAAGAGCCCGCCCAGCAGAGCCCAGGCCCTGTGCACAGCGCTGAGGTGACAGGCGTGTCACCAGCTGCAGCTGGCTGAGCCGGGGGCCTGTCCCAGGCTCTGCACTGATCTGCCATGCCCAGCCAGAGCCTCCTGCCCCTTTGCCAGTTGCACACTTGGTCATCCTTAGCATCGCATCTGGCACTGCATTTATTGAGCACCTACTGTGCGCCAGGCTCTGCACTAACCACTTACCCTGGGTCATCTTAGTTCATCCCTGCAGGAAACCGCTCATCCTGCCCACTGTCCAGATGTGGACGCCTGGGCCCAGAGCTTCCTGGGTGGGCGTTGTCTGGCTTGTCTGGCTCCAAGCTGCCCCTTCCCTGTCCACCCAGGTGTAGGATTGCCCGTGTCTTCATGCTGCCGCCACTGGCTCGGTGGTTCTGGGAGCAGAGGCCTCAGACCAGACACTTCAGTGTGGCCTTCAGACTCATCAGAAATGCAAGTTCTCACGGGTGCTGGCGCACGCCTGTCATCCCAGCACTGGGGAGGCTGAAGCAGGAGGATCGCGAGTTCAAAGCCAGCCTCAGCAAGGGCGAGGCACTTGGCAACTCAGTGAGACCCTGTCTCTGATAAATTACTAAAAAGGGGCTGGGGGTGTGGCCCAGGGGTCGAGTGCCCTGAGTTCAATCCCGGGTACAAAAAAAAAAAGAAAGAAAGAAAGAAGGAAATGCGCGTTCTCAGAGCCAAGCCCTCTGGACCCTTGCTATGAGGTGTGGGGCTGGAGGTCTGTGCTTGGGCGAGCCCCCGGGGTCCTGATGCCGCCGGGGCTTGGAGACCCACGAGGACCGGCACTGTCTCAGCCTGGGCCCCCCCCAGACAAGACAGCTCCCTCCGAGGACAGCGTCCGGCCCCATGGCCCTCCTGGCTGGCTGGCCTGCAGCGGTCCAGCACCCTGGGGAGTGACCCGCCACCCACTCTCCCTTTACCTCAGCGTGGGGGCTGCCTTGAGGGGGTCTCGTCAGGGTTGGCAAGGACACATTTTCTCCGGGACCTGCTTAGGATCTGGCCTCTGGCCCCAGGCCGGAGCCCCGGGGCAGGGTGGGCGCACGGCGCTGCAGGGTCGGGCGAGGTGGGCGCTCCCAGGCCCGGCCTCCCGCCCTCCCTCCGCGGCCACGGGAGGGAGCAGATTTTCAGACCACCCGAGGGTGCATCTCGGCTCCCCGGCGGGCATCGACCACCGCGCGCGGGGGCGGGGGGGGGGTCCACAGCCTCACGCCCACCCGCGGCCGCCAGCTGCCAGGGCCAGGCGGGGACAGGGCCGCGCTCGCACAAAGGCAGAGCGGCGCTTTAAGCCCATTATCAATATTTTGCCTGGAAAACATACAAAAAGCGTTTTCTTCTCTGAAAAATTAATAACCTGGAAGCGGCGGGTGGGCTCTTGTCTGGCGAGTGCGGGACGTGGCCTCTCCCCGCTGGGCACCTGGCCTCCACCCACCGCGGACCGCCTGTGCCCGTGACCCTCTGAGGAGGGCGCACCCCCGCCTGGGCAGCCCCTGCCCTGCCACTGCCCAGACGGCCCCCACCCCAGCGCCGGCTCCCGCCCTGCCTCGAGACAATGGGAACCTCCAGTCTGGAGGCCCGTCCCTCGGGACCCTCCCCTTCTCCCCTAGGCAGGAGACCGCAGAGTGGTAGGAGTTCTGAGCCTGGGTCCGGCGATCTGGGAGGACTTCCAGAGGGAGGTGACCTCCTTAAAACCTGCAGATGGCTCTCCCGCCTCGCCCCCACCTCGCCTCTCAGCCCAGCTGAGCTTCGAAGGCTGGGGGGCTCTCATCTGCCTGGAAGGGAGAGAAGGGCTCATTAGGGGAGGGCATGAAACGGAGGCTCGGGCTGGGGGCGACAAGAGGGAATAGTCTGCGGCGGCTGCAACCCCCCCTCCAAGGCCAGCGCGGTATCGAACATCCCTGTCGATGCGCCAGCCGTAAGTGGAAGAAAAAAATCGCTTAATGGGCTGCGCGAGAGCTCAGGTGAGTAGGTGGCCCGGCCAGCCGGGAAAGGAGGTGGCGCTGGCCCCTTAGAAGGGCTCCTGCTACCCTCCCCGGCTGTGGGCGCGTGAGCAGGGCTGGGGACGCCTGCTAATAAGCCTTCCCCGGCCGCCCCACTTGCTGGCCCCGAGATGCCATTTCTCCCAGCCTCACCAGCCCTATCACAGACAAGGAGCTGCCCAGAGACCTTCCCTGCATGTGCCCTGTCACAATCTGAGGGGTGACAACGTTAAACCATGCTGGGAAGGGGCCTGGAAGTCACCCCTGAGGAGGATGTGCTTGTCCCCAAAGTGTAGGAGACCGAGGTGTGGAGTGAGTGGAGAGACGTGGGAACCGCGTCTGTCCGGGCAGCAGGAGCAGTCAGGAGAGCACAGCGGGAGAGGGGCTGGGTCAGGACGGTCCTCGGGCAAGGAGCACCACGCTGCCTTGTATTTTTTAAATACTTATTTATTTGTTTTAGTTGTACACAATGCCTTTATTCTTACGCGGTGCTGAGGATCGAACCCGGGCCACGCTTGTGCTAGGCGAGTGCTCTGTCGCTGAGCCACACCCCAGTCCTCGACTGTAGGGGTTTTTTTTTTTTTTTTTTGATATTTATTTTTTAGTTGTAGTTGGACACAACACCTTTATTTTATTTATTTATTTTTACATGGTGCTGAGGATCGAACCCAGGGCCACGCATGTGCTAAGTGAGCGCGCTACCTCTGAGCCACACCCCAGCCCTAGACTAGTTTTTAGAATATTTTTGGCTGTACAGAAAAACAGAAGAGTTGGTACAGAGATCACAGACAGAGACCCCACCCCACACTTTGTCATCAGCACTAGTGGGAGTGGGTGCCGTGGCCACGCCTGTCATCCGGGAGACGCTGGAGGCTGAGGCAGGAGGATTCCAAGTTCAAGGCTGGCCTCAGCAACCTACCAAGGCCCCATCTCAAAATAAAAAATAAAAAGGGCTGGGGATGCAGCTCAGTGGTAGAGTACCCTGGGTTCAATCCTGAATACGAAACAAAGTGAAACAAAACAAAAAATTTTAGGGCATCCTAGCAGCTTGGGGAGCTGAGGCAGAAGGATGGTGAGTTCAAAGCCAGCCTCAGCAAAAGCGAGGCACTTAGCAACTCAGGGCTGGGGATGTGGCCCAGTGGTCGAGTGCCCCTGAATTCAACCTCTGGTACCCCCCGCCCCCCCCCAAAAAGTTAGGGCAACACATTGTAACAAGTAATGGTGAGATGTCTATGTGTTGTTACTAAGTATTGTGAGTTGTGTGTTTCCAAAGATGTGGAAGTCCTAGTGCCCAGGGCCTGGAAACAGCCTCGTTTGGAAATAGGTTCTTGCAGATGGTGGAGTTAGATTGAAGCCTTCAGGGGGGGCCCGACTCCCCTGCGGCTGGTGCCTGTGAGCAGGGCAGGCTTGGGCGTAGGCCATGTGTACGTGGAGGCAGAGATGGGGCCGTTCTTCTACAAGCCCCAAAGGCCCAGGGTCACCAGGACCCCAGGTGCCGGGACGTGTGCCCCGGGGCCTCCGGAGGAACCAGCCCGCCCGCACCTTGGACGTGGGCTTCTGGCTGCAGAAGGGATTGAGGGCAGCGTCCGGGCGACCGCCTGCCCGAGGGCTTCGCGTGGCGGCCAGGAGGACGCTGGCTCAGCCCAGGCCCAGGCCTGCCCGAGTTTCACCCTGGTGCTGCCCTCCCCGGGCTTCCGTCCGGGGTGTCCGCCCCCCACGACAGCATGGCACGCGGCTCGCTGTGCCCACCTCCCACCGAGCCCCCGCCGGCCACCCCGCTCTCCTGCTGCGGTGCAGTTCTGTCTTTTCCAAAGTGCACGGTTGGGGCCCGGCCAGCAGCTGGGGCCCGCCCTCCACTCGCTGCGCGCACCTGGGCCTCCGCCACCCCTCCTGGCTTGGGAGCTCAGGTTTTGTCCTTGCGGGGTGACGCCCTCCTGAAGGAGGCGCCTGGGCACGTCTACCCACTCGCCTCTCAAAGCCGTCTTCCTTCCTTCCAGGACCGGGCTGGGCATGGGTGGCCGGTGTCTGTGTGGCGCTGGGTGGTGTGGGTCCTGGATGCAGGCCAGGCGCGTGCGCAGAGTCCCTGTCGCGTAGCCGTGCTGCGCTCTGTCCTGTTGTGGGACGTCAGATCGTGTCCAGGCTTCTGTGGGGACACTGCGTATGTCCGGAGGTGAGTCCCAGCAGTGGAGGCACTGGGGCCACGGGGACTCACTTCCCCTTTCTTTGGGGGTGCTGGGGGTGGAACCCAGGGCTCTTCCGAGCCGGTCGGGTGATCTGCCACTAGGCTTGTCCCCAGCACTTCATTTTTTCCCTTAATTTTGAGACAAGGTCCAGGCTGTCTAAGTTGCCCAGGCTGGCCTTGAACTTGTGATCTTCCTGCCTCAGCTCCCAAGCCTCTGGGAGGACAGGCGTGCCCTGGCTGCGCGTGCCATTTGTTGAGTGCCTCCTGCACGCGTGCTGGCCCTGGCAGGACGGGGTGACAGGGCTGCACCTTCACCGGGTCCTCGTGGTGAATTTCGGCGGTCGTCTGTGGGTCACTTTCCTGAGAGATCCCGTTGTATGGAGTGCACGATGGTCACCGTGCGTGGGCCCATCTTGGGCCGCGAGGGGTTCTGGTGCCCCCTCCCCCGGGGCTGATGGAGATGGGGCAGGGCCCCTTGGCCCAGGTCCCTGGGAGAGGTGGGCCGAGCAATGAGCACACACGCCGATCATTCGATCAGGGGGCGGGTGACCCGCTGCCAGATGGAGAGAAGCCTTCGGAATCCCCGCTCTGGGCACGTCCGGTGGGGACACTGTGCTAGGGCCCGGCTGACGCCCGTCAGAGCCCGTGTTTGGACGTGGCAGGGGCAGACGTGAGGGGACCTGTGGTCTGGCCTCGGCTTCTCCATCTGCCCAGGGCTTCCGTCCGCGCCGCCAGGCCTGTGCGTGCCGCCGCGAGGCTGGCCTCCGGGACACAGCGCCCTGCTGCCTCTCCCGCTTGCTTGTTCTCTCCCAGGCCCCGGGGCCCAGGGGTGCTCAGGACGGACAGACAGACGGGCGCCTGCCTTCCCAGAGCTCTCCTGGGAGGCTGGCTCCCAAGAGCACCAGGGCCAGAGCAGGCTGGGGGAACCCCGGGGGGCCCCGGGGGTGTGGCTTGCTGCAGATGTGAGCTCAGGTGTGCGAGACACACCCGCAGCACCTCCTGCTCACGCACAGACATGCACACACCCACACCCATGTATGCCCACTCACTCACAGAAGCCTCACAAGCTCACTTATTTGCACACATGTTCACACCAGCACACTCATGTCACCACTCACATGTGCACACCATGTGCACATGCACGCTCACACACAAACACAGATATGCACAGGCCTGCACTTGTGCGTGCCCACTCACACACGCCCACAGATGCACTCACACTCCCATACACACACATATGCGTGCACCAAGTTGCACACACAGGAGGCCACTCACGCTCACACATAGGCACCTGCACTCTGACACGCTCACCCCCACAGTATGATACACAGGATCACGCGCTCTTTCCCGACACACTCACACACACACTCTTTAAGGGCTGCGGCTCAGCCATTCATACATTAAAAACCCAAGCAGCCATTTTCAAAATAGCTCATCCCTTTGATAAAACCCAGCTTTTCCATCTTGCACACAAACCCGCCAGGCTTCACCTCCCCCCCTCCACTCAATAACCAGGTTAAAATAAAAATTGAATTCCAGCATCTGCTTTCAAAAAATAACCCCGCACAATCCGGTCAATGCAGCCTTCCTAGCTGTCAGGAATCAGAAACGCAAAAAAGGCTGCGGAAGGAGGCCTGCGACATCAGGCACGGTGGTGCAAAAGACGTAAGTTAGGTGCAGATGTGAGGGGCTGCGGGGAGACCGATGCTTGGGAAAGCACCCCTGTGCGTGCGCCAGAGCCGGGGCCTGAGCAGCGTGACCTCAGCTGGGCTTGGAAGGATGTGGCCACAATTATTTTGTCCCTTTTTACTTCCTGAAAGACAGTTGCAGAATTGCAGGGACAGTCTCCCCCTCTGTGAACCCCCACTGATCTGGGGTGTGTGAGATTGAGGTCTTTTACAGAAACCTCTTAGCACTGGACTTTGCATGGTCTGCACAGAAAAGCCAAATGTGCGCAGAATGTTAAAAATCAAGCATCGGGGGCTGGGGTTGTGGCTCAGCGTAGAGCGCTCGCCTAGCACGTGCATGGCCCGGGTTCGATCCGTCAGCACCACGTACAAATAAACGAATTGTGTACAACTAAAGCAAATAAATAAATATTTTAAAAAATCAAGCATCCGCATCAAATAGCTGAATCCTATTTCTCACCCTCATCGAAGGAAGAGATGAGTATTTGGGGTTCCTCCTGGGAATCTCCACATTTTATAAACAGAGCCTTTATGCTTGAAGTAAAGGGTCCTTTGTCACTCCTTGTCCAGTTTTATAAACCTGGTGTCTTGTTGGGGACTTTGGGGGTTTGTTCCTGTTTTTCTAAATTGAAAGATTTGGGGCACCAACATACCCCTTGTGTGACCTTGGGTTGGGCCTCGCTGTCTCTCGCCTCTGTGAAGTGGAGGTGTTCCTGAGCCTGAAGAGCTCAGCCCCTCTGGCTTCAACCTTGCATTCTAATTTTAAAATGCTCCTTTCCATGGGGTTGTGGGCCGCGGCCCGGAGTCAGGCGGCCCTGCTGCAGGAGAGCTCTCTTCCCAGGTGCCCTTGTCAATCGGGTGCGGCAGAGAGACATGAAGCCCCGGCCACACTTCCTGGGCGCCACACTTCCTGAGCACGGCCCATTCTACCCCGTGAATGCCCTGTGACTTTGGCCACCCACTGAGCCCTTCTGGGTCCTGGTTTTCCACTTACAGAATGGCGCCCAGCCCACCCAGGAGCCGGCCAGGGGAGCCGGCGGATGGGCAGGGGTCCTGGCCGCTCCCCATCCCACCCCGTCTTTCAATCGCCTCCTCGGCAGGAAAAGCCGTGCATCCCCGAGATAAGAAACGGGTCAAATAAACTTTTTTCCAAGATGGTCCAGCTCTCTCCATCCTCCCGGCCCCCTCTCCGCCCGAGGCCCCCTCCCCGCGTTGGGAAAGGTCAGATGGGAGGCGGCATCGACCCGCGCCCGCAGCCAGGCCCCTGGCCACGCCGCGGTCAACCCGGGGCCAACCCCCCCCCCCCCCCCCCCCCCCCCCCCCGGCCGCGCTGAGACCAACTGACCACGCGCGGCCGGGGAGCCAGGCGCGCCGCCGGCCAATGGGAGTGCGCTGAGCCGCGGTTGCCGAGCAACCCGGCGGGAGGAGGGGCGGGGCCGGGCGCCGAGGATGCGGGGGGGAGCGCAGCTGATCAATCCTTGCCCCCCGTGCGCACGCGCGGCCCGCGGCCGGGAGGGAATGCTACAGCCGGCGCCCAGTGGCCAATCGATCGCCGCGGCCCGAGGCGCTTAATAAGCTTGGAGAAGGGCTTTGGGGAGGGGTGCGGGCGCTCCCGCTCCCCGCCACCCCCTTTCCGTAATAATAACGACAACAACAGCAACAGTAGCTAACTGGACCCGGCAGGGCTTCCTTCCTGCTGGACCAGCCCCTGGAGAGCCCCTCACGTCCCAGAGCAGGGGGTCAGCTAGGGACGGCCTCATCCCGGAGGTGGGCGCGGGGGCACGGTGTTGGGCTTGGGATGCGTCCCCCCGGACCGCCAGCCTCGCCTGGGAGCAGCGTGTGTGCGCTTTGGTTCTCAGTGGGAGGGATGGGGTCTTCCCAGCGGACCCACAGAAGGGGCCCAGGCACACAGGCGGCCGAGCAGGCAGCCCCCTCCCTCCTCCTGCTCTTTTCTCTTCATCTTTTTTCCTGATTCGGATTCTTCACACTATTCAGGATTGGCGAGGCCTGGTGCCAAGAGCCTCACACACATTCACTCTTGGTTCTCCCAAGTCCTGTGGCCTGGGTAAAAAAATCCCCATTTCACATCCAGGGAACTAGGAAAACCAAGGCCGTTGAGCCTGGGAGGAAAGCCCCTCCTTCTTCCTCCTCCCCCCTTTGCTCCTCTGCCTTTCCCCTCTTGACCTCCTAAATCTTTCCTTTCTCCACCTCCCCTTCCCCTTCTTCTTTGTTTGGTTTTAAAAGCCAAGAGGTTTTGCCAGGATGGCGTAAAAAAGAAGTCCTGAAGCCAGGCTCCGTGGCACATGTCTATCATCCCCGATACTTGGGAGGCTGAGGCAGGAGGTTCATCTGAGCCTAGGCGGTCATGGCCAGTGTGGGTGACACAATGAGACATGGTGGCGAGACCCTGTCTCAACAAACAAACAAACAGAACCCAACTCCTTAAACCCAGCTGATCATGCTCGGCCCGGCACAGCTCGGGGCTGGCACAGGCTCAGGAGGATGGGGACGGCTCCTGTCTCGAGGCACCCTGAAGCTAGACCACAGCACCCCTCCAGCCCTGCCCTGCCTACCTGTGGCCTGGAGCTGCTGACACACCTTCCTGAGCCACCACTGGCCCTTCGCCTTGCAAAGCAGAGGTGGTGGTCCCTGTTGAGTGGGGTCCCGGGGAGGCGTGAGCTCAGGAAGCAGAGGCAGCCTCAGCGGCCCAGCACCAGCGCCTCCCCAGCCTCTAGTGGTTGTCACAGTCCGGGCGCAGCCTCCTGCTTCTGTCTCTGCCTCCACCTTCACACGCCCTCCGCCCTCCTCTGTCTTCCAGCTCCCCTCTTTCCATAAGGGTGCAGGTCATTGGACTCAGGGATGCAGTTCCTCTTAACCAGATCACACCTGCCAAGACTCTATTTCCCAGTAGAGAGGAGGGACCACGAAGGTGGCCTTCTGTAGGGTCTCAGGATGCTGCCTGCTACAGCTAGCTCAGGAAAATGCCAAAAGGGGCCTGGGGCCTGTGAAACCCGATGGATAGAGGTTCTACCCCAAGGGGCCGTGTGACCCCCGCTGTCATCGGGTCTGCGTGTCTCCCATTATCACAGGGACACTTTCCCGTGTCATTACCATTTCTCCTCCTTCAGTTGCCTTGAATAACCACCCAGCGTTCTACCCGAGGAAGACGCCCGCTGGTTTTCAATCCCCCTCACCTGGGCAGCAAGGCTAGTCCATTACCCTCTGCTCTGGCCAACAGCCAGACGGCACATTTGCAAGGATCACACGCCGGAACTGATCGAGGAGGAGCACACAGGTAATAAAGACGCCACCCCACCCCTGCGTGTCCCCAACGGGAGAAGGGATTGCAGCTTGCTGAGCCCTCACAGGAGATGCGGGCTGGGCGGCCCCAGCTGCACTCTGTGCTTCCTTCTCAATTGCAGCCAAATCCCACAAAGTATGAAGTTGACCATTGCAAACGGCAGCTCCGTGGCGTTTAGCGCACTCGCCATTGCAGGCCGCACCTCCGTCTGTTCCAGAACATGCCACGCCCAAGGAGATGCCCCGTCCCCACGAGCAGCCCCTGCCCCTCCCAGCCCCACACCATGACTCACGCCCGTCTCTGGACCCTCCTGTCCGGACGCCTCCTGTCACTGGGGCCTCACACTGTGGCCTTGTGTCGGGTTCTCGTGAGCATGAGCTCCGCAGGTCCTTCCACACAGCAGAGGGTGTCAGAGCCTCGTGCATTCAAAAATCATGTTAAAAATTGTGGTAAAATATACCTAACATAAAATTAACCTTGTTTTGAGGGGGAGGGGGTTGAACTGAGGGGCACTCGACCACTGAGCCACACCCCCAGCCCTATTTTGTATTTTATTTCGAGACAGGGTCTCACTGAGTTGCTTAGGGCCTTGCTTTTGCTGAGGCTGAGTTTGAACTCGTGATCCTCCTGCCTCAGCCTCCCAAGCTACTGGGATTACGGGCGTGCGCCACCGCATGCAGCTAAAATCAACCACATCAAGCACCTTTTTTGTGTGTGGGAGGGGTTGGGGGTTGAACCCCGGGACTCGCACAGACTAGGCTGCACTGGACCACGGAGCCACACCCGGCCCTTATTGGTGACTTCAAGAGCCCGGTCCAGGGCACGGAGCACAGTCCTCGCCACCTCTGGAGCCTCCCTGTCTTCCCAAACTGCAGCTCTGCCCCATTCCACACTGACTTGCAGTGCCTCCCAGGCCCTGGCTCCCGCCATGCTGCTTCCTGTCTCTGTGGATCTGACGACTCTTGAGACCTCCCGTGAGTGGTTCCCGCAGCCTGTGTCCTTGAACATCTGACTCATGTTATTGACAGAAATGTTCTCATGGTCCGTCCACATTGCAGCAGTTATCAGAGCTTCACTCCTTTTCATGGCTATATAGTATTCTATTGAATGCATGGACCACACTGTGTATTCATTCATCTGTGGGTTGTTTTCTACTTTGGCTCTTGTGAACCCTGCTGCCCCTGCTGCTGTGAACACAGGTAGTCTCAGAATCTTTTTTTTTTTTTTTTTGGTGCTGAGAATTGAGCATGGAGGTACTTAACCACTGTGCCACATCCCCAGCCCTTTGAGATAGGGCCTTGCTAAGTTGCTGAGGCTGGCCCCAAATTGTTAACCCTTCTGCCTCAGCCTCCCACATCTCCGGATCACAGGTGTGTGCCACCACACCTAGCCTCACCTCAGTGTCTTTGGCCCTAACAGCTTCTGCAGGTGATGGACAGGCCCCGTGCGGGCAAAGCCCCCATCCCACCTCACACAGCAACTAAAGGAGGCCCCGGAGCTTGGTCGGGGCTCTGGGGGTGTGGGGCGTTCACAGCGCCTCTGCAGCCCGGCTGAGTGGGCCCTGGGCAGGGGGACTCTCCTCTGAGCTTCGGGCTTCTGATTCATGAACCAGGTGGTTGTGACAATTGGACAAGTCTGTGCGGAGCTCTTGGCGCTCAGGTGACTCCAGGGTCCCCAAGACGCTCCTGCCAGCGGAGCGCGGCTAACTCTCTGGTGTGTCGGCAGCAGGGTGGAGGGAGGCCACTCCCGGGCCTCTGCCGTCACAGGATGGGGACTGTGACAGCTGCAGAAGTAAGTCACGGGCTGTCTGTCTGAGTCCCAGCTGTGTGACCCTGGGGTCAGGTCACTCCCCCAGTTTGTCCTCGGTTTCCTGTCTGTAAGGTGTGGCGGGAGACCATTCCCTACCTGTGGCTGGCCAGGGCTGGCCAGCGAGGGTTCGGGAGCCCACCGCTGGGCACTGTGGCCGCTGCCTGGCTCTCCCGTCCTCGGGGGTCCCCAGCCTCAGGCCGCACGTGAACGCTGGGGTCATTCTGGTTTACCCTGGGCCTGAGAAGCATTTTCTTTCAATTACTAATCATGGAGGTGGGAGGGACTCGGGAATGAAATGGCTCCCTGCCCTTCGGGAGGGGACAGGGAGGAACAGGGCGGTCCCTCGGCCGCAGCCCAGGTCCGATGGGGACTGAGCCCGGGTTGGGGGAGAGCCCAGATGGGGGTTCTTCTCTCCTTTCTCTCTTCCTCCATCCGGGTGCTGGGGAGTGGGTTGTTCTGGGTGGGGCTGGGGGCTGGGCTCAAAGGCGAGGGGCGCTGAGGGGCAGGAGCCCCTCCGGCTTCAGTTCCGCAGCTTCAGGAGGAGCTTCCAGCTCCGTCCTTCAAGTCCCTGCTCCTCCGTCCACCTCCGGGTTCTCCTCCAAACTCCCCCCGCCCTGCGCACAGGCCTGGCCCTGTGGAGGGTGAGGCCGCGCCCCGGGAGGCCCCTGGCCTGGACCTGGGAGAGACCCAGACGCAGCCCAGAGACCGCCTGGGAGGACCCTGGGGAGCAGGCATGGGGGTCGGCAGGCTTCTGGTGTGGGGACGTGGGGAGCAGAACTCCAGGCAGGAGGGACCGCCTGGCCGAGGCAGGCTGCGTGAGAGCGGCATGGTGGCAGCCAGTCGGAGCTGCAGTGGCCCGGCAGCATGCGGCTAGACTTGCAGTGGGACAGGACACTGGGCGGGTAGAGCATAGGTTTGGATTAGCCATGGGGGGTGCAGAGAGGCTCAGCAAGGTCAGCTCTAGACGTGAAAGGTCCCTGCAGAGCCGGCGTGGGGCTGGGGGGAAGGGCAGCCAGGGTGACCAGTGGCGGTCCTGGCCCAGGGGTGTGGGGAGAATGGCCACACCTGGGCACCGTCCTGGCGCAGGATGCTAATTAACTCGTGTCACTGCCCTCTCCAAGTCCTCCCCGGCGCCCGCGGCCACCTTCACAGTGCAGACGGGGCTGCGGAAAGAGGCTGTCCACTGCTGCCCTCCGGGGCCGCCCTCCAGGGGCGCCTCTGCTTTCCAAGCCTTTGCACACGCTGTTCCCTCTGCCTGGAACTCTCCCCAGGAGGAGGGAGGAGGACAGGAGGCAGGTGGACACGCAGGGCAGCCGGGGACCCCGCCGAGACTTCAGACGGGGCCACTGAGACCCTGAGAGGCGAGGGCAGGAGCTCAAGGTCACAGCCCTGAGAGGTGAGGGCAGGAGCTCAAGGTCACAGCCGCGGGGGACCGGCCAGGGCTTCTGTCTTGCATTTCCCTGAACTAAAACAGCCAGGGAAGGTTTCCGAGGTCCCAGGGCCACGCGGCACCGGCACCGCGCACGGTGGGGGCGCACGGTGGGGACGCGCTTCCCTGCGCGGGGCTGCGGCAGGTGGGGGCAGGTGCCCGTCCCGGCTGCCTCCCCCAGCCCGCTGCGGCGGCCGCTCCGATCAGCAGCCGGCGATCGATGGCGTATCGAGCACTTTTCAAGCTCCGGTGATTTTTGTGGATTCAGTGTAAACCGCAGCCCGCGCCCCCGCTCCCATCGACCGCGCAGGCCCCCTCCCCACGATCGGCGCTGACAGCTCCTGCTGCCGCGCTCTGCCGGCGCCCCCCCTGCCCCCTCCTCCAGGAGCCCGGGGAAGAGGGTGGGAGGGGGCGGGCGGGACTGGAGAGCAGAGGTGGGGTGCGGGCTGGGCACCGCAGGGCCCCGACTCCAAGGTGCAGGGGCTCCGTGGTAGGGGCTCCCTCAGGAGGGAGGGGGAGGCTGGCCCGCTCCCCACCTTCCCAGGGGCTCCTCCTCCCGGGGTTCCGCTCGCTCCCGCCAGCCCAGCCCGGGGTCCAGGTGCTGCGGCTTGTGAGACCCTGTGATCTGCACCAGGTCCACCCCCAGGGCTAAACGTCCCCTCCCCCAGCACCTGCACAGCCACCAGAGACACTTGGAAAGGGACTTTCAGAAATCTCCATCCTCGCAAGTCACCCATAACCTTTGTTCACCCACCCTGGGCCACCCACCGCCAATCACCACTGTGCCCGTCCACCCACCCACTGATCCACACACCAGCCCACCCATCTGCCTCCCATCCATCCACCCATCCACAACCCGTCAACAAGCCCTACATTCATCAACATACCCACTCATCCAACGACTCGCCCATCCCTCCACCCAGCCGCCACCTACCAATCATCCTGCCTTTCACTCATCCATCTGTCCATTCATTCGTCTTCCTTTCCGTCCAGCCATTCATTTGCCTGTCCTTCTAGCCACCCATACATGTCTATCCATCCGTCAACTCATTTATCTGTCCATTTTCACAAACATTTTACACTTATTCATTCACTTACTTGTTCACTGAGCCACCTAGGCAGCAACCCATGCATCTATCAAATTGGTTATTTCATTTATGCATGCACTTATCAACCCTGTTAGCCACCTACCATCCTCTTTCCATCTACCCATCCACCTGTCCACAAGTCCGTGTCCCACCTAATCACACATTCATCTACACACCCACCCATCCTTCGACCCATCTGTCCACCCACCCACCCATCCTCCCTTACACCCACCCATCTACCACCATCCACCCCGTGTTCCCACCACCCACCCCACCCATCCCATCCCACCCACCCATCCACCATCCATCCACCCACCTACCCATCCACCATCTACCCACCCATCCACCATCTACCCACCCATCCACATCACCATCCATCCATCCCCACCCACCCATCCTCCCATCCACCCACCCATCCAACCATCCTCCCATCCACCCACCCATCCACCATCCATCCCCACCTACCCCACCATCCACCATCTACCCCCCCCATCCACCACCCACCCATCCACCATTCCATCCACCACACCCATCCACCACCACCCACCCATACCATCTACCCACCCATCCACCATCTACCCACCCATCCACCACCCACCCATCCACTCCACCCATCCACCATCCACCATCCACCCCCATCCACCACCCACCCACCCATCCACCATCCATCCACCCACCCATCCACCACCCACCCACCCATCCACCATCTATCCACCCACCCACCACCATCTTCCCATCCACCCACCCACCCACCCATCTTCCCATCCACCCATCCACCATCCACCCATCCTCCCATCTACCCACCCACCTGCCCACCACCCATCTTTACTCATCACCGCATTCATCCATTCATTCGCCCACAAGTGTTTTCTGTGGTCACTTCTGGGTCATCCTGACGCTGTGCTGTGGTGACAATGGTGAGTCAGACCTGGTCCCTGACCTTGTGAGTTCCCATATCAAAGACACTCCCTGCCCATGAAGGACCAGATTTGGCCAGACTGGGGCTGACGCAAAGTGCCACCTCCTCGGAGAGAGGCTCCACTGCCCAGAAGAGCGCACCAGAGCCGGCCCGGCCAGGGAGGCAGAAGCGCCCGGCCCTGCAGGCTGCTGTCTTCTGCACGGTGGCTCAGCAAGCCTGCGGCCATGGCGCGAACAGTTGCTGTGGGTGACGCCTGCCATCCCGGGGCTGCCCTCGGTCTGGGCAGCTTGGCCACACACTCGGCCAAGTGTCTCCGAGCAGTGTGCCCGCTGTTGGGGAGAAGGAAAGGCCGCTGGAGCCAAAGAGGAGTCCGGAGCCGCAGGGACTCCCGAGCCAGACCAGGCCTGCCCTGGCCACCGCAGGTGCGCCCGCGCCCTCCCCCTCCCGCCCCGGGGTGCTGAGCTGCGGAGCCACAGGCCCCAGACCCAGGCGGGGAGCGGGAGGAAGCCGCCCTGCCGCAGCAGGACGAGACAGAAGCCCTGAAATCCCCGTTCATAATTAATAAATGAAGAATATGGTTGTTAATCGATGCAGCTGTGAGGAGAATATTGATCCCAACCTCGCGCTATTTTTTTTGTGCCGCTTAGATTTTTACACCTCATTTAGAACAAGGCTTCCCCGGGGAACTCTTAAAACCAGAAGATATCTGCAAGACTCCAGTGGGGGGGGCGGCATCGGGCAGCGGCATAGGGGCTGGGGGGACAGCGGCAGAGGAAGGCCGTGCATCCTCAGAGGGCCGGGGGCCGCCCCCTCGGAGCCCCCATTTGAATATTTGATTACGGACCGATGACTGCCGCGTGGGGAAAGGTCGCTGGGCACGGGCACAGGAGGCTGTGGGGAAAGTTTCAGGCAGGACGTGAACCTGCAGGACTTTTAGCGCATGAGCAGTGCACGTCCGAGGGGCGCTCGTTGCAGTGAAGACCGCGACCCCCACGGCAAGGCACCCACCCCACGAAGCAGGGACCGCCCCTCTGGGGGTTCTCGCTTGCAGACGCAGGCACGGGTGGGGCGGCAGAGGAAGCTCACGGAGCACCTCAGACACGGCCCGCGCCCTGCAGAGGACGGCCACCCACGCCAGCACAGCCCTGGAGGGCCGGAGCCATCAGGAGAGCAACAGGGGTGTGGGGAACACGTGACCGCTGGTGACTTCATTCCTGCAAAATGGAACAGCGGATGTGCTTGTTTTCATTCTTTTTTTTTTTTTTTTTTTTTTTTGTACCAGGGATTGAGCTCAGGGGCACTCGACCCCTGGGCCACATCCCCAGCCCTTTTTTGCATTTTATTAGAGACAGGGTCTCCCTGAGTTGCTAAGTGCCTCGCCATTGCTGAGGCTGGCTTTGAACTTGCAATCCTCCTGCCTCAGCCTCCCAAGTGCTGGGATTATGGGCGTGCGCCACCGGGCCCGGCTTCGTTTTTTATTCTTTTTTTTTTTAATATTTATTTATTTGCTTTAGCTGTACACAATGGGTTTATTTGTACGTAGTGCTGAGGATCGAACCCGGGCCGTGCACGTGCGAGGCGAGTGCTCTGCCGCTGAGCCACAACCCAGCCCCATCGTTTTCATTCTTTTTTTTTTTTTTAAAGGTTAGGCTTCCCAGTCAGTGGACTGGTGGTGCACACCTGCAATTCCAGGGTCTTGGGAGGCTAAGGGAGGAGGATTGTAAGTTCAAAGGCAGTCTCAGCTCTTTTTTTTTTTTTTAATATTTATTTATTTGCTTTAGCTGTACACAATGCGTTTATTTGTACGTAGTGCTGAGGATCGAACCCGGGCCGCGCACAGGCTAGGCGAGCGCTCTGCCGCCGAGCCACAACCCAGCCCCTCGTTTTCATTCCTAATAGATGTTTTATTGTGGAATAATTTTGGACCCACTACATGCCCACGTCCATGTAGCTTCCCGTCGTCACCTGCCACAGAACCACTCACAACCGCACATCGACACAAGTGGGGAGTGACATCACGCCTTTCAGGGCACCAGGGTGTCCCGGGTGCCTCCTGGGAGCCTTCTCTGTTTGGACCCCCCCATGTCAATCCTCCCTCCCCCCCCGGACAGGAGCGGGGCTCACTGCCGAGCCGCGTCCCGGCACTCTTCATTGTGACACAAGAGCTCAGTCAGTTCCCAGGCCAGCCTGGAACTTGGGACCCTCCTGCCTCAGCTGCCCAAGTGGCTGGGACACCGGGCACCGTCACACCTGGCTGCAGACCTGCTTCTGCCCTGGTCGTTGAGGCTTTCCTTGGGGAGACGCGCTGGGCAGCTCGATGGGCCCATCTTATTCTATCCGAGCCAGGGATTGAACCCAGGCTGCCTGCCGCTGAGCCACAGCCCAGCCCCTCCTAGGTCTTATTTTGAGACAGGGCTCTGAGGGGACCCTCCCACCTCAGCCTTCCAAGTTGGTGGGACAAACAGCGTGGCCACCACGCTGGCTCTGCCCTTTGTACAAGGAAGTGAGATTCAAGTAACCGTAAGGTCAACCATTTTAAAGAGCGCTGTTTAATGACCATTTAGAGTAGGCACAGACTGACCAGCCACGACCTCCACCGAGTTCCAGAGCATTCCATCACTCCAGAGGAAGCCCGTCCCATGAGCAGCCCTGCCCCCCCCAACCTCGCACCCACAGGTCCACATCCGTCTCTGGGCTCCTGTCCTGGTGTCCCGTCACTGGTCACACACACTGTGGCACCCACAGGTCCACATCCGTCTCTGGGCTCCTGTCCTGGTGTCCCCGTCACTGGTCACACACTGTGGCACCCACAGGTCCACACCCCCGTCTCTGGGCTCCTGTCCTGGTGTCCCCGTCACTGGTCACACACTGTGACACCCACAGGTCCACATCCGTCTCTGGGCTCCTGTCCTGGTGTCCCCGTCACTGGTCACACGCTGTGGCACCCACAGGTCCACACCCCGTCTCTGGGCTTCTGTCCTGGTGTCCCCGTCACTGGTCACACGCTGTGGCACCCACAGGTCCACATCCGTCTCTGGGCTCCTGTCCTGGTGTCCCCGTCATGGTCACACACTGTGGCACCCACAGGTCCACACCCCGTCTCTGGGCTCTTGTCCTGGTGTCCCCGTCACTGGTCACACACTGTGGCACCCACAGGTCCACATCCGTCTCTGGCCTCCTGTCCTGGTGTCCCCGTCATGGTCACACACTGTGGCACCCACAGGTCCACATCCGTCTCTGGGCTCCTGTCCTGGTGTCCCCGTCATGGTCACACACTGTGGCACCCACAGGTCCACATCCGTCTCTGGGCTCCTGTCCTGGTGTCCCCGTCATGGTCACACGCTGTGGCACCCACAGGTCCACATCCGTCTCTGGGCTCCTGTCCTGGTGTCCCCGTCATGGTCACACGCACTGTGGCACCCACAGGTCCACATCCGTCTCTGGGCTCCTGTCCTGGTGTCCCCGTCACTGGTCACACGCTGTGGCACCCACAGGTCCACATCCGTCTCTGGGCTCCTGTCCTGGTGTCCCCGTCATGGTCACACGCTGTGGCACCCACAGGTCCACATCCGTCTCTGGGCTCCTGTCCTGGTGTCCCCGTCATGGTCACACGCTGTGGCACCCACAGGTCCACATCCGTCTCTGGGCTCCTGTCCTGGTGTCCCCGTCATGGTCACACGCTGTGGCACCCACAGGTCCACATCCGTCTCTGGGCTCCTGTCCTGGTGTCCCCCGTCACTGGTCACGCCGCTGTGGCACCCACTGGTCCACATCCGTCTCTGGGCTCCTGTCCTGGTGTCCCCGTCCCCGTCACTGGTCACACACTGTGGCACCCACAGGTCCACACCCCCCACTGGCCACACACTGTCTCTGGGCTCCTGTCCTGGTGTCCCCGTCACTGGCCACACACTGTGGCACCCACAGGTCCACATCCGTCTCTGGGCTCCTGTCCTGGTGTCCCCGTCACTGGCCACACACTGTGGCACCCACAGGTCCACACCCCGTCTCTGGGCTCCTGTCCTGGTGTCCCCGTCACTGGCCACACACTGTGGCACCCACAGGTCCACATCCCCGTCTCTGGGCTCCTGTCCTGGTGTCCCCGTCACTGGCCACACACTGTGGCACCCACAGGTCCACATCCCCGTCTCTGGACTCCTGTCCTGGTGTCCCCGTCACTGGTCACACACTGTGGCACCCACAGGTCCACAGGTCCACACACACTGTGGCACCCCAGTCTCTGGACTCCTGTCCTGGTGTCCCCGTCACTGGCCACACACTGTGGCACCCACAGGTCCACACCCCGTCTCTGGGCTCCTGTCCTGGTGTCCCCGTCACTGGCCACCACACTGTGGCACCCACAGGTCCACACCCCGTCTCTGGGTCACTCCTGTCCTGGTGTCCCCCAGTCACTGGTCACACGCTGTGGCACCCACAGGTCCACACCCCGTCTCTGGGCTCCTGTCCTGGTGTCCCCGTCACTGGCCACACACACTGTGGCACCCACAGGTCCACATCCGTCTCTCTGGGCTCCTGTCCTGGTGTCCCCGTCACTGGTCACGCACTGTGGCACCCACAGGTCCACATCCGTCTCTGGGCTCCTGTCCTGGTGTCCCCGTCATGGTCACACACTGTGGCACCCACAGGTCCACATCCGTCTCTGGACTCCTGTCCTGGTGTCCCCGTCACTGGTCACACACACTGTGGCACCCACAGGTCCACATCCGTCTCTGGACTCCTGTCCTGGTGTCCCCGTCACTGGTCACACACTGTGGCACCCACAGGTCCACACCCCTCTGGGCTCCTGTCCTGGTGTCCCTGTCACTGGTCACACACTGTGGCACCCACAGGTCCACACCCCCTGGGCTCCTGTCCTGGTGTCCCCGTCACTGGTCACACACTGTGGCACCCACAGGTCCACATCCGTCTCTGGACTCCTGTCCTGGTGTCCCCGTCACTGGCCACACACACTGTGGCACCCACAGGTCCACATCCGTCTCTGGGCTACTGTCCTTGGGTCCCCGTCACTGGTCACACACTGTGGCACCCACAGGTCCACACCCCCCATCTCTGGGCTCCTGTCCTGGTGTCCCTGTCACTGGTCACACACTGTGGCACCCACAGGTCCACACCCCGTCTCCTGTCCTGGTGTCCCCGTCATGGTCACACGCTGTGGCTCTGTGTGTCTGGCTCTCACTGAGCACAGTGTCACCTGGCTCCTGCTCGTGGCTGGGTGACACTCTGTTGGCCATGGATGGAGTAGGGTCTGTTTCCACGGGACTGAGCGTGGACGCGGGGCCCCGCCCTGCTGGCCAGCGCTGGCCCGAGCAGCAGGGCCGCCCGCCTCGGGCCTCGGGAGCGCGGGGTGTGGGACAGGCCTCCGCCCGCGCAGCTGCCA
Organism: Tamias sibiricus; assembly: GCA_025594165.1. Classification (NCBI taxonomy): domain Eukaryota; kingdom Metazoa; phylum Chordata; class Mammalia; order Rodentia; family Sciuridae; genus Tamias; species Tamias sibiricus. The sequence continues at coordinate 1,205,073 of CM046673.1, read as the reverse complement.
GAGGCTCCGTCCAGGCGTGGGCCTGCGGGACTCGCGGCTCCGCCGGGGCGCGGCGGGCCCTCACTGTCCCCGTGGGCAGCACTGTGACGAGCACCCCTGGACCGGGGCGGGGCGCACGCTGCCACCCCCCAGGGAGCCGCGTTCACGGCCGCAGCCTGGGCCAGGCCGACCCTGACCACACCGCCTCTCGAGAGGACGCTTGCGCTGGTTGTCGCTGGCCGCGGGGTGGGGTGGCCGGTGCTCTGCAGGCAGGAGCTGCCTGCCCCCGTCCCAGAGGTGGCCGCCACCTGCCCCCGTGCCCTTCAGTTCTGCCGGCCCACAGCTGGGTGCCCTGGCCACTCCCGAGCCTGGGCGCGCCCGCCCTCACTCCTGCAGCGCCGTGGCCCGCGCGGCTTCCTGGACACGGCTGTGGTCTCTGGGGTCCCGGGACGTGGCACCTGCCCGGCCTGTGAAGTCCAGGCTCTCCGTGGCTTCGCCTCCACGCAGGGGACAGGCAAGTCCAAACGCCCCCACAGGTGCTGGGCAGGGGTTCCCTCCGAACCCCCTGGCAGCTCCGTGTGCCCCAGGGCAGCCCGGGGCACTGGGTGCCTGCGGAGACACCCCTGCCCCAGGCCGGGCTCTGGTCACTGACCTGCCCCGGGGGGGCTGCTGGGCGTGCAGCCGGGGCTGCGGGGCTCCTGCGGCCGTGGGGGAGGCGCTGCTGCTCGGACGGCGGGTGCCGCCCTCGGGCTTCCCAGGGCTCGCCATGGACGCCTGTGCTAGGCCGCGTGCTGAGGCCTGTCCCCAGCAGGGAGGCCGGAGCCTGCCAGAGCAGGGGCTTGTGGGAGGCCTCAGGCCACTGGGGACCCTGGATGGGAGCTGTGGGACCCCAGGCTCTGCCTCTCTCTCAGGTTCCGCCCTGAGGTGACTGCACCTCCTCTCCCACACGCCCCCCCCACCAGGGCCAAAGCACCTGGACCCTGGGTCTCAGCGAGGCCTCCCGCTGTGAGCCAGCGAAACCTTCCCTCTGACAGAAAGGCACCGGCCCAGTGGCCCTGGCGCCGCAGGTGACCCGGCCCAGCGGCCCTGGTGTTGCAGGTGACCCGGCCCAGTGGCCCTGGTGCTGCAGGTGACCCGGCCCAGCGGCCCTGGTGCTGCAGTGACCTGGCCCAGCCGCAGGTGACCCGGCCCAGCGGCCCTGGTGTTGCAGGTGACCCGGCCCAGGTGGCCCTGGCCCAGCGGACCCTGCTGCAGGTGACCCGGCCCAGCTGCAGGTGACCCGGCCCAGCGGCCCTGGTGCTGCAGGTGACCCGGCCCAGCTGCAGGTGACCCGGCCCAGCGGCCCTGGTGCTGCAGTGACCCGGCCCAGCGGCCCTGGTGCTGCAGTGACCCGGCCCAGCAGCCCTGGCGCCGCAGGTGACCCGGCCCAGTGGCCCTGGTGCTGCAGTGACCCGGCCCCGCGGCCCTGGTGGTGCTGCAGTGAGTGACCCCTGGCCAGTGGCCCTGGTGCCGCGGGTGACCCAGCCCAGTGGCCCTGGTGCTGCAGTGACCCGGCCCAGCGGCCCTGGTGCCGCGGGTGACCCCAGCCCAGTGGCCCTGGTGCTGCGGGCCAACAGCCGCACACGGCGCGGACTCAGCCCCGTCCTCTTGACCCAGGTCACCTGCATCTGGGGTTGACACAGCACCTTGTCCAGGCACCAAAGGGGACCCAGCTTCCTCACCCCACTCCTGGGACCAGGGGCAGCCCCAGCAGGCCGCACCCTTACACAGCTCCCTGCCCTCAGGGTGGGCTCTGCCCGAGACTGGCTTCTAACGTGGCAGGGCCACCGTGCCATCAGCCGGCCAGAGGGGAGAGGCGACGGACTCAGGCATTTAGATCATTTAGATTCTCTCCATTTTTCAGACAAGTGGGGCATGCTGCCCGAGCCCTGAGGGTGATCTCGTCTCCGCAGGGTCCTGAGAGGTTTAGGTCCCCATGTGGGTGTCTGGGACAAGGACACAGAAATGCCGGGGCGGGTGGCCACGCCTGTCATCCCAGCACTCGGGAGGCTGAGGCAGGAGGACCACGAGTTCAAAGCCAGCCTCAGCCATGGCGAGGCACTTAGCACTCAGGGAGACCCCGTCTCCAATAAAGAACAAAAAAGGGCTGGGGGTGTGGCCAGTGGTCGAGCGCCCCTGAGCTCAATCCCCAGTACCAAAGAAGAAGAAGGACACAGAAAATGGACTCTACTCTGTTTTTACCGTCACCAGCTGCACCACCAGGGGGTACACTGGCTTCTAACACGGCGCAAGGTTAAGCCACCAATGGCTGAGGCCACCTGTCACTCTGGCTAGCACAGGCCCCCGAGCAGTGACACTGACACCTTTCAACAGGGTGCACAACAGTGGACCCCTCTCCCACGCAGGGCTCCTAAACAGTGACCCTGGCGCCCCCAGGGCAGGCCCTCGGCCGCACGAGCTTGGCGCAGTGTCCTCAGCCCTCCTCCCTGTCACACGAGCTTGGCGCAGTGTCCTCAGCCCTCCTCCCTGTCACACGAGCTTGGCGCAGTGTCCTCAGCCCTCCTCCCTGTCACTCCTGATCTCAGCCAAAAGGCTGGGAAGCAATGTGGGAAAATTCTGATTGGAATATTGATTGGAATTGAAATAAAAAATCATGGATCAACATAGAAATCGGCATTTCCCCACTACTGGGTCTCTCCATCCAGCCCTGGGAGGACGCTCCTCGGTCTGTTCTCTCCGTGTCCCTCGGGGTTGTGGTTCCGTCCCCGTCGCCTGTCCGCGCAGGGAATCGAGCGGGTGCGCCCTGGGCCACGCCGTGCCCTGTGCCGCCCGCCCCTGGCGCGGGCCGCCTCTGCGGGGCGACCCTCCCGACAGCCCCGGCACACGGTCCCTCCGGCTTCAAGGCGGTTCCACGACAGGGGTCGCCACGCCCACTCGGTCCTCGGGGCTGTGGGCGCTGCAGCCCCGTCGGGCGCCGGCCCTGCCAGCTCCAGCCACCGGCTGCCGCCGCGAGGAGCTGCCTCCGACCTTTGCCCCTGCCTCGTCCCTTCCAGGCACAGGCTGGTCACCAGCGGCCAGCAGAAGACCGCTGGCCCTCCTCCAGGGCTGCCTCCCAGGCATGCGGAGGTCACAGTGGCCCTGGGCCCCAGGCCCCGCCTCAGCAGGGGCAGACCTCCGATGTCCGTCTTCCTCAGAGATCTGGTCCACCCTGTTGTCTGCCCACGACCTTCACAGGTCTCCGCCTCGTGAGGGACCTGCGCTGCCGGTGTTCCTGGCGCGGACCGACGGCGGCCACCGGGGCATCTGCTTTACTTTGGTGGCTTATTTCCTTCAGTGTCCCCTGGGGTCCCCCGGGTGATGGTGACGTTGCTCTTTCGCCTCCTTGACCGGTGGATGGCTGACGCCCACTTTATCTTATCTTGGCACAAGGCCAGGCAACCACCACCTCTGTCGGGTTCCAGAACGTTCCACCCACCCTGGAAGGAAGCCTGTCGCCCTGAGCAACCCCAGCCCAGCCCCAGCCCAGCACTGGGGACCCACGTCCGTCCCTGGGCTCCCCTGTCCTGGGTGTCACTGGTCACTCACTGTGGCCTGTGTGCCTGGCTCCCACTGAGCACGAGGTCCTCAGGTCCCTCCACGCTGCGGCTGTCACCTGGCTCCTGCTCTGGCCCAGGGACGCTCCAGGTGGATGGGCCACCCTCTGTGTCCCTGCAGCCACCCATGGCTGCATTTTGGTTTTGCTGGGGCTGGAGCTGCAGGGCCCGGGTGCAGAGGGCCTGTCTGCACGGCGTCTTCTCGGGGGCCAGGGTGCGGACCTCGGCACCCTCTGACAGCAAGGAGCCCTGTGGCTTTCCCCAGGGGCAGCTGCCTTTAGGGCCAGTCGTGGGGACGCTGACCCCCTGGCTCGTGCCAGCCCAGAAGCCCCCGTGGCTGGCCTGCGGCTCCCAGACGCACTCCTGACGCGGTTTCTGGGTCCCCCTCACCCCATTTCCGCCTTGCTCACTTACACGGCTGGCTCACCTACTTCCGAGTGTTTTATTTTTTTTTCCAAAGAAGCAACAGTGGGTCTTATTTATTCAGTCTGCTGTTTTCCTCTTTTCTTTTCTTTTTTTTTGGTACCGGGGATTGAACTCAGGGCACTCGACCACTGGGCCACATCCCCAGCCCTTTTTTTGTATTTTATTAGAGACAGGGTCTCACTGAGTTGCTAAGTGCCTCGCCACTGCTGAGGCTGGCTTGGAACTCACGATCCTCCTGCCTCAGCCTCCCAAGTGCGGGGATGACAGGCGTGGCCACCGCGCCCAGCTGTTTTCCTCTTTTCTAAGCCGTTGATTCTGGCTCGCTGTGTTGATCTGCTCTCTGCGGTGCTGCCGTGGCCCGGGGGCTTCTCGTCCAGAGCTGCTGCCTCCCTGGACGCCTGAGCCGGGCAGGCGGTGGACTCGTGCCCAGCGGTGGACCCCAGGTGGCGAGGAACACTGCTCTGTCCGTCCTTACGTCTAAAATAGGCTGGACCTGCCCTGACGCGCTGGCCCGAGGGCCATTTTTTCACACTTGGTTGTTTATCTATTTATTTCTAGTTTTATTCTTTGTGGCCCACAAGTACGGCCAGTAGTCTTTCCTTTTTTTTTTTTTTTTTTTATGGTGCTTGGGCTTGAGCCGAGAGGTGCTCTACACCGAGCTGTGCCACCAGTCTCCTTTACTTTTTACTTTGACACAGGATCTTGCTAAATTGCAGAGGCTGGCCTTGGACTTGGAATCCTCACGTCTTGGCCTCCTAAGTGACTGGAGGCCAGTGTCTAGCTCTTTCTTTACATTCTTATAAATTCATCTGGGATTTTCATTTTCCTTCTTCCTTCCCTTCTTTACTCTCTTTCTCTTCTTCCTTCTTCTTCTTTTTTTTTTTTTTTCCTTTTCTTTTCTTTTTTTTGAGAAAGGGTCTTCCTATGTTACCCATGCTGGCCCTGAAGTCCTGGGCTCAAGCAATCCTCCTGCCTCAGCCTCCCTGAGTAGCTGGCGTTTTTAAGTGCACCACCAGGCCCATGTCTGTAGATCTTCTTTGGTGAGGTTCTTTTTTTTTATGTCTCATTTTAAAATTGACTCACTTGTCTTCTTATTGTTAAATTTTAAGAGCTCTTCATATATTTTGGATAACAGTCTGTTATGGTGTGGATATGAGGTTTCCTCAGACCAAACTCATCTCAGACAATGCAGGAATTCTCAGAGATTCAACGTGGAGATGTGGCGAGCCGTGACCTCGTCAGTGGATCAATCCCTTCGATGGATTAGTAATTTGAGGGACCTTGGGTGGTGACTGTGGCCAGGTGGGAGGTGGCCAGAGGAAGTAGGTCACTGCGTGCCGTTGGGGACTGCATCTCGTCCCCTAGCGTCCAGCCTCCTCCGGCACCGCCCTCCTCCCTGACGTCCTGCCTCCACTTGGACGCAGAGCGGTGGAGTTGGCTGGCCATGGACTGAACTTCTGAAACCAAGAGCCAAAGAAACGCTTCCTCCTCTAAGTTGTTCTTGTCAGGTCTTTTGGTCACAGTGACAAAAAGCTGACTCAGGCAGACACTGACACCAGGAGCCAGGTCATTTTCGTGACTAAGCTGGTCGTGTGGTTCAGAAGACTTTGGAACTGGTTTGTGGAAGGAGTTTGGAAGAGTTTGGAGAGGCAGGCTGGAAAACCTTTAGAATTTTGTGAGCAGAGCTTAAAGGGTGATTCTGGAGGGAGTTCAGAGGACCAGGTGCTGATGGGGCTGTGGACAGTAAAAAGACTATGCTCATGAGGTTTCAGAGGGATTGGACGGCTGTTAGTCATCTTACACAGTCAATCCTAAAGGCTCCATTGGATGGCTGGTTAGCCAATGACGGGTAAGATCCCCAGAGGGGGACAACCTAAGACAGGCACAGTCGCACGGGACAGTCTCATGTGGCCGACATATCAACCTAAGACAGGAGTCAAGGGCACAGCCTTGATTATCCGATGACGGGTAAGAATGTTGGTTGCACATAGACGTCCTAGAGCATCCCCTCTTTTAAAACAAAAGGGGGAAATGCAGGAGCCCTGTTTGGGGAGATAGCTAAGATTGCGGTTGACTATTGGGCCATAGACATTTTTGGGCATTTCCGCCTTCCGTAGTCTCACGGGACTTGGTCTGGGATCTCGCGGGACTTGGTCGAGGATCTCGAGAGATTTGAACGGTGACTCGGCAGATCGAGCGAGCGCCATTGCTGCTCGGGCGCATGGGAAGAGACCAGAGAGAGAAAAGACAGGGTTATCGCTATTGTATAGATATATTGTAGTTTCTTGTAAGATTAAAGAATATTTTCGTCTCCATCCTGTCTCCGGACTCCTTCCCGCGGCGCTGCTGTTCCAGGCTGCAATCCCTTTCCGGCGACTACAAGAGGGGAATGAAGACTCCACTGTGTCTTGGCACGAGGCCATGTAACCACCACCTCTGTCTAGTTCCAGAACATTCCACCATCCTGGAAGGAAGCCTGTCCCCATGAGCAGCCCTCACCTGCAGGAGCCCTGTTTGGGGAGATGGCTTAAATTGCGGTTGACTATGGGCCATGGAGATTTGGGCATTGTCGTCTTCCGTAGTCTCACGGGACTTGGCCCGGGATCTCGAGTGACTTGGCCGAGATTGCTGATTGGGTCAGCGCCATTTTGGTGGTGTGTGTGGCGCGTGTTAGTCGTTGTTAGAACCAGAGAGAAAAGTTATCAGAATAAAAAGCTGTTTGTCTCCAGTTTGCCTCTGAACTTCTTCCCACGGCTCCGTTGCTCCAAGCAGCCATCGCTTCAGGCGGCAACACTCACCTGTCCCCCCCAGCCTAGCACCTGTGGGCCCACATCTGTCTCTGGACTCCCCTGTTCTGGATGTCTGCTGTCACTAGGTCACACACTGTGGCCCGGGGGAATTGAACTTGAGGTCATTCATGTTACCTTCTGGGGAAAAAAAAAATTGTCTAAATTTTTCTCATGTCCCAAGGTTTTTGTGTGAAGCTACATTTAAAAGTGATACACTGGGCTGGGGTTGTGGCTCAGCGGTAGAGCACTCGCCTAGCATGTGCGCGGCCTGGGTTCCATCCTCAGCACCACATACAAATAAAGGCATTGCCGGGCGCGGTGGCGCACGCCTGTCATCCCAGCACTTTGGGAGGCTGAGGCAGGAGGATCGTGAGTTCAAAGCCAGCCTCAGCAATGGCGAGGCACCTAGCAACTCAGTGAGACCCTGTCTCTAATAAAATACACAAAAGGGCTGGGGATGTGGCCCAGTGGTTGAGTGCCCCTGAGTTCAATCCCCGGGTACCAATAAATAAATAAATAAATAAAGCTGGGCGCGGTGGCGCAAGCCTGTAATCCCAGCACTTGGGAGGCTGAGGCAGGAGGATCGCGAGTTCAAAGCCAGCCTCAGCAATGGCGAGGCACTTAGCAACTCAGTGAGACCCTGTCTCTAATAAAATACAAAAAAAGGGCTGGGGGTGTGACCCAGTGGACAAGTGCCCCTGAGTTCAATCCCTGGTACCACAAAAAAAAAATAAATAAATAAATAAAGGCATTGTGTACAACTATAACAAATAAATAAATATTTAATAAATAAATAAAAGTGATAGACTGGTGCAGGAAATTGCAAGGCATTACAGCATTCAGCAGTAGCATGGTTATTTCTGGCAACTTTTAGGTAGGTTTACTGTGAGAATTAGAAGCAGAGAAGAAAGATTAAATCAGTTTGGTCAGAGAAGCACGTATAAAATTGGGGGCAAGGAAGTTGTGGTTTCTGAGGAGATAAGCACCACTAAAGAGAAGCTAAGTACTTTGCACAGAGACAGTAGGAAAGATGACTTGAGGGCATCTTGGGAATCAGAAGGCTCACATCCCCGGCAGGATCCAGGGTGTTAAGGTGCAAACTCATTTAAGAGTCTACGGCGCGTGTTTGCATAGGAGTGTGCAGAAACTTGTTCCCAGGACTTGTTTCACCATGCTCAGCCACCCAGACCTCAGAGGTCACCGCGGCCTTGGTGCACGGGGGCCTGGCTACTGCTCAGCATGGTGGCAGACTGGTTCTCAGGAGCACGGGAGGCTGGAGTCAAGGATTCATGGAGGCTTCCAGTGAGATTTCAAAGGAAGGCCTTGGAGGCCAGGAAAAGCGTGGCAGAGTCAGGTCCCTGCAGGATCCCCCAGGGGACAGGGCGGGAAGCTGCTGACCCCAAAGCCAAAGCTGCAGAGGGGCCCGCAGACCTGGGACGTGCCAGTGTCTTGGAACAGCTGGTGAGGAGCTGCCTGTGCACGGAGCCAGGCGGCAGCCGCGCGTCGGGCCAGCCCTCTGGGAGCACGTCCTGCCACCACGTGCCCTCCACGCCAGCCGGGGAACTGCAGGACTCGTTTGCTGGGTCTCCTCCCTGATTTCCTGGCACCCATCTCTCCCCTTTGCACTGGGAATCTTCCCTCCGCGTCATCCCATATTGGATGCCTGTACCTTGCTTTTGATCTTCGTTGGGGATCACAGCCGAAGGCTTGCCTTGAGTCTCAGAGAGGCTCTGGATCTGGATTGGGGGGGGGGGGCGGGCCATGCTGGAAGCATGCAGACTTCGGGCCCTCCGGAGGCAGACTGAATGCGTCTTGTGTTGTGAGGCGGGCACGAGGGTCTGGAGGCCAGGGCAGACGACGCAGCAGTGCCCACAGGCAGCGTTATTGCCTTGTGAGAGCTGAGACCTCATCAGGAGACCAGCCCACGTGAGGGCGGGTGATCTGATGGGGTCATTGGGCGATGACTGCAGGTGGTCGGGACGTGGCTGAAAGAAGCAGGTCACTGGGCGCGTGGCCTTGGACCACCTCCTGGCCCTGGCTCTGTGCCACCTCTCCCGGCTTCCCAGCTACCAGGAGCTGAGCAGCTTCCCTCTGCCACACCGTCCTGCACGATGTTCTGCCACGCAAGCCCCCAGCAACTGAGCTGGCCGGCCGTGGCCGGGACACCTGAGACCGTGAGCCCGACGGAGCTTCCCCTCCTCTACGTCGTTCTGGTCGTGTGATGGAGAGCAGGCCAGCGCACGGTCCTCCTCGGTTGTGTTTCTGGCGAGTATTTTCTCCCAGTCTGCGGCCTGTCTTCTCATCCTCTGACAGTGTCTCTCACGGGGCAGATGGCTGCCACCCCCGTGAGAGTCGGCTTATTCGCTTTTTTGCTTCAGGTAGTCTTTTGGAGTTGTTTCTGAAAAGTCACTGCCCGGCGCGGTGGCGCACGCCTGTCATCCCAGGAGTCGACGGCCCTGAGTTCAATCCCCGTACCAAAAAAAAAAAAAAAAAAAGCCTAGTGGTAAAGCGTCCCTGGGTTAAATCCAGGGTACAAAAAGAAAAAAGAAAGTTGAGCCAGGCACGGTGGCACAGCACGGTCATCCCAGCACCTCAGGAGGCTGAGTTGGGAGGACGGCAAGCTCGAGGCCAGTCTGGGCAACTTGGGAGGCCATGCCTAAAATAGAACCAAAAGTGCTGGGGGTGAGGCCGTGCGGAGGAGCACCCTGTGTTCACTCCCCAGCACCCCCAAAATAGAAACCCACCTCAGGTGCACAGAGACCAGGTGCCTTGAAAGATCAAAGGCAGGGGACTGGCCAGTCAGTGCCGCGTGGGACTCTGGGATGAGAGGGACAGTAGCAGGAAACTGGGGAATCCAGACGCTGTCTTGAGGCGTGGGTGACACCAGGAACAGTGGTGGCTTCTCAGCGGGGGCGGGTGTGCTGGCTCTGCAAGGTGCTGATGAAAGGCCCTGTGCCACCTTCACAACCCTCTGCAGCGACAAAATCAGATCTCCATGAAACATCAGAGGAAGATCCGGATGACCCTGACTGTGGCAAGGACTTTTATTTATTTATTTATTTTGGTACCGGGGATTGAACTCAGGGGCCCTCGACCACTGGGCCACGTCCCCAACCACTTTTCTGTCTTTTATTAGACTCGGGGTCTCACTGAGTCACTAAGTGCCTCGCCACTGCTGAGGCTGGCTTTGAACTCACGATCCTCCTGCCTCAGCCTCCTGAGTGCTGGAATGACAGGCGTGTGCCACCGCGCCCGGCTTGTTTGTGGTGTTTTGTTTTAACTGGAACAAGAAGCAGACGTGGGAGGGGTCCACGTTCTAGTGAGGGGGCTCTGTGGCGGGGGAAGGTGAGTCCTGGCTGTTGTGGGAGCCCCTGCGGGGCAAAGGCTTGCAGGCAGAGTCTGATTCGCGCCCTGGTCTCTCTGTCCCCCAGCCCCAGCCATGAATGACAGCAGGGCCAGCAGAGGCGTGAGGGGCTCTGTCCCCCAGCCCCTGCCGGCTGAGCTGGGCCAGGAAGCCCAGGCTAGAGAGGGGATGGGGTCCAGCCTGGCGTGGGCAGGTCGCGGTGTGTGGGGACATCAGGGCAGACAGGAGCAGCCCCCACCTGCGCGAGCCAGGTAGGAGCGCTGACCTTGGGGGCTGGGCGCGGCTGGTGGCGCTCGTCTAGACGGCTGGCCACACTCCCAGCAAACCCCCCCCCCCCCCCCCCCCCCGTCAATGCAGAATCAGAGTGATCAGCTCTGCCACATTGGAGGGGACACTCTCACAGGGCTGGGCCACACTGCTGGGAGCCACCGTCCAAGGGTTTAAAGTCCCTGAGTCTTCAGGTGTTGGTCTCCCTCCTACCGCGGCGCTCCGGATTAATTCCCTCTGTCAGACCAGGAGGAAGGGCGCGGGGCTCCTGCGCGGGGGCTCCTGAGCGCGCCCTCCACCAGGGACCCCGACAGCGGAGGTCCACCAGCCACCCTCCACAACACGCCCTCCACCATCATCCGTCCACACCTCTGCCCCCACCCTTGCACCTGCCCCTCCGTCCACACATCCACCATCTACCTGTCCCATGGGGGACGACGCCCAGGGTCTCACTCGGGGTCCTTCCTCCTGCCCAGGGTCATCCAAGCCACCCTGGACTCACAGCCTCAGACACTCAGTGGATGACAGCACAGACGCTCAGGGACAGTCGCGCAAGCGAAGCCCCCGACAGAGCCGGCCCACCTGGTTCTGGCGCTAGACAAGATGGCTCCGAGGTCGCTGAAGGGGTCAGGAAGGGCAGGGTGAGGCCTCAAGGCGGAGTCTTGCCCCTGATGACCGTGGTCGGCAGGTCTCACCACGCCAGGTGCTGTGTGGGGCCGTGGGCAGCTGGGCGGGAGTGCGCCTGCACCAGGCAGGCAGTCCCTGGGGGGTGCCGGGGCGCCCAGGAGGCTGCTGTGGGCAGCAGTCCACACAGCCCAAGGAAGCTCCTGACCCGTCCATCAGCTGTCCATTCCCACCTCTGCCAGACACCATGGTTCACGCCCTGGACGCATCCCTCCCTGCCTCCTTCCCCTCCCTCCCTCTCCCCCTCCCTCCCTCCCTCTCCCCCTCCCTCCTTACCTCCCCTCCTTCCCTCCCTCCCTCCTTCCCTTCCTCCCTCTCCCCCTCCCTCCATCCTCCCCCTCCCCTCCCTCCCTCCCTCTGCCCCTCCCTCCTTCCCTCCCTCCCTCTCCCCCTCCCTCCTACCTCCCTCCTTACCTCCCTCCTTCCTTCCCTTCCTCCCTCCTTCCCTCCCTCCCTCCCCCCTCCCTCCCTCCCTCTCCCTCCTCCCCCTCCCTCCTCACCTCCCTCCTTACCTCCCTCCTTCCTTCCCTTCCTCCCCTCCCCCTCCTCCCTCACCCTCCTCCCTCCCTCCTTCCCTCCCTCCTCCCTCCCTCCTTCCCTCCCCCCTCCCTCCCTCCCTCCCTCTCCCCCTCCTTCCCTCCCTCCTTCCTCCTTCCCTTCCCTCCCTCCCTCCCCTCCCTCCCTCCCTCCCTCCTCCCCCCTCCTCCCTCTCCCTCCCCCCCTTCCCTCCCCCTCCCTCCTTCCTCCCCCCTCCCTCCCTCCCCCTCCTCCCTCCTTCCTCCCTCCTCCCTCCTTCCCTCCCTCCCTCCCCCCTCCCTCCCCCCTCCCTCCTCACCTCCCTCCTTACCTCCCTCTTCCTTCCCTCCTCCCCTCCCTCCTTACCTCCCTCCTTCCCTCCCTCCTTCCCTCCCTCCCTGCTCCTCCCTCCTTCCCTCCCTCCTCTCCCTCCCTCCCTCCCTCCCCCCCCTCCCCCTCCTTCCCCCTCCCTCTTCCCTCCTTACCCCCCTCCTTCCCTCCCTCCCTTCCCCCTCCTTCCCTCCCTCCCTCCCCCTCCCTCCTTCCCTCCCCCCCCTCCCTCCCTCCTTCTCTCCCTCCCTTCCCCTCCCTCCCTCCCCCTTACCTCCCTCCTTACCTCCCTCCCTTACCTCCTTCCCCCCTCCCTCCCCTCCCGTCCCTCCTCCCTCCCTCCCTCCTTCCATCCTTCCCTCCCTCCCTCCTCTCCCTCCATCCATCCTTCCTTCCCTCCCTCCCCTCCCTCCCTCTCCCCCTCCCCCCCTTACCTCCCTCCTTACCTCCCTGCCTCCCTCCCTCCTTCCCTCCCTCCCTCTCTCCCACCCCTCCCTCCTTCCCTCCCTCTGCCCCTCCCTCCCGTACACGGATGTGACTGTGGGTTCACTGTCCAGCCCCTGGTTCAGGTCATCTGTTTCTGCCCGGCCCCTACCTGCCCACCCTACTGCTCCATGTGGGTGCGGGCACGGCCTGTGCCTCTCGGTCACCTGTGCGTGTGCTTGCCCGTGTGGCCCTGCCCACCTGCCCACCCACTCAGCGTCCCGGCCATCCGTCCCCCCCCCCAGCTGACGCTCGACTGACCACTCAGTGTGTCCCAGGCTCTGTTTATGCCCTCCACCCCATCCCCCACCTGTGTCCCCATCCCTGTGTCCCCTCTTTGTCCAGCAGACACAGCATGTGCTGGGCAGAGTCCCTCGGGGCTGGCTGCGGAGAGGCCCTGGGGCTCTGCCAGGTGGACGGCTCTGCTCTGAGGCCAGGGGCGGGGACCCAAGACTGCGAGCAATGCCACCGGCCAGAGAGAGTGGGTGAGGGGCGGTAGGAGGACACGCCAGCCTGCTGAGGTGCCCACCCCGGGATGCCCAGGGCTCTGCTCGCGGGCGGTGGCACGGGCAGGGTTTGCGGTGCCAGCACGCCTGACCAGACGCAGCCGTGCCACAGACGGTGCCGAGACCCAGCTCACCCTCTCCAGGGACCTGAGGCCAGCACCTGAGGAGGCCGAGCAGGTGCGAGGGTGTGCGTCCAGGCCGGGCACCGCGGCCACACCTGTCACCCGGGACCCACAGGCAGGGGGCCTGCAAGGTTCAAGCCTGGGCAACTTGGTGAGATCATCTCAAAACAAGACACAGGGCTGGGGTGTGGCCGGGAGGTATTGTCCCTGGCCGGGAGGTATTGTCCCTGGGTCCAATCCACAGTCCAAAAGCAAAACTATGTCCACCTACTGACCAAAGACCAGAGGGAGGGAGGGACGGAGGGACGGAGGGACGGAGGGACAGAGGGACAGAGGGACGGAGGGTGGATGTGTGGATGGACAGACAGGCAGGTGGGTGGAGGGACGGAGAGACGGAGGGACGGAGGGACGGAGGGACGGAGGGACGGAGGGACGGAGGGATGGAGGGGCGGAGGGATGGAGGGGCGGAGGGACGGAGGGCGGATGTGTGGATGGACAGACAGGCAGGTGGGGAGGGATGGAGGGCGGATGTGTGGATGGACAGACAGGCAGGTCGGGGAGGGATGGAGGGGCGGAGGGATGGAGGGACGGAGGGACGGAGGGCGATGTGTGGATGGACAGACAGGCAGGTCGGGGAGGGATGGAGGGCGGATGTGTGGATGGACAGACAGGCAGGTCGGGGAGGGACGGAGGGTGGATGGAGGGTGTGTGGATGGACAGACAGGCAGGTGGGGAGGGATGGGGGGCGGAGGGATGGAGGGACGGAGGGACGGAGGGACGGAGGGATGGAGGGACGGAGGGACGGAGGGTGGATGTGTGGATGGACAGACAGGCAGGTCGGGGAGGGACGGAGGGTGGATGTGTGGATGGACAGACAGGCAGGTGGGGAGGGATGGAGGGCGGAGGGATGGAGGGACGGAGGACGGAGGGCAGATGTGTGGATGGACAGACAGGCAGGTGGGGAGGGAGGGACGCTCTGGCGTCCTGGTCTCCCTGAGCCCTACACCTTGGTGTGCAGTCGGGACAAGCCATCATAGCTGCGTCCTTAAGGCTGCAGTGGTGCCCGGCAGGGTGGACCGCGCGTGCTGCCTGACCCCCTCCGATGGCCGCTTAGCTAGCGCGGCTGCCTCACCACCACAGAGCCCAGAGAGGGCGTTCCCACAGGAGGGTGACTGGTCTATGACGAAGCTGACCTTGTGGGTCGGGACCGCCCGGGCGGCGTGGTGGGACGCGCGTGTCTGTGGGCAGGCGAGCGGCTCCGGCTGTCTGGCCCGCGTCACAGCGTGCGGACCTCACCTTGATTCTCAAGCGCTGGCAGCGCAGCTCTGCTACTGTGACACACGCCTGAGGGGACAGTTTATAAACAGGAAAGGTTTCCAGCCCTGCTTCTGAGTTTCAGTCCGAGACCAGTCACCCCTGCCGCTGTGGCCTGTGCTGACCGCGATGGTGGGACGGCCTGTCCGACAGTCCCCGCGTGGCCAGCAATGAGGGCTCCCCGTCCTCTACACCTGCACACCCCGGCCTGAGCCCTCCCAGCAGGCCCCTCCTGAGGACCCACCACCTGCCCGCAGCCCAGGGGACCAGGCCTCGAATACTAGGCCTTGGGGACATTGCTGTCCCGACAACGGCGGTGGTGAAAGCCACACAACAAAGACTGCGCCCCAGGTGCCGCTCAGGGGCGGGGCTGCTCGCCCGCGTCCCCACATCCCCACGGCCACCTGCAGGGCGCCTCCTCGCCCCAGCCACAGCTCTGCCCGGCAGTGCGACCCCCGCCCTGCAGCCCCATGCTGCCTCCCACTGGTGGCTCTGAGACCCTGCGGACTCTGGGGTGACCCTGCACTGTGTCCCCTCGTCCAGGTCCCCCGGAGTCCGTGGGGTCAGCCACTCCTGTCTCCCGCCCCATCTGGACCCAAGCGGGTCCCAGACGCTGGAGGTGACAGGGCCACCAGGCCTGCAGCAGGCGTCCGGCGTCCACCCCTCCGTGGCCAAGCAGTGCCCGCCGTGGACATGCCCCGCCCACCCTGCGCTCCGCGGGGTCGTGTCCCGGAGCTGCGGCTCCTGCCAGCCTGCCCCGGCGTGTGCCCTCTGCGCGGCGCTGACCCCAGAGGCTCCCTAGCACAGCGTGGGGGCCGAGGCAGAGGCCCACCTTGCGCCCGGGGCCAGCCCTGGGCGGGCAGGACTGCGGGGCTGGGACCCCCGGGCGGGCCACAGCTAGGAGGCCAACCCGATCGCCTTTCTTTGTCTTTCCTCCTGTGCGTGAGCAGGAGCAGGCGCGGGCTCCTACGTCCCATGCGTCCTGCTGGGTCTCAGCAGACGGAGAGCTCGGCCAGGCCAGGTGGGCTCGGGGCCAGGGGGACCCCACTCAGTCCCGTCCCTGCTGGGACACTTTCTCTGGGAGATCCCAGGTGCTACTTTGAGCTCTGTAAAGGACAGGGAGGGACAGAGACAGAGACAGAGAGAGAGAGAGAGAGAGACAGAGACAGAGACAGAGAGAGACAGAGACAGAGACAGAGACAGAGACAGAGAGACAGAGACAGAGACAGAGACAGAGAGACAGAGAGAGACAGAGAGAGACAGAGACAGAGACAGAGAGAGACAGAGACAGAGAGAGACAGAGACAGAGAGAGATAGAGACAGAGACAGAGAGACAGAGACAGAGAGAGAGACAGAGACAGAGAGAGACAGAGACAGAGAGACAGAGAGAGACAGAGACAGAGAGACAGAGACAGAGAGAGACAGAGACAGAGAGAGACAGAGACAGAGAGACAGAGACAGAGACAGAGACAGAGAGACAGAGAGAGACAGAGAGAGACAGAGACAGAGAGAGACAGAGACAGAGAGAGACAGAGACAGAGAGAGATAGAGACAGAGACAGAGAGACAGAGACAGAGACAGAGAGACAGAGACAGAGAGAGACAGAGACAGAGAGAGACAGAGACAGAGAGACAGAGACAGAGAGACAGAGAGACAGAGACAGAGAGAGACAGAGACAGAGAGACAGAGACAGAGACAGAGACAGAGAGAGATAGAGACAGAGACAGAGAGAGACAGAGACAGAGACAGAGAGAGACAGAGACAGAGTCAGAGACAGAGACAGAGACAGAGACAGAGAGAGACAGAGACAGAGACAGAGAGACAGAGACAGAGAGAGACAGAGACAGAGACAGAGAGAGACAGAGATAGATAGACAGAGATACAGACAGAGACAGAGAGTCAGAGAGACAGAGACAGAGAGAGGAAACCATTGGGCATAGAGCGCCAAGAGAGCATGCCCACAGCAAGGGGCAGAAGAGGAGGGAACACGGACCGGGAGTGCCAGGCAGAGACAGAGGAGACAGGCCTCAGCCCTGGGCACGCTGGACGCGCCCACCTGGCCCCGGGGCCGACCTCTCCCCCTGGCCTCACCTCCCAGCCGAGAGGAACCCAGGTCTGCAACCTCCCTCCGTGCTGTGGCCAGGAGCAGGCGAGGCTGGGGCAGCCAGCCCTTCCCTTGTGTGCCACCGTCACTGTGACCTGTCAGGAACACCGGCTGGGCAGTCCTCCTGGCACGGCCCTCTGTCCCCTAGGCCCGCGCTGACTTGCTGGGCGGCCCTGGATGTCTCTCCGCCTCTCTGATCACCAGCAGGCGTCCCAGAGCCCAGGGCTGCGGCCCGGCTCCCTGATCTGACACGGGGGCTGCTGGCGCCTGGGCACGCCACAGTGTCCCTGCCTGTCAAATAAAGCAGTGTCCCTGCCTCGAGGGACACGGTGACGGTGACTCCAGCGCTCAGGCACCGCATGGCTGTGAGGACCTGGGCCAGCCAGCCCCCGTCTCCCGCCCCATCTGCACCCAGGCAGGGTCCCCCCGGCGCTGGAGGTGACAGGGCCACCAGCCACTCGGAGCCCTTGAGGCCGGGCGGGAGCGGGCCCAGCCACCAGCCCAGCTGCCAAGGTGCCGGGAACGGGTTCCCAGCCTCAGAAAGTCTCTGAAGGACAGGAACCCCCAGACCCGGCTGGACGAGGGCGTCGCAGTCTGCCCTGGCCCCCGCCCCAGGTCGCAGGCCTCGGGCCCCACGTGGGAGCAGAGGAGCGACGACTCAGGGGCCTCCTCCGCGCCCGCCCAGCCTGGGGCTCGGGGCTCTGCCCGCTCTGCAGCAGGAGCTGCCCGGCCACGGCACCGCGCGCGCCCGGCAGGGCCCGGCGAGGCCTGGGAGTCACGTCCCCAAGCAGAGGCAGCGGAATCCAGCAGGAGCTGCCTGTGACAGCCGAGACCCGTCACCGGGCAGAGTGTGGCCACCTGAGAGCGTGTCTGGCCACCCGGCCGGAGGAGAGCCGGGCCCCTGGGGCCGGGGTCCTCTCCACCAGCTAGCCCAGGTCGCGGGCGCCGCTCCCAGCCACCACAAAGTCTTGAGGCCACCTGTCATCTCCATTAATGTGGAAAAATCATCAGGCTCCGTCCGGAGACCCCGATCGTAAAGCCGCAGGTCCCCCGGGGTGCTGGCCAGGCCGGCGCGCGGCCTCCACGGAGGCTGCTGGCGCCCCGCCCCCGCCCTCCTCCCCCGATCGATTTTAGGAAGGTAGCTCGGGGTCCGTCAATGTTTCCGCCACCGCTTTATGCCCCTGTTTAAAAATTCTTAATTAAGCAGGTTTTTTCTGTTTACACTTGAACTAATTACACTCTTAAAACCAACAATAAAACACCAGGCTCCGGCTGTTAGAGGCTGCGGGTAGCCCGCGGCGCGGCCGTCGGGGCAATTCAGGAACTGGGCCCTTGCACGGGAGATAGGATCGCCGGGCGGCAGGCCGGTGCCGGGCTCCGCTCAAGAGGGTCCCGGGCCTTATCCGCCTTCCGAAGGGTGGGGTGGGGACAGCAGGCGGCCACGGCCTCGCTTCCGCCCCCGGGCAGCTGACGGAGCTATTGATCGAGGCCCACGCCCCGGCCATCCTCTGGGGCATCCCCGGAAGGCCGGGCCTGTGCCAGGGAGGCACAGGGGGAGCCGGGGACAGAGGCCGGCAGGACCCAGGCCCATGCGTCGGGGCCGGGGCAGCAGTGGCTCTGGCCAGGGCCTCGTGGGCAGGTTGGCGGCCCTGCTCCAGGGAGCGTTCAGAGGGCAGGGGCTTGGCGCTGCAGGCCGTGAGCAGGCCCAGGCCCCACCAGCGTCCAGAGCAGGCCCTGCCCTCGGTGCCTGGGGCTCCTGCCCGGACGCAAGCCCACGTGGCCTCCTCCCCACAGGCCCCTCTGCCAGGCGCTCCGGGAGCCACCAGAGCTGCTGGCCTGGCGGCTGCTTGGTCCAGAACAACCTCGGCCCCGTGAGCCCCACTGACCCAGGCCAGCCCCACGGCCACCCCGGAGGGCTCCCAGGCCTGATGGCAGCCTCCCGTGCACTTGGGGGCCCTGGGAACACCTCAGGGCGAGTCGCCGAGCATGCGTGGCCAGCCTGGCCTCTGTGGAGATGGCCAGCAGGGTCCCGGCCTGAGGGCTCTCTCCAGCCCCGCCCCAGCCGCGAGCCCTGGCCACAGTCCCAGGCCTCTCCCGCCAGCCGCAGCCCTGGGTCCCTCCCTGCTGGAGAGGCCACCTTCCACCCTGCCCTGCGCCCTGCTCAGGCCCTCCAGCGTCCCCGAGTCCTGCCCAAGGCCCACAGCACCAGGCCTCGACCCTGCCTGGCCTCCTCGCCCGCCTCCCGCGGTGGCTTGAGTTCAGGCTCCCCTGCAAAGGCCAGAGTGGGCCTTCCGGTTTGCGGGTAGAGGGTCTCGTGGGGCTTGCCCAGCACCACAGGCTGCACTGAGTGGGCACCACTGTGTGCGGATCAAGCTTTGTCTATGAGAACGGGCCGGGGGCCGACATGGCCCAGGGCAGTGGTGACCGACCCCTGGGGGAGACCACCCCAGTGCTGGCTCCGGGGCTCACGCCCGGGACGCGCCTCCCCTGCTCCGGACCTGGGGCGGCCCATGCCTGGGCCGCAGGGAAGGCTCTTCCAGGACTCAGACTGGCCTCTGCAGCCGCGCCCTCCGCCTCCATCACCAGGCAGACTCCTGCTCACCCTCAGAACCCCAGCTCCAGTGACCCCTGCTCTTTGAATCCTTGCCTGGGTCCTGAGCTGGGTCTTGGCTGTTCCTGCGCCACTCTCAACTGCCTCGGGTCCTCTCCACGCACCAGGCCTGACCACCTGGGCCTGGGGACATCGGTGTCCGGCACTCTGCTCCCCACACCTCGGGCCAAATCCTTGTCAGCTCTGGGAGTGGGCTCTGGTGGCCGGCCCCCCCCTTCCTGCAGCGAAAGTCTCCAGCCAAGTCTCGGACCTGCGCCCCGCCCAAGTCCATCGTGAAGTGTCTCCTGGGGTCCCGCCTGGAGGACTCACAGTCCTCTCAGGCTTGGAGGACTTCGGCTTAGGTAAGAGCCCCCCACAGCACACAGTAGGTGTCCAATAAATGCAGAACACAACCACTGCCTCTGCCTCCTCCCACACATCGTCTGTCCAGGCCTGCACTGCTTCTTTCTCTTCACATTAATTTCTTTTTTTTTTTTTTTGTACCAGGGATTGAACTCAGGGGCACTCGACCCCTGGGCCACACCCCCAGCCCGTTTTTGTATTTTATTTAGAGGCAGGGTCTCACTGAGTTGCTAAGTGCCTCGCGATTGCTGAGGCTGGCTTTCAACCTGCGATCCTCCTTCCTCAGCCTCCCCAGTGCTGGGATGACAGGCGTGGCCACCGCGCCCGGCTTCACATTAATTTCTTGAAACAACTGTTCGTTGAAATGGCCCTGGGTCCGTCCAGCCTGCCCGGCCCCTTGCCCGGGGACGCTGGGACTCGGGCCCTGTATCCACGGTCTCCAGCCTCCCGGGCTCGAACCCGCCGCGCGGTGCTCAGAGGTGCTGTGGAGGAAGAGGCCGGGCTCTGGTCACAAACGCCAGAACAAGCACGGCTCGGGGCCGAGCGCACTGGGCACAGTGGGCACACTGGCCGGTCGTCCCAGCTGCCCGCGCTGCCAGGAAGAGGAGGGCACGTCCCGGCAGCCTGGCTGCTCCTGTCTCAAACTGAAACGAAGGAAGGGCCCGGCGCGGAGCCGCACACAAGTCCGAGGAGGGGTTCCGAGCTGCCCTGTTGGTGCCCCTCCCTCCGCGTGTTCCCACTAAGGAGAGTCAGCCGGGACCAGGTCTGACCCCCAGGTGGGCACGCAGCCCAGGTCCAGGTGCACAGTGTGCCGGGGCTCCTGGGCACAGGCCTGCAGGCCGCTCACCTGCGCTCCTCGGGCTGGGTGGACCAGGGCCGGGCGAGCTGGGCCAGCCACCACTGAGCGGGCGAGCGCGCCAGGCGGCTTCCTGCTCCCGTGCACAGCGGCCCTCTGCCCTGCACCTGGCACGCACGGGGTCTCTGCCTGCTGTGGGCACCGGCCGCCGGAGGGTGCCAGGCGGCTCCCTGTCCCATCAGACGTCACTGACACGGGTTCAAAACCCACTTATCAGAGAACGAAGCCGGCAACAGGACCTGAGCCCTGCATGGGCTGCATCCCCAGGACGTTGCCCCAGAAAGCCCGGCACACAGCAGGCACTCAATAAATGCTTGCTGAGTGCGTAGAGGACTGAGGGAGGTCGGAGGCTCAGTGTGTCCGCAGGAAGGACCGGCAGAGTCGGGACGAGGGAGGCTGCACGGCCCGCTCTGGGGGCTCAGGATGGGGCTCCCAAAAGCTGTCCCCACAATCTGGTCCTGGTCACTCTTATGGCAAAGGAGATGCAGGTGGCATCAGGGGAGCCCCTGAGCTGGGGCCACCTGGGTCACCACAGGGTCCTCCTGAGAGGAGGCAGGAGGGCCAGGCCAGAGGGCCTCAAGACGCTGCGCCGCTGGCCTGGAGCTGCAGGAGGGGCCGAGCAGAGGGCTGCGAGGCCTCGGGAGCCAGGGGAGGGGGACAAGGACTGTCCCTGGGCCTCGGGAAGCCGGCCTGCTGCTTCTGGGTCTGGCCAAGGAGGCCTGTGCGGACTCTGACCCCCAGACCCACAAGCAGATGAACGTGTCTCTTGGAACCACTCAGTCTGTGGTCATTTGTCACCGCAGCTGCAGGACCCAGGCAGGTGCCACCTGGACCTGGAGCAGGGGCCCTCTGGCTCCACTCACCCCAGCCCGCGGTCTGCCCACCGCCTCTGCCGGGCGGACCTTTATCTCCCGAGCACGCAGGTCGAGCCGGGCTGCAGAGGCCCCCGGCGGCTCGGGCCTGTCTCTGGGCTCTGGGGGCCAGCAGGAAGAGGCCGGCTCCAGGCCAGGCCAGCGGAGTCTGGGCGCCTCGGCGAGACCCGGGCTCGGGGTAGAAGGGCTGGAGTGCGGCATGGGGAGCCCGGGCTCGTCCCCAGGAGCAGAGCCCCAGCCCCGACTGCGTCCCGTGGCGCGGAGGCTCTCGGAGCCCTGCGGGTCCCGCGCGGGGTCCCGCCCCAGCAGGCCCCTCCTCTCCAGGTCGCAGCCATCCACAGCCTGGCCTGAAGGGTCTCTGGTGACGTCTGCTCTGACAGGTGTGAACCCGGGGTTCATGGCAGAGATCACAGCCTGGACGTCGGCGAACCATGAGAGTGACTTTCTGGGGACACCCCAGGGCTGGGGACGCGCCTGGAGGCTGGGGACAGTGAATCCTGAGTGGTGCTGTGGGCTGGGGGCACTGCCGTGCCAGAGCCCGCCTCTCGGCCCCGCTGCCTGCAGGGTCCTGGGCCCTCCTCCTGGCGGGCAGGTGGGGGCGCTGGAGGGTGGACCCCCAGCCGAGGGCCAGGGCCCCTGCCCGCCTGCACCGTGGCACGGACACCTCAGCCTCCATCGCTGGACGGCCTCAGGGCTGCCCCAGGGCTGCCCGCCAAGACTCCGGAGCCCCAGTCGCTGAGGCCACCTCCTGGGGCCGGGCAGATGTTCACTTGGCGGAGGCCCCTGTCCTGCTCTGTGTCCTGCATGGCCGTCAGGCCTGAGCCACAGAGAAGACAGGGGCCAGGTCTCAGTGCCGACCCCAGCATGGAGAGGGCCTCCAGGCAGGACAGGAGGACACAGACTGTCCCAACTCACCCAGCGAGGGTGAAGGCCTGGCCACGGGCAAGGGGCAGCTGGGGTCCGGCCGGGGTGGGGACCCTGGGCTGGGGCCGCGCCCACCCGAATTCCTGCTTGGCGCCTGGCGGGGAGCACTTCTGGGAAGGTGAGGGTCCCTCAGGGGCTCGGCTCTTCTCAGACCCCTCCCCAGGCCCGTCTGGGCCAACCCCCGCACTGGGGCCTCTGCAGCCCCAGGGCTGTGGGGACAGGGAGGGCCACCAGCCCTGGGGTAGGAGGGAGGAGGGAGGAGGGTAGAAGGAGGAGTGTTGCCGCCTGAAGCGATGGCCGCTTGGAGCAACGAAGCCGCGGGAAGAAGTTCAGAGGCAAACTGGAAACAAACAGCCTTTTTATTCTGATAACTTTTCTCTCTGGCTCTAACAACGACTAACACGCACACACACACCACCAAAATGGCGCAGACCTGATCAGCAATCTCGCTTAAGTCCCGCGAGATCTCGGCCAAGTCCCGTGAGACTGCGGAAAGCGGCAACAGCCAAACATCTCCTTGGCCCTAGTCAACCGCAATCTTAGCCATCTCCGCAAACAGGGCTCCTGCAGAGGAGGGAGAGAAGGGGAGGAGGGAGGATGGAGGAGGGCGGAGGGCGGAGGAGGAGGAGGAGGGAGGAGGGCGGAGGGAGGAGGGAGGAGGGAGGAGGGCGGAGGAGGAGGAGGAGGGAGGAGGGTGGAGGGAGGAGGGAGGAGGGAGGAGGGAGGAGAGGGAGGGAGGAGAGAGGAGGAGGAGGGGAGGGAGGAGAGGGAGGAGGGAGGAGGGAGGAGGGAGGGAGGAGGGAGGAGGGCGGAGGGAGGAGGGGCGGAGGGCGGAGGAGGAGGGAGGAGGAGGAGGGCGGAGGGAGGAGGGCGGGAGGGAGGAGGGCGGAGGGGCGGCGGGCGGAGGAGGGGGGAAGGAGGAGGAGGGAGGATGAGGACGGGGAGGAGGGAGGCAGAGGGAGGAGGGCGGAGGGGAGGAGGAGGGAGGAGGGCGGAGAGAGGAGGGCGGAGGGAGGAGGGAGGAGGGAGGAGGGCAGTAGGAGGAGGCGGAGGGAGGAGGAGGAGGCAGAGGGAAGGAGGGCGGAGGGCGGAGGAGGAGGAGGGGGCAGAGGAGGGCCGGAGGAGGAGGGAGGAGGGCGAGGGAGGGGCAGAGGAGGGCGGAGGGCCGGCGGGAGGGAGGAGGAGGGAGGAGGGCGGAGGGGAGGAGGGAGGAGGGAGGAGGGCGGAGGGGCAGAGGAGGGTGGAGGGAGAGGAGGAGGAGGGCAGAGGGAGGAGGAGGGAGGGAGGAGGGCGGAGGGAGGAGGGAGGAGGGCGGGAGGAGGGGCGGAGGGAGGAGGGAGGAGGGCAGAGGAGGGCGGATAGGGGAGGGAGGCGGAGGAGGAGGGGCGGAGGGGGCTGGAGGGGAAGGAGGGGCGGAGGGGAGGGCTTCGTCGTCGGGCTAGGCGGCGGAGGGAGGAGGGCGGCGGGGGCGGAGGGCGGCGGAGGAGGGAGGAGCCAGCAGCCCGTTTTGCATAAGGGGTTGCACACCGACCCCTGCGCCCAGCTGTGGCCCAGGGAGCTGAGGCTCTGTGAAGCCCAGTGGTCTGCTAGTGGGGACCCCAACGTAGGCCCAGCAGCCTTCAGGAGTCCCAGGGTCCAGGCTCGGCCTCCCTCACCGTCCATTTCGAACAGCTGTGAAGACTCTTTCTCAAGTGCCCGAGGGCAGAGCCAAGGGGCGGAGCACAGGTGTCCGGTGTCCACTCCCACCCGGTGGGGGTCCCCCTCCTCCCTGTGCCTGTCCTGGCCACACCAGTGGGTGACCGCCCTGTGCCACAGCTGGGTCGGGAGGCGGAGGCCCAGAGCTGGAGGAGGCGTCCTCCCGGTGGAGTCCGGGTTCTGTGCCCCGCAGCCCCTGCCCTGCCCCGAGCCCCCGGTGGACGTCTGGCCAGTTCCGTCTCAGCCCAGCCTGGCACCCAGGGGTGGGCCCTAGCAGGGGTTTGCACCAGCTGCCCCTGCCTGCAGAGCCCCCTTAGAGCCCCCTGGCGTGGCCCGCTGGAAGCCCCCACAACGGGAGGGTGGACCGGGCCAGCCGGGGGTCCTGGCCTGGCCCCTCACCATCGGGGACACCCGGGGTCCGGGAGCTCGCCCCCCACACACTGCCGTCCACGCCGCCCCAGGCCCAGAGTTGTGGGGCCTTCCTACTCCCGCTGCCCGCCTGCGCCTGGGCCTGGGTGCAGCTCCTGTCTCGGTGCACGAGGCCTGGGTCGGACCCGGGACTGCAAGTAAGTCACACACGAGATGACCTGATCTCCGCGAGCCGCGGCGGCACACGTGACCCTCCCTCTGCACCCGTCTCCCCGTTCCTGGCTCCCTGGCTCCCGTGTGGACAGTGCCTGCCCTGTCTCCTGCCAACCTCCTGCCTGCAGTCCCAGGACATCAGAAGGGCCTGGTCCAAAGGCAACTGCCCCAGGGCTCCTGCTCCTCCGCGACACTGCTGCCCGGCCAGAGGTCCCCCGGTCTTTGCTGCTCTCCCCACCCCTGCCCAGGCAGTGCCTGCATCTGTGCTGCTGCCTCAGGGCCTTTGCACAGCAGCTCCTCAGCCTCTGGTCTCCACCTCCTCCAGCCTCAGTTGATCTACTGGGAAAGGAGGGAGGAATCGCCTGGGCCCCTGAGGATGAAGCTAAGGGTACTTAGCACCAGCTCAGGCCCATGACTGCTGCCCTGTTGCCAGGGTACCAACTACTGTCTGCCAGGCTCTCGCCTGGTGTCCTCTGAGCAGAGTCTCACGCTACAGATGAGGAACTGAGGCCCCGAGAGGGACTGGCCATCTACAGACCCCCTCGGGGGCCGCCTTCCTCTGTTGGGCTGCGGGGGATGAAGCCGGGAGCCGTTCCCAGCCAGCGTCCTGATGCAGGAGCCCGAGAAGTCCTCGCACGCCGCGGCGGGGCCCGTGCGTCGGGCTGGACGGTCCACTGTGCCCAGGGCGCAGACCGCCGCACCGCAGGCCGGTGCAGCCGGGGTGTCTGTGGCAGGCCCTCAGTGCCCACCGAGGGTCCCAGAGTGAGGGCTCCTTGCTCCTGCTGACGGAGCGAGTGGCGGTCCTGAGGACAACCTGGGCAAAGTCCGGGCCCCGTGCAGTCCGGCCCCCTGCTGGAGACCCTTGATGGCTCCCAGGGCCTTGAGGGGAGGGCCCTGGGCCAGCAGGCTGGGTCTGACCCCTGGCCCTTGACCAATGCCCAGCTGGGTTTTCTCTCTGTGTGGTGCTGGGGCTGGACCCGGGGCGCTGCCCACTGGGCTACCCAGGGCTCTTTTTTTTTACTATTTATTTATTTGCTTTAGTTGTACACAATGCGTTTATTTGTACGTGGTGCTGAGGATCCTGGGCCGCACACGTGCTAGGCGAGCGCTCTGCCGCTGAGCCCCAGCCCCAGCCCTACCCAGGGCTCTTGTCCTGAGACTGGGCCGCACCAGGCTGGCCTGGACCCGTGCCCCTGGGTCCAGCCCCAGCACCCTGGCCCTTCCCGTCCAAGTCCAGCTCAGCCCACTGGGCTTCGGACCACCAGCATGGGCCGGCACGGCGGGGCGGACGGCTGGAGGGACGGCCAGCGGCGCTGGACTCTGGCTCACCACCATTGTCGCCAGGGCACTGGGGCTGCTTCCCCCCACATTGCAAACAGGCAGTGCAGGCAGAGGCTGGCCAGAGCCAGGACAGGGCTGCTGACCACCTCCCGGGGCCTGGGGACTTGCCGTGCAGCCTGGGTCCCAGCTGGAGCCCCGCCGCAGACCAGAGGCCCAGCCTGACTCTGCGTGTGTCCACTGCAGGCCTCCGGCAGCTGACCAGAGGCCTCCCTGGGTCTCCGCTTCCCTTACTGTGGGCCGGGGAGAGTGATGATGGCATTGGTGACAGACCGTGTAGGGGCAGGGTCCCCAGGCCCCTGGGAGACATGGTGGTCGCGGCTCCACGGACACGGCCCCCAAGGGAGCAGGGCTGGGCGAGGCTCTGGGGAGAAGGGGAGGGGAACAAGCCCAGCCCCACTCCAGCAGGGACAAGAGACGGCAGGGACAGGCAGGGAGCAGGCGCCAGGGAGCCCCAACCCTGCGTGGCCCACCCCTCCTTCCAGCTCCAAGCAGATACCAGGGAGCACCTAGCTGGGGTGTTTATAAGAGGCAGAATCCAGCCGGGCGCGGTGGCCATGCCTGTAATCTCAGCACCTGGGAGGCTGAGGCAGGAGGATCGCGAGTTCAAAGCCAGCCTCGGCCATGGCGAGGCACTTAGCACCTCAGTGAGACCCTGCCTCTAATGAAATTAAAGAAAGGGCTGGGGGTGTGTCACCCACTGGTCCAGTGCCCCTGAGTTCAACCCCCGGCACCACAAACACACAGACAGGCGGGACCCGGGGAGGGAGGCGGCCTGTGGCGTGAGCTTCCCTCTCGTGCCTCAGTCTGGGGTCCCCAAAGCAGAGGCCAGGAGCCTCCGTGAGGGTGGGCGAGCAGGAGGCACCGGAAGAAAAGCCAGCCATGAGTCGGTCCCTGTGCGGTTGGTCCCTGGGGCTTGGTCCCCTTGGGGGACTCCTCAGGGGTCCTGACAGCTGCCAGTGCTCGGGGACCAGCAGGGGACAGGCCAGCCTTCAGGGACCAGGAGCCAGGACCAGTGGGGGCAAGGCGGCCAGCAGGAGGGCGGCTCAGGGCAAGGCCGTGAGCCCAGGGTGTGTGCAGGGGTGGGGTCGGGAGGGGTCAGAGTGCAGAGGTCATGGTGGCCAGAGGAGTCTGGCCTTCTCCCCAGGGCACTGGGGAGCCCCAGTGGGCTCTGCAGCAGGGAGGCGGGAAGGGTGTGGGGGGCACAGGGCAGGAAGGACAGGGCCACGCCCGCCCTCCGAGCCGGCGCCCCGGCTGCCTTGGCCTTCAGGACTGGGGCAGGGGAAGGGGCACGCGGTCTCCCTCCCCAGCCTCCGCAGCTGCCAGGCCTCTTGCCTCCGCCCTGCCCAGCAGAGCATGGGTGACCCCCGGCCCCCGGGACATCTGCCGAGGCCCCCAGGCGCTGAGGAGCCCGTCCCTGCATCCAGGCCACCGAGGGCCTCGCTCTCAGCCAACGTCTTCATTACAGCACCGAGTTGTTTAAATAAATGAATTAATATTGACGAACCATCAGCGACCTAATAAATGATTAGTTAAGGCGCACATACATCACGCCGCGGGGACGCCCTGAGCCCTTAATTACTGCTGTGGAGGGGCCACTGGGCCACGGCCACTGCCCCGCAACCCCGCGATCCGGGCCCCGTCCTGGCCACCAGCACCCTGGGTCTGGGGCTGCCCCTGCTCTGCCAGCTCAGGCCCCACCCGCCACCTGCGGCCCAGGCTCGGCCACAGCCCAGCCTCCTGGCCTCCCTCCTGCCCCACGACCCTCCTGAGGCAGCCGGAGTTGGTGACCACCACGACGGCTGGGCATGCGCTCAGAAGCTGGCCCAGCCCGTGAAGCCCTGGGTCCCTCTAGCACCTCCCCACCAAGACAGGACGGGTCACAGCCGCCCTCGCTGCCCGCTCCGCCCCAGCATTTCAGAACAGCAACGGCTTCTCCCAGGCCCTGGGGCGCCCCTCCCGCCTGCTCCTGCCCAGGTCCTGCCTCCTGCCCAGGCCCGTCCCCGCCAGGAGCCTCTCCTCTCAGGCCACGGTTGGAGGGAGGGTCAGCTCCTCCAGGAAGCCCTCCCTGACCCCCGGGCCGCTGGGTCTTCGTGTCTCTGTCCCTGACCAGGAGCCTGGTGGTGGGACCTGGTGGGTCACCTGTGGTCCTGCGCTGAGGGGCTCGCTGCCGCTGCACTGGGGCACCGAGGCAGCAAAGCCTGCCTGGGCCCTGGGTTCTGCCGCCTGCCGGCCAGCTCCTCCCTACCAGGAGCAGGCCACCTGGCCTGGGCGCCCCCGCGATGGCCTGGGAGGGGCCACAGTCCCAGCAGAGATGCCCCCCCCTTCCTGCCCTGCTCCTGGCCCGGAGGGGAGGGAACTGTGAGGCCAGAGTGCTGTGGGGCGGCCTGCGGCCTCCGCACCCCTCAGGACCTGCAGGGGGACCCCAGCCTCCGGCCCTCCTGCTCCCCAGGGGACAGGGCCGCCGGGCCCCCAGCCAGGACCCAGGACCCCCAGCCAGGACACAGGACCCCCAGCCAGGACCCAGGACCCCCCAGCCAGGACCCAGGACCCCCAGCCAGCACCCAGGACCCCCAGCCAGGACCCCAGGACCCCCAGCCAGGACCCAGGACCCCCCAGCCAGGACCCAGGACCCCAGCCAGGACCCCAGGACCCCCAGCCAGGACCCCAGGACCCCCCAGCCAGCACCCAGGACCCCCAGCCAGCACCCAGGACCCCCAGCCAGGACCCCAGGACCCACCAGCCAGCACCCAGGACCCCAGCCAGGACCCAGGACCCCCAGCCAGGACACAGGACCCCCAGCCAGGACCCAGGGCCCCCAGCCAGGACCCCAGGACCCCTAGCCAGGACCCAGGACCCCCCAGCCAGGACCCAGGACCCCCAGCCAGGGACCCCAGGACCCCCAGCCAGGACCCCCAGGACCCCCCAGCCAGGACCCAGGACCCCCAGCCAGCACCCAGGACCCCCAGCCAGGACCCAGGACCCCCCAGCCAGGACACAGGGCCCCCAGCCAGGACCCCCAGCCAGCACCCAGGGCCCCCAGCCAGGACCCCAGGACCCCCAGCCAGGACCCAGGACCCCCCAGCCAGGACCCCAGGACCCCCAGCCAGCACCCAGGACCCCCAGCCAGGACCCCAGGGCCCCCAGCCAGGACCCAGGACCCCCAGCCAGGACCCCAGGGCCCCCAGCCAGGACCCCAGGACTCCCAGCCAGGACCCCAGCCAGGACCCAGGACCCCCAGCCAGGACCCAGGCCCCCAGCCAGTACCCAGGACCCCCAGCCAGGACCCCAGGACTCCCAGCCAGGACCCCAGCCAGGACCCAGGGCCCCCAGCCAGGACCCAGGACCCCCCAGCCAGGACCCAGGACCCCCAGCCAGGACCCCAGGACTCCCAGCCAGGACCCCCAGCCAGGACCCAGGGCCCCCAGCCAGGACCCAGGACCCCCAGCCAGAACCCAGGACCCCCAGCCAGGACCCCAGGACTCCCAGCCAGGACCCCCAGCCAGGACCCAGGACCCCCCAGCCAGACCCCAGGACTCCCAGCCAGGGCCCCCAGCCAGGACCCCAGGACTCCCAGCCAGGACCCCAGCCAGGACATAGGGCCCCCAGCCAGCACCCAGGACCCCCCAGCCTGCACCCAGGGCCCCCCAGCCAGGACCCCAGGACTCCCCAGCCAGGACCCCAGCCAGGACCCAGGACCCCCAGCCAGGACCCAGGGCCCCCAGCCAGTACCCCAGGACCCCCAGCCAGGACCCCAGGACTCCCCAGCCAGGACCCCCAGCCAGGACCCAGGGCCCCCAGCCAGGACCCAGGACCCCCAGCCAGGACCCAGGACCCCCAGCCGGCACCCGGGGCCTTGGCAGCCCTGAGGGGAGGCCCGGGCTACCTGGTGGTTCGTCCACGCTCCTCTCCCTGCTCCCGGGGGTCCTCCGTGGCAGGAAACCCATGCCCCGGTGACAAGGCTGGACACAGGTCCCCATCTCTCGAGTCAGGGCTGGGTCGCAGCCACCGTGGTGTCCCTTCCCAGCTGCCAGATGGCCCAGGCTTTGGGGGTCCAGCTCCTTCCTGGCCTCCAGCCCAGGGCCTGCTGTGGGTGACCGTCCCCGGACGGCATAGCCCAGCCCAGCCGCGACAGGAGGCTTCCTGGGGGCTCAGGGAGGGGCTCTGTGAAGGTCCTGTGGCTCGGAGGTGCGGAGCCCCCAGGGCTCTGCCTGGGGCAGGGGCGCCTGGAGAGACCCTAAGGCCCAGAGGGCTGGGGAGGGGGACAGATGAGGCTGAGGCCAAGACGGACCCGGCAGGGTCTCAGGAGAGATGGAGGGGCTGAGGAGAGGCCACCGAGGTGGGGCCAGAAAGGGACCAAGGGAGAGCCAGAGGTGGAGAGAGGCAGGGGTGGCGGGCTCGGCGAGCCGCGGAGAGGGGAGGGCAGGGGCAGGGCCCGGCCCAGCCTCCGAGCTTGGGCCTCAGTCAGGTCATTAGGCTCCTGCTGTGTGCAGGGCCCTTCCAGTCTAGTGGAGTGGGCCTGGACATGGGCAGGCAACCCCCCAAGAAAGGACTGATGTATCGGAACCCTGTGGGGTGGGGCCCTCCCCCCTTCTTGTCCCCAGTGAAGTGGCTGAAGGTGGCGCTGTGTGGTTGTGGCCCAAACCAGCCTGAACCCAGTTGCCACCTGGAACCTGGAGGCCGAGTCTCCACCCCACGGCTCCTCCTGGGCTCCGGGGGCCTAGGTCCCTCCTGGTTCTTGCCTGCTTTCCCGTGTTCAGAGCCCTGGGAACTGCGTCAGGTCCCTTTCCCAGCAGGTGACCGCGGGGTCTGGCCTTGCGGGTCTGGGTTAAGGATCTCCCTACCTGGGCCCTGGCAAGCCCCTCCCAGCCTGAGCTCCGCGTCCCTGTGGACGGGTGACCACATCCCCTGCCCCGCAGGGCTGCTGGGAGGAGGCAGGGGGTAGCTGGAGCACACAGTCAGCACTTACTAGATGTGTGAGACAGGGCTACAGGAAAAGGGCTGGCAGGGCCAGGAGCAGACAGAGCCCGTCTGAGCTGTTTGAGTCGCTCCCAGAAACACTGCAGCCAGCACCGTCACTCAGCAGGGGACAGATGGGGAGCACCGGACCCGAGGGTCTGGATGGGTGTGGCGGGCACGGGGTCAGCTCTACTGCGCTGTGGACAGGTGAGGGGGCCTGGGGGCCAGACTGGGCATACAGTAGGTGCCCAATGAGTGTCAGCAGCTGCACAGGCACACGTGCAGCCCAGGCCTGTGGTGGGAGGGACCTGGCCCTGTGGCCCATCCCCAGCCCTGCCCTCAATCCCGCTGGGCTGACCCCACTAGGGGCTGCCAGGAAGCAGCTGCAGCCTGCCTGGCTTGGCTCAGCCCCTCCCGCTCCCCTGCGGGGTTTCGCCATCTGTGCAGTGGGCTGCCGTCTCCCCACGGACTGTCCCACGAAGGTCAGGGAGCGTGTGTGAAAAGAGCGCACAGTAGGCTTTCCACGTGTGCGTGAATAGCTCAGCTCCGGGCTGTGCAGCACTGCGGAAAGACACCGCGGGCCGCGCCTCAGTTTCCAGACCCACAGAATGGGCCCCGTCTTCCCGGGCAGCTTTGGGCCGGGCTGCCCCAGGGGCGTGCCCCAGGCTAACGGCCCTGCATTTACAAGAAACCGGTGCAGGTTTCCCCAGCCTGTTCCCAGCCCGATAATCTAATCGCGTTTCCAAGGCGACGATCAATAACCCCGCAGCGTCGCCAAAATGAGGTTCTTAAAGGGGCAGCAGCCTGCCCAGCCTCCCGCGGGCCCCCACAGGGCCCGGAGGACTCCCCGCTGCTGCTCCTCTGGACTCCCCTGGGCCACAGGCAGAGCTCCCCGAGTTGTGGGTGCCCCTCATGGAGACCCCAAGAGTGCTTCCCGTCGCCCAGGTGGAGAGCTGGGGCCTGGGGAAGGCGGCAGGCCAAGACGTCCAGGGCTCCCCCTCCTGTGCTGGCCCCAGGCCCCTTGGGCGACGCCCTGCTCCCCACAGCCACCCCGGCGACCTGTCCCAGGATCCACACAGATGCATTTAGTGATCAGTGTCCCCCAGGCTGGCTCATCGACTGGTAGGGCCCTTGTGGCCCCAGCAAAGCCAGGATGTCCTTCATGGTGTCCCCACAGGACGGAGGGCAGGAGGGAGCCAGCGAGCTCTATGAGGCCCTTGTCTCCTGCGAGCTAGGTCCTCTCCTGGCTGCTCAGGGGTCGGTGCAAAGACCAGGTCCCGGGGCGCTCCTGCCCTGCACAGAGCCCTTGGGGGGCTCTGCCAGAGGAGGCATGGAGGACCACAGGTGGGGCACTGAGGAGCCCCCCAGAGGGACGGAGGACAGGTGGGGACACGGGAGTCATCTGGAAGGGGACATGAGGACAGGTGGGGACACAGGAGTCATCTAGCAGCGGGGATGGAGCTTGCCTGCAATCTGCCCGGAGGCCTTCTAGGTGACTTCCAGTGCCAACCCTGTCCCCTGTGTGACAGGCCGATGGACGCCCCGCTGCCCTGTTCGCCCAGGAAGCTGGGGTGAGGGCAGAGGTCTCCTCCGCAGTGAACCGGGCCACGTCCACGCAGGTTAAGTGGCCCCCGCCTGGGCTTGAAGTGTCAAGGCCAGAGCATCTGTCCCCGTGGAGAAACTGAGGCCTGGTGCATGGTCACTTCGTCGTGCAAGTCCCATCCACCACCCTGAGCTCCCCGGCCTCTGACCCTGCCAACCCCCTGGGCACAGGCTACCTCTGCTGAAAGAGGCCTGTCCTCTGCAGGTGACCCCAGAAACCCGGGCCTGACCCCACTTCCTCCTCGCCACCTTCCGGGTCCAGGGTCAGGGGTGAGAGGGGATCGATGCGAGCTGACCCCATGGCCGCTGTTGCCAAGGAGATGGTCCCTGGGGCTGGGCAGGGCCAGGACCGGGGAGGGAGGGGACAGCGGGAAGGAGAGCAGCTAGCAGGTCCTCTGCTGACTGCCACGGGCCTCCCCGTCCTGGAGGTCCCCTGGGGACCAGCCGCCGGTGGGCAGGCGTCGCTCTGTGGACTGGGCTCGAAGTCCAGAGGCACCAGCCACTGGCAGCCGCCTAGGAGGGCTGGCACAGGGCTCAGCCATGGAGCGTCCCCCTGCCCGCTCTCCATAGTGGCTTCTGGCCCACGCACCCCCAGAAGATCAGGGAAGGTGTCCTCAAAGAGGGGCCAGTGGTGCAGGGTCCTGCGGGGCGGGTAGGAGTTGCCGGGTGGAGACATGTGGAGGAGGGAGGCAGCCCCTGCCCTGAGAGCGGGAGGGCGGGGTGTCAGAGACGCCCCTCGGGCAGGCTCTGCAGGTGCAGATGGGCTGTCTGTGGTCGGGTCGTCCAGGACGCAAACAGGCACCGCACCCAGGTCACACGGGAAAACCTGCCACGGTGCAGTCGTGCACACACGCACGCTCTTCGCCAAGTGCAAACGTGCAGATGCGTGTGGGTGTGTGCAAATATGGCTGATTTGCACGAACGCACGCAAGCACAGCGTGTGCACACAGGAGCTGGCCAGCCTGTGCACCAAGCAGACACGTGGGCGCTCCACGTGCAGGAGCGCGGTGGACCCTGCTGGGGGACAGCACGTGTGGCGGCTGGACGGGCTGAGCATCGCGTGCAGACGGCCACAGCGCACGTAAGTGCCCGCCAGGTGACAGGTGCAGGAGTGTCCACGTGCCAGTTGCTCCTGCGAGCCTGGCCCACAGGCGCACCACGCAGGCCCGCCGCCCGCCCCTCAGATTTCTGGACGCCGCGCGCCCCCTGGTGGACATGGCCCCCCTGCAGACGCAATCCCTGCAAGCACCAGGTCCAGGTCCCCTTGCCACCCAGGGTCAGTGTGGGTTAGAGTGGACAGGCCGGGTCAAGACCAGGGTCCGAGGGGTCACGGGAGGGCAGCCCAGGTAGGACCCGGTTTCCTTCTCACACTCCAGCTCTCTCCTTCCCGCCTCCCACTGGCCCTGCCAGTTGGCATCGCCCTACCAGGGGCGAGGTCCGGGCTTTCCTGAGCCCACCTTCTGCCCGAAGGGGGGGACTCCCACCCCTCAAGAAGGCCGGCAGACTCACCCCAGGCGCCAGCAGGTGGCAGCGTGCGCCCCAGTGCACCCCTCCAGCCTGAGCCCGGGATCAGGGAGCCCCCAGCCTGCCCCACCCCATGCCCTGGAGTTTGGGGAGGGCAGGGTCTGGGGGCCCTGTGTGACCCTAAGCACCCGACCTTGAGGTGCCGCGCCTCGTTTTCCCCCCCGGCATCAGGAGGGAAACGTGGACTGACTCCTGTCCAACCAGGATGGCGCAGGACCCGCGGGTGCTGGGGGGGGGCCGGGCCTGCAGCAGGAGCAGGGCCAGGTGGGCACCCACGCCACGGTCCAGGGGCAGCCCCGGGACAGGCACGAAAGACCCCCACGAAGTCCAGCTGGTTTGGGGACTGGGGCTGCTGAGGGCCCCGGGTTTTGTCCCCAAGGCAGGAGATGGGGAGGATGACTAAGTCGGGGGTTTATGTAGGGGATAGAACCCAAAATTTCTGACACAGAATGACCTCCAATTCCCAGCTTCGCAGATGCGCACACTCAAGACAGGCCCCCGGGCGGGGGGGGGGGGAGATCCCAGAAGCCCACTTCCCCTGGCTGATGCCAAGGTGCAGGCTCCAAACCCAAGGGTGGCAGAGACACCAGGACCCCTGTCAGCCTGGGAGGGAGGGTGTCATGACCCGGGTCACTGTGACTGCCAGGCAGGGGTGGCTCCAGGGGCAGAGCCCTGTACCCCAAGGCTGACCCCCAGGCCCACTGCTCCCCCACCCTCGGTGGTTTCCGAGTTTCTGCGCCTTTAAAATAAGGCAGCAAAATTAGCAGCTCTGCTGTCATTAATATGCAAAAATGCAAATCAGGAGGTGATTAAGCTGCAGCCCCCAGGACATTGCTAGGAAGGATTCCATTGTCAGACAGGTTTGGGGGTGGAAGAGCTGGCAGGGTGCAGGGCCAGCGCCCTCCCCAGGTCCCACACAGCCACTGTGACCCACCTTCCCCAGGGCCGGGCAATGGGGCCTCAAGGGGACATGGGCACAGGCAACCTCACTGAGACCTGCAGGTGGGGACCAGGAACTCGAAGAGGGCCAGCCTCAGGGCCTTTCCACTGGCCATGCCTCCACCCAGGGTCCTTCCTGGCCTGATCCGGGACAGCTTGGAGGCCTGAGGTGACCTGTCCGGGAGGGCTCCTGCTGCAGTGGCCAGGGGCCCGGAGACAGACTCGCCCGGGAGCTCCCGCCCAGAGGCCCTGACCCCAACCCGCAGAGGGGAGCGGGCTCTCAGGAGGGCACAGGGGGGTCCTGGCAGGGGCAGCGCTGCAGGGGCTCACGCACCTGGGCAGAGGGAGGGAGGCTAGAGATGAAGGACAGGCACTGCAGGCAGAGAGGCCCAGAGGCCGCCCCGCCCTCCCAGCAGAGGCCCCCATCTGGCCCCCAGCCCGCCGCCAGCTGCCACCCTCCCCCTGCTTCCCCCCCCCCCGGTGGGGGTGGGGGGCCCCAGCTGCCACTGCCACAGGCTGGCCCCTGGGCGGCCCACCAGCTGCCCAGGGACCCCGCGGTGCTCCGGGTCCGGGAATGTCTTGGCTGGGCGTCTGGCCCCGTGTGACCTCAGCCCCCTCCTGCGGGCCTCAGCTTCCTCCCTGTGGAGTGGGGACCTCACCCCCCGCCTCTCACCCCTGAGGCCCCGGCTGGACCTGAACAGAAGCCAACCAGGCTGGGCAGGAGAGGGCCCTGGACGTGGCTGTGGCGGGGGTCAGCAGGCCAGCATGGAGGGTGCCCTGGCCAAAGCCCCAGGGGCGTGAGCAGCGAGGCGGGGGGACAGGGCCACAGAGAGCAGGCCAAGAGCACAGCCCTCAGGGGCCTGGCCAAGGCTCCCCCTGCCTCCCCGGATCTGCCCTCCGCCCACCGGCCTGCCCTGCCCAGCTCTGGCCAGGGCGTCTGCGTCCAGCTCTGCCTCCCTGGGTGGGCGTCACTTGCCCTGGCCAGGTCACCCACAAGCCCAGGTGACACACAGGGCCCAGCAAGACCTGCCTGGCTTCACTGCCTAGGTGTGTTGGCTGGCTTGTTTTCCCACCCCTCACGTTGACCCCAGGGCCTTGCCCGAGCCAGGCAGGCACCCCACCACTGAGCCACCAGGCAGGCACCCCACCACTGAGCCACACGCTTGCCAAGTTGCCCAGGCTGGCCGTGAACGTGCCACCCTCCTGCCTCCATCCCCCGGCGGCTGGATGACAGATTGCTTGCTTTTCTCTGTGCATACTGCAGATGGAGGCCAGGCAGCCTGGAACCCAGTGCCCTGTCCTGCTGGGGGGCTGGCTGGGGTGGGGAAGGGCCACACCACACCCAGACAGCCCAGAGCAAGAGGGCAGGGCTGAGACAAGGAGCTGGGCACCCCCGGGGTCTGAGGCCGGCCTCGGCACCAGCCTCCACCAAGCAGGAGGTAGGGACCAAGAGGCCAGGGTGTCCCCATGCAGTCCCCTGCCCAGTTCCTTCAGGCAGCACTTGGGGAAGGGGCTGCCGCTCCGTGATCCCCCAGCACCTGCCAGGGGCCCAGAGGCTCAGCTGCAGGGCGCCATGTGGCAGTGGCCAAGACCACCTCGTCCTCCTCACCACCTCCTCACCACCCTCCTCACCAACCCTCCTCACACACCCTCCTCCTCACCACCTCCTCCTCACCACCCTCCTCACCACCTCCTCCTCACCCTCCTCCTCACCACCCTCCTCCTCACCCACCTGCTCCTCCTCACCACCCTCCTCCTCACCCTCCTCCTCACCACCCTCCTCACCACCTCCTCCTCACCACCCTCCTCCTCACCACCTCCTCCTCACCCTCCTCCTCACCACCTCCTCAACACCGCTCCGCCTCACCACCCTCCTCAACCACCTCCCCTCACCCTCCTCCTCACCACCCTCCTCCTCACCACCTCCCTCACCACCTCCTCCTCACACCTCCTCACCACCTCATCCCTCACCCTCCTCCTCACCACCCTCCTCACCCTCCTCCTCACCACCCTCCTCACCACCTCCTCCTCACCCTCCATCCTCACCACCCTCCTCCTCACCTTCCTCCTCACCCTCCTCCTCACCACCCTCCTCACCACCCCTCCCTCCTCACCCACCCTCCTCCTCACCACCCTCCTCACCCTCCTCCTCACCACCCTCCTCACCACCCCCCTCCTCACCACCCTCCTCCTCACCCCCTCCTCACCACCTCCTCCTCCTCACCCTCCTCCTCACCCTCCTCTCCTCACCACCTCCTCCTCACCCTCCTCCTCACCACCCTCCTCCTCACCACCTCCTCCTCACCCTCCTCCTCACCCTCCTCCTCACCACCTCCTCACCACCCTCCTCACCACCCCCTCCTCACCACCTCCTCCTCACCACCCTCCTCACCACCCCCCCTCACTCACCACCCTCCTCCTCACCACCTCCTCCTCCTCACCTCCCTCCTCACCCCCCCTCCTCTCCACCCTCCTCACCACCTCCTCCTCCTCACCCTCCTCCTCCTCACCACCTCCTCCTCACCACTCACCTCCTCCTCACCACCTCCTCCTCCTCACCCTCCTCCTCACCACCCCCCTCCTCACCACCTCCTCCTCACCACCCTCCTCACCCCCTCCTCCTCACCCCCCTCCTCACCACCCTCCTCCTCACCTCCCTCCTCCTCACCACACTCCTCCTCCTCACCCTCCTCCTCACCACCCACCTCCTCACCACCTCCTCCTCACCACCTCCTCCTCACCACCCTCCTCCTCACCACCTCCTCCTCACCCTCCCTCCTCACCACCTCCTCCTCACCCTCCTCCTCACCCCTCCTCCTCACCTCCTCCTCACCACCTCCTCCTCACCCTCCTCCTCACCACCTCCTAGCCTCCCTCCTCCTCACCCTCCCTCCTCACCACCTCCTCCTCACCCTCCTCCTCTACCCTCCTCCTCACCACCTCCTCCTCACCCTCCTCCTCACCCCTCCTCCTCACCTCCTCCTCCTCACCCTCCCTCCTCACCTCCTCCTCACCACCTCCTCCTCCTCCTCAGCTCCTCCTCACCACCTCCTCACCACCCTCCTCACCACCCTCCTCCTCACCACCTCTCCTCCTCAACCACCTCCTCCTCACCACCCTCCTCACCACCTCCTCCTCACCACCTCCTCCTCACCACCCTCCTCCTCACCACCTCCTCCTCACCCTCCTCCTCACCCTCCTCCTCACCACCTCCTCCTCACCCTCCTCCTCACCTCCTCCTCACCACCTCCTCCTCACCCTCCTCCTCCCCCTCCTCCTCACCCTCCTCCTCACCCTCCTCCTCACCACCTCCTCCTCACCCTCCTCCTCACCACCAATCCTCCTCCTCACCTCCTCCTCACCCACCCTCCTCACCACCTCCTCACCACCCTCCTCCTCACCACCCTCGCTCCTCACCCTCACCACCTCCGTCCTCACCCTCCTCCTCACCCTCCTCCTCACCCTCCTCCTCACCACACCTCCTCCTCACCCCTCCTCCTCACCCTCCTCCTCCTCACCCTCCTCCTCACCCTCCTCCTCGACCACCTCCTCCTCACCCTCCTCCTCACCTCCTCCTCCTCACCCTCCTCCTCACCACCCTCCTCCTCCTCACCTCCTCCTCACCACCTCCTCCTCACCACCTCCTCCTCACCCTCCTCCTCACCCTCCTCCTCACCACCTCCTCACCTCTACCTCCTCCTCACCACCAATCCTCCTCACCTCCTCCTCCTCACCTCCTCCTCACCACCTCCTCCTCACCACCTCCTCCTCCTCACCTCCTCCTCACCACCTCCTCCTCACCCTCCTCCTCACCCTCCTCCTCACCTCCTCCTCACCCTCCTCCTCACCCTCCTCCTCACCCCTCCTCCTCACCACCTCCTCCTCACCCTCCTCCTCACCACCTCCTCACCACCTCCTCCTCACCACCTCCTCCTCACCTCCTCCTCCCTCACCTCCTCCTCACCACCTCCTCCTCACCACCTCCTCCTCACCACCTCCTCCTCCTCACCTCCTCCTCACCACCTCCTCCTCACCCTCCTCCTCACCCTCCTCCTCACCTCCTCCTCACCCTCCTCCTCACCCTCCCTCCTCACCCTCCTCCTCACCACCTCCTCCTCACCCTCCTCCTCACCACCTCCTCCCCTCACCTCCCTCCTCACCACCTCCTCCTCACCACCTCCTCCTCACCCTCCTCCCTCACCCCCTCCTCCTCACCACCCTCCTCACCACCCTCCTC
Source organism: Tamias sibiricus (assembly GCA_025594165.1). Taxonomy (NCBI): domain Eukaryota; kingdom Metazoa; phylum Chordata; class Mammalia; order Rodentia; family Sciuridae; genus Tamias; species Tamias sibiricus. The sequence goes on along the minus strand of CM046673.1, from coordinate 1,166,115 downwards.
CTCACCACCTCCTCCTCACCTCTCCTCCTCACCTCCTCCTCACCACCTCTCCTCCTCACCACCTCCTCCTCCTCACCTCCTCCTCACCACCTCCTCCTCACCCTCCTCCTCACCCTCCTCCTCATCACCTCCTCCTCACCCTCCTCCTCACCCTCCTCTTCACCCTCCTCCTCACCCTCCTCCTCGCCTCCTCCTGCTCACCCTCCTCCTGGCCAAGGCACTTCTGCTGCTCTGGCTTCTTCCTGAACACATAATGAAAATACTTAGAAACTGCAGTTTAGTAATGGAAACGCGGGGGCTGGCTATGGCTCAGCAGTGCCGCGCTTGTCTCACATGTGTGGGGCCCTGGGTTCGATCCTTAGCACCACATAAATAAAAATAAAGGTATTGTGTCGCCTACAAATAAAAAACATATTTAAAAAAAGAAAGAAATGGAAATGCTGGCTGCCCCATCTGAACATCCTGCCCCGTGCACTGGTGTCAAAGTGCCCCACTGTAAACGGGCACACTCACTAGGCACTGATGTAGGAAACATGAACAAGGCTAAGAAGAAAGAGAGGAGGGGTGCCGGGCGCGGTGGCCACACCTGTAATCCCAGCACTCGGGAGGCTGAGGCAGGAGGATCGCGAGTTCAAAGCCAGCCTCAGCAATGGCGAGGCACTTAGCAACTCAGTGAGACCCTGTCTCTAATAAAATACAAAAAAGGGCTGGGGATGTGGCCCAGTGGTCGGGTGCCCCTGAGTTCAATCCCCGAAACCAAAAAAAAAAAAAAAAAAAAAAAAAAGAGAGAGAGAGGGAGGGAGGGAGGAAAAAGAAGCGACAGCCACACGCAGTGGCCAGGCCCGTCGTCCAGAGACTCAGGCCTGAGGCAGGAGAGCGCGGGTCCCAGGCCTGCTCGGCAAGTCTGTGACATCCTGTCTCAAAATAAAACATTAAAGGGCTGGCGTGGGTGGGCGGTGGCTCAGTGGCAGAGCGGTCACCTAGCACATGCAAGGTGCTGGGTTCGATCCTCAGCACCACGTAAAAATAATAGATAAAGGTGTTGTGTCCCGCTACAACTAAAAAAAAAAATATTAGGGCTGGGATTGTGGCTCAGCGGTAGAGCGCTCGCCTAGCACGTGGGCGACCCGGGTTCGAGCCTCAGCACCACGTACAAATAAAACTCATTGAAAAAAACGCATTGTGTACAACTAAAGCAAATAAATAAAAAATACTTTAAAAAAATAAAAAATAAAAAAAATAAATATTAGAAAAATACTTTGTTAATCTACAACTAAAAAAACATATTTAAAAAAGGGCTGGGGATGTGGCTCGTGGTCGAGTGCCCTGGGTTCAGCCCCGGCATCACCAACAGCGCTGGGGAACCATCGGTGTGGAAGGGCAGGTGTGTTGGGCGAAGCTGGAGCAGCCCCGCCTGGAGGCGCCGGAGCGCACCCTTCTCCTGGAAATGGAAACGAGCCGCTTTCCTCTGGGGTTGATTTTCGTTCCCTTTGTGCCGAGCTGGGCACGGAACCCGGATTCCACCCATGCTGGTGGGCACTAACCACTGGCCGCCCCAGCCCCCTGGGCCCCCGTGAGTGCTGGGCACTGGCCTGCCTGCCTGTGGCAACTCGGGGCCAGGATGTGACCCCGACAGGGCTCCTCCTGGTCCTCTGCGCAGGATGGGCCTGGCCGGGCCTCCTGGGGGCCGGGGAGGCCTGCCGACCAGAGAATCCCAGTGCGCGTCACTTCTGAAGCGGGGTGTCACCAGGGGAACCCATCCCCCTCCTGGGGCCCCGCCTTCCCCGGCACACAAACTTCTCTTTTAAATTTTGTTTATCTATGTATTTATTTTGCAGCGCTAAGGCGGGACCCCCAGCCTCACACGTGCCGGGCGACTCTGCCCCTCCAGGCTGCACCCCCAGCCCCAGATGCTGATTTAAAAACACACTGAACACACGAGGAGGAGACAAGTCTGACAGCGGTCTCAGCTACTCCTGCTTCTTAAATAAGAATATAAAGTAAGAACTGAAACCCCCGCCCCCGCGGCCACCGCACCCCCGCACCTCCCCCTGCTCTTTCGATATCTGCTTTTTTCCTTTACAAAATCTTTCCCCCGAAAATGGTGTCGTGGGTCTCCACCCCGCAACTCCCCCAGGTCCTCCTGCCGCAGCGCTGATGCCTCCCAGCCCGAACCTGGCCCTGGCCGCTCATGGCAACAGAATGGCGTTCTCTGTAGGGTCCTCTTATGCACCCCCGGCCCCGGCCCCTTTTTTCTGTCTTTTACGTTTTCTTGCAGGACTGGGGATTGCACTCGGGGCCTTGCTCAAGCTAAGCAAGCTCTCCACCCCTTTTTATTTTATGCTGAGACAGGATCTTGCTACGTGGCCCAGGCTGAACTGGAACTTGTGATCTTCTGGCCTCAGCCTCCCAGGCTGCTGGAATGACAGGTATGTGCCACCTCACCCAGCTTCTATTACTTTTGTGTGAATTAACTGTTCATTCCTTTGCACAGTGCTCTGGGTTCTTTTTCTTATTGATTTACAGGAACTCTTTGTATATGCAGGACACAGATTCTCCATCTGTTACAACGTTGCAAACATTTCCCCACCAGCTATCTCATCTCACCTAGCTTCATCTGCAAGTTGGTTACCATCCAGTAGTGTTTAATGTTTATGTAGTCATATTCAAAGATTTTTGTTTCATTGTGCTGAGCTTTGTGCCTTTTCCAGCCCCCCAAAAGGACAGGAAGTGGTGGTTCTCCCCCCACTTCGTGGAGACTCTTGATCCCAGGAATCTGGGGAGCTCCGCTGAGTCCAGGTACTCCCCAACCACCTGATGCTGGGTGGACAGACCTGGTGGGGCCTCTCTGGGACTCTAGGGGGCTGCTGCTCCACACCACTCTTCTTTGAAAACTCCCAGACAAGTAGGAGTCAGGCCTGAGCTCAGAGGCCTAGGACCCTCAGAACTGACCAGCCCCCCCAAAAGGAGGAAGCAAGCCCCCCTCCTCCCTCCTGAACACCGACTTTTGCACCCTTATTTATTTCTTCTTCTCCCCACCCCGTGGGGGCAGCCCCAGCCAGGAGGAATCACATGTGGCCCGTGCAGCCTCTCGGGACCTCAGTCTCCTCCTCTGTGAATCGGGCCCAACCACGGCCCCTTCTCAGTGGGCCATGGGAGGGCCTGGGGCAGCATGGGGCATGACGATTTCCTGGTGGAGCGGGCCGCAGACACCCGTCCTGTCAGTCAGTCACCCATACCCCCTGGGGGCCTGGCCAGGGTGGTCCTCGGGACGCTGGCTTTGGTGCACGGCTCAGCTCGCCCCAGGTGGGGCCTGGGGACAGGGTCCCGGCCCCAGCAGCCCCACCAGGGTTGGCACAGCCAACACGTGGTGCAGAGAGGACCACACACAGACCTGGGCGGCCATGCTCACACCCCAGCCCTCGAGGAACCAGGAGACCCCGCACGTCACAGGCCCTGCTCCCTGAGTCAGAGTGCCACCGTGTGCAGGACCAAGACGGGGTCCCTTCCCTCGGGGTCCCGGATCTGGTGCCAGTGACCCCAAATCCCACAACACTCAGCTGAGAGATGGTGAGGTGGGTTGGGGCCTGGCCTGACCTGGGGGCCAGGAGGCGCCGCACTCAAGCCGAGGCCCTGAGGACCAGGCAGGCGTGGCCGGGCGCGCGGAGGGGAGGCGGTCAGAGGAGGCCAAGGCCGGCGTCTGGTGGGACATGGAGGCGGGCGAGCTGGCGGCAGGCAGCAGCTGGCGCCCCTGAGACAGGACCCCCTGCCCGCCTCGGCGGGGCCCAGCAGTGGTCAGCAATTCCCGCCCCACCTCTGGCTCCCGCTGGCTGCACCCCCTCCCCCCCCTTCCAGCCCCTCGGCCAGCTCCTGGGCCCTGTCACAGCCCTGCAGCCCGGGCTCCCGCCCCGAGTCCCCACCTTGATCCAGACCAAGCCCACAGGTCTGCGGTGCAGTCTGGGATCTCACCCCACTGCCGGCCTGCACTCCGCCTGGACCTCCAGCCCTCCTCCTGTCCCCCAGTGAGACCCAACAAAACCGCCCACCCCGCATGGCGCAGGCCCCAGGGACGTCCCTCAGGGCAGCTGGGAGGTCTAGGCTGGGCCAGGGCCTCTGGAGGCTCAGCCTCTGAGCACCGGAATAGCTGCCTCTGTTCCAGGGCGGAGCTCCAGAGCCCACCCCCCTCCCGGGAGGAAGGGGCTCCCTCAGGCCCAGGGTGGGCAGGAGGCGCCCCACCCCCGCTACTGCCGGCAGAGGTCAGCACGTGGGAGGGGCCTGCCGGCCTCCCTGTTCCTGCCCCCCCAGGGGCACCTGGCCAGGCACTGCCCAGTGGGCCAGATGCGGCGGTTCCCGTGTTCGCACAGGCTGTCCGGAATGTGCAGCACCAGGCCTGGGGGCCCCGAGTCAGGAGCCCAGGGCAGCTGGCCAGGGGACGGTGGGCGCTGCAGCAGGCGGCGATGGCCGGCGGCAGGGTGTGGGGGCAGGGGGGACAGCAGGCTGGCTGCACCCAGGACCACACCGTCCATGCCGAGGGGCTCAGCTGGGTTGGGGTTAGTCTCAGTTCAGGGCCAAGTCCAAGATCAGACGAGAGTTGGGGCTCAGCTTGGGGCTGGGGCTCGGTGGGACGGGGAGGCCCAGTCACTTGTTCCCACCCCTCCTGGCTGCACCAGGCTCCATCCGACGGCCTGGACACTCCCCTGGCGCACGGAGCTCTTGTCCCCGCCAGTTCCCTTCGCGCGCCCTGGGCCAGCCCCTCACCCCACACCCTCGGCCCCAGTGTCTCCCCCGCCCCTCCCCACTGGCGGCCACAGGGTCTTCACACAGCACAAACCAGGCCACCGTCCTCCTCTGCTCAAAGCCCACTGTGGTGGCTCCCGGGCCTTCCTGGGCCTTCCTGCAGTGTTCTGTGCACTGTCACCAGAACCTCTGCACCTGCCTGGGCCCTTCCCTCCAGCCAGGCCAGGCCCCGCCCTCTCCGCCCCGTGGCCCCGCCCCCTCCGCACCGGGCCCCGCCCCGTGGCCCCGCCCTCTCCGCCCGGGCCTCCTGGGTCTCTGCTGCAGCCTCCACAGACAGGCCCTGCCTGGCGCCTCGGGGCTGCCTCTGCCGCCCCGGCCTGGAGGCCCCCTTCCGTCCTTACTGACCCTACGTTCTGAGGCCACAGCCGGAGTCTCTGCCCTCGGGGACCTCCCCAGTGGGGCTGGGGGTGCCATGGGCTGCGCTCAGGCCACGGCAGGGGCTTCAAGGCCAGACCTCCCACCCGGTCAGCCACGCTGCCCAGCTCTCCTGGCCTGCTGGCCCCAGGGACAAGTCTGCATGGAGGCCGAGGCTCAGATTCTCATGGTGCCCTCCCTCCTGCCAATGCCCCGGACCAGCTGCTGAAGTTGTGAGCGGGCCTGGGGACACCTAGTGTCCCCAGCCTTCAGCTTCCATCTGGGTCTGTCTTGTTCGAGGGCATATTGGGCACGAAGCTCGGGCCTCACACACCCTGGGCGGGTTCTCTACCACTGTGCCACACCTGTCCACCTATGCCAAAGTGACCAGCGTCGGCGGCCACCCGTGTCCCAGGAGGCTCGTGGGCGTGGAGAACCTGCTTCCGTAAGCCCCGCAGGAGAACCGAGCCGGGCGGCCGAGGCCCAGGCTGCCCGGGCAGTCGTGGTGAACTTGGATGTCTGGGGTCGGCACACCGCGACAGGCGGCCCCCACCCCTTGGGGCCTTGGCTCCTGGGTGACCAAGCCGGGTGACTGCGAGCCGGTGCGGCCGCGGCCCTCCTCCTGCATGGATGCTGAGCAGGGGGTGAGGCAGGTGGGGTGAGGGGCTGTTCCACCCTGGAGAGCTCAGAGGGCCCTGCTTTGGAGAAAAGGGAGAACCCAAAGCATGAATCCGACTCCACCTGCTGCCTGCACACCTACTGTCTGCCTTCCAGAGCTTCTGCACCCTGCAGCTGCTGTCTCTGCGCTTTCCTGGTGGTAATTCATCCCTGACTTCATCTTCCCACCAGCAGTGGGTGGAGGTGTGCACACAGTAGGTGTGGCTGGAGGGAAGGGCGGTGGGTGGCAGGTGCAGAGGCTCTAGGACGGTGCCTAGAACACAGGCTGCAGTCAGGCGGGCGGGGCAGGCGGGCTGTGGGCTGCCCTCAAGGGCCCTGGCACCAGGCACCGGCAGCCTGTCCCAGTGCCAGGGCCCTGCAGGATGCATCCAGGCCTTGGGCTGGGCAGAGGTGGCAACCAAGCGGGCCCCCCAAAGGCTGTTCCGCCCTGTGACTCAGCCCAAGATGGCCTCCCGGGAACGACAGTGGTGGCTTGTGGGTTCTGGGAGAGCCTCCCAGCAGGTGTGAGCCCCAGGCTGCTCTGGGCCACAGGGGAGCTCTCTGAGCCTCCGTCTCCTCATCCGTATAGTGAAATGGATCACTTGGGCACGAGGACCCGAGAGCCAACACAGGGAGACTGGTCACATTTGGGACTAATGGGGGAGTGGTCTCTGACAGCTCTCCTTGCCCTGGAGGACAGGGACTGGAGTCAGCGGTGTCCCAGTGTCCAGCACCGACCCTGGTGTGCTGCCTGCACTTGAGGATGGGATGGTTTTGGAGTAGACGGTTTCTCCCTGTCCCTGGGTGAAACTGCAGAGTCACTCTAGGGACGCTGGCCTCAACTCTGTGGTCCGTCCCCCAGCATGGGTGGGGTGGTGGGCTGACCCCCACTGACGAGGCTGGGGGTCTCCAGAGGCCTCAGTTCCAGCTTTCAAGAACCCCCGAAGCTGGGGCTAGAGTGTGCCAGAACTGGTCAGAGGCCATCGGACCCGCGGCGTACGGGCGGGGGGCAGCCTTGCTCCAGAGCTGCAGGAGGTGCCTCCCACTTTCCTGATGAGGAAACTGAGCCAGAAAGTATCAAGAACTTGTTCAAGGTCTTGGCGTGGAGGCAGGAAGGACTGCACCCTCAGACCCACACCCCTCTCCGCAGATCAGGAGATGTGTGACCGTGGGCTGGAAAGGGTCCCGCCCAGGGGAGCCTAGCTGGCATGTGGCTTTATTAGGCACCCCTGTGCCTCAGCCTCCCGACACCCACTTTTCTTCCTTCCCTTCAGCTGTGCTCTCTGCAGCACTTAACTGTGAGCTGGGGGCTACAGACCAAGTGGGAAAAGGGTTCTGGGTGCCAAGTGAAGGGAGTTATTTCTCTCTGGGACCCCACGAGCCTTAGAAGGTGGTGTTCTCACTTACTGTTTTTAGTGTTCTGATTCTGCATGGCCCATGGTCCTCAAAGGCCAAAGAGCCGGCTGGAAGGAGGGGAACATTTGACCAAAACGGACACACAGCTGTGAATCACGGAGCTACATGCGGACTTGATTCAGTCCAAAATCTATTTTTGTTTTTTTTTGTGGTACCGGGGATTGAACTCAGGGGCATTCGACCACTGGGCCACATCCCCAGCCCTTTTTTTTTTGTATTTTATTTAGAGACAGGGTCTCACTGAGTTGCTAAGTGCCTCGCCATTGCTGAGGCTGGCTTCGAACTCGCCATCCTCCTGCCTCAGCCTCCAAAAGTGCTGGGATTACAGGCGTGCGCCACCGCGCCCGGCCCAAAATCTATTTTAAAGATGAATAAACGGAGACAGGCAGGCGAAAGCACAGCACGGGTTACACTTGGAGCTCTCTGATCCCGAAACGAAGCAAGCCTCGGTTTCCCCGCCAGTAAAATAGACACAATGTTACTTCCTGGCCTGGTATGCCCGTTCTCACTACACAGCATTCGGGCCCACCCCTAGAAACTCAGAGACAACCAAGCTGACACGTCCAGGCGGGCGGCCATACCAACCTGAGAATAAAACCTCAACACCCACTCCACCCCCAACACCGCTTCTCGCGGCCTCTCGCTCGGAGGCTCCCGCCTCTACCGTGGGGCGGGAACGGACTGAGGCGGGGCTACTTCACGAATGGCGAGAAGCCCCGCCAATCAAGATTTTACAGCTTCCTATTGGCTCTGCTTTATCTTTCAATCTCACGGGCTTCCGCTTGCGTCAGCTCGCGTGCACCTCCGCGTAGGAAGATAGTTCCAGGCTTGTTCTCGAACCTTGGCCGACAGATCTCCCTCGGGAGCACTCACTTCCGGATACAAGGCCCCGCGGAACTCAGAGTTCCCCCGGGGCAGCTCGGGAGGCCGAGGCGCGGGGCCGCGGCCGCGCGGACGTGGCGGAGGGATCCGCGGAGTGCCATCGGGCGGGGCACTGGGGGCGGGGCCCTACGGAGGCGGGGCGGGCGCGGGGCGGGGCGGACGCGGGCGGCGCGGGGCGGGGGGCGGAACATGTCTCCCGCCGCAGGAAGATGAGGCAGCGGCCGCCGCCGCGGGCATAGCGGGCCGGAGCAGAGCCGGACCCGAGGCGGGCGGCGGGCACCGCGGGCACCGCGCACCGCTGCCCCAGCGCCCCGGCCGGCCTCGCGGGGCAGCAACGCGGCGGGGGAGGGGCCGCCCACGCGCGCCGCCGCCGCCCACGCGCGACCCTCGGGGGCCCGGCCGCGACGCCCCTTTGTCCGGGGGGGCCGTTCATGCCGCCGCCCCCCGCGCGTCGCGTGCCGGGCCGCGCCGAGCAGGTAAACGCTCGGGGACTGGGGGGGCGTGCGGCGTCGGGGCCGCGCCCGGGACCCCTGGCGCTTTGTGCGAAGTTGACCGCGGGCTCCGCGGGGGACGCGGGGGGCTGGGCGCGGGCGCCGTGGGTGCGCGCCCCTCGGGCGGCCGGGGGTGGCCGGTCTCTCGGGCGGCATTGTTCTCCAACTTTGCGCGCCGGAGGGGGCGGCCGACGTGGAGGGGCCGCGCCCGCCCTCCGCCGCCCGCACTTGGGAAACTTTGCGCAGCCCGGGCCGGCGCGCGGGGGGGCGCCAGAGGGGTCGGCCAACTTTGCGGCGGCGTCCCGGACCCCAGTGCGGTGGTCCCAGGGCGCCCCTCCTCAGGGAGGGGCCCGGCCGGGGCTGGAGTTTGGAGGGGGAGCGAGGGAGGGAGGAGAGTCCTTTTGTCTGCGCGGGGAAGGTGCCGCCGCGCGCACGCAGGCTCAGGGTGAAGGGCCGGGCCGGGCGCGAACATCTGCTCCGCGTTAATGCGGGGCGAGGCAGCGGTCGGGGTCGAGACACCGCGGTGGCGCGGCGAGCTTCAAAGGGCTCCCGGGCCGCACCGGCTGCCCGGGGAAAGGGGGTCCCCTGGCTTCCGCCCCTCCGCTCTGAAATAAGTATCAGGTTGCTTGCTTCCCCCCAACTGCTTTCAGACGTCCAAGTCCATTTCCAGTCCCCCAAAGTCCTTGTGACACCCCAGAAATCTTTGATCTCTATTTTAAAGGCTCGTTTCAGCCCTCCCCAAGTTGGCCTGAAAATGGGTTTCAGGTACCCCACAAAAAAGTGCGGTTTCGTACAACTCAAAGTCAAGTTTCACACGCCCTCCAAAAAGGAAAAAAAAAGAAAAAAAAGTAGCGGGGGGAGGGGGTGCGCTGGGGCGTCGTTTCACACCCAGTGTCTGAGTTGGCAAACAAAGGGGGGGTCCTCCGCTTCTCAAGTTGGGTCTCCCTCGACCTCGAAACCCTTTCCCCTCCCCCAGCCTCTGTGGTTTCTCCTTGGCCACCCCCGCCTGGGGAACCCTGGAAAAAGTTCTTTGTAGGGAGGTCCTTCGCTGCTCCCTTTCCGGGGGTGGGAGGGGGCTTGGCAGGTGGATTTCCCCATCCCCCATACCAGGATGGAGTCCCTGGGGACCGTGCGGGGAATCCCAGGTCTTGGGAACCCTCCCCCCAGGGGTGGGAGGTAAGGGATGTTTTCAAAGTTTCTTAAAAATAATTCCCGGATACATCCTGACAATAAAACAACCTCGGATTTTTTTTTTGTTTTGTCTTATTTTGTTTGTTTTTCCCCCTTAATTCTTATCTAAATTTGTCTGAGTTTTGGGGGAGGGTGGGCGGATCAGAGGCTAAGGGTGGCGGGAAGCTTTCGGGTCCCTGGGTCAGGCCTCCTGGTCTTCCTTCTCCAATTAAGTCAAGAAGCTGTGGTGGGCTTTGTGGCTTTGTGACTTGTGGGTTTGTTTTGCTTTGTGTTTGGGGGTGACCAAGCCTTCAGTATGCTATGACAGGTGCTGAGGAGGGGGCCACCAAATTTCTCTTTGGGCAGTCCTCGGCCGCCCCTCCCCCAGGGGCGGGGCTGGCAGGGCTGCCTGGAAGTGGTTGGAAATGAGAGATCTGGGCCCCTGCATTTGAAGCTGCAACCTGACTCCTGGTGGTCTCTCAGGGATTGGCGAGATTTACATTCATCTCCTCCCTCGTCGTTTTGTCTCCCTGTGGGCCCTGGGGAGGGGTCTTGGGAGGACCCAGACCTCAGGATCCCAGCTTCCCTGTCCTCTGCACCCAGGGGCAGGAAGGGACTTCTGCTTCCCACCTGTCCACTGGGCTGTGGTCACTGAAAACGCTTCTCTCCCTTCCCCGCTTGTCCTTGTGTGTTGGTCTGTCCCTGCGGCCACTGCGCAGGGCCGTCTCTAGGCTGGAGGGCCTCCCCTGGTTCCTGTGCCTGCCACTGCTGCTGGAGAATGAGCCAGTCGCAGAGGATGGCCCCTGTGGGCACCGACAAGGAGCTCAGCGACCTCCTGGACTTCAGCATGGTGAGCCAGGCCCCTCTCCTGCCCACCTCTGCCCAAGCCTCCTGCTCTTGGGACTGGGGCCGATTTTTAAGGGGAAGACATGTCGGAGTGCTGAGCCTCTGGCTTTCCTGGGGTTTGCCCCAGTGGGCTGGGGTTGGGTCCCTGGGCAGGCAGCCCCCTCCCCCGCAGCGTGTGCAGCACCAGGGTTCTGCTCAGCCACAGGATGGGAGTCGCCTGCCACCTTACGTAGACGGAGAAACAGGTCCAGAGACAGGCAGGGACTGCCAGGGTCCCAAGCTTCTCCAGGGGGCTGGAGCTCAGGCGTGCTCGGCCCTGAGGCCCCAGCATGGCTGGTGAGCGGTCAGTGACCTTGATCTGTAAGACCAGTGAGCGGGGTCCTGAGTGTGGTCAGGGTTATTCACTCCCTTGAGGAGCAGAAAATGAGAGAGGAGGTCCCTGGTGCTGAGGACCCTTAGGGAAGTGGTGGCACTTCAAGCCTGCACAGGGGTCCCTGTGCACATGTGCCCAAGACACTGTGGTACGCGCTCCAGGACTGGCAGGGCTAGTCTCCAGGAGCTCCTTGTAAGCACGGGGCACTGAGGGCAGTTGGTGAGGCTACGGGAAAGGTGGGCCTGGAGGGCGGGGCGGGCGGGGCAGTCCACTAGCTTCCTGCGAGTATGAGAGTCTGGTTTCTTCTCCACGCTCTGCAGGTGGGGCCTCAGAGGGTGCTGGCTCCCGAAGGTCACAGAGCTCAGGTCCACTGAGGCTAGAGCCTGGAGTCTCCTTGGGTGCTGATGGAAAGGCCCAGGGCCCTTATTTTGTGTGTCAGGGGGTCAGCATTTTCTCCAAAGATATCTAAGAACCGTGTTTTCTTCTGACTGGCACGGCCCTCGTCCGAGCACCGAGGAGGTGGTCTGAAACAGTGTGGGGAGGGTGCTCTCGGCCTGGACTCCTCCCTCCCCGGCACAAGGCCCAGGCCACTGAGGTTGGTCAAGAACAGAAGTCTCCAAACTGAAATGCCCCAGCCACACTGGAGAAACACCCGCGGCCGGCTCCGGAAGGGCCATGCCAGTATTTTTAAGCCCCATCTTATTTTTACCTCTCTGGCTGAGTAACCGGAGGTACAGTTTTGCTTGTTTTTGTGCTAAACTGACAGGTCACAGACTGTTGGGCTGGAACCGACAGCGTGGTGGGGCAGCCAGCCTGCAGGGCTAGCTCTTCTCCCCGCCCGCCAGTCCTGAGCACGCCTCACCTCCCTGCAGTCCACAGGACCTAAGTCTCCCCCGCCCCTCAAAACCAGCACCCACTGCACAGATGACGAAACGGCCAAAGGGGTCGGGACTGGCTCCTCCCAGCACCCCACCGGGGCTTCACCCAGAGGTGTTTTTTGGGGGGGGAGGTACTGGGGATTGAACTCAGGGGCACTTGACCACTGAGCCACATCCCCAGCCCCATTTTGTATTTTATTTAGAGACAGGGTCTCACTGAGTTGCTAAGTGCCTCGCCATTGCCGAGGCTGACTTCGAACTCGTGATCCTCCTGTCTCAGCCTCCCAAGCTTTTGGGATCATGGGCATGCGCCACCACGCCCGACCCCAGGTGGGTTCTGGTCCTCTAGGTGTTACGGGGAAGCCTGTCTGCTCAGGTCCCTTCATAACTGCCCTTGTGCCACCGCTCCCAGGGACGTGGGGGGGGACTTATTTCTTTGAACAAGGACTTTTAGGCTGACGCAAACAGACCTTGAGGGAATCCCTTCTCGGGCTAGGTTCACGTGAGGCGGGGAGTTAGTGGCATGTTCACACAGCGGAGAGCGCTGCCCTCAGAGTCCACTGGGTCTGAGCCGGGACTTGACCTTTTGTGGTTAGAAGGGAGAACGAGAGGCATTGAGGACCTGGGAGCCTCGGACTGGTGCTGACTGCACCCCACTGCCCAGTGCCAGTAAGCGGCGTCCCCAGTGGGTGTGTGGCAAGGCCCCACCTGCGCACAGAACTGCAGCAGGGCCAGGCCCCGAGTCCATCTCAGAGGGGGAGCACTGGGGCTCCGAGGGTGAGGGGTGGCCCTGGTCAGTCACGAGGCCTGCAGAACCCATGAGACACGGTCCAGTGTCCCCCGGGTGCCGTGTCTGCATCCTGGGGCAGAACAAGTGGAGTCGAGCCTGCTTCCCTGGGGCGTCAGGTACCCCAGTGGGAAGATGGCTCTCTTGGGAGAACAGGCCCTGGGGAGGCTGCACCGGTCCCCGTTGGTGCATGAGCACCACTGAGCCGGGGTCCCTTTGAGAAGCCCTGCAGCCTGGACGCCCGTCCTCCCCGTGAGCAAGGCCGAGGGCAGTGCGGGCTCAGTTTCCTATAGAGTGAGACAGTGGCGCCGAACCCTGCTTCCTGGGGCCAGAGCCCTGGCACGGGTGCTGTGCGGGCTCCTGCTGGCCAGGGGGTGCTCAGGGACTGGGTTGGCGGCTCCTCGTGGTCCCTTTGAGCATGGAATGGATCTCCAAAACCCAGCCGCTGGGGCAGAGCACATATATATAATTTTTCTTTTGCGGCAAAAGGAGTCGTTGATGTTGGGTATTCCTGGCTGAAGCTGCTAAGCTGTTTTCTTTAGGGACTTGGCCCCTGAGTACCTGCAGAGGTGACCGTGCCACACGCTCGGGTCTGGGAGAGGACCACGTGCGGCCTTTCCTCGGGCCCTGATTCCTCACAGTTAGCCCCTCTGAGCCTCAGCCTCCCCTGCAGGCCCACGCCGGCCCGGGGAGGGTGTCGTGGGAACACGACCTCGCGTGGGGCGCTGCACCTTTGCCTCCTTTGCGTGTCCCCGCACTGTGTCTGCCTGTTGGAGAACCTCGCCTGGGCGCTGCTGCCCAGGTCCGGACCTGAAGCTCTGCTCCTGAGGTGGCGGCCTTCCTCCACCTGTCGGGTGTGCACACCTGTCCCACTTTTCTAAGTGGAGAGAGGAAAGACTTTGTGCTGGGGAGCTGGTGCGTTGTGTCCGTGGCTGACGCAGGCTACCTGTGTGCCCAGTGCCAGTGAACCCAGGATCTCCTTGGTGCCCAGCAGGTGCTCCAGCACTGAGCCGCACCTGCAGCTCAGCTGCGGGGTCCTAGGTGCCCTTGCCGGCATTGGGTGGGCCGGGCAGCTGGCTGCTTCTGTCCCCTTTCTCACCCAGGCAGTGGGCTTCAGGGGTTGACCCCAGCCTCGGGAACAACAGGCCTCAGAGTCTTTGGAAAGGTGGGACGTGTCTGAGCAGCATGTGGTCCCAGGGTGCCTAAGCTGTGTGTTCCCTGGGTCCCCACGAGAAGACAGACTGTGGGGTGGGCTTTGCCGGCCCCCCGCTCACCGCTCTCCCTCTGTCCCTGCAGATGTTCCCGCTGCCCGTGGCCAACGGGAAGGGCCGGCCTGCCTCCCTGGCAGGAGCGCAGTTCCCAGGCTCAGGTGAGACCTGGGTTTCCTGTGGGCGCTGGAGAGGTGGGTGGGGAGGGTCTGCTGTGGGCCAGCACAGTGCTGGGCACAGGCCTGTGGGCACGGGGCTGCGAGTTCAAGAGCACCTAAGGTCAGACGCCCTCACTCTCACCACCTGACCAGGGCCTGGCCGGAGGCCAGCGGTCCACCCTGTGGACAGCCCAGTATCCCCCCATCCCATGCTAGCCGGGGTGCGGTGGGTGGGTGTGTTCTCAGGACCAGGGCTGGGCCCACACAGGGGTAGTCAGGCCTGTCTCACGCGTTCCGTCCACAGACCCCACCCCTGCCTTGCCAGCCCAGAGGAGGCCCACTCAGTGTCCCCCGACTGTCAGGGGAGGGGCTTCTCACCCTGGGCCCAGCACTAGGGTGGCTGCCCTGCTGGGTCCTAAGAGTCCCAGGCAGGCCTGGGCAGCCGGTCGCCCTGATGAGTGCTTTGCCTGGCAGTGGGCAGGGTGGGCTGAGAAGCTGGGCCTCTGGATCCGTCCCGGAGATGCCAGTCCAGCCTCTGCCCTCCGACAGGCCCGTGCCCTCCCTGGGGGGTGGGAGCACGAGCCCACACCTTACTCTCCCCCGGCTTCGGCGAGGTGGGTGCGAGCAGAGGGGTGCCCCAGGCTGAGGGCCACGCGTGGGCCCTGAAGCAGGACCCCGCGGCAGAGGGCACCAGCAAGGAGCGCAGCTGTGTAGGTCTTTCAGCGCGGGAGGGTGGTGGGCAGAGGGGCTGGGTGCACGTCCGGAGCCCTGGCTGTGGACGGTTGTGGGGCAGGGCCTGGCACGCGTGTCCTGCGGAGCTCCAGGCTTTAGCACCGTGCCGCTCTCGGTGGGTTTGTGGTTTTGCTGTTCTGTTGTCGTAGGGACGTGGCGTCTCTATCTTCACGTGGTGCTGAGGATCAGGCCCAGTGCCCCACGCCAGGCAGGCGCCCTGCCACTGAGCCCCAGCCCTTGTTTTGTGTTGATACCAGCAGTTGAACCCAGGGGTGCTCAACCACTGAGCCATATCCCCAGCCCTTTTTAAAATCTATTATCTCAAGGTAGGTTCTGTAAGGTCGCGTGGGGTCTTGCCAAGTCGCCCGAGCTGGCGACTTGGACTTGCACGCCTTCTGCCTCAGCCTTGTGAGTGGCTGGAACTAGAGGCATGCGCCACGGCACCTGGCACCTGGCACCTGTCGGTCTTCCTGGGGTCTCAGGCCAGGTTTTTCCTTGTCCCTGGGATAGGTGGAAATTTCTGTTGAGTGGTTTTCTCTGAAGTCCATTGAGGGTGACCCACAGGCTCTAGTGCGGAGGGGGTTTGGAGGAGTGGTGCCACCTCCACTGTCCCTTCCTGGCTTTTCTGGGGAAGTGGCCCAGGGCTGCCCTGGCACTCCCTGAGGCTTGGAAATCCCCATTGCCCCGGAAGCAGCCCCCAGGAACCCGAGGGGCTGAGGTTTCCTGGCTGGGGCAGAAGGTCAGACCCGGGGCTGCCACAGCACCTGTGCCCTCCTCTGCCCTCCTCTGCCCCAGGCTCACAGCCAGGCGTGGCGTTGAGGAGGGGTGAGAGGCGTCTTGTTCTCTGTCCGCTGACCCGCCCAGCCCGCTCCAGGCCCTCTGTGGCCAGACCTTTGTGGATCCCTGGGCTCCCAGAACTTCTCCAGGGACTTCTGCCTGGACGGACGGCAGGTCCGCTAGAGAGGGACGCCGCGAGCCTGCAGATGGACCTCGTGGTGTCTGTGTGGCTCTGTCCTGTCCTCTGGCCCTGCCCTGACGGCTTCTTGCCTTGTCCCCTCCTGCATCAGGACTGGGTTTGGGGACCTGGCGAGGCCAGCGGGTTGGTCCTCGTCCTGAAGGGGCGTGGTGTGGCGGTCCCCGCCCGGGCACGCGTTTCCAGCGGTGGACTCCAGCCGGGCTCTGGGGAGCGCGGGATGGGAGGCTAGCGGGCGGCCTTCTGCCCGGGGTGCCTGTGGCTCTCCTCGTGCCAGCCTGGATTCTCTCTGCTGTAGCCGGGGCCTCTGGCCATTCACAGAGCGGCCGGTGGGCTGTGGGGGCACGAGAGGCTGGAGACGCTGCTGGGAAGGAGGGCGCCGGCGGCTCCGGGGTGCGTGTCCCTGCCTGCTGCTGTGCACGGAGCCACGGACCTGGGAAGGGGCAGTCTGGCTGGTGGCCACTGTTGCTGTAGAGGCCGTCCCACATCGCTGCTGGTGGCTTTCCTGCTGCCTCCCTGCGGCTCCCTCTCCTGCCCTCAGGCCATTGCAGCTTAGCGCAGCCACTTTGTGGGTCTTGGAGCCCAGGGCCTGGTCCCTGACTGGCGTGTCTGGTGAGCTCCCTGGGCTGGGGCAGTGTGCGGGGTCCTTCCTGTTGCCGCTCCGTCGCGTGGTCCTGGGGGCTCGCTGTGGGCGGCTCAGCTTTTCTGTGGGGTCTGTTCTTGGGTCCCCCCTGCAGGCCTCCTGACGTCCCCTCGGTTTGTTCTCTAAGCAGGCGGTCACGCTGTCCACCCCTCAGACTCAGGGTGCACGCCACGTGCCCTTTGACCTTGACTGGTGGAGCTGGGTCCCGCGGCAGGGGTGACACGAGGCCCGATGCTGGCTGCCGACTGCAGATAGCTGTTTATCTTGTTGTCGTCGTTGTCGCTGGGGTTGAACCGGGGCTCCACACTGAGCTGCGTCCTCAGCCCTCAGACGGGCTCTTGCTAAGGTTCTGAGGCGACCCTCCTGCTCGGCCTCCTGGGACGCTGAGGTGACAGGCCGCTGCCCGGCTGTGTGTGTCGTGTGCGGGGCCTTCCTGGCCCTGTCTGGAGCTCCGCCTTGGGCTGTCGGGGCCCGCTGTGTGCGCGTGCAGCGGCCCCCGCGTCCGGGCCTCCCTGGCCCCGTCTGGAGCTCCGCCTTGGGCTGTCGGGGCCCGCTGTGTGCACGTGCAGTGGCCCCCGCGTCCGGGCCTCCCTGGCCCTGTCTGGAGCTCCGCCTTGGGCTGTCGGGGCCCGCTGTGTGCGCGTGCAGCGGCCCCCGCGTCCGGGCCTCCCTGGCCCCGTCTGGAGCTCCGCCTTGGGCTGTCGGGGCCCGCTGTGTGCGCGTGCAGTGGCCCCCGTCCGGGCGTCCGGGGCCTTCCTGGCCCTGGCCCCGTCTGGAGCTCCGCCTTGGGCTGTCGGGCCCGCTGTGTGCACGTGCAGCGGCCCCTGCGTCCGGGCCTTCCTGAGTCCAGGGCTCTCGGAGCTGCGGCAGCCCACCAGCCTCGCCCTCCGCCCTGGCCCTCATGCCAGGTGGTGCTGGTGGCATCCTAGGCTGCGCTCTGAGCCTGGCTGGGGACTGTCCTGTCTCAGGAACAAGCTGCCGGGAGCAGGAGCCGCTGGCGCCTGCAGGGGCACACCTGAGCCTTTCCCGGCACGTCTTTCTCTCTGCCGCCTCTGGAGCTCGCCCTCCGCTCTGGCCGCTGCAGCGTGTGCTTAGGAAGAGGTCGGCCGGCTGGTGCGGCCGCCATCCCGCAACTGGGGAGGCTGAGGCAGGAGCATGCAAGTTTGAGGCGAGCCTGGGCAACTTAGCGAGGCCATGTCTTCGTTAAAAAAGGAAAGAAGAAGGCTAGGGAGGTGGAGCGCTGGTGGGGCAAGCGTGAGGCCCTGGGTTCCATTCTTAGCTGGGGAAAAAAGAGGTGGTCCGCTTCAGTTCCGTGTTAGAGCCTGCTGGTGTGGACTCTGGTGACACAGTCCCTGGGAGTGGGAGCTGTGGCGCAGTCCCAGAGGGCTCCCTCCTCCGGCCCCGTCCGTGCTCAGCCGCCCCTGCTTGGCCTGCTGCTTCGGCTCCCTGGGAGTGGGAGCTGTGGCGCAGTCCCAGAGGGCTCCCTCCTCCTCCGTGCCCAGCCGCCCCTGCTTGGCCTGCTGCTTCGGCTCCCTGGGAGTGGAGCTGTGGCCAGTCCCAGAGGGCCCCCTCCTCCGCTTCCGTGCTCAGCCGCTGCTTGGCCTGCTGCGGCTCCCTGGGAGTGGGAGCTGTGGCGCAGTCCCAGAGGGCCCCCTCCTCCGGCCCCGTCCGTGCCCAGCCGCCCCTGCTTGGCCTGCTGCTTCGGCTCCCTGGGAGTGGGAGCTGTGGCACAGTCCCAGAGGGCCCCCTCCTCCGGCCCCGTCCGTGCTCAGTGGGCCTGCTGCTTCGGCTCCCTGGGAGTGGGAGCTGTGGCACAGTCCCAGAGGGCCCCCTCCTCCGGCCCCGTCCGTGCCCAGCCCCCCTGCTTGGCCTGCTGCTTCGGCAGTGGGAGCTGTGGCGCAGTCCCCAGAGGGCTCCCCTCCGGCCCCGTCCGTGCTCAGCCGCCCCCCTGCTTGGCCTGCTGCTTCGGCTCCCCGGACGGCTGTGCTT
Organism: Tamias sibiricus; assembly: GCA_025594165.1. Classification (NCBI taxonomy): domain Eukaryota; kingdom Metazoa; phylum Chordata; class Mammalia; order Rodentia; family Sciuridae; genus Tamias; species Tamias sibiricus. The sequence continues at coordinate 1,147,761 of CM046673.1, read as the reverse complement.
TCTGCTTGCTGTGTCCTGAGGGTCGGCTCTTGTTTCTTTGTGTCTTGTTCTTTTCAGTTACACGAGGCGGTGCTTTGACAGACGTGGAGCGCGACTTCCCGCTTCTGTGGCCATTTACGTGGTGCTGAGGATCGAGCCCGGGCCGCGCGTGCTAGGCGAGCGCTCCGCCGCTGAGCCCCAGCCCAGCCCTCCTCGTCTTTAATCTCTCCTCTTTCTGTACCTCTGACCTGGAGGCCTCCGTGCTCCCTCGGTCCTGTCCTGTGTAGTAGCAGGGAGCTGAAGGGCTCGACCTTTCCCCAGGACCGTGTTAGCTGCGTCCCGTTGGTCTCCATAACGCATGACCTGTCGTCGGGGTGTGGGTGACAGGAGCCTTGTTCCTGAGCGAAGCTGTCTCAGAGATTGGCGTCTAGGTGCTCGGTGCCGGAGCTCCGCTCTGAGCCCTGTGGTGCTGGTGCGGGCTTCCTGCCTGCTGGCCCTGCCGTCGCTCCTGACCTGGGGAGCCGCGGGGTGGAGCCCGGCTGCAGCAGCCCCGGCTCCTCCACGGGAGGCTGGACTTGCTGCTGTCGTCTTTGGTGCTGTGGACAGAGCCCATGGCCTCGAGCATGCTGGCCCCGCGCTGTCCCACGGAGCCGCCTGGGGCCCAAGGGTGGCTTTCCCTGTGTTGACGGCCAGGGGCTGAGGGCTGGGTGTGCGTTTGTCTGAGGGTTGGGTGCTAGGTGACTGGGCCCACCGCGGCGCCCAAGCTGGCCCCAGCTCCCGTGCTCCTCCGGGGTCAGCCTCGCGGGGCTCTTCAGCTGTCTGTCCCCAGGGGTGGCTGTGGGTGCTGCTCCGGGCTGGGAGGCGCGGACTGGGCCGTCTGCTGCCCTCCCTCCTTCCAGGGCCTCGCTCACCGCCTTTCTGCCCCCCCTCGCCGGGTCCCTGCGGGCCTCCCTGAACTCACCTCCGCGGCCTGCGGGTCCTGCTGCAGGAGGGCGCGGGCAGCCAGGGCTGCTGCAGGCTGCACTCCTGCACCTGCGGGTAGTGTGGCCGCACCTCGCTGCAGACCTTGCCCGCTCTGGCACTGCCACTCCTGCCTGAATGCACTCCACGGGCAGCGGCCAAGGGGCCCCTGGGCAGCCTCCCCGGTACCACCTCCCGCCTGGGCTTTCCCCACCAGGCCTGGCTTCCTGGCGTCCGCCTGCGGCCCTGAGTCGCACCTGTCTGGGATCTGGCTTCAGGAAGGCTTTCCCAGCAAGGGACCTTAGTGGCCCAGGTGTCGTGTGTGAGCAGCGTTTAGTTGAGACTGGGCTGTGTCCTCCGTGCCCACTGCCCCGTTGCCTGCGGAATCGTCCCTCGGGTGTGTTCTGAGTGTGTTCTGAGACGGGCTTGCTGTGCTGCCCGGGCTGCCCTCGCGGCCACGCACAGACCTTCCTCCTGCTCAGGCTGCGGGTTCCTGGGACGGCAGCTGTGCCGGGCTGGGATGCCACCTGGAAGCCCTGGGTAGTGCGGCCTGCTGTCCTCCTCTGCCCTGCAGAGCCTGCTGGCCGCTTCCTGGAGGGCCTGCGTGGTGCAGAGAGGTGTCCTGCACCCTGGGCAGCGTGGTCCCCACGGCGGTGGTGTCCCCCGTCTCTGATTACCACTCGCCTTCCTCCTGCGGAAAGCCCCCTTGTCCGGGAGGCCCCATGAGCTGCCGGGGCCTCCGCCATCCAGGGCTGCTTCCCACCTGCATGCTGTTTTCTGCCAGCCTTTCCGTTGCTGTGACTAAAGGACCCAATCGGAACGACTTTAGAGGAGGAAAAGGTTATTGGAGGGCTCACGGTGTCAGAGGTCCTAGTCCACAGAAGGCCACTGCATCCTCGGGGCTCCAGGTGAGGCAGGGAGAAGCAGCTCCCGTGACCAGAGAGCAGACTCACTCAGCCTGCACGGGACGCGCGCCCGTCGCACGCCCAGCGCCTACTCCTGCACCGCACCGCCTGCAGCTCCCACGCAGGCCCTCTGCGATCAGCTCACTGCTTGGGCTAAGGCCTTCACAACCCAGCGATTTCCTCTCTGACCCTTTTTGCCTTGTCTCACGTGGGCTTTTGGGGGACACCTCACATCCAGATCATAACATTCTGTCCCTGGCCCCAAAAGCACACTCACCCGACAATGCAAAACACACTTGACTTCTGTGTTGCCAAGAGTCCCGTAGTCCCAACAGTCACAAGGTCGCCCACGGTTCAAGTCCAGAGCCTTCTCTGAGGCTCACGGCGCTCTCGCCTGCTCCTGTGAGAGCGACTCACAGGCGTCCGCTGCGCAGTGGCACGGAGTCGAGCTCTCCATCCCCAGGGACGGGGCTAAAGCGAGACTGGGGTCCGGCTGGCACGCGGCCTTCAGCTCCACGTCTGCATCTGGGCACGTGGCATCATGTGTCCTCTCCAGAGGGCTCGCGTACCTCCACCTCTGCGACCTGGTTGGTTGCGGCCCAAGTGGCCTTTCTTTCTTTCTTTCTTTCTTTCTAATATTTACGTATTTGCTGTAGTTGTACGCAATGCATGTAATTTCACATGGTGCTGAGGATCGAACCCGGGTCGCGCGCGTGCTAGGTGAGCGCCCTACCTCTGAGCCACATCCCAGCCCCCAAGTGGCCTTCCTGTTGGCTTGTCTCTGCTCGGTTCCTGCAGCTGTCCTAGGACGACGTCCCGTGCGACTGGCACTTCCACTCTCGGGTCTCCACTGCAGCTCGGCTTCCTCCTCACGCCTCCACACCTTGACTTCTTAGGAGGTGTCCACGAGGACTCTGGTGTCCACGAGGACTCTGGTGTCCACGAGGACTCTGGCCCTGCTGTACTTTGCCTGTCCTCCCAGGCCTGCCTTTGAAATCTGGGTGGGAGCCTCCATGACCCCCAAACTCCAGCACCCTGCCTTCCTGCAGAACCAGCACCACGCCGTGACACCAAGATCTGCTGCCATCTTGAGCAGTGCCAAGCCTCCAGGGACCCTGGCTGCAGCAGCCTCCGAGTGTCTGGGTGGTTGGGCACATAGGAGAAACTACCTAGGCCCCTAGTGTACAAAGGTGCCCCGCTGGTCTCTTCGCCACCGCCACCAGAGTTTTCACCTTTACTCGCTTGAGCCTGAGAGGTCTTGCCAGCTCCAGAGATGTCCTCAAGCCATCTTTCTCTTTGTCTTTGGGCAAAGTCTTTAGTGTTTCTTTAGTGGAGTTAATGCCTTTAACAACTGCAACTTCTTAGCTCCAGTTTTACCATCACCTTTCAAGTACAAGTTTTTCAGGTCTTTTGCTCCTGATTATCACAGTACATTTGGCTAAAAGCTGCCAGTAATATTCATGCCACTGCCTGACTGCTGTGCTGCCTACACAGTTCTTCTGCCAGATTTAAGAAATCCATCCCTTAAAAATCATCTTCTAAAAGTGTCAGGACACGGGCAAAACTCAGACAACATCTCGGCCAGAACAGAACACAGATGGCCTCAACTCCAAATTCCAGTAGTGTCCTCCTTTTCCTCTGAACCTTCTTGAGCCCTGTCTTCATTATCCACGGTCCTATGGGGCATTCTGGTCTGAGCTCACACCAGAATCGGCGATTAAGCTCTGTTTAAAAACAACCTGAAGCATTTTCTGCTTGCACTGCTAAACATCTCAAAATTCCTCCCACCAATTCCAAAAAGCTCAAAAACTTCTGAACCACATGGTCGGGTTAGTCACAGCAACGACCCCACTCCTGGTACCAGTTTCTGTTTCAGTTAGCTTTTTTACTGCTGTTACTATAAAGACCCAACCAGAACAACTGTGGAGGAGGGAAGGTTCGTTTGAGGTCTCAGTTTCAGAGGTCTCAATCCATAGACAGCTGGCTTTGTCCCTCAGGTCCCCAGGCAGGGCAGAACATGATGCAGAAGCCTGTAGCGGAGTGAAGCCGCTCAAGTGTTGTCAGGAAGCAGAGAGACTCCACTTGCCCACGCATTGCAGCGTCCCCAGGGCCTCCCTCCTCTAGCCACACCTACCACCCTTCAGTTACCACTTGGTCCCTTTGGGTGATTAATCATTGGTTGGGTGAAGGCTCTTGTAACCCGTCGTGTCTCTGAACCTTCTTGTGTTGTCACACGAGTTTGTCGGGGCAGCATAACACTCTTCAGCCGCAGATTGGCTTGCTCAGGGTAAGGCCGAGGACCTGCTGTCGTGGCCCCCAAGTGTTGGGCAGGTTTCTAGGGCCTTTTTAGGGTCCTGTACCCCCAGCAGCCCACCACCTGCCCTGGGCCAGGGCATCTGCCTGTCTGGCATGTGGTCGAGGCTGCACATGTCACTCCTACTGTGGACCCCTCCCAGAGTGCTGGTGGGAGCCTGTGGCCAGAGCCTGTGGCTCGGGCGGCATAGCCGCGGGAGGTGCCCGAACGCTGCTGCAGAGGGCAAGGACCAGCGAGTCCGGGGGAGGCGCACCTGGCCACTTTTCTTCTTCTCCTCCTTTTGGTATTGGGGGTTGAATGCAGGAGTTGAGCCACGTCCCCTTGTTTTTTTACTTAGAGATGGGGTCTCACTATGCTGCTGAGGCTGACTTTGAACTTGCATCCTCCAGAGCCAGTAGGATTACAGGTGTGGCCACCACACTCGCCGTCATCCGGGCCTTCTTGTAGCACCACCTTAAGCTTTGAACTCACACAGGAACTAGAACATGCCCACATGAGAATCACGAGCAGCCGGGTGCGGTGGCCACGCCTGTAACCCCAGTACTGGGGAGGCTGAGGCAGGAGGATCGTGAGTTCAAAGCCAGCCTCAGCCATGGCGAGGCACTTAGCAACTCTCAGATCTCTCCTCCGGTGGCCCAGCCTTTGCTGCATAGGAACCCCCCCCCCCCGCCCCCACAGACTTCTAAGTCATCCCTGGGTGACAGATAAGGTGTGGTGTGGCCGGCCATGGTGCACAGGGTTGTCATTGCAGCCATGAGGAGTCTGAGACAGGAGGGTGGCAAGTTCAAGGCCAGCCTGAGCCACTTGGTAAGACCCTGTCCCAGTAATGTAACAAGGGCTGAGGGGGCAGCATGGTGGTAGAGTGCTTGTCCAACTTGGCAAGGTCCTGGGTCTACTCCTGGAACCTCCAGGTGAGGGGAGACCCGGTGCAGCCCACGCGCCGCGCAGCTCTGGTGGCCAGGAGCACGGCGAGGAGTCTGCTCTGCAGGCGCAGGCGTCTGTTTCTGGTGTCTTCCGGCATGTGGGGTGACTGCGCCGTAGCCTGTCTTGGGCTGTCTCGGCTGCTGCATTCGCTTGCCATCTACCTTATGATCATTGAGAATACGTAAAAGTGAGCCAGGTGGGGCACACCTGTCATCCTGGCTACCCAGGAGGCTTAGGAGGATCCCAAATTCAAGGCCAACCTTTGCAACTTAGTGACATCCTCTCCAAAAGTAGAGAAAGCGCTGGGGATGTAGCACAGGTGTCGGCCATTGGCCCAGCATGCATGAGGTCCTGGGTTCCATCCAGAATACTTTTCTTTTTTTGGTACCAGGGATTGAACTCAGGGGCACTCGACCACTGGGTCACATCCCCAGCCCTTTTTTGTATTTTATTAGAGACAGGGTCTCACTGAGTTGCTAAGCTCCTCGCCATTGCTGAGGCTGGCTTTGAACTCATGATCCTCCTGCCTCAGCCTCCCAAGTGCTGGGATTACAGGCGTGCGCCACCGCGCCCGGCTCCCAGCCCTTTTTTGTATTTGTTAGAGACAGGCTGTCACTGAGTTGCTAAGGGCCTCGCCATTGCTGAGGCTGGCTTTGAACTTGCGATCCTCCTGCCTCAGCCTCCCAAGTGCTGGAATTACAGGTGTGTGCCACCGTGCCCGGCTCTATCCAGAATACTGAAAGAAATGTTTTGTTTTGTTTTTTTTTAAATATTTATTTGTTTGTTTTAGTTGTACAGAATGCCTTTTTTTAATTTTTTAAAAACATTTTATTAGTTATAGGTGGGAACAATACCCTGATTTTATTTATGTGGTGCTGAGGATCGAACCCAGGGCCTCACACATGCAAGACAAGCGCTCTACCGCTGAGCCATAGCCCCAGCCCCCAATGCCTTTATTTTTATGTGGTGTTGAGGATCGAACCCGGACTGTGCACGTCCTAGGCGAGCGCTCTGCCGCTGAGCCACAACCCCAGCCCCGAAATAAATGTTTTTGAAAAATTTTTTTAGTTCTAGATGGACAAAATACCTTTCTTCGTTTATTTTTGTGTGGTGCTGAGGACTGAACCCAGGGCCTCCCACGTGTGATGCGGTGCTCTGCCACTGAGCCGCAGCCACAGCCTCCCACAGTTTTTTCTGATTAATAACACTGGGCCTCCGTCCTGAGCCCTGCTGGCCCCGTGTGAGGCTGAAGCTGTTTCTTGGCCGCCCAGGCGGCTGCTGCGTGGGGCCGCCCAGGAGGTGGGTCTGGTTTTGCAGCCCTGGATGGCGACAGCTTACCTGTTCCTAAGGGGTGAGGGGAGAAGTGGCACCACAGCCTTGGGGGCCCAGCCCCATCCAGGCCGCGCGTGGACACAGGGTTGGAGGGCCAGCGGGCGCCTCCTGGGAGGGACCAGGAAGTGGATGGGAGCCCAGGCGTGGCGGGCAGCCACGTGGTCTGCAGCAGGGCTCAGCGCTGGGGGAGTGGACCTGAGGCCCTAGAGCCCTGTTCACTCTGGACCCTTCCCAGGGTGGGCGGCCAGACGGGAGTGGCAGGCCCCTCCTGGCCCTGGCCCTCAGACCCTCACTCCCAGCCTTAGAGGAAGGCCAGCCTGCGCCAGCACCTGTCCTGCTGCAGCTCTCTGGCACCTCCAGGGACTGGCCATGAGTATTCATAGCCTTGTCATTGGAGCGCATGATTAATCTGATCGGTTGGGTTTTGATAACTGTATTAATGTGGGTGGGGGAGGGGCCTGCCTGTTTGGGGCATTTCTGGAAGCGTTGGATGGGGGCCAGTCTCTGCATTACAGAAAGTGGAGCAGGGGCTTGTCTGGCCTGTGTGGGGACCCCAGGACAGCCCCACCATCACCAGTCCCCTGGTGGGAGCCGTGGGCGGGGGTCCTGCCCTTGCCAGGCTCAGCCCGGTGGCAGTTTGGGAGGAGCCTCCCACCCTCGAGCTCCAGCAGCCCTGGCAGCCCAGTGAGGGGGCAGTGGGCAGGCGTGTGCAAAGGGTCACCAGGGCTGCCAGGCTCCCTCAGCCAGTTGACCTCGCCTGCCCAGGAGCCTGGGTGGGGCCGGGGCCAGGGTGGACCCCCAAGCCTGGTGAGAAACACCACGAGACACACAGGTCCCCGCCTGCCCACGCCCAGCCCTTCCCTGCCAGCAGTCGCACTGGAAACGTTTGATCTGAACACAAAATCTAATGAGACGTGAATATTCATTAGTTTGGCCAGTTAATATGCATAATCATGCAAATTAGGCAGCAATTAAGCAGGAGCTCTGGGGGGATAGCTGAGGCAGGAGAGCTGGTGTGCTGGGGTTCCCTAACCCTCCCCACCAGCTCTAGTGGTGCCCAGTCCTGCCCACATGGCCTGTGTGTCCAGCCCTGTGCACAGAGGAGGGAGGCTGAGGCGGGTGAGGGGTCCTGGGGCTGTTCTGTGTGCCCCCCAGGAAGGACGGAGGGGCACCCTGGGCTGCCCCAGGCCCGGAGAAGGTTCTAGTCCTGGGCTGCTGTCTGCCCGGGTGGGGAGATAAGGACCCCACCCTGCCTTGCCCCACCCCTAGGACAAGGTCCTGGTGGCTTGGCAGGTGGTGCTCCGCGGGCTCCCACTGAGGCCTGGCCGGGGCTGGCGGGAGTTCATGCTGCTGTGGCTGCTCTTCTGCCACCACCACCACCACCCCCCCCCCGCCGGGCAGATCGCTGGGGCCCTGGTGGGCCTTTGGTCCATCCCCGTGACACAGGTGCTTCTGCAGGGTCAGGGTCAGAGTCCTGGCGGGGGAGGAAGCTCAGCGTGGGCGTGGCCAGAGGCCGGGCCTGTGGAGGATGGGCAGGAGTGTGCCAGGAGAGGCGGTGGAGGAAGGGCTGCTGAGCTGCAGCCCTGAGCCCACCACGTCCCAGGGTTCTGGGCCTTGGCTGCAAGGGTTCGGGGGCCCCGGGTCTGTGCAGCCCTCTCCAGAGGCAGTGGGCACTGCAGGCTAGAGCCAGCAGGTCTGAAGTGGCCCCTGACCCCTCTTGTCCTGCAGGCCTCGAGGACCGGCCCAGCTCGGGGTCCTGGGGCACCGGTGACCAGAACAATTGCTCTTTTGACCCCAGCCGGGTGAGGATCCCCTGTGCGTCCCAACCCTGGGTTCCTTCCCAGTGGCGAGGGGTGGGCGGGGGACACTGGTCAACTCCCCAAGGACCAGGGTTTGGGCTCTGAGGCGCAGGGTGGAGGCCTGGGCCTGGGTCTGTGGCACACCTGGCATCCCTGCGCCGTGGCCTGGCCTCACCTGGCCCGTCTCCTAGGCCTGCAGTGACGGCGCCCACTTCAGTGAGCCCCACGGCAGCCTTTCTTCGTCCACATTCCTGGGACCCGGACTTGGAGGTGAGTGGGCAGTCAGGCGGGCTGGGGCAGCCTCGGGCCCAGCCAGGGCGCTGGAGCCAGTGTGGGTGGACGGCCAGACCCCTCCTGCTGGCTGCGGAGGCCAGGAGCCTGTGGTGGCTGGCCCGGTCGGGGCCCAGGCGGTCCTCCCAGCCATGGGAGTCCTGGTGACTTGGGAAGGTTGAGTGCTGGCCAAGGCCCTGTCACCGGGACTTCTTAGGCTGCAGCTGGCATGGCTGTCCCGTGGGGGGGCTAGGTCTGGGGGCAGTCTGGTGACAAGTCGAGGCCCAGGGGGCGTCAGATGTGTTGCTAGCTTCTGGCGGTGGCTGCTGGCATGAACTGTGTGGCCCTCGGCCTCATGGCCTAGGGTGTCCTGAGGGCAGTCCTCTGCCGGTGTAGATGGGCAGGCAGAAGCCAAGTGGCCGGGGCCACAGCTGGGCACCCACCACCTGGGCCAGTGAGGGCCGCGGGGCCTGGCCCACTGCGTGCCTGGGTGGCCCTGCACCTGCAGGAGTGCTGGTCCCCTCTGCCGCTCCTCCTCCGGCCTCCTCCTCGGCTTCCTGCTGCTGTGAGCAGGGCTGGCGGGCAGTTCCCAGACGGGCAGCTGTGTCCTGGCCTGGTCCTGCCTCTCCTGCCCACACGCCCTCGTGGGGCTGTGAACTTGGGCAGGGCCGTAGGCTCCTGGGAGGGGCAGGCCCCCTTGGACGGCATCTGGGAGCACAGCCTCTCCCACCGCTGCCCCAGGTCAGCAGGAGAAGTGCAGGGGCCTAGCGCTGCACGCGGCAGCCTCTTCCTTGAGTCTAGCGGATGCTCTTTCACAGAAGCTGAGGAGTTTTGCTCTTCATAGTTTGAGATGCCCAGTATCAGTGGTCGAGTGTTCCGACTGACTGCTGAGAAGGCTCTGCTGACCCTGCCCCTCTCCCCCGCAACCAGGCCTTTTCTGTGTCCACTTTAAGCCCAGGGACTTAGATGGCTCAGGTACTAAGTCTTCCGGGGGAGCTGCTTCAAGCAAGGCTGGATCCAGGCGTCTGCAGAGCAGGAGCCTGTCTGTGTCCCAGGTCCTGCCTGCCTCTTCTCCCCAGGTGGCTTGAAGCAGCCTCCAAGCCAAGTGCGCTCACATGCTGGTTTGCAAAGTGACCGCTGGCCAGCAGGCTGGGCTGCACACGAGCTGGCCGTGGGAACCCGGGCCTGGGTGCTTGGCCTCGTGGGCATCATGTGCACACGGCACAGGCCCTTGGTAGACCTGCTGCTGGCACCCCAGGTAGTTGGCACCACGGCCTTGAGGTGAAGCGTCCCCAGCCAGGGTCAGGCTCCGGAGGCCTGTGGAGCTCGGCGCTCCCCCGGCTGGTTGCAGTAGCTCCCAGTCACGCGGGCCCCACCTTGGCCCTGGCCCCTGGTCACTGCCCCAACTCCAGAGGACAGGGGGTGCAGCTGGCCACCCGTGTGCACCCGTGTCTTGGGCCCCTGCTGGAGCCTGGACATCTGAGTTCCTTGGGGTCCGCCCCAGTGACCTTCTTTCCTCCTGCAGGCAAGAGTGGCGAGCGCGGCGCATATGCCACCTTCGGGAGAGACGCTGGTGTTGGCGGTCTGACGCAGGTGAGGCCGCGGGGCGGCTGGCGGGGGCTCCCGCCTCCCCACCCCCTTGTTTTGATTTTCAGTTTTAAACTGGTTTCCTCAGGACTCCTCTGTCGCTGGGCCTTGTGGGGATCACAAGGGAGGCTGCAGCCCCCTGCCCCACAGCTCCCCCACCCAGGGTCTAGTCCCAGGCCAAGCCTAGAAATACCAGCCACCCCCAAACCGCGGCAGCCTCAAAACCCTTGCACCCTGGGCCACTCACAGGTGTAGACCACACGGGTCGCCCCAGCCCAGGTGTGACTCTCACCCGCCCGCTGCTCCTCTGTGAGGCCCACGGGGCCCGATGGCCAGTTCAGTGGTCTCAGGTGGCCTCCTGTCTCTGGGTCTCCTTAGAGACGTCCATCCCACACCCCCAAGAATCTCACTCTGTCTCCACCATGTGTTCCCAGTCCCAGGGGTGGTCTGGCCTGTTGGAGGTGGCTCCTCTAAGCTGCTAGACACAGCCGTGTGCAGGGTCACCCTGGCATGCCTTCCCGGCCCCACAGGCCCCTGTGTGTGGGACAGCCTGCTCCAGAGAAGCAGGGCCTGGCAGCAGTGGGCTGCGCACCCAGGGCCAGCGGGGCGAGGCCACCCACCCAGCCTGCCCGCAGGGGCCAAGGCGAGTGGGCCCTGCACCGGGAAACACGGGAGGCCGCTCAGGTGCCCGGTACCCCAGGGACAAGAGCCCCTCTCTACCCGGTGTGTGCAGGATCAAGCTGTGGGGTAGGACGGGAAGGCCTGTTGGCAGGCCTGCGGCCCCTGGTGCCTTCAGTGGGAGAGTAGGGCCTGTGTTGCCAAAGTGGGGTCCCAAGCCAGCAGGAGAGACCCCTGCCCGAGGGCCAAGGCCCCACCAGATGTGTCTGGGTGGCTTTGATGTTTTGTAGTGGGTGTTTAACTGGTGTGGGCATGGGGGCTGGACTGTGACCATGCCTCCTGCTGTCCCCACAGGCTGGCTTCCTGCCTGGCGAGCTGGCCCTCAGCAGCCCTGGGCCACTGTCCCCCTCGGGCATCAAGGGCAGTTCCCAGTATTACTCCTCATACCCCAGCAACCCTCGGCGGAGAGCGGCGGACAGCGGCCTGGGTGAGTGGGATGGTCTGCCTTCCTGTTGGCCAGGGTGACACCAGACCTGGCGGGGGTCTTGGCGCGCAGGGGCGGAGGACACAGGATGAGCTGGCACGGAGCAGGCACCTGCACCTCCCTCTGCCTGCGCCCTCGGGCCCTGGGCCGTGCTCCCCAGACAGACCAGGGCCGGGTCCCCTGAGCCTGCAGGGTGCTGGTGGCATGGGTCGCGGGCATGTCCTGGTGGTTCTGTCGAGGCGCACCTTGTCGGGTGTCCGTTTTTCTGTCTGTGGTGTGGAAATGGAGCCCAGGACCCCGAGTGTGCTGGGCAGGCGCCAACCACCCAGCCACCCAGCCTGAGCATCTTGCTGGACCCTTCTCCGGCCCGCGTGGCCTGCTGGCCGGCGTCTGCCCAGCAGGCGTGCCTTGGCCTCCTTGTGCCTTCAGCTGTGCGTGTGGGGCCAGGAGGACCTGGGTCCCTGTGAGCGGCACAGGCGGCCGGGCTCAGCCGCAGGGCGCGCAGCAGTGGCTCTGGCCTCTGCTGCCCTGCGTGTGTCCTGAGGGACGCAGGAAGTGCCCGCGTGTCTGTTCAGGTCACAGGTATTGTGGGGCGGGTGAGTGTGCAAAGACACCAGGCTGTGGGTCTGGGGGCCTCTCTGTGGCTGTGGGGTGGGCCTGGCGCTTCAGAGCAGCCCTGCCAGGTGTGTGCGCACGCCTGCTGCCCACGCTCCCCGTGCACACGCCGGGGTTCGCATCTCCAGACACACGTGGGTGCGTGCAGCCTCGCGTCTTGGCGGTCCCAGGGCTCAGCCCCAGGTGCTGCGCCCCGAGCTGCGCCCCCGCCCTCCCATCTGAGGTTGAGATCCTTGGCCCGGCTGGCCTGAAATCTGCCGTCCTCCTGCCTCAGGCTCCCGAGTTGCTGGTGACAGGCGTGACCAGTGTCCAGCCAAGGCGTTTGGTCCACCACATGGTGATCTGGAGGTCTCTCCTCCAGGGTGCAGGGCAGGGGCTGCTCCTAGCCAGTCCCCAACAGTGACGGGTGTCGGAGGGGCAGGAACAATCATTGAGGGGCATCTTTCACTTCTCTCTCTCAACAGAGGTGCAGCCCAAGAAGGTCCGGAAGGTTCCGCCTGGTCTTCCTTCCTCGGTGAGTGGTGGAGTGGAGGGGACCCCACTTGACGAGCGCCCTTCCTGCCCAGGGCTGGGGCTCCCTGCTGGCAGCCACAGACGTGGCGAGACAGCGAGGTGTGCGAGCCCCGCAGCCTGGAGCGTGGCTGTGGCTGTGTGCGGCCTGCTCTCAGTAGGCCTGAGCCACAAGCCACCCTCAGGGCCCAGCGCTGACCACAGGCCCTCCAGGGGACGGGGTCCTGAGGTCTCTGCTCCGGGCTCCTCCTGGCCAGCCCCTTGGGCATGCGTGGGGCTCTGGGAGCCAGGCAGGAAGGTCCTCCTGGGGCTCTCGCTAGGGCCTGTCCCTACCCCACCTGCCCTGCGTCCCCACCCAGCTGCCTGGGGTTGGCTGGTGGCCAGACACAGCAGATGGCGAGGGCTGCCCGCGCCCTGTGCTGTGCTCCTGCAGGGTCAGGCGGGAGCAGAGGCGCTGTGCTGGACGCCCTGGCCCTGGCCAGGCACGTACCCCAGGTGGCCGCACCACCAGCCTGGCCAGCACGAGAGGGGCCGGGGGGCCTGCTGCCCACCGTCGTCCTCGGGCCCCTCGCCCCTTCCTACAGCAGGGGCGGGACGGGGAGGGGCGGCAGGCTCGTGGGCAGCAGGCCCTCCAGGTCTGTCCTGCAGGCTGGGCGCTGCTTCGGAGCTGCACCCCGTGGGGCAGAGCAGAGCCCCCGGAGCGCTGGCCCAGCCGCACGCCGCCTGGGGTCCAGGAGCACGGGGCCAGCTTCCCAGCTGGTGGTGGTGGTAGGCCCTGTGCGTGGCTGCCCCTGGTGGCCATGCCACGTGCCACTGCAGGGCCTGCGGGAAGTCCACCCAGGTGACGAGGAGAGCCTGGGGCCTGGCGGAGCGGAGCTGGCCGGGGAGGTGGCAGGGGGGGCCAGGACACCCAACCGCGGCCCCGGGCAGCGTGTGGAAGGCCCGCGGGAGGGAGGCCAGCTGAGCAGTCCTCCGTCTCGCGCCTGCAGGTGTACCCGCCCGGCTCCGGGGAGGACTTTGGCAGGGACGCGGCCGCCTACCCCTCTGCCAAGACCCCCAGCAGCGCCTACCCCGCCCCCTTCTACGTGGCAGGTGTGTGGGGCCCGCCCGGGGGGGCTGGGGTCTCCCGTGCCCGCCTCACCCCTGCTCCCCACAGACGGCAGCCTGCACCCCGCGGCGGAGCTCTGGAGCGGCCCTGGCCAGGCAGGCTTCGGGCCCGTGCTGGGCGGCGGCTCGTCCCCCGTGCCCCTCACGCCGGGCAGCAGCGGTCCTGGGGGCGGCAGCACCTTCGGTGGCCTGCACCAGCACGAGCGCATGGTAGGGCCTGGTGGGGCGGGCGGGTGGGCGGGCGGGCCTGGGCGGCACTGCCTGATGCCCTGCCGTCCCTTAGGGCTACCAGCTGCACGGAGCGGAGGTCAACGGGGGGCTCCCGGCCGTGGCCACCTTCTCTTCAGCCCCCGGCGCTCCCTACGGCAGCGTCGCCAGCCACACGCCACCCGTCAGTGGGGCGGAGGGCCTCCTTGGTACGGCCACTCCCGGGACCTGGCGTCCCCAAGCCAGCCCGGCTGGTCCTTAGTCATTTGTGCTGTTAGGGTTGTCCCGGGGGACACCGGGAAGGTCCCTGGTAGAGCATTTCCACTCACAGCCAGAGACGCTGAGGCGTGGGGCCAGTCCACTCCCAAGTCCTGCCGCAGCCCCAGGGCCCCACCCCCAGCATGGCAGGTGGCACGGGGACTCCTCATGTGGGACAGCTGGCCTTGAGGCTGGTCCTCACCTATTTCCACCCACAGGCTCCCGTGGGACCACGGCGGGCAGCTCTGGGGATGCCCTTGGGAAAGCGCTGGCCTCGGTGAGGCGTGGGGCGAGGCGTGGGGCCGGGAGGCGGGCTGGGGTGCTGCGGGCCAGCCTGACTGCCCGCCTCTGCTGCCCAGATCTACTCCCCTGACCACTCCAGCAGCAACTTCTCACCCAGCCCTTCGACCCCTGTGGGCTCCCCGCAGGGCCTGCCAGGTGAGTGGGGCGTGGGGTTCGCTCTCCCAGGCTCTCGCAGGCTGGGGGCTGGAGGGGGTACGGCCGTGCTCTGGGCAGTCCGGGGGCTCCCTGGAGGTGGCCCGTAAAGGTGTCCTGGTGCCACAGCACACGACCAAGCTGGCAGGTCTGTCCAGGTCAGGCCCCGTGTGAGTGAGGCCCCGAGGTGGCACCTGGTGGCTCACATTGCAGGAGCGGGGAGGGGGCCGAGGGTCTGTGTCCAGGAGCCAGGCTGCCCCTGGCTCAACTGTGCCTGCTGCCGTGTGCTGTCCCGGGGAGGGCGGGTAGGTGCCAGCTGTGTGCCCGTGCCACACTGGCAAGTCCAGCAGACCCTGCGTCCTTGCTCGGGTGTGCTTGGCATCAGCCGGGCACAGGGGTGAGGGTGGCGGCCTGGCTGGCCTGGGCGGTCGTGCCACAGCGACCTCTGGCCTCACCGCCGCCCCGCCCAGCCTCGGGGACCCGGCTCTCCCGGAGCTGGCCCCTTCCCCAGTGCCGCTGGAGCCCGAGCACGTGGCCAGCTGGGGGGAGCCCCCTCCAGGGCACTGACTGCTCGCCGAAGCCAGTGGACTTGGCTGACCTGTTGGCTGCGGTCCCCAGGCTGAGGCCAGATGTTAGGGCATCCCCAAGTGGCCACCCTGATCCCCGAGGATGCCCAGCTGTTGGGGACACCCCCTCCCCAGCGCCGTGGCTCACCTGGGTCCCTGTTGCTCGTCCCCCATTCACACATCTCCTGCCCCTCCAGGGACATCTCAGTGGCCCCGAGCAGGGGCTCCCGGTGCCTTATCGCCCAGCTATGACGGGGGTCTCCATGGCCTGGTGAGTTCTCCTGCCCGGCCGTGGTGGGGTGGCTGGCCGGCCTGTCCTGTCCCCGTGGTGGGGCTGCAGCAGGAGGACTCAAGGAAACGCTCAGGGCTGGCCTGGGTGGAGCCCACCACTGCAGAGCCCCTGGCACAGGGCAGTGCGTCCCGGCCGTGCCCTCACGCCCACCTGTGCCCACAGAGCAAGATGGAAGACCACCTGGATGAGGCCATCCACGTGCTTCGCAGCCACGCCGTGGGCACAGCCGGCGACGTGCACGGGCTGCTGCCCGGCCCTGGGGCGCTGGCCTCTGGCTCACGGGCCCCTTGCCTCTGGGCAGTCGGCACGCTGGCCTGGTAAGCCTCGGGCAGGGTGGGGGCTGGGGCTGGGGCAGGCCACCTTGACGTCACCACTGCTCCATCTGCAGGTTGGGGGTGGCCACCCTGAGGATGGCCTTGCGGGCAGCACCAGCCTCCTGCACAACCACACTGCACTGCCCAGCCAGCCTGGCACCCTGCCTGACCTTCCGCGGCCCCCTGACTCCTACAGTGGTGAGTCCACCATCACCCCCGCCACCTCTGCGGTGTGGGCTCTGGTGACCCAGGGCCGTGCTGCCCGGGGCGGCCACTTGCTCCCTACCTCGCTCAAGACTGAAGCGTGGCCCGTGGCCCCGCCAGGCGTGCGCGGTGGCCCACGGGCTCAGGGTTCCTGGGTCCCGTGTGCTCCTGGGGAAGCTGTGGCAGAGGCTGGGCCTGGCACCGAGGGGGCTTGCTCTGCTCCGCAGGTGGGACTGCTGGGCCCCTGGGGACGCAGGCTGCTGGCGGGTGCTGCTGGGGGAGTAGGGCTGGCCCGGGCCTCAGCACCTGATGACCGGGCCCCTGGCATGTCGTGGGCCCGGAGGGTGAGGCTGGGGGAACAGGCCCAGGCCCAGGCTGCACGTGCCCAGGACCGTGAAGGCCGGGCAGCTTGTGCAGGAGGCAGGGAGGAAGGGCCTGGACAGCTGTGGACTGTGCCTGCTTGGGACTCGGGCGCCCTCCGGTGTCCCATGTCGTGGGTGTGTATAGCCGTCAGAGGTAGAGACGAGGGATGCCACCCCAAGAACCACCCACTGTGTGCCCACAGTGCTGGGGCAGCCCTGGCCTTAGTCCCACCTCCCCAGGGCCCCGTCTGCCCTCCCCAGGCCATTTGCAAGCTGCCATTGAACTGCCGCATCTCGGGGAGAGGCCAGGGTGGAGCCCCTGAGGTGGGCACTCGCTCCCTAGTCCTGTTTTTGTCTTTCTCTGTGGTGCTGGGGTTGACCCAGGGCCTCGTGCAGCGAGGCACGCCTCCGCCAGCTGGGCTGCATCCCCAGCCCTGCTCCCCGAGTTCTTGAACGCTGCAGCCGTGGCGTCCCACGGGCTGTCTTCACTGGTTCCTGGCGTGCGCCCACGCTTCATACAGGTGCCAGGGTTTTCCAGAGTGGTCGTGCCAGCCTCATGTCCATGCATGGCCTGTCCAAATGTGCGACCTCCATTCTGGCCTCACGGGGTTGAAACGGTGTTCCTCAGTCTGGCAAAGAAGGCTCCCTGGGCTGGGGACACAGCTCAGGTTTTGGTAGCGTGCTGGCCTTGCCCCTGGGTTCAATCCCCAGCACTGCAAAAAAGAAACACGCGGCTTCCGTGTTTTCTGGACTGGTCCTTGCGTTCTGTTGGTGTGAAGGCACTGCGTGTTTTGCAGAGCAGCCCTTTACTGGTTGTGCGGGTCATGGTGTCGCCCGCCTGTGACCCTGAGCTGGGTGCCGTGGTGCCCGCTGTCTTCCATTTCCGGCGTCTGAGGCAGGGAGACAGGCTCAGGCCCAGCCCAGCGGGCACTGCAGGAAGAGCTCACATGCGCGTTTTGGTTCTGGTGACGTGGCGTGTGTGACGAGTGCTCTTGGCAGCACTGGGTGGAACCCTGGGGTGCTCCGTCGTGCCACTTGCTGAGGCCTCCACCTGTCCTGCTGCCACGCCTTCGCTGGGCTCGCAGGGGTGCCACCAAGCCCGACTGCCGCTGCCTTTGAAAGGAGCTCTTCTGGCGTTCCCTTTGGCCTGTGCGGGGATGCGTGGAGGCCACCACACGCCCCGTGTTCCGCTGAACGATGATCCCTCCCCAAGAGAAGAAGCTTCTAGTTGGCGTTTGCTTGTTAGGGTGCTAGGGATGTGCCCAGGGCCTCGTGCGTGCTGGGCAGGTGCTCCACCACTGAACCGCCCAGCCCTGCTTCAGCATTCGGAGCGCTTGTTGCCTGTCCAGAGTTCCTCTGCTTCCTTCTGAGGGTCCTGAGGTCACATGTCACCTGGCGGTCCTCGAGTCTGGAACTGGTGCCATCGTGTGGGTGTGGGTAGCAGCCCAGCTCTGGGCTGTTGGTACACTGGGGTTTTCTGGGGTCTTTCTGTGCTTTGTTTTGTCCTTGCAATCAAAGACCTGCCTATCCTGGGAGCGTCAAAGGGCTGCTCAGTAGTCCTGGAGGCCACTTCTGGGCGGGCCACAGTCCTGATGCCAGGCCTGTTGCAGGACTTGGGCGGGCAGGAGCTGCGGCGGCCACCGGCGCGATCAAGCGGGAGGAGAAGGAGGACGAAGAGAACACTTCGGTCGCGGACCACTCGGAGGAGGAGAAGAAGGAGCTGAAGGGCGCCCGCACGCGGACCAGGTGCCAGCCCGCCCCGCCCCGCCGCCCCGCAGGACGCAGCGCGCACGCCCGACCCGCTCACTGTCTCCCTCTGGCCCCGGCCCCCCTCCCCCGTAGCCCAGACGAGGACGAGGACGACCTTCTCCCCCCAGAGCAGAAGGCAGAGCGGGAGAAGGAGCGCCGGGTGGCCAATAACGCCCGCGAACGGCTGAGGGTCCGGGACATCAATGAGGCTTTTAAGGAGCTGGGGCGCATGTGCCAGCTGCACCTCGGCAGCGAGAAGCCCCAGACCAAACTGCTCATCCTGCACCAGGCCGTGTCGGTCATCCTCAACCTGGAGCAGCAAGTGCGAGGTCAGTGGGCGCGGCCACCAGTGCCCCGCGCCGCCCCCCGCGCTCCGCTCTTGCTCGCTCCCCTTCCTGGAGCCAACCCTCCCTCGCAGTGACTTGCTAGTCACCACCCTCGCTTCCTGGAGCTGCCCCTGCAGCCAGCCCCCGTTCCCTGCAAGGACCTTCCCCCTGCTGGCCCCCGTGGCCAGTCCTGGGGTGGGAGGATTGGACTCGTGGGCACGGAGTCCTGCAGACCTGGGTATTTCGCTCGTGGCTGTAACCTTGAGCCCCAGGGGCCACTGCCCGCCCTGGCCCCTCCTCAGGAGGCCTAGGGCCTACCTCTCGGGGCCAGCGTGCCCTGGAGCCCGAGGCCAAGCTGGCACCTAAGCCGCTCTTGCCATCTGGCCTGAGCAGATGCCTGGGGCTGCCCTTGAGCCCAGCCCTGCCTGGCTCAGTCGCCCTGTCTGCAGGTGGGCACAGCCTGGCCCGCCTCCAGGACTGGGCGAGGGCAAGGTGCAGGCCCACCCACCCCGTGGCCCAGTGCCCCCCTGCTGGCAGCTGCCCCCTAACTCTTCTGCTCCTGCGGCCCTGTTAACCCTTTCTCTCCTGCAGCACTGTCGCTTGGACCCGAGCCAGAGGCCCGGCCCAGCCGCTGTCCTCTCAGCTCTGAGGGCTCCAGCTCTCCACAGCGGTGTGCGCTCCTGCCCCATGCCCAGCCCGCCTCTCTGCTCTCTGCCTCTCGCTGTCCCGCTCTGCCCCGGCCCTGCGTCCTCTGCTCCCCACTGGTGGCCCCTCCTCACCTCGCACTTGCTGCCCAACCCCAGGATGGCCGTGGCTGCAGCCCAGAGCCTTTCCTCTCCCAAAGCCAGCCAGGCTTGGGGGAAGGACGGATGGATGGGGCGGGGCTTGCCGGCCTCTGGTTCAGTTTGGTCTGCGTGCTTGTCCTGGGCCCCAGGGCGCTGCCTCCCAGTGGACCCACCCAGCCCCAGGAGGCGGGGAGGGCAGCCCTCCCCCCCAGGAGCATGACCGGCCTCTCCAGGGGTCCTGGTCAGATTCAGGCTCCCTGCTCGTGATGTTGGTGGGCCAGGCCTTCATCTGTGAGTTCGTCTTAACCAGTCAGAGCCGCAGGGTTGGCGGGTGATTGGCACCCACTGTACCAAGAAGGAAGCCTGGGTGTGGGGAGCGAGGCCCTGGGGCCAGAGCCACCCAGCCAGGAGGCCGGGGCCAGGGCTGCACCCCGCAGGTGGCGTCTGGTCTGCTCCAGACTCTGGCATGGAGAGGGGCTCAGCCGTGAGCCTGGTGCCCTTTGGCCCAGGAACTTGGAACCACTGCTGCACCCAGAGGCAGGTCCTTTTGGGGCTCAGAGCTGGTGTCCCTCCAGGCCCAGCCTGGGGCGGCCAGAGTCCACCTTGGGAACTTGCCATTTCAGATGCTTTCTGGAGCCTGGGGATCTCAGGGTGAGCTGTTTCGCTCCTCATGGGCCTGACTCTCCTGGCTTTGGGGAGAGCCTCCTGGCCCAGGCCAGGCCAGGCCAGGCTAGTGCGCTCTGTCACCCAGCAGGCAGCTGCTCTGGTGGGGAAGGTCGTCACCTTGGGAGGAGCAGCCTAGGAGGGATGGGCGAGCCTGGGCTGGTGGAGGAAGCTGGGCGCGGAAGACAGCTCACAGCGTCCTCAGCTGGGAAGCCAGGGCCTCCCTCCATTCACATCGGTAGCTGGGGACAGTCGGGCCTTGGTCCTTCTCCACACACAGCTAGACTCTAGTTGGGTCTGAGGGGCACAGCCGCAAGCCTCCATGGTCACACTTCTGTGGGTGTGAACACAGGCACTGTCCTCCACTACCATCAGCCACCACCCACGTGCCATCCCACACCAGCTGTTGACACACTAGTGCGTCACCCTCAGCTACACCAGCACCGTCCCCCTCACAGCTACACAAAGCGCTGTCACCCTCAGCTACACCAGGGCCATCACCCTCACGGTACACAAAGCACTGTCACCCTCACAGCTACACAAAGTGCTGTCACCCTCATGGCTACGTACCACTAGCCTTTGCCTGCCCTACACCAACACCACATGTCACCTGCACTACACCAGCGCTGGCCTGTCACGCACACACAGAGCCAGCTGCACCCTCTCCACACCCGGCCCTGCCCCGCCTGCCCAGGCTCGGCACTAACAGAGGCCCCGGTGCTGTGACCCAGCAGTACAGAAGAGGTGCTGTCCTTGGAGGAGAAGGACCTGAGGGACCGGGAGAGGCGCATGGCCAATAACGCGCGGGAGCGGGTGCGTGTGCGGGACATTAACGAGGCCTTCCGGGAGCTGGGGCGCATGTGCCAGATGCACCTCAAGTCGGACAAGGCGCAGACCAAGCTGCTCATCCTGCAGCAGGCCGTGCAGGTCATCCTGGGCCTGGAGCAGCAGGTGCGAGGTAGGACCCCAGGCCGGACCCTCCCGTCCCTGTGCAGACCTGGGTCCTGAGCAGACCTGAGCTCGCCGGCATAGGGCCCTGGCGTCCCCAGGCCCTGCTCCCCGCCGGCTCCGGGGCGCTCTGTGGCTGCATGGCCCTGGCGTCCCCAGGCCCTGCCCCCCTGACAGCCCTCTGCAGCCAGGAGACGGGCATGCAGGACCCCTGCCCCACCCCTGCGGGCCCTCTGGGACCCTCTGCCCACAGCACTCTCCCCTCCCCCCAGAACGGAACCTGAACCCCAAAGCAGCCTGCCTGAAGCGCCGAGAGGAGGAGAAGGTGTCGGGCGTGGCTGGAGACCCCCAGATGGTGCTCTCAGGCGCCCACCCTGGCGTGAGCGAGGCCCACAACCCTGCCGGGCACATGTGAGGATGGCCCTGTGGACGAGGGACCAGCCCACTCCCCACTCCGGGTTTGGGGTGCTGGAGCAACGTGCCACCCTTCCGCCCAGAGCGCCCGCCGGCTCTGAAGGGGATGCCGTGGCCCTGCCGGCCCCACCGTGTGGCCACCTCTGTGCAGGTCCTGAGGTCCACCGTGGCCCCAGTGACTGGGCTCCAGGAGCACGCGGGGGGTCGAGCAAGACCAGAAAGCAAGCTACACACACACTTCGTTGGAAGAGAAGAAAATAATGCCTTAACTACGTAAAACGTGAAGAACAGAACTCCACTCAGTCGAGGGTGGCGCTGTGCGAACCTGGCTTGTTCTTCAAGAGCCACCAGCAAATCGTGCCTAAGCATAATATTTTTTTTAAGGAAAATAAAAAGAACATTAGTTATGAGATTTTTTTTTTTTTTTAATGTAGAAGAAAACTAGTAAGGAGGATGCCTTGCGTGTCTTTTTTTTTATTATTATTTCTTTTGCATATGTTTTGTAAGCAATCGATTTTTTTTTTTTTTTTTTTTTTTTTTTTTGTATAAAAGTCTTGTCTCTGTTTCTAGACGTGAGCAGTGCCTTTCATGATCAACCAGATTATTAAAATTCATGTCAAGACCAGCGTCCACCTGGGTCACCACCCCACTCAGGCAGCTGTGCTCTGCAGGGCTCCCTAGAGTGGCGCTGTGCCTTCCCCAGGGTCCCTCCACGGTCTCCTGCCCAGGCTGGGTCAGCCTGGGCTCTTCCCACCCGCTCCTGCAGGGCTCATCCCCGAGGCCCCAAGAGGCTCTCCCTGGCGATCCAGCACCTCTTCCTTTGGGGTGTGTGTGGCGCGGGGGATTGAACCCAGAGCCTTGTGCATGCAAGGCAAGCACTCCACCAACTGGGCTGTTCCCCAACTTGAATAGAGGTTATTTTTGGACTAATGACATCTTGCATGGGGGCCACAGCACTGGAGGATGGTGCTGGCAGCCACAGCTTGTCCTCTGGACTGGCAGAGGGGCTGCTGCCTGGGAGTCTGGAACAGGATGTGCCCCCTCCCCACATTACAGATGGCCACCCTGGAGTGGACAGGTGGCCAGAGCTTATCCAGGAGAGTGCCATGGCTGTACTCGCTGCACTCAAGCCAAGGCTGTGTGGTCACCCTTGGGCCCTCCTGCATCCTGGTCACTCCCCCAGGCTCACCATGCCCTGTCTCTTGGTCTCATGTCAGCGGGGGGAACTGGTTAGTCCTGGCTGGCTTGGGACTGTCCTGGGTCTAAAATAGTATTTCGTGTCACTGAGCATCCACAGTTCCAGATGTGGGGCGTGCTCCCTGGTCCAGACGTGGGTAACCTGCTCCTGTACAGCCCTTCCAGACCCCGGGTTGTCCACATTCTGCACATCAGCATCCTGGGCACCCCCCAGGCTGCTCCCAAGACCTCTGGGCTCCCCCCAGGGTAGTGGAGCTGCTTGGAATTGCACAAAGCTGGGGAACCAGGTCCCAGGGAGGCCTGGAAACCAGGGCCTGACTGGGAGCTCTTGCACCCCTTGGTGACTTGCCGGCTCGTGGGCTTCCTCGTGGGAGGCCAGCCTCGGTTTCATCCTTTATCTGCCTCTAGTCCTACCCACAGGCCCAGTGGGCAGTGGCTGAGGAGCCTCTGCACCCCCAAGGCCCTGAGGACTCGCGTATCCAATTTCCAAGCTGAGATCAGCTCGGTTAGAGCGGAAACACCTTGGTGGGAGGGGAAGGCCGCTGCTACAGACCAGAGCCTCAGGATAACTGGGGGTTTTGTTTGGGGGAGCTTTTTTGTGTTTTTCTCTATCAGGTATTGAACCCAGATGTGATCAATCACTGAGCCACATCCCCAGCCCTTTGGTACAGACTAAGTTGCTGAGGCTGGCTTTGTGAACCCTCCTGCCTCAGCCTCCCACGCTGCTGGGATGACAGGTGTGCACCTCTATACCTGGTAGTATAACTGGGCTTAAAATTTTTTGTAGGTGTTGTGGCTCAGTGGTAGAGCACTTGCATAGCATGCGTGAGGTACTGGGTTTGATTCTCAGTACCACATAGAAATAAATGAATAAAGTAGGGGTCTATCAATGTTTTATATATATATAAAAACAAATATATAGCCAGGCATGTCATATGCCTGGCAGCCCAGCTGTTCTGGAGGCTGAGACAGGAGGATCCCAAGTTGGAGATCAGCCTGGGAATTTAGCAAGACCCTGTTTCAAAATAAAAAATAAAATAGGCTGGGGACACAGCTCAGTGGCAGAGCTCTTGCCCTGGGCCCAGTACCACAAAAACAGTTTTTTTTTTTTTTACATGTTGGTTCACCTGGCTGGATTATTTGGGATTTTTAACAGATCCTGTCTGGAGTAGATCTGGAGCCCTGTCCTGTTTCCAACACGTGCTACCTGTGACATTAGCCATCCTGAGTGTCCAGTGTGATGTGCTGACAGGGGAGAAAGGGTCAGGAGGGTTGGCCTTGAACCCTTGGTGCTCCTGAAGCCCACTCCAAGAGACAGCAGCTTGCCCAGCGGTCCAGTGCTTGTCTACCACGATCCCCCAGGGACAGCAGCTTGCCCAGCGGTCCAGTGCTTGTCTACCACCATCCCCCAGGGACAGCAGCTTGCCCAGCGGTCCAGTGCTTGTCTACCACCATCCCCCAGGGACAGCAGCTTGCCCAGCGGTCCAGTGCTTGTCTACCACCATCCCCCAGGGACAGCAGCTTGCCCAGCGGTCCAGTGCTTGTCTACCACGATCCCCCAGGGAGCAGCTGCAACCAGAGCTCTGCAGGGCAAGTGGGAAGCTGCACTTGGAAGCAGACCTGGAATCCGGATAGAGTCCCAGGATGCTGTGCTCCCCAGAGGGGCTCCCAGCCGAGGGTGGGGGTCACCTCCCCAGGGCTGCAGAACACCTGTCTCCCTGTACTGTTGCAGCTGGCTTCTCAGGGGGACCCCTGCCTCTGGCCCTGACCTGACTCTGCTGCTCAAAGTGAGGACATGCTGCACCCTGTGTCCCCAGCTACCCTGGAGGCTGTGGCAGGAGGCTTGTAAATTTGAGATCAGCCTGGCTACTTAACAAGACCTGTCTCGAGATAAAAGGCTGGGAACATGGCTCGATGACAGAGGGCCTGCCTGGCATGTGTGGGTCTCCAAGTTCAATCACCGGTACTGCAAGAAAAGGTGGGTTTTGCCATTTTTCCTCTAAAACCACCCGTGGCTCCCTAAAGCTCCTGAGGGGCGTTTACAACTTCTTCAGAACTAGACTCCTGCCAACTATGGGCAAAGCCTTGCCAGGAAGCGGGGCTGTAGCAGGTGCTTGTTAGGTCCCTGTGCCACTTAGGCCTTCCTCTGCTCACCGGAGCTCCTGTTGTCCATTCAGGTCACCACTAAACTTGACCTTGCCCCTTGGAAGGGCTGGCCCCAGGGGCCAGCCATTAGGAGCCACAAGGCCCTCTGAGAGGGAGGTGGCGCCAGGAGCGGCCGGGAAGCTGAGTGAACCCCAACTCTATGCCGCGCTGGGACCCGGGACCGTTTGCTGGAGAGCATTCCAGGTTGCAAATGAAAAGCACCAGGGTGGGAGCAGGGCCTCCCCTCGCTGGAACGGGGCTGCGCTGTTCTCTGGTGCGCGGTGCGCGTCATGGACACTGCAGGGTGCTGAGCAGCTCCGTGCCTCCACTCACTGCATGCCAGGGCACCCCCGTCGCGTCCCCAGACACGGCCCAGAGTCCTCTTGGGACAGAACTGCCGCTGGAGTGGGACTGCTGTCTTCAGGCATGATCATTTAGCAGAGGCAGGAGGAGCGATGCACAGGCCTTCAGGAACTGCTGGATCCGGAACCGCAGCAGGGCGTCCTGCCTGACCCTGCCCGCCCCTTCAGCCAGCACCCTCTCCTTTCCCTTAACAGGCCTCATGCCGGCCTCTACACCCCACTCTTTTTAGTTCCCACCAATGGACAGTCTTATTCAAGTGCTTCCTAATCCCGAACACCCAAAACCCCAGAGCAAGAGGAAAGATCTAGCAATAATGGTTACACTATGGCGGCGCCTATGCTACTACGTTGGCCTGGGGCAGAGGCAGGGCAGAACCTGCAGCCACTGGAGAACCGCAGGACCCCGACCGCCAGGGCGGAGCAGGCAAAACTACGGGGGCACTGCCAAACCACCAAGCCCGCTGGCGACACGGAGGCCCCAAGAGGCAATGAGCTAGGGTCTTCCTCTAGCCCTTCTACCCATGCTACCCCGGCGCTGGGTCCTGAGGGAGGCGGGGCTTGGTGACGAAAGGAAAGGACCGGGGGCGGCGGCAGCGTCCCCCCGTGCCCCTCTTCCTCCGGCGCTGATCGTGCACGAGGTGCGGCAGGAAGTTGCCGGGCTCTGGGAGGCCACTGGAGGCGGGGTCGCGACGCGAGGAGGCCGACGAGGAGCACCTGCCGGCTTGGGCTGAAGGACCCGAGGCGCCAAGCGGGGAGCCCAGGCCTCCCTCTGCTGCCGGAAGGAAGGGACCACCAACGCTCACGAGTGAACACCTGCGGGGCTGGGAACAGCTCAGCTGGCAGTGTGGCCCCGCGTGCACACGGCCCTGGGTTCCGTCCCCGGCGCCGCCACAACAAAAGGAAACCAGCGGAAGGATTTCCGTCGGGGCCTCGGGGCCACAACTGAGGACGCGCCACCCCGGGCTCTAGGAGGCACGGCCATTTGGCCACAGTCCCTCCCACGGCGAGTCAGGGGCGACCCCGCACGCCTGCGAGGAGGTTAAGCGCCCGCCCTCCTCCGTGTGATCCTGGGCGCGCCTCTTTCCCGTCGGGCCCGTTTCCGTCGCTGTAAGTCACAGGCAGGTGCCGCGGGGCACAGAGCCGCCACAGTGGAGCCGCTGCGCAGGAGGCCCCCGGGCACGAGGTTCTAAAGCCACGCCCACCGCGGGCCGCCTTCACGCGCCCCGGAAGTGGCTGCGAATGCCTTCCGGTCCTGCGCGCGCAGCCGTCGGCCGAAGGGCGGCAAGGTCTCCGCGCGTGCGCGCCGCGGGACACGGTGACCCTGAGCGTGCGGACTGGCCGCGATGCTGACCAGGTTCCTGGGCCCGCGCTACCTGCAGCTGGCCAAGAACTGGTGAGGACGCCGCCGCCGAGGCCCGGACCCGGCCGTGCCTGCGGCCCAGGGGGAAACCGAGCCCTGGCGGTGAGCCACCGGCCCCCGCCGCGCGGCCGAGCCGCAGCCCGCCCGCTTCCCCTCGCCCGGGGCGCCCGGGGCCGGACACCGCCCGTCCGCTTCGGGCGTGGCTGCGCCTTGTCAAAACGTGCATTCCCGGGCCGGACCCCAGGCCTCGCACACGCAGGGCGAGTCGCCCCGCCACTGAGCCACGCCCCAGTCCCTTTTATTTTTTATTCAGAGACAGGGTCTTGCCAAGTCTCCCGGGCTGGCTTTGGACGTGCTTCCTCCTGCCCTTTAAATGCTTTTTAATGATTGCATGGAGCCCACAACTGTCCCTATCCCCAATCCCGTGTGGCAGGTGGGCAGAGATTGGGGTGACTCCCATGGGAGCCGGGATGGGGGTTCTTTCCTGTGAGGGTGTTGGGGCCCTTAACAGCTGGACTGCTGAGACTGCTTCTTATTGGAAGGCCATCCTGGCATCAGGCTGAGGGCCCAAGCCCAGCCTTCCATCTCCTTGGTACAATTGTCCTGTTCCTTCCAGTGTTTGGTCAGAGTGGTGACCAAGCCCCCTTCACGCTCTTGTTCACTCAGTATGCATTTATTGAGTACCTCCTGTGTGCTAGAGATGCAGCAATAAGCCCTCATGGGCTGACATTCTGTTAGGTCAGCAAGGAAAAGTAAAGAATTGGGCGGGGGAGGGGGATTGAGAGGGGGTTGGGGTGTGGCTCAGTGGTAGAGTGCTTGCCTGGCATGTGTAGGGCACTGGGTTCAATTCTCAGCACCGCATAAAAATAAATAAAGTTATATACAACTAAAAATAAAAAAATAAAAAAAAGAATTGAGGTCTAAGCCAGGCATGATGGCACACACCTGTGATCCCAGTGACTTGGAAAGCTGAGTGAGGCAGGAGGATCACAGGTTGAGCCAGCCTCAGCAACTTGGGAGCACCCTGTCTCAAAATAAAAAATAAGGTAGATCACCCCTGGGTTTAATCCCCAGTGCAGTAAAAGAAATAAGATCTGTCGTGTAGGCAGACCTAAAATAGCAGGGTTGAAGGAAGAAGGGGCTGCAGCCTGTCTTACTGGCCTCTGGCTTTGGGTGGCCAAGAGCACGTATCCACAGGAGAGTTTCTGGTCACTGTGAGTCACACTCACCAAGCCCTGATGTGCAGATCTGAGAGGGGGAGGAGGGTTTGCGGATGGCCAGCATGGCTATTTGCTTTGTGTCCTCTTTCCATGTGTGGTGGAGGTCAGGTTCATGGACCCCTCCTGCGTTGTGTAGATCCACAAGGTCCTAGGGTTAAGTGGAGCCAATCAGCCCAGCAAAAAGAAAAAGAAAGAAAGAAAGAAAGCCTTCTCTGATGATAAGTAACAGTTGCACTGTGAAGGAAAGAGTCCACCATTTAGTGACCCCTGCTAAGTTCCGATGGCTGCAGCAGGCTGCCTCTGAGATGTACAGTCAGCTGTGAGCCCCAAACTGCAGTTGTCTCAGCGAGGCAGCCCGGGCACCCGGTGTGTATGTGTGTGGTTCACTGTGACCCAGAGAGATGGGACTGTTCAGATAGCAGCTTCCCCTGGCCACCAATGGGACGGACCCTTCGTAGTTACCCACTGCCGCGTGACAAATGGCTCCCAAGTTTAGCAGCTCCAAACAGCAGTGTCGAGCCTTTCACAGTTTCTGCAGGCCGGGCGCTCAGGCATGCGGTGCCAAATCCATGCTCATCTGAACGGGCTGCTGGCAGGATTCAGCTCCTGTGGCCTCTGGGAGGTGACTGGTGACTAGACAGCCAGCCTCGCCCAAAGCCAGCAGGATGGTGAGCGTGGCCACTCCTGGCGAAGCCACAGCTTTTTACGTCTGAACTCTCAGAAGTGGGCACGTGGGCATTCTGTTCCTTGAAGTGCACCCCGGCCTGCTCTGTGAGGGCAGGGCGTGAGGTCTGGCCCGCCTCCCTGCTCTTCTGTGGGCCACAGGCACAGCGCAGCCCTGGGAGCCCTGAGGGCCTCTGCTGCGCTGCCCAGAGCGCGCACCCCCTGGCTGTGTGTCCTCAGGGAAGTGCCCCCCACCATTGCTTGGTCTCCTTCCCTGTGACACAGTGACTGAAATCACCGGGTCTCCCTCAGTCCTGCTGAGGTGCAGGCAGCAGGTGAGCGAGCTGCCTGGAACTGCCTTCACGAAGCTCCTGTGGCCGCGCTGGTCGCAGACTTGGTCTTCAGCAGCAGAATTCTCCAGATGAAACCTTGAGCCTGTCGTGTTGTTGATCCCGGGCTGTGCGTGTGCACCAGTGCCGCGCCTTGTTGCCCATCATGCGCACGGCCGCCATCTTCCTGGGGTGGGGTGCTGGGTTGCCCGCGAGGCCCTACACACGCCTGAAGCAGGACTTCACTGGGAAAGCAGATGGGGTGGGGTGGCTTAGATGAGGCAAGGGTCCCCAGGGCCACCCTGATGGACAGTTCTCCTCTGTAGCCCCAGTGTGGCTCTTGGCAGGACACACACTTGTGGCTGGGGACTTGCTCCTTGCCAAAGCCTCCTGAGGCCTCAAGCCTGTCTTCCTCCTCCCATCCTGTGGGGCCCTCCGCTCTGGGCAGGGGCTGGCCCATGGGGGTGCTTGACAGATGGTGGCTTGGGGTCAGAGGTGCCCACAGTCAGTCCTGGGGCACAGTCCCAGGCAGGGCCTGATGGCCACTCTTCTCACAGGATACCCACGGCCAGCATGTGGGGCGCTGTGGGCACTGTGGGGCTGGTGTGGGCCACCGACTGGCGGCTGATCCTGGACTGGGTGCCTTACATCAATGGCAAGTTCAAGAAAGAAGATTAGCTAAGCTGGCCCTCCATGGGCCCCTCTGGTGAGTCATGGCCAGGGTGTAGACCCTCAGCCCAGTGGCATGGGGTGGGTGGGCTAAGTGCTGCTGAAGGGTGGAATGGGCTCTCCAGGCTTCTAGCGTCACCGGGAGAGCCCTGCAGGAGGGCAGAGCTTGGGCGCTTCTGACTGTGGGCTGGGAGTGGGGGGCGCCCCTCAGAACTCAACAGCCCCCACCAATCTGGAGCTGGGCAGTGGTTGCCCAGTCCGGGGCAGGGTGGAGACCCCATTTTACAGATGGGGATGTTAAGGCTGGCCTTTTGGATGGGCTGTTCATGTCCACTGTGCCACTGTGGTGCCAACTACTTTGATTTTGTCACAGCCTGTTGCACATGTGACAGTCCTGTGTGGCCACCACACTCACACATCCCAGTCACAGATGGGGACCTAAGTGCCAAGGTTACATAGCCAGTATGAACCTGGGCCACAAAGCCCAGAACCGCCTGCCATTTCAGTGTGTCTGGCGGCTGGGGTCCCTGGCCACTCACCCTGCCTTGTCCCCACCCCCAGGTGTGTCCAGAGCAGCCCAAGCCCAGAGGACGGATGCGAGGACTCCCGCGTGGCTGCAGAGTTGTCATCAGCCTGCTCTCCGGGGTCTCTGTTGTGCTGTGGCTCGGTTCCCTGACTGCAGTCCCTGAGGCTTGCCTGACTCAGGGCTTCTTCCAGCTCCATGATTTTGCAAATCTAGGAGGCTTGTCTAACGGCTGGCAGAAAATGTCTCAGTACATAAAATATTTAAAGATCCAGTGGTTGGTACTGTGCCGTGTGTTCGACTCCTGCTGCCCTGGCAGAGAACCTCACAACTTCAGTAGCATCAGACAGACACAGTCTCCCGGATGGGTTGGGGAGCAACCTGTCTGGGTGGGTCTGGCCCAGGGCGCTGCCCCTGCAATCAGGACATGGCCCAGGCTACACTTGGAAGCTCAGTGGGGGCTGCAGGAGCCCCTGCAGCCTGCATGCTCTTGGCTGTGGTGGGAGGCCAGGGCTCCTCAGGGTGGGCCTCTCCAGCCTGCTGTGCTGGCTCCCTCCCCACCCCAGGGCCACTGGCTCCCACGGCGGGTAACCCCAGGGAGAGTCAGGAAGAAGCCACTGTCCTCTATAGCCTGACCTCAGAAGTCTCTTGCCAACATTCCCTTCACATCCTAGCTCCGGCCAGACCAGAACAACTATAAAGGAGGAAAGATATTTAAGGGCTCACAGTTTCAGAGGTCTTAGTCCAGAGAAGGCCAGCTCCATTCCGTGGGGCTCAGGGTGAGGCAGGACATCGTGATGGGACAGTGTGGTGCGGGGAAGCAGCTCCCGCGGTGGCCAGGGACTCCACTCTCCAGATCCACGGCCACCCCCACTCTGGATCAGTGCACCGGTCAGGTTAAAGGCTATGACCCAACCATTTCTCCTCGAACCTTGCACTGTCTCACCTGTGAGCTTTTGGGGACACTTTGCCTCCAAACCATAATAGCTACGTCCCCAACCCTTTTTTTATTATTTTTTAAAATATTTTTTAGTTGTACATGGACATGATAACTTTATTTATTTTTACGTGGTGCTGGGGGTCCAGCCCAGGGCCTCCCATGCTAGGCAGGCACTCTACCCACTGAGCCACAACCCCAACTGGCCAATCCTTTGAGATGGGGTCTTGTGAAGTTCCCCAGGCTGGTCTCAAACTTGGGGCCCTTGTGAGTCACTGGGATAGTGGGTCTGTGCCATCACGCCCAGCCATGTGTCCTTTTTTGTCTCGTTCTCTCAGCGCGGTGTCCTTGGAGTCGATCAACTCCATGTGGCTGACTGGTACTCCTAGTGTGGGTGGACGCTTGGGCTGTCCCCACCATTTGGCTGCTGGGAGACTTGCACACACGCGGTCGCGCCTCTGCTTTCACTAGGTCTGTGCTGAGGAGCGGGCTGCCGGGTCCCCAGTCACTGGTGGTCTCCAGCACGGCTGCACATTCGCAAGCTCCGCCAGCCAAGCACAGGGCTCTCGTGGCTCATCCGTCCCCTGCCGTACAGCTGCATTCCAGTCCCACCCCTGCTCACCCTGACCCAGCCTGGAGGTGAGCAACTTGACAAAGAAAGGCATCCCCTGCAGCTGACCAGGTCATCCCACCATCTCACCGCGTGCTGTGCCGGGTGGGCGAGCTCAGTCCACTCTCACGGGAGCACTGGCCCCTCTCCGGCTCACCCCACTTGCCATCTCACGTGGACCTCTGGGTCTTCAGCCACCAACAAGCTGCAGGGCCTCTCAGGAGAAAGCTGGTCCCAAAGGACCCCTCACGTTCCTGGGGTGGAGAGAGAGACCATCCCAGTACAGCACTGTCCAGGGCGAGGGATGCTGGGGGAGGAGGGGAGGGGGTTGAGTGGGACACGAGTCCCCATCATCATCCATCTGCCTTCCCACACCCGCCCACACGCATCTGTCCAGTTACAGCTTTTTCAGTGCTTGTATGACAGTAGAATGATGCCCCACAATAGGTCTAAGTCCCAACCCCAGGACCTGTGGACACGGCACCTTCCATGGCAAAGGGGACTCTGTAAATGGGGTCAAGGACCTGGAGGTGGGAGATCATCCTGGGTTACTCCTTAATAAAATTTATAGGCCACTGGTTTAGACTGCACTCCTGAATGGAGTCACGCTCAAAAGATGCAGGGCTACAAAGCCAAAACTAAACGGATCTTCCAAGAGGTCAGGAGAGAGAGAACAGCCCAATCTTCAAGCAAGCAGTGTTAGGAGCGGGCATGACAAGGCTTTGCAATGACCGGCTCCGTGTTTCTGCTGGCTTCAGCCCTTTCCTGTCCACAACTTCCGCTCAAGCCATGGTGTTTTACAGAACGAGGGCTGTCCAATGCTAGAATCACGCATGAAGCCAATTAAGATCTTTAAGCTAAATGTGTTAATTTCGTCTTTTGAGCTTTGGGTGGTCCTAACGCCACCATCTGGCTCCTCAAAACCAGGGGACTTTCTCCAGGTGACCGAGACCAGCTGCAGCGGAGGGGCAGTCCGTTTTTCAAAACACCAGCCCCTGGCCGGGCGCGTGGTGGTGGTGAGCGTGCGTCCAGCCAGCGGGGAGCCGAGCCCAGCGACCCCTTTAGTTTCCTCTCCCTCCGGTTGGGGTGTGGAAAGGAGGTGACGAGGCCGGCTCCACGCGCAGGTCTTGGGGCCCTCAGGGTGAGATGACGGAACAAGGTGGAGGAGTGGAGAGGGGTCTCGGAGGCGTCCTGCGTGGGGGGACCTGGGGTGCGGCTCGGCGGTGCAGCCGAGGGTCAGATTCCCAGCACCGTGAAGAAGCGACGGCGGGACTTGGGATACACCACCTGGGGACTAATGATCGTGAAGCGTCTGGAGGATGGAGAAGGGCCGGGCGGGGAGGAGGACGAGCCTGCCACCGCGGCTCCTGAGCCGGCCGCGCTACCCAGGCGCTCCGAGGCTCCGGACGGAGGGCCAACGCGCGCGGATGCCGAGGACCGAGGACCGAGGACCCAGAGCGCACGCGCGCACGCGGCCCCGCCCCGAAACGCGCGCCGATTGGCCTCGCCGCCACGGGGCGGGAGCTGCGCCGCGGTTGCGCAGTCGGGCCCCACGCGCGGGCGGGTGGGCGGAGCGGCCCCCCGAGCGGGGGCTGGCGAGCGCGGGGAGGGGGCCGAGAGGGCGGCAAAGCCGGCGCGCGCCCGGCTGGGGGCGGAGGGCGGGGGCCTGCGGGCCGGAACAGCCGCGGCAAGTGGCGGCGGCGGCGGCAGCTGAGGCGGCGGCGAACGGGGGTCGCGGCGGCGGCGGCAGCGGGCCCGGAGGCGGGCCGAGGAGCCGGGCGCGATGGAGCGGAAGAGGTGGGAGTGCCCGGCGCTCCCGCAGGGCTGGGAGAGGGAAGAAGTGCCCAGAAGGTCGGGGCTGTCGGCCGGCCACAGGGATGTCTTTTACTATAGGTGAATGAGCGCGCCGGCCGCGCAGGGCCCCAACGGGCGCCTCCCAGCGGTCTCTGCGGCGGCCTGGGCGCCCCTACCCCGGGCTGCGGCCTGGGCCGCGCGTGCGTCGTGCGTGCGAGCGTGCGTCGAGCGTGTGTGCCCGCCCGCCTAGCGCACGGCGGCCTAGTGCGCGTGCGTGTCCGCGGGTGCGCGGCCCACTGCGCGTGCGCCGTTTGGCACGCGGCCGCATGGCGCTCTGGCAGCTGGCGGCTGAAGCCTTTGTACTGGCTGCCGCGGGGAACGTGTGCGCTAGGCGAGGGGCGCCCGGGAGCGGCCAGACGCGCTGGGAGGTGGGCGGGGGTGGGGGCTGGGCTCTCCCTCTGGCCCCAGGGTGCGTTCCCCGGGCCGCGCGGAGCCGGAGGCGGGAACCAAGCTGGGATTTCGGGGAGCAGTGCTCGTTGCGGGGGACTGTGCTGACCTGCTTCAAAATGCAAAATCCTGGGCCCGTTCCAGTCCTGGGAGTGAGTTCCCTAGGGTGACTGGGATTCCCTGCTTTTGAGGGGAGACCCACACCTTTGGGAATGTTCCAAGGCCGCTGTCCCTCCCGGCTTGTACACTCAGGCATGAGACCTGCTACTGCTACTTTGGAGCCCAAGACTAGTGCGTTGAAGCTTGTGGTGGTCGGTGTTTTTGAGAGTCCTCAACCCTAGATTGGAAGGAGTGGCTGGTCTTGGCTGGGAAAGTCAGCAAGGACCCCTCTGGTGGAACAAAGAATTAATCGCCTGTTGGTAGCCCTGCCCAGACAGGCCGTCACCTACTGTTTTTTTTCTTCTCCCTGATTTTGAAAGATACTCTTTTCTTTTTGGTGCTGGAGCTCCAATCTAGGGACTCCCACACGCCAGGCATACCCTGTCACTGAGGTGCATCCCCAGCCTGGAAGATCATTTTGATTCTGCATCACTTTTTATCGCCCCTTCCTTGTTGCCTGGTGTGTTGAGGTTCCTGCCATCTGCAGAGTGCAGCCTAGGTGCTGGGGGTGCACTGAGACTGCGTGGTGAGCAGGTGTGAAGCCAGGGCAAGCCAGCACTTCATTAGTTGAGCATCGTGTTTGTCTGTAGTTCTTTCCTGTCCCCTGTTTGGGCTGTAGAGTAAGGGG
Organism: Tamias sibiricus; assembly: GCA_025594165.1. NCBI lineage: Eukaryota > Metazoa > Chordata > Mammalia > Rodentia > Sciuridae > Tamias > Tamias sibiricus. The sequence continues at coordinate 1,113,791 of CM046673.1, read as the reverse complement.
TGCCTTGTGTTTGGAAGTGTGGTGACAGGATCAGGACCAGCTCAGATTCTGATTTAAAAAAAGTGTGGGACAGCAAAGGGGTGTGACTGTCAACCCCCGAAAGGTGTAAGCATTGAATAATGGGGCTGCAAGCAGTCCCTCTTAGGACACTGTGTATTTCCCATTGCTGCCCTTGTCCCTTTTCCTGTGACTTCACCCCCCCACCCCAGCTCTTTAGAAAGCTGAAATTCCAGCTGGGCTCCGTGGCGCACACCTGTAATCCCAGCACTTGGGAGGCTGAGGCAGGAGGAGTTCAAAGCCAGCCTCAGCAATGGTGGGGCACTTAGCAACTCAAGTGAGACCCGGTCTCTAGTAAAATACAAAAAAGGGCTGGGGATGTGGCCCAGTGGTCGAGTGCCCCTGAGTTCGATCCCAGGTACCAAAAAAAAAATAAAGCTGAAATTCCCGGGGTTCTGTTTTTGGGGCCTGTGAGGAGGCCTCAGACCAGGATTCCCCAGAGTCAATTCCAAGAACACTGATACTGTGGTCTGTGTCTGCCTCTCTGGCCTTTTGTTTGGGTAATACCTCTGCAGCAGCTGTTGGGCTCTGCCTGGCTGCTTAGTTGTTATGGAGAGTGGGTCCACCCTGCCTGGTGTCAGGAGCCACCCCACATGCTGAGCTGCAGGGATCTATGAGGTACTGGGAAAGCCCTGGAGGGCCCCTCTGAGGAAATGACAGGGGAACAGGAGACCCCTGGGCAAGGCCCCTGGAACCTGAGGGCTGGCTGCAGTTTAGAGCTGAACCAAGGTCAGGTTGGCCTGTGCCCTGAGACTGATCACACCACACCTTTCTTATTCCCATCTACCCTGGAGCTTCTTAGGGCTCAGCTGTGGGGTTCCCTCTGAGGCTCCCCAGACATAGGCGTCTGGTGTAGGAAGTAAAGCTGACAGGCCCAGAGCTGTCCTCCAAGGTGCAGGTCTGGGGTGCTCCTTACCCTGGACTTCAGTCTTGGGGTTCGGCCTGCCTGCTGTCTCCAGGCTTGGCATAAGAGAGCTCAGGCTTCTGTGCTCCCTTTTATCCCCTGTATCTGGTTTTATTAAATCTGTTCATTTTTCTTTCAATAAAATACCAGGGACATCTTTCTGTGTCAATACATATATGCAAATCTTTTTCAAAAACTTGCCAAAATTCATATCCCATAAGTTATCCTTAGAACTTGTACAACGTGGTAGTTTCGGTACATCCACAGAGCTGGGCAACTGCCACGCTGTCTACTTGCAGCTCATTCCTACCACCCTGTGAGAAGCCCATGCCGTTGGTCACGCCCTTCTTCACCTAGCGCCTGGTTTATTTTTTTATTTATTTTTTATATTTATTTATTTACTTTAGTTGTACACAATGCAGTGCATTTATGTTTACGTGGTGCTGAGGATCAAACCCGGGCCGCGCATGTGCAAGGTGAGCGCTCTACCGCTGAGCCACAACCCCAGCCCACCTGGTTTTTTTTTTTTTTTTTTTTTGGGTACCAGGGATTGAACTCAGGGGCACTCGACCACTGGGCCACATCCCCAGCCCTTTTTTTGTATTTTATTTAGAGACAGGGTCTCACTGAGTTGCTAAGTGCCTCGCCATTGCTGAGGCTGGCTTTGAACTCGCGATCCTCCTGTCTCAGCCTCCCAAAGTGCTGGGATTACAGGCGTGCGCCACCGCGCCCGGCTGTTTTTTATTTATTTTTTATTTTTGGAAAAAAAAACTCTTTTATCGAGATGCAGTTCGTGTGCTATAAGGTTCACCCACTGTGTGTGAGCCGGTGGTGTCCTGGTGTGTTCATGTGTCTTCAGATGTGTGTGGCCACGACCAGACTCAGTTCTAGAATTTTCATCACTGCCGAAGGAAACCCTTCACCATTATAACTGTACTGCCCTGTGCCCCTAGCTGTACTGAGCCCCGTAAGCAGTCACTAATCTGAACTCAGTGTCTCTATATTTTCCTGTGCCCAGCCTCTTGAAGGTAGGGCATGTGGAGGGCAGGACTGTGGTCAAGTGTTTCCTGGGGTCTCTTCCTTCTCTGTGGCTGTGTCGGGGCCAGAGTCAGGGCCTCTGCTGTGTGTGAAGCCTGGGCGTGGCGCTCAGTCTCAACATCAGCCCAGAGCACAGCTGCAGAAGTGAATCTGGAGTTCTCTGCCCCTCAGGACACCGGCACTGCAGGTTCTCTGTGCCCCAGTGCCCTCCCCGGTGCCTGGTCCTGGAGTATGTGTCCGAGCCCCACCAGGTCCTTGCGCACCATCGCGTTTCCCCGTGAGTGTAAAATGCACCTTCCCAGGATCTGGGTGTCGGCCAGTGCGTCGTGACACTGGGCTTGGGGCAGCTGAGTCTCCATACAGAGTTGGGTCTCCTCTGCTGGAATGGACCCTGAGCCGTCCTGCTTTCTGGCATCTGCCCAGGGCCAGGTCAGGATCCTGTCCTAGAGGTTTACAAGGAAGGAGGACACAGTTGAGCCACCACTAATGTCAGCCCCCCGACATACACGGGATGAACCGAGGGGGGCTCTGCCACTGAGCTGCGTGCCCAGAGCCCACTTACTTACTGATTTATTATTTTGAGGCGATCTCGATAAGTTGCTGAGACTGGCCTTAAACTATTTCTCGTGGAGAAACAAAGGTTTTCTCCCTTCCTCCTCTTGGGGCTGGGGTGGAACCCAGGCCCTCCTGCGTGCTGGGCAGGTACTTCACCACTGAGCCACACCCTGGCCCTCAACCGAGGCACTGATGACAAGGCCGTTCACCAAGCTGGTGCTGGGGCTGTGCTGGAGCACCTGGCTGGGGAGCGCACAGTGCTGTCACGACTTTTCAGTGGCTTTCTGGAGATCCCACATGCATGTAGTCCATCCATCCAGGTCAGTGCAGGTCAGCGGTGTTTGACCCCAATGCTCTGCGGCCACAAGCACTGTCTGGCCACATCCCATCTCCACAGAAGGAAGCCTGCCTCCACAGTGGTCCCCGTCCCTCCCTAGCACCCGGGAAGCCACATCGTGTCTGGACTCCCCGTTCTGGATACTCCCTGTCACTGGAGCCACACGCTGTGGCCTCGTGTGGGGGTCTGGTTCTCACTGAGCATGAGGTCCTCAGGTCCACCCACGCCACGGGTGTGTGCCGCTCGTCCGTTCACAGACACTGGGCTGTTCCCGCCCTTGGGCACCGAGTCACGCTGCTCTGAGCATTCTGACCAAATCTCCATGTGAACGTGTGTCCACACCAGGCCCAGGAGGGAGGGGCCCGGTCATGTGAGGAGCAGCCAGACTCTCCATGCTGCCTGCTGGTTATGCTGGCTCTGCAGTAGGTGCCCGGTAGGGTGGCATCAGGTGGCATGCAAAGCACCTGGATGGTGGTACAGGTCTGTAATTCCAGCGGCTCAGGAGACTGAGGCAGGAGGATCCTGGGAGCTGAAGCCAGCCTCTGCACCTCAGAACCTGTCCCAAAATGAAGGGCTGGGTGTGCAGCTTGGTGAAGCGCGCCCCCTGCGTTCAGTCCCCAGAACTGCAGAAGAGCAACCAGAAAATAGATGGGTGTCCTGGAGAGAGCAGGGCACCCTGCACACCCGCTAAGGGCCCAGTCCTAACAGGGGACCCTGTACGGCCTCGCTCCTAGGTGACCACCCAGAGTGGCGGCTCCTAGGGCTGCCCCTCTACCTGGCCTCCTTGGGGTCCTTGCTCAGCAGCGCCATCAGTTCTGGCCCTGGGAACCACAGTGCCGGAGGTCCTGGCCACTGTCCTGCAGCTCCCAGCCGGAGCTGCCATGGTGCCGTCCACTGGGGTGGGGGTCCCCCAGGGGTTTCCAGGGTCTGGCTGGGGCTGGAGGGCCCAGAGGCCTGCGCCGACCCGCCTCTGCCCGCAGCCCCAGTGGGAAGAAGTTCCGCAGCAAGCCCCAGCTGGCGCGCTACCTGGGCGGCTCCATGGACCTGAGCACCTTCGACTTCCGCACGGGCAAGATGCTGATGAGCAAGATGAGCAAGAGCCGCCAGCGCGTGCGCTACGACTCCTCCAACCAGGTCAAGGTGAGTCTGGAGGGCATGCCCACAGCTGCGGGCAGGTGGCGCCCGGGAGCAGGCAGCAGCGTGGCGTGGACGTGGCCTGCGTGGCCCCTGGGAGCTGAGAGCACCACAGCTGGCCGTGCCAGCGCGTGGGCCCGGGGTCTCCGGGACCTCCACCGCAGGCCGGGGAGCCTCACTGGAGTGCCTTGTCCCGGCAGGGCAAGCCCGACCTGAACACGGCGCTGCCTGTGCGGCAGACGGCGTCCATCTTCAAGCAGCCTGTGACCAAGATCACCAACCACCCCAGCAACAAGGTGAAGAGTGACCCGCAGAAGGCCGTGGACCAGCCCCGGCAGGTGAGCCCACGAGGCCCTTCTCCTCACGCGGTTCCCGCTTTAAAGGGAGGCGTCCTCGGGAGTGCCGCACTGCTCCCCAGGAGCCTCGCTGGCTGGACCCAGGCTCTGGACCCAGGCTCGTGGCTCCCGGAGCGTGCCCTCCCTTCCGCTCCTGTTCCTAAACAGACAGCTCAGTTTGTGGGCACGTGTTCTAAAGAAGGCGGTTCTTGGGCTGGGGGTAGCTCAGCCTCAGAGCTTCTTAGCAGGTTCTAGGCCCTGGCTTCCATACCAGGCTGCAAAAGAAAAACATGCTATGGAAATGGCTTTCTAATCTGCATTTTAGAAAACAGAAGCCAGGTGGGCGTGGCAGTACAGCCTGTAATCCCAGCTACTGACTGGGGAGGCTGAGGCAGGTGGGTCTCAAATTCAAGGCCAGCCTCAGCATTTAGTGAGGCCCTATGCAACTTATCAGGGAGGGCCCAGAGGCCTGCACAGACTCAAAAATTTTAAAAATAAATAAAAAGGTCTGGGGATGCAGCTCGGTGGTTAAACACCCCTAGGTTCTGTTCCTGGTACATATTTAAAAAATAAAAATAAAAAAAATAAGAGCTGGGGTTGCGGCTCGGCGGTAGAGCCCTTGCCTAGCACTTGGGCAGCCCGGGTTTGATCCTCAGCACCACGTAAAAATAGAGGCATTGTGTACAACTAAAACAAATAAATATATAAATATTTAAATAGATAAATAAAATAGGAGCTGGGGTTGTGGCTCAGCGGTAGAGCACTCGCCTAGCATGTGCGAGGAGCTGGGTTCAATCCTTGGCACCACATAAAAATAGATAAATAAAATAAAGGTATTATGTCCAACTACAACTAAATAAAAATTGTTTTTTTTTAAATAATAAATAAATAAAACCAAGCTAAGTGCCATGGCACAAACCTGTGATCCCAACCACTCGCGAGACTGAGAAAAGATAATGCTATTTCAAGAAAACTTAGCAAGACCCTGTCTCAAAATAGAGAATATTAAGGGGCAGCAGCTGTAACTCAGTGGAAGAGCGCCCCTGGGTTCTGTACCCAGAAAAGCAACAACAAAAAACCTTTTCTATTTTGAATACTTACAAGCGCCCACTGGAGGCCTGGGTGTGGCAGGGCCTGGAACCGGGAGGGAGATGCCCAGGGGCCCAGGCTCAAGAGGAGGTCCTGCACCCCCAGCCCCTGGCGTGGTAGCCCGGCGGGGAGGTGCGGCCCCTGTGCCCGGCTGACCTTGCCTCCTGTGTGCCTGGGCAGCTCTTCTGGGAGAAGAAGCTGAGCGGCCTGAGCGCCTTCGACATAGCAGAGGAGCTCGTCAGGACCATGGACCTGCCCAAAGGCCTGCAAGGTGAGCAGGCCCAGCCCTCTCGCGGCAGAAGAGGTCACTGTCGCTGCTCAGCAGTGTCAGGCCTGCACTTCTCCTGTCGTGGAAGTCAAGGCACACTGGAGGAAGCATGGGAGGGAAGCGAGGCTGAGAGACGGGCGCTGAGCAGGCAGCCCTGTGACCCAGCCCTGCCTGGCTGTTCCCGCCTCGCCTGGTAGGGGTGGGCCCAGGCTGCACGGATGAGACGCTGCTGTCGGCCATCGCCAGCGCCCTGCACACCAGCACCATGCCCATCACGGGGCAGCTCTCGGCCGCCGTGGAGAAGAACCCTGGCGTGTGGCTCAACACCACGCAACCCCTGTGCAAAGCATTCATGGTGACGGACGAGGACATCAGGTAGCTGGTGGCCCTTGTCCCCCCCCGCCCTCTGCGCCTCTCTCGGGCCAGTGCCCCCAGCACCTGTGCATTCCAGTTTCCCCAAACTTGGACGTTTCTGCTGACGTGGCCAGGGTTCCAGACCAGCAGGGCCACAGCAGGTGCAGAGTGTCGGGTCCTTGGTGCAGGCCAGGCAGGGGCTGGTGGAGGGACGGAGGGGACCTGCTCCTGGGCGGTGGTGCTTAGAGCCAGCACTTAGAGTCCACTGGAGCTGGCTGCTGGCTGCACGGCTGCAGTGTCAGAAGCAAGGGGCAGAGAAAGGGCAGTCGCCAGAATGGGACACTGTCTGAGCCCTGATCTGACGCCACGGGCTGGACACTGGGGAGTCCTTTTTCCAAACTCTGCTAAGTGACTATAAACGAAACCCAAAGCTGTGGGGCGGTAAGGAGGACCCCAGAGTGGGGCGGGCAGGACGTTGGTGCTGATGCTCTTGCTGGTCGGGAGAGGGGCCCAAGGCAGCAGGAGCCTGGCAGGACCAAGCCAGTGGAGGGGCTGGCCAGCACGCTGAGTCCTCAGTGCTGCAGAGGTAGATGAGGAAGCCAGGTGCTCCCTGTGGGCAGGGCGGGCAAGAGGTGCGGGGCTGGAGTCGCCCACACCCTCCCTGGCCAGCGTTCGGTCCCCAGGAAGCAGGAGGAGCTGGTGCAGCAGGTGCGGAAGCGGCTGGAGGAGGCCCTGATGGCCGACATGCTGGCCCACGTGGAGGAGCTGGCCCGGGACGGCGAGGCGCCCCTGGACAAGGCCTGCGTGGACGAGGAGGAGGACGACGACGATGATGAGGAGGAGGAGCCGGAGCCGGACCAGGAGCTGGAGCGCGTCTAGAGCAGGTGCTCGGCTGATGCCCCCCCAGGCCAGCTCTGGGACCTGAGGCCACACGCTGGCTGGGCAGGTGGGGGTCCACGGAGGAGCACCCCAGCCTGGTGTGCAGGTGGCGGCTGGGAAAGGGCAGCTTCCCAGAACCCCCAGCACTGTGCTGGAGCGCGCCTCCCCAGACCTCTCATGTCCTGCGAGAGTCTAGGTCACCTGCTGACGGCGTCCCCTCCCCGTCCTTTGCAGACACCCTGCCTGAGAGCCCTGTGCTGTGGGGCCGCCAGCTCGCCTCTGCACAGCCACCTGCAGACTTGGCCCTGGGCCACGCTGGGGACCAGGCCCAGCAAGCAGACCCAGCCGGGGAGGAGAGCAGCCCCTCCTCTCCTGGGCCTCGCGGGGGTGCCTGAGGCAGCAGCCTGCTGGCCACCCTCCACGCGGGCTCTTCTGTGGCCTGGTGGTGCCCCACCTGGAGGCCAGCCTGTCCCCGCGGTCTCTGCTCCAAGCTCCGCCACGTAGGAGAGCTGCCGCAGACTCGCCGTCCCTCGGCGCCCAGAGCTGGTCACCATGAGGTCTCTTCAGTTGCCGAGTCTCCGGGAGCCAGGGACACACTCCCCAAACTCAGCCTCACCCCGTCAGTGCAGTGGGCAGTGCTGCTCGGGCCAGCGGGTCGGCCCTTCGGACAGCATCCTGACCTTGGCCCTGCACTGCCTCCCAGCTGGGCAGAGCTGGTGATCACAGGGAGGGCATGCGAGAGCCAGCAGACGCCCAGGAGGTCACTTCCTTCAATAAATCGATGATTCAAATGGGGCTGGAACTTGGCTGCTTGACCATTTGTTTGGCCACTAGCAGCGGTGACAGGTGGCCGTTTTCTGGAACCCCGCTGCCCTGCCTCCTCGTGCAGGTGCTTGGCAGGGCCCAGGCTGCACCCAGGTTCCCCTGCTGGGTCGGGGTGGAGCTGTCCCGCTGCGGACGGGAGCTGGCTCTCTGGGTGTGGCCCCAGGTGGCCGCCTCTGAGTGCGGTGGGCACCATGGCAAAGGGAACGGCCACTGCTTGGATACCCCGCCACCCCTCCCAGGCCAGCAAGGCTCTGCTGCGTCCTCCATCACCCTTAAGCTCACCGCCCCCTTGGCCTGTTGCCCCAGGCTGCCCCCACCAGGCTGCGGTCAGTCATAGGCCGGACAGGGGGCAGCACCTTCCTGGCTCCCCTGGGTCTCAGCCAGCATCATCCCTGGCAGTTGGGGGCTGAGCCTGGCTCAGGGACCCCTTCATTGGTGGGGTCACCTGCTAAGGTCACTGTTGGACCCACATTTTCCCATTGTCCTCAGGGCCACCGGCCTGGGGTGCCAGGCTGAGGCGGACACCTCACAAAGCACAACCCTCGGCTCGGGAAGTCTGCTCGCTCCCGGGCTGTGAGGGGCTGGGGCCCGGCTCCCGCCTGAGGCTGCGGGGTCTCCCGTGGGCCAGCTCACCTTCCTGGCACTGGGTTCTTGTGCGGATGGCTTCAGTGTCTGCTGTGGCCCTAGGCCAGGGGTCCTGCCTGGCAGGGGACCCAGCAGCAGTGGGCACTGTACCTGAATAAAGACGCTTCCCAGACACGGCCTGGAGCCTGCTGTTGATTTTGAGGGTCTAGGACTTCTCCGTGCCCTTGCTGTGAGCCTGTCCGTGCACGGCCAATTGCCCCTGGGTCAGTGGATGGGGAGAGGGAGGCCGTGGGGCTGGGGCGGGGTCCCCCAACCCTGCCAGCCCCTGGGACCCAGGGATGACAGTGGGGCATAAAAAGCAGGAAGTGGGGCTGTGGCTCAGCAGCAGAGCGCTCGCCTCGCACATGCGCGGCCCGGGTTCCATCCTCAGCACCACGTAAACATAAATGCATTGCGTTGTGTACAACTAAAGCAAATAAATATTTAAAATAAATAAATAGAATAAAGGTGTAGTGTCCAACTACAACTAAAAGATATTTTTTTAAAAAAGTTGCCAGAAGGCAGCTGCAGGGGGGCTCCTCTGTGCCCCTTCAGGCTGGAGGCGCTGTGGAGGGGCTCCCGGAGCCCCAGGCCCAACTTGATGCCGCCCAGTGGCGCAGGGTCGCAGGTCATGTTCCAGTGCCCAGCGAGGACAGCCCACCCACCTCGCTCCAGAAGACATGGAAAGGAGGGTGCGCTCCAGGGGAATCCCTGGGGCTGAAGCCTGGGGTCCGCCCACCCTGGTCTTTAGGAGCCCACCCTCCCCCAGACTGCGTGACCAGGAGAGGTGGTCCTGAGGCCTGGGGCACCACCCTCCCCGTGTGCACCCACCTCCAGATGCCCTGCCCTGCTCCATGGCATTCAAGACCCTCTTGGCCCCAGGGCTCTGTCCCCATCCGCCGCTGGGCAGGGTCTTGGTGGCTAGACTGCTTCCCTTTGTCCTCTGCCCGAGAGGCCCACTGTGCACCCTGACCTCGCGCTGTCTGCAGCCAGGCCGGGCTCCGCCTCATGGCTGTGAAGGGGCCGGGCCCTGCCTCCTCACCGGGCTGCCACTGTCGGTCCACCACCCCCAGCGGTTGCCTCCAGCCCGGCTCGGCTTCCTCCTGAACTCGCCTTTCTCTGCAGGGAGTCCAGTGTTCGAGAGGTCACCCTGCATCCACAGGTGGGTTCTGGGAGTGGACACGGAGCCTGAGAGCGCGGAGCAGGCCAGGCCCGGGCAGGCAGGCCCTTGGGATGGAGCCTGGCCCTGCAGAGGCCCCACCCCAGCCGCCCCCCCCCCCCCCCCCCCCCCCGCTGCGATGCCTCACCTGTACTGGCCCCAAGCCAGACCTGGCCGCTGCAGGATGCTAGGGGGTGAGACCCCTGACCAGGACGCGCTGCTGTGTAGCACTGCCCCTTGGAGAGCACCTGGCGCCAGCCCCACCACAGCCTGCACCTGCAGCAGCAGCAGCCAGGGCCCCGGTGCACACTGCCCAGGAAGACAGCACTGCCCCTGCACCCACACCCCCCTCCTTGGGGGCTGAGGCACCTCAGCTGGGCGCGTGGGACGGGGAGAGGTGAGGATGGTGGCCCCAGCCCTGCCGGCTGCAAGCAGACGGAGCCTGGGCGCCCAGCCTCCCTCCCCGTGTCCTCTGCCCTCGCTGAAGTCCAGCACCTTGAAGCTGAACCCGGCCTGACAGTGCTGACAGCCACACGATTCTGGAATGTCCTAAGAACGGCACAATTATCTACCTTTTTTTTTGTTGTTACCAGGGATTGAGATCAGGGGCACTCGACCCCTGGGCCACATCCCCAGCCCTTTTTTGTACTTTATTAGAGACAGGGTCTCACTGAGTTGCTGAGTGCCTCACCACTGCTGAGGCTGGCTTTGAACTCGCGATCCTCCTGCCTCAGCCTCCCAAGTGCTGGGATTACAGGCGTGCGCCACCGTGAATTATCTACTTTTAAAGGGGAGAATTTTGATGTATGTCAATTATATCTTTGAATTAAAAAAAAAAAAAAAACCCACATTCCAAGACTCAGGGAACCTGAAGCCTGTCTCCAGATTCCAGCCCTAGAGCTGCGACCACGCTGGGGACAGCAGGTGGGCCCGAAGGTGGCCAGTGTGGGGGACCACCAGCCAGCAGGCCCCACAGAGGCCCTGGAGCAGGCAGGGGCTCAATGCATGGCCTCCAGGTTTGCTGTTGTTTTGTACTGGGGATTAAACTTGCCATCCTCCTCCTCAGCCTCCTAAGTCACAAGATGACACATGTGGCCACACCTGGCTTTGGCTGGGAATCTTGGGAAGGAAAAAAAAGACAAAAACAAATTTAGGCTGAGTGCAAGGGACCTGCCCCGGGATCGAGCACAGAGCTGGTGTCCACGCCCACCCACAAGAGGCAGAGCCACCACGTGGGCCTGACGGGACAGCGTCATGCTGACAGGGCAGTGCCTGCCTGGGTCCCCAAGCCACCAGATGACTAAAAAAAAAAAAAAGTCTGTAGCCACAGAAAATAAGTCCATGAGCTTTCCCTGAGCATCTTGCCCAGATTCAGTTTCCAGGTGTCTGATCACCACGGAACCACGTGCGAGGCCATGGGCTGAGATCTGGCTTCCAATTCACTTCCTTGAAGCCAGAGTTTCTGGGTACAACTTATATGCAATAAATGCCGTTTTCAACATTCTTTCTTCCTTATTACAATCTTGCCCTAATACTTTTATTTTTTTTAAATATTTATTTATTTCCTTTAGTTGTACACAATGCAATGCGTTTGTTTATGTGGTGCTGAGGATCGAACCCAGGCTGCGCACGTGCTAGGCAAGCGCTCTGCCGCTGAGCCACAACCCCAGCCCCTTTTATTTTATTTATTTATTTTTGGTACTAGGGATTGAACTCAGGGGCACTGCACAATGGGCCACATCCCCAGCCCTTTTTTTGTATTTTTATTAGAGACAGGGTGTCACTGAGTTGCTAAGTGCCTCGCCGTTGCTGAGGCTGGCTTTGAACTCGTGATCCTCCTGCCTCAGCCTCCCAAGTGCTGGGATTACAGGCGTGTGACACTGCGCCCGGCAATCCTAATACTTTTAAAACTATAAATGATAACCAGGTGTGGTGGCGCACACCTGTAATCCCAGTAGCTCAGGAGGCTGAAGTAGGAGGATCACAAATTGGAGTCCAGCCTTAGCAATTTAGCAAGAAACGAAGCAACTCAGGTATGTGGCTCAGTAGTAAAAACACCCTGAGCTTAATCCCCCTACCGAAAACCAAAACCAAACAAACGAACAAAACAAAAACTAAATAATTCAAGTATATAGGATTTTTTCTCTTTTAAGTCAAATATCACTAAAGATCTCATGATTAAAATTAGCTCTGCCAAGGCTGGGGTTGTGGCTCAGAGGTAGAGCGCTCACCTAGCACGTGCTTGGCCCGGTTTGATCCTCATCACCATGTAAAAATAAAGGCATTGTGTACAACTAAAATAAATAAATATTTTTTTAAAAGCAGCCCTGACAGTCTTTTTGTGAGGGAGGGAGGCGGCGGGGGGGGGGGGGTACAGGGGATCGAACCAGGGGCACTTAACCACTGAGCCACATATCTAGCCCCTTTATTTATTTAGGTACCAGGGATTGAACTCAGGGCACTCGACCACTGGGCCATATCCCCAGCCCCTTTTTTTTGTATTTTATTAGAGACAGGGTCTCACTGAGTTTCTAAGTGCCTCGCCATTGCTGAGGCTGGCTTTGAACTTGTGATCCTCCTGCCTCAGCCTCCCGAGTGCTGGGATTACAGGCGTGCACCACTGTACCCAGCTAGATTTTAAGTATATAGAAAAGAGACCAGCCAAGCCAGTGGCACAAGACTGTCACTCCAGCCACTTGGGAGATTGAGGCAGGAGGATCCAAAGTTCAGGCCCAGCCACAGCAACTTAGGGAGACCCTGTCTCATACAATAAAAACGGCTGGGCTGTGGTTCAGTGTGGAGCCCCTGGGGCTCAATGCCCAGTGCGACACATATTGTGGGTATGTGGCCCCCCCCACAGGCACCTGCAGAGGCTCCTCGCTGTGTCCACCTGGATTCCACCCATGCCCAGTGGGGTGGGGTCTTGATGCTGTTTCATCCACAAACATTTCCAGATCAATCTCTCAAAGGATGCTTCCTAAAACTTTTTAAAAATGATCTTTTTTAATAGGGAAGGTTTTTTTAAAAAATATTTATTTACTTTAGTTGTACACAATGCAATGCATTTATGTTTACCTGGTGCTGAGTTTCGAACCCGGGCCACGCACGTGCGAGGCGAGCGCTCTGCGGCTGAGCCACAGCCCCAGCCCAATAGGGAAGGTTCCAAACCTACACCAAACAGACCCGGTTAAGTTCTTATGTGAACACCCAGCTTCATCAGGATGACCAGGACCAGGTCCAGTGGCCACAGGTGTGGCAGGAGGATGTCAAGTTCAAGGCCTGACTGGACAACTCAGCACTTGACTAGCGTGTGTGAGGCCCTGGGGTTCATCCCCAAACCAGAAGGAAAACAAAGAAAGAAGAGAAGGGATTGATCAGGGCCTGTCTTGAACCTTGGACTTCTTTCTTTTTTTTCTTACTAGCACTGGGGTTAGACCTAGAGGCTCTGCCACTGAACTACACCTCCAGCCCTTTCTAGTCTTATTTCACGACAGGGTCTCACTCAGTGGCCTCTGGGGAGACCAGTTCTAGGAGGGCCTTGCTCGGGCACCCCCGGCCTGCAGCACCGCGGGACGGCAGGTGTGGCCTCTGCTACTGTCCTTCGCTCCCAGGCCCTCTCTGGTTCTCAGGGTGGCAGTGGCAGGAAGGGGCAGCAATGGACCTGGTCAGGCACAGTGCCCCCAAGGCCCAGCTTCCTCCTCCTCCTGGACGTCACCCCCACCCCCACCCCTCAGAAGGAGGAGGTGTGCGTGGCGACTGGGTGGAGCAACTGACAGGCAGAAAAGGAGGTGGGGAAGGGAAGGCCCTCCCGGGAGCTCAGAGCCCAAGTCCTGGACAGAGAGAGGCCACCCAGCACCCACTCCTGTGAAGACCTCATAGTAGGGACTGGCAAAGCCGGGTGCCCTGAGGACTGCCTGTGCACTCTGCCCACCCAGGTCAGCGTTCTGCCTGCCGCCAGCAGCCTGGCCCTAGTCCCCTGTACCCAGCCCTGCTGCTCCCTAACTTCAGCACCCCACAGATCAGTCCAGTGCGGGCCGGGTGCAGCTCCTGGTGACCGGTCACTGCTGGTGGAAGCCTCCGTGAAGAGACTGTGCCACAGTGGGCGTGAGGATGTCCAGCGGCCTCTGACTCGGGAACACAGTCTCTGGAAGCCGGGGATGGGCCTGTCCCATGAGGAAGGGGCTAGACGTAAGGTATTTGAAAGCAACTATCAATTCCAAATGCTGAAGTCTGGGGACCCCAACAGAGGAACTGGGCTGTATGCGGCCAGGGGTCAGGAATGACATTTCACAGCGGGAGGAGGGCTCTGGGCAGAGGAACCTACCTAGGTTGGTGCCAGGACTTTCACCGATATTCTGACCGGCACCTGTGTGGATGACTGTGTAGAGAGCAGGGACCAAAAGTGATGGGCAATCCCATGTGGATGGCCGCAGCCAGGAGATGGAAAGATGGGGGACCAGCACAGGCAACGCCCGCAGAGGAGACAGGAGGGGGACAATGCCCCACAACCCAGACTGGCCAGGCAACTGGCCTGAGGGTGTGCGCTCAGCCAGGGTGGGCCTATTCTATTCACAGCCCATGCACCAGGAGAGATCTCAAGGAAGCCCAGTGGGCCCAGAGGCTGCTGCAGGTAGGGCCACTGGCACCGTGTGGCTCTGCAGGTGGCCCGCCAGGCTGCTCCCAGAACCCGCAGGCAGGGCCACCTCCCCGCGCAGGACACCTCAGAGGAGGGTGGGAGCCCCTCCATCCCCGGAGCGTCACCCAGGCGGAGGCTTTGGGCTTGGGGTACGCAGCCCCCCATCCGGCGCTGACCTTCCAGTGGGGGCGAGCAGGAGCGCGCCTGCCTCGGAGGCCCGGCAGGTCTCGAGAGGAACACGGAAAGAGGAGCCCCAGGCCGGGGCGCGGGAGACGAGGGTCCCTGGCAGCAGAAGAGGGAAGGCGCGGGGGAGCGGGAAGTCAGCATCGGTGGCCGGCGTCTCTGCCTGCGGCCCCACGCGCCGCCCACCCGCGGCCGCGCCCGCACGTGCGAGCGCCCGGGTCCGCGCCCACGGCGGGGGCGGGGCTGCCACGTGACCGCCGGCCCGGCCCGCGCGTGCGCGTTGCGGCCGCCCATTGTTGGCCGCGGTGACGTCGGAGGGCGGGGCCGGGCGGGGCGGGGCGCGCGGCCGGGAGGCGGGCGGCGGGCGGCGGGAGGGCAGGAGCGTCCCGCGCCGCCGCCGCCGCCTCGGCCGCCAGGAGCCGCCGCAGCCTGCCGAGCAGCAGAGAGTCGCGGCCGCCCCCGGCCCGGCCCGAGCAGCCCCGCGCCGCCGCCCCCGCCCGGCCGCCCCCGCCCCGCCGCTGGATGCCGGCGGCCGGCGGCCGAGCTCGCAGAGGCGGAGGGCGGCGCGGGCGGCGGCGCGGGCGGCCGGCGGCCGAGCGGCAGGAGCGCGGGGCCGAGCGCTAGCGCCCGCCATGCCCGGCTCCACCGGCCAGCCTGACGGCGCCGGGGCCGGCGGGCCGGGGGCGGAGACCGGCGGGGACCCCAGCCCGCGCCCCCCGCCCCCGGGCGCCGAAGAGGCCGCGCCCCGGCCGCCGCCCGAGCCCGACGACGCGGCCGCCGCGCTGCGCCTGGCGCTGGACCAGCTGTCCGCGCTGGGGCTGGGGTCCGCCGGCCGCCCGGAGGAAGAGGGGCCGGCGGCGGGCGGCGGCGACGGCGCGGCGGGCGGCGCGGACGGCGGGGAGGCCGAGCCTGCGCCCCCCGACGGGCCCGAGGCCGGCGCGTCCCTGGCCGTGGCGCCCGTCGTGGCCCCCGGCGCGCTGCCACTGCTGGAGCCCGACGTGAGCCCCCCTCCGCCGCCGCCCCGGCCGTCGCCGCCCGACGTGTTCGCCGGCTTCGCGCCCCATCCCGCGGCTCTGGGCCCCCCGACGCTGCTGGCGGAGCAGATGAGCGTGATTGGCAGCCGCAAGAAGAGCGTGAACATGACCGAGTGCGTGCCGGTGCCCAGCTCGGAGCATGTCGCCGAGATCGTAGGTCGCCAGGGTGAGTGGCCGCCGTCGAGGGCACCGCCTGCCCCAGGAGTTCTCCACAGCCCAGTCCCTGGCTCAGCACTGGACACGCCTCGCGTGGGCTCCGGCCTGAGTGGCCGCCTTTGAGCCTTTGTCCAACCGCCGGCCCTGGGAGAAAGTTGGGCGCAGCCCGCGCTCCTCCCATCGCTTTCAGGCCCGCCGCCGCCTTTGTCTGGACGACTGCAGCGAGTACAGGCTTCTGCCTGCTGCCGCTGTCCAGGTCCCCGGCAGCCCGTAGGGACACCCCAAGGCAGGTCTGGGAACCCTGCCCCCCGGCTGGGCGGTGGGCGCTTTACCCCCACCACAGCCATGGGGCGGGGCAGGCTCAGAATTGGAGGTGGCTTAGAGAGGGCCTGCAGGGTCAAGGAGGGAAATCTGGCAACACAGAGAGGGGGCGTCCCAGCCCCCCAGCCAGGGGACCTCTTCGGGGTGGGCTGCTAAGGGATGCGAGAGGATGCTTTGACCACCGTCTGCCTCCAGTCAGGGACCCTGGCTCATGGAACGGGCAGCTGCAGAAGATGCTTCAGGGGCACCTCCACAACCCTCCTTGGCAGGGTGGCACTGGGCAGGCCCGGGGTGTGGGGGTCCCGGCAGCAGCATTGTCAGAGCCTCCCTGTTGCCCGCCCCATTGTTCTCTTTGTTAGCGAGCCAGGCTAGATTTGCAGGGTGACATCAGGCTGGCCGATGCTCATTGGCCCTCTAGCTGTGGGGCGGGCAGGCGGGTGGTGGGCAGTGCCCAGCCCCAGCACACACCCACTACCATCTTGTCCTCCTGCCCCACCACCCCCACCACCCCACTGGCCTCAACTTTCTCCTCCTTTCCCACCTGCCCCTCCCTGCTCCAGCTGCCTGCTGCCCACCGGTGATCAGCCAGGTTCTAGAACTCAGGGTGGGGCTAGGTGGGGCTGGGGGTGGGGCTGCCAGACACTGGGGCTGGAGGGGGCAGCCTCTGGACTCTCAGTGAGGAAGCCAGAGAAGGGTGGGGGGACCTGACTTGCAAGGTCACCTGTCACCTTAGATGCAGGCAGGGGACCACAGGATGCCCTACCTCAGCATTGCCCTGCCCTAGTTCCAGGTGGCTGGATCAGTTGGCCAGCAAGCCCTTCTTTCTATCATTCATTTGCCCTCCCCACGTGGGGACACACTGAGGGTCAGGCATTGTGCTGGGCCGAGGGGCCATCATGAGGGAGTGGGTCAGGTAGTTCCCTGAGCCCTGCTGTCCCGGACAGCAAGACCCTGGGCAGGACTGCCGTCTCCGCCTCCCCGCTGCCTCCCTTCAGGCCCCTGGCTAGCTCCTGTGTGCTCTGTGTCTAAAAGCTGTGGGAACAGACGTGCAGCCCGGGCCTTGGGAGAAGGGGAGGAGGGTGTGTTCTGTGTGAAAGCATGTGTCCTGCCGCCTAAAAGTCCACTCTGGGTGGGGTCAGGCAGAGGGCATCTGGCCCAGGATCTCGGGCTGAGCGTCCTTTAGAGGCAGGGTCACGGGAACCCCCCGGGAGCACCAGCTTGGCCCTGATCTTCTGGATGTGCACTGGGCACCCCTCTGCCTGGTGCCAGGCTGGGATCTTGCAGGCAGCAGACAGCAGGGCCCCCTGGGGTACGGTGGCCCTGAGCACCCCACCCTGCATGCTGCGGTGGTCCCTGACCCTGAGCGATGCAGCCCTTCTCTGAGCTGGAGACAGCATTGCCCGTGGGGTCGTGTTGAGGATGCTCGGCAAGATGCTGGCTCTGATCCCAGCGCGGCAGTGCACACGGAAGCTGCCCCGTGAGTGGGAACTGGGCCCCCGGAGGGAACCCTCAGTCCAGGACAGGGTGCAGCTTCAGCAGGCCACCCATCTGAGCTCCAGAACCATCTGTGGCTCCCAGCCCCCCGTGTTCGTTCTCAGGGTGTCCATCCTGTGCGTGTGCCTCAGCTCTGCTCTCTCTGCTCTGCACCCCCCGTCTCCATCCTGGGGGTTCTGTGCTGTGGAGTGCAGGAGAGGGGGGCAGACTGGCGCGCTCTGAGCCTGTTTTCTTGGTTCTTGAATGGGTTCCAGGGCGTTCTGGACACAGCACTGTCCTACCCCCACCCCACCCCGTGAGCTCTGGGCGTCCTGGGCGCCGGGCAGGGGTGCTCTCCTCTCCTTCCTCTGCTGGAGCTTTCCACGGGGCAGGGCGTGCTGCAGACTAGACCGGGAGCCACGCCACCCTGGGCCACCCACCCTGGGCCACGCCCCAGCCGTTTTATATTTCGTTTGCTATAGGGTCTCACTAAGTTGCTGAGGCTGGCCTCAAACTTGTGGCCCTCCTGCCTCAGGCTCTAGAGAGGTGGGGTCACAGCCGTGAACATCACGCCTGGCATGCCTGATTTTCATTGAGCTTCATCTCTGCTGGCCTCCGCTTGTCCTGTCTTGTCGATGTGTCCCAGAGAAGGTCCTTGCTGCTTCCCAGGTCTAGAGGGAAGAAGTTGCTGGTCATACTCGGAGAGGGGCAGGCCAGAGTAAGGGTCCACAAAGGGTGGATTCCAGGCCTGCCAGCAGGGCTGGGCAGGAGGAACTTGAGCTTTCTTGTGGAGAGACGGACTGGAGATGCCCAGAGGGTGGGTGAAGGCCACCCAGGGACCACCTCACGCTGCCTGTGGGTTCCATCTGAGACCCTCGCAGCTGCCACCTTCTGCCCCACCCCTGCATGTCTGTGCCATGCGGGTGCCTCCCCCTGCGAGTCCCCAGACAGGACCCTACTGGCTGTGGGTGGGTGCTCGGTACCACGGGGGTCTGCAGGCTTGGGGATAAGCCACCAGGATGCCCTCCTTCTCTGCCATTGTCCCAGGCAGAGGACAGTGGCCTCAGACCGCCTCCTCAGCTACGAGGAGGCCCAGGTGCTCGCTCTTCTCCTTCCCGTGCCTGTGCCTGTCCCACCCCTGGGGGTCATGGCAGGCCCCACCCCCTGTACCTCATGTGCTTTCCCAGTGGCTGGGGGTGCTGTGGCGTTGGGGAGCTCTGCCTCGTGCCTCTCGTGCCCTGCAGGTCCCAGTGTCGGGCTGCTGTGCTAGCATGCCCAGAGCCGGGCCGGGGAGTCCTGCCCACTGGTCGAGGCCCTGGCTGGGACCTTGGCCCTGCCTCTGGGGGGGACAGGACTGGCCACAGCATAGAGAGGAGGATGGTGGGGGTCACAGGGTCAGGTCAGGGCATGGGCTAGCCTCTGGCGTGGCCACCAGAGCCGGGATCTGGGGCAGGGCCAGGGATCTGCACTTCCGCTTGCCCACCGGCTCTTGGCAGCTCCTAGGACCCCCCCCAAGCCTGGGGCTCACCCCCTGCCACCACCACCTTCGCCTCACTGTGCCCGAGGGCAGAGATGCAGCTGCCCATTCCTGTAGCCCCAATGGCATGGTCCACCTCTGTCACTGCACGGGGTCTTGGAGGGTGGGAGTTGAGGCAGATGGCACTCGGTTGGCAGACTGGGCTTGGGTTCTCTCCTTGAGACCTCCTGGCCATAAGGGCTCCACCCAAGCCTGCCGTCTGGGACAGGGCAAGGCCGCAGGCGAGGGGGAGCTGCTGGCCCCCAGCCTGGCCGCTCGCCCCTTACCTTGGCCCCTCCCCCACCCTCCACAGCCTGCACCCACCCTGCACCCGCCGGCTCACTCGGCCAAGCCAGGCCACGGCCCTGGGGGTGCCCTCCAGCTGGGAAGGGAGGACCCCAACCAGAATCCGCCCCAGTGAGCCCCGGGAGACCCACTCCAGCCCCCGCAGAGCCGGGGAGCCGCGCCCTGGGGAGCAGCGCCCTCCTCTGCACCTCTGTCTCTGCCCCTGTCCGCTGCCAGTGCTCAGGGGCCAGCAGGGTGGCAGTCCTCCCTCCAGCGGCCACAAGCCAGGCGTGCCAGGAAGGGCTCCTAGAGCGCTGCCCTCCGGTACAGTGCCCAGCCAGGGGGCGTAGGAAACTGGGGGCACCAGCCAGGGCAGGCTCCTTGGAGGAGGGGTGCTGGGCTGTGAGCTGGGCAGAGGAAGGGAGGACAGGGCGGGGCACGAGGAGCAGGGCTGTTGGGGTAGGGACATGCCAGGTTGCGGCCCTGGGGGAGAAGGGAGATTGCCAGGGATGGGGGTGCTCACGAGGTCAGTTTGCCACGGACTCAGTGCCCGACCCAGGAGGTGCAGCAGGACTTGGGGGAGGGAGGGAGCGGCCTGTCCTCAGGAGGTGGCAGGAGGGCTGGCCGCCCTCCCCATCCTGCCTCTGCTCAAAGCCCTGGGTGGAGGGGCTGCTCTCCTCACACCGGCCTGCCCCTGCCACCTGCCACCCACTGAACACGGCCCTAGGCCCTGCTGTCCCATCTTCTGACCCAGCTGCCGTCTGGGGGGCGTCTTGGGTCCCGATGGTCCTGCTGGTTCTGCGCCCCCACTCTCCGCGGCACTGTGCCCTCAGCGGGCCTGTGACCCGGAGCAGCCTGCCCTGCCGTCTCTGGGCCCAGTCCTGGGCTGAGGCTGGGGGTGTCTGCTGGGGGTGCCCGCCAGGGCCGCCCAGACAATGAGTGGCCACGATCAAAGACTCTTGTCTCCTGTGGGGCTGGGCCCCCAGTCCCCCAGCAGTGACAAAGGCACATGGCTGTATCCCCTCAAAGTCCCTATGGGCCTCTCAAGGGGGTCCTGAGTCATGGCCTGGGAGCCGCTCCCCTTGGGCTGGGGACTGGAAGCCTAGGGAGGACTCTTGGAGGGCAATCCTAAGTGCTTTCCATGTTCTGAGACTGTCACCGCACTTTGGACAGGGAGTTGGTGTCAAGGTCTGTGTTCATTTCCTGATGCTGGACATAACTAAGTGACTTGAAGTGACCTGGGCCACAAGTCTGAGGGCAAGGTGGGCAGGTGCGCTGCCCCTCGAGGCTCCAGGGGAGTCTTCCTGCTCTCCGCTGTCCAGTGTGTCTCCTGCTGGCCGCCACCGCCTCGTAGACCCCTTGCCCCATCTCTGTCTTCACCGGCTGTCTCTTCCAAGGACACCAGGATTAGGGTCCCCCCTGCTCCATGCAGGATGACCTCAGTTTAAACCAGTCACACCTGCAGAGACCCTGCTTCCAAGTCAAGGTCGCTGCAGTAGTGTGTTCCTGCGGCTCTAACAGAGCACCCCGACTGGGCAACTTTGTTTTGTGTTTTGTTTGTTTGTTTAAGTTGTTGGCGGAGCTTTATTAATTCACATGCTGCGCTGAGAATGGAACGGCGCCTCACAGGTGCTAGGCAAGGGCCCCACCACAGCCGGCCCCAGCCCTCCTCCTGAGCGGTAGGAACGTCTTGCTTAAGGCTCTGGAAGCGGAGCCGCCCAAGAGCGAGGCACCCTCGGGCTTGGTGGCTTTGAGGGCTGGAACCTCACAGGTCCTGCCTTCTGAGTGTCCTCACCGGGCGGAGGCCCAGGGGTGCTCCCGAGAGCCCCTTCATAAGCACCGACCTGCTCAGGAGGGTACCGTGCCCACTAGAGACCCCCTCAGGCTGCAGTGGCCTCGGGTCCCACTAGGGTCTGAGGAGCCTGCAGCAGGGCCCTCTGTGCTCTTCCCGTCCAGGGAGACCGAGGCTCCCTGGACCGAGGCTCGGGTGGGAGGGATGCGGGGCATCAGCCAGTCGGCGGGGGACTCCGGGTGGGCACACTCACCGGCCCTGCAGACCGGGCCGTGCTGGGCAGATGGCCCCAGGTCACCCGGTCTTCGTCCCCCTGCAGGGTGCAAGATCAAGGCTCTGCGCGCCAAGACGAACACATACATCAAGACGCCAGTGCGCGGGGAGGAGCCGGTCTTCATCGTGACGGGCCGCAAGGAGGATGTGGAGCTGGCCAAGCGGGAGATCCTGTCGGCAGCTGAGCACTTCTCCATGATCCGCGCCACGCGCAGCAAGGCGGGTGGGCTGCCCGGCGCTGCGCCCGGCCCGCCCAACCTGCCAGGACAGACCACCATCCAGGTGCGCGTGCCCTACCGCGTGGTGGGGCTGGTGGTGGGGCCCAAGGGCGCCACGATCAAGCGCATCCAGCAGCGAACGCACACGTACATCGTGACGCCGGGCCGCGACAAGGAGCCAGTGTTCGCGGTGACGGGCATGCCCGAGAACGTGGACCGCGCGCGCGCGACGAGATCGAGGGCGCACATCACGCTGCGCACGGGGCGCCTTCGCGGAGGCCGGGGGGCCCGACAGCGACTT
Source organism: Tamias sibiricus (assembly GCA_025594165.1). Taxonomy (NCBI): domain Eukaryota; kingdom Metazoa; phylum Chordata; class Mammalia; order Rodentia; family Sciuridae; genus Tamias; species Tamias sibiricus. The sequence goes on along the minus strand of CM046673.1, from coordinate 1,092,045 downwards.
CCACGCCAACGGCACGGAAACGTCTGCCTGGACCTGCTGGGGGCCGCCGCCAGCCTCTGGGCCAAGGCCCCCCACCCCGGACGGAGGCCCCCCGCGGCCACAAGCGGCCTCCGTGGGGACATGTGCCCTGGGCGCCCCCAGCACCCCCCGAGGCCTTCTATGCTGGCAGCCGTGGAGGGCCGCCAGTGCCGGACACGGGCCCCCCGCCAGCCCCTATGGCGGCTCTGGGAAACGGGGGCTTCGCTTTCGGTGCGGATGGCGCAGGAGCCCCTACAGGGACGGCCACCCCCGAGGACTGCGACTTTGGTTTTGACTTCCTGGCCCTGGACCTGACCGTGCCGGCGGCAGCCACCATCTGGGCCCCCTTTGAGCGGGCGGCGCCCCTGCCTGCCTTTAGCAGCTGCCGCGGCCGTCAACGGGGCCCCGGCGCCCTCCTCCACGGGGGCGGCGCGCGGCGCAGCAGTGCGGCGGGCACCCCGCGCCACTCGCCCACGCTGCCCGAGCCCGGAGGCCTGGGCCTGGAGCTCCCGTTGCCCCGCCGCGGTGCCCCGGACCCAGCGGGCGCCCTGCCCTGGCGGCCCCCCGCAGCCCTCCCTGCCGCCCTTCTCCAGCGGCGCCGGCTTCGCCGCGGCCACCTCCCTGCCCAGCAGTGCCGCGGCCTCCGCGGCCCTGGACTCTGGCGCCACTGACAGCAGCCGCAAGCCCTCCACCTCCGGGGCCGCAGTAGCCGCCCCCTCGGCTGCCGCTGGGGCCCCGGGGCCACCCGCGCCCACCCCCGCGCGCGAGTGCGTGGTGTGCGCCGAGGGCGAGGCCATGGCCGCGCTGGTGCCCTGCGGCCACAACCTCTTCTGCATGGACTGCGCGGTTCGCATCTGCGGCAAGAGCGAGCCCGAGTGCCCCGCGTGCCGCACGCCGGCCACCCAGGCCATTTCATATCTTTTCCTAGTGCGCGCTCACCGGCGGCCGTGGCCTCCCCGCAGGCCCAGGCGGTGCTGGGGGCGTGAGCGGTGGGCCCGGGTGGGGGGCGGGGCTGGGCCAGGGGGGCCACGCCAGAGTCCAGAGACAGCTTTAACTCCTCTGCCAGGCGTGGAGACGGCCGGCCTGGGCGGCCCAGCTGCAGCACCTCGGTTCTTGACAATGACAGTATTGAGTGGACAGGTTAAAATAAAACGGAGAGAAAAGGTCTGCTTGCACTTTTTATTTAAGACCCCCCTCCCAGGGTGGTCCCAGCAAACACAAGGAGGATCTTTACAACTGCCCTGGTCCTTCTGTCTGTAGCTGTCTGGGATGCGACAGTGACTACACACGGGCACTCCCGGGAAGGGGAGGGTGACGTTGCTACTCCCGTCTTGGGGCAAACGTCTGCTGTTTTGGGCTCGCCCCGGCCGGGTGGGGGGTGGGGTCCAGGGCGCCTCTCCCAGAGGTTTCTTTTTTTTAATTATGAATCCCCTTCCTGCTGTGATTCTTGTCATTTTTTAAATTTTTAAAAGTTTTTTTTTTTTTTTTAACTTTTACTTTTTACCTCTTGTGTATATGTAGGGAATTTATAGGGAAATATGTACTTTATGGAATAAATTTTAAGAACTAAAAAATATATTTTATTTTAAATGAAGTAATGGACCTTTAATCTTACACAGCTGAATCACTGATTATATATTTGCTGAGCTGATTTAAAGGTTAAAAACATTGTATCAAGAGTTTTATTTTTTGACTTCAAAGCCTTCTTAATAAAGTCTTTTTACTACACGCGAGCCCTGCTGTCCAGTGTGTGGAGTGTGGGCGGGTGGCCTTGGCCCTGGCTCCGCCACCAGCTCCAGTCCCGGGCCCTGCTCTGCCGGGCACTGCCTCGGTCTGGCTGAGGGCACTGGGTTGGTGTGGGCGCTTTGGCTTCCAGGGACCAGCAGAGCAGGCTGACCCTCCTGGGCAAGGTGTATGTGGAGCCCGCCCCAGGGTGAGGCGTGCCAGTCTGTGTAGGCGGGGAACAGGGCTGGAGGTGCCTCCTAGAACTGGCCGCCACACCTCCCAGTCTGCAGGGGACACAGTGATGTCCCAGTCCTCATTCACTCACCCAAAGGGCAGCCCACAGGCCACCAAGCCACTCTGTAGGGGTGGGCTGAGCCCAGGAGGTGAGGAAGGAGTAGCCACCCCCATGTGACTCATGACACTAGAGAACATGCTGTCCCAGGATCAGGCAGAAGGCCAGGGTGAGTGGATCATGGGGGAGCGCCTGGGGACAGTCCCCTAGGAAGGCGAGGAGTGTGGAGGGGCCTGGAGGGCTTCCTGGAGGAGGCAGGAGCTTTGAGCTGTGGGTGGAAAGCAGCGGAAATGAGCCCAGCTGTCAGGACCCCTGGCCTGCCCCCAACTCCCTAAGGCAGGGATAGCTCTTAGGACTGGCCACCTAGTTCTGGGGGCTGGGGATACTGGGGGGAATGCCACCCAGGAAAGATGTCCCCCAGCACCAAATGTGGCCGTATTGGGGGAGAGGGTCTGTGTGAATATAATTAAGGGTTTGGAGAGAAAGTGGCCCTGAGCTAGGGTGGGCCTTAACTCCAGTGACAGGTGTCCCATCTGAGGAGACGGCTGTGTGGAGGGAGAGCCTGGGTGACGCACCTGCGAGGCCAGGGAGACCTGGCCTCCAGAGCTGGGCGAGGCCAGGGAGGCCTGGCGCCCGCTGTGTGGTCCTGCCACGCCTGGGGCTGGCCTCGGCTCTGGCCGTGCGAGGAGTCTCTCCCGGCAGCCCCGCTGCTGGCTTTCTGTCCTGGCAGGGGGACGGGCGGGTGTGGGAAGCAGCCTTAACCAGGGCTGACCCCCAGTCTGCAGGAGCCCAGGCCACCTGGGCTGAGGTCAGGCCTGGGCTGGAGGGCAGAGGGCGGCCAGCAGGCAGGAGGCGAGAGCAGACCGCTGGCCCTGGGCAATTTGGGCAGGAAAAAACTGTCCCTCTCCCAGGGGCCCAAGGGAAGGAGGACCTGGGGGTCCCATGGGAGGAAGTGGGGCCCTGAAGGAGCGGCCTCGGGCAGTTTGGGCTCCAGTGGCAAAGAGCCCAGGAGCTGGGCAGCCGTGCCTCCGGGCGTGCCGTGGCCAGCTGTCAGCCTGTCCGCGGGCTGCTGCTCTTGGGGGGAGAGGGGCGCCTCAGACCTGGGAGGCCTCTTCTTTTTCTCTTTTAGAATCTTTTTTGCCTATCCTAGTGGTACACTCCCATAATCCCCAGGAACTCTGGAGGCTGAGGAAGGAGGATCAAGGCCAGCCTGGGCAACTAAGGAGACCCTAGTTCCTTTTTTCTTTCTTTTTTTTTTTTTTTTTTTTTGGTACTGGGGATTGAACTCAGGGCACTCGACCACTGGGCCACACCACCATCCCCTTTTTTGTATTTTATTAGAGACAGGGTCTCACTGAGTGGCTAAGTGGCTCGCCATTGCTGAGGCTGGCTTTGAACTCATGATCCTCCTGCCTCAGCCTCCCGAGTGCTGGGATTACAGGTGTGTGCCACCGCGCCCGGCTCCCTCCATCCTTCCTTCCTTTCTTCCTTTCTTTTCTTCTGATACTGGGGATTGAACCCAGGCCACTTAACCACTGAGCCGCACCCCAGCCCTCTTTTTTTTTTTTTTTTTAATTTTGAGACAGGGTCTTGCTGAGTTTCTGAGGCTGGCCTTGAACGTGCACCTCCTGTGTCAGCCTCCTGATTAGAGTGCACCACGCGCCCAGCTGATCTCATTTCTCTGAGCTAAGCAGAGATGTCAACAGCCAGAATCCACACAGAGAAGCAGCGGCATAGTGGGTGCCACACAGACTCTGTGGCCCTGTCGAGGCTCCTTGGAGTGCACAGTGTGAGGCGGGCGTGGCCTGGGTCGATGCTGTGACCACCCTGCGACACGTCTTCTCCAGGTCTGAGTCCCAACACCTCTGGAAGGCAGACTGGCTGGCCAGGAGCCGGGCAGGCAGGGAAGCCCAGTACTCAGCGTGCTGCTGAGAGGACAGTGTCCCCCATCCCAGGGCCCCGCTGCCTTGCGCTGGCCTGGTTCCCAGGAGGGCCACTGGAGGTGACACAGCCCAAGAGCACTTGTGTCCCCAGGGCCCTCCCAGGGGATGGCCTTGACCTGCTGCTCTTTTGCCCCCGGCCTAAGGTGAGGGGTGTTTGTCCACCATGATGCCCTGCCTGGTCACGGGCCAAAGCTACGGGGCCCAACTGACGCTGAAGCCAGAAAAACCCTTTTCTCCTCACGCGTCGATTATCTCAGGCGTTTTGTTACAGTGATGGCGAGCGGAGTAACTCAGAGAGTGACAGGGGAGGTCCAGGGCGGCGCAGCCCACAAAGCGCTGGGGCCCGCCGGCCACCTGGAAGAGGGACGACCTTGGGCCGTTATGGGGCAACAGAGTAACAGCTCCAACAGGTCCCCTCCCGGCGCCGGGACCTGCGGGCACATCATCTCACATGACTCCACGCGTGGGAAGCTGAGGTCACCCGTTATCAACGGAGGAGGCCGACTGGATTCTCCCGGGGCCTCCGGGAGCCTCCTGCGTGGGGACCAGGACTTCTTAGTCTGAGAAGTCTGCACTGTGCGAACTCGTGGGGGTCTGTCACACAGCCCCGGAGCGTCACCGCTGTGCTGGAGCTGCGGCCAGACACACAGGCCGAGGTAAGCCTGGGCCAGAAAGCAACAAAGTGCTCAGTCCCACAAGGACAGGGACGTGCCAGAGGGACACAGGGCCACCAGGAGCAAGGGCTCCCCGGCAGAGGCCGGAGGGCTCCCCCCGGAGAGCGCGGGCGCCGGCTCAGCGGACCCCGGCGAGGAGCCCCGGTTCTGTCCCGCCCGTGGTCCTGGGGCTGCAGCTGGGGCTCCACTGCGGAGCCCCCTCCCAGCCCCCTCCCAGCCCCGTCCACGTTTTACTCAGAGACCGTGTCGCAGAGTCCCTGAGGCTGACCTTGCACCGAGACCTCCTGCCTCAGCCTCCTGAGTGGCTGCGTGACAGGTGGCGGCCTCCAGTATTTGGATCTCTGGATACCCCTCCCACGAGGAAGGGGGAGGGACAGGGCCCCGGGTTCTCGGGCCTTCTTTCCAAGCCATCCGCCGCATCCTGTGGTCACTCCGTTGCAGAGGGGACTTGGGGACCACAGACCAGAATCGACCCCGCGGGCATCTGCTGGTCCTGCCTGAGTGCCCTGGGGCGCCCCAGCGGGAGGAAGCCCACAGCCCCGCGAGGTCGCCGACCCGGCAGGCGGACCCAGGGCCCGTCCTCTGCTGCCACCGTGTGTCGAGCACAGCACACGGCGCCCTGTCCTGCCACCAGGGCTGTCCGTCACAGTGGAGGCTGGAGGGCCCCTGGTGGTCGTCACCCTGGCTGTGGCAGGGCTCCGAGATGCCTGTGGACTGCAGGAGCCACCAGCTCGGGAGCCGTGCCTCCCCCCGGGCCCCGCAGGCCCAGGCTCCGGGCACACGGTGCACACCCACCCTGGGACACTTGTGACCGCCTGTCACTTTCTCACACCCACAGGGTGTCCCCGAGTGGCAGCCAGGGCATGCAAGCCACCTGGCGATAAGGAGATGGACGAGATCCCCTGGCAAGGGACGTGAGGGCGGGGCCAGGGACCTCCGGTGCCAGATGACGAGGGCCTCTGCAGGGGCACCCAGCCCCTGTGTGCAGGCAGAGGCCGGGCTTGTCACACAGTGAGGGACACGTCACTGAAGCCCAGGCTGCAGGCCCTGAGCTGGGCACCACCAACACCAGCTGAACCACTGGGCGTTAAGAGCTGCTTTGCACCACCTCAGGTCAAGGTCAAGGTCAAGGCCCCGTGTTCGTCGTGTTCCTGGCTTGTGCCCTGGTATGAGGTGACGAGAGGACGCCTCGGCTCTGTGGGCTCCGTCCCCACGGCGGTCCCCCTAGTCCAGCCAGGGAAAGGCATCGACACCCACCAGGGGGCTGCAGGGCACTCCTGAGCAGGCCCCGCAGGCCCACCAACCCCCGGGCAGGAAGGCTGAGGAGAGACGGCAGCTAAAGCCATGCAGGGCCCGAATGGGTCCCGGGGTAGAAAGAGGGCACGGGACAACCCAAGGACCCCAGTGAGGTGTGGGCTTCCATGTTAATGAAGGATCAGCTGGTGCAGCGGCCCCACCTGTCATCCTAGTTACTCAGGAGGCCGAGGCAGGAGGATGCAAGTTTGAGGCCAGCCTCCACAATTTTGCAACGTCTTGTCTCAAAATAAAAAGGGCTGGGGTGTGTTAGGTCAGTGGTAGAGGACTTGCCCAACAAATGCAAGGCCTTGGGCTTCAGCCCCAGCACCTCAAAACAGCAACAGGTATCTGAGTTGATTCAAACCTGAGCTGGGACAGGAGTTAGTGTTTAATGGGGAGAGTTTCAGTTTGGGAACTATGCACTTAAAAATAAAGATGGTGCCCGGGCGCGGTGGCGCACGCCTGTAATCCCAGCACTCGGGAGGCTGAGGCAGGAGGATCGCGAGTTCAAAGCCAGCCTCAGCAATGGCGAGGCACTTAGCAACTCAGTGAGACCCTGCCTCTAATAAATACAAAAAAGGAGCTGGGGCTGTGGCTCAGTGGTAGCACACTTGCCTGGCATGTGTGAGGCACTGGGTTCGATTCTCCGCACCACATAAAAATAAATAATATAAAGGTCCATTGACAACTGAAACAATATTAAGAAAAAAAGAGATCCATTAACTACTAAAAAAAAAATATTTAAAGGAGAAAAGAAAAAAAAAGAAAGTAAAACCTTTCTCAGGCCACGGACATGTCGCCTGGGGGTTATCTGCATGGACTCAGTGGGCGGGAATCCTCCAAGGACTCAAACTGTTGCGGTCCTCCGGGTCTCGCAGCCTTTGAGACCCGCCACCCTGTCGTGTGGACGCAGAGAAGGTTAAAGCCGTGCCCAGCGGCCTGTGCAGAACCCCGCGGCCGGGCTCCCCCCCCCTCCCCCCCGCTCTCACGTTCAGTTTGGATAGTAGATTCCAGGACAAAGCAAAACTGTTGAAACGTCAAAAACTGCTGAAGATGTGGGTTCGGGCTGCTGCTCAGTGGGAGTGGCTTAGGTGGGGGGCCGGGTCCCTCCCAAACCAAGGGAGTGCGGGTGCCCTGGGAAGTTCTGCGGATGGTGTGAGTGAGGTCCCCTCCCGGCCCTGCCACACAGAGGAGGTTCTTTTTTTTTTTTTTTTAGGTACCGGGGATTGAACTCAGAGGCACTCGACCACTGGGCCATACCCCCACCCCTTTTTTTGTATTTTATTAGAGGCAGGGTCTCACTGAGTGGCTAAGTGGCTCACCATTGCTGAGGCTGGCTTTGAACTCGTGATCCTCCTGCCTCAGCCTCCCAAAGTGCTGGGATGACAGGCGTGCGCCACCGCGCCTGGCTGCAGAGGAGTGTTCTTAACGTTGCACTTCAGTTACTAAGAGCGTGGCACCCTAGGTGAAGGATACAGTCACTCCCAAGGGGACACTACAGCTCAGGGCTGGGGGAACTCACTGCATTTTCAAGTCAGTTGTCTCTAAGTCCAAAGCAGTTCTTTTTAATAAGTGCATTGATTAATTTTTATTTTTACTGGGGATTGAACACAGGTGCACTTTACCCCTGAGCAACATGCCTCCCCAGACCTTTTTTATTTTTTGAGAAAGAGTCTTGCTAAGTTGCTGAGACTAGCCTCAAACTTGCAATCTCCTGCCTCAACCTCCAGAGCTGCTGAGATTATGGGGGGGCCACGCCCAGCCATTGATATTTTTCCCCCAGAGGCAATAAAACATGATTATATTCCAACACATAATTTGTATACAGCCAAAAAATAAAATAGCACAGTAAAGAAAATGGAGGAGACACATATACACATATGTGCTGCATGTACATGTTCCATTTGCAACGTATGACGTGACGTTAACATAAGTATGAATGAGTTCCTGGAAATCAGTAACAAACCGATTTATTACAGGGAAGTGAAAATAAAGGAACAGCCATTAATACTTTAAAGTAAGACTCTTTGAAAGAAGCCAGAGCACTAAGCCCGTGTGCCATCGGGAACTAACCTCATCTGGGAGTCCATTTTTCTTGCTGAGAGCTTTTCTATGACTCCTGGCAGGGCTGGAGGACAGGAGCCCTGTAGCCTGGGTGGCAGCAGGTGGCCTGGCTCTTACCACAGAGAGGACAGCTCCCACGGTCCAAGGCTGCAGAGAACCCACTACCTTTGATTTCGTTCTGCTTTGTTGGTGCTAAGCTCTGCCAGCAGGGCCGCACCCGCGCCCTTCAGCTATTTTGGTGTATGATTGGAAGCGGATGGGGGGTCAGACAGCAACTCTGCATTAAACTTGATATTAAACTCTGAGGGAACCGCCAAAATTATTTATTTGATTGATTTCATGTGGTCCTGGGTGTGGGACCCAGGGCTACAGGCACGCCGGGCAACGCTCTAACCCACTGAGCCACACTCCCAGTTTGTTTGTTTGATTGATTAATATAGCAAAGTCTATTACAGGAGAAAGGAAAAGATGCCCTCAAGGGTCTTCTCAGAGAGGACACTGACCCACACCCAGCCCTTTTAAATTTTGAGACTGGAGCTTCCACTAAGTTGGCAGACTGTCCTGGACCCGCCACCTAGCTGCCTCAGGCTCCCAAGTAGGGGGTGACAGGGCACACCCACCTACTCACCTTAGTAGCTGACCATATAGATATTCTCTTTCTATCTTTTTTTTTTTTTTTTGGTACCGGGGATTTGAACTCAGGGCACTCGACCACTGGGCCACATCCCCACCCCTTTTTTGTATTTTTTTATTAGAGGCAGGGTCTCACTGAGTTGCTAAGTGCCTCACCATTGCTGAGGCTGGCTTTGAACTCGCAATCCTCCTGCCTCAGCCTCCCAAGTGCTGGGATTACAGGCATGCGCCACCGCGCCTGGCTGCAGAGGAGTGTTCTTAACGTGCACTTCAGTTACTAAGAGCGTGGCACCCTAGGTGAAGGATACAGTCACTCCCAAGGGGACCACTACAGCTCAGGGCTGGGGGAACTCACTGCATTTTCAAGTCAGTTGTCTCTAAGTCCAAAGCAGTTCTTTTTAATAAGTGCATTGGATTAATTTTTTATTTTTACTGGGGATTGAACACAGGTGCACTTTACCCCTGAGCAACATGCCTCCCCAGACCTTTTTATTTTTTTGAGAAAGAGTCTTGCTAAGTTGCTGAGACTAGCCTCAAACTTGCAAATCTCCTGCCTCAACCTCCAGAGCTGCTGAGATTATGGGGGGGCCACGCCCAGCCATTGATATTTTTCCCCCAGAGGCAATAAAACATGATTATATTCCAACACATAATTTGTATACAGCCAAAAAATAAAATAGCACAGTAAAGAAAATGGAGGAGACACATATACACATATGTGCTGCATGTACATGTTCCATTTGCAACGTTATGACGTGACGTTAACATAAGTATGAATGAGTTCCTGGAAATCAGTAACAAACCGATTTATTACAGGGAAGTGAAAATAAAGGAACAGCCATTAATACTTTTAAAGTAAGACTCTTTGAAAGAAGCCAGAGCACTAAGCCCGTGTGCCATCGGAACTAACCTCATCTGGGAGTCCATTTTTCTTGCTGAGAGCTTTTTTCTATGACTCCTGGCAGGGCTGGGAGGACAGGAGCCCTGTAGGCCTGGGTGGCAGCAGGTGGCCTGGCTCTTACCACAGAGAGGACAGCTCCCACGGTCCAAGGCTGCAGAGAACCCACTACCTTTGATTTCGTTCTGCTTTGTTGGTGCTAAGCCTCTGCCAGCAGGGCCGCACCCGCGCCCATTCAGCTATTTTGGTGTATGATTGGAAGCGGATGGGGGGTCAGACAGCAACCTCTGCATTAAAACTTGATATTAAACTCTGAGGGAACCGCCAAAATTATTTATTGATTGATTTCATGTGGTCCTGGGTGTGGGACCCAGGGCTACAGGCACGCCGGGCAACGCTCTACCACTGAGCCACACTCCCAGTTTGTTTGTTTGATTGATTAATATAGCAAAGTCTATTACAGGAGAAAGGAAAAGATGCCCTCAAGGGTCTTCTCAGAGAGGACACTGACCCACACCCAGCCCTTTTAAATTTGAGACTGGAGCTTCCACTAAGTTGGCAGACTGTCCTGGACCCGCCACCTAGCTGCCTCAGGCTCCCAAGTAGGGGGTGACAGGGCACACCACCTACTCACCTTAGTAGCTGACCATATAGATATTCTCTTTCTATCTTTTTTTTTTTTTTTTTTTGTATTTAGTGGGTACCGGGGATTGAACTCAGGGGCACTCGACCACTGGGCCACATCCCCAGCCCTTTTTTGTATTTTTTATTAGAGACAGGGTCTCACTGAGTTGCTAAGTGCCTCGCCATTGCTGAGGCTGGCTTTGAACTCGCAATCCTCCTGCCTCAGCCTCCCAAGTGCTGGGATTACAGGCATGCGCCACCGCGCCCGGCTTCTCTTTCTATCTTTTAAAGTTGGTTTTTTGTTTTGTTTTGTTTTTTGTTTTGGTAGCAGGGATTGAACACCAAGGTTGCACAGAGCTAAATCCCCAGTCCTTTAAATTTTTAATATTATTTATTTAGAAATAGGGTCTCACCAGATTGCTTAGGGCCTCGCTAAGTTGCTGGGGCTGGCCTTGAACTTGTGATCCTCCTGCCTCAGCCTCCCAAGCCGATAGGGTTATAGGTTTGGGCCATCATACCTGGCAAGATGATTTTTTTTTTTTTTGTACCAGGGATTGAAATCAGGTGCACTCAACCACTAGGTCATATCCTCAGCACACACCCCCCTTTTTTTTTATTGGTACTGGGGAGTGAACTCAGGGCACTCGACCACTGGGCCACATCACCAGTCCCTTTTGTGTGTGTGTGTGTGTGTATTTTATTAGAGACAGGGTCTCACTGAGTTGCTAAGTGCCTCACCATCGGATTACAGGCATGCGCCACCGCACCCAGCTACCCAGCCCTTTTTTGTGGTTTTTTTTTTTTTTTTTTTTTTTGGTACCAGGGATTGAACTCAGGGGCACTCGACCACTGGGCCACATTCCCAGCCCTTTTTTTTTTTTTTTTTTTTTTGTACTGGGATTGAACTCAGGGGCACTCGACCACTGGGCCACATCCCCAGTCCTTTTTTGTATTTTATTAGAGACAGGGTCTCACTGAGTTGCTAAGTGCCTCGCCATTGCTGAGGCTGGCTTTGAACTCGCTATCCTCCTGCCTCAGCCTCCCAAGTGCTAGGATTACAGGCGTGCGCCACCGCGCCCAGCTCCCAGCCCTTTTTTGTATTTTATTAGAGACAGGGTCTCACTGAGTTGCTAAGTGCCTCACCATTGCTGAGGCTGGCTTTAAACTCGTGATCCTCCTGCCTCAAGCCTCCCAAGTGCTGGGATTACAGGCGTGGCCACCGCGCCCGGCTGTATTTTATTTAGAAATAGGGTCTCATTCAATTGCTAAATGCCACACCATTGTTGAGGCTGGCTTTGAACTCACAATCCTCCTGCCTCAGCCTCCCAAGTGCAGGGATTACAGGCGTGCGCCACTGCGCCCGGCTCAAGATGATTTTTAAAGATTTTATTGAGATAGCTGTATATTCACACACACTTGCAGGAAATAGCACACAGGGTGTGAGAGTGATCTGGCTGTGACATCTGCTGCCCCCTTGGTGGTGAGGGCCAATCTGGCGGGCTAGGCAGGTGATTCCTTCCTCTCCTCCCCGGGGGGCCCCACCTGCGGAGGCAAGCTGTGGGCTGCCCGACAGAGGGGGACCCTCGGGGTCAAGGGTGCAGACATGGCTGGGTGCTTTAGACCCCTGGCCCTCCACTGGGCTCCCCCAGAGGGACGGTTTTGGCAAACCACAGTGGATACCACAGCCTGGATGTGGACACTGATGAGGTCCAGCAGCCCCATTCCGAGCTCCTCGGTGTCACTTCTTGTACTGGGGTGTGTGTGTGGGGTCGTGCCTTTGCTGCCACTGTCCCAAGGTGGAACTGCTCACTGCATCCAGGGTCACCCCCTGCCCCTTCTCCCCACTGCCCCCTCCGCACACAATAAGCCCGGGCAACACATCTGTCCTCCCTTTCTGACATCACGTCATGTCTAAATGTTACATCAACAGAGTCCTACTATGTGTGACCTTTGCAACTGCTTTTTTCCTGCAGCGTCACTCCCAGGGACATCAGGTTTCCAGACCTCCCCGCGGGCCAGGGTGACCCACCACCAGCAGGCCCCGGCCCCGTTTTCCTCATCTGTCAGCGGGGGGAGAGCAGAGGCCGCCCCCGGCCTGCAGCACGGGCGCTGTGACGTCATGTCGTTGCCACGCCCCGGCGCCCACAGGACACGCCCTGCTGCGGTCCGCCTTCTTGTCCGTGATTGGAGGAGGCATTGTGTCACGTGCTCCAACGGGCCAATGAGGAGGTGGCCCAGAGGCTGGGTCACGTGGCCCTCGGGGTGCGAAAGGGAATCCTGAAACAGGGAATGGCGTGGACCCTGTCAGCCTCGACGCCCGGGGCCCGCGGGCGGCCTCCCCAGGAGGAGAGTCCGGGATCTCCAGCGGCACGGTGGGGCTCTCCGACTCCGGGCGTTTTGCATCTGGAAGGAGGAATGGCCGGCGGGGTCCGGACGGGGGCGTCGTTGGCTTATTTTTAATGCACCACCCGCGGGCTCAGGCGTGGGAACTGCCGCAGATGTCGCCGCTCCGACGCCCACGAACAGATGGAAATAACCACTCCAGATAGGGCCGCTCTCCAGGCACTCTAACCTGCCCACGATGCCCACCCCGCCCGGCAGCTCGCGCCGTGGCCAGGGGGCCGGGCCCTGCGGGCGCGTTGGTGGGGCTGGCTGTTGCGGGGTGACGAGTCACTCCCACGCCAGGGGCCCCAGACGGAATCAGCGTGTGTGTTCTCACTGTGTGCATCAGGAATTCAGAAGTGACTTGGCCGCGTGGTGCCAGCTCTGGGTCTCCATAAGACCCAGTTAAGTGTAGCTGGGGGCTGTCACTTCAGGTTGGGCTGCTTCGCGGTGGCTGTGTCCCCTGGCGGTCAGCCTTTGCCTCAGCCCATGGAGACTTCCACAGCACTGCTTGAGCTTCCTCCCGACAGGCGACTTGCTGTAGCCAGGGTGAGCCAGCAGGCGAGCAGGGCACAGAGCGCTCGGCATTCACCAAGCAGACTGGAGGCCGCAGACTGGCACTCCTGGTGTCCTGTTGGCCCCGCAGCTCCGCCCGGGATATCAGGAGAGGAGGCTGCTGGGGCCAGCCTGGAGCGCCCCCCGCCCGCAGCATTTGCACACAGACCCAGGGGACATCAGGAGCACAGCACTGAGCCCCCTCCTCCCTAACAGGCCAAGCACAGGAGGCCGGGGACCCAGGCCCACCAGCGAGCGTCCTCCCGGGACCTCACTGGACCAGAGGCAGCTACTCTCCCCTGGGTTCGCTGGGCTGGCAGGAGGGCAGAGCCAGAGGTGGGCGGGGAGGAAGGCGGAGCCCGCGGGCCTCCAGCCTGGCCAGCCTGAGCAGCACCGTGCCCTTCTCAGGGCCTCTGCGTCCCGGCCGGCCCTGCTCCCGACAACTGGGAGGGGCGGTCTGTCCTTCAAACCAAGTGACTATGATGGCGCTGGTAGATGAAGGGACAGAGTGCACTGTCCACGCTCCAGAGCATCCTCGGCCAGGGCAGGAGCGTGGCGACAGCTGCAGTGTGGACGGACCTGAGGACCTGGTGCTCAGTGAGAGCCAGACACCCGGGTCACAGCGTGTGGCCAGTGACAGGAGAGTCCAGGGCAGGAGAGTCCACAGATGGGCACGGCCCCGTGGGTGCAGGGCTGGGGGGCTGCTGGAGGGCTCTCGGGCCATTAGGGAGAAGCCAGAGTCGCTCCACGGTGGCTCCGCGGCTTGCTGTGCCCTGCACTTAAACAGTGGCCGATGTCAGTTCAGTCATTTAAAAGGACCATGAGGCAGGTGCCACGTGTCCACTCTCCGCTTTCCACAGGGTCCTCCCCAACACGTCCCCTTCCTCATGGCTCCCCAGGGGCTCCTCAGACCCTCCCATGGTGTAGAACCTTGTCCCCACCCAGCACTGGACCCCAGGGCTACAGTCCGCTGCAGCTCCCCACTGCTCCCTGCTCCCCGCTGCTGCCCCCTGCACCTCTGGCTGCTGCTCCCTGCTCCTGCACACTCTGCTGCTCCCTGCACCTCCCTCCCTGCACCTCTGCTGCACCCTGCACCTGCTGCACCTCTGCTGCTCCCTGCTCCCCACTGCTCCCCTGCCCCCTGCTGCTCCCTGCACCTCTGCTGCTCCCGCCCCCTGCACCTCTGCTGGCACCCTGCTCCCCGATCCCCGTGCTCCCTGCTGCTCCCTGCTCCCCACTGCTCCCTGCTCCTGCTGCTCCCTGCACCCTGCACCTCTGCTGCTGCACCCTCTGCTCCCCACCTCTGCTGCTCCTGCTCCCCGCTGCTCCCTGCACCTCTGCTGCTCCCTGCTCCTCTGCTGCACCCTGCTCCCCACTGCTCCCTGCTCCCTGCTGCTCCCTGCTCCTCTGCTGCACCCTGCTCCCCGCTGCTCCCTGCACCTCTGCTGCTCCCTGCACCTCTGCTGCTCCCTGCACCTCTGCTGCACCCCGCTGCTCCCCCTCCATGCTCCCGCTCCCTGCTCCCCGCTGCTCCCCTGCTCCTCTGCTGCACCCTGCTCCCCGCTGCTCCCTGCACCTGCTGCTGCTCCCCTGCTCCCCTGCTGCTCCCTGCCCTGCTCCCGCAACTGCTCCCCTGCTGCTCCCCTGCTCCCCGCTGCTCCCTGCTCCTCTGCTGCTCCCCGCTGCTCCTCCCCACTGCTCTGCTGCTCTGCCTGCTCCCCACTGCTCCCTGCACCTCTGCTGCACCCTGCACCTCTGCTGCACCCTGCACCTCACTGCTGCACCCTGCTCCCCGCTGCTCCCTGCTCCCCGCTGCTCCCTGCTCCCCCCTGCTGCTGCTCCCTGCACCTCTGCTGCTCCCTGCACCTCTGCTGCTCCCTGCTCCCCGCTGCTCCTGCTGCACCTCTGCTGCTCCCTGCTCCCCACTGCTCCCTGCTGCTCCCTGCTCCCCGCTGCTGCTCCCTGCACCTCTGCTGCTCCCTGCACCTCTGCTGCACCCTGCACCTCCCTGCTGCTCCCTCCCTGCTGCTGCTCCCTGCACCTCTGCTGCTCCCTGCTGCCCTCTGCTGCTCCCTGCACCTCTGCTGCTCCCTGCACCCTCTGCTGCTCCCTGCTCCTCTGCTGCTCCCTGCTCCCCGCTGCTCCCTGCTCCCTCTGCTGCTCCCTGCTCCCCTGCTGCTCCCTGCTCCTCTGCTGCTCCCTGCTCCCCGCTGCTCCCTGCTACCCCCCGCTGCTGCTGCTCCGCTTCCAGCTGACCCACTGCCCACTGCTCCCTGCTGCTCCCTGCTGCTGCTGCCCTGCTCCTCTGCTGCTGCTCCCTGCTCCCCGCTGCTCTCCTGACCCGCTGCCTGCACCTCTGCTGCACCCTGCTCCCCGCTGCTCCCCACTGCTCCCTGCTCCCTGCTGCGCTCCCTGCTCCCCGCTGCTCCCTGCACCTCTGCTGCTCCCTGCTCCCCGCTGCTCCCTGCACCTCCTGCTCCCCCCTGCACTGCTCACCTCCTGCTCCTGCACCTCTGCTGCTGCCCTGCTCCCCGCTGCTCCTGCACCTCTGCTGCTCCCTGCTCACCTCTGCTGCTCCCTGCACCCCCGCTGCTCCTGCCCCTGCTGCTGCTCCCTTCTGCTACCTCTGCTGCACCCTGCTCCCCTCACTGCTCTGCTCCCTGCTCCTCCCCCATGCTCCCTGCACCCCGTGCTCCTGCACCTCTGCTGCTGCCCTGCTCCCCGCTGCTCCCTGCACCTCTGCTGCTGCTCCCTGCCACCTCTGCTGCTCCCTGCACCTCTGCTGCTCCCTGCTCCCCGCCCGCTGCTCCCTGCACCCCTGCTCTCCCTGCACCCCTGCTGCTCCCTGCTCCCCGCTGCTCCCCTGCACCTCTGCTGCACCTGCACCCTCTGCTGCTCCCTGCACCCCGCTGCTCCCTGCTCTGCTGCTCCCTGCTACCCCCGCTGCACCCTGCACCCACTGCTCCCTGCACCTCTGCACTGCTCCTGCTCCCGCTGCTCCTGCACCTCTGCTGCTCCCTGCCTGGCTCCCTGCTGCTCCCTGCACCTCTGCTGCTCCCTGCTCCCCGCTGCCTCCCTGCACCTGCTGCTGCTGCTCCCTGCACCCTCTGCTGCTCCCTGCACCCCCGCTGCTCCCTGCACCTCTGCTGCTCCCTGCTCCCCGCTGCTCCCTGCACCTCTGCTGCTCTGCTGCTGCTGCCTCCCTGCACCCGCTGCTCCCCCACTGCACCCCACTGCTGCTCCCTGCACCTCTGCTGCTCCCTGCACCTCTGCTGCTCCCTGCACCTCTGCTGCCTCCCCCGCTGCTGCTCCCTGCACCTCTGCTGCTCCCTGCACCCCGCTGCTCCCTGCACCCCGCTGCTCCCTGCACCTCTGCTGCTCCCTGCTCCCCGCTGCTCCCTGCACCTCTGCTGCTCCCTGCTCCCCGCTGCTCCCTGCACCCCTGCTGCTCCCTGCACCTCTGCTGCTCCCTGCTCCCCGCTGCTCCCTGCACCTCTGCTGCTCCCTCCCCGCTGCTGCCCCCGCTGCTGCCCTGCACCTCTGCTGCTGCTCCCTGCACCCCTGCTGCTCCCTGCACCTCTGCTGCTCCCTGCACCCCGCTGCTCCCTGCACCTCTGCTGCTCCCCTGCTCCCCTGCTGCTCCCTGCACCTCTGCTGCTGCTCCTTGCTGCCCTGCTCCTCGCTGCTCCCTGCACCCCGCTGCTCCCTGCTCCCCCCACTGCTGCTCCCTGCACCCCGCTGCTCCCTGCACCTCCTGCTCCCTGCACCCCTGCTGCTCCCTGCACCCTGCTGCTCCCCCGCTGCTCCCCTGCTGCTCCCTGCACCCTGCTGCTCCCTGCACCCCGCTGCTCCCTGCACCCCTGCTGCTCCCTGCTCCCCGCTGCCCTGCACCTTCTGATGCTCAACATGCCCCTGCACCTCCTGCTCCTGCACCCCGCTGCTCCTGCACCTCTGCTGCTCCCTGCACCCCACCTGCTGCTCCCTGCTCCCCTGCTGCTCCCTGCACCCTGCTGCTCCCTGCACCCCTGCTGCTCCCTGCACCTCTGCTGCTCCCTGCACCCCTGCTGCTCCCTGCACCTCTGCTGCTCCCCTGCTGCACCCCGCTGCTCCCTGCACCTCTGCTGCTCCCTGCACCTCTGCTGCTCCCCTGCTCCCCGCTGCTCCCTGCTGCCCCGCTGCTCCCTCCTGCACATCTGCTGCTCCCGGCTGCACCTCTGCTGCCCCTGCACCCTGCTGCTCCCTGCACCCCTGCTGCTCCCTGCACCTGCTGCTGCTCCCTGCTCCTCTGCTGCTCCCTGCACCCTGCTGCTCCCTGCACCTCCTGCTGCTGCTCCCTGCACCTCTGCTGCTCCCTGCACCCCTGCTGCTCCCTGCACCCCACTCTGCTGCTCTGCCCTGCACCCCGCTGCTCCCTGCACCCCGCTGCTCCCTGCACCCTCCCTGCTCCCTGCTGCTGCTCCCTGCACCCTGCTGCTCCCTGCACCTCTGCTGCTCCCTGCTCCTCTGCTGCTCCCTGCACCCTCGCTGCTCCCTGCACCTCTGCTGCTCCCTGCACCTCTGCTGCTGCACCTTCTGCTGCTCACCTCTGCTGCTCCCTGCACCTGCTCCCTCTGCTGCTCCCTGCACCTCTGCTCTCTGCACCCCGCTGCTCCCTGCACCCTGCTGCCCCCCCTGCACTGCTCCCTGCACCCCGCTGCTCCCTGCACCCTCTGCTGCTGCTCCCCCTGCACCTGCCGCTGCTCCCTGCTCCTCTGCTGCTCCCTGCACCCCACTGCTCTCCCTGCACCTGCTGCTGCCTCCTGCACCCGCTGCTCCCTGCTGCTGCTCCCTGCACCTCTGCTGCTCCCTGCTCCCCGCTGCTCCCTGCACCCTCTGCTGCTCCCTGCACCCTGCTGCTCCCTGCTCCCTCACTGCTCCCTGCACCCCGCTGCCTCCCTGCACCCCGACTGCTCCCTGCACCTCTGCTGCTCCCTGCACCTCCTCTGCTGCTCCCTGCTGCTCCACCCCGCGATGCTGCCCCTGCACCCTGCTTGCTCCCTGCTGCTCCCTGCTCTGCTGCTGCTCATGCTCCTGCTGCTCCCCTGCTCCCCGCTGCTCCCTGCTCCCCGCCTGCACCTCCCTGCACCCACTGCTCCCTGCACCTCTGCTGCTCCCTGCTCCCCTGCTGCTCCCTGCACCTCACTGCTGCTCCCTGCACCTCTGCTGCTCCTGCACCTGCTGCCCCGCTGCTCCCTGCACCTCCTGCTGCTCCCTGCCCTCACCTCTGCTGCTCCCTGCACCCCTGCTGCTCCCTGCCCCTGCTGCTCCCTGCTCCCCCTGCTGCTCCCTGCTCCTCTGCTGCTCCCTGCTCCCCTCTGCTCCCTGCCCTGCCTCTGCTGCTCCCTGCTCCCCGCTGCTCCCTGCTCCCCTCTGCTGCTCCCTGCTCCTCTGCTGCTCCTGCCCTGCTGCTCCCTGCACCTCTGCTGCTCCCTGCTCCCCCCTGCTCCCTCCTGCTGCTCCCCGCTGCTGCTCCCTGCTCCTCTGCTGCTCCCTGCTCCCCGCTGCTCCCTGCACCCCTGCTGCTCCCTGCTCCTCTGCTGCTCCCTGCTCCCCGCTGCACCTGCTGCTGCTCCCTGCACCTCTGCTGCTCCCTGCTCCCCACTGCTCCTGCTCCCCTGCTGCTCCCTGCACCTCTGCTGCTCTGCTGCTCCCCACTGCTGCCCCTGCACCTCTGCTGCTCCCTGCACCTCTGCTGCTCCCTGCACCTCTGCTGCTCCCTGCTCCCTGCACCTCTGCTGCTCCCCGCTGCCCCTGCTGCTCCCTGCTACACCCTGCGCTGCTCCCTGCACCCCTGCTGCTCCCTGCTCCCCGCTGCTCCCTGCACCCCTGCTGCTCCCTCCCCCTGCACGCTGCTCCCTGCACCCCTCCCTGCACCCCAGCTGCTCCCTGCACCTCTGCTGCTCCCTGCACCCCGCTGCTGCTCCTCTGCACCCTGCTGCTCCCTGCACCCCTGCTGCTCCTGCACCCCGCTGCTCCCTGCACCTCTGCTGCTCTCCCTGCACCCCGCTCCCTGCACCTCTGCTGCTCCCTGCTCCCCTGCTGCTCCTGCACCTCTGCTGCTCCTGCACCCGCTGCTCCTGCATCTCTGCTGCTCCCTGCTCCCCCTGCTCCCTGCTCCCCCACTTCACCCCACTGCACCCCACTGCTCCCTGCTCCCTGCTGCTCCCCGCTGCACCCCACTGCTCCCTGCTGCTCCCTGCTGCACCCCCACTGCTCCCTGCACCTCTGCTGCTCCCACTGCTGCTGCTCCCTGCTCCCCCACCCCTGCACCCCACTGCTCCCTCCTGCTGCTCCCCGCTGCACCCCACTGCTCCCTGCTGCTCCCCGCTGCTCCCCACTGCTCCCTGCACCTCTGCTGCTCCCCTCTGCCCCCACTGCTCCTCTCCCCGCTGCCCTGACGCTGGCCAAGGTCTGTCGGGTCGCTGCCCCCAGTGCCGTCCTTCTCGCCTGCCTCTCTTCACCCTGCTCTCCGCTGGAAGCAGGAGCTGCTCTGCACACACAGGTGCACAAATGCAGGGCAGCAGCCGGGGTGCTGTGCATGCTTGCACTATTTTTTGCAAGAACTTAAGTGCATGAAAATAGATGGAAACACCCAGGTGACTCCGTGACCTCCCCAGAAATGGAGGGACCTGGGTCAGTGGGTGGTGGCCCTGGGGTCGAGGTGGCAGAGGCCTTGGGGAGTGGGCCTGGGATGGCTGTGCTCTGGTTTGCCCTGGCCTTGGGGACACAGGCACATCCCTCTCCCGCGGGAGCTGAGCTGGCACCCGGCCTGCAGCTGGTGTCCAGGACACGGCCCTGGCAGGGAGGGCAGGACATCCCGACGTGCTGCGCCCTGTCAGAGGATGCCCACTGACCTCTCCTCCGACGCAGCGCTGGGCTCCCGTGGTGCCGCGCGGGCTGGGGCGCGCTGCTGCTCCTGGCTGGGCTGCTCTCCTCTCGGTGGCTTTGCTTTTTCCTGATCACAGAGGAGACGTGCTCAGGAACTAGACGTCATGTCCGTGAGTGTCTCCGTCCCTGTGTCCAGGCCAGCCTCAGTGTCTGGGTGGCATTCCGGGTCCAGGGCAGGGCTCCCCAGTCAGGACGATCCAGTGT
Source organism: Tamias sibiricus (assembly GCA_025594165.1). Classification (NCBI taxonomy): domain Eukaryota; kingdom Metazoa; phylum Chordata; class Mammalia; order Rodentia; family Sciuridae; genus Tamias; species Tamias sibiricus. Next base: position 1,071,810 of record CM046673.1, on the reverse strand, counting down.
CCCTAGATGTCACCCAGTGTCCCCAGGGGCAGTCAGCCCTCCCCACAGAGAACAACTACTCTGAAGTAAGGGCATTTTAAAGACAGAACACGATGTCACACAGTCCCAGCATCAACAAATGTCCCTTGGAGCACACTTCCACAGTGGCTCTTACGTGTACATATATATTGGGGTTTGGGGACACTTTTAAGGGTGGCACCTGCATAATAAGTCAGTTGCTCTTTCCTCCCGACGAGTGCAGGTGTCAGCAGGGGACCTCGGAAGCTGAACTGGGCTGGTGGTACCCGGAGGGTTCACACCCCCTTAAACAGATGGGCAGCTGAGGCCCGGGTGTGCCCCGAAGGGGCAAGGCTGGTGCTGGGCCTCTGCCAGCCTTGAGTCCACTCTGAACACCAGAGCAGCCGCCCCGCACAGCCAGGAGCCGCAAGCTGGAAACCCATGGGGGACCAGGGCCACCGTGTGACCAGAGAGCAGATCTGCTGCCCGGAGCCCCCAGGCCCCACCCTGCACCCCAGAAGGCACAGCTTCCTGCCCCTGGGCTCCAGGTCACATGTCCTGCTCCAGCTACCCCCTTGGAGGCCAGCCCTCTCGGGCCTCAGTGGCTCTGAGGGTCACGGGTGGCCCATCTTCCACAGGCCAGGTTGGGTCCTGTGTCCCCACCCCTGGTGGAGATCGACAGACATCCTTGTGGCTTGGGCTCCCACCCTGGGACGCAGAGGGCTCGCCCGTCACAGCCGATGTCTGCGGCTCCTGCCACGCGGCGAGGAGCGACACCGCCCGCTCGCCAGCCACTGCCTGTGCCAGCTGCGGCGCTCCGGCACCCGGCCAGCGCGTGGCCCCGGTGACCGGCTCGCCCGACGCTGTGCTCGCCGTCTTTGCAGCACCAACACCAGTGTCCCCAACGCCAGTGTCCCCACTGCCCGTCCATTAGGCTGGTGTCCCTGAGTGGAGGTTTGGGGGACAGCAAGATGCCACTGCGGGTGCTGATCTCTGCACTGGTGAAAAGTCTCACTGTCTCTGGTGGGAAGGGGTCCCTCAAGAGCCCTCAGACCCAGAAAGAGGCAATGAAGAGTGGCAGAGTCGAAGGTTCTTCAATGAAGTAGAACGTGCCCACGGGAGTCTGGGCGAACAGGCAGGCCACAGGGCAAGAGGCCTCCTCCCACCCCTCCTGTGTGCCCCCGCTCTCCCAGGGACACCCCTCTGGGGGAGCGACAGGAATAGAAGTGGAGCCTGGGTCCCCAGCACCATCATGCAGAGGTCCACTCTGACCCTCGGGTCGCTGCGTGCTCCGCAGCATGTGGAACGCGTGGCGAAGGAGCTGCACGGCAGCAGGGGCACACGCGCGGCGCTGCAGGCGCCCAGGGCGTAGGAGGCGCCTGGCTGGCCCGCCCCCAGTGCGTGAGCAGCAGCCCCTGCCCTGGCCACTCAGCACAAGCTGGGCCTGCAGCCCCTGAAGCTGACCTGCGGGGCGAGGAGCAGAGTGCGGCTGAAGGCCTCCTCCCGCCTGCCCGGCCTGGCCTCAGGCCCACCCACCCCTGCGAACGCAGAAGTCAGAGCCAAGGTCTCTCCGGTGGAGATGGGGACTCAGCTGCCAGGGCCCCCCCGGGGAGCGGGGTCTGCTGGCCTCGGCAGGGCCCCTGGAGGAACACCTTTTCTGGCTGCAGGAGCCAGCCCAGGTGCAGGCGGGCAGCCACTGAGCTCTGAGCTCGGAGCCCTGGGACCCAGAGGGGACCTTGTCCTACTGAACGGTAACAGGGAGCAGCGCTGTCACGCTGCCTGGGCTTCACTAGGGCCTTGGGGTCCCATGAAGTGTGCTGACACAGAGAGGTCACCAGGCGGGACATTCTGCTGTCCCTAAACGTCATTGCTGTGTTCTCTGGTGCTGAGGAGGGGCCCGGGGCACCCGCCCCTGGCGGCCCCCAGCCCCCGCAGGCTCAGGAGCAGCGCCCTCTGGTCCCAGGGACCCCTGCGCGGGCGCCTGAAGCCCTGGCCTGGGGGGCCCTGGCCCACCTGCAGGGTCCCGTCGCTGAACAGCAGCAGCAGCGTCTGCGAGGACCCCAGGAGGCGCAGCAGGCAGAGGCCCACGGGGCGGGCGGCTGGGGGCGGGCACGGCCCCCTGCAGAGGGCGGCAGGGCCCCGGTGCCCCCACCCCCAGCCCGCGCCGGCCTCCTCCCGCCGCCCGTTGCCTCTGCATGTAGCGGGCCAGGAGCCGCAGGACGGCCAGCTTGGCGGCCACGCACGCGGCACGTCCCTCAGGGCGAAGGTTTCCAGCCTCCCGCGTGCGGGCAGGTAGCAGACGCGGCTGTGGGCAGCGGGAGGGGCCCCGGTCCTGGGCACCGTGCCTGTGGGCGCCGTGCCGCCTGCCCCAGACTCCTGGGTGGTGACTCTGAAGGAGGCTGTACCTGCCCTCCGTCCCCCAGCCCTGGCCTCTCCAGTGTCCTCGTAACCCCAGATGCTCCCACCGACCGCCCCTCAGCCCGGGCTGCTCCGCCCGCCGGGCCGCTCCCGCCTGCTGCTCTCTGGTGGTGCTGACGTGGGAGCTGGGGCGGGGGCGGCGGGGCCGGGCGAGCCTGCTGGGGGCCTTGCTCCAGCCCCCGTCAAAACAGCAGGTCGGTCCCCCTCCGGCCCGACAGTGGCTGGGAGACCCCTGCTCACCCGGCGTCCTCCTGGCCAAGGCTGCAGCCTGCCCACCTGGGGGCCTGGCGCCCCTGCCGGTCTCCATGGCTTCCTGCCCCCTCGGCGGAGAGCCCCCTCCTGCGCTGCCCGCAGCCCCGCAGAAGCACCGCTGAGCCCCCAGGCAGTGAGCCCGGCCAGGAGTGAAGGCCAGTGCCCGGGTGGGGGAAGGTGGTCCCGGGAAGGGAGCCCTGGGACTCACCTCGGGGCGCAGGGCCATGTGGTGCCACCCCGAGACACCCGCCGCTGCCCCCGTGACAGCTGGTGGCCGAGGCCATGCTTGCTGGAACAGCCCACCCACCTGGGAGCCCAGAAGAGGGGCCGCTGCCCCCTGGGCTCCTGCGTGGCTGGGCACAAAGATGAGGTGGTCAGGGCAGCGCCTGAGCGGGGTCCACACAGGGGCTGGCAGAGGCTGGGCCTTAACGGTGGGCCAGTGAGCAGAGGAGCTGTTGGACAGTGGCCGGGCTTGGCAGAACTCGCCTGTCACCCCAGGGACGTGGGAGGCTGAGGCAGGAGGGCAGCGAGTTGGAGGCTAGCCTTGGCAACTTAGCAAGACTGTGTCTCGAAATAAAAAGCCTTTTAGGCCTGGGGTGCAGCTCAGCAGTGCAGCACCCCTGGTTCAGTCCCCAGTGCCAAAATGAACAAGAACGAAGACTATGGACAAAAGTTCAAGGACGGGTCTCCGGACTACCTGGGGCCGTGCTGTGTCCCGGAAATGAGCGGTTCCGTCGCTCTCAGGGCCAGCACCAGAGGCGCTGCCCTCGCTCGTTACAGGAATTCTGCATTTGAAAATAAGTCGCCCACGTGGGGCGCGGGGTCTTCTCGCCTCTGGTCTCCTACAGAGTCTGCACGCTCTCAATGCAGAGAAATGGTCGATGGCTGCGGGACGGAGGTGCCAGTCCCTCCCCCGCCCCTCCTGTGCTGCGAGGAGAGGCCAGGCTGGGGCTGGGACAGGGCTGGAGGTGGCTGCCCGGCACGCAGAGGCCCCAGTGCATCCCACACCAGGACAGAGAGAGCAGAGCGAGAAACGCCGTGAACCTGCACAACCACCGCGTGCCAGTTAAAAAGAAGAATATGAAAGTAAATAAATTTATTGTCAACTGAAGGACACAACTGCTCAGTGCCTCGCGGGATCCTGGATCAGACCCTGGTACAGAAGAAAAGGCGGTAGGGGAAAAACTGGTGACATCTACACAGGGCAGGCCGGCTGCTCGGGAGGCCCAGGTGGGAGGTCACAGGAGCCCAGGGGTTGGGGCCAGCCAGGCGAGGCAGGGAGGCCGTCTCAGTAGGTAAGTGACAGCTAAGTGAGTACAGCGGGCACTTGGCCTGTGTGGGCATTCCAGCCACCGCGCCCTGCCAGCAGGCAAGCCTGGGAGGGCCTGAGAGGCTCCCGCCGATGTTTTCGACTTTCTGTGAATCTCAACCCACTTTCAACCATTTGTTAAACTTTTTTTTTTTTTTTTTTTTTTTTTTTTTGGTACCGGGGATTGAACTTGGGCACCCGACCACTGGGCCCCATCCCCAGCCCTTTTTTGTATTTTATTAGAGACAGGGTCTCACTGAGTTGCTAAGCGCCTCGCCACTGCTGAGGCTGGCTTTGAACTCGTGATCCTCCTGCCTCAGCCTCCCAAGTGCTGGGATTAGAGGCATGCACCACCGCACCTGTATTGTTAAACTTTTTATTTTTATTTTTATTTTTATTAAATATTTATTTATTTACTTTAGTTGTACACAGTGCAATGCATTTATGTTTACGTGGTGCTGAGGATCGAACCCGGGCCGTGCACGTGCTAGGCGAGCGCTCTACCGCTGAGCCACAACTCCAGCCCCTAAACTTTTTAAAGATATAAACATTGGCTCTGGTTGCTTAGGGCCTCTAAGGGGGGCCCTCCTTGTGCTCAGCCTGGGGAAGAGGAAGAGGCGGTGGGGACTGACCCCGCGCACAGCAGAGGACAGTGCCACCTGGGGCTGGGGGCTGGGTCCTTCCCAAGCAGGCAGAGGCTGTGGCGGGTGATGGGGGAGGGTTTAGGGCTTGGGGACGCTGGAGGACCAGGTCCCATCTCCCAGGTGGATGGACGCCGGGCTTATTGGTGGAGGTCCGCCGGCGGTTCCCTCCTGGGTTCCCTCCTGGGTCCCTGGACCGCCTCGTGGCTCTCAAGCAAGACTGGGTGCGGATCTGAGACTTGCAACCCTGAAAGGAGAGGCTGCCCCCAGAGCCTCCCAGCACAGCTGGGCTCCGAGGCTAAGGGACTTGCTGGGAGCCACTGCACCCTGGGGCCTCCCCCATCCCTGGCTCGGTCCCCAGGGAGTCCATGAAACGGGGAGGCCCTGGACGGGGACCCTGGGCACTAAGGCAGCTAGTGCTGGGCAGACGGGGCGCGGCGGCTCCTACCCACAGGGTCAGTGTCCAGGCAGAGCTGCAGGGTCCTGATGGCAGCTGCCACCTCTGTCTCTGGGCTCTCTTGCGGCCCTGGGGAGTCGGAGCCATGTGGGGGCAGCCAGCCTGGACCCCTCCAGACTCCCACACCCAGGAAAGTCTCATCTTCAACCAGGACGGCGTCCCACATTCCAGGCGTGGGCCAGGAGAGGGGCTGTGACCTGGCAAGACAGGGGTGGGGTGCCCCCGCCCAGGAGCTCAGGCCCGGGACTAAGGGTCTGCTCACCTGTTGGGTCGCTCCGGAGGGTCCCTTGCCTGAGCGAGTGGACGAGGGCCTGGGGACAGTGAGCCCCTCTCTCAGACACGGGGGCCTTTGGAGGGAGTGGCCTCCCCAGCTGCTCCCCCGCGCCCCCCAGCACACCCAGGAGCTGGCTTCCTCTGGAGTCGCTCGCAGGGCATACAGTAGGCACTCAGAAAACAGGATTGGGGATGGGTCCCGGGAGCACCCGGGCAGGGGGAGTTGGGCAGAGACAGGCCCCAGCCCCGTGGGTCAGGACCAGACGCAGGGGCCATCCCGGGGGTCCCCGAAGCTCAGGGAAGCCTGCGTGGGGCAGGGGCTTCAGGGGTGCAGTGCCCCCTCCTCACCTGGCCGCCCCAGTCCATGGAGTCAGGTTCGGGCCCCTCTTCTGCTGGGCCTGAGGCCTCCTTGGGGGTGAAGGGGCCTGAGGGAGCACAGGGCTTTGGGGCAGAGCCGGCTGGGCAAGGTGGGAGGCGGGGCGGCCCTGGCAGGCTGGATGGCCACGGGCAGCAAGAGCCGGAACTGGGGACATGGGCAGGGTGGGCAGGCAGGCACTCACAGGGTGGTCCACACTGGGCCAGCAGCAGCTGGCCCACTGTCCGGAAGAGCCTACCCAGAGGGAAGGTGAAGACCGGCGGGCTGTGGCAGCAGCGGGGTGGCAGCCGCTCGGGAGTGAAGCCCTTCAGAGTGGGCACAAGGTCAGCCCAGCCCCGGCACCTGGCTCATCTGCAGCCAGGCTCCCTGCACAGGGCCTGAGCACCCTCAGCACCACCTGCGCCCCACCTGTGCCCCACCTGCGCCCCACCTGTGTCCTACATGTGCCTCACCTGCACCCCAATTGTGTCCTACATATGCCTCACCTGCACCCCACCTGTGTCCTACATGTGCCTCACCTGTGCCTCACCTGTCCTACATGTGCCTCACCTGCACCCCAATTGTGTCCTACATGTGCCTCACCTGCGCCCCACCTGTGTCCTACATGTGCCTCACCTGCACCCCAATTGTGTCCTACACGTGCCTCACCTGCACCCCAATTGTGTCCTACACGTGCCTCACCTGCACCCCAATTGTGTCCTACATGTGCCTCACCTGCGCCCCACCTGTGTCCTACATGTGCCTCACCTGTGCCCTACATGTGCCCTATCTTTGCCTCACCTGCACCCCACCTGCACCCCACATGCGCCTCACCTGTGCCCCACCTGCTCCCCACCTGTACCCCATCTTTGTCTCACCTGTGCCCCACCTGCTCCCCACCTGTGTCCCATCTGTGCCTCACCTGCACCCCCTCCTGTGCCCTATCTTTGTCTCACCTGCACCCCACCTGTGCCCTATCTTTGTCTCACCTGTGCCCCACCTTTGCCGCACCTGCGCCCCACCTGCTCCCCACCTGTGTCCCACCTGTGCCTCACCTGCACCCACCTATGCCCCACCTGTGCCTCACCTGCACCCCACCTGTGCCCTATCTTTGTCTCACCTGTGCCCCACCTGTGCCCTACATGTGCCTCACCTGCGCCCTACATGTGCCCTATCTTTGCCTCACCTGCACCCCACCTGTGCCCCACCTGTGCCTCACCTGTGCCCCACCTGTGTCCCACCTGTGCCCCACCTGTGCCCCACCTGTACCCCACCTGTGCCTCACCTGTGTTCCCTCTCTGCCTCACCTGTGTGAAGAAGTCGTCCTGCAGCAGGTGGTCCAAGTTGGGCCGCTCAGCTGGGTCGGGTGCCAGGAGGCGGGCAATGAGGCGACGGGCGTTGGGCGACAGGTGGGCAGGCTCTGGATAGTGCCCCTCACGGATGTTCTGGTACGTCTCCGACAGGGATGCCGCCGCAAAAGGTGGGGTGCCAGTCAGCACTGTGTACCTGGGCCAGGTGAGGCACAGTGTCCTTGGTTTGCTCACACCTACCTATGCACACCCCACCATACCACCCATGCCCCTCTCCACCCCCCAGCGGGCACTCTCCCATACCTGAGGTGCACCTGCTCCCCCCTCCAGCCACTCCTGTGCACGCTGCTCGGAGGAGGCTGTGTTCTACCTGCCAGCACCAGGCCCGCCTGCCCACACCTGTCCCATCCCAGCGTGTGCCCAGGCATCCTGCATCCTGACCTGCGCCACACACTTGCACACCTGTCACACCTCTGTGCATGCTCATTTCCCCCCAGACGCGCCTGTGCACATATGTCCCAATGATTCCTGCACACTCGAGTGGTGGCAGTGCTGTCCCCCACGCCCCGGCCGGCCGAGCCTACACCTCCACAAACCTCTCCGCTCCAAGTAGCCTTCCCTGGTCCCTGCCTGCCACCTGTCCTTGCACAATGTACCTGCGCCCACTAGCCCGCTGCCCGGTCCCTCCTGGGCAGTCCTGCCCCTGCCCCACTCACATGACGCAGCCCAGGGCCCAGATGTCTGATGGGCAGGAGTGCCCCTTTCTGGACACCACCTCTGGGGCCAGGAGGCTTGGAGTCCCGCAGAGCACCCTGGGAGGGGATGACGGGGTGGGAAGGCTGGGCCCATGCCAGGCTTGGGGCCTCCCCACCTACCCACAGGGTCTCCGGGCCTCCCACCCTCACCTGTGGCAGCGGCCCCCGGGCCCCACCCTGGTGGCCAGTCCCAGGTCTCCGATTTTCACCTCCATGTTCTTGTTAAGGAAGAAATTACCTGCGGTGGGGAGGTGGCGGGCCTGAGGGGAGGGGCACCCGGCAGGGGTGGGGCACTCGCCGGCCCCGCCCACCAGGGCCCCGCCCACCCACGGCCCGCCCGGGCTCACTGAGCTTCAGGTCTCTGTGCACGATGCGCTGCTGATGGAGGTAGCGCAGGCCGCTGATCAAGCCCCGCAGGTAGTAGCGCACCTCGGGCTCCGTCAGGGTCTGCCGCGCCTTGAGCACGTGGGCCAGCGACTGCAGGTGGCAGCCAGCAGCACACAGCGCCGGCGGGTACAGGTTAGGTGGCTGGCAAGTCCAAGGGGCCCAAAAGGCAAAGGGGAGTCTGGCTTGGCCTAGGCCGGCGTGGCTGCCGGGGCGGGCACAGGTGCGCACACAGGTGCACCTGGGAGGGCTCGGTGATCACGCAGTGGGAACAGCAGGTTCACAGGGACCCAGACGGCCCCAGAGGAGCCTGAGAAGGGCTCCATGACCAGAGGTGACAAAGTGGCACCCAGGTGTACCCAGCTGAGTGCAGTGGACGTGAGTGGGCAAAGCGAGCTGACCGGTGTCTATGAAGGTTGGGCTAAGTTCAGCTGGGCCAAGGTGGGCGGAGCTAAGTGCAGGAAGAGGTCAGGTGGGCACAGGTGCATGCAGGTGAGCACAGGTGGGCATGAGGGGGTTTCAGTGGGCCCAGTGGGACAGCTAGGGTCAGACAGATGGGCACCTGGCCACACACGGGCATGCGATGGGCCTGGTGGCCACAGGCTGAACTGAGCAGGCAGGCACCGGGGAGTGGAGGATTGACACAGATGGCCAGGTGTGCACACAGGGAGCATGCTGGCTGGACGGGCCGCGGATGGCATGGGCACGGGTGGCAGGCCGCCGGCTCAGCACCTGTCGGCTGCAGTACTCCAGCACCAAGTACACGTGGTCGCGGTCAGCGAAGTGTCCGTGGAAGGCCACGATGTTGTGGTGCCGCAGGCAGCTGTGCAGGGCGATCTCGCGCTCTACCTGTGGCCGCCCCGCATGCCCGGTCTGAGGTGTGCCACAGCACCACCTGCCCCTGCAGGGAGGGGGCCAGCCTCCCCAGGACGCTGCGGGCCCTGTGCGCACCTTCCCTCTGGAGGGGAGCCTCCCAGCACCGCCTCCGCCTCGCGGCACCACCTTGAGGGCAAGCACGGCGCCGGTGGACATGTCCGTCAGCTTGTAGCAGCGGCTGAAGGCGCCCTGAGCGAGAGGTCAGCCTCTCAGCAGACAGGGGCACGGGGTGTGTGGACATGGCGGCCACAACTGTGCAGACGCAGTGCCCACGGAGGCACAGGGTGCTGGGGTCTGGTGTGGCCAGTGCTCTTCTCACACACACTGGGGACAAGGGGCACTCCGCTCACACCCTCACACCTGGACACACGACACGTGGACAGGCACAGAGGTGCAGACATACGCAGCGTTGGACGCAGGCGACCCACAGACCCCGCCCAGCACCCAGCACCGCACACGCAGCACCACACGGAGAACCAGCGAGCCGAGACCCAGCACCCAGCACAGACAAAGCACAACACATGGTGGACACGCAGCACAGGCCGCAGTGCCTGGATGGACAACACACAGGGACACAGACACAGACACACCCAGACCTAGCCGCCCACGACCCACGGACACAGCGCAGTCGCTGGACACGACACCTGCATGCACACACCTGGACCCAGCGCGAGCACACAACTCAACACCCAGACTCCCAGCACAGCCCAGCACACACAGGCACACAGACCCAGCGCCTGGACCCACGGGACCTGGCGCCCGACCACAGCAGGGACACCACGCGGGCCCACAGGGCACCCAGGAGGGCAGCCCATTCCGAGGTTCTCCACGTGCACACGAACCTGCGGGCAGCACGACACAGACCAGGAACGACACTGCACACCCGCAGAGGGCGCTGAGCACGTCCCGCCACCCACCCACACGGGCGACTGGGCACCGAGCCCCGACGCCCACCCACGCAAGCTCCGCGAGACCCCAACGCACACGGACGCGCGCCGCACGCAGACAAAAGCCGCGCCACACTCTCGCACCGGCGATCGCGCGCCGTCTCCCTGCCCTGCCGCGCCCCCGTTGGGACCCCAGCCCGGCCCCAACCTTGCCGATCAGCTTCCCGCGCCGGTAGACGCGCCCGGAGCTGGGGTCGCGCAAGAAGGCGGCCACCGGCTGGTGGCTCCTGCGCCGCCGCCGCGGCCCGGGCTCCATGCTCCGGTCTGGCTCCCGCAGCCAGGTTGCAGCCAGTCCAGCGCCGCCCGCGGCCCGCGCAGCCAGGGCTCCTTTTATCGGCGGGATGGGGCCGGGGCGGGGCCAGGCGCTCCTAGCCCTGCCACCGCTCTCAGCCCGCCACCGCTCCCAGCCCCGCCACCCGCCACCCACCGAGCGGCAGGTGCCCGGGCCGCGCGCGCAGGCGGGATGCCGGGGCTGGGAAGTTCCTGCCACCAGGGCAGCGCTGCGCCGCACCCTCCTGTTCTACCAGCCCGCACCTCCCGGCGTCCTGGAAACTGCTCCAGTGCCCATTTTGCCGGGCAGGAAACTGAGGCTCAGGGGCCTTCCAGGGGAGGGGGTTGCCAGGCGCGGGTTGCACCGGGCTCTTGCCAAAGTGTCCAGGCCTGGGTGTAGTGCTGGCAATGAGTCTCGTGGTCCCAGGGCCCACATGACACTGGCTTGGGGAGTCACAACAGGATTAAGAGCAGGAGAGGAGCCCAGTGTCTCCAAGGCTGGGGGGGGGCCGGGGAGTGAGACCCAGTAGGGGGACTACGGAGGCAGGACTGGGCACTGCGAACAGGGAGGACACCACCAGGGGCTGTGTCGCATGTGAGGGCGACTGAACAGACCCGTGTGCCTGGGCAGCTAGCTGGGTGATTCTGGGATGGTGAGGGGAGGGTGAGTTGGGTGGCAGGCGGGCCCCAACCTTGGCCCCTGGCCTTTCTGTGCACCCCCAGTTCACCCTCACAGCCTGGCAACCCCAGGCCGGCGGCTCCAGGTGAACACCCCGGCCCCAGGGCCGTCAGGGCGCTTGGCGGGCCAGGAGAGAGCATGGCATGGACCCAGGCAGCTGCCGGACGGCTTGGACGTTACATAACACGCCAGTGTGGCGGCGGCAGGCGGGCGGGCGGCGGGCAGCTCCCGTGGCTGGGATGGAATTTTCCAGAGACCGGATTTCAGAAGCAGCTTGGCCACTCCAGGGGGGTGAGAGATGCCCCTGAATGGCTGCCATCCACCTGGTGTGTCAAGTTGGGGCATCCGGGTGTGAGGCACCCCAGGACTACCTTTACAGGGTGCCAGTCTCAGTGCCAGGGCACAGGACTCCAGGCCTGCTGGGGACCAGCTGGCTGTGCCCGGGAGCCCAGCTTCCCTGCCAGGGAGAAGCGGCGTAGCTCAGGGGCACGTGGGTCTAGCCATCCCGTCACCGACACCCTGAGGCCACGCTTCCCTCTCCACGCACCCCTCCACTGAGATAGCCCAGTATGTGCTAAGCACCTACTGTGTGCAGACCTCGCTGCCCAAGACAGACCCAGGTGGGCCCTTGTGCAGCTGGACCGTGGAGGGAGCCTTGAAACCGAAGCTGGAGACTGAGGTGACCCGTTGGCCCGGTGAGAAGGGGAGACAGCCCGTAGCCTGCCCACAGAGCCCAGAGGCACCAGCGGCCCCGCAGCCCCAACGGGAGGACGGACAGACCACGCGGCCCTCCCATAACCGAGGTCACTCGTGCCTCAGCAGGAGCCAGGCTCCGACAGGCACCATCCTGTGGATGGCCCTGAGGACACAGTGCTCAGTGACACGTGCCAGACACAGCAGACGGCAGGGTCCCCCCGCAGCAGGCCCCTGGACTCAGGTCCACACAGACAGGAAGCAGCACCGGAGCAGGGCTGGGAGGGGACGGAGCTGCGGTGTGGGGTGATGGAAAGTTCTAGAGATGGTGGCGGGGACGGCGGCTCAGCCCTGCGTCTGGGCTTCATGCCTCTGAACCATGCACCTAGAAAAGGTGAGGATGGTACATTTTATGTTTTATATATTTTTTGTCACAATAAAAAAAAAAAGAAGAAGAAAAAGAAAGAAAAACAGATATTTTTGTTCCCCCAGAGCCCAGCCTGGGGGTTCCTGCACCCTCACTGTGCAGAGGAGCCAGCAGGCCCAGCTCGAAAGCCGTGTTAGGGCCGGATGCCTTCGGGGCTGCCTGGGCCCGCATTCCCTCCCTGGGCCCCCACTCCAGGGTGCAGGCCCAGGCCCCTCCAGTCTGTTCCCTCGCTGACCTGAGGTGACTCTTCAGACTCAGCAGATTTCTCAGGAGAAGCTCCAGGAAGAGTTTCTCAAAATACCTGCCAGGTGGAGGGGCACCAGGAAGGCAGGGCGAAGGTTCCCAGAAGCCTCTGCGCTCAGCTCACGGGGCCAGCACGGGGTCTGGGCGCACAGTGGCCAGGCCTCCCCCGCGTTCGGAACCTGCCAGGGACGCAGCATCCAGAGACGTGACTCAGCCCAGATCCTGGTCCCCTTTGGCCTCCTGGAGTCCCACGTGCCCGGACTCGTGAGCCTTCAGCCCCGCCAGGAAGGTCCCTGGGGACCAGCGGAGGATGCAGAGGCGCCCCACTGTACCAGGTCCAGAAACCCAGACCCAGCTCCACGCGGCAGAGACGGCCCGTGTGGGCGCGCCGCGGGCCCTGGGCTCACGGCAGCTCCCGGGCACCCTCGCCCCCTCCTCCAGGACACCCCTCTCTGTTCTTGCCGGTCCTACCTACTCCTCCTTTCCCTCTCCTGGGCCCGGCTGCCCTTCCCTCCTCCACTGCCCCACCCGCAGCGTCCAGGGTGTGGCCTCTTCATTTGGCCTGGAGGAGGCCTGGAGTCGGACCCTCCCCGGCTCCATCTCAGAGCCTGAAGCCAGGCTTGGTGCAGAGGTCAGGCTGGAGAGCAGAGGACGACCTGGTCACCACCGTTGGTCCCTGAGGCTCCCACCCCCGGGGGCCTATGAGAACTGCCACCCTCCGCTACCCGCACTGGCTGGGCTTCCCCACACCCGTGTGACCTGTCCTGTGCACGCGTCTGCGTCACCTCCTGCAGGAGGCCTGTGCTGCCGTGCCTGCTTGGGGGACGGAGGGGCCCTCGCGCCCTGCCCCCCCCCTGGCCACAGCGGGCTCCCTGCGGTCCTCACACCCTCCTGCAAGGCCTCTGCACATGCTCCTCCACCCCCAAGTCTTTGCCTTGTCACATTTTAGGACCCAGCAGGCAGGGGCCACCTCTGCCCAAGTGGCCACTGCACAGCTCCCTTGCCTGGTGGACGTCTCCGCCCCACTGTGACCTGAAACGTGCCCTATTTCTTTGAGGGTTTGTTTTCTGTCCCAGCAGATTGGGAGCCCCACCAGCAGGTCCCAGGTCTGTCCTTGCCCCTGCCCTGTCCCAGCAGGCCCAGCTCCCACAGATGGACAGCCCCCCTCCGTGGCCTGGCTCCCCCCCACAGCATTGATCTCTGTCCAGGGACATTGATGAGCCTGGCTATATGCAGTTGCTGTGTAGGCATCGGGACTGGCCAAATTCCCACAGGACTAATCCGTTCCCCATCTGTGTGGGTCTTTCTACTGACCACCAGAGAGCCCAATGCCATGAGGATCCTGGGACAGAGAAAGGACATTTGTTGGAGAAAGAAAAAGACTGGTGAGACCCACATGAAGCGTGGCGTTTGGGCAGCAGGAATGCAGCGGCAGTGGTGCCACGGGTGCCACGGGTGCCACGGGTTCGCCCTGGCGAAGCTCCTGCACCTGCACCAGTTCCTCGGTCGTGACAGATCACATTTGCTTCCTAGGGTCATTGTGACAAAGGATCGCAAACCTGGAGATCTGGGCCACTCCAGATCTGCCTATTCCAGGAACAACACCAACTTGCCATGTTACGCTCTGGGAAGAAGTCCTAGCCAGGTGTGGGAGGCCGGCCTCCCAAGGCCCCCAGAGGGTCCTGGTCCCCCTCCTCCAGCTCCAGGGCCAGCGGCGCAGCGTCTTCCAGGCCCTCTGACTCCGGCCCTCCCTGCCTCTGCTCAGGAGGACCCTGTGGTGACCCCGGGTGGCCCCCGATCAGGGCCCCTTCTACCCCCCCGGCAGGTGCCGTGGCCTCAGGTTCTGGGGATCACGACGTGGGCACCTTTGGGGTGGGAGGTGGCCCCAGTCTCCTGCCCACAGAGGGCACAGGAACACTGTAGTATCTTTGCAAACAAACCCACCAAGTAGTGACTCAACGTCCCCAGACCCAGACTGCCACGGGGGCTCTGTCCCCTCCTTTTGGTGCTGTGTGGATGCACCCAGGACATGAGCTTTTCCTTTCGCATAAATGGCACTCTACGATGCAAACTTCTAGAGCATTTTCAATGTGCCTGAAACGACTTTCTGGTTTTCAGTGACTTTGTAAAACCTTCCCACTCTCCCCAGCACCCACAGAACGGTAGGGCCCTCGGCCACCAGGGCTTTGCAGCGCTGTGGGAAGCCATCTCCCACACCCGCTCCTCTCATCCCCGGGGGCCTGCCTGGGTGTCCCTCCTCAGGGACATGCCCCGCACCCCATCCCGAGGAGCTCAGGGCCCTGAGCACATAACCCACCACTAAATCAGTCACACGTAAGACACCCCTAATGCTCTGCAGCCACCACACCATCTAGAACATTCCACCACCCCAGAGCAACCCATCCCCATTAGCAGTGCCCCAGCCCCCTCCTAGCCCTGCACCCTGGGTGCACGGTCCGTCTCGGGACCCCCCCTGTCACTGGGTCACACACCGTGGCCTCGTGTGTCTGGCTGCCACTGAGCACGAGGTCCTCAGGTCCGTCCACACTGCACTGTGTCACCTCGATTCTGCCCTGGCCGAGGGATGCTGCAGGTGGGCGTGGGCCAGGTGTGTCCCTTCGCCTGTGGTGCACCTTGGGCTGCGAGGTGGCACGGCTGTGAACGTGGTGCCACCTGGGTGTGGGGAGCCGAGGGCAGAACTGCTGGGTGCCGGGGGGGGGGCCACCCCCCCGGGGGCTCCCACCTTAACACACCCAGTTCGATGCTGAAGTGACTTGGTTTCTGGGCCAGTCTCAAAGACACATGGGAAAGCGGAGCTGCGTCACCCTGCAACAGGCTCGTTGTTCAGATGGGGACACAGAAGCCCAGTGCTCGGCAGGCCCAGGAGCCCCCACCCGGCCCAGGTTGCAGCAGGCCCTACCTGGAGCCCCTGGTCCAGCTAAAGTCCCGGAGCAGACTCTCATTGGCCCACGGCGGTCTCAGTCACATTCTCCAGCCAATCAGTGGCTGGGAGATAGGAGTCTCTGACTGGCTGAGCAGGGGTCATGTGATACACATGGGGGTGGGACCATGCCCACTGGAAGCACCCTCCTGAAGTGGGGTCCTCAGGAAGGTCGCAGCATGTGAAGGAGGACCGCGGTGACAGCCGTGGACAGAAGGGAAGGAGCAGACCTGCGCAGTAAGTTCTGGACGGTTGGGTGGGACGTGGGTGTCCACAGGGAGCAGGCTCTAAGTCGGCACAGGAGAGGGCCCAGAAGGAGGGCAGTGGGGTCCCAGAGCCTGGTTCCCTGGGGCGCCCCTGGCCCGTGGTGGGCCTCGGCTCCCGGCCAGGGACACTGAGGAGGAAGGGAACCTGGGTTCTGTGGCTGTTTTCTTTTGTCCTGAGGTTGAAGCCAGGGAGCTCTACCACTGAGCCACATCCCCAGTCCTTGGGCTACGTTGCCCAGGCTGACCTTGAACTTGCCTGAACTGCCTCAGCCTCCTAAGTCACTGGGACGACAGGCGTGCACCACTGCACCCAGAGGGTCCTGGGGTTCTGTACGGAGTTGGGGGGCCCCCTAGTCTACTCAGGAGGTCAAATTGTCCTGGGACCAGGTGGCCAGGCCCAAGGGTCATGGGAGATTAGGCTGGGGCACAGGGAGGCCACAGAGAGACCACAAGATCTCACAGGCCTTTCTTTTGGAAAACTGATGTCACATTTAACGGCAGCTCTGTTCTGGTACCACGAAGAACTGCACCCCAGGAGGACCCCAAGTGGTGAGGTCCAACACATGCAGACACCACCAGCACCACCGAGGTCGTGCACGCATCTGTCACCTCCCAACATTGCCTGTGTCCCTTTGTTTCTGCTTCTTGTTTATTTGTGTATCTAGTGGTGCAGGGGTTGGAGCCCAGGGCCTCACCCGGGGTGGCCAGCAGTAGCCACTGAGCCACACCAGGTCCATCCTCGTTTCTGGGGTAAGAACAGTCACCATAAAATCGGCACTCTTTTTTTTTTTTTTAATATTTATTTATTTGCTTCAGTTGTACACAATGCGTTTATTTCTATGTGGTGCTGAGGATCGAACCTGGGCCGCACACATGCTAGGCGAGCGCTCTACCGCTGAGCCACAACCCAGCCCCCCGAAATCTGCACTCTTAACAGATTTTGAGGTGCACAGGGCTGTGCTTTTTGCCGTAGGCACAACGGTTCTTGAGCCCCAAGGCCGTGAGGCCAGCTGAGCCCCAGCAGCCTGATCCCCCTGAGCCTGCCTTAAGGAGGGGGTCCAGAGGGGATGCCCCAGGTGTCCTGAGCTGGGGTCCAGGCAGGGGCAGGGGCAAGGCCAGCTGGGAGGGTCCTGCTGTGAGACTTCCGAGCCCCAGAAGCTGCCCCTGCACTGCCCTGCTGAGCTCTAAGCCTCCTGGGGAGTCTGCTGTGTCCTGCTGCTAGGACAGAGCCGGGACCCAGCGAGCCAGGGGAGGAAGCCGCTGGCCAGAGGGGCCGTCCCACAGCACAGGCCCCCCAGGCAGGGGCACCGCCTGCTGCCGCGCCCTGCTAGAGCACCGCGGGTGGCCTCCATGAGCAGGGGCCCTGCGGGACCCACTGCCCAGGGACAGAGCCCCGGCCTCGGGCCTTGTTTACTTCCATCCCAGGCCTGACCGCAGAGTGCTCCCTGGGGACTTGCACTCTCCCTGTCCCCCTGCCCCCCCGTGGGCCAGCCTAATTCCCCACGCCCCTCCAGGTCCCCCATGGCCTCCTCTGATGCTGCGCCAGGTCCACCCTCCGCCCTCCTCTCACCGGCCTGGCATCCGCCCCTCTCCTCGGGAGCCCCGTCCTCCTGTGGCCTCGGGCCTGAGCTGTGGCCCTTCTCCTCCCAGTCCAGCCCCGGGACCCAGGCCTGAGCCTACCCACCCTCTGAGCACCGGCCGCATGCTGACGGCACCACTGAAGACAGCCCCAGGCCAGGCTCGGCGGTCACGGACAAGCCCCTGCCTACCCTCCCTCTCGCCAGGCAGACCTGGCAGTAGTTCCCAGGCAGAGCTGGTGCCACCCACCCTGCCGCCCTGACCCCAGCTCTCGGCCCCTGGCCGCCCAAGCCAGAGCAGCCTCACTGCAAGCCCTCTCCCCCAGGCCGCTGGCTCCCGCGTGGACCCCTTGTTCCCTGGGCCTCAGGGCCGTTCCGGGAGGCTGTCCTTGCCTCTGACCACTCTGTGGCGAGGCATCCTCAGCAAGAGCCTCCTGACCCCTCCACCCCGCGGTGAGCCTGGGCTGCTTCCTCCCAGGGTAGGATCAGAGGCAGGGCCATCCCCTCGGGCCTGCTATTAGCCAGGTGTTCCAAGCCAGCTGCAAACAAGTGGTGCTTAATACTTGGGACTGGTGACCCTGCCCTGAGGTGCTCCAGGATGGAGGGCTGCAGGGTGGGCTTCCTGGAGGAGGGGGCACTGGGGCAGGACAGTCCACCCGCTGTCCCGGGGAGCCCCCGCCCCTCAGGCCGCCCGCCAGGGGGCGCCGTGGGTGACAGCGGGAAGCAGCGGGGCTGGCGGCAGACCTGGGCGGGGTCCCGCCGTCCCTGCGTGGGCGGGGGGCGGTGCACTGACCCCCGCGGGCCGGGCCGGGTGGTGCGGTGCCCTGGGGTCTCCCAGTCACCGCCCGTCCGCGGAGAAGCTGAGGCCGGCTGGGAGGTGCGGGGCGCAGACCCCGTCGGCTCCATTGCCGGGATGGGGAAACTGAGGTCGGAGCGGGCGCGGGCCAGCGCCGGACCGGGGGGACCCTGTGGACGGGTCTGGCTCGGCAGCCGCGGCTGGCAGCAGGGGACGGGCTGGGCGGGCGGGAGGCGGGTGGGGCGCGTCCCGTGACAGCAGCGCCCGGGAATGCGCCGGCTGGGAGGGTCTCTCCGCCCCGCACGCCCGGCGCTGCCCAGTGAGCAGGGGCCCTGGCTGGGGGAGCCCCGGGCCCGCGGGCGCCGCGCGCGGGGGTCTCCACCACTGCGCGGGGCGGCCCTGGGCACCGGGAAGCGGCAGACCCCGCGGGGCGCAATCCCGGCGTCCGCAGGGAGGGGGCAGCGCCCGGCTCCCGGCCCCAGGGCCAGGCGACCTCGCTTCGGCACATTCTCGGGCCCTGATCGCGGCGCCCAGAATAGCAGTCCCGGGTGGGGGGTGGGGGCGGTCAGTCTGGGCTTTCCAAGGTCACCCCACCCAGGCGCCAGGACACCAGGCCGCGGCTCTGCGGGGCCAGGGCTCGCTCGGGCAGCCAGTCCCCTGCCGCAGATCCGAGTCCAGGCACGCGCTGGCCGCGCGGGGGCGCACGGGGCCGCCACCCCTTCCGACCCCGGCCTGGGCGCGCCCCGGGAGGCCTCGGTGGGAGGGGCCGCCGGAGCTCCCCCACCCGCACCTCGGCCCCGCCGCTTCCGCTTGCCCTGGGGCCGCCCGGGGAGGCTGGACGCGCCGCTTGGGCTCTATGAAGCCGGTAAGTCCCTCTTCCTATCCTCCCACTATCCGGGCCCAACGCCAGCAATGCGGTGTACTCCTCCCCTTCCCTGGGCCCCATGGGACTAGGGGGACCGGGTTGTGAGGGCACTCATCCACAGGGTACACATGAGCTCCGTGGTCCCCCTTTTCCCAGGGAAACCGAGGCCCAGAAGTGTGGCCTGCTCGAGATCACTACCCAGTTGGGTGCAGCCCAAACAAAGCAGCCAGAGAAGAACCTTGTTCCTTGGGGTGGGGGGGTCAAAAGAGGGGAGGGTGGTCCTTGCCTCCCCCTTTTCCATCACCTAGACCCCGCCCGGGGCTCGAGCCCAGGCCGTGTTGTCAGGAGGCCAAGCCCCTGTCCCCAGCTTAGCTCTCAGGTCCAGACCTCTCTGCCTCCTGGGCAGTCCAGGCCTGGCCCCGGAGCAGGCTGCAGCTGCCCCAGGTTCTCACCTCTGTGGTCACCTCAGGGCCCCGAGGCCCAATGTCCGCATCGGGGACTGAGGACTGAGGGCAGGGAGGCCAGGTGCCCGCCTGCCGGAGCTGAGGCTCACCTGCGGGGCCTCCCTCCCTCCCTTGTCCTGCAGGCTGTCATCCCCAGGGGAGTGGGCAGCCAGAGGCTCCGCCCCCACAGGTGGGAAGCCCAGCCCCCCACTGGCCTCAGGGCTGCCCTTCCTCTGCAAACCGCCCTGGCTCCATCCCACACCCTCTGCAGATGAGGCCACGAGGTGACCATGGCCCAGGCCAGGTCCCCCTCCCTGCCCCTGCCCCAGCCGGCAGGAGGTCCATGCTGCTGGGGCTGGGAGCTGCGGCCCTGAGCAGGGCGGAGTTCCTGACCAGCCCCACCCGCGCCCCTGCAGGCTGTCACAGAACCATGGACTGAATCCAGTGGGTCCCCACGGCACGGATGGGGAAACTGAGGCCCGGGGCAGCGGAGCGGCAGGGCCCTGGCCACACAGGAAGGTAGAAGCAGCGATGATGTGGAGAGTGGGGGCACCCCAGCCCAGGAGATATTGTGCACTATCCTTGGAATGACTCCTTCAATCACCAAGCATTAATTAGACACCGACTGTGTGCGTTATGACACACATTCGGTAACAATAGCTGGTAAAGTTCTGAGCCCCCTCAGACTTTCTTGTGATGAGGACCCCATTACCACCTCATGTTTTCCAGAGACAAGAAGGGGGCTCAGAGAGGTCTGATCACTGTACAAGCTCACACAGCCAGCCACGGCAGAGATGGGGCTCGGCGGGGGTCTGGCTGGCACCGCTGCATAGGCCTCCTCTGCTCCCTCAGACCCCGGCCCTGCCAGAGCCCTCTGCTCCTGCTGTGGACCCTCCTGAGCTGTGCTTTGGGGAGCAGCGCTCAGGTGAGGGGCGGGCAGCAGCCCGGAGCCGGACAGGGTGAGGACACGGCCGGCGCGCCGTCCACCAGTTCTCCTCCGGGCTGACCAGCTCTCTCTCCCCAAGTAGGGCCCGGGGGAGTGGACGCCGTGGGGGTCCTGGAGCCGCTGCTCCAGCTCCTGTGGGCGGGGCGTCTCCGTGCGCAGCAGGCACTGCATCCGGTGAGCGGCCACTGGCTGGGCACTGCAGGCCCCTGCTCCGCCTCTCCTGCCCGCTGGGCTCAGCCCTGGCCCGCCCAGGACCTGCCCACACACGCTGTGCCCTTTAATCCGGCTGATCCGCTGGAATGCGGGTGGGGTTGCTGGGGGCGGAGGGTGCACAGGAGGGTGCACGGGGTCCCTGCGTTCTGACCAGCTCAGGCCGCCCCGTGTCCCGCAGGTTTCCCGGGGAAGAACCATGCTGGGGGAGCAGCCATGAGTACCGCCTTTGCCAGCTGCCGGTAAGCTCCGCCCACCTCCCGTAGCTGCCCGGAAGCCCTCTTGCTTCCCAGACAGGCCTGCTCCTGGGCTCCCTGGGGGCTGACCCACTATCTTTGTTCCCAGGACTGTCCCCCAGGGGCTGTGCCATTCCGAGACATACAGTGTGCCCTCTACAATGGCCGCCCTGTCCTGGGCACCCAGAAAGCCTATCAATGGATCCCCTTCCATGGGGGTGAGTAGCCTTGCCTCCTGTGGCTGGGGGGGTCCAGACTGAACAAGTCATTGCTGACAGGGAGAGAAGAAAGGGGGACTCGAAGGGTTGCACAGAGAAGGGGGCATTAGTGTTGGGGCTTTGAGGACTATGTAGGAGTTGGTGAAGTGAAGTGTGAAGCACCAGCAGAGAGCAGATCAGTTCTGCACAGGGTCAAGTGCTGGAGCGAGGACTGACAGGACTGTCTGCAGAGGCCAGCCGTGCTCAGACTCATCGCAGAGACAGGAAATGTTGCTGCATCTGGCTGAGAATAGTGGGTTCCATAACTGTGTGCCAGGGCAGCCCACCTCCAGACTCAAGGAAACAGGCAGCCTCAGCCTCCCGGGTGGCTGCACACTGTCAGGAAAGCCTGGCAGGAAGGAGGCGCAGGCGCAGCCTCCGGGCGGACTTTCTTTCTCTTCTCCCCGCCCTCCCCCGACCCCCACCCCAAGAACCGGAGAACCTGCCATGTTCCCACCCCCACAGTGCCCCCCACCCAGGTCGGAGTCTGTTCCAGGCAGGATCTGCCAGCCAGGCTCAGAGGGATGGAGGGACAGGAGTCAGGGCAGGGATCAGGACTGTGTGTGTTTGGTACCATGGATTGGACCCGGGGCCACTTAACCACCGAACCCCATCCCCAGCACTTTTTAATATATTAGAGACAGGGTCTCACTGAGTTGCTTAGCACCTCGCTAAGTTGCTGAGGCTGGCTTTGAACTCACAATCCTCCTGCCTCAGCCTCCTGAGCCACTGGGATTACAGGTGTGCGCCACCGTGCCTGGCAAGGCTGTGTGTTTGTGGGTGTGATGGGACAGCCCATTTCACCCTGCTGTTAGGCAGAAGGGGAAAAAGAGGCTAGCAGTGCAGTGACACACCCAGCTACATGTGACTTAGTACTGGACAGACACTTAATTGGTCACCTGCTGGATGCAGGGCCCAAGTGCTGAATGAGTTCTGCCCGGTGCTGTATCTCAGAACCTACAAGCAGCCGGGAGCGGTGGCCACGCCTTTAATCCCAGCACTTGGGAGGCTGAGGCAGGAGGATCATGAGTTCAAAGCCAGCCTCAGCAATGGCAAGGCACTTAGCAACTCAGTGAGGCCCTGTCTCTAATAAAATACAAAAAAAGGGGGGGGGGGGGAATGTGGCCCAGTGGTCTAGAGCCCCTGAGTTCAATCCTCCGAGAAAAAAAAAAAAAAAAAACACCACAAGCCCCTAGAAAGCAGTAGGTGCTCAATGAGTGCTTGTGGAAGGAAGGTAATGACGGATAGTACCAACGGACCCCTAATGTGGACACCACACATGAATGAATTAATGCAGCCTGGGGAGCCCCAGGTGGCCTTTGTTCCACTCCTGCCTCTGCTTCAGCTTCCTACGTAGCTTTGGCTAAATCTCTGGGCCTCATCTGCCCAGAAGCTTGCCGGAGGGAGCTGGGGTTGGGGGACTGGAAGTCCGATGGAGGTCACTGTCCCACTCACTTGTCCTGCCTCCAGCACCCAACCAGTGCGATCTCAACTGCCTGGCTGAGGGACACGCCTTCTATCACAGCTTTGGCCGTGTCCTGGACGGCACCCCCCCTGCAGCCCAGGTGCCCAGGGCCTCTGCGTGGCTGGACGCTGCCTTGTAAGGATTCGCCTGCCCCACCCCTAGCCTCCAACACCCAGGTCCCCAGGCCCCGCCCCTTCCCTCTAAGGCCCCGCCCCCACCACCTCAGGGCCCGCCCCCGCCAGGCTCCACCCAGCCCTCCCGCTCGGCCCCGCCCCTAGCCCCGCCCGCCCCGCGTCTGTGACGGCTCCCGTCCGCACCCCGCAGAGCGCCGGCTGTGACGGGGTGCTGGGCTCCGGAGCCCTCGAGGACCACTGCGGCCGCTGCGGCGGCGCCAACGACTCTTGCCTCTTCGTGCAGCGCGTGTTCCGTGACGCTGGTGACCGCCCTCCCCGTCCTCCTGGTGCCCACGGCGGGCGCCGGCCCTTTAAGCGGCGTGCAGCCCCGTTCCGATTGGGCAGGCTGTGGCTCCGCCCCCTCCCCGTCATCCTGATTGGCCGGTGGCAGATTGTCCCACCTCCTGGAGCACGTGGGGCTTAACACCTCCCCGTCCCTCCAGCGGTTGGCGAGCGCTTTCCGGGCGCGGGGCGCTGGCTGGCTGCCCTCCCGCCCCATCCCGCAACCCTCAGGTCGCCGCGCGCGCACCCACCCAGCACCCCCTTCCCTCCCGCCCAGGTGCCTTCGCCGGGTACTGGAACGTGACCCTGATCCCCGAGGGCGCCAGACACATCCGCGTGGCGCACCGGAGTCGCAACCACCTGGGTACCAGGGCTGAGGGGCGGTCGCTGTCACGTTTATGCTGGGGAGACTGAGGCCCGGGGAGGGGACGGGGTCCCGGAGACGGTGGGGGCCGGTTCCCGGGAGCCTGGCTGACCCTTTCCCTGCAGCGCTGATGGGGCTCGATGGGCGCTACGTGCTCAACGGGAACTGGGAGGTCAGCCCGCCCGGGACCTACGAGGCTGCGGGCACCCGCGTGGTCTATGCCCGCGCCGCAGTGCCGGAGGAGACGCTGCACGCCGCTGGGCCCACCTCCCAAGACCTGCTCCTGCAGGTGCGGCAGGGCAGAGCGGGAGGCTGGGGTCTTAGCGGGGAGGCTGGGCTGTGGCCCTGAGGGCAGCTCCCTGGCCTGCGTCCACCACTCCAGATCCGCCTGCAGGAGCCCAACCCCGGCATCCAGTTTGAGTTTTGGCTCCCGCGAGAGCGCTACGGCCCCTTCCAGGTGCAGACGCAGGCCCTGGGTTGGGCTGTGCGGCAGCCACAGCCGCGGGAGGTGGAGCCTCAGGGCCCCGCGCCTCCCTCTGCTCCCCCAGCTCTGATGCCCAGCCCGGCCCCAGGTGAGGTGGGGCGGCCAGGGTGGGGCAGGCGAGGGGTGCGGCCTGTGCCCCTCACAGCCCCGCCCCCCACAGAGCCCTGCCCACCCTGCCTTGACACCCGCGGTCGTGCCCACCGGCTGCTCCACTATTGCGGCAGTGACTTTGGTGAGAACCCTACCCCAGCTCTCCCTGGCCCCCAGTTAGCCTGACCTTATCCTTCCCTCCCTGCTGACCTCTGACCCTGATCTTCTGACCCTTGAGAGCTTCTTCCGACCCTGATTTGACTCCTTGATGTGATCCCCAACTCCTCACGGATCCAGGCCCTGACTCGACCCCAGGCTCCCGGACCCCAGTCCCCAGGGCTATCTGAGGCCCCTCCTGACCCTCAGTGCCCTTTTCTGGCAATGGCAGTGTGGATGGGTGTGCGGGGTGGGCATCCAGCTGACTCACTGCCCACCCTCACAGTGTTCCAGGCCCGCGTGGTGGGCCGCCACCGCCAGGCCCAGGAGACCCGCTATGAGGTGCACATCCAGCTCATTTACAAGAACCGCTGGCCACTGCGGACTCGCGAGTACGTGTGGGCCCCTGGCCACTGTCCCTGCCCACCACTGGCCCCTCATCGGGAGTACCTGATGGCTGTCCGACGCCTTGTCAGCCCTGAGGGCACACAGGACAGGCTGCTGCTGCCCCATGCTGGCTACGCCCGGCCCTGGAGCCCTGCCGAGGACAGCCGGATCCGTCTGGCTGCCAGGCGCTGTCCTGCCTGAGCCCTGGAGGGGACTACACCACACACAGCAAGAAGGACCCACTGAGGAGGCTCAAACTCAACATATTTCCCCTCTCACCTTGGCTTCAAGGGAGCTCAGCGGTGTGATTCCGTCACAGACAGACAGCCTCTGGGTGAAGTCAGATCCCGTCACAAGCAGGCAGGCACTGGGGAGGGCGCACTGAGACTGAGCAGACTCATTTCCCCTCTCACCTTGTCTTCCAGGAAGCTCACAGCTATTTTACACTCAGAAATTTTGTGTCTTCCTTGCTTCACACTTGCTTAGAGACAGTCACAAACAAGAGTGTCACAGAGGATGACGTGACATTGTAATGTATCCATTTCCCTGCTTTCCCTGAGGACCAGGAAGCTCCTCCCTGCGTAGCTCCCTAACCTCGGGAGCTCACATCTCTCTCAGCCGTTCACATACACCTGCTCCTATGTTCAAAGACAGTCATAAACTTGCATGCCCCTTAGGAGACGTGCCTAACCAGGCACCATGATCTACTGATTTCCCCTTTTTGCCCTGGCTATCAGGAAACTCCAAGAAAATCTTGACAACCTCAGCAAGTCTGTCTGGGTTTCCTCCAGTCAACAGACTAGTGTCCACCTTTAAAAAAAAAAAGTCTTATTTTGACACAGGCTGGCCTTGAACTTGCCATCTTTCTGCCTCAGCCTCTGGAGTTGTTGGGATTACAGGTGTGCCCCACTCAACCCCTTTTTTATTCTTATTTATTAATTTTTCATAAACACTTAAAAAATCAACAAGGACCCTCC
This sequence comes from Tamias sibiricus, assembly GCA_025594165.1. NCBI lineage: Eukaryota > Metazoa > Chordata > Mammalia > Rodentia > Sciuridae > Tamias > Tamias sibiricus. Next base: position 1,046,609 of record CM046673.1, on the reverse strand, counting down.
AGTCAACATATTCAGCCACGGGAGCTCAGGGACGCCTAGAGGAGCCTCAGAGTGCTCCCAGGGCCACACCCTCCTCCCCTCCCGCGCCAGCCCTCAGGGGAAGGACCAGAGATGGGAGGCCTGGAGGGCCCTGGCCTGTGTGCCCGAGTCTCTGGAGGGGGCGGTCCGAGCCGCTGCCCTGTGTGCCTGCATCAACTCTAACCAGGACATTAGAATTGGGAAATCCTGCAAAGACCCTAACTATAACCTGCCCATTAAGTGAGGAATATCTGCTTTTTCAAATCCTACTCCAACTTCAGAAGGAAAAACTGGGAGAGAAATTATTAATTCAAGAAATTACATACAGTTTGGGCTGAGGATACCCTCCAGGGCTAGCCTGAATGCATGTGCCACAGTTGTAATACAACTAACATCTGGGGCTTGCTCCCATCCCGGGTTAAACAATACCCATCAGTTTTGAAGCCAAAGAAGGAATTAAAACCCACATCAGGCGTCTCCTAGAAGTGGGGATACTAATTAGATGTCAATCAGCTTGGAACACCCCTTGTTGCCTGTCCAAAAAGCCTGGGGACTCAAGATTACAGACCAGAGTACAGGACTTAAGGGAAGTGAACAAACGTGGTAGAAACTATACACCCAACTGTCCCCCTAACCCCTACACTTTGCTCAGTTTGTTGCCACCAGAACATACCAGTTTTATACTGTCATTGGATTTGAAAGACGCGTTTTTCTCCATTCCTTGTCAAATCTGAGTCAGCCGATCTTTTGCTTTCGAATGGACGGATTTGGAGATGGGGATATCGGGTACAACTGACCTGGACTTCGACTACCTCAGGGATTTAAAAATTCCCCACTATCTTTGATGAAACTCTCAATCAAGATCTGAGACTGTTTCGCGTAGTAAGTACCCCTGAGGTAACCTTGCTCCAATATGTGGATGATCTTCTGTTAGCAGCAAAAGACAAAGAGAACTGGTTTAAGGGCACTCGGGGTTTGTTAGGAACCCTGGCTCAATTAGTTGGTACGAGTCTCTCCAAAAAAAGGCAAAAAAATCTGTTCCTCTCGGAGTTAACTTATTTGGGATATGAGCTGAGGGAAGGGGAAAAGACTGTTATCCAATCCCGCATTAGAAGCCATAATGAAGATCCCAACCCCAACGCACTAAAAAGCAGGTTAGGGGGATTTCCTAGGGGGCAGTTGGATACTGCCGCCTTTGGATACCTGGATTTGCTGAAATTGCCTAAGCCGTTATAGTACTGGCAACTGCTGGAGGAGGCAAGTCACTCCTTTAATTTGGACTGAGGAAAATGAATTGGCTTCAAAATTTAAAGGAGGCTCTGGTTCAGGCCCCTGCCTTAACCCTCCCTGATTATATCTAAGCCCTTTCATCTTTACGTTCATGAGAAAAAGGGTATTGCTTAAAGGAGTTCTTACCCAAAATTTAGGGCCATGGAAAAGACCAATTTTGCCTACATTTCAAAAAGGCATCCTGTAGCATCAGGATGGCCCCTTGTTTACGAGCCATAGCGGCTACTGGCAATACTGGTAAAGGAAGCAGACAAACTTTCTCTGGGGCAGACTCTCACTGTGACTGCCCTCACAGTGGATAACCTATTGAGGGATGCCACCAGTCGATGGATGTCAAAATGCCCTCGTCTCACTCAGTACCAAGCTCTCCTTCTAGGACAAGGACAGATTGACCTTCAGTAAATCCCTGGCAATCAATTCCTGCAACACCTGCTGCCTGATGATAACCCAGAGGAGCCAATTCATTGACTGCTCAAGAGGATGCTGGATGTCATCCAAGGTACCCGACCAGACCTGACTGACATTCCTTCTCACCAACAGAGACGCAGACCTTTACACGATGGTAGCAGTTATGTCCGGGATGGAATAAGGTTATTGCGGGAGCAGCAGTTGTTACGGGCCAAAAGAAATTATATGGGCACAGGCTTTGCCCAGAGGCTCATCAGCCCAAAAAGCAGAAATCATTGCAGTAACACAGGCAGTGAGATGGGCAGAAGGAAAAACGGGTTAAACATTTACACGGACAGCCATTATGCTTTTGCTACAGTACATCGTGCATGGACAGAGTATAACAAACAAAGGGGATTTTTTAACTTCCCCCCCCCCCCCCCCCCCCAGATGGCAAAGACTATCAAAATAAACAAGATCATTACAGCCAGGGTAATTGGGGAGTCAAAAACGCGTGTGCTGGGGTGCTGCAGGGGGGCACAGTCACTCGCAAGCCCGCACCTTGGGGTGCCTGACAGTCCACTTCCTCACCCTGATGGACGCCTGCTCTTGAAAGGCCAGCCGGCCGGGCCGGGACCTGGGTGGGGATTGGCTGCTCTTCTCTCCTCCACAAGGGCCCTCCAGGGAGCAGGGGGAGGGGAGGGCGGGTGCTGGGTGGGGGAGGCTTGTCACTCAGCCCTGCCCCGGGGTGGACTCAGGCCGGACCCTGTGGGAATTGCATTCTCCTGGTGCCCGTCCCCAGTCCCTCCTTTGTTCATACATTCCTGTATTATTTATTATTGAGCACCTACTGTATGCCAGAGACAGGCCCAGGCCTGGGGAGCGGTGGCTTCACTGCCTATGGCCTTCAGTGATGGCGGGCAGCCCAGGTCCTCACTGCCCAGGAGAGTGCAGGGGTTTGGAAGGGGGCGGGTCAGCACCGCCTGGCTGGGCTGAGGCCCACTCCCCCGGTGCCCTGGACGCCCAGACCCAGGCCGTCCTCTGTCCTCCCTCTGGCTGCGCTGGGGGCCAGGCAGGGGTGGAGATTCGGACCTCGTGGACCCTGAGCCCCAGGGGCCGCCCGGCTGGACAGGGCCTGTGGCGGGGCAGGAGAGCGCTGCCCACAAGCGGGCGGCTCCCACACACCACACCGGTCCCCTGGGCTGACCCCCGCGCTGCCGCACGATGCCCTGGGGCCAAATGAGGCGGAGGAGCTGCCGCCGGGGCCGGTCCCCGCGAGGCCGCTGGGCTGCAGCTGCTCCGGCTCGCGGTGTCCTGCCGGACTCCGCGGTTCCCAGGACCGGCGCTCTGGACCCGCGGCCGCCGTAGCGGACCCTGGGTAAAGAGATGGAGGCGCCGCAGCCCCGGCTGACCCGCAGGAGCCACGCCCGCCCCCGGGGAGAGCGCAGACCCCGGACCACGGAGGCCACGCCGAAGGGAACCTGCCGGCGCTCGGACCGGCCGCGCCACCCGGGCAGTGCTTCCTGGACGGGAGCGAGCCGCAGCGTGTGGCCTGCGCCCCCTGCTGGCGGGCCGGAGCGGCGCCGCGTCCCCGGACCAGCAAAGCGGCTTCCTGGGCAGGGGGTCGAGTCAGCGCGCGGCCTCAGCTGCTGGGCGAGGCGAGCGAGCGCCGGGCACCTCTGGGCTGTTTCTGCGTGTCGACAGACTGCGTGGGGGCCAGCCACCCCCAAACCCTGGTCTCCTGCGGCGGGGCACTGCAGTGCCTTCCCAGGCAGGGTGTTGGGCCCAGTCACAGACCCGCGGGCTGAGGGTTAGAGGTGGGGCCAGCAGGACAGACACAAACAATTTGGTGGCAGAGCCTCGTGGCCACACCTGTGATCCCAGCTACACTGGAGGCTGAGGCAGGAGGATGACAAGTTCAAGGCCAGCCCTAGCAACTCAGTGAGACCCTGTCTGGGGCTGGGGCTGGGGCTCAGTGGTAGAGCACTCGCCTAGCACGTGCGCAGCCCTGGGTTCCATCCTCAGCACCACATAAAAATAAAAAAAAAATAAAGGTATAGTGTCCAACTACAGCTAAAAACTTTTTTAAAAGACTCACAACCAAGAGGCACCAATTAATTAAAAAAGGGGGAGCTGGGGCTGGGGCTGGGGCTGAGTGGGAGATCACCTCTGGGTCAATCTCTAGCACTGACAACAAATAAATAAATACAAGAAAGCACAGAGATGCACACGTCACAGGGAGACGGAGGTGGACACTGGGGCATGTGGCCGCAAGCCAGGGATGCCTGGAGCCCAGAGCTGGGGAGGGCAGTAAGGACCCTGCTTGGAGCCTCAGGAGGGAGGCCCTGTGCACAGCCGGACCTCCAAAGCTGGCCTCCAGGATGAGGAGAGGGTAAACTCCTGTTGTTTCAAGGTGCCCTGTGTGGTCACAGAAGACTCAAACACAACAGCCCCTGACAGGTGTGTGCCCAAAGGAAACTAGCCCTCAGTCCACCAAAGGACATTTCTAGAATGTTCCTGGCAGATATTGTCACAAGCCAAAAGCGAGGCATGACTCAGGTGTCCCTCAAAGTGGCAGGGGATGAATGGACATGGCCCAGCTCTAGCAGGGGACATGAAGAGCCCAGGGCAACTGGCCGTCACCCCACTGTGTCAGGCGTCAGGGATGCCGCTGGGGAACCACGGAGGAGGACAGGAAGTGCCCAGGGCTCCAGAGAACGTGGGGACTGCAGGGGTGGAGGGAGGGTGGGACAGGGCTGCCGTGGGGCAGGCAGTGCCTGGAGGGCTGGTCACGCTGTGGGAGGAGCCCGTGGCACCCGGGTTGGATCAGGCAGTGAAGTTCACCCTGTCCACCTGCAGGGAAGGCCGCCCACTCGCCACCTGTGTGCCTGCCCAGGGGGCACACCTTGACGTCCTTTGAGGGCCCTTTCGTGACCTGAGCTGAGAGGTGCCAAGGGGGCCAGCTCCCGCCTCCTCCCCAGGGCGGTGCCACAGTGCAGTTTGAAAGCCACCCGGCCAGGGTCCCTGTCCCAGTGCCCACATGGACAAGGGCCAACCCACGACTCCCCAGGGCCCTCCGTCCTGGCGAACCCTACCTCCCAGGGAAGCCACGAGTCCACCCCAGGCCCGTCCAGCCCCAGGGCTCCTGGCCACTGCCTGCGCGCCAGGCTGGTCCTGCTGCAGGGCCTGGGACGCTCTGCGGTGCCCGCAGGGTCTCCGGTCCACCCCGAGGCCCCCTGGGGGCGTGGCTGGCTGAGAGCAGCCCCAGCCGCCCTTTCCCTGCCGTCACCTCCGTGACCCATCGCCACGCCCCCAGGGGCGGGGGTGTTTCCTTCTTTGGGCCTCTGCTGGGCCCTTGGCTCCCGCAGCAGGGCCTGGGTCCGAGGGGCTCACTGCGTTGAGGGGTGCCTGCCTGGGCCCCCGCGCCACCGCAGCCCGTGTGAATGCGCAGGGACGGGGATGTGGTGGCTGCTCAGAGCCGTCCCTTCTCTGGAAAACTGTCCAGGATGGGAGGGGCCGCCAGAGCCCCAGCGGGCCACGCAGTAAGGACCGCAGGACCGCCCGCCGCGCTGGACAGAGCCGGCAGGGTCCCTGGGACCTCTGGTCCAATGAGAGCTGCCCGGCGACAGCCTGGGGCGAGGTGCGGCCGGGGCTCGAGGAGGAGCCCCCGCCTTGTGCCTCGAGCAGCGGGCAGCTGTAAGCTGCCTGTTGTGGCCAGCCACGGTGCCGCGGGAAAATTCTCGGAGGCAGAGTTAAGCTTTTACTACTTTTACTTCTACTTTCTTAGAGAGAGCTTAGAGAGGGAAAGAAAGATTTTTAGAGAGAAAGATTAGAGCGAGCTTTTCTTCTTGTCTTCTTAGCTTAGAGTAAAGAAAGATAGAGCTTAGCTTAGAGCTTAGAGTTAGAGTTAGAAAGATAGAGCTTAGCTTAGAGAAAGATTAGAGCTTCTTTCTTCCTTCTTCTTTCTTCTGTCTTCTGTCTTCCTCAGGAGCCTCGGCCTAACTCTGACCAGTCATTACTTCTTCTATCTGGTTTCTCTTCTGTAACCGCTCTGCCTACGTTCTGACCGCTGATTCTTCTGACCGACCGAGTGACTGCCCGGCTGACTGAATTCTCCGTTCTCCTAACTCGGACCGCTTTCACCCGGTTATATACCTTCAGGTTTGCGGGTGCCTACAGGTGCGTCACATACATATCAGGTGGAACTTATGGCTTCCAGCTAGCTGCAACAGCCCTTCCTAATTAGGGCTCCTTCAGGCAGCGGGCAGCCAGCCGGGGCCACGGAGCCAGGCAGACCCGTGGTCCACGCCGCCACCCTGCGGCCCAGGAGTCCTCCCCGGGGACAGGCTCCAGCCCCCCCGCTGTTTCTACAGGTGACTCCTCGCGCTCTGCCCAGGCTTCCGCATCAGCCTCCGTGTCCGGGCAATAGGTCTGTCACCTCCGCCTCACGGTGGGTGCCTGCTCTTGTTTTCAGGGTCATGCTGCCTCGGGGTGCAGCAGCCTGCCTGTCACCCCAGCCACCAGGGCCAGGAGGCCGGGGCATGAGGCTCAGAGCCAGCCTCAGCAACTCGGCGAGGTCGTGTCTCAAATAGAACATAAGGACCAGGGATGTGGCCCCGAGGTAAAGTGCCCTGGCTCCAATCCCCAGAACTGCAGAAGGTAAGCAAGACCACCTGGCCAGGGCCACTCGTGTCCACGCTGCCCTGGAATGCCGCGCAGTGCCAGGACCTGGGCGCCCTGCTGGAGGCCTCCCTGGCCTGGCCCTGCCTGCGCTGGGCGCTGGCTGGAGTTAACAGCCCCTCGGCATCTAGACCAGAGCGCCCCCGACCCCAGCCCACAGCCAGGTGGTCACTAGCCCAGCACTCGGCTACGTGGGCAGGAAGGTCCCAGGTGGACACTCAGCAGCTGGGGCCAGCGGGGCCAGCAGCCTCCCTCCCCTCCCGCCCTCGCTGTGTGGGAGTTTCCTGGGGTCCCCTCCCAGCTAAGCCACTGATACTGGAACCCTTCCACCTCTGCTCTGGGGGACCCCGGCCAGCCAGGGGCACTCCCTCCATTTCTTTGGAGGAACTTTGTTTTGTTCTTAAATAAAGGGTGCTCACATAGATGCAGCTGACCACAGGCCCAGGACAGGGGGGAAGCAGGAGGGAGTCCAGGCTTGGCCCTGCCTGGCCCCGCAGCGAGCCTGGAGTAGGGCGTTTGCCCCCTGGTCTGCTTCCGCACCTGTGAGGTGGCCATTCCCCAGCTCCTGGTTGCGCCCGGCCCCGCACAGACCACACACCAGCTGGGGCCGGGACTTTATTGTGCACGCCCAGTGAGCGGGTGCCAGGCGTGTGCCCTAGTAGGCCAGGTGTTTCAGGAGCCAGCAGGGCCGGCGGCAGGACAGCTGGTGTGGGTAGCATGGCCAGTTATAGGCGAGCTCAGTGGTGGACTCAGAGGAGGCCTCCAGGGAGGAATTGGAGTGGCAGGGGACAGCCAGCTTGGGTCCTGGGGTGTTGGTGGTGGCTTCCTTGTGCTGCCGGCGGCTACCCTTGGAGGCTATGTTCCGGGGCCCACTGGGCGGCTTGCTGGGGGACTGGGAGTGGGTGGTGGTACTACTGGGAGACAGGTCAAGGGACGGCTCCTGGTTGGAGGTGGTGCTGGGACCCTGCCCAGTCCCTGAGGACACGGTGGCCTGCTGGGAGGACACTGGGGCTGAGCCGGAGAACCCCGTGCGCAGCTGGGGCTGAATCTGAGTCTTTCTGGGCAGCTGGGAGCCACTGGCAGAGCCAGAGACTGCCTGGCCCTGGGACGCGGAGCTGGGGATGGTCAGGGAGTGAGACTCTGCCGAGGCGGCTGAGAGGGGGCTCCCAGTGGGTCCCCGACGGAGCTGGAGGGCCCCGGACGGGGCTCGGCCTGGGAGTCCGTCGAGGGCTCCGTGGTGAGCTGGGTGCCTGGCGAGCGCGCGCCTTCCTGCTGGCCGGGCCCGTGCCAGGGCTGGAGGGCTGCTTCACTTGGCCTTCAGCCGCGGGCTCTGGCTTGCCTTGGCTGTGGAAAGGCAGGGAGGGGCAGTTGGGGGCCTCCGCCCGCCACCCAGGGCTCTGCCCAGCTGCCCATCAGGATTCGGGCGCTGGTGACGGAGTCAGCTCCTCCAGGGGCCAGGGGTCACCCTGGCGGTCAGCACACACACGACCCGCACGTGAGCACTCGCAGTGGTGCGGGCGCCTGTCCTGCACACGCACCCGCTCACGCGCTCGCCGGCACTCGGGTGCCACCCCACGCACACAGCCCTGCCCGCCCTGGGGGTACCTACGGGTGGCTTCCAGGGCAGCCGGAGGCTCCGCTGCCGCCAAAGGGGAGACGCCCGCCCGGCTGCGGGCCAGGGCCTGAAGCACTGGTTCCCGAGAGCGTGAGAGAGAGAGGCGCGTGAGCGGGGACGAGGGACGCCAGAGAGTGGGCACAGTCCCCAGGGGAGGCAGGCTGGGAGATGGGCCAGGGCAGGCGGACGGGGAGGGACCCAGGCCCAGCACGCACCGTCCCGGGTTACTGCGGATGCGGCGTCCAGAGCTCGGCTCACGGCGCTGTCCACGGCCGCGTGGTGCTTTAGGAACAGTGGCCGCACCACGCGGTGATAGAGGACTAGAGCTCCGTTCCAGGGACCCGGTGTCATGCAGAACAACAGGAAGGCGCACTGCGGGGTGCAGCCATCACCCTGGGCCCACCCTCAGTGCCCCCAAAACACCCCCCTGGGCAGGAGCTGGGCCTCCACCCCCAGACAGCCCTGGGATGGGTCTTGGCCCTGCCACAGCCTGGAGGCAGGGCCCGGATCCCATGCGCCCCAGACTCTGGGCTGCCCCGTGTCCCCAGGGAGGTGACCTGCTTGTCCCGGGAGCCCCAGGAGCGGGCCAGCCCACCCACCTTGCCCGCGTAGTAGAAAGGGAACCAGAACAGGAGTAGGTCGCTGAAAAAAACTCCGCTAGCCCGAAAACAGCGTACACCACCCAGTAGGTGAGCCACATGGTATCGTCGTCTTTGCTTGGGCTCTCGATGGCTTTGACTCTGCAGGAGGTGCAGGAGGCTCAGGGGCCCCGCGTAGCCCCCCAGGCTCCCCTCCCGCGGGGACAGCTGGACACTCACGATGCATATGCGGGGTATACAAATCCGATCAGATTGCACAGTAGAGACGCCCCGTAGCCGAACAGAAGGTACACGCTTAGCAGAATGACGACTCCTGTGGGAGATGGACGTGACAGTGGCACCCAGGCCTCCCGGTGCAGTTGACAACCAGCACCTCCTGCCAGAGCCCCGGTGATGCCTCCAGGATGCGTGAGCCACCAGTGGGCACTCACGCAGCCCAGTGCCACCCTAGCCCTGAGATGCATATGTGCAACTGGTCAGCGTGTCTTCCTTCCCCATGGGCTGTGAGCACCCCAAGGGCAGGCAGGGACCTTGGCTCTGCACCAGGGCTCAGGTGTGGGGTGAGCACAGAGCAGCTGCCCAGAGAGCGCCTGTTGAGTGACTAAATGACCATCTGCAGTTACGAGAATCTCATTCCAGGTCCTATGGGAGGTGCTGGGGATGAGAAGGCAGTGCTTGAATCTAAGTGATGCAGAATAAATGTGAAAGTAAGACCCTCCGTCATCAGGGCTTGATCCCTGGGGACCTGGGAGAGCTGAGAGTGGCTATGACCTTTGTACGGCCCCGCCCTGCTGAGGCGGGCACAGTCCATTCACTGGAGTGGGTGTCCTGGGCCCTGCAGGGTGCTGAGCAGCAGCTCTGGCCTCCACCCACTCCAGGCCAGGAGCTGCCCAGTGGGACAACCACAGATGTCCCCAGACGTGGCTAGATATCCGTGGGTGCAGCGTTGGCCCCTCTGAGAACCCCAGTCTCCCCAGAGATGGAGAGCCTGCTCCTTCCCCGCCAGCTGAGGCAGCCTCTCCCCACCTGCAAATGGGGGTGGTGGCCGCCACCTAGATGGTTGTGGGTCAGGGGACTCCTCTACACCTCTGGCCACTAAAACATACTCCCAGCAATGAGGTTCAAACACAAATGGAGGAGGGGACAGGAGCTCAGCCACAATCCTGAACTTGACTCTGAAAAGAATAATGAATGTGGCATCTGCCAAGCGCCCACTGTGCCAGCCTCAGTGCCTCCTCTGCCTTCTCTCACTGGCTCTGAGGCCAGGGGAGCAGCTTGCCCAGGGCACACAAGGAACCTTGGAACTCCAGAGCCTAGACAGCCTCCTTCCTCCTTCCCTGAGGCTGTTATCGCCAGAAAAAGATAGAGGCCACTTCTGGACCAAAGGGCAGCCCCAAATCACCCCGCCCTTTCCTCCACCTGCACTAGCCTGTGTCCTCCAGGGCCTGAGGTCGGAGGACGGGGACAGGGGCCAGGTGGCCCCAGAAGGCCGTGTGACCTTTAGGTCACTGCCCCCTCTGAGTTGCCTCATCTGTCACCTGGGGGCATGGACTTTGGCAACTTGAGGCTGGGGAGGCACAATGTTCCCTGCATCTGGGTAAGGCTCACGGGGGACGTCACTCCTTCCCTGGGTTTTGGTGGGGAAGGAGGGGCGCTCCAGGGCATCCTGCTCCTAAATCCCTTTAAACCTGCAGCCTCAGCAATGAAGGGATGACCTTGGACATGATGACCTCACAGGGTTGTGAGGGGGGCAGGGCCCCAGAGATCAGCAACAGATGGGATGGGGGCAGGGAGGGGGCCGCACCACAGAGAGGACGCAGCCCCCCACAGTCCCTGCCTCCCCGTGCCTCAGTTTCCTCCCTGGTAATGCCCATCCCCCTCCCCTCAGGAGCTCTGTGACCTACATTCCCCACCCACTGGGACCAGGAATGTGGAAGGCCCCGACAGAGGCCAGGACCTGCACTGGGGCAGGCACAGCACACACACACACGCCACCCTGGCTGAATCGCTGGGCTTCGGGGATGGGCACTGGTGGGCATCCAGGGTGTGGGCAAAGATTTCAGACCCCCTTGAACTGCCTGCATGGGAGCCCCCAAGCTGGGGTCGAAGGGGGGGAAGGTGGATCTCCAGAATCTGCCCACAAAAGGTGATCAAAGGACATGTCACAGCCCTTCAGGCCAAGGCCTCAAGAGCCAGACAAGTGTCCTTGTGGTTCATGGGGAAGGCTGCCTGGAAAGGCAGTGGGCCTCTGAGTGCTGCAGCAGAGGGAGCGAGGCACTTAAGGAGCACTGACCACATGCCCACTGCAGTTTTGGAAAGGGTCGATGGAAGTGGAATGGAGCTACCATCCGGTGCTGGGATTCTTTCTGCCCCAGGGACCCTTCACAGCTGTCAACAACCCAACTCAACACATAATGAGGCACACTAGAGCAAAGCCACTGAACTGTACAAGGAAGAGGGTTCCAGGAGGAGGGGACCAGCAGTCTCCTAGGAGGGACCGTTCTCCTGATGGCCTGTGCTTCCCCTCTGACAAAAGGGAAGATGTCTGTACACACTGCCAGGTTCGGGTCCACTCGGGAAGGTGTTGGGGAGACACACAGGTCATTGGCATCAGGACTGCCCCGCCCCCAGTTGGGCAACTGGAAGAACTGGACTAGCCTGGAAGGTGCCCAAGGCCTCGACGGAAGGGACAGAGAACTGCAGGGACAGCGGCTGCAGAGGAGCGTTTCAGGAGCCCTCACCCAAGGTCGCAGGGCAGGCGCAGGGCAGAGGCTGCGGGCAGACCCCAGATCCGTATTCAAGACCCTCTCCCTCCCCAGGATCTGGGTCTCTATGCTGAGCAGCGGGACCAGCGCCCCTCCGGGACCGGACCCCGCAGCCAGGGCCAGACGGAGAAGCGTCAGGTCTCGGTGCCCAGCGTTTCAGTGTGCCCGTCGGTGCAATGGGGCAAGAGCCCCGACGGCTCACCCGCGGCCAGATACCGCTTCTCGACACCGGTCTTGGCTTCGAGCGCTCCGAGCACTTCGGTGATAAAGTTCTTCTGTTCCAGAAAGCGCTCGAAGCGCTGGCGCAGGCCGTCCATGGCACCGGCGGGCCCGGGGCTGGCAGCTTGAGCTTGAGCTTGCCTGCTGCCCTACGCACCTGCCCCGCCGAGCGCGAGCAGCCTTGCCCCCGCTGGGGCTGCCCGGCTCCGCCCCCAGGCTGCTGGTTTCCTCCCCCGTCCCGGGCTCCGCCCCCGGCCCCCCGCTCCGGCCAATGGGAGGGCAGGGCGGACAAAGGAGGTGGGGCCTGACCCCTCTCCCTCGCCGCATTGCCCTCTGGCCGGAGGCGGACAGAGTGGAAAGGAGGCGGTCGTGAGGGGGGGGGCGGGGCGCGGAGGCCAAGGGCGCTGATTGGCCGAGTAGGAGTGGGACGTAGCTGGTTGGAGGGGTGGCGTCAGGGCCGGGGATTATTGGCTGCATCGCTGAGGAGGGTGGAGCTAGGAGAGGAGAGGAACGTGCTGATTAGGGCAGCGAGGGTGTCAGAACCAGAGACAGGCCAGAGATGATTGGCTAGGTCGGCAAGGGGCGGGGCTCAGTCGAGAGGAGGCGGGGCAAGCTCGGGATAGGGTGGGGCTAAGAGAGGAGGCGGGACTTACCCAAAGAAAGAGTTCTGATTGGAAAGGACAGAAGACAGAGCTGATTATCGAGGAAGGGGTGCGTAGGGAGGTGGGCGGGGCCAAGCAAAGGCAGCTTCCCCTTCCCCTATGCAACAATGAACCTGCTTCTCTGGGCCAGAGCTGGGTCCGTGTCCAAATGAGGAAACGGAGGCTCCAGAGGGCTTAGGTCTGTGGACACGCGTACCCTCCTACGGCTTCTGTCGGATCTTCCCGCCCCACTTGGGGGAACCGCAAGGCCCCCTGGGGGTTGAAGCCCTCGGGTTGCTATGGCGCCGGGAGTCCGGCGGGCGCCGGGCCGACTCGGCGGTTTGGCCAGAGGGAGGGGCTTTCCGGAGGCCCCGCCCCCGGTCCCGCCCCCGCCATGCGGCCAGCCCCGACTGCACTCTGTCTGCGCCTGGCCTTTGCCCTTGCCCTGAGCCTGGGCTTCGTCCGCCCACTGGCTGTGGCCTGGGCCTCGGCCCCGGCCCCCATCTACGTCGGCAGCTGGGCCGTGCGGGTGACACAGGGTTACCAGGAGGTCGAGCGCCTGGCACGCAAATTTGGCTTCGTCAACCTGGGGCAGGTGGGTGGGAGCCGGCTGGATGGGAAGTGTGGGGCTGGATGATCCCAGACCCCAACAAATAGCTCCAGGTCCCCAAGGCCCCCCAAATATCAAGACCCCCAGCATACCCCTGCCACAGCCACCTTCAGATTCTGGGACTCCCAGAAGCTCTCAGCGGGGCCCCTGGTTGGGAGCGTGCAAGCAAGGGGGCCGGCCTAGGCCTCGTTGGGTGGGAGTGCCTCCTTGGACTGGGGAGCCGGCCCAGCAGTGCGGCTGCTGCCACACTTCCAGATCTTCCCTGACGGGCAGTACTTCCACCTCCGGCACCGGGGCGTGGCCCAGCAGTCCCTGACTCCCCACTGGGGCCACCACCTCCGCCTGAAGAAAGACCCCCAGGTGAGTCTGGCCTGGGAGGCTGCTTCTCTTGGTCTCAGCCACCTGGCGGCCAACCAGCTGCCTTCTATTATTCTTGTGGTTGCTGTGGTGGCCTTGTGGCCTTCAGCAAGTCACCAACTCTGCAACTGGCTTTGCACTTGGTCCCTACAGTGAGGACCAGATGAGGAAAGTCTCTGTGAGCATGCCACCCCAGGACCTGGCACAGAGTGGGCACTTATTGCCACTCCCCCTTCCTTCCTAAAAAATGATGAGCCCCAAACGCTCTGGTAAGGAGGGATGGACAGTAGTCCTTCCCTGCTCCCCACTCAGGATGCAGGGATGGGAACTGGCCCGTTTGACCAGCAAGGAAAACAGCTGCAGAGTGGGAAGCCAAAGCTGCCCAGTGAATCCGGGGCTCGGAGAGGTGTCTGGTCCAGACCAGGCCCTATCCTATCAAGAAAAGGTCTCAGATGCCAAGATGAGGCATTAGGATGGGTTCTGAGAAGCCCTGGGGAGCTGTGAAGGGGGGGGGTGGGCTGCACTGGAGGGCTGCTCTATAGCACTGGGGACTGAGAGATGTGACCTGTACATAGTTCGCAGGAGAGCAGCCAGGGCTGGCAGACAGATTGGAAGAAATCAAGAGGCGAGAGAGAGAGCCGGGCGTGGTGGCGCACACCTGTAATCCCAGCACTTGGGAGGCTGAGGCAGGAGGATCGCGAGTTCAAAGCCAGCCTCAGCAATGGCGAGGCACTTAGCAACTCAGTGAGACCCTGTCTCTAAATAAAAAAATACAAAAAAGGGCTGGGGATGTGACCCAGTGGTCGAGTGCCCCTGAGTTCAATCCCCGGTACTACAAAAAAAAAAAAAAAAAAAAAAGAGGGCGAGAGAGAAATCAGGGCCAGTTCCCAATTCTGGAGTTGAGCAACCCAGAAAAAGATGGCCCAGACCACTGAGGTGGGGGCTGGGAGTATGCGCTTAGTGGGGGGGTACCAAGAAGATAAGAAGGAGGGACGGCAGAAGCCTGAGGAAGAGCAGCATGGTATGTGCAAAGGTCTTGGGGTGGAAATGGATTCACACGCTCTTGGAACAAGAAGGCAACCACTGGGGGCTGGGCTTGTGGCTCAGCCGCAGAGCGCTCGCCTCGCACGTGCGCGGCCCGGGTTCGATCCTCAGCACCACGTAAACATAAATGCATTGCACTGTGTACAACTAAAGCAAATAAATAAATAAATATTTAAAAAAAGAAGAAGAAGGGCAACCACTGTTAGTGAGCAGTAAGGAGGCAGGTGGTGGGCTAGACAGGTAGGGCTTGTGGCAATGGAAAACCAGGAAAGAAGTGGGTGCGGACATCTTGGATGGGGAGGTAAAAGCAGCTGGCTTTGGAAGTGATGCTGAGGGAGCCAGGAGCACTTAGACACAGGGATCTAGATCTGAGAGGGAGTTAGGGGCAGCAAGGGACCCCACTCACCCCCAGCTTTGGCCATGGGTCTGTGGCACCCAGTAATAGATGTTCTGAGAGTTTTGTACAGACTGAGGACAGAGGAATATGGGGACCCTGAGGAGCAGCAGCCCCAGCAAACCCAGAGCCTCCCCAGAGGTCCACAGTCCTCCAGTCTACCCTCCCACCTCTGTGAGGGCCCTGGGGACGGGCACTGGACAGTCCAGCTTGTGTCCCTGCAGGTGCAGTGGTTTGAGCAGCAGACGCTGCGGCGGCGATTCAAGCGCTCCTTAGTGGAGCCCTCGGACCCCTGGTTCTCCAAGCAGTGGTACATGGTGAGCTGCTGGGCTGGGGCAGGCGGGCACGCAGGGCCAGACAGCCCCACTGACCAGGGCCTGCCTTCTGCAGAATGACAAGGTGCAGCCGGACCTGAACATCCTGCAGGTCTGGAGCCAGGGCCTGACGGGGCAGGGGGTCGTGGTCTCCGTCCTGGATGACGGCATCGAGAAGGACCACCCAGATCTCTGGGCCAATTATGTGAGACCCTGGGTGGCTAGGTGGGGGCTGCCCCAGGCTCAAGGCTGGCCCCACCCCAGGGATGCCTCAGACCCCCTCTGTCCCCCCTACCTCCAGGACCCCCTGGCCAGCTACGACTTCAATGACTACGACCCGGATCCCCAGCCTCGCTACACGCCCAGTGACGAGAACCGGTGAGGCCTGGTCCCGCGGTGGGGGACCCGTGTCCTGGAGGCCGGGTTGGGCTGTGATGGTGCACTTCTTGGCCCCGGCACCAGGCATGGGACGCGCTGTGCTGGGGAGGTGGCCGCCATAGCAAACAACCACGTCTGCGGGGCTGGTGTCGCCTTCAACGCCCGGATCGGAGGTGCGCAGGGTCCCCCGGCCACAGCCAGGGCAGGGTGGAGGGAGGGCTGGGCGGCTGGGACACGCGGGCACCGCGGCCTGAGGGCAGTCCAGAGCCCCAGGGTGCAGTGTGGGGAGAAGGGCTGGTGGGCGGGGCAGTGCGGCAGGCGGCTGGTGGAGAGGCCCCGCCCCCCGCGCAGGCGTGCGCATGCTGGACGGCACCATCACCGACGTCGTGGAGGCCCAGTCGCTGAGCCTGCAGCCTCAGCACATCCACATCTACAGCGCCAGCTGGGGCCCCGAGGACGACGGCCGTACCGTGGACGGCCCAGGCACCCTCACTCGGGAGGCCTTCCGGCTGGGAGTGACCAAGGTGAGCAGAGGCCTGCCCTGCGAGGGCCAGGCCCCAGCGTCAGGCTGATGCCCTGCCCTGTCCCTCCCGACAGGGTCGAGGCGGACTGGGCACGCTCTTCGTCTGGGCCTCAGGCAATGGCGGCCTGCACTATGACAACTGCAACTGCGACGGCTACACCAATAGCATCTACACACTATCCGTGGGCAGCACCACCAAGCAGGGCCGCGTGCCCTGGTACAGTGAGGCTTGTGCCTCCACGCTCACCACCACCTACAGCAGCGGGGTGGTCACCGACCCGCAGATAGTGAGTGCCCAGGACCCCTCCCGACCCAGCCACACAGGTCCAGCCTTTGGCCACCAGGCTGCCTCCCCAAATACCTCCCTGCAGGACCTGCCCTCTCTACCCAGGGCTGCTGCCTCCAGGAAGCCCTTCCCAGGCCTCCCTCAGGCATGAGGCCCTACCCAGGGCACTCGGGCTCCTAAGGGTGGAACCCAGCACTCCTGCTCTGGCCCCTTGGCCCCCTCCCCGTGGCCGGGCAGGGGCTCTACCTGGTTGTACCTCCCAGTGCCTGCACCTGGCATGCTGCTCTGACCCGTGTTGCAAAGATCTTGGCAGGGGCGGCAGGGCCCCACGCAGGCAGGAGCACTCCACCACAGAGCCGCGTCCTAAGCCTCTGATTCTGAGTCAGGGGCTTGCCAAGTTGCCCAGGCTGGCCTTGAACTCATGATCCTCCTGCCTCAGCCTCTGGAGTTGCTGGGATGATAGACATGGCCACCTGGTGGTGCTTTCTAGTGCTGTTTGAGTGCAGGTCTTGGTACCTGTGAACAAGGGCTGCATCCTCCCTGTGCGCTGGCCCAGTCCACCCCCTGCCCCCAGGTCACCACAGATCTGCACCACCAGTGCACGGACAAGCACACGGGCACCTCCGCCTCTGCCCCGCTGGCCGCAGGCATGATCGCCCTGGCTCTGGAGGCCAAGTAGGTGATAGTGCAGGCCCCATCCACCGCCCGGCCCGCATGTCCAGCACCCTGCTCACTGCCCTTGCCCCCGCAGCCCGTTTCTGAGCTGGAGGGACATGCAGCACCTGGTGGTCCGCGCGTCCAGGCCAGCGCAGCTGCAGGCTGAAGACTGGAGGGTCAACGGTGTGGGGCGCCAAGGTGCGAAGGGGCCTGATGGGGCGGGAGTGCTGTGCCCACACGGTGAGTGACAGCCACCTCTCCACACAGTGAGCCACCATTACGGCTACGGGCTGCTGGACGCGGGGCTGCTGGTGGACATGGCTCGCACCTGGCTGCCCACACAGCCCCAGAAGAAATGTGCCATCCTGGTGGTGCATGTCCCCACGTGAGGGAGGCCCCCAAGGCCCTGCACTCTGTGCCCCCCCCCAGTCTTCACCACCCAGAGAGCGGGAGCCCCCAGGGAGGCAAGCCCGAGGCCTTGACCTGTGTGTAAAGTGAGGGGGGGCCCCCGTGATCTCTGAGACCAGACCCCTCCTGCTGGCTGCCCACCCAACAGGGGGCCAACTGGAGGGTCCTTGGTCCCCCCCAGCCCCATCCTGCCTCGGATGCATGTGAAGAAGGAAGTGTCGGCCTGTGCCGGCCGCCACAACTACATCCGCTCACTGGAGCACGTGCAAGTGCAGCTGTCCTTGTCCTACAGCCGCCGTGGGGACCTGGAGGTCTCCCTCACCAGCCCCATGGGCACCCGCTCCACGCTCGTGGCCATCAGGTGTGCGCCTGCCCCGCCCCCAGGCCCTGGGGCAGCTGCTCCTGGGGAGGCGGGGCAGCAGTCGCACCTGGCCCATGGCGAGCCTGCCTGAGAGGGCCCCTTCTCTCCCGCCACCGCTGCCCAGGCCCCTGGATGTCAGCGGCCAAGGCTACAACAACTGGATCTTCATGTCCACCCACTTCTGGGATGAGGACCCACAGGGCTTGTGGACCCTGGGCCTGGAGAACAAGGGCTACTATTTCAACACCGGTGAGGGCTGGGCCGAGGCTGGGCTCCACCGTCCCTCCCCACCCCAGGCCAGGGGCTCTGGAACCCACCCCGGTTACCCCACTGCCACAGGGCCCCAGGGTCTCCCTGGAGAGACCGCGTGCACAGGGCTATGGGGCCGGCAGGTGCTCCCCTCCTGGGGAGGCGGAGCTGGGCATTGCACAGCGGGTGCTGCCCAGCCGGGCCCTCTGGCCTGGGCTCTGGGTGGCAGTGGCTAGCAGAGGGTCCAGGGCCTGCGCACTACGCCCGACACCCTCTCCCGTCCCCATGCCACCGTGGCCCCTGCCAGGGATGTTGTACCGCTACACACTGCTGCTCTACGGGACAGCTGAGGACATGATGGAGCGGCCCTCAGGCCCCCAGGTGACCAGCAGCGCGTGTGTGCAGCGGGACACGGAGGGGCTGTGCCAGGGTGAGTGGGCAGCGCCGCGTGGTCCCCTTGCTGGGAGGCGACAGCCGCAGGGTGGACAGTGTGTGTGTGCGGCCCAGGGTGGGCTGGCGGCAGGTGGGCCGCGGGGCAGGCAGTGGCCTCACGCCCTCCGCGTCTGTGTCCCTCGTGCAGAATGTGACGGCCCTGCCTACATCCTGGCCCACCTCTGCCTCTCCTACTGCCCGCCCAGGTACTTCAACAGCACCCAGCCGGCAGTGACCGCAGGGCCTGGGCGCGGGGCTGCGCCTGCCCTCCGCGTGTGCGCCAGCTGCCACGCCTCGTGCTACACCTGCCGGGGCAGCTCTGCGCACGACTGCACCGCCTGCCCCCCGCCCCACACTCTGGATGAGCACCAGGGCTCCTGCTCAGGGCCACCATCCCCAGTGGCCACCAGCAGCCCTTGGCCACTGCCTGCTCCAGCTGTTGCTGCCGCCGCCAGGCCCAAACCGTGGTGTTGGTCCTGTTGACTGTGGCCATTGAGAGTCTCCTTCTCTGCAGCGTCCAAGAGCTGCCCACTGTGGGCCGGGCTTCCCATGCTGGGGGCCTTGCCTACTGCCACCCCAGGCCCAGCTGCTGCTGGAACCTGGGGACGTCCGACTTGGAGCACGGAAAGCCACCTCCGCCTGGGCCCAAGTGGGCACTTGCTGCCCTGCCCCAGAAAGCCACTGGCCGGGGTATGGGCTGTGTGTAACCCTGTGACCTGCTCCCAGCAGCTCCCAACGAGAGAGAGAGAGAGAGAGAGAGAGAGAGAGAGAGGGGGTCTTGGTGCAGCAGTGGGGTGGGGAGGGGTGGGATGAGCAGAAGTCAGACCGCAGCCACGGGTCCCTCCCTGCTCGTCCCTGTCCAAGCAGTCCCGAGCACCACGTTCAACCTAGAGTTCCCAAATAAAGGTTGAGTCAAAGGTGCCAAGCCTGGCTGTCCTTTGGGGCAGGGCAGGTTTCATGTGCACGTGCCAGTGTCTGGCTGGGATCCCCCAGCCCTGCCCTGCATGGGGAAACTGCCTTCCTGACGTGAGCCCTGGAAGATCAGCAGACCACAAAGGAAGAATCAGCCCAGGCCCAGAGGTGTCGGGCTCTGGGGGACGGAGGGGCAGGGTTCAGGTTGCAAGCGATGCCCACATGCTGCCAACGCTGAGTATCCAACTCGGGTCAAGGCCTCTCCAGCCCACACTCCCCCCATCACCACACGGTGAGCCCCTATGCCAGCCAGCCGGGCACCACCTTGGCAGGCAGTCTGGCACGTCCACAGATGAACACAGGGCTGGTCTCGCTGCAAGGGGTCACACCCAGCACCCCCAGAACCCTCTCAGGCTCACAGCGCATGGTTCCCGCAGCCGGAGGTGGACTAGCTCCACCCACGCATGGATGGACAGACACAGTGTCCATCCAGAGCGTCCTTCAGCCAGGGAAGGAGCCAGGGGACACACACTGCAGTATGGACGGACCTGAGGACCTTGTGCTCAGTGAGAGCAGGACACACAAGGCCACAGTGTGTGACAATGTGACAGGCGAGTCCAGAGACTGGATGTGAATCATGGGTGACGGGCTAGGCTGGGGTGTGGGGTGATTGCTTATGGGGACAGGCTTCCTTCTGGGGTGATGAGAATGTTCTGGAACCAGACAGTGGTGACTGCACGACTCTGAATATACAAAAAAGAAAAAAAAAGCCAGCACCCTAACCACTGAATTAGAACTCCGCAGACACTAGGTGAGTGAACTTCGTGGGGTGTAAATCACACCTCCATAAAGCTATTTAAACAGGAAATCCTCCCTCTGCTCCTTTTGCTGTCCAACCCAGCCCTGAAGGAGGGCCCAGGCCTCCCTCCATCACCAGCCCAGGTAGGGAGGAGGTTTTAGAAATTTGAGGCCAGTCATCCTGGAGGCACAGGCCTGTCATCCCAGTGACGCAGGACGCTGGGACAGGAGGAGTGCAAGTTCAAGACCAGCCTGGGCAATTTAGGAAACCCTGTCTCAAAAAGGGCTGGGGTGTGGCTCCGTGGTACTTTAGCCCTGGGTTCTATCCCCAGCAATACACACATAAACCCGAGTTTCAGATAAATCCTCTGAAACCAGCATTGGGAACTAAACTCTTAACTCAGTCCCGTCCTATCCAGCAGCTCTTAGTTTCAGATCGTACCGGCATCCTCAAAGGTGCGGCCCCTTTAAGAGGGGGAGGTATCTTGCGGAGAGCGGGAGCCCGAGGAGGCCGGAAGCGCGCGTCACGTGTCGGCCGGCCGGAGCTCCGAGCGGAAGCGGAAGTGCTGTGGTAGCGGCGGCCTGGCGTTTGCGGGAGCGCTCCCGGCGGCCGAGGTTCGCGGCCGGGTTTTCCGCGGGGAGACTGAGGCCCGGGCCGCGGGGCCGCACGAAGGGACGGCCAGCGCGAGGCGGCCCGGGAGGGCGCGGCAGGGCGGGCGGTGGCCGCGCGGTCAGTGCATCCTCGCGCTCCAGGGATGGGCTCCAAGGCCAGGAAGCGCGTGGTGCTGCCCACCCGCCCGGCGCCCCCCACGGTGGCGCAGATCCTGGAGGACGTGCGAGGGGCGCGGGCCCAGGACCCCGTCTTCGCCGCGCTGGCCCCGGAAGGTAGAGAGGCCGCCCAGCGGGGGAGGGACGCCCGGGCCAGCGGGGAGCGGGGTCTGCGGGTCCCGTCCTCCGAGCTGCCTCTCCTCGTGGGCCACGGGGTGAGGCAGTGAGGGCGAGCCAGGGCCTGCGCCACCGCCGCCCGTCCTGTAAGGCCGGCAGGTAGGGAAGGTTCCCAGCCCCCACCCTGGGGAGGGACCCCAGGGCCTCTGCACCTAGGCAGACGCTCGCCACTGAGCCACGTCCCAGACCACGTGTCCAGTGGCAGTGGGAGTCCTGAGGGACGGGGAAGCGATCTGAAACCATCTTCAGCGTCCGTGAATTAGGGTCTGTGGGTACTCGGCCAGTTTTTTCATGCCTGGGCCAGTGGCTGCTCTCGCTGTGGACAAGCAGGTAGTGGGAACAGAGCTGCAGGACTTTGGGGCACTCTGTGCCTGCACACCTGTCACCCCAGCTCCTCAGGAGGCTGAGGCAGGAGGGTCGCAAGTTCCAGCCAGCCATGGCAATTTAGGAAGACCTTGCTTCAAAACAAAAAGGGCCGGGGGAGCAGTGCAGTACAAGTCGCTTGCCTAGCACGTGCAAGGCCTCTGCTGGTCTCATCCCTGTTTGCATCTGGCCTTCCCACGCTTTTTATCTCAGACTGCGGTGAAAAAGTGATCTGTGACCAAACACTAATGTTCCCTGGCCTGCGCTGGGTGTTGGAGCTGGAACCCAGACGTTACTGGGCAGGACAGACAAGGGGCAGGAAGGAGTGCAGGGAGCCCTGGCGGGCTGCACAGTGCCCCAGACCTGACCTCTGCAGTCCTGCAGCCAAGGTCTTGTATCTTGTGGGAGCAGGGGAGTGTTCTGCGCTGCATGTGGGAGGTTCCCTGGGAAATGGGTCTCCATGGCGCTGAGCCCTGTGGCTGCATCTGCAGGAGCTGGTGTGTTGCAGCTCAGGCTTCCAGAGAACAGGCACAGAGAGCAGACATCTGAGCCTACGCAGGGAGGCCCGCAGGGAGGCCCGCCCAGCGGCCTGGGTGGAGCCCTTCCTGTGGCCCTTTCCCCTGACCACGTCTTTTGCCAAGGTGTAAACCAAGAGGCTCTCCTAGCCAGGGAGGGAGCCAGTGGCTCAGTTCCCTCCTGCCCACAACATCTGCCAGCTGCACGGCCACACAGCTCTTGTGGTATTAGGAGGACGTGCCATGCAGCTAGCTTGGTGAAACGCAGACCCCCACCCAGGGCTGCCCTGTGTGTGGAGGCTCATACGCACCACATTCTGATTTGGCTCCCTGGTGAGTGAGGCTTCTGTGTCCATCCCCAGACCGACCAGGCACCTCCAGGAGGACTGAGGACCCTGAGGATCAGCGGGAGCAGCTCTACCAGCAGAGCCGGGCCTATGTGACCATCAATAAGCGGCTGCGGCAGGCCGGGGATGAGCTGCGGCAGAAGTGCGAGGACCTCCAGTTGGCTGGACAGGAGCTGGAGCGGGACATCAGCCAGGTGACCCGGACAGCACTGCCAGGGACCTCAGCCACCTCCTCAGGCTGACCTGGGCCTGTGGGTCTAGGGCAGCACCTAATGCCGCCCACCTCTGGCTCCTCCCAGGGGACCTGAGCGCCCCAGACTGGCATTCCATGCGGGTCCCAGCACCTGTGGCCACCCCTGCGTCTCCTTCATTGGCATCTCCAGGTCGTGGTGTCTTCCCATGACTCTGGGCTGGCAGGACCCACCCCGTGGTCTGGGCTCTGCCTGGACATAGGGTGGAGAGGTTGGACGCTCTCTTAGGTCCTGTCCCCTCCTCCACTCACGGTGGCCTCTGGGGCCGTGCCACCTCCTTCAGGGCACTGCTCAGGACCGTGAACCTGGCTGCAGGAACGCGTGCTCCCCAGGAAGGGCTGGTCCGCCTGCTCACCTGGGTCCAGGTGCCTGGCCGAGGTCGGGGTGCAGGACCGACCTGTTGACCTTCAGCCCGATGGGCTCCCACCCCGCGTCATGTGGCCCGAGGGCCAGCCTGAGCTTCTGGTCCTCCTCTCCCATTTGGAAGCTCCTGCTACAGACCATGTGATCTTCACAGCTACCCTGGGCCGCTGAGGTCACTGGCTCCAAGAGAAGTCCTGAGACTAACCACGCCTAGCCTGTGTTCTTGTGATCAGGGGATATACTGGCCACTCCACTGCCCAGAGCCTCGTGGGGGTCTTTAGGCCTTGTGCCCTGTCCTCTGGGGACAGGTGGCAGGATCTTGAAAGGAGTTTTCATCCTAAACAGGCAGAGCTCAGAGGGACTGTGGGCCTGTGCGGTGCTCCAGCGGCTAGGCCCAGGGACGAGATGCCCTCTGCTGCTGCCAGGCTCTGCAGGCGGTGCTCCTGAGCAGCTCTTGTCCAGGGCCACGTCAGCTTGTGGGGGTTCAGGGCCCTCCTCGGGGCACTGCACGGAGCCCTGAGTGTGGCAGATCACAGTCCTGCAGGGAGCCACCTGGAGGAGGGCTGGGACCCGGCCTCCGTGTCCCAGCCCGAAGCTCCCCAGCAACAGGCTATCGCCTGGACCTCAGAGGGGTCCCTCCTGGTCCAGGCTTACTGCTGAAGCCAGAGAGACTCCCTGACCAGAAACCATCTGGGGGCCCACGCTACACCTTCAGGGGCTTTTTGTGGATCACTTACCCCAAGGCGTTGCTACCTGGCCCGCTGGGGACAGTGGTCTGGTCCTGACTCTGCCACCCCTTTACCACACGCCTCAGACAGCCCTCAGCCGGCCTTGGTGTGTGGGCCAGCCCTGCACCTTGCAGGGGGCTGGCTCTGGGTGCAGCACTGTTCCCGTAATGGACCCCTGCCCGGCCGTGCATGGGCTAGCAGCAAGGACTGATACCAGGTGGGCCACCTGCCTGGGGAGCTGTCCCCAAGGGACCAAGGCATTCGGCGAGTCCTTCCCTGTCCCTGAATAAGCACCCCCACTCTTTGGTCCAGCTTCCAGGACCTGACTGAGATGTCCACTCAGCACGTGGCTCCTGGCCTATCACAGGGAAGCCCTCCCCGCCTCACCCCACCCTCCTCACAGGAACCAGAGCAGGGAGGGCGAGTCCACAGCGTTTTATTAAAGGTGCGGAGAAGCAGACGCCTGGTGGGCATTGTCCTGCTGCCAGACAAAGGGCTTCGCCTGTGGGCTGGAGCTATTTACAAGTGTGATACTGCGGCCTGCTGCCAGGGCCAGGGCAGGCAGGCAGAGCTGGGCGGCCAGGGCAGGTGGGGAGGGAGGGAGGGTGGCAGCGAGGTAAGGTGTGCGCGTCCCATGCTCAGCACCTGGCAACGGCCATCCCTCCGGCTGTGGCCCGGCTTCAGTTCCTGGGGCTGGCCCAGGATGCTCCAGGGCCTGGGGTTGACTGTCCGTGTGGCCAGCTGCCCTCTGGAAGCCAAGCTGTGTGCTGGGTCTTGCCTTTACCTCCCACCTGGGCAGAAGGTGTCCTGTGGCTGTTCCCCTTCCCAGAGAAGGCAGAAGTGGCCGCTTGGTAGGGGCCCAGCAAGAGGTGGCAGCTGGCAAGAGCACATGGCCCCTTGTGTGCCAGCTGTGGTAGGAGCCGTGTCCCAGGCCAAGGACAGCACCAGGAGCCTCCCCATCACAGCGCCACTCTGCTCACCTGAAAGGTAGCTCTGGGAGTCTCCCAGGCCCCACATGGTAAGACTGAGGCCCAGGGCAGCCCTGTGGGCCTCACAGTACACAGCAGCCCCCGAGTGGACCTCAGGCCTCCAGGGACCCTGGCCTTTGAGCTGGGCAGGCTGCAGTCCATCTGCTGCTGACCCCTCACCACCTAGCCATGCCAGGGTACAGTTGCCTGTGGCAAGTGTGAGAGGGCAGGTAGGCTGGAGGCAGGGACAAGGGTTCTGACATGTCAGGTGGAAGTCCCCTCCCTTCCAGCCACCCAGGGCCAGCTGGCACTGGAGACTTTCACTGGCCTGGCCTGCTGGTCAGTGTTCTAGGGGTGAACATCTGATGCCCCCAGCACCTGCCACTGGCACTGCGCTTTGCAGAGATTAGGGGCGTGGCCATCCTGCCCAGCGTCCTAGGTAGGCTGGGCCCTGCAGGATGTGGCCTTCTGGAGAGTGTGATTGTGTGTTGGTGGGGACAGTGGTACCCCATCTCCGGGGTGGTGTCTTGGGTCAGCACCGATCATGAGGCTCCTGGAGTTGCCAGCCCCCGCTGAGGTGTATCCCACAGGGCTAGTGTCTGCCTGCTCCCCAACCTCAGCCAACTGTGCTGGGGACTGGGCAAGGAGGGGTGGTAATAATGCCCTTGGTGGGCAGGAGGTTCCTTCAGAGTGCCTCCCGCCCAGCTCTCCAACCTGCTTCCCTCCTCCCACAGAAGGGACTTAAAACCAGCCTGTGGGACAGCACCTGCCCCTTGGGAGCTGCTGCCACAGATGCAGCGGCAGGTCCTTTGGCAAAGAGCAACTTCTTAGAGTTGAGGTCCTGCAGGAAAGAGGTTGCCGGCTCTCTCTGCAGGAAGATGCTCCAAGCTGGTGGCCCCTGTAGGCCTCCGTGGTGCCTCTGCACACACTGTCCAGGCCCCCTGAGACCTGGCTCCTGCCGGACCCTGTTACCTTCTCTGACCACCAGGCAGCTAGGGCTGGACTGGAACAGCTATGGACCCCAGGCTCCCTGTCTCCCTCTGCCCCATCTGGCACCTTGGTACCCAGGCCTCATACCTCACCTCAAAGCCCCCCTTGACATTGGGCTCAGCCCAGGGTCACACACTGCATGCACAATAAGGAGAGGAAATGTAAGCAGAACCAGCAGGGCAGCAGCCATCCTTAAGGAAAAGCTCCCAGTGCCCACCTCCGAAGCGCAGGTGAACAGCCGCACCACCTCTTGCCTCTGCCTGATCCATTAGGGCTGGTCCTGACTCCACTGACTGCCAGGGCCCACGCAGCTGGCAGCCAGCTCCTCCTGGAGGAGTGAAAAGGGCCCCTGACATTTGGCAGTGTGGAAACAGGGCTCAGCCCTGCCCCAGCACCTTTTCACTGTCATCCCCCAAGGGGTGCAAGGGCCAGGATGACCTGGCTGTCTTCTGTGGCAGCCCCAGAACAGCTGCTGCCAGCTTCAGGGATCGCAGCATTCTGTGGGGCTCAGCCACACCCCCGCCCCAGGCTCCCCGGCAGCTGGGGCTTCGAAGGCAAACAAACCCAGCGAAGCCCTCATTAACAAATTACCAGAAGCAGCAATTACGGGCTTCCTCTTGCACAGCAGATGCCTTGGCCCCGACTGGCAGCCAGTCAAGCAGCCCTCCCCCAACCAGTCCCTGAACCTTGGGGGACTCTGCCTACTTTCCTGAGGATTGCCCAGGTGCACAAGGAGCCGACCCAGAGGCAGTCCCATCTAGCCCCCAGGTGAGCCTCAGGGCAGTGGCTCCGGGAGGCCGTGCCTGAGGACTGTGCTAGTGACCCGCAGGGCCTTTCCGCCTGCCTGACCTGGGCTGAGGGCCCGGCCTGCACTCCGTGGTCAGGGCCGAGCCTTTCCCGTGGAACCCCGCAGTGCACAGCAAGGTCCTGCCCTAAGCGAGGCTGATGTGACTGGGCGGAAGCTCTGAGGGCAAGGCGGTGGCCCTGCACAGCCTGCTCAGAGCATCTGCGGGCGGCGGATCGGGCCGCAGGGCTGGGCGAGACTTCTGGACCCCGGCCCAGGCCGTTACTCCAGGAGGCTGGCAGGGGCGGTGGCCGCCGCTTTCTCTACAGCCAAGTCGCTGGTAGCTGCCGTGGCCATGGGGCTGGGCACGTAGTTGAAGGGTGGGACCCGGGCGGCGCGGCTAGGGGAGCCGTGCCGGCTGGCAGGGAAGCCCCCGGCAGCGACCCCCTGGCCCTCGTGGACGAAGGGGGCAGTGGCAGATGCCTTGGCGGAGCCAGGCCCGTCCACCTCGCTGCCCAGGGCGGCGGTGCCGCCGGCGGGGACCTGCGGTGGGTCTCTGCTCTCCAGACTTGGAGAAGTGCTGGAGTTGGTCTTGGAGGCGGCCACCTCTTCCGTCTGCACCACAGCGTCGCTGGTCTTGCGCTGCGGGGTCCCGACCGGGCCTTCCTCGGGAGAGGCGCCCCTGAGCGGCAAGGCGGTGGCGGGCAGGGTGCTGCGCAAGATGTGCGGGACGTCCTCGTCCCGGATGCGCCTCCACGTGGTGCCCGGCGCCGCCACCCTGGGCAACGGCCTGGCCTCTCCGTCGCTGCTGCGGCGGGTGGCGTCGGCGGGGGCAGGGCACCCGGCGACGCCGCCGTCGGGCCTCCGGGCCACGCTGATGTGCGGCAGGGAGGCGTAGCGCTTGACCGTCTCGGGCCGCGAGGCTGGCGCGCGCACGGGCAGGCGCGACGGGCTCTCGGAGCTGGTGCGCCGGGGCGCGCGCGGGCCGGGGCCGGCGCTGGGGCGCGCGGCGGGGGCGCGCGACGGGGCCGGGGGCTGCCGCGGGGCCGCCCGCAGCTCGTCGCAGCGCGAGGAGCAGAGGAACACCGCCGGCAGTGCGGGTCGGCCGCGGCAGGGCGAGGCGCCCTGGGGGGCCGAGGCTGCGGACTCGGCGGAGGACAGCTCGGAGCGTCGGCGTCGCAGCAAGCCCGGGGACTCCTTGATGAAGGTCAGCTGCCTCCGGAACCCCGAGCGGTCGGAGGACTCGCTGCCACTGGAGCGGGCGGAGGCCACACGCACAAGGCCCAGGCGGCCCCCACGAGCCCCGGGGACTCCCTCGGCTGCTGCTCGGCTCCTGGGGCCCGGCTCCGGGGTTGCCCTGGCTATGGGCGGAGGCCCCCGTCTGGCCGGCCTCTGCATGAAGGGGATCCGCACAGGCGACTTCTGTGTCTTGTGTTGCTTGGCCAGAAGGGCCCGAGCTGGCGTCTTGGGTAGTGGGGTGGCCCCGGGGCCAGGCAGGGGACCTGCAGCTGAGGTGGCCAGAGGTGTCTTCCTGGGCAGGGGCTGGGAGGCCGGAGAGGTCTGGGAGGAGCTGGAGGATGGGGTCTTGGCCAGGCGTGCGGGTGGTGTGGCGCTCCGCGGAGGGCGGCTGAGTTCTGCCAGCTCTGAGCTCTTGCCAGGTCGGTGCAGGCTCCGGGACCGCTGCTGCCCCGGGCTGGGGGTTTTGGCCTTGGCCTCTGGCTGTGTGGGGCCAGGGTTCCCCATTTTCCTTGGTGTGGCACGGGGGCCAGGGACCCCTTTGGGCTGGGCTCGGTGGGCAGGATTGGGCACATAGATGACTGTGCGACCCCGCAGTACAGCAGGCCCCTCGGGCACAGTCTTCTGAGCCAGGTGCGGCTTCTCGGGGCCTGCAGGTGAGCGGGGGCTCCCGCTCTTGCTTGTAGGTAGGCCCCGTTTCTCTGGCCGCTGGGCACTGTCCACCTTGGCCCCTGCTCCAGGCTGTCTCCCCTTCCTGTGCTTGGAGGGCGACAGGGTGTGGCCCCCTGACAGCCCAGACACCAAGGACAAGAGGGAGTCAGACTCTGAGGAGGCCTCCATGGTGGCCGCTGCCGCTGCCTGGTGTAGCCACGTGACGATGGAGTTGGCCCCGTCCTGGATGGCTTGCCACTCCACACTGTCCAGGTCGGAGGCTGGGTCTGAGCCTGCCACCTCCTCACTGCACTCCTGAGGTGCCTCTGCTGGCCTCATGTCCAGCCTGGCCGCTCGGGACTTGCGCCGCCGGGGGCCGGATGTCTGGGGCCGGCGCCTGGGCATGGCCGAGCCCACGCACCTGCGCAGAAGCTCCTCCCCAGCCCGTGGGCTTGGGGAGCTGTCTCGTCCACTGCTCCGGACTGGGTCCTTGGTGACTGCTGGCTCCTGGCCTCGTGGACCGCTGGCTGGCCGCTCGGGGGGCTCAGGCTCACTGAGGGAGCTGGCCGAGGAGCTCAGGGAGTAGCAGGGGGGCGTCTCATCCGCGATCAGCCTGGGTTGGGCCCTCGCAGGTGGCAGGAGGGCTGATGGGAGCTTGGACGGGGCCCGGGTCTCCTTCCTGCCCATCAGGCCCTCCCGTTTTAGAGCCCTGGGGATAGCAGATGCCCTCTGTCGGGGTGGGGCTATGGCCACTGGCTCCGGGTCCTCTTCAGAGTCGTAGAAGCAGTACACAGCCTCCTGGGTGGGCGTCGTGAGGCACAGTGACTGCAGCCCTCCGTCCCCGCTGGACCGGCCCTGGCGAGAGCCCTCTCTGTCCGAGTGTGCACTCAGGGGCCTGCCGAGGGGCAGCTCCAGCCCTGCCCGATTCCTGCCTGTACTCCGGGACTGCTCCATGCTCTTGCCAGTGCCCCCTGCCTTGGTCTGGTGCCCAGCTGCCTGCCTGGTAGGGGCTGCAGAACCTGTGGGTTTCTGCCTGTCCACCGCCCCCCGGGGCTGGGCCCTGGGGGGACCCTGCAGGGTCTCGTCACTGAGGGAGGCAGCACTGGAGAAGTTGACGGGTGTGCCCTCAGCGGAGTCGGTGCCAGAGTCATCGTCCCGGGCCGGGGCAGGCACTAGCATGTAGACGGGCACAGGCAGCGCCCGGCGGCCGGGCACCAGAGCCGAGGCTACCTTGCGGAGCCGGGCTGGCACGGCAGAGCCCAGGCACTCTCGGAGCAGCTCCAGCTCCTGGTCGGCAGCTGCACGGGCTCGAGACCCCCCTGGCGCCGGCCCTTCCAGGCGGCCACTGGCCTCCTCTCGCCGGCGGGGACCCCCGCCCCCACCCCGGTCAGGGCAGGCCGGTGGCCGCAGCCTCAGCTCCACATCCTGCTGCACGTAGAGCTCGTGCAGGGCCAGCGCGCTGAGGCTGGAGGCGCAGGAGAAGTTCTCGTCCGGCTTCTCCACGGTGAAGCGCACGCTGCCCGCGTCCAGCTCAGAGGGCGGCGGGCAGCGCTCGCGGCAGTCGGCGATGTCCAGGAAGCGCTTGACGTAGCTCTCCCACTGCAGGCTGAACTGGCTGGCCTCGGGCTGGCCCGCCAGCACTGGCGGGGTCTTGCTGCGGCTCGGCGGCACGGTCTGCCCGGGGCTGTCCGGCAGCTCGCTGGGGCTGACCGTGCCGCTGCCCAGCCCGCTGCAGGGGTCACTGGGAATGGAGCTGGCGATGGAGGGGCTCTCGAAGCTGCCCAGCGAGCTCACTGAGCTGCAGCGGCTCAGCACCAGGGGCGTCTCCTGCACGCAGTTCTCCGAGGAGCTGGACGGTGTGGCATCTTCCAGCCCCAGGCCTCGGCCACGGCCGCGGTGGGGGGGGCTGGGATGGCCACGGGCAGCGAGGTGGACCCAGGCCCCCTCCATGACCCATCCAGCTCGGCCTCCCCAGGGCCAGCTTCCTCCAGCCCCTCCAGGGAAGAGTCACTATCATCAAGGTTGCCACCCTCACTTGGGCCAGGGTGGCCGGCTGAGGACAGTGAGGACAGTGAGCTGCAGCGTGAGAGGGACAGTGGCCCCTCCTGAGCCACCAGCTTCTGCAGCACCTTGCTGGCCACGGGCACCGGGGCGGCCACCAGCTTCTCGGGCACTATGCTCAGGCTGTCTGCGGGCACCCAGGCCTGCTTCAGAGCCCCTGGGGAGGCCCCTGGCCCTGCCAGGGGCCGTGACCCCGTCCTGGCTGCCCCTTCAAGCAGTGGCACGTGCTGATAGGTGGGCGACAGCTTGATGGTTCTGATGCGGGCATCAGTGTCCCTGGCAGGTGGCTCAGCCTGGCTCCCCGGCAGGTGGAGGTCTAGCCGGCTGGGCCGGGCCTGCCCATTCAGGGGGTCCTCACGGTGCTCGGCCAGTGCAGCCAGTGGGCAGGGCTGCAGGTGCTCCCGCGGGCAGTACCCGTCACTGGTGCTGCCACTGTTGAGGCTGTCGTTGGAGAGGCTGGCGTGGGCTGCCTTGAGCCGCAGCAGCGGGTGGGCCCGGCCGCTGGCCTCCCTCCTCCCACCCTCGGGGGCCCTGCAAGGGGAGCAGGACGGGGCCCGGCCCTCCCTTGGTGCCTCCTGCCCAGGGTCCCCGGAGCTGAGGCTGAAGCTGTCATCGGAGGAGGTGTGCAAGGCAGAGATGTCCTCCACCAGCCGGTCGATCCGTGCCACTGCCAGCGCCAGTTTGGCCTTCGCTTTGGCTGCCACGGCTGCCTCCCCGCCAGCCTCCTTCTCAGGCTCCCTGCTGCTGTGGCGGAGGGGCGGGGTGCGGGCCAGTGCCTGTCCCTGGAGGAGGGGGCTGCCCAGGAACACAGACAGTACGGCTGGGCTGGCGGGCTCTGCGGCCGCGGCGGTGGCCGCCAGGGAGGGCGCCTCGTCGTCGTCAAAGCAGCCCGAGTCAGAGGCATAGTCCTGGGCAAGCCCGTCCAGGTGGCGCAGGGATGGCAGCGGCTTTGTGGAGGTGGGCTCGGTCTCAGGCTCAGGCAGGCCCTGCTTTTCTAGGTGACCGAGCGCCTGCGCCAGGTGCCTGGTGTCCAGCTCGGCCTCCAGTGCCCGCTGCTTCCGCACGTACAGGCTGGGCACACAGGTGCCGGGGGAGATGGCCGTGGCTGCTGCCTGGTACTTGGCAGGCCGGTGGGCCAGCAGGTTGCGCAGGGCAGCCGCGCTGCCCATGGCGATCATCTTGTGCTTGGAGTGCACGAGGTTCCGCAGCATGCCCACGGCCCCCAGGTCCCACAGCAGCTCCTGGTCGCGGGGGCTGCGGGCCGAGAGGTTCCAGAGCGTGCCGCAGGCGTTGCTCACGATGGTCAGGCTGTGCGAGGTGAGGTGCTGCAGCAGCGTCTGCAAGCAGTTGTGGTCCCGCAGCACCTGCCTGCGAGGGAGGGGGCGTCAGGCCGGAAGCCCCGCCCACCTGCCGGCCCCGCCCACCTGCCGGCCCCGCCCCAGGGACGGGGGGGGGGGGGGCGTCAGGCCGGAAGCCCCGCCCACCTGCGGGCCCCGCCCACCTGCGGGCCCCGCCCCAGGGACGGGGGGGGGGGAGGGCCCAGCATGGAGGGAAAGAAATCCTGGCGCCCGGGGCTGGGGCGGGGACTCAGTGGCAGAGTGCTGGCCTAGGGCAGGGTTCGGTCCTCAGCGCCACATAAAATAAAGAAGTGAAATGAAGGTATTGAGTCCAACAACTTAAAAAAAAAAAAAAAGAAATCCTAAGACCCCGCAAGGTCTGAACTTTAGAAAAAGGAGTTTCTCTCTCTCTCTCTCTCTCTTTGGTACTGGAGATTGAACCCAGGGGCGCTTAAACACTGAGCCACATCCCAAGCCCTTTTGTTTTTCTTTTAATGATTTTAGTTGTAGATGGACATGATATCTTTTTATTTTTTAATGTGGTGCTGAGAATCGAACCCAGTGGCCCACATGTGCTGAGTCACAACCCCAGCTCCCCAGCCCTTTTTTTTCCTAATTTATTTTTTAGTTGTAGATGGACACACAATATCTTTATTTCATTTTTATGTGGTGCTGAGGGTACAACCCAACAGCCACAACCACAGCCACAGCCCCACCCCCAGCCCTTTTTACATTTTATTTGAGACACTATAATTGCTTAGAGCTTCACTAAATTGCTGAGACTGGCTTTGAACTTGCGATTTTCCTGCCGCAGCCTCCCCGGCCCCTGGGATTACAGGCATGTGCCACCACGCTCAGCAAAATGAGTCTTTTTTTTTTTTTGGTACTGAGGATTGAACTCAGGGGCACTCTACCCCTGGGCCACATCCCCAGCCCTTTTTTGTATTTTATTTAGAGACAGGGTCTCTCTGAGTTGCTAAGTGCCTTGACATTGCTGAGGCTGGCATTGAACTCGGGATCCTCCTGCCTCAGTCTCCCAAGTGCTGGGATTACAGGTTTGGCCACTGTGCCTGCCTGAGTCTTTTTTTTTTTTTTTTTTTTTTTTTTTTTTTTTTTTTTTTGGTACCAGGGATTGAACTCAGTGGCATTCGACCACTGGGCCACATCCCCAGCCCTTTTTTGTATTTTATTAGAGGCAGGGTCTCACTGAGTTGCTAAGTGCCTCGCCATGGCTGAGGCTGGCTTTGAACTCGCGATCCTCCTGCCTCAGCCGCCCAAAGCGCTGGTTTTATTCAATGCATTTTATTTGACAGGCATGCGCGCCCACATGCTAGGTGAGCGCCCGGCTTCTGAGTCATTTTTAATAAGCATGTACCACCACACCCGGCAAGTAATATGTACATATATATTAACACATATTAAACATCAATATATAACATACATAAAATGAAACCTAAAGCTGGGTGTGCACGCCTGTGATCCTAGAGACTCAGGAGACTGAAGCAGGAGGATCAAAAGCTCGTGGCCAGGGCTGGGGTCGTGGCTCAGCGTAGAGCGCTCGCCTAGCACGTGCGTGGCCCAGGTTCGATCCTCAGCACCACATACAAATAAACACATCGTGTACAACTAAAGCAAATAAATAGATATTAAAAAAAACAAAGTTCGTGGCCAGCCTCAGCAATTTAGTAAGACCCTCCCTGTTTCAAATTAAAAAAATAAAAGGCTAGCCGGGCACGGTGGCGCACGCCTGTCATCCCAGCACTTTGGGAGGCTGAGGCAGGAGGATCGCGAGTTCAAAGCCAGCCTCAGCGATGGCGAAGCACCTAGCAACTCAGTGAGACCCTGTCTCTAAATCTCTAAAAAAATACAAAAAAGGGCTGGGGATGTGGCCCAGTGGTCGAGTGCCCCTGAGTTAAATCCCTGGTACCAAAAAAAAAAAAAAATAATAATAATAATTAATTAATTTAAAAAATAATAATAAATAAATAAATAAATTTTGGGGCTGGGGTGGCAGCTCAGTGGTTGAGCGACTGCCTCCCATGCAGGAGGCACTGGGTTTGATCCTAATATTATTTATTAAATATTAATGTTATGGAGATGTCATTTATTAAAATTACTGAACAAGTAATAATTTTTAGTTTGATGAACATTTTAGTATTTTAGTACAAGTATATTCCATGCAACATTTGTGATATACTTGCATCACTACGTGAAAACAAATAAGAGCCGGATAAAAATGAATAAAAAAATAAAGATATTGTGTTCATCTACAACTAAGAGAAATTTAAAAACATAAATAAGTATTATGAATTTTCCTAAGTAAATAGTATTAATGTTTAGTAATTAAAATGTAAATATTTTGTTGTTATTATTAATATTATTATTATTATTTTGGTACGGGGGATTGAGCTCAGGGGCACTCAAACACTGGGCCACATCCCCAGCCCTTTTTTGTATTTGATTAGAGACAGGGTCTCACTGAGTTGCTTAGCACCTTGCTGTTGCTGAGGCTGGCTTTGAACTGGCAATCCACCCGCCTCAGCCTCCCAAGCTGACAAATAATGCATGTTTGTTTTAATAACAGTGTAAGTATAGCCGGGCGCGGTGGGGCACGCCTGTCATCCCAGCACTTTGGGAGGCTGAGGCAGGAGGATCGCGAGTTCAAAGCCAGCCTCAGCCATGGCGAGGCACTTAGCAACTCAGTGAGACCCTGTCTCTAATAACATACAAAAAAGGGATGGGGATGTGGCCCAGTGGTCGAGTGCCCCTGAGTTCAATCCCTGGTACCAAAAAAAAAATAATAATAATAATAATAGTGTAAGTATGTACCATACAGTATTTAGAATGTACTAATGTAACAAATTAAATTTTATTTTCATAAATAATAGATATTTTATTAATACTATTTATTAAATATTAATGTTATGGAGATGTCATTTATTAAAATTACTGAACAAGTAATAATTTTTAGTTTGATGGACACTTTAGTATTTTAGTACAAGTATATCCCATGCAACATTTGTGATATACTCGCATCACTAAAATATCTATTCTATTTTCACCACTAATAGGTATTACTTATTAAATAATAGATATCTGGGGGTGGGGTGCATCTCGTGATTGAGGGCTAGCCTAGCACGTAAGAAGCCCTGGGTTGGCTCCCAAGCACCAGAAATAACTATTTTGAAATAATCAAACATTTTGGGCTGGCACAGTGGTATAAGACCGTAATTCCAGTGAACGGGAAGGCTGAGACGGGAGGATGCAAGTTTGAGGCCAGCCTCAGCAAATCAGTGATGCCCTCAGCAATTCAGCGAGACCCTGTCTCAAAGGAAAATTTTCTAAACAATAAAAAGGGCTGCAGGTGTAGCTCAGCGGTAAAGCACCCCCGGCTTAAATCCTCAGCACCAAAATAAA
Source organism: Tamias sibiricus (assembly GCA_025594165.1). NCBI lineage: Eukaryota > Metazoa > Chordata > Mammalia > Rodentia > Sciuridae > Tamias > Tamias sibiricus. Next base: position 1,011,716 of record CM046673.1, on the reverse strand, counting down.
TAAGTGAATATTTAAATGAGGAATGTCAGTCATCAACTTTGGACAAGGAATTTTTGACCTAATAAGCATCTTAGTGTAAGTTTAGCCCAGGTGATGTTGGGGATACACTTACCCTGGGCAGTGAGTCCCTGGGGACAGCGGGAGCTCCGTTCACCTGGACGGGTCTGTGTCCCCCCCCCCCCGCCCTGCACCCTCCCGGACTGTGCGGCGGCGCTGACCTGTAGTCCTCACGGGTGGCGATGAGGCTGGACACGTTGCGCAGGATGCCGCCGCCGCTCTCGATGACCGCCAGGGAGTTGCCCTGGCACCGGTAGGTGAGCGTGCTCACCAGGAAGCCCAGGGCGCCGTCCACCTGGCAGATGGCCGCCTTGTTCTCGGTGCTGTGGGCTGACAGGTTCCACAGGGCGCTGAGCACGCTCTTCAGGGTGGACTCCTAGGCGTGGGCAGGGTGGTCATGTGGCCACGCCCCCCCCCCGCCCCAAGGTGGCCACGCCCTGGCCCTCCCCCAAAGTGACCACTCCCCCTGGTCCTTCCCCAACGTGGCCACGCCCCCTGCCCTTCCCCAGTGTGGCCTCGCCCCTGGCCCTCCCCAAGGCAGGCAGGGGCCATTTGCCAGCAACAGTAAGATTCCTGAACTGGGCTCCTCCGGCCTCAGGACCACAGGATGGCCACTCCAGGCCCAGCTGCGGCTGGACCAGCTGCTGAGCAAGCTTGGCTCGACCCGCCCCCACAGGCCCGGGCTCACTGCCTGTGGCCAGCGTCTCCCTGCCCCGCGAGACCCGCCCCGTGCCCACCTTGGAGGCCCGCAGGACACACTGCGTCAGCGCGGTCATGCTGCCCACCTCCCGCAGCACCTTCTTGCTGTTGATGTCCGCCCTCCAGGACAGGTTGCGCAGGATGCTGGACACCACCTGGGGCGGGCGAGCGCAGACGCGGTGGGACCCCGCAGCCCCCACCCGAGCCAACCGGGGACAGGAGGGGGAGGCCTGCCGAGCTCCGGGCGCCCAGGGCTGCCCCCGCGCCACCCACCTGGTGTAGCTCCTCACTGTCCGAGTCCAGCTGGGCCACGATGGCCTCCATGCAGCCCCGGCGGGCACACAGGGTGGCCTGTTGGGGGTGACATGGGACAGTCACCATCACAGCGGTGGGCAGGGCATGAGGCAGGCTGCACCTCACTGCCGGGGCGAGTCACCCAGGAAGTCGGGGCCCAGACGGGGGCAGACACAGGCCTCCGGAGCCAGCAGGGCCCGCTCAGCCTGGCCCTCTGTGTGGACTGGGAGTGACCGTCCTGACCCCTCTTAAGGCTGGGCAGAGGTGCGAAGAGGCCCAGGTGGCCCCTGGAGCCCTGACCGGGGCAGCACGGCCCTGCCACCTCCCCTCCCCGGGTACCTTGTTGGCCACGTCTCCGAAGGTGAGGTTGGTGAGGGTCATGCCGGCGTAGCGGCGCAGGGCCAGGTTGAGCGGGTCCCGGGTCATCCTGTGCATCTCGTAGTCCACCTGCAGGAGCTCTGCCACGGCCTGCAGCCCACCTACAGGGACCCAGCGAGCTGGCCAGTGAGGCCGCCGTGCTGGAAGCCCAGCGCCCCCACCGTCCCCTCCCACCCAGATGTGGCGTCTGCAAGCCCCACGCCCACTCCAAGGGCAGCGCATCCCTGCCGATGGCTGGTGTGGTCCTGGGGCCACAGTGCCGCGGCCGCCTCTCTGTCCTCAGCTCGGGTCACAGGTGCCCTAGTGGCTGGCCTCCACAGGAGTCGCCCTCGGCTGGACCGCTCTTTCCTGCCCTGCTTGCCAAGGCTCCTGGCTCCTCCTCCAGGAAGCCTCCCTGTCCCTGAGGAGACCCCGACCATCAGGTGGGCAGCTGCCTCCTAGGCTGCGGGGTGACTACCCAGCCACACTGCCCCTCACCAGGAAGGCAGGTTCCACTTCACAGGAGAGCAGGTGGGCACTGGGGACAGTCCCTGTGAAGTGGGGAGGAAGCCTTGCAGTGAAACCCAGAGCCCTGACCCTGTGCTCAGCAGGGCGACAGGCAGCTCTGGTCACTCCCAGGCCTGCGGGGACAGCCTGTGAGGGGAAAAGGCAACTAAAACCTCCCAGAGTGAAAGGTGTGCCCCGTGTGTGCGGCAGCATCGTCCAAACGCACTGAGAGGTGGGAGCACACACCCGCCAGGCTCTGCTCCTCCAGACGGGGCAGCCTGGCCGCAGGCAGGGAGGGCCCTTAGTGTTGAGAGGGACCGTGTTCCATCTGGGGAGACGGAGTGGAGGGTGTGATGGCTGAGCAGCCCTGTGGATGTGCGTGACAAATGCATAGAGTCCTACACTTAGAAATGGGGAAAATGGCCGGGCGCAGTGGTGCACGCTGTAATCCCAGCACTTGGGAGGCTGAGGCAGGAGGATCACCAGTTCAAAGCCAGCCTCAGCAATGGCGAGGCACTTAGCAACACAGTGAGACCCTGTCTCTAAATAAAATATAAAAAAGGGCTGGGGATGTGGCCAGTGGTCAAGTGCCCCTGAGTTCAATCCCAGGTATAAAAAAAAAAAAGAAAGAAAAGAAATGGGGAAAATGGCCGGGCACAGTGGCCACGCCTGTAATCCCAGCACTTGGGAGGCTGAGGCAGGAGGATCACGAGTTCAAAGCCAGCCTCAGCAATGGCGAGGCACTTAGCACTCAGTGAGACCCTGTCTCTAATAAAATACTAAAAAGGGCTGGGGATGTGGCCCAGTGGTCGAGTGCCCCTGAGTTCAATCCCCAGTACCACAAAAAAAGAAGAAAGAAAGCTAAGACTGCACAAGGTCAAGACCCCGTTGGGTCCCGAGAGCGCGCACACTGCCCAAAGCCCCCTCACAGCTTCCATCTTGTGCGCTAACTGAGGGCTTTTACCTTTGGGCTTCATCCATTCACCAGACCTGAATCCCAGGGCAATTCCCACTGAAAACCTGCTCTGGGCAGAAGGAGGCCCAGAGGCCACCGGCTGAATGGGAAGAACAGTGTGACAGTGTGAACCTCATGGGGACAAAGGGCCCAGGATGACTGCTCACTCGCAGCAGGCCCAGGGAGGTTCTGTCCCTCTCTGGACCTCACTGCCCGGCTCCAAGGAGACAAACACAGTCGGCCCAGCCTGGGTCTAACAGCTGTGCCAGGGCTGGAAGGGAGCTCCCGCCGAGGCTAGGACACGCACCTAGCTCATTCATGGCACGGCGGTATTCCTCGTCAAAGGACAGCTTCATCACCGCACAGGTGGCCTGGCAGATCTGAGGCTCGATGGGGACAGGGGCTGTAGAGGAGGGATGGGGTCAGAGGCCTCTCCTGGGGCCACGCCTCTAGGTGACCCCTGAAGGTCCCCACCCACGCCATCTCTGCTGCACAGGCCTGCAAGAATCCGTGAACTTGCCAAACTGGGCATGCTGGGCACTGCCAGAGCAGCAGTCCCTTTGCCCAGCCACTCTCAAATGCAGAAGAGGTTGCGGGCCTTGCACAGGGAGGTGGGACAGGCCTGGCGCTCGCCGTGCCTTTTAGTTGCGCCTTGGTCCCGTGTTAGCTTTGCCATCAGCTGCAGAAAACAGGGCTCGTAATGGGCGCCCAACCGCGTGGATTATCAGCCCTCCGTCCGCACCGCCTTTACTGAGCATTTACCAGCTCCGGGGGCTCCCGAGTATTCTTTCCCCAATTGTCACAGGCCCCATAAGGCAGAGCACTGCACAAAGAAGGGGCTCGGTCAGTTGTTCCCGCCACCGTGTTGCCGGCCAGCTCGCAGCACTCACCGCTGCCCGGGCCGCCCTCGGGCGCCGCCTCCCGCGCCTGCAGCCAGTCCCAGCAGGTCTCGCAGTAGGCGCGGATCTGCTCCAGCACGTGCAGCACGCGCATCTCCTTGCGTGCCAGGCCCTGGTCCGGCTGCGAGAAGACGATGTTGTGCAGAGCGGCATTGGCCCGCATGCGCGCATCCTTGGCACCCAGAGCACCAGGGGCCCCGCTGCGACCCCCGGGCCCTGCCTCGGCACCGTGGAGGATCTGCAGGAGCAGCGGCAGGCAGCCTGAGCGGCGCATGGCCACGCAGCTCTCAGGCGAGCTGGACATGGCCAGCAGCGTGCGGGCTGTGTCCTCCTGGTCGCGGGTCGCCAGCATGGACAGCAGCCAGAAGACCACCTCAACCTGTGGCGAGGACAGGGCACGGGCAGCGTCATGGTGGGGATCCAGTGCCCCCCCCCGCCGCACCAGTCCACTTGTGCACCCTCTGCTGTGGGACGCCCCTCGAGACGCCGGAGTCCTAGACCCCCGCCAGGGACACTGCCAGCAAAGCCACGCTCCTCCCGCCTGCAGGCAGCCACACACAACCTTGCGTGTGGATGGAGGATTTGAGGGGCACACACATTCTGCAGAGACGCCCTTGGTCCGTGAGAGCCAAATGCCCACCCCGCTGGCTCCCTGGGCCGTCGTGCCCCTCCATCTGAGGGGCTAGACGGAGATGCCACCTTAACAGGCCTGGGTACACATGCTGGCCCTCCAGCTTCACCTCTCCTGCACTGTACCAGGGGGACAGAGGGGCAAGGGAGGGCTCCACTGCTGGGTCCACCGCACCCCAGCCCAGGTGGCTGCCCACCCCTCTGGTCTCTTCTTCCCACTCACCTTGCTGTTGCCTGGCTGAGGGTTGCCGTCTTCAGGGTGCGTGGGGACCTCCGCGTCTGGGTCCTCCTCCACTGGCACTGACTTCACTGCCAGCAGCGCCTGCAGGCAGCACCCCAGGCCAGGGGTTCAGTCTGCTGCACCCCACAAGGCACCCAGGCTGATGATGCCTTCTTCTCCCCCCATGATAGTGTCGGTGGGGCTGCAGACTGATTCCTGTGCTCCCTGGAACCTATCTCCACCCGCTGGGGCCCTGGCTGCACTCCTCTGGGTACCTGAGGCTCAGTCTGCTGCACCCGGTCCTGTGCCTCCAGCAACTCCTTATCAATCTGCTCCAGGCGTGAAGCACGGATCTCCAAGGGAGAAAAAAAAACCACGTTGCAACCGCACACGAACACACCCACCCACGGGCTGACCCTGCCTCCAGCCCTGACTCCGCCTACACGCTGGTATAATCCCGCCCCCGGCTCTGACTTCCCCTTCTATCCAGTGTGACCCCACCTCTGGCTGACTCCACTTTCCCTCTAGTGTGACCCAGTCCCCAGCTCGGACTCCGCCTTCTCCCTGGTAGGACCCTGGCCCTGACTCCGCCTCCTGCGTCAGACCCCGCCCTCAGGAGTCTGCTCTTGGGCTCCTCCTCTGGCATCAGGCTCCGCCCGTGAACACAGCCCCGCCCACAGCCATCTCGGCTCTCGATTCGCCCGCTGGCATCAGACTCCACCCATGAACACAGCCCCGCCCACAGCCATCTCGGCTCTCGATTCGCCCGCTGGCATCAGACTCCACCCATGAACACAGCCCCGCCCACAGCCATCTCGGCTCTCGATTCGCCCGCTGGCATCAGACTCCACCCATGAACACAGCCCCTCCCACAGCCATCTCGGCTCCCGATTCGCCCCCTGGCAGGTGGCCCCGCCCCCCAGCCACAACCTGGCTGCACCTGAGCTCGCTGCACCATCTCGTCTGAGGTGCCGAAGCGCTCCTCCATTAGCGAGCGGATGTGCTGGGCCTCGAACTCCAGCTGCTGCCGGATCAGGTCCATGGGGTGAGGGGGCTGCATCGAGAACTGCTGGGAAGGGTGGGCGGGCTGCCGTGAGGGGTGCCCGAGCCAGGAGCCCGGACCTCCCCACTGCCCCCTGCCCCGGGCGGCCGGGCACCCCAGCCCCGCTCACCGTCTCCACGTGCGGCAGCTCGTCCAGGCGCTTGGACAGGCCCTGCAGCTGTGAGTAATACCAGAGCTTCTCCTTCTCCTCCTTCTCGATCTCGCTCAACAGGAAGCACCTGGGGGGCGGTTGCAGAGGGGCAGCCGCTGCACATGAGGTGCTCCTTTTAACTTTATCATCACTTCTTGGGCACTAACCTTGTGCCACGATTGAGGCAGCGTGGCAGTATCTCCCCGAGGGGCTCCCAGGACTGGGTTGGGGTGCAGAAAACTGGGTAAGAGGAGAGAGGCAAATCCTCTCTGGACTCCTGGCCTTGGGGACACTGATGGGCGCTGAGGGGACTCTGCACCTCTCAGACGCTTGCCAACGTCCCTCCAGCTCACGCACTCCACTCCTTCCTGGGTGCCTGGCGCGGCAGCGCTGACGCCATTTTATAGTGAAGTCTGAAGCCGGGAGGGCCAGGGGACTCCCAGGCTGCTCTGACAGTGCCCTGCCTGACCGCGCCCGACCCAGCGAGGCCGGGCTGGGCCCTGGGCCCAGATTTCTTGGGCTGCGTCGCTCTTTCCACAAGGACTGCCTTGACACACTCTGGCTGCAGGCCTGAATCTGAGCCCTGGCATTGGACACAGCTCGGTCCCTAGCGACGCCTGCCTGTCGGGGACCCCTGGGGGCCTCTGCCCTCCCGCTGCGGTCGGCTGGGCACAGGCAGCTGTGGGCTCTGCGGCTGGAATCCTGGCTGTGGACAGAGGGGGGTGACTGCAGAGCTGAGGTGGCCCCAGGTCAGGTTCCCACAGCCTCTCACCGTTCCCGGTCCAGTTCCTCCAGCAACCTGATGGTGGCCCGGCTCAGCTCCCCGAAGCTGTCCTTGGAAGGCCCAGAGCCATGGGCGGGGCTTCCCTCTGGGGTCCGGGCAGTAGTCTCGGGGCCCAAGGCGGGTGGCTGGAACTTGAGGTTGTACAAGCTGGCGATGTCCATCTGGAGAGCTGGGTGGGCAGGAGCACCAGGGCGAAGGTCAGAGCCCCTCCTGCCCCCAAGCCCCAGCTCCCTCTGGGTGTAGGCCCCAGCACAACCCTCACCTTTCAGCTGCTCCAGCACCTCGGTCTGCCCCGAGGACACCAGCACCCGGGCTTCCTGCTCCAGCTTTCCCTGCAGGTGTCTCAGGACCTCCTGCCAACAGGGCCCAGAAAAAAACAGGGCCTTGGGCATCCGAGACACCCCGCCCTGCCCGCCCTCCCCTGGGTCTAGGGCCCTGGTGCTGTCCCTGCGACCCAGCCATGCCCCCGCCAGCCCCACCTTCATGCCCGAGGTCTCCGTCTCCAGCTTGGACAGGTGGCTCGAGTTGTCCCGAAGCTCCTGCCTCAAGTGGCTGTTCTCAGCCTTCAGGGCCTCCACCTGCCGCACCAGCTGCTCGTAGGATGCCACGGAGCTCGTCATCCTCAGCTCCTGCAGCGCCTGGGGCCACAGCGCCAGAGGGCTCAGCTGGGGTCTGGGTGCACAGCCTAGGCCTGTGGACAGCCCCAAAAGTGCGCCCCTCCCACCATGGGGGTGTGGATGCCCGGCAGAGGGGCTGGCCTGGACCACTCCAGGCTGGGCCAGGGAATTGGGGGACAGACAGACAGACAGGAGATGGAGGGGCAGGCCATTCTGTGGAGTTCAGACACACCGGACGCCTGATTGGACCCCTGTGCTGACAGCTAGGCAGATGGACAGGTGGATGTGGAAGGTGCTGACAGTCTAAACCAGCAGAGGGACTAGCCAGCCGGAAGCCACAGAGCTCACAGACACACAGCCGGAGAGTTCCAGGCAGGACTCTCCCCTGCAGAAGTGCAGCCTGCCCAGAGGCGGATAGCCAGAGCGAAGGGTGGACAGACCAGCTGGCCCCGCTGGTGGACAGCAGAAGGTGCCGAAGGTCGAGGCGGGATGCGTAAGAAGGCCATGGGCAGGTGGGGGAGAGAGCCTTTGCAGCCAGACCACAGGGCAAGCTGGCCCCGGCCCTCCATGCCCATCCCACGGGCGTGGGACCTGGACCCCTGCAGGCCCACCCCCCCACCAGTGGCAGCTGCCTTCCTGGCCCGTGGCCAGCCTCAGTGGCCCCAGTGCCCCCACCGGCTCGGCCTCTGGCCGCCTGTCCTCGCTGGTCCAGCCTCCCCCTCCGTCCAGCTGCCCGGTGCCGCCTCCCACAGCGTGGCCCTGCTGCCAGCCGCCCCGCCCCCTCCGGCCCTCCCCTCTTTGTTCGCTCCCCGTCAGCGCTCGCCACCCCTCCTTCCGCCTTTGTCTGAGCAGCGCCAATGGCAATCCCCCTCCACCAGCTCCTCCTCGGGACCCTCCCCTGCCAGCCCAGCCCGTCAGCCCTGCCCACGGGGGCATCTGTGCCTCTGCCCCCGCCTGGCCGTGCCCACGGGGGCATCTGTGCCTCTGCCCCCCGCCTGGCCATGCCCGCTCATTCACTTGCCCGTTCATTCTCCCTCCTCCCACCCAGAACACCCCTGTGCCACCGCACGGGGCCCCAGCCCCAGATGTGCCGGCGGCTGCTGTGGGGCTGGCCATGTTCCCCGCCGACTCCTTCCTTGTCACGGTCTTACATCTTGGGGACCACCGTTAGGCTGTTCCCGGGGGGCGGGGGGGAACGGAAGCAATGAGGAAGTGGACAGTTGTGACTGGAACCCAGGCCTGTCCCCAAAGTGCTTGGAAGTCCAAGCAGTGCCCTAGGCAGGACCAGGCCTTGGAGTTTGCCCGTCTGAGGGGAGGCCCGGGCTGCCTGCCTGTGTCTGTGTCGAGGGCTGGTGGCAGGCTCAGGTGGGAGGCCCCAGGGCAGAAGGGCCAGCCCAGGGTGGCAGCTTCGCCCTGAAACTGGGCCCTCCCAGGCTCAGGTGGGTGTCAGCCGTGGGTCAGGCGGGGGGGGGGGCACAGAGATGGAGCCCGGGGCTGGCTCCAGCCCCCACGCCGTGCCCGACCAGCAGAAGCAGGCTGACCCCACGGCCTGCCACAGGCCCCGCGCCCTCTGCAGCCCTGACCCGTGGCTGGCTGCAGGACTCCCCTCACTCCAGCCTGGCCCTGCCCATGGACTCTCGCCCCAGCCCCAACACCCCTCTCGCTCTGCCTGCCACAGTCCACTCCTGAACAACCAGAGGGAGCTTTGAACGTCACAAACCTGAGCCACCCCTCCTGTGTACCCAAAGACCTTCACAAGCCCCTGCCCACCAGGAGACAGTCTGCTTTCTCCCTTCACTTTCACACACACACCCCCTGATTGCTGCCGTCCCATGCACAGCTTCCTCCAGGAAGCCCTCCTGCCTGCCCCTCACCTCCAGGTTGTGTCAGTTGGCCTCCTTGGGGCCTGAGACCACCAGAGGGAAAGCACCAATAACTAAGGTGGATGCAATTGTGCCACCTTCAGGCCAGGGCCGCACAGGTGCAGAAGCCAGGCCCAAAGGGGCCCATCTCATTTCTTTCATCCAAACCCCAAAGAGAAACCGACCCTCAGAGAGGTGTGGTGACGCCCCAGGGCACACAGCAGCCTGCCCACAGACGCCTGACCACCCCTTGCCGCCTCACACCGGGAGGTCCGGTTGGAACCGTGAGTGGGTGTGTGCTGGCGCAGCGCCTCCCTTGGACTCAGCCTTTCCTCCAGCTCCCACCTGGAGTAAGAGGCCGAGTCTGTGGTGCAGGCCCAGGCAGAGAAGCGGCAGGGACTCCACGCGAGGGGGATCGCGCACCCTGCCCTCCTTCTGGGACACGCACCCGCTTACTTGTAGCTGGGTTGCTGGGGCTCCTGGCCCTGGGGCCTCCTCCCTTTGCACAGCTCCGCAGGCCCTGCCAGAAATCCGGGACTGGGGTGGTCACGGGGGGTGGGCTCCGGGGCGGCAGGGTCTCAGCAGCGTGGCCAAGGGGCTCCCGGGCAGACAAAGCCTGATCCAGGCCTGGCCGGGCGATGCCACGGCTCCCTGCGCTGGGCTAGACCACCGCAAGCGGGGGAGGATGCCGGGATGCGGGATGCAGGCGCAGCAGCCAATGGCAGCACGGGAAGACGAGCTGATGCCATGGCAACAGCCAATGGCGGCCCGGGGCGGGGACCCGCGATGGCCGCGGGGCGTCGGGCCTCCACTCTGGCTTGGGGACTGCGTGTACAAGGGGTGGGGTGGGGTGGGTGATCCCCTCCCAAGGGAAGGTGGCGTCCCGGGTACCAGGACCCCAGTGTCCCCCGCACCACAGGGAGAAACAGCCTCTCAACCCTCACAGGGGCTGGATTTGCAGAATTTGAGCCAAACACCAAATCCTGGATATTATGTCAGAGTCTTGGTGTGTGTGAGGCGGGCGGCTGGGCCGTGTCCTAGGACAGGGCAGCAGCTAGCCCGGCCTCTGCGGACTGTGGGGCAGGATGGCCCTCCCCAGGGTCCTGGCTGGGGTGGGGGCGGGGCTGGGAACGGGCAGGTATGCTGAGGGGTGTCCGGGGACCCCTCCCCATTCCTGCATCAGGGCCGCAGTCTGTCACCTCCTGTGACGGTGCCTCTGCACATCTTTCCCTCCCTGCTTCTGCTCCTCCTCAGCCCGGCAGTTCTGACTTTCTATGTCTGTCCCTCCCCACACTGAATTCACCCTCAGAGACGGGAAGGAGGCAGGAGCCGGGTCTAGTCACCCGTCCCCAGCTGTGTCTGACCCTCCGTGTGTCCCTGGAAGCTACCTGAGGATTCAACGCCAGAGCCAGACCCGCAGCTTCGGCGCGGTCCTTCCTAGCAGGGACACCTCTCACAGGAGAAAGGCGGCTGGCTCCAGAAGCCATGGGTTTGGGCACCAGGGGAACCACGGGCCTCTCATCCCTCAGTTCTCTGTGACGTGGGAAGGAGCCCAGGGGTGACAGGCAGGGGGTGCTCTGCACCTTTACAGGCTGCCGCAACCAAGGGCGCCGGGGAGCCCCTGCCTGCCCTGCCACGGGCCAGCAGCTCCAGGAGCCAAGCAGACCCAGGCCAGGGGCCCGGCAGCCTCCAGAGCTGGACACGGCTGTCCCAGATGGTTGGGTTTTGGCAGGGCATGCACTGGGCAGAGGGGCTCTTTCTGGAGGCTGGGCAGACTGCCCTGAGAAGGGACTGGGGCAAGAGTTGGCCAGCTGGTGGGGGTGGGGGAAGGCCCCAGGCTGGGGAAGGTCAGTGCCCGTTCAGGGGATGGGTAAGTGCTTTTGGAGCCACAGAGTGGTGGGGCAGTGGGGCCTGACCAGGGCCAGCCATGGAGGCTTGAGAGCAGGGAGTCTCCTGGGTGACCATGAGGGACCCAGGAGGCCATGACAGAGCTGGGCCAGGCTGGAGTCAGGCGAGTGCAGACACAGAACCAAGGGCCCTGGCTTCAGGGCTGCACCTTGGACGCATCTGTCTCTCCTTTGTCCAGGACTGAGGATTGGATCCAGGGGCACTCGACCACTGGCCACATCCCCAGCCCTTAAAAAAAGAGTCCCCCCCCCATACCGGGGATTGAACTCGGGGGCACTCGACCACTGGGCCACATCCCCAGTCCTTAAAAAAAGGTTTTTTTTTTTTTGTTTTTTGGTACCAGGGATTGAACTCAGGGGCACTCGACCACTGGGTCACATCCCCAGACCTTTTTTGTATTTTATTTAGAGGCAGGGTCTCACTGAGTGGCTAAGTGCCTCGCCATTGCTGAGGCTGGCTTTGAACTTGCGATCCTCCTGTCTCAGCCTCCCAAGTGCTGGGATTACAGGCGTGCGCCACCGCGCCCGGCTTTTTTTTTTTTTTTTTTTTTTTTAATCTTGAGATAGGGGTGCTGGGGCTGGGGCTCAGCAGTAGAGCGCTCGCCTAGCACGTGTGTGGTTCAATCCTCAGCACCACGTAAAGATAAAGATGTTGTGTACGACTAAAACAAATAAATATTAAAAAATAATCTTGAGGGCTGGGCTATGGCTCAGCCTCAGCCGTAGAGCACTCGTCTCACATGTGTGAGGCCCTGGGTTCGATCCTCAGCACCACATAAATAAAATAAAGGTACTGTGTCCATCTACAACTAAAAAAAATAATAATTTAAAAAAATCTTCAGATAGGGTTTTGCCAAGATGTTTGGGCTGTCTGCCAGCTTGTGACCTTCCTGCCTCAGCCTCCTGAGTCGTCAGGACTGCAGGTGTGCGCCACTGTGCCAGCTCATGTCACAGTCTTGTCTGCGGGGAGACAAGTCCCACCTCCTCTACCCGGTCTCAGGTGTCACAGCTCCCCAAGGCTCTCCCAAGTAGAGGATGGTGGTGAGGTCCAGTGGCCAGTGGTGGGACCCTGAGGCTGGGGCTGGTAGAGCTCCCGCAGCCCTGGCCTCCGTCCCCCTTCGGGTGTGCCCGGGGCCTGGAGGCTGATGGTGTTCAGGCTGAGGGAACGCAGAGGCTGAGGCCCTAAGGCAAGGTGCTTTGGGCCCTGAATCTTTAGAACACCCTCCCACAATCCTTGGCCCTGTGGATCTTGAGCCATAGCCAGAGGTGGGCATCCTTGGACACTTTAGAACCACAAGAGCCTTGGGACCCCCACGGTCCCCAGGGATTTCAGGCCCAATGGCTGTGGGAGAAGAGAAGACCCCCGCTGCACGGTGTGTGTGACTGGGGCACCTGTTTCCAGGCTCTCTCCCTAGTGCTTGTAGGGCTGAGGGAAATTTCCCCCCCCACCCCTGGGCCCCCAACTAGTGACCCCAGTCTGGGACACTGCAGGGGTTGTCTCAGAGTGTCATGGGGCTCTCGAGTCTGAACTCGGACTGTCCCTGTCCCTTTGGTGCCTAGTACCCCCCCATCTCCTCTGTGCCAGGAACTGGGAACAGGGTGCCGAGTAGGGGCGGAGGGAGGGCATCAGCAAGCACAGGGACGCCTGCGGGATGACAGGACAGGGCCCTGACCAGTGATGAGGGAGCTGCCCTGGAGCGGGCCAGCCGGCCGAGGCGCCTCTGACACCGGACCTGGCTGGTGGTCTCTCCCAGGGACGAGCCTGCCATCGCGCAACTCGGTCAGCACCGCGGACAGCTCCCGGGACCCTGTCCTCTGCCGGGTCAGCGCCGCCCTCAGCCCCGGCCTTGCTCGAGGCACATGACCTTGGGCTCACTGCTGTCCCCCAGCCTCAGTTTCCCTCAGACGGGGATGGTAAGCCGCAGGACTCAGAACCACTACGGGCCGCAGCCTCGGCCCGGGGGACGGAACGCTCCGGACGTCGGCGTTGGAGCAGGTCCCGCGGGCCCAAGTTCGGCGCCCGGGGGAAACTGAGGACCAGGGAGGTGCCGGGCGTGGCCGAGCCCCTGCGTCCTGCGCCCGCGAGTCCACACCGCGTGCCCGCCGCGGCGCCCCGTGGGCCCCTCTCCGCGCGCGGGTGCGCGCAGTGGGGAGGGGTCGGGGTCTCCCTGGGGCTGAGGGGCTGGGCCCCGCCGGGCCTGCGCTTGCGCAGATCGGGCTGGGGGTTCCCTGCAGTGCAGGGGAGGGGCTCCCAGCGGCGCGAACTCCGCTGCGGTGTCCCTGGCAACCGTCTCCTGGGCAACTGCGCCAGACCCCCGACCCACCAAGCCCCCGAGCGCTGGTCGATTGGCCCCTCGCTGCCCGGGCTGCAGTTCCGCAGTTCGGACCCCACCCTGGCCGCGCCCGGGACAGGACCCTCGCACCCGGCCCGGACCCCGCACCCTACCTGGTCCCCAAAGAAGGCCGAGTGCAGCAGGCCCAGGAGCCCCAGGAGCCCCATGGAGCCGCGGCCGTCTCGGACAGCGCGCACCCGCCCCTCGGCAGCAAGTGGGGGCGGGGGCCGGCCGGAGCCCTGCGCCTGCGCGAGGCAGGGCCCGGGAGGGGTCACTCGGAGGGGACAGGGCGGGGCTCCTCTGAAAGGCAGCTGTAGGAGGGGGTCCAGTGAGCTCTGGGGTACCTCCTGAGGCTGGGTTGTCTAGAGACCTCAGGATGGACGATGAGAGGGTGGGGACCCTCTTGGGCAGAGGGGGCAGGGGCAGGGTCCAGTGGGGGTGGGGGACCCTGAAGTGTTGAGGGGCCAGGGACCGGAGGGGTCAGGGAGGAGGGCTTCCATGGCGCCTGGAGGTCTTGGAAGGGGCAGAGGGAGGAGCCTCCTGTGGCTTACCACTGCCGGGGACAATGACCAGGCAAAAGCTTGGGCAGTTCTGAAATTCGCCCAGGCCCTGACCGTTGCTCAAGCTCATTAGTCATTCGGCCAACATTTGCTGTGCACCAACTGTTTGCCAGGCTGGGAAAACCGGGCGCTGGGTATGGAGACAGCCTGCGGACTGGAGAGACACAGGTAGAGAAATATCTAGTCACTTAACTATCCAGCACCCTCTGTGCCAGCTGGGTGGCACAGGCCTGTCATCCCAGCGTGCAGGGACACAGCCAATGGTGCAGCGCCCAGGTTCAGTCCCCAGTACTGGGAGGAGGAAGGAGAACAGAACCCCACCTGGGCAGGTCAAGACGCCTGCCCAGGGAGGCGGGCAACAAGGGGACAGTGTGCTGGCTACTGGCGAGCGCCAGGGAGAAAAACAGGGGTGGGGTAGGGGCGGGGAGGGCCTGAGCAGAGCAGCAGGGCCCACCGGGACGTCAGGAGCAGGGAAGGGGCTCGGGCTGGGCACGGGGTGCTGGGGCTTTGGGCTCTTTTATTCTGGCAGCGTGGGAATGAAGCCCGGGCTCAGGCATGCCAGGCAGCTGCCTGCCACTGAGCGCGAACGGAGGGAAGCAGCAGCCAGGGCTGTGGACGGAGCTGCAAGACGGGGCGCAGGTACGCAGGTCCAGGCTCCCCAGGAGAAAGGGTGCAGGGGTAGAGAAGAGGGGAGGGCTCGGAGGGCACACTTCTGGAACAGCTCTCGGGAAAGCCAGCCTCGCAGGGCAGGGAGCAAGGACAGGCCCTGCAGGCCCTGCCTGGAGCCCGTGGGGGGCATCCCAGGCCGTGCGTGAAGTCCAGGGAGAAGCTTCAGGCTGAAGTCAACACACGTCCTGCATGAGGAGTGACCTGCCTGGGACCGGGGCGGGGTGTGGAGGCCTCAGCTCCAGCCAAGGCTCACCTGTGCCGAGTTGGAGGTGCTCTGCGCCGAGGCCTGGGTGCAGTCAAGAGGGTTCCCGGCAGGAATGCCACCTAGAGGGGGCACAAGCCGCCCCAGGACACTCCATTCCCAGCGGGTTTTTGGGCAGCAAGGATGGCGGTGTCACCATAGGTAAGCACTGAGTCATGCCCAGACCAACAGGACGCTTCCCAAACCAACCCAAGGACTACATGGTGACCCGCTGGAGAGCCTCCAGGCCAGCCTGCAAGGTTCTTGGGCCCTGGAGGGTCTGTAGGGACCCAATATGCTTCTGTCCCCATCTTCAGTAGTGTGGACAGGGATGGCCTCTTGGTGCAGTGGACTGCCACGAACCAGTGGAACTGTGACCTCCACAGGGAGCCCCTGGACCTGTCCCCAAGTGCTGCCCCCGTCCATAGGTAGACACCATTTATTCCTGCAGGGAAGCCTGGTTGGCTCAAAAGACCTGGCCACACACAACTTCTAATTCTCAGGGTTTCTAAAAAGAAAATGGACTCCTAGGACTGAGTGGCATGAGCAGGACCAGGGCTGGATCCCCAGAAGCACAAAACGCCAACCAGCTTCCAGAAGTCGTGCTGGAGCAGGGTGCCTTACTGCCCGCCCTGCCACGCCTGCAATCCCAGCACGTGGGAGGCGGAGGCAGGAGGATGGAGAGTTCAAAGCCAGCCTCAGCAATGGCGAGGCACTTGGCAACTCAGTGAGACCCTGTCTCTAATAAAATACAAAAAAGGGCTGGGGATGTGGCCCAGTGGTCGAGTGCCTCAGTTTCGTCCCCATACCAAACAAAACAACGACGACAAAATATCCCAGTGCTGGGTGTGGTGGCCTGCAGTACCAGCAGTTCTGGAGGCTTAGGAAGGAGGATCACAACCTAAGATGAGCCTCAGCAACTTGGAGCCTGTCTCAGAAGGACTGGCTCAGTGATAAAACTCCCTGGGTTCAATCCCAGTACCTCTGAAGAGGCTCAATTAAAAAACTCCACAGCCCTCTCCTACTCAGGGGACCCACTGCAGGTGAGCGCAGCTAGGTCACTTCATCACAGGGCCTTCCTTGCTCAGGTGTGGCCAGCACACTGGCAGGTGGGACTGTGCTCTTGGTCCACAAGAGCATTTCTATTCAGTCTAGGAGGCCGCCAAGCACAAGACCCTCATCTTCTCACCACCTGTGGGCTCCTTCCTGGTGCCCACCCCCTTTCCAGGGACCTGGCCTCCAGAGGACACACGGGGCTGCGTCTTGAGGCCTCATCCCGCCAACACGGTCTTCCCACCAGTGTCAAGAAGAGCTCTCAGAGCAAGGCCCTACACCACCTCTGCCCTTCAGTCTGCTCCACTCCCAACCAAGAGTGCAGCAGCGAACCATGCTGAGGCCGAGATGGGTGACGGGCCCTTGCCACCCGGGTGGTCTGCCCAAGTTGTAGGCCTGTCTAACTGTGGCCGCCTGGACTGCTCTGCGGGCCACTTGTGGGGCACCAAGGCCACTACATCCTCCCTACTTTCTTACTTCCACTTGCTCAGGCAAGGCCCGAGCAGCCCAGCCTCTCCACACCACCAGCCCAGCCACGTGGAGGTCCCGCCAGAGCCCTGCCCGCTATGCTCAGCGCCTCACTGCTGTGCCCCACCCCGAGTCCCATCACGAATGTGCCGGGCATGGCCTGGACGTCACAGGGATGGTGTGATCCTAGTCTGACCCGGGCCCCCAGAGGGACAGACACAGCACCAAGAGCCGCTGCCCCTGCAGAACCACCCCACGTGGAGGGCCGAGTCTGGCTGGGACGTGGGTGGGATCGTTCCAACCGGCACTCCTGGTTCCCTGGCCCCCTCGCCCAAGCCGGGGAGCTCGGCTGTGCTGTCGAGGCAGCGCGGCACACACTGCCCACACCCGCCCGGTCCTCCACGCCCAACCCCAGCCACATCACGAGTCCGCACCCGAGGCCCCTGCTGGAGGAGCCCGCGGGGCCTCCCGACGCCAGGCACTCAAGGAGCAGCGCACGGGGGACGGGAGGTGTGCCTTTATTGCCCGGGCAGGCTACTTGAGGGGGATGAAGCGGGACGAGTGCGTGGCCCCGATGCCAGGCCGGCCGTGCTTCACGGGCTTGTAGGTGATGGAGAACTCGCCCAGGTAGTGTCCGATCATCTCGGGCTGCGGGGGCGAGAGCAGGCGAGTTAGGGTCCGCGGCGGGCAGCGGCCCGCCCCCACCCGGCGCCCGCACACACCTTGATCTCCACCTGGTTGAAGGTCTTGCCGTTGTAGACGCCCACCATGCTGCCCACCATCTCGGGCAGGATGATCATGTCCCGCAGGTGCGTCTTCACCACCTCCGGCTTCTCCATGGGGGGCGCCTCCTTCTTGGCCTTGCGCAGGCGCTTCAGCAGCGAGTGCTGCTTCCGCCGCAGGCCCCGGTTCAGCCGCCGCCGCTGGCGGGCGCTGTACAGCTGCATCAGCTGCTCGCTGCGGGAGGGCGGCCGGCGTGAACGACCGCGGGAGCAGGCCGTCTCGCTGCCAGCAGCCTCGCGGGGCCCACGGGGCCGCCGGTGCCCCCGGCCACCCCTGCCCGTCCGTGCGCACGCTGTCCGCGCGCCCATGCCCACCCGGGCCCCTCCAGCCAGCCGTCCCCCGCCGGCCCCTTACTAGGACATGTCCAGCAGCTGGTCGAGGTCCACGCCGCGGTAGGTGAACTTGCGGAAGGTCCGCTTCTTCTTCTGCTCCACTTCCGCCTGCGCGGGCACGGGCCGGGGGTGAGTCGGGGCTCGAGACCCACCCCGCGGCCCCACGAACGCGCCCACCGGCCGCCAGGGCCCGGTACGGAAGCCCGCGGGGACACGCTTGTGCCGGGCCGCCAGCGCTCGGCCGGGACATGGAGGCCCGCGGGGCCTTCCGCGCCGAGTGGTCCGCACAAATCGACACTGCCCCGCACCCCCACCCGCGGCCCTGGAGGCCTGGAGCGGGCCGTGACAGCGTGGCGGCGCATGACCCCGGCACCCGCGGGACGGCAGAGGACGGATGAAGTCGGATAGGGTCCCTCAGGCTCCGGGACGAACAGCACTCACCATCTTGCCGGCTCTGTAGAAAAGACCTCCCACACGCCCCCGCGCAGATATCGCGAGGCCGTCTCGGCCCCGCCTCTCGGCCGTGCGCGCACTTCCGCCTTCCAGCGGCAGACATCGCCCCCTGCTGTCCGGAGGGCGGAACACCCGCTACGGGCGACACGGGGTCGCCGCCTTGAGCCTGAGTAGCCCTTTCCAAAACGCTGGTCTTTTTTTTTTCTTCTTTTTTTTTAATATTCATTTATTTGCCTTAGGTGTACACAATGCGTTTGTTTGTACGCGGTGCTGAGGATCGAACCGGCCGCGCACGTGCTGGGCGGGCGCTCCGCCGCTGAGCCCCAGCCCCGCCCACGCTGGTCTCTGGGACCCCAGGTGCGTGCTCTGGGATCTGCACAATAGGATCCATGCCAGAAGCATGCAGCGCCTATTGTTTTCGAACAGGTGTGGTTTAGGGGTTCAGGGACCAGGGGGTGCAGGAGGCACGTGGCGTGGACATTGTACCCGTCAGCTGAGAGAATGAGGAGCGACTGGCTCTGGCCTCCTGGAAGAAACCACTCAGGCTCTAATAAATATGTTCTCGGACGCCTCTACTCCCAGCTACTGGGGAGGCCCAGGAATTGGGGGCTGAAGAAAGGAAGTGGGGGTGGGGAGAGAAGACACACAAAATAAGGGGAGGAGAGAGTAGAGATAAGCAGGAGCAAAGTTTCTGTCTCGCTGCATTTTTTTTTTTTTTTGGACCGGGTTTAAACCCAGGAGTGCTTAACCCCTGAGCCACATCCCCAGCCATTTTTAGATATTTTATCTAGAGACAGGGTCTCGCCCGGTTGCTTAAGGCCTCCTTAAATTTCTGAGGCTGGCTTTGAACTCCCAATCTTCCTGCCTTAGCCCCCAAAGCAGCTGGCATTACAGGTGTGTGCCACCGTGCCTGGCTTTCACTGGATTTGGGACTGTGAATTTTTTGGTACTGGGACTGAACCCGAAGGTGCTCTAGCCATCAGCCGCGTCGCCAGCCCGTGTGTTGGCGCTGATGTCATTTTGGTGCTTGGGGTTGAGCCCTGGGGTGCTTTACCACTGAGCTACATCTCCAGTCCTTTTTACTTTTTGAAACAGGGTCTTGCAAAATTGCCTACGCTGGCCTTGGACGTGGTTCTCCTTCCTCAGCGTGCCCACGAGGCCAGGCTTGTTGGTGTGCGTTTGAAGGCTGGGTGTATTCCCAAAAGTGTCAGAGCTGAGATCTGACCGGGTACTTCAGCACCCGCATCACGGCAGCACAACACAGCCCAGATGTGGGCACCACCCACCCAGGCTTCCTAAGTGGGTGAATGGACACACAGCGTGGGACATGCACACCTGCAGTGTCCCTTGGCCACGAGCAGAGGTGAGGTGACACGCTGCAGTGTGGATGGAGCCTGGAGGGCTTCATGCTCTGTGAGAGCCAGGGTGACTCCAGGACAGGCGAGTCTCTGAGGTGGGTCTGTGGGTGCAGGGCTGGGAGGAGCCGGGAAGGCAGCGTTCAGGAGGAGGTTTCAGTTTGAGAAGATGAGAAGGTTTAGAGAGGGACGGTGGTGACAGGTGTACAGTGCCAGAAATGTGGTTAATGCCATATTACTGTGCACCCACAATGGCTAAGAGGATGGGCTGGAGGTGTAGCGCGAGGCTCAGTCTGATCTCTAGCACCACACACACAGAATAAAGATGGTGAATGTCACGTGTGCTTTACTGATGGGGCAGCGGGGCGGGCGGTACTGGGGCTTGATCCACGCGCACTCTGTGAGATGCATCCCCTAAACTTTTTCAACTTTGAGACAGGGTCTCGCTAAGTTGCCCAGGCTTGTCTTGAACTTGTGATCCTTCTGCCTCGGTCTCCCAAGCTGCTGGGATGAGGCGCACCTGCGTATCTATACACCTCAGTGGTGAGCCCCAGAGCACCCACTAAGCCAATCACTCATGACCACGTGGAAGGAAGCATTAACTGAGGAAAGCAGGAACAAAAGGCCAAGGGAAGTGGCAGGTGTGACTCCATCCATGACAATGCTGGAGGCAAGAAGCCTGCTGGGAGGGAGGTGTTCCCAAACAGGGCAGTGCAAAGGCCCAGGGGTAGGAACAACTTGGCTACTGCTCTGAGAAAAGTCAATGCCTAGGGCAGCAGAGGCAAGGAACTGGGAGTCTAGTGGCCCCCACTTGAGCCACAGCGTCAAGTGTGTGGAGGAAGATGCCAGCTCCAGGCCTTTGGCTGGGTTCCTGGCCTGCACAAGCCTCCCTGAGTCCTGGCTGGGGGAGCCTGCAACTCTGCCCCCTGTGGGGCCAGGGTCCAGCTACACAGGAGCACAGGGCCTGGGTAGGGACTGCAGGAGCTGCACTGTCACCACCCTGGGGCTCTCTTGGCAGATTAAAAGCCTGCTTTTTTTTTTTGTACTGGGGATTGAACTGGGTGGAGGGTTACTCGACCACTGGGCCACACCCCAGAACTTTTTTGTATTTTATTAGAGACAGGGTCTCACTGAGTTGCTAAGTGCTTCACCATTGCTGACGCTGGCTTTGAACTTGCGATCCTCCTGCCTCAGCCTCCCAAGTGTTGGGGTTACAGGCGTGGCCACCACTCCGGGTGCCTGCTTTTTTTTTTTAATATTTATTTATTTGCTTTAGTTGTACACAATGCGTTTTTACTTTTACGTGGTGCTGAGGATCGAACCCTGGCTGCACACGTGCTAGGCAAGCGCTCTACCGCTGAGCCATATCCCCAGCCCGCCTGCTGACTTTTTTTTTTTTTTTTTTTTGTGGTACCGGGGATTGAACTCAGGGGCACTCGACCACTGGGCCACATCCCCAGCCCTTTTGTGTATTTTATTTGGAGACAGGGTCTCACTGAGTTGCTAAGTGCCTCGCCATTGCTGAGGCTGGCTTTGAACTCGTGATCCTCCTGCCTCAGCCTCCCAAAGTGCTGGGATTACAGGCGTGCGCCACCGCGCCCGGCGCCTGCTGACTTTTTGACACCACTTTCTTGCTAAGGGACTTGAACTCTTGGGGAATTCAATGGAAGGCACCCCCCCCAACACAGACACACACACACACACACACACACACACACACACACGATTCCAGGTGGTGTAGACAGAGGGCCAGGCACGTGTGGGGGCTGGTTCAGTGGGCAGCTGCCCTAGAGAATCAGGGTCACTTCAAGCTAGCTGAATTTTCCCTGCCCCCAAAACTGAGTTGGGGATGAGGGCTTCTGGCCATCTATGTCATTTCTGTAGGCACCCAGTGTTAGGATTGTTTCCCCCCCACCCCATATGGGGGACGCTCTACAACTGAGCCACACCCCCAGCCCTTACTTTTGCTGAGACAGGGCCTCACCAAATCGCCCAGGCTTGCTCTGAACTTTGGACTCTCCTGCCTCAGTTTCCTGAATCACTGGGATGACAGGCGCAGGGCACCACAACCCCCTTGTTATGCAGGCCCCCAAAGGCAACAACCCCATCAGTAGCCAGAACTTATGGATGTCACTTGCCATGGCCAAAGAGGAGATAAACAAAAATTCAAGGCGGGGAGATGGCTCCTGACCTAAGCTGCGCAGGCCCAGCCCCAGGCTCCTGGTGTGAAGTGGGTGCCAGGAACCCCAGGGCCCAAGGCCCACACTGGGACAACAGATCCCTGCGTTGGCCTCTCTGCCCACCAAGTCCACGAGGAGGCCAGAGGCTAGGGCCCAGGCCAAGGCTGGTCTGGGCTCCAGATCTTTCCCAGACACAGGAAGAAGGAGGCGCAGGCGATGGAGAAAGAAAGCACACGACCTGGGTTGCTAATCCAAACGCACTTCTCTTTATTCAAACCAGGGTCAAACTGGTCAATGGGAAACGCCCTAAAGCCATGTGCCCAGGGAGGTGGGCTTCCAGCAAGGTGGCAACTGCTGCACAGGGTCCAGGCTGCGGAAGTCAGTGCTGCCACGCGGCCAGCCAAGAGCGACCCACCTCCACAGCGCACTGCAGATGCTACCAGGCAGGCGGCCGACAAAAGCAAGGAGTAAACAAAAAACAAAAACACACTCAGTAGATTTCTTTAGCTCCCAGAGTTTCTGGACCAACAAGTCCCAACCCCCAAGCCAGGAGCGAGGGGACCTAAAAATACCCCCCTCCCACCAGTGCCGACCGAACCCTGTTTTTAAATTAAAAAATAAGCCAGTATACATTGTAGAAAATTTCTCTTAAAAATCTCACAATTTGTAAATGTATATTTTTTTTCTTTAACATAAAAGTTTACAATATACGGTAAAACAAAAAGGCTCAGGAAAATAATTTCAAAAAAAAAAAAAAAAGAAGAAGAAGAAAAAGAAACCTGAAGTTTTTAATTAAAGCTGAAGACATTTTTTTAAACCCTGTTGTTGAACCAGTGACTTTTTTTTTATTGTGCTGATGGGTCAGAGAAAGAAATATATTTAAAAACTTCAGTCCAGTCACCCACAGCCAGCTCCGAAGCCTCTGCCCTCCCCCCTCCCCCCAGGTTGTGATTGTCACAGTCCACGAGTCTCCAATCCTGGTCTCGGCTGGGGCGGGTTGTGTGGCGCTGCAGTTAGCGTCGGTAGGGGTGGAATCCTTGCACGTTGTGGTTCTGACCTCGCCCAAAGCCACTGCCACCGGCAGGGGGCCCCCCCCGACCCTGGCACTGAGGGGCCCCCGTAGGAAGGGGGCTGCTGGCTGGGGTCGGAGAAGCCCTGTCCAAAGCCGCTCAAGTCCTGCCCGTAACCTGCTGGGGGAGAGAGGGGTCAGCTCAAGGTGCTGCAGCCCAACCTGCTTGCTCCACCTCTGAGCAACTCTGCTCCACGCGAGGAAGGGCGACGACGTCTGCCCCCACAGGGTGGGGGCACCCTGGCAGGGACACAAAACCAGGCAGTTTTTATCCTTCAAGACCACGTGAGCAGGACCCACAGAGGGAAAAGCAGCTTTCAGATCCTTCATGGGTCTGCTGACCCACCCCACTTCTACCTTGGCCTCACCCCACACACCTGGAGGTCGGGGCAGGTGTGTGGGTAGGTGGATCTGGGACACACTGGAGACCCAGGACTTCTACACTTTGCTTACACATGCAGCACACGGTCTCCGGGACCTAAAATGCCAGACAGCCCTCGCCTCCCCTGTGGGGCTGTCCCCACATCCCACACCCACACAGTCCTCCTTCAGGGCGGCCAGGAGCCCAGAGCTGCAGACTAACTTGGCAGTTTAGGCCTCAACGAGAGCCTGACGCACCCACACTAGTGGCCTCAGGGGTGTGGGAGGGAAAAGGGATGCACCGTCCCCAAGCCAAGGAGATGGGCCCTGCTCCTCCCACCCCACCACAGACCTTGGAAGACCCAGCCAGGCCCTCTGGGTTCCAAACAGGCGTGCACATGGACACAGGTGGGCCCTCTGGCTCTGGGTCCTCCTGGGGCCAGCTGTGGTCAGTTGAGATGCTCAAACTGGCAAGGGGCCCTTCCAAGTATCCACCCCCACCCAGGATGGTAAAGGAAGCCGTATCTGCTTCCCAGGTGCAGGCAGGTGAGAGGACCGTGTAGAAAGAGGCGGCACCTACCTAGGCCACATCACTGCTCAGCCTGACCATAAGAGTGTAAACAAAGAATGGGCCCGAAGCCCGACGGGTCTCGAGAATAGGTACCCAGGCCTGGCGAGAGACGAGACCAGGGTGACTAACCCACTGCAGCCCGGCAAGGAGCGAGCGAGCGGCAGACACGCACACTTGCACACCCCACGGGTGCTTCGTGCTCCCCCTGCAGCTGTGACACATCAGGGCCTCGTGGTGGGCCAAGAACCAGCGCTGACAGGGAGTGAAGGCAGGTGGGGCCCTCCAGAGCCCTTCCAGGTGGCCAGTGCCTCAGAGCATACCGCTCCAGCTCAGTCCAGGCTGAGAAGCCAAGGGAGCACCTTCACAGGTGCCCTGGACGGCAGGCCTCCTCGGGGCCTGAGCTCATACCACCTTGGGATGCACCGTGCGAATGTCCTCAGGAGCCCACGGTGAGCAGAGCTCCTCCATGGGGTCACTGCACCAACCAGACCAGGCTGGTCTTGGCACTGAGCTCGTGCAGGGAGAAAGCGAAAGAAACACAGACCAAGTCCTGTCTTGACCCAGTGTCCTCCCCTGAAGCCACCCACAGAGTGACAAGCCAAGGAGTCCAACACAATGCCTCTGTCCAAGCCAGGGCCTGCTACTGACTCCAGCCTGCTCCTGGCATGGGGTCTGCACTGCAGGGGACTAATGACACACCAGAAACACATGATCATGGGGCAGAGGGCCTGGAGAGCCCTGACCAATGACCTCTAGCAAGGACACAGGAGAGCCTCAAGCCCAGATGATGATCACAACATCCACGCCATCTTCCTGTGACCCCAGGAGGCACCTCCCCCTGGCCTCCTGCTGTGGGACCACCACCTTTCTTGACTGACAGGTTCCCATCCCAAGTCCTGCCAGGCCCAGCTGCGGCCAGCAGTTCTCCAGCAGCCTCCGCACACGGCTCTCGGCCCTGCTGCCGCTTCCTCCAGGAGTGCCGGTGGGAAACGCGGGAGGGAAGAAGACCCGCACGGGGCTGGGGGCGCACAGACCACTCACCATACTGACTGTAGGGGAAGTCGGGCTGGGCCGCAGGGGGTTTGCTCATGTCTGGGGCGGCCTGAGATGGAGGTGGTGGGAAGGCCAGTGGAGCTGCCCCAGGAGTGGCAGGAGGAGGAGGGACCCCGGGAGGGGCAAACTGATCTGGCGGTGGGGGTGGAGGCCCATAGCCAAAACCTGCAGACAGAGGAGAGAAGGCACAAGGCATGAGGCAGGCAACAGGGTCAGCTGGACGGAGGCCACAGAGCAGCCCTAGTACCTGCCAGATGGGATCTCCACCAAGACCTCGGAAGGGACTGTGGACCCTTGCTCCTGGGCCACGACCCTAAGGAACGAGGACTGCCAAGGTGCTGATGGTGTGACCCCGGACAGAGTGCTAAGCAGGAGTCCAAGCAGCGAGGACTCCCACAGAAGACCTTTTTCTAAAAAGGACAGACAGCTACTGCCCAACACAGCTGGACACAGCTTTGGGAAGGTAAGTCATCTGAGCCGTCTCAAAGGTGGGGTCAACGGCAGCTCTCAGAACAGAGCAAAGAGTGGAGATGTGACTGACTTCACACCTACATCCTTGATTTACAAAGCCAAGTATATGGGAGAACCAACTAAGAACTTAAGTTTTATACCTCAAATACCCCTCTCACCACTTCTCTTTTATTTTTTTTTTTAAGCCAAGTAGATGAACCCAGGGATGCTTAACCACTGAGCCCACCAGCCTTGTTAATTTTTATTTATTTATTTATTTATTTATTTATTTATTTATTTATTTATTTATTGAGGCAGGGTCTGGATAAATTGCTGAGGCTGGCTTTGAACTCACGATCCTCCTGCTTCAGCCTCCTGAGTTGCTGGGATTATAGGAGTGTACCACCGTGCAAGGCTTCCCTCACTTCTAAATAAAAAAACAATGGAGGCAGTCCAGACACCTGCCTCCCGAGGAGTGACGAATGAGAGCAAGCCAGGTGCAAGGGTCAGCTCCTGCATGAACCCAAGCAAGGGTCAGCTCCTGCATGAACCCGAGCAAGGGTCAGCTCCTGCATGAACCCGTCTCCTTCAGTGCCACGAGCGGCTCAAGGCCGCAGAAGCCACCTGTGCTCTACACCCAAACAGGGGTGGGGGCAAGTGCATGACCAGTGCCACACGAAGCACAGGCCTACTCTGTGCTCCCCCCCCCAGCGTCAGCTCTGATAGGAGGGGACCCTCCCAAGAGGGGCCCAGCCAAAACTTACTGAACTGTGGTGGGGCACCATAGCCTTGTGGGAAGCCCTGAGGAGGGGGGAAGCCGCCAGGAGGGGTGGACACGATGTAGGAGGTGAACGGAGGGGGCGGTGGGGGGGCTCCTCTTCCCGCAGGGGGTGGTCCGTAGCCACCTGGAACACACAGCGCAGGGTGAAGGGCAAAGAGCGTCAGACACAGACCCCTGGCCACAGCCCAGACCCAGGCCCACCAGGGCCTGCAGCGGGCCCCTCCCCTTCTTCCTCACCAGGAGAGGAAGTAAAGGAAATGATCTCCAGGGCCAGAGACACTGACAATGGCTTTACCGGCCACAGACAAGACCAGACGTGAGCTCTGAGGGTCGGCCTAGGGTTTCGGATTCTGCTCTTTCCCTTTCTCTAAACACAAGGACTCACCAATTGCCTGTCCTGCTGGCACCCACATTCCTAGACGAGAAAACAGAAGAGAAGGGTTGGTGCCGAGTCCTCCCAGTATTTGATGCCACATAGTTGTCATGAACAGGCGCCACAGACGGGCTGACCCCAGGCCCCTCCTGAGGCTCAGAGCCCAGGGACATGGGTGGCACCAGCTGAAGCCTGTCTCCTGGGTCCTCAACTTAGACCCCTGATCAGTGTGCCTCCCAAGTGCCTCTCCACTGGCACCCTACCACCTGGTGGCACTGTCTGCTGACTGGGTACAGGAGGACATCCCAGCTCCAAAGCAGCACACCAGAGGATGCCTCCATGACCTCTGAGCATTGAAGAACATGGGACAGTCCCCACGGCAATCTGCACGCCTGGGCATAAGAAATGGTTTCTCTGGCTGGGACTGGGGCTCAGTAGTAGAGCACTTGCCTGGCTTGCCCAAGGCCCTGGGTTCCATCCCAGTACCACACATGCGCATCTCTCTCTCTCTCACACACACACACACACACACACGAAATTAAAAAAGAAAAAAAGAAAAGAAAGATTTGCCTATTCCATCTCGTTTCCAACAGGGAGAGTTCCCAAAGAAACTCTCAGGTCAAACAGAAATGTCTGAGAAGGACAGAGGGAAACCCACAGGCTCAAGGTGTGGATGAGACACACACAGAATCCTGATGCCATGGCTCAGAGAACAAGGTCCCCCAGGCAGGCACGTGTAAGCACCCTTGCTCAACACCTCCTGCAAACTATGGGCAGCACCAGCTGCAGGTAGGCCCTGGGGTGGAGGGCACACAGCTTGGCAGAGGTGAGAGCAAATGCAAAGACCCGCATCTGGCAGGTTTTCATGGTGCCCCTGGAGGTGCTGCCCAACAGGCCACACTGCAGGCAGCAAAGGACTCTTCACACCAAGTAGGCCACATCTGACCCTCTGTGACTGCCGACTCAGATCCGCCACAACCCTTCCTACAGCCCTGAACGTGGGCAACGAGACAAGGAATCGCAAAACAGATACTCCAAGGATAGGAAGACCCACCTGCCCAAACTACAAGCAGCACCTAAGCCACAGTCAACTACACCACCAAGGGTCAGAAAGATTGCAGAGCCATCGGTGCCCTCCCGATTGTGACTGTACCTATGCCTGCACCTCGGCAGGGGTTTCTGGAACAGCTGCTCAGAACATGTGGCACTAACAGTGGGTGGTGTAGGGGGAGCTCTCACACTTTGGCAAGCCCTGCCAGTACCCAGGGAGCAACAGCTGCTCTGACCCCACCAGGTGGCTGCATGAAGCCAAGGCCCAGGGGACCCATGGCCCTCTAGGCAACGTAACAGGAGCCAGTCGGTCCTTGAGCCCAGGTCTGTTTCCTTCAGGGCCCCCAGAGCCTTACCTTGTGGGCCGTATCCTTGCTGCCACGTGGGTGGGGGCTGGCCTGCCCAGCCGTTCGCGGCATTGGGCACGACACGGCTCCCCCACTGGCTGGCACCTGGCTGTCCGGGCGCTTGGCTCTTGCTGTCCCGAGGCTCAGCCCGCTTAACTTCCACCTAAACAAACCAAGCTGTGGTTTAGGGAGAAGCTACAGCCCAGCGCCCCTTCCCTTCAGACACACCCTCAGTAACTTACAACTACACTTAGCATCTTACAACTTAAGACTAAGCACTTAACTATAAACCTTATTTAGGCCAGTACTTTTTTTTTCTTAAAAAATTTTTTTCCTCTTTAATTTTTTTGTTTAAAAAAATGTTTCTCAGGTACAACAGATACAACTGTAAAGACAGCCTGTGCCCCACTCGCTGTGAACAGCAGGAGGAGCCAGGAACCCTCAGGAGATCTGTGTACGCAGAGGTCTCTCACTCCAGCTAAGACAGTAGCGCCTCCCTCGGCAGGACAGTAAGGGACCAGCACATTCCCAGCCCTGTCATGGGCCCGCTGGCCACAAGGGCCTCTCAGAGCCCACCCCACTGCAACTTTAGCGCATACCTGAGAAACACAGTTGGTTTTGACTTAAATTTTTATTTAAAATGTCTAATGGAAGATAAAGACTTACCTTCCCCAGGCTAATGCTTAAAGAATCTCAATTAACTCAAAGGAATGTCAGAGGGAATGGATGTGATAAGAGAATCTTACATTACATCTAACAAAAAAAGTAAACAAACATGCAATAAAATGGACATTGGAATCAGTAAGCAATCTTCATACTGTGTTAGGCAGCAACCCAGACCTCTCCCCAGAACTGGCTGGAGCCACAGCCTCTGAAACAAGGACAAGGGGCTAGAACAGCTCAAGCTAACCGTGCTCGACCTAGTTATTCTCAGCACAGGGGCTGACCTGCTTCATGCATCTTTTAAAATATGGGCAGACTGACAACAGCAAAACACCCCCCAATTCCAGGGCTGCCTCAGCTCTCAGGATCCTGAATCTTTCTTATTTTTATGATAAATTTTAATGAGAATGAAGAGACAATGAGTCCACCTGGAGTCATCCTTGAGGGTCTCAGTCTGGAGAGATAAGCATTATGCCTTCAGAATTCCTTCAGAGAGAACAAACAGGAAGCACAGCAGAGGCACAAAGTCCCCCCACCTGCCCACGCCCCAAGGATGCTCTGTGTGATGGGAACAGATCCTGTTAGCTCAAGGCAAGGCAACAGCAGAACCAAGGGCCGCTTCAAAAGACTCAAGTTAATGAGTCTTCACACGCGCTCCTTAGGGGAATTTGGTTCCTGCTCACAGAGCAAAGCAGTCCTTGTCATTTAAAAAACTCTTACCCTTTCCTATCAGAACAAGGGATGCCGTCACCTGGCTCTTGGGCTTTAATCACCTTTTGCATTCCAAGCCCTTCACAAATGGGTTCAATGGTGACCAGTGAAGGTCAGGGATGGCAACCTGGACTCCTGTGCGTCCATCTAGCTTGTAAAATGAGCACCACCAAGGTCACCTTAGCCAAGTCATACATGGCAGGGGGGAGTCCAGGGGAGTTGCCTGGGAACAGAGCAGGGACATGTACTAAGCTGCCCTTCCTGCCCTACATATCAAGGCCACGCTTTCTCCAAATTCTCAATGTCACACTGCACGCAGAATCCTTTAAAACTTTTTTCATAGCAGTCATGCCCCTTGCAATCTGCATGCTAATTTTAAACTAAAAGCTGTAAGAAATGTCAGAACAGGTTTGTCTCCTGCTTTAGTTAGGTCCAAATGGAATCAATGAAGTCTGCAACCAAAGCTAAGCCACTGATATATAAAAACCACCACTCACTCCTCTGTTGCTAACCAAGGCTCCGGGAGGGAGACTTCACACCAGGAAGGGCAGAAACCCCCAGAGGTAACTGTGGTCTCGTCTGAGGGCAGAACCTGAGAGAGAAGGAGCTATACAGCAGGAAAAGCCACATCAGAGCCACATGCCCAGGAGGCCTGGCACCGCAAGGAGTAGGCTTTCCAAGCACCAAGACAATCCTGTGAAGAGGCAGGCCGCTGAGCCTTTGTGAACCCCGAGAAGCCCACTTCATGTCACTGGAGTCCTACCAGGGATTCTGGGAAAGCTCTGAACTGTGGTGAGGGGCCACTCTGACACCACCCAATGAGGACTGGCTGTGGAGCAGAACACTGGGAGCCCTGTGTCCTGTCCCTGCTTGGCTGTGGCAGCAACACAGTATGAAGATGAAACAACCAGAGGTCACTTGACTGCACGGTGGTTAAATAAGTACTATCGAGAGCATGTGGCTGGTCCCGGAGTTTCACAGTAAGTGACCCAATTTAAAAAACCAATCCTTCATGATGTTTTTATGTTTCTTTCAGTTTTAAGTGGAACCTCGGATCTCAGAGGCCCTTACTCATCACGTTACAGGTAAGTACTACACAAAGGGGGCGGGGCAGACATCTGAAGGAGTGGTCGCTGAAACCAAGCCTGAGGCAACACTGCGACCTCACTGGAGGCCAGCCCAAACACACAAGGGCCACCCATCCCCACCACCACCACCACCCAGCCCGCCCAAGGAAGGGGCTCCAGGAGTAAAGCCAGATGGCCACCCTGCTCAGGAAGCATGAGACCCCATGGCAGAACCAGGTGCAACCTCACAGTCAGCGACCCCAGGTGAACATGCCCCATCTTCTTTTCTACTAAGGAATTTTCCTTTCCAGTGAAATCCCTCAGTTGCCTAAGACTTGGTTTGGTCTTAAGGTAAAATAAAACTACAACTACACACTTTTTTGCCCATGATGTCGTGAAAATGCATGTTGACAGCCTGGTCCACTGATTGTTCGTCCTCGAAAGTAATAAATCCAAAACCTAGCCAACGACGAAGAGTGAATCAAGGTAGCAGGGTGTTGTGACACAAAACAGGATGATGAACAGTATTAGGGAGGGACCAAGGGATCGGCCCAGGGTTTCAGCTAAGCCCCGTGTGGAGAAGCTACAGCCCAGGGACAGGGCTCCCAGGGGAAGCCATCAACCCAACAGAGTGGACAGACAGTGACATCCCCACTCTGCACCAGCTGACTGAGGTCTCCACCCGACACTGGGCGGGCTGAGTGGACAGGGGCTCTGTGTTAGGCACACGCTGGGGAGGAGAGGCACGTCTCAGAGAGCCTCAGCCAGTGAGGCAAACAGACCCCTGTCATCCAAGGCCTGGGCCACTGTCCCGGCTCCCGCCGATGAAGATGACTGTGAGCTGCCCCCGAGGGAGAGGAGACCCCACCGAGAACCCACCTCAGTCAGGGGTGTGTGCGTGGGTGCATTTCTGCTTTTCTGAAACCCAGGATTCTCCCCCTTGGCTTGCAATTTGCTTTGCAGCTAGTGCTGACAGCAGCCATATATTGTTCTAAAGCGTTAAACAAAGTACAGAATCTACCACAGTGAGTGCCTCGCTAAGCTTATCCAACACTGTTGGGTAAGCCCAAGGAGTCCTACCAGAGGTAACATACGTATGTTTATATGCATATATGTATACAGGTAAATAAATAGGTAATACACAAAGATACAGGCCACAACGGGTTCCAGCAGGTCAAATTCTGCTGTCAGCAGCAAGAGCAAGAGGCACCATGTAATCAAAAAAGAAAATTTTAAAGGAAAAAAAAAAATTTAGCATTTCCCAAACACAAGAAAGTGGCAGTATAAACGAAGTTTGGTTGGTCTGGGGTGAGCACAGCCACCCAGCTAACAGGGCGTGTCTCCTCTTCTATGGGCAGGAGTGACCAGAGTCTCCTGTCTGGTCTGAGCAGAATGAGACCGCAGAGCGCACTGGCCTCTGAGGCGGCCTGATGAGCACTAGTACCTCCCGATAGCCCAGTGCGCGGGCACTGAGAAGCGAGCAGCAAACTGCTACCCAAAGACCTCAGAAGAACAAAGATGGACAAGGGAAGAGCGGGGAAGAGCCAAGAACCAGGGTGATACGGGGTTGTCGTCTACGCCAGGGGCACAGGGCTGCTACAGAGCATCACAAGGCAGAGGGACAGCGCGATGCAGGCAGCACTGTGCACCAGGAGAGAGGCACGAGCTGGTGGAGAAGGGACACAGGGTCTGGGCAGGCAAGGGGCCCTGGTAAGGAGCAGCCGTGGACAGGGCTTCTCAAGCTTATGGACTATGGGTGCTGGAGCTGCAGTCAGCAGGGACCAGGTAGAGAAGTTATAAGCAAAACTGCTGGTAGGAAGAGGAGGGAAATGGGGAAGAAATGGCAGCTCAGGAATTGGAGGTGACCAAGACCACAGTGAAGGAACCAGGTTTGGAGTCTTCTGATTTGCCCTGTGTGCGTACACGTGCCCCTGAGCATGACTATGCGCCCCCGCAGATGTCAGGACACGACAGGAGAGGAGAGAAAGTGAGACCATGAGGGCGAAGCACACAGAAGGGAGCACAGGTTGGAAAGGGAAACCAAGAACGAAGGGAGTGTGAGGTGAGCGGAGGCAGCAGGCTGGAGCGAGCGCGAGGCCAGAAGTCAGGAACGTGGGGAGGGCCGAGTGGGGACCACCGCGCGGCAGCACGCGTTTTCACACCAGGAGATGGTGAGGTGGAGACACAGGGAAGGTCTCGCATACAGGGACATACACGTCCGCTATCTTAAGTAAACTGAGACAAGCAACAGGGAGAAGGGAGAAGGGAAGGGAGATAGACCAACTCTTAAAAGATTTAGCAAAGCTGAGAAGACAGGGACTTGCTGTCTGGGAGGACCTGCTAACCTGCCCCTCTGATAATCTGGCAACCGCAGGGACAATCCCAAGCCTGATGGCTGAGTGAGGCAGGAAACATGGGTCCCACGCCAGCCAGAAGCTTCCTCAATGTCAGCCCCTGTTGCCTCCCACCAGCTGGGCCCAGCAACCCTAGCTACGTCCAGTCCAGATCGGACAAGCATGGTCAGAGCAGGCGGACAGCTCTGCACAGCTGCAGTGGGACCAGGAGCACCCAAGAACAGCCCTCAGATTCCCAAGCCTGGAGGTTCACAAGATCAGAGGCGATATTTGGAACACAACGTAGGTGAAGAACGACATATTAGAAAGTTGACATTTTCTCAAACATCAGGAGTGTCTGAAGCCACAGGGCTGGCTCGGTCCGTGTACAGTACAAGAGGCGGTGGGCCGTGGGTAGGGAGCCCAGGGCGGGCTGTCTAGGAACGATCTGTCTGTCAAGAGGCGGCAGCGGGACAGAAACACACTGAAACTTCGTTTACACCCCACTGGAGCAAAGCCGCTCCCTCCTCTGACTGCGGGACGGGCCTGTACCTGTGTGATATAATTTAGCACCTGGAGAAGAGAAATCTAAAGAGATATCGTTAATCACAAACAATTCACAGAGAGAAAAGGAAAAACAGCTTACTTAACGTTACTGTACTTTACTATAAACACTTAAGTACATTGCTAAGCACGTATGTCTACGTTAAATTAAGACTTAACAGCTTAATCACCAAGTGAGCAACACATTCCTTAACCATGGATAAGAGGAGGATGGAGGTTCAAATGGCAAACTATTCTCCAGCATGGCGGGCACATGCTGCGGGCTAGAGCCGCTTGGCTCTAAGGGGTTGCCTCCGCCTGACCTCAGGCAGATGGTGCGTGAGGGGACGTGTGACATGGAGCCACTGTGCAGACCTTGAACTGGCAGGTCTGCTCATGCGGCTAGTCCAAAAGCGGCTGATGGACCAAAAACATGGGCAGCAACAAATAGCAGCAGCCACAAAAAAGGAAAAACAGGGAGGGGCATGAAAGTGGGCACCCTCACCCGCTCTCAGACCAGCGCAGACATACAGGTGTGGGAAGCTTGGGGAAGGACGCAGGAGGGCACGAGGCGGCGCCTCATCCCTCCTCCCACCTGCCCCACTGGCTTAGGGGTAAAAATGAGGGGGTGGGAGAAAAGCGTGGGATGGACAGAGGGAAGCCCGGGGCTCTGAGCTGAGCTAGGCGGGTGCAGCTGGCACATGAGTGGGACTGGCCACACTGATGAGGATGGGATGGCACAGGTGTGAGAGAGAAGCTCCGTCTGCAGAACCACACTCCTCCAGGAGACATTTAAAACAGAAACCACATTGAAATTCATGTCAGGTCGTGAAAACTTCACAAGAACGAGCCAAAAACAATGTGTGATGTCTGACCTTGGAAGCACAGACAGGCTGAATGGAGCTGCGCAGGGAGAGCCTACATTTTAGTGGTTAGGTCTCCAATTTGTCCTTACTGAGCAGTGTTCCTATGACCACCACCTAGCCTGTGTCTAAGGGGGTGAGATAGTTTGCCATCTGAGGGGGAAGGGGCACAGGTCAGGACAAACTAGATCAGCCGTTACCTCGAGGCCTCTGCTTCTCTGCATCATAGATCATAACCACCTCGGTGACCTGGAAAGGGAGAGAGCAGAGTGAGGTCCAGGCACAGCTGGAGGCAGGTGCCACTTGTTCCAGTAAGAGCCCCGAGCTTCAACTGTTGGGAACACCATATTTAAGCTTGGGAGATTTTAGGGCCAAGGTAAGCTTTATAGGGTCTGGTGTCTGAGAGCAGATGAGAGCCCAACATTAATGGGGTAGACAGAAGGAACTGGTTGGCCCCAAGGCTCCAGGGCAGGCACAGGGACACCAGCCACCAGGCTCAGCCCATTGCCCAACAAAGTGTTTGGAGAGAAAGGTGAAACAACCATGATCCCAGCTGCATGTCCCAGCAGGGGATGCGATCTAGGAGAGCCCACAAGCACCCTTCCATTCACATTTGAGGGAAGCAAGGCTTAGTCAAGGTGAAGTAAGCTCAGCCCTCACCATCACAGGTGGCTGTGCGCTCAGGATTTAGGCAGCAGCACCCAGTCAGCCATGGCTCTGTACTCTGCCACTGCCCTTGCCCAGTACCCCTTCCTCCCTGGCCAGGCTGCAGCACCCTCAGGAACACCTGATAAACAGGCTGCACCCAGAGATTATAGGGCAGTCAACAGCCAATAGCCAAACCCATGCACCTCCCTCCAGACAGAGCCATGTCCCACCTCCGGCCCTCCCCAGTGCCAAGTCCCAGGGCTGGCTGAACATTTCATGGTCTGCTCCCCCAGGGCATTGAGTTCCCTGCATGACTCCTCAAAAATCTAAATCTCCCAAGGGATTCTCAAGGATTTCAGTCTTTCGGGGGGGGGGGGGGGGGGGGGGGGGGGGGGCCAGAAACAAAACCACTTAGGGGCAGCTTTGCCATGAGAAAACATCAAGCAGGAAACGGGTCAAAACATCTGTGATGCCAGAGAGGCCTGGAGGATAAGCGAGTTCACTTCCAGACTGCTGGGCTGTTCTGCTGATGCAGGACCCAGGAAAGCACCACACCAGGCCAGCCCACTGTACCTAAAGGCTCCTCCCACTCCTGGGTACCTAGTCTTGGGCCTTGGCGGGGCGGGGCGGGAGATGCTAGCCTCAGTGTGGAACTGAGGGCCATCCCTCCAGCAACCAAGGGGCAGCATGACTTCTTGGGCACAGCCTGGCACCACAGCCAAGCCAAACACCATCCTCATCACTACCACTACCATTATCTGATGCTTCAAACCATGATGGTCACAAGACAATCAGATGAGCAATTGTGAAGTCCACCTAACTTAGCACTTGCTGGAAAAGCCACAGGAACATTCTGCTGGGTCTCAGATGATCACAAAGAGAAAGGCTGGGTCTTGGTCTTTTCCTTGGGGGCGGGGATGGGGGACATGGGAATGTGCAGCAGATCCTCCAACCCTGAGGAGGCCGAGCGAGGATGGGCAGCAGCTGCTGGGACCAGCCAGCACACTGAGGTGCAAGAAACTTACCACTCCAAATTTCTTGAAGTATTCCCTGAGCTCTGTCTCACCACAGTTGTGAGGAATTCCACCAACGAAGATCTTGTTTGATTTACTGTTATCGCTCCGGGGTCCCTTCTGCTGTGTCGAGAAGGAGAAGGGGATTAGCTTGTGGTGGGACTTCAAACACTTCCTATAAGCTGGGTGTGACATCATCTTTGTATCTCTCCTAAGAATCAGCTGAATGCCACACCAAAATACTCTAAATATCCAAAGAGTCAAAAGAACACAAAAAACTGAACTGCGCTGACCCACTTCTCTGGACATCTATGGAGATGGTAATCTATGGCATTGTTGCAAGGCTGTATTTCAGATAAGTATAAACACAGCACACCTGGAGTCCCGCCTCAAGTGTTCCAAACTACAACAGCCACAACCCTTAAAAGCTCTGCAAAGCCCGGCGCGGTGGCGCACGCCTGTAATCCCAGCACTTGGGAGGCTGAGGCAGGAGGATCATGAGTTCAAAGCCAGCCTCAGCAAAGGCGAGGCACTTAGCAACTCAGTGAGACCCTGTCTCTAATAAAATACAAAAAAGGCCTGGGGGTGTGGCCCAGTGGTCGAGTGCCCCTGAGTTCAATCCTTGGTACCAAAAACAAAAACAAAAAAAAAAAAAACTCTGCAAGCCAGACTTGATGGTGCACGCTTGTTGTCCCCGCTGCCTGGGAGGCAGAGGGTGGCTCAAGCTCAGGAATTTAAGACCAGCCTGGGTAACATAATGAGACCCTGTCTCAAAAACCCCCACAACTCTGCAATGCAAAGCTAGAGATTTTGAAGGGGTGAGGAGAAGGCAACTTTGAGGATCATTCATAGCTTAGACAGCTGAGAAGCAACTGCAAGATATCTGCTTTCTTCCTGCCCCTCTGTGCCCAAGCCCC
Organism: Tamias sibiricus; assembly: GCA_025594165.1. NCBI lineage: Eukaryota > Metazoa > Chordata > Mammalia > Rodentia > Sciuridae > Tamias > Tamias sibiricus. The sequence continues at coordinate 975,496 of CM046673.1, read as the reverse complement.
ACTTCCTCTCTATCCAAGGACATCATGTTTTATGTTGCCCAACTGCTTTGGATTAAGAGACCAGACTTGCCGGGCGCGGTGGCGCACGCCTGTAATCCCAGCACTTTGGGAGGCTGAGGCAGGAGGATCGCGAGTTCAAAGCCAGCCTCAGCAATGGCGAGGCACTTAGCAACTCAGTGAGACCCCTGTCTCTAAATAAAATACAAAAAAGGTCTGGGGATATGACCCAGTGGTCGAGTGCCCCTGAGTTCAATCCCCGGTACCACAAAAAAAAAAAAAAAAAAAAAAAAAGAGACCAGACTTTTGGGAGCGAGACCATGATTGGTGATGGTTTCAAGGGTGCACAGGTAGGTGGGTCAAAAAAGTCATCAAGTTAGGCAGTTTATTATAAGCCTAATACATATTATGAAATGGTTAAGAGACTAAAAAGACTTAACTAAGGCTCAGCGGTAGAGCACTTGCCTAGCAAGTGTGAGGCACTGGGTTCAATCCTCAGTATCACATTAAAAAAATAAATAAAAATAATAAAGGTATTATGTCCAAAAAAAAAAAAAAAAGACTTAACTAATAACCAGACAGAACATGACCCTTGATTGGACTCCAGGAGACAAGAGACATTTGTGAAGCAATTCTGGAAACAGGAATACAGACCAGACACGCAACATCCTTAGGTGTGGCGACGGTAAGGGTGGGGGATCTGAATTTAGGAGGACACACCACTAGTTAGGAGGGATACATGTAGTCAGATATAGGAACAAATACACACAGATATTTGGCAAACCTTAACAACTGATGAATCTAGAGGGATACTTAGATATTCACTGTACTAGTCTTCCAATATTCCTGTACTTTAAAAAATTTGTAATAAAACATTGGGGGAAAAAAAACTGTTGCAAGGGTCTAAGGTCTCATCCTCCACAGCAGCTAAGATACTGCTAGAAAAGCAGATCTCAGGCTCCACCCAGCCCTCTGACCCGGCGCATCTGGAGTGCTCTCCATCTGCACTGCCCCATGAAATTCTAGTGATGCAACTGCTGGGCCAGGCAAAGGCGGTATGTATGCTGGCAAAACCCAAAGCCAATGAAACACCACTCAAGGAACAGGCGATGACTGTAGCTGAGCATTAGGGACCACAGTTCATAAGAAACTCTTCACCACAGGAGGGGGTTTTAAGTTCAGTTGACCACCGCCCTCCCTTACCCATGATCACAGACAGCTGGGAGGGGAGAGCTGGCCATGTTAGGTAGGTGGTGGGCACTATGGTGGTTGTGGGATGTCTACATGGCCAAGGAGACAGCTTCTCAATGATGGGAAAGGAGGGAAAGTTGGAATACCCTTGGACATTCAGGGGAAGGCAGGGACAGAGGTCAGTGGGGACAAAACCAAGGGGTCCTGATAATAAGTGGTATAAGTGGTCATTTTTTCCTTAAGGTAGACCATTAAGAATTTTTTTGGCTACAAGATAAAATGCAGCACAGGCTAAAACTAGGCAATTCTCAATTGCTCCAGAGTCATCTAGAAGACTCTTATTGCTCTCATCTTAATGAGCACCACCACCACCAGAAAAAAGCATATTTTCCCTTCAAATCTGCCCCAAGTACACACAATGAGCGAGGCCAGGTGCTAATGGGGCACGCCTGTAATCCCAGTGACTCGGAGGCTAAGGCAGGAGGATTGCAGGTTCAAGGCCAATCTCAGCAATTTAGTAGGGCCCTAGAGCAATTTAGCAAGACAGTGTCTCAAAATTTAAAAATGCCTGGGGATGCAACCCAGTGGCAAAGTATTCCTGGGTTCAATTTCAAGTTTAAATTAAAAAAAAAAAAAAAAAAAAGGGCATCCACAAGGAGGCCTCCTAACCCCGCCTCTTACCCATCCTTCCTTCGGCCGTGTTCGCTCTGGCTGCATTCCCCGAGGAGTGCATGGCTTCGGGTCGATCTGTAGGGAGTTTCAAACCAGCGCACTGTGAACATAGGCTACTTTCTCTAGAAAAGAAGGTGTTTCCAACAGCAGCCAGCCTCACGACACACTGGCCCACCCAGGCCACCCAATCAGCCCAGTCCTCCAACAGTTAGTCTAAACACCAAGGCCCAACACCCCTTTAAATCCAGCCCACATTAAAAGACTCTAAAATAAACATCAGTCAAAGTTCAATCACAGAGTTAAGCTGAAGGAAAAAACAGGGCAGAAGGGCTGGGGTTGTGGCTCAGCCGTAGAGCACTCGCCTAGCACGTGCGTGGCCAGGGTTCGATCCCTTTATTTAAAAATAAACGCATTGTATACAACTAAAGCAAAAAAAAAAAAAAAAAAAAAAAAAAAACAGGGCAGGAAAGAATGAGAAGACACTTACATTCCGGCCGTCCAGGGTGTGTGGTCTGCTGGCCAGCACCGTCCCCACACAGTTTGGGTCTTTAAATTTGACAAACCCAAAACCACGAGACTGGTTGGTTGTTTTGTCTTTCATGATAACACAATCTACAACTTCTCCATATTGGGAAAAGTAGCTGCGCAGAGTCTCTGCTCAGAGATTGGGAACAAAAACACAAACACAGACAAACCAGGGCATTAAGCAAACACATCTCACAGTTGGAGGGCGCACATGCACCCATAGGTGTGCACACATGCTTTGCTCTCTTCCAGTTCATTGGCCTTACCTGAAAAAGCCTGGGTGAGCAACATGTGAACTGGCTTAGCAACTAACTGCTGTGGGAAGGAAGAGGGCCCAGAAGAGGTACGTGGAGATGGACAAGGGAAAATCTGCATGACAGATGCATTACATCCTCATAAATTACAAAAGGGGCAAGTGACCACAGCAGTAGCAGATAGCTCTGTTCTGCTTCATAGGAACAAGACAGCAAGGTTTAAGGGGATGCAAACATGGCAACACTTAAGTGACGACCAATAACCCAGGAATGCTGACTTGACAACAAACTTTGCCCTACTTGATTCTGAACACAGTGACTGCCCCAGCAAAACCCTAACCCTCTACTCCACGGTGAATAGTTCTGCCTCCACAGCCTACCTGCGGCTTGGCTGTGAGCCACAGTCTTCCTGTGGCTCTGACCGAAAAGATCAGGATCAATTTAGCAGATTCAAAGGGAACACCACTATCTCTCTGCCCCCAGACAGCTCCCAGTCAAATGTCTCCTGCCCAGAAACCAAGACAATGTCCAAGAACTTCCACAAATCCCAGGCAATAGCAAGAGAGGAGGTCAGGCAGCCTCGTGGCCTGCAGCACCTACCTTGGGTCGTGCTCCAGTCAAGGCCGCCCACAAAGAGCTTCCTGTAATTCAACAGAAAATGTTCAGGATCAACTTGGCTCTCAGCTCAGGACCGTTCCCACCCCACCATGCCAAGAACATAGTTCAAACACGGAAGGAGTATGTATGTCCCCTCTGGAGCACACACAGCTACAGCCTTGTCCACACTGTTCAGACATGAGCAATGATTCCAACTTGTACCACAAGTGTGTTGTAGAACCCACTGACCACATGAAATCATGCTGCTTCCAAGTGGGGTTTGGAAATGCCTTGCTGCATTTGCAAATATTTTATAATCAGGAAAAAGAATAAGGAGTCTAGATTGGATTTGGGGCGGGGGGAAGACCAGGGACTGAACTCAGAGGCACTTGACCACTGAACCACATCCCCAGTCCTATTTTGTATTTATTATTTAGAGACAGGGTCTCACTGAGTTGCTTAACACCTCATTGTTGCTGAGGCTGGCTTTGAACTTGCGATCCTCCTGCCTCAGCCTCCCCAGCCACTGCGCACAGCTTACATTTGATTTTATAACTGGAAAAGAAACTGACACCTAAGATACTTGTCCCACCCAGCCTCTGAATTACAGTAGAGGGTGTGGATTCAGTGCTGGAGCCCTGTGCCCACATCCCCACCCCAAGGGAGCCTTTCTGGATAGATGTATTGGGGGGGGGCTTTCATGAAAATCCCATCTGCAAGGGCTCAGCTTTCCCACTTCTCATGGGCCTGGCAGGACCCAGGTTAACAGCAGTAGCCAAGGGCAAATGCCTTGAAGGCCTTGGTGGGGCCAAGGCAGTGCTTACCTTCTGTCACCCAGAGCACCCATTGGGCACAGCTGAGACACACATGGGGCCTCAAGATTCCCGCAAACTCAGGGGGCAGGCCAGGTGGACCAGCTATAGCTCACATGTCCTGCTCACTACACCAGGAAAGGGGACACACACTCATCAAGTCCTTCATCTGAACCTCAGCTGTGCCAACCCCATCATCACCCTCCCAAATAGACCATCTTCAGAGACCAGAGCACCCTTCAGGCTTAGAGTCACCACCTGAGACACAAGAAATCTTCTGTCATCACTGAAATCACCAGACCACCATATTACACTGGGCTCTCCCCCATCCCCGACCCCTGGCACTCTAGTACTGGGGTACTGAACCATACCCCCAATCCTTTTTAAACATTTTTTTAAATTTTTATTTTGAGGCAAGGTCTCAGTAGGTTGCCTAGACTGTCCTCAAACTGGAGATCCTACTGCCTTAGCCTCCAGAGTGGCCAGGATGACAGGTGTGCCCAGTCATACTGGACTTTGAGACAACTCTTCCCCAGTGAGCAACGCCCCATCAGCCATCAAGGGAGCTCAGAGCCAAAAGGAAGCTTCCTTTGACAGCTCCTGCCAGCTGCCCCAGGGGCAACCCTTAAGGTAGCTGAGGCACCCAACACTGCTCAATCCCATGACTGTTACCCTGTGTAAACACCAGCTTCTCTTTGTCAGCCCTTCTGTCACGGATTGTTTCTACTCTTTTTCTCCAAGGAGGAGCAATTTAAATTCAGTGTGAAAAGCAATTCCCCATTACCAGAAAGGTACCCACCACCATCTTCAAAGTGCCAATAAGCAAGCCCTGTGTCGCCCAGTTCTTGCATGGGGGATGAGGAGGGCAAGGACACAGAGCCTTCCTGGAGACAGGTCTGTGAAGACATGTTCCAGGGGAGATATGCTGATCAAGCAGCCACAGGAGGCTCAGGTTTAGGCCTCATTAACTTAAAACCATGAGTCTCCTACGCACCTTGGAATGGGGCCAGAGAGTGCTGAGGTGAGGTCAGGCCAGGCAGGCAGGCAGGCCTCTTTGTGCCTCACTCCCCACAGACCCAGGGCAGTCTGTGGCAGGCTACAGGTTGAGAAAGCTAGTGATATCCACCGCAACAAAATCAAAGCAAATCCCACCTCACCAAGAAATACCAGTCTTTATTTAGCAGAGTTTCCAAAAAACAATGAGGGGATAAACAGTGTCCTCCTCCAAGCAACTCAATCTCTGCCAGGAGAGAACTGGTCAGGCTAGTCTAAGCTCTAAGCCTCATTTAAATTCCAAAACTTAGGTATTAAGGGCAAAAGGCTAGAAAGGCCATTATCATCACAGCTGACAGAACTGGAACAGAACCTGCAGATCAGATAAACGTGCCTCCAGACGGCACTCTACTTTGGGAAAGAGTGCATCTCCTGGTGTCCACAGAAGGAAGAGTCAGGTCTCTGACTTACTCTCAGAATATTTCAAGGGAAAAAAAAAAAAAAAAAAAACAGTGTTGTGGGGAGAGTACAGCAAAACTATCATGTGCAGATCCGGGGCCATGGCTAGCTGGTGGCTAGGCAGAGTACATCAAGGGAATTTTTGTTACTATGTTGGTAATTTCTCCTAAGCCTGAAGTGACATACAATTGTAAGTTATGAAAACTTTCATTACTGAGAAAATGATGTAATTTAAGTTTCTTCTGAAACAGTCTCATCACTCATGAAATCTGACAGGCAGTAAGAGCTCCACGCTACTTGCTGAAGAGAAGAAAACGCGCCTGTGTGCGAAGACCTTGTGTGTTTCTTTCCTTACTCCTGCTTGCAAGGGGCCAGCAGGTAAGGGGACACATTCCCCCAGTCAACAGGGAGAAGGTTCCAGAAGGTCTATGGCGAGGCACTAAGCAACACAGTGAAACCCTGTCTCTAAATAAAATACAAAATAAGGCTGGGATGTGGTTCAGTGGTTGAGGGCCTCTGAATTCAATCCCCAGTAACCCCAACCCAGAAAAAAGAACATAAATAAGCAGAGCCTACGTGTGGAACTTCTAGCCTCTTCAGGTCTGGGCCTAAACTCCCAGAATTTTGCCCTCCTTGAAACTATGACCTCCAGAATCACCTCAGGTCCTTATATTCTCCCAAATGGAGGGAGGCAGGCCCTGAGAAGGCACACACTCCCGCCCAACATTGGGAAACCACAAGGGCCAGATGGGGACCCGGATCACAGTCCCCATGTGAACTGTGGTCCATTCCCAGTTCAGCTATTCCCCTTGACAGCAGGGACACATGACACAGGAGAAGCCCCATGACCTCACAGCCAATGACATGCTGCTTCATGAAGAGCCCCTACATGCCCTCGTCCCTGGTTTACTTGGTGACATCCACACGCTCCCCCCACCTCAAGATCTTCTGTGTCCTGCCCTCCCAGGCATTCCAGGGTCCTCGCCTAGCATGTCCAAGGCCCTGGGTTCATCCCTCACACTGCCAAAAAAAAAAAAAAAGTTAAAGCAAAGCACTTGTCAAGTAGGTGGCCTCTGCCTAAAGCACCATTCACAGCAATCATGGTAAATGACATGGTAAAGTGGCACGAATGCTTGTGGCACCTTCCAAAGGCACAGTGATGCCACAGGACTGGGCCTGCCTGGGAGAAAAGGTCTTACACACAGAGATGGCAAAGTTGCACTATGGGAGAACAGTGGGGTCCAGCCCACATGCAGTCTCTGTGCCACTGGGGCAGTGGAAGGGCCTGGGACTCCCTAGTCTGGCCAGTCCATTCCCTGGGTGACCCTGAGCCAAGTCCCCTCACCTCGTGAGCTTCAATCTCTCTGGCAAAAGGAAGGGTTAGCATCAAGACCACTGTGCTCCCAGGAGGTGGGGAGAGCACCAAGTTACTAGCCCTTGTCAGAGGTCACAGTACTAGCTCTCTGCAGGTGGCCTACTTTAAACCACGGAAATCAAAGGCAAGTTAGAGGTACATTCCAAATTTGTGGCCAAGTTTGCAGGACTTAGACCAACCCAACACAGGAAATAAGTCCTAAATCCACACAGAACAAATGCAGGCACACACTGGAACCAGGCTACAAGGAGTAAGACTGTGCTTACTCTGGCAGCACCCCCCACCCCCTCGCAAAAAACACAGTCCCTGTGTACAGGGATGACTTGAAAATGCAGGAAGCATTAGGACAATCCCCAACTGTGGGATCTCACTTTGGGCAATTCTGTCCCCAGGGGACACTGGACCCTACATTGGGACATGAGTAGTTGTTCTAACAAGGAGTGGGTGCCAGAGATGCTCCTCGGCACTCTGCAGTGCCCTGAACACCCCACCTCAATATCCACAGTATGGGGGGGGGAGCCTTCCTCAGAGTAACTTCCAACATGTAACAAAAGCCCCCAAAGAGCTGTCTGTGCTCCCCACATGGTAGATTTCTAAACATTCTAAAGACAGCCTCTTCTTCAATTCATAGCATCCTCTGATTCAATCTGTCCTGCTCATGCTCACAGGGAGCAGGAACTGGGTCCAGCTGGGAGCTCAACTCTGGGTGTCTACTTTACAAAGCCATCCTAATAAACTATTTCAGAGGAACCCAAGCCCTTTGCTTGTGGACCACTCCACAGAACTGCCTCTGCTGTCGTTAGAATGCATTTCCCAGATTTCCGACCCTTATCACAGGATTGGGTCCGAGTTCAGTTCCTCCCCTCTCCCCCATGTGCTCTGTTACCAGATGCCATCTTTGTCACATATGATACCACATGAAGGCCCTCACCCATTGTGGGCCCTCGATCTCAGACTTTCAGCCTCCAGAACTGGAAGAAATCAAACTTTGTTCTTTATCAACTGCCAAGTCTCAGAAATTTGGTCACAGCAGCACAAAACAGACTCAGAGAACCTCCCTAACACCCAACTTCAGCAAGCTGCCCCCACACGAAATCCCAAGGTCTTTTCCCTTATCTGTGACTTTCCTTCCTCTGTGACTCTTTCCTCAAAGGGGTCCAGTGTCCCTGTCTTGCGATTCTGAGTAGTTCAGACAGCCACGAACACATCACATAAAATCTTCCACAATTTTCCTTCCTCCAGTTCCTTGACAGTCTGTCACCTTGAAGGTGACCACTAGGTAGCCTGTGCACCTGAGGTAACAATTCAAAGTCTTTTTGTCCACCTGCAATGTAGGCATGGGCCTCCCCAATACCTGGGAACAATGACCACACACCAGATCCATTAGCTACTCACGATGAGACCCCAGAAGCCAGTGCTCTTTGTAATCCTGTGTTTCAGAATTTAAATGGGAGGGACCTAAACTGTTGGATTCTAGGCAGAGGCTGCACCTCCCAGGCAGAAGGCCACACCTCCCCAGGTGCCTTGTGAAAAACTACAGCTCCCAGGATGCTCAGCGTGACCAAAACCTGACCAGCAAGTCCCTTGTCCACTACCACTACCTCCCCCCATGACCTCTGCTGGCCTATAGGACAAGGACTCACTCCAAGGGGGTTTTATGGCCCCTACTCTATTTAAGCCAGCCCCGGACTGAACTCTGCCCTTTTTTCTTGTTCCTGCCGCCTTTTGTTCTTGCTCTCCGTTCCTGCCTGTCCCTATTCCCCTCCATCCCTTCCCTACCCCCCCCTTCCCTTCCCTTCCCTACCCTTGCCCATGTGGCACCCCCAATAAACCCTTTTATTTCACTAACACGGTGTTCCCAGCTAAGTCAACTATGTTTCAGCAGTTTTCTAACATAAACCAAGGCTAGGATGACTTCCTCAGAACCAGGCAGAGCAGGGCAGAGCAGGCTCAGACCTTCCCACCCTCGGTTCTTAGCTCCACTCTCCTGCTTGGTGCGAAGGCCTCAGAAGCATGGGCACTTGTTCCCCACCTCTAGTAAGGGAAGGGGGTGGCACACAGGAAACTCCTCACTCCTTCCATACTCCTTCCTGCCCTAAGAAGCCAGTCCTTAGCCTGTGAGAATCAGGAAACAGAAAACGCTAAGCATTCTGGGTGCCTCACTCCACTTCTACTCTCACACCAGGCTGCCCACAGACCAAGTAACCTCTTCCTTCAAAGACTCAAACCCCAGAAGTGTGCGGGGGCACACACCTGTAATCCCAGCAACTTGAGAGGATCTCAAGTTCAAAGACAGCCACAGCAACTTAGCAAGGTCCTGAGCAATTTAGTGAGATCCTGTCTCTAACTAAAAAATAGAGAGCTGGGGATGTGGCTCATTGATAGAGCACCTCTGGGTTCAATCCCTAGTACCAAAAAAAAAAAACAAAACAAAAAACCACAAAACCTTGACCACAAAACTGGAGCTTGCCAGCCTTCCCAGAGGATGATTCTAGGTGTAAGTGCACTCCATGGGACACAAGACTGTGTGCAGGATGCTCAGGGGGAAATACCCTCTACCTTCCAGCTTCCTTCTCATAAGAGGATGGACACTGGCTCTCAAGCCAGAAGCATCCATGTCAGAGAGAAATGATGAGGCTCCTGTCCACCGCACCTCAGGGGGCCTTGAGGCGGAGAGCAGGGGTGAGTTCTGAGGGAAGTGCATTTCACTAGACACTTAGGATACCCTCTACCACCTGCCTAAAAATGAAGAGCTGCTTTAATCTGAGCACGACACTCCACACCTTCACCACCAGGAAGCAGCTGTGGTTCCCTCAAAGGAACTCCAAGAGCACCTCTCGTTAGGAAGGGTTCTGGGGTCACCAAGCGCTTTGCTAGGGTTAGGACACCGAGCAGGTCGGGACACTCCCCCGTGAGGACGTTTCCTGCGTGAGACAGCGCTTGTCGGCAATTCTTGGCAACAGACTCACACTTGCAACCAGGAGATTCCCGGGGTATCTATCTGTGGCTCGGAGGCCGGGCTGCGGCTCCCTGGTGCGGCGCCGGCCCCGTGTGCACGGAGCCACTGCTGACACGCGAAACACACTTAAAAGTCCCCTGCACGCGAGCAGCGCCGGCGGCGCGGGGAGGGAGCAGAGCAAGGCCCCCATGTCCCCGTCTTCCTTCGGCTACTCCGCGGTCTCGGGACAGATTGCGAGGCCCTCCGTGGGCAGAGCGAGGGCGGCCCCTCCGCGGGGACCAGGCGGACCCCGCGGCTTCCCGGCCGTCGCGGATCCGGCGGGCGCCTCGCGAGGCGCGCGTCCCCCGGGCCCCGCCGCCCGCCGGAACCTCCGGGCCTCCCCGCCACGTGCGCCGACCCCAGTTGCGGCGCGGGCAGGGGCGTCCGGGACCCTCGGGGCACCGCGCAGGGTACCCCCGGCCGAAAAGCCGGCGAGGCGCGGCAGGAGCGCCCCGGACGCCCGCCCGCCCGTCCCCCGGCCCCTCGAGGTGCCCGCCCGGCGGCTCGGCCCCGGCCTGCGGCCCCCGGCGGCGGGCGGCCCGCGCCCGCGTCCGCCCCCCGGCCGGCGTGACCTTGACGGGCCGGCCCCCCGCCCGGCCCGCCCCGGGGGCGGCGTCTCGGGGCCGGCTGCGGGGCGGGGGCGCGGGCCTGGGGCGGCGGCGCAGGCCGGCCCGCCCGTCCTCACCCGATCTCGTCGGCGCCCGAGTTGTTCATGGCGGCGGCGGCGCTCGGCGTCCCCGGGCCTCCTGGCTCGCTCCCGCCTCCGGAAGGTCACCCGCTCCGTCGCCCTCCCCACAGCCGCGGCCCGGATCTGCGCAACGGCGGCGGCGGCGGCGGCGGCGGCGGCTGCTGCCTCCTCCCCTCAGCGCCAACGGTCACCGCGCGTCCCCGCGCCGCCGCGCCGCCGCCCTGCGCACGCCCGAGCGCGCTCCCGCACGGGGCCTCCGGGGGCGGAGCCAGGGGTGCGCCGCGCATGCGTGCGGGACGCGCAAGGGCCCGCGCCGGTGCAGTCTTAGTCGTCGTTCGTCACGCCACCTCCTTCGCGGATCCCAGGTAGCCGCGGGGCACACTGGGAAAGAGAGTCCTCGCGTTGGCCCCGCCTCCAGGAGAGGGAGCGCGGGCCGAGCCACGTGCGTGCGTGCGCGTGCGCGGCGGCGCGCGCAGGCGCAGTTGCAGCTTCCTCTTAAGTCCGCTTGTGATTCGCGTGCGCGCCTGGTGACCGCTGTGGATAAAGCGTGGACTCTCGCCCCTCGGGCGGTACACGGCGTTTGCCGCGCTCTCATCCTGTGTCGTGGATCCTCTTCATGTCCCAGTTTCGCAGAAGAGGGTACTGAGTGGCACACAGGCTGAGTCACTCGCCCAAGATCACTCATGGGCCTGACTGGGATCAAAGCAAAAGCCAGATTCGACGATTGTGAAAAAATATTGTCCACCCCGCCAAATAGCACTGTAGTTCTGTGGATTGTCTAGTAGGGATTCTTCGAAACAGGGCGATTTCGCCCCCGGGGGGACATTTGGCAGTGGATGAAGATGCAGTTTCGTAGTCACAATTTGCAGGGTGTACTATCAACCTCAAGAGGGTGAAGACCAGAGGTGCTGCTCCACACCCTGCGATGCACAGGATTTCGCCACCACAGGGAACGACACCCCTGAACCTTGTCAACAGGGGGCGGAGACGCCCCAGTCTACACAACCAGAATGGGTAGACGCAGTGTATGGATTTGTCACATGGTACTATGTGCTGCTGCCTTGTGATTTTCCCCAAAGGTTCAAGGCCCATTGATAACCTAGGTTCCATCCCCAGTATGGGGGATGTGGGGACACCTCATATTGACCCCCTTACTGCTTGCAAAACATGTTCATGTCGCTCTCAGCAGCCTCTGGGGGAAGTGACTGTCATTGGTCCGCAGCCACAGGGAAACAGGCCCAGCAGAAGGGACAAGCAGCACCAGGTGGCTGTCCACCTCTCAGGGACTACACTACACTGTAACATTTGGAAGTCAAGAAATTAGTTAACAGTTTTTTTGTTTGTTTTTGTGGTACCGGGGATTGAACTCAGGGGTACTCCACCACTGGGCCACACCCCCAACCCTATTTTGTATTATATTTAGAGACAGGGTCTCACTAGGTTGCTTGGCCCCTCACAGTTGCTGAGGCTGGCTTTGAACTCACAATTCTCCTGTCTTAGCCTCAAGGGTTATAGGCCTGTGCCACTCTGCCCAGCAGTTAGCAGGGGTCAGGCTCTCACTGAGGGTGGGAGGTAAAAGGAGGAGAGTTCCTGGATTTGGGCTGGGCTGGGCTGGGTATGGCTGACGTGGTGAACAGGAACTGATAGCGGGCTGGCATTGGCCTTCCAAACTGCAGAGGCTGGACAGCTCTACATCCGGGAATCTGCCCCTCAGACACCAGCTAAGTGTGTAGACAGAGATGGCCCAGGATGCCAACAGTCCTCATGTCCATCCCTCAGTGACAGGGGCAAGCAGATACAGTGCACAGGATGTGGTTGAAAGGAGAAAGCCAGGCACAAACTGCTTAAAATAATATATTTTAAAATATATAAGCCAGGTGCGGTGGCACATGCCTGTAATCCCAGCACTTGGGAGGCTGGGGCAGGAGGATCAGGAGTTCAAAGCCAGCCTCAGCAATGGTGAGGCACTGAGCAACTCAGTGAGACCCTGTCTCTAATAAAATACAAAAAAAAAAAAAAAAAAAAAAGGGCTGGGGATGTGGCCCGGTGGTCGAGTGCCCCTGAGTCCAATCCCTGGTACCAAAAAGTAAATAAATAAATGAAGCAGAGGGCTGAGGAGTGGCCCAAGGGCAGCTGTGCTTTGCATGAATGAGGCCTGGTTCAATCTCCAGGGTTCCAGAAGAAAAAACAGTAGAAGCACCTGTTCCGCCACCCCATGCATTTCCTCCCTCCAAGCCCAGGGCAGATGCCACAGCAACAAACTAGGTATTTGGGCGCTTCTCTGAATTCACTTTCAACGTGAGTATGTGCAAGCCATGATATATACTTCTCCCTGTCCCCTGCCTTTTTGTGGTACTGAGGACTGAACCCAGGAACTCCACCACTGAGCTACATAGTCAACCCTTTTTATTTTGGGACAGTTCCACTAAGTTGCTGAGGCTGGCTTTGAACTTGTGATTCTCCTGCTTCAGCCTTCCAAGTGGCTGGGATGACAGGCGTGTGCCACCACACCCAGCTTGGCCCCTGGCACCCACATGCTACTTGCTGTCTCTGTGGATCTTATGACTCAGGGACTTCCTGTAAGTCCTGTAGTGTGTAGCCTTTCGTGTCTGGCTGTCACTGAGCTCAGGTCCTCAAGTCCATCCACACTGTAGCAAATGTCCTTTTCATGGCTGAATACTATTCAGACACAATGTGTATATCCATTCACTAGTTGATGCACATCTGGGTTGTTTCCACCTTGTGGCCATTGTGAATAGTGTTGTCATGAGCATTTCCAGCCATCTCCTACAGCTTTCATCACATGATAGCATCATACGTAGTGTTCAACAATATTGCCCTATCTATTACACATGGTCACGTGTAACCATACATAATGTCACTACGTACACAGGACGGCTAAGGCCATGTAAATGTTGCCTGAGAAAGCAGCTGTCTGCGTGTGGGGCAGGGACCCTGGGAACCTCGCTCTTCACTGTACAGTGGCAACCTGCAGCAGGTGTTGGCTCAGCGATTATTGCCCAGCCAGCAAATGGTGAGCTCCAGGGAGTGGCAGTGGGCCTGCCCTGCTCCTGCTCATGGCCGGGACCCTGGGTGCAGCTCAGAGCCTGCGTGGGGGTGCGAGCCCTGCAGACCTCTGCAGAAACAGTGGAGGGGTCACTGGGGTGGGACACAGGGCCTTGTGCATCCTAGGCAAGTTCTCCACCCTGAGCCACACCCAGCCCAGATAGCAAATATACTTGGCTTTGTAGACCACATGCCTGGGTGGCAACTACTCCACTGTGACCTTGGAGTTGAAAAGCACCCACAAGATGTGTAGGTGACAGTTGTGGCCCTGCGCCAATAAAACTTTACTTAAAAAGCCGGGCGCGGTGGCGCACACGCCTGTAATCCCAGCACTTTGGGAGGCTGAGGCAGGAGGATCGCGAGTTCAAAGCCAGCCTCAGCAATGGCGAGGCACTTAGTAACTCAGTGAGACCCTGTCTCTAATAAAAATACAAAAAGGCCGGGGATGTGGCCCAGTGGTCGAGTGCCCCTGAGTTCAATCCCCGGTACCAAAAAAAAAAAAAAAAAAAAAAAAAAAAAAAAAAAAAAAAAACTTTACTTAAAAACACAGGAATTTTTAAAAATCACAAAAGTTCTGCCCATGAGGACAGCCACGTGCCATCTTTGAGTCTGGGTTTGTAGGCTGCAGAGCATGGACAGAGGCACACACTAGGCCTCCACGGGCAGACAGTGACCCTACAGTCCTCCGTTTGCCAAATTAGGAAAGGCAGGAGTGGTCACCCAGTAAAGGAGAAGGCTGAAGCTTGAAGATAAACTACTTGGCCTGGTTGCCAGCAGAACATGCCCCCAGGTGGCCTCTCAGGCCACCGCTGGGGGGGTCCCCTCACACATCCTGCCCCTCCATCTCCACGGCAGCCTCCTGCCCTCTGCTGGTTCTGAGGAGGCAAGTGGCCATGCTGGCAAGGCCCTGCAGGAGCCCAGAAGCTGCGCTGTGCCAGTGGCCGTGGCGAGCTTGGCAGCAGACCCAGCCCCGGTGGGGCTTCACGTGGGCCACAGCACTGACCATACTGGGTGCAGCCTTGGGGGGGACTGTGACGAGGACCCACTCATGTGCATCCTGACCACAGGCACCGGCCCGTTTGCTGCTGTTCAGGTGATTCTCTAGCCACAGCTGACCAAAGGTCTGCCTCCTCCTTCCAGTGCGTTCCTGGGCTTCCCTCGGGTTGGGCAACACTTAGTGAGTACCATCTGTTTACGCAAGACACACACACAGGGCAGCTGGCTCCAGCATACCCTGTATGCAGCCCAGGGCCACTGGAACACCAGCCAGGGTGCATGTCACAGGCTGTCAGCCAGGAGTGGGAGCCCAGGCAGGATGAGGGACAGGTGGACAGCACGGGGAAATCCAGCTTGGGTCCCTGCACCCTACCTTCTGGGGGTCCTGTGCTGTCCTGCCCTCCTGCTCAGATCTCATTAGATCTGACACATAGTAGGTATTCACTAAGCTTATCATAGTGCTTTTAGCCTGTCAAATGGACAGAGGGAAGAGTCTGTGTGGATTGACTGACAGGCTAAGGATTGACTGAGGAGGCCTAGGGTCTGGGCAGGCCTATCGTGGAGAGCCACCCTGGTAGGTGCAGGGCAGAGGCCTGTCGTGCAGCCATTGCAGAGGCGAGCTCTGCAGCACCCTGAGCCCTCCAACTCTCCTTGCCTCAGTTTCCTTGTGTGTTACTTGGGAATGAAACAGGCCCTGCCTGTGGACTGTGCAAAGCACTGAGCAAGGATAGAGTGCTTAGCACCCTGAAGTGGCTCTAGGTCTGGATGGGAAAGAGGAAGTCATGTATCAGAGCCAGGAAGCCAGCCTGGCCTGGTGTGGGGTCCAGGGAAGCAGGCAGAGGACGAGATGACCCTGGACTGGGGCAAGGTCTCAGCATCCCCAGCAGCAAGGCGATGGCTGCAGGGAGCCCCGCATCCTGCAGGGATGCCTGCCTGATTGCGGGGTGTGAGGGACAGAGATGGGATTGGGTGATGGTGTCCCATCAAGATTCTGGAGTCTCATGCGACCCCTGCTCCGTGGCAGTGGCGGCTGTGAGCGTTCCGATCCTGAGCGAACCGCCTCGCGCTCCTGGCTCCCACCTTAGCTCTGGCAGCCTGAGGCTCCCCGTCTACAACGCGGGTACCAGGAACCCCTGCAGCACATTCTGAAGACGGAATGATTTTAAATACTCCGGGCACCCAGGAATGTGTCAAATCCCCACGCCCCTGAGAAGCGCACCGGTCTTTATGCGGCGGTGGCAGAGGGGAAACTCAGCACGTGAGCAGCAAGGTGGGGACCGGAGGCCGCGGGAGCAGGGCGGGCTTCCGGGGGCGCGGGGCCGCCGTGCGCCTTCCGGGCAGGCGGGGCGGGAGGCGCGCGCCGCGGCCGGACTCGGCCCCGCCCCGCAGGCCCCGCCCGCCGCGAAGGCCCCGCCCAGCGGGCGCGTCCTGGCCCGGGAGGCCCTGCCGCCCGCGGTCCCGCGGCCCCGCAGCCCGCAGCCCCGCAGCCCGCCTCGCGCCGAGACGAGTCCGCGCGGCCGCAGCATGAGCCGCCCCGCCGACAGCCCGATTTTTACGCCCGGAGAAGACTGCGGCGCTGCGTGGCGCGCGGCGCCGGCGGCCTACGACCCGGCGGACACGCACCTGCGCATCCTGGGCAAGCCGGTGATGGAGCGCTGGGAGACCCCCTACATGCACGCGCTCGCGGCCGCCGCCGCCTCCAGAGGTAGCCCCGGCCGGGCGCCGGCGCCGGCGGGGAAGCTGGGGCTGGGCGTTCCGGCCACGCCGGGGTGCCGGGGGCGCACTAGCTTCTGCGTGCCTCGGCTTCCCCGTTGAGGGACGGGGCTGCTTGCTAGCGGGACGCCGAGGCAGGCACGGGGCCTGTTGCAGGCTCGAGGCCAGCACGCAGTTGGCGCCCGCTAAGTAGCAGGAACTTCCTCTCCACGGGAAATGAGGCCCCCGCTCCCCGGCCGGGTCAGCGCGTGGGTCTTCGGACAGCTACCGGGGTGGAGCTCGGTGGGCGGCTCCTGCGATGGGAGCTGTGGGACGCGGAGCAGGTGTCTTCCCAGGACGGAGGAAGCCTCGAGCTGGCGAGGCTAAGAATAGCTCGGGAAAGCCAAGCCGGGGAGACAGCTGTCCCTTGGGTGGCCCTGCACTGCCTGGTGGAAGGCCGTGTGCCCAGGACTCCACAGGTCCAAGTGGAGCCCTTCAGGGGTCAAACACGTGGCCTGTGGGTGCTGGGCCTCAATACTACCACCGGGCCAGTGAGCACATCCAGCATCCCTGCGCAGAGCCGTGGAGAGGGCCTGCGGATTGAACCCAGGGCTTGTACACGCGAGGCCAGCACTCTACCAACTGAGCCGGATCCCCCGTCCTGGAGAGGGGCTTCGACACGCAGTCCAGAGGGACTGGACCTCTCCTCCCAGAGCATTCCAGCTCCCAGGCCTCAACCCAGCTTTACCCTTGCAAACTTCGCCGTGCAGAGGGAGGGAAGGGGACAGAAAAGTAACCAGTTGGAGAGATAAGGGCCGCCAGTACAAACAGTGTGGGCCTGGTCTCAAAGTCCAAGGCCCTAACCTCCCCCTGGGGCTCTGGCCAAAAGCTGCTGTCCAAGGCCTCTCTGGCCAGCTGGCCAGGGCCCACGCTATTGCCTCTCAGGACTGCTATGTTCTGTCTGCCCACAGCACCCCTCCCCTGTCCTTGTCGCAAACGTGATTCTCCGCCAGTGCTTGCCCTGCGCCCCCTCCTCCTGGCAGCGCCTCAGGGAAACCACATGTGATGCCCAGTCTTTTGTCTGCCCAGGAGGCCGGGTCCTGGAGGTGGGCTTCGGCATGGCCATCGCAGCCTCAAAGGTGCAGGAGGCTCCCATCGAGGAGCACTGGATCATCGAGTGCAACGACGGCGTCTTCCAGCGACTCCAGGACTGGGCCCAGCGGCAGCCACACAAGGTGCCCCTCTTCCTGCAGCCCTGGCAGCCCCACTTGTGACCAGAGGCGCTCCCTAGCGGAGGCTGGGGACCTGGAGCAGCCACAGAGATGGGGAGATGGCGGTCTCCCTTGGGAGTCCCTCCCTTCCGGCAGGTGGGGAGATCTTGGGGACCCCTTCTCTGTCTTCATCTTCCTCCCCTCTCCCAAGGTTGTCCCCTTGAAAGGCCTTTGGGAAGAGGTGGCGCCCACACTGCCAGACAGTCACTTTGACGGTGAGGGTGCCCAGGAGCTAGGTGAGGGTGTGTCATGGGGTGGGCTGGGCTCCTGCTCCTCCTCTGCTGGTGGAGGGACCTTCTGGGGACAGCCTGGGTGGGCAAGGACAAGCACACGAGCCTACTCAAGAGCCTGGTGCGGCGGGTGTGGCAGACACCTGAGGTTGTGCAAGGTGATGTCCAGCGGAGGACATGATGCCCACCTGCAGTCCAGCCCTGACGGGTGGGCTGTGCTGCCATGCAGGGATCCTGTATGACACGTACCCGCTGTCGGAGGAGACCTGGCACACGCACCAGTTCAACTTCATCCGGGTAGGGAGCGGTGGCCCCGGGCACCGTCGGCCGGGCAGGGCGCCCGCTTTCCCTCCCATTCCTGACTGCTGGGGTGCGGCAGGCCTGTGGGGAGCCCTGTCCAAACCCACCTCCTCCTCAGAACCACGCCTTCCGCCTGCTGAAGTCCGGAGGAGTGCTCACCTACTGCAACCTCACCTCCTGGGGGGAGCTGATGAAGTCCCAGTACTCAGACATCACCACCATGTTCCAGGTGTGGCCATGGGAGGGCACGGGGCGGGGTGGGGCTCTGCCAGGCAGCAGCCCTGGGGCTCTGGGCTGAGGTCCTGGGTGGGCTGGACTGTACTGGTTGTCCATCCAGACCCTCACTGGGTCAGCCGCCTCCCATGGCTCCCCGCTGCCCGTGGGATAGAGCCCGGGCCCTATGTCCCCCTCTGCCTGTCCAGTTATGTTCCTGTCTGCCCACCACAGGGCAACAGGGCAGCTCTTCTCCTGAGACTGTCAGCAGCCCACGGGTCCCCGTCTTCTGCTCTGGGGTGCACTCAGGAAGACCTGGAGAACCACCCCAGGCAGGGCCCACGGAATGGCTCAGTGCCTCCTGGCCCGGGATGCTGGCTGGGGGACTGCTGGGAGGGCACCCAGGGCATGCGGACAGCTGACTCCGCCTGCCTGGGCACAGGCCTCAGCCTGAGGGGCGGGGCCAGGGCCATGACCACGCCCCCTCCCCAGGAGACGCAGGTGCCGGCCCTGCAGGAGGCAGGCTTCCGCAGGGAGAACATCCGCACGGAGGTGATGGCTCTGGTCCCGCCCGCGGACTGCCGCTACTACACCTTCCCGCAGGTGATCACACCCCTGGTCACCAAGCACTGAGCCCCGCCGCCTCCAGGTCTGCGCCACTCAGTGCCTTTGCAGGCCACACTGCCCACGGGGCCTCTGCGCTCCACTTGGTGCCTCCCTGGGCCTGAGCCAGGGGTGGACGGCCTTCCTGACCACTACCAGGGAGCCTGCTGGGTTGAAGGTGAAATAAAGGTGGCCACTGGGCCCAGTGGGCATGTGTGCAGTGGTGTGTGCAGCCCAGCTTCCCTGGCAGCCCCAGGCCGGGAGCCTGCCCATGGAAGCTGTCCCGTCCATGCTGATGCCCACAGCAGTCGCTGCCAGCCAAGGTGGCAGGAGGAGGGACCACTACTCTGACGCGACAAGAGGTCCTAAGGGGCTAGTTAGGGCTCACCGGGTGTTGGGGATGGCCCCCTGCACTGCCCCGCACACCCCAGTGAGCAGCATCAGCCCGAGTACTGCCCCACCACAGCAGACCGCCACAGTCCAATGTCTGGATGGGGACCCACCACCCAGGGGACAGACTGGCTCAGCTTGTCCTGGGCCCAGGTGGCCACCCCAGCTGATGGCCTTACCTGGGCAGCTCTTGGGCCTGTCCACCCATGTGCAAGCCCTCAGTGCTGCTGCCCTCCACAGGTCCCTCCTGCCAGCTCCCTCAGCACGTCCAGCACAAAGGCCAGGCCGAAGGCTCAGTGTAGGACACTCCCTTTGCCTGCTTGTCCCAGAAGCTGTTCTTGGGCTGGGCATGGGGCAAACACTGAGATCCCAGTGCTGGGAGGTGAAGCAAGAAGACCCCAGGTTCAAAGCCAGCCACGGCAATTCAGAGACAATTTAGCAAAGCCCTGTCTCAAAGGGAAAAGGGGTGGGGACGGGAGGGGAGCAGAGCACACTGCGCTTCAACCCCCAGTCCTTCAGCTGAGCCAGGCACCCACTGCCCCCACCCTAGTGACCTGGGAACCCCCATCCCAGCCCTGATGGTGGCACTTGCAGAGCTGGGGTCAGCAGAACATGGCAACTCGACATTGGTGAGGAAGCGCAGCTCTGAGGACGCGCTCCTCTCTGCAGCCCACACTGTCCCCTGTCCCTCAGGTCTGGACACTCAGATGGGGCTCAAGGGGCCAGAACCCCCAGCAGGGGTCAGCGGGGTGACTGGGCCAGGCAGCTCACCTCCTGGGCCTTGGCACCTTCATCCACAGGGCAGTAAGAGACTGCCTGGCAGCGACCTACCTAGTGGGCACAGGGTGCAAGCCCACCCACCCTCAGCTCTGCCCTACACAGGGCCCATCTGCCCAGGGCAGCATGCTGGGGGACTGTCCCGCACCCCCACACTCCACACAGCACTCGGTGGACACAGGGTTTATTAGTCTCGGGACACTGGCGCGCAGGGCGGTGGCGGCTGCAGCAGGCGCTACCTGCGGTACCAGATCTTCAGCCTCTTCTCCCGCTTGATCTTCCTCTGCAGCTGCAGGATGCCGTACAGCAGGGCCTCCGCGGTGGGTGGGCAGCCTGTGGGCACCTGACCTCAGTGTCCCTCCTGTGGGAGGCCTCTGGCCCTCTGGCCAACTCCAGCCTCCCTCCCTCTGCAGTGCAGCCCCATGGGGTCTGCCGAATGCAGCCTGCCGGGCCGGGCAGGGGCAGAGCAGCAGCTGTAGAAACCCTGTGAAGAACGGGCTGACCCCATTGTCCCCACCTGCTGCTCCCGCCTGGACCCTGCAGGCTTGAGACAGGACCCGGCCTAGCCCTTGGGCATTCCCAAGAGGGGAGAAGCCACTGCCCCCTCCCCGGGTACGTGGGCACACATTCAGAAACGGGATGGGACCTGGGGCAGGGAGACCAGGGCAGACAGCTTGAGCCAAGAGGAACAGGGAGGTGGCCCTGGCACCAGCCCACAGGATTCCCGACCAGGGACAGCCCTGCTCGCTGGAGGCCCAGGCTGCAGTGAGACAGCCAAGAGCTGGGCATGCTTGTCCCCCATGTCCAGAGGGAGCCTGGCTCCCAGACCCTGCTGACCACAGGCTGCCATCAGAGAAAATGCCCAGGAAGTACCCCACAGCCCCATCTGCCACTCACTGGGACCAAGATGTGAAAGGGGACGCCCAGGTCAGCGTGCTGTCCCGAGCACTGGTGGGACATGCGTACTGAGGAAGGACTGGCTGTGGCTTCCTGGCACTCGGGGTGACCAAGGCTGCTGTGCTTCGGCGCCTCTTTGGTTCTCCTGGTGCTGGGATGGACTCAGGCTCACGGGGGCCAGGCGGGCACAGCACCACTGGGCCACACCAGCCTGCCCTGCACTGTTTGCTAAGCATGGTCACCTGGCCACCCCTGGATCTGACGGGGCCTCACGGGCCTCCCTGTGAGGACCAGGAGCAGGGACAGCACCCTTGGCCTCCGGGAACAGGTTCTGCTTTCTCTAACTGTCCATGGCTCCACGCGGTCCCAGTGGGGGCCAGTCCAGTGTCTGGACCTTCCTTGCAGGAGTCCCTTCACTGACCAGGGCTGGGCCCACCTGGGCCAGTCAGTCTGTCTCTGGAGCATGTCCTCACCTGGCACGTAGATGTCCACGGGCACGATGCGGTCACAGCCTCTCACCACGGAGTAGGAGTAGTGGTAGTAGCCGCCTCCGTTGGCGCAGCTGGAGGAGGGGCAGCTCTGCACAGGGCCGCGGGCACCCCCGCCCTCCCCCAGCAGCCCCTGCAGCACAGGGGCAGGCGTGCCGGCAGCCCAGAGCTGCTGAGGCTGACTCCCGGGGTGGCCAGCGTGGGGCCAGAAGACTCACTGGCAGGAAGCCCCTGGCGGAGCGCAGGTCGCAAGGCCGTGCCAGAACCACGACCTGCGTGTCCAAGGGAAAGCGCCACACGCCCACCTAACCCTGCCCCTGGCCCCATGGCGGTGGAGTCAGCAGTGGCCCACATGGCAGTGGTGGCTGAATGCTCCACAGCCGCGCAGAGTGAGGGTACTGGGTGGCCACCAGCAGGAGCGAGTGACACAGCTGCAGCATGGACGGCGCTGAGGACCTGGTGCTCAGTGAGACCAGACACACAGCCACTGTGAGTGACCAGCCACAGGAAGTCCAGGACGGGGAGTCCACAGTGGGACGTGGGCTCGTGTGGGCAGGGCTGGGGCGGGGCTGCCCATGGTGATGGGTCTCCTTTCAGGGTGACAGGATGGTCTGGAACTAGAGAGTGCCAACTCTCACACCTCTCTGATGACGAGCTACTGGGCTGCCCACTTTAAACGGTAAGCCTCTCGGTGCACGGACTCTATCGGGAAAAATCAAGGGCCAGCCAGCTTGGCCGAGAGGACCGAGGGTGGTGCCCGGGAGCGTGGGCGCCAGGCTGTCGACAGCCGCTGCTCCTGAGTACGAGACGCAGAGTGCTGGGGCGCGGGACCCACTGCAGGCCGGGCAGCTGGGGAGGTGGCCTGCCTTGCAGGAGGGGCTGCCCTGGGGCACTCACCTGCCCATGGACACCACGTAGCGGGGCTCTGGCATCTGGTCGTAGACCTGAGAGAGACGTGGGCCTGGGGTCTGTGTGGCCCCTGGCAGGCCCCTGGCTGGCTGGGCAGGGGACAAGGCATACCTTGCGGAGAGCTGGGGCCATCTTGTTGGTGAGCGTGCCGGCCACGATCATCACGTCAGCCTGGCGGGGACTGGCGCGGAAGACGACACCAAAGCGGTCCATGTCGTAGCGGGGCGCAGCCATGTGCATCATCTCCACCGCGCAGCAGGCCAGGCCGAAGGTCATGGGCCACAGCGAGCTCTGCCAGGGGGTGCAGGGTCACACGCAGCCCACCACGGAGTCCACACGGGCAGGGTCTCCAGACCAGCTTCAGAGAGCCACTCCCGGCTCCACTCCCAAGAGCAGAGGCCAGGAGGGAGGCTGCCCCTCACAGCACGTGGGCCCCGGGCCAGGACGCTCAGGACACACTTGCTGCAGACAGAAAGGTCAGAGGAACTGCCCCTGGGTCAGCCCCTCTGGCCAGCACACCCGCCTCCTGCAGACACTGGCCACATGCACTGGTGGCCCTAGCGGCTGTGAGGACACAGGTCTGTGTCCCCAGGACTGCTGGAGTGTTGAGCCTGTCCCACTCGTCCCTAGGACCTGCAGCCCAGCAGCTCCTCCACAACCTGGCTGACCCCCAGGAGCCCTCCTTGAGCCGTGGCCGGCCACATCCTCCACCTGTTGGCTTTATTCCCCTGCGGCTCCTGCTGGCCCCCTGCCTAGGTAGGAGACCTCAAAGTGTCCCCATGCCCAGCAGACGTGTCAACAAAGGTGGCCAGGTCCAAACCACAGAGCATGGATGGCCATGCCCACCTGGCTGGCCTCTGTGACTGGACAACCCTGCCTGGGCCCCCAGGTGTCTGTGCTGACACGAGCCCCTGCAGGGCCCCTGCTGTCGGAAGCTGCAGCTCCAGCAGGATCACGGCACGCGCAGGGCAGTGGCGACTGTCGGCCTGGGGCCAGGCTTCTGGCCCACCTGCACACAGCGGGTGGGGGGCCTGCTCAGCACGTGGGCCTCAGCTCCTCCTACGGCTGGGACACTTGCCTCGCGTGCACAAGGCCCTGGTTCCCTCCCACAGCACGCACCACAAAACTCCCTCCCCGTTAGGAAGGAAACCAGAAATGCAGAGGCCAGAGAGAACGGTGAAGGGCTGGGGCTCCCGGACAGCTGGGCGCAGAGCGTGCACTCGGCGTCCACCTGTGTGCACGCCATGTGAGTGTGCAGCTGGGGGAGGCTGGCTGTGCACCGGGGACTCACCCGGCGGGCCCAGTTGATGAGATCGTCCAGCTTGGTCACCACATACTCGCCGCGGCTCCGGGAAGTGCGGCGGGTTTAGGAACAGTGGCTCTGGCCTTGGGCACAGCAGGCTGGGTGCTGAGCACAGGAGACACAAGCAGGGGCGGGCATCAGCCTGCAGCGCCCCTGGGGGCAGGGGTGGCCACCCTGCACCCCTGCCTGAAGGACCTGGCCCGGGGGAAGGACAAAGACAGTCCAGAAACAGTCCTGGGATAACACTGGGTGAAGCCCGAATAAGCAGAGGAATACCAGATGGCCACCGCAGAGGGAATGGGGACACAGAGATGGGGCTGGGACCTCAAGCCAGGCCCTGGCAGAGCTCTCAGGGCAGGGACACAGCATGGAGCCCAGCAGACACCACCAGTCAGCACCAGTGCAGGCAGCGGGGGCGGGCAGAGCAAGGGGGGGTGTGTGCTCCCTCCTGAGGCCAGCCTCACCTGCTGGGGCCCTCGCTGGCCAGGCTCTGATGGACACCTCGTGCCCACGTGGCTGTACCCACACTGGAGCTGCCCAGGAGATGAGCAAGGGTCAGTGGTCAACAGAGGGCCTACCAGGTGCCCCCAGGACCCTGAGCAAGAGCCCACTTCCCATCCCCACCAGGGACCTCCTGCTCCTCTACCCAGTGGCCCCCACCCTCTCGCTCAGAGCCCGGCCAGAGCCTCTGGGGTGCTGTGGCCATCACCCAGCAGCCTGGCGATGACCCAGACCTTCAGAGTGCTTCTTTAGGGATGCACCCAGCTGGTCAACAGGCCGAGTGTGGAAGCAAGGACAGTCCTGGGTCATCTGCAGAGGACACTCTGAGGACAGGTCCCCTGTCCCTCACCAAGGAACAGACAGTCCCATGGCCCTGAGTTGCCACAGAACACCTGCAGGACAGGCAGCGAGGAGGGCTGAGGGCGCCACACCCGGCAGATGAGGGTGAGGGTCAAGCCCTGGCTTCACAGAGGCCCACACACCAAGGACACCAAGGACAGGAAACAGGCCCTGTCCTGCCCCAACCTGGTGGGTGACCTTCACCAAGGGGCTCCCTTGCTGACGCCGAAGGCCCCTTCCCACCCCGAAGCCCTGCAGTGCCCTGCCCAGTCAGTCAGGGTGGTCAGGCACTCACCGCAGGCTGAGCATCCGGACACAGAGCAGGCTGGGAGCTGTGAAGGAACCACAGGGTCGGGACACTGCGTACCCGAGGCCACAGCTCAGGAGCGGGGACTCAGCAGCAGGTCCGCCACAGGTGGCTCCCCAGGCCTCCTCCCACCACCACTGTCACCTCTGGTCTGTCTTAAAAGCCACTCCACGAACGTCAGTGAGGAAGGAGCTCCCCTGGGACACAGGCAGGGGCCCTCGACCCCTGGGCCACACCCCAGCCCTTTTTTTGTACTTATTAGAGACAGGGTCTCACTGAGTTGCTATGTGCCTCCATCGCTGAGGCTGGCTTTGAACTCGCGATCCTCCTGCCTCAGCCTCCTGAGTGCTGGGATTACAGGGTGCGCCGCGGCGCCCGGCTGTGTCACCCCCCTTCTGAAGACTCCACTGCCCTAGTAGGAAAGCCTGGACTCTACGCCAAGGCCATCCACCTGTGACTCACCTCCTCCCTGCCAGCCCCGTCTCAGGGCCTTTGCACTTGCTGCTCCCTAGGCCTGGACACCCACCCCCACATTTGCACATAGCTGGCCCCTTCTCGTGGGACAGGTCTGAGCTGAGATGATCAGGGCATCAGGTCTACACCAGCCCCAGGCCCTCTGGACCCTGGGACCCATCCCATCTCTGCCCACTACTCACGGGAGGCCTGTCTCCCCTGAGGCACCGGGACCTCCCTGGGATCCCTAGCACCTGTCTTGGCCTTGGTTGCATGAGGCACACAGGTGGTGCACACAAGTGTGTCTGATGCACTAGGCCCTGGGCTGTGCTGAGGGCTTCAGATGCTGCCTAACGCAATCTACCCTTCAGAAATCTATAGTCCAGTGGGCAGCAAAGGTGCCACCCACACCAACCCACACAGCCAAGAAACCCACGAGAAGGACAGAAGGGGACTGCTCCAAACAGAGGCCTCCTTGGAGAACCTGCCCAGAGGGAGCAACCTGAAGCTCCAACAGGCTCTTGTCAGACAGAGAGCAGTACAGGGTCGGGAGGGCAGCTGGACAGATCCTGATGAACCATGCAGACACCGGAGAGGCCAGGCTCGGTGCAGGTTCTGGGCTCAACTGTATCCCCCAAAGCACGTGATGAGCTCTTCACTCTAACAACTTAAAATTCAACTTCGTTTGAAGCAGGTTTTCTATGGAATCAATTTACAGTAAGGTCACTGGAGTGGGCCCTAATCCACAGGACTGGTGTCCTTAAGAACAGACAGGCCAGACAGCACCATGTCACATGCCTGTAATCCTAGCAGCTCAGGAAGCTGAGGCAGGAGAATTGCAAATTCAAGGCCAGCCTCAGGAATTTAGTGAGGCCCTAGGCAATTTAGCAAGATCGTGTCTCAAAAAATAAAAAGGCCTGGGGATGTGGCTCAGTGGTAAAGTACCCCTGAGTTCAATTCCCTGTACCAAAAAAAAAAAAAAAAAAAAAAAAAGAGGAGCAGATGATCGAGGCTGAGGAAGGAGGATTACAAGTTCAAGGCCAGCCTCATCAACTTACTTAGACCCTGTCTCAAATCAATCAAAAAGGGCAGGGGCTTAGGGTGTCACTGGATTCTACCCATAGCACTGATTTAAAGGGTGGGGGCTGCTGGGGCTGTAGCTCAGTGGTAGAGTGCTTGCCTAACGGGCATGAGGCACTGGGTTTAAGCCTCAGCACCACTTTCTGTGGTTGAACCACACCGACTGTGGCAGAATGAGCAAATTAATTCAGGGCATGGTGGGGAGGGAAGGCCTGAGGGAGAGGCTGCTGTCCAGGCAGTGGGCAGCTTCCTGCCTCCAAAGTCCAGGGCCTGAGTCTGCAGCCCCAATCACTGCAATCGGCCTCCTCCAACCCCTCCTCATTCCAGCCTTTCCCCTGTCTAGGAGGCTGTCTTCTGAGGCCCGGGCAGCCTCAAGTCTCCGAAGGACAGCACTGTAACCTTGGTAGGCCTGAGGCTGGACACGAAGGCAGACCAACCGCACTGCCCTGGAGTCCTGAGCGCGCTGCCCGTTCCCAGGCCTCGATTTCCCGTCTGAAAAGCCAGGGCCTTGGGCCCACCCACAGCACGGCGCGCCCCTCTGCGGGACGAGGCTCCTACCGTCACGGCACTACGGCTCGGCCAGGGAGCCTCCACGTCTCCCGAGTCCTCCCGCCCCGCCCCCGGCGCCACCACCCCGGGCGGGCCCAGCACTGAGGCCCAGGGCCTCGGTGAGCACTCCCGAGACAGGGGCGCGCACACCCTCGGCGAACGCCCGCGCCGGGCGCGCCAGGTCGTCTGGAAATGAGCCTGCGTCCAGCTCCGAACCCGGCGGCCGGCCGCGCCCGGCCCGCTGCGGCGCCCGCGCGGGCCTCGGCGCCCGCAGCCCGGCCGCGGCCCACCCGGCCCAGTGCCCCCGGCCGGCCCGGCGCCCTCCGCGCGCTCACCCGCCAGCGCCGCCATCTTGGCCTCGGCCTTCAGACAACCTTTGCGGTTCGTCCTCCTCAGCGCTCCGGGTCCCCTGGGCCGGGACCAAACAGCCTCCGCGCGCCGGCGGAAACAGGAACCCCGTCAAGGTCGTTCCGCTGAGCTTTCTCCTCCGTGCTCGTGCCAACACCGCGCGCCCCGGGACGACGGCGCCGGGTACGGGACCTTCGGAGCGAGGGTGACAAAAACAAATGGGACGGACTTGTTTCCTGTGCTCTTGGAAAGAAAAAGACGCCCGGCGCGTCCCTGGGTGGGCTCGAACCACCAACCTTTCGGTTAACAGCCGAACGCGCTAACCGATTGCGCCACAGAGACGGGGTTACAGAACGCTGCCCAGTGGCGGCCTACGAGGCATGCGCGCTCTGCGCACGGGGGCGAGCGGCGCCGGCCCGCGGCGGCGCGGCACGGGGCGGAGTTCGCGCAAGAAGGACCGTTCCCGCCCCGCCGAAATAGCTCAGTTGGGAGAGCGTTAGACTGAAGATCTAAAGGTCCCTGGTTCGATCCCGGGTTTCGGCAGGAATTTTGGCGCCCCCGAGCTCTTGTGCAGCTGGGATCCCGGAAGTTGGCTCCGACTCGGCCAGCCACCCCCAGTCCCCCCACTTCCCCCGACTTCGATTGCTTCCCCAGTTTTCCTTTACCTCCGTGTCCAGTGTCCTGGGTTTTAAAACGCTGGGCTGCAGAGCTGCCGACCCCCGACGTGCGGGGCTGCCCAGCGTCCCCCGCACGCTGCCCCCCGCGCCGCGCTCCCCCTTCCCACCCTTCCCCACGGAGTCCGAGGCCTCCACCGAGGACCCGCAGGGCCTGGCTGCATTGTGGGGCGCTGGGGCCCAGCGCTGACCAGGTCCTTCTGGCCCCTGGGGATGAGAGGCAAGGGCAGGAGCACTGGCAGGGCAATGCCGGCAGAGGAGCCATCCGGGCTGAGGCCGGGGAAGGAGGGTCTGCATGAGCCGAATGCGCAACACCGGCGGCCCACAAAGCCTCTTCCTCCCTTGTGCAGACGCTGCAGTTTTGGAAGTCTTATTTGAGTTACACAAGTTACAGTGGTAGTTCAGAAAGACCCTCTGAAGGCCACACCCAGCTCCCTCTGAAATTCTGGTGTTGATGCAGCAGTTTGTCACAACTGACAAACCCAACGGGGATATGTCCATTTCTGGGACACGTCCATTCTGGAGAGTGTACCTACTGGGCTTGCTTGTTCCCGTGACCCTACTAGGTTGGCGTGCCCCCCAAAGTGCTGTTGGAAACTTACTCCCCAGTCACACTGGTGGTGTTTGGCCGCAGGCTTTGGTGGTGATCAGGGTTGGAAGGGTCATAGGAAGCCCTGGATGGTATTTGGTGGTCTTGTGAGGAAGAGAGCTAGATGCAGTGACCACACCTGTCATCCCAGAGACCGGGGGTTGAGGCAGGAGGATTGCAAGTTCGAGGACAGCCTCAGTGGCTCGTGAGACGCTGTCTCCAAGACTGGGGTTGCACTCAGTCATGAAGCACCCCGAGGCTCCACCCCAGGACCAGCCCTGACAATGGAGGGGCTGGGCATAGCCCGGGAAGACAGGTGCTCCAGCAAAGCTGCCCCCAGACCACAGAACTTAAGGCCCACCAGGCAGGGTCCTCATCTCAGGAGCTGGGGGCCCCAGGACCCATTGATACCCTTACGGTCACCATGGGATGCCCTGGGAGGCCACCAAGGCTGCAGGGGTGGGGGCAGGGCCCAGGGATGTGTCTGAGGGCTCTTTGGGAGGCTCACCATCTGCCACCCATGCCCTGCCTTTGTAGGATGTCACAGTCCCCCAGACTGCTCCCTGTGACCCAGGGGTGACTGCCAAGGCCAGGGCGGCGGGTGCTGCTCTCCCCACCAGCTCGCCCCACAGGGAGCAGGCAGCCATGCGGGGGGGGGGGGAGGGGAGCTGGAGCACCCAAGAGGGGCAAAGTACGGAGGGGGCACCCCAGAGCCCTGGCCCATCCGCTCCTAGCCTAAAGCAGCTCCCGAACCACCCAGCACATGGTTCCCTGAGGAAGCCCTCCCCACCACACAATGTGGGGACACCTGTCCTGCACTGTGCAAGACATTCAAATGGGGTCTGCACGTGCAGCTGACCTGTGGGTGGACGACTGATGGGGCTCAGGTGGACGGGGCTGGCTCTGGAACCTGTGCCTGAGGGAGGCTCCTCAAATGGGCCCTGGGGGGAGGGGCAGCAGGCTGGTGGCCACAGTGCAGGGGCTGGGAATGCAGAGCTGAGCCAGGGTGTGGACCTGGTGGATGGGAAGCCACAAAGGCCCAAAGGTTCGTCCAGAGCTACATCCCAAGGGACCCTAGGCCGTGTCTGGGGACACATGCGTTGCCACACCCGGCCTGGAGGAGCTGGAGGCCAGATGCTGCTCAGCACCCTGAGCACCCAGGATGCCACCCTCGAGGACCACCTGTCCCTGCATCAGCAGAGGAAGCGACTGAGCCTGGGGCAGTGCGGCGTGGGGCCGGCGGGGGCACGCGGGAAGGACAGGAGCCAGCCTCCCTGGGCAGAGTTGGCCGGGACAGAGCCGGGTCTTCTCATGTGCCCACAGTGGCCACCAGGTGGGGTGGTGGCCACGCTGGACCTGTGGACAGCTGTTCCCAGCTCTTCCAGGTTGCTGCGGGGCGCACAGCCCAGGGACCTCACAGGGAAGAGCAGCTCCTCTGGGGCTGGCTTCTCCCGGGAGGCCCAATGCAGATGCCAGACCGTGGGGAGGAGGCCCCGAGGCCGAGCAGAACCAGACCGCCCAGTGCTCTACAGCCACGTCACACCAGCCTCTTTCAGAAACGTGTTTAATACTGGATGCAACGCCAGGCGGAGGACAGCGCGCCCCACACACGCCCACTCTAGAGCCCTCCAAGACGCACTTCCCAACACCAGGGACAGAGCCGCGCCAGCGTGCCAATGAAACCCACCCTGCAGGCGCACCGCGGCGGGGTCCCAGCCTTCCAGCACCGGGTGCTGCGGCAGCGGCACGCCGTCCGTCCTCAACGGCGCCGGTTCCGTTCTTCTAGGAGCTGGTTATCAAATATTTCTTTTTCCCTTCAGGAAACAAAAGTCGAGCCGTCATTTCAGCCACCAATCGCTGTATTTGTGGGGGGTCTGCACGTGCCCACAGTGGCTACCAGGTGGGTGCTGAGGACTGAACCCGGGGCGTCTTCCCACTCCCATTTTACAGGGCCTGGCTCGGCTGCTGAGGCTGGCCTGGAACTTGCTGTGCCCTGGCCTGTGCTTTTTTTTTTTTAGTAGTTGATGGACCTTTATTTACGCATATGTGGTGCTGAGAATCGAACCTCACACATGCCAGGCAATTGCGCCACCCCTGAGCCCCAGCCCCAGCGCTCCGCTGCATTCGTAGTTGCTTGGGCTGGCCTCCCTCGGGGAGCCTCCTGAAGGGCGGGGCTCCAGCATGCGCCCCGCACCCTGCTCAGCCACGCTTCCCGGCAGGACGGGGTGACCCAGTGCCTGCTCGTGCTGCACACCAGCCCAACAGGCTCTTCAGCACGACGATTTTCTTCTAGATGTTTTCTCGTGGTTTAGATGGACAGCATGCCTTTATTTTATTTTATGTGGTGCTGAGGATCAAACCCAGTGCCTCACATGTGCAAGGCAAGCGCTCTGCCACTGAGCCCCAGCCCAGCAATTTTTTTTTTTTTTTCTTTTGGTACCGGGTATTGAGCTCAGGGGCACTTGACCACCGGGCCACACCCCCAGCCCTTTTTTGTATTTTATTAGAGACAGGGTCTCACTGAGTTGCTAAGTGCCTCACCATTGCTGAGGCTGGCTTTGAACTCGCGATCCTCCTGCCTCAGCCTAACACAATGATTTTTTAAAGTCATCATCTTTTTAAAAAAAAGACGGTGAAATACCAAATTGAAGTTCTTATTTTTTTTGACACAGGGTCTTGCTATGCTGCCCAAGCCTGGCACTTGCAGTCCTCCTACTTCAGCCTCCTGAGTAGCTGGGACCCAGCTGTGGCACCATGCCACGCTATAAACTTCACTTAGGAGGTGACACATTGTGGCAAGTGTCCTCGGTAAGTGACACCTCTGAGGCAGCAACCCTCCCAGGCCAAGAGTAAGGGCATCTCAGAACGCACGCGCAGTCAACAGACACAAGGGTCTTTTGTGTTTGCCGTGGCACACGGGTGAGCAGGGACTGGGGAGAGAACACCTGGCAGGAAGAGGGCACGACTGCCGGCGGGCACTTCTCCACTGCACAAAGGTGACTAGGAGCCCCAGGGGCTCTGAAGCCAAGTGAGGACACCCCTGTGCAGCAACGCGGGAGGCCCAGAGGTCCAGGCCAGCCTGTCCACTCTGCACGACCTGCCTCAGCAGAATAAAAGGGGCTGTGGCGGCTCAGGGAAGCACCTGGGTCCAACCACAGTACAGCGCAGGGAAGAGACACAGGGACACGAACACGTGACATGCAGATGCAGGGTGGATGTGCTGGGTGGGCACTCACAAGACACCCTGCTGGCCAGACACCCGAGAGGCCCCATCCAGCGCGCACGCGTGCGCGTACACACACACACACACACACACACACACACACACACACACACACGATGCTGGCGTCCCTTCCTCCCCCGCTGCACCACACTCCCAGATCATCTTATTTTTCAGGCAGGGCCGGGCTCGGCTGCGGAGGCTGGACTGGAACTCTGGCCCCGCCTCAGCCTCCCCAGTGCTGGGATTGCAGGCGTGGCCACCACGCCCGGCTCCCAGCACTTTTTGGTAACTGGCACAGCAGGGCAGGAGCTCCTCAGGAGGGAGCGTGGGGATGAGGAGGCCCGGTCAGCCTGGACCACCCCAAGGGGCAAGACGGGAGGCACAACAAAGAAGAGGCTGGGCCTGGCGCTGAGTCGTGTGGCTCCTGCCCCCCCCAGGCTGTCACTCTACTCACACTGACTGAAACAGGCCAGGCGCTAGGAGCCAGTGACAACCACGTTCTCTCTCTGTCCAGGGGTCACAATTCCCGCCAACAAAACCCAAAGTGACCTCCTTTGGGAGGCTTTCGGGCCTTCCCGACACGCCAAGCCCACGCCGCCTCCCAGACTCCCCTGCAGCTGCAGCCACCAGGGGTGCAGGGACAGTGGGCCTGGAAGACGGCAGGAGCATGGCGAGGCCGACCTGAAGACCTGGACAGAGACCCTGCCTGTGACTCCATTGAGTCTTCAGGCTGTCACTGCCCTGCGGCCCGCCTGGTTTCTAGCAAGGCCTGGCAGAATGCCCAGAGGAGGATTAGGGGCTCTGGGAGCCAAGAGTCCCAGGGTGCCAGACACCCCGACGAGGGAGACATCTTGATCAGGGCCTTCCCTCTCCTGACCGCGGCCACACTGCTGCTTAATCTTCATCTGTTGTCAAAGAGCCCGGGGGCGGGACAGGTGGGGGTGCAGGCACACGCGTGCACACACACACCCAGGCCCTGCCCAAGGAGGGCAGGGAGGAGCAGCCAGCACGCCCGCTCAGCCCGGCCTCCTGCAGCACACAGGTCCTGGGCAGCCTGCCTCAGGCGGGGCTCCAGGGCAGACCCTGGGCCACCTGCTGACGGCCTTCAGCCTAGGGGCAGGCTGGGGGGCACGGCTGGGGGCACGCCTGTGGGGAAGGGTGGCCTGTGGCTGCGCAGGGCGAGGAGCTGGGACCCGGTGCCTACCGGGAGCTGAGCGAGGGCCCCTTCATGTACTTTTCTTCGGCAGTCTTGTAGTCCACCGCGTCCACCGCAGAGATCGCACAGATGATGGCCTGCGGGAGGGCAGAGAGAGCTGGACAGGGCGTCAAGCGCTGCGGGGCAGCCCCGGGATGCACCCCCGGCTGAGAAAGCTGAGGAGAGCCCTGGGCACGCCGCCGCCCTCCCCACTAGTCATGCTCCGAGCCAGCCCCGCAGTCCAGGCCACCTCCCCAGGAGACTGAGCCAGTGGCGCCAGCTTCTAGACCACAGGCAGGCAGGCCGCTGCACGTGGGCAGTGAAAGCAGGCCCAGGCCACACGCACACCTCCAGAGAGTCACTAAATCAACCATTAAAAACAGGGCTGGAAGCCGGGCGTGGTGGCGCACGCCTGTAATCCCAGCACTTTGGGAGGCTGAGGCAGGAGGATCGCGAGTTCAAAGCCAGCCTCAGCAATGTCGAGGCACTTAGCAACTCAGTGAGACCTGTCTCTAAATAAAAATACAAAAAAGGGCTGGGGATGTGACCCAGTGTGTCGAGTGCCCCTGAGTTCAATCCCCCGGTAACCACAAAAAAAAAAAAAAAAAAAACAGGGCTGGGGCTCAGCGGCAGAGCGCTTGCCCAGCATGGTGAGGCACTGGGTTCGGCCCTCAGCACCACATAAAAATAAATAGATAAAATAGAGATGTTGGGCTGGGGCTGGGGCTCAGCGGCAGAGCGCTCGCCTCGCACGTGCGCGGCCCGGGTTGATCCTCAGCACCACGTAAACATAAATGCATTGCATTGTGTACAACTAAAGTAAATATATAAATATTAAAAAAAATGGAGATGTGTCCATCTACAACTTAAAAAAAAAAAAAAAAAAAAACAGATCTGAAGACAACAGGAGTGACTGAGATGCACGATGGAGGTCTGATGTTAAACAACCAGTGTGAACTCCTGAGTAAGACCCTGGCATCACCGCTACAATAGAGGCAGTTTTCAGAAGTGCTCCGGCAGGGCGTGATCTTGCACAGCTGTCATCCCAGCGACTGGGAGGCTGAATGAGGAGGCCAGCAAGCTTGAGGCCAGCCTCAGCAACTGAGGAGAGCTTGCGGAGCTGAAGGCAGAGCTCAGCAGGAGAGCGCCCCTGGACAAGATGCCCAGTGTGGGGGTCATCCCCTGGGGTGGTGTCCCAGGAGCTTGCCCGTCATGACAACCACAAACACCCCCAGACCTCACCCAGGTCTAGAGGGACACAGCGAGCATTTGCAGGTCACGTGAACGCAGTCTTCCCCGCCACGTGGGTGCAGGCACACAGCACGCCGCGCCACCTGAAGGTCGGGACTCGAGGCCAGCGCAGCCTGCCCAGCAGGGGCCTGATGAGCAGTGCGCCTGCCCCGCCCTCAGAGACCCGCCTGCCCCGGCTCACCTCGGGCAGCAGCACGTCCAGGATGAACCTGATGCTGTCGCCGCTGACCCGCGCCAGCGCCTCACCGTCCATCTGCTGGTAGACGCCCTGCAGGTACTTCACCACCAGGTCCAGCTGCTCCTCGTCCTCCAGGTAGGTCTCCACGCAGGTCACGTACTGGCTGGAGCTCAGGAACGTCTTCAGCCACCGCGACGGCCGCCTGCTCCTCAGGATGGCCTGCAGGTGGCTCTCGGCGCCCCTGGTCTTCACGATGTACTCCACCAGCTTCTGGTTGGCACGGTCCCGTGCAGCCCGAGAGCGGTCAGGCAGCACCTTCCTGCAGGGCTGCCTGCGCCCCACGGGGCTGCCCTCCACGGGCTCCTCGAGGTCCCCCTTGTTCAGCTGAGGGAACCTGGTCCCCAAAACATCCTGTTGGATGGATTTCCGGACGGGATAGCCTGCAACAGAAGCACACGTCGGGGGCCCCTGCCGGGCCTGGACAGAGTCTCTGCCTCCTCCAGGGCCACGTGTGACCACGCCGCCAGGCACCAGCCCAGCGAGCACGGCCCTGCCCGACTGGAGCCGCGGCCAGGAGCGGGAGGCAGAGCAGGCGCCTGCAGCTCCCCGGGAGCGGCTGGAGGGCAGCTGCAACACTCCTGAGATGCCCGTTCTGAGGGGGTTCTGCGGGTCCTCTCCCGACTGGGCCCTTCAGCCATGTTTAACCAAGGCGGGGAGGAGACCCCCCCCCCCCCCCACAGCTCTGCTAGAGAACCACCTTCTTTCTCTCCACTCCTTTTACAGCCGGGAGGAACAGAAACCCGCTCTGGTCCTAAAGGAAATGCAGGACGGTCCCCACAAAGCACTGTCTAAGTTCCAGTGCCCGGGCTGCACTCCGCAAGTCCCTGCCACACATGGCACCGGCCCCCAAGGCACAGTGCGGACGCAGCCTGTGGGGTACCAGGGCAGACGAGCCGACCCCAGTAGTCACACAGGCCCCAAGGCAGGCAGGGGCAGCATGGCTGCGTCGGGTGGGGGTCTCACAGCTTGCCTCGGGCTAAAAGTAGATCCACATTTTCATTTCACTGTGTGTGCATGTGAGTGTGTGAGCACGTGTGTTTGCGAGCACGTGTGAGTGTATGTGGGTGGTGTGCAGTGCCGGGGTGGACCCAGGGCCTCACGTGCTGGGGCGCGCTCCACCACCTGAGCCACGCCCTCCCAGCCAGCGCTCTGACCACAGGACTCACTTATGTCAGCAGCATAGTACTCCAGGAAGGAGCCCGCGAAAGAGCCACAGCCTGCGGGGGAGAGGGGAGAGAGAGCGGGTCCTCCCAGGCCTTCTGCAGCCCGTCCAGCGGGCCTCCTCAGGGCCTCCTCAGCCTACCGCAGTGGGTGCTGCACAGCCCACAGCTTGACCCGGGCAGGGCCCCAGGCCACCTCTCACCCTGGAGACCTCGCCTCTGCCTAATGACGCACCCAGCCAAGCAGGGGACAGGCCTGGAGCAGGGTGCCTGCCTCCAGACCTCCAATCAGCCCCTCAGGGTTTTCGGGGTCCTGCACCCAGTGCTGGCCCTGCCTCTGCTCTACCCACAGCGGGCACATCCAGGCTGTGGCCCCACATACCTAACCGTACCCGGTAGTCGGTGATGAGGGAGACGCAGGAGCCAATATCCCTGTCGAAGTCCTCTTTGGCTTTGTCCTATGAGACGGGACAGCAGGCGTGAGCGGGGCAGCAGGACCTCACACCCCCTGTCCAGAGGCTGTCCCGCAGAGCCCTGCACCTGCCCGGCAGCCCTGGGCAGCCCACAGTCCCTTGGAGCCTCGGTCTCCTCCTCCACTAAGGGGCCCAGGCCTCGGGCCAGTGCTCGGGGTGGAGGTGGACATCCCCTGCAGTGCCACCACTGCCACCGACGTCTGTGAGCCAGCAGGACTGCTGGGGGACGTGCTGCCCCAGGAGGGAGGGTGTCAGCCACCAGCGCCAGGCCTTGCCAGGCCTCGGGGTCCTCACGGGATGCAAGGCCAAAGCCCTCTGTGAGAGTGACCCCAACACATCAGCCACCAAATGGCCAGGAGGACGGTGCCCTGGACCAGCCCGCAATCTGCCTGCCCTGCTGCCACCCCCAGGGCAGCACAACAGGACACACTCCTGGTGACAGCCAAGTGGCAGGGGCCACAGCAGAGCAGGCAGCTGCAGCTCTAAGGCCCCACAAAGTCAGGTGGTCACATGACAGCCCAGGGACAGCTCCAGAGCCTGGAGGGGCATTGCCCGCATGCCCCGAGGCTGGAGGTGGGGGGCACTGCAGGGTGGGGCACTGCAGGCTGCGCCCTGGGAGCCCTGAGGCGCTGCCCCACGGCTCTCCAGGAGCCGCCCTCCAGACACTTCTGATGCTGTTTTGGAGCGTGGGGCGAACCAAGGGCCTGAAGCACTAAGCCCTGGCCCTGCTCAGGGCCACCTGAGCCCCACCCACTTAAATGAGGCGCGAGCATCCCCTGCCACCCACCCACACGGGCGCCAAACCCACTCTCCTCAAAGCTAAGGGCACAGGTGGTGCTGCTCCCCAGGGCCCAGGCCTCCCCTCCCGCGACCAGGCCTCAGCGTGAAGCACATCCTCTGTGCCCAAGCACGAACTAGGACCCCAGCCCTGCAGAACCGGCACTTCTGAGGAGCTGAGGGAGGGCAGGTGGCCCAGGCCTGGCTCGGCTCCTGCGTGCCGGGGTTTCTCTCTTGGGAGGCACTGCAGGGAGCAGGCCTGGCGAACCTGGGCTGAGGCTCACCACCCGTGGGGCCCGCGCTCCCAAGAGAAGCCAGGCGGGGCATGGGATGCAGGTGCCCACCTTCCAAAGGGTCGGAAATCAGGAAAAGGAAATGGGGACTCGGGCTAGCGCATGCCCAGCACACAAGAAGCCCTGGGTTGCAGCCCCAGCATGGAACACAGAGAGGGAAAAGAGAAGCGCCCAGACAGGGACCAGGACACACAGCCCGGGCCTCCAGCCCTCACGGCCAAGGCACAGCACACAGGACACGCAGGCAGAGGCTCTCGGGAGGCCCAGCCATGACAGCAAAGCTCAGGGAGTGCAGCCCCTCCGGCCAGCTGGCTCCGGCGCCAGGCCAGGTGTGGGGTCCCAGGAGCCCAGGGCTCGAAGCCCCAATCTTCCCCAGGTGGCAAACATACACACAGGAGCCACGGACCCCAAAGGCACGGAGGCCACGCTGCTTAGCACGAAGCCACCCGCAGGGAGCGCCAGGCCGCGCCACTCACCAGCAGCACCTGCTTCTCCTTACAGTCAAAGTGCTTCAGCCTCCTGAGGGACACGGTGATGCTGGACGGGGAGAGGGCGGTCAGCAGGGAGCCAGCACTCAGGAGCACCGCCCTGCTCTCCCCGCTGCCCACGGCAGTCCAGAGCCAGGCCCGAGGACGGGACACGGCTGACACTGTGCTCCACACAAGCAGGGCCTGGCAGGGCCCGGCAGGCCCAGAGCACAGGGGAGGAGCGCGTGCTGCTGAGCGCTGGCGGAGGCAGGGCCCGCATCCCGAGCTGTCGCCCACGGTCCGGGGAGGGACTGCCTGAGGCACCAGCCTCCAGCAGGCAGCAAGGCCTGGGTGGGCGCTGTCCGCACCAGGCCAGCTCTCACAGGTCTGGGCAGCTGGGCCCCGTCACTCGGGCTGCCCTTCACACCGGCAGGCGAAGTCCTTCCGGCCCCTGCGCTCCGCGGCCCCTGCGCTCCGCCTCGGGCCCTGCCTGGGCCTGGCCCTCCACCCCAGGGGCCATCAGCGCATTCCGACCATTCACAGCAGCCACGAGCGAGCACGGCCGTACCCTCTGCCTTTCGGGTTCATGTCCCCTTCAATGAAGAGCACGCTCGCCTTCTTATCTCTGCGCCTGACGCTCTTGACCTGTGGGCAAGGCCACGGAGACAGCGACGATCAGAGAAGCGACTCCGCCGCATGCTCACAGGCAGGGCCACCAGGTGGGTGAGCCGGCACCGGCCCGACAGCAGGCCAAGGAGGCAGCCCATGCCGCTGCTCTCCAGTGTCCCCTCCGAGGGGGGGGTGGTCTTCCGCTCGGGATTCTGGGAGCCCCTACACCCACTGCTGCAGCCCCCACAGGAGCATCGTGGCTCCTGCCCACAGCCCACGGGTTCCCTGCCTTCACTCTCGGGACAAACAGAGGCAGCTCAGAGGGCTAGGAGCCAGCCCAGCACAGCAGAGGAACAGGGCACGGCCCAGCCCAGGACCTCCAGGCGACACCCCAAAACAAGGCCAGGGCCACCTGCTCTTGCGCCCAGGAAGCTGTCCTGCCAGTGACCAGTCAGCCCAGTAGAGCCCCCAGGAAGCACCAGGAGGCGTGGGGGTGGGGTCTGGGGGCAGGAGGACCCACACACTGCCCCGCACAGCAGGGTAAGGGTCGCGGGCTCCGGCCAGCCTCGGCCTTCGCTCAGGCCCCATTTCACTTAGCAAACACTGCTCAGACTTCTCCTAAGGGACACGGTCAGCCATGTGCAGGGAGGTCTTGTGGCAGGGGTGAGGTCAGAGCCATTCCAACAGCAAACGCATCTTTTTCTTTTCTTTTTTTTTTTTTTGGTACTGAGGATTGAACTCAGGGGAGTCGACCCCTGGGCCACACCCCCAGCCCTTTTTTGTATTTTATTAGAGGCAGGGTCTCACTGAGCTAAGTGCCTCGCCATTGCTGAGGCTGGCTTTGAACTCACAATCCTCCTGCCTCAGCCTCCCAAGTGCTGGGATTACAGGCGTGCGCCACCGTGCCCGGCTAGCCAACGCATCTCTTGATGATCGCAAACACCTTGTGAGTTTAAACACTGCCGTCTCTTGGCATGCGAGGCCCTGGCTTCCATCCCCAGGACCACACAAATATTTGAAAAAGGGAAAAAAAAAAAAAAAAAAAAAAAAAAGTGACACATCAGGGCAAGCACTAGTACTTTCCTTGGGAAGGTCTTTCTAATTCTGCCTGATACAACTTTGACCAATGAACCACACTAAACTGTGCCAAAATAACCAGCCCCTTCACGAGGTGAAGGCGCCTCCAGCCGTCCTCCTCAAGACCCACTGGTGCCCCGGCAGCAGGACCACGTCAAGGGCTGCGAGCCCAGGACACAGGCTGGCTGCCAGTGAGGGCAGGCCCTGCTCACCACTGCCGGCCAGAAGGGGTATTTCTGGTATTTCAGCCAGACGAGCATTCCTACTTCAAACGAACGTGGTTCTAGAAAAAAGAAAAAGAAAGAAGACAGAGTCAGGCAGATGGAGCGGCCAGCGCAGCAGCCAGAGATGCCAGCCGTCAGCGTGTGCCCGCCCCACCTCAACACCATCCACTGTGCCAAGGGGCCCGGCAAGGTGAACTCGGGCCCAGGTAACCACCACGAGCCACGCGACACACGCCCATGCTTCAGAGTGGACGGACACTGTGGTCAGGGAAGGCACCAGCAACAGGGACGGGGCGAGGGGAGGGGGGGGTCCTGTCCTATGTTTGCAATTTCTGCAAACCTAAGGTCTCCTACACTGAGACTTTTCTCCTGCTGGGCGTGGTGGCACACACCTATAATCCCAGTGGCTCAGGAGGCTGAGGCAGGAGGACTGTAAGTTCAAAGCCAGCCTCCGGAACTTAGTGAGGCGCTAAGCAACTCAGTGAGACCCTGTCTCAAAATATACAAAAAGGGCTGGGGATGTGGGTTGGTGGTCGAGTGCCCCTGACTTTCATCCCCAGTACCAAATAAAAGGCCTTTTTCCCTAAAGCAGTGGTTCAGGCTGGGTGCAGCTCCGTGGCAGGCCTGCCCCACAAGCAGCCCTGGGTCCCAGCCCCGGGACCACAACAGACAACCTGTGGCACAAAGCAGGATGGGGCAACGGCCCACGGCAAGGCATGGGGGGGAACGTGATCTCCAAGGAGCTGTCCTGAGAAACCAAGGTCTTAAAATGGGGAGAAAGACGTTTAAATCATGAGATAACTAAAAAGCTGTTCATGAACAAAATCTAACCAAATTGGCTACCCCGTCCCGAGTGAATCATTAGGACTGCGAAAGCTCCAGGGCCAGGAACACCCCGGGGAACAGGCTGGCCACTCACCGGGAGGGCGGCCGCTGCTCGGGGAAGCCAGGCCGGGGGCGCGTGCTATGGCCAGGAGACAACAGCTCCCCACCCGGAGGTGGCTCATCAGCTTCCCAGAGACGCCAGGGTCAGGGGCAGGCACCACAGCCCGCCAAGAGCCTGACACATGAAAACCCAAACCAACCGGGGCAAAAGCCCACTCAAGGGCTGGGCGAGGCTCGGTGGTGGCCTGCCTAGCACGGCTGAGGCACTGGCTCCATCCCCAGCACTGCATAAAAACCAATAATGACACGAAGGTTAACAAAGCAAAATAAGGGCTGGGGCTGCGGCTCAGCGGCAGAGCGCTCGCCTAGCACATGCACGGCCCAGGTTCCATCCTCAGCACCACGTAAGAATAAATGCATTGTGTACAACTAAGGCAAATAAATAAATACTAAAAAAAAAAAAAAAAAAAAAAAAAGCAAAGCAAAACAAAAAAGACCCGTTCCAGCTCTGGACAGAAAGGAACACCCCCAGGAGTTGCGTGGCCG
This sequence comes from Tamias sibiricus, assembly GCA_025594165.1. Lineage (NCBI taxonomy): Eukaryota > Metazoa > Chordata > Mammalia > Rodentia > Sciuridae > Tamias > Tamias sibiricus. The sequence goes on along the minus strand of CM046673.1, from coordinate 934,542 downwards.
TGGCCAGCCCAGCTCTGGCTGGGGCAGGTGCAGGGAAAAGCCCTCCAGGAAGGCACAGCTCTCTCCTCCCAGCTGGCAAACCTGCTGGTGGAAGCTCGAGGCCACCAAGCGCTCGGGCAGTTCAGGTGACACCACTTGCCTCCCCACGCCCGGGCTGCCTTCCTTCCTTCATTTTGCAGAAATGGGCCTGGAACCCAGGGCCTTGCACACGCCAGGCAAGCACTCGGCCCTGGCACCACACCCAGCTGTCCTCACCCCTAGTAAATGATAACTAGTTGCTCATGACAGAAGGTCACGTGGAGACGTGAAAGTGGGCTGGCATTACGTGGGGAAAGAGGAAATGCAAAGTTGCGATCATGATTACTTAACAACAAAGAGCTCTAAGCAGTTTGGACAAAAATGCTACACAGCCGTGCATGGTGGTGCACACCAGTGACCCCAGCAACCTGGGAGGCCGAGGCAGAAGAATCACAAGTTCAAGGCCAGCCCGGGCCACTTAGTGAGACCCTGTTTCAAAAAATAAAAGGGCTGGGGGTGTGGCCCAGTGGCTGGACTCCATCCTCAGATCCCCTCCAAAATAGTGTGACACACCAAGAGTGCCTGAAGACACGAGCGCACACATGCTCGCACAACCAGCAAGCATGTGCCTCCAGACCCTCCAGGCCCTGGCCCTGCAGGGGCCCATGGTAGGCCCCGCAGACCACCTACACCATGTCTGCACCATCCTGAGCACCTGTCTGCAAACCAGCAGGGACTGACAAGCCAGAGCAAAGGTGACAGGCTGAGTGGCATCTAAGACTCAGCTGCTTCTAGCTGCTTCCGGAAGCAGAGCCACCAGTCACTGGTTCAAATCTCCAGGTCCTTTTCTTGCTAAGCTCCTCTGTCCCGGTATGCAGAGGCACCAAAACACACATCACCTCGGTGCAAACAGGGCTGGGGGATGCGCTCGCTGTTCCCTTGGGTTGGACACAGTGCCCGCAGGGACCAACACCCCCACACCACAGCCAGAGGTGGCCAGCTGCAGCACCCCCAGGAGGCAGTGTGCGGCTGCCACGCCCAAAGGAGGGCAATATGACCCATCCATCACGCGGCCATCCGGCGCTTCCCCAAAGGGACAGGACAAAAGCTTCAGCCAGGCGAGGAGCCATGTTGACAGGGAGGGCCATGGTCTTTGTGGGACCCCTCCTCCATCTGGTTACTCTTAGGAGCACAGGAAGCGTGGCCCTTCTCAGGGTCCCTCTCAGGTCTCGGTTTAGTAGAAGAAACATTCCATGGCAAGAGGCCTTTGGTGGGAGATGTCAGCAGTGGTCTCGGAACACGGCCCAGCTTCTGCCGAGCGTCCTGCTACACCCAAAAGCGAGCTCGTGCTCTCTTACCGTGATACAGAAGGATCCTCGGTGGCTCCTCGTCCTCCTCGTCTGCATCCAGGACGGAATCGATGGAACCACACTGCAGGGACTCTCCAGAAGACGGAGGGTCTGCCAATGGTGAGGTTAGACTGTCACGACTCCTCTCAGCAGGGGATCAGCGCAGGAGGGGCCCTTGACCGTGTGCTGGGGCAGAAACCAGGGCCCTGCAAGCTAGGCAGCTCCTCGCCCAGCCACACCCAGCCCAAGTTCATCTCAAAGAAAAACACACACAGGGGAGGGAGGGAGGGAGGGAGGGAGACGCCTTCCCACAGAGGCAGCCCGCAGGCTAAGGCGCCAGGCCCCTCGGAGGGACTCGCTCTGTCCCGCTGCACTGCCCTCACCAGCCTGAAAGCTGACCAGGACAAGGCAGGGTGCAGGCACGGTCACTTCAGGAAGTGGTGCAGAGGCACCAACTGGCTCCCTGGCCTTTACAGGGTGAGAGATGGGCGGCAAGAATGGAGACCAGAGCCGGGCAGCCACCTGCAGGGAGCCCGCTCCCCGCCCCGGCCAGTGTGGCAGTGAGGCTCCTGAATCAGCATTTTAAAAGCAAGTGGGGCGCTGGAGGCTGGGTGGGGACCCAGCACAGGCCTGAGCCACACCTACTGTCCACACAGCAGTTCCCCAGAGGAGTCCTGGCCCTGCAAGGTTAGGAATGAAGAGGTGCCGGGAGCCTGGCACCAACTCCCCCGCCTGTGTGTCTGCGTCGCAGAACAGCTGCTCGGCCACACCCCGCCAGGGCCACAGGCCCCACGAGCTCCCGTCCCCGACAAAAGTATAGACACAGTATCTGGGAGAACCTGAAGTGATCATGGCTTGGTGGGAAGACAAACACAAAGGGACAAAACTCTGCTCTGAATCTACCTTGTCAACAGTCTCAGCAAGACCTGGTTAGAAACCCAAGTGCTTGCCAGCCACCCGGGCCTGGCAGAGCCCAGGCTTCCTCTGAGGGCCAGCAACGCGGTTACCTTGCTCCGGGCGGCCGCGGGCCTGAGGACCAGGGCATCTGGCTTCCTCTGCAGGAGTGCTGGAGGCGGGCAGCACTGCCCCCGATGCCACCGGCTCCCGCTGTGCAGTCTGCAGCCTCTGGCCTCCGTCCAGGCACAGCCTCTTCACTGGGCGTCCCCCGGCCCCCTCCTGGGCTGGGGGCACTGTGAGGCTGCCTGACGGCAAGCCGGGTCATGTCCTTCAGCCCTGGCGCATGGATCGTCCTCCCTGGCTCGGGACGGTGAGCACAGGGCTGTCCAGCTACCAGGCTCTCCCTGGCTGTCCTCTTCCAGCCCTGCCCCTGGAAGCGCAGGCACCCCCTGGCACCAGCTGGACTTTGGGGCTGATCTCCTTCTCCTCTTACTTGCCCGAGTCCGGCTGCTTTGGTGGCTCCGTGACCCACTGCCATCCTGACAACCAGCTCTGGTTGGAGTGACCGACCAGGGTCTGGGGCTTTCGCTTTTCCCGAGTTCCTTCTTGAGGTCCACTTTGCAGATGGGGGCCTTTTCACAAGCGGACAGACCTGACGAGCCATGTCTTGCATGTCCCCACCTCCTCTCGGGGAGAAAAGATGGAGAGAGAGAATCGCGGGGCAGGGAGGCCACCTCCGTGGGCAGCTGCTCTCTCCGGGAAGGGCCTTCTTGACAGATGCGGTCTCTCTCGTTCAGAACGTCCAGAGCCACCCGCAGCGACCGCCTGTAGGTCAGCTCCTCCAGGGCTGCAGCAGGAGCCTCCTCCTGTGAGGCTGCGGGGCAGGGGACATGCTCGTCACACTCAGGTGCCCGGGGCTGCCTCGGCCACGCGTCCACTACGTCCACTACGCTGTGGGCGCTAGCCCTCGTCCTAAATGAGGCGAGAGCAGGCCTAACATTCTTCACCCACAACTCCCTGAAAAGGGGACAAAGCTACAAGACAGCTATTCACTCAGGGCTGCAGTCTTTTAAAAAGGGAAAAGAAAAAAAAAGAAAAGAAAAATTCACTGACCCCAACCTGATTGGCTACAAAGATAAATTCTTCCAATTTACAAAACAATACTGTGAGCAAAATGTATTCAAATGTTTTGCAAATCCTCTCAGCCTTACAATTTTAAATTCAATCAGGGTCAATAAAAACCAATGCCAACTAAAGAAAGAACTCCGCTGGCAGCTACCCTCGGCTGGAGCGAGGGGCGGTGAGGAGAGCCCTCTGAAAGCCCATTGTGGGCTGCTAAATTTCCCTCACTTTTTTTTTTTTTTTTAATATTTTTTAATTGTGCATGGACACAATACTTTTATTTATCTACCTTTACATGGTGCTGAGGATGGAACCCAGTGCCTCACCCGTGCTAGGCGAGTGCTCTACCACTGAGCCCCAGCGCCAGCCCCAAATTTCCCTCACTTCTTTGCAAGGGCATTTCAAAGCCGGGAACGCTCACAGAGGGCCCTTAGACTCCAGCCCATCCTCCGCAGCAACGGTTTTACTTATTCATTCCAACATACAGACCCGATGCTGCTTATTTGAACAGGATGAGGGAGGCAATACCGCAGCTCAGCAGGCGTAATGCCTCAATCAAAACCGCATTTTGCCCCTGTTTAATATTAAAAGCACCCACAAGTAGCCTGCCCTGCAACACAGCCTGAACCAGCTATCAGTATGCCACCCTAGGGCGCAGTCAGCACCCTGGGGCAGGCAGGGACGGACCCTGCTCCAGTGACAGTAGCTGTCCCGGAGACCAGGAAACCAGCTTTATTTTACAAACACCACAGGAAGGATTCTGGTCAATCTTTTCACAAGACAATCCTTTGCCACTGTATTAAATACTCGCATTTCCAGGGAGAAAAACAATTTTTTTGTGGATCTGACTCGGTGAGCACAGGGGCCCAGTGCTCCTGAGCTACGTGCCAAGAGGTCCCGGCTCCACCGGGCTTGGGCAATCTTTCCCAGCCACAAAAGGCAAAGGGCTGGTGCTGAGAGAACAGGAGCAGAGCCCCAGTCCACTCCCCCCAGCCTGCCTCACCGCGCTACGGAGGCTCTGTAGACGAGGCCAGCCCACGCTTCCTTCCCTGGACTCTGTCCTGGATTCTGAGCACACAAATGACCACTTTTCAAGACCCAGGCTGAAGCCAGACCAAGTGGCAACTGAGTCATCTCATGGTCCTGGGATGGATAAATAAAAAGACCCTCCCTCTCGTGAGGGTAAGCCCGCTGTGTCCTTGAGCTCTGGAGGTCCCACTGTATGGAGATGGCCTTGAGCGGGGTCCAGAACAGGACTCCAGGCCAGGTGAGGCCCAGAAGCAGTGCACTCACGTGGTGTGTGTGAAGCCCTGCTTCCAGGCCAGCACCGCAACTTGTTTTACAAAAAATTCATACACAAGAACAGAACTGATCCCAGGGCCCAATTGTGAAAAGGCTCAGGAAAGCAGATCAGCGTTTCCCTCCTTCATTCACACTCCCCAGCATGAGAACAGGCCTGGGTGGGCTTCCACCCAAAGTGGTCTCCACGTCCTCCAAACGTTCTCATTTACAAAGCCTGACCGTTCCTTGAAATGTGCTCTTACCTAAGAAAGAGGCGATGTCCTCAATCTGCGACTTCTTCAGGGCTTCGACTTCCGTGCTCTTCACCTGAATTCTGCAGAGACAGAAGGGACGCCTGCACGCTACCAGCCAAGGCCACAAAGACACCTTCAAACATGCTTCTCTTCAGATGACAAAGAATCAGATTCATTTTCCTCCTCAGCCTTCCACTTACACCAACAGTCACAGCCAACTAGGAATTCCTCTGCCTGAGGTTAGAGGCAGTGAGGACCCTGGTGGATGGGGTTTTTATGCCTTTTTTTTTTTTTTCTTTCCTCTTTTAAGATAGAAAGGTTGGCTGGAGTTATGAGTAAAAATGAATTCAAATTGTGACTTTGATGAGGCAAATCCTACTTTCAACTGCACAAATAACTCCTTTGTTATGTTTTCAGAGTAGGTAATGTCACTGACAGCTGTTTACAGCCCAGCAGGCGCGTTTCAGTTTAAAAGGATGTGCTTTCCTTGTAAGTCGGAGTATTCAATTACTGCCCAGCCGCAGGGACAGGCGAGCTGGGGCCAAGCAAGCTCAGGAGGCAGCTCTGGAGACACAGGAAGGAGAGGGCAGGAAGGCCTCCCCGAGGAGGGAGGGGAGGGAAGAGGACTCCGGGGACTCTGGCCATTGCAGGTGGTCCACACTGTCCCACACGCAGGTAAATCAAGAGCAGAACAATCAACATGATGCCCCACAACCATTCATTTGCTTTTTTTTCAATGCAGAAAAATAGGTTTCCTATTGGTGTGACAGGTTCAAAACCCAAATGTTTCAAAATTCTCGGGTCTGCAACTAGAGCCACTAATCTGCGGGAAAGAAATACCCCTGTGTGGACCCCAAGGAGAGCTGACCCTGAGCACCGCTACATTCTCTCAAGTTCTGTGCCATCTCTCTGGTCGGCACACATCGTCTCACTTAGACCTTAGGCTTCCAAACAAGCACACAGCAAACCCAGCCGTCCTCCAAGGTTACTAGGAACACTCCTTCGCAAGGTTAATAATGACTGCGGGAGGAAGTTCATGAGCTCTCAAGAGCAGACTTCACCGTTGGGTGGGGAAGACAAGGATCAGAAAGCCCACACAAAAAAAAGTAGATTTAAAACATACAACACTTAACTTTTCCTCTAGAGAGAGTATTTGAACATCTAGAAAGAATTCCTTTTTTCTCTTATTTTTTGTTGAAATCTCAGTTCTGGCCAAAACCTGTGTTTGAAAAAAAAAAAATAATAATCCTTGTTATTAAGACAAAATAAGACACAGAGGTAAGAGGGCTACAAAGGGACCAAGTACTTCTCAAGTATGCAACCAAAGGATTGCAAACACCAGCCCAATTTCCCCTAATTCAGACATGGAGACTAGTGGGCTTCCCGACCCAGGCTCTCATCCACAGTGCCTTTCCTGCTGCGGCAGGACGGCATCCCCACACACCACCCCGCTTTACCGCCACGGGCCTCTTGCCAGGAATTCCCTGCGTCAGAGCCCTATGTGTTTTTAAAGCTGTTATTTTCTGTGTGTGTGTGTGTGTGTGAAAAAAATTACACTTCTGGAAGTAGAACTTTGTAAGCATTAGACCGAAACCCCATTATGTGGGGAACAAGAATGCGTGCCAACAGACCCAGGCGCCAACTGTTCACGTTCAATTATTTCACCGAAGCACTCCTAGGTATTGGTGCCTGATGAAGACTTTACTTGTCACCTGTAAGTCATTTCCAATTCCTGCAATTATAAAGAAACTGCTGTCACCTTTGCAGGCCACAATCGCCTTTCCCATCTGCAGAGGACGTACTTGGCATCCGTCATGATTTAGGCTCATGTGGTGAGTGGTAACAATTTGGCACAAAGTGCTTCAAGGTTTGACGCTCACGTGCCCTGCAACAGAATTTGCACGGTGGTTTATAAAGGCGCTTGCTGGAGATTTTACCACACAGACACAACCCTCAAGGGCAGAGGTTATCTCAGCTTATCTTCCACTAGACGTTTAGCTCCCTAACCTGGCACGGAGCACACTGACAAACAACTGGCTTCCATCACCTTGCAGGTGCCTGCATTTTTTTCATAAATAAAATACAGCCAAGGGCGGAGGTTGTGGCTCAGCAGCAGAGCTATCACCTCACACATGCGCGGCCTCGGTTCGATCCTCAGCACCACGTAAACATAAATGGATTGCATTGTATACAACTAAAGTAAATAATTAAATATTTTTTAAAAAAATACAGCACATTCCCTCCCAGCGGTTCTTCCCAGATCATTCTGAAAAGGCTCCTGAATAAATCATCTCCACACTGAAGGCCAGCCTCCGACCTCCGCACAAGGGATGATTTAAGCAATCAAAGCTTGTGGCCCTGCCTGGATCTGGGAGCGAACAGTTGACCACAGCACACCAAACCAGAGAGGATGACCGTTCTTTCAGCTGCTGTATGCCCAAAAGGACAGGGACAGCTGCAGACGGTTCCCTCCACCCATGGAAGAGATGCCTTGGCTGTTGACAAGAAATGGAAAGTTGTTTTTTTCTTTTTTGGGGGGAGGCGCTATCTCATAGTGGCAGGAGGTGGTTCTGGCAGAAAAGGGGGGGTCAGTAGGGGAGGGAGTCTAAGCAGGAGGGGAGTTTACAGCAGACGTTCAGGCAGGAGAGGAAGGGGTTTCAGGAAGCAGAGGAGGGGGTGCGTGCCCATCAGCAAAGAAAGGAGAGTACACGGCAGAGAAGAGGGTCCAGGCAGCAGGGGGGATTGCAGACTCAAGGGAAGGACTTCATGGCAGAGGGGAGACGGGAAGCAGCAGGAGTAGGCGCTCAGGTAGGCGGGATGGGGGTCTACTGGCGGTAGGAATGGGGTTCCGGCAGGAGATGCGGGCTCGGGGGCGCGCACTGGCGTTCAGGCTGCAGGGACGCGGGTTCAGGCCCGGTGGGGGCGCGGGCAGCAGTGACGGGTTCAGGAAGGAGGGCGAGGGTAGGGCGCAGGCAGCGGAGAAGGTGGTACCGGCAGGAGGCCAGGGTTCTGGGAAAGGTGGCACGGGCGGCAGGGACGCGGTCCAGGCACAGGCCGGGTCTCGGGCCGAAAGCACCGGGCGCACGCGGGGGGAAGAGCCTCCGGGCCGGGCCGCCCCTACCCCAGGCCCGCCTGGGCCTCGCCGCCTCAGCCCCGCCCGACCGACCCGACAGGCGCAGCGGGCCGCGCTCACCCGGCGCCTCGGCGTGCCCAGCACAGCGCCCAGCCCAGGCGGGGAGGCCGCGGCGGCCCCAACGGCGGAAGGCCAGCCAGCTAACCGCCGCCGCCCGCGCCCCCGCGCTCACCGCCTCCGCCGCCGCGCCGCTCCCCGCGGGCCGGGGGCGGGGCCTACCTGGCGGCGGCGCCAAGCCCCGCCCCAGGTCCTCCGCTGTCCAATGGGACGCGGACGCCGCCGCCCCGCCCCGGCCCCGCTCCCGGCGTCCGCGGCCCGGCGCAGGCCACGCCTCTGCCGACTCGCGGCACTCCAGCCGCCGCGCATGCGCAGGTCGCCCTCGGGCGCCTCGGGGGTCGCTGCGCCCGGCGCCCGCTTTCCCCGCGCTGCGTGCCTTTGTGTTCCGGTCAGGCCGCGGTCGCCGACCCTGGGTCCCTGTGGGAAGACGGATGGGTTGCCGCCGCGATCGCGACGAGCCCGACAGAACCTTCCAGTTCGGAGTGCCGCCCAGCCGACCTGGTCCCCACCCCAAAGCCAGCCCGCCTGCGTGTGCCCACGACTGGGCCCCCAGCCAGCCGTGGGGGACAGTCGAGTGACGTCCACTCCTGGCGACAGGGCCATGCTGGTAACGCAGAGGGTCCTGCAGGCCCAGACGCTCCACCTGGGCCTCCGCCACACAGTAACCAGGGTCCGGGCGCTGGCCCTCTGGGGAGCCCTGGCCAGGCCCCCACCCCCGGCCTTTGCTCTCCCAGTGGCCAGTGCTCCAGGTGGGACTGGCCCCAAGGTTGTGCCCAGATCACCGGGTGTAAGGAGAGATGAGGGATGGGGAGGTCGAGGTGTTCCTGCAGGTTTCCCGGACCTCCTATGCAGGCCGTGCGGACTCAGCCGGGGGGCCGCAGCCAAGTGTGCTGGTGAGGGTGAGTGAGTGACCACGGCCCTGGCCTTGGTACACGGGAGTGGTCGGAGCTACTTCACCACAGCTTGCTGGCAGGGCCCTGGCACTATTTGGGGGCTGCCCCCCCTGCCCACCCCCACCCCCACCCCCCGTTTTTCTGAGTTTCCCACAGGGATGGTGACATAGGAGGACCTGTAATTGGACATCTGTAAGGCTCAAGTAGGGACACGCAGGCCGTGAAAGCTGGCCACGTAGCTCAGTGTTAACAAGGTCAGGACAGCCAGGTTCCCCACGCTGTCCCCTCCCGGCCTAATTAGAGCCTTGGATGCATCGGAGCAGGGGGGGATCCAGCCTCAGCTCAGAGGTGATCTTGATGTTCCTCCGATCAATCGTTTTTGAAAATCTTGATACACTTTCCTTCCACTTGTGGCTCAGGCCGGCTCGCCAGGCGTGGGTGTGCACGCAGGTTTTAGTCTTTGATTTAGTTCATGGTTCAGTACCACACTTAATACATTTCTAACCCCTCATCAGATTAACAAAGATGAGAGGAATCGCCAGGTTTGGCCCTTGTGCGGTGAGGCGGGCTGTGGCAGTGCGGGCAGCTGGGCATGGGAGTTTCTGCACCTTGACGTCTGTCAAAGCCTTGACTGAGTGCAGGCCCTGGGGTCCTGCAGTCTCTGCTCTGGGGACCTGCCCTGAGCACACCATCAGTTGCGTCCAGGGATGTTCCTGCAGGGACACTCCTGCAGCGTTGCTCATGCCCTGGAAAAGATGAGGAGCCTAATGCCCGGCAGCAGAGGGTCGGCCGCCCGAGTGCTCGGTAGAGCTTGTTCCAGACATCTAAGCAGCAGGAGCAGCGTGTCTTGGCCATTTCCAGGGAAGAGAGTTTTGATTAAGGATGTGGCTGACGGGCAGGCAGGACAGAACCCATGCAAGTGCATTCTCGGCAGCACTGCCAGTCACTTGTGCTGCTTTAGAAGACCCTTCAGTGCAGCCACAAGTCTTTAAACAGCATTTGATGGTGCTTGGTGACAGGCTGGGCTACAGTAGTGAGGAAGACAGCACTCGGGGAGCTCATGGCCTAACGGAGAGGACATCGCATAAAATACTGACATTCAAGCGCTTTATACTGGCTCAGTATGAGTATTAACTTACTTAACGCAATGTTAACCTCTGAAATGTTGGCATATTATTATCCCATTGTTTGGACTTCCCAGCTTCTAGAACTGTGAGAAAATAAATTTTTTTCTGTAAACTAGCCAATCTTGGGTGTTTTGTTTCAGCAACACAAGCAGATTCAGGTAGCATCCCTCGCGGTCCTAGCGTGTTGGTTCCTTTTCATTGCTGAGTAGTCTCCCATGGTTTGGGTACGCCAGGACAACCTTCCTCTCTTAAGGTCCCTGTCCTTAATTGCCTCTGCAGAGGCCCTTTTTCATGTAATGCGATGTATGCAGTCTGCAGGGATTGGGCTCATTCTGCCCACTGCCTGGGGCTTCAGGGACAGCTGGGCAGGTCCCTCTTGCCCCACACGTGTGGGTCAGACGTCCACACAGCTGTACCTGGAGACACTCTCAGCAGAAGGTCGTCTTTCTCCGCAGGGCCATGGTCCCGCCTGTGAATGGGGCTATCTTTCTCCCGAGAAGGGGAGAAGGGATATCAGGACAGTAGCAACCATGTCACAGCCAGGCCCGTCTGAACCTTGCCCTGCAAGTGTGTCACATCTCGGGCCTCCAGTGGTCCCAGCCAGTGACCACCCACTCCTCGGACTTCTTGTCCAAGTCTCTTGTTTACCATCGGTTGGGGATGACAGCCCAGGGCGTCAAGCTGTGGCGGTGCCTGCATCTCTCCCCAGAGCTGCTCTCCCTGTCGGGAGCACGGGCAGGCCTGCGCCGTGGCCATGGCGGACAGCAGCCCTTCCCCCCGGGCCCTGCGCACAGGCCTGAGTGAACAGGAGTCAGTAGGCCACTGGGCGCTGAGTGCTCCCCTGCCTGGCTGCCCAGAGGGTCCTGCAGAGAGCTCCACCCAGGCCAGAGCAGGCTGCGGCTCCGGGGTGCCGTCCCCGGCCGTGAAATGGGGAAGTCTGGTGCCACGACTCCAGGAGGAAGGACAAGCCCGGGAGGAAGGCCGCCCGCTCCGGAGTCACCTGCACCGTCAGCAGCACCAGCTGCCTCTGCAGCTGGCTCTCAGCCTCCTCGGTGCCTGTGGAGGCTGTGGCAGACAGAACTCTACAAAGGCCCACAGTGCCCACAGCCTTGTGTTCCCCCCACCCTGGAACGTGGGTGACCCTGCGAATATCACTCCCCTGGCCCCAAAGGGACTTTCCAGGTGTAATTTTGTTCCCTTTCAGTTGACCTGGAGACTACCTTGGGTGGGCCTGACCTAATCAGATCAGCCCTGCCAAGAGGGGCTTCTGTCCCTCACATTCTCTCTCTAGGCCACCTCACCCCTCTGGTGGCCCAGCACTAGTCAGACCTCAGGCCCTTCCCTGAGAGTGCAGCTCTGGGTGCTCTGGTGTCCCTCGAGCCCCACCTGGCTAACAACTAGGGATGGTGACCCTCGGGCCATTCCCCTCCATGGAGTCTCTTCCCTGGCATGTGAGGCAGCCCCTGCCCCAATACGACCAGGTATGGCTGGCACTTGCTCTGGCCAGCGAGGTGTGAGCACGACTCCATGGCCACCCCACGGCTGCCCCCAGCCCTCCTGCAGGGGGCCAGCTCTGCTCCCACAGTGGCCACCCCATTGCCTGGGTCTCAGAGCCAGCAAGTGGCCACTTGCTGCCACCCACTGTGGTGGGCAGAGGACTTTCCTGAGCTGCTGTGACAGAGGACCACGACCTGGGGCTCACTGCCCACTCTCCCCCACAGCTTTGGAGGCCCGAAGTCTGAAAGCGAGGTCGGAGAGGGGATGCTCTGTTCTGCGGGCCTCTAGAAAGGCCTGGTCACTGGACCAGGCCCACGCACACCCAGGCCACCTCGCCGTAACTGTGTCTGCAAAGACCCTGTTGCCAAATAAGGTGGCGTTCTGAGATGCCACGTGACGTGAGTGAGAGGCAGCCTGATCTTTGTCACTGCTGCCACCGCACAGCCGCGCAGCCAAGCAGCCGCACACCCTCCCGAGGCCCGGCGGGCCGTGTGTCCACTTGCCAGCTGGCGTCAGAACCCGCTTCAGAGATGCTCAGGAAAGGCCTTGGTCAGTCCTGGGGGTGGGAGGGGCGCCGGGACCTGAGGCAAGGGGCCGCAGAGACGACCTCCTCTGCCCAGGAAAGAGCAGCACGGCCAGAGCCGGTGGGCGACACCATGGAGAGCAAGACGAGGCGCCTTGGGGACCTGCAGAGGGCTCAGTGGCCCTGCGACCTCCGCACCACCTGTGTGGGCCTCTGGGCTGCGCTGCAGGGAAAGCAGGACCTCTGAGCTGGGCCCATCAGCAGAAAGAGCACGGGTGGGGGCAGGAAGCCTGCCACCCCAGGCCCCGGCCAGGCAGAGCCCGTGACGCCAGGCAGGCCCCAGCCAGCACCAAGGGTGTGCAGCACAGCCCGTCCCTAAGAAGACACTGGTGTGCCCCGGAAAGCCCCAGCACTCGCCAAGGGCTCCCGGGGCACCAGGCCAGCAGCTCAAAGGACAGACCCTAACACAGAACCAAGGCCCGCAGGGTGACACGGCCATGTCACACTAACATCGGCAGAAGGTGGCCAACAGAGACAGGAGCCCTGTCTCGTCCCTGCCTTCCGCAGCTTCACTGATGCCCTTGGGCCTGTTGCTGGGGTTGCCAGGGGCAGTCCTCAAAGCCGCTCCGGGGCCCAAGGCTGCAGGATCACAAGTTCAAAGCCAGCCTCAGCGACTTAGTGAGGCCTTGTCTCAAAATCAAAAGGGCTGGGGATGTGGCTCAGTGATCAAGCACCCCTGAGTTCAGTCACCAAGACAAAGGAAGGAAAGACATTTAAAACCAACAAGGGGCTGGGGTTGTGGCTCAGCGGCAGAGCGCTCGCCTCACACGTGCGCGGCCTGGGTTCATCCTCAGCACCACGTAAACATAATTGCATTGCATTGTGTGTACAACTAAAGTAAATAAATAAATTTTTTTAAAATTATTTTTTAGATGTTGATGGACCTTTATTTTATTCATTTATTTATATGTGGTGCTGAGAATCGAACCCAGGGCCGCACACATGCTAGACAAGTGCTCTTACCACTAAGCCACAACTCCAGCCCCAATAAATAAATATTGAAAAAAAAACCAAAAACTAACGAACTTTTTTTGTAGTTAAAACATTTTCAACTAATGGTGTTAAAGTGATGATGTTACGTAGGCTCATGCTAAAAAGCAGTGAGACCCGCCATCATCTCCTGGCTACTCGCCCCCCACCCAGTCACCTGTCTCTCCTGCAACCTCCACATCACCTGTGAGGGCCTCTGGGCCGCGCCCAGTTACCCCCACAGCTTGGTTGACATGTGGCTCGGGCACCTTACAACTCACCCATTTAAGGTACTCAGCTGGGGCTGGGGCGGGGCTCGGCGGTAGAGCACTCGCCCAGCACGTGCGAGCCCTGGGTTCCATCCTCAGCACCACGTAAAAGTGAATAAAATGAAGGTGTTGTGTCCAACTACAACTAAAATAAAAATATTTTAAAACAATAAAAAAATAAAGTCTACAGTCGGCTGGAACACAGCGTGCTCACAGAGTTGTCCAGCTCTCCGTGCCTTTAATTCTAGGACATTCTCATAACCCACAGAAAGATCAGCCAGCACCCCCGCCCTGCACCCACGGGCCACGTCCTGTGCTTGGACCCGCCTGTCACTGGTCACACACTGTGGCCTTGTGTGTCTGGCTCTCACTGAGCACAAGGTCTTCAGGTCCTTCCACACTACGGCTGTGTCACCTGGCTCCTGCCCGTGGCTGAGGGACGTGCCACTGGACAGTGTGGTAGGCTAAGTCACCCCCGACACCCACGTTTTAATCCCTGGACTAGCGGATATTATTTTATATGGGAAGAAAAGATTTTGCTGGTGGGTCTAAGTTCAGGATCCTGAGGTGGGGGATTATCTGGGTGGCCTTAAATGTCATCACAGGGCTCCCCTAAGAGGGAAACAGGAGATCTGGCTCACAGGAGAGCAGAAGGTGATGTGAAGGCAGCGTCACAAATGGGTGACACGGCCCCGAGCCAAGGGACACCTGGAGTCCCGAAGCTGGGGGAGGAGGGACCAGGCCCTGCACACGGCGGCCTCAGCCTTCGGCCGCGCTGCTGTAGAGCGAGCTTCTATTTGTGGCACCTGATCGCGGCCACTCCTGCGGGCTGGACTAGGGTCCCCTGAAGCTCCCACGCTGAGTCCCGGCCCTGGTCCCTGAGCGTGTGGCCGTGCTTGGGGACAGAGGCGATTCCTACAGTGAGGTCGTGAGCGGGTTCCCACCTGGAGGACGGGGTCCTTGTAAGGAGAGGGACAGCCACGTGAGGACCCAGGGAGAAGAGGCACTCGGTATAGCAAGGAGAGGCCTGGAGGAGCCAGCCTGGGACTCCGGGGCCTCGGCTCCGGCCCCCAGGGTGCGGGCAGTGGGCCTCTGCGGTGAGGGCGGAGGTGGCAGGCAAGGCCAGCAGCAGCAAGCGACTCCCTCCCGGGCCAGGCTGTCCCAGCCCCCGTCCTCCCGAGGATGCAGCCCTGTTTTCTGGGGACACCCTCCAGTCCAGGGGCCACCCTCTGGTGTACCTGGGCTTGTGGGCAGAGCCCACCCCTGACGTCCCCTTCCCACAACTATGGGCCAGCCGCCCTCCTCCCCAGCCAGGTGGCACCTCGCTGAGAGCCCTGCTTTGTCCTTGCAGGTGATGGCCGTCTCCCTTCAAGGTCATTTCTGCCCGTGTATGCAGGGGACAAGAGGAGCAGAGACAGCTGACCTGCTCTGTCCCGTGGCCCTGACCCCACCCTACGCTGGAGCCTGCTGTTCCTGCCGCGAGAGGTCCGAGGCCACCGGGGGCAGGAGGAAGCAGCAAGCTTGTCCCCCGGCATCTGCAAGGCCAGGCGACAGAGGCAGCAGAGGGAGAGGAGACTTCAGAGCAGAAACAGACACAGGGCGACCGTCCTGGGGCTGCGCACCCCCCAGGGTGTCCCGGGAGGGGCGTGAACACCATGGAATGACCCGACCTGAACCCTTAACAAGCACGTCTGTCCACGGAGTGGTGTGGCAGGACACCCTGGATGCGAGGGTACCCGACACTTAAAAGTGGTGAAAGATGATAAATTTTATGTTATGTATATTTTACTGCATTTTTTAAAAATGCATACCATTAGATAAACACTCGTCGCTGGGCACGGTGGTGCCAGCGGCCTGCAGTGCCAGCCCCTCTGGAGGCTGAGGCGGGAGGACGGCTTCAGCGGGCACTCGAGGCCAGCCTGACCCACAGCAAGAGCCACCTCAAGAGAGAAAGCAGACGCGCAGCTGTGTCCAGGCCCTCAGCACCGGTCCTGCAGACACGGGGCCAGCAGCAAGGGGTCTGGGGACGAGAAGGGCAGGGGATGGACTCTGCCAGGCCCGGACGAGCCACGGAGGCCAGTCAGATCCCCAAGGCCTGTAGTCTGAGGCCACCCAGTGGCAGAGCGCTGGCCTGGCACCGGCCAGGCTCTGGGTCCCACCGGCACCACAAAAATAAAGGAATGGCTGTGGTCACCATGTGGGCGACAGAGTGAGAAGACAGACACCAGTCTTCTCATGACCCCCGCGCGGGCGTTTCTGATCCGCGTTCATTGAATACAGAAAGCACTGAGCAGTTTTGCTGAGGACACAGTTCAACACCACATCACCGCAAGCCGCGGTCCCCCGGTCCCCCACCCGGCACGGCCGTCTCCTCGCCGCTGCAGCTCGCCGCAAGGATCAGAGGGGACAGAGGGTCTGGGACAAGACGCTGGCTCAGAAAGTGACCCGGCTGGTGCGTCCCCCTTTGAGTGCCACAGCGACTCTGCGATTGCCGGCATCCCCTCAGTCCTCAGTCCTCAAGAGCCAGTCCCTGTCCCCAGGCCCCTTGGTGATGCGCAGCTACGGGTCTCTCTCTCTGCAACAAAGAGTCAAGGATTAGCCCCGTTGAGTTTCCAGCCTATTTGCCTTTGATTTTTTTAAAAAAGCCTTTCATTTTAACTACGAGGCATTTCAGGGCCGGCTCCTCAGCGCATCTGCATTTCAAAACAGCTCCACTGCCTGGATTTGTTTTCTTTCTCTCTCTCTCTCTCTCTCTCTCTCTCTCTCTCTCTCTCTCTCTTTCTTTCTTCTTCCTTCCCTCCCTCCTTGTTCTTCCCCAGACATTGGTAATCTGCAACCGTCTCTGTTGGTTTTCTTCAAGGTCCTGCTCATTGTTTCAGGAATATCTTTCTTGTTTGTCTGAAACTCCCGGCCAGAAGCAGCTGCCCGCTCCTACATCCCCCAACAGGCCCAAGATCACTGTGGAACCCAAAATTCTCAGGGTCACCCCAAGCCCCCTCCAGTTCCATCGCAGGACACGGAGCGCAGACAAGGACTCCGAGTCTGTGGTGGGAGGAGCGGGGCCTGCGGTGCGCCCGGCCCGCGCGCTGGACCTCCTTCTCTCCGGGGTTAGATTCACCGTCCAGCGGAGAGGAAGGGACTGCGACTCTCACGTGCCCTTTGTCCCCACCCGCATCGCCTCCCCAGCACCCCCAGGCCACGCAGACCTCAGGCGCCTTCTGTGGGTCCGTGCAGGGCAGGGCCGGCACCTGGAGTGGCCTCTGCTTCGCCTGCCCCTGCCGCTCTCCCTGAGCCCGGGCGGAGACCCTCCCTGCTCCTGGGCCTGGCCTCCTCCAGGGTGCCGGGGGCTGGTGGCCGTCCAGCACGGGCTCTGCAGACGGCCTGCCCACTTGCAGCTCCACCCGGCCTGGTCTGGCTCGCCTCAGTGCTGGGCGGTGCCGTGCCCTGCACGTCCGGCTGCGTGGACGGCGAGACGTCCCCTTCGGCCACCTTCCTGCGCAGCCGGGCGCACTGGGCTCGCACGGCCTGCACGGCTCACCTTCCTGGGCTCCCGCCTTCTGTCCTCTCGGCCTCCGGGGCTCCGCGGTACCCTTCAGACCTGGGTCTCGCAGCTCCTAGGACTCGGCTCCGCCGCGCCTGTGCTGCTGTCCTCTGGGCGGGCGGTCAGCTCCCTGGACCTGCTGAGGGCGAGACCTGCAGCTCTTCCTGCAGCCCCCGGGAGGCCACTTCCTGAGGCCCAGTGAGTCTGCGGCGCTGTCCTGCTGGAGCCAGGGACACCACCTGAGGCGGCGCCTGCTCCTGCCACCGGGGCTCCATGCTGTGAGTCTGGGCGGGTGGAGACCCTCTGCCACAGCCCAGGCGCCGGAGAAAGCAGGCCGGACCCTCGCCCAGGAAGCCGGAGGGAGCGCAGCAGGCGTCTGGGCGTGTGGCAGCCCTCGGGAGCGACCCTGTCCAGAGCGGGCCCTGGCTGCGCCAGCCCCAGCCGGTGTGCGTCCCGCCCGGGGCGCGCTTCTGCTGACCCGCGGGCTGCAGGTGTGCCGTGGAGACTCTCCTTGTCCTCTGCTGCATGAGAACCCTGCGCTGACCCTCCTTTCAGCTGCAGCAGTGCGCAGGACGGAGGAGCCGGGCTCAGCTCTGGGCTCCGGGCACACGCCACTCCCCAAAGGCACACGGGTGCTGGCTCCTCCACTCCTGGCGGCAGCTGCGCCTGGCCTCTTCAGCACCAGAGGCCTGCCCTGTGGCAGGGACACCTTCGCGGCTGGGCGGGACCCTGCTGGCCTGCGCGAGGTCCCCGTGGAGGCCGCACCTCCCCACGCTGTGCCTTGCTGGTCCCTGGACGGGAGCTGCCGTGCGCGGGTGCCGCAGCCAGTGGCCCCCACCCTGCCGGGTTCGCTCGTCTGTTTGTGGTTTTGGTCCTGGGGACGGGCCCGGGGGCCTCCCTCCTGCACACTGCTCCCCCAGACCCAGGTCCTTCTGATGACTGGTGGCTCTGTCGGGGATCCCCAGTGCCGGGCTGCCACGCAGGTGCTCCATGACCTGACGCCCGTCAGCGTCCACTTAATCGGAGCTTGGCGACTCAGCGCCCGTCTCTCGCTCTGGGACGGGCTGGTGAGCACATGGACCCCTGCGCAGGCTCTGCTCGGGCTCCCGGCTCGCTCGGGCCAGCCACAGTCCACCCAGCTGCCTCTCCTGTCCAGTCTCTCCATGGCCAGCTGCCCTGGTGGCCGGGCATTGGGTCCACGGGAGGGACGAGCGGCGCTGGCAGCTCCCCGCACAGCTCTGACACCTTTCTGTGAATCCGTGACTCTTCCAAAATAAAAAGTCTAAGATGACGTTCAAGAACGAGAGAGTCGGGGCTGGGGTTGTGGCTCAGCGGCAGAGCGCTCGCCTGGCATGTGGGCGGCCCGGGTTCGAGCCTCAGCACCACGCACAGGTGAACACATTGTGTACAACTAAAGCAAATAGATGATTAAAAAAAAAAAGAACGAGCGAGTCCCTCCTTGAGAAGCCCCTCCCCCCCAGGGCATCGTGCGCGGGGGCAGCGGCACCGCGGGCCTCGCACCCTCGCAGAGGCTCCGAGCCCCAGGACGGAGCGGGCACGGGGCGCAGCCAGGAGCGGGCACGGGGCGCAGCCAGGAGCGGGCACAGGGGCGCAGCCAGGAGCGGGCACGGGGCGCAGCCAGCCTTCCCACCGGCAAGCTGGCCTCTCCTGAGTCCAGAGCAGGCTGGCCACACCCTGGGTCCGCCCAGCTGTGCACGTCCCCCTCCTTCAGAGACTCAGATGGAAAGCCATGGGGTCCCTGGTGGGAGTGGTGGACCCACGGCCACAGAGTCTTGCAGAGGGGACAACTGACATATCTAAACCTGCCTCCCCTGTGGAGATGCCCATGGCCCATGGTCAAGCCCAAGTCAAGGCTGTGGTCACCTGTGAGGAGCTAGGACAAGCCAGGACACCCACAGAAAAAAGCCATGGTTCTGAAAACAGATGACCATATCCACAGGACGCCCACAGGAGGGCGGCGACCCTGTGTCCCGGGGACTGGACGCCCGCAGGAGGGCGGCGACCCTGTGTCCCGGGGACTGGACGGGAGGGCGGTGACCCTGTGTCCCAGGACCGGTGTGAAGAGCACCTGTGAGCAGCTGGGGGTGCCTGGGGTTTTATAGGATCTGCTGGGCACACTGAAGTGTCCTTGCTCCCTGAAGGCGCCTGCCCGGCAGTGCTGAGCCCTGAGGACACCTCTGTTTAAAATCAGGTCAGAGGACAGACACACTGCGGGCCGCTGCCCCAGGCCGTGTCAGAGATGACCGTTGGAAGCCACCTGGAGCAGGACGCACCTGGGGGAGGGGGTCAGACCCTCGGTGACCTCGAGGGTCCCAGAAGCTCGCCAGCAGCAGCCGCGACCAAGTCCCGCTCACTGGCCGCGCCAACCAGAAGGCAGTCGAGCCGAGCGAGGCCCGAGCTCTGCTGAAGCCCTGACCCCCGGGCCCCGGCCAGGGCTGCTGTGTGGAAGCCGAGTCCTGCCACAGACCAGCCAGGACGAGGCCCGGGGCCGGGGCCCGCCGGGTGCTGGCGTCCTAGTGAAGGGGCGGCTGACCACAGACGCGCAGGGGACGTGTGCAGAGGGCGGCCCAGGTCGGGAGGCGCTGCCCAAAGCCCAGGGCGCCAAGGCCACCGGCCTCCGCCCGATGCTGATGGGGGCCTGGAGGGACTCTGGCCGGCAGCCTCAGGAGCCGGCCTGCAGCTCCGGGACCCCGACTCCCACCTCCACAACCAAGGGCCACACAGCCCCAGGACGCTGACCTGGGGCAGGAGGGCACGGCCCTGGCTCAGACCACCTCGGAGTGGACACAGCAGCCCCGCCACCACCGCCCCAGGCCAGCAGCGAGGCTGTCCCCTCCACACAGGGAGGCTCTGCCCTCACCCCAGGCACAGGGACCGGATGGCTCTCCCGTGGCCTCCTGGGAGATGCCAGGTGCTGTGCTGCATCCCTCCTCCGCACACGAGCACCCCCCCCGGCGTGGCGCAGACGTCCCCACACTGCACACGAGCACCCCGGCCGTGGCGCAGACGTCCCCACCTCCTCCGTCCACTGCACACGAGCACCCCGGCGTGGCGCAGACGTCCCCACCAATCCTCCGTCCACTGCACACGAGCACCCCGGCGTGGCGCAGACGTCCCCACCTCCTCTCCTCCGTCCACTGCACACGAGCACCCCGGCCGCGCAGACGTCCCCAGTGATGGCCCAGGGTCGCCGTCCCCACAGAGTCATGCAGGTGAGACCCCTGCTGAGAGAAAGGCCTCAGCTGGCCTTGTTTGGGTGACCACACCACGTCCCACCTCTGCCTTTCCATTCAATCCCTGGTACCAAAAAAAAAAAAAAAAAAAAAAAAAAGGGCTGGGGACGTGGCCCAGGGGTCAAGTGCCCGAGTTTAATCCCCGATACCAAAAAAGTAAATAAATAAAAAAGTTGGGAGGCTGAGGCAGGAGGATCGCGAGTTCAAAGCCAGCCTCAGCAATGGCCAGGCACTTAGTAACTCAGTGAGACCCTGCTTCTAATAAAATACAAAAAAGGGCTGGGGATGTGGCCCAGTGGTGGAGTGTGACCTAAAACCCTTCTAACAACCAGTCATTTAACAACCAAAAGGAAAGGCACCGCAGCACGCCTGTGTCCCCGGCCTGCTCGGGAGCCTCACAAACTGGAACCACCTTGGCGTCTTAGTGAGACCTGTCTCTTGGCGTCTTAGTGAGACCCTGTCTCTGAAACAGAAGTAAAAAGTCTAGGACGTGGCTCAGTGGTCACATGCCCCTGGTTCCATCCCCTGGTACCAAAAACAAAGGGAGGAGAGTCTCCAAAGAAAGTCTCGCTGAGGCTTGGAGTCCCTCTGCCCACCGAGCCACCTGCCCTGCCAGCCCAGGGAGGTAGCCCTGAGGCACCTCCAGCCCCGGAGCCCCAGCAAGGAGGCCGTGCCGGGGCTTCCCTTCCCTGCCCCTGCAGGGGCCGGGCCGAGTCGAGGACCCTCTGTAACCATGGCAACAGCGTTGCCCCCAGCCCGCAGTGCGTGCGTCTGTCCCCGAGGCTGACCCCACATCTATTTTGGAACCATTTGCATTTTCACCTCCAAGCAAATGACGGGGTTCGCTCCGCGTTTGTCTTGGGAAGCAGGTTTCTCCGGAGCTATTTGAGACCCTGCGGAGCTCTTGGTGGGGGGCCCGTCTTCACCCTGGGCCCCCGCACCAGCCTCGCCAATGTCACACTCTAAACCCTGAGGCTCACAAGCCCGCAGCTCCGCGAGCAGCCCTGACACCGGGCAGGCGGCTCCCCAGGGCAGGGACTTCAGATGCCACCAGCCCTCCTGTCAGCGCACAGTGGACATTCCCAGGGGCCCGGATGGTGCCACAGACAGGTGTGTCCCTGCTGGCTCAGCCGGGGCCACGTGCCTGGACAAGCCCCACCCAGCATCGGAGAGGCCGCGCCCGGGAGTGGCGGCCACCAGCAGGGCAAGCAGGAGCACAGGGCGCCGGGAGTCAGATTCCAGATCGCGTGTTGGGCACGGTCACGGGCTGCAGGGCACGGTCCCCAGCTGGGCAGGGTGGAAAGGGTTTGGAATGAAAAGGAACAGAAAGGAAGTAGAGTCTGCCCCGGGCGGGCCTGACGCCCCTCGCTCCCCAGACAAGGGGCTGACGCCCGCCGCCCTCAGGCCGGTGAGGCCGTGGTGAGGCGGGGCGGCACCGGGCACGCAGGCCATCCTGGCTGGGCAGCGGTGGCCGCACTGACTGTGAACACCCTGCAGGCGGTGAGGTGGAGGCTGAGAGGGTGAGGCCTGTGTCACCCAGACCGGGTCAGAGCAGGAGGGAGGGGCGAGGCCCCAGTCACCTGCCGGAGTCAGCCTGGCGGGCCTCCATGCCTGCGGGCACCTCTGCTGACACTGTCACCAGACATTTCTGCAAAGGGCCACAAGACCCATATCTCAGCCACCCCAGATGGCCTCCGTCACCGCATGAGCACGTGGGCGCTGCACAGTCCCTAGAATCTGCTCTGAAGCCCGCCCAGCCCAGTTTCCCGTCACGCCACAACGGTCCTCCCTCTCACAGAATGGCCTCCTTCAACTCCTCCCCCGTCCTCCTTCCTCCCTCCTCAGCTTCCTCCTCTTCCTCCTCCTCCTCCCTCTCTCCTCCTCCTCCTCCTCCTCCCTCCTCCTCCGCATCTTCCTCTTCCTCCTCCTCCTCCCCTCCCTCCTCCTCCCCTTCCTCCTCCTCCTCCCTCCTCCTCCTCCTCCTCCTCCCCCTTCCTCCTCCTCTCCCCTTCCTCCTCCTTCCTCTTCCTCCTCCTCCCCTTCCTCCTCCTCCTCTTCCTCCTCCTCCCCTTCCTCCTCCTCCCCTCTTCCTCCTCCTCCTCCCCTTCCTCCTCCTCCCCTTCCTCCTCCTCCTCCCCTTCCTCCTCCTCCCCTTCCTCCTCCTCCTCCCCTTCCTCCCCTCCTCCTCTTCCTCCTCCTCCTCCCCTTCCTTCCTCCCCTCCCCTCCTCCCTTCCTCCCCTTCCTCCTCCTCCCCTTCCTCCTCCTCCTCCCCTTCCTCCTCCTCCCCTTCCTCCTCCTCCCCTTCCTCCTCCTCCTCTTCCTCCTCCTCCTCTTCCTCCTCCTCCTCCCCTTCCTCCTCCTCCCCTTCCTCCTCCTCCCCTTCCTCCTCCTCCTCCCCTTCCTCCTCCTCCCCTTCCTCCTCTCCTCCCCTTCCTCCTCCTCCTCCCCTTCCTCCTCCTCCCCTTCCTCCTCCTCCTCCCCTTCCTCCTCCTCCCCTTCCTCCTCCTCCCCTTCCTCCTCCTCCTCCCCTTCCTCCTCCTCCCCTTCCTCCTCCTCCTCCCCTTCCTCCTCCTCCCCTTCCTCCTCCTCCCCTTCCTCCCCTCCTCCTCCTCCTCCCCTTCCTCCTCCTCCCCTTCCTCCTCCTCCCCTTCCTCCTCCTCCCCCCTTCCTCCTCCTCCCCTTCCTCCTCCTCCTCCCCTTCCTCCTCCTCCTCCCCTTCCTCCTCCTCCCCTTCCTCCTCCTCCTCCCCTTCCTCCTCCTCCCCTTCCTCCTCCTCCTCCTATCCTCCTCCTCCCCTTCCCCTTCCTCCTCCTCCCCTTCCTCCTCCTCCTCCCCTTCCTCCTCCTCCCCTTCCTCCTCCTCCTCCCCTTCCTCCTCCTCCCCTCCTCCTCCTCCTCCTCCTCCTCCTCCTCTCCCTCCTCCTCCTCCTCCTCCTCCCCTTCCTCCTCCTCCCCTTCCTCCTCCTCCCCTTCCCTCCTCCCCTTCCTCCTCCTCCCCTTCTTCCTCCTCCTCCCCTTCCCCTTCCTCCTCCTCCCCTTCCTCCTCCTCCTCCCCTTCCTCCTCCTCCTCCCCTTCCTCCTCCTCCCCTTCCTCCTCCTCCCCTTCCTCCTCCTCCCCTTCCTCCTCCTCCCCTTCCTCCTCCTCCCCTTCCTCCTCCTCCCCCCCTTCCTCCTCTGCCTCCTCCTCCTGCCCCCTCTTCATGCCTCTGCACACTGGTGCTCCACCGTGGGGTGCTAAACCCCAGGCCTTACTGTTCTTTTTCAAAATGTCCTCTCCTAGTCACTTAAACCTAGAACTGTCCCCCCCGCGCCAGGGCTGCACCGGAGCAGGCAGGGGTCCTCTGCAGGGTTGGGCTGCCAGCCTGCCACTGCAGACCACAGGCAGGAAACAGCTCCGTGCCCTGCAGGGCCTTCCCGGCCCAGGCCGAGGGTGGATTCATGATGGACTCAACTATCTCCACACCTCCTACTCAGCAAGTCCTGCCACCCACATTCTGATGTCACCAGTGAGGAAACTGAGGCTGGAGGTGAGGGGCCTGCAGGCGGGTGGCCCCAGGGCTCTGGGGTTTGCGTGGCCTCTGTCTCCTGACTACAGGACTATGGCGGAGGTAGGAGTCAGGCGGAGGTAGGAGTCAGGCGGAGGTCAGGAGTCAGGCGTCAGGCGTCGGGAACGAGAGGCTGCACTGGGAGCCCTGGAGGGCTGAGGCGTGGAGGGGGCAGAGGCGGCCACCCTCCCCACCCCGACGGGGCCAGGGGAACTCTGCAGGGAGGAGGCAGCGTGTTCCGCAGGCAGGGCAGTGAGGCCCCTCCTGGAGGCGGACAGAGCCACTAGGACGCCACACGGCGCAGGCAGGTCCAGCTCCCGGGGGAGGCAGGCGTGCAGGACAGGACCGCAGCAGAGGGCAGGCGGGGACAACGTGGGCCAGCCCAGCAGAGACTGTGCCAGGGCCCAGCTCTGCAGAGAAGCAAGGAGCAGATCACAGGAGAAACTGGAGGGACGGGGAACAGCGGGGACGGCTGCCCAGGAGGAGCCAGGGCCAGGCCTGCCAGCCCGGCCACCCGGAGGCTGAGGCTGGAGGGTCGCGAGCCCCAGGTCAGCCTGCGCAGCCCCGCACGGCTCTGCCTCCAAATGAAATCGAAAGGTCGGTTCGGTCCCAAGCACTGGGGCCCGCGGGCAGCGAGCGGCACAGGACCGGCAGGCCCTCTCCTCAGCAGATGCCCACGGACCTCGGAGGCTTCGTCTGCACGAGAATGTGCCCACCAGGGCCCGGCAGCCGAGCAGGGCACACGCCCTCCCGGGCGTCCTCGCCAGGGCAGGACTGAGGGGACTGCCGCAGTGGGGAAGGCCGGAGGACCTCGTCTCGCTGAGAGCAGGACACAGGCCGCGGCGACATGAGGGTCCAGAGGTGGGAGTGGACCTGTGGGCCCAGGGCGGGGGGACAGGGCACCGCGCCCGGTGGAACTTCCCTACAGGGGAGGGGTGTCCTGGACCTGGACAAGGTGGTGGCTGCCTGTCTCAGGGAGCCTCAGGTGCCACTGAACGGCTCTCCTTAAGCGGCGTCCCGGGCCGGGGCTGTAGCCCAGTGGCAGCGCACACTCGCCTCGCGCGCGAGGCCCTGGTTCCAACCTCGACACACAGAAATAAGCAACGATATCGCGTCCATCTACAACTAAAAAATTCAATTTAAAAGTGAAATGAAATAAAACAGCAAGTCTCATGAGTGTGACTGTCATCTCAGTCCCCAGAAGACCTGGAGTCTATGCTCCCGGAGGAGAGGCCGCGGGGAGGAGCTGGGCACCCCACCAGGACCGGGCCGAGGGACCTGCAGCCGGTCAGGGAACCTGGGGTGGGGTCTCGGCGGCGGCAGGAACAGGCGCTGGCGGCGCCCCCACCCCAGGTTCAAGCAGGCGAGGCGGCCAACGGGACCCGCCCCCGCCCCTCGGAGCCCAGGCGCTGACCCTGTGTGCAGCTCCTGCGACGGGCACCGTCCCCCACCGCCCCTGGAGAAATCACGGGCGCCGAGGGGGCAGCCTCCGCCTCTGGGTGGCACGGGGCAGCGGGTACCTAATGCCCACCTTGGACCCTCAGGCGCATCAGGGTGATGAGACAGCTACAGGTCCCTGGGGGCTGGGTGCGGCCTGCGTCTGGTGGCCCGCGTCCCTCCCTGCAGCGTGGCCTGGCTCTGCACTCGCGGCCAGCGAGGAGGGGCTGGCCCCAAGCTTGGCCTCACTCCTGGGCTCCAGGGCAGGGTTGAGCCAGGCCAGCACCGGTGGGCACGGCCAGCGGTCACCTGGGGAGGAGGCGCCTCCTGTCGCCCCCACAGGCCCACCTGGGAAGGCCCAGGACCCCGATGAGGCCACGGGCGTCTCCGACAGCATCCTCCTGACAGCCACTGGCGGAGCGCGGAGGCCGTGCCCGGGCATCTCAGTGCCACTCCGGGCTGGACGCAGCCTCCCCACACTCACCTGTCCACGCCCACGTCGCACTGAGCTGCGGGTCCAGGCAGAGCCCGCGCGGCCCAACAGTGACCGCTGTGCTCCCGCACCGTCTCCTGCGGCAGATCTGCCCGAGGCGGGGCTGCCGCACCGCAGGCCCGCCGGGCGCTGGGCACACCCATGCTCCTTAGAGCGCAGCCAGCCTGTGCCTGTCCCCTGGGCAGGAGACTGGCTGGTGCCACGGTCCCGCGCCGGGAGCTTTCAGGGGACATGGGACCAGGCGCAGGCCCCTCCTGCCTGAGTCCTCTCGCCTGGACGCGTGTGGGTCTGAGGTGACAGCCCTCAGCCCTGAGCTGTCACCCGGCTTGTTGTGAGGGTGAAAGGAAGCGTCCCTGCTGTCACCCACAAAGGCAGGCTGCCCGGGAGGGCCTCAGAGCGGGCGGCAGAGGCAGGAAGGGCAGAAAACGCGGGTCGACAGCCGCATTGTGCGCCAGCGCCAGCCGCAGAGGCCTCGGGCTGCAGCCGTGTCATCCGATTTGGAGAACCGCACCGGGACGGCCCTGCCCAGCCCATTGTGAGCTCTTCCCCCACCGTCCTGCGGCCACCCAGCCCCGCCCTGGACCCCTGGGGCCAGCTCACCCTGTGGGACTCAGGCCCATCGGCCGCAGCTGGGACGGGCGGAGTGCAGAGGGAAGCTGGCCCTGCCCGGAAGTGGCCCGGTCGTGGTCCCCCGGGGCTGCCCGGCTCCCCACTGCAGCCCCTGCTCGCCCAGACCCTCCTCCCTCAGGCCTGGCCGGGGGCTGCTGCCCGGGAGCCTGCCCCACGCTGTCTCTGGACGTTGATAGAGTTTTTCAGGGCGGCCTGCGGAGGCCAGGGGAGCGGCAGGCTGCTGCGCACCAGCGCACAGGGCACCCCCACGTCCCTGCCCGCAGGAAGGACCACAGGTGGGCACCTGGGCAACGGTGGGCAGGGGGCTGGCACCGGTGCCACCTGTGCCCCTTCCGCCTGCAGACGTGAGCGTGCTGGACCCACCAGGCCCTGTAGGACAGCCACGGCCACCCCAGCCAGACCTCCCCATCCCAGGATGCAGGGCCAGCTGGAAGCAGGCGACAGCAGGGGACACCGGGAAGCAGCTCAGTGGACAGCCGCGAGCCGCGGGCCCTCCAGCCACCCGGGGACGGAGTCAGCTGGCCACTGCCAGGTGCCGGGCACGGGCACCGTCCAGGGCAGCCAGCCACACCAGCGGGATATGCGCCAAGGCAGGTCCCCCAGAGGCCCCCAGGCCAGAGAGGGGTGGCAGCCGTGAGCCCGGGACAGTGCAGGGGAGGCGGGCAGCCACCAGGTGTCTGTGGGGTGGCCACACGGGAAGCAGGGGACAGCAGGTTTTGGGGCGCGACCCTTGCGGGCAGCGGCTGGTCAGCTGGCTCCTGCGAGGGGCCTGGAGCGGGGCCCTCTGGGAAGGCCCCTTCTCTGCGTGCCATGCCGCCCAGCTGGCCACGGCCGCGGGCTCAGCCTCCTCCTCCGCCAGCAGCTGCTGGGGCCACAGGCTGCGCCCAGCAGAGGGACCGCAGAGGTGTGTCCCCAGCCAGGGGCATCTGGCTGCCCGTCCACGTGGGCCACCGCCTCCTGCCTTGGCGGGACCCACCTTGGAGGAGCCGAGGCGGGCCAGGCGGGGCCTGTGGGAGCTCGCGGGGCAACCGGTCACTCCAGCCCGGACACAGCCCTCGCCTCCAGACACGCGGCCGCAAGCACGTCTCGTCCCCAGAAGCTTGGCCCTCGTGAATCTAGAAGGAAAACACTTTTTAAACGTAGAAACATGTTGTCATGGAGATTTCTTAAGGAGAGGCAGGAACGAGGGTCCATGCTCAGTGGCTAGCATGTCCTTAGCCCGCATGAGGCCCTGGGCACAAGCCCAGGGCAAAAACTCACCCGCGGGGATGGGCTTGGTGAGGGCCCTGGGGCTGGTGCCAGCACCACAGAAACACATGACTTTGAGGATCCAAAGAAACTCAGCAAGCCGGGCGCGGTGGCCACGCCTGTCATCCCAGCACTGGGGAGGCTGAGGCAGGAGGATCGCGAGCTCAAAGCCAGCCTCAGCAATGGCGAGGCACTTAGCAACTCAGTGAGACCCTGTCTCTAATAAAATAAAATAAAAAGGGCTGGGGATGTGGCCCAGGGGTCGAGTGCCATGAGTTCAATCCCCAGTACCAAAAAAAAAAAAAAAAAAAAAAAAAATCAGCAAATGACCAAAGTGAAAGACCCAGGAGTCCCTCACGCCCTCACACGTCCACATCAGCATCCTGGGGACTGCCTGGCCCAGGAAGTGCCCAGTGGCGGTATGTGGCGCGTGCCGGTTTACTCTCAGAACCTGACTGGTCCTAAGGGTCCTAATGAGGGTCTGCAGGACATGTGGACATGGGCCACCCCTCCCTTGGCCGTAGCTGGGCACAGCCGCAAATCCAGGTGCTGGGCACAGCGTAGGCCTCTGCGGAGTGTCCATGGCACCCCATGGCTGCGTCACCGTGGACTCGAGGATGCTGGGTGGACGCTGCCCACTCGTGACCTCAGCAGTCCTGGGCGCCAGTCCCGCTGGTGCCCGAGGCCAGGGCCGGCTCCTCCCTGTTGCAGAGGGTCCCGCCGGGGCAGCCGCGGATGGAGCCAGGCACGCCCGGTAGCGTCCAGCGTGAGTCTGCCGTGGCACGCCTGCACAGGCCTCTCCTGGACGCTCACATGTCCTCTTCCTGGGGAGAAAGGCCGTGTCTGGGCGGTGCCCCAGGAATGTGGAGGCTATGTGGCCAGCCGTTCCCTGGACTTGTCCCCTGTCACAGGAGTGGACGTGCAGGCCTCTGACCAGGGCTGCTGGGCGCCTGCCCACGGGGGCGGGCATCTCCTGGATCTGGTCAGGCCTGTGTGGAACCCAGGGGAGGAGAGTGGCCGGCCGGGACACCCCACGCCCACGCAGCCGGGGGACCGCGCACCTCCAGCGCCGCACACTTCAAAAGCGCAGGCCAGGGCCCTGGCCAGACACGGAGTCGGCCCAGAGGGCCCACGCGGGTAGCGGGCCACGCGTCCATCAGGCTGGTGAGGCCCCGGGCTGAGCAGGCAGAGGCTCTCGGCCAGGCACAGAGAGGGCAGTGGAGGCAGTGGGCGTGGAGCCCCCGGAGGTGGGAGCGTAGGCAGGCCCCGTGCCCATCCTGCGCTGGGTGGCCGCTGGCCCTCCACGCGTGGGGGAGGCTTTTGAGGACGTGACTGCGCATCCCAAGTGTCACGCACACCCCCTCGCCGCACAC
Organism: Tamias sibiricus; assembly: GCA_025594165.1. Lineage (NCBI taxonomy): Eukaryota > Metazoa > Chordata > Mammalia > Rodentia > Sciuridae > Tamias > Tamias sibiricus. Next base: position 905,572 of record CM046673.1, on the reverse strand, counting down.
TCCCAGCCTCTGCCTCTCGGGGAGCTCAGAAAGGCCTCCCAGCTGGCGCGGTGGCACACGCCCAGGTCCCAGCCACCAGGGAGGCTGAGGCAGGGGGACCCTCCACAACTTAGGAGGCCCTAAGCAACTCAGCGAGACGCGTCGCTGAGAGCTCTCGTGTGGATCCCGTGGTCGGGTCAGCACCCAGAGCGTGTTTAAGGGACGCTTCCTGCGGGGACGAGGCTGCAGCGCCGGCAGGAGATGCCCCACGCAGCCCCTGGTGCCGGCCGCTGCGGCTCCGTGTGCGGCAGGCAGCCCCGGGCCCGGGCGCTGGCGGCCAGGCGTCCCGTTGGGGCAGAGCCGCCCACTGCACTGGCCCTCGGCCGTCTTCCCTGAAGTGTGGGTTTCCTCATCCTCGGCCGAGGGCCCCCCAGAAGACCCGTCCATGCCCCGCTCGCTGGCCCTGTGCGGGCCCTGGCTCTGACTCAGCCGCCACAGCCCCAAGCCCTGGCAGGGCCAGGAGAGGCTCCTGCCCGCCTGGGCGGGGGCCGGACTGCGGAGCCTCCCACCCAGGATCCGTTCACAGGGGCGTGTGCCGGCCCGGCCAGCACAGGCTGTCCTCCACGCGGGCCTTCCTGCGTCCACCCGGAGCGCGGCAGGAGCCGGGTGACGGCGGCAGCGAGGACGACTCGAGGACTCCGTGCCCGGTGAGGCCAGACACACAAGGCCAGCCCAAGTGATGCCAGGACCGGAAGTGGACTGGCGGGAGCAGGCCCGGGTGACGGAATGTTCTGGAGCTGGACGGGACAGCTGGCTGCGAGACGCCCTAGTGCCACCCAGGCGCGTGGCACACCGAGGTCCAGGCCCGCGGATCCTCCCGGTCCGAGCTGCCTTCCTCACATTCTCACGCTGGGAAGGGAGGCAGCTTGCTGACCCCGTGGTGGCAGCTGACGGTCCCCGTGGCAAAAGCCTGGGGTCCCCAAAGCCACCGCAAGCCTGGGTCCAGCCTCAGCCGGCCACGAGAGTCCCGATTTCCTGCTGGATGAGTGGCCCCGCTGACCGGGGTCCCAGCCCCTCCCCACTGCCCAGGGCCTTCTCCATCAGGACCTCCGTCCTCAGCTCCGAGTCGGGGCCCCTGACCCGCCTGGAGCCTGCATGGTGGGCTGCAGAGTCCCCAGGTCCTGCTGTCCCACGGGGTGACTCAGCCCCACTGGCCACCCTCCTGCTGAGCCCGCCCAGAGCGCCCCGAGCCCGCCCCGCTGCACACACCTCTCCAGAGCCTGGCCCAGCGCCTCCTGGGGTCCTGCCTGGGGGTCCCCTGTGGGGCGGCGGCCTTCCATTTCATGGCCAAGGACACCAAGGTCGCCCTGGGCCCCACGTCCCCTTCCAGGTCCCCCAAGGCACTCCAGGGGCCTCCACCTGCCTCCCTCTGCCCAGTCCCGGCCCGAGGGCGACTAACTGCTGTCTTTCAGCCTCGTCTCTGAGCTGGCCGTCGCCTTGGCAACAGTCTGCAACTGACCTCTGTGTAGGAGAAGAGGTGACCTTCCAAAGCAGTCCCCACTCCGCCTCCCCCACCCCGCTGCTGAGTGGCGGGAGGCCTCACTGTCTCTCCTGGGCCACCGGGGCGGGGGTCTCCGTCCTGGCAGCTCCAGGGAGGGGACACTGCACACACCTTTCCAGAGCCTGGGCCTGGGCGTCAGCAGGAGCCTGGATCCCACCTGACCCAGAGAGGCCAGGGACCCTGGCTCAGCTCCGCCACCTGTCAAGTGGCCCAGCAAGGCCCAGGGCGAAGGTGAGAGGGCAGGAAAGGGCTGTGCCGGAGCCCCCGCCTCATGGAAGGGCCAGCAGGAAGCCTCTTCCTGGAGCTGGCCGTGGTCTCCCAGATGCAGCAGGGCCACCTGTCACACCACCGCCCGTGGCTGAGCTCCTGGCCTGAGGCCGGCACTCAGGCCACATGAGGCCCCTGTGTGGGGAGGGCTGGCCCAGCCAGGCTGGCTCCGAGGGCCGCGTCCTCACCCGGGCCCTGGACACCCACACAGGAGCATCGCACCCCACGGCTCAGCCCTCAGCCACGGAGGAAGGGAAGGGAGGGACGAGAAGGGAAATCCCAGCGGGTGCGTGCCCAGGCCTGTCGTCCCAGCGGCTCCAGAGGCTGAGGCAGGAGGGTCGCCACTTTGGGGCCAGTCTGACACCTTAGCGAGGCCCTAAGCCACTCAGCGAGACCCCGTCTCTGCAGAGATTACAGGAGAAGGGCTGGGGCGGGCGCGGGGGGTAAGGCCCCTGGGCTCAACCCAGCACCAACAAAAAAGAAAGGGGACTTCCTCCGAAGGGGGCTGCTCCCCTGTTCTGTGGCCTGTGGCCCCAGGCCTGTGTAGCCACCAGCCCTGGTGCCCAGGGCCGGGCCTGCCTCGGGCCTTGGGTCCTCCCGGGCCGACCCCGCACCTCTCGGACTCTCCTCTCCCTGAGCTCCGGGTCCAGCAAGGTCAGCCTGCAGTGGCTTCACCGCCTGGCTCTGAAGGACCAGGGCTTCGCAGCTGCCCTGCAGGTCCAGGGCTCCGGGAGGAGGAGGAGGTTGTGGGCCTGCTGGGCCTGCTCCGGCTGGTGAGGGCTGCACCCTCTTGTCACCTTGCTGCAGCTCAGGAACTGGGCCTGCTGGTCACTGGCCTCAGAGGGACAGGGCAGCACGGGGCAGCCCCAGGGAGTGCTGCCAGGCGGGCTTCAGATGCCAGGGTCACCCCTGCCCTCTGCCCACCCACCCCGCAGCCCCCTCAGTAGGGCAGGGTGAAGGGGACCACAGGAGCAGGTCTGGAGGCCGTGGACACAGCGCTGGCCTCTCCACAGCTGACCCCGACTCCACCAGCGCAGTGGCGAGGCCCGTCCCCGGAGCGCGCCGTGGAGCGCAGGAGCTTCCTCGCGGCGGGCGCTGAGCTCCGGCGTGGACAGGACTGCCCACACCTCCCACGCCCGGCGGCCCTGCGCCCGGGGAGCCTGTCCTTTAACTTTGGCCTCTGGGGATCAGGACCTCGTGTGAGGGCTGAATGACCAGAAGGGAGAAGTCCAAGGAGGTCAGAACAGTGGTCCCCACACTGCGGGGACAGACGGCCGCAGCCTCCAGGGGAAAGGGTCAGGTCCACCCACCTGGGGCGTCCTTGGCCAGGGCAGGAGCACCAGGGCAGCGAGGGGGCACCTGAGGACCTGGTGCTCAGTGAGAGCCAGACCCACAGGCCGCAGCGTGCGACCAGGGGTCTGGACGGGAGTGCAGACAACACATGGACCGGTGGGTGCGGGCTGGGGGCGGGGCTGCCCACGGGGACGGCTGCCCGGGGGCGACGGACTGTTCCGGAGCTGGGTTGATGGACACAGGGTTTTGAGAAGGTGCCGGATAAAGGAACGGCTGCGTGGCCAGTGACCGTCTGGGCCAGCTGTCTGACACGTCGCACCTCCTGCCCTGCGACTCTAGCTCCACCACCAGAGAGGTCCAGCGCCCTGCTGAGGTCACCACCCTCTCCAGGGCTGGGAGCAGGGACGGGCTTGGGCTGTGTCCCCCGCCCTGGGTGGCACACGGTCTCCTACCTTCAGGCCTAACGTGGAACATTCCAAACTAGCCACGCGCAGTGGCCATGCCTGTCATCCCAGCTACTCGGGAGGCCGAGGCAGGAGGACGGCCAGGTCCAGGCCAGCCTGGGCACCTAGAGAGCCTGTCCTGGTCAGAAGTGGAGGCCCTGGCTCCCAGCCCAGCCCGGCCCCAGCCCGGCCCCAGCTCTGCGCCGAGGTCACGCGCTCCTTGGTCTGCACGTGCTGGGCCTTGGCGCGGGAGCTCGGCCGCCAGCACCCGGCGGGGACCCCTGCCCAGGCCCTGCGCTCACGTGGGACTGTTGTTTAGGATTCCTCCCCTCCTTGCTCCCAGTAAGCGCCTGTCATGGAGGGGCGTCCTGACACCTGGATTTCATGGTGCTTTCATCACGCTGGCCGGGGCGGGGGGCCCCCCGCTCACAAAGGCCCTCTAAGCCCGGTGCCTCTGCACGCTCCACGCCGGGGACTCCCTCGGCTCCTATTAACTTCAAAAGTCTCAATCCTATTAGGGCGGGGGGCGGAGAGACAGCGGGATGGAAGAGAAGGCCTTTATTCCCCGGCCAGGGCCGGGCGGGGGCCCTGGGGACCCGCACTGGGGGGCCGATGTTCCGCAGGCCTCAGCCGGTCTCTGATGATGACGCTCCCACCTCAGCCAGGCCGGAGACAGCCAGGGCCACGGGGCCACCCCCGGGGCCTTCCCTCCCCTCCAGGCCAGCACCTGTGCCCTGCTGGTGCCATTTGGGCACTGAGAGCCAGACCGCAGCAGGACCTGGAGCCTGACCTACCCCTGAGTCTCCCCGAGCCCTGGTGTCGCTGCCCTGAAAATGGGGGTGCCCCACCTCCGGCCTCTGAGCTCGGGGGGCTCCTCCCCAGGTCGAGGGGCTCTGCCGGCCTCCTGGGAGAGCCGGGGGCTCGGCTTCCCTGCTGCCCCTCTCAGGACCCCCGGCCTCACCAGGCGGCCGGCAGAGCCACGCCCTCACTCCCTGGAGTGTGGAGCCACCCTGTGGACAGTGGAGGGCCCTGGGGACACTGGGCAGGACAGGGCCACGGTCTCATCTTCAGTTTTGAAATTGTCCCTGGGTGCGAGGCCCAGAGGCTCACACAGGAGGCTGAGGCAGGAGGATGGCAAGTTCAAGGACAGCCTGGGTGACTCGTTGAGACCTGGTCTCAACATAAGAAGGGAGAATGGGGCTGGGGTGGCTCCGCGGTGGCTCCTGGGCTCAGTCCCAGCACCAAGAACGGTTAGAAAGGAGAGAGCCGGCCGCGGCTGTGGCGGGAAGGGGGCGGTGAGGGGCTGTCGGGAGGCTGGGCGGACAGCACAGGTGACCGTGCTGGGGGTCGCCGGGGAGGAACGTGCCCGGGTGGACGAGGCTCCCTGCCCCGGTGCTGCCAGCTCAGAGCCGCTGCCCCAGAGAGCGAGGCCAGCCTCAGGGTGCCCGGGGAAAGTGGCGCTGTGAGCCCTCAGGCCCGCCGGAGGAGGGCTGGACAGAGCGACGGGCACGCCCGTAGGCCTCGGCCCGGCAGAGCACGGTGACGGCCACAGCGCAGGGGACCTGAGGCCCTCGTGCTCGGTGACAGCCAGACACAGGGCCACAGCGCGTGACCCGGGAGGGCCCGGGAGGGCCCGGGACAGGCGGGGCAGCTCGGGGGCGGGGCCTCCCCGTGGGTGGAGATGGCGGCGAGGCTCGCAGAACTGGGAGCATCAGGGCCAGCGCACCTGCGGACAGGTGGCCTCCTGGTGCCTCCCAGTGACGGCCGAGAGCCGCCCCGCGGAGGACGGAGGACGGAGGACGGAGGCGGAGGGCGGAGCCCCCACTGCGCCACGCCCTGCCTCTGCTGGGTCAGGGCTCTCAAGAGAAGCCTGGCGGCCGGGACAGACCCCCCAGCTGGACTGAGAGGCAGTGACCACTGGCCAGGCCCCATGCCTGCTCTGTCCCTGGGGAGAGTGGTGAGGGGCGGGAGGTTCTGCCACCCAGGACTGCCCAAGGGCCGGGACAGGCCGCAGCCCCGCTGTCCGTGCCCGGGTGAGAGCCGGGGCTCCGGGGAGACCTGGCGCCAGGCACGGGCCGTGGGGCAGGGACCCCCCCCCGCCAGGCCGCACGCCTGCCCATGCCACCTGGTCACTGCGCTTCCAGGCCGGCTGGCGGCTGGTAGAGGGGCTGAGGCCCTCGAAGACCAGGAGGACAAGGCCAGGTCAGGGAGGATGGCCATTCTGCAGCCAGAACACAGGAAAAAGCTCAGATGTCCACGTGCAGACGAGCAGCAAGGGCCACTTCCTGCGGTCAGGAGCTGACAGGCTCTGAACGGACCTTCCTGTTTGCCTCCGTCCGCACAGCTGGGGACAGTCCTGCTCCGTCGCCCTGGCTTCTGAGCTAGGCAAGCAGGCACTGTGTTCCCTCAGTGGACAAGCACGTGCCCATTGGGCCGGGCACAGCGGTGCACGCCTGTGATCCCAGCAGCTCGGAGGCTGAGGAAGGAGGATCACAGATTTGAGGCCAGCCTCAGCAACTTAGTGAGACCCTAAGGACCTTACTGAGACCCTTTCTCTAAATAAAAAGTCAGAAGGTCTGGGGATGCGGCTCAGTGGTTAAGCACCTCTGGGTTCCATCCTCAATACAGAAAGAAGGAAAAGAGAATGCGCGGAGGAAGTCCACCCTGACCTCACCTCACCCCGTCCTGCCTGCCCGGCCCTGCAGGGAGCCAGGGAGGAGAGTGGGGCCCCGCTGCCCGCGGGGGGTCCGCAGGGAGGAGAGTGGGGCCCCACTGCCCGCGGGGGGCCGCAGACGCGAGCGCCCACCAGCCTCGGCAGCTGCCTCTCGGGCAGAGCTCTCGTCCACCCTGGGGCGCCCAGCCTGTGTCCCCAGCCGCCTCCGGCCCAGCTGCCCTGGAGCTGGCGCTGTGGGAGTGGACAGGCTCGGGAGCCCAGGCGGGGGGGCCCGGGCCGCGCCTCGCAGGCCGTGGAGGGCTGTGTCTGTGGAGGAGCCGGAGGGGCCCACACACCCGTGCCTGGTCTCCACTGGCCTCCTCGCTCCACCTAGTGGCCATCTGAGCCCCAGCCGTGGGGCTCAGGGCACTGGGCTGCCAGGGCAGGGGCTGCCTGCTGCCCAGGACCCCTGGTCTGAGACAGCGGTCTCTGCAGGCTCCTGCGGGACCAAAGGGTCAGGCGTGCTGTCAAGGTCACAGGCAAGGGCGGGAAAGTGCCCACAGGTCTCCCCTTCCTCCTGACCCCAGGAACGAGGGGAAGGAAGGGGACAAGCCAGTGCACTGCCCGGCTTGGGGTCCAGCAGCAGGCCTGCTCTGGGACGGAGCCCATCAGGGCCGCAGCCAGCCCCGCGACCTTGGCGGTGACCTCCCCCGTGAGGCCTGTGTCCCCACTTGAGAAGGGGGTGTGATGAGGGGCAGTCATGGGCCAGGGGACAGGACTGGGGGGCCCACAGGGGTTTGCACACAGCAAGCACAACGGACTCGGGCCGCTGGCGGGGGGGGGTCCCGGGCACGGGTGGAGCCGCGCTGCCGCGCCCAGCCCTTTTATTTATTTATTTGGGTACGGGGATGGAACTCAGGGCTCTTGACCACTGGGCCACACCCCAGCCCTGTTTTGTACTTTTTCTTTTTTTTTTTTAATATTTATTTATTTGCTTTAGTTGTACACAATGCAATGCATTTACGTTTACGTGGTGCTGAGGATCGAACCGGGCCGCGCACGTGCGAGGCGAGAGCTCTGCCGCTGAGCCACAACCCCAGCCCCGTTTTGTAGTTTATTAGAGGCAGGGTCTCACGGAGTTGCCAAGTGCCTCACCATTGCTGAGGCTGGCTTCGAACTCCTGCCTCAGCCTCCCCAGCCGCTGGGATTACAGGCGTGCGCTACCATGCCTGGCCCTTTTTATTTTGAGACAGGGTCTCCCTAAATTGCCCAGGCTGGACTTGAACTTGCCGTCCTCCTGCCTCAGCCTCCTGAGTTGCTGGCATGACAGGTGTGCCACGGTGCCCATTTTGTCAACATAGAGAAATGCTGTCCCCAGGGCACCTCCAGCCTCCCCTGGCCCACAGTGCGTCCCCGTTCTGGCCACACAGGCCCGCTCTCGCCTGCGCACATGGCGGGGCCTGCCGGACGCCCCTGCCTCTCCCTGACCCGACTGACCGTCTGCCTCGATTCCCACTGCGCGCTGGTGCTCAGCGTGGGGTCAGGCCCTGGGGGCCTGAGCTGGGAGGAGGCGGCCAGGGCCCAGGGAAGGGCAGCAGGAGCAGAGCTCTCTGTCCGGACCCGCCCGAGGCTCAGGCAGCCACAGACACCCCCTCCCCAGCCCCAGCCCCAGGAGGTTCAGGCTGTGGAGGCAGAGACCAGGCCAAATTAAAATTGATTGTGGGGAACAGCTCGGCAGGGTGGAACAGACGCGGGGCCGCTGGGGAGCGCAGGGGCATCGAAGCGTGCGAATGCGCCGCACAGAGCAGAATCTCAGCCTGCAGGTGGAGCGTCCGGCTGGGACCCCCAGGACCAGAGGGCCAGGGCTGCTGGCCGCCACTGTCGGGGACGACACAGCCCCACTGTGGGCCTTATTCACTGTGCCTTTCCTCCTCCCTAAGTCATGGGGCAGGGCCTGCACCAGCCTGGACACTGCTGTCCTGGACGCCCCAGCAGGCCCTGCAGGTGGACGAAAGGACCAGCTGGACTTCCGCACGTCGTGACTCAGAAAGGGGCAGACACTGGGCTGCGCTGGGGGTGGGACGCGGGGCTTCCTCCAGGGGAGGTGACCAGGCACGTGGCTGGGCAGCCTGCTGCCCCCAAGGCCCTGTGACCCTGACCGGAAGCCCCCCTCGGTGCTGGGGGCGGGGTCGTGCCCCAGCACGTCCGGGGGGCCCCTCTCTGGTGGGAGCGCCGACCCTGAGTTCGGGGCTGGGGTCAGGGGTCAACAGCATTCGCCGCGGCCCCATTCAGGCCCGGAGCTGGCCGTTCTCCCTGCCACCCACTAGTCGGATTTCCGGGACAAAGGCTCAGTGGATGACGGCCCCGCGGGCTGGAAGGCCGAGGCTGCTGGGGCGGGCCAATGGCCCCCGCGGGGAGAGGGATGCGGGGTCCCCAGGCTGCAGGCGGGGCGCTGAGGCCAGGGCCGGCCGCCAGGGGCTGGGGACCAGCCGGGGTCCCACAGCGCGGCTGGCCCCGGGAGACGGGCTCAGGCGCAGGAGGCGGCGGCCGTGACGGCGGGCAGGCGGGCCCTGGTGGACAAAGGCGGGCAGGCCGGGCCTGCGGGGGCGCGTTCCGCTCCTCCGCCTCCGTTCCACTTGAGTCCACCCTGGACAGGCTGGGATGATCCGTCCCGCGGCCACTGCTGGGCCGTGGCGACTTGAAGGGGCCCCTGGGCCTGACTGGCAGCTGGGCGGGGCGGGGGTGCGAGCAGTCCCTCAACACCCAAGCCTCCTGCCTGCCTGTCCTGTCCCTGGTGACCACGAGTAAACCGAGCCCCCGGCCAGCCCCGAGGCTGGGCCCTGGGCCGTCCTTCCCTGGGCCGGCCGGGCCCTCCAGCTGCACGACCTCACCTGGGGGACGGAGGAACTCGGCGCCTGGGCCGTGGAGGCAGGACCCGCTCCCCTTCAGCCCCTCAGCGCCTGGTGGCTGGACCTGGGGTCTCAGCAAGGCGCCGCCGCCGCTGCCCGAGGCCTGCAGGGCAGACCACTCGTGGCAGCCTCCTCTCCTTCAGGGCGAGCTCCGGTGTGGGGTGAAGAGGGGCCTCCCCACCTCCCCACCCACTGAGCCCCCGGAAGGACTTCAGCAGTGGGCCCGGTGTCCAGGAGGGTCAGCTGGAGAAAGGCCCGCGGAGGGGTCGGTGGGCACACCCAGAGCTAGGGCCAGGGGGGCGGCCCCCTGGGAGGCCTTTGGGGCTAGTGGGGGTGCCAGGGCCACTGAGGACTACACCCCACCACTGGCCTCTCAGGAGGAAGGCCAAGACCCCAGGCAGCACTGCGGTGGACACTGGCCAGTGCTCCGGGGCAGGCCTCCCTGCTGGTCCTCATGGCCCTGGGGAAGGACCGACCCAGCACCTGCCCACAGGTTTCCCGCCAGCCCCGCTCGGCCCTGCCCTCACCCTGCACCTCAGCATCTGCTCTGGCAAACAGCGGGTGCTCAATAAAGGCAGTCAGAAAGCAGAAAAGAATGGGCGCCACTTCACAGGGCCTGGAATGGGGCCTGTGACTAAAGCAGGGGCCCGGGGGCCTGAGCCCAGAGCCTGGGCCTCCTGACTGGGACCTGGGCTGGGGGCACCTGGTCGGGCAGGACCCTGCCTCGAGGCCACAGGGGGTGTCCACCTGGGTCCTCAGCTGAGGGAGGGGCAGTCTGGGGAGCCACCCGCGGGCCGCGGGATGGGCTCCAGGAGCTCCCCAGCCGTGCTGTGTGCCGGCCTCAGGGTCCCCAGCCGGGCCGTGGGCACTGGCTCTTCCGCAGAAGCCTCCCTGCTGGCCGGGCTGCCCCGTCCCCAGGGCCCCGTCTCCCATGCCCCGCGCTGGGCTTCCCTCCGGGCAGCTGACCCTTTTGCAGACACTTACAGGCTTCTCAGGGGAGGTTTGGGGGACCCCAGCACGGCCTCACTGGTGATTAACCGCTCCCAATTGAAAAGCCTCCTGCCCCTCCGCGATCCGTGGGCTCAGGGAGGGAGAAGGGGCAAGGACCCTGCAGCTGAGGCCCAGGGCCTCCCCACGTGCTCCCGGGGGTCTCCCCGGCATCCAGGGAGTTGGGGCCTGCAGCACCCCGTGGGGGCTGGCCGTGACCGGGCCTGTCCCCTCCCTGCCCAAGCCCACCACTGCTGTAGGTGAGGCGGCTGTGACCTGCTTCCTCACCAGGAGATGGGACGTGGCCCGCAGGCACGCGGGTGCAGGCTCGTCAAGGGAGGAATGGGGACAGTCAGGGGCTGCAAGCAGGGGACGCAGCCTTGTCCCCTCCGCCCCTGAACATTTGCTGCTGGGTCCCCGACTGGGCGACTTAATTCTGCCTGTCACCAGGATGTGGGCCAGGCTTATTTATCTGGTGTATATATGTATTCCAATCTAGAGATCTGCCAGGCAGCACCGCAGACCCCCGCGGCGCCGTGTCCCTCTGCCCGCCCGCCCCCAGGAGCGGAGGAGGCGGGGCGGGGCCCAGGAGGCCTCACCCACACTCGGGCGGCCACGGCGGGCCTCCCTGGAGCGCTGGGGCCAGGCGGCCTGGGGAGCTGCCGGCCTCTGTCCTGTGGGAAGGGCCATCTGGTCATGGAGGACACGTGGGTGCAGAGCCCCTGGCCTGTGCCACTGCAACCCCCTCCTCCAGCTGGACGGCAGGGGTCGCCCTGCCCTGGGGTCACCTCCAGCTCCCTTGCTCAGTGTCCCTCGGGGCTGCAGAGGGGCCTGCACGGCTGCGGCCACTGCCCCCACGACCCAGGCTAAGGGCAAGGGCGTGCCAGGCCCCGGGGGGGTGGCGCCACTTCCCGCGACCCGGCTCCTGCCCCTCGGGGCTCCCAGCCCTGGAGCCCTGCGTCCCTTCGCCAGCGTCCTGGACTCCCCACTGCCCGAGGCCCGAGTGGCCAGGCTGCCCTTGACGCTCACCGCCCGCAGCGACACCAACAGGTCCCACGCGGGGCCTGGGGCTGGGCCCTCCCGCCCTGCGGTCTCGGCTTCCTCACCTGTCAAAGGGGTCTGCCGAGCCGCAGGCGGGTAAACTGAGGCCCCAGGAGCAACCCCCCCAGGAGCGGAGTCTGAGCTGGACTGAGACTGGCCCGCCAAGGCCGGGGGCGGAAGACGAGCTGCCCATCCCCTCAGAGAGCAGCTGGAGCAGGGACCTCGAGAGAGGTGGCCACTCACGGAGGTGCAGGGGACCAAGCCCAGCGTGGCGGGGTCAGCCGGCCCAGCCGGGAAGGGAGACGGGCCTGGGGAGGGCCCATGGGCGGGGGAGGGGGAGCCCCCCACAGGTCTGAGGGCAGGCGCGGGCCGGGCGCGGGCCGGGGCGCCTGCAGGGACTTTCCCTTCCCAGCCTGGGTAGGGGCAGGTTCCCACGGGTCTGCACCCTGCTCCAGGGGTCCGAGGCTTCTCCAGAGCGCCCCAGCCCCAGCCCCAGGCCCAGCCCCCACACGGGCACTCCAGCGTGCTGCACCCCGGGTCCTGGAGAGCAGCCTCCGCCTGTCCAGCCGCCCCCAAAGGGCCCCCACTGCCCACAGCACCCTGCTTCAGGCTTGGGCCACCTGCCACCTCAGTTCCCCCCTGTCACACACGGCAGCCCGTCGGAGGCAGGGGAACTGACAGTGAAGGTGACCAGGAGGTCCCGGAGAAGGGCTGGGGCAGGGCGAGATGGCCCCTCCACTGCGCACAGCCCCACCTCTGCCTCTGACCCGGCCACTGGGGCTGGGGGAGCCGGGGTCCCTGGAAGGTCTTCCTGGGCTGTCTGGAAGCTGCTCCCCCAGGGCCAGGCAGAGTGCACCCCAGGCCCCACACAGCCCATGGGGGGACGGTGTCGGGGAGCTGACCCCCAGATCTCTGCAGGAGTGAGTGGGGGAGAGGACCCTGCCCAGGTGGCTGGAAGGACTGTCCTGAACGTCTCCCGTGGAACAGGAGTGAAGGCCAGCCTCACCCCCAGCGACTCCTCCGCCCAGCCCGGATCCAGCTCCTGACCTGCGTTGGCCCCGTGGTCAGTGGGCCTGGGAGGGCCTCGGATTCCCTGTCTGCAGGGTGAATGGGCTCCCACTCGGTGCCCCTTCAGCCTGGCCACCTTGTCCATTAGGCCCAGCCGACTGCTCCCAGGCCTCTCAGACTCCATTTCTGGACCAGTGGGGTGGGCAGCCCTTGGGGACCTGAACCAGGCCCCCTTCTCTGGCCGCCTGCAGCACAGAGCGGGTGGGCTGTGGAGTGGACAGAGCTGCGCAGGGAGAGGCTCGGAGGCCCAGCGCCTCCCGGACACCCCCAGGGAAGCCCCAGGTCCAGGGGAGACTGAGGAGGAGGGTCCTGCCCCCCCATTCCTGCTGCCACTTCAGCCTGGCTGCCACCACTGAGTCCCGGGTTGTGTGTCGTCTTGGATGACCTGTGGCTCCTTGGGGGCTCCTGGGCCATGAACTCAGTTTGCAGTTGTCCATCAGTGGCCACCTGGCCACCTGCAGCCTGAACAGGGGTCCTGAAACCACGGTCTTGTCTCATGACCTGAAGTCACCCTGATTTGGGGCCAGAGACCACTGGGGCAGGCCCATGGTCCTTGCTGTGATGCCCAGACAGATGGAGGACCCAGCACTATCTGCACACAGTAGGTGCTCATTAAATGCTTGTTGGGGCACTGATCTTGCCATGGGAGATGCGATTTTCATTTGGCATTTTCTTTTCTGTGCATGTAGCTTCTGCATGCATAGACAGACACATCCAGTGGGTGACCATCTGCTGAGCACCTGCTGTGTACAGGCGTCCTGTAGGTGCTGGAGACCGTGACCCAGACCCAAATGCGGCCCTCGGGGAGCGGACGGCCCAGTGGTAGAGAAGACGAGAAAGAGAGAGGAAAACAGCAGGGCGTGCCTGAGGGGGTGAATAAATGCAGAAGGAAAGAAAACGGGGGCTGAGGGGTGTGGCTTCACGTCAGGGCCGGGACCCTAGGGGGCCTGAGGAAGGCTCTGGTGGGCTGGGGTGGCAGCCAGGCTCCCTCTGAGCTGGGCGGGGACAGAGGGCTGGAGACGCAGAGGGCCAGGAGGAGGCGCTGGGGAGGGGGCCCTCCACCAGGGCTGCGGGGGCGGAGGGTGGGGCGGGGAGGGCTGCGGGGGAGGGCCCCCCCCCCCGGGGCTCCCCTGAGGTCCCACTGGCCCTGGTGGGCACCCAGGCGGCAGTAACGGGCCGCAGGAGGGAGATTACTTCCTCCTGGAGCCCGCGGCCCGAAAAGCCTCCGCACAGGACCGGCATACGGATGGCCGCCTGGGCCCAGGCTCACGGCTCACGCCCCGGGGACAGCCCGCCCAGCCCCTGGCTGCACACTGTGGTCACTGAGGCAGTGGCCACTGGCAGTCGACGAGCCAGGGGACCTTCCTGAGATGCCCAGGCCCAACATGCATGAGTCTGGCCGCCCCCAGGGCTGTGTGGTGCGGGCACGGTGAGTGTCCAGGGCCTGCGGCGGGCGCCGGGGCTCACAGTCCCCGAGACGCCCTGCTGTAGGCAGGTCTGCTCCCCAGGCCCGGCAGAGGCCTGCACTGTGGCCGCAACTGACAGGAGGGAGGGGCTGGGGGCTGGGGGCCCGCCCGGGTGAGGGAGAGCAGCGCTGCGGCTGTGCCCACCCACTGACCCTCTCAGCCACCGCCTCTGAAGTCTCAGTCGGTGACAATGAAGATGAGGACATTCCCATTGATGGCTTAGAGGCAGACACAGCTCAAGTGTCCGGCGGGGTCCCTTCCACAGCTGCAGCGTCCTCTGCCAGGGCAGGAGCCAGGTGACACAGCCGTGGCGTGGACGCACCTGAGGACCTCGCGCTCAGAGCCACATGCACGAGGCCACGGCGCGTGACCCCGTGACAGGAGCACCCAGGCCAGGAGTCCGGGGAGGGGCATGGAACCGGCGCCGAGCGGGGCGGGCTTCCTCCGGGCGACGGAGTGTTCTGGATGAGGAGCTGGAGGCCGGGAAGGCGCACCTGCCCTGGGTGGACGGACGGGCTCCTCCGCCTCAGTGTCGGTGACGAGCGAGCCAGCGGCCTCGGTCCTGCACCTGGCCCTGCGTCGGCCTGGGGTACTGGGTTCCTCGAGCCTGGGTCCTCCTCTGTGGGGTGGGGGTCCCTGGGCCACCCCCCAGTCCTCAGCGTGGCAGCGTCTGTCCCCTGGCGTGCTGGGCAGGGGCAGGGCCGTGCACACAGGGCCCTTTGTGCCCAGCTCGGCCTCATTAGGAGGCAGCTCCCGTTGTGGCCCAGCGCGGCTGAATCAATGGGCTGAGAGCGTCCCTCTCGGTAATCGTGCCCGAGAAGCTGTCGTCCCGGTGGGTGGGCTGCAGGCGGCGGTGGGCTGTGAGGACCACAGCCCCTCAGCCGGTCACCTGCCAGCCGGAGAGACCAGCAGCCCCTGTGCCTCCGTTCCCGTGCCTGGGGCTCTGTCCTTGGCAGGTGACAGGGTGGGGACAAGAGACCAGGCCTGGGTTGGGCTGGTGGGGAACAGAGTCACGGCCCCCAGCCGGCAGTGCAGGTGTCAGGGAGTCGGAGTGGACCCCGAGAGGGGGCTGGAGCTGGGGAAAGGCAGGGCTGGGCGGCCCCGGAGGCCAGGGCGTCCTGTGTGCACGGGGCTGGTGGGACGGGCATGCTTGCCCCCTGCTGTATACAGGGCCGGCCAGGCACAAGCCCTCCCTCCACGTGGCTGACCCAGAGGGCAGGGGCGGCTCCCACTCCCGGAGAGGGAGAGTGGGGTCCGCAGGCCAGCCCTGGACGCAGGAGCCCCCGGGGCCCCACTGTGACTGCGGGCTCCCGTGGGCCCCAAGTGCCGGGACCCCTCCCGGCTTCCTGGGCGGCTCCAGACCCGCCTCGGGCCCTGACGCCAGGGCTCCCGCTGGTGCACAGCCCCACGGACACACCTTCGAGTTCACGCATTTTATTATAAAAAAATACAGAATCCAAAGTCGACTGTGATGGGAGGGGGAGCCCCAGAGCCAGCGCCGGGCCTGGCGGTGCCGCCCTCGCCCTCCAGCCCCTACAAAAGCCTGCCCTCCCCGGGCCGCGGCGTCCGTGGCCGCAGACGAGGAACGTTCATATATAACATCTATAAGACACAGCGGGAAGGGCAGCTGGGACACGGAATCTGTATAAACGCCTCGTTTCCTTCATCAAGTCGTCTTTGGGGACGGGCTGCCTTTTTTGGTAGTGGTCCCCCTCTGTTCCTTCCGTTTCTTCCCTTAGAAACATGATTAGGTGGGGGGGGGCTCCACAGACAAAACGAGCTTATTGCCAAGTGTCGCTTCTATTCTACAAAGCCCCCCACCCCGCCAAAATGAAAGACCCCAACGAGGGGCTGAGAGAAGGTTCCGCGGCCCGTCCTCAGGAGCAGGCCAGACGCGGTCACAGCACACTCGCGGCTCTATTTACACAACAGCGTCCCCGCGTGGAGCGCCCTCCGGGAGCGGGCTGGTGGGCTTCTCTGGTGGAAGGCCTGACCCTGAGGGTGGTCAGGAGCAGGCGGCTGGCCCCGCGGCCACCCGTGGGGCTCCCTACTGTGCGCCCCGTCCGGCTCAGACTCGCTGGTCCCCGGGGCAGCTCCAGCTGGGCAGCAGTGGGGCGAGAGCAGAGGGGCGACTGACCTGGCGTCCCCGATTCCTCGGGGCCAGGGGCCCGCCCGCCAGTCCTGCTCTCTCCCCGGCACTGGCGACAGCAGGGAATAAATTAAGTTAAACGCTGAGTCTTTCCGACCCAGCGACGAGACATACACTAAAGGAGACAGAGACCGCCACGGGCACCTGGCTCGGGCGCCCTGGAGGAGATGGCTCGGTCGGCGTGCCCACGCCTGGCCCCCCGCAGACACCGGGGTCCTGGCGGGCCCCTCCGGGCAGGCAGCACCATGGAGGGGGAAGCAGCGTCTCTATTTGGTCTCAGAGCGGCCGTGGCCAGGCGGGGGCCGAGGCCGGGCAATCTGGGCGGGCCGTCCACGGAGGCTGGCATCCTGCAGGCCGGGACTAGGAGCCCAGGAGCGTCCAGAGCACAGGGACAGTGCTCAGGAAGAGGCGGCAGCCGGCCAGGCCACTGCAGGAGTTGTTACTGGTGAAGATCGGCTCGGGCGCCTCGTACAGGGTCTCGTCTGGGGACACAGGGGACACCGTCAGGGGCCTGCCACGGCCTTCACGCTTCTCCCTCCAAGGTCTGAAATGTCGGCACACGGGGAAGCTGAGGTGGCGGGGCTGCCCAGCCACGGCCCAGGCCACGGACTGCAGGGGCTGCGGGGCCGCCCCACCCAGGGCCCGTGGGCTGAGGGCACCGGGTGGAGGGGCCCTGGGTCCTGCCTGGCTCCTGGGGCACTTACTGGTGGGCCGCACGTAGACCTTCAGTCGCAGACAGGGCCGGTCCACCGCGTTAGGAGGTGTAGCCGCTGCAAGAGAAGAGCCAGCAGGGCAGCGGCTCTGGGCGCCCGAGCCCTCCTGGGGGCCGTGCAGCCCCGACCCCCGTGGGGAGCCATTCTCCAGACTGCTAGGCCTACGTCAGAGCCCCAGGCACAAATGCCGTGAGTGTCCCTGTCCTGCTGGGCCTCACCCCTAGCCCAGCACAGGGAGAAGTTCAAAAGTAATGGACACTGATTCTCTGTGTTCAGTCAGCCAGCAAAAAACTGGTGGAGCCAAATAATTGAGCCAGGTTCCGCCCGTTCCCCGGGGCCGGGCCAGGCCACCTCCTGGGCGGGCTGCCCCTGGCACAGCAGGGCTCTGGACACCCTTCTTTCCTGTTTCCATTTTTCTTTCTCGTGGGGCTGGGGACAGAACAGGGTCTGGCACATGCTGCCACGCGCTGTGCCGCGAGCCCCCACCCGAGGTGAAGGTCGGTGACCTCTGGGGCCCCTGGACACGGCCCCAGGAGCTCCTCCCGCTGGAGAGGAAGATGAGAACGGGATAGAAAGTGACCTCCGCGAGGAGCGAGGGATAGAAAGTGACCTCCGTGAGGAGCAGGGATAGAAAGTGACCTCCGCGAGGAGCGCAGGGATAGAAAGTGACCTCCGCGAGGAGCGAGGGATAGAAAGTGACCTCCGTGAGGAGCGAGGGATAGAAAGTGACCTCCGTGAGGAGCAGGGATAGAAAGTGACCTCCGTGAGGAGCAGGGATAGAAAGTGACCTCTGTGAGGAGCGAGGGATAGAAAGTGACCTCCGCGAGGAGTGAGGGATAGAAAGTGACCTCCGCGAGGAGCAGGGATAGAAAGTGACCTCCGTGAGGAGCAGGGATAGAAAGTGACCTCCGCGAGGAGGAGCCAGCGTGAGACCCCGTCTCGCCACTCCTCACACCAGGGGACTCGTCCGCCACCCCCCGCCCGCTTCTTCACAGAATCAAAAGAAAAAGGGTGGAGGAGAGCAGGTGGGCCGCCGGGCGCAGCGCCCCTGCCCCGCTGCTGGGCGCGGGGACCCCGGCGGGCACTCACAGATGTAGTAGTACTCCTGCCCGGGCCGGAACTCGAAGCCCAGCGAGAAGGGCGTGAAGAGCTGGAACTTCTCCGAGAACTTGAGGGGCCCGCCGGGCGCCGCGGGCCGGTTGCACTCCCAGCGCTTGAAGCCGCGCTGGCGGTGGTCGCAGGAGGCGTGGCCCTCGCCGTTGACCATGTACAGCACGTAGTGCTCCATGCGCTCGGCGGGCGGCAGCGGCGCCCCGTAGTGCGGGCAGTAGATGTCCAGGTAGTCGTTGATGCTCACCTCCACCGTGTAGCCGCCGCCGCCGCCCGCCGCGCCCCCCAGCGTGGAACCTGCGGAGGTCAGCGTCAGGGCCGGGGCCGCGGGAGGGAGGCCGGGCGGGCAGGTGGCAGGCGGCGGGAGAGCATGGACGGGGGTCCTGCCCTGCTGTCGGGGCCTCTGGGTGAACAGACGGGTCTGGATGCTGAGGCCACCCCAGGGGAGCCCTCCTCAGGCCCCTGCCCACCCTCTGCGCCCTCAGGGAGGGGAGGGCTCAGGCTGCCCTCTGGGCGAGCTCCGGGCCAAGGGCAGCCTCGGCTTCCCTGCAGGGGTGAGGTTGGAGGGGTCAGCACAGCCCTGGCCGAGCCCCCCCACCTGTCCACGCCCTGCGAGCCCAGCACCCCTCTTGCTTCTCTGACCATCCGCAGCCACCCGCCCTGCCACCCATGCCCCTGGCTTCCCACACCAGGCCCCGCGGCCCTGCCCCTTCCTCCAGGGAGCCCGCTGCCCGCTCCTCCTGGAGGCGGAGGTCACCCGCGCCCGGGCGACGGCGGCCAGGCTCTCTGATCCGCTGCAGGGCTCCCGACGGGCAGAGGCAGCAGCCGGCAGGGGCCCTGGGGGGGGCCTCATTAACACACAAAAGCTCAGCTGCAGGCTGCGGAGACCGAGGCCGGAGGGGCCGCGTCCTCCCAGCTGGCCTCCCCGCCAGCCCAAGCAGCACAGGCCGGGGGCAAGGGTCAGCCTGGAGGGGACACGGGCGGGCAGAAGTCTCCCTGGAACCTCAGTTTCCCCACTGGGTCCAGCCCTAGACCTCTTGAGCTGTGCTGAAGCCGGGGACAGCCTCAGGCGGAGGAGGGGCCTCCCCGTCCTCCTGCAGCCCCTCCTCACACCTCTGGACCCCTGGAGCTGGCCAAGGCCAAGGCCAGGGTGCAGCCGCATCCTGGGGAGGCTGGCAGGGCCTCAGGAGCAGCTCCAGGGTCAGGCCCAAGGGTCCCGAGGTCCAGTTTCTCAAAGCCTGGGTTTCCTGTGTGTGCCGCGCACGGCCTCGGGTGCACACAGGAGGACTGCAGACAGGCGAGTGGCCACGTGAGGACCACTGAGCTCACCCCGGCCCACATCTCGAGCCCCTGGGCCACAGCCGCGGCCACGGCTGCTCCAGGCTTTGTTTGTTTTATTTTTGGTGCCGGGGATTGAACTCAGGGCACTCGGCCACTGGCCACGTCCCCAGCCCTTTCTGTATTCATTAGAGACAGGGTCTCACTGAGTTGCTAAACGCCTCGCCACTGCTGAGGCTGGCTTTGAACCCACGATCCTCCTGCCTCAGCCTCCCGAGTGCTGAGATCACAGGCGTGGCCACCGCGCCCGGCTTGCTCCAGGCTCTGTTAAGTCACTTCCTGGCCCAGGGAGAGCCTACGCCAGCCAGCTGGTGGCACTGCGGCTCCGCACCCCCGGGGCAGGGCACAGGGCCCTGCAGGCACTGAGGTGGGGCACCCAGGTCGCGCCCATCTCCTGCCCTGTCCCATCCCTGTGACATCCACAGCTGGCAGGAGAATCTGGCTCCTTGCAAGATCCTTCCTGGTCGGACTCTGAGAGGCGAGTGGAGGCCCCACTCCAGTCGCGGCCTCCGCCAGCGTGTCTGGCCTCACCTCCTTGGGGGGAGATCCCGGGACACCAGCACCGCCTTGCTGTCTTGGAGCCGGATGTGCGGCCTCTCTGGGCCACCACGAGGGCCTGCAGGGCTCCTGGCTTCCCAAGCCCAGTGACAGCTCTTCTGAATGTCCACTGCCGCTGACCCCACACGTCCATCCCTCCTCAGTGCTGGAATACGGTCCACACCTGTTGGTTCTAGGCAGAGGCTGCGCCCCCCAGGCAGAAGGCCACACCTCCCCAGGTGCCTCGTGAAAAACTACAGCTCCCGGGATCCTCAGCGTGACCAAAAAACCTGACCAGCAAGTCCCTTGTCCACTACCACTACCTCCCCCCGTGACCTCTGCTGGCCTATAGGACAAGGACTCACTCCAAGGGGGTTTTTATGGCCCCTACTCTATTTAAGCCAGCCCCGGACTGAAATCGGCCTTTTTGTTCCTGCTCTCCCCTGGTTCCTGCCGCTCTCTGCTCCTGCTCTCCGCTCCCGCTCCCGCGTGCTCCAGCTCCCGTCCGTTCCCCGCGGTTTGTCCCCGTCCCCTCCACGTGTTTCTTTGGTGATTCAATAAACCCCTTTCCTTTTCCTATACGACAGTTCGAGCCTCGGTCCCTTCCTGCAAATTTCGCTAACAACACCCTCACGCACCTGTCTGCCCTCTGCCCACCCCTCCTGAAGCATCAGCCTCTAGCCTCAGGGCCTTTGCATATGCTGATGCTGTGCGGAAAAATCCCCCACCCAGTCTCCCAACCTGACGTCGCCCACTCACGCCGTCACCTCAGTCGCTGTCCTCTCTGCCCCCATGCTGAGGCCAGCAGGCACTGCGTGCAGTGGTGCTCAGCACACGCTTGTTGATGGAACGAGCCAACTGAGAAGCCCCAGGTCTGGAGGGCTGAGACTGAGGCGAGGGGCTGAGGGACGGCCCGCCCGGGCTGGTCCCAGGGAGACCCTAGCGCTGGCCACCGACTCGGGGCCATGGCTTTTTAGATTCCAGGCTTTAAAACCGTGAGGGCCCTGCAGTGCTGGGAGCCAGGGTGGGCACCCCACCCTGCACGGGAGCCCCCAAGCCCCGAGAGGCGAGACGGCGTCTTCCCGGCAGTGCCTCCGCCTGGCGGGACCCGGGGTGGCCGCTCTCACACCGCCCGGTGCCCCCACGGCCCGGCGGCCTGCCAGCATCAGCCCAGCCGGCGTCGCGGCACTCGAGGCCCACAGGAGTCTCGCCAGAGAGGTGGTGCCACACTGCCAGCCGGGAACCGAGGCAGGGCAGGCCAGCAGTGCCGGCCAGCAGTGCCCCAGGGTGGCCAGCAAGCCAGCACACAGGGTCCCGAGGCCCAGCACGGGCCTCAGCCACCCCAGGGCCTTTGAAGGCCGCGAGAGAGAAGAAAAGGCCAGACGGGCACAGGCACCATCCTCGGTGTCCCTGTCCTCGGCCCTCCCCGTCCCTCAGTGCGCACAGCCAGACTCTCCCAGCCAGACCAGGTGACGAGGCAGCCCTGGGGTGCCCGGTGCAGAAGCGCTGGTCTCTCCCAGGACTGCCTCGTCTGTGAAGCGGCACCAGGGCCAGGGAGGGTGGCCAGGGGTGTGCAGAGCTGGGGCAGGGTAGCCCTCCAATGCCAAGGTCTGTGTCCCCTGGGGAGACCCAGACACAGTGGCACCTGGCAACTCATCCCCACACTCAGTGACTCGGGTGCAGGGTGGGGACGAGACTGCCAGGCTGGCTGGGCCACAGGGTCACATGTCCCCTGGTCCATGCTGAGCTGCCTGCTGCGCCTGGCCTTGTGGTGGCCACGGGGCTGGACACTGGCTCTGCCCCCGACCCCTGGCATGGCCTGCCCAGGCAGGGAACAGAGCTGGGCAGTCTCTGGACCCAGCACCAAAAGAGGAAAGTCCCCCAGAGCAAGTACAGTGGGGTGAGGCTGGCCCTGCCCGGGCCTGGGAGTGGACGGGCACTCACAGGGGCCTACAGCCTGGGCTCCTGTCCCCTAGTCTACCAGTGGCTCAGACCCAGGAAAGAAGCCACCAGCCCCACAAATGCTGCCTCCAAGGCCCTTCCAGCGTCCCTCTGTCCTGGAGCAGTGTCCACCGCCCCTGGGGTGCAGGAGGTCGGGGGTGGACAGTGCTCGTTGCCTGACCGCCAGCCCCAGAGACAAGGTGCTACTGTGTCAGCACCTGGCCCGGGGGCTGCGGGAGCAGGGCTGCGGGTGGCAGTGCATGACAGCAGACGCCGTGAGGCCGAGAGGACGGCCAGGCAGGGGAGGGACAGACAGACCTGGACAGGGCACCAAGACCTGCTGTGGCCGGGACGTTGCCTTGGGCCTGCTCTTGCCGCGGACCTGGGCCAGCGGCAGGTCGAGGCACGCTGCCCACCCGGACTGTGGGCGCGGCCTCAGTCTCCTCTTTGCGGGGGCCTCTGCGCCCGGCTCGTGTCCACACCCGGCCGGTCCACACGGGCCAAGGGGCTGTGCCACCTCTCCTCAGAGCGGGCCTGGGGTCTGACCAGCCGGGGAGCCTCCGGGCCCTGCGTCCACTCCCGGGCTCCCACAGCCGCCCCGCCCCTCCCCGGCCCAGCTGCCCGGTCCACCGCCTGGCTCCCAGACCTCCCTGGCTGGGTTGGAGCTGTCTCCACGGGACAGAACCAAGGCAGCCGGCCGGGAGAGGCCAGGTGAGGCCAGCGGCCACTGCGGGGACACCCGGGCACCTCCACCACAGGGAAAGGCCGACCCCGGGGGTCAGGCGCGGCCCACACGGCCATTCTCCTACCTCGGTGTCCAGGAGGGACGCTCCTGGGGCCCACGCCACAAGGACACCCAGCCAGAGGCGCGGGGTGGGCGCCCGCCCGCGAGCCCCTCCCCAACCGGCCCCTCCGGGAAGGCGGTCGCACAGGCAGCCTCGTCAGGGGGGCCGCGTGGACAGCGGGGGTCCTGCGGACACCTGCTCAGGGCCTCTTGGCCCTTTTTCCGTCCCCAGAGGAGCTGGAGCGAGCAGCAAGGCCGTCGCTGTGGACGGCTCTGGCCGCGGGAGCCGCCCCCACTGGCACGCACACAGACACACGCGTGTGCACTGGCCCACTGACATGTCTGTGCAGGCCAGCACGCAGGCGTGCTGTGCAGACGTGCGTGCAAAGGTGGGTGCCCACACAGGCAGGCACGGGCACGCTCGGTGCACAATCACGCAGGCATGTGTGCAAGCACGCCAGAGGCGGGGGGGGGGTGTGCACGCAGACCTCTGGGGCCCCCGCCTCACGAACACACACTTCCTGGGCCCCCAGGACCCTCGCACGCCAGGACAAGAGTGCACAGCCACATGCAGCCCCGGGCACTCGCGCCCCCACGACACGGAACGTGTGGCCAGGGCAGGAGGGCAACCGGTCCAAGGCCAAGCCAGGGAGCCCTGCTTAGTCCAGCCTGGCTGGTGACAGGCCCAGAGATGCCCAGCAGCCAGCTCAAGGGGGCCCAGTCCAGGCAGGGACAGGCCAGCGGGGTGCTGGCCAGGCACCCTGCCCTGCGGCAGCTGAGCAGTCGGGGGAGGTGGCCCTCCGTGGCCTCGCGCTGTGCGCGCAGGACGGACACCTCTCAGCAGGCGCCACTGGAGACACACTTGCACTGGGTGCAGGGGTGGCCAGTGGGCGGCAGAGACTGCGGTCCCCCATCAGCCCCCGTGACTGCGCACTCTGTCCCCCTGCGGGAACGTGCTGCCCCACCTCGGCCACCTGCTCGGCGTGCCTTTTGTGTGCCCCACTGTGGCCTGGGGACGGGCCTCTCCCAGCAGCCTGTGTCCATGCCGCCCGTCCCTGCTCAGACCCACGCTCGTCCCCCAGCCTGTCCTGCTGGCCTCCCCAAGCCGGTGCCCTGGGTTGCTGCAGCTACGGCCAGCCCTCCCGGGCACCCGCCAGGCCCCCGCTCACACACGGGTTCTTGCCCAGTCCCCCTGGCATGACCTCCAGAGGGGTCCTCAGGTGGCCACGAGCCCCCGTGTCCATGTCGAAGCCCCAACCTGGACAGACCCAGGCTTCCTGGGCGAGGTGGCCGCGCTGTTCCTGGGCCCAGTGCATGGGGTGGGCAGGGTCAGCGACACCCTGCACGTCCGGGCAGGAGGAGGAGCCAGGACCCCCTGCTCCAGGGCTCTGTTCTGACTTCCAGGCCACCCCCTCGGGGCTGTCGGGTCACACAGCAACAGGAGGTGGCCCACAGGCCGGCACTGGGCACTGTGGCAGGCACCAAGGCGTCACCTCCGTCCCCTGGCAGGGGGTGCAGCCCGTGGCCCTGAGGCAGGTGGGGGCAGTGGGCGGCCCTGACACCCCCTTTCTCCCCCACTCCCTGTTCCTCTAGTGTTCGCCAGAACAAAGGACAGGCCACGCTGGGACGGAGATTCTGGAGCTGAAACCGAAAACTTGGGCTGGGAAGCGCGGCGTGCTGGGCTCCCGTGCGGCCAGCGGCCAGCGGCCAGCGGCAGGGAAGAGCCTTAATCAAACCCACATGTGGCACGGCGGGACAGCTCGGCCACGGCCCGCTGTCCCTCTGGGACCCCGTCCCTGCCCTGGGGCCGACGGACCTGCATACACAAGGAAGGTCTGAGTGTGCCGCCCACCCCCGCAGCAGGACACTGCTGCCCTCGTCCAGAGTCGGCCTCAAAGAAAGCCCTTCAGGCACCTCTCCACCCCAGGCTTGGGGCAGCAGGCGACAGCAGGGACAAGAGGGGACAGCAGCTCAGGAGGGCAGCTTGGCCGGCACAGGAAGCAGCCGGAACACGGACAGAAAGTGGCCGGTGGCAGAGGGGCGCGGAGCAGGGAGCCCCCCGTGTGAGCGGCCCATGAGAGGCGGTGTGCCGGGGCTGAGCGCCCCCTCAGGAATCCTGAAGCCCTGGCCGCCCGGGCCCCCGGTGCTCTCCGGCCACTGAGACTGACAGCGCAGAGGTTCTGTGGATGTCCGGGACCTGTTTGGTGGCCAGCAAACTTTTCTCACTCGGACTAACAGGGGCTGCTGCCACCCTTGCATGGTACTCAGTGGTCAGCATGGACCAGGGTGGGAGCCTGGGGCTGTGCAGCCCGGGGGGCTCTCCTCTGGGCGTGCTGCCCTGGGCACCAGCCACCCTCCAGCCCCAGCTCCGCTCCCCCATCTTGACCTTGAGCCAGCCCCTCTCACCTCAGTTTCCCCAGCAAGGCCAGGAGGATGAGGGACTTACCTCAATGCACCTCCCAGACTGAGCCCAGCCCCTTTGGTCCCTCAGCCTCCCTGTCCCTACAAAGCCAGGACTAGGTCCCCACTGGAGTGCACGTGAGGTAGGGAGGAACATTCCAACTTCCCCAAGTTCATCTGGGGCACCTCCCCAGGACGCACCCACAGACCCCTCACCCCAAGGCCACAGTGTCCAACCTCCTGGGACCACTGGGTGCCAAGGTCTCTCGGGATCCCCACCAATTCCTCAGCTCTTGGAAGATCCCCAGAGAAGCGAGTGGATTAGGGGTCCCCCAAGCCCGGGGAGGGGACTCAGGGCTGCCCGGCTTCTCAGAGTGCCAGAGGGGTTCCCCAAACTCTGGAAGACGTGGGCGCTCCAGGAAACGCGAGTCTGCCCGGGAGTAGGGCGCCCAGGGGGCACTGCACTAGGCGCGCTAGTCCCCCAACTCCGGGAGCTGGCACTCCCCAGGGTCCCCGCGCGCCCACCCAGCGGCAGCGCGGGGCGCGGGGCTGTGGCCTCGGGGAGGCCGGCCGGCGTGGGGGCCGGGGCCGGGGTCCCGGGGCCGCGCTCACCTGGGGTTGCTGCGGTTCCAGTACACGGCGTAGCGGTCCGCGTTGGCGCGGGCGTCCTCAGCGCGCGCGCAGGGCGGCGGCGGCGGCAGCGGCAGCAGCAGCAGCAGCAGCGGCAGCAGCGGCAGCAGCGGGCGCTGCGCGGGCGCCATGGCCCCGGTCCGGCCGCCGCGCTCTCCGGCCGCCGCCTGCCCGCGTCTCCGCCTCCTCCGCCGCTGCCGAGCGGGCGGAGCGCGCGGCGCGCTTGGAGATCCCGCCGCCCCGCCTCCGTGCGCGCGACCTCGGCCGCCGAGAAGCCAGGCGGCGGCGGGGCGCGGCGCCGGGCGGCCCCGGGCGCGCGCGGACTCGCGGCCGGTCGGGGAGGGGCCGACTCCGGCCTTTGTCCCCCCGAGCGCGGGCCGGGCCGCGGGCGCCCCCTCCCGCCGCGCCGGGCTGCGCGGGGCTGGGCTGGGGGCTTCAGCCCCCGCCGCGCCGCGCCCTGGTCAGACCGCGAAACGGCCCGCGTCGTTTGCTGGATCCACAGGGTCCCGCTGCAGTGACCCCAACTCTGCAGGGGGCTTCCGGGGCCACAGTTGGCCCGCGGGAACGGGGACACAGGGCTGCAGCCCCTCCATGCACATGCACTGCAGCAGGCCCTGTAGAGCCCCGCCTGTGCCAAGGAAGCGGCGCAAGGCGCGCTCTCACCAGGGGTTCAAACACCAACTGGGCACAAAAGTCCTGAATCAGACCCGGACAATTCCGAGTGCTTTGGAGTCCAGTGGACAGAAGTCCGCAGCGTCCTCTGCTGCCTTTCCCAAGGCCTCACTTCCCCTCTCTGAACCTGGAGCTTGGGCAGCCATGTCCAGTAGACCCCATAGGATGCCAGGCACACAGTAGGCTGTCAAGATCATGGAGCCAGAGAGGACCAGGATGGTTTCCAAAAGCCAAGAATGAGATCCAGGCCAAGAGCAGACAAGTCAACACACAGGGTGAGCTCCGTGGGCAGAGGGGGAGGGAGGTCCTGGGGAGGGCACACACAGCTTGGGCAAGAGCCCCAGGGTCCAGGCTGTCAGGGAGCTCAGAGGGACACCTCCCTTTCCTGGAGACCTGGCCCTGTCATCTACTTCTGCTCTCATTCCTGCCACAGGCTTTCTGGCCAGACTGAGCTTATGGAGGGGACGCTGTCACCAGGTGCAGCTAGAAAGGGCCAGTGGCGTCCAGCAGGGTCTACCTCCTCAGGTTCACTTCACTGGCGTAGTGTAGGGCCGGGGGCTCCACACTGGGAGCCACTTGGACCCTCGAAGGTCCCGGTGTGAGGGACCATCCAAACTCCTCACAGGGACTCTGAGAGCCAGAGAGCAGGAAACTGACCAGCACCCAGCAGGGTGGAGGTGGCAAATGGACCGGCAACCACAAGCTCGTGGTATGTGGGGGTTCGTCACATGGCTCAGAGCTCCCTCCTTGCCCCTTTCCCACAGGCCACACAGCCCACCCTTTGCCCGGGCCTGGAAGTCTCTCCTTCCCTTGGCTTCCTGTCCAAGCTCTGGGTGGGAGCTGTCTCGTCCTACCTGCTAGGACTAGGCTCTCTGTCCTCTGGGGAGCCCAGCTGGCCAGTTTCAGGTGTTCTGGGTTTGAGATCTTGTCCCCTGACCCAACCACAGATGACCCAATTTGAAGGCCCCCAGTTGGCCCAGGTGGCTGGGCTGAGGAGGACATGGTCCCCTCTCCACAGGTGGTGGATGAGGCAGGTCTGGGGTCACCTGGAAGGGCCTTCAGTGAAGAGCCTGGGGTTATGACCACACCTGCCCCCAGGAAGGTGTCCTGGGGGCTTGGCATGGTCTGGCTCACTGGGGAGCAGAGGTGTGTGGCCTCTCCCAGAGAGGGTGTCTTGTGTGGAGGCGTGGCTAGACCACGGGTAGGGCCCAGAGGGCCCAGGGCATTCTGCTGGGAAGGGTAGGTGTTCCTGAAGCCCCTTTGCCAGGACTGGAGCCCCCCGCCGGGGCGGGGTTGGACAGGCAGTCTGATCTCAGACCCACGCAGGTCTGCCTGCTGGAGAGCCACAAGGGCACAGAGGAGAGGACCCTGGGCAAAGGCCTGGGTCGGCTCATTTGCATGCAGGGGCCACCAAGGGGAGCTGCCACCGCCGGGCGGATTTGAGCAGAAGCTTGCTCTCTTCTGTTCTTGTCTCTCTCAAGGTCAGAGCCCAAGCAGGGACAGGAACAAAGGCGGCCCGTCCCCCATTCAACCTCCCTGTGCCTGGGAGGCACTCCTGAGAACTGGCCAGGAGGTGAGGGGGGCTCTAGGCCTGCCCCTTGGGGCTGTTCCAGGGGACCCTGCCCTGGCAGGGGGGGCACCAGGGGAGCCCCAAAGCCCTCTTCCCTCCTGGGGCAGGGGCTGCCCTGGCCTGGAGAACCAGCCAGCCAGTGGTCAGCCAGGTTAAGGGGCCACTCTGGACTTAAGTTTCCCTTGGAGTCAAGGGTCAGAGGTCAGGCTCACTTTATGAACAAGGGTCCGTGTCGGGGGTTATCCAGGGTTAGCTGCCATCCAGGGGCCCAGACCCAGGACAGGGACTTTGATGGGAGCCCACCCCTGTCCACTTGGGTGTGAACTCTTGGGCCCAGATATCTGCTGGACACTCGGAGAAGGTCTTCCCGCCCAGGCCCAGCCTGGGCCCTTGGCTTACCCCCTCAGCTCACAGGGCCAGGCTGCAGGGCTTGGGCCCCAGCCCAGCAGCCCTCAGCCGTCCAAGGCCACAAGCCCTGGAGGAGGAGAGCAAAGCGCGCCTGGATACGCCTCTTCACAGGGTGAACTGGACCAGGTCCGCTGCCAGCTCCAGCTGGGGCGGTTCAGAAGCCCCAGCTCTGCCAGGCAGCACCAGCAGGGCACCTGTGGAGGGGCACTATTGTGGACAGTGTCTGTACCCAACCCAGTGCACTCACTGGGGTCAAGGAGCCTGGATGTGTCCTTTCCTCCTGCTGATTGAACTCCCACCCGTGTCCAGTCAGGACAGTGCAGACCCTAAGGCTCCTGCAACCCCCACTGTCCGCACGGGGAGGGGGAGCCCAGCTGCCACCTACCCCTGGTATTTCCCACTCCCTTCCTCCTTCCCACCCCCATCCTCCCTGCTTCCTACCCCCTTCCCCTCCCCTCCTTCTCTGGGGCCTGGACACAGATCCATTCTCCCATGGGGACGCCCACCCTCCAGCAGGACCATTGTGCCCACCACTTCCTGGTTGTTGTGCAGGAGTGTGCAGCTACATGTGGGGCCGAGGCCCAGAGATTCTGTGTGACCACAGCAGCAACAGAGGTGCTTCTCAGAGGAGCAGTGGCCGTGCCAGGGACCTCAGGTCTGGCCAGGACTCAGCATCCTCACAGGGACACCTTGTGAAGGTAGGGGACGTGACCCCTGCACAGGCATCCGCGCAGCAGCCTCCATCTCTGCAGCCTGTCTTGCACTGATGTTTAAGCGTTTGCGCAGCAGTGCTGGGAGCGCCTCCCGTGGCTGCACGGGCGCTGCAGGCCGAGGGGCCCAGGCCCTTCTGTCTGGCCCTGCAGGCCCGTTTCCTGGCTGTTAGCCGTGATGACTCTCAGCTAATAGTGCATTAACCTTGGCGGGGGCTGCCAATCACTGCACACTAGTGCTGGGGGTGGTGGCTGATGGGCTGACAGGCACAGGGACAGGCGGTGGTGCTCACCCTCCACCCTATCCACCCGGCAGGGGAGGCAGCAGGCGGGGGAGGGTGGTGTTCCCGGCTCTGCCATCCGGAGCCAGAGCCGGTCTCTCCTGACCTCATTAGAGTAATTAATGTGCCTTTTGAAGCTCGAGAAATGGCTCAGAGCTCTGGGAGAGGGGTGCAGATCACAGGGTAGGGGGCCAGGACAGACTTCACGCCTGTTAAAAACGTGTCCCCCGGGGTCTGACGCAGAGACAAGAGCTGATCACAGTGAAGGGAACAGTTGTCTCTACACAAGGGCATGGGGCTCTGTGCCAGCCCACGCAGACGTGAAGCAGTAGCCAGGGCCTGCCCAAGACTCCCGACCGTGCCAGCTCCTCCCTGGTGCTCTGGCCTCCCCCTGCTGCCTCTCTCCGGCCTTCTCTGAAGGAGCCCAGCCTTTGGAAGAACAGGCTGCTGGTGTAGTCAGGGAGAGCTTCCTGGGGGTGGCGACTGAACAGGGAATGACCAGGCAGGGAAGCAGATGGGGAGGGCAGGGGATGTTCCCCTGTGCCCCAGCGGTGGACATGAGGGGGCTCAGGAAGAGGTGTGAGAAACGGCCTCACGGGACCTGCTTCCCTGCATTATAGTTCAACTCCTGGAAAGCCAGGGGTCAGTCGGTTAGCACAAGGCTGCCACCTGGTGGCAATTCCGTGTCACATGGTGGAAGGGACTTTAGCCAGTGGGGCAGCTCCATCCCTCTAAGGAGCGCTGGACTCTGCCTGTCCAGAGCTGGGCATGGGAGCGCAGGGGCGTGGTGAGGAGGGGCACACGGGCCCAGCCACCACAGCAGGCCAGGACCCCTCTGGAACTACCACGAGGTGCTAGAAGGCTGACCCCACGCGAAAGGCGGCCCGGCCGAGGGAGATCCCCATCCTTCACCACCACACCTGGGCACCAAGGCCTGGAGTCAAGGCAGGGGGGACGCCAGCACACAGCAATCCCTTGTTTATTGTCCCCAGCCCAGCAGAAAGGTGCTCTGAGACTGACCCCTCAGTCCACCTGCCCACCAGGCCTCAGTGCAGGGCTGCCACATCTCCACACAGGAAGGGTGTGGCACAGTCAAGTTGGGGGACCTCAAGAGTCCCCGGTGGTTGCTGGGGGCCCCTGGGCTTCAACATACTTCCTTTTGCCAGGCTAGGGCAGTGTCTGGGGAGGTAGGCCCTGTTGTCCAGGCTGGGGATCAAGTAGGCTTTGGACATGCTGCGCAGGCTCCGACCAGAGTGCTGGGTGGCACCAGAGCCCAAGGACAGAGCTGGGCCATCTCTGGACCTTCCCCCGTGGCCGTGAGAACGCCTGCCCCCTTCGGCATCTGGAAGGCGAGAGTGAGAGCCAGGTGAGAGCAGTGCTGTGCTCGAAGGAGGGCAGCCCACCAGGAGCCCCTCCCCAACACCCCCTCGCTGGAAGGGGTTCCTCCGACAGAGGGCGGTGGAGGGCACCGCACAGAGGGGCTGCCCGCTGAAGCCTGCCTCCTTCAGGGGGTCTGAAGCAAAACCATGCTCCCGGTTGCCTTGCCCACTGGTCTCCACATCTCCACATCTGTCCACGCCCAGCAGGGGTCCCCACAGCAGCCATGCCAGTGTCCACGTCGCTCAGCCTGCTCAGGACCTGAGAGGCCCCCACCCTCGCCTCAGACCAGCGATATTCCCTCGGCTCCAGGCCTTTACCCTCGCGTCCCCCGCCTGGATCTTCCAGGATCAGTCCTGTCAAGTGCTGCCTGCGAGCCTGCCAGGCCCTCCACCTTGAATGCTGCCCTTACTCAGCAGGGTGCGGCCCATGGTGAGGGTGGCAGTCCCCCCCTTACTTACTTGCGCCCTGCTGGAAATGGAGCCTGGTGCATGCTGCCACCCAGCCACACCCCCAACCTCTCCTTCCCATCTTGAAGAGAGAGAAAGGGAAATCTGGAGGGAAAGCAAGGTTGCCCACGGGGGTGGTGGCCTGAGCATCAATGTCCAGTGACTGTATCAATGGCACCATGGGTTGGCTGCACCCCCTAGTCCTGCTACTTCTCCTGAGTCTCCAGCTCAGCCTGGCCCTGACTGGGGTCCCTGGAAGTAAGTGGGGGGACTTCCCTACCATCTCAGATTCCTTGTCTCAAAGACCGTCTCCTCATCACCACTGTCCAGCGAGGCCATCTCGGTGGGGTCCTCGGTGTTGGCCAGAAGCCCATACTTCCTCCGTGGTGGTTTCTTCAACCTGCACATGGTCCAGACACACTCAGCGGCTGTCTCTGGTACCCTGTCCTGCTCCTTGTCTGGTCCCTGGCCCTCACTGTTGTGCTCATTCCCACCCCGAGTCCTGCTGCATCCAGCACAATCATGTCTGTTTCCTTCACGTTCTAAAAGCCATGAGGATCATTAACTGCTTTGGAAGAGCTGGATCTGGTAGCACGTGCCTGTCATCCCAACTGAGGCAAGAGGACTCCCAAGTTACAGCTCAGCTGGGCAACTGACACCGTCTCAAAAAAGGGGGTAGCTCTATTGTAAAGCACCCCTGCATTTAATCCTCCCTAAGGGGAAAACAGGAACTGTCACTGCAGTAACAGCAAGTGAACACATTCCTCGGCTCACGTCCACCTCCTCTGTGCCAAGACCTCAAGAGGAAGATGCTGTTCTGGTTCCTGTTTTACTGTCAGAGAGAATCCCAGAGCACAGTAAGAGTCTGCCAGTGCCCTGAATGGAGGACCGTCTCTGGCCCAAGCCCCTGCCTTCCAGCGGCCATACCAGGGAAATGGAGAGAAAGTATAGCATATGGTCACACGAGATGGGGTCAGGAAGTGAAGGCTCTCCACCAAGAACTACAAGACTTTGGATGATGGCCAGAAAGGACATCACCACCGATGTGACAAAGGCCCTTCCAGAGACGAGGGCCACGGGGAAGGTCAGGCGCACCCTCACCTTTCTAGGGGAAATCAATCAGGAGGGCCCGGAATGAAGGGGCAGGGTCCAACGCACAGGCCCCACACAGGGGTGGGGAAAACAAGGACCCTAAGGGCCGCGGAGGGCTTCACCAGGCTCCGACCAATAAACATGGTCAGAGGCCCGTTGTAGCAGGAGAATATCAGGCAGCAGGCCCCCGGGGGCCTGGAGGGTCTCAGTGCTAAGAGCAGTACTGAAAAATAGGGCAGGGCACTCGTGGCTGTCACGAGCTCGAGAACAGAGAAGCAATCTCTCCGCGTCATCCAGGGAAGGAGGGACCGTCCATGCCTCGGCTATGCCATCCACCTAACCCTTACCACCCGGCGCTGGCGAAAATCACAAGTGGAACCGGGGCCGGGGAGGAGCCACGTGGCAGCACAGCCCCGCCCCCACACGAGACGCGTGCCTATTGGTTATGGAAGGGCAGCGGCAGCAACTTCCGCCTGACGAACCTGAATGCCCGGATGAGGAAGTAGAGCGCCGCCAGGCCACAGAGGCCCGTGAGCACGTAGAAGGAGCGCAGCAGCGGTGAGCCCTGCGCTCCCGGAGCCCACGCATGCGTTCTGTTGTGTGGCGCGTCGGGCTGGCTCCCGTTCGTCGTGGCGGGCTGCGGCGAGGGCACGGGCTGCGACGGGGCAGCCTCCTCAGCCCAGCAAAGTAGCGCTGGCAGCAGCAGCAGCAACGCCGGCTGCACGCGCGGCCCCATGGCCTGGCGGAAGCGGTGGTGGTGCCCCGCCTCTGCTCAAGGCTGCCACTCAGGCGCGCGGGGGCGGTGCCGGCCTATAGCCGGCGGGGGGGCGGGGCGCCCGACCGGAAGTCCCCCTCGGACCGCCGCGCTACCCACAGTGCCCAGCGCCCGCCTGCCCACGACCCCCCCACCCCCACCCCCCCCCCCCGTCCCGCCCGGCCCACGCGGCCCTCCCACTGCTCCCGCGCCGCACCCCGAAGCAGACACTCGCTTTCTGGGTGACACACGCGCTTTATTCAGACCCGCGCCTTGCCACGCCGGCCGCCCGGCTCCTGCTGCTGCACCGACAACGGCCCGCGGCGAAGCTCCGTCCCGTAGGGCCCGCGGGAAGCCCCCGGCCAGCTCCGGGGCACTTACGGCGGCGACGAGCCGGGAAGCAGGGGGCTGGTCTCGCTGTCCTTCAGGGGTGGCCCTCCTGGCGGCGACCCGAGGTCATCGCTGCTGTGTCTGCGCGGGCCGCCTTCACCCTGCCAAAGCAAAGGAGCGTTAGGGCTGCGTCCTGGCGAGGGCTGCTGCCCCTCCCGGCCGCCCTGCAACCTCAGCCCGGGCCCCGCCGGCCCCTAGCGGGCCGGCCTTTGCCTCTCCAGCCAGGGCCGAGCCGCTCGGAGGGCGGCGGCAGGAGGGAGCGCGCCGCGTGCGGAGTCGGACGGGCTGCCGCTGCCCACCAAGTCCGGGCGGCAGGGCGCTCCGGGCGCCCGCCCCTCCGCCCGCGGCCGGCGGCGCAGGCGGCAGGGCCACCCTCAGGCCTCACTTTAGCTCTAGCTTGACTTAAAAATAAAAAGAGAACCAAAAAGCAGCCAGAGGCACGTTCCCGGTGGAAAGGTGGCTTCGGTGAGCGCTCCAGAGGGATGCGGACGCGAGCGGAAGGCGTTACCTCAATTACAGGGCTAGCTCCACAGAGGAGCTGCCCGGAGCAGCGTGCGTCTCGGAGGGTCAGTTGGCGCACAACGTCTGTCCTCCGAGGGCTGCAGCTTCATAGGCTAGCAGAGAACGCTCAGAACTCGTGAGGCAGGCAGAGCTACTAACCAGCCCAGCCTGGGTCACCCAGGCACCGTGCTGTCCCCCTCTCTGCCCTGCTGCTAGGCTAAGGCCGTCCGGTTAGGTGTCCAAGCGCTGGCTGTCCCTGCTAAGGTGCCCGCCCCACCGAGTCCTCCGGCTGCCATCGCCAGAGGCTCTCGGGGCGCTCTGCCGGCTGAGCTGCCCCTCCCGTCACCCACCTGGCTCTCCTAACGGGAGGTGGCTTTCAGCAGTCCACAAGGCCCGACCTGGTCACTGTACCCTGCCTTCCTCCTCTAGCTCTCTTCGGGCCTCAGCTAGGGCCCGCAGACCTAGGCGCTCTGTGCTCCAGCTGCTCTGTGCTTGCTCAGGTCTGACTGCGAGCCGCAGCACAGCGTGTGTTGTGCAATGAAAGGGAAATTGTCAGAGCAAGGTTCGTTTCACACGGTCTTTTAATCGGCTTCGTAAAGCCAAAGAAAACTGCGTACAAGAATTCCTTAGCCACTGCAAATACAACATCGATGGAGTATGCATACGTCTTCCAGTAAAAAAGGACAATATAAATAAACATCTTCAAGAACCTCTGCAGGGACGTCTGCACGTCTACTGTGGGGCGCACACAGCACAGATGGGCGTGCAGGCGGGGCTCCAGGGCAGCCTGTGTAGCCGCCCTGAGCAGTGTCCTATCACGCTACACTCAGAAACGTTACACAGAGTTGGAAAAAGCCACAGCTTGCTCAGCTTCCGACAGAGCGCGGATTCAGAGTCCACGTGATCTCAGAGAAGTGGTGGGGCACCCAACTTCACCAGGTGACCCCACTAAAAAGAGAAACAAACAAACAAAAAAAACAACACAACCAAAAAATCCAAAACCAAAAAAACCAGTAACCAACAACCCACACAACAGGGCCGGGGTGTGGCTCAGTGGTAGAGCACTTGCCTTGCATGCATGAGGCCCTGGGTTCCAACCCCAGCACTGCAAAAACAAAAACCACACAACCCCCGACAAGTGTTTTTAAAAACCCATGGCTCATGGTAAAAAAAAATCTGAAGTGCTTTTCAAAACGTTTTTAAAACCTTTAAAAACAGGACAGCGCTTCCTTAAAAAGAAAAGTCTAGTAATGAGGCCATCTTGGGGGTCAGAAGCAGTCAGGCTGGGTTGACAAGATCAGAACTGAAATGACTACAAAAGTGGGCATACAAGGAGGTGTGTTCACTACACATTAACGATTCAGCGAAGCTCCCAAAATCTTTAAATACACAGCCATTGGAAGGACGATCTTGAGCAGGAAGGATTTTTACTCGTTGTGTGTAGCTGAGGACAAGAAGCAGGCACAGTGTAAAGGCGCTGAAGCACGCAGCAAGATGCAGCATCCACTCCCATCCAGACCGGAGGGCACAGCCGGCCTCGGGAGCAACCACCCCCCACAGCCAGGGGAGGGAGGCCGCAGCGGCACACATGCACCTATGCTGGACTGCACGGCAGCTCCCTCACACTCCCTTTCCTTTGGTCACTGACTGGTTTTTGTGTTCTATAGTAGAAACGGCTGAAAGGACGGACTTGTTCCTTACGGGCAAGCAGAGTGACAAGGTCTGAGCATGGAGCCTAAGTTGGAGGGCGCCAGGGTTTACTGAGCTCCCACCAGTCACAGAATGTAGTACCCTTGGAGCAAGACTTACCGTAACTGTCATAGCTGTCTCTGTAGGAACCGCCTGAGCTCCGGTCACCGTAGCCACCACCCTGACTCCGACTGTGGGAAGACACACAGGGGTGCTAAAGGACACCTGACTACTTAAGTTCAAGCCTACACCAGATGGAACTCCAGCTTTCAAACCAGCTGCCCAAAACAGAAGCAGGGCAAACTTAACCAGTTAATGTCAGAAATTGCCATCTTGGGGCTGAGGTTAGTGCTTGCCTTGCTCTGGGTTCCATCACTAGCATCAGAAAAATGAACAATGGCCGGGTGCCTGTAATCCTAGCAGTTTGGGAGGCTGAGGCAGGAGGATCGCGAGTTCAAAGCCAGCCTCAGCAATGGCGAGGCACTTAGCAACTCAGTGAAACTCTGTCTCTAAATAAAATACAAAAAAGGACTGGGGATGTGGCCCAGTGGTCGAGTGCCCCTGAGTTCAATTCCCGGTACCACACAAAAAAAAAAAAAAGAAAAGAAAAATGAACAACAGTCGGGCGCGGTGGCGCACGCCTGTCATCCCAGCACTTGGGAGGCTGAGGCAGGAGGATTGCGAGTTCAAAGCCAGCCTCAGCAAAGGCAAGGCACTTAGCAACTCAGTGAGATCCTGTCTCTAAATAAAATACAAAAAAGGGCTGGGGATGTGGCCCAGTGGTTGGTCAAGTACCCCAGAGTTCAAACCCCCCCCCCTTCCAAAAACAACAACAAACCTGCCACCAGCCATACTCCCTGGGCCCTCCCACTTCCATAGTGATCTGAGCACCCCCTTCCACTCCTGCTTATGCCACTTCCTCACCTCTCCTGTCTACCAGCCTGTCAGCTTTTGCCATGCCATCTGGGGCGCACCCTCCCCAAGACCAACCCTGAAGAGTTGCACAGCCTCCCTTAAGCCCAGCCTGGCTCTGCACCTCCTCACCTGCTGTAGTAGTCTCTGGAGCCTCCGTAGCCCCCACTCCGGGACTCAAACCTGCCACCCCCATAGCCGCGGTCCCCTCCCCCTGTAGAAGACAAACAGAACCAAAACGAGGATTAAGTACCAGTTCACACCAGCAGCCACTCCACTGTGCCCCCAAGCACTCCAGGCACTCACCTCTGGAGAACCCACGGCCCCGGCCCCGGCCCCCACGAAAGAAGCCCCGGCCTCCAGTAGAGCCACCTCGGTACCCTCGGGATCGATTGTCAGATGACTTGCCAGCCTGGTCAACTCGGATCTGCCGCCCGTCCACAGACTGGAGAGCAGAGGTTAGCACATGTCAACACTGTGCCTGTGCATCCTTAGGAAATAGAACTCATGCTTAGCAACCACGGACCCCCGAAGCCAACCCTCACCTTCCCATTCATGGCCATCATGGCGTCCTTGGCATCATCGATGTTCTCAAAGGTGACAAAACCAAAGCCTCGTGATCGCTGGGTCTCCCTGTCTTTCACCACCACCACTAGTAGGAGAGAAAAAACTGTGGTCAGAGCCCAGCTATCCCTACAGGCAGAAATGAGGCAGACCAGCCCCAGGCAGCCACCAGCAGGGGCCAGCCTTACCTTCGGAGATCTGTCCATATTTTGAGAAGACCTGTTCCAGTGACTGCTCGTTGGTGTCAAAACTGAGCCCTCCCACGAAAAGCTTGCCTTCGTCGGATGCCATGGTGGCCTGCGGCAAACACCACTGCAGTCTTAACGGAGCCTCCCCTCGCCACTTTCCGGGGACATGCCAGAAAACCCTCTTCCCGCTCGGAGTATCCCAGGCCCACCCTGGTCCGCAGCTCGGGGCAGCTCCACCCACCCGCCGGACCGGGCGCTAGGCGAGGGCGGGGCGGCGCGGCCTCCCGCCCCGAGCGCCCGCCAGCCTGCGGGGCCGGCTGCGCTCGGCGGCGCGCGGGAAGGGACGGATTCCCGCCCTGGCCACTGCCTCCCGACCGAGGGGCCGGACTGGAGGGTGCTTTCACTGTAGGACGCCCCGAGGGAGCCGTCTTGGAGGCCACCCAGCTCTGGGGCGGAGTCTCGGCTGTGACGCGGCTACTTAAAGGGGCGGGGCTTGTCGACTTGGACAAAGCACTTATTGGCTGGGGACGACCAATGCCCAACGGTCCGGAAACGAGGACACAACTTGGAGGCCGCGCACCGGGCTGTCGCCTCACACACATATTGAGCGCGCCCGGCCGGGCGTTGCGAGGGCGGCCTTTTCAGTGTAC
The DNA here is from genome assembly GCA_025594165.1 of Tamias sibiricus. Taxonomy (NCBI): domain Eukaryota; kingdom Metazoa; phylum Chordata; class Mammalia; order Rodentia; family Sciuridae; genus Tamias; species Tamias sibiricus. The sequence continues at coordinate 868,096 of CM046673.1, read as the reverse complement.
TACCACATGGGGAGAGGGAAATCGAGGCTCAAGGAGCGGGAGCGACGGGGCGCGCGCCGCCCCGGCCCCGCCGCCCGGGACGGGCCTTCACGCGCCCCGTGGCCCCGCCCCCACTCGGTCCCGGCGCATGCGCCACGCGCACGCCCTGCGGTACTCCATCCGGGCACTCGGCACTCCCGCCATTTCGCTGGCGCAGCCTTGAGCTCGCGGCCGCCATTTTGAGCAGGGCCCGCCAAGCCGGCGGCCCGGGACACGGGGGGAACGCCCTCAGGCCGATGCTGGACCCGGTCTCCCGCTGCCCCTTGCCGCTGGCGGGACGGACTCCACCCCGGGCCCGCCCCGGCACCGCCCCCTCCCAGGGGCGTGCCGCCGCGGCCCCGCGTCGCCTAGGCGTCGCAGGCCGCCCACCGCCCGGGCCCCTCGGAGTCGGTGCCGCCAGGGCCCTCACCGCTGAGTCGGGCAGGTCCCTGACGCGAGCGGGAAGACGGCACACCACACCGACCCGAGCCTCCTAACGCGCGAGTGAGGGGGGGCGCTCCGTGCCCGGTCTGATATATGCTGCCGCCGGGCCCCGCCCCCTAACCCGCCCCTTGTGCCTCGTAAGCCAATCCGAGGCTCCTGAAAATGCGGCTGCGCCTCATATTCATGAGTTTGGGGCGGGGAATATCCCGGCCCCGCTCCTCCCCCAGCGTTGGCGCCGGGCATCCTGATTGGCCCGAATGTTCCCAGTCCGCAGTCCCCCGCCCCCGTGCGCGGGGGCGGGGTCAGGGCAGTGAGGAAGGGCTGACCCACTTCCGTGTGCCGGTACCCTGGCCTGCGGCGAGGAACAAAGGGTCTCCTTGCCTCATGGCACCCACCCCCTCGTATCGCTGGAGTCCCAACATATCGACTTCATCCAGATTCCCATACCTGTCCAAGCCCTGGTCTTCAGATGCCCCAACTTCCTCTGAATCCTGACATCAATCCTGATAGATTTGCCAATAATATAGCTGATAGCGCCTGACTCCCAGAACTCCAAGGCTCCTGAATTAACCACTTCATACAATCAAAGGCAACGTTCACCCAACCCCCAACACCACAGTCCCATTTGTGTGAACCCCAACATTCCCCCACAACTCCACTTCTTCCTCCATCCCAACACTTTGGGACACCCCCCAGTTCAGTTTGCCCACAAACCCCAACCACATCCGCACTTAACTCTAAGCCATCCCTGACCTCACTCTCCACCCCTGGCAGGTGTGTCACAGGCATCCCAACACTCACCTGGCCAGTCATTTGTCCATCCCAGGTCTACGTGGCAGGCCGACACCCCATGGGCAAGTGGCTCCACCATGCAGTCCCCAATGTACCCAAATCCAGCTCTGCCTTTGGCTTCCCCGCTGCTACCAGGCACCCCAGCCACCCCGAGGTCAGGGCCCTCTATGCTCTGCCACCCGCGCCTTGTGCTTTAGAAGGCATCTCTTCTCTGGTTCTTGGGTGTCCCAAGAACACCTCTGTGATTTGCAATGGCCCTCGCCCCTAAGGCTGCTCCTGGGGTGGGGGAACTTTTATGGCCCACTTAGATCATGCTGCCCCCAGGCCCCTAGTAAAGAAGCTTGTAAACCCTTCCCTGTCTGCCCAGACCAGTGACCCACACTCAGCTCCACCCTAGAAAGTCTTGGAGAGTAAACTCTTCGCAGGCAAGTTGAGGGTCATTGAGGAGGAAGCCCCAGCTCCACTCCAGGCCTCGGTCTCACTCTCACACTCAAGCAGGTCGAGATGACCCAGCTGTCTCCAGTGTCAAGATCGCCAGGACCCTCAAGGGTTCAAGGACCCCTTCCCCAGGCGGCAGCTGCATGACTCATGGCCACCCGCTCTGCACCTCGCCTCCCCCCCGTCAGCAGCAACCTGCTGCTGCGTCAGCCACTCACGCAGGACTGTTATTATAAGGAGCAGAGACATCAGCACCCTGCTCCCCTCACGGTGCGGAGGGGGCCACCCACACCCGCTGGAGCCTAGACCGCTGGCCACGCCCAGCCCCGGAGCAATTCAAGCCCGCCCTTTCCCAGCTGAATCCCAGGCTCGGGAATTTTTTTTTTTAAAATATTTATTTATTTGCTTTAGTTGTACACAATGCAACCCATTTATGTTTACGTGGTGCTGAGGATCGAACCCGGGCCGCGCACGTGCGAGGCGAGCGCTCTACCGCTGAGCCACAATCCCAGCCCCCCCCCCCTTTTTAAATATACTTTTTAGCCGTTGATGAACCTTTATTTTATTTATTTGTATGTGGTACTGAGAATGGAACCCAGTGGCTCACAAATGCTAGGCAAGCACGCTACCACTGAGCTACAATCCCAGCCCCAGGCTCGGGAATTCTTGTCCTAGAGGTTCCCAGGGATGGGAAGTGCCTCTGTAGTCACAATTCTGGGGCCATTCTGGGCTCCCACACTGCCTCTAGTTCTGAGTCCCTGCTTTCTCCTGGCTTTGTGAGGAGCCCTGTGTTCACGCATTCTGCCAGCACCCAGTTATCAAGTTTACTACAGCGGCGCCTGCGTGCCAGTCCCCGAGAGCACCCACAGCGTCGAGGTCCCCAGCAGGGTGTGGTCGTGAAGCCGCAGGTGCCTGCCCTCTGCGCATCCGCCCCGCCACCGTGTGCTTGAGTCTCAGCTCGGTGCGGGTCTCCAGCCTGTGCCCCTGCGGTGACCTCCCTGCGTGTACGTGAGTCTCGGCGTGTCACCATGACTCACTATCCTCGTGGGGGGTGCAGACCCCTTCTCACCCCGTCGGCCACCCCTACACGAGGAACTCGAGGCCGGCTCATCGCCCGGCGCCGACACAAGGGGGCGCCGCAGCCTCGCTGTCGCCCTGGCGGAAGCCTTGGCGACCAGCTCCCGAGTCCCGCCCTTCAGGGCGATCGCCAGCTGCGCGGCCTTGCGTGGGGTGTCGGGTCCTTCTACCGCCCCCAGCCCCCGCCAGTCAGGGCGGCCAACCCGCAGGGCGACTGCCTCGCGGCGTGGGGACCTCAGAGCCCCGTTGCCTGCCCAGCTCTGCCCGCGACGGTGCCTGGCGGAGTGGACCGCTCTTCCCGGACGGACGCTGGGCGCTCGCCCCCGCCCCCGGGGGACGCGGTCTCGGCCGGACTCTCCCCGTCTGTCTCTTCCCCTCTGCATCTCCCCGCCCGGCGCCGCCGTCGGCTCTTTCACAAACCCGCCCCCTCCCCAACCAGCGGTCTCCGAGGGGGCGCCCGCTCCCCGCGGGCCGGCAGCCCCGCCCTCCCTCGGCCAGGCGTTGCCACACGGGTGGGGGCTGGGCCGCTTCGCTTCCGCGCCGCCCATTCCGCCCTCCCCTCGGGGCCGGGCCCGCCGGACGCTGGGTCCTTTCCCGGCCCGCGCTAATGACCGGGCGGGCGGCGGTAATGAGCGTCTCGACCAGGCTCGGGAGTGGCGCGGGATGAAAGACTCGTGGGGGGGTACCCCGGGGCCGCGTAATTAACGCCCCCTCCCGGCCAGGCGGGGGCTGGGATGGTGCACCTGGCGGCCGCCAGGCGGGGGCGCAAAAGTGGGGCCGTCCTGGCAGACTCCAGTCACCCAGCTGGCCCCAACCCTCGGGGCCCAGAGCCAGGGTGGGGGATGCGCAGTCTGTGCGCGCGTTGCCAGGTGTGGCGCACGTGTGTGCTGTGAGCCTGGGACTCGTGGGCACAGAAATGGAGACACAAGGATCACTAGGGACACAGGTTCCTGGGGATGGGAAAGTGGGGCTGTGCTCGGGTGAACGCAGGTGTGGGGTGTGTGCCAGAAGCTTGGCAGCCCAGTGGTGCCAGGACAGGATCTCGTCTGCCAGGCAGACAAGCCTGTGTTCCACAACACACAGGAAGGGGTGCCGAGGCCCCCAAAAGTCTACACAATCCGGATGTGCATGTGGGAGCAGCTCAGGACAGGCATCGGTATGCGTGACAAGGGTGGGCCGGACGCACAGAGCGTATGTACCCATGCCTGGTGCTGTGACTCATGTCCCTGGGGTGGGCACTTGAGCTGTGTGTCAGCAGCAGCAGGGGCAGTTTCAGAAGCCCGAAGTCCAGAGCACGAAGGGTTAAATCTGCCCTTCCCCAGGACCTACCTGTACCAAGGGGGCTGGGCTCTCTTCCCCAGGAGGTCCCCAGTGCCTGGGGTTCAGAGGTTTGCAACGCAAGAATGCCAGGGGGGGCTGCTCCTTGTTCTTAGGAGAGGGTCTGCATCCAGGATGGGGTGGCAGGGCCCAGGCTGGGGCTGGGCCCAAGTTCCCTGTGACTCCCCCCCTCCCCACAGGCTGAGTCACAGCCCAGGAATGTGCAGGCTGCTGAGCAACTTCTGCTCCTGGTCAGGCCAGGCCAGAGCAGGCCACCCAGCAGCCCAAGGCTGGGCCCCAGCACACACATCCTGTGACACACCACACACACACGCACTCACCGGGCACAAAGTCACACAGCCACTATGCACTGGGCAACAAGCTGTGCCCTGGGCATGAAAGTTGACTGCAGTCCCCTCCCGCTGCCAACTGCATGCATCTGAGGTCCAGCGGACATGTGGTGACACAGGGATGGCAGGCAGGACAGAAGGCCCCATGCCTGCCCTGAGGCGACACCTGTTTGGTCTTTCTGTACTTGCTGCGCTGCAGAGGCCAAGCAAGTGACCCCTGCCACTGAGAGTGGACACGTGGAAAGGGCAGAGGGTGAGCACACCGGCAGGATGTACAGTAACCTGTATTTGCGGGCATGCCACGTGAGAATGGGCAATGCCAGAGTCCCTGCAGCAGCCAAGAACACCCTGCAGCTGGCCTCGGTGCCGTACCTGGGGGTGCTGGGGACATGTACACTGTTTCTAAAACCGGGTAAGGGGATGGATGCAGATTGCCCACCTCCATGGCCTCAGAGATGCTTAGCAACAACCCCCATCCTCTAGGGACCAGGGTGACAGGCTCCCACCATAGCCACTCACTGTACTCTGGGCCCCATACCCCACCTGGGGCCCCACAAACAGGGCATCACCTGTACACAGGTTCCCTGTAAACTCAAAGGACAGAGAGCAGCTTCTGCCTGGGGCTGGCGGTTCCTTTGTGGCAACAGTGAAGGAGGACAAGTGGAGATCCAGTCCTCCCCCACACCCTCAACCCGGGCAGCCGCGCGACGCATGACAAGTCACCCCTGCGTGCAGCAGTCCAAAATGACACAGCATCTTCCTACCCTGGAGGCTGGAGGAGACCACCATACAAGCAGATGCCCAGGTGCCCAGGAAACACCTCCATGCACCCACATCTCAGGATCTCTCCCTCTAGGGTCACACACAACCAAGGGCCAGCTGAGAAGGGGTGGCAGGCAGCTTGGGGACAGGGAGCTTGGGAAGCAGTCTTGTGCTGCTCTCTCCCTTCTGCAGGTGGCAGTTCACGGAGGGCAGTCACTGGAGTTGATTCCCCTCTTAGCTTGTGTTTCTAACAGTGACCTAAAGGCTGCTGGCTGGAGCCAGTTAGGGGACAGCTGTGAACCGCCCCCTATGTGCACCTGCTCCCACCCAGACCAGGGGACTGCAGCAGCCAGCCGGGAAGGGGAGGCCCAAGGCCCACAGCTAGTGGCCAGCGGTTCTTAGCCCACCTCCCCCGTGTTTGCCAGAGGGTGCTGCAGGGTGACTTTTTTCTTCTTCTTCTTTTTCTTTTTGGTACTGGGGATTGAACTCAGGGGCACTCGATCCCTGGGCCACACCCCCAGCCCTTTTTTGCATTTTATTAGAGACAGGGTCTCACTGAGTTGCTAAGTGCCTCGCCATTGCTGAGGCTGGCTTTGAACTCGGGATCCTCCTGCCTCAGCCTCCCGAGTGCTGGGATTACAGGCGTGCGCCACCGCGCTCGGCTTTAATACTTGGATTTTAAGGGTGGTCTTGGCCCAGGGTGATATGGGGGTACCCTTTGTTTTGAGGGTCACACAGCTGATTGAAGGATTGTGGAGGAACCTGTGAGGGCCTGGGGCAGGTTTATGGGTGTGTGTGGGTGTTGTGTACTTAGGAGCCTGGCAAACAGGTGGCACTCAATAAACACCCTTAGAGTGTTGAGGAGTGCGCTGTGCACACCGGTCGTGTGTCCGGGGCCCCGGCAGTGTGGGGCTGTTGGCGGGGTTCTGCTTACTCTCCCCCAGGGCTGAGCGTGGGCAGCGTCCCCGGCGTGGGGCTGACGCTTCGCAGTCGCAGCCAGCTGTCCGCCGCAGCCCGCAGGGTGGCCTCCTCCGGGGTGGAGCCCCGCCCACATTCCAGAGGGGTCGGGGTGCCCTCCGGCCCACCCGCTGCAGACCTCTGACCCGGGCCGGAGCCGGCTCCCTCCGCCCGGCACCCGAGGCAGCAGCTGGCTCCCGGGAGGGGCGCGGGGCGGGGGCGGAGGCTGGAATGTGTGCCGGGGGCGAGGGAGGGGGCCCCGAGAGGGGGCGGAAGTCGGGGCGGGGCGGGGCTGCCCGAGAGGGACGAAAACAGAGGGGGATGGAGACTGGGACCGAAATAGAGGCTGAGAGACCGAGGAAGACAAAAAGGAAGAGAAGCTGGGGCAGAGAGACTGAGCGACAGGGACCAGACGACAGCGGGAGGAGGGGAGAGGCAGGCGCAGGGAAACGGGCAGGTGGCCGTGGCAGGAGACGCGCGGCCAGCGTCAGGGCCGGCGGCTGGCTGCGGCCCTCCCCCACCGCTGGGCTGCTCACCTGCTCCCAGCGACACCGGAGAGGGCCAGCTCTCTGCCCTCCCAAGGCTGGGCAGCCGCGGATGGGGCTGGAGTCACGACTCCCGGGTAGGGCCCTAACGCCCTCGGCTGCGGGAGGTGGCAACTCCCGTTCCCAAGGCTCTGCGAAGGAGGGCGGTTCGCGCCAGGCCCTGTGGAGGCGGCGGTGTCGAGAGCACCCTCAGTCCCATCTCCCCAAGGTTTCTGGCCAGGGGCCTGGCTTCTTCCTGCCACCCAGCCCGAGCCACCTCCTGACCAACCATGGTCTTTGCCATCCCAAAACGTTGGAGGCAGCTCCAAATGCCTTCAGGGCATTCAGACCTCTTCCAGAAAGCCCTGACTCCCAGTGCCCCCATGCCCCAGAGCGGCCCTTTTACCAGCGGAGCCTGCCCACCTGCGAGGCCACCCCCTTAGCCGAGGCAGTCGGCCCTCCTTGCTTTGGCAGCCACATCGTTCCACTGGCTCCCTCCCTAGTCTCCCTCTTTACTCCTCCTTCTGGGCTAGCTCAAGAGGCCAGCCTGGGGCCAAAGCTTTTGGTTAACATCCTTCCCACTTGGCAAATACCCATCCCTGTCCATTCTGCTGCCTCTGTAAGTGGCCGCCTAGTTAAAGCCAAAACTAAACCCAAGGCAGGGGGCAGCTGGCCCGGAAATCCCACCCCCTGGGTCCTCAACTCTCCTGAGCAATTGCCAGCCTCTGAGCCAAATACTCAAAACACACATGCAAGCAAACTTCTCCCCCTTCCCCAAGCTCTACTGCTCCCAGCAGCCCTTGCCAGAGGCCTCCTGTGGACAGGAGCCCAAGCCAAGCCAAAGTTCCACCTTTCCTGCCTCCATCTCCTGCAGGAAGACGCTACCAGGGTTCCCACCTATCCCTTACTGTGGCCAAGCGTCTGTCCAGCCACTTCTTGGATGTCCTGGCCTCTGTTCCGGTCTTCTCAGGTCACAGACCTGGGGACAGCCCTTTTGGGTCCTTGCCAGCTTGACCTTTTCCTCCCATCTTTGCTTTCTCTCCACCAACTTGACTTCCCTGCTGCCCCCAAAGGCTTCTTCTTTCATGTTTCCAGGCCTTTGCACATACCGTACTCCTTCCTACCCAGGGCACACCATCACTCTCCCTATGAACTCCTATTCCTTCAGCAAAGCCTCAACCCCAAAGTCCCTTCCTCCAGGTGGTCTCCAGTCCCTGAGCTCCGACTCCTCCCTCAGCCTGGGAGTTACAGGAAGCCTGGGCGCAGGGATCGGACACTGGAGAACACGATGAAGAATTAAGTAGAAATTGAGCATAAAAGGAGAGGTGCACGTGAGAGTGCCCATGCGGGGGGTGGGGGTCCACGTGCGGCGCCCTCAGGTACGCCCCCTCTTCCGTCCAGGCTCCACCGCAGCCGTCAGGCCTAGGCTGCATCTCCCGCCCCCAAGCTTGCGGGTGCTCAGGGAGAAAGGAGGGGCTGCTGCGCCTCCTCGCTCGCGCTTGCGCATTCGATCCAGCTGGGCTGAAGTTCCGCCTCCAGGTGACCACGGACGCTACTATTGGCCCTTGAAAATAAGCGAACGGCGTGTCCACCAATGATACTTCCCCGAGGGTGGGCGGGGCCTGGGCCTCCCGACGCTTAAGACGGGGGCGGGAGCGCCTTCCCCGCCGTGACGCAGGCTTCTTTCGCGAAGCGTTGCCCTGGAAACCGCGTTTCCATCTCTGCGGGTTTCCGGGGGCCGCCCCCTCCCATTCAGTTTTTTCCTCAATGGGGGAGAAAGCGGTGCAGGGCCAACTCCGCTCCCTGCGAGCCGGGCAGCCCCTGCGCGTTCTGTGCCTCAGTTTACCTCTTTGCTCCTCCAACTCTCACATGGCCACCGCTTGCTCTACCGGGCCGAGCACCTCCCTGGGCAGGTGTCTGTAGGCTCTGAGGTCGTGCAGGGTGCACAGAGGGCTGAGGGTGCGGGTGCTGTAGGGGCCGGGGTTGTTTCTCTAGGACTCCTAGGCAGAACCGTGACCTTCTCTCGCCCTCCGGGAGTTTATTCCTCAGACCCCCAGCATACAGCCAGACCTGGGCCTCCACCCCTAAGGCATGGCCTTGACTCCCCGGGGGCCTCAGGCTGGGGGAGTCAGCATGCTGCGGGTGACGTTCCTGGACTGTAGGAGACCTGTCCCTGTGTTGCAGGGTACTGACAGCTCCTGTGAATGAGCAGGCCCTGTGGCATCCTCCTCCCAGCCCTGGGCAGCAGGTGATGGCCGGGGTGACCCTTGGGGCTGGGGCTGCTGTTCCTCCTGAGCCTTCCCTTTGCACCTCCACCCCGTGGCCTCCGACTTGGGCGTGGGGGAAAGAGGGCATCACGACCTTGAGGCCTGGGGATGGGCTGACAGGGCATCCGCCTTTGTGTCGTGGGTGTGGGATGATCTGGGGCCTGAGTGGTGGGAGGGGCAGAAGGCCCAGGAAGGTGTCCTACGCCACCCTGTAAAGGGACCTTCCCCTCCCTCCTGAGGTTCTTGGAGCAGGGCTGGGAGGACAGAGGCTTGGCCAAGTGGACCTGGAGGAGGGTAAGGGGTCACAGTTCAAAAAAGTCCACTCACCCGCCTGGGCCAAGTGCTGTTTCTGGACCTCTTTTCTCTAAAAAGTAGAAGTATAACTACTTCTAACTCATAGCTTGCCGTGCTTGTTAAATGAGGAAATGCATGTGAAAGATTAGGTGTGGGATGATTGCTCCCTCTGCCCAGCCCCCAAAGGCATAAAGATGGGACCTCAGAGGACCTTGGCTGGGCCACTGGGGAGCCCAAGGCTGGCAGAAGGGCAGAGGGAAGATCAGGGAGGGGTGGGAGGTGCATTCTGGGGAAGTTCCTAGGCAGAGTATGGGGCAGCCAGGAAAGAGGTGTTCCTGGTAGGGCCTTTGTTAAGGCTGGGGCCTGGAGGTTTGCCCCATGACCATCAGTCTGGAATGTAATACTAGGGTGTGACCACAAAGGGGCCAAGAGATCACCCAGGGCTGGGTGGGCCTGGAGGCCTGGCCTGCAGCACCGGCTGATGACCCAGGTGAGGACTGGGGCTGTAGAAGGCTAGCCCCTGGGAACAAGGGCTCACAATCATCATGTCCCTGGACTGTCTCCAGGATCCCCTTACAGCCGGCCAGGTGAAACTCCAGGGCTGGAGCCACTGGTGTGGTTGGGGCCAAAGAAGCTCCAGTCTCCCTGGACACAGTCTCTCAAGTCCCTGTCCCCACCGCCTACTGCAGAGCCAGGAACTGAGGGAGCGGGGCCCTGCCTTGGGTAGGTAGCAAGTGGGCAGGTCCCTGCCCACACCCTGAGGGACTTCCGCCCTGGGTACCAGGAAGTGGCCTGCTCCTCCCTCCACTGTCCTAGTGGCTTCCTGCCCACCCCAGAGCTGGGGAGGGGGCGTGGGAACCAGGAAGCATACTAGGGCCCCCCATATTTCTCCACCTCCCTGGCAACCCCCAGGACCTCCCCCACTGACAGGCAGAACCAGACTCGTTTCCTTCTGTTTATTACTTGAAGTCCTGGTGCTTGTGCAGGTCTTTCTTTTCAATTCATGTGTCATACAGGAGACTCGCGCAGGGCAGCACCCCCACAGCCCCATCTCCAGGGCGGGTAATGCTTGCTTGGGGGGCCCTGGGAGGTCACAGGGCTGTGGGTTGGTTCCTGCCTGGGGCCTCCACCCTCAGACCCGCGGAGGCACAGACGTTATTTAAAAATTGTTAAAAAACAAAACAGAACACACATTTAAATAGGTATCCAAGACAGTTTTTCAAAAAACAAAATGTACCCCTCCCTTCTCCTCTTTTTTTCTTTTTTCTTTTTTTGGAAAAAAAAAATAAAATAAAAACAAACCAAATCCTTGACCTCTACCCCTTGGAACCCCTCCCTACCCACCCCCCCCCCCCCCCAAAAATGTACAGCTACAGTTAACACATGATGTTCACATCTGAAACCATTAACTTTGAACACGGCAAGGGGCAAGGACCTGGGGTCTCACCTACAAGAACAAAGGGGGACAGGGGCCAGGACTAGACTGACAGGTGGGGGCAGCAGGGCCCAAACACCCTGTTATCTTTAAAAAAATAAAAAGTGGGGGAGAAACAAACAAACAAAAAAAATCCACCCCCTTTGAAATGGCCCCAGCAAGGGGTTTCTCCCTCTGTCCCTAGGGCCAAAGACCCACAGGGCGTGGGCGCTGAGTAGGGAGGGTCCAAATTAGACCAGCAGCGGACCCCGGGGGGGTTAATGCTACACTTGCCCGGTCAGGGCATTCACAGCTCAGCACCCCCTCCCCATGCGGGGGCAGGAGAAGCCCCAGCAGTCCACAGTCCCCCATCCCTCAGGTGGGGCTGGAAGGAAGGCGTGGGGGTGCCCCCGGCCCACCACAGTTTCTTCGAGCTCCCAACCACTATTGGCTCAGTCAGAAAATCAATAGTCTATAAATAGTCCCCAAGCTCAGGCGGGAGGTCAGGGAAAGGGGTGGGGCAGGACAGCACAGCTGTGGCCAGCGACTGGACAGGGCGGGTGGGCCCTTCCCTGTCTGCTTTCCAGCCAGGAAAGGGTCCCGAGGCCCCTGGCCAGACCCACGCTGACCCAGCTTCACATGGAGAAAGACCAGGAGGAAAAGGGCAGAGGTGGAAGAGAAGACAGTCCCTGTGGCTCCGCTCTTGGGTGACACGGGGTCTTGCTGGCCCGGGGTGGAGGCCAAAGTCTGCAGTGGGGGCGGGATGGACTCTCCTCTCCACAGCCCCCTCCCCTCATCTGTAAAGTGCATAATGAGGCATCTACTTTTTTGACTTAGACCTGAATAGGGTGGGGGGAGGCGAGGGTGGGAGGGGAGGCAGAGCGGAAGGGGGGGCGGCTTCCTCATCCCCCTCTCCGCCATCTGGAAAGGCTGCTACGTATTTGGAGCTGGGGAAGGTGGGAGGGAGGACCCAGCAGAGAGGCTGGGGATGGCGAAGGAGGAAGAGGTGGGCATGGAAGAGAAGCAGGAGGTGCCATCAGGGTGAGGCTGTGAGAAAGAAAGGCTGGTGGGTGAGCGGGACGTGGCCGCTGCCCTCCAGAGCCGAGCCGGGCTCTGGGTGTCCGGGCCGCCCTGGGCCAGGCTGCGGGGCGAGGGTGCTGGGTCCTACGCCACCACGAACTCTGACTGGATGTCGGGGTTGACTTCTGGCTTCCACACCGAGTCCTCAAAGTCGAGGCCCAGGCCCGCGGCCTCCCCGGGGCTGCCGCCTCCTGCGCTGCTGCTGCTGTCGCTGCGGCCGGCCTTCCGGGTGGGCGGCCAGTGGTAGGGGCCGCGGGCGTCCCGCCGGGCCTTCCTGCGCAGCCTCTTCTGCTGCAGCAGGAGCTGCAGCCGCTCCACCTTGCAGCGCGTGGCCCGGTTCTCAGTCTGCCGGAGGCGGTCCCCTGCAGAGGGTCAGTGTCCTATGGTTACTGAGGCCCAGGCCCCCAGGCCCACCCAGGCCCCCAGGCCATGTCCCTGGCGGAGCACTGCACTTTGGTGACAGTCACTGAGTGACCCAACTAGAACCTGGAGCCTGCTGGCTGTGTCTGTAGCCCAGGAAGACCCTGGGCTCATGCCTCAGTTAACCGACCTCGCCCCTAGGGCTATGGAAACTGAGTGAGGGCCAGGATGCCCGATGGGCAGAACAGTGCCCACAGCTCACGGGACACTGATGGGGAGCAAACCAGCCGCTGGGGAGTGGGGGGCTGGGGACTCCTCGCCTTCCCAAGCCCTCCGCGCTGGCCCTTGCCCGGCCTCGCTTGCCTGCCAGAACTGAGCCATTCACGCAGGGCCCCAGCGCCATCTGGACAGGACGCCGGGCGAGAGGAAGCGGGGCCAGAGCCCCCGGGAGCGCACAAGGACACTTTGTGCGCTGACACACACACGGCTCCTTCTCTGCTGGCTGGGGCGGAGCTGGGGGGTCGGCAGCTGCTGGCCCTCGGGCCCCCAGGCAGGTCAGCTGCTGCCCGTGCCCACAGCACACAGAGGAGCCTTGAGAGTGGGCACTCACCCGGGGGCTTGCACATGCGGATCTGGCTCTGGCCCTGCAGCAGGGAGGCCGGAGGCACCGCCGCCAGCTTCTCGCAGGAGGTAGTTTTGGGGGCGAGGTCGGGGGCTGGCGAGGCGGAGGAGCACTGGGCGTGGCAGCGGAGCTGGGTCAGCGAGGGGGGCATGCCCTGGTAGTGCCTCGTGGCGCTCAGGAGGTCGTTGAGGATCTGCAGGATGGTGCCGATGTCCCGCCGCGGCCGCCCACTGCTGTCTTGGCAGTTGGGGTGCAACGTGCCTACAGGGGAAGTGGCTTTGAGCGCAGGATGCCCACGGGCACCTCATTCAGGCACGAGGTGGACTTGGGTCAGCTGCGCAGGGACACACACGTGTGCCCGGAGGTCCCTGGGGCGGCGCGAAGCACACGGCCCGCGCGGCCCCAGGGACCCCCGGAAGAGGTGCAGCTGGGCAGGCACAGCCACACGTGCGATGTGACACCTACCAGAGAAGGTCCCTGAGAAGACCCCTGGCGCGTGGTTCACGAAGCTCTCAATGACCGCGCCGGGTTTACGGGAACGGGGAGTCGGGCTGCCCGCCGGGGTGGACGCAGTGCTGGCCCCAGGGCTGACGCTGCTGCTGGCCGTGGGGGAGCAATCCATCTGCTGGCGGGAGGAAGCACATGGGCGCGGGGCCCAGGGTCAGGGGCCTGAGCTGACGCGAGGCCGCCTCTGGGGCACAGCCCTGCTCTCCGTCCCTCCCATTCTCACCTCGGGGCAGGTGGAGGCCGCATGGGAGCGGAAGGAGCCAGCTGTGACAGGTGAGGGGGATGTAGGAGGGCTGGTGGGCACTGGGGGCACACGGGCAGCACTGGACACTGGCCGGCAGGAAGAAGACACCGGGGTGGCTATGCTGGGGTCTCCCCGGGCGGCGGCGGCGGCAGCGGCGGCCAGCACGTGCCGGTGCTGCAGCGGGGCGTGCTGGGCAGCTAACTGCAGCTGCACGAACATCATGTGGTCCCCCACTCGAAGAGCCAGGGTGAGCGGCGAGCGCCCCGACAAGAAGTCACTAACCTGCAGAAAGAGGGACTCTTCAGCGGGGGCCCTGTCTGTGGCGCCCCCAGCCCAGCCCAGCCCAGCCCCCCTCATCGTGTGACCTGGGGCCTCTCGCCGCCCCTCTCTGGCTCTGGGGTCCCTGTCGGTGCCACGGACGCTTAAATAAAATGAATCTGTATTTCCGGAAGCCGCCTCCGCCAGCCCGGCCCGGCCCAGGCACCGCTGAGGGCTGTGGGGGACAGAGGCGGGTCAGACGGGGGCCTGGCCCTCCCTGGCCAACTTGGTTCTTTCAGGGGAAACTGAGGCCAGAGGGGGTGGGGCCCGGCTGGCGGTCACTGCCCTCACATGACCCTCACCTGGTCTCCTTCCCACCCTCCTGGAGCCGCAGACCCTTTCTTCCTGAGAGTGTGGGAGAGGGGCGGGTCTCAGGGCCCCTCCTAGCCGCATCACCCAGCCAGTGAGTGGGCGGAATTCCTGGACAAATTCTTCCTCCTAACCTTTGCTTTCTCAAGATAAATATTTATCTGTCCTGGGCGGGGTGGAGGCCAAGGGGCCTGCATTGCTACTAGGGAAGGGGCCTAACCAGGTCCCCAGGGCCTGTGTCCCCGGGGCCCTCAGCACACCCTGGTGACCAGGAGCCCTGACTCTCTGTGGTGGGTGGATTCGTGAGTGTATCTAACCCCGTCTACAGCAAACCCCTGCTGGGGCCTGGCCAGGCCTTGTTCTCCCCAGGGACAGGGATGGGGGGCGGAGGTTTCTGAGAAGTGACATAGACTGGATGACTCAGAGCCGACGCCTCCCAGAGCTCCCTCCCTGCTCCTCTGGCAGTGGCTGGCTGGCGTAACCTTCTCTGCTTGGGGCTGTGAGGAGGGGGAGAGGAGACAGGCAGGGCACAGCCCCACCCTGACCGTCTGCACAGCACCCTCTGCTCAAGACCCCTGGCAGGAAGGGCGCTGGGGTGGCTTCCCAGAGCAGCTGGAGTCCCCCAGCTCTGCCTGCCCAGCAGCTTCCTCCCTGGGGAGGGCGAATGGGCGGGCATGACTTGGTGCCAGGCAGGGAAGCAGCCCTGGGGAGCCCAGTCACTCGCCCAGTGCCCCCCCACCTCCCTCCTGACGCAGGCACCCAGGGAGGATGTGAACTAACCATGCCCGGCCCCTGCCAACCCGGCCAACCACAGCCCCACAGGCAGCAGGAGCAGTTCACGCTTGCCCCAGGAAATCACCTGCAGCCTCCGCCCCAGCCCCAGAGCCCTGGGACCCCTGGCTCTCCCTCACCCACAGCCACCCCATGGTGGCATGGTGGTCTCACCAGCGGCTCCCAGCCCCTCAGCCCCCTCCTCCTCCACCGAGAGGCAGGATGCTACATGTCAAGAAGGGGGCGAGGGCCTGGGGCAGCAGGAGGAGAGACCAAAGCCGCCGAGCAGGTTTCCTGCGGCCAGACCAGGGAGGCCCAGGAACCTGCCCACCCCTTGCTGGGGCGGGCAGTAGCCCGCTCCCCCACTCTGGCAGCTTGCTGAGGCCTGTGTCACCCTCCTGGGAGGTGGCCAGGGCCCTCGTCTGGGGAGGGCTCAGCTTGGGCCAAGAAAATGGGACTAGGAGGGGGAGGCCTCGGCAAGACCAGGAGCCAGACTCGGGCCAGCCCCAGCCACCTCCGGGAGCCAGACTCAGGCCAGCCCCAGCCACCTCCTGGCTGCCTGCTGAATGTTTCCCAACATCCTGTGGAGGCCTCCCTGGCCCTGGGCTGCCTGCCTCTGCCCCCCCTTGGGGCAGAGAACAAAGGCCAGAGAGAGGAGGGGGTGCTGTGGTGACTCCCCACACCCTTGCAATGGGGTCAGGAAAGCGGAAGGAGTGTTACCCCAGCTGGCC